>OX419630.1:0-2595110 GCA_948473465.1 Lithophane ornitopus | reverse complement strand
AATAATGGTTTTGTAATGTACTTCGTTATATTTTGATGTACAATAAAGCATGTTCTATTCTATCTATCATTATCGACCTTCCTGCCCTTATTTATCCCAATTTACCTATTTCAGGTCGACGCAGAATGTCTTCTTTGCAGATATCTCTTTTAGCCGTCAGTATTCACCCCCTTTTCATTATCACTTATCACCAAGCTTACTATAAAATATGTATACACATACGATACGAATTCAGATAGAGGTTTCTTGAAATTTTATTTCCCCTTCTCTCTATTGGGTGACTGGTAATTTGTGACCGATTTAAACATGTGCCTTTACTCAACACTATAAACAACTTTTTTATTCAGGACCAAACCCAAAATCGCGGAAAAAAACAGCTGTTCCCTACATTTATGTTCACATAACTTGTCAAATATATGGAACAGATTTTTTTTGTTCCGCAATTTCAGCTATACAATACAGGGTGTTAGGGTAGACACCGTTATCCTTGAAACTAGTGGTTTGGTGTCATCTATAATATACTTTTTCTATGGGTCCAAGCTTGAAATCGCGAAAAAAAAATCTGCTGTTCCATACATTTGTGTTCACTTAAATCGACAAAATGTATGGAACAGCTGATTTTTTTTTCGCGATTTCAAGGTTGGCCCCATAGAAAAAGTATATTATAGATGACACCAAACCACTAGTTTCAAGGATAACGGTGTCTACCCTAAAATCCAGTATAATTATCTTATCTATCTCCTGCTTATAAAGGAATCGTCGCCTCATATGTTCAGACTAGAATACTATAAATAGACGCCACGTGTGACCTATATCTTGTCCACCCCTCGTCTGCACTATAGATAATAGTCGGTTAAAAACTCCACTACCAGTTTTCCTAGTTCCGGCACACGTTATGCACTACCCAGAAATGTTTATACAGTGAACATCGGATACTTAGTACTGCCCTATCGGTTCCAGCGAATAGACCAATATTTAAGGTTCCTTGAAACGAGGGCATAAGATCCATAAGTCATTGGTAATAGGAAGTCGAGAACTTACCCACTTCCAGTTAAAGGTAATTCAATGAAAGTAGTACCTACGGAAGATTTGTGGACGGCTCGGGAAATTGAAGAAGGTTGGGTAATGGTTGGTTTTAACGGTATTCAGCAATTGGAGAAATATTTTAAGTGTAGGTTTTAAGAAAAAGCTCTTTTCTCAAAAGATTTTCGTACTTTGTTGAATTTTTTGTTCTATCCAGAGGGCCCAGACAAACTGACATCTATCAGCGATAACCATGATGGAAAAGGCAAAAATGTATAGGACTGACATAAGCTACCGGAAAGCTTATTTCAATCCTGTTGACAGTCGTTGTAGAAATACGAAACGCTTTGGAAGCGATTGTCACTTGTCTAGGCCGTCTGCACGCGTAGCATGACCACCATAGAAGCGGGTTCTGTCGACAAAAGAATAGACAAAATGACAGATTGTGATTGTGAATCTGTCATTTTGTCTATTCTACGCATGCTGAGGAAACGTCTACATTTTTGTTAAATTAGTAAACACTGGCTAAAAATGCAATTATTTATATACGTATTTTTTTAATAGATTTTCCCATGGAAACGGCAGAGAAAGAGCAATTTATCCAACTCGCCCGATAGGCAACCTTAATTTGATTCACGTGGCGCGTTCAATCGTCAGTCAAGCTCAAGACTTTGACAAGTGACAGACGGTATTTAATCAACCCATGATCGTCAGTTAGGAAGTTAAGACCAATACTAACAATTCGTAAAGGCATTTCAAGCTATTAAAGCACAGAAAATTCTGAATCGACATTTAAAAAAAGTCGTGACAAGTTATCGCTAACAAGCAGGGACTGTAAACATTTGTAAAATAAAATTTCTATAAAGGTATGTAGCTATGTACGTTTTCGTTTCAGGCTCTGCATTTCTCTAAGTATGTATTCACGCTATTCGCCCGGGTAAAAGGTCAAGTTTCAGCTGCATGTTTGCCTTAATGATCAACATTTCTCATTAATTACTACAAAATCATATGGTTGAAGTTTATGGTTCTAGGAGTCTTAATTGGTTTTGTTATTTTAATGCAAGGTCATACATAACCGATGTAGGTACATTTGTAAGTTTTTTGAAGCTTGGCATTCAGGACTTGAAACCTTGTTACCACAAAACCGTGTTTAGCCTAAACACCTTTTAAACATGACATTTCTGTATGGAGTTTGACATAAAACTGACATTAGACACGCGTTGAATAAATGTCTAAGTTTTTGTGGTAAGGCCCGTAATGATTTCTGATTCAATGGCTTAGGCCATCGCCTTTGATCTCACTTAACGATAAACTACGAAACTAATTTTACTAGTACATACGTAAATTTTGTAAACCTATTGTTGATGTTTCTAAATGTCTCTTCTTTTCGTTTAGTTAGTGACTAACCTGGTGTCAGAGTTATAAAGTCGCCCAAAGGCCTCTGACTTGGCTTCACAAGCCGTCGAGAAATATCTCTCTGGCAGCCGGTTTTTTCGGTGTTTTGTAAAGGTGTACATGACCGATGTTGGGTTAAAGGACCGAATATGTGCTAACTATATGCAAAAGTGAGTTTGTTTGTTTGTTACGCTTTCACGCTAAAACGGCTGAACGGATTTGGATCAAATTTGGCACAGGGGTAGACGTTGACCTGGAGAAGGGCATAGGACTATTATCCCAATATTCACACGGGATAAATTAGAGAACCAACAAACTAATGGTGTGAAATAATGAAAATAGAACATTGAACTCGACTGTTAACTATACTTATTACGTAAAAGGAATTATGAAACAAATCTGGTACGGATGGACCAGATCAGCGGTATTGTGTAGCTAGAGATAACTGAATCGCTTTGTGCTTTAGTTACAAAGCTGTTGTGGTTTTGTTGGCACTGCGGCGAAGCTTTAAGCCTTTTCATACCATTTTGCATAGCAGCAAATTCCTATTTATTACCTCTTCTTTTGTGTATAATAGGAAAAGCTGCTAAAGCCTAGAAAGACAATAATGGCTGACCTATATACGCAAATAGAAGCTTGAAAGACAGACAGCGTTTTATTCAGTTCGAATGGACGGTTTCATACACCTTGAGGCTGAGTCCTGAGTGACGGCGCACCGCGCAGGCGGATTGCGGAGCGGATTTATCAGACTGATATCTAGTGGGCCTCCTAACTGACGGCACACCGTCGTAGTTTGTCGCTATGGCACTACCGTTACCATAGCAACGAACCCAAAGACATGAAATTGTAATAACGTCCTGCCAGAATATTAATCAATGATTAATTCGTGTTTTTGAGTGCATTATTCCAATATAAAGTGAAATTTGGTGCTTTCGAATGATACTCATTGTTATAGTGTATGGATAACATAGTAATTAATGAGGATTATGAATAAGATTTTTCGATCTCTTACGTATACGTTCATACAAAGTTATCGGGCCGCTCGCACTCTGGACAAGTTCGAACATCTCGAACATTTGTTTTATCCGCCGTTTATTCCGCCTGCGCCGTCACTCAGGACTCAGCCTGAAAGTTTACGAAGCGCCATTCAAATGAACTTTATGTCCGCATCCCGGGCAGTCAGTCATCTGTGTCGAGTGAACCGAGCTCCGATATTTCAGGGCGTTATCTTATGTAAGAGACAGGCAACCTTGCCTTGAATATACGGGATATTTTGTTGAGTTATGTATATTAAGTAGACCCTCGTGTGGCTTGGAACGGTGCCGACTCTTTACAGAAACGCGCTTAGCAAAGCTGTTAGGTATTTTGGAGAAAACTAACCTTTACGTTCACCTCACTGCAGGTCATTAGTATACTTACATATATCGTTAGGAAGGTGTGAAAACCTAGAGACGTAAAACGACATGGTAGTTGAAAATTCAAAAAACTCCCATGTCGTTTTACGTCATTTTACGCGCCTCCACCATTGTTCACACAAAATATCACCTGAAAAATCAATTTACATTTTTCTCATAATTTAATTTTTTCAATAACCGTCATCATCCATGCCCTTCATCTTTTGGAAATAAAAAGCTCTACGTCCTATATATAATCCAATCAAACCCTAATTCAGATTCGTATTTCTTCTTATTGTGAAATATTGTTTGAGGCTTCTTGAAGATTTACAGGCAGGAAGATTAACAGGCAACAATATACCAACATTCAATCAACATTTACCCTCAAATTCATGCAAAATCGACCAATAATTCCCTTAACTAAACCCAAAGGCTTATGTATCAATCAAAACGCTCATCTCATCGATCAATAGAATTCAATCAGTGGTTGTAACAGTTCACTTAATTGCTATTATGGAAACATGTCAAAATGGAGCGGCGTTTGCCGAATAAGCCTATTGGCCTACATTTTAAACGCAAAAAATCTTTAATGGTAGAATCTCTGACTAGGGTTGGCGAACATTTGGAGCGGATTTTTCTACTACGCGAATTGGACATCTTTGTTTGAGACATTTCATCATCATCATCTTTATTTGCTAGCAAAGCAAGCTGTCTGTATTTTATGATAAATCAATTGAAGACCTATATAACAAAACATCACGCCTATGCTGAAATCTGCCTAATCCTCTGATTACCTCAGAGGATTAGGCAGATTTCAGCAGTTATGTTTACGACGTATGTAATAGATGCGAGAATATTGGTATCAACTGGGCACAAATCCAGACTCCGGGCTGCTACTGAGTTTCGAAAAACCTAATGCACTATACAATAATATCAATATTATGTTTTCAGCCACTAGCACTAACTACCTCATGTAATTATTATTATTGGCTTTTGATGGCTTTTGGCTAATTTATAAATGAGTGTTCTAAGTATTTTTTTTTTTTGTAATGTGCGTTTAGTATTTTCAGAATAAACAATTTTATTTCTCACTTTCATTTTAGAAAAACAACTGTTTTATGGGTTTAGTGTGATTGCGTGAAATATTGATCGTTTCCTGAGTATGATAGGAGATTTAAAAAAAAAAACAAGTCGCGTTATTAGTGTACCTACTATGGAGAAGAATTCGTCTGTCTATCTATATAATGTGTATTTAGGGAGCAGCAGATTTTTTACAATTATGTTCGCATAGCTCGTCAACATAGATTTTTTCGCGATTTCAGGGTTGGTCCCGTAGTAAAAGTTGTTCATAATGATGAATACAATGACCTCTTAAGAGATTTCGTGTATTAAAGATACACCTTATATATAAGACATTATTATTGTTCAAGTCAGCTTATTTATATATGTTAACAACGTTGAAATAAAAATCGGATACTTAGTTCATGTTAGCGTTCGCCATTCCTAAGCTCGTCGGTGCGACATCTGACTTTATGGCCGATTAAAAATGGTTGAATGAAACTTATCGTAAAAATGCCATTTCCACATTTAACGGCGATTTAAGGCAGGTACTATTATTTTCGCAATGTTTAATGTACAAGGTGTTTTTGCTTTATTTGTTGTTTCTTTGAGAATTGAGTAATTGGAGAGCTGGAATCGCCTTAATTTTACAACAAAGATAGAAATTATAGGTAATAATTTCTATCTTTGTTTTTTCTATCTTTCTTTTAAATAATGAACATCACGCCTGAAGGGTTAGATAGAGGTGTTCCTAATAGTACACCCTATTTTCCGTTATAGTTGATGGCCCTATCAGAATACAAGCGCAGATTTTTTTTTTCTTTTATATATTTTTGTTCGTTTTATTGTTCTTTTTTTTATTGTTTTCATGCTTTTGCTGGTTATAATGTTCTTTTTTTTTGTATTTCCCGTGCTTGTCCCAAATCCTTACTATCCTTACTGATATTATAAATGCGATAGCAACTCTGTCTATCTGTCGCGCTTTCACGCCAAAACGACTGAACCGATTTAAATAAAGTTTGGTACACAGATAGTCTAGAGCCTGAGAAAGGACATAGGCTACTTTTTATCGACATACCACGCGGGCGAAGCCGTGGGCGGAAGCTAGTAAAATATATTTGTTTCTTTCTTTCTTAGTCACACAATTCTTTTACCACTTTAACTGTCAATTGCATAATATCTCATAATCTGTTAAAGGCATTGAATCGCAATTTTCAAATGTCTGTACCTATGAATAGGAACCCCACTGGCTGGTACCTACTAATGCTGTTTCTTAAGACCCAATCAATCTGCAGCGCCTTTTTCCAACTATGTTGGGGTCGGCTTCCAGTCTAACCGGATGCAGATGAATACCAGTATTTGACCTCCACAACCCATTTACTTTGTAACACGACACTCCTTGATAAGACTGGTTGTCAGACTGTTGGGCTTCTGACTACCCGTAACGAATGCCAAAGATGTGCAGCCGGGACCAACGGTTCGAGGCCCGGAAACGTCAGATCATGATCTGCCTAGCCTTTTCCTAACTATGTTGGGGTCGGCTTCCAGTCTAACCAGATGCAGCTGAATACCTGTATTTTACATGGAGTGACTGCCTATCTAACCTCCACAACCCATTATCTGGGTAATACGATACTCCTTGGCAAGACTGGTTGTCAGACTTTCGGGCTTCTGACAACCCGTAACGACTGTAAAAGATCCACAAATAACAGCCGGGACCAACGGCATAACGTGCTTTCCGAGGCACGGAGGAGTCCTGGTATGTAAAGATGATCACCCATCCACGGACCAACCCCGGTAAGCGTAGCTTAACCTAATGGATCGACCCGTGCGGCTGTTATTATTTAGCCACGAGCTCCTCACCCGCCCCGCGCCCGGTAACGTCAGATCTTGACAGTTAATTTAGTCAAAGAATTTAAAAGCATAACAATAATGCTATGTTCCAATATATCCAATAATATCTAGTATTGCTGTTTCTTAAGACCCATTACACAGTTATTTCATGGTCCATAATCGCCTATTTACTGGTTCGTTACTCCAATTGTTCGCTCGTTGTAATTTCATAATGGCTTTATAGGATTTCGGATTTTGTTATGGATTTCTTTGATAGAGTTGTTAGATGAAATCTTGAATTTTCTGGACTTCGTGAAGATCTTAACGTAGTTTACGATTAATAAAAAAGGTGTGCGTGTATAAGTGAAAACTTACGACTGGAGCCGAGTATACGCGATTCAGCATTACCAACCGACTGGAGCCGAATATACCCGATTCAGAGTCACCGATCCTCCTTGACGGTTTATTTTCGTTCACTAGAAAAGCGAAAAGCGATTAGAAAGAGCGTAGAGTGCAACTGCACAAGTTTTCACTTCAAAAAGCGCACTTTGTTGAAATTTTCCAAAATTTCATTGAACTGCCGTTGTCGATACGTTAGGTAAAACTGACCTCATTCTTCTGCTGAAATATGTCAGCCTGGTAATAAGTTTCAAAGTATTAAGAAGCCAATTTCTTTAACCGCGTCTAATCCGCTAGCCTACCTTGACGTCTTTAGCAATAATCCCTATTAAAAGAGATATAGGCTAATTTATGTACAAAAAACATTACCAACAACCCAACAAAATTAACCTCAATAAGTTCACTAAACGTCTTCATGCAAGAATAAATTGCATGCAATTTTTTTTCGCCAAATGTTGTCGGCGAGTTTGCGAAAATCACCCGTTGGGATTAGTCTGCCCGCACTGTGCCTGTGCCGTCAAACGACCCGCGTACACGCGAACCGTAAATAAAACGGTTAAATAATAATATATTAACAATGTTAAGAGCTGTTTTTATTTTTTCCTATCATACACATTTAGCGTTAATTCTCTGGGGTGATTGATTAGTGACGTGTTTTTGCGGGGGCTGAGTTAGGGTTTTGGAAAGTATCGACCTTACTTTAATCTTACGATGTTTACCGGCAAATCATTTGAAGTTCTTCTTCGGTTTCTTGTCTCATTGAATAGATGGCATTCTCCAGTGTATGGAAATATCAGGGCCATTATATTAAATTATTGCGAAGTGTCCATTCAGCCGTGGACATTTTCGGGTTGACGAGGGATCCTTTATCAAACAATGAATACTTCAGATGCCATAATACTTGTATCTCTATAGTATAACTAGCTGTGCCCCGAGGTTTCTCGATTTCTCGATCCCAGGTCGCAAAATAGATTACGACAGATTCTCAGACCTACCGAATATACATATAAAAATTAATAAAAATCGGTCAAGCCGTTTCGGAGGAGTATGGCAACTAACACTGTGCCACGAGAATTTGATTGTATATTAGACCAGCTGATGCCCACGGCTTCGCCCGCGTGGATGTCGGGTGCAGTAGCTTTTGAGTTTATCGCGTAAAGGACGACAGACAGACGCGGCGGAGGACTTTGTTTTATAATATGTAAGGATAACGTTTTAATGCCAACAGTTTTAGCAGAACATTGGATTACCCCTAACGCTCAATCAAGCATATGTTTGTTTACCTGAAGGCATATTTGTCCATCCGGTAACTCCGAATAACTATTCACACGTTGATTGCGTGAATGTTGTTTCTTCCAGTATTCAATTGGTATTCATAAGTTTGTAAATGAGATAGTTTATAAAGAGGATAGTTTCAAGGCTTATGTTGTTGTTATTGTGATTGTGATATAGATATTTCTATAAACAACGATCACGACAAACAATATGAATCTGTTGTGATGATGCATCATACTTGACGTCTGTATAATATACTTTTACGACTTGACAAAACATCGAGATTTCTTAGTTATATGTAACATTAATAGCAAATTTTTATACACATAAACCTTCCGGAATAAATTCTCTAAACGATGGTGAAAACCTCATCAAAATCTGTTGTGTGGTTTAGAAAAACAACGCGGACAGACAGACAAAAACGAAAAGCGGCTTTAATTTATAATTTTTATTATAGATATTTAAGCTGTTATGCAGGGGACAAACGTTATACTTGATATTGACAGTGTCTTAACTAGAAGTTCCTCTTTTCTTTTGTCTCCATTGTCGTTCCCACGGATATCGGGCGTTCCTCATTTCATCTAGGGATAAAATTGACGCAATGGTCGTTCCTCATTTCGTCTAGGGATAAAATTTACGCAATGTTGAGCTGTTATTGTTATGACTGACATTGATGTTTAAGAGACACTCGTTAAGTATGGATGAGATTTCGTTGGTCCAAGACTAGATTCATTAGTCCATATTATTCCGAGATTTCTTATATTAGGAACTTACACACCAGTGCCTTATCATCATCAGCCTATAGCAGTCGACTGCTGGACATAGGCCTCTCCAATTGCACGCCATTCAGCTTGATTCTCGCAACTCTCATCCAGTTGCTAATAGCCAGCCTGCGAACATCGTCGCTCCACCTAGCCTGAGAGCGTCCTACCTTACGTTTTCCGATTCGCGGTCTCCACTCAAGAACACGTCTACCCCAAAAGTCATCGGTTCTACGGCTAATATACGACACGGTTGGCGCAGTGGCTGAGCGATGGACTGCTGCGCAACGTGTCTTGGGTTCGATTCCCGCACGGAACAAATATTTGTATGATCTGCAAGTAGTTGTTCCGGGTCTGGGTGTTAGTGTATGTGAGTTTCTATGTTTGTAAACGCACCCACGATACAGGAAGAAACTCCTAGTGTGGGGCAAAGTTTTAAAAAAAACAAAAAAAAAAAAAAATGGCCGCCCATTGCCACTTCAGCTTGCTTATTCTGTGAGCTATGTCGACAACTTTGGTTCACAAAAAAAAAAAAAAAAAGCATACATACCTCCAACATATTTCAAACCAGACCATACCATGATCAGCGAACTGACATGATGGTAAACGTGTAAAAACGAAGCTTGTCGGTCCCTCTTCCTCAATATGAAGAATGCTGTCTCAACCAGCTCAAGAAGCTTCAGCATCACAGTCCACCAGAGAAACCGAAGCATTCTCAAAGCCTCGGGATTCATGGAGTAGTCTGGGAGCATGCAGCCAAAGTGATACGTTGTGGTCCAGCCTGACGTCATTATCTGGAAGGTAGAAGAGCCTTTAAAAGTGAAGGGTCAAACGGATAGAAAAAATAAACCTGAAAAAAAAAAAACAATCTGCTTAGCGTTTTCCCAATTATGTTGGGGTCGGCTTCCAGTCTAACCGGACGCAGCTAAATACCAGTATTTTACATGTAGCGACTGCCTATCTGACCTCCACAACCCAGTAACTGGGTAACGATATGCCTGGTTGTCTGACTTTCCGGCTTCTGACGACCCGTAACGACTGTTAAAGATCCACGAATGACAGCCGGGACTTTCGGCTTAACGTGCTTTCCGAGACACGGAGGAGTCTCGGTATGTAAGGATGGTCACCCATCCACGAACCAACCCCGGCAAGCGTAGCCAAGAGCTCCTCCTTTCTAAAAATATACCTAAACGGCCTAAAAATATTTTTGGAGGATCGTTTTGACTCCCACACTTCGCCAGTTATGTTTATATCCAGTTTAATAGGGGCGAGCCTATTGCCATCAGCCGGGTACAGATCTAGACTCCGGGCTGCTATTGAGAATTTTCTGTTGGAAAAACCCAATAATACTTTGCCTGACCTGGAAATCGAACCCAGGTCTCATGGTAAGTAGTAGCGGTTGCGACCACTAGCCCAACGAGTCAGGCAGGCAAATATTAGGTCTTAAAGGTAACAGGCTAGCCTTCATGAATTTAGCTCACAGGAGAAATCAATCACGTTTTTTCTCATTAGACTAAAATCGTGGATTTAAAGTGTCTTATTCTTTAGGGACATGATTGATCACCGCCGCCGTTTTATTTCGTTAATCATGTCGGCTTAAGACCGACGAGACTAATAACTTAATAAACCTTGGTATAAAGGAAACTTAAGTAGATAAGTACCGATCTAATCCAACTAAAATTACCAAACCTTTGAATTACAAATTCATTAATAGCTTCTTAGGAAACTTCAGATTTGCTTGAATGATTAATGCGTATACATTTAACACATGAAGTAGGTTCTTTAATGAGGGTCTCTGCTCAATCAATGTTGGTACGGACCCCTACTTGACTAACGCTCTTAAAGGATAATTTGCCCGAAATAAATGGATGCCAAAACCAGACAGGTGGTCGAAAATTTAGGACCTACTGAAGCGTGTGTGAATAAATCAGTGGGTACGTGTGAAGTGCCAAGTTTATGGGCAATACTGAGCCAAGACATATAATTATGTGCTTTATAATTACGAATATACCTATGTTCCGATCATTAGGCAGTCGCTCCATGTACAATACTGGTATTCAGCTGCATCCGGTTAGACTGGAAGCCGACCCCATCATAGTTGGGAAAAGGCTAGGCAGATGATGATCCCTATGTTCCGATCAATGTCAGATGTCTTCGCTGTCATACCCAAAGCTCAGCAGAATTTGGTACTTTATAGACAGTAGCTAAAATTACTTAGACTCGCGACAATCTAAGAAGTCCGTTTTGACAGCTAACAAAACGCTTTGTGAAGCGATGAAAAAAATATTGGTTTCTTATAAACTGATTCTCGAGACATATCAATTGAACATATTTAGAGAGTTTGTAATCGACGACTTATCTACATTGCTTAAAACTGATTCTCAAGGCTTAACGTTTAATTAAATGTACGAGAACGAAACGTCAAAACGGACTTCTTAGATTGTCGCGAGTATACTATAGTTTTTTTTTAACTTTATTCTGTTTGGAAAGGTGGTTCGGGGTATGGGGGGGAGGGTTCTGTTTAGGAAGATGGTATGTGCTTGTTTTCTAACCGAAGCCAAGCCAAACCAATGATTCAGAAAAATTGCACCCATTTCTCAGATAAAGGCTACGTAAGTGCCACTAATAGTTTCTTAAAGCTCCGACCCGTAATTACTCGTAGTTCCTCTCGCTATTTGTTCAAGTCAGCCGCAGAAACTTCCCTCTTTGAGACAAAATGGGCGTACAGACATTGTTTAGTCCTACCTGACCACAGAGCACGGAATTGCCGCGCCGGCAGTATCGAAAGTGCGTTGAGTGCACAACTTCTGTCGCCATTCAAAGTTGTATACACGTCATTTGTGTCGTTGTGAGAGTGCACAGAGTATCATAATCAGCCTATAATGTTCCCACTACTGGGACACAGGCCTCATCTTTCTGTGAGAGGGAGTGGGCCATATAATCCACCACGTGGTGGGCCGACTGCCGCCGTAGCTGACTGCAGGCGACACTACGCTGCCTCCAGTCGGTTACGGACGGCTACTATACATTTCCAGTATAAGCTGACCTCTCATTATACGGAAATCCTATACAATACGAGATCATCTTATACTGGAAATGTATAGCTTTATATGTAGCCGTGTGTACCTTAGGAAACGATTGTGGTGAAGCTATAAACGTTTGTTCTTGGTTATGTAGTTCCTATATTATTATGAGAAGTATTTGCTATGATACGAAGATTGTGACTATTAAGAAAACTTGATTGAAAAGCCGCCTTTTCTAACGAGATTATGTTCGAAAAAAAATGCCATTTATACGGATGGACACTGGTATCCGCCTTCAAAACCGCTCGCTGTATGACTCACTGTAATGATAATGACTAATCCATTGATGGCCGAGCGCGATTATGGGCTGCGAAAACAGCGATTTTTGTACTCTTTACGAATTTAGCGAAAAGGTAAAAGAAAAAAAAGATTTGAAAA
Organism: Lithophane ornitopus; assembly: GCA_948473465.1. Taxonomy (NCBI): domain Eukaryota; kingdom Metazoa; phylum Arthropoda; class Insecta; order Lepidoptera; family Noctuidae; genus Lithophane; species Lithophane ornitopus. Next base: position 2,582,510 of record OX419630.1, on the reverse strand, counting down.
CTAAAACTCGTCTTACCATTTGTGAGGAAGCAAACAAACGTAACAAACGTACAAACGTTTTGTACACTGAACAAAACAAATCAATTTGGCCCCAAGAGATTTTTCTCAGCTGGGTAAAGGCGATGGTAGTGTGTATTTTTTTATTTTGGGTAAGGTAAACAGATACAAAAATGTGCGGAAGAAATTCCAAAAACTTGCAAAACTTTTCGAATTTATCTTATAGAAAGCAATAAAAAAAAAACAACTGTGTTTATGACGTTATCCTGAAAATTCTGGGGTTGCGGCATCAATAGGAGAAGCGGAGTGTTGTGGAGTTTCTTGCCGACTCTTCTCCATAGGAAACGGCCAATTGGAACCGCGCATTTTAAATAATAATCATTTCACCTTCTCTGACCATTACCGTAAACAATACATTTTACTCGTTTTCTAAGATTAACTCGCTCCGCTCTCTCTAACGCCATATTAGTGGCCTCCGACATTCTATTGAATGAAAGTATGGGTGTGGCCTTAGGTCCATAACACGTTTCGTCTCATAAGTCGTAACTTATAAGATTTTAAGTTAATTTCATTGGGATTTCTAGTGTCACGCAATGTTAAATTCCACGCTCAATAAGTAACCACACGCGCTCACGATTAATTGTATGTTTAATTTATTCCCGTGGGCTAAAGAAAGTCGACGATTTGTTTAGATAAGTGAAATATTTGTAGTTTTTTATTATAGGCAGGTAGATTCTTAAGACCTTTCTTTGTTCTGAATGTTCCAATTGAAGTACGAAGCACGAGCGAAGCAAGGGCTTCATCCATTTCCAATTCCTGTTTCTCTACCTTCAAAAGAGCAGGTTGCAAGTACTTGGCATGCGTCTCATTTGAAGGGACCAGAATCTATAGTCTATGTATATCCCTCAAGACTTGAGAGGGACTTTTTTTGTTTTTTGAACCCTGATAACTTGTAGCATAGGTACGATGCAATGTGCACAAAGTGACAAAGGCCAGAGGGTAGGTACAGCATTGATTGGCGGTCAAGCCTCCGTCGGTTCAAATCCTGTAACTTTCCCTCTACAGGGCAAAGGCCTTGCTATTATAAGATACATCGCCTTCGTACATATAGCCCTACAAGGTTCTTTTGGCGCGCGGCTAAAATCGGAATTAACGCCACCATCTTGTTTTTAACCCCCGACGGAAAAAGAGGGAGTGTTATAAGTTTAACGTGTGTATCTGTTTATCTGTGTGTATGTCTGTTCCATCGTAGCTGCCAAACGGCCGAACCGATTTTTTATTTTTTTTGTTTTGTTTGAAGGGTGACTTGATCGAGAGTGTTCTTAGCTATGATTCAAGAAAATCGGTTCATTCGTTTGAAAATTATCAGCTCTTTTCTAGTTGATGAATGGATGTGAGCATCTTCCACAGGTCTAAACGATTCGAAATTTAGAATTTTGTTACTACAAAGATATGAGAAGAATACAGTAACCTTGAACTGATGCTGCAGCATCACCTGGTATTTGCAGGATACCCAACTAACTCACCAACTTACAGCACAGGTATCGTGTTTGGGCTCATTGGAAAGGTCTCGAAAAATAGATTACAGATGGATGGTGATGAGGGACTGATGATGGAGTAGGAAAGAGAAATAAGGAAATATTTGTGTCGGAGGGTTTTAAATTTTTAATTTATACTTGTTAGAAAATACATTAAAATTTCACCAAACAATAGAGCAATTGTTTATCAACAGCGCCTCCCTGTCAACGTCACTCGCGCGCCAGAAGATCCTTGTAGCAATATATAATACATCTACTTATTTTAAACTTTTTTTATGAAGTTATGTGACTCACTCTTTGCCTCCCAGAAGTATATAAAAAGTAAACAGTTTTGTAACAGTTTGTTTATTGTTGGATCTAGAAATAGCAAACACAAAATTTATGAGCTTTGCAAATCGTTGACTGCTGTTAGTAAAATAAACTGAACTGTGATCTGCTTGTACAAAATGGGGTGAGGTATAAAAAATGTTGTTAGACTATGTAATTATATAATTGAGGTATACAAAATATTGTAAAACATTTTAAGAGTAACGGTGGATTTTCTTGCCCATTCTTCTACATACGAAAACTACTTTTTGGAAGGGGCAACTAGAATCAGTCCTATTTCTTTGTTTTTGACGTTCAAAAGTGCCTTTAATGTGCCTATTTGAAATAAATTATTTGACTATGACTTTATTTGAGAGTTGGTCTGCATAAAAAGTTTCGCTGTTTTCGGAACCAAATGTGGATAGTATTGATACGGAAAAACAATAAAACTTTTACGTCGTATTCGCTAGGTGCCAAAAAATATCAATTTGGGTTCAGTATGTAGGCACTAGGCAGTAAAAAAACGTTTCAAACACGTCACTCGTGTTTACTGTTGAAATTTATAAAGATTTAACTATCGACATCAGATGTGATGTTAATCCGACTAGATATCAGAGTAAATAATTTACAAATCATGGTCTGTCTGAATGGTATTCAGTATTACTCTTATTCAGCTGCATCCGGTTAGACTGGAAGCCGACCCCAACAAAGTTGGGAAAAGGCTAGGCAGATTGATTGGCCTGTCTGAATGTAGAGTCTAGCTAATATCAGACTCTTAACTAACGTTTATGCGTTTTTTTTTCACGTTCACAAGACACCGACAAAATCACATAGGAATGGACCTTCATCTGCTCATTTCTCTTCATTTTTAGATCATTCGGTTGGCGACTGAAATACCGAATGCCAAAATACAACATCGTGGAATCGATTCACTAAAGAATTAATTTTTCATTTTTGATTCATTTTCGTCGGAAAGAGAAAAAAGATGTTTTTCTCTTTTCTTTCACTCTGAGTGAAAATCACTACATATTATACAAGCTAATTAAATAAAAAAAAATAAAAAACCCCCGACAATAACAAGGCATATCCCGGCAATAAAGGATTTTTTTTTTATTTTAGCTAAGAATACTCGGTCATGTCACCTTTCAAACAAAACCAAAAAAATCTAATACGGTTCAGCCGTTTGGCAGCTACGATGGTGAAGACAGACACACAGATACACACGTTAAACTTATAACACGCCTCTTTTTCTGTCGGGGGCTAAAAACAAAATCCTCCGCCGCGTCAGTCTGTCTGTCTATCTGTTCGCGATAAACTCAAAAACTACTGCACCTATTTTCATTCTGTTTTCACCAATGGATAGAGTGGTTCTCGAGGAAGGTTTTAGTATATAATTTATCAAAAGCAAAGACGCGGGCATCAGCTAATGAGACATAAATGAACAAAAAGTGAAACGTCTGATATCTGCTTTAGTTTTAGTAAATATTACAAAAGTATCGTGAATATTGACCGATAAAGCCAGTGACTCATTACACTGCGTGCTAAAATAAATAAAAAATAATACAAAAATAAACAATGTACTTACATGATAATACTCTAAGGGCATGCCAAAGCCAAGTCTGTTTACCGACGCAGCGTGTGGTGATTAAAATTTTATGAATGTTCACTAGCTGCGCCCCGCGGTTTCACCCGCTTAAGTCTCGATCCCGTGGGAATATCGGGATATAATGTATCCTATATGTTAATCCAGGTTATAAACTATCTGTGTGTCAAATTACATCCAAATCCGTTCATCCATCCTCACAAACTTTCGCGTTTATAATATTAATTAGATGTGTATGGTGATGAGGTTCTAGGGCCTTGATTTAAAAGAGTGTCCATGGAGTGTCTTGCCCTTTCTTCTCCATAGGTAACTACTACGCTTTGGAATGGGCAACTAGCTTCTTCAATTCTGACTGACCGGTTCCATGAAAATTCAAAAGTGCCTTTTAATGGTTTCATAGAAATAAGTTCTTTGAGTTAGAGTTCTCATCTATGAGCTAGAACTTCCAGCTATTAGTTGCGTAACTTTATTTTCGTACTTGATCGATTAAGACTAGGCAATTTGTTTCATTTTGATAGTTAAACAATATTCATTCCGTTATTTACGTTGTTGAGCAGATTATTTTTTAGAAGTTATGAATCAATGGATTAGACATTTGTTTCAAACCGATTCTGATTGTGATTGATCGTGTATTATGCAATTAGAATGCTGACAACTATTATTATGATTAGGTAAGACACTAGAATCGCGTAGAAAAATCTCTGTATAGTCGAACAAGCTATTTGGTATACAGGCAGATAACTAGCAACTACTTTAAATAATTTTGTGAGTGTTTTCAGTAGTCAACAATCCTTTTACGTCAATCTCCTAAGCCATAAGCACAAAAAGGTAAATTACAAACACAATCAAAACGAATTTTGGCAGTGTAGCGGAAAATGAACATAATTGCCTGTATACCAAATAGCTTGTTCGACTGTACCAACCACAGCCTACCCAAGATCATACAGAACACAAAACAGAACAATCAGTCACTCAACATATTATACTGTCATGTCACGAAAGCAATAAACTGGATTGGAATAAACATGTTAGCGCAGATGATAAACGTCTGGGACTCGTAATAGTATTGTATGATACAATCATTATCAATCATTGCATTGTGATTGTCTGACAACACGCTAGTGTGAGCATGCGTTTCTAAAAAGGCAGAATTTGTATCCATCTGGTCTCTAAATAAAAAAAAATGTTCTTTGGTTGGCGTGCGTTGATTTTGAAACGTACTACGCAATTGAAAGCCATAATATTAAGATGCTTTTTTTAAACAGGACAGGGGATTATCTCAAGACATATGAAAACTTGGTATTACCAATTAATAAAACTGCTTTTGTATGCAAACACTTGATAAATAAAATGAAACAACAAAAAATCATTTATCTCTTTCATCTGGGTCAAAACGTTACCAACCACACAAAAAGGAAACTTCAAATCTATTTGTTCCGGACTTGAATAAAGGCTCGTGCAAACAGACGCGAAATCGCGGGCGCCACAGACAGCGGTACCTTTGTCGACAATAGGTACCGCTGCATGTCGCGCCCACGATTTCGCGTCTGTTTGCACGAGCCTTAAATAAATAAAAATAATCATGTCCTTTGTAGATCTTTGACAGTTGTTACGGGTCGTCAGAAGCCCGAAAGTCTGACAACCAGTCTTACCAAGGGATATCGTGTTACCCAGTAACCGGGTTGTGGAGGTCAGATAGGCAGTCGCTCTATGTAAAATACTGGTATTCGCCTGCATCCGGTGAGACTGGAAGCCGACCCCAACATAGTTAGGAAAAGGCTAGGCAGATGATGACTTGAATAAATAAAAATAAATGAACATTCATGAACACTAACAGCCGGTTTCTGATTTAAGTATTTGAAGTTGAGAATTGCTCAAACTCTTCTTAATCATTACTTAAGGTGACTCCTAAAATTGAATTTCGCGGGTGACATTAAAGGAATCACCTTAAGTAATGCTTAAGAAGAGTTTGAGAAATTTTCAATTTCAAATAGTTAAATCAGAAACCGGTTGTAAATCATATTGCTCCAGCTCAAAGTACACAAGTACATACAAATTATACATATATCAACCATTTAACCGCGTGACTGACACACAATGGAACTGGACTCCCTTTTCATCTCCGGGAAAATCGAGGTGAACAAACAATAGAAGAATATACAATCGCTTGGAAACGTATACAGGGTGGAGTCGTTGACATGGGTCAGTACGGAAAAAATGTGAAACTGTTTATTTTTTATTTTTATATGCTTTATTGTATCCCACAAAATACAATTTGAGGTAGAGCTTGTTGTGTAAGGAACCACGTAGTAGTTTTCAGAGGTAAGAAATATTGTATCCAAAGCTTTTCAGATGATATACACAAATTCGATTCCAATTTTTCTTTTATTCTTGCGGTTATTTATACCACAATAAAGGCTGTTACATAATACTGGCTGGCTGTTACAGACGCGAATTTTAATAAAATAATTTCTGATAAAACTTTAAGGCGAACACTGCGGCGGCGGCTTTAAACAAATTCGATCCAAAGTTTTTCCAAAAATCTTGACACGCAGTTTTTCCGTGAAATATATCTCGCTACCTCTAATACTTTCACTTTTTTCTACATATACTGACCTATCTCCATGAATCACCCGGTATATGGACACCCTACATGCACTGGGCGGTATGAAATTGATCAAATTGACACTGCTTGACCCGCACGTAACGCGGACTGCACGGGCACATCCGGTGTGACACAGATGTATGTATAATAATTGTATTATGCACATGGTTTATGTACGTATGTTGCTACTAGTCCGTTTTAGATGTTGAATTTGTAAAATAGCGATGATATTGAGTTCATTTGTATAAATGCAACGGGTCGTCATACTATTATCATTTAGGTTATCTACACTAATATTATAAAGAGGAAAGATTTTTGTATTTTTGTGTGTATGTTTGTAACGAATAAACTTAAAAACTACTGCGCCAATTTCAAAAATTTATATTTATTGCTAGAAAAGATTAGGGATCCCTACTAAAACTCCAATAATGTAACCAAGGTTTAAAAAAAATTGCTAAAATATTCTTTACATCGCGTGCGCTGCGAAAACTATTGAGGATAGAATAAAATAATGTACTACGACTTTGCAGAACACATTATTATTTACAAAAAGTGTCGCGACAGCATATGTCTAACTATTATAGTTATGCCACAATAAGAGTTCTTTTATTTTGAAATTTTAATTGAAATGACGCCGCTAGAAAAGGCTCTTTATTTGTATCTTGGTATTAATCTTTATCAAAATAAATTACTTCATATTTAAGACTGCTTCAATACCTTTATATAACTTTTTGAATTATATCACGAGTTTAAATGTAAGTATAGCTCCAAAAATATCGGCTCATACATTCAGTATACAACGGCTTTTTTGATGATATCACAGTAGGTAGGTTGGTAGGTATGTATGTAGGTAGGTAGGGTAGGTAGGGTAGGTAGGTTGGTAGGGTAGGTAGGTAGGTGTAGGGAGGTAGGGTAAGTTGGTTGGGTAGGTAGATATGTTGGTAGGTGTAGGGAGGTAGGTGTAGGGAGGTAGGTGTAGGGAGGTAGGTGTAGGGAGGTAGGGGTAGGGAGGTAGGTGTAGGGAGGTAGGTGTAGGGAGGTAGGTGTAAAGAGGTAGGTGTAGGGAGGTAGGTATAGGGAGGTAGGTGTAGGGAGGTAGGTGTAGGTAGGTAGGTATGTAGAGGGCAGGTAGGTAGGGTAGGTAGGTAGGGCAGGTTAGGTAGGTAGGTAGGTCGGGTAGGTAGGTAGGGTAAGTGCGCCGTAGATAAGTACTTAGTGGTACCCGTGCGAAGCCGGGGCGGGCAGCTAGTACTTATATAAGGTGGATCTTTTCATACACGAAATCTCTTAAGGCGTCATTGTAGCCATCATTATGAACAAATTTTACTATAAGGCTAAACCAAAAATTGCGAAAAAAATATCTGCTGCTCCCTACATTTATGTATACACTATCTATATGAATAAGTGAAGATAGTTAAAGCAAATGTTTGCGGTACGTTCGACGCAGTGCCTGAACGATTGTATGGATTTCGATTCCCACACGATACAGGAGAAAATAATATCAATCAATCTGCCTAGCCTTTTCCCAACTATGTTGGGGTCGGCTTCCAGTCTAACCGGATGCAGCTGAACACCAGCATTTGACATGGAGTGACTGCCTATCTGACCTCCACAACCCAGTCACTGGGTAATACGATACCCTTTGGTAAGACTGGTTGTCAGACTTTCAGGCTTCTGACGACCCATAAAGACTGTCAAAGATTCACAAATGACAGCCGGGACCAACGGCTTAACGTGCTTTCCGAGGCACGGAGGAGTCTCGGTATGTAAAGATGGTCACCCATCCACGAAGCAACCCCGGCAAGCGTAGCTTGACCTGATGGATCGACTCGTGCGGTTATTACGTAGCCACGAATATAGCTTGAGAAATGTAGGAAATTCTATAGGAGAATTTTAGGTCAATACTATGCATAGTTCCGATTTTAAAGCAGTTAGTGGTGAACAATGAACGTTGAGTGCTTACCGATCCGATTTGTGCTCGGCTTAATTCGTTCTTACAAGGGAAAATAAAGTATTGGTATTTATTCAAGGATGTCGTGGCTAAGTAATAACAGCCGCTCGGGTCGTTCCATTAGGTTAAGCTACGCTGCCGGGGTTGGTCCGTGGATGTGTGACCATTTTCACATATCGAGACTCCTCCGTGCCTCGGAAAGCACGTTAAGCCGGTGGTCCCGGCTGTCATTTGTGCATCTTTGACAGTCGTTACGAGGCTTCAGAAGCCCGAAAGTCTGACAACCAGTCTAACCAAGGGGTATCGTATTACCCAGTTGCTGGGTTGTGTAGGTCTGATAGGCAGTTGCTCCATGTAAAATACTGGTATTCAGCTGCATCCGGTTAGGTTGGAACCGACCCCAACATAGATAGAAAAGGCTAGGCAGATTGATTGTATTTATTCAAGGATGTGGAATCTGAAGAATGCTGACAGGTCATGATCCTTCTTATTGCATTATAATTTTTACAAAGGAAATACTTCAGCAGTTCGTTTGGTTTATGATGATTTTTAGGAGCTAAACCTTAATCTCAACCGCCTGTGAAGGTGTTATTTCATAATTTCTAACGTGATATTACGTGGACGTACACGTCGACCATGAAATGTATGGATATGCGAGCACGTTGTAACGTTATCGTGGACGGAAATTTAAAAGCGTCTTCATATATTTCCATACATTATACTTCCCTCACGGCAGACCACGTAGGAGATGGCGGGACGAGCTAAATATGGATATTTTCCATCAAAACTGGAAGGAGGAAGCGCGGGCTCGCGAAAGATGGAAGGATTGGAGGGCGGCCTTTGCCCAGGAGTGGGACAGAGCAGGCTAGGAAAAAAAAAACTTCCCTGTGTTATCGTGACGCTATAATACGTCACTTTAGAAATTATAAAAGCGCACATAAAATCTGCCTAGCCTTTTCCCAACTATGTTGGGGTCGGCTTCCAGTCTAACCGGATGCAGCTGAATAGCAGTATTTTACAAGGAGCGACTGCCTATCTGACCTCCACAACCCAGTAACTGGGTAATACGATACCCCTTGGTAAGACTGGTTGTCAGACTTTCGGGCTTCTGACGACCCGTAACGGCTGTCAAAGATCCACGAATGACAGCCGGGACCAAAGGCTTAACGTGCTTTCCGAGGCACGAAGGAGTCTCGGTATGTAAAGATGGTCACCCATCCACCTACCAACCCCGGCAAGCGTAGCTTAACCTGATGGATCGACCCGGTGCGGCTGTTATTACTTAGCCACGAGCTCCTCCTCCTCTCAAATTATAAAAGCGCACATAAACAACAATAATACAAAATTCTGAAATATTCTGAAGAGGAGCTCGTGGCTTAGTAAATAACAGCCGCTCGGGTCGATCCATCAGGTTAAGCTACGCTTACCGGGGTTGGTCCGTCGATGTGTGACCATTTTCACATATCGAGACTCCTCCGTGCCTCGGCAAGCACGTTAAGCCGTTGGTCCCGGCTGTCATTTGTAGATCTTTGACAGTCGTTACGAGTCTTCAGAAGCCCGAAAGTCTGACAACCAGTCTAACCAAGGTGTATCGTATTACCCATTTACTGGGTTGTGGAGGTCAGATAGGCAGTCGCTCCATGTAAAATACTGGTATTCAGCTGCATCCGGTTAGACTGGAAGCCGACCCCAACATAGTTGGGAAAAGGCTAGGCAGATTGAATACAAAATTCTGATAACTCACTCTACACCTACAGTGTAAGTTTAATGTGATATTAAATGCCTCTCACCTCCATTTTCAACCACTAACTAAACTATTTGGCAACTGCCCAAAATCGTGTCCTAAGGCACTGCTTATATTGAGGAGTACCTACTTAATTTTTTATATGCGTTTTTATGGTTTTAGTTAAACGCTAAAATTAATGGCATTATGAGAGGTTTGAATGAAACAATAACAACTATCAGAAGCACATGCTTCTGATCTTCGCATCTGGTGTCAAAATATCATATATGTGAGGGTTTTTAAGAAATATGGAGATTTATTAATGAGATCACTGTGTAGGTACAAACAGCTACACATCAAGCTATACATATCCAGTTTATGCTGAGCTCGCATAGTATAGGATTTCCGTACAATGCGAGGTCAGCTTATACTGGAAATGTATAACTTGATGTATAGCCGTGTGTACATCGACGTGTAAACTGTATTTTTTTAGCACGTTATTCCAGACCCATCTCCCAAGGTAGAGATTTTACGTAGGTTATTAAAAAAAGTGAAAAAATTAAGAAGCATTGAATCAATTGGTGTATCAATATCTACTACACAGTGTAGGGAACAAAAATTTCAACACTGGTGAAGAATTAGAATCATGTGTAACGAACTCACCCCCCAAGTGACAACAGCATTAGCAACGATCTGAACCACGTTGTACCATTTGATGAGGCTCCTCAGTTCATACGGCCTCCTGGTCCTCATGTAAGAAGGCAGGACCAGCTTGATGATGACCAGGTACGTTGCTAAGATGGCAGCCAATGGTTTCGGTGACGTCATCAGAGCCCAGTCTTTGACGCGCTGGTCTGGAAGTAGAGAATTTTTGTATGAAGTTGAGCATTTTAGCGTGATTTATGAATGAGAGCCAACCGCATCTATACCCCATTTGAAATAAGATTAGACATTAAAACAAACCCTTTTACAGTCTGTTCAACCGATATTGACTTCTATACCGTAGGCATAAGGATAGCATTAAAAGCAAAAAAAGTTACACAATACCAATTATCTACTGCGGCTGCCATTTGTCATGCCACCAACGCAATAGAATTCAAAATCGGTTGAACGGAATGTAAAAAAGGCTTATCTATACGTCTAATCTTATTTCAAATGGAGTATAGTAGTCGAAGCGTATGCAGCTGTGGCTATTTTTTAAATCGCTTATTTTATTACAAATTCAATTAAAATGTAATCATTTATTTCAGGAAAATAAGCCTTACATGTCAACATTTCTTTTATTCTGAATATTTTTTCTGTTAAACCGACCCTAACACGACGGGAAAACGGACGAAACATTTCAGTAAGCAATTTTCGTATTAAAATATACTGTTTTAAAGGTAGTTTCCCACGACGTTCTACCGCGTGTAAATAATGTTTAACTTATCTATTTTTAACTTCCTGTCACAGAGCGTCACGGAGGCTTTAGATATATTCTCAGGCTTCATGTAATAACATAATGGAACTCTTTGCTGCATTAGATATTATGATTAAATTATAGGTATTATCTATTAATATCAGCAGTGGTTTCTTGTTTGACTTTCTTTAAGAGTTCTGGCTGAAAAGGAACGCATTGGGAAAAAAAATATTATTATAATACTGTGTAATATTACGCCGCATTCATCATCTGTTGAATATAGACTAACTAGATAAATATTTGTTTTCTTTTATTCTTTTTTTGGCGATAGATAACTTTTTTATTCGTGGTTAAAGGCTCGTGCAAACAGACGCGAAATCGCGGGCGCGACAGGCAGCGGTATCTTTGTCGACAAGGTACCGCTGCTTGTCGCGCCCGCGGTATCGCGTCTGTTTGTACGAGCCTTAAACCTTCGATCGGCGCCCGGGCTTAAGGTGTAAGACCGGGGAGTACGGGATTTTACCAAACTAAAAACCACCCCGATGGGTGGTCACCATCTGCACGGTTTTTAGTTAGGTAAAATCCCGTACTCCCCGGTCTAACCTAACCTAACTAAAAACCACCCCGATGGGTGGTCACCATCTGCACATGGTTACCTCTCAAAATACCAATTCAAAACCCATCTGTGTCATAGATACCAAACGTTTGCAATTTGCTTGAACATGAAAATAATTGCAGTTCAGCAATCCACATTCTTTAAGTTACCCGTAATAATACCAAGGAAGAAGCGAAGCTAACAATTTAATCTGTGAAACAGATCAGCAACATTATAAAGAAGTATTTCACTTTTTAACCGAACGAGATGGCTTCAGTCTGACTGACCTAGATTTCGTAATGCTGCAAATTGCAGCTTTATTATATCAAGTGCTAAGTGGAAGTGAGGGTTCCGCGGTTTATTTATTCAAGAGACATGGATAGCAAAAAAATATACTTTTCGGCTACCATCGTCTAAACTGTTAGGTCATTTGAAAGCATTGGTTGAAAAGCGGTTGTCGATATCCTAACTTAATCACTACATATTATAAAACAAAGTCCTCCGCCGCGTCTGTCTGTCTGTCTGTTCGCGATAAACTCGAAAACTACTGCACCGATTTTCATGCTTCTCGAGGAAGGTTTTAGTATATAATTTGTCAAGCGGGCGATGTCGCAGGCATCAGCTAGTAATAATATTATAAATGCGAGAGTGAGTTTCTTTGTTTGTTACGCTTTCACGCTAAAACGGCTTTACGGATTTTGATGAAATTTGGCATATGGGTAGACCATGATCTGGGGCTACTTGTCATCCTGGTCCGCAGACAAACAAACAAAGGAAGTCCGCAAACAAACTCACTTTCGCATTTATCATATTATCTTAGGTCCGTATTACAGAAGGTAACTCAAGTATTGATATCTATTTAAAACTAGTTTTAAGTCCGCTTTTAATTTTAGAACGTTGCTCAAGCATAGATTCATTGATCTTAGTTCAACTGAGTTTGGCTTTATTTTAGATCGCTACTCAGTTACTCAATCGAACCCAAGCAGTGATCAAATCTGTAATCACCCAAGTGTGGTCGATTGAGCATAGATTGTCATGTCAAATTGTCAATATTTCTTCTGTTCAAATAGTGCATTTTCTAGTTCTGTTGATATTTTTAAATATGAGGTACCTACTATCAAAATCATATTCAAAATGGATATATTTGAAGAGGTAGATCATTATAATAACTTATTTAACGATAATTCTAATAGAAATTTCTATTAGTAGGTATTTTTTCCAAAGTACTAAAATTTTTCTTACGTCCTGCAATTTTAAAAGTGTTAAGTAATATGAATAAAATCAGCTAAACAAATAATTAAAGTTGACAAACAACAAACTTAAAACAAACTAATGTTTTTCACGCTGATGCTCGGACATACTGACATTTTAAATAGCATAATTATATAAGGCCACAAATACAAGTCTTTTAAGCTTGACAATTCTGCTTACAAAAATACTATACTTCAATTCAAAGAGCTTTACTTCAATAAATGGGGCATTTTACTATTCAGGAATGAAATAATAACGCTGATTTCCTATATATAACTGGACTTCTATGGTGTATTTTAATATTTCTAATCCAGTGAAGATCGGATCAAAGTCGGTTATTATAATAAATCGTAAACGAAAACAGGCTGATGCATAGACAATACACATCTCTGCTTGAGGCTCGATTTGAGTCTATGAGTCTATCAATCTATACTCAGCTGAATCGTCAGCTGAGTATAGATTGATTACCGTTCTGGAATAAGACCGATGCTCAAGTACTGATGCTATACTCAAACCGTGATCAACTGATTGCAGATCAAACTGGACTTGAGTAACGTTCTGTAATACGGACCTTAGATTCTAGAGCCACGACAATCCCGAAGCCAATAATATTCGTCATCCGAAAAGTGATATCCACTTCGAGACAAACTTACATCACAAAATAATTCTTCCGACCCTTTTTAAGGGCACCACGATTAGAGATACTGTGTATTTTAAACCAAGAAACACCCTAGAGGTACAAACAATCTCCTAAATCAAATCCGAAACCGTTTTTGCTTCTAAATCACCCCAGAGCCATACACAATCTCCTTACTACCTTAGTCAAATCGTTCTCGCAAAATCATACGGAACCCCGTTACAGTCAATGCGCGGACGCACGATTTACTCCCGTTACTATTAGTATCGGCATAAATTAATCTCCATAGTCCGTTATCGTTGCATCAGGCACAACAAAGAAATATTAAATCATATTCAACGTGATTTTGCAACACGTTACTAAGGTGAAAGGATACTAATGATATAATGTCCGTTCGTCTTGTCTTTTGTTAGTTTGGGCACAGTATAAATAAGTAACAGTATTATATATCTTCATAAAAAACTGCCTAAACGACGCGCTTCGAAATCTCAATGTTTATCAGTACGCAACAGTCTCGAGTGCGCGGCAGTTACACGGACGCGGAAGGTTTATCTACCGAGCGGCCGCAGGTAATTATTTCAAGGTCATAACCGAGATATAATACTGTTACTTTATTATACTGTGGTACGAAATTCAGGTTTAATTTTATATTGTTTTGTGTTGCCTCGTGATTGAGGGGACCTAGAAACGGAACAAATGGATTTTATTCAATTAAGTATCTTAAGTACCTAGATGGAGGCCCCAATTAAATAGTTTGATTGTAATGTGTGGCTGTAATTAGGATCTAATGGCAAGGCGATGTGGTGAAGTGACGTCACACATGACCGCTTTTTTTTTTTTTGAGTATAGGAAATCATCAAATGACTTCTCCCGCTCTGGGCGGAGCGGCAGGGTGTCAGACTTTTACTGACTTAATCCCACCCGTGTTCCATCAGTTGCCTGTTGCCAAGGTCCCGGTATCCCTTTCGGATTTTCCCGCAACCCAGGCAGGTATCAGTACACAATGGAATCATCCTTCCATAATCGACCTTCGCACCTAATCTGCTGGAAATATTGTCGTGTATTAGGTTATCTGTAATTCAACACGTGTATTTAGGCTCTTGTAACTTAATAAAAACAAAACGTAACTAAATAAACGCAACGAACACCACATGATTGCATATTTCCTTGTTACAGCAACTCGCTACACAACACATGTTCCATTTACTTTTATTTTGCCATCTTAAAATCGTGACTAATTTTGTCTAACACCGTAGTCTTGGACGCCACAAAATATGTTACAGAAGATCAACTCCAATTTTACTTATACTCCATTTGAAATAAGATTAGGCATTTAAACAAAACCTTTTTACAGTTCGTTCAACCGATTTTGACTTATATACCGTAGGCATAAGGATTGCATTAAAAGCAAGAAAGGTTACACAATACCAACTGTCTACTGCAGCTGCCATTTGTAATGCCACCAATGCAATAGAAGTCAAAATCGGTTGAACGGATTGTAAAAAAGGTTTATTTAAATGTCTAATCTTATTTCTAATGAAGTATAGTCGAAAGCAATAGGCTGGTCTCCTTCCTTTCGTGCGGTTAGTGACTAATCTGGTGTCAGAGTTTTAAAGCCGCCCATCTTGGGTCTCTGACTTGGCTTCACATGCGGTCGAGGAATAGGCTGGTGATAATGAGCAGTAATGAAACCATGAATGTGTTTGGTAGCTTTAACTCTATCTATCCATACAGTTTCAGGACAGGGTCTAGGCAACGCAGGGTTGCGGGAAAGTCCGAAAGGGATATCGGGACCTTCGCAACAGGCAACTGAAGTAACACGGGTGGGTTTTAGTCAGTAAAAGTCTGACACTCTTCCGCTCCGCCCAGAGCGGGAGAAGTCATTTGAAGATTTCGAACCGTCAAAAAAAAAAAAGGGTCTAGGCAACAGGAAGTGATTGAGTACGTAAGAGAATGCTCCTCCTGCTGTATGATCTCGCTCAGGACATGCCTGAACAAGATTATGAAATATTTATGAAAGCAATATTTATGTCCAGAACCTGACAAAAGACTGAGCCCGCGATTGGTCCGGAGAGTTTTGAACCTGATGTACTTTATAGATTTTTAAGCCTCTTGCAAGATATCACCTCACTTATAGATAGAATAATCTTAAAGCCTCACTCCCACAGCGCCATATCGCGCGATAAAAACGCAAGCCTTATTGCGATCCCTGTTTCCAGTTCATTTTTTTTTCTGATATGTGTTCTTAGAACCTTTTGTATTAGGCACGCATGCGATCTTACACATACCTGCGTTAATAACGCGGTACGGTGTAGTGCGGGCGGGGGGGCCTTTAGTGTAGGTTACACGCAGACGTTAGAAATATCGGACGATAAAAACACAGTTGTGTGCAAAGAATCGGGACGCAATAACGCTTGCGTTATTATCGCCCGGTAAAAAGCGCCTGTGGGGGAGAGGCTTTATTATGTTGGATCCATATTAATATTATAAATTCGTCCATATTATTAATATTATAAATTCGAAAGTAACTCTGTCTGTCTGTTTGTTACCTTATCACGCATAAACCACTGAACAGATTACGACAAAAGGCAAGGAGATAAATGGCACCCTGGGGGAAGGACTTAGGCTACTTTTTATCGACATACCGCGCGGGAGAAATCTAGTGCCATATAAATTACAAATATAAATGTAGAAATATTGCGCTTCGTGGGTCTGGTTTTTTAAGTACAAAGTGGGTCTTCTGTCCCTTGTCTGCGTTAGTTTCCATGGTTCATGCTATATTATCGTATGATGTAGGTATAGCAGATAAACGGTCGTGTTGTCATGATTGTGGGTAGACACGGACAAGTTTTCAGGCTATTTTGCCCCGTTATTGTACCCTCCTCGTGGCACCGTGATGGTAATTGAACTAGTTGTTTTGTTCTTGGTAGCTGTTTCTATGAATTTGTGTTGTGGCAGTCAAAAGTCCAAGGATTTATGACAGTTCGTTTCTGCTTTATAAAGGGTAATGTCAAATAATGAATGGACTCAGCGGGCCTAGACGAGTGACGATCGCTTAGAAAGCGTTTCGTATTTCAACAGGATTGACATAAGCTTTTCGATAGCATATGTCAGTCCTATAAATTTTTGCCTTTTCCATCATCGTTATCGCTGATAGAATGTAATTTTTTCTAGGACCTCTGGTGTATTTATAATGATTGTTAAAAGACTTGAAAAGATCAGCACGCTTAGCATGACCACAAAATAAACGGGTTTTGTCGACGGAAGAATAGACAAAATGACAGATAATCAATTACAATCTGTTATTTTGTCTATTCTTCCGTCGATAATACTCGTAGAAAACCCGTTTCTGTGGTTGTCATGCTACGCGTGCAGGAGCTCAGGGGGCTTAAAACGGTCACTTTAGCAGAATCAGAATATGACAATTTTATGAATCATCGTAAAATGACTCAAACTGTATCATCGTAAATATGATCTGCGTGTAATTCATATTACGAAATAATTCATATGTTTGATAGTTTTCTATGGAGATTCGTAAAATGGTCCACAAATTATGAATTGCTTATATGTCAAATTAGAGGAATTGCTAATGACAGCTGGGATTCAGGTACCTAATGAACTGTTTTAGAGGAATTGCTAATGTGGCCGGTTTAGGCCCCCAGATGTACTTATCGCATTCAGTTTCATTGTTGGAATTCGCACTTGGTAAGTAGAATTAGATTTTTCTCCCACCCAAAATGTACTCGTTGCCTGTCCTCAAAATGAGCACGAGTATTTCACGAGTGCATACCAAAGGAGGTCAGCAGTTTTGGAAGTCGTTTAAAAACGTATACTGCTGCCATTTATAAAAATGTCGAGCCATTTGGTGAAATGACAGATTTTCCCCGCAGTAATGTCGTGTTTTGAGATATTCGCTTGTTATTGCTCGATTATAACGATGCGAAAGAGGGTTATTATGAACCTTTAAATGTTTCGAACAAGCAATTTTATAAATACCATCGTCTTGTAATTTGTTTTGGGAACAATTTGGGAAATTGGGAATTGGTTGGATTCGTGGAAACATCGTCCAGTCCAGCTTATACTGGTTTTGTTACTACTGACGTGGAGGGTCCACGTCAGTAGTAAAAAAAACAGTATAAGCTGACCTATTCTATTATAACTACGTTCTGCGCTAGGACAGCTGAAAGTCAAAGTGTTATCACTGACGTTCGACGTACTGTACGGAAATCATAGTGTGGTGATCAATACTCATTTCTTTTCTTTATGAAAACACTAGCTGTGCCCTGCGGTTTCACCCCGTGTCCATCCCGTGGGAATATAGGGATAAAACGTATCCTATGTCCTATTCCAGGTCATGTCTGTGCTCATCCTCTCCTCTCTAAAGTAGGGAACGTCGCGGAGGCGCGGCGGCGCACAGTATTATTTTTGCCTCGAAAAACGGACATCCCCTTTTTATTAACCTATCCGATAGAACAGGTTATTTTAAAAGTAAGAGTAAAATACCGATGTGCCAATTTTACACCAAACACGAGTAAAAAATTATTTTATATTTTTTTGAACTTTTCTAAATTAATTAATTATAAAAAAAATACGCATTATTTTACCCTTTTCTTTATTATTTGTAATAAAACCATATTAAATATATTGGAAAAAAAATCCAAAAGAGTACTAACTAGAACCGATGTAAAGAAATATGCTTTTTTTGTGTTTTGAGATTTCGATTTTTCATGGTTGTATCTTTGCTTAGTTGGATTCTATATTTATTGTAAATCATCTGTAGACCACAACCAATCACTAAAAAAAAAAAACAAATCCAAATCTCGCTGTATCTAGGAGTTATTCACTTCTTAAGTTTTTTCTGATAATTTTGATTTTAGGGTCATCACTTCTTAAAAATAATATTTTTTGTTCATTTTTAGGTTTAATCCTAACGAGGGCGGACCCCTTCCCCGTACCACAAATTGCCCTTCATTGGATAAACGAAAAATTAGTTTATTGTACGTCATCGTATTTAACGTCGTATGATATTAGTAAACTTACAAATATCCAAGAAATATTATCTAAACTGCTAAAATTGTACATTTATAAAACTAGTAGGATTACTAACATAATTCCGTTTTAATTTTAATTTAATTTACTTTTTAACTATTTATAAAATAATATGAAAATAGTTGGATTTATCATTAACAATGTGAAAATCAATGAAATTGTAACTTCTTTCAGATAACTTGATAACTTTCACTCAACTTTTTTTCTATGGTTTTTATGGAAACCATAGAAAAAAAATTGAAAAATTTATATCTCCCGATTGGGACAAAATTGTCAAACGGGTATTTTACTCTTACTATCGGATTCGGTTCTATCGGATAAGTTAATAAAAGGGGGATGTCCGTTTTTCGAGGCAAAAATAATACTGTGCGGCGGCGTCGAACGGTTCGCGTATTGCAGTTTTATACTTGTGATATCTTCGAAATTAAATGTCCGATTCGAATGAATTAAAAAGTATTTTACTGCTACATAAATACCCTTGATGTTAAAACTATTTATTTGAATAAGAATTAATATTATGTCGATAAAACTCCTTCGCAAATAATGCATTAACTTCGAAAAAAATTGATTACCATAAAAAAGGTTATACTGAGTCAATCTTAAAAGATATACATATGCTGTCGCGGACTTTTTTTTTGAACTTTTAAAGAGGAAAAATTCCATCATACATAATATTTGTGTAACTTAAACCGTTTACGTAGCGCACGCAACGGAAGCTCTCAAAAAGGAATAATTTTTCCCGTTTTTGCAACATTTTTCATTTATGCTCCGCTCCTATTGGTCGTAGCGTATGTTATATAGCCTATAGCCTTCCTCGATAAATGGACTATCCAACACAAAAAGATTTTTTCAATTCCAACCAGTAGTTCCTGAGATTAGCGCGTTCAAACGAACAAACTCTTCAGCTTTATAATATTAGTATAGATTATATTGCCTTGCAGAAGGACAATTTGAAACTCAAATTATTCATTCAATCTGCCTAGGTTTTTGGGGTCGGCTTCCAGTCTAACCGGATGCAGCTAAATACCAGTATTTTATGTGTAGCGACTGCCTATCTGACCTCCACAACCCAGTAACTGGGTAATACGATACCCCTTGGTTAGACTGGTTGTCAGACGTTCGGGCTTCTGACGCCCCGTAACGACTGTCAAAGATCCACGAAGACAGACAGACTCATATTATTATTATATTTAAAAACACAGACAGATGCTGGTTTAAACCCAAGCTATAGAGAATCCAATATCGAAACTCATCTTGAATACCTCCTTCTACCTCACTGACCATTGCACTTAACTTTTGCATCACAACTTTGCAATGAATTTCATTACATTTTATACCATCATGCAACACGTAATAATGTATATTTTATTACCTGCTCTTTCGTAAAACACTATATCGTAGGCTCTATGAATTGTATCCATGTTTCTAGCAGTTTGTCAACACCTCTTCACTGTGTGACAATCACTTGGTTCTGCAAAGGAGTTTGAACCTGTATTGAAGTTAATTAAATTCATTACTATGTAATGTATGTATGTTAAATACAAGGAGTTTGTTGTTATACAGCGTGCCGCTACAATGGCGACATTAATTTAACACACGGGTAGGGCTAGTGGCCAGTAAACATAAAAAATATAATAAAATAATTTAAATTAAATTGAAAAATTTAAATTTTCAAACAAACTAAATAACAAAAACATAACCAAAATTGAGATCACTCTGTGTAAAAGATTCATTCATGAAGCTACCTACCAGCTGGCTTACGTTCTATCGGTACTATGCTTTGTCGGCATAATTTCTAAGAAATTGCGCGGCTTTCCTCTATTTGCCTACCATATGATCCGTGACACCGGCAAATGACCTCTTCGCTACAGTTCTTTAAGTACAGGTTGCTCCAGGATTGTAATTTAGACAATTGTAAATAAATCAATAAATAATAACGTTTAATGAAATTCAAATATTTTCATAAAACGAATACGCGAAATCGTATACGTGTGTTAAATTAATGTCGCCATTGTAGCGGCACGTTGTATTAATGTTTATTTATTAGTATGCTTAATAAGGTGAAAGGTCTTTTTTTTTTATCTTTTCGTTAAACCGACTAAAGGTCTTGTTTCTTAGTGACGCTATTTGACCTCATTTTTTTTTTAATATTTAAATAATAAGCAAGGCCGCGGTATATGATTGTTTTTTTACATTAATTTTAGAGAGGGAGCAGTGAGTACCGGAGAATAACCGGTGATTTACCGGTAAAAGTACTCGATTGAAATAATCGGTAATTAACCGATTGATCTCCGCATCGTCGCATCTTATTTTTTTATATAATAAAGTTACACACAGGGCCGGATTTAAAAGCGTGGAGGCCCCGAGAATTTTACGGAACAGACGAAAAAAGAAATCATTTCATTCGGTTTTTCGTATTTTTATTGTATGCCAATGTATCATTTTAAAGACCATCAACCCCGGTCACGAAAAGAAAATTAGAAAAGGTTCCTTGTGAATGTGAACTTTTTTAACAGACTTCAAAAAGGAGGAGGTTCTCAATTCGGCGATAAGTTATCCTTTTTTTTGCGATTACTCCGCCAATTTTGAATCGATTTTGATGATTATTTGGTATTTTTTGTTTGGTAGGTCATGCTTCAGAGGTGGCCCCATATAAATTTTATTAACTTTGCTTGGGTAGTTTTTGAGTTAGCTTCAATATTACGTATTTTTCCCACTTAATATATCTACACGATGTTTTAAGTTACTCCGTCACTGTCATTTACATAGCAGCAGCATTCGAATTTGTGTCAGAAAAAAACACAGAAAAGGGTTTAGTGTTTTTTTTGGAAGTCGGTTGTTTTTTTGTTATTCCGAAAAGTGTTTATTATATTTAAAAAAAATCACACTGTGGAGGCCCTTATTTTGTGAAGGCCCGGGGCCATGGCCCCTGTTGCCCCGCCTTAAATCCGGCCCTGGTTACACAAATAAAAGACACATTCAACAATAATTTTCAGAGAGAGTATTTTCGGCGACAGAACAAATACTAAATGATAGAAGAAACATGTTTCGCTATGACGCTGTTGACATGTTGTTTCTTAGTCAAAATCAGCATTTCTTATCTTTAAAAAACGTTTTTTTTTAAATAAATGATTATATAAAGTATATCAATTGATTATTCTTATTTCTTCATTATTAACGTATAAATTTTAAAAAAGAAACAAAATTTCTTTATTCTCCGGTGACCTCCGGTTTTTCACCGGAGATTGCCCAATCACCGGTGAATTCAATCGGTTGTTAAAATCTCGCTCCGGTGCAAACCTCTAATTAATTTTGTAATTAAATCTAAATTTTGAAAAGACCATCTTTCGTATAGCTAGCAACTCTAAATCAATGTACCAATTTCAACTAACAAGGTTGAGATGGATTAGTGTTGAATAGACAAAATAGCAAATTGCAATCTGTCATTTTGTCTATTCTTCCGTCGACAAAACCCGTTTCTATGGTAGTCGCGTTTTATTTAAATTTCGATTTGGCTTGCAAATAGAGCTGTTTAAAGTAAAGAAGAAGCAAATGAGCATATAGGCGCGTGAATAATTATCGTTGGCAGTCATTGATTCTGGAATTTATAATTAATTTACTCAGTTGGAATTTCCGCGCATTGTTTATTTTAAACAGCTCAATTTGCAAGCTAAATCGAAATTTAATAGTATATTATGCAATTAGTGAATAAAGGACGGATTTAAAGCGAGGGCGATAGATGAATTACGAGTAAGTGAAGGATTCTAACGAATTAGCGAGTGATTCAAGTGTTGGAATCCTGAACGACGTGAGTGATTCCGTCCCTCGATATCCATTCTAATCCATTTTATTCAAGAGTTGCATACTATACTTTATACCATGACTATGAGAAAAAGAACTTGCAACTTCGAGTATGTTGTTATGTTAATGTTATGCCTTGTTTTATGGTACACCGTAGCATGGAATACATACTCCATAATGTCGATGGCATCTTTTTCTTCGATAACTCATTAAAATGAGTTACGAAAACAGACTGAAAATGTGCCAGAAGCTTTTCATTATTCCATTTGCAAAACTCATTGTAGGCTTTGATGTAAACCAGCCGTGATTTGTTGGGCAGCAAGTTTTTTACTATATCGGCCGCCCTCTCTTTCATAAACTCAGGTGTTAACACGTCTTCTTCATCACTTGAATGCATTTTCAATCGATTTATTATTAAGTAGTAAATAAAATCTTTGATAAGTTACCTCCTTGGTTGCCATGTGTTGAAGTAAAAAGTACGTTCCATTTTTAAATAACACAACAGATATGAGTTTTCATAGTAATTTATTTGGCCGCTATACACGACAGATATTGATTTTCATAGTCACATTCCCGGCCGCATCGTCACTTGTTTTTGACCAGTATAGCCATTTCGATTTATCTCGAAGAAGGTTGTCAAAATAATGCTCGAATTTCCAAGCATGTTTGAGAAAAAGTACTATACAAGCTTTGGCCGCAACCAGGTATTGATGGGCGGGATATTCCGAAAGGAATACCGCGACCCTGGCAACAGGCAACTGAAGGAACACGGGTGGGTTTTAGTCATTAAAAGTCTGACACGCCCTTAAGCTCCGCCCAGAGCGGGAGAAGTCATTTGATGACTTCCCACCCACAAAAAAAAAGAAGGTATTGATGGACCGAGGCGAAGCTGAGGCACACATTTTCACTATCGTCCATCAATAGCCCAGTTGCAGACGACGCGACAGTAATATACTAATTGAAACCTTCAATTTATTAATTCTCTTTTGTTATATTTCCTTTGCTAACCAAGTTTTTAATTTATATTTCCAGTCAAAGGAGAAAATGACTCGAGGTGTTCGAAGAGGTTGCGTGCGACTGAGGGCAGCGGTCATTGGCATCGATGATGAAGACGACTCCACCTTCACGATCACTGTAGACCATAAGACGTTCCACTTCCAGGTAATTTTCAAAATTGATCTTTTTGTCACCGTGTTAAGATTCAATATTCTTTAACTGTATCAGCCTGTTTTTCTCGATATCAGGATTTTTGATCTATCTTTTATAAAAAGCGTGTCAGTTGTAAGTTCTATTTTATTCAAATGAAATCAGCAAATAATTAACTTAGATTAATGTCAAGCATTCTAATGATGCAACATCACGTTCAAGGTGGATGCGCTAAGGGGGCCCGCAAAATTCAAATTTTCTTACGTTTTTTGCAATATGCAGGTCAGTATTAGTTTGTATGTTGATCTAAATATTATTTGCAACCGTAACAAATATGGATTTACAGAATTATAAACATTAGAATCAGCAAGACAAGTCTCTAAGTTCATGTAAGTGCATTGAATGACCATTTCATGAAATTCATTGATGAACATATGGACACACACAACCTGATACTGACCTGAAAATTGCAAAAAACGTAAGACAATTTGAATTTCGCGGGCCACCTTAGTGCATCCACCTTAAAACCCCGGTGACCGATGAATTGTCCATACAAACGTAATACCAAAATCATTTGCAATTTGAGCATATTTCCACCATAATGTGTTGTTATTCGGATTGAGACAGTATTTATCTAGGTTCCTACATTTTTTTTTCCATAAAACCTAACTAAAATGAAGTTGTAGCGAATTGAATTTCGCACATTTTTACAGCGTAAATGGCATGTTTTCACATTGTTTTTTCTGTATTATAAACAACAATACTTGTGAAACATAGCCTATATTATCAAGATACAAATTATGAAAAAAAATTGGAAAATCATTAAGTTTTCATTCATCATTTTTGGTATTACGGAACACATCCAAATTTATCATAAATTTTCAATAGCTAGTAGTGCTATCGCGTCAAGCAAATGTCATGTCTATGAAAATGTGTGCGTGGTCGTACAGTTCACAGTAGCTGTGTGTATAGCTCCGACAGGTACACTAGCGCAAAATTTGTAGCACTCGATTCGTAGTTGAGATCGATGCTCCGCCGGCCCCTTAATATCGTATTGTAGAGGTGATAAGGTAGTCCAAGTTATAAATCAACAGTGAACATTTAAATGGGTTAATGAATAAATACGCAAAATAGTTAATTAATTCAGGCGTGACTTTGCGGAAATCCATTATAAAATACGTAATTGACGTAGATATAGTTAGTAACCTATTCCGCTTAACTATTCTTCAAGAGTCATAAAAATACTCTGTTAGAAATCCACACGTGTTTCACCTCTCAACGAGGCATCCTCAGGATGACGATTGACCAATTGCAAACCAGAGCACGACGTGTTGACACACCGAGCGTTTGACGCAGACTCTCTGCGTCCAGCGCTCGGTGTGGCACAAACATTTCTTACAGGGTTTTTTATGACTCTTGAAGAATAGTCAAGCGGAATACGTTACTAAATATATCTACGTCTATTGTATGCCGCTAACGCTACGCTTGCCGGGGTTGGTCCGTGAATGGGTGACCATCTTTACATACCGAGACTCCTCCGTGCCTCGGAAAGCACATTAAGCCGTTGGTCGCGGCTGTCATTCGTGGATCTTTAACAGTCGTTACGGGTCGTCAGAAGCCCGAAAATCTCATAACCAGTCTTACCAAGGGGTATCGTATTACACAGTTACTGGGCTGTGGAGGTCATATAGACAGTCGCTCCATGTAAAAAACTAGTATTCAGCTGCATCCGGGTAACTGGAAGCCGACCCCAACGTAGTTGGGAAAAGGCTCGGCAGATTGATTGACTCCTAGCTGAGACATACCAACTTACAGAAAAATAAATAATCTATGACTTTTCTATATTTCCAGGCACGAGACGGCTCCGAACGTGAGCGATGGGTGCGAGCTCTAGAAGATACCATATCGCGGCACGGCAGACGAGAGCGATGGTCGCGCAGCATGCCAGCCCCGCGGCACAGGCACGGCGACCTGGAGCGCAGGATATCTGAGGCCGACGCCTATCTACAGATCATGATAGAGCTGGTTTCTGTAAGTCCCTTATATCAAAAACATTACGCCTATATTCCCCTAAGGTTTAATAGGTAATACGGGCTGGTATGCGCATGGGAAATCGCTTATTCGATCCACCCCAGCTCCTCCAAGAACACCAGCAACGCCTTGGTGTTACTGACAATCCCACGTAGGCTACCTGGGTTACCGAAGTACTTTGCCCTGTATGTTGCGACCACCCGGCAGTGTAGTAGCACATGAGCTGCTGTCTCGTCGTCCTCCATGCGGGTTCTGCACAACGGACAGTCTGTGACTCCTATGGCAAAGAGGTGTTTATTAAAAGACCCATGGCCAGTTATGGCTGCTGTAACAGTACGCAGCGGTTGTTTCGTTAGTCGGAGCACCCGTTTTGTGAGGCGGCCATCGATAGCAGGGAGTGCCTCCTTAGCCTGCCTGCACTCACCTTGGTCCAATCATAGTTTGTAGGCCCCGAAGGGTTAGATGGTAAGTTTAATCAAGCGAATAGAATTTAATAATTGCCTTTTTCTATTTGTTTCAGAAAATGGGCATTCGTGTGTCAGAGCTGGCTGACCCGCTCGAGAAGAGCAAAGGACAAGTTATTTTAGACCATTCCAATGTAAGCCTTGTCGTTTATATGTAACAAATTTTATAACAACCGATTTTATATTTATAACTTTTTATTAACACAAACATTCAACCAAAAATCTACATAACAGAATAGTATATTCTTATATTATTTACTAGCTCCCCTCCCCGGCTTCGCACGGGTAGCACTAAGTACTTATCTTCGGCGCACCTACCCTACCTACCTACGCTACCTACACCTACCTACATATCTACCTTCACTACCTACCTACCTTAACTACCTACCTACCCTACCCTACCTACCTACTTACCTACCCTACCTACCTACCTACCCTACATACATACCCTTTCTTTCTTTTCTAAAAAAGCCATTCCATACAGAATGTATGAGAAAATGAATTTCCTTCATATTTTTTTTTTCTATAACATTTTAATAGTTATTCTGCTATTCTGGGCGGAGACAAATCCAGCAAATCAAAGATCATCAATATCGGTCTAGTAGTTCTCGAGTTATAAGTGCTTGAACAAACCCGAATTGTTTTATATATCTATACTAGCTGCGCCCCGCGGTTTCACCGGCGTAAGTCTTGATCCCGTAGGAATATCGGGATAAAAAGTATCCTATGTGTTAATCCAGGTATCCAACTACAAACAAATTTCATCGAAATCCATTCAGCCGTTTTGGCGTGATTAAGTAACAAACATCCAAACACACAAACTTTCAAATTTATAATATTAGTAGGATACTATAGATGTATTATTCTTCTCATGCCGGTGTCGGCACCGACACTGAGAGCACTGTGTCGTCACTGACACTGACAAGTGGGGATGCGTTCATAGAGATTATTTTAAGAGTATGAAAGAACATTATGCAGTGTGCCGGTACTGTGGCATCACTGATATGTGTGAATCGACCTTAAGTGTGAATAGGTATTCAAGTATAGGAAAAAAACCGGCCAAGTGCGAACCAGACTCGCGCACGGGTTCCGTACCATTATCTATAAAACGGCAAAAAAAACACGTTTGTTGTATGGGAGCCCCCTTAAATATTTATTTTATTCTGTTTTTTAGTATTTGTTGTTATAGCGGCAACAGAAATACATCATATGTGAAAATTTCAACTGTCTAACTATCACGGTTCATGAGATATAGCCTGGTGACAGACAGACAGACAGACAGCGGGGCCTTAGTAATAGGATCCCGTTTTACCCTTTGGGTACGGAACCCTAATAGTACATTAACTCTTCGTATCGGGAACGTGGATCCACGCGAGACACAATGGCTTTTTAATTGTTTCTGTAATTACACTTTATGACTAAACTTTATAGTAATGTTATTGCGGTACTTAGGCGCCCCCTTTCGGATCGCTCAGGGTTTTTGTTTTCATGCTGTATACTTAATTCTTTTCTAATATACGGTTCAAAATGGTTAAGCTGAATGGTGCTGATCCATGCGTCATGTTCGTGAACGGGCGCCATCAGTTGTGACTGGTCATCTCTTAGCTGCCACGGCTTATTTTAATTTTTGAATTGTTTTGTTTCTTTTTTATCGTTTAATTACGGACGCTTTTAACGTGCACGTTTCTCTACATTTTACTCACATGTATAATTTCAACATAGATTATGTAACCAATATATTGTAACAATGTTCTGATTTAAATGAGTGACCGTGGAGTTTCTTGCCCGTTCTTCTCCATAGAAACCTACTACGCTTTGGAATGGGCAACTAGCTTCATCTTTCTGACTGACCGACCCCTTAACAATTCAAAAGTGACTGTAATTAGTTTATTTGAAATAAATACTTTGAGTTTGAGTTTGAATATGTTTTTTGATTTACAGGTCATGTTGGACCATATCAAACATTCCATTGTGCTGCTGCAAATAGCTAAGGTAAGACCAATCTATTCATTTGTCAATCAATGTAGAAATAAGTCATAATTAAGAATATTATGTTCAAAATTCACCACAATAATAATTACTTAACATTCACGGTAAAAATTCAATTCACACTGATAATAATTATCCTAGGTCCGAAAAACTTGAGGATAATTTTAAGAAACACACTAAAGTTTTCGTCGTTCACATTTTATTTTAAATATATGATTGTTTTCTTGCAGAACACAGTAAATCCAGTTAACGGAGTATATCAGGGACCTACAAATCCTTCACAAACACATATCAAACAAGGTATTTGAGTTCTTTTTAACATTTTCACTGTTTACGAAAAAGGAAGTAAATAAAATAATGACAATGATTTAAAAAAAATGGGACATAACATAATCAGCCTACAATGTTCCCACTGAAGGGACACAGGCCTCCTCTCTCTATTTGAGAGCAGAATAAAACATACGCTCACTGCAATATTAATTACACATACCTACTTACATACAATTACACTCGCGACAATCTAAGAAGTCCGTTTTGACGTTTCGTTCTCGTTCATGTAATAAAACGCTAACCATTGAGAATCAGTTTTAGGCAATATAGATAAGTCGTCGATTATTCTCTAAGTATGTTCAATCGATATGTCTCGAGAATCAGTTGATAAGAAACCAATTTTTTTTTTCATCGCTACACAAAGCATTTTTATGGCTGTCAAACGGACTTCTTAGTTTGTCACGAGTCTAAGATGAATCACGTTCTCGAAAACGGCTCTAACGATTTCGATGAAAGTTGCAATATAGGAGTTTATGGAGGCGAAAAATCGATCTAGCTGCGTCTCATATCTGGGAAGGTCATTTTCTCTATTTTCACAGCCAGTGTGATACCACTTTGGCATAGCTGGGGGCCCACCACCACCGCTTACAGCAGTATTATTTTAATCTTACTTCGTGGGGGAAAGAGATGGAGCTATACGTTCTGTAGAGCTTCAACTCTTTCCTACACTGAAGTAATATTAAAATAATACTGCTGTGAGCGGTGGTGGTAGGCCCCCTGGACGATGTGTTTATCTATTTTCACTCGAGCAGAGCTCGGTCTAAATACGTAGTAATGACAAGTTTTAACTAATGAGAACATAATTATAATAATCATTAAACTGCCTCGTTGGTCTAGTGGTCGCAAGCACTACTGCGGCGCATGAGTTCCTAGGTTCGATTCCCAGGACTGCGGGAAAGTCCGAAAGGGATACCGGGCCCTTGGCAACAGGCAACTGAAGGAACACGGGTGGGTTTTAGTCAGTAAAAGTCTGACACGCCCTTCCGCTCCGCCCAGAGCGGGAGAAGTCATTTGATGATTTCCCAAAGTCAAAAAAAAAAGGTTCGATTCCCAGGTCGGACAAAGTGTTATTGGGTTTTTCTATCTGGAATTTCTCAG
Organism: Lithophane ornitopus; assembly: GCA_948473465.1. Taxonomy (NCBI): domain Eukaryota; kingdom Metazoa; phylum Arthropoda; class Insecta; order Lepidoptera; family Noctuidae; genus Lithophane; species Lithophane ornitopus. The sequence goes on along the minus strand of OX419630.1, from coordinate 2,552,997 downwards.
TAGCAGCCCGGAGTCTTGGATTTGTTCCCGGTTGATGGCAATAGGCTCGCCCCCTATTACATGGGACTTAAACATAACTGGTGAGACCTATCAACAAAACTTGGCTCTAAAGAATGACAGTTGACAACACGCAAGCATAAATGGCGGGGTATCTATGGTTCCCAGCAAGAAGTCCATAATATTTTCTAAACATTTTTTTGCTTTAAAAGTGTGACATAAGTGACATTATAACAGCATCCTCGCGTAAGCGCGTTTGCTATTCTGGTTTGTCATGGTGGCACAGAGATGACGCGCGGAGCACACTTGGAGCGCGATAGTGATTAGCCAGCTTAGGAAGTAACACTGTGCAGAGCTGTGGACAAAAGATGCAGTGCAGTGTAGAATACAGAAACTCTTTATTTTATTCTACAAAAGTTTCATACACGTTATAGTATAATCATTTTGTGCTCTAAAAAGGGTTACCTGGAAAGTTTTTCGAGAGATTTGAAAATTGTCACTTTCTGACCTCGTATCTTTGCCGTTTGCGCCGCCACGGGTAAGGGAGTCTGAAAGGAGATATTGATATAAAAACGTTTTTGGCCACTATTTTTCAATAATGTTGACGCGAGCGTCAAGGAAACGAGGTGGCAAAGTGATTCGAAATGAGCACTTCGTAATCAATAAAATCACCAATTTTCAAAACTGACTGCGACTAAATTAAGTTTTTTAATCTCGTGACTAATTTGACAGACTAATTGGAATGAAATGAAATGAAATTGTTTATTCTGTAAATAGGATATTGAAATCACTTTTACACGTCATATTAAAAAAATATTAAAAATAAGCTAGATGAGGTCGGCGTTTCCTATCTGACTACTCTGAGAAGAAAGGCCGAAACAAACTCAGAGGTCACAGTCTCTTTTAAAGTCCAGACATAATCTTGGTCAAGCCATATGAGGACCATGTAGACAAACTCCAAATTTAAAAAACAAACAACAATCACTTGAATCGTCAAATAAAAAACAGACAATATCATGATAGTAATATCATGCAAGTCGCAACCCATTTATGATACCATTAAGATCGTTGTACTCAAACCAATTAAGTACGTCACGCGTCACCTGGCTACTGTAGACTTTGTTATAAACACATATTTCCCTCTTAGATGCTGAGTTATCTCCTCGAGTGGAGATGGGCGCCGAGTGTCGCGAGCTCACCACGCCGACGCACCCCTTACCGTCGATGGAACACCTCGACGCGCCTAGTAAGTATTCCGCCTACGGATATACTTCTATCCACCTTCTTAATAAAATACAATAGACGTAGATATATTTAGTAACCTATTCCGCTTGACTATTCTTCAAGAGTCATAAAAAAACCTGTAAGAAATCGACACGTTTTTCACCTCTCAACGAGGCATCCTCAGGATGACGATTGACCAATTGCAAACCAGAACGCGACGTGTTACCACACCGAGCGCTGGACGCAAAGTCTTTGCGTCTGCAATTGGTCTTATATTCATTTTTTTTTAACAATCATTTTTGTTTCCTCGGCAATAATGGGGTGCGATACACGGCGTTTATTATAATCACAATAACCTACAGCCAAACGAAACGTAGGACAGTTCCTAGACTGGAGGTTCTGTTCTCCAGGATGGTCAGAAAGCAAGAGAGCTCGCCATGGCGCCCCTCCGTCAGCTAGGTTCCGTCGTAGCACGAAGTTAGCCGCGTGTTAGTGCTGCCACCTCTCAGGTCCCGTGCCGCGCTTCGTTTAGCGACCGTACTAATGACCGTCTCCAACATATATACAAGCTGTAAGGGTAAACAGTCTTGTCATTCAAACCATGGGTAGTTGACTTAAATATAAAAATAAATTATCGAGTAACAACAAAAAAAAACGTTATTTTCATTAAAAGATTTAAAAAGTTTCTATGCGACACCGTGCTCGCTAGCGAAACAGCTGACTGACTGAGAGAGGGGTCGCGCTCACGGCCGGTCAGGTCACGTCCTACGCCCCCCACCCGCCCCCAGACGCAAGTTCGTTGCCCTAGCACATAGGTGAAAGGGTTAAATACTCAAGTGTTCAAAAGTTTTTTTTTTTTAAACTCGTTAATTTTCCATTGATATTTCGTTCTATAAATGACACTAAACCACTGGTTTCAAGGATAACGGTGTTTACCCTAACATCCTGTATATATATAATTACAAAAACAACAAGAACTGTCTCAATAAAAACCTGTTTAGCTGCTTATTTGGTACTATCCTTATACCTTTATATATTTGGTAGGTAGGTGCAGTATTTTGATTGTATTTTCCTACTGTCCGTGAATTGACAACGCCGTTTGTTTACATGACAAGCGATGTCCCTGCTGGTGCCCGATACTTCATACTCCTCGTCTGAGGGAGAGGACGACTTCTATGATGCGGACGACGAGCCTGTTGATACTATGCCGGGACCCAGGTTAGTGATAATACTTAAGGGGGATTCGCTAAGGTGGCCCGCGAAATTCAAATTTTCTTACGTTTTTTGCAATTTGCAGGTCAGTATCAGGTTTTATGTTGATCTAAATATTATTTGCGACCGTAACAAATACGGATTTACTGATACTTTACGATTTCATGAAATAGTTATTCAATGCACTTACATGAACTTAAGGAGTTTTATTGCTGATTCTAATGATTATAATTCTGTAAATCCATATTTGTTACGGTCGCAAATAATATTTAGATCAACATACAACCTGATACTGACCTGCAAATTGCACTTATTACTTTACTGATGTGTGTACCTGCCGCGCACAAACATTTTTACCTAACTAGAGCGCGGCAGAAATGTGTCCTGCAAACACCGCGTGTTGCTGCCGCACTCTTGCCGCTCAATATTTGGACACACTTTAAGAGAGGCAAATTTGCGTTTCTGTTTTCGCTGACCATAACAACACGGATTCTAACAGGCTAGTCAGCACAAAAGTTAATTATCAGAAAACTAAACATGTGGCTGTGGTTGGCAGACTTGTGGCAGACTTAAATAGTAACAGCCAATCAAATCGCTTGACAGTCTGTTAGTCAGAAAGTGGGTGTCAAAAATCTTATTTCAACTTTTATCCTTCAGTGGAGTTTTTTCTCCAAAACCCTTAACATAACTGCCTCTATGGTCACTGTTAATAACTTATGTCGTCGAGACGTTTTATACGAAACTGCTTTTTATGATAGCTATATTCAAAAGTAATTTTAGATTACCTATCGAATTAAGACACAAAACTTAATGAAATACGAGAATATATTACTTACTATAATTCATTTGAAATAAAATTAGACATTTAAATAAGCCGTTTTTACATTCCGTTCAACCGATTTTGACTTCTAATGCGTTGGTGGCATGACAAATGACAGCTGCAGTAGACAGTTGGTATTGTGTAATCTTTTTTGCTTTAATGCCATCCTTATGCCTACGGTATAGAAGTCTAAATCGGTTGAACGGACTGTAAAAAGGTTTGTTTAAATGTCTAATCTTATTTCAAATGGAGTATAGTATATCTCAACTAAGAAATAATAACATGGTGGAGTTGGCTAGTCAAAGGTGTCTCTCTGGTAGGAGAGTTTTTGTCAATACTGCTTGTTGTGCTACCGATGTTACGAGAACTTTTTCCGCGTGCTTGCATGTTTATTTAGACTTTTCACTCCTCTTTATAACGGTAATAACATAGGTTCTAGAAAGGAGGAGGTCGTGGCTAAATAATAACATCCGCACGGGTCGATTCATCAGGTTAAGCTACGCTTGCCGGAGTTGGTCCGTGGATGAGTGACCATCTTTACATACCGAGACTCCTCCGTGCCGCGGAAAGCACGTTAAGCCGTTGGTCCCGGCTGTCAGTCATAGATCTTTGTCAGTCGTTACGAGTCGTCAGAGGCCGAAAGTCTGACAACCAGTCTTACCAAGGGGTACCGTATTACTCAGTTACTGGGTTGTGGAGGTCAGATAGGCAGTCGCTCCATGTAAAATACTGGTATTCAGCTGCATCCGGTTAGATGGGAAGCCGACCTAAACATAGTTGGGAAAAGGCTACGCAGATTGAATGAACATAGGTTCTACAACGAATCAAGAGTGTATCATTACTTGGAAATCTAATCCTAAAACGATAAATCTGGAAGAATCACAACATATTTATATCGCAGGTAAGTGAATAATACCCTCAGAAGTGAAATTGTAACTAAATAAGGTCTCAGTTTGTCCCGCTATCGACCCGAGCTAAGTTTGGCCACAGTTCGCGTCTAAAATATGCAGAGAGGGCGGCTATTATAGACTAGCTAAACTATGCCCATTGTTATGGATTAATCTGTGTTTCGGTATTTCATTTGCAGTTTTATAACAAATGTTCGGTTTTGTTAAGATAAGTATTTGAATTATGCCGTCTTTTGTTTGAAATTATTGTAAAGAGGAAACAATTTAGTTTAAAGAGATTCTTTTCTACTTTTCCGTGCAAAACTTTAAAGAAAAATGTCAACATAGGGCAATATTGCGCGGCTCATAGTAATTGATTCATATTTATGTTATTTACCTATTTTTATTATGTATATGTCTGGATAGTGTTGTGCTGCAAAAGAACTAAAACAAACAAGCCAACTTCGTTATGCTGGTGTGCGTGACAGCTAGGTGTTACACTCGCGCCACGTCATTGTGCTTCTCTAGTGTGTGTGCATTTAGCGGCTAACGTTTCGACGCTATTTTTCGACGAGTTCACAGCTTTGTCTGTCTATCTAGACATATTTATATCTTTGGTTATTACTTATTACGATTCAATTTGGTTGCTTTATCAATTTCAGGCATCAGTGTACCTAGGTGTTATTACCATTACATTATTTATGTAGATATCAGTTTGTCGCTACTATGTGCCATATATCGGTATCTACGTTTTGGATTAAATACGTTTGTGAACTCCAAATATTAAGCGGCTGCCGCGCGCGGCATCCGGGCTGCGATTGACCGACTGCCGCGCGCGAAAGCTTCTAGTCTACCTGCCGCGCACATACATTTTTTACCTAACTAGAGCGCGGCAGAAATGTGTCCAGCAAACACCGCGTGTTTTTGCCGCGCTCTTGCCGCTCAATGTTTGGACACACGTTTACAGTCGTTAGTAGTTTAACCATATTGCATTTGAACAGAAGACAGCTCAAGTTACAACAACGGTAATACCAAATTCTTATATGTATTCCGATCTTCTGTAACTACCCTTTTCCGTGACTCAAACAGTTGATAACTTGATAACGACATAACTTGGTAATGTTACATTAGTTGTAAATAGCTCCATTGAGACCGAGTTTAAGTTGAACTGGCTATATAGATCTTTATCATACAGTGGTGTAGCGTTATTATTTCGTTTAATGTTAAGAGTTTATAAATATTATTAGCTTTATCGTCCAATGAACCGCTTTAAGAATGTAGAGTTGTTCTAATGGTGGTCCCACACTGCGGTTAAAAATGTTTACGAACATTAATAAAACATTTGTTTTGATCACTTGACTTGATTTGATGCAAGTAATAAGTGTTAGATATTGTTTGTAAACATTTTAAACAGCAGTAGGTACCTTAAGAGTATACTTCTTCGTTGTTCGTCGTCTTTCTGTTGTATCGGCATAAGTTATAACTGTGTAATAGAAATAGCTTGGAACGTGGTGAAAACATTTGTTAGGAGTGTGCAAGACGAAGTTTCTTGGGTGACTTTGGTTCGAACCTACAATCTAGGCCGCATTCACATGGGATCTGTCATTTACGATTCGTCAAAAAACATGACGGATGGACGTTCGCATTTTCATCGTTCGGAAACGAGTTTTTTCGCGATACGTACAAATATCCTAATAGATGTTCACACTTGATTCGTGATTTAGAGTTCAGTCTTGGGCGAGCGCTTCAGCGGATCCGTCACAAAAAAAATAGCGATTCGTATTTTTTGACTAACGTGATTTTTAAAAGACGATACGTGATTTAACACTTATATTTTCATAAGTCTTGTTGCGTTTGAACACGGTCATTTAAAAATCATTGCCGCCGTCAAAATAAAAACAAAACGAATCGTCCTCTTGTGAATGAGCCGTTATTTAAGTGAGGAGCTTGTGGCTAAGTAATAATAGCCGCACGGGTTGATCCATCAGGTTAAGCTACGCTTGCCGGGGTTGGTCTATGGACGGGTGACCATCTTTACATACCGAGACTACTCCGTGCCTCGGAAAGCACGTTAAGCCGTTGGTCCCGGCTGTCATTTCTGGATCTTTGACAGTCGTTACGGGTCGTCAGAAGCCCGAAAGTTCCGCTGCATCCGGTTAGACTGGGAGCCGACCCCAACATGTTGGGAAAAGGCTAGGCAGATTGATAGATTGATTGAAGTCCCCGTGGCCACTCGGTCACCTCTACTCGTATTTTTTTTTTTCCATGTTGCTTCATTCCTAAACCAACCAAGTAACTATAAAATTCACATACACATTGAATTCTTAATAAATTCCCGTCATGTTTCAGTCACAGTAACTCAAAGTTCACGACCTAAGGGTGGTTGTGTCGTCGACCCGCGACCTAATTCCGGCGTGTAGTCCGATGCATATTGTATGCAGTTTGCATGCATACTAATGTGTAAAGTGGCTAGGTTTTTGTTAATGGATGCGGCGATATTGATGTATTGGCTGGCTTATCGCTAGGTCAATCGCGAAGATTTTGGTACATAGCGTTATATTTCAACCCTAATAAAAACTGAAAGAATGAAAGAAAACGTATTTGAACTAAATAGTTATGTCAGATACATAGTAAAATAAAAACACACAGAGTATCGATATAAATATAAACACACACAAGACACTATGTTGGTGAATAACGAAAATCCAGTGTCATAAAGTCTTGATTTAAATGAGATCCTATTAAAACTAGGAAGTTTTTTAAACGGATTGAATAAATACTGCTAAAGTAGTCATGCTAAGTAGACATATTGGCAATCTAGAGTAATATTTAATTTATCTTTTGTCTGAAAATATTTCAAACATGGCACTCAAATATATTTTTACCATAAATTTTATTTATGTAGTGGAATACAATACAAAACAAAACTGTTGGATTACCCCAACTAAATCCGACCACTCCATTACCCGTATTCGGGTTACGGGGTAAGTTAGACATGCATTGCCGTTTTCAGGTCAATTGACAGCGGCTACTTCTGAAATAATCGGTCAATGAACTACTGAATCGTTTCGCGGTCGTTTCGCATGAAAGCATTATATTGTATTGGATACGTGGACCTAGTTTTATGTTTTTAGGTGAGGATTGGAACATACTTATAACTTTTATTTTTAGGTATTTATATGCGGGTAATTATTGAATTTACTAGCTTCCGCCCGCGGGTTCGCCCGCGTGGTACGTCGATAAAAAGTACCGTATAAATACAGACATACACATACTTTTTATTAAGACTTTTATATATATTTATTTCTATGTACTTACTTTCAACATGTTCAGTCACACTCATTTTCGTAAGATATTCTGCTTACTTATTATTTTCACATGGGGGGACGTCATTACGTCATTCGCGAGGTTTTTGCTGAAAATCAGCGCTGTTGACGATAGGTTCGTCTGAAGTCACGGCATTAAGCTGAGCAATGACCTATTCTTGCACAGATGCGACGCATAGCTTATTGTTCTTGTTTATTGTTGTTTCAAAGATGGATAATTTTCCACTCAGTAATCGGCATTTCGTTTAATTTGTGATTGTTTTGTTTGTTTTCGTTTGGTAATGTCACAACACATTACGCAAGTAAATTGTCTTTGGCCTCTCATCCACAGATAACTATTTATTGCTCTCATCAATCAATACTATTGACTACTGCTAGAATAGCAATTGTCAAACTTGTATAATTTTCTGTTTTAAATATGAGGCTTTTGGCTAATTTGTACATATAGTGAATGTCACTCATTATTTTGTATTGTGCAGAATAAACAATTTTTCTTTCTTTCTTTCTTTCTTTGTATGTCCTTACCCAGGCTGCCATCTATCTCCTTGCAAAATTTTGTCGAAATCCGTTCAATGGTTTAGGCGTGAAAAGGTAATATACAGACAGGCAGACAAGCAGAGTTACTTTCGAATTTATAATATTAGTATGGATTATCCTATGATTGAAGTAGGTAGACTATGATAAATCTGGAAACATAAGGAAAACTGAAAACAATAACCATAATATACTTTATTCTGAAAGATTCTTTAGGAAATCGGTTCAGAGAAAATGGTCCATTCGTAAGCGAGCACTCATTATTGAATCAATCAATCAATCTGCCTACCCTTTTCCTAACTATGTTGGGGTCGGCTTGCAGTCTTACAGCTGAATACCAATATCTTACATGGAGCGAGCCTATCTGTCGCCCACAACCCAGTTACTGGGTAAAACGATACGCCTTCGTAAGACTGTTTGTCAGACTTTTGAGTTTCTGATTCTCTTAGTTAACATGAATATGAAAGAGCACAATAACGTACATTCTATAATAATGTTCCCACTGCTGGGACATAGGTTTATTTGCATAGAATGTGAGGTATAAAGGAAAACAATTGTAGAAGTATGTAAAATTTTCCTCATTTTCTACATAGGAACTTGTACATATGTATTATTTTAATTCTAGAAGTTTTTTAAATTATGTAAGTAAATATAATCGTGAAAAAAGTAAATTAAAAAAAGGAGAGCAGGTGAATTGTTACAAGATAATTTTTGGTTTAGTCCAGACAAAAATTCTATCCGAACCCTATATTAACAAAGCTCAATCTTGTTTTTTTTTTTTATAAATGGCCCAATACTTACATCCAAAAACATAATAAGCTAATATATTCTTTATTTTTTAATCATATTTTCTCAAAGCTATATAATTTTATCTTGGTAAACAATCCTGTAACTTCTTAACACACGGCTATCAACAATTCAGTACCCAGAGTCTTATCGTTAACTCCTAAAAGCATGTGTGGTAACACTGCTCACATACTTTAGACAAAACATTACAGTATTACCCTATATTGTGTAACGCAAATTAGCCGCCTTCACAGCACTCGCGAGAAAGATAATTTTCGTCTTATCCTGTACACCACACGGTACTAAATATCCAATAACACTGTATAATTATACTTACCTTATTCTTAACTGTTTCGCAAAGGAAATAAGCAGGAATAATATTATTGAACTTAACATTACGCGTTTATTCCCCAAAGGGGTGAGCAGAGCCGTGATTTCCCCAGTAATATAGATAAAAAGCGACTCTCGCTTTGATTAAATAAAGTGCAATTCAGGTCGCACAGCGCTAATTACCTACACTTATATTCACCTAGTAGCTGCTTCTCTTTCTATCGCGTAACTCTACTATCTTCTGACTACGTTACGCTCGCCGCGTACTTGTAGCTTCAAACCTAAACTGCGGAGTGCGCCTTCTGTACTATTCCGTGGCCCAAGATATTGCGGCGAGCTTATTGGCATTAACCATTCAGAAGTCCATACTCAAAGTGTTATTGGGTTTTTCGATCTGAAATTTCTCAGTAGCAGTCAGGAGTCTGGATTTGTGCCCAGTTGATGGCAATCGCCCCTCTTACATGGGACTTAAATATAACTGGCGACATGTACCTGTGCTACACCCCTGCCTAGCCCTTCAGGGAATACAGGCAAGACGTTATAATCTTATGTGAAGTCCATAAACGGTTTGACTGACCGAGGGATCAAGCTCAGGACTCCACCTACGCAGTTGCGCTTGCAACCAGACCAACAAAGCAATCTTAACAGTATATTCGAAATGTACACTGACAAAGTTGGAAAATTTTCACCCTTATATCCTCAGTAATAAGGCTTAAAAGTAGTCGACCAAGAACTTTGTCAACTGACCGTATATAAGGCAATGTTTTCTTTGTCTGGGACAATGATTTTCAGTCATAATGCGCTGAAAGCCATCGGTGTTGAGAACAAAGAATTGGCGTTTTATACCTATTTGTGACCTTTCTGTGGTTTCATAAAAATAAACCTAGTTTCTTTCAAGGTTCCTTGTGATTGTGATATGGTTTCTAATTAATTTGCTATTGAATACAGCTTTCAACTGGTAAACAGTTTGTTGTTCATGGATTTTTAGATTGGGAAGTCAAAAACTTGTGTTTTTACAAGTGCACAGTCATTGCAAGAAGTAATTGAAATAAAATTGCTTGTATAAGCGACATTTTTTATATAAGGAATACTCACTAAACTGATCTTAATCACACTTATCGACGTGGAGTCGGCTTGAGCCGGTTACAAGGAGCCCTATGTCCATGCGATAAAAGCGAAGAAGACGTCATTCGCCTCGTTTCGGTTTTGACGACGCGATGCGAGTGACGCGTCACCACGTCAGACTAAATGCGAAAAGTGTGGTGATACGCGATCGGCACAAGCCGATTCCGATAAGTGTGGTCACTGCCTAAGCGTTCAACTAATCTTAAGGGCGGATTTCACTAATGAAGCTGAACGCAATCAGCACATCTAAAACGCGTTCAAGAGCAGTGAGTGTCAATATTCCAGAGAAAAGAATGACACTGACAGCCCTTAAACCTAGTTTATGTGCTGATCGCGTTCAGTTTCATTGGTGAAATCTGCCCTAAATCGCTTCGCCTATTCGCTATCCAATCAAGCCGGCTTATCACATCTATTTGTCGACATAGACTTCACAACTACTTATATTCAGCTATCTTTAACGGGATCTAGCCCCGTTCTACACTGAGTTGATTTATGGCTAGTTTTAGCCTAATATTTAGCCACGAAACTAGGCTAGACATCAAAATGAGAACGGTCACGCGCACATAGCACGTACAGACGAATTATAGTAGTCAGCCTAGACAAGTGACAATCGCTTCGAAAGCGTTTCGTATTTATCGCTGATAGAATGTCACTTTTTCTAGGCAAAGTGACATTCTATCAGCGATAACGATAATGGAAAAAGCAAAAATGTATAGGACTGACATATGCTTATGTCAATCCTGTTGAAAGCCGTTGTAGAAATACGAAACGCTTTCGAAGCGATTGTCACTTGTCTAGGCCCTCAGGTGTTATTATAACATATTGAGCTTCAGGCCCGGACGAAAGTGCATTTTCTATAGGAGTTTTGTATGAATTATTTAAAGGAGATTTTCATTTTCGGCCATAAAGTGTACGCTAATGAAAAAAAAGGAAAAAATTCCACGAATTGAGGAAAAATATTCTTTCCTGAATATTCTCCTGATTTCTTTGGCACAAAAAATTATAGTTTATCAAATTATTGCCATATTCTATTGATCATGGCGTCGTCTTACTTGCACAATGCTTTCGTCCAGAAGTCATGTTACATTTAAACAAAAAAATCACGTAGATGTTATTTAAATAAATACGAAAGGCATGTATTTCTCTGCTATTAAGATAAGAAAATAAGATAGCTACCTTAAAACAACTTTTTTGATGAATTATAAAGTGTGATTCAAAGTTTTTTTTTTAAACGAGGATTGTATATTTGTAGGTACTTCTGGACGAAAAATTCAAATATAATGTCTTTGGTATTTGACATCACATCTTTGACAGTTCTTGATTTTAAAATAGAGATGGCGTAACTGGTTAAATACGATAACTGTTACTGTTACAAAAAAATAACAGATCCAAATATCTGTTATTAAATAACAGCCTGTTATTTTTGTACGGACGATAAATCTGTATTTAAATCTCAATTGAATATCTTCTATATCTCTTTTGGTTTAAAGTCGATAATCGTATCTATCTGTTATTAAATAACAGTCAGATACGGACGATAAATACGTAAGTAACAGCCACGGTAACAGTCTGTGTGGGGATTGTTAAAATGTATTAACAGTAAAGGCCGCGGTTACAGTCTTGAGGATCTGTTATTTTATGTAACAGGTATGGTTTATTGTTAGGAACAATTGATATCTGTTATTTTTTAATATCTGCTATTTCTATCTGTTACGATACATCGCCTCGCCCCTATTTTTTAAAATGTAAACGTCATCTGTCCTTCCAATCTGTCATGGCTGTCAAACATTTTCAGTTTATAATTAGTGCCTAAAAAATATCAGATATTATGAAAAAAAATGACTTTATTGAATTCAGGGGTTCGTTTTCCAGGTTTTATAAAGTGTCCATGTTGTGGCCGGAGTCCCATACAAAAACGAAACGTGTCTTTTGAACATTTCAATATCTGGGTCAGCTATTTAATAATAAATGCTTATCCAAATATAACTATTTTGGTCGACCAATGTCGCCATATTGATTGGTCTAAAAGCGTTCTGTATAAAGGCCGAATTCTAGAATACCAGACTAATTGATCAAATAAAATGTGTATAAGTCAGATGGCTTTATTTATTTTGACTTTATTACCGTTTTGTATTGGATTACATTTGTATTTAAAACAAGTTGTGATCAAATGCTAGTTCAAATTTTCAAGCCATGGTTAGATTTCCATAGGATTTGGTATTCGTATTTTAGTTATTTACATAGTAGTACAGTCATTTGGTGCTCAAATAGGGGGTTAAATTGTCAAAACCGTGTTTTTGGGCTCCATTTTTCCAATATGGCGGCGTGAGCGGCAAAGATACGTGATGGTAAAAAGAAATTGAAAAGAGCACGTCGTATGCAATAAAATCACCAATTTTCAAAACTGCTATATATTGGGGTCGGCTTCCAGTCTAACCGGATGCAGCTGAATACCAGTATTTTACATGGAGCGACTGTCTCAACCCAGTAACTGGGTAATATGATACCTCTTGGTAAGACTGGTTGTCACTTTCGGGCTGCTGACGACCCGTAACGACGGTCAAAGATCCACAAATGACAGCCGGGACCAACGGCTTAACGTGCTTTCCGAGGCACGGAGGAGTCTCGGTATGTAAAGATGGTCACCCATCCACGGACCAACCCGATTCATCAGGTTAAGCGTAGCTTAACCTGATGAATCGACCCGTGCGGCTGTTATTACGTAGCCACGAGATCCTCCAAAAAAAAAAAACTACCCCAACATACTCTTTACAACATAACTTTACTCTTCACGAAATGGTAATTTAGTCTTTTCAGTTTTCCTTGTAAAACCATTATTCCACATATTTCAAAAGATGCTTACGTATAAACCTAAACTAATACATAGTCAGTTAATGTCATGAAGTTACCGGTTCATTGAACTTTACATTGCAGGTTTTTTGGGCCCATTCTAGTAGACTAGCTAGTGGGTAGGGCAGCTATTGTACCCATAAAAGAAATGCTCTGTTTGGTCAGACTGACGCACTTTTTTGTGTTTACGTTGAAAGTTTATTATTGTATACCAATGTTTTTCTATTGAATTATGAGTGTTGGTTTATTTGTATGCTTTGTCATATGCCTGAAAGGCTGGTTTTATTTTGATTACGATTCATATCTAACTTCTAATGTTTCTTCTTCTCTTGTCTCTCTCTCTCTCTCTCGTATTTTATTTACTCGTAGTTTATCAACTATGAGCACGCGTAGTATGACCACAATAGAAACGGGTTTTGTCGTCGGAAGAAAAAACAAAATGACAGATCTTTATTGTGCATCTGTCATTTTGTCTATTCTCCCGTCGGCGTCGACAAAAACCGTCAAAACTCAAAGCATTTATTTCAATTAAATCATTTAGAGGCACTTTTGAATTGTCAAGGAGTCAGTCAGTCAGAAATATGAAGCTAGTTGCCCATTCCAAAGCGTAGTAGGTACCTATGGAGAAGAACGGGCAAGAAACTCCATGGACACTCTTTTAAATCAAAATATTGTGACAATATAATGGTTACATCATTCATGTTGAAATTATACATGTGAGAACAATGTAGAAAGCACGTTAAAAGCGTCCGCAATTATAAAATAAGAACAATTTAAAAATTAAAATAAGCCATGGCAGCTAAGAGATGACCAGTCACAACTGACGGCGCCCGTTCACGAACATGACGCATGGATCAGCACCATTCAGCGCAACCATTTTGAAGGGAGCTAAATGATCCAACACACGCGCCACCATCAGCGAGACATTTGAGTGAGCATGACATATTCCCAGCCGCCAATAAGGCACATTCAAGTCAATGAAAGACATTTTACCCGGTAAATGATAGATTTATAGTACATAGTACTCACACCTGTGCTATGCAATTATACAATACAAAAGAGATTGAGTTTATACAATGCAAATATGGGCTTACAATCTTCAGCAGCTCCAACAGTAGTTCCAAATGTTAATTAGTTAGTTATGTTTGTGGAGCAGGACCAGCATTAAGCCAAGCATTTTTATCAGCGATACAATCCTCCAACTTATAATATGCCTGCCTGCATAGTGTGCGTTTTATACAAGTTTTGAATTACGTCTCATTCAGTTGAAGTATGTGGGGAGGAATTTTATTATAACATTTTAAACAGTACCCCATAAAAGATGAGTCTACTTTAGCCAGTCTGAAACCTGGTTGAACTAATAAGTCCCTATTTCTAGTACAATATTTATTTCTATCACCTCTTTTACTATAAAGATGTAATTTTTTTCTTACGTGCATGATGTTTTCATATATATATTGACAAGGTACCGTCATGATGTTAATATCCTTAAACAGTTCCCTTAAAGAATCGCGCCTACGGAGATTATAAACGGCTCTGATCGCTCTTTTCTGACAGCATATGCTGCTGAACTTAGCCGTCCTGTAAGAGATAAAAAAAAAAAAAAAAAAAAAAAAAAATATAGTTTATTTGATAACCTTAAACGTACAACAAATTTGAGATTGGAGCCTCCTTTTAAGCAAATGATGCCTGTATTAGGAGACTCCGCTCTTTCAAAAACAAGAAGTGTAAACTATACAATACGAGTACATAATCAAAAACAAAGTGATTTGAGTGAATGATGTGTGTAAGTGTGGGTGTGAGGGTGTGTGTGGGGGTAAGTGTGTTTGTGCGGAGTATAGTGTTAGTGTAGTGTTAGTGTATCTGTTGTAGAAGTGATTCAGTCTCACTATAGGTTAGCTTTTTTATCCATTCCGTTAGTATTTTTTTGCATTCATAACAATTCTTAGGGTAGATGTAAATGTGTTTGTTAATAGCATTATAAAGCTGAGCAGATCGTTTACAAAGTTGAATGAGGACCCCATTGTAGCCTTGAGTCGAGCGTGATCCCCAGAAAAACAGTTTTATCGACGAATTCTAGTTTCTCTTGATTCAATACTATCTCACAATCACTACTTTTGACATTTGGTAAAGAAAATTTAATGCACTTACATTTTTTTTCCATTTAATACTAAATTATTAGCAGTGAACCAATTTTGGACCTGCAGTAGGGCGTTATTTACTTGGTCAAAATGTATAGCACGTCTATCTACCTTAAAAATTAAGAAAGTATCATCAGCATGGCATCAGCCGTTTCTTTCTGACTGACCGACCCCTTGACAATTCAAAAGTGCCTGTAATTGGTTTATTTGAAATAAATGCTTTGAGTTTGAGTTTGATCTGCAGCGACCATCATAAGCCCACAGTCGTCGGTTCACAGATTTCCAAAGCTTAGATGTCTTGCTCGTAGGGTTATTTGTCTATGTGGAATCATAAACTTGATCACTTTTCACCTGCTGAGCTCCTCGACTCTCTATTGAACATGCTGATACCAATTTCCATGTTTCTATCTCCAGTGATTTGGGTCGCGTTTTGTTTTCAGTCAGCCTTGTATATGAAGATATTTCAATACATATCTAATTCTTAGACACGGACCAGACGTATGCATTGTATCACAATCTATTTGTGTTGCGAATGTGTTTATCACGCTTTCCCCGGCCGCGGACTGTACATACTTACCTACTTCAATATAATTCAGCTTGTTGTCTTCCTATCTGCCAAAATCCTACATATTTATTGTTAGTAAATCTTTCTGAATTGATCTAGGTGGTTTCTATTTTTAGAGCTGTTTCCAAACACAACCGGTGGTTACAAATTGCGGCGTAAATGTCTTTATTTTAATTTTAACGTGTGAATTTGTATGCCATTTTATTTTAAATTGTGTTTTATAAGGCTCATGATTGTGGTCTGCAATGTATTTTTTTTTTTATGAAACTTTTCATTGCAATTGTAATCATTGTAAAGTTTGTTAAGTATATCATTCAACTACTTATGTTTCACTAGACGTTATATCAACAATAGGTGTCTTTTTGATAGAGAACTGGCTGAAGTTCTCAAATTCAAGCCATTTATTTCAAACTAGCTTCCGCCCGTGGCTTTGCCCGCGTTGTATGTCGATAAAAAGTATGCCATCTATCTCCAAATTGCCATATTTTATCGAAATCCCTTCAGTGGTTTAGGCGTGAAAAGGTAACATACAGACAGACAAACAGAGTTACTTTCGAATTTATAATATTAGTATGGATTTACAATCTTTTGAATTGTCAAAGAGTCGGTCAGTCAGAAAACACACAGAGAGCATGCTACTTACTGGCAAACAAGCATGCTTTTTTAATAGCATGTGTATTTCAGAATGTATGACCTACTAGCTGCTCCCCGCGGTTTCACCCGCATAAGTCTCGATCCCGTGGGAATATCGGAATAGAAAGTATCCCATGTCCTTTTCCAGGTCATGGTCTACCAATATGCCAAATTTCATCCTAATCCGTTCAGCCGTTTTAGCATGAAAGCGTAACAAACAAACTCACCTTCGCATTTATAATAATAGGTCTTTACCTATGAAATTGCCGTTTTGTATGAAAAAATTTAAACGAATTTTTTTCATGAATATTTTATTTGTATTAATCGAAGTAATCACCCATGCAATCAATGCATCTTTGCCATCGCAGTGGCAGTTTATTGATGCCCTTCTTAAAGAAATCAGCTGGACGGGAGGCAACAAATTCTTCAAAGGCATTTTGTACTGCCTCTCGGGTATTGAATTTTTTTCCCGCCAAGAAGTTATCCAAATTCTGGAAAAAGTAGTAGTCTGTAGGCGCAAGGTCTGGTGAGTAGGGCGGATGACGGAGAGCTTCCAACCCCAGTTCTTGCAACTTGGAGACCGTCTGCTGTGCAGTATGAGGTCGCGCGTTGTCGTGCAGGAGCAGCGGAGACGAGCGATTGACCAATGCTGGTTGGAGATGCGCCAGCTTCTCCATCATTGTGTTCAGTTCTTCACAGTACACATCTGCAGTAATGCTCACCCCGTTTGGTAAGAAGCTGTGATGAATCACACCGGCGCTAGACCACCAAACAGTGACCATCACTTTTCTAGGGGTAAGTTTTCGTTTAGGGCATTGTTTAGGTGCTGAACCAGGATCCAACCAACTTGCTGAGCGCTTGCGGTTATCAAACAGAATCCATTTTTCATCGCAGGTAACAATGCGGTTCAAAATTCCTTCATTTGTGTGTCTGTTGAGCAGTGCAAGGCACGTCTCGACGCGTACTTCGCGCTGGCGATCATTGAGTTCGTGGGGCACCCATTTGTCAAGCTTTTTTACCTTGCCAATTTGACGCAAATGGACCAATATTGTTTTGACGCTAACGTCGAAAGCTGCTGCTAATTCAGCCGTAGATTGTGTATCATCAGCTTCCACAATCGCCTTTAATTCGTCATTGTCGACCAAAGTCTTCGGACGACCGCGAGGTTCATTTTTCAGGTCGAAATTTCCAGAACGGAAGCGAGCAAACCAATAACAGGTGGTGCGTTGGTTTGTAGTGTTAGCTCCGAAAACGTCGTTGATGTTGCGTGCCGCTTGTGCCGCGTTGCTGCCACGACGGTACTAATATTCCATAATTTCTCGAATTTTTAACGTATCCATGATGACGAAAAAGATTGAAATGCGATGAAAATGTAACACTAATCAATAAAGAAATGACTACTTTTGGAAAAAAAATACCATGTTTTTAAAATAAAATTAATTTGAAATTAGAATTCTTAGCCAAACAAAAATAATTTTGATTTGAAATGGCCAGTACTGCAGAACGGCAATTTCATAGGTAAAGACCTAATATTAAATTAGGATACAAGTATCATAAAACATTGCGAATTGAGTTATCCGTTTAGTACTAGGCTATAATAATTTTACACGAATTACCCGTAAAACGTTTACTTCAAACAATAAGAGTCGTGCTTCAGGCGTTACAGGAACAGTAAAGTGGCTACAAAACATTAATTTAATTGTTGCCTTTGAAATGGCTCTGAAAGAAATTACGACTGAGGGTGGATTTCACCAATGAAACTGAACGCGATCACATCTAAACTGAGTTCAAGAGCTGTCAGTTTCAGACCAAATAAAAAACCAAGACAGAGCGCTGTCAACAATGGAATGCCCGTAATTTTCACAAACCAAATGTAATTAAGCTTCTGTACACCACTTTAGTTCGTAGTAAACTTGAGGCTGGTGCCTGTATCTGGCATCCCTACACGGCAACTCATATATTAGCGCTGGAAAAGGTACAGAAAACTTTCCTGAGATTTCTGTATAAAAAAACATTTCACTTCTATCCCTTCATGTACCCTACTACCTCCTGGGAGTTCTGGGCCTCAACTCGTTGGAGGTTAGACGAGGCCTTCTACAGCTCACAGTAGCCTGCAAAACTATAAGGGGACGCATCGACAGTCCCGAACTCCACGATCTTTTCTGTCGGCTATTTGTTCCCGATAATTACATCGCACATCGCCAAAGCCGTCGACGCAATCTGTTTGCGCCGCCGTTATGTAAAACTGTCGCCAGAGCTGAGTCCCCTGTGTGTCGTACCTTACGGATGCTTAAATGCCCTCCTGACCACCAATCCTGAGTGTGATCTGTTTGCTGATGAATGGAGCAGAATTATGCGTGTATGTCTGATGTTTTGCGAGAGTAAGTATGCTAGGTTGTCCTCTATTATATGTTAGTATTTAAGATATTTCTGTTTACTACTAGTAAAATGTCTATGTTAATTAATGTAATTGGTGTTACCGTTTTAATTAACAATAAACAATAATAATAACAGTGACGTGAGGCTGGTTTCGTAAACATGTGTGCACATATTTTGGTGTAGTTTGATTGTAAATGTGTGCGTTTGAGCGTGTATGTAGAGAGCGGTGGTGTAGTTTTGGCATGCTTCACTGTATTGTTCGCAGCGCTCTGTCTTGGGTTTTTATTTGGTCTGAGCTGTCAGTGTCAATATTCCATAGCAAGGCCGTGCCAATCCAAAATAATGATGACACTGACAGGTCTTGAACGCGGTTTGGATGTGCCAGCGCGATCAGTTTCAATGGTGAAATCCGCCCTTAGTGAAAAACAGCAGATGTTTCTGTTATTTCATACATTTTGTATGGATTATTTTCAATCAATCTCTAAATAAAGGTTTTTCATTTTTAATTTAGGTATTTTGTGTACATATACAAGCCTTCCTAGTTAATTATCCCTCTATTTATATTATTATGTGAAAGAAGGTAAAACTCATATCCAATGCCGCTAATACTGATTTTTGTGCTAGAAACTAGAACAAAACAATTAATAGAACATTTACCAAAACGAATAGCAATAAAGTCAATTTTTATTAGCGTTTCAAATAATCTCAATCAGTACAGTCGAGGAAGCAAGTGTTTTGTTTTAAATGCGAACGCACATTGCTGTTTATTTATAAACAAAATTCGGATGCGTCCCGTGCGTTCCCGTCGATCGACGCAGCGATGCGCCGCCGCGGTACGGTCAGCGGACAAAGAGTATGTCAAGTACACTGTCTGTTAGATGTAGGTACAATACGTAATACAGAAATACGTACCTATTATCTGGTCGTAGGATAATACAGGCAAGACAACAGGAAACCAAGTTTGATTTACTCAAACCTGAATTTAATCAAATTAACGTTTAATAAACTCGTTTATGACCAAATTAGGCGCGTTTGAACATCACATTAGCAGGAAAATTACTTAATTCATATAACTTTGTGACTAAGCCAATAAACAGGAAAAAGTAAATACTATTAACGCTGTTTATTTATTTGTGTCATTTGGATATCATTGCCGTCTATTTACCTAATTTTGTATACTTAAACACCTAGCAACAATTTAATAATATTTTCTTTACCGTAATCGGTCAAACATTTTGAAATGAGCTAACTAAATATCATTTCGTTCTTCGTATCGAGCGTTAGAGATTTAAACATTCAGTATTTTTATCGATCCGCAAACTTAAACCCTTATCCGACGTCCCATTTCTTTGCCTACTGATAGAACAGCCTTTCCTCAGTCAAAAGACTTCCGAAACAAACAAGCCGGAATCCATATGATTCCAGTTGCCCCTCTGTTCTATTTTGGTCTACGTTCATCTCGAGCGCTCGCACAGCAGTGGCCGACGGTACGTGCCGGGCGGCACACCTCTGCAACTCGGCTCCGCCGCGACACGCGATCGATACGCTCAACACGCGCTACACGACGACTGTACGCGACTGCCCTACCGCTCGTCGCAATAAACGGCAAAATTACGTATGTCGCATGATTATAATGTAATCGCGAGTTTTCACCTCATCACTCATTTGGACCGCATGTTCTGTGTTTGTGTGTGCTGTGGTGTTCATTTTTTGTTATAAATTAAATGTTTACGTTCGAACTGTTCAACATTGTTCTATTGTAGATTTGGGGAACGTAAACCGTGTTTAGATTTGGTTTTTGCGACTTCGGATTCGGTTGTGGATGTTTTGGAGGATATTCGACTTTATTCTTTGTTTGGTAAGGTTGATTTGGGGATGATAGTAGTTAAACGATATACCGGGCTCATTAGTGAGGAAACTGCTTCCTTTTCAGGTCGTCCAAATGTTGGGTTTATAAGTGGAAATATTTTTGGTCTAATCAGTTCATATTGTGCTGTTTATTTTTTTAAACCATGAACTTTAAACATAACCTAGTCCCTATATTCTTACTTACAACTCGTTCTGAACAATTCAGAAGTACTTTTAAATCACTTTCAAGGAAACTTAATATTCTAGTGAGGCGCTCTACCCTGTATCTTTTGTGACAAACATTTGACCACCCTGTATAATAATTTCAAACCCTTTCTGTCAATATTATTGGAACCCTTCCTAAGTAAACCTTCAGCCGTACGCCACTGAAAAGGTCCTGAAAGGAATGTTTTCTTTACAAATTGACAATTTTATTACAAAAATATAACTTTAGATAGATTGCTGTTTGTAAGTTATTATTTTACAAAATTGTAACTTGATATTTTTAATTTCGTTTTATGGTCCATGGGGAGCCCTTTTAAAGATTTTCCGGAAAAGGCAGGGGTCTGGGTAAGGTCAATAAACCCTTCGCTCGAGGGGTGGTTATCATTTAACATGTTTAGGGCTCTGTTTAAAAGGGTAAGGAAATGGATAAGGGAGAAAATGTTTGATGGAAAAGTCAACCGTTCAGAGGGCTACAAGTGACAATCGCTTCGAAAACGTTTCGTATTTCTACGACTTTCAACAGGATTGACATAAGCTTTTCGATAGCTTATGTCAGTTCTATACATTTTTGCCTTTTCTATCATCGCTGATTGAATGTCACTTTGTCTAGGGCCTCTGTTTAGTCTTTGCGATAGAAGCATATTCGAGAAATGGAACACATTACTTTTTACAAAAAATACAGTGCTGCAACATGCTAACTTCCTAACTAATTTTATATTATAAATGCGAGAGTGAGTTTGTTTGTTTGTTACGCTTTCACGCTAAAGCGGCTGAACGGATTTAGATGAAATTTGGCACATGGGTAGACCATGGCCTGGACAAGAACATAAGATACCTTTTATCCCGATATTCCCACGGGATCGAGACTGATCGAAACCGCGGGGAACAGCTAGTATAATAATATTGTTGAAATATATCAGTCAGATGAAATGCTTATACCTAATATAGGAACACCGCAACTAGATATAACACTGTTTCATTAACTCACCCAGTTTTTAATTGGTTACGTTATAGAAAATTGTGTATTCATGTAACTAGTACTACTAACCATCCGAGAGTACAAATGCTCCTCTAGGTAATCTATATTTTGGAGTCACTTAGCTTAACCATAAATAACGTTTCTGATACATCCTATTACTTGATACAGGAATAACGCATAATCAGTAGCAACGCATGGATACTATAAAGTCTGTTTTTTAATCTCGTCGACTAATTTGACAGGTGCAAATGTCAAACTCCAAATTGAAAAAACCAACAACAATCACTTGAAATGTCAAATTAGTCGTCATACAATAAGAAGGTCGTGATCCTCTGTTCGAAACCCTTATTTCAACCATATATTATTCTAACCTACAATGATTTATATAATACTAGCTGCGCCCCGCGCTTTCACCCGCGTAAGTCTCGATCCCGTGGGAATATCGGGATAAAAAGTATCCTATGTGTTAATCCAGGTTATATGTAAACTATCTGTTTGCCTTAGTATCCAAATCCATTCAGCCATTTTTGCGTGATTGAGTAACAAACATCGAAACACACAAACTTTCACATTTATAATATTAGTAGGATAAATGATGTATTTAGATCTATTAACATAATAGCCATAACAGCCATAAAATCGGATGTAATAAACTGGATAAAGGAAGAAAACATAAATTAAGAATTCCTTCCGAATCCCGAAATTGTTTATCAAAATGAAAACGAATATTTTGTCGTAAAGAACTTGATCCTTTCCGTTACCCTATTAAAAAAAAACATTTGTAGCCGTGATAATTCGTAATTAAATAGGATGTGCCGCATGTCGCCTGTGCACTAGATGATCTTATGACTGCGTCAGTGAGCGGAGTTCGCGCAGCTGAATTTTGGGCCACAGACGTATGAACTTTTCGCCATCGATATGCTAAAAAGAAGATTAAAATAGATAATGTTTAAATTGGAAAGATGATAGAGATAACTCGTCCAGTGATCAATGAAAATGTACGTTATCTCGCTAACAAAGATGAAAACTTTATATTATCCATTCTCATTGAATCTTGAACAAGCACTTAGGAAAAGGATAAATTTAGGTGAACGGTTCTAATTGGTCGTTTCCTACGGAGAAATGCCTCCCATTGTGTGTCGTCGACAATAAAAATAATTGTCGTAGCTTCGGCTTAAGCGTTTACAGACGATCGATTTTTGGTCAAACACCAGTTTGTCTGATTCGTTATAAGGCTTCCATTCTGCGACAAAATTGGCTCTGCTAAATTTATTTTGTCTGTGAGTGACATTACGCCATTGTCAAACTAAATTGTTCGGGAGTGTTCTTCAACTCTATCCTCCTTCAATTCCCTAGTTATTTCATAATATGCATTATTGTTATTGTGCTATTTATGAATAATAATAACCTTTATTAATAATCTTACAGGTTACATTTCATCTTATTTCTACTTATGTCTACGTGATATTTCGACACCGGTTCCTTGATTGTCTTGCTTTTCAGCATAGGCCTTCCCAAGTATTCTCCACAAGCATCGATCTCTTGCTTTTCTCGCAAGTCGTCCCCGCCGCATTTTTTATGTCATCTTCCCATCTACGATACTGCCTGCCTTTCCTTCTTGTTTTATATTTAAGACACCATTCTGTCACTTCTTTGGCCCGTTTGTCTGTCATGCTTCTTATTAAATGGCCTGCCCATTTCCATTTCAATTTGTTGTTTATGAATACTGGTATCTAAATCATTTAATTTTCCTGCTCATAGTTAAATTATGATATATCTATCTCTTCTGCAGTTTTCAACCCAGTTCTGGATTACGCTGATTGCATTATTTATATTTTGTTATGAAAATTTATGACACACTCTTCTTTCTGAGTAAAGTACAAATCTGAAAGTTATTTGTTATTGAACCTAGAAAAATCAAGCAATCGCGGAAAATAGTTATAAATATTGTTCGATATGATGCAATGTTTATAAATTGGATTTATCTACATCAATATAGATCAAAATTTACGTTTTAGTTTCATATTAGTTTCACATATTAGCAACAACCGGGTGGGTTTTATAAATTGCATTACTTTCTACTCAGCATAGAAATATATAGGAGAATATTCTTGCATGCGCTATAAAATCAATGGCATAAGAGTTATTTTCTTCATCTAGCTGCACTTGCCGATAGTTAGTCTTTAGATCTAGTGTTTTGTCTCCAGTTCAGCGTTGTATTGTCCTTTTGTTAGTCTTCGATATGATCTCGTAGGCTGGACTGCTTGCCACCCTTTTACCTTGTCAGCTAGTTGTATTACAAAAGCTAACCACTTGACCTTTTGACTTTTGCTATTATCAGAGCAAAATAATTCATTCTTCTGAGTATGTCATCAGTATAATCTTATAACGGATGCTCCTGCGTTCTAATTTGAAAGTTCTCTTTTGTCAATGAAATAAGTTTGAATATGCACGAAAAGCTGTATATTTTTATGACATATTCTTTCGGGCTAGTGGCTACGTAATAACAGCCGCACGGGTCGATTCATCAGGTTAAGCTACGCTTGTCGGGGTTGGTCCGTGGATGGGTGACCATCTTACATTACATACCGAGACTCCTCCGTGCCTCGGAAAGCACGTTAAGCCGTTAGTCCCGGCTGTCATTTGTGGATCGTCGATTGTGACAGTCGTTACGGGTCGTCAGAAGCCCGAAAGTCTGACAACTAGTCTTACCAAGAAGTATCGTATTACCCAGTAACTGGGTTGTGGAGGACTGATAGTCAGTCGCTCCATGTAAAAATACTGGTATTCAGCTCCATCCGGTTAGACTGGACAGCACTATAGTTGGGAAAAGGCTAGCTAGGCAGATGATTCATTCAAGATCATGCTAACTAGACCAGACTTTACCTTAAAGTCTTCTAGCAACTGAGCTAATAATTTAATGTAGGTATCATCCAAACAGCAGAACAATAAAATTTTAAAGTAAAAACAATTTTGTCTGAATCCTAGACTCTTGCACCTTGGAACTGTTTCAGTTACTACGACGCTTTATACAAGTTTTGTGACATGAAGTCCTAAGTATCTCGACTTCATTAGACTGAGTCCTGCCCCATGTCACTCGTCATCGTACAAAACCTGCTGCATGTGAACGGACCTTTATTAAAAATATGAAACAGGGTTACCTACACTTTAAATGACAAACAAGAATTTTAATAAATTTTAACGAAAATTTTGAGTATTCTTGACTCTTTTTGTTGGATTTGATACAGCAGGTTCTTTGTCAGGGGTACCTACGTATTCATTTTATTTTTTTACCTCAATAAAACAGCTAGTGATTTTGCATTCTCTAAAGCATAAGCCCTCTTTTATCATTTTTTAAAGATTTTTTTTGTATCGTCCTATAATAAGTTAGTCCTCTATACAACTTTCTATATTGTAATTGTGAACAAAATGAAAGTGTCCCCGATTTGTGTCCCTTGAGAAGAAGGATTTACATTAGTGGAATATGTGAAAAATAAATAGAAAATATTCCATCAAATATCTAATATTTTCCTCTAGGTACATAGTATATCCAGTATCGAATTGTTTTTCAAATATTACTTTATGCATTAAGTAATTGGAATTAAATCTTAAAGAAAACAAAAACGTTCTAAAAGAAACTTTGGTAGCAAAAGAATGTAGCAACAATGATTGGTAACTCGGAACCAGAGCACAAAAACCAGTCTTCATTAAGTTTAATTAAATACAAAGCAAACTATTAGAGGTAAACCGAATTTCAGGTATCGATAAAATTGGCGAAGTATACCGAATGACAGATAGGTATCGATAAAACTGTCCAAGAATACCGATTTACAGATATCGATAAAATTGCCAGTTATCCCGTGCGGGATTAAAAACGGAGATGTGACGATAAAGCAATTTGTATTAGTACTGCTTTTGGTTGATGGAATAACTTTTTTGGGGAATCTGGAGCTTTAATAGTATTATCGATAAATTAATTTGACTATGAAGGTTGTATAATGCTTGGAATTTATAAAAATAGAGGGGCAATACCCGTATTTTTTTTAAAAGAACGTTCGCTTTCCTGTCTTATTCTCAATCTGTCAAAAATACCTTTAATTTCCCTACATTTATGACAAGTTTTTTACAGATTTTGATTACGAGAATTGGCCTTCTGATCCTTATGTTCACTTATGATATGATTAACAATCAATAACCATGATTTTTACGCGATTTGCCGTTTGATATGCGGTCGGCCAACGCAAAATACACGCATATTAACGCTCGATATCATATCAAAGGCTCGCCCATCGCGTACTAGGGGCCTTTACTCGAGCCAACAAACATTGGTGACTTAAACGTATTAATTAAACATATTATAAAAATTTAATGTTTGGTTATATTGTATGAATAAAACAATATAACCTAAAATTAAAGTTTAATAATACGTTTAATGGTCACTAAAAGGATTATCCTCATTGTCGTTTTCCTTATAAAAGAAAATGTCTGTGAGCTCTGATTTGTCGGCGATGTCAAGTTTTATTAATAGTGGTTTATAGTTGGATGATTTATCTTCTTCGAATATTTATTCATCGTATCTCTCCTTTCAAAACGTATACAAGTTTAATATTGAAACCGTCTGGTCCATAATTTCATCATTTTCAACTTCGGAATATTCAACTGTTTAAGCTCTTGTACTTATCGGTTTTTGCTTTCGCATTCGCTTTTCAGTCGTCATTCTCCGTAATATTAATTTCAATATTGCCTTCTATATCATGGGTCTTGTTGAATCCTGCTATAATTGTTTCTTAGACCGTCACGTGTTCACGAATTCATATGACTCTTTATTTATAAATACCAAATCCTAATAAAAATGGAATACTTTGAGTTATCTACCAGACAAGCCGACGGCGACGTTCCTTTCTTTACGTTTACTCTAATATTTCTATGCGGTGACTTCATTCTAGCGGCCATTGTCTTCGCGAGCACTTTCACATGCTCGCCCATTCCTCCGCAATGATGCACGATGCTATTTAGTAATTAGTATAATTACGGAGGATTAATAAATGAATAAATAGATGATTTTACCGATGAAGACTATATTCACACGTGCAAAGGTATACCCTTTGTGTTGAAATAATTGGTAATCGACACTTTATCGAAGCAGGAGCGCGTCCCTAGTACCAAATAAAATACGATATAATATGTTTTAAATTGTTATTGTTCAAACTAGCCAGTCGCCCATAATATTAGAAACTTCAAAGACGTTGATGGGTATAACATAAAACAGGATATAGATCAACACCAGATATAATTATTATACGTAAAACTATAAAACGTAAACCAATATATGCACCAGATAAATATGGACTTCAATTTCCTAATGGCCTTAAACTTACACATAGTCGATCCAATACTCTTGGAGTAGAAGATAGTTGAAAACAGTACTAAAAGTAAATGTGACTTTGCTTATATCGAGGTACTCGCCTGTGTCGAGGCAACATTAATATATCGAATAATCGAATCAAGTAGTCATTCTAACGTATTGTAGCAAAGAGTACTTCGCCTTCACCTATACACGGTAACATTAAATTAGCTGGCAAGAAATTCACAGATATGACGAATATCGACGTAAAACATATCAATCAAAACGCATCATGTTTGTGAAGATTGCCATCTAATTTCATTTGACGCTGTACACCCATTTGACTTCTCTTTAAAATCCTTATAATATCTATTTTCCTTAGATCATTCCTAAATCTATTCTTCCAATACAATAACTTGAAACCAAAACTCAGTGCCTCGGAAGTGTGATAATGTAAAACTTTCCAAATGTAATAAAAGCAGTGTAACAGAAAGTGAGTAAAGTGCATTTAAACTATAATTGTTAATTCTCACTAGATACGGTGATGTTGACTGTAGTGTATTGAACTGTGTACGATGCTTCGTGCGTTAACTTCTAGGAGGTGGTCGTTGCGACGGGACAGTGGCAGGTGAGGTTTTGTTATTCATATACGATTTATCTTCAAATGTCTAGTACAAAACATTGTTTTCATCGTCTTCTTCGTCTACAGCAGTTTCTGCAACAATTTTTTTGTAGTATCCTTTTTCCTTATCAAGATGTTCGAAATACACTTCCTTAGCTACAGAAACACTGTTTTCTTTGTCTCCTTCAACCCTTGTTTCATTTCTTGCCAGAGATAGCTCTGCGCCAGTTAACATAGCATAAGAATTGAGATCGTTATCAAGCGTAAAACCAGTTTCTATATCAACACTTTTCACGTCACTAATGAGTTTAAGACAATTAGTCGTAATAACTTATTTAAACCCTTTGTAAGAATAATCGATGATGGCCACAATAAACCTAACAAATTAAATCATTCGTTTGCTATGTAGATATACTGTCATCTGAATTATATGAGGCTTTCATAGGATCTTTGAACTAAACCTGCGACCTCTTGAGTTTGTTTCGGCCTTTCTTCTCAGAGTAGTCAGATAGGAAAAGCCGACCTCATCTAGCTTATTTTAATATGACGTGTAAAAGTGATTCCGATATTTACAGAATAAACAATTTCATTTCATTTCAAACCAAATATTCTAAATGCCGAAACCAACGAAACCCGCCGAAAATTTTAACTAGGGCGCGCTATTGTTATCTTAACTATTCAAAACCATTTACTTATCAGCCTTGAACTTAAGTGCCGAACATAAGCCGGCCCTATACTATACGGCTGTACCTAAAAAACCTGGCAGAATGCCATAATCACTACTCACAGTAGGTATCTAGGATTCTGGTCTTATTCATCACTCTCTTAATCCCTCCCTTTTCGACGCCCACAGCATAGAATAAATAAGTAGCAGTATTATATCTCGGCAGTGACCTTGAAATAATTAGCTACGGCCGCTCGGAAGATAGACCTTCCGCGTCCGTGCGTAACTGCCGCACACTTGATACTGTTGCGTACTAATATACACTGAGATTTCGAAGCTCGTCGTTTCGGCCGTTTTCTATGAAGATAGAATACTGTACTTATTTATACTGTGCCCACAGGATCGAGTTGGCTTGTTTTGAATTTGCAGTAATGAATTGTTCATTTTCCAACTAAGATTTATTATAGTAGTTTAAGATAATCTAATAGACGCATAAATAACCCAGTTAGACGGGAGATTTGTCAATTTGGCAACTTTTACTTGTCATCTTGGTTATTTAAGATTTGAAGTGTGTTGGGAGATATCGCAGTTAATGCATCAATTGCAAGGAGAATGTTGACATTAGTATTGTGTATTTCTAGTCTACTAATCGTTTCAGCCATTCATGGGATTCCCACATCATCACCGTCAGTAGCCAGTGCAGTATGTCATTCTTCTTTATGTAGTGTCTGTCCATTTCTTACCACGAACCGCCATGAGAACGAATGAATCCATACTGGAGGAACTCAACATCACGCAGCGGCGATTTCGGACATATTATGCGTTCCCCTAAGCATGGTCTGGAAAGGCTTATGATACTGGGACGGGTGAAATGCGCTCAAGGCAGAACACCAGGAAGATGGTCAGACGCCATCAAGAAGGCTGTTGGAGGCAGCATTTACCAAGCGGTCAACAATGCAGAAGACCTTATAACTTGGAGACGCGTCGTATGGGGTTGCGATCCGTAGTTGTGAATCAACGACTAAGAAGTCAATTTCTTCTTTAAGTTAGTTTACTAGTTCCAGTGCCGTAAATCCCTCTCTGTTTTCAACTATCCCAAGGATGGGTAAAATAAATGATTCTGGTGTAACAACTGCGCTTGGCAGACAGCTTGGTGCTGTAAAATTATGATGTTGTAAGTGCCAATTTTTATGTCTGGCCGCATTTACGACATCCACGGCAGAAGGTTTGATGGCTTGCTGTTACAAATGACCACACGCGAAGTTCCAAATAGCTTCGCGGTTTTATGGCTACTTATCTGCTTCACACAGTTGGTCATTACTATTATCATTATTACTAAGTACTGCATACTTACATAATGGTCTAAACTGATCCAGAGCCAGCTGCGGTAGCTGGCTCTAGTAGAAAACGTTCCACTAAACATTTAGATTGTCTTTATCACCCACGCTACTGGTTATACTTATCCAATTCTAAATTCACATTATCCACGGCTAGATAGCAGCATATTTTTGCAAAATCAAAACATGCTTCCTAGTTACTAATATACTGATGTAAACTCAATTTAGTATAGGTACGCTTATCTGATCCAATAAATAAGAAAAAAACAATTCCATAGTTCTGTCGATATAAGTCGAGTTCGCTCCTCTTCGCATAATCCCGCTCTTCCCAAAATCCATCTGATTAAATAGACTTTGCCAAAATTTATATAACATTATTAAAGTTGTGGTGGCTTTATTCAGTTACATGTTATTATTATATTAGGGAAAACCGCTTGGTGGTTCGGTAAATGTGTGTAAATAGATCCTATAATTTCTTCTATCTCCGTGATGTCTTCATTCACTTTTAAATGAACTTGTCATACTTTAGTGCGTATCCGATACGTGGCTACTTCCATAAACATTTACAATTCTTTTTACTCGTTTTGGTGTTCTCTCAAGAGTCTATTTGCATAATGTTTTGATTCTGTATGTACGTGATTACCTCTGGGTTGATTCCAGTTTTCAATCTGCCTAAAACCTAAAAGAAACCGAACAGTACCTTCATTTAATTAGTATTCATCTCGTTTGCCGCTCTACAAAACTAATTTCACCTCTCCCGTACTTTTTACCTCCGAGGATTCCTTTATTTTCTGCAAAAATTTCATGAACCGTTCTGATATCCAGTGGAAAGCTACGTTATTTTTTATTTCAACAGAGTTTTGCCATTAACTATACCTATGTATATATTTTTTTCAAAGTTTTTATAACGCCGCTGAGGTTTTGTGTAGGAGAACCGAGAATAATAAATATTAATTATCTCATTTACCTGAAAAATATATTTTAATCTAAATAGAAATGTTTCTTTTGGGAGGAATTTTACAGCTCTTCATCATTTCAGCCGAAAGATGTCCACTTGTGGACATAGGCCTCCCCCAAAACACCGCCACTTCCACCGGTTCTGTGCTTCCCGCATCCAGCGGATTCCTGCGGCCTTCACAAGGTCATCAGTCCATCTTGTGGGAAGCCCTTCCAAGGCTTCGTCTTCCGCCACTCCAGAACCTTTCGGCCCCATCGGCCATCTGTTCTGCGAGCAATGTGCCCTGTGCATTACCACTTAAGTTCGCCAATTCTTCGGGCTATGTCGCTTACCTTGGTTCTCCTGCGAATCTCTTCATTTCTTATTCGCTAATACAGAATAACCCCTCACTGTCGGTGCTTATTGTCTTAATTACATAAACCCTGCTTAATGTACCACTCGTACGCTTCAATACCTGTAAACATGCCAGGCCAGCTTAGTTTAATAATTCATTAAGCGTACAGAATTCATAAGCCAATCCCACATACACATACTGTGATGTAATGTAAGCAGAATAAATGATCAAACATAGCCATGATTCTGAAATCAAAGGGCAGTGGAAGAAATACTATGGAGGGTGAGGTCTTTTTAATATTCTCTGCGCAGTAATGAGATCGTGTCAAAAAGAGGAAAACAAACATTAATTACAATACGTAAATATTGCAACATAGCCTTCAGCTTTATCTCGCAACGGCTTTAATTTCAGAGCTGAGCTTCTATAGCTATATTATTTCATCTCAAAAGCAGTGCGCAGTGATTTTTAATAAAGAGTCAAACCCGCCCACTGTTCTTTAAAATTTGCATTAGTCGACAAGCTGTCTACGTTCTCCTTTAGCTATAAAAGGACTGTACAATTAAATAGTTCATGAATCCCTTTACGCAAAATTACTATGTCTTTGCAAGAGAATTAATTAAGTCCCCAAGCCTCAACCTAACTTACATAATTACAGTGTCTTGAAAATACTTATGTTTCGCAAAATCCGTCTGAAATATTCGTGTATAAACTCGACGTTCTATCTCTTAAGAGTATCCTCCTTCATACCTCCTGTGTTGTAGAGCCTCATTATTTTTTACAAGTTTAAATGCCAAAGGTGAGTCTGGAGGGTTGTACCGTTTCGCCTGTTCCCCTTTGTCAAGAAGATACCTTTCGCTTTGATAATCGTTGGACCATATTCCGCTTCAGAAGCTGTCTTTTGTTTCATGGCATCGACTTGTCATGTTCCTTTATGAAGTTGTTTGTAGATAGAATACTCATCACTCTTTATTATGTAGGAACACCATAAATATAACAGATAAGGTGAGCATAGAACGTTTATAAATGTTAGAAGTAAGTTTTTCTTTGAGGTTTTCCGCTTGAGCTGTTCGATATGATGCACGGTTCATTTTCATTCGTTCTTGGGTTTATGTATTACTAGCTTCCGCCCGCGGCGTCGCCCGCGTGGTATGTCGAAAAAAGTAATCCTTTCTCAGGCTCTAGACTATCTGTGTAATTTTATTTAAATCGGTTCAGGAGTTTTGGCGTGAAAGCGCGACAGACAGACAGACAGAGTTACTTTCGCATTTATAATATTAGTAAGGATTGTGTTCGTAGTACAGTCAACCGCCCATCAGTGAACTGATAACACTTGCACTACGAAAAACACCCTTATTGCTACGACATCAAGCTATCAATGTCAAATTGTAAGCGGTTGACTGTACCTACCTAATTATAGTCCTAACCTAAAGTACTTACTCTATTTTGGGTTGAGTGTTACTTCAGCTTTGAGCAGAAACCTTATTTATTCACGCTTATACCCTACTTACAACATCTAAGAGGCTTCCAATTCATAAGCAAAATCTGAACTGTAACCCTTATTATAACAACATTTACCTAATCCTAAACTAACAAAATTATTTACAATGGTTGAACCAAAAGCTAATTCAAAACCCCTACATACGTAGAATGTTTTTCATGAATTCTGTTCAATTTTACATTTCATTGTAAAGGCAGGCGAGAAGCCTGTCAAAGGTTCGCGCCAAAGGGATAATGTTTCCAAGTGGTCGCTTACGTCATAAACCTCCCTTAGGACCTTTCTTAATCTTTCAACCAATATAAAAACTTGCGTTAGACTGTTTTTGTTTTGTCGCATTGTTTCTCAACCCTTATCCCAAGTTCAGGGTCAATTTTGCGTAACCGTTGTAGCCTTTATAGTACACCTCTTTACCTTATACTTTGTAACATGTATACATTCTTATGTTTTGTTTCGCCTGGTAAACAAAGCTGGCACTCTCATTCAAGAGCCATTTGGCACGGTCGGCGAAGAAATTTGCACGCTCAGTTAACACAGTCATTCAATCAAAAACACACCACGGCACTAAACTTCCTGTCAATAAGCTGGGCAGTACCATAATCATTTGCACCGCAGAGGTGATGAACAGTTGACAGTTGGTGCGCACATGGTACATACAAAATCACAAGGCACTTCTCATAACCAGTGATCGGAATAGGTAGAAAAAATATTTTGTCGTAAGGCGTCTCCATTTTGTCTCTGTTCTTTGAACTTTAGGTAGATTAGCTCTACCTATTCCGATCACTGCTCATAACACTTCACTTTTCTTCTGTCAGGCCTTTTTTTTTGTGGTTGTGAAATCATCAAATGACTTCTCCCGCTCTGGGCGGAGTGGAAGGGCGTGTCAGACTTTTACTGACTAAAATCCACCCGTGTTCCTTCGGTTGCCTGTTGCCAAGGTCCCGGTATCCCTTTCGGACTTTCCCGCAACCCTGGCTTCTTCTGTCTGGCCTGATAAAAGAGTATGGTAATGCCTTTGATGTGGTGAACACCTAATAACTGGTGACAAGGTTATTTTGAATTCAAGTGAGGTTTTCAAAATGACTATCTAAGAGTTTTCACTCGCTCTGGTACGATTTACCCGCCTTACACATACTCTTAGCCGCCTATAACCCGGTGGCCTGTGAAAATACCCCCATTCACAACATTCACCTGACATTTGTTCAACACACAATAGTTACAATTTAACAGTGCAGCACTTGGATCGGTCAACATAACGGGCTCGCTTCACGCCCGCTGATCTTGAACAGTGCGTCCAACCGTTTGAGGCACGCGCTCGTCACGGACGCGACACGGATACGACATGGTTGATTGACGATAGACTGGAAAGAATGTTGAAGAAAAAGAGGTTTATAGTGATAAATTACGGAAGCTTGCAATTAAGTCTTTTGTCATTGGAGGTATTAACGTCATAATTGATCAACTGCATAGTACACCAAATGCTATACAGCTTGCTAGCTATGTTGTACGTTATGAGTCGCATGTAATACAGATTTTGATCGTTGACTTAAACAATCAAGCCCATGGATTACTTCAGCTAAAGGCAGATGTCAATGTGCACATTCTACTAGTAGTATTAGAATTTGGCTTCTAAAGAACTCAAATCTTACATAACAAGATGTCATTGTAAAATTACATAATATATCGCCTATGTATATACTCTTATAGATGTAGTTAACAACTTGTAGGACTCCCTTGACAGTAGCTAGTCTATCCCATCTCTACCAAAAGTTCATTTTTCTATTATTTATTTAGAAGGCAATGAAAAGAATGAAGCGGCTACGGAAAAACTGCAATACATGTGTAGGAAAAGAAAGAAAAATATTTTATTTGGGATACAAACAATAAAAAAGGTACATTTAAAAGTAAAAATATAATAAAAACAACAAAAAAAGACCTGTGCGAGGATAAAAAGGCTCCTAGTGTATTAGATCATACTCTTATTAAACGTATGTTGACGTCTATAGCCAATTGTCGGCAAGTAGGTAACTCAACTGGATAATCGTTTCACACTAGTTAACTAGTAGATCTACACTTGGATGCCCCGTCATGAGCTGACATGACATAAGTGTTTACAAACCTTGGCAATGATCTATAAAGTTACTGCGTCTGTACGCTTCATTTGAATACAAACCTTATCGAGAAGGGACGCTTTATCGTAGAGCAATACCATTTTTTTAGTTCTTTGTTGTCCACGTAATATCCAACAGATTTGTTCACAAAGGTCATCTTGATTCTTAATGTTAAGCTATCCTCCTACATATATCTGGTCTTTGTCCTCCTGTTTAGGGTATCGTATCCAAAGGGCGCCAACGGGACCCTATTACTAAGGCTCCGCTATTCGTCCATCTGGCACAGGGCTGTATGTTTTGAGCCGTAGTAGGGAGACATTAGAATAAATAAAAATGTTATAAATTGTACGGTGGTACGGAACCGGAACCCTTTGTGTGCGAGTGACTTGCACTTGACCGCTTTTACCTCTTGTACCTCTGGCGTTCTCGACTTAATACAGGGTGTAAGGGTATGGGAAAACACCGTTGTCACTAAAAACAACAAAAAAAAAACGTTATTTTCAAAAGATTTAAAAAAGTTTCTATGCGGTACAGTGCTCGCAAGCGAAACAGCTGACTGACTGAGGGAGGAGTTGCGCTCGCGGCCAGTCGGGTCACGTCCCGCGACCCCCATCCGTGTTGAGACGCAAGTTCGTTGCCCTAATGTATAGGTGAAGAATGAAATACTCGAGTGGTAAAATGCAATTAAAAAAAAAGAAAAAAAAATGATTTTACGTTCTATTATTGACACCAAACCATTGGTGCCTTGAAACCATTGGTTTCAAGGATTACGGTGTTTACCCTAACACCCTGTATAAGGATCATTATTGGCCTATACACTTTATGACAGGGTAATTACTCGTGCTCAGACATTAGTGAGATGCATTAGTTCTAATAGACAGGTGGTCCATTATTGGGATTTGTGTCATATTGTATAAATATTTTATTCCTAGCCTAGCCTTGTTTTTAAGAGATGAAAAGTCTATTGCATAAGCATCTATATTAGAATCAATTTTCTGAATATAATAACCAAACTCCCTGAGTGGCGCAGTTGTGCACCATCTGTACAGAAAAACAATACAAAGGTAAATACCTTTGTATTGTTTTTCTGTATATGTTTCAAATTTCTTTCTCTGTATTCTTTGACTGCATTTCTTTTTTCTCTATAATCCTCATGATCTTATCGCAATTCATTACAGGTCGGCGCAACATGTCGTATATATTCTTCTTCTACACAATTCCCTATTGCTATTAGCCTTTCAGTACACTTCCCACAATGTAATAAACGATGATGATCGTTTTTATTAACTTTTATGTTATTTATGAAACCGTAATTTCCCGAACACTTTATACAATGTTTTCAAGCAGACATTATTGGCTTGTTTATATGAAATATCACAACAGGCTCCCTAAAAGCGAGCTATTTATAAAACTCTATAAATAACGCGCTATGGTGTAATAATAAATTCGTGGCTTGAGTTGTTTACTTATTTATACTCTAAAGGTGGACACTTATCAATGAATTCGTAACGTTCTGTGTGTTACTTTTTAAAACTTTTAAATCTCAAAGGATACTTAACTTTAAGACGATCTTTATAGAATTGTTTCAGTATAACATACCTAGTGACAAGGGCAGCATAAAACTGAACAATTACTTGAAACTAAGTTACGTTTGAGAATTCGATCGAAGACTAGTAGAGAGAAAACCGTTTAACGAAATGGTCTCGCAAGTTTTCGTGTGACTGTGCCAAATCCAAAAGTTTTTCTGAGTACTGTAGCATGTTAGTTGAAGTGTATCTAAGAGTACTGAACCCTGAGTGCCTCTAGCTTGCAGACACTGAAACAAAACAACCTCTACTAGTAGCTGTGCTACTATTACGCTGTTAGATACTAATTACAGTGCTACGTACCCACGTATAACAACCGACTAGGTTACAGTCACATCTATTTAGGACCCCCAACAATGGGTTTCAGGCATTGAGAATCTTATCAGCTAGCAAACATTCACTGTAAATACTGTCCTGGTACAAAGCCTTTTGTACTTTCACCTCGAAAATTCTTCATTTCTGTTTTCAAGCAGGACTCCTTTGCTTCATTTTTAAGAAATAAAATGTTGGTGTAGTTACAGACTCATTGATCGGCAATCTCCTTGGCTTATGGCCAGTTTACCAAAATACAAAAGAAGAAACTAAACAGTTGGAAAAAAAACGTATCCCAAAGGCTAAATACTTGCTTTGGTGATTCGTGTTATTATAATTAACGTTCCCACTGCTGGGACAGGGCTCCTCTCGGTGATAAGGAGTGGGCCGTAATCCACCACGCGGGCCCAGTGCGGGTTTCGTACATGTCACATGTCTTCGAATTTTTGGTTATAGAACATGATGGTTTACTCACGATGTTTTCCTTGACGGTGATAAAATACTTTACACAAAGTAAAGCACCTGTCTGGGTTCGAACCTACAACCGTAAGTCGCGGCCGTTAACACTGGGCCACGACTGCTCTCAATTGTGGATGAAGATACTATTGAAAATACACCATTTTTTTTAAAAGCATGCAAAAGACCAGCCTTTTATTTCCGAAGAAATACAGCTTATAATAATTTGTTTCTGATGACGTCTTCCGACGATTTGCAAAATTTATAGCATTACATTTGGCACAGCAGTACGTTATTGTCTAGCTGAGTGCGTATGCTCTTGGCATGAGCGAGTAAATAAACAGTGGGTGTGCTGCTATTGCGCTTGATTTGTTTATTTTATTATTTACTCAATGGAAAGTATCTGAAGTCTGTAGTAGATCAATTAGATGCGTGTTTTGTAGTATTGTAGTAGACAGATTGACGGAAATCGTACCTATTATTCTTATAGAAGAGACATGAAGAACAGGATGTAAAGTTCACTCTTCATCCATAAAATAGGGAGAATCCTCCGACCAGACGGGTATTGTCTGGTGGACTTCTGCCCAACGGTTGATATCGGGATGCTGTATACATGCTTAACGCGCGGTAAACTTCGCTTGCGCGATGCCGGATTTGTGTGACGTCGGGTCTTTGATGCGTAGTTAGAATGTGTAGATGCCGCCACAGTCTTCTTAATTATTTAGTGGAAAGTTGAGAGGACTAGTCATTCCCAAAAAATGTGCCCTCTCTTCACAACTGTAGTACCACATGGTGGTGGATTCAGATGTTCTGGTTTTCGCCCTTCACTTGGCCCTGTTTATTCATTTCGTCTCCAGCAAGTCTACTATGTTTGTTTGATTGCTACATTATCATCACCCCGTTTGCCGTCCAATGCCACATGTATAATTTCAACATGAATGATGTAACCAATATTTAGTAACAATATTTTGATTAAAAGAGTGTCCATGGAGTTTCTTGCCAGTTCTTCTCCATAGGAACCACTCGCTTCGAACTTCGCTTTGGAATTTGCAACCAGCTTCATCTTTGTGACTGCACGACTCCTTGACAATTCAAAAGTGCCTGTTTATTTGGAATCAATATTTTGAGTTTGAGATAGTCCTCTCGACGCCGTGCGAGTGACGAATTTTTTAGCCAACATGATCTGAAATATTGTCGTGCCAGCGACTCGGAGAAGAAAAAGTAAACCGCTCCAATTATACCTCTCTATCTGTATACTTTCCTATTCTTGTGATGATAATATACCAGCTAACCAAAATCTTTAGCTTCAAACTGTATAACTATCACACAAACTAGACTACACAAGCATAAATATGTAAACCTAGGAGAATGCGTACGTTGTAAATAAGAAATATCTTCATCTCAATGTGTATGCGGTTTCAGTAGCTATGCTGTTATGATCCCCTTATGTAATATGGAACCCGCGTTCACATTTCTCCTCTAGACCAATTCTTTTTATTGCGCATGACATTGTTTTTCGATTTAGTTTCATCCTATTAGTAATGTACCTAATTACTCCTTTGGTTTGATTTGAAGACCTTACTATGTTTAGGCTCATAAGAGGGTTGAATAATATTTTTATGGTCGATAAAGAGCTCCAAAGAATCTTTTGTTTGAGACAAAAACTCAGCGTAGCCCATGTTCACTAGTCTGAATAAACATCGAAACGTAATCGAAAACATACTGGCAAACAGATAGAAAATAAAGAAATAAACCTTGAATCCAACATGACTCAACGATTCATCAGCGGCAAGATGGCAACACTGAACGTGAACGATTGAGGGCGGGTCAAGTTTAATCGATATTCATCTATAATGTAAGTTGACAGTGACCCTGTCAGACAACTGTTATCTCCCACGTGGCTAATAAACTCTTACTGTTATTTAGCAATAACACTAACGTGGGAAAACTGCCATCAGTTTACATAATAGTTTTCATTGATATGAAAAGCACAGCTGATGTTTTTCCCTAAAGGTATCACGTATAAGTTGGTTAAACTATGTCGCAGAAAAGGGTGTATGGTTGAATCTAACATTCGCAGGGTGATGAAATCACGAGTAACCTCAAAAAATTCGATGTCTTTTGCCATTTAAAACCTGTATGATGAAAGGTGACCTCCAAACTAGGCATTCCAGCAGTTCGATTAACATTGGTGAAGTCAGCTGTCAATAGTGTCAATCCCAGCTCACTTCAACTAAGTTTTCACGGTGAGATTTTTACAGAATTTATTGGTAGGTACCTTCGTCACTCCACACTAGAAATTCATCCAAGTTGCTTTCTATAAGACCAACATAATGTCGTAGCGATTTCACATCTAATCTAATACAAATGTCTTCTCTAGCTTGTAAAACTCAAAGCATTTATTTCAATTAAAACATTTACAATCATGTTTGAATTGTCAAGGAGTCGGGAGTTAGCGAGATGAAGCTAGTTGTACGATTCAAAGCGAAGTAGGTTCCCATGGAGAACTTCATGAACACTCTTAAAAGAGTGTCCACCGTTATAAAGAGCAAGAGTGCAATCAATACACGCGTATACAATATAAAGTTGACAATGACCCTGGTGGTTCAGCTGTCAAACTCCCACGTGGTCTGAACCAGGTCATAATTAAAAGGGGGATGTCAATATCAATTTACCCCTGTAGCAATGCTTCGTTGTTTGTCGTCGATACGTATGTGGGATGATAGAGAATATTTCGATTGAGAGAAACAATTGGAATCACCTTGTTTTCTTTATTGGTGGTGTAGTCCCCAAATACAAGAGTCTAATTGAAACTTGTTCGGTTTTTTTACTTGTATGCGACGCGAGATACATACTGAAAGGTTTTTCTCTTTTATTCAGCCTTTGTGAGGTCGTTGGCAACAAAAGTTTCTATAACTCTATATTCTTTTATTCTTGTTTTAATGTGATTGATTGTTTTCCTCTTCGAACATGTCATCTTCTTGTCTAGATTCTTGTCGTTTCGATTTTCCTTCTTTAGTCTTTCTATAACACTTATCAGGAAATTCTAACTCTGCAGGAAATGGGAACTCCTTCCAGATCATTAGCTCTCCAAAGCTAAAGCATTTAGAATCACATTAGCATTGATCCCTGTATGCCCGCACCAATATATTGCGTAGAATTACCACTAAGTACATGGCTTTTGAGGCCAATGCAGCAACGAATAGCCTTGGCGATCAAGGCTAAATGGGAATTACGTCACGAAATATTCCGAATATCTTTGTTTTGAACACTCCAAATATTTCAAATTGTTTTCACGAATTGAGACTTGCCCACTAGAGAAATCATGAAGCACTCCAGATATAAGCTCGCGCCTACAAATTGCCGCTTGTATTTGGCATAGTTATTTAAAACTTCTGGCAAATAATTCACGCAGAAGTTGTTGTACTTTAGGGGTATGAGGAACAGGGTGTAAAGTTCACTCATACTCCATAGAAAAGGGAGGATCCTCCAACCAGACGGGTGTTGTGTCTGGCGGGCAACTGCCCAACGATTGATGTTGGGTTCTCGTATATATGTCCACTGCACGGTAAACTTTAATTGCGCGATGCAGGATTTATGTGACGTCTGTCTGACGTCAGGTCTTTGATGCGTAGTTCGCATGTGGCGATGTAGATACCGCCACAGTACCACTAAATTATGGTACATTTGATGATTTATCAGAGGATATCGACTGTCGATATATATATATCGATTTTTATGGTTTATGGAGGAACTCGTGGCTAAGTAATAACAGCCGCACGGGTCGATCCATCAGGTTAAGCTACGCTTGCCGGGGTTGCTCCGTGGATGGTTGACCATCTTTACATACCGAGATTTCCTCCGTGCCTCGGAAAGCATGTTAAGCCGACGGTCCCGGCTGTCAATCGTGGATCTTTGACGGTCGTTACGAGTCGTCAGAAGCCCGAAAGTCTAACAACCAGTCTTTCCAAGGGGTATCGTATTACCCGGTTACTGGATTGTGGAGGTCAGATAGGCAGTCGCTCCATGTAAAATAATGGTATTCAGCTGCATCCGGTTAGACTGGAAACCGACCCAACATAGATGGA
Organism: Lithophane ornitopus; assembly: GCA_948473465.1. Classification (NCBI taxonomy): domain Eukaryota; kingdom Metazoa; phylum Arthropoda; class Insecta; order Lepidoptera; family Noctuidae; genus Lithophane; species Lithophane ornitopus. The sequence continues at coordinate 2,511,829 of OX419630.1, read as the reverse complement.
AAAAGTCTAGGCAGATTGATCAGAGTATATTGACGACCTGCTATAAGCGACTTTCGTAGTGCAATTTAATATACATCGACTACTATGAACTACAAGGTTAATCCCCCGCTAGGTCCTCCACTACTAAGCACACAGATTACGCCTTATCTACACAAGTAGTACAATCAATCACCGAGACTCATAGAACCGCAATTTTGCATAGATAAGTTCCAATTGAATCCCCTTCACACAGCCAGGAACAGCTATTTGGGTCTAGGTATTTGTTCATGCAAGACTTTGCTAAAAAGCCATTGTCGTGCGAATACGCGATCGGTCACGTGCAAAAAAATCAATCCATAAAAAGTCATTTATTCAAACTAGGCTGAGAATCAGCACTTTTCGAACGTCAAAATTACATAAGACAGTCCCCCAAAATGCCTACCCTTCACCACTTCCTTGCGCTTTAGCTGGGAAGAAGTGGCGGAACAAACTCCCCAGCAGCACAGCTGTCTTTTTAGTTAGAAAAAAAATTGATTCTATACAATAGTATGCAAAATCATTCACATTACGGAAAACAAAAACATAAATCTAATTATTAGCCATAGCACACGCCATTGTATCAAACAAAATATATATATATATATTATTATTAAAATCAAGAACGATTTACGTACTCAAGCAGAAATAAAAAGTAAATAACGAAATTTTCTGTAGCGACCCAGGAATCTAGATTTCTGGCTAATATCCCTTCGAAGTAGATATGTGATTCACGTTCACAGCTAAACAGTCCATTACCGTTCACTATTGATCGGCAGACCCACTGGCGTCAATTATTAATACCGTTTTTCCGCCATTACTGATGCTCTAATGCCGTGGCCACGGGCTCCACGCTCAAGCGACATGGGTATTGCGACTACGGAGAAAACAAATGATAGAAGTTGTTTAGAGGCACGATTCACCGCGGCGCGACTTGTCGACGGATAGACCAATAATACCCGTAATTAAAAACGTTCAAAATCTAGTCGCTATCTGGGCCCTGTTCATCAAAGATACAAGTCTACACGTTCACAAGTTACCTGGAATCTTAATTTTCGTTAAATTCATAGCTCGTCTCCGTATTCATAATCAGCCTTAATGTGACCACTGCTGGGACACGGGCATCAGGTCATCTCTCTCTTTTGATTAAATTTTAAAAAAGAAAATCGAATTTAAACGTTTATTGCGGTACTAAGCACGACTCTTGCAAAGTGAGTCGGAATGGAGAGTCGGACACTCTCAGGATTTGTTATGATTTTCTACAAGTTGTAACTTACAAATAAATTTTTGATAAACAAAATGACGAATAAAAGTGTCAAAATATAAGTGCTTGTGAACTAAGTAATGACATTTGGTAATACAAGTCTTGTAAGTTTTGATATACAGGGCACTGATCTCTGCTACAATAAATGTCAAAAACTTGTCAAAAGTGTAGGAAAAGAGGTTTTATTTGACGGATTGAATCTAAGATCAAAATGCGAACGTTTTTTAAATAGGGGAATTGCCCCCAGGTGACGCGCGCGAACGTCCCGTGACGCAGCTGGCATCGCTCGATGCCGTGAACTAGGACTTAAGGCCGTGGCTGAGGTCAAGTGGCTTTGAAGGTCAAGTCCAAGGACAAGGTCGAAGGTCCTTCGTAGTTAACACAATAGATGTCGTTGTAGATAGGAACATAATACGGTCATTCCATTTTTATGTTGTTTGATTTGTAATCTTTTGATCGTTTGTCATGCATTTTGCATATTTGTTTGTAGTGTACAGTCACGAGCAAAAATATGTATACACTTAGCAAAATTCAATAACCATTTTTTCGTGAAATAACGATTGCAACTTTGAGGTGATACCTATTTCATAATAATACGGGTTCCAAAATACTATGTTCATCTATACTAATATTATAAATCTGAAGAGTTTGTTTGTTTGTTTGAACGCGCTAATCTCAGGAACTACTGGTTGGAATTGAAAAATTTTGTGTTGGGTAGTCCATTTATCGAGGAAGGTAATAGGCTATATAACATCACGCTACGACCAATAGGAGCGGAGCATAAATGAAATATGTTGCAAAAACGGGAAAAAATCTTCCTTTTTGAGAGCTTCCGTTGCGTGCGCTTCGTAAATGGTTAAGGTTACGCAAATATCATGTAGGATGGAATTGTTCCTCTTTAAAAGTTCTAAAAAAAAGTCCGCTACAGCATATGCTTTTTTTTTGCAGCTTTTAGATGTATGTGAGAGGTATGTTGAGGAGCATGGTTTAAGATACAATGCCAAAAAGAGTGAGGTTCTTATTTTTGGAGCTAAGTCCCCAGAAAGTTTTCCTCCCATTAAACTTGCAGGTAATATCTTAAACCGTGTTCAACAATTTAAATATCTAGGCTATATTGTAGCGGCGGGCATCAAAGATGATCTGGACGTAGAAAGGGAGCGAAGAGCATTGGCGGTTCGATGCAACATGCTTGTCCGTAGGTTTGCTCGTTGCACGTGTAAGGTGAAAGTGACGCTTTTTAAAGCATATTGTCAAACATTTTACACGTGTAGCCTCTGGACAAGTTGTACGCAGAAGGCCATCAATGCTGTTCGAGTTCAATACAACAATACATTCAGGATGCTGTTGGGGCTGCCACGCTTCTGCAGTGTGTCAGGAATGTTTGCTGATGCGCACACAGATGGCTTCGCAGCGATCAGACGTAAGCGTGCCGCGTCGCTACTGCAGAGGGTCCGGGGCAGCGCGAACAGTCTCTTGAGTGTCATTGCGGGGAAATTTGATTGCCTGCTCGTTCATTACCTGTCAAATCTGCATGTATACTAACATAGTTATCTAAGGTAAATTATTTACTTACAAATTATGGATATTTGTTCTGAAATAAAATAATTATTATATATTATATTATATGTCTATCTTTTAAGATTGACTCACTATAACCTTTTTTTATGGTAATCAAATTTGTTCGAAATTAATGCAATTTTTGCGACGGAGTTTTATCAACATAATATTAATTCTTATTCAAATAAATAGTTTTAACATCAAGGGTATTAATGTAGCAGTGATATACTTTTTAATTCATTCGAATCGGACATTTAATTTCGAAGTAATCACGAGTATACAAATGCAATACGCGAACCGTTCGACGCCGGCGCCAAGTCGAAGCGGCACGCCGCTTCAACGTTCCCTAATCTAGAGGGGAGAGGATGGGCACACGGGTAGACCATGACCTGGAATAGGACATAGGATACGTTTTATCCCTATATTCCCACGGGATCGAGACCTACGCGGGTGAAACCGCGGGGCACAGCTAGTTATAACATAAAATTACAATCAATACAGTAGGAGAAAATCACTTTTAAAAGTTGCTAAGTGTATACATATTGGTGCTCGTGACTGTACATGTTTGTGTGTATAATAAATAGCCTTGTAGTTTTCTTGGAATTGTAGACTTCGTTTCGCTTTGGCGATTGGCTATTAGGAACTTTATTTAAAAAAAACCCTTTAACATTAAAGATCGCATTTGAAAAATGCCCTTGAATGGCTGATTCGTTATTTATGGATATGTTTCTGTGTTTTTCTGACATAGAAACTTTAGCCATTGAACTTACATAAACTAGCTGACCCGACTGACGTCTTGCCCAATGTTCAATCATTCAAAAATCCCATCGAAAAAAGGTCGTTTGGAATTTTTTTCGGGAAACATTACGTAATTATTTTTTTCAAAAAAATTGCTGCCTATATCCCTGTTCTCAAGCGATACGCTTAATAAATTAACAACGAACAGAATTTCATTTTAATTTATTAACCTTTTCAACGCTATTAATTTTAAAATCTTTAATTAACTAACTAATCTTCAAACAGCGCTCTTCATTATGTTAACAAACATTACGTAGGTAACCACATTTCTAAACAAACAATATGCACGAGCTTTTGTTGTTGACTTAGCAAAACTCCGTTTTTTGCCTTCAAAGCTTCATTAAAAAAGGTTTATTGCCAAGGCCCGGAACCGATTAAAAAAATACCGGTTAATATCGTTATCAGTTTTCCTCCGAACTTTTTTAAAGAACGAGATCGTTTAGATCACTTTATTTTAACCTAAATTAACCGGTTATTCGGTAAAAGCGTTGCAACTTGTGAGTAGTCATAAGGCTGCCGCGCTGAATAAAAACTGAAGTAGAAACGGTTTTTATTGCTCTAAACCGGTAAATCCGAAAAAAACGGTTTAAAAAAAACCCGTATATGCGAACGAAACCGAATGTCAAAATTTTGCGTCAATTACATCATTTATTACTTCAGCCTTATTTATTACTCTTTCCAAAGCTTAATCAAAGCGATAAAAACAAAATGGCTTCACAAAGTTTATTTTTGGCAATTAATGTGACAGTCGTTAATGGATACTCTTCTTTGTGATTATACAAATTGTTTTAAAAGGCGAATTTGAGTAGTTATAGTCTGTCGTACAGAATTATATTTCAAAGGTTTGAAATGCTTTAGGCATCAAAGTTAGACCCTAATCACGGTAGAGTTCTACACAGCCGTCAATTACGTGCACCTGACAGGAGATAGGTATGTACTACAAATAATTAATCATGTTTTAGTACTTGGAAATTTTATTCCTTATCTGTTGAACTTGGCTTCATATTAAAGAGGAGATTGAATAGAACGTCCTTCTATAAGCATAATCAGCTGTTCCCACTGCTGGTACACAGGCCTCCTCTCTTTGAGAGAGAGTTTGGTTTTGATTTTTATTTTTATTATTTACCTCATTTTTAACCGACTTCTTCAAAAAGGAGGAGGTTCTCAATTCGTGTGTATGTTTTTTTTGTTGTGTGTATGTTACTCGATTGCTCCGCCATTATGAATCGTGTCTTTGCTTTTCAATTTCCGTTTTTTGCCACCGACTTCCGAAATTAAAGTAATTTTTCACTTTTTTTGTGTTGTTTTTGGAAGTCGGTTGTTTTTTTTTTGTAAAAAGTTTTTATATGCTACCAGTTGACGTCCTCAAGACAACGCCGGCTATAGCAGCGCTGTGGCTCTGTCTCTTACATAGGGTCACAGCATTATGCTGAGCAATGGCCGTCTTACGTGGATGTGACGTATATTTCCCCCAACTTTTTCTTTGCGTCATGTCTTACCGCAAATTTTTTCTTTCTAGTTAATTGTTTATTTTGTTTCTGCTTGGTTATACTAAACTTAGCGCTTTATGTATCTTAATATTACCAACTTAAAAAAAAAGAGTGAAAAATAACTTTAATTTCGGACGTCAGTGGCAGAAAACGAAAATTGAAAAGCAAATACACCGACTTCCGAAATAAAAGTTATTTTTCACACTTTTTGTTTTTTTTTTTGAAGTCGGTTGTTTTTTTTTTGTAAAAAGTTTTTATTTTTCACTTTTTAGTTGTGGTACCTACCCCACACAAATTCGAATACGGTTGAAAAGTCGGTGTTCGTAGCCAAAACTCCGATAAAATAAAAAAACACGCCTGAATTAAACTCGTCGAACTTTCTCGAACAACAAAGTACACATTAAGCTAACATTATGCTGTAAAACTCGTATAGTAAACACGATTCGTGAAATCGTGACTGAAGTTACCTTGAAGGCTGTGAAAAGAAATATAACGACTGTTATAGTAACGGAGTGTAGGTAGGTAATAAGAAAGTGGGACGCGGAAATTAGTACTTGGCATGATGTACGGTCAGATAGAAAAAGTATTGAACACAGCCAAATATTAGGCACTGTACTTTTTCTAATCCTGTTTATGAAGTGAAAAATAGGTTTTTCGATAAGGAATTTCTCAGTAGCAATCCGGAGTTTAGATTTTTTGTTTGTGCCCGGCTGTGGGCAATAGGCTCGCCCCCTATTTCATGGGACTTAAACATAGCTGGCATAATTTAGACGTGGTGTACTAAAGGTACACGTCTGCCTAACCCTTCGAAGAAATCAGCCGTGATATTATGTGATTAAGTATCCTAATCCTAATCCTAACTCATATTATAAATGCGAAAGTGAGTTTGTTTGTTTATTTGTTTGTTACGTTTTCACGCTAAAACGGCGGAACGGATTTAGATGAAATTTGCTACAGGAGTATATCATGACCTGGAATAGGACATAGGATATTTTTTATCCCGATATTCCCACGGGATCGAGACTTACGCGGGTGAAACCGCGGGGCGCAGCTAGTATGAAATAATTGCTTACAAAAAAACAAAACTCCACGAGTGACCATACAAAAATACATCGGGTGCACCTTGGGAAATTGACTCCAGTATCAATCTAATTGGCATATCTTTTAACTATGGTAGGAGCTTGGGTATCATATACTGAAAAAGTTAAATTAAATTTAAAATTTAAAAAAGCCCCGTCAAAAACAAAGCATCTAATAAACGATTTTTTTTTTATAGCTAAGAGCACTCTCGATCAAGTCACCTTTCAAACAAAACCAAATCGGTTCAGCCGTTTGGCAGCTACGACGGCGCAGACAGACACACAGACACACACGTTAAACTTATAACACCCCTCTTTTTCCGTCGAGTGTTAAAAAACGAAAAGAAAGCAATCTCAGCGGTTAGTTACCAAAAAAATCCGCAACTTACTGATCTAACTTGTGACAAGATAGTAGTGCTTCTCTTCAGAAACTTTATTGCAAGATAAAGTACCTGTGCAAGCGACTTTGTTGCCCACCGTACCTTCGACGTTAATACGATTTGATATTCCTGAATTACCTTGTAAGGTCCCGGAACTCATACTTCCTCACTTTCGTTTTATGACAGGTACATTTTTCAAGGAGTGTAAAGCGACTCAGTTATAACTGAAAAGGAATTTAGAAAATGTGTTAAATACTTGCTTGCGGAAGGCGGATGACACGGGTGTTGTGGCGTAAATTGGGAGAGGCCTATGTCCAGCAGTGGACTGCGATAGGCCGAGTTGATTGATTGATTACTTGCTCAGCTGAGACAGAATTGAGAGAGTCATAAGACTGTCATAGCGAATCAGAGTGTCACATTTATTTCTTTCATAGATACATAGAATACCCGAAGCTTTTTTTGATACGACAAGATTAACATGGATCCATACATTTTGAACATCATTATGTCATCATATAGTCTGTTTTTTAATGTCCTTTCTTTGGTATTGTTCGTCAAATCGTTGAGCTCCTTAAATTCTGAGTTGAGCTGCACGATCACTGACAAATGCGTGCACTGACTAGACAGGTCCACTCAATCTGTGTGGTTCTTTCCTCAAAAGACCATTTCAGACACCAATCTACATGGTCTTCACATGATCTGACCAAGATTATGTCTGGACTTCAAAATAGACTGTCACCTCCGAGTTTGTTTCGGCCTTTCTTCTCAGAGGAGTCAGATAGGAAACGTGATTGACGTGTAAAAGTGTTTGTAAAAACATACTTACAGAAAATAAATAATTTATCATTTAATCTCATAGACTAATTTGACATTTCAAGTGATTGTTGTTGGTTTTTCAATTTGGAGTTTGACATTTGCACCTATCAAATTAGTCTACGAGATTAAAAAAACAGACTTTAGATGTTTCCTTTCTTGACTGATCATAAACTACCCACTTGGCGCTATCCCATGGTCCTTATTATAAGATTGACGCATAGATAAATAACATTATAAATAGATTAACAAGAAAATAAATACGACAATATAATCCTATTAGTTCCGACAGAGCGAGAACACAAAGGAATTCAATCTCTGACCACAACAGAGCATATTAATCTGACAGATTAATGTCATAATACACCTCTACAGCTTCCCTTTTATATTCACAGAATACGTAATCAGAGGCCCTAGACAAAGTGACATTCTATCACCGATAACGATGATGGAAAAGGCAAATATGTATGGGACTGACATAAGCTATCGAAATTCTTATATCAATTCTGTTGAAAGTCGTTGTAGAAATACGAAACGCTTTCGAAGCGATTGTCACTTGTCTAGGCCCTCAGGTCGCAATATCCCAAAACACACTTTGACGTTCAAAAGTGCCTTTAATGTGCCTATTTGAAATAAATGATTTGACTTTGACTTTGACAAAAAAAAACCCTCACATTTAGGACTGCTTTTCATACAGCGGTTTTGATCTTTTTGAACTCTGAAACAAAAAACAAAATGGCGATCGGGTGACTATACCACTTTGGTTTTATGCCTTTTGGGAGTCTTCCAAGTCTTGAGCGAATATTTTACTTCGAGGATAGGGTGCGCCATTGTGTAGCTCGCCGTCCGATAAGGACCAGGCCCGGGTCGATGGAGAAAGAGATGTCAGCACACCTGTCGGGGTCCGTTAGGACCGATGCCTGTCAGGGTTGCGGAATAGTCCGAAAGGGATACCGGAACCCTGGCAACAGGCAACACGGGTGGATTTAGTCAGTAAGAGTCTGACACCCGTGTTCCTTCAGTTGCCTGTTGCCAAAGTCCCGGTATCCCTTTCGGACTTTCCCGCAACCCTGGCAGGAAAACGTAAGTCTCTGGGTTCCACTTATTCTTCTCTCGGTCTGTCACCAGCTATTCAAAATACCTACTTACCGTGTGTAAAAAGATTAGAGCTCTACTTCTTTCTTATTTTTAGAGATTATTTTGCATTGTGAGTCCACATTTCATTCCTTCGGCTTTTGCAAATTTTGACAACCCTTCCAAGTCATTAGCTTAGATTTGAGTACGCGTGGCTTGACGAATAATGTTCCCAAAATGTTACGTATTGGTCACAAGGCCGAGCCCTGACCTTTATATTCATACATTAGATTAGATGCCAAAAAGTATTATTTACAACCACCCACTAAATCTGTTATGTTGGATAATAGGATTTGCATGATACGCTGGAATGGTCTGTATGTTATGATTTGTGGAATGGACATTCTGCCCTCGGCTTACGCCACGGTTACTTGGTCCATCTGTATCAGTCTCTGCTGCTCTTTCATCTACTAATCATGATATTATGCCTGTTGTTGTTTGATGTTGTGTGGTTTCTTCTCTAAAAACTATTTGTTTTCGTGTGGGTTCAAAGAAGTAATAGCTAATGGAATCTTCAATCTCACCTAGTTACGGTACAGCCGGCCTTTATCGCCGTCGTCGTTACTTCTTTACGAGGTCTGTGTTTATGTCCTGCTGTACCTAAGATGCACAGTATTGTCGCTGTGTCCCGATGGAAATAAACTGCTGAATAGTCGTGTACACGTTTGAAAGTGAGCATATATAATCTGCTCTTTGGCTATACAGGGTGTGGCGTAAATAATCGATAATCCTGAAACTGTCGTTTGGCCAGATTTTCATCTATCATTCACCCCACTTATATCGCCATATGCCCCATATTGTATTTTCTGCATATTGGTAAGTATAGAAGAAAATTACCATACCATTCCATACGATGTTTTAATAGTTATTCTGGGCGGAGACAAATCCAACAAATTAAAGATCATCAAAATCGGTCCAGCCTTTCTCGAGTTATAAGTACTTGAACAAACCCGACTTTGTTTTATAAGATTTATCAAAAATATCAATAATTTGGTCATCCATGGGCATATGGCGATATAAGTGGGGTAAATGATACATGATAATCTGGCCAATCGACAGTTTCAGGGTTATCAATTATTTACGCCACACCCTGCATAATCTGGCTTAGTGCCTCCATGATACACCCTGTCCCCGCTGGTAAACCATTAATTCTCTGGTACCTTAGTCAAACTACATATCGTTGCCGTGCAGTGAAAACCTCGTGATAGCAATGAACTTTATGTTACAGGGGATGATAAAAACTGTCTTGAGAAATGGCCCATGAGTGCGATCTATAGCCAAGGCCATGAATCGCATTGTAATCCAATATATGGCATTAGAAGCATCTTAGAGCTGTGTTTGTTCCAAATATGCATTACGGGTTTTTTTACCCAGTAAAATAAATATTCAAAAATCTATGTTTTTTTTTCTTTACATGTTTACTGCACGGCTATGGTATAGAGGAGCTAATGGAAAACATAATAGCTATGACTTATCCGACACCACCATTCCGCACGGGCGGAATTGTATTGTGCATTGGATTTTCATCTCTCGGTGTTGAGCCTAGCATTGAGAATCCAACAGAGTGCATACCAGCTGCCAGCGCGTCAATAAAAGACACTGTTGGATTTGCAACTCTCGGCGCTAAGCAGTGCGTTGAAAATCCAATGCTTTAATTATAGGTTAGTAGGAACTAGGATGATTTATCTTGAGGTGGACTTAATAGCGTGCTTTTATATTTTTCATTCGTTTCGTTCATAAATTGACCTCACTTTCAGGCTGTTGTTAACCTCATTGTAATGTAATAAAAGTAACCTAATTATATTCTCAAGGTTAAAGATAAACAGGTATTATTAGGGTAGGGCTGCGATTTTGTAGGTGTAACAACAATTAACTTATGAATATTTACTTCGGAAATATTTATTTGATCCTCTAAAACTTATTGACCTTCTAACAATGTACGCTTTTTGATGTTTAGCATCTTTCCTCTCGTTTTCCTGCCATCTGTGGGAGTGATTTCGTGAAAAGCGACGGAAGTGTGTAACAGGAAGCCGGGAAAGCGTGCGCTATTTGATTTGACCAATGAGCGCGCGCGATTCTAGAGTTAGCCATTAGATGGTACGGATTGGTACCATCTGATGGCTAACTCTTTTCCGAGATTTTCCGAGAGGTTGGTACTATCAGCCAAGATGTCGGATGTTACTCATCATATGCGACAACAGTAAGGCTTGCTCGTTCTTTAAAAAAAAAGAACCTATTTTTATCTGGAATTTACAGCTAGTTTCCTCGTTTGTAATTAATGTAAATCATAATTTTACTTTTTAACTTGTTTTTTTTTTGTTTTTTACTTATCTTTGTGGACTTTTCTCAAAGTTGGTCGCAGTAACTGAGCTAAAGCACCCCGACCAAACGGTTTAGGTTAGATTAGAACAGTGAACATCCGCGCCATCTTCTCCTTAATCCAGTTAGACACAGCTCGGCTATTTAGTATCTTAGGATACCAAATTGGGAATTATTTTGAGGCTCACAGAAACAGGAACATTTATAATATATTAGTGTCCATTAATATGTTTAGGAAAATTAAATGGAATTATTAAATGTTAAATACATGCAATTTACTTATAGATACTCAATGTAGACGTTTCCGCCGATAGCACACCTCCGCCGCGAAATCATGGTCGCGAAACCGCAGTAGTTCAATTGCACTTCTATGAAATTTCTCCCGTAGCTAGCGACACGTCGGTTTCATAGAAACTCATAGAAACCAGTCATATCGCGGCGACACGTCGCCTGCTGCTGGCTCCTGCGGTTGACTACGGAATTGTACCTTTATGTTTTTTTTTACAAAATAAACAAAAACGCACTCGCATTAACGAAATAAGTAGATACTATAGACACCTATTCGATGGGGCCCCTCTAGCTCGGGGGCCCGTATCATTGATACGGCGATAGCTACGTATATGAATATAGGAACCATTTCTTCAAAAAATATGTTTGACCAACTACAATTTATATGCCTGAACCGCTAACAGAAGTTACAGAAGCCTTCTTTCAATAATAAATTCGGGTTATGCTCCAGGGAGTGATACGTAACTGGAACCGTCGTTATGTGCGACGGACGGCCCAAAGTAGGTTTTATTCTGGTACAAAACATTAAATGTCGACGATTTGATAAGTTACGTCACTTTATCTCCTTTTTGCGGCCTGGTAATCATCATCTGCTTAGCCTTTTCCCAAGTTTGTTGGGGTCGGCTTCCAGTCTAAGCGAATGCAGCTGAATACCAGTGTTTTACATGGAGCGACTGCCTATCTGACCTCCACAACCCAGTAACTGGGTAATACGATACCTCTTGGTAAGACTGGTTGTCAGACTTCTGGGCTTCTGACGACCCGTAACGACTGTCAAAGATCCAGGAATGACAGCCGGGACCAACGGCTTAACGTGCTTTCCGAGGCACGGAGGAGTCTCGGTATGTAAAGATGGTCACCCATGGACTGGTAATACTATAGCAAAAATCTTTGTCTGTGACACGACTGAAATGTTAATATTTTAACTGCGTTTGCACTGGCGAAACTTTCACAACAAACCATGTTGAAATCTCTATTTTCTGTCAATGTCCCATATAATTTTTGACAGGAACTAGAGATTCCAACATGTTTTGCTGTGAATGAAATTTTTGTTTTTAATGTTAAAAAGGTCCGCCGATAAAAGATATAATTATCGATTCGAACCCTAATTTCCTATTAGTCACAGCACAAATAAGTAGCAGTATTATAACTCGGCAGTGACCTTGAAATAATTACCTATGGCCGCCCGGTAGATAAACCTTCCGCGTCTGTGCGTAAGTGCACTTGATACTGTTGCGTACTGATATACACTGAGATTTCAAAGTGCGTCATTTCGGCCGTTTTCTATGAAGATAGAATACTGTTATTTATTTATACTGTGACGGAGGTATACGATTGCTATGTGTCATGCTGTGATTCATTACCCTTCCATACCTGACCTTTGATAAAACAGTACCTGCCAATCCATAAAATATTCTAATAGTACCATAAACCGTATACCTACTTGCAGTAAACTGTTCCATAACTCCGTGTTTCCAAGTTAATTAACGTTCGTGCAAATTGTAATAGCATGTACGCCAGTAATTATTACGCTCGTGATCTCAATATTTTTGCAACACATTTTCAATATTACTCTTGTCGTGTAGGATACGCAATTCATTCTCATCATAATATGAAATAACGTGGTAAAGTTATTAATTAATTAAAATCTGGTGGTGTTAATTAAAAATTAAATCTGTTACTTACCTACTTTTACTTTCATTATAATTATCCTAACTTCCAAACTTAATTAATATTATAAAAGCGATAGTGTGTTTGTTTGTGTTACACTTTCACGCTAAAACGGCTGAACGGTTTCGTATGAAATTTGGCACAGGGATAACAAATATCCTATGTCTATTCCAATAGGACATATGATATTTGTTATCCCGATATTCCAACGAGATCGAGACTTACGCGGGTGAATGGCGAATCCGCGGGGCGCAGCTAGTTATTTTATTAACTCAGCACTTTTCCCATGGGGGTGCAGACACTACAGAACGCCACCTGAGCCGATCGTTACATTCTCTTTCTGTTATTTAGCGACATGCTTAAGTGGTCAGCAGCCATATGTATAAAGGTCCAAAGATGATGGAATTTCAAATAAAACCTGCGATTTGATTAAGTAAGCACTCTCGAAGGGAATCCTCGGAGACTTCAACTTCTTACATTAGGGATTCTTCGGTTCCAAACTTTAAGCTACTTCATCCAAACTACAGGGTGTTTGGCAGAACGTTGAACATACGAAAATGATGGATAGGTGGGGTCATCTGCTACTTACTCAGCCCTAATTATTTGGCCCTGGGCCCCGGGGTATTTAAAAAAAAATGTTTTTCCTTCTAGTTTTACCAGTTTCTCAACTTTAAAAGGTAATTAAAAAAAAAATTCAAAAATTAAAAAAATCTTGCCTGTTTTACCCATTTTTAATCAAAATTACACTTGAAAGTTAAGAAAGTGGTGAAAATACAAGAAAGAAAAAAAAAAATTAAAATATCCAGGGAAGCAGGGCCAAATAAATTAGGGCTGAATAAGTAGCAGATGACCCCACCTATCCACCATTTTCATATGTTCAACGTTCTGCCAAACACCCTGTATAATCTATCTATATAATATAAAAATGAATTGCTGAATGTGTTGCTAAGCGCAAATCTCGAGAGCAGCTGAACCGATTTAGCTAATTCCTTTTTTAGAATATTCCTTGAAGTACGAGGATGGTTCTTACGGAGAGGAAAATTTAAATTTTCCTGAAAAGAACTTTGAACTTTAATACCAAACCATAAAGTTTAAGTGTTAGTGGAGAGGTTCTGGGAAGGCAAAACAATTGAGTGACGTTAGTAGGTAGTTAGGATTAGGTAGGCATAGGGTAGGCAAAACAATTGAGTGACGTTAGTAGGTAGGTAGGGTAGGTAGGTAGGGTATGTAGGTAGGGTAGGTAGGTCGGTAGAGTAGGTAGGTGGGGTCGGTAGATAGGGTATATAGGGTATATTAAGGTAGTGCTACCCGTGCGAAGCCGGGGCGGGCAGCTAGTAATATTATAAATGCGAATGTGAGTTTATTTGTTACGCTTACACGCTAAAACGGCTGAACAGATTTGGATGAAATTTGGCACAGGGGTAGACCATAACCTGGGTGAGGACATAGGTTAATTTTTATCCCCGATATTCCCACGGGATCGAGACTTATGCAATTATTGTGAAATCGCGGGGCGCAGCTAGTAAGATTATAAAATACCTTAGTCCTCCATAATACGTGGTTTGCAGCCACCAATCGTTTCCTTCCCCAAAGCCATGAATTCTTTGGAAACGACAATTTATTTTAGGCAGGAGGCTAATTACATTTTTAATTTTCCTTAATAGTCGCCTGTCGTCTTAATCCGACGTCTGAACGCAATTTCGTTTTCAAAATTGAATTCGAACTGTCTCGTAAGTGTGATTAATATCGGATGTTACATTTTCACATAAACCTGCTGTGACGTAATGTGATTATATATTGGGTATAAGAGATGTCGACCCACCAGAGCTGAAATTAGTCGTATGTTATAAAAAAAAAATAGCTGCTCCATAACCGTGTAGGTATCGAATCCACTGAATGCTTGGAGGAGGCCTTTGTCTAAGGGACGTCAAACGGCTGAAAGATGATGATGACGTTCATAAATGGTTGCTATATCACTAAATATGTTCTGTATTGTTACAGCGCCAGTCGCACTTGTCAGGCGGAGGGCGCGGCTGAGCAGGACTCGTCGCAGCCCGTCGACCTGCCCCGCACGCGTGATGGAGAAATCGACTATGATGGTAAGCATAACACAATCTTTGACTTTAGAGCCTTAGTATTAAGCCACAGTACAGTATTCACAGGCAGTAGCGCTCGCCGGCCGCTGCCGCAGCATCACTCGCTTCGCTCGGGCTTCGGTTCTGATAATCTTACGGTGACAGATACATGTATTAATGTACTTACGTCCAGTGCACACTGGGTGCGTTTTCAACTCCACTAATATCTTGTTGCCTGGATAGCCGTGGTTTCTCCTATACTTCGTGAATCAGTTTGACATATCACAGTCATGTGCTCGTGCTCATACGCACGTACTTCAAACAAAACAATATGACACCATACGTTATTCCACTCACGATTATTTTACAAGGAATATCCTTTGACAATTGCTTGTACAGTGAGTTCGTGGGGCTTCTGGAGATTAGCATACAATGTGCAAGACAGGGCTTACTGGCGATATTGTCGTGCGTCTGCGCACACATACGTAGCCACCCTTAAACGATCACTTAATTTAGGTTTAGGGATATGTTTTTAATGAAAAAGTGCGTTAGTTGCTTTGTTTATTTGGAACGTTATCATAGCCTTTGCCCAACTATGTTGGGGTCGACTTCTAGTCTAACTGGATACAGCTGCATGGTATTTTACATGGAGCGACTACCTCTCTGATATCCACAACTTGGTTATTACCATACCGCTTGGTTAGACGATGATATAATCCTAACTAATATTTTAAATGCGAAAGTGAGTTTGTTTGTTTTTCACGCTAAAACGGCTGAACGGATTTGAATAAAATATGGCATAGGGGTAGACCTTGACCTGGAGAAGGACATAGGCTACTTTTCATCCTGGATCGCAGACGAGGTCGTGGGTAACAGCTAGTTTTTTAACCGACTTCAAAAAGGAGGAGGTTCTCAATTCTTCTTTAGGTATGTTTTTTTTTTTTTGTTTTCTGTGTCTGTTACGCGATTACTCCGCCATTTATGAATTGATTTTGATGATTCTTTTTTTGTTTGATAGGTCATGCTTCAGAGGTGGTCGCATATAAATTTGATTAATTTTGCTTGCGTAGTTTTTGATTGATAAATAAAATCTATCTACTAGGCCACGTTCCAACTGCTTACTTCCAGGCTGCATCTTTGGCTGCCTACCAAACATTTATGCTTCCGGTGCAATCCTCAGGATCAAAATAAAAACATCCTAGTTTAGATAAGCTCACCCCAAAGCTACCTTTAGTACCTACATCTTCTTCTTTTTCGTGTGGTTAGTGACGTAACCTAACCTGATGTCAGTTTTATGCCGCCCATGGGCCTTTGACTTGGCTTCATATGCCGTCGAGATATATCTCTCAGGCATGCCGATTTCCTCAAGTTTCCCCATGTTGTTTTCCTTCGCCATTTTTTGAAGCAAGTGATAATTTTACAATATGCACATGGAACCGAAAATCCAGAGGTGCGTAGCTTGAGTTCGTACTCGAGATCTATGACTTGGTATTACCTACATCGAACCACAGAAAAAACGCTTTCGATATACTTGAAAGAGAGACAGTCTGTATTGTCTCTGGAAACCTAAAGCCTTCGTTTAAAGCCATATAGGAGTTAACATAACCGTCTCGTTGCTCTTGAGGGTTTATAGTCCCTAGGGGTATACATAAAGCCGTTAAATAAACAGGACATACATACATACACTGGCAATCATTCGATGGGAACCTATAAAATCGATCCGCCCGGCCAAGCCTCTCCTAGTCTCCCTGGCACAGTTCCAACTATAACAGAGGCGGGTGAGCTGAAGGACTCGACATACTTTTATGTCAGCTGAAAATAATACTGGGCTAGTCATTTGTGAAGGCTAGGTTTATTTGTCTAGTACTCTAGACTATCAAGTCGGCAGGATTCGTTTATTATACTTTAGTTTAGTTAGGCTATGGTGGGAACAAAGCTAAGATATTTTGTTCTGTAACAGCACTAACAGATATGTATTACTGTCAGCGGTTGTAATAACAGTAGGAAATAAAATGAAATTGTTTATTCTGTAAATAGAATATTGGAATCACTTTTACACGTCATATTAAAAACAAGTAAAAATGAGCTAGATGAGGTCGGCGTTCACTATCTGACTACTCTCAGCAGAAAGGCCGAAACAAACTCAGAGGTCGCAGGCTCTTTTAAAGTCCAGATATAATCTTGGTCAGGCCATATGAGGACCATGTAGACTAGCGTCTGAAATGATCTTTTGAGGAAAGAACTACACAGATTTGAGTGGATCTGTCCAGTCAGTGCAAGCATTTGTTAGTAACTAGTTTGCAGCTCAACTCAGAACTTCAGGAGCTCAACGACTCGACGAACAATACCAAAGAAAAGACATTTGGGTAGGCCGCATAAAGTATACTCAAATTGCCAGACCATTGTTACAACTAACTGAGAACAAAAAAATTAATAAAACAAAAATAAAAATCCAGTCCTCACATTCACAATAATTAAAATAATACAATAGATTTAATGAATAGGTTTAGCTCCTAACCGGGTAAATTTAAGAAAACTACAGTAGCTGTTGTTGTTGTTGACGGCCTAGACAAGAGACGATCGCTTCGAAAGCGTTTTGTGTTTCTACAACGACTTTGACATAAGCTTTTCGATAGCTTATGTCAGTCCTATAATTTTTTTCCTTTTCCATTATCGTTATCGCTGATAGAATGTCACTTTGCCTAGGGCCTCAGCTCCTTAATTTTATCACAACTGTAATAAAATGAGTGTTCATCCTTAAAGGACTGGCTTCATTAGCTTAGGGTTAATGTTCTTGATATAGATATACATAAATAGCTGATTTTTTTACCAGTAGTTTCAGGGTATACCAATTAAACTCACTCTTTTCTTCTTTATTATATGAATATCACGTCTAACCAACTATAAAATAAAACCACGCTAAGCAAGAGACGTGCTTTCATTTCACAATGAAACTAACGAACGTCATAAGTTCAATATCTAATAACCAATTTTTTTTGTTAACAGCGTTGTACGAAGATGAGTCGGACAGCGACCTCGGTTCGATGGAGAACCACGGCTCCGTGGTCACCCACCTGCTGTCGCAGGTCAAGATCGGAATGGATCTCACTAAGGTAAAGCAATGCTTTCTTCCTCACTCGTTATTCTCTATAAATCGGAAGGTTCCGAGATGTCAAGCCGCTATGGGTTCGCTTCAAAACCTAGTGTTCAACTTGAATGAGATGTGGTGCCATCTACAACGCCACATTCAAACTACGCCTCACACTGACGTCACGCCAAATCCTGCATCGCGCAAGCAGGGTATGCCACGCGACTAGCATATACATGTGGCATAGGTCATTTACAACCAAATGACTCCTTAAGACTCCTATGCAAATATCAACATTTTCGAGTCTTTTGACATATTTCATATTTTTATTTCTTTCATTTTAAAATATAACCTTCTCCTACCGTTTTCTCATATCCGTTCCGTTCCGTTCCGTTTTGTCAAGTTTATATCCGTATAAACTTGACAAAACGGAACGGAAATTATCGCATTAGTTAAAAAGAAAGTGCTTCTGAAAGCCAATTTAACCTCATGTCAACGAATTAATTTGATCGAATTCGAACGATTTGAATAAATCACAATGAATAAAAAGAGAAGTGACCGTAGATTTCCTTATAATAGACTTTACTCGGCTTCCAAAAACGGGGGGATATTCACGTGTAAAGAATTTCAAATGGCAAACATAAAAAGGGACTTGTAATTCGAACCTGTTCACGTATCCGTTTATTGGATTACAGCACAGTACACTTTCAGGGCTAAGCATTCACTTAATTCAATGACCCTTATCGTAGTTCAAGCATAAAGAAACGCATCAGCCGTACGATGCTGTAATTTCTGTAAAAATCTAGGTGAAAACTGAGGTGAAGTGAGCTGATATTCCACCTGACGCCAGGGAATGACACTATTGACAGCTCACTTCACTTAAGTTAGTGATCCAATCTTTTTCAGCCCGCGGCGCAATTTCAAGTTTAGTATCTTGTCACGGCACCCTAGCCTAGCTAGCTATTTAAAAAGAAAGTCTAAAGAAATAGGTACCTACATAATAGTAGTTAGGTTAGGTAGATAGGAACAAAAATCCAAAAAGAGTCTTACGACGCTATGTTCTTTACCGATGCTAGCGCTCAAAAAAGGAACCCTCGAATATTTTTGGTTTCGGATAATGATAGAGGATCGACTCACGGCGCCCCCCTTTACTTTCTACGGCGCACACTTTGGGAACCCCTTCTGTAAACTATACTTCGAACCTCACTCAAGGACCGTACACAATGAGGGTTTTCTTAACTGGTGTTCACTAGGTGGCAGCACTGAGCACCTGTCAAAAGTGTAAAAAGTGTTCATTAGTCGGTGACTGAATTATAAACGAATTAATGAAACAAATGAGGAACGATTTTATATTCATTGTCGAAATGGAAGACTTCTTGTCCAAGTGGCGCCAACTGGTGGCGAGAATTTTCATGAAATCCCACATTAGAACGAGAATTCGTTTGTTTTTAAAGCTTCCGTCCCAAAGCCGCGGGACAGCGTAGGTGGTCCCTTTCCTGGGCAAGAGGGTTGGGTAACAGTGTCATAATGGTACTATCTGCTTCAGGTTGTCCTACCAACATTCATCTTGGAGAGGCGATCGCTCCTAGAGATGTACGCAGACTCATTCGCACATCCGGACCAGTTCGTAAAGTGAGTTATTATACACTTTATCTTACTATCAACCATTGAAGAACCACGTAGGATAACGACAGATACCATATTCATGCTATCACATGCCTAATGCAAACGCCTGAGCTATTACAGTAGTATTTTGTAAGTACAAACCACATTTTGAGATTAAAATCAGCTGAGATCACAAATCAGTCGATGATGTGATGTGTTTCCGTTAAGAGTCTATTACTACCTGAGCTAAAAATCCAGGTAGTATAGGCATACCCGTGGACTGAGCGAGACGGAGTGGGGAGCTGGCGGCTCCAAGTCTCGAATAGTTTAGGTAATTGCTTTTTACGGTGAAAATAATGGTAAGTAATAAAAAAAAAACATAATACCTGCTTTATAGTTAGTTCAGTTATTATGCAAAGTTTCATGATCTAATTTGAAGTATTTTTTTAATACCAATGGTTTATAGTTCGGTTTAGAGCTAACTTTGATATTTTTCTATGTAATCATGTTTTCGTCATACCTAGTACCTAGCAACAATCCTCAACTTTAACATATATTTATTTCAAAATTAGTGCTGCAGTATTTTCCGGCATAATGGAGGATCATGCTAAAGCTATATAGGTTGTATAAGCTCTTAAGTTTCAACAACTAAATCAAAGGAACATTTAATAAGACACGAGAACACAAATTACACGATATTAAGTAACTTGTTACTAATCCTATGAACTCTGTCTGAAATAAAAGCTTTTTTGACTGGCTATACCACTTCCAGTTCTAAAACCGCCATTACACTAAAACCATCAAGTATCTCATTAAAAAAAATCACTACAAAACATTCTTCTCTATACCTTCCCAGGATAGTAGACCAACCAACACCCCGCGATCGCATGGTGCAAGTAGTGCGCTGGTACCTGAGTTCATACCACGCCGGCCGCAAGTCTCAGGTCGCCAAGAAACCATACAACCCCATCCTTGGAGAGGTGTTCCGATGCCACTGGGACATGGATGGAGCGCCCGCTGAGAGTAACAATGCTAATATTGAGAAGGTAAGGTTCAAATTAGCTTTTTCTTTTGCATCGATAATGTCTGTTATCGATAATGTTTTTTTCGGCACTGTTCGAAATTCAGTTATTCTGCATATCTATCAGAACTGCTGTCTTTTACTCGTGAATTGGTCTCCCAAAAACTCGAAAATCGCTCGAAAGAGTTTATTTTTTATTCGCCTCAATACTCCCAGTTTTCATTGGTTTAGGAAAAAAGAATAACGGGATAAACCCAAAGTAACAGACGAAAAATTCAAAATTTTGTCATCAGTAAAGTTATAGTATTTTATATGGAGCGACTGCCTATCTGACCTCCACAACCCAGTAACTGGGTAATACGAGACCCCTTGGTGAGACTGGTTGTCATACTTTCGGGCTTCTGACGACCCGTTACGACTGTCATAGATCCACGAATGACAAGCGAGACCAACGGCTTAACGCACTATCCGAGACACGGAGGAGTCTCGGTATGTAAAGATGGTCACTCATCTACGGAACAGGGGTTTACATAAATTCGACCTAAATGTTTTCCCAGATCATTCTGCCTGTCAGAAACCAGTCTGGATGATTATCGTTAACATTCACTCATAAGGGGATAGCTCAAGCGATTTTGTACCATATGTGCTTCAACTATCAAGTGTCACCTTGGCCTGGGCCCTGTTTATCAAAAGTTACAAGTTTACACGTTCACAAGTTACCTATAGTGTTAATTTTCGTTAAATTCATAGCTCATCTCCATATTTATAATCAGCCTACATGTTCCCACTGCTGGGACACGGGCATCAGGTCATCTCTCTCTTTTGAACACATTTAAAAAAGAAAATCGAATTTAAACATTGATTGCGGTACTAAGCACGACACTTGTAAACTTGTAAGACGGAATAGAGAGTCGCCGGACACTCTCAGGATTTGTTATGATTGTCTACAAGTTGTAACTTACAAAAAATTTTTTGATAGACAAAATCTCGAATAAAAGTGTCAAATATACTAGGTAGGTACAACAAGGCTTGTAAGTTTTGATAAACAGGGCACGGTACTGCACATCACCTCCCCTAAAAATGATAATGGTTTGATTTCAGAAACATTGTATACTTAATTTTTACAGCAAGAAGTTGGTGACGGCCCAGTCCCCTGGTGCACACCAGACCAGTTATCCTTCGTAGCGGAACAAGTGTCCCACCACCCCCCAATATCGGCCTTCTACGCCGAGCATGTGAACAAACGCATCCAGTTCGAGGCCTGGGTGTGGACTAAGAGCAAGTTCCTAGGCCTGTCCATCGGGGTGCATAACATCGGCAAGGGAACTGTTACGTTGTTAGATACTGGCGAGGAATATACGTTTACATTCCCTAATGGATATGGCAGGTGAGTTTTTATTTTATTTAGATAACTATTGAGGCCGTAATCACGTTCTCGATAACGGCTCTAAAGTGCCTGCTACACGGTCGCCAACCGCATTCTGACAGAGGTGAGGTGAGCTGGTGGTATATTATGAATAAAGTCTTAAAATATTATGTGCAAAATTAATATTTTCACATTTACGTTACGTTTACTCCGTGCGTTCGTGCACAGTATTTTAATTTCTTATTTTACTACTTTTAGAAAATCTTATCTGATGAAAACATAAATCATAAAATAATACGCATTTATGTTAATGATCTCACATGTTTAAGCACGTGGAAGTATTCACACAACGATATCGCTCTTATTCATGAGCTCTTCTTTACGATCTTATAATTCAGAAAACGATTAAATATTCGTGTGTGTGATAATTAATTCTATTAATAAATTAATAACAAAAATATTGCTCATACCTACGCTTAGTTAGGTTTGTTTATTTCCTGTTTTACGCCCTCCAAATAAGTTCCGGTTAATCCAATAAATATGCATTATAAATTACATACATTTTTAAATATAAAACAGGTCCATTTTACGTAGATTAAAATGTATTGTTTTAAGAATTATTTGATTGAGAATTATTTGATTTTTAATGTCATCTTGACTTCAAATTATTTATTATTTACTTTCTTAACCTACAGATCAATACTAACAGTCCCTTGGATAGAACTGGGCGGCTCAGTGTGCATAGAATGCGTCCAGACGGGACACAAAGCGAACGTCGAGTTCCTCACGAAACCGTTCTATGGCGGCAAAAAACATCGGGTCACCTGCGAAATATTCGCTGGCGTTGACAAGAAGCCATATTACACTGCCCAGGGAGAATGGAATTCCAGAATGGATGGAAGATGGACTGACTCTGGAGTGAGTAACATAACATCGACTTCATTTAATAGAGTCAGGCCAAGGAAAGTTGATCCTGAAAACATGCGCGAAATTTAAAAAAAAACAAGACCGTTTATCCCTGTACATAGTGCGATAATTCGTGTTGATACTTAATTGAAATTTAATTTAATTAATTAAAATAAAATTTAAAGTATCAACACGAATTATCGCACTATGTTTAGGGACAGTGTTGTTTTTTTTAAATTTCGCGCATGTTTTCAGGATCAACTTTCGTTGGCCACACTATATATATGTTTTTTTAACGTGTAAAAGTATTTAAATCGATTTACAAAATAAATCAATCTGCCTAGCCTTTTCCCAACTATATTGGGATCAGTTTCCAGTCTAAACGGATGCAGCTGAATACCAATATTTTACATGTAGCCACTGCCTATCTGACGTTGACAACTCAGTAATTGGGTAATACGATACCTCTTGGTAAGACTGGTTGTCAGACAAAATAATAAAAAATACAATAAATAAATTATAATCATATTTAAATATAAAAAAAAATATATAAATTATAATTTACAAAATAAATATCATCATAAAATCACTCCTATATTCCCTGAAGCAGTAGGTACATCCACATTAACTAATTAATTAATTAGCTAATTAGAATAACTACATAAAACTTAATACTTGTAACATTATCGATAATATTTATATTTGTTTAACAATCTTGCAATCCAGTGTGCTTACTCACTGGATGCTTGTTTTGTCCAATATTTTATGTTGCCGTGCCCTAACCGGGTTTCATGTTGGATCTTTAAATACTTGTAACAGCTGATGTAAACATGAATGCAATAAAGAATTTGAGTTTGAGTTCATTTTGGCAATTTTTTTTAAAGTTCTATGTGAGATTAATGTAATCTGTAAATTGTAAACTGGGCACAAATCCAGACTGGACTGCTATTGAGAAATTCCGATTACTCAACAGTCGCGCTTGCGACGACTAGATCAATAAAGCAGTTCTGTTAAGCCTTATGTTCTGTCTTATTTTTAATTTGTCCACATCAAACCTTAATGTAACGTTTCTTTCATGACAGCGCTCAGAAGTCCTATTCGAAGTATCCAACATGAAGGCGCGCCGCAAGCGCGTGGCGCCCGTGTCGCGCCAGGCGCCGCACGAGTCGCGGCGCGTGTGGCGCCACGTCACGTGCGCGCTGCGCGCCGCCGACTGCGACGCCGCCACCGGCGCCAAGCGCGCCGTGGAGCAGGCGCAGCGGGAGGCCGTGAAGACCCGGGAGGCCAACGGGGAGAAGTGGGCCACGCTGGTACGTAACACTACTACGACAGCCAAGGCACTTTTGTGACTCAATAAGGTGTTAATAGGCCGGACTATACTCCATTTGAATTAATAATAATAAATCCTACCCGTGCAAAGCCGGGGCGGGCAGCTAGTTTGAAATAAGATTAGACATTTGAATAAACGTTTTTTACAGTTCGTTCAACCGATTTTGACTTCTATTGCGTTGATGGAATGACAAATGGCAGCTGCAGTAGACAGTTGGTATTGTGTAACCTTTTTGCTTTTAATGCCTACGGTATAGAAGTCAAAATCGGTTGAACGTACTGTAAAAAGGTTCGTTTAAATGTCTAATCTTATTTCAAACTAGCTGCCCGCCCCGGCTTCGCACGGGTAGCACTAAGTACTTATCTACGGCGCACCTACCCTACCTACCGTCCCAACCCTACCTACCTACCCTACCGACCCTACCTACCCTACCCCTACCTACCCTACCTACCTACCTTGTATACTGAATGTAGAAGGTATTTATTTTGATAAGGATTAATACCAAGATACAAATAAAGAGCCTTTTCTAGCGGCGTCATTTCAATTAAATTTTCAAAATAAAAGAAGACTTATTGTGGCATAACTATTATATAATAGCTTGACATCAGCTGTCGCGATGTAAAGAATATTTTAGGTATTTTTTTTACACCTTGGGTTACATTATTGGAGTTTTAGTAAGGATCCCTAATCTTTTCTAGCAATAAATATAGCCTATGTTACTCAAGGTGAATGTAGCTTTCAAATGATGAAAGAATTTTTGAAATAGGCGCAGTAGTTTTTGAGTTTATTCATTACAAACATACACACAAAAATACAAACATACTAAAATACAAATCTTTCCTCTTTATAATATTAGTGTAGATGTAGTATAGATAGCACTCAACGTAATTTAAGTATCACTACTCACACCACCCGTGAAGGTATTTGAATCATACAGATCAAACATCGAATCTAATAACTATACTCAAATCTGCGCAAACAAAAAGTAAAATATTTATAACACCATACAAGTGAAACAAGTAATTTAAAAAGTACAGCGTTCGAGACTCCTCTCTAGCTAGAAAGAAAAATAAGATCGATTTATTAAAAAAAAAACACGAGATTTAATCGTCATTTTCGTTACAGCTGTTCAACCCTAAAGGCGAAGATGGGTGGGAGTACACGACGCCCCTCAGAAAGCGCCTCAGCCCAGTCAACAACGTTAAGACAACGCCCCAACATAAAAACGGAGAAACCGCCGAAAACTCTAGATAATCTACTCAACAAACAACTTTGGACTATTGAAATAAGGTAGAAATTCCTTTGTCACAGCAAAACGGACCTTGTAGGGTAGGACAATGTTCACAGTGACGCACTGTTCTAACGGCACCTCACTTCGGCTATGTTCGGAAATCGAAAGAGACAGCAGTATCTTGTTGTTCTTTACTTTTAAATGGGTTTTGAAAGATAGCCGAAGTATGGTTTCGTATGTTTTAGAAATCGGGAAAGTTGGACCGTTAAAGTCACTTTTGCCATAATTTTACGGTTTTGAATGTCGCGCGTGCAATCGGTTTTTTAATGATATATTTTTCTAATATTATTGTTTTCTTTCAATTGAAACTAAGAAGGTCTTTTACAAAAAACCTTGTAGAGTCATGCAGTGCAGTTTCGTAAAATAAAAATATTCGTGCAGAATTCAAATATCTAAAAGTTTGGAGTTGATAACAGGCACTACTTAGTCTGCTTACCCATTAATTTGAAACATATTGTTAACTTTATTATAATTTACAAGTTTACGAAATTATTTCCTATTTTTTATATAAACTTCAAAAGCTGAAAATAAATATTTAGCTACTTTTTCGGCCACATCAACGATATCTTTTAAGAACTAAAATAACATTCACATTGCTATGCTCCGATTCGTAATTAATTCTCAAAAGACCATTTCAGACATTAATCTACATGGTCCTCATATGGCCTGACCAAGATTATGTCTGGATTTTAAAAGAGACTGACCTCTGAATTTATTTCGGCATTTCATCCCAGAGAAGTCAGATAGGAAACGCCGACCTCATCTAGCTTTTTTTTTACATGACATGTGTAAGTTATTCCGATATCCTATTTACAGAATAAACAATTTAATTTAATTTCATGTATTTATTTAGCAACCAGCTGACGCGCAACATTATAGCATCGCGCAATGCGATGTTGTTGCAAAGAAAATATTGATGTTAATGTTCGCACAATGTTTTAAAATGAAAATATACAATTTTTTTATACTATTGAGGACGAAAAGTTGATGGCATATCGCACTAGCGTTTGTCCTGCCATTTTTCCTTTTTTTTTTTAATTATTTGTGAAAGAAGGTAGCTGATTTTGAACTAGATGCGAAAGGCTATGTAGTTTTGATACTCAATAGTGAAATTACTGTGGGGTTGGATCGGCACCGTATAGTATATCTTTATTATACTATCGGACGCGGCAGACGTTGTCCTACCCGAACAGTGCCACCTAACGGGTTCAATTTTATTTTCAAACCTTTCAGGGACCCACTCAAATATACACATAAAATTTCATCCCAAACGGTCCAGCTGTTTAGGAGAAGTTAGGTGACAAACTCATGTACAGAAGAAGAATAAAATTATACATATAACTAGCTGATGCCCGCGGCTTCGCGTGGTTGTCAGTTATTATATGTATACTTAAACCTTCCTCGAGAACGGTGCAGTAGTTTTTGAGTTTATCGCGAACAGGACGACAGACAGACAGACTTGGCGGAGGATATTGTTTTATATATGACATTGTTTTATAATATGTAAGGATAAAGATAATCGGTGAGTAAAACCTAAACCGGTGAAGGAAAACATTGCGAGGTAACGGCATGTCCTAGAACTTTGAAAAAAAATTCGGAGACTTTACCAACCTACACTGGGCCCGCGTGGTGGATTACTGACCGCTCCAAAGAGCAGGCCTGTATCCCAGCAGTGGGAACGTCATTCGCTGATTATGCTAGGACCTAAAATCGTAGCAAAGTAATGTGAATGTCTAAAAAAATACTCATTTTGTGTATAAATGTATAAAATTATGTGGTCGTTATGCCCAAATACAGCTGAAAATGTATCGACTAAACGATAATTGATTCGACTAAAAACGAGACGTGAATGAAGAAAACTTATGAACTATTTGTAACTGATTTACTTGGTGTTTTCTTATCGTTTCTGCACAAGAACAAAAAAAATGCACTAAACAGTAGTCATTGTCAATTAAATATTGGTAAATAGTTGAGATAATTTAATCAACTAAAATACCGATATTGAGCCGCGTTTGTTTAGCCTAGGAATCGAACCCATCATGCTATAGGAGCTTTAGGAGTCAAAAATATCGAGTATCAATTTAATCGATACATTTTCAAAAATAATCCTATCAGCCTGCGCGACACTATTGTATAAGTTTATTTTGTAATTCATATTTTCTTGTAAATTCTCAATCTTATGGCCTATGATAGATGATTCAGCAATAATACTTGTAAATAATGTTATATTTCAAATTGCAACGCTTATGTAAATTCTGTTCGATTCGAACACGCGATGGGCAACGTATGAGCCACGCGTGGACTTAGAAATAAAATAAAAAATTAGTTACGTTTTGGTCGAAGTACGGTAGTGTAAAAGTGGCGAATTTAATGAGTATTATGAAAGAAATGTTACTATAGTGACTAGTTGGTTTTAGTCGGCAGCTGTAGCGTTGTGAGAACTAAGGCTGAGTCCTGAGTGACGGCGCACCGCGCAAGCGGAATGAACGGCGGATAAAACAAATGTTCGAACTTGTCCGGAGTGCGAGCGGGCGCGCGCATTTCACGGCGCATTTGTCGATTCTCATTATACTTGCCGCGATAACTTTGTATAAATTCATAATCCTCATTAATTACAACCCGTGCGCATTACCATGGCACCTGGCTCGGAACTCAACACTCCCCCCGCTCCCCGCGCCGCGCCCCGCCGTCATTGGCCAGGTGCCATGTTAATGCGCACGGGTTGTACTATTTTATTTATAACAATGAGTATCATTCGAAAGCACCAAGTGTCACTTTATATTGGAAAAATGCAATCAAAAACACGAATTAATCGTTGATTAATATTCTGAGAGGACGTTATTACAATGTCATGTCTTTCGGTTCGTTCGAACAAACAACAGCGGTGCGCCGTCACTCAGGACGCCCCGTCTGATAAACTCGCTCTGCAATCCGCCTGCGCGGTGCACCGTCACTCAGGACTCAGTTTAGGTATGTTTAAAGTAATTTGTAAAATATTACAAGTTTTCAAATAAGAATTCTCTTCGGTCACCATTGAATTTTTGCGAAAACACAAGCATTACATCTGTTTTCATTTTTTAATGCAATTTGATAAGTCAGTCGATTTAAATCGCAGAAACCATTTGTGAAAAATTCTATGAAAAAGTTTTTTGGATATAATATGAAACGGAACAATCATGGAACAGCTGAGGAAACCGATGATAGGTAATATTTCATGTAAAACTTTTTCATAAAATGATCTTCTAAAGTCCATTTAGATTCTACTTTTTGTATGCTCCTGTAGTTCTTATGTAGAGCAAATAATTCTATTATTGTTAGTAATATCCCGATATCTATTAAATTTATATATGTACTAGCCGACCTGCTATCTAATTGCGTAACTAATTTTTGTAACCGATTAAGACTAATTTGTTTCATTTTGACAGTTCAACAATATTCATTGCGTTATTTACGTTGTTGAGCAGATTATTTTTTCGAACTTATGAATCAATGGATTAGACATTTGTTTCAAACCGATTCCAATGCTGCCCAATCGTGCATTACGCATTTAGGGTGCCGATAGACGTTTCCTGTCCTAATTTCAGTAATGGATACAAAATTCCCATCGAAAATGAACTTTCACTTTTTCCGAATTTTTCCATTTTCCCGGCTCCTTTGATATTTGTTCTTTCCGTAAGACAAAACTGTTCGTCCTGATTCAGACAATTACGAACATTTTAAAACAAAAATTTGTCAAATCGGTCCAGCCGTTCTCAAGTGGAAAGGTTATTCAAAGAGGAAGTTCTATAGCTATACATATAAATCCACTTTATTAAGTAACAGTATTATATCTCGGGAGTGACCTTGAAATACTTACGGCCGCTCGGTAAATAAACCTTCCGCGTCCGTGCTTAACTGCCGCGCCCTAGATACTGTTGCGTACTGATATGCACTGAGATTTCAAAGCGCGTCGTTTCGGCCGTTTTCTATTAAGATATAAATACTGTTACTTATTTATACTGTGACTTTCTCCCTTCTGGGTAGTTTCAACGACGCAGTTTTTCGGGATATTACTAAACCTTTTACTTTAACACTCTCATGTCTTCAAGCATCCTTGTCCATCCGTTTCTGCGATGTCCACGGGACTCTAAACATCACCTAACGTTAGTCAGTAGGTGCTCACATTTCTAAGTCCACTGTACGTCGGTTCAA
Source organism: Lithophane ornitopus (assembly GCA_948473465.1). Classification (NCBI taxonomy): domain Eukaryota; kingdom Metazoa; phylum Arthropoda; class Insecta; order Lepidoptera; family Noctuidae; genus Lithophane; species Lithophane ornitopus. Next base: position 2,482,148 of record OX419630.1, on the reverse strand, counting down.
TTGTAATAATTAGCAAAAAGACTGACAATGTGAACGAAATCAAACGGAATCGACGGTCACGTGCAAAATTATGATTAATTATGAATTATTCAATCACATAGACTTATTTAATTACATAGTTATAACTACCATGTTGTATATTTAAATAAAAAATTAAATTATTTTTGTCTTTTGTTTTTACTCAAATCAAGCCTAGCATTTTCCTATGTTGGGGTCGGCTTCCAGTTTAACCGGATGTAGCTGAATACCAGTATTTTATATATAGCAACTGCCTATCTGACCACAACCCAATTACTGGGTAACACGATACCCCTTGGTAATGGTGGTTGTCAGACTTTTGGGCTTCTGACTATCCGTATCGACTGTCAAAGATCTACGAATAACGGCTTAACGTGCTTTCCGAGACGCGGAGGCGTCTCGATACGTAATGGATGTTCACCCATCCACGAATCAACCACGGCTAGCGATACCGTCGATATACCCGTGCGGCTATTATCATTTAACCACAATCCCACCTGCCAGACCTTCTGGTCAACAACGCGTGATGTTATGTAATGTCCGAAGCGAGTGTTTTAATCTTACTCTAGTTTTTAATTCCTTACAAACGCACGTCGTAACAGTTTGACCGAGACGCTGTTCCGCGCCCGGCAGCGTTGACCAATGAGCGGCCTGCCTGCACTGGGGAGCGTCTCGCCGCGCACATACCTAGTGCGTGGAACAGCGGTCTCGGTCAAACTATAGTAGTAACAATTTGAGACAGCGCCTTTATCACGTCGCACTAAGGACGGTTTTCGTAGTTCTATTGTTACTTCTGACGCGGTAATACTAATATTATTGCAAACATTTTTTAAGTTTAATGTCAGATTCCACCAAGCGGAAAAATCCTCGTGCATGTTCGAGAATCCTCATCCAGCTCGAGCATCCGCGAGGATTTTTCCGTTTAGTGGAAACTGACCCTTAGGGAAACAAGTATCTTAGCTCAGAATGGAAAAAAAAACAGTTCCAAGTGAATTTAATTTGTAATGTAAAAAAATACGACCAAGAAAACATTTGATAAAAAAATATTGCACAAAATACATATAGGAGTCAGGATTATGACTAGTTTCAAATTCCTAACGAATTTTGACCATTGAACCGCTGACTCCATCTTGTTAAAGATACCTTCTTCACAGATTTTATTTTCTCCCTGAAATAAATATGTATACCTAGTGTTAGTTATTTCAGGACTTTATTTTTATTTTTCTACATGTTTTTTTTTCATAGTTGCGAGTCCCTAATAAGACTTATTTTTCTTTCTTTATTTGAAAGAAAAAGCTGTTACATACATTTGAAGGGGTTGTTAAACTCGGTTCCAAAAGGGTACTTTTTCTGATGATAATGTAAACAAATGGCTCAGAAAACGTAGCTGTTAGTGCCACTTACAAGTTGAGAGCTTTGACTTGATTATTTGAATACAATACATACACAAGAGGCGAGAGGCGCGGGTGAGGTGACGGTGCGGCGCGGGTGAGGTGACGGTGCGGCGTGGGCGTTGCGCCGCTTCTTTCATATTTCATACAAAATGTATAGAATTGACGATACGAACGCCACCCGTGCCTTGCCCGCGACCCGTGCCGCCTGTTCATATCCCGCGCCTCGTCGCTCCTATACATTTTAAATGAAATATGAATGAAGCGGCGCACCGCCCGCAACCCTCGCCTCTTGTGCATGACCCGTGCTTTAAAAATGTTTTAATAATTTACTGAGTTCATGCGTAAGAATTTAACCTGAACAGGCTTGTTTACATCTAGTACCTACTTTCGGAATAATATACGCCAATAATATATACCAAAGAAAGACTTCTTCTCGCACGGCGTGCCCTTAACGAGGGTAGCAGTGGGCGCAGTCATGACCCTGAAGTTGACCTCATCGAAGCGCATCGAATCGTACAGGAACCTCGACTGTCTGTCACTTAGAATCCAGAGGTTGCCTTCTCGGTCTGCCTGGATTGGCAAGGAATTACCGGTAAGGTTTTATGGTAAGTATAATATTTTTTGTATTTATTTTTCATATGTAATTTTTTTTTTAAATATATTTTACTTAAGTACATAAATAAATATTTGTTTTGATAATCGATATAAGTACATAGTTATATAACCATCACGTGTGCGGAGTATGCTAGCTAATTTAACATTGGCCCAATGACTGCCAAGCAACACATTGTTGTGGTTGGTAATTCTGGTAAACGATGGCTGAGAGTGGCCAAAAATCGGCCAAGACCAGCCAAATGTTCTTAGAAGTTTCTAACAAAAAATCTTATAAGAACATGGTGGATCCATCTACTTACTTAAAAGATTTTTTATTAAGTATTACATAGGTAAACTTACCTTGACGTCATTCGGAAATTCCATTATATTACAGTCGCTGAGGATCACAGGTGTGTTGTTACTGGTAAAGGCTTTGTCCATGTTCCAACATCCCAAGCCATTTTTGCATACCTGTTGAAAAAGTACGTCACAAGAGTACATAATACCTCAGCTCAATTTCACTCCCTATCTCACTCGCACGATACTGCTCGCGGACGCGGCGGACGTAGTGAGAGCGAGAATGAGTGGCGGGGAGAAGGGCCAATAATTTAGGTAATTTCTTTTTACGACGAAAATAACTCTACGTACTAGGCGCTTCTCTTCCACATTTACTATGCGTACGTCCAAAGTGTGGAACTGTCTGCCAACATCTGTGTTCCCTTCCACGTACCTATAACCCGTCAGCCTTCAAAACAAGAGTGAACAGGCATCTTCTGGGCTAGCTCGATTCATTCTAGACCTCATCTATCGCTTTCCACCAGGCGAGATCAAGGCCAAGAGCAGTCTCATAACACAATTAAATAAAAAAAGCACCTTTTACTATCTACTTTAGAGTTAGTTCAATTAATAAGCAAAGTTTCAGGATCTAATTTGCAGTCTTGTATATATTTTTCGAGTACCAGTGGTTTATCGTTCGGTTTGGAAAATTTTATGGAATCGTGGTTTCGTCACACATAGTTAAGTAACCCTCAACTTTACCATAGGTACCTACTTATATTTATTTCAAAATTAATGCTGCAGTACTTTCGATATAACAGAGGATTATACTACCTAATCAATGTGACGTAATAATCCACAAGCATTGTGAATTCGTGATTGAAGCTTACAGGGTGCATTTTTTTACCTGTGTATAAAACATAACGTTGGTAGATGGATCTATGTCGCAGGCTGTGGCTTGTGACTTGGGCCCTCTGTCACCAATTATCTGGGAAAAAGAAACCATTTTTGAAACATTTCGGGGACTAATCTGAAAAGCGACTGCCATCTAGTAGGTATTGATGGCAGTCGTTATTTTTTTGTTTGAACGCGCTAATCGCTGAAACTAGGTACAGTCACGGACTTTAATTGATTAGCCACCTTCAAACTTTTCAATTTTACAGTTTCATACATTCACGAGATTACACGATTAAACACGAACTCAAACTGCAAGCTCGTAAACAAGATGACAAATATATTACTTATAATCGAAAATAGTCTTATCCATAGAGGTTGACTAATAAGTGCTCAATGATAAAAATAAATAAAATGTTGCATTAAGGTTATCCAATCTATTTGATACTGACTGAATCAGAGCTCATTAACTCGGTTATTCTGAAAAAATAACTGAAGACAGTTGAAATGTCGATGTCAGAGACGTTAATTTCGAAGTTGCCGAAATGACTATTAATATTTCTCCGTACGCTAACGTTATTATCGCTACGCGTAAACAATCGTTGCTAGGTTACTGTTGCTAGACCTGCACTTGGTTGACTTTGGGTAGTCACTCTGCTGTCAAGTTTGTTGTTCTGGCTCTCAGGTTAGCCAACCGTTAATGTTATTAAATATAATTTTCTTCTAATAATACGAAGACATTATGACTTTCCGTGTCGGGAACCGAATAAACCCGATTTGCATTACACGGCTAAAATACGGACAGTGCCAGGTGGCTCATCAATTAAAGTACGTGACTGTACACACACGGCTACACATCAAGCTATACTTACATTTCCAGTTTATGCTGATCTCGCATTGTATAGGATTTCCGTACCTACAATGTGAGGTCAGCTTATACTGGAAATGTATAGCTTGATGTGAAGCCGCGTGTACCCTGCCAGTCGGATTTCAACATCAGGCTCCGACCGTTACGAGCCTAACAAAAAAAAAAAAAATTAAAGACGCCAAGCGAAAACGAAGTAGTTGAGCGTGCGGGCGATGCGATGCGAGGGGGTGGGACGGGGGAACAAGAAACACGCAGATGAAGTCGCATGCATTAGCTAGTGTAAAATAAAGTGGGTTTGAAATTATAATATCAAGAAAACTATGGACGATACAATGACGCGACCACATTCTTAGGAAACCCAAGGTACCCCCTGTGACTCTTTCTGCGCACTGGGTACCTACATGAATTCTGTCCTCATACAAACCTGAACTCCATTGAATATGTCTTCTTGCGGCGCATTCTTATTCCTTAACAGCTTGGTCGACATTTTGAACAGTTTAGTGCTGGACGTCGGATGAAGATACAAATCACAGAAACTGAAAGTTCAATTTTAGAAGATTCAGAGTCCATAATGGCTGCTTATAATAGTAGGTAACTATTTGATTGACATGGGCATCTCCAATTGCACCGCTATTTAACCTGTAGCCACCACTCATCACAGCACGTTGACACTCTGTTTACAAGAAACATGGACACCAACAGCTCTCTTCTGCTCTTCTGCTTGAGTACTTAGGTACTTACAGTTCTCGATTTCAATTTTTTATTTTTGCTTTGTATAATGGCTTGTGCTAGCTGACATATGGCTAATAATTAGATTTATGTTATTTTTTGTTCCGTAATGTGAATGATGTTGCATACTATTGTATAGAATCATTTTTTCCTAACTAAACAAATAGCTGTGCTGCTGGGAAGTTTGTTCCGCCATTTCTTCTTCCCAGCTAAAGCACTAGGATTTGGTGAAGGGTGGGCGTTTTGGAGGACTGTCTTATGTAATTTTGACGTTCGAAAAGTGCTGATTGTCAGCCTAGTTTGAATAAATGACTTTTGATTTGATTTGATTCTCAAAAGAACTCCGATCACAGCACACTGTTGTCCATTTGGTCCGCACGGTGCGCGGTGTCGCCATAGACGCTCGCGTCTCGGTTTTTTATTATTGAGCACGTAGTTTGCGCTATTCATCGAAGCGGCAGTCGACCTGTGAAGATGTGTTGTAATGAAGAGCGGAGCGAAGACCGTAATGCTGATTTGAAGAATGCGACGGGCGACAGCGGCACCTGTACTATTTCTTTAACAGATGTTGAGTGATCAGAGTTCTTTTGAGACCTATTGGTTTCCATGTTTCTTGTAAACAGAGTTTCAAAACGGGCTGTGATAAGCCCGATTTGAGTCTGCTCTCATTAAGGTGCTACCAGCCGTCCTGCGAAGATATTGCTCTACCTCACCTTAGAGCGTTCTACTCTGCGTTTGATTGTGAGTGGTATAAGTGATTCTGTGACGATAAATGAACTAAAGAACAAGATAAAATTTCAAAAAAATCCAGCAAATACAAAAACCACCTCACCCATCCTTCTTCGGCTGTGATAAAGTCGAAGAAGATACTCCATCACTCCAATAGAAATCAATACCTCCAACTTTGTAGACCCCAGCGTGGGGGTCAAAGTGGAAGTAATGATTTTCAACCCGCCACGACTCGTCGCCTTCCATGTTGTACACGATGAGGGCGTTTGATCCCATATCCGTGATATATGCGTAGCTGCCGGTACATTCCTTGCTTCCTAATATTTCTACTGACTGTTAAAAAAAACAGGAATCTGAGTGTTGGAAATCAGACTTGAGATTCATTATCATAGAGCCAGTTCTTCGGTCACATTAGTACCTAACATTCAACAGTGACCACATTGTTGAGCCGTGATAATACTTAACCTGAGTACAGCAGTACCCTTGTATAGCATATATATATTATTATATATTATTATATATTATAGTATATTGTATCTATTGGTAAGTTTAAGTACTTATTATTTTGCACCAACGACAACCCCATTTTTTGATTTCCACGCAATCACTGTCCATTCTAAGGTTGCCTGGAAGAGATCGCAGAAAGCGATAAGGCTATTTTCGCTATGTATTTTCTGGTGTACAATAAAGTATATATAAATAAATAAATAAATAAATAAATAAACCTGCATAAATAGGTACCCTAACACATAACAAAATAATCAGCCTATAATGTTCCCACTGCTGGGACACAAGCCTTCTCTCTGTGAGAGGGAGTGGGCTGTAGGTAATCGACCACGCGGGGCCTGTGCGGTTGGATAGATGTCACATGACTTCGATTTTTTTGTTCTAGGACATGCCGGTTTCCTCACGATGTTTTCCTTAGACATTTTGAGAACAGTGGTTATGTATTTACTCAAAGTAAACTGCCTATCTGAGTTAGATAGAACCTTCGACCTACATTTTGTAAATCACGGCCGTTACCTCTGGGCCACCACTGTTCTCTACACCCTACCCTACTGCACACATTACTGGGAGTAAAGATCAATGAAGATATGTTTAGAAGTTTCCCTAACAAGGCAGCGAGTGTCGCTAGTTCGCAACGGCTTTATCCACAAAATGAGATAAGTTCTTAAAAAGAAGGCATTCAGGTATTTAGATGATTCCGGGTCGTCTCAGACGGATAACGAAGTGATTATGTAAGGATTCCGTTTTTTTCTTTTGAGGTACCTACGAAAGTCTAAAAATGAACAGAAAATGAAGCAAAATACAATAGTCGTAGATATTTAGTAACCTATTCCACTTAGCTATTTCTCATGAGTCATAAAAAACCCTGTAAGAAATCGACACGTGTTTCACCTCTCAACGAGGCATCCTCAAGATGACGATTGACCAATTGCAAGCCAGAACACGACGTGTTGCCACACCGAGCGATTTCTGCTATATGAAACACACAAAGTACCTATGCATTTTAACACTACATTGGTACTTTGTGTGTTCATCATTTTCATTCACACATCACATCATTTTCTTCATTTTACTGTACACATGATCTACAGTATCTACTTGACCCACTTACGATGCTAGTCAGCATGGATGAGTCTTTTAACACATCTCCTTTGAGGATGTACTTCTTGATCAGCTCGTCTGTAGTCAAGTCGAACACCAGCACGGCTGGCTCTGCTACTTGTGTTACAGCCCCTGTGGAATTCAAACAATACTTATAAGTATTTGAAGTAATAACAGCCACACGGGTCGATCAAAATCAAAATCAGCTCGCAGGGATGGGTGACCATCTTTACATTTATCGAGTCTCCTCCGTGCCTCGGAAAGCACGTGGCTCCCGGCTGCCATTCGTGGATCTTTGACAGTCGTTATGGGTCGTCAGTAGCTCGAAAGTCTGACAACCAATCTTACCAAGGTATCGTATTACCCCGTAACTGGGTTGTGCAAATCAGATAAGCAGTCGCTCCATGCAAGATACTGGTAAGTATTCACCTGCTACGATGATCCTTACATAAGTACTCCAGCTTCGTTTAACTACGTTCATAAATCTGATCGTACCTACACATAACTGTTACTATTTATCTACCTAAGTCATAGATGAAAAGTTATCTCTATATTCCTGCAATGTCAGTTGTGTTATGCAGGGACGGATTTTTTAAATCCGGCCCTGGGGCTACCGAGAAGTGGAGGGCCCCGAGAATTTTACGGAACAGACGAAAAAAATATCATTTAATTCGGTTTTCGCTATCAGAGTCATTGTATGCCAATGTATCATTTTTAAGAACATCAACCCCGGTCACGAAAAGAAAATTAGAAAAGGGTTCTTGTGAATGTGATGTTTTTTTAACCGACTTCAAAAAGGACGAGGTTCTCAATTCGGCTGTATGTTATCCTTTTTTTTGCGATTACTCCACCAATTTTGGATCGATTTTGATGATTATTTTTTTTGTTTGGTAAGTTAACTTTGCCTAGGTAGTTTTTGAGTTAGCTTCAATATTACGTATTTTTCCCACTTAGTTTATCTACACGATGTTTTGATACATGGAACTTTTAATTTTGTGCACCCGAAGTGTTAAGTTACTCCGCCACTGTTCACATAGCAGCAGCATTCGAATTTGTGCCGGGAAAAAAACACTAAAAAGGGTTTAGTGTTTTTTTTGGAAGTAGAATGCTTTTTTTTAAAGTTCTTATTATATAAAATATCAAATTGTGGAGGCCCCTATTTTGTGGAGGACCGGGGCCATGGCCCCTGTTGCCCCGCCTTAAATCCGGCCCTGGTGGTATGCCTTCTAGCTCATCCTTCTAGCTCATCACAGCGTTGCAGCTAAGAAGCAAGTAAAGAATTCGTGGATGTTTTTTGCCTAAAATAATGTAAATTATTTTACTGTGTATGTTTATAAAAAGCACTTACCAGTCATATCGGATACTCCATTATCTACGACCCAGAGACGATTGCACCTGTCAATGTGAATCCTGAAGGTGGACACGACAGTTCTATTGGAGGTCGCTTTGCCCTCGGGACTCAGGCACGCCTCATTCCAATTCGGGTACGGATGCAGAGGTGCATCTTGTGTGTCGTTTAGTTCGACGTAGTTCAGGGAAGAAGGTATGCCTGGTAAGAGAAATACCTTTCAGGTTAGATGTATGCTGTAGGAAATTTATTTTCACTGTAGAGTAACATGCCAGCTGTAGTCCCGTCCGAGGAAAAGACAGAGGACGTGTATAGTATAGTAGGTACCTAGGTATCTACACCCAGATTTCGTTATATTTTAGTTGCAATAATATGCTGTGAGAAGCAATATGCTGGGTCGCAAGTTGGCGTTGTAGTAATGAGGTTAAAATCACGTTGTTTAAGGCTTATTGCCAGACCTGCTACACAAACAGCCCGTGTGCCAACTATACGCGGAAATCAATGGACGCCCTAAGAGTCCAACACAACAACAGCTTCAGAATGCTGTTGGGGCTACCGCGATATTGTAGTGCCTCTGGCGTGTTCGCGCAGGCTCATATTCCTGACTTCCACGCAATGGTGAGGAGAAAGACGGCGTAAATATTAGAAAGAAAGCGGTCAAGTCCTCATAGCATTCTGAAGATGTAAGTGGACAAATTTGACTCACCGATAATGAATCACTTCATGCAGGTTTTGGTTAGGCAGGAGTGCAGGCGCGGTCCGAGGGGGGGGGGGGTCCTGGGGGTTATGACCTCTACCAAAATCAATCAAGCCCAAAATCTTGGGCTGCGACCGTGCCTACAGGAGTGATTCAGTACAACAGGATAAGTACTTAAATATTTTTTTTCTATGAGCTTAGTTTCGAAACACACTAAAATAGCTTTTAAGTTTTTTGTAACTAACTAACTAACATACATAGATGGATCATTGTTATAATAGCCATAAACCGGAATAAATCTAGACACGATATGCCACTGAGAATTTAAAAACGAAAAACCCCCAAGCCCCCAATGACCCGAATATCGAGCGATCCCGTGCCTTTACCAACGAGGAAGTTCATAGGCATCTATTCAATAATAGTAGTCTAAGCATCTGTGATTGGTTCGGACCTGCTTTAGGTTCATGATTATGAGAAATCGAATTTCTCGCAATCATTCCCAGGCGCGGTCCGAGGAGGGGGGGGGGTGTCCTGGGGGTCATGACCCCCCCCCCCCCCCCCCCAAATCATTCAAGCTGTCGAGAGAATGAATGATTTACATGCTTTGCTAACTAAAAACTGTAGGTAATTGAGCCACAGTGACCCCGATGAGCATATAGGTACAAAAAATAGTATTTGGAGTACTTTTCAATAGGTAACCATTTCCCTAAAAATATTCCTCGCCACCAATAGTGACCCCCCCAAAATCTTGGGCTGCGACCGCGCTTGATCATTGCAAAAGGTAACTAAGACATCTGTACCTATTCTCCGAAGTATTGAATTGCAGAGGTGTAGTATACCTCATACACTCACATTTCGCCATTTATGTCTCATTTATAATAGCCAGTAGCGATCACATTGAAGTCCCTCGAATACTCGAATGAGCCTATTGAGGGGTATCGAGTCAAACATTGCGTGTTTCAAAAGCAAATAGAAATGAAGTTCTAGCCTTTTTTCCATCGAGGTATCGTGATAAACAATTTGTTCTTCCACCTCGCTATTCCAGTTGGCATGTTATTACTCGGTATATACGTCCCATTGGCTAAACATGATTCTCTTTCTTTGCAGCAATCTTCGCATTCCCATGCAAAGTCCATGAATTTCCATTGGAATTTCGGGGGCACCAGCGCTACCGCCTGATACATGAATAATAGAACTAGAATTGTGGAAAAGTTGGACATAATTATTGTTGAAGGTTTTTTTTGTACTTATCTATTTTTACAATCTTTATTGTTTTTTTCACATCTGCCTATGCTTGGTAAGTAACTAAAATTTTGCCATTATTGTCCTGTCTTTACGGACATTACATTTCTATAAATGTACTCTGTGATTTCTATGACATTGCGATTATAGCCTATCATCGCAATGTCATAGAAATGTAATGCCACCTATCATTGAACACAGTGTCAGTGCCGGCGGCAGTGCCGCCGCCGGGCACGGAGCAAGCCCATATAAAAGTGTACTCTGTGGGGCAAGCCGCGTGCGCCAGGCGGCTTATAAAGCTTTGTAATGCGCACCCACGACGTAGGTGAGTATATTATTGTACCTTGTGAACACCGCGGCTTGCCCGGCGGCAAGTGCTCTGCACTCTCTGGCTAGCCTTTTATGTGATAGCATGGTGATAGCATGGGGATAGCGCTCATAATTATGGACAAAAAAGGCTCATAATTATAAAAAGGCTCATAATTACAAAAAAGGCTCATAAATGTGGACAAACAAGGAATAGAACAGGCACTTATTATTATCAGATTTATGTCCAAAGTAAGATGGGCTGCTGCTGTTATGCTTGATGGGAGTGAGCCAAAGAGTGTTACTACCCTCCCTAGTGCTCTAATGAGCGTGTGAGTAGTACGACTATGGTCCCATAACGCAAACATCCTGGCTATTACCGCTCAAGTACTGCGCTGCTATATTGTGCAATACTACCTACGCTATGAAGAACTCAAGGAGCTGCCAGAGGCCACTGCTTAATCTATCAATGCACCTGAGTTCCTGCTGACGCTAATTTGCTTTACTTTGTTTTGAAACCATCAACACGACGAAAAATATTAGCGTGGCGAACATAAATTAATCTCATACTCCTGTGGGCCTGCTCGGCCCACTCGCCTCCTTTACTAAAATAGCTAAAATGCTAAATAGTGTTTTTCTGGCTGAATACAACACTACAAAATATTTTTTTTTTTTTGGTTGTGAAGTTGAATGCTATTCTGATTAGGAGTGAAAGTTTTGAGAAATATTTATTTTAATAGCAAATTAGCTTGACGGATTAACTAAACGTGTTAAACGTCAAACTAAGTTACATTACATTTCGTGCTCAAAAAATGTTTTTCTCTTTGGCTTCAAGTTTTTGTCCGTCTCTTTTTTACTCAAGTCAATTTTGATACTATACTGTCTCCGTCACGCTTTAACTATGGGCACTATTTAAATTAGATCCGTGGAAAATAACGCAAGACGCAACTGAGCCAGATGTCACGCAAATAAAATGTTGTTCAATTCAATAATCCAATTATTTCGAGTTAAAATAATTTATTGAATGACGTCCTGAGACCTTGGTGTGTTGTTATCGGGAAGTGCATCGGTGTATTAGCCGAAAAAATGTCAACGGAAAACGAAGAAACTGTTATTAACAATGGTGCAGTGAACGCAGAACCGAGTAAAGAAAAACGGATCGGCTGCGCTCATTATAAACGTCGCGCAAAGTTCGTGGTAAGAAATACTAGATCATAAACAGATTTTAATTAATCGATATTTGTTGATTAATTTGGTTTTTGTGCAATAGCCGGGAATAAAACAGTTGCGGTCTATATATAAACACAACATCGTAGAAGTCTTGCGATAGTGACATGCGGATTTCAGGAACAAAGATAAAGTCAACGAACTGGAAGTCGCGCATCATGCGTTATTATTGCGGCGAAATAAACGAAGCAATCTATAACTTTTCCCCAATATGTTCTCACAAGATGTGGCATTGCATAGGCAAGATAGGTAACAGTTATTGGAAGTAATTGACCTCTTTAAATTATCTAAACTTCAGCTATTAGCTATGATTTCGTATTTACATGATTTTATATTTAGAACATTGAATGCAACATGATGGAGAGTCCTTTGTGCACATATGTCTAATGAGATAAATATAATTTTAGAAAATAGTAATGATGAATAGGAGTCAGAGTCACTACTGTTTTGGATATTTCTTTTTCATGGTTACTTAGGGACAGATTTGCTTCAGCTTGAAGAAGCAATGATCTCCAATTTAAAGCTATAGATAATATTTTATCAACATCTGTATTATAAAAAGAAAATATATTTTTATGTGTAATTTATAAACTCATAAACAATTTAATTTTCTCAGTTTAAAAAAAGATTTCCTGTAATAGGCTATAATTTATAGAGATACCAATGCAAGCAAAGCAGTTGGCAGGAGTTAGTGTTTTATATGATGCTAACTCGATGTATTGTGAAAGTATCCAAACCCGTTTTATAAAAAAAAATCTGTTCCGTTCGGCTTTCAGTCTAACCGGATGTAGCTGAAAATCAGTATTTTACATGGAGCGGCTGCCTATCTGAACTCCACAACCCAGTAATTGTGCAATATGATACTCCTTAGTAAGACTGGTTGTCAGACTTTCGGGTTTCTGATAACCCGTAACAACTGCCAAAGATCCATGAATGACAGCCGGGACCAACAGTTTAACGTGCTTTCCAAGCAGTATTTATTAGTACATAGTACCTAATAATAATAATAACCCCACCGCCGTATCTCTACGTTGACGTCGTGGTGGGGCTTGCGCGCTCCGAACTCTAGGTCTGTGCCGGTAGAGTTTACTTTGCCGGAACAGGTGTAGAGTGAGGAGCCAGACCAAGAGAGATACAAAAACCCGCAGGGCAGCATGTGGCGAGCTGTTGGGCAGTTGCGACCCCACGGACCCGATTTTATCCATGTATACCATAACATTGATCAGGCAGGGGCCATAGCCTTTCCATAGTTCAATATAACCAGTTCACTAAGCCACCCAAACCCATAGCTCCAATATCTTTGTTTCCATGTTTTGCAATAGTCCTACACCAACCGGGGGTTGTCCTTGGCTGCACTTGCATAGTGCGAACAGGGATAATCGTCGGTTGGTGCCTCATTCCATTTAAAATTGTCTAAGGGGCCTCTGCGAGTTGGCTTCGGCCCCTCGTACGCCTTCCAAAGGGCCGGGACCCCAGGGTCCCGAGAAATGTCAAAGACTAAAAAATAATAATAATTATTATTTGGTGCCTCATTTCATTCTAAATGTCTAACGGGCTGCTATGCATTGGCTTTGGCCCCTTGTACGCCTTACATAGGTTCTGGACCCCAGGGTCCCGAGAAATGTCGAAGACGAAATAATATGCATAATAGTATTTTCTTCATTTATGCTTGTAATATTTATGGTTTACATAATAAGTACTAATCTATCTATCTATCTAATTGAACTTTTGTGCATTATTATTTTCAGACACCATGCTGCAACAAAGTGTATGTCTGCCGATACTGCCATGATGAAAACGAACAGCACTATTTCAACAGGAAGTCAGTCACAGAGCTCATATGTACGGAATGTGACAAGAGACAGAAAGTGCAGGAAGAGTGCGAGAACTGTGGAGTGCGGTTTGGAAAGGTGAGTTTTAAAAACGTACAACATGCACTATGGGAAATGGTGTTCTATACTGTTGATGTTACAAAATTGTTTCGTGAATAATTGTAATAGTAATTTGGTTGATAATAGGAAATTTCGTCTTTATCTCTTATTCATAAGTTGTATTGCATCATCAGGTCATCATCAATAACTTTATCTTAATTTACATCATTAAAATAAATATTTATGCTAATAACCATTCAAACTCTGCAATAGCCTTGATGCGTTATCAAATATTTGATTAAGATTACATATTTTGTACACATTTACATTATTTAAATAATTCTCATGAGTTAATAATATTTACTTAGTTTTGCCAGTCACAAAACTTGTAAAAACAACAAAATGTAAATTGTAAAATTTTATCTTTTCCAGCCACTGTTTTACTGCAATAAATCATGATAGTATGACAAATATCAAATCTATACTTAATTGGCTTAAAAAACCCAAGATTATTGATACCAAACATTTATGTTGACAAGTTAGTCATTTCTATTTTACATACACATACATACATAACGCATTTTTCCGATGATTCCATAAAGATTATTTATTTAGGGCATTTATCCGTATGTGTATCCAGTATGAACCGTATACGCATAAGTGCACAAACTTCCATACAATTACTAGGATGGCCAAACCGGATCAGAAACGAACACGAATTGAATACGAACCGGACACGGAAGAGTCGATTCATCTTCCGCCACAATATTGACGCTGTCTGCACGAGCGTCCACACTCTACGCCGGCAGCCGCCGACGCGTCGACGACTGCAGTTGCTTCTGCCTTTGGCAACGTGCCGACGCGTCGACGACTGCAGTTGCCTCTACTGTTAGCAACGTGTATGAGCACTTACTGATTAACTAGCTGTAGTTTAAGAACTGCCAATTTTTGTAAACCTATTTTGGCCTATTTCTGTAATTAATCGTCCTGTCTGAATTTCCGCAGTACACATGCCTGATCTGCAACTTGTTTGACGATGATGACAAACGGCAGTACCATTGCGACGGCTGTGGCATCTGCCGCGTCGGCGGAAGGGACCGGTTCTTCCACTGCGAGCGCTGCAACATGTGCCTGCCCGTGCAACTGCAGCAAGTCGGCCACAGGGTGAGACAAGTTGCAGGTCATTGTTGAGGAAGGTGGCAGTATATCTACCGCGTCGGCGGAAGGGACCGGTTCTTCCACTGCGAGCGCTGTTAATTTGTGGAGGGCTGTCCTTTACACCCTGTATTATGGTTTTGAGCGTAGAATTAAAGAAATAAAACACGTATCTGGTTTAGGATTTGAAACATTATCAGAAGTTACATTGCATTAAAAGACAGGGCTTGTAGTTTTTGGGCATTTGAAAAAATCAATCTGCCTAGCCTTTTCCCAACTATGTTGGGGTCGGCTTCCAGCCTAACCGGATGCAGCTGAATACCAGTATTTTACATGGAGCGACTGCCTATCTGACCTCCACAACCCAGTAACTGGGTAATACGATACCCATTGGTTAGACTGTTTGTCAGACTTTCGGGTTTCTGACGACTCGTAATGATTGTCAAAGATCCACAAATGACAGCCGGGACCAACGGCTTAACGTGCTTTCCGAGGCACGGCGGAGTCTCGATATGTGTAAATGGTCACCCATCCACGGTCCAACCCCGGCAAGCGTAGCTTAACTGATGGATCGACCCGAGCGGCTGTTATTACTTAGCCACGAGCTCCTCCGGCTGTTATTACTTAGCCACGAGTTTTTGGGCATTTAAAATAGCAATTCATTGGTTTACAAAAATAAGTTTAAACGATGGATAGATAGATTTATCTATTGAGCTTTACTCTCTATTGTATGTACACCATTTAAATTATAATTTGAATATGTACTACATTGTTATCGTTAAATGCAAAAAATATAGACTAACATGATCAATTATTCCTCCCCAGTGCGTAGAAAACGTATCCCGCTCGAACTGTCCCGTTTGTCTCGAAGACATCCACACGTCCCGCATCCCGTGCCACATCCCGGACTGCGGACACCTGCTGCACCGGCCTTGCTTCGAGCAGCTGCTGCATTCCGGACACTACGCGTGTCCCACGTGCCAGACGAGCATGATCGATATGACTAACGTGAGTTAATTCTACAGGGACCCTTATTTTTAAGGTTCCGTACCCAAAGGGTAAAACGGGACCCTATTGCTAAGGTTATTTTCGTCTGTCTATCCGTCCAGCTGTTCGCGGCTTAGCTCAGAGACTATTGGTACTAGAAAGCTGTAATTTGGTATGGGTATACATACATATAAATCACGCCGACAAGTGGTAAAAAAAAATCGTAAAATTATTTTCTTTTTGGGTACCTCCCCTACACGTAAAGTGGGGATGGTTTTTTTTTTCGTCGATCCCATGGTTTGTGAAAACCATATTTGGATTCGGGGGATCCGTTTTCGAAATATTAAGCTTTAAAGTGCTAATTTTTGTTAGAGTCAAGTGTCCCCCCCCCCTGCCAGAAAAATTGTTGGTTTTGGATATGTGAAAAAAATCACGGCAGTAGTATCCACAAGTAGCCACACGTAGGCTCCACAAGTTACCGAGTAATAATCGACCAACTTAAATTTGCAGTTGCAAAAACAAGTTTTTCAAATACAATATTATGTTTGTTGGATTCATTCATCCCAACTACGGAACCCTTCATTGTGGGTGGTTCGACATGCACTTGGCCAGTTTTTTTAAGTGTTATTAAAAAAACCGGTCCAAAACAGTTCGATTTGTTTCTCAAAACGTACTGAAGTTTGCTCTAGATCATTTTGTTTCTCTTTTCAGTTGTGGAGTTATTTGGACTCTGAAGTAGCGGCGACACCAATGCCGCCGGAATACGCAGATTACAAGGCAACTATACTCTGCAAGGACTGTCATAAGGTAAATTATATTAAAGCTCATATACAGGGTTATTGTACTCATCATTATGAACAACTTTTACTATGGGAACAAAAATGAAATCGCGAAAAAAAACAGCTGTTCGCATAACTCGTCAAAATGTACGGAACAGCTGTTTTTTTTTTTTCGCGATTGTAATAGTAAAAGTTGTTCATAATGATGAGTACAATGACTCCTAAAGAGGTTGTTGGTGTTTTACCAATAACCCTGTATATAGTCCCTAAAACTTGTTAATTATTTTATTTCTAACTTCTCACATGACGTACGCACCTTATGTACATAAATACTCTTTATCTTAAGGCGGAGACTGACTTGTGATATTTGTATGAAATGTATCGAGTTTTTGTAAGGGTCAGTTCACACCGAGACGTGACGCGACGCGCACTTTTTTATGATCCGATACAATATCGAATTTATTTACTACACAATAAGGTACACGCGCTGCGCAGCTCCGAGCATCTCGGCGTACTTTGACACGTGTACGTTCGCACTGAAAGTATACATCTTCGTGAAGAAAATAAGTTCATAATTGTTAAAAGTGCACTCCACTCGACTTTCGGCTGTTTTATAAATTCCTTTGAAACGGAAATATGAGAAACGAAAATGGTGCTCGAAGTGAGCGTTCGCCACGTCTTGTGTATCACCGTATTGTAACAAGCTTCGCCTCAATTGATACATTACAAATAAATATTACAAGCTCCGCCTTAAGGATATGCTATTTCTATTTGGTTTCAGCTCTCCACGGTAAAGTTCCACGTAGTAGGACTAAAGTGCCAGCACTGCGGCGCCTACAACACGTGCCAGACCAATGGATTTCATAAGTAAGTACATACGCTTTACTATACTTATGTGTTCATAGAACATTGCTTCATCGGTGGGGGAAGCCTTAACTTATAATATTCTGAAATAGTCAGTCCACACTGAGTGAGCGTGGTGATGAATGTGTTTTTTTTTTTACAAAATTTTTAGGTGTATGAGGAACAGGGTGTAAGATTCACTCATCCTCTATAGAAAAGGGAGGATCCTCCGACCAGACGGGTGTTGTGTCTGGCGGGCAACTGCCCAACGGTTGATGTTGGGTTCTTGTCCAATGCACGGTAAACTTTAATTGCGCGATGCAGGATTTATGTGACGTCACACAAAAATGCTGTGGTTCGCAGTTCGTAGTTCGCATGTGGAGATACTGCCACAAATTCATCAGCTTATGACCCATTGTTATTTCTGTAATATTATGTAATATTTCCAGGGACTCAAACAGTCCGCAAGCAGGTGACTCATCCACCGCTACATCAACGTCAACAAGTCGCAGCGGATCCTCCTCCGCCACATTCCCGGAGTCGCGCGAAGAATCGCAGAACGACGAGTTACCGCGAGCCAATCCACTCGACGAACCGCCACAGGCTTGACATATCGTGTAGACGCGCGATTGCTACACGACCACGACTAATCGCAGGCCCGATCAGTCGTACGACATGTCGGGAGTCGGGAGTATAAAGTCGTGAATGAATCGGTCGAAGGAATGTAGGCTTGATGTTATGTTTATTTTGAATCTACAAGAATGAGAAATCGTCCAACCTGAGCATTTTTATTTGGCGTAATATAAGTTGGTAAATTCCATCAGTCTTGCATCTTGACGTAATTTTGTAAATTATATTTATGTCAAATTATAATTGTGAATGGAGTATATTTTTTTATTATATGTCTGACAATATTTATGTCTCATTCAGCACAGTTTTGTCTTTTATTCTTGTATAAAGCACAGTTTGGGAATTATTAATGTGAGGTCAGTTACAAAAAGTGTTGTATTTAAATGCCCGTTTTACTAACCATTCGACAAATTCGTGACTTGAAAAATTCATTTAAAAAGTATTCAAATACGAAACTATTAATTTAGTTACAATTCGGGTGTAACGGTAGAAATTATCGTTACTGGAACTATACGTAACGTTATTTCATAACGTTTTAAGTCCCGGTTTTTAACACTTTCACTGTCCCAAGGTAATCCTAACACCATACGTCCAATAATAATATTGCATTCATGCATTGTGATGTTTTATAATCATTTACTAATTCGATATATATAGATATTCGAATAACGAAAATTCGTCTAACACCCTCAGATAATAATCATTACTTTACATATCATTTTTTTAATGCATTTCATGCAATGAACGAACGTATAAGCTTTACTTCCAGCTAATAGTTTTATTTAAAAACGTTGAAACAAACAATATAGCTGGTTCTTTCATTTAACTTTGGTTAATTTCACTGAAATATTGGATAAAAACAACTACTAGTGCATTACATGACGCAGAGGCTAAGGTCAGGTTTAACCGGCCCTTCGCGCACATGTTAACAAATATCGAACTTATTTTCTTCACGAAAAGGTATATATTATATTTCGATATTTCAGTGCGAGGGTAAACGCGTGTCAAAGTACGCTGAGACGCGTTGGGCTACGCCGCGCGTGTACCTTATTGTGTAGTAAATAAATTCGATTTTGTATCGGATCATAAAAAGTGCGCGTCGCGTCGCGTCTCGGTGTGAGAACTGACCATAAGTATAAATTTTTGCCATAAGTATACACTTTTGCTCTGGGACATACGGCAAAACTGAAAAGTAAACAGGCTACTAACGCCATCTACATTTTGAAGAATGAACAAAATGTTAAGTTTTTCCTTGTTTTTATTATGGTTATATTTTCGTAAATATTATCAAAAATGAAAGACTATAAAAAAAAGATTTATGCACAGTTTAATTCGATGTAGCTCATTCGCTGCGTAAATCTATTCTGTCCAATATATTAAGTAATAAAATATCTTGTACATAAAATCATATGACAATGATCACAATTTCCATCAGGTCTTCCGTATTTTATCTGAATGTAAAAATAGCATTTATAGGCCTTGACTGCGCGGTTGGAGATCCTTTTATCAGGTATACAACCTTTCACATGCAACGCGCATAATCAGCCTATAGTGTTCCCACTACTGGGACACAGGCTTCTCTGTGAGAAGGAGTGACACGTAATCCACCACGCGGGCCCAGTGCGGTTTGATAGATGTCACATGTATTCGAATTTTTGGTTCTAGGACATGCCGGTTTCCTCACGATGTTTTCCTTTACCGTTTTGAGAGCAGTGGTGAGGAAATAATGAACACAAAGTAAAGCGCTTGTCAGGGTTCGAACTTACGACCTACAACTCTTTAAGTCGCAGCCGTCACCATTGGGCCAGCACACTACTCTCTATGCAACGCGCATTTTAAAATCATTATTTTCCTACCTGTGGTGGTGATAAAGTAATGCGTTTACATAAAATAATGTTGTCATGCATGAGCTATTAAGATCAAGAGTTAAAGTTACACAACGTTGAACTTAAACGTCGTGTCAATTATCTGAATTATTTAATGTTTAAAAATAAAAACTATATAGGCAAGCGCACATTACTGCCGGATTACCGCAGCGCAGCGCATTTCATTACGGTTCATGAGATACAGTCCGGTGAAAGACAGACGGACCGCAGAGGCTTAGTAATAGGATTCGGTTTGGCACCCTTCGGGTACGGAACCCTAAAAACGGTAGTGTGCAATGGTTCACACAAACGAAAGAGATGTTGAAGGATTTTTGCGTTGCGGTGCGGCCCGCGGCCCGTCCAAGTATGCGTCAGCGTTAAGTCGGATATATATTAGAGTGCGTTTCATCAAACAGTTCCTATGCTGTTATATTGGGTCCACTGTTGTAGGACCAACACGAATACTCTAAGGCGCTACATACTAGATCCGTTGTTAAAATTTTACAGTGGAGCCAACGGCAACAATTACGGCAAAGGAACTATTTATTGAAACGCACTATACTGCGTTGTGTCGTGTCGTGACGCCTTCTGACGCAGTGTTAGCCAACCAAAACTCTTTATGATTTGACGTAGTACTGAACAGAGGGCATTGACATAAACTTTTCGATAGCTTATGTCAATCCCATACATTTTTGCCTTTTCCATCATCGTTATCGCTGATGTCACATTGTCTAGGGCCTCAGATTCGTTTGATTCGTGTGACACAGTAATGTGTCGGTGACTTTATATGCTCACATAGTTTCATTTCAAGCACCTAGATCACTGTTTGACGATGGTGCTGCTTTTCTGATCTAATTTGCACTGCCTATTGCATTACTGGTCTGAAGCCTATCCCATGTTGCGAACCAAGTGTTTAGAGCTACTTTTGACCAGCCATTTTTTTTTATTGCCAAAAAACTGTTTTCCAATTGTGTTGATTTTATTTATATTTCCCGTCGCATATTATTTATTTGTTGTGTAATGTGCGTTGAAAGCAAGATACAGTAGCATCATCGGTCAATACAACCTGTCTTTTAATAATTATATGCATATAATATTCCAATTCAGAGTTTTGTATTCAATTGTGTGTTTCAATATATTATTGTGTGCGGCTTAAAATCTGTGTACATTCAGTACATTCTGTGTATAATTATACTTCTTGAAATTATACCTTTTCAATGAAATGTCTAAACAATTATTCCCTAATAATAATATTTTTGAATATATACGATTACAGAAGGTTTTGACTAAGTACGACTAAAAGTACGTTTAAAAAAAAGTAGAACACAATTAGGTTTAGAAAAAAGCTGGTAGTCTGAGGACTATGATGACGCTCAATAATGTTCAATTAAGTGCACCATGTTTTTTTTACACAGCAAGAATGAAATAATCTAAATCTATGAAATTATTGTACATTTTGTTACGCAGAGTGCGTAAACGCATCGCCGCAAGGCGTCAGGCTGTGTTTAACATAGTATGTAGTACTAACGGCAAAACAGATAAGTATATAGGCATATTGTTGGTCTGAAACTCTGAACGGGTGAACTGCTAACACTTTTACATTAAAGTAATCGCCAATTTTCGTGGCAGCCACGTTCATAAAAGGCAGGAGCGAGATAACACTACACTCAGTTTTAAGAAATTCTTCGTTTCATGACCGCGACTATAAGTCTTGGCGTTTAATAGTAAATATAGTTGCCTGCATGCTTAACTATTTTGCCGTGTGTACTTTAATTGAAGTACATGATTAAATGCTTTCCATAATATTGTGCCTTGTCCAATTTCAAAACTGGATCTTCAAACAAATTCTACAGCCTTTTTGCAATTTTGAGTTCTAATTTAAGGGATTTAAGCTCCATTTTTCATTAGTGACCTGTTTTGAAAAGCAATATTATAGTAAATAGAGTTGATATAAAACACTTTTACATGTAATTATTTACATAACCGTTTTGCTGTTTCCCACTCTAAAGTCTGGGAAATTAATTGTTCAGCAAATTGACATCCTACGTCGATTTCCCGTGTTATATCTATAGTCATAGAGATAAGAGGAACAGGGTGTAAAGT
The DNA here is from genome assembly GCA_948473465.1 of Lithophane ornitopus. Lineage (NCBI taxonomy): Eukaryota > Metazoa > Arthropoda > Insecta > Lepidoptera > Noctuidae > Lithophane > Lithophane ornitopus. Next base: position 2,459,985 of record OX419630.1, on the reverse strand, counting down.
TCACTCGTCCTCTATAGAAAGGGAGGATCCTCCGTCTAGTGGGCAACTGCCCGACTCTGCTTGCGCGATACAGTATTTCGGGTGTCGTCAGTGTGATGCCAAGTTCGCATGTGGCGATGTAGATGCCGCCACATAGCCTTTTCATATAACTGTTAAAGATTGACAGTTGTGATTAGATTATACGGACAAATTAATTTAGCAGTCAAGTTGCTTAACAATAAATGTTCCTGACTTTAAATAGTTTTAGAATATTTGCCAGATGTTTCTCAGTTTTTCATTGGTAATGTTAAGAGATTATAATATAATGTGAAGTACCTATATGCTTAGCTTGATTAATACAAATTTTAGAGAATGTATGCTACAAATATATTACAACATTGTGATATTGAGAACCGGGTGTATTCGTCAACGACCGGCAATGGATTTAGACAGGATTATTATTTTAATTCATATTATTGGACCAAAGGAGGAGCTCGTCGTGGCTAACTAATAACAGCGGCACGGGTCGGTCCATCAGGTTAAGCTACGCTTGCCGGGGTTGGTCCGCGGACGGGTGACCATCTCTACATACCGAGACTCTTCCGTGCCTCGGCAAGCACGTAAGCCGTTGGTCCCGGCTGTCATTCGTGGATCTTTGACAGTCGTTACGGGTCGTCAGAAGCCCGAACGTCTGAGTAAGCCTGGTTGTCTTACCAAGGGGTATCGTATTACCCAGTGACTGGGTTGTGGAGGTCAGGTAGGCAGTCGCTCCATGTAAAATACTGGTATTCAGCTGCATCCGGTTAGATTGAAGCCGACCCCAACATAGTTGGGAAAAGGCTAGGCAGATTGATTGATTGGACCAAAGAACCTAGAGAATTTGAAAGAGATTGCTAATCCATTGCTAATAAGTTCGAAAAAAAAATGCGCCCGATACGCCTTGTGTGTATTGAGCTTTAAACTACCCTTAATTGAAATCCTGGTTAAATCCATAAGATGGTCTATAACCGGTTAAATACCAGATCTTAGTACTAAGTAAGTAGACTAATATTTTAAATAAATAAGCTACTAATATGTATTATTTCTAGAGGTGTTCAAATTGCGGCTGGCAATTTATTTAAATTAAGGCGACAGCTGCAGGGTAGTCCGCGAAATTCAAATTTTCTTACGTTTTTTGCAATTGGCAGGTCACTGTCAGGTTGTATGTTGACTAAAATATGATTCGCGGCCGTAAAAAATATGGCTTTACAGAATTATAATCATTTGAATCAGCAATACAACTCTCTAAGTTCATATAAGTGTATTGAATGACTATTTCATGAAATCATAACATTAAGATGTTTTTCTAACTTAGAGAGTTGTATTGCTGATTCTAATGATTAAAATTGTGTAAAGCCATATTTGTTATGGTCGCGAATCATATTTTAATCAACATATAATCTTACCCTGATCTGCAAATTGCATAAAACATAAGAAAATTTGAACTTCGCGGGCTACCTTAGCGCATCCTACTAATATTATAAATGTGAAAGTTTGTGTGTTTGGATGTTTGTTACTCAATCACGCAAAAATGGCCGAATGGATTTGGATGAAATTTGCCAAACAGATAGTTTATAACCTGGATTAACACATAGGATACTATTTATCCCGATATTCCCACGGGATCGAGACTTACGCGGGTGAAACCGCGGGTCGCAGCTACTTATACATATTTATTTAGTCGATCAAAACAGTTGGTACTACCAAACTTGTTTTGTTGTTTATCATTGCGTTCCATGTTTATTTATTATTATGATTGAATAGAAAAAAAACAAAGTAAAATTTAATTTTTCATTTTTTTATTTGTTAGTTAAATTAGTTGCAAACATAGGTATCTGATCGATATCCGTGATGGCGAAGCTTAAAGAACACTCTGTGCAGATCGAGATTAGTGAAAAGTAAATACATTTTGATGAATAATTAAGTTATGTGTCTCCTATCAAACAAAATCGCATGATGAGCGGGCTCGTAGATGGCCAGTGAAGCTGTTAGTTGTGAGTGGATGTTTGTACAAAGCTCTTTAAAAACAAAATCGCATGATGAGCGGGCTCGTCAAATACGTAATATTGAAGCTAACTCAAAAACTGCGCTAGCTAAGTTAATAAAATGTATATGGGACCACCTGTGAAGCATGACCTACCAAAAAAAAAGAATCATCAAAATCAATTCAAAATTGGCGGAGTAATCGCGTAACAAACACACAAAAAAAAACATACAGACGAATTGAGAACCTCCTCCTTTTTGAACTCGGTTAAAAACTGACCATAAAGATTAATATTGCATATCACAAAATGATCTGCCTTGCACTATTTTCAGTCTGCGCTTAGCTTTAACATTGGTTATTTCAGCACCTGATTGTTATAACCAGTGATCGGAATAGGTAGAGCTAATCTACCTAAAGTTTGAAAAAGAACAGAAAAAAGTGGAGACGCCTTACGACAAAATATTTTTTCGGGACTAATGATCCGGGTTTTGGAACATTACTTAAGTACAACATTAATAAAGTAAAACAACTATCGAATTAATTTCCTGTTACTGTTTAAAAAAAAAAGAGTATGCACGATTTTTATTGTTTAAAATAAATAAAGGTTCTTTAACCTAATCTTCGTTTGAACGATGTAAGTAAGTGCGGAAGCTAATGTTATTTACAGAATTTTTCAATTTTTGTTTGAAAATATGTAAATAAAAATACCTACATGTTAAGTATTAGGGGTTTATGTGTTTCCTAAAGGGGGTCGAAATTTTCATGACATCTAATTTTACGTTCGTCGAAACGTTCATGACATCTAATTTTACTCCACACCTTTAGCATTTATATTAAATGTACTGTGATGTCCCGAAATCCCGACATTAGTCCCGAAAAAATATTTTAGTCGTAAGGGAAGTCTCCACTTTTTTTGTCTCTGTTCTTCGAATTTTAGGTAGATTAGCTCTACCTATTCCGATCACTGGTTATAAAACATAGATACTGGTCCATCTCAAATACAGCACATTTTTCTGCAATTAGAGAGTAAAATAATTATGTAATTTCTTCGTTAATTTTAAGCCACTAATGTACGCTTTTATAATTTCCAACGACACGATATTCTCGTGGACGTCGACGTCCATAAAATGTATGGAAATACGTGCACGTTGTCGTGGATGGAAATTATATACAGCGTGTAACAAAAACCCTGTCCGATCCGTGAGAGTCTATTTATGTGGTTCTTTTTTGGGAAAAATAAAATTTGTGGTGTTTTTTTTTCAATGGGGAATTTTACCGGTTTATTACATGTGGCGCGGGCAGCCGTCGTCTAGCGGGTGTCTATCTGTAAGTCTTATCATATGACCTTATCTGTAAGTCTTATCATATGACCTTTGCAGAAAATTTGCTAATTTATAATGCATTTGGGGTAATTTTGGTACTAAAAACGTGAATTTTAAACAGTAATAACTCCAGTACAGTAAACAGTAATATTCACTTTGCGTCCAGCGCTCGGTGTGGTAACACGTCGCGTTCTGGTTTGCAATTGGTCAATCGTCATCCTGAGGATGCCTCGTTGAGAGGTGAAACACGTGTCGATTTCTTACAGGGTTTTTTAGGACTCTTGAAGAATAGTCAAGCGGAATTGGTTACTAAATATATCTACGTCTATTGTATTTTATAATGGATTTCCGCAAAGTCACGCCTGAATCAATTAACTATCAGTAATAACTTTCTAATTTTCAGAAAAAAAAAATTTAATTACTTTTTAGTAATGATATTGCGGTACCTAGGCGCCCCCTTTTGGATTGGACAGGATTTTTGTTACATGTTATTTCCAAAAAATTTACTTCCCTGTGCTATTTTGATGACGTGGACGTCCACGATATTATCGTCAGGTTAGAAATTATTTAACCGCCCAATCGGAGTCGAAATGTACCTTTGTAGAAAGGTGTCCGAAATGTGAATTAATATAACATGTAATGTTAGATTGTTGTTCTAGGTACTCTACATTGTTGTTTGCGTTATGAACAAATAAGAATGCAGCGAATAAAATGCGATATTTATAATACCAATATTGTTGTTTCTTTTATACTTAATTATACTCTTATAATACACTGTTTTGGCATGGGCCGGCCATGTTTTTCGAAAAACCAATGGCCGGTGGAGCAGACGAGTCGGCAAGTGTAGTGCGGGGGTCCCGCACTACACTTACCGACTTGTGGGACGCCCTTCAGCTAGATGGACCGACGACCTTAACAAGATGGCTGGAACAGACTGGATGCGCAGGATGCGGAAGGCGGCAGACAGGGTCTTGTGGCGCAGCCTGGGAGAGGCCTTTGTCCACCAGTGGACTGCGATAGGGTGAATTGATTGATAATGTACTGTCAATTTAATGACAATTAAACTATGACAATTATAGAATAGGGTTTGGATATTTTTTATAACAATATAACATCCCGCCTGTATTCCCCCATAGGGTTAGGCAGACTTCACCTTTGTACACTGACTAACAATAAGTATAACGGAATTTCATTTTTGAATTTTTCGCAAATGTCTCAAAAACCAGACGTCCTAGGTCAAAAATAAAGAAATTTTCAACTCCCCCTTGTACAACACCCCCTGCGATATTTGTTTATGGACAAGTGTATGACTTTTTATTGACCTTACCGTGACCTTTGACAAAAATTGGTACATCAATCAAACCCATCGGCAATCTTACGTGAAGCGAACTGTAAATCCAACTACATATTGTGCGCTTTTATCCTATATGTATATAATGTATATATCTATATATTTGTTCTCGAAAACGGCTCTAATGATTTCGATGAAAGTTGCAATAAAAGGGTTGCGAAAAATCGATCTAGCTAGGTCTCATCTCATAATTAACTGAGATCTCGGGAACGTTGGAATACCTGGGGCCATATTATGAAGTCTTAATGACATCATTATTCCACTGCGAAAAAAGGATGGTGCTATCGGCCTTGTGTAGCTCCGTCTCTCTATCATATTGGGAAAATGGTGGCATTAATACGTCATATAATACAGCGATATGTTTACCTGTTTTCACCCGAGCGGAGCTCGGTCGACCAGTTACTAATTTATAACGTCCATGAAATGTATGGAACTACGTGCACGTTATAACGTTTAAAGGGTCTTTATATGTTTCCGTACATTATACTCCCCTGCTGATGCCGTGCCGTGGACGTCTACGATACTAACGCTACGTTAGAAATTTTATCATAAAAACGCCCAATGACACTAGTCCTATTGGCTAGTAAGTAGGTAAAGCTTGTCCATTCCGTCCCCACTATCGCATTTACGGACATGGTAATTTGGTTTTCTATGGGTAACGCCTCGTGCAGACTGGTGCGAAGCGACACCGGTTATAGATATACCGTGAAGTTTTCTTAGAAATTGTTTTGTTCGAGTCGTTTCGCGCCAATCTGCACGAGGCATGCGGTAGTGGGGCGCGCATAGGTACTCACCTCGGGGAGATAACATGTTTGCAATAAAAATACAAAATGCTTTGCAAAGACATTTTATTCATGAAAACATTGTTACAAAACATTATAAAACGCTTTCCTTTATTAGGAATGATTTGGGAATGTATGAAGCATACGGTAAACTTGAGGTCAAAATACAGGCGCATTTGTTACAATATAATTATTTTTTAATGAATTATAATATATATATAGGTACCCCATTTGAAATAAGATTAGACATGAAAACAAACCCTTTTACAGTCCGTTCAACCGATTTTGACTTCTATACCGTAGGAATAAGTATAGCATTAAAAGCAAAAAAAGTTACACAATACCAACTATCTACTGCGACTGCCATTTGTCATGGCACCAACGCAATAGAATTCAAAATCGGTTGAACGGAATGTAAAAAAGGGCTTATCTATACGTCTAATCTTATTTTAAATGGAGTATAGTAGGATCCTAGTTGCACATCACGAGCGATTATGCACATTGTCTTAAGTTTCAAATTGCAATGATTGACGCGAGCTCGTGACAAAACGGCTACAATATGTTTTACCATAAGCGAAAAATTTTAGTTATTTTACACATAGATAATATGATTATGAAGATACAAAATCACATTTAATTTTATTATTTTCCAATACCGAAAGCATATAAATAGAATAAAAGGAACTTTAAAAGTTACTATAAAACAATATTGCCGTGATAAAAATACATGATTTTTCCATATTTTTATGGAGTGTTCAATGAAAAGATGAAAACATGATTATTTATATTGTTACTTACTTACTTATTATTGACCATAAAATATAACTTTTGTATGAGCTCATAAAATAGTGTTTTTATGTATAACTAGCGCCCCGCGGTTTCACCAGTATATGGCTATATGCCGTGGGAATATCGGGATAAAATCCTATGTCCTAATCCAGGTCATGGTCTACCATGTGCCAAATATCATCCAAATCCATTAAGCCGTTTTAGCGTGAAAGCGTAACAAACAAACAAACTCACTTTCGCATTTATAATATTAATTAAAGTTAGGATATTTTAAGTAGCTGCAATATAACTGGTCAACAAATAATTATACAACATTATGTTTTCTTTATGCTAAACCCGAAAAGGATTCATTGTACTCATCATTTTGAACAACTTTTTCTATGGGACCAACATTGAAATCGCGAAAAAAAAAATCAGCTGTTCCCTACATTTGTGTTCACTTAAATCGACAGCTGATTTTTTTTTCGCGATTTCAATGTTGGTCCCATAGAAAAAGTTGTTCAAAATGATGAGTATAATGACCCCTTTTCGGGTTTAGCATAAAGAAAAAATAATGTCGTATACAGGTCAAAGAGAAGTATGCAGGCGTCTGAATCCAGTACTTATCTTAATCCTTAATGACAACTTACTTACACTGCACACAAAAAACAAGATTATTATTGTAATCTTTCTAATCTTTATTATTTTCCGATTATGATTACGTCGAAATACATTTAAGTCCATAACAACGGTTATCAAAAGCTACAAATATTGTTGAATGAGCAATCGTTACAATTGAGCTCATTGCGCGCGTATAACAATAACAGTACCGGGATGTAAATAATGATACCTACATCGAGCTTTTCAAAAGAGATTGTCACCTATTGTAGTATAGTAATTTATTCTAAAGTATATCATCTTCACATATCAATCTAACTAGCCTTTTCCAACTATGTTGGGGTAGGCTTCCAGTCTAACCGGATGCAGCTGGATACTAGTATTTTACATGGAGCAACTGCCTATCTAACCTCCAGAACCCAGTAACACAATGCACCTTGGTAAGATTGGTTGTCAGACGACCCGTAACAATGAAGTTTCTTGTCCATTTTTCTCATTACGAAACTACCTTATAGAAGGGGTAACTAGTATCAATTCTATTTTCTTGTAGATGTTGACGTTCAAACGTAACTTTTAATAGCCTTGTTAGCCGTTTTTTTGAACTCGATGTAAGTAGCATATTTACGGCCGCGAACTGTATATTATATAAATTTACATAAAAAAACTTACGTTTTTTTCGCATTGAAGTACTTAGGTAGTAATTACATAACGGATTAATTTAGTATTTGATGATAATGTAGGTGAGTAGGTAATAACCTCGGTAGCAGTGCTAACAATTAATTCTAATATATCTCCAATTTCGTTTATAATGGTGACTAATATGGATTTAAATACGTTTTTTTTTAAATATTGCACGTCTTTCTTCTTTAAGTATAAAAAAAGTATTAGTAAATTAAAAATATTGAATAAAGCTGCTCAAATAATTACGTTATTTTTAAAGTAAGCGAATAAATAGATCTTTCGTTGCTAGCTTGTATGACAAATGGCATTATTTTCAAACTTAAGCTATGTTTTAAATCTAAATCACACTAAAAATATTTTACAAATTTGTTTCGTCACTAGAATAACCATTAGAATAACAGATTTTTTTTAAATTATAATGTTGATGTCCACAGCAATATTATAATTTAAAAAAAATCATTATATTATAATTTAAAAAACATATTATAATCTCTTGTTTATCTAACTTACTCATAAATAATGAAATAAATAAGTTGTTCTTATAACGTGAAAATTACATTTCAATACAGTCAGGGGAATTAATCTTTAAGCAATATACCGTATCATTGCAATTTCATACAACTGTCACAGAATGACAGTTGTGATTTAAATGTCATCCTTATCCCAATTTACTTAAGGTCGGCGCAACTTGTCTTTTTCTTCCATATAGGTACGGACAATTTAAGTTGGTAGTGAATTTGCTTTAGAAATTAAGTTCCCCGACTTTACATTAACATCGGGGCCCAACAAGAGTTGGTTTACCTACTTTAATATTGTATCGAAAATGATAGGCACTACCTATGTAAAAAAGTACCATTAATTGTATACATTTCGAAGCACTAGCATTAAAAACTAAGCAGCAATTAACTAGGGTTAGCTTTCTTCTCATTAAGGTGGATGCGCTAGGGTGGCCCGCGAAATTCAAATTTTCTTACGTTTTTTGCAATTTGCAGGTCAGTATCAGGTTGTATGTTGGTCTAAATATTATTAGCGGCCGTTACAAATATGGATTTCCAGAATTATAAACATTAGAATCAGCAATACAACTCTCTAAGTTCATGTAAGTGTATTGACGACGATTCCATGAAATTGTTATTCAATACACTTACATGAACTTAGAGAGTTGTATTGCTGATTCTGATTCCTGATACTGACCTGCAAATTGCAAAAAACGTAAGAAAATTTGAATTTCGCGGGCCACCCTAGCGCATCAACCGTAAATGCATTGATTTAGTGATAACAATGTATAGGAAATAATGTAGTATGGGTATTTGGGTAAATTGAGTATGATAGTCGTTATAAGTAATCAGCAACCTGCGGTAAAGTCCGAAAGGGATACCGGGACCCTTGGCAACAGGCAACTGAAGGAACACGGGTGGGTTTAGTCAGTAAAAGTCTGACATATTACATATTGCATTATTTCCAATACATTGGCGCCGATTCTGTCGTGCACCAACTCAACTGAGGCTGTTGTCTTTGGTTTACATATGGAATAAGAGAGATACGAAAGTATATAATTCAATTAGTTCTACATCCTAATTGCGTAAAACACGATCTAACATAATCTGACTCATTCAAAAAAAATATCTGCTCAACAACGTAAATACAACAGAATCCATTGCGTAATGAATGCTGTTGAAATGTCAAAATCGGTTAGTCCCCCTATGCTCTAGTCCCGCTATGCTCGACTCGTAAAATACCTACTAAAAAGTTTCGCTATGCACGAAATTACATTCGCGGGCAGTGATGAAGAAAACTGTTACTGTGTAATATTTTATTACCATTAAGCACCACAGAACAACTAACTTGGCTGAATCTTGAAATGGCAGATTTAACAGATCTATTGGCAGAAACCCTATCTTTCTATTAGGTATAATATATGTTTTCTATTTATTTTTTTCATTCAGGTGATGTGACTTTGAGAACGGACTTTTTATTTACGCTCTTTTATATTTTACTATTTTTCTGCTCTCATTTATATTTATTAGTAAGATAGGATTTGTAACGATACACAGAGTTCGTTAAATCTTGTGGGTCCAATATTGTCTTACAGCTCTATTCAAAAACAATTCTTAACTTCGAATTGCTCTGAAACTCGTTTGGTCCTTATCCGTTATTTTGACTTTTTTGATTGTCAGAACGAGAAAAAACAAATTTGCAGACGCTTACGCATATTTGAATTCAAATAATTTTCTTTCCAACTGTACTTATAACTTTTTAGTAGGTATTTTTCGAGTCGGGCATAGCGGGACTAGAGCATAGGGGGACTAACCGGTCAAAATGACAAAGATTGCGTGCTGATCTAAAGTCTTCAGAAAGACGCTCATCAGACGCTACCCTCGTGAATTTCAAATTGCAATAACCTTTTTTTTTTTTTTTTTTTTTTCTGATCGGTTTATTGCAGTAAGAACCTATGTGCTCCTTCCGGATCGGACAGGGTATTTGTTAAATGCTGTAGATCTAAAAATAGAGATTTAAGCCGCGTAAACCGGCCATCAAACATCTTAGACAGTCGGTTATGAGAATCAAAAACGTCTATTCACCTAGAATAATTACTGCGTAAGGTCAACAATATGTTTTTTTTTTGTAGATTGTCTTTGGTACCTATGTAAAACACTTTTTTTTTTGTGTTTAGTTGGTGAACAACAGAATCAGCCCCATAACTAAAACATTATTCGCATTTTAGTACTTGTTATGTCTGAGATCATAATTTTAACACAACAAATGGTTAGTTAACAATATGGCCTCTGTGAGATAGGCAATTTATAGTCACTTTATTCTTAAATACAGTGTTTTTATAGCTAAGCACCTATATTTATACCATTGGGTCCCCACCTATGAAATTGGCGTTTTTTTTCTCACACATAGAGAACCTCTATGATTTAAAATATTCATCAATTGCTTGGTATTATATCGAATAATGACCATCATAGACAACTACCAATAGTAAAAAAACCTTATTACTTATAGTTTTCTGAACATAAAAAATACCTTAAAAATTACCTCATTTTGTTAGCAGAAATGACTACATTTTTTTTTAACTTAGCCATAACTTTTTTTGTTGCTTAATCTAAGTGGCATACGTTATCTTAGTTTTTAAACACTAGTCCATAAAAGTTTTAAAACATTAGTGTTTATGGTTGTTATAATTAAGAAAATGTTAGTATGAAAAATGCAACTTCTTTAAAATTCCCCATACAAAACACTAATTTCATAGATGAGCACCTAATATGTTAACTTTATGGTGATTTGCTTGACACATAAAACCAATCATTTACAGTAGGTACCGGAGCTTTAATAAGACACATCGAGTGTTAGAAAGAAACTGTCACGTTGGTATGAGTGACAAGGACGACGCTACACGCTCTATAGCTTTTTCCGAAAATCGATGTGCCATATTTACTGCCAGCTATTACTCCATTTGAAATAAGATTCGACATGTAAACAAACCTTTTTACAGTCCGTTCTACCGATTTTGACTTCTATACCGTAGGCATAAATAAGGATGGCATTAAAAGCAAAAAGGTTACACAATACCAACGTTCTACTCCAGCTGCCATTTGTCGTGCCACCAACGCAATAGGAGTCAAAATCGGTTGAACGGACTGTAAAAAAGGCTTATTTAAATGTCTAATCTTATTTCAAATGGAGTATAAGTACTGTACGCGTTTCCATACACTGATAGATCGATCTAAAATAATATTATAAAATTTGAATATTCAACGTTTAGCTTGATAATAAGCCACCATCCATCTTAAAGCATTTAGCAAGATCACGATCATGCAAATCATTATATAATTAACAGAAAATTAAAATTTTAACAGAAAATTTCTTTTATTTTAGGACCATTATCAGAGGTCCATATAAAATTTAATTTCGAAGTAAGCTATATAAATTAATACGCAATGCATAAAAATAATTTGGTCTCTATCAAAACAGATATAATATCGACTTAATTTTTTAAATTGATTAAAACGTTTGCTAATTACAGTATTTTTTGTGTTAAAACTAAAAGTATAGGTAAGCCGATATAGGACTTGGACCCAGCATTTTAAATTATAGAAAACAAGAAAGCTTATTATCGAATACTCGATTCAATTTCGAGCAACAGCAGCGCGCATAGAAGTTTAGATCACAAAGAAGCATTGTCGATTGAACCTGCTCAGGGGCCATGCATAAATTACGTCACACGTTATGGGGGAGGGAGGCTGGCGTTCAACAAAGTGTGACAAGGAGGAGAGTCATAGGCTTCGTGACGTCACATGTATAAATCGAAAGTATTAAAACTGTCTTCAACTCTAACGAATAACTTTAAAATACCTTTTACCAACTCTCAATATTATTATGAGATTTTAATTATTTAAAACTAGCTGACCCGACAGACGTCCTGTCCAAATTTAAATAATTCATACAAAAAAGGACGTTCAGTTTTTCCTGCATTTGGAAATTTTCCAGGATTTTTTTCCAATTTTACTTTCCGAAGAACCTGATTCAGCCTACTACAAACATTTTAAAATAAAAATTTGCCAAACCGGTCCAGCCGTTCTCAAATGACGCGCTTATCAACAAACATCATTTGATTTTTATTATAAAGATTGCAGAATATATGACGTCACACCAGGAGTCGCACAAATATTCCTACTACCTGTGACAAGGTCCCCCCTCCCCGGAGGGACACTAAAAATTATGAAATTCATGTGATGTAATTTATGGATCGCCCCATTTCGCAACGTAGTACCTACGATCGCTTCTCTGGATGCCTTAAAGCCGTATCATAAAGCGTTACCGTATATAGAAAATTCATGAGCGCTGCAAGACTGACTCGGTCATCCCGCCATCAAAGGCAGCTGTAACAATTTTCTACTTAATTGAAAGTCTTACGACACGTTAAGGAAGTCCGTGGAAGTCGAAGTCGGTGTACAGCTGTTCTACTCGCTTGTATACTTCGTCGCAGGATGCTAACGTTTGTGGCAAAATGACTAACGCTGCTGTTAAGCTTTCGTCTGAGCCAAAAATCTGAAACAAAGAGGAAATATACATTAGATACTAACTTTACCCACGGCACACGTGGAGGTCGGAAATTATCCCATGGGAACGTACTACCGGGATTAAAAGTATCCTTTATTATCCTAACCCAGGTCATGTGCCAAATGGAACGGGTTTAGCCGTTTTAGCGTGAAAGTGTAACAAACAAGCCAACAAACTCTCTTTCGCATTTATTAGTTAGCCGCACGCGGCTTCGCCCGCATGGTATGTCGATAAAAAGTAACCTATATCCTTCCCTGGGATGCCATCTATCTCCTTGCAAAATTTTATCGAAATCCGTTTAGTGGTTTAGGCTTGAAAAGGTAACATAGAATCAGACCGACAGACTTACTTTCTAATTTATAATATAAAAATGAATCGCTGAATGTGTTGCTAAGAGCAAATCTCGAGAGCAGCTGAACTGATTTTGCTAATTCTTTTTTTAGAATATTCCTTGAAGTACGAGGATGGTTCTTACGGAGAGAAAAAAGAATCGACTATTAGGTGGTACGAAGTTCGCCGGGTCAGCTAGTATATAATATTAGTAAGTATGGATTTTTTTTCTCCTCTCCACTTTGGTGAAGACCGGCCCCCTAAGTTCGAATACAATGATTTTCTACAGTCAAGAGTACTTATACAAGCAACAAAAGATAGTATGTATTTACTGATACATTCAATTATCATAGTTACTGTAGGCAAACGTGATAAGTGTGATAACTCACATTATGGCAGTATTGTAGCGTGATCGCGTGAACACATTGCCTGCATAGTGCATACCTACTTATCTATAATGACCTTAGTAGGTAACAGAACAAACACACATCATAGAATAAGGTATATTTAAATCCTTGTTTGCAATATTGATGTTATTTCCACTTAAACAAACATCAACTTTATATGGGTGTAAATAAAGTTGATTTTAGACTGACTATTACCGTTGGAAAAGTCATAAAACATATGAAGTTGTAGCGCATACTGAACCTTATGTGTAGGCAGTATAGGTGTGTTTCCAAAAACTCGTGTTTGTTTACATGGTTGGTAAATAAATTGGGAACGCAGAATAGTTTGATACAATTGTCGCCATAATGACAATGATTTATACTGAACTAGCTTCCGCCCGCGATTTCGTCCGCGTGGTATGTCGATAAAAAACTTTTAATATTAGTAAGTATGAACTAGCGCTTCGCCCAACTGTTAAGCAGACGTGCAAAATCAAAAAATCAAAATCAATATATTTTATTTCACATAAACCTACATGGGCACTTATGAAACGTCAGAAGCTAGGTGCACGGTTCCAATTGGTCGTTCACGGTTACTCTTTTAAAAATAATTGGCTTTTACAATATTTTCAAATTACAGTGTTAGTAGGCATGGGAGGACAATGTAGGCCTTTCAACAAGTAAGTACCAGGTACTTAGCCAAATAGATGTTCAATAAATCTACATTGCTAATTAGGGTTCCGTAGTCAACAAAGAACCCTTATAGTTTCGCCATGTCCGTCTGTCTGTCCGTCGGTCCGCGGTATAGCTCAGAGCCTCTTAATACTAGAAAGCTGTAATTTGGCATGGGTATAAAATATTAATCACACGTAAAGTGGGGATGTTGTGAAATATTTGTCTGACCACTAAATTAACCAGTTGCAACACATTACAAAATGCAGACTTGACGCATAAAATGAACAATGAATCAAGCATGTGTTATCGGAACGGATCAAAAGAAACGAATAAAAGAGTCAGATGGTGAAGAACCGAACGTCATCATAATACCACCTATGATAAGATACAAATCGAAATCGTGCAATTACATGACAATTTATCGCCATTTTTGAGTGACGGAACTCACCTTTTCCGTATTTGTATAGAAGAATGATCGACTATCGTTTTAATCGCAGTTGGGTTTTTGTTTTTTAACTTTTATTCTAATATCAATTATTTTGGGTTTGGGATCATTGAAGGTACTAGTCCCTACACTTCTCCACCCACTTCTTTGGTTTGGAAAAAAATAAAAGTAAAGAAGAATGGTAGTTTAGTGTCGTTTAGTTTCAGAAGCAGTCATGACTGAAACGTCAATTATAATGAAACAGTTTCCTACAGGGCTTTACTTTGTATTAATTAAGAGAGCGTTGACCGCAGAGAGTGTGCGAGGGATAAGACACTGAGCTCGAGTGACGGTTTGACTCGAGACACGGCGAACAATCTATGCCTCCTGCTACAGTTGTACATTATTGGAGCAAAAAGATGGGACATTTCGTCATGCAGTTCAGGAGCATCTGTTTTTCAGTGAAGGATCTTGCAAATATTAATCGTTTTTTTCCTTTTTCTTCTAACCTGGAAGGAATTGTCTTATAAGGAAGTGTTATTACGAAAACTAAAACATTGCGTCGGTTAACAGTTTATTTATTAGAAAAACATAACCCTGAGCACAATACTAACAAGTCACTTCTTATGCGTTGGATTGGATCCAAGCGGTGTAGCGGGAAACACGAGCGTTGACACCGGGGAAGTGAGCCTGAGCGCAGCCAAGACCGAAAGAGCAGACACCAACAACGATTCCGTTGTGGTAGAGAGGACCGCCGGAGTCACCCTGGCACTGGTCGCGACCGCCGCCGGCCCAGCCGGAGCACGAGCATAATGACGAAGGCGTGCATTTAAATATTTAAAAACTAATCAGACCTGTAAAAACTTGTTGAAGGACCTTCTAAAGACGCACACTTTTTAAAATTATCGAGCTTCTTTTTTTCTAACTTTCCGGCCATTTCTCACATTAATTTGGTCGCAGTAACTAAGCTTGGGTATCCCCGACCAAATGGTTTAAAAGTATAGAATGGTAAACAACCGCGCGCGAGCCGAGCGAGCGTGAGCGCTACATCCAAGTTGGTCACAGTTACTTGGCTATTTAGTATTACTAGGACCACAAAATATGAATTAATTGAGGTTTACAAAAAGAGGCGCAATTATTATATTAGAATTAGACTGTTTAAAAATATTTTTAGGAAAGAAATAGAAATTATTAGAGGATCGATTAAATACATGCCTTTAAACATCCTCCGCCAGTGACGATACTTCATGCATGTTCGGCACACCCTGAGTATCACCTTGCTGATTTTTAACGAAACGATTTGATAGCATTCCATAGAAAACATTTTGAAGGAAATGAGGGGAACGAATTATGTAAATTAGCTCATTAGCTAATTTGCATAATTCGTGCGTGCTAATACCAAAGATGACCCTTTATTTTTCATAGCAAAAAGACTGGCGCCTCATCTCTCTAAGGTTGTCTTTAAAAGATCGCTTTTAGCGACCCTATGTATTTTTTTTTTATCTACACCCATGCTATAAATCCTCTATAAAAGTTCTGAAACAGTTATCAAGCATTAAAACACTGGTTGTTTTAATGTTGTCATAGTAACCATAATATCATCCAAACGGTTGTTATAATGCTGTACTAAATTTCATAATGCAACTCATTTCAAAAAAAGAACATTGTCCTGCAGGCGCGTTCCTGAACCAAGCTCCGCAATTTAAAATGAAAACTGATTGGTTATTCGAATTCGAAAAATTCGAATTCACGTGGGTCTTGTCTTATCCCGCCATTTTTGTTTGATATTAGTATTGCAAAGAAACTTTTATAGAGGATTCATATCATGTGTGTAGATAAAGTCTTGTATGCAACTGTAAATAATTAGGCACACTCATGTGATACTATTATCATAAATAAACCCACATTCGTGTTTTAATACCCCTTATTATATAACAGTTGCATAAATAACTATAACATATTTTGTCTCTGTAATTTTTATGGTGTCTTCTCGGTGTAATAATAAAGAGTATTCTATTTATCTCTCTACCTTTTATTATTTGTATGAATGGCATCTCGCAGGTTTTCGGCTGCGTGGGTATCTCAATAAGCTGTTAAGGCTTATGCCAAAAAACTCACAAACTAAGCGACTACACGCTAAGGGCAGCCCCTGTGGTGTTCGGTCTTCGGCTGAGGGCGTCGCTGGGGAGGACAGCAAGGGACAGGCTGGATTAAATTCAAATCTCTCTACCACTGTTTCAGAAACTTTTCAGATTCTAAGCTATTGTAATGCATCCATAAAAAAAGGTATTAAGATAAAATGCTTGTAAAAATTGTACTAAAAAGAAACAATCGCTTATGGCACTATTGTATTTTATATAGCCTGGGACTACTGGTACTATAAATAATAATAATAATACCTAATATAAGATGACACGCCCGACAGAGTTGAGCTCCACGGTTATTGACAAATGCTTGCAGTGATTGGACAGGTCCAATCAAATCTGTGTGGTTCTTTCCTCAAAAGGCAATTTCAGACACTCATCTACATGGTCCTCATATGGCCTGACCAAGATTATGTCTGGACCTTAAAAGAGATTGCGACCTCTGAGTTTGTTTCGGCCTTTCTTCTCAGAGTAGTCAGATAGGAAACTCCGACCTCAAATAGCTTATTTTTAATAATAAAAAAATAATATAACTTATAAAAATGATTCCGATATCCTATTTACAGAATAAACAATTTCATTTCATTTCACTGCATTATTAATTAACAGTTATCTCAGCCATACCAGTGATTCCTACAATTATATTGAGTAGTATTGATTGGCTTCACAAATTGGTTCAATTGTTACACTGTATTGATTGTCAAGGCTTTTTTTCGACGACCTTGTTTGAAGTCAAGCATAAATAAGATAATTGTCAAATTTTATAATGAACGAGTAAAAACCTATACAGTGTTTTTTAAGCAGCATCGCAAACAGCGGTGTTGAAAGAAAGCATAATGCTTATTTGGCAGCAGTTCGTAAAATATTCGTAATCTATTATAAACGCGAAAGTTTGTAAGCATGGATGGATGTTTGTTACTCTTTCACGCAAAAACTACTGAACGGATTTGGATGAAATTTGGCACACAGATAATTTATAACCTGGATTAACACATAGGATACTTTTTATCCCGATATTCCCACGGGATCGTGCCTTACGCGGGTGAAACCTCGGGGCGCAGCTAGTATGAAATAAAAAAAGTGAATTTTTTGACAACAGTTTGTGCCTCACAGTTGCGCGAATGACGTCCATTTCAGCTGCCAGACAGATACTGTCTGACGCTGGTTTTCCGTTTTGTTAATAGTACCTAGTTAAATAGTTACATATTTACCCACATTTCGCTAGATATGTTTAAGCAATAACAATTTGACCCGAGAATTGAACGTAGGACCCCGGCAGTGACACTTACGACCTCCATTACTAGAAATTCCAGGCAGTCAGAAATGAATATGAAAATGTACCTTTTTCAATAGATCTGGTCTCGTCGGCAACGCATGCATGGCCAATGTAGCTGCTTTCCTAATATACCAGGGGTGGAAGTTGGCCAGGGTCTCGTTGTAAGAACCCTGGCATGTGGTACAAGTGTTCATGGTCTCTTCAGCCTCGCTCAGACGCTTCAGGAACAAACGTATGAAGTCTGAAAAACAAAAGCTTGCGTTAGTTACGATGGGTGGTGGTATGTGTGTGCGGATAGAAGTTAATGTCATCGGTATCGTAAAGACAGACGGAGTGTTAAAACTTCTACTGAATGGTTGAAATTGAATGTATGGGCATATGTCCTCCCTACACGGAAATTGAGAAAAACATCCGCTGTTCCCTATATTTTGACGAGATATGCAAAAATAAATGTAGGGACCAGCGATTTTTTTTTCGCGATTGCAGCTTTGGTCCCTTAGTAAAAGTTGTTCATAATGATGAGTACAATGACCCCTTAAGAGGATCCCCATGAATTCTAATTCACCCTGTGTGGGTAATACGATACCCTCTGGTAAGACTGGTTGTCAGACTTTCAGGCTTCTGAAAGTCTGACAACGTAACGACTGTCAAAGATCCACAGACGACAGCCGGGACCAACGGCTTAACGTGCTTTCCGAGGCATAGAGGGGTCTTGGTATGTAAAAATGGTCACCTATCCACGGACCAACCGCGGCAAGCGTAGCTTAACCTAATCGATCCAACCGCGCGGCTGTTATAATATATAGACCAACAAAAGAAGGCTCTATCATGGCTCTATCCCTGTTTCCACAAAAACAGTTTGGTAGAGGAGGAATAGAACGTGCATTCGCTTGTTTGGTCTAAACGGGTTAAACCAACCATGGATAGGTAATTAAAATTGTATCAAAAACCCCAGTGATATTATTTGCGTGCGTGTCTGCGTGACGTCTTACAAAATAATACAATTTGCAAATTAATTTATTATGCCATTTCCTTCCAATTAAGGATAATGAATCCACGAATTTGTGCCCACTATACTTAATTAAATGAATGATGTTGTTTCCATGATTTGTCATCGCTTTAACTTCATGCAAAACAGTCAATCTGTTGGAGTGTCGGAAACATGAACAGAAAACACAGACTAGTTGGGAAATATTACCCGCCTTTACACGACACGCGCTTTCACGCGTGAAAGGTCTTTCAGGTAGGAAAGAACGCACCGTAAAGATAGAGCTTCCCACGTTCAATCGTGTACACTCCGATCGCGAGTGAAAGCGCGTGTCGTGTAAAGGCGGCTATTGAGGACGAAAACGCGACAGTCGCGTTGGGTGAGGCCGCGTTCCGCGTCCTATTTAAATGCAAACGTCGCGCGAATACATGATTGTCGCGTTCATAAATATGTCACTTTATGTTCGGCGAACCTGAACGCGTGGTTGCGCCGACAGAGGGCGCTTTCCGGTTTTCCGAATAAAACGTGACACAGTCCATTTTTGTATGAATGTAACATTTTGCATCCGAAATAAGTAATAATATTTAAGATTTAAATAAGTAATGTAAATATTGAAATGGAAACTGCTAAGTATCTATTATTATGACATACTTACTCTAACATTAGATTTCTACTTAACATTGCGGTATCGAAACCCTTGAATTATTGTCCTTAAGAACATTGAATTTGTCCTATGTCACACATAAAATAACATTTTGAAACACAGTTACACTGTATTATTGAAACTAGCTTCCGCCAGCGGCATCGCTCGCATGATATCTTTGTAAATTATAGCCCTTCACCCCGCGGTTTCAACCGCGTAAGTCTCGATTCCCTGGGAATATCGGGATAAAAAGTATCCTATGTCCTATTCCAGGTCATGGTCTACCCAGGTGCCAAATTTCATCTAAATCCGTTCAGCCGGTTTAGCGTGAAAGCTTAATAAACAAACAAAGTCACTTTCGCATTTATAATATTAGTTAGGATGTTACTCTTCTAATGGAAATGTGAAAGAATTGTTTAAAAAGGTCCTGTAATCACAACAACTGTGATTATTCATTACAAACAAAAATAAAAATCTATTCTCTTTAAAATAAATAAGTGTAGATGATGAAATGAACACAATCAAGCGTTACAATACCCTCATTACAAATTACAATACCAGTTCATTGATAACAATAAAGAAAATAACATACCCAATCCTCGATGCAAACGTAGCATTGTTCTCGAACCAGACACGAACCCAATCTTTTCAGACAAGCTCGTTTCTTTTTCAAACTTCATCATTTTCTTAAAAGAATCATAATGTACTGCATCATCTCCTTCTCTATGCTTCTCCATTATTTTTATTTTACTTCTAACATCACTGCTTACAAATGAGAATACTGAACCTATTAGATTGAGGAATCTGAAAATTTAAGTTTAGTTACTTTACTAACTAATACTAAAATATACTATATCAATGTGTGAACCGGTCCTATCGGACTATGAGAGTGAAGGAACAGAGAGTGTTTGCGCACACACTTGTGCACTGTAATATCTCCTGAGTACCTTGCAAATCACCGTTGAGATTAGCCACTGTGACCGAAATCAGTCGGGAGGATTTATTATAACTGTAATTTATTCAGATAAAAGTGTATGGAGAGCAAAATGCAAAAAAGACCAAAGGAGATGAAGAAGTGTTGGGCTAATTAGCCCTCATTAACACAATATGATGTAATATTGAGAAGAAATAAATATACTGAAAAGTTCCAGAACAAAAAGTTGAGATAAATGAACAGGTTTTAAGGGTAATTAGTCATTTAAATTATTACTTTGACTTAATGTTAATAGTTAGTTGTATAATGTTAATTGTATAGGTGAGCAATTTAATGTTAATAATAAAGCGGCATTATCTGAAAGCAAGGATTGTATATAACAAAAATGCAACAAAACTGCATGTATGTATGGGTTTTTCTTCTGAACATGGGTGAAACTGGGTTTTATATTTCTTAAACTGGTTTTATAAATAATATGGTTTACAAATAGAAATAGAATTTCTCAGTAGCAGCCCGGAGTCTGGATTTGTGCCCCAGTTGATGACAATAGGATAGACTATTACATGGGACTTCAACATAACTGACAAAATGTGTGAGTACCGACTATGGGTACACCACTGCTTAACCTTTCAGGGAAACAAGGTGCAATGTTATGTGTGGTTTAAAAACAACAAATATGTAACAAAATGGTCCTTTGATTTACATAAAGATTTAAAACATGAATACAACTTCTACACATGGTAGACGGATTACTGGTCACATTTTGTTCTGATTAATACATTATTCTAAGTACTCAGTAAGTATGTACCTACTTAAAGCAAATTCTTTGGAAGTAATTAATTATCTCAAGTAGTCATTATACATGAATCATGGTTAGCTTGTAATATACCATAAAAGGAATTAACGAGGGAAGTTAAATATTAAATAATATTTCTCTCATTAGACATTTACAGAATAACACCTTTCTTCTTGTCAAAGAGGAAAGTGGCCTACACACTAACTATTAATAAATATATTGTAGTCTTTATTCCATCAATCAATCTGTCTAGCCTTTTCCCAATTAAGTTGGGGTCGGCTTCCAGTCTAACCGGATGCACCAGTATTTTACATGGAGCGACTGCCTATCTGACCCCCACAACCCAGCTGTTACTGGGTAACACGATACCCCTTGGTAAGAATCATGTTCTTCATTGTTTAATGCAAAATATTTTTTCACCTTTGAATAAATCAATACAAAGAATAGCGAAATCTTATTCTACAATTTCGTGCCAATTTACGCTACATGACCTCGCAAATCGTCCAATCTTATCTAAGCACTTAGAATTTTAAAATCCTTATGGACACAATGTTAATAACTTACTTTACTAATTCGTTGTAACCGTCTATGTAAGCTTCAATGACAACGTCGTCTTCCTCTTTGAGACTTCTTTGAAAGCTTTGGTGGACATGGTGTAAATCCAATACGTTTTCATTCGACATTTCTTTCAAAATAATGAAAAATAATTTTGAATAGCACTACAATCCACAAACGATACAAATCGCGAACTGAGTGAGACTGACATTGACAAATTTGACATTGTCACATTGACAGCTTTTTTACCATCGCTAGAGGTGAGTGAGACACACACAGTGTCTATTTATTTTTGTATGTTTTTGTCGAGAACCGCAATGTTCATATCAAATCATAATACCTAAATATAATAATATTATGTTTATTTTATGTTCACACCAGTTCACCCATATTTTATGTTTCTAAGGTTGAACAACCTTAGAAATGAAACTTTTTGATACACATCGGAGGTTTTCGTAATTCTTATCTTCACGTTTTATTATTGCTGTGCTAAATCATGTGACGAGTGTCATCTTTCATCAAATTCAAACTGTCAGTGTCAAGTCAAAATATCCCCCAAGGTCTTGTGAATGAATTTCGTTTCGTCGTCCTCCGCTAGAAAAAAATATTTATATTTACTTTCCGTCTCAGATAACTAAAGTGTCTACGATAACAAATAATTGGTGGTGCAATTTGCATAACATGTAATACAAACTTGTGTATGTCCACAACAACTGTATTTTGTCATTGCTTCGAATTATCCGGTAAGTGTTATTTTTCTACCTACATGCGAAAATATGACAAGTTTCATAGATTTATTTTTAGTTACGGCGTCAAGTGGCTCTGGCTCACAATTATTCAGGCTAATCAAAGATTGGTAGTGTTTTTATTAGTGATATTTACTTTCTTAAGCATTTATTTGATAGTCGCGATTTCGGCTTTTTTAACAAGTGCGTATCATCTTTCATTGTATTATTGGGGGACTTCCCTTGCGACAGAATAATTAGTTGCAAAGGTTAGAATTTTTCGATGTGTATTGTAAATTCACGACTTATCTCCCACTGATTTGCCAATTTAAAAAGTACGTGAAAAAGTGAGTAATTTCAATTGACTATTGAGTAAATTGAGCTGTGATATCTGTGAGTCATAACTAAAGATACAAAGTGCTTTATATTAAATCGTTTAGATCTACAGAGGCTACTTGTAGAGCCAGGATATTGGTAAGCAGTTTAGAAATGACATTGAATTATTTAAATTGTTTTATTAACAATACCATGCTCCCCTGCCCTTATTCCAATTTATTTGGGGTCAGCACAAAACTCATTCTCTTCTATACATCTCAAACAGCACATGTAGCATGCACACCATATGAACAGGGTTTGTTGACGGAAGAATAAACAAAATGACAGTTTGTGACTGTTGATCTGTCATTTTGTCTATTCTTACATCAACAAAGCCCTTTCTACGGTATTCATTCTACGCATGCAGCTGTTATTTTAGTATTCACCCATTCCTTGCCATAATATTACCATCTTTTACACAATCCATGCATTATTTTCCATAATATGCTTAATAAAAAACCACATGTCTCGGTAGATACAGCTACTTTATAATACCAAGATAACACAACAGAATATTTTATTCCATCATTCTCTTTTCTCCAAACCTACTGTTTGATGAATTTAAAACTTTGCACTACCATAGACAATTGAACATAATGTATGTCATGCAATGAGTTCCTTATCGAGGACAGCAGGATGTTCTTATCATTACATTGTTTGGCTATTCATTAAAGAAAGAGAAAGCAAAAATATTCATTAAAAGATAAGAACACTTATTTGAGCAATGATTTCAATTACTTAGGTATTTATTTTATTTTTGTTTACATGAATATCTGCCATATCATGCTCTTTAGCTGCATTGAAGCTGATTGCTTACATTTAATTACATAATTTATCTTTTTTTAACATTCGCAAGCATAAATACCTTACAGTAATGCATTATTCAAAAACATTTTTCTAATTAAATAAAAATGGCAACTTTTTGAGAAAAGACCCAATCTATATTAGTATGGTTTCGTTCGAGAATACTATGTCATAACACCATAAAATTGTTCTTGAATCTTGCCTAACTGTACTTCTGCTTGTAGCTTGTGAATGTACTTAATGAAAATCTACCAAAGGCAATCTAAATTGTGTCAGCCCAGAAATAGCTAAATGTATTGTCATGTCATGTCAGCAGCATCCTAATGTTTCATGCAAATATCAGGGCATACAGGATACAATGTTGAGAGTCCCATTATTTGCTGAATATTTATTTATTTGGAGGAACATTTTACCAGAAATACTTAGTAAAAAGTAATTTGATAAAAAATGCTTAGTATCTATTTTATTATTTTATTTTACAAATAAAAGTACTGTATTATCAATTAGCAATATCATTTACTATGCACAGCTGTTTCCTAATTGTTCATGTTTCATAATTAATTTTGAATATAAATTACGTGTTTCTATTTACACAGTGGGTTTGTCCATATTTTGTTTTAATAAATTGGTCATTTGACCTATGCTTGGGTTATCTACCTGTAAAAGATAAAATTAATATATGCGGTTTAAGTAGTGGGAATTAATTTTTTAATTAAATAATTAATTAATTAAAAAATAACAGTCAATATTATAATGTATGTAATTTATTTATTTCATACCATTAGGGCATGGACAGAAACATTTCCTGTTAAAAAATACATTTATTCTGGAAATAATAATAAACTGTATTTGTTGTTATTCCTGTTAAATGGATACTCATTGAATTTGTCAGCCACCTTTTATGCGGAACTTTTTATTCGTCATTATTTAAGACTAGCTGCGCCCCGCGGTTTCATCCCCGTATGTCTCGATCCCGTGGGAAGATCTGGATAAAAAGTATCCAATGTCCTATTCTAGGTCATGGTCTACATGTGTGCCAAATTTCATCCAAATCCGTTCAGCCGTTTTAGTGTAACAGTGTAATAAACAAAACTCACTTTCGCATTTATAATATTAAGTTAGAATTTTTTCTACCTATTAGTTTTAGCTCCATACAGTTATGTAACCAACTTTCTCTGATATGAAGTTACAGTTGACGCGAAGTCGCCTGAGGCTGCACACACTGACGCTGAGTCGAAATGCGGTGTTCTTTTCACCTACTAACAAAAACTTTGCTAGGGACTCTATACATTTATGTACACTTATTTCGACAAAATGTATGGAACAGCAGATTTCTTTCTTCGCGAACTCAGTGTCGGTCCCTTTGTAAAAGTTCAGTTCATAATGATGAGTTCAGTGACCGAGTGTAATAATAATATATTAAGACACTCATAAGTCATTTGAAAAGGGTTGTCTTTACCAAATCAGTGCACCCAATATTATTTACCTGTATGATACCTACGCATGGAAAAAAATGAGCAAGAAAGTCCACGGAAAATATTGAGAACTAGCTTCCAGCCGCGGCTTCGCCCGCGTGGTATGTCGATAAAAAGGTGTGTGTGGGTGCTGTGTCAAATTTCACCCAAATCCGTTAAGCCGTTTTAGCGTGAAAGCGTAACAAACAAACAAACTCACTTTCGCATTTATAATATTAGTTAGGATTAACGATAAAGAGCATTTGAATAACTCTAATAACACTATTATTAACAATTCAAATAATTTAATATGCTTGTAAGACAATGAAACACTCTAATGATACTCTACCTATGTAATCGATATCATTCAGCCTAATGTTTTTTTTGTTATTTTAAGTTTGGAATGAAAACAATAACAATTTACTATTGTCACGAACATGTTAAATATGTAAACAAACACGACAGGAAAACAAAACAGATTTCCTTTTATAGTATGAATTGGAATCAATTATGGTTTGGGTGGCATACTTATAGTACTAGGAACACTTATAGTACTAAGGGGAATTAGGTATTAACTTAAAGGCATTTAGCAATTTCCTGCGACTTTGTCTACGATCTAGGATGAAAAAATGTCCTTTTCCAGGTCCCAGGCTACAGTACGACACAACTTAGATGTAGCATCAGCAAAATTCGTAAAATCGATATCCGAACTGAGTGCGCCTTCTTGCCAGCTTTTGGTGAAAATGATGTTTCCGCAAACGCAATAACTTGTAAAGTCATATAACCAAATACATTCGTAAAATTGAAATGAATACATGCAAATTTTCTAAATGCTACATCTAAGTTGTGTCGTACCTATCTGCCAAATTGCACAACGTTCCGTTCGGTCGTTTTTGCGTGAAAGAGAAACGAAACAAACTCACTTTCGCATTTGTAATATTAGTTAGGATGGGAGTAATTTCTGTCAATTACTCATTCAGTCGATGTGGCGATGTCTAGGGAAGGCCAATGGTCAGCACGTGGACGTCTTTCAGCTGAAATGATGGTGAGGATGACTCATGAACATTGCTCTCAAAGTCATTTGAACATAATCGTTGATCTGTGGATCTGTGAAATGTGTCATTTGCTAAAATAACAATCCATTACAGGTTGTTACCCTATTGCACGAAAGTAGCACACTCACCTATTTCTTCAAGTTGACTCATACATTTAAAAACGCTTTATTACAAAACACTCAGTCCATGACGGTATAGGACGTCAGACTGGACGAAGGGGGGATCTGAACTTTTTTTTTTTTGATGGTCTGAATCTTGTCCCCCTCCTCCGCCCAGATCGGGAGGGCGTGTCAGACTTTTACTGACTAAAACCCACCCGTGTTCCTTCAGTTGCCTGTTGCCAAGGGTCCCGGTATCCCTTTCGTACTTTCCCGCAACCCTGGCAGGCATGATTTCCCAACCTCAAAAAAAAAAATAAAGGCAGTCAATACTATTGCTAAAAGTTTTACCACGGCATGCTCCCATAATAGTTCGTGCTGACTTATCGGCGTTCTAGACCACAGAGCACGGAATCGCTTCGCCGGCAGCGACTAGAGATGCCATTACGTACTTTTCATATTCGTGCCCGTACAGTTAGAACCGCTAAGCGCAAGTTTCGGCTGTCACAGCCATGACGTAAACGGTGACGGTGACGCCCATTGACTCGCTTGGTTTGTATGGAATGAGTTGACAATAACGTCGTAGCAGCTACTGCCGAGGCGTCCCCGTGTCCTGTATTTTATTTGGCTAGCTACTAGCTGTGCCCCGCGATTTCACCCGCGTAAGTCTTGATCCCGTGGGAATATCGGGATAAAAAGTATCCTATGTCCTACTAAATCCGTTCAGCCGTTTTAGCGTGAAAGCGTAACAAACAAATTCACTTTCGCATTTATCATATTGGTTAGGATGGGCAGACACCCCAAAAAATCCTACCTTCCACTCTTTATCTAGTTCTTCTTTCCAGATTGATGTAAGAACATGACGACAAGCCTGCAGATCGGGGACGAGGACTCGTTCATAATCCTGGGAACTTCTCCTGGTACCAGCCTGGATATGAAGTGCAACGGCATAGAGAATGGGGGGGACATGTGTCTGGACAAGGAGCAGATGGAAGAGGCTATGAAGGACCTCTCCGTTGAAGCTAACATGGCCTTCAAGGCGCATTTTAAACTTGGAGATTGTGTAAGTTATTTTTTTATACTAGATGTTACTCCCGGTTTCACTCGCATCCTAAAGGAACTGTGGCGGCATCTTCATACATCGCCACATGCGAACTACGCATCAAAGACCTGACGTCACACAAAATCCTACATTGCGCAATTTGAGTTTTTACCGCGTGCTCAACTTATACTACATTATTTTATCTTTATGCTAAACCCGAAAAGGGGTCATTGTACTCATCATTTTGAACAACTTTTTCTATGGGACCAACTTAGAAATTGCAAAAAAAAAACAGCTGTTCCATACATTTTGTCGATTTAAGTGAACACAAATGTATGGAACAGCTGATTTTTAAAAAAGTTGTTCAAAATGATGAGTACAATGGCCCCTTTTCGGGTTTAGCATAAAGAAAAAATGATGTTGTATACAAGATTCCAACATCAATCGGTGGGCAGTTGCCTGGCAGACAGACACAACACCCGTCTGGACGGAGGATCTTCCATTTTCTATTGAAAAGGGAGGGTGAGTGAACTTTACACCCTGTTCCATCATGATATGTTCCATTAGCGACCCACTCCTGCTTCGCACGGTTTTTACGACTCGACAAAACAACAAGATTTCGTAGTTATATGTAACTTTAATACTAACGTAATAAACACATAAACCTTCCGGAATAAATACTCTAAACGATGGTGAAAACCTCATCAAAATCTGTTGCGTGGTTTAGAAGAATAACGCGGACATACAGACAAACACGAAAAGTGACTTTAGTTTATAATATGTATAGATTATGATGACCTTGTGCTATGCGTATGCAAAAATCAATATGAGACTGTTGACTTATCTTTTTAATACTTCAACATCATATACGTTTTATCATAGAAAGATTATACCTTAGATATTTTGATGATACATTTATTTTTAGTTTGCCCCTTGTTTTATAATCCTAATACTGATGATAGCGTATGGTATGATTCACTAATTAGTCGTAAGTTTATAACATAATCACCCGCCTAAGGACACATGGCACGTAGTATTCGCGACATGTGCTGAACTAGGCTTGCAGAAAAAATATCGATATATCGAAATATTGTTTTTTTTTTTCGATATATCGATATTTTTAGGCGATATTTATTATTTCAATGTATCGATATAAAATGTCAAGTATCGAAAATGTATCAATGTAACGATATATTTCCAATAGTAACGGCGTTGTCGCCGCTGACTAAAATCGCTGAAATTCAGAGCCGGATATGTGAAAAAATTCACGGCAGTAGTATATATAACGAAATTAAAAGAAAAACTATCACCGCTACGTAGGCTCCACAAGTTACCGAGTAATAATCGACCAACATAAATTTACAGTTGTAAAAACATGTTCTCCCATACATTCTGTATCGGAGAACAAGTTTTTCAACTACAATGTTAAGTTTGTTTTATAAATTCATCCCAAGTAACGGAACCCTTCATTGTGCATGGTACGACATGCACTTGGCCGGTTTTTTTATCTCCTTCGATATATCGATATTTTTTTTCGATAAGTATAAGTATCGAAATAGATATTGATATTTTTTTTATAATATCGATACTTTTTTACACTTCTTGCATCCCTATGATGAACCCATGAAATGTAGTAGGTATCACATTTTTTTCGAAGCGGCATAAGGTCTCAGATGACGGTCAGAATGCATGGTTGGGTTAGGCGGAGAAAATGCTAGCGAGACTGTTCAGCATACACCATTCTTGAATATAGGCCACATCAAGCTTATGACAAACATAGGTGGTGTCCCATTGCCCAACAGTGGGACGGTAGTTAAACAATTATCCTAAGATTAGATGAATGTAGAGGTCACCTCTATTGTTCGCCATTTTACCCATTGGGCATTGAAGAAGAGAGAGATACTTAGATGTAGGCAATCGATTTAGTTAGATGAACTCTCGATTCGATCTCGATTTAGTTAGATGAACTCAGAATATAAAATTCGATGTATCAGAAAAGGAACAAAAAATCTCCAGTCCCGGTACTAGTTGTTGTACTTGTGATACATGGATCGCAAGTGTGCGACTGCTTACGAGGTTTTAATTCGACCGAAAAATAACGGAACTTTCACAGTGAGTTGACAGTCTATTTGAAAGTACTTACTTGCCTACTGAAGCTTAAAACGTTACATAACATGCATTTTTGACCTACTTCAAGTTTTACGTAACCACGCGTTCTAAGTTCCCTAACCAAAATGTTATCGAAAACACGATCGTCATCGTCGATCGTGTTTTCGATAACATTTTGGTTAGGACTGAGTCCTGAGTGACGGCGCACCGGGCAAGCGGATTGCGGAGTGGATTTTTAAAGTTGATGCGTGCGCGTGTGTTTAGTGGGCGCTTGAGTGACGGCGCACCGCCGTTTTTTGTTGCCATGGCACTACCGTTGCCAGAGCATCGAACCCGAAGACATGACATTGTAATAGCGTCCTGTCAGAATATTAATCAACGATTAATTCGTGTTTTTGAGTGCATTTTTTCAATACAAAGTGAAATTTCGTGCTTTCGAATGATACTCATTGTTATAGTGCATGGATAACATAGTAATTAATGAGGATTGTGAATGTGATTTTTCGATCTCTTACGTATACGTTCTTACAAAGTTATCGCGGCATGTATAATGAGAAACGTCAAAACTATTCGCTACTCCGCCAGTAAAAATCAAAATACGCGTATAGATGAGCGAATCGATGAGCGTGAAATGCGCGCGCCCGCTCTTACTCCGGACAAGTTCGAAAATCACGAACATTTTGTTTTATCCGCCGTTCATTCCGCGCCTATCTCAGCTGTGATGCCACGGACACACCTACGGACACATATAAATCATCATAACAAAATAAAATGCAGTAAGCACCTAATGGCCGTATTATGAAGACAATGTTATTTAAACCTGCGTCAGTATTCAGTAACATAGATTAAACTTATCACTATTGGTACATACTACAGTTTATTATGAGTAACGAGATAATGTTTTGTAAACATTATTCGCATATTGTAAAAGTCATCGGACTATAAATGTAAATGTATACGTCAAACAATTAAGATTACTTTGAATCTATCAAACTCAAACCATTTATTTCAAATAAACCATTTACAGGCACTTTTGAATTTTCAAGGGGTCGGTCAATCAGAAATATGAAGCTAGTTGCCCATTCCATAGCGTAGTAGGTTCCTATGGAGAAGAACGGGCAAGAAACTCCACAGACCCTTTTTTAAATTAAAATGTACATAATTTTGGTTACATCATTCATGTTGCAATTATACATGTGAGAACAATGTATGACGACGTGCAAGTTAAAAGCGTCCGTAGTTAAAAGATAAAAACAAAAAAAATAATTGAAAAACCGGCCAAGTGCGAGTCGGACTCGCGCACGAAGGGTTCCGTACCATCCATACTATAATATTATAAATTCAAAAGTAACGTCTATCTATCTGTCTGTCTGTATGTTACCTTTTCACGCCACTGAACGGATTTCGATAAAATTTGTGCAAGGAGTTAGGTGGCATCCCAGGGAAGGACATAGGCTACTTTTTGTCGACATACAACGCGGGCGAAGCCGCGGGCGGAAGCTAGTTATCTATAAAACGGCAAAAAAATCATGTCTGTTGTATGGGATTTTAATTTTATTTATTTGTAAAGTGAATAAGTATATAATTAAATATTCTGTGAATATTTGAAGCGTCTACCTGTTGCCGTTATTAATATCGAGCAAAAACGAGCAAAACAATCACGTTTGTTGTATACGAGCCCCCCTTAAATATTTATTTTATTCAATTTTTTAGTTTTTGTTGTTATAGCGGCAACAGAAATACATCATCTGTGAAAATTTCAACTGTCTGTCACGGTTCATGAGATACAGCCTGGTGACAGACGGACAGACAGACAGCGGAGCCTTAGTAATAGGGTCCTGTTTTACCCTTTGGGTACGTAGGTAACCCTAAAAATTGAAATAAGTGACCAGACTTTTAATTATTCGTACGTAGTTTACAAGAATTCCTTTTGTAGTAAGTAATTACTTTTTTTTTTGTTGATAAGTATGAGTTTTGTTTATTCATCAGTCTAGACTCTAATTATAACTTTTTGAGCTGTCAAATTTATCTGATTCGTTTTAGTTAAGGATATTATAGTAACCGCCGTGACATCTGACCTCCGCTTTCCATTAAAATACGAGGAAGTGTGTGAATCATAGATATCCGGAGATATGCCTTCTATCTATATTTGTTCGAGTTCAAGTGTCGCCACCTTTTCCCCACTCCCGAAACTCACACAAAAGCAAAATAAATAGATACGGCACACATTATGCTTTTATCGCACTCACACAACTAAACATTTGTTTTTATTTACTGCACACATGCTCAAAAGGGGCTGGCGTTAGAAAGTATAGATACAAAGACTGTACGCACACAAGCAACTCTAGCCTTAACTAGGGATGAGGGGTTGATATAAATATTTGATCGATAAAAATATCGATGAAAACCGGATATCTATGATGAAAACCGACTGCAAAAAAGAGAAGCATTTTTGGGCGTATTTTGACGAAATTAAGTAAAATCTAATTTATAATTCAAAAGTCATTTAAAACTGAAATAAAATGCATAAAAGTAACACCTCTACAAAAAAAACGGCTGAAATAACTAGATCGATGTGTAAAATATGTACTGTTTTTTCAAAAAAATTATCCGTGTTATTTACGAATAAAACAAGTGTTACGGTTCTATAGATTACTCTCCTCATAAAATTTCCATTCCGGGGGCCTTAGATGAAAATCGATTAAACAAACTTCAATAATATAATTTTATACTAGCTGTGCCCCGCAGTTTCACCCGCGTAGGTCGTTCACGGTCCCGTGGGAATATAGGGATAAAACGTATCCTATGTCCTATTCCAGGTCATGGTGTACTTGAGTGCCCATCCTCTTCTCTACAGTACGGAAAGTCGTGGCGGTGCGGCGGCGGCGCCCGGCGTCGAACGGTTCGCGTATTGCATTTTCATACTCGTGATAACTTCGAAATTAAATTAAAATTAAAATTCGAAAAAAAAAGATAAAGTCGATTCGAATGAATTAAAAAGTATTTTACTGCTACATAAATACCCTTGATGGTAACTATTTATTTGAATAAGAGTTAATATTATGTTGATAAAAATCCTTCGGAAATAAAGCATTCATTTCGTACAAATTTGATTAGCATAAAAAAAGGTTATAGTGAGTCGATCTTAAAAGATAGACGTGCTATCGCGGACTTTTTTTAGAACTTTTAAAGATGAACAATTCCATGATATTTGCGTAACTTAAACTGTTTACGTAGCGCACGCAACGGAAGCTCTCAAAAAGGAATATTTTTTCCCGTTTTTGCTCCTTTTTCATGTATGCTCCGCTCCTATTGGTCGTAGTGTAGCGTGATGTTATATAGTTCCTTCCTCGTTAAATGAACTATCCAACACAATAAGAATTTTTCAGTAGTTCCTGAGATTAGCGCGTTCAAACAAACAAACAAACTCTTCAGCTTTATAATATTAATATTAATAATTAATAAGTATATATAGATTAATTAGCAAATGTTAGTAATAATTAAATAAATCCGTAAGAACAACTAACAATTATCGATATCAATATCTCAGCGCTGCACCACCACTAATGCATTGTTTTGAAATGTCACAATTAAATATTTATAAAATCCTTAAATATTATAAGGAATGCTTTGATTTTTTACTTATCGGTGGTAGGACACGCCACTTGTCTTAAGGTTTGTTGTAATTGTCCTATTTTTGCAAATAAGCACGGAACAATTCGGCATTTTGTAAAAATACGAAATGACAGTGACACGTTTCGATGGAAACAGAATACACGGTGCGCACCGTCGTCAGGCGCATATAGGGTCAGTTTGAACGCTTGCAGGCGACATGTACCACGCCTCCAAGCCATATCCCTCGATATCCGTGGTGTGAATCAAAATATCGGAAGAGTTCCCTTAAGGGGGATGCGCTAGGGTAGCCCGCGAAATTCAATTTTTTTTACGTTTTTTTGCAATTTGCAGGTCAGTATCAGGTTGTATGTTGATCTAAATAAAAAATTTGCGACCGTAACAAATATGGATTTACAGAATAATAAGCATTAGAATCAGCAATACAACTATCTAAGTTCATGTAAGTGCATTGAATGAAAATTTCACGATATCGTCATTCAATGCATTTACATGAACTTAAAGATATGCTCACAAATTCAACATTTTGCCGCAGTAATGTAATTGCTCATATTAATTATAGTGTTATACACTAGATATATGTTGACAAATTATATTTTTCTAAATTATTTTCCTCTAATGACCTACCTATTATAAAGTAAAAACATACTAATTATAGGAATGCGAGGCAAGCCCGGTTTGAATCATGCTGTATGAGATATAATAACATGCCTTGCACTTAACAAACCATTTAGCAGGGACTTTACCTTTGTAATACACACACTCATAAAACATAAAAGTGCATTTAGCCACTTGAAATGTTTAATTAACATGCTTTGGAAAAGGATACCTTATTTCTGCTACACAAAGTTCAGTTTCCATTGCTGCCAAAATTGTTTAATAATGTTTTGTTATTAAGAAATCAATAAATCAATACTTAATCTAAATCAATTTTATTTTAAGTTCGTTTCTGTGTAACTTTTTTTTTGTTTTTGCACAGTTTTATTTGTGTTCATTATTTTCGATGTTGACGACATTTTTTCCTTGAACTTGATTTTAAGATCCGTAGGGAATCCGATCCACAGTATGCAGCGAGGAATCCGATTCCTTAGACAATGCAATGCAAGTTTCCGTTTCACAGTCAAAAATTGGTTTTTAATTAATAAAAAAACCGGCCAAGTGCGAGTCGGACTCGCGCACGAAGGGTTCCGTACCATTATCTATAAAAACGGCAAAAAAATCACGTTTGTTGTATGGGAGCCCCCTTAAATATTTAATTTATTCTGTTTTTTCGTATTTGTTGTTATAGCGGCAACAGAAATACATCATCTGTGAAAATTTCAACTGTCTAACTATCACGGTTCATGAGATACAGCCTGGTGACAGACAGACTGAAAGACAGCGGAGCCTTAGTAATAGGGTCTCGTTTTACCCTTTGGGTACGGAACCTTAAAAACGGTAACTTTGTTTATCTTATAGTTTGGGTAGTGAAATTAATACCTTTCCTACATAATATATTTTAAAGAGCCAATCTCTTATCGTAGATAGTCCTACTAAATAAACAACATTGCCGGATGTCTATTTATTAGGGTCAGTTCACACTTTTTTATGATCCGAAACAATGTCGAATTTATTTACTAAACAATAAGGTACACGCGCTGCGCAGCACCGCGCATCTAAGCGTACTTTGACACGTGTCAACGTTCGCACTGAAATTATACCTTTTCGTGAAGAAATTAAGTTCGATGATTGTTAAAAAGTGCGCGCAGCGTCACGTCGCGGTAGTCTCCCAATCTATGACTGTAAACTCAAAACTCTACTCAAAGCATTTATTTCAATTAAACCATTTACAGGCACTTTTGAATTGTCCAGGAGTCAGTCAGTCAGAAATATGAAGCTAGTTGCCCATTCCAAAGCGTAGTAGGTACCTATGGAGAAGAACGGGCAAGAAACTCCATGGACACTCTTTTAAATCAAAATATTGTTACAATATAATGGTTACATTATTCATGTTGAAATTATACATGTGAGAACAATGTAGAAAGCACGTTAAAAGCGTCCGCAATTACAAAATAAGCACAATTCAAAAATTAAAATAAGCCATGGCAGCTAAGAAATGACCAGTCACAACTGACGGCGCCCGTTCACGAACATGACGCATGGATCAGCACCATTCAGCTCAACCATTTTGAAGGGAGCTAAATGATCCAACACATACGCCACCACCAGCGAGACATTTGAGTGAGCATGACATTCCCAGCCGCCAGGGCACATTCAAGTCAATGAAATAAACTCACAATTATTTATCAATAATCATTATGTAATCAATATTATACGTACTACCGTCAATCGTCATATAACCACAAGAATGTAAGATAAGGTTTTGATGTTTATTATACCGCATACAATCTAATGATTTCACTATTATGACGTCGCTAAACCATTCATTTTTATTAACAATGAATGGTAAAATACCCATTATACTATTAGACATAGGGATTTTTTTTACGTTATCATATTTGTATTGATCCCCCTAATCAATCGATCACATCATGTAATGTCACTGCCGGTGATAGAAATGTTATTAAATGAAACAAAAATAAAAACATAAACTTTGTAAGGGCGTGAACACATTGTCGTTGCGGTATTCGTGAGTACTTTACATTAGATGACAATATTCGCTCATATTTGGCGGTCTCCTTTATTTGAGAGCACGTGATGGAATCGATAAAATCTCATAATAATATATTACCTTTCATCTGCGCGATTAATAGCTGGTTCTCAGTTAAAGAAACAATAACTTCTATCTACATTTTATATCCCTAACCCGAAATATTTTATTGACATCATTATCACCATCTCAAGCGTTTCCTACTATTTTTAACCGACTTCTTCAAAAAGGAGGAGGTTCTCAATTCGTCTATATGTTTTTTTTTTTTTTGTTACGCTATTGCTCCGCCAATTATGAATCGATTTTGATGATTCTTTTTTTGTTTGATAGGTCATGCTTCAGAGGTGGTCCCATATAAATTTTATTAACTCTGCTTGCGTAGTTTTTGAGTTAGCTTCAATAGTTATGTATTTTCCCCACTTAGTGTATGTAGACGATATATTGTTTGACTCCGTCACTGTTATTTACATAGCAGGTAGTGGTATTCGAATTTGTTTGGGGTAGGTACCACAGCTAAAAATTGAAAAACAAAAACTTTTTTTGTAATTTAAATAAAAGTTACTTTTTGATTAAAATGTTTAAACATTTTTTTCGCTTCCTGTAAAATAATGGTTTTATAGTTATTAGCTATTGATACTACACCGTCGATATGGCACTGACGTTTAAAAGTCAGTGCATTCCTTGCCCAAAGTTTTTTTTCTTACATAACATCACGCCTATTTCTTGAAAGATGCGGCAGAGGTGCACCTATAGTACACCCTCATTTCACATGATTTATTTTGACTTATTAAAAAAAAAAAAAACATAGAATTTCTAGCTGGTCTTTCTCTGCAGAGAGATTACTACTGTCGTATCCCATCATCCGTTTCGTCGGCTTCCGGTCTTACCACTGCCGTGTCTGTGTGAGCTAAATGAGAATACGTGATCATACCGTGGTACTAGCTAAACCAACAAATTTTGTGAAGCCCTTATCGTCATCATTCTCCTACTTTTATCCCATTTTTTTGGTGAAAGCGCAACATGTTCTCTTCATCCGTTATCTGAGTATTCACCCCCTTTCGGGCGCAACCACAGTTGAATACAGATGATTCACTCCTTAAATAAAAAGCGACTCTTGCTACGACATAATAAAGTGCAATTCAGGTTGTGCACAGCCCTAATTACCTACAGTTCACCTAGAAGTTGCTTCTCTTTCTATCGCGTTACTTTTATATCTTCTAACTACGGACTCACTGAATTTATTTATTTATTTATTTAAACTTTTCGCACACAAAAAAAAAGGTACAAAGGCGGACTTAATGCCTTAGGCATTCTCTACCAGTCAACCAAGGGTGGTGAAGAGATTAGATGGCGGGTGCTCTGATTGAGAGGAACAAAGAGAAAAAAAAATAAGGAAAAATATATATATCATAATGCATTATAGATAAAACAGTATTACGGTACATAAATACGCAATTAACTTATGATACATAAATACTTACATAAATATTTACTATAATATATACCTATAATATATATATATATATATACATTAATATACAAATTCAATGCAGAGAGGTGTACATGACTCTACTCTATTTATTTTGAAAAAATCTCTGCAATTTCCGCTTAAATGCATACCGACTGGTGGCCGTCCTGATATCAAGAGGAAGCGCATTCCAAAGAAGAATGGACTGAATCTGAAAAGAAGAATTAACAAAGTCAGAAGTATGAGAAGGGCAGAGTAGGAGAAGATTGTTAGAAGAACGCAGATTCTTAGTGTGTGAAGAACATAGAATTGAATTGGCTGAATTGGCCCGACAAGACGGGCCCGCCGCGTACTTGTAGCTTCATACATAATAGGCGGAGTGAACATCTGTGGCGCAACATCTTTCACAAAATCAATCCAAAGATTCTTTGTTTTGGTCTCTTCTAAAAAATATTTGCCTACATCCTACTATCCTTATTATATTATAAATGTGAAAGTTTGTGTGTTTTTGTGCTTGTTACTCAATCATGCAAAAACGGCTGAATTGATTTGGATGAAATTTGGCAAACAGATAGTTTATAACCTGGATTAATACATAGGATACTTTTTATCTCGATATTCCCACGGGATCGAGACTTACGCGGGTGAAACCGTGGGACGTAGCTAGTGAGTAAATAATTTCTAATTTCTGCTGATTTTGTGTGCATACCTTTACGTTTCTTTTCAAAGGGGATTTACCTTAGATAATATTATTCTGTTATGGAGGATATAATCCAACTTGTAGGTCGTGGTTGAGTGCTCTGATAGTCGTTTCCTTGTGCACAGCATTCATTCAGTGTTGGGCATTGTCGGTAGACGGAGCAGATTTTTTCTTTTTTTTCTTTTTTTTTTCTTTTTTGTGTCTTACTGAAAATATCTGACTTAGAGGTAGGTTTCTTTTTTATTACATTTAAAGAATTTGAGTTAAAATTTGTATTAGTTGTTATAATTAGGCTTAATTGTTATAATCTTTTGTAGAGCCAAATAAAACTTCTTGATGGAGGAGGCTTTTTAAAACATTAGGTAGTTTGTTAAAGACTCAAAGGATTCTTGGTTGACCTTTTAAAGAACTTATCTCCTAAATGTAACAAATAATGGTATAATAGGAACAAACAAAATCTCAACGGATCAGTAATCAAAAACTCAGTGCAAAACAACAGAAAAAAAATGCCTCATTATTTTTTAGTTGACTTAAAAAAAAGCATGAGGCATATAATTAAAATACAGGTCCAAAGACACCGACTTACGAAATTAAGATAATTTTTCAGTTTGTAGTGCTTTTTTGGAAGTAGTTTTTTTTTTTTGTATTTTTATTTTTTGTTCTTCTTTACGATTCGATGATACTCCTCAGCATAGCATTAGGCCCAGTAGTTTTTTATTGTATAAATATGTATGTTTCCTTTCTTTTTCCAGCCATCACCAGGTAGCATGATGGTAGCTAGTACTATAATAACTGATGACAGAAGCACAGAGGAACTACAGAAACGTTTCGGTGAACTCCTGGACGAGAATGTCATCCTCAAGGACACGTTGAAACAGAACAATGAGTCCATGAAGGAGCAGTTCTTACTGATAGCGTCCTGCCAGGAGGATATGATGAAGACTCATGTGCTGCATAAGGAGAAGTTTGATGAGACTAAGGGGTTGGTTGAGAAGGTATGTCACCAAATATTCTCATAGATATTTTTCCAAAAACTTGTAACGGTTTACACGTAACATAACATCACGCCTGTAATTATTGAAGGGTTAGGCATGAGAAGTGTGCCTGCCAGGTTTGCGGGAATGTCCGAAAGTGATACCGGGACCCTGGCAACAGGCAACTGAAGAAACACGTGGTGGGTTTTAGTCAGTAAAAGTCTGACATGATCTTCCGCTCCGCCCAGAGCGGGAGAAGTCATTTGACTATTTCCCACTCACAAAAAAAAGGCATTAGAAGTGTAGTGCACATGTACTTAGTACACATTTCGCCAGTTAAGTTTAGTCCCATGTACCTAATAGAGGGCGAACTGGGGCCCTAAAACGGCCACATTAGCAATTCCTCTAAAAGCAATTCATTTCCTGAATTCCCAGCTGTCATTAGCTATTCCTCTAATTTGACACACAAGTAATTCGTGAACCATTTTACGAATCCTTATAGAAAACTATCAAACAGATGAATTATTTCGTAATATGAATCGCACGCAGATCATATTATTAATTGTCAGTTTGTGACATTTTACAATGATTCATAATATTTTTCTTTTATGATTCTGCCAAAGTGGCCGATTTAACCCCCCTGATATCTGTAAACTGCAAATCTGTGGATAAGGCGATGTTCTCTAACACTGGTTGCGAAGCTGCCTATGTTAAGTAGAAACAGCGCGTACTCCTTATTTCGGTAACTTAACAGAGTACAAAGTACGTGCCTCGCGCAACTGTCGAGCTGCGAATATTATTCGGTTTATCTTCTAAGGATTTGCTGCCTTCGCTACTAGCGATTTGGTGAAATATGGGTGTACATCGGCCCGATGTTATATATATACTATCTGCAACCCCGCGGTTTCACCCGCATAAGGCTCGATCCCGTGGGAACATCGGGATAAAAGTATCCTATGTCCTATCCTAGGTCATGGTTTACCCCTGTGCCAAAGGACATGGCTAAAAAGTCATATACAAAAAACCCAGAATCGCCAGCAACGAAATGTATAAAAATGTGTTCACTATAGTAAATCCATTACATTTTCAAAAAATCAGCCTCCTAAACCATATAGTATAGAAGTTATAACGCTATAAGAGAATCATACTTCAATTGATTTTTCTTAACTTTTATTTTATCACTATCACTTTATTATTATTGATATCATCATTCTCCTGCCCTTATCATATCCCTTATATATTAAAATAATGTAAAAAGTATACCCTTTAATACATGGTTGGTTTACATGCACAATTAGACGCGGTAGGTGGCGCCTAGTTTCTCGCACTCTTGCTTTTACCATCAAACTCGTTCTATCCTTTTCTTTACACATTCATCAGACTGATAAAAATGTTGTGTTACTCATTATTGTTCGTGGTGTATAGTAACGACAATAGATCACGATGTTTGATGTGTACATATTATTTCATAATAATATGTTTTTTCGTTGAATTAACATTCTACGAAAAAATTATTTCCTATAATACTTCGTAATAACAACATTTTTATATTTACGGACCCCAAAGAATTCTTAGATCACGGCTACAATAGAATTTTTTATTGTTCATTAATCACAAAATATCTAGCATACCACGTCATTTTTACAGAATATTATGATGTGTTTTTGATGTACATATTATGCTTATAAACACGGCGCATATGAAATTCTGGCGATTATGGGTTATTTTTTAGCCATCTCTTTTCATACAAATCCGTCCAGCCGTTTTAGCGTGAAAGCGTAACAAACAAACAAACTCAATTTCGCATTTATAATATTAATTTAGGTTATATAGGCTGTAAGGCACAGCCCTCCGCAAATTAACAGGGGGCATACAGCTCCTTATTTTGAATCCTATTCCTCCGAAAATTTTCTCAGGAATGTACCGGCCGTCTTAGTATGATATACTGAATTCATCCCATCAGTTTAAGGAGGGCTGTCCCTTACACCCTGTATATGTCTATTATAAGGATCTTATAACATAACTGGTGAAATGCGGCTATAATATTCACTTCTGCTTATACCTATATGACTTACAGGTGTAACGATACTTGTATAATGTAAAATACCTAAACAATTTTCCTCCATTCCACAGCTACGTCAAGAAAATAAAAAACTCAAGACAGACATAGCTCGACTCGCCGACTCCGACGCACATTCACACGTTAGCAGCGAGACGGGCGAGTCGGTGCGGTCAAACAAGTCGGCTCAGTCACAGTTAGCACAGTCTGTACATTCGGCCCAGTCGGCCCCGTCAGGCCCTTCGTCTGCGCTTGAGTTCGTGACGTCACCCGATGATGATACTATTAATAAGCTGACTGCACAGTTGGAGTTAGTTGAGAAGCAGAGGAGACAGGTGAATATGATAATAAACTTTTCTTCTTCAAAATCACCACCTCACGGTGAGTTACGGTTAACTTGACAGGAAGGTATTTTAATATTTTTATCTGGTAAATAGTGCCTACTTATATACAGGGTGTTTGGTGCATCGTATGCCAAATGAAAATGGCGGATAGGAGGGGTCATAAGCAATCTCCACGAGCCCCAAAAAAAATTTTTGGCTCTCGGGTTTTTATATTATTATTTTTGAAAAATCGCCAAAGTCAGCCTTTGACTTCATTTACAAAAAAAAAAAGGTATTGGTATAGCCTCCTTTTTTTATTGTATTGTTTCATTTTGTACGATTCTATCAAAATCGAAATTACTTGTTGCAAGGAACATCTAGCGTTTTTCCTCATCTGCTTTTAAAAAGGTCCCGTGGTGCCATGATTTTTTTTTGGGGCCTGAGAAGGTACCGTATGACCCCTCCTATCCGCCATTTTCACGACACGGTTGGCGCAATGGCTGAGCGATGGACGGCAGCGCAACGTGTCGCGGGTTCGATCCCCGCACGGAACAAATATTTGTATGATCTGCAAGTAGTTGTTCCGGGTCTGGGTGTTAGTGTATGTGAGTTCCTATGTTTGTAAACGCACCCACGATACAGGAAGAAATTCCTAGTAAGGGGCAAAGTTTAAAAAAAAAAAAAAAGAATAAAGTACCCTCATATTAAAGTCACATAATATTGTTCAGACTTTTACATTCACTTTCATTATACTAACTTCAACCTTAAGTCAAAGGGTTTAAGGTTGAATTTCATTTCTTATCGAAAAAGATACGTTAAACATCTTTTATTTGCTTTGTTGCAGGTGATAGTAGATAATGAGAACCTGACATGGCAGAAGGAATCGTTGGAGCACATAGTTGACGCTACATCCAAGGAGAGAGATGATCTCAAAGAGAAACTCAAGAATGCTGAAGTAAGTGTTATTGAAATACTGGTGCCGATTCTGTTGTTCACAAACTAAACAAAATTTTATTTCAGTGCATCTTTATCTTTCTATTTCATTATGAAAAGGACAGAAGATACATTTTAGTTTAGTCCTGTCAAACTGTCACTACTCCATAAAAGTTTAGACGCGATTAAAAACTTGCCTACTAAAATTACGTCAATTTACGTCAGGCGCTGATTAATTTGACAGGACTAAACTAAAATTTATCTTCTGTCCTTTTCATAATGAAATAGAAAGAAAAAGATGCACTGAACTTGAATTTAGTTTAGCTTGTGAACAACAGAATCGGCACCAATAGCTGCCCGGCCCGGCTTCGAAGGGGTAGCACCAAGTACATACCTACCTACCTACATACCTACCTTCCTACCTACCTACACCTACATACATACTTACCTACCTACCTATCTACCTACCCTACCTACCTACCTACCCTACCTACCTACCTACATACATACCTATCCTACATACATACCTAGCTATCCTACCAACACCTACTAAACGAACACAACAAATTCATAATTATACAAATCAGTCCGGCCGTTCTCGAGTTTTAGCGCGACTAACGAACAGCAATTAATTTTTATATATAAGACTAGCTTTGCCCCGCGGTTTCACTAGCGTATGTCTCGATCCCGTGAGAATATAGGGATAAAACGTCTCCTATGTCCTATTCCAGGTCATGTCTACCCGTGTGCCCATCCTCTCCTCTCTAGAGTAGGGAACGTCGCGGTGGCGTGGAGTCGGTTTCGAACGGTTCGCGATTTGCAAATTAATAAAAAAAAAATATATATATATAACTATATTATTATTAATTATATTATTTTATATTATTATAATTATTAATTATATTATTTTATATTATTATAATTATTAATTATATTATTTTATATTATTATAATTATTAATTATATTTATGCAAATAAATAAATAAATAAATAATACTCGTGATAACTTCGAAATTAAATGCCCGATTCGAATAAATTATTTGATTACCATAAAAAAAGATTATAGTGAGTCAATATTAAAAGATAGACATATGCTGTCGCGGACTTTTTTTTTAGAACCTTTAAAGAGGAACAATTCCATCATACATGATATTTGCTTAACTTAAACCGTTTACGCAGCGCACGCAACGGAAGCTCTCAAAAAGGAATAATTTTTCCCGTTTATGCAACATTTTTCATTTATGCTCCGCTCCTATTGGTCCTAGCGTGATGATATATAGCCTATAATCTTCCTCGATAAATGGACTATCCAACACAAAATTCAACCAGTAGTTCCTGGGATTAGCGCGTTCAAA
Organism: Lithophane ornitopus; assembly: GCA_948473465.1. NCBI lineage: Eukaryota > Metazoa > Arthropoda > Insecta > Lepidoptera > Noctuidae > Lithophane > Lithophane ornitopus. Next base: position 2,416,486 of record OX419630.1, on the reverse strand, counting down.
CAAACAAACAAACTCTTCAGCTTTATAATATTAGTATAGATTTAGCTGTATTTATTTATGAAGCGTAGCCCAAGAAGAGACGTAGATATATTTAATAACCTATTCCGCTTAACTATTCTTCAAGAGTCATATAAAACCCTGTATGAAATCGACACGTGTTTCACCTCTCGGCGTGGCAACACGTCGTGTTCTGGTTCGGGACTGGTCAAGCATCATGGCCAAAAGGCTAGGCAGATTGATGTAATTTCTTGTTATTTACAGCTTCTACTATCGACCAAAGACACAGAGCACGCGACAGAATTACAGAGCCTGAGGTTTACCGTACAAGACTTACAAGCACAGTTGCAGTCTGCTAGTAATTTTGTAAGTTGTTTTACTATTTAATTTATTTATTGATTTCTTTCGTTTTATATATAGGGTGACAGGGACATCAACGCGCGACCTGTGGACTTAAAACAGTCACTTTAGCAGAATCATAATAGGAAAATATTATGAATCATCGTAAAATGTCACAAACTGACAATTCATAATATGATCTGCGTGCGATTATTATTACTAAATAATTCATCTGTTTGACAGTTTTCTATGGAGATTCGTAAAATGGTCCACACATTATGAATTGCTTTTGTGTCAAATTAGAGGAATAGTCAATGACAGCTGGAAATACAGGAAATGAATTGCTTTTAGTCGAATTGCTAATGTGGCTGTTTTAGGCGCCCTGTTACCATGAATTGTGATCGGTGGCCGGGTTTTAACGGCCGTGACTTACGAGTTGTAGGTCGTAGGTTCGAACCCAGACAGGCGCTGTACTTTGTGTAAATTATTTCATCACCACTCCTCTCAAAATGTTGAAGGAAAACATCATGAGGAAACTGGCATGTCCTAGAACCAAAAATTCGAACACATGTGACATCTACAAACCCTCACTGGGCCCGCGTGGTTGATTACGCCCCACTCCCTCTCACAGAGAGGTCTGTGTCCCAGCAGTGGGAATATTATAGGCTGATTATGCTACATTTTGACCGCGTTCGTGTTGCACTTTTGTAGGATACAACTGATTATATTATAACAGGTTTCGTGTCGGTATGTCCTTGCTACCCTATACGTATAGGCCTTGTTTTTGAGTATTTAAAATGTTTTTATTTTGAACAAGTTTAAAAAATAAACTGGAATTTGAAGCAACAACGATATTCATCAATACCCTAACAACTTTTTGCCAAGACAACTATGTTGTGTCAAGTTACCAATAGCGCTAAAAAAAACATGACAAATATTTAAAAAAAATTGTTTGTTTAAAAAAATATTACTTTACTAGGTGTTGCCCGCGACTTCATCTACGATCCAGAATGAAAAGTATATATTTCATCCAAATTCGTTCAGCCGTTTTACCGTGAAAGCGTAACGAACAAACAAACTCACTTTCGCATTTATAATATTAGTTAGGATAGCTGCGCCCCGCGGTTTCACCCGCATAAGTCTCGATCCCGTGGGAATATCGGGATAAAAAGTACCTTATGTCCTTACCCAGGTCATGGACTATCCGCCTGCTAATTTTGATCCAAATCCGTGCAGCCGTTTTAGCGTAAAACTGTAACAAACAAACTCACTCGCATTTGTAATATTAGTTAGTATTGAGTATTTTCCAATCTTACAGACAAGCATATCATCCGAGGAGGTCGCTAAACGCGACCAGCTGCTGCGTCAGCTAGAAGGCAGGGTGTCTTCACTACAGTCTGAACTCAAGACCGCACAGCTCAAAATACTGGACCTGGAGACTGTTAAAGTAAGATAATTCTAAAATAATATCACACCTTTATTCCCTGAAAGGTTGGGTACACTCACACTTCGCCAGTTCTGTTAAGTCCCATGTAATAGGGGGCGAGCCTATTGCCATCAACTGGGCACAAATCCAGACTCCGGGCTGCTACTGAGAAATTCCAGATGAAAACCCAATAACTAATAATTCATTTATAGTGTGTGTAAGTAGGTAACTTTAATAGCTTGTGGCTTTTTATTCTGTTTTTAGAAGTGATGACTTTAATTGGCTGTCAGTCTCACATACAATTTTCTTTTTATGTTAAGTTTAGCTGTAAGTCAACCATAGTAAATAAATAAATAACACTTTGCCCGGCCCGGGATTCGAACTCCTCGAACCTCATCCTCTGCAGTAGCGCTTGCGACCACTAGACCAATGAGGCAGTGAAAAAAAGGAATGTAGTCATACAGGGTGTAAGGGTATATAAACACCGTTGTCACTCAAACCATGGGTAATTGACTTAAATGTAAAAATAAATGACCGAGTAACAATAAAAAAAAAACGGTTTTGCATTAAAAGATTTTTAAAAGTTTCTATCCGACACCGTGCTCGCTAGTGAAACAGCTGAATGACTGAGGGAGGGGTCGCGCTCGCGACCGGTCAGGTCACTTCTCGCGCCACCCACCCGTGTTGAGACGCAAGTTCGTTGCCCTAGCGCTCTAGGGTGAAAGGGTGAAATACTCATGTGGTAAAATGTAGATTCTCATTTAAAAAAGTTGTCATTTTCCATTGATTTTGCGTTCTATAAATGAAACCAAACCACTGGTTTCAAGGATAACGAACGGTGTTTACCCTAACAACCTGTATTTTTATTCACACAAATGCATGCTGTAATCTGATCAGAATTCCATTGGTGATTATTATTCCTCGTGGCTCGCAGCTCGTAGCTAAGTAATAACAGCCGCACGGGTCGATCGATCAGGTTAAGCTACGCTTTCCGCGGTTGGTCCGTGGATGGACCATCTTTACATACCTAGAACCCTCCGTGCCTCGGATACCACGTTAAGCCCGAAAGTCTGACAACCAGCCTTACCAAGGGGTATCGTATGAATTGTGGAGGTCAGATAGGCAGTCGCTCCATGTAAAATAATGGTAGTCAGCTGCATTCGGTTAGACTGGAAGCCGACCCCAACATAGCTGGGAAAAGGCAGGCAGATGATGAAGTGGTGATTAGAGGTAGGAAAAGTGTATCATTTTTGCGATTGGATCATTCGCATCTGTATCACTGAAATGATCCGAAACACTGATATGTTTCATTTGGCTCATCGGCTCAAAGGAAATAAAATACAGAATGTTACATATACATTACAAAAAACGACCGTGTAGTATTTGATACGTAAGCGCCTTACTGGTCATTTTTACGTGCACGGATAACGACAACGAATGCACGGAGTTTTGAACGAAAATCTGTGATTGTATGAGTGATACACATCTCATTTGGTATCTCTTTCTGACTTGTATAGATTGTAATTATGTCGCCCGATCACTCGCGACTCGCGAGTCAAAAAACTCAGTGTGTCAGTCTCCCTCACTCGCTCGCTTACTTCTCAGTCGCCTCACGAGCGACGCGTCGCGTGGAATGAGCCAGAGCAAAGTAATGTTTCAGATCCAAATGAAGCGTTTGAAACGTTGTTACTGAACCAATCTTTTGAATCACTTCAATGATCCGGATCAGTGAGTCGGTTCCGTAAAGAGTTACACACGCCTAGTGGTGATTGTCACATACATACATACACTCACGCCTTCTTCCCTAGGGCCTAGGCAAATGCCAGGCCCTAGGCCTTGTTGTAAAATTAATAAGGTAACTCAGGCATCATAGGCGGTCTTTGACTTTTTACTTAATTTTTAAACGCTAGCTGACGTCGTAAAGTTTCCTTTACCTTTTTAGTAATTGTCGAGGCTTTATTTTTTTCAATTGTTTTTTTTTGACCGTGTTAAATAATATTCATTTATTTATTTCTGCAGTTGGAATTTAGTAAACACAAGTCTGGCGTATCGGAGGCTGCCAAGATATACAAGGAACAGATACAGGATCTGCACATCAGGCTAAAGGAGGCGTCTACTACCGTAAGTATTCTTTATCTATGCGAATAGCCCCCATTTAATCAGGATCAACTCATAAACCCTCCCCGTTTATGAGTTATATAAATAAAAAATTACTTAGACAAAACGCATTAAGGTGGATGCGCTAAGGTAGCCCGCGAAATACAAATTTTCTTACGTTTTTTGCAATTTTCAGGTCAGTATTAGGTTGTATTTTGATCTAAATATTATTTGCGACCGTAACAAATATGGATTTATAGAATTATAATCATTAGAATCAGCAATACAACTCGGTTAAGTTCATGAAAGTGCATTGAATGACTATTTCCTGAAATCGTCATTCAATGCATTTACATGAAGCGCATCCCCCTTAAAGTTGGAGAGTGGGGGTTTCTACGTCACAATTAAGTTTAAAATCTAAAATCTCTAGTTTTTAATAATCCAAATGACGAGTAAAAAAGCATTTTTTAGTTAACATCCCTATTTTACCTGTATACAACATTATTTTTTCTTTATGCTAAACCCGAAAAGGGGTCATTGTACTCATCATTTTGAAAAACTTTTTCTATGGGGACGAACTGTGAAATCGAAAAAAATAATCAGCCGTTCCATACATTTCGTCGATTTATTTCAGTGAACACAAATGTATGGAACAGCAGATTTTTTTTTTCGCGATTTCATGTTTGGTCCCATAGAAAATGTTGTTCAAAATGATGAGTAAAATGATCCCTTTTCCGGTTTAGCATTTAGAAAAAAAAAATGTTGTGTATACATTTTAAAGTAACATGACTATTTCTGATCTGCAGGTGTTCCAACCAGTTCGTTTCTCGATCAGTTCGGAGCCGGAGTCTTCGTCGTCGGAGTTCGCGAGCCTCACGACAAACGTCAAGCTGTACGACAAGACGCTGAAACACTTGGCGGAGCTACTCAATATATTGACGCACGGGTCAGTGTTATTTTGTGATATTTAGGACTGAATTCAAAGTCAGATATCTTTTATCCGTGGCATAAAATTGTCGTCTGTCGGTTTTTGTATGGAAAATATGTGAAAAATTAAAAAATTATTATGTTGACTTATACTCGTTATAAAAGTTTAGTAAAATTCGCCCTTAGGCTGAGTCCTGAGTGACGGCGCACCGCGCAGGCGGAAGGAACGGCGGATAAAACAAATATTCGAGATTTTCGCACTTGTCCGGAGTGCGAGCGGGCGCGCGCATTTCACGGCGCATTTGACGGTGCTCATTATACATGCCGCGAAAACTTTGTATGAACGTATACGTAAGAGATCGAAAAATCAAATTCATAATTACTATATTATCCATACACTATAACAATGAGTATCATTCGAAAGCACCAAGTTTCACTTTATAATGGAAAAATGCACTCAAAAACATTAATTAATCGTTGATTCATATTCTGACAGGACGTTATTACAATGTCATGTCTTTGGTTACGTTGTTATGGTACTACCGTTGCCATAGCAGCAAACAACGGCGGTGCGCCGACAGTCAGGACGCCCACAAGCCACACGCGCACGCATCAACTTTTAAAATCCGCTCCGCAATCCACCTGCGCGGTGCACCGTCACTTAGGACTCAGCCTTAGTGATTGATTATAGTGCCACTATTATATTCAGTCCTTCAATTTACAACTTTATAACAGCTAAACATTATTTGACCGCAAAAATCTTCATACATCAGTTTCCTACGTTTTGTATGAACTATCTCACACTACAGACGGGACGCACCGCATTTTTCAAAGACCTTACACGTCACATAACGTCACATAAAAATCCTGCATCGCGAAATTAGAGTTTACCGCGCGATGGAAATATATACAAGATCCCAACATTGTCGGCCAGACACGACACCGGTCTGGTCGGAGGATCCTCCCTTTTCAATAGAGGATGACTGAACTTTACACCCTGTTCCTCATACCTCTAAAATATTATAAGCTTTCGTCGGTGCTCTCTTTTCAAGAATATCTTCGCTAGATGTTGTCACATCTGAAAAATCATAATCAATTGTTACGGCCCGCCGCCGCCAGGTGGCGCACGCCGGCTGTACGTACTGCGGCCGTGCGCCCGTTGTCCCTTCGCGCCGCCAGGGGCAGTAGCAACACTGCTCGCAGGGAGCGTGGCGCAACATCTCCATCCTCATCCGTTCAACGGCCAATACAATTATAATTTCATCACGGAAACCATCTCAGATTTCTTACTTTCTCAGACCAAATGAAATGAAATTGTTTATTCTGTAAATAGGATATTGGAATCACTTTTACACGTCATATTAAAAAATATTAAAAATAAGCTAGATGAGGTCGGCGTTTCCTATCTGACTACTCTGAGAAGAAAGGCCGAAACAAACTCAGAGGTCACAGTCTCTTTGAAAGTCCAAACATAATCTTGGTCAAGCCATATGAGGACCATGTAAATTCGAGTCTGAAATGGTCTTTTGAGGAAAGAACCACACAGATTTGAGTGGACCTGTCCAATCAGTGCAAGCATTTGTCAGTTATGGTGGAGCTCAACTCAGAACTTAAGGAGCTCAACGACTCGACGAACAATACCTAAGAAAGGACATTTGGGTAGGCCGCATAAAATTCTCAAATTGCCAGACCATCGATAAAATTAACTGAGAACGAAAAAAAATAAAAATTCACATAGTCCTCACATTCATTACAAAGTAATCATGTCATTTTGTATAGAATATTCAATAATGTCAATTTGTAAATTAAACTGGTAGATATACTTTGACTAACATGCCAAACATTGTATAATTAATTATCAGAATACACAATTCATAGAACCAGCAGTCCATTATTTCGAAGTCCAATACATAGCGGCAACAGTCGAAACACAATAGTTAAAAGTATGCCTTTAACCTTTAATTTATTATTTTCCAGCATGTCAGACAGTCTAGTCGAAACCTTCGGTCTGATAACGAGTCTTCACGACTACAAGCTTGAAAGGATGACAGCAGATCAGTTCAAGACTGGTCTGGCAGAGGTCAAGCAGCAGATGGAGAAACAGCACAGTACGGCACTTAATAATATGTAAGTAACGTGAATGACTTGCAACGTTTGTTGGTAATGTATCGAGTGTAACACGTTACAGTAGTACCCAACTGATGTGGCTTACCGATGTACCTGCGCAGAAGATGAATTTTCAAAGCGTGGGAAATGCTATGGACCAATCGGCACGCTCCACGCACCGCGCGTCTTGTCCCTGCGCCGCTATTGGTCGGCAGCGCCGCCATGTTAGCGTGTGCCGCGTGGCATGTTAGTCAGCCGGCATACTTGAGACGGAACTAACAGCTGCAGTGTATTATGAACCTTATAGTACTGATCTAAGGTTGATTGTAAGTTTTAAGTTCTTTCGTTATTCTTCGGGGCCATACTTTATTTCCTGTGCGAACGAAGATTCACGACGCGCCTTATCAGTTGGGTACCACTGTACAGTAGTCAGTGCCGAGCCGAGCCGCTTGGTGTGAGCATTGCGAGTGCATGTTTACAAACAAGTCAATGAGGTTGACGCGTCGTCGCAAGCAAGTTTAGTGTATCGCCGTTTTGTAACAAGAAATGGAGCCATGTGCTCGAAGCGAGCGTTCGTTGCTTCTTGTGTATCGCCGTTTTGTAACCAAGCTCGCCTCTAATGATACATTACATAGAAACGTTGCAAGTCAATCTCCGCCTTTAAGCTACTACACTATAGGTTTAAACTGGTTTTGGTTAAGGATTTGCGTCTCACCGCTCCCAATCGGTTTCATTTTTCTTTAATGTAAGTCATTTCTCCGTGTCTTAAAATAAATAAATCTTTTACTTAAAACATAAATAAAAGAGTTTTATTAGTAAATACATGCCACTATAATAAGAGTGCTAATCTTACCAACATTTTATATGTATTTGACATGAATTTTTTGACAGTTTTACCAAAAAAAAAACTGTCAAATGTCATTTTATTTTCCACTGAGAAATGATTTTGATATAATCTGCCCAGCAGCAAACTCAATTTCCAAAATCGTGAAATTGTAAGATCGTCCTAAACTCATCATTCACTATTTTCCAGAGGCCAAGTCCGAGGCACCCTCTCAATATTCGATGGCATCTTCAAGGACTACAGCGAAGTCCTAAAGAAATCGGTGGCGAAGCCCCGTGTGGAGCGCTCGGGCAACGTGGAAGCCCTGACCGCAGCCCTAGTCGCAAGGGGACAGGAACTTACTATGTTACAAGCTGAGCTTAACAAGTTGAAGGGAGAAAAAGATGATACTGAGCTGCTTAAGGCGCAAATGGATTTGTATAAGTGAGTTTGAACTGTTTTTTTAGAATTGGGAAGTCATTAAATATCCTCTCCCGCTCTGGACGGAGCGGGAGGGCGTGTCGGACTTTTACTGACTAAAACCCACCCGTGTTATCCGTGTTACCATGATATACAATACATCAAAAGACTCGAGACTGCACAGACAGTTCGAAAAAAAAATTACTTCAACTATTAATTGCTCTATGCTTGGTCAGTAAATGAACTATTACTTGCTCTATGCTTGATCACTAAACAGTTCTTTATTTGCAGGAGTGACTTCGAAGCGGAGAGAGAATCTCGCGAGAAGATGGCGAGTGAGAAAGAGAACATACTCACAGATCTCAGAACCCAAAAGAAACGTAACCAGGAACTTACGCAACAGGTGCGTTATTTTTTATTGTTAACTAATTTTTTCCCTCGACTTCGTCTAGGTTTACCAAGATAAAAAGTTTCCTATGTCTTCTCTTGTGCCAAATTTCATCGAAATCCGTTAAGCCGTTTTATAGAATAAAATTATTATGCCACAATAGGTAAAAATTATGAAAAATGAAGCAATGACAGATGAATCACGTGATAGATTACTCTGAAGGAATCCAACTGGCTACATGTTAAAATCCATGGAACTAAGTTTCCAAGCAACTACTAAGACAGTTTGCTGCCTGCCTGACTAACCTTTTCCCAACCATGTTGGGGTCGGCTTCCAGTCTAACCGGATGCAGCTGAATACCAGTATTTTACATAGAGCGATTGTCTATCTGACTGTCTCTCACAACCCATTTACTGGGTAACACGATACCCCTTGGTAAGACTGGTTGTCAGACTTTCGGGCTTCGGTCGACCCGCAACGACTGTTAAAGATCCACGAATGACTAAGACAGTTTGGTAATAAGTATTTATATATTCTCTTTGCAGTTGGAGGAAGTGCGCAAGATAAACCCGGCCGTGTACCGCAGCGCCACCAGCGCGTCGCGCGGCCCCGCCGGCACTCGCGCGACTCCTGCGTCTGCGGCCCGCGCCGCGCCCGCCCGCGCCGCGCCCGCGCAGCCTGCCAGCACTACTGGCAACATGGTGAGCACAGTCATTATTATAACATAAACAAACTTCAAGAAGTTTATTCTCAACTACAAAAGAGGGATCGAAAAAAGTGACATCAGATCTATCTCAGATAACATAATGGTACCCTTCTGAAGGCGACAGCGGACCGCAGCAGCGTTGCGGTTGTCAGCAACTGCAAGAGATATGCCGCTGCGGTTATTGTCGCGTGTACAGTTTAATTCGTGGACGTGACAACTTACGTTTTCAAACACGTCTGGTCGCTCTATTAGTGACACCCATTGACGGAACTACTGGTTTATCGTCTGCAGTCGCCACTCGACTGCAGCAATATGCGGCAATGTCGCCATCGAGAGAGTTTTTTTTTATAAAAAAGTCATAATCAAATCAAAAGTCATTTATTCAAGCTAGGCTGAGAATCAGCACTTTTCGAACGTCAAAATTACATAAGACAGTCCCCCGGCACGCCCACCCTTCACCACTTCCTAGTGCTTTAGCTGGGAAGAAGAATTGGCGGAACAAACTCCCCAGCAGCACAGCTGTCTGTTTAGTTAGGAAAAAATGATTCTATACAATAGTATGCAAAATCATTCACATTACGGAACAAAAAAAAACATAAATCTAATTATTAGCCATATGTCAGCTAGCACACGCCATTATACCAACCAAAAAAAATATCGATAGAAACCAGTAGTTTAGCTGCTGTCGCCATCAGAATTGTACCAATATATAACGCCGGGCTCAAGAGAGCGAATCGTATTTAAAGAACTGGGTCGAAGATTTAGTAAATTGTGAAAACTTCAATAGAAAATTGGGACCTTAGCTCATTGATTAACATAGCTTTATAATGACAATAACATGACCGACATATTTGACGATAGTTCGTAACGTTGCCCGATATAGCGCAGTTTATATATATACCTGCGTCATAATACGCACGATGAATGGGTCGACATACATAAATGCGTTGCCACGTCGCATCGCAAAAATCGGCGACGACTTTCGAAAAGTACCACACACTGCGACGTTGCGCCTTTTATGTGTGTTGCCATTTAAAAAAAAACCATTCTGCGCAACAATTCTTACGCATACTATGACATATTATTTCCGATCAAACTTCTCCATTCTAAACAATTAATCATACAAAAAGGTTCACAAAAAGAAAAAGCTATCAGACAAGTCGGAGCAAGGCGCGGCGCCCAAGGAGCCCAGCCCGCCGCCGCTGCGGTACGACTGTCCCGTGTGCGACCAGCCCTACAAAACGCTCATACTGTTGCAACAACATGTAGATCACTGTCTAGGTTGATTAGAGGATAGTTTTAATGATAGCTGCAAATTGTATTTATTTATTTTAAAAGTAATTTAAGTTGTATTTATTTGTATAGCCTGAAAATTGACATGGAGTTTTGTGCGCGAATCGACTAAAGGTACAATCCCATAGCCGACCGCAGGCCGCAACTGCAGTGGACGTGTCGCCGCGGTAGGACTGGTTTCTATGTATTTCTATGGAACCGACGCGTGATAGAAATTTATTGAAACCAGAGGGCCTAGACAAGTGACAATCGCTTCGAAAGCGTTTCTTATTTCTACAGCGACTTTCAACAGGATTGACATAAGCCTTTCGACAGCGTAAGTCAGTCCTATACATTTTTGACATTTCCATCATCGTTATCGCTGATAGAATGTCACTTTGTCTAGGGCCTCCAGACTCCTCACCGATTTTGTATAGTTACCCGACTACGGCGATGTAAAAAGGAGTGTTATTAACAATCGATTCGTGCGCAAAACACTGTAAATCATCTAGCAAGCATCAGGCCACGTCCTATTTAAAACCGTTCATCGCCGTCGCGCGAATACGCGTTCGGTCGCGAGCGTCACTTTTTGTTCGGAAAACCGGAAAGCGCCCTCTGTTGGCGCGACCGGGACGATCGCTTTTATACAGGACGCGGGGTTAAGGTGTTTTATAGAACAATTTATCATAAAAGTATTTAATTGAAAATCAGCATTTATAGAGACAGGAAATCGTTGAGATACAATCTTCTTGTGAAAGATGTAGGTACATTAAGGAAAATAATTGTTTATCAAATTGACAAACTACGCCAATTTGCCATTTCATACAACTGTCAAAGAACGACATTGTGATTTGAATATGCGGACAATTTAAGTTGGCAGTCAATTTGCCAATCAATTTAATTCCCTGACTTTAATCTGGCAAGTTTTTTGACGAAAATTGACGTCTGAAACTGGCTTTCATAGTGTAAACAGTCACTGCAAGTCGAGTGGTGTGAATGATACGTGCAGCCCTTGTACCATATTATCGGCGCAGATTTAACTAAGCGCTGTGAATCGCGATTTTCCCTGACAAACAAATGAATGTCGATATTATCAATATTGCATCTCTTAAAATAAAATCATAAATAAATTACATTTACCGCGTACCGCTGTCCCCTTTGACGCTTTCCTGGACTTAGGGGAGTTTAATCATTATTTTCAACTCTATTTCAAGTTTGGCAAGGTTGACATTTGTTTGCTAGTGAAACTGTGCCGACCCAAACGTAGTTGGGAAAAGGCTAGGCAGATTGATTGATTGTCTTCTGTAAACAGTGTTTACACGACACAAGTCATTTGTTGCCTCAATTTTTTTGTTTGCCGCAGGCAAAAAACTTGCATCGTGTAAATGGGGCTTTAGTTTCCATATACCAATAGCGCCATCCTTGAAGACGCGCCCCACTCCGCTCCGCTCCGTACTAAAGTATAGCTTACAGTACAGTAATCGCGGAGTGGGGCGCGTCTTCGTGGATGGCACTATCTTTACATAATTAAAACTTTTAAATTTTAATATATTAAATAGGTACTCAAGGTTATTATTAATTTTAATTAAAAGTTGACATAATGTCTCAACCTTTCTATCGGTTATCCGTCTAATTGTTTCTTTATTTATTACTACTACTAACCTAGTGCATTTATTTTTATTATCAACCACAGTTTTGTAAAAGATAAAATATAATAATATTATACATATTTACAACTATAGTTTAGTTATTTTTGTATGTATCCTATCTACGAAGAATTTTTAAGTTTTCTACATTTAGGTGAGATTTTGTTCTGTGGTGTGTCGTGTGTATTATTATAGGTGTTAATAATAATAAACTCTTTGTAACATTTCTTTTGATAATGAATGATCTATATTTTTTAGGTGTTACTTAAACTCCTTGATGTTTGTGCGTGATGAGTGGTTTATACAGGGTCGAAAAAGATCCATCACACATCACACGCTACACCATCTATACGTCAAATTAAGTAACATTGCACAAAAATTATTGCTGGGAAGCGACTTTTAATTCTGGTGTCAAAAATCGCTGTTTACGGTAGTGCGCAACGTAACGCACGCAAAACATTGTGTTTATGGGTGCATTACAGTTCAGGGTTCGTGGGGGTATTTATAACATTTAAAACTAGCTTTCTTTAAAAAAAAGTCTGAAAAAACCTTCAATATCTCCGTAACCACAAGGTTCCTAGGTATGGTCCAGCACAAACAATGATCACAATGACGGGAATAACAAATGGCTTTCGGCTTCGTTATGTGTCTTTTTAAACCCGTTATACTAAAGTGTTTTTTCATATGATTATGATACTAAAGTGTTTTGATCGCGACTGAACATCTTCAAATTCTCGACTAACTATAGTAAAACTAAATATAAAACTAAACGCCAAGACAAGCGGCAGTCGCGGTCATGAAACGTGCGAGTAGGACGGGGGATATTTACATACATACATAAACTCACGCTTTCTTCCCGCGGGGGTAGGCAGAAAATACAAAACGCCACCTGCAGGCGTAGCATGAGCACCGTTTTGTCGACGGAAGAGTAGACAAAAATGACGTTTCGTGTAGACAGTACGACGGCAGCAAAGTAGAAACGGTCAACTGCACTTTTTACGAAATTCTCTCTTTTACATAATTCGACTCAGAATTCTTTGTTTTGTCATAGGATTTTTTTTTCTGTTTTATTCTCAATTTTTACTGATTAAGTCAACTACAAAAAAAAACTCGAAGTACCGTATTTTGGATCAAACAATTTCACAGCAATATTGGCCTTAACTATTTTCTTGGTACTTATAACTACTTATTATTAACTAAATGATGTAAAATAGGAGAAGATAGCTTTGTGCTTCTATTAATTATCACAATTTTGCGTTCAAAACGCTCCCTTGTAAAATCATGATTTTGTAGATAACCGTTTATACTTTGTGGCCGTCAAGTAGAAAGTTTTCTACTGGCGATTCCAAAATCAAATTGTCTTCACTACCATAGACAAATGTCAGTTGTCAGTGTGATTTTGACTGTTTGAGTAGAAAACTTTCTTCCGAAATAGTCTAAAGACAAAGATCGAAAAAGAACTTAGAAAAAGACAAAGATCGTTAGAAATGAAAGACAAAATGACAGATTGTAGAAAGATTTCTACGGTGCGATGTCAAAAATGAAGAAACGAAATGTCAGTTTGTATAGAAAAAGCTATGTCTACTCTTCGTAGAGATAGAAACCGTCATGCTACGCGTGCTGCTACGATCCTAACATTCTCCTTTTGCCTAGTTTACGTTTATGGGGATATTTAGTAAGAAACTAAATACTATACTGATTCATGTCGTCTCGCTCCCACTTTTTATGACCATGCCTGCCCATTAGCATAAAATCAGATATCTTTTATTGCATGTATGCATTCTCACACTAAAAGCGCATGGTTGTGTCCCAATGAAAATTACTTGAATTTTTTATATATAATTATATATATATTTTTTTATATTCCAGGTGTTCACATGCCCAAAATGCATGAGGTTTTCATGCGACCAGTACAAAGTAATGGAAGATCACTTCGATTTCTGCCTGGATGACTTCTAATGGTAGTATATCATTATACTATATAGACTAGTCCGACTGTCGGTGAAACGGATAGTTGTCGACCTAGTACAAAATTGTAAATAAAAAAATTGATTTTTGATTATTTAAAATGTTCATTTTGAAATGGATTAAGTATATTATTTTTCAGTAAGCCTTAGATCAGTACTCACATACGGGTTTACTCAATCGAGCAAATATGTCGAGTAAAAACCTCGGCACGGGCTATCGTCCACACATTCAGCATTCATCTGTGCAGTGCCGCGCGAGAAATGTTTTAACTACGATCAACAATGGCAGACTGACGGTCGACTCGCGGACACGTACGTACGCTCGAGTCAAGCTCGACGGCTCGCTTCGAGTAGGTGCGAAGGAAATTACTTTTATTTAATTCCATCTAGCCGGGTCGATGCGAGCCTTCGAGTTGTGAGTTTTGCGGTCCACACGATGATTTTTACGCATTTTGGAGTCAAACTATCGAGTAATACCGAATGTGAGGACTCATCTGGGGCTGAATTTGTTTCTTTTGTTTTTCTCGGTAAAAGATGATGAGATACCAGTGCCTTATTTAATTGAATACTACAATAAATAGCTTAACAAAAGGTCGACAACTAGTTGTTTTACCCTGTTATTTAATTATTATCATTTCGGTGGCTATTCCTTACTGTAATATTAGATCGTTATTATGAAATTATAAATATTATACTGATTATTATTAGAAATATAGATGATATATTTTTTTGATTACCATAAAACTAATTGGTTTTTACTTTAGCTTTCATTTGGAGCACAATGTAATATGAATTTCCATTATAGTTCCGCTATTTAGATTAATGTTACCCAACTACGGCAAAGGTGCCGATTCTGTTCACAAACTAAACTAAATTTATGTTCAATGCATCTTTTTCTTTCTATTTCTTTAAGAAAAGGACAGAAGATAAATTTTAGTTTAGTACTGTCAAACGTCACTACTCCATATACGTTTAGACGTGATTAAAAACTTGCCTACTAAAATTACGTCAATTTACGTCAGGCGCTGATTAATTTGACAGGACTTCACTCGCGACAATCTAAAAAGTCCGTTTTGACGTTTCGTTCTCGTACATGTAATAAAACGTTAAGCCTTGAGAATCAGTTTTTATCAATTTAGATAAGTCGTAAATTAAAAACTCTCTAAGTATGTTCAGTCGATATGTCTCGAGAATCAGTTTTTAAGAAACGATTTTTTTTTTCATCTCTACACAAAGCATTTTGATAGCTGTCAAAACGGACTTCTTAGATTGTCGCGAGTCTTCTGTCCTTTTCTTAATGAAATAGATAGAAAAAGATGCACTGAACTTAAATTTAGTTTAGTTTGTGGAGAACAGAATCGGCACCAAAGCCTAAAAAGAGTGTTTTGTTTCAGTCCTTGTGTCCGCAGAATTTTGCCTTTCAGTACACTTAAAAGAAACCTTATATGCATAGTATTAGGGTTCAATTTTGACTTACCCAATAAATGTAATTGTCAATGCCAACAAAAAGTGTACATATTTATCTGTGACCAAATTTTAACTTCTAGTATAGTACTTATAGACATATTTTTGCACAAACCATTCCATATTACGTAAAAGTTCTGTTAGATAAATTGTATAAATGTTGTCACAGTAATATCTTGTTCTATCTGCTAGTATAACAACTGTACATTATAAAAGTCCCTAATTTATTGAATGGATCGCTGCGCGTGGACGTAACCGCTACTGCTATGCATGAGACCCTGAGTTCTATTCCCGGGTCGGGTAAATTTTATAAGGTATTTTCCGTCTGGTCCCAATAGCAACATGAGTCTGAATTTGTGCCCGGTTGATGGCAATATGCGCGCCCCCTATTACATGGGACTTAAACATAACTGGCGAAATGTGGGTGTTCTATAGGCACACCGCTCCCAAACCCTTGGGGGTATACAGTTATGTTATTCGGGAGGATTGTCTGTGAGAGTGAGACACAGCTATATGCTAGAAAGAAAAAAACAATGAAGTTGTCGATTATCATTGCTGAATAAACTAGTTAATTCGGGCGTGACTTTGCGGAAAACCATTATAAAATACAATAGACGTAGATATATTTAGTAACCTGTTCCGCTTGACTATTCTTCAAGAGTCATAAAAACAACTGAAAAAAAAAACAACGTGTTGCCACACCGAGCGCTGGACGCAGAGCGCAGCGCTCGGTGTCGCAACACGTCGTGTTCTGGTTTGCAACTGGTCAATCATCATCCTGAGGATAACGCGATGAGAGGTGAAACATGTGTCGATTTCTTACAGGATTTTTTATGACTCTTGAAGAATAGTTAAACGGAATACGTTACTAAATATATTTACGTCTATTGTATTTTTTCATTTTGCTGAATAAACTATTAAAATTGAAAATGTATAATGTAGATAGCCTTAGCCATTAGAAAGAGCATCGTAAGTACTTTGAGGTCATCCTGGGCAGTTAGTTCCACTATCAATAGCTAATATTTCCACTGCGAGATGAAGCATAGCTGCAAGGTATTCTATGCAATAGTACCTGGGAGCTCTGCTCGCATGAAATACGTTGCAAACATATTTTCCCAGATCTGCTCAACTGTCGATTGGCCTTTAGAAGGCGATAACAATTTTCTATTCTGTCTCGTTAGTGGCAGTTGGAGGTTTATGAGACCTATACTCCATTTGAAATAAGATTAGACATTTAAACAAACCTGTTTTACAGTCCTTTCAACCGATTTTGACTTCTATACCCCTACGGTATAGAAGTCAAAATCGGTTGAAAGGACTGTCCAATCTCAAATCTCTCATCAAATCTGGACAATCCTTTTACCTATATAAGGATGGCATTAAAAGCAAAATAGCTTACACAATACCAACTGTCTATTGTAGCTGCCATTTGTCATGCCACCACGCAATAGAAGTCAAAATCGGTTGAACGGACTGTAAAAAAGGCTTATTTAAATGTCTAATCTTATTTTAAATGGAGTATAGCTAGATTGATTTTTCGCCCAGGATAGAATAACTTAATATACCATCTAATGAGATTGATTCATTGACATTATAACAGAAATAGAATATAATTGAAAAATTTACGTATAACTATGATAACCAGGCTGTCTATAATGAAATATCATGGAACAGTGGTGGCCCGGGTCCGGCCCCGACTTACGAGTTGAAAGTCGTGGGTTCGAACCCGGGCAAGTGCTTCACTTTGTGTAAATAATTTCAGCACCACTGCTCTCAAAACTGTGAAGGAAAACATCGTGAGGAAACCGGCATGTCCTAGAACCAAAAATTCGAAGACATGTGACATCTACCAAACCGCACTGGGCTCGCGAGGTGGATAACAGGCCCATTAGTTATTGTTTATTATTTGTTACCCAAGTATATGCTAATTACATTTTTAAATATTTCTTAAATTAAAAAGATAATATAAAAAAAAAAAAAAATATTATTATAGATAGAGCCTGGTTATCTATGTGATATATGCCTAAAAATAGTCTTCCAAAAAATGGTATACTTTTTCAGTATAGTGCCGCCCGCAATCTGTCCGTGGCTTGTAAATAATTAGCCGCAATCTTTAGGTAATTTAATCGTATTTAGGCTTAAATATCGTAGTGAGAATTGTATTCAATCTTATACAGGGTCAAACTAAATTTGCTAGCGAAACCCCATACCTCACAAAAAATATAATTATCATCTGCCTAGCCTTTTACCAACTATGTTGGGGTCGGCTTCCAGTTTAACAGGATTCAGCTGAATACCAGTATTTTACATGGAGCGACTGCCTATCTGACCTCCGTAAATTCAGTAACTGGGTATCCCTTGTTAAGACTGGTTGTCAGACTTTCGGGCTTCTGACGACCCGTAACGACTGTCACAATCGACGATCCACAAATGACAGCCGGGACTAACGGCTTAACGTGCTTTCCGAGGCACGGGGCGTGGCTGTGGCGTGGCAAAAATCATATTAAATTAATTTGTTTTTTGTTTTATTATGTTTAGATAACGATTCCCATCACGCCTGCGGAGTTTCGTTTGGTAATTTAATTTCACCCTGTATAAAGCATCGCTAGAACTACAATGATCTTTTGACACCTATACTCTATTCGAAATAAGATTTGAAATTTTTCCAAACCTTTTTTACAGTCCGTACAACCGATTTTGAGTTCTATTGCGTTGGTAGCATGTACAAGGGCAGCTGCTGTAAACAGTTGGTATTGTAACCACTTTTTTACTTTTAATGCCTTCCTTATGCCTACGGTATAGAAGTCAAAATCGGTTGAACGGACTGTAAAACAGCTTTGGAAAAATTTCTTATCTTATTTCGAATGGAGTATAAGTGACATTGATAGGGTTGTTGGTAAATATTTGTGAAATTGTCACTGAAATTGTATTGATAAAACAATGGCGGCGTTAGTTCCGACTTTGGCCACGCGCCAAAAGGGCGTTGTAGTGTTGTTGTACATTTTGGCATTTACGTATTATTTTATAAACGGTCTATAGGCACGTTAAGATTTTTTTAATATTTCATCTTTATTTTTAAATCAGTTATGTAGTACGGAGTGCCATGGCATTATGTAAAAAAAAAAAAGAATAGCTGCCCAAATGGGCGTAGTCTACACTGACTGCTACAGTCTTGGGATAGTGTAGAGAGAGCTTAAAATCCTCAGAAGACAGGTTATAGTACTCACAAGAGAAAAAGACGTATGTCTGAAAATTTCAATGTCCTGTCTCCTGTATAAAGGTTTTAAAAGTTTATCCAAATGGTAGAACTGATGCAATAAAAGTTATTCCATGCAACGAAATTCTGGGTTGAAATAGCGCAACGTTCTTGGCCGGAGCAACTTGGCCTAAACCTAGCCTCAATCACGTGTCTACGCGGACAAGTATTCAATTTATCTATTGTAGACAAGCTTTGTGCCATACTATTGTATCAATGTATAGATGCAAAGCTTAAGGGTAATATATAGGGTGTTTTGTGCATCGTTTGCCAAATGAAAATGGTGGATAGGAGGGGTAATGGGCCCCAAAAGAAATTGTCGGGCCCACGGGATTTTTTATTATTATTTTTGAAAAGTCAGCCTTTGTACTTACATAAAAAAAAAGGTATTGGTTCTCCAATGTTTTTTTTTTATTGTAATGTTTCATGTTGTATGATTCGATCAAAATCTAAATTACTTGCAAGTAACATCTAGCGTTTTCCCTTATCTGGTTTTAAAAAGGCCAAGTGAGGCCAAGAATTTTTTTTGGGGCCTGAGATGTTACCGTATTACCCCTCTTATCCGCCATTTTCATTTGGCATACGATGCACCAAACATCCTGTATATTGTGTACAATATTTTTATCTTAAAAAGCGACGCGCGCGTTACTTGTGGTAACCAAGTGTACAAATACGCTGTGAATGTGTGTGTAAGCACAGGGGCTCCTGGTACCGTCCGAGAAAATGGCGGAATCTGAACTGTGTGTGCGTGTTATGTGCAGACGCTACTCGTCTTCACGCACACATTCACAGCGTGTATATGTGCTATATAAGATTCAATTGCAATATCAAATAGGTAGTATATTAGTAATTTTGTATTGCAGTTTCATGCCATCAAAAAATCGCCCTGCGCAGGCACATGAGGTTCAGAAAGGCCGTTATTTCCTGAAAGCTGCCTTTGTAAACCTTTTTCGTATGGCTACCAGCATTCCCATTTGGATAACCTCTAAAGATGGAACTATATTTTGGATATGTGATTGTTATGAGACTGGAATGTATTTATTTAGAAAATTCTAAATTTAGTTTTAGTTATTTTTCCTTTTGGCCGCCTTTTGATTTGAATACTTATTAATTTTCGCAAATATTCATAATTATTATTTTTAAATGAATACATTGCTTGATTTTTCGACATTTCTATTTGTATAGAAAAAGTTGCTTTGTGTAAATATTCATTCCATTAATTTTGTGTTAAACCAGTTGGAGACTATGTACAGTCAACCGCACCTTCTTGTAACAGTTTGACTTTGACAGCTCTTTTATTATGTAGCAGTGAAGGTCATTTTCGTAGTTCAAGTGTTGAACCATACAAAGTAATAGTTACCGTACTAGGTACAGTCAGAAACTGTATAGTCTGCAACGGGCATAACATTTGTTATTGATTCATACATTATTTTTAAATTAATATTTCTTTCATGTTTTTTTTTTTTTGTATATTTAAATGGGTCTAAATAAGAATATTACAATTTACCTTAAATACCCCAAGTTTAAAAAACAACGATTTTATTTTCATTGTTCTTACATAGCCCCATTTAAAAATATATATAAATCTCGCGTGCTAAAGATGCCACTTACATGAAATTTAATGTAAAATAGTTAACTGTAATTAATGAAATAATGTAAGGAATTGAATAATAATGTAATTATGTATACTTATGTACTGTGATCCCCCGAACTACGTTGTCATATCTAATGTCAAAGATTTGTTAAAATATATGAATAAATTAGGAAATATTGTTGTATTAATAGTACTGTTTCCCTGGTGTTTGCAAAATTGTGTCATATTTTGTGTGTCGTTGAGCTTAAAATCGAGCAGCAGGATTGGTAAAATGATTTCATGTGATATCTAGCAACACTGATATCGGAGATATCAGAGATATAAAATTTGTCCTTTTATGTCTCATTTAAGGTCCAATTTTATCCGAAACTGACCCGCTGTTACACCCGCCTCGCTCAGCTCCTAAGGGTCGTAGCGTTATTTTAAATTGCCTATAATAACCTCAAAAAGATTTTTCAAAACCAGGCAGGTAGTTCCAAAGATTAGGGCGTTCAAACAAACAAACTCTTCAGCTTTATCATATTAATATAGATATAAAACTTTTATTAGCTTGCAGAACTTACAAAGTTTTAGCATACCTAGTAGTTTCCTTTACTATATTGTATTAATATGCGGAACCTTGGATAAAAACACAAGGGATAAAGAAAATGCAGGTGTGATTTTCAAATCAAATATATTTCATGGAACCCGTAGCGTTTCTTAGCTGTTTTTATAAAATTTATACAATTATTTATAATAATTTACTAATTCATTTTTACAAACGCGTCCTATAAATTGTTTATATACCATTAGCTAATTTTTTTTAACCTAGCGTCTCGCTGACAATAATTGGCACCATTTTATTTATGTCACGGGACAGACTAGTGTGCGTTTCATCAAATAGTTTCTTTGCCGTAATGTTGGCTCCACTGATAAATTTTAAAAACAGAACTGTTAGGTACCGCCTGTTGAGGCGTAGCGTATTCGTATTGGTCCTACAACAGTGGAGCCAACATGACGGCATAGAAACTCTTTGATGAAACGCACTCTATCTCGTTTCGAAACTATTACGTCACTCCCTGTGTCGACATTCATTACAAGTTTGTCAATGAAACATAAGAAACGCTAAACTAAACAAAGATGAGATTCGAACACAGACAAGATTTACAGCGGAATTTACAAAATGAAAACTTTTAAATAAGTATAAACCGCAACTTAAAGATAATAAAAAATCAGGAATATAATATGAGTACAGTTAATTTTTTTCACACTGGTACACTATCGCTGCACGAAAAAGGTTCTATTCATAGGTACTTATTATTAAAAAAAAATATAAATAAAAAGTAACAATAGGTAATAAATAGGTCGGAAGTATATAAAAATAAATCTTTTTTTAAATACTTACTAACTAGTGAAATTAACTAATAAAAATAATCATTAAAACTCGCTTGGCAATCGAAATCTTTAAAGCGAAGTGAGCACAATTTCGGTAATCCTGTGTACGGTTCGGGTATCATTTGCACAAACGGACTTACATCTAAAAACGACACAAACGGCCGAACTTTACATTCACTTGTACAAATTAAAACCAACCAATATATCTATAGGGCCAGTTAAACTAACCAAGGTAACCTGAAATATGAAGTTTTTTTTTTTAATTTTATCTATTAATTTTTAATTGGATTTGTTTTAATCAATTAGTGAAACTAGCCCTTTTATGAACATGAATAATAAATAATTAAACTCAAATGAAATTAATACAATCAACTCCCTGAGTTTTGTAGTGATAAATCTAAGTGATGCATAAGCCACATGCGTGATTTCATATTTATAAACTAACTAGCAACAGATTGTGAATACAAAATTTCAATAAAAACTAAATTCAAAGTTATGTTTCTTGGTAATTAAGTTCAAATTCGTACAGCAAAGAAGTTATTGGTTTAGAACCTACCTATTATATAAAATGAAATACTATCTTGTAAGAACTATAATAATTAGGCTCTTGAAAAGATAATACAAAAATGTAATAAAATGAATTGTAGATTGAAAATAAAAAAGCGTAAGTATTTTTTTAAATACTGTGATTGGAATGCGTCGCGAATCAGTTGTCGTTTTGAGACATTCGAGAGGATGAGATGACTATCGGGCGAAGCTATCGGCTGGTAGGAAGCGGTGTAAGCAACCAGTTGACACCTCGACACTCAGTCGCCATCTCAGAACGACACCTAGACAATAAAATCGTAAATCTCAGTCGGATCCCACGAGACAGAACAGATGACCAGCATCGACACCAAAGGCTGCCTCAAATTTTCGAATTTCAATACTAGGAGGTGATTCAATGTACTTTACACTTCCCTACATAAGAAGCTTACAACATTTAATAACATATAAACCATAAAATACATAATAATAAATGTCCTTAGTATTACTTAATACAAATTACAATAACATTACATTTAGTTGCGAACATAAAACTATTTACTTCGCTTAGGACTAGAATATGTTGAGGAAGAAAGCAGATTCACCAGGATCATTGTCTATGGTCTGCTTATGGCAAAGCGGTCGTTGCGTAACCGTTGCGTTGGAAGTTGGTACAAAACTGCGTAGTTTATTTTACACGGTAAGATGCGCAGGCGTCGGAACGGTTTGGTCGCGATTGTTGTATTTAGCGTTTACCGACGAAGTCGATCATCTGATCAATTTGTTCCTTTTCGTCGTATAGGTACAATGACTCCATGCATCCCTTGAAATAGGGCGATGTGAAGCATTTCTCCCTGGAAAATAAAAAAAATTGAAATTAATTTCGTGTATTAGGGTGGTTTTAGAGGTAGGCATAGCAGGTAGCAGAGAGTTTTATAAAAGAAGAGACAATTTTTTTTTCGTCAATCAAAATAATTTTCTAAATCCATAGTAAAATGAAGGCAAATTAAAAGTCTATTATCTTATTTTTTTTTTTTAATAAAATCTATTAATAATATTAAAATGGTCGTGTCCAAAAGGCGACTGCAAAAAGCTGAGTTAATTTGTTGGCTTGTAAAATTCTGCATTATTAGTAGGAAAATAAATAAATATTCCAATAAAATACATTTAATTTTATGCTATCCCTTTATAGCGAAATGTAAGGCAGATAAGTCACTTCAGTATATCGATAAATATCGGAACTTTTTAATGATAAAAAAAAATATAAACAACTACCGGCCGCCAACGGCTTCGCCCGCGTGATATCTTTATAAATTGTAGCATAAGGTGATTAAATAGCATTCTACTGGTGAAAGATTTTTTTAAATCGGTCCTCTTCGGTTTGGTAGTTTGAGTTTATACATTACAAACAAACAATTTTTTTTTTTTGTACTGAATTAATTTGTCTTATTAGTGCAAAGTGTAAATAAGTTTGCTCAAGCCATCTAATGTGTTATCTGCCTTAGTCATATAAACTTATAATAGTGCATAAGGTTATTATTACAATATAGTGCTCAAAGATGTAAATTATTATAATAGTGCTCAAATAAAGTTATAGATTATAATAGTGCTGGAAAGTAGGCGAAAAGGCATGCTGTTAATTCAGCTTCTAAAATGCTAAAAAACAAGAAGATATTAAAAAATGCTGTGAAAGGAAGATTAGACCTTTTTTACCTGAAGTTTATACTTACGATCCTTGGTTTGTGTTTTTTTATTATTAATATTATTTTCGTTTTTGCATAGCAGTGTTAAAATAGATTGCGATATATATAGCGTGCTGTTATTACCCCAAAGCTGAAGGAATGCTTGACGCATTAGAAAGAGATAGATATAGGAAATATAAAGTTGTGAGAAGGAGAGGCAAAATAAATTCGGTTGGTACCTAATTCCCAGCCGGGGGGACGGCCCCGTGTAATATTCTTATATATTCCTTGAACTGTTCTAACTGGTCAGTTTCTTGAAGCACCTCCACGCAGCCTTTGAAGTAATCTGTCGTGAAACAGTCTTTCCTGTGCCCCAACAAGGAATAATGCACTTTAATACATGTTCTTTAAGGTTGGAATTGAGTATGTTGGTTTTGAATTGTGAATTTCGTAGTGTTATCGTTATTATGCAAAATATCTCTAAAGTGTAATGTGACTATCATAGCTTATCTTATCTAATCAGGCTTATCTTTACAACACGAGTCAAAATCGCAATTTCGTGTAAATTAATTCAGAATTCCAAACCAACCATTCTCAACTCGAAATTTCCGCCATAATCTGGCACAGATTCAACAAAAAAACTGTAAAACGTCACATTTGAAAAAGGAATCATAGACAAAACGCAACGAACCTGCATAGGGTAAAGAGCTGTGGTTCTCTGAAGAGGTTGTAGCAGTCGTCGCAGATCCTGTCGAGGCGGGCAAAGATGGCCGCGTCGTAGACTCCTTTGCACTCGAGGGTGAAGAAGGAGCGCCGCGCGACGTGGTGCGACGACGAGGGCGGCGCCGCTGCGCCCAGGGCCACCGCCACCACTGCCGCGCACGCCAACTGAATCGAACTTAGATGCATCTGGAAAAAAGAAAAGGTAAATCGTTAATAAAGTTACAGAAAACAGCAGCCCAATTGCATAACATTCTTACGCCCGGTTTCTGGAACGAAAATCTACACAATTAAGATTAGCGAACACATTGTCAAGCCCGCATAGCCTAGACCGCTAACATTGGTTGAATGAATCTTGAGTTGCGTTTAATTTTGACGCGTCGATAGTTTTCGTTCGTTTTCGGAAACGCACGTAACTAAGTCCGAAACTAAAGTTTTGAGCTTAGGGAGAAACGAAAATTTCGTTCACAATCTGAAGAATTGTGAAGGAAACTGCACCATGTTTGAAAAATTCGTCTACTCGACAACGTAATCTAGCGCATTGACTATTGTTGAATTTAAATTAAAGACATTGTCATTGCAAGTGTTTTACGCGCGATAAGAAACTCAAGTTGTGGTGAACAGTGGGCTGCTGGATTGATGTACCTAATTAGCCAATGATATAATTTTATATTGAATGGCATTTAAATAATTATTGATAGAAAAGAGGATTTCCCTCATAAATACGGTTTATCATACCTGTAGGTATTTATGAACTTAGTCATGATTTTACTTTACTTCGAACACCTATAATTGGCTTATAAGTTGCGACAAACGCTTAAAAATAGATGTTTACCGTTTGCAGGTAAAATTATTCACACCAGGAAGAAGGTATTATAATTAGACGGGCATTCGTATACATGCATAACTTTTACAGTTATTATAATAAGCACTTTAACATTATCAATACGTAAAAGGCCGTTATTTAGTAACGGCGAGGAGGATCAAAGGAGTGCGCGGCCATGGCGCAATATTACGCAGCTTCTGCGCCTGGGCAGCGCGTGTTGTCACGCGGTTAAGGGAAATACGCGTATCATAGCCAGTATTTTATTAAACCACATAGTGTAAACGTAGGTATGTGATGAGCTGTACCTAGGTAATTTCCATTAATTGATCCATTGTTAAAACATACTACTTATTTAGTTACAAACTACTAGCTGCGCCCTGCGGTTTCACCCGCGTAAGTCTCGATCCCATGGGAGTATCGAGATAAAAAGTATCCTATGTCCTATTCCAGGTCATCGTCTACCCCTTTGTCAAATTTCATCCAAATCCGTTCAGCCGTTTTAGTGTGAAAGCATAATAAACAAACTCACTTTCGCATTTATAATATTACTTAGAATTTACAACATGTTAAAGTATAGGTACTTAGTACCTAACGGTAAAAAGGCTTTGATTAGGTAGCCTAATTTAATCAATTCCTGTCGAGGGTGATATTAAAGAACAGTTGTTTTTTTTAAAGCTATGTGATGCAGGTACCTAAGGACTACTTTAGTAAAGTCTCCGCCACTAAGACTCCGCCTTAACTAATACATCGATAGATTAAAACGCAAAGTGAACGGGCGATTATCTTAAAGTGGACTCTGTAGTTAGGTAAGTACCTACACGGTGGCCCAGTATTAGTGGGTAAGCAGGGAAATATGAAACTAAAACTGTAGGTTCTTTTACATATTTGCGGAATTTGCCTGCGGATCATTAAAGAGAAACTTCACGAGATTGCAGAACCTTTCCAATATTTCATGCATTTTCTTAGTAAGTAAATCCAGCACTAACTGTGAAGGAAAACATCCTTACTCATTTATAAATTTTGTGAACATAGGGTAAAAATTATACAGATGTTTTACAAAGAAATGTTGGTCCATCCATACTAAGTACGTCCCGCCAGAAACTAATCTGATAACTAATACATACTGAGCAAACTTGTTGATGACTGTTGGTATGAAAAGAGGGTTTTGTTGTGAAGTAGATCAGTTACTAGCAGATGTATGCCTATGGGTATCTCAGGCGTTTACCATAGTGTAAGGCACCATATACATAGCTATAGATTATCAAACTATTATCGGCAATCTCGTTGTAACTTTAGAGCGATTAACTGATAGATTTTGTCTTTTAAATAATTGTGTTACATAAAGTTGTTCGATTAGTGTTTAAAATAAGGATTAGTTAAGGCGTGTACGCACGAACGAACAAAGCATGGTGAACACGAACATCGAACACGGAACATTTGGTTCGTACGTCCAGACGTAAATTAGCAAAGCGAACACGAACAACATACGAACACAGTTGACTTGTGTTCACACATTCAACCACCTCGCTGTCTTTAGGAGCCATGGATTCACCAATGTTCGCAATGTTGCAACAAACTCCGAACACCGTCCACACGGAACAATGAAATTAGATCGCCACGATCGTTTTTGACGAACACAGTGTTTGATGTTCGTTAGCGGTACGCACATGCAAACAAGGGTTCAATGTTCATGTTCACCATGTTCTTGTTCGTTCGTGCGCACACGCCTCTATGTTTCAATTAGCCAAGCCTGGGGCTGTTCAAGAGACATAATTGCTGGTAGAAAATAAATGGCAATAGATAGGCGATTACTGTAGCTTAAATTAAGGCCCTGGGGTCTTAATGCTGTCTAGTTAAATTATACTTGGTGTTTATTTATTATTATTTATCTATCCGAACTTCGCGCTGAACCAAATGTTGACATGAGGCGTGGGAGTGAGTGAACATACGCTTAAGTGATAACCTGCCAAGTTATAGTAACACTTTACCGTATATTGTGTGTTTAATCTATTTTAATGAAGAATAGACGTTTCTGTGCTACCAAGCACTATTGTAGACCAACTATACTAATAAATGAAGCAGGAAATTTCACAACTTACAACATATTCCACGCTCCTTTCCCTAGCTTTCCAATCAACACGGATATTAGGAACTTGTGCAATTTCTATATTGAACATTAACGATACCTCATGTTTATTGAACTTTAAGTACTTATATGTGGACTTGGGACTTAGTCAACACGATTCGTAAATCGATTAGAGTATGTTGGAGTAAGTTCGTCCCTGGCATAAGACCGTACGAATCAAATTCTGCAACATTTTATTGCAAAAAAATACATTTTGCCTTGATCGTCGTCGGGGCAGAATTACATGGCAAAAATGTTTTAGAATTAGATTAGAATTTAGAATTACATGGACAAAATGTTTTCCACATTTAAATTAACCGGGAATTTGATCAGCGCTGAATTTACTATCTAACACACTACACATGGAGATTTTTTTCTAAAGTCAGTAGGTAATTTTACTTAATCATCTCATTAAAAATTTAAATGCGATTACTCATCACATTTTTGTCGTCTTATTTAGAACTTCTGTAAATTATACTTGTAGGTACCTAGTTACTGTTATTACCTATTTAATTACATCGATTAAATGAGCATAGTAGCGTAATTGTTGTAGAAAAACTGCAGGTGTCGATTAAATAATCACGCCATATCACCTCCGTGTAAGGCGAAAGGCATATTGTTGTGATTGGACGGTGGACACTTGAAACAATCATTTATTTCGAGTTCATCTCAAGCCTACTTTGGATGACTCATGCAAGGTGATTGTCCTAAACTATGTTAATGGGTAGTTCTGACCTTATTTTTTGTAATTTTATGTGCGAAAGTACAGACTTTAATGGTTGTAGATCATTTTTGCAAATGAAAAGTGAAACTAATTTCACTTTCTAAGGTCATTTGATTACCTATAATGACAAGATATTAAGGTTGTATTGCGGTATACAAAAAACCTCAAACCTCACCTTAAAAAACGGCACTGCAAAAAATCTCATCTCCGAATCAAGAGCAAAAGTTTAAAACAATTTTCCCATTGTTTCATATCAATAATACCAAAAACTTGTCACTACTTAACCCTCCGCCGCGAACGCACTTAAATAAAGTGTTATCCATCTCAATAAACCAACATAATATACCTATACGTAACGTTTCCTGATTGGGCCAAGTGGACCGGTTCTGACTTCGGTATCGGTATAAAGTGAGCCGACAGTCTGACAAAAAATGTGGAACAGAAGTTTTACACATCAAAATGGGGCTTACGGATTTTCCGAACCAAAAGATCGCAACGCGCTGCGGATTTTGTGTAATCCAACGCTTTCTGGGAGTAAAAAATATGAGGAAATCACCTTGAAAAGCTCAATTATCTTCCGTTTGAGGTCTAACTATACAATTTACAAAAACTGAGCCTTCTTTAACATATTTTTGTGTCGATACGTCGGCAGTCGGCATCGCTTTAACGATTCAGTAACGAGGGACGCCCCCAGGCAAAGGTGATTCATGGACGATTTTATGAAGTTATTATGCCATGGTGGGCTCGTTCAATGGTGGTCCGATGGTAAGTAGTTGTCAACGAGTACTTGTGTGGTAGGTACACAGACTGGATTACCTGCTACCTTTAATGTAGGTATAGATAGGCTACTTGCACTTGTTCAGTTGAATTTGTTATTAAATAACAGTCGAATCACTGCAGTACTGGTCAAAAATGTGAGTCCATTTATAGAGGAGTTACGGGTAAATTTTTAAGAAACTGCATAGCTTTTTTTAGGAAGGTAGGAATTATTAGTACCTATTTCGCCAAGGACATTTTTTTTACTATGTCATAATTATGTGCGACTTCATTATAGCAGTGCACTGGTCTTTTCAGTTTACCAAACCGAACGGTCTTTAAATTACTAAATACATAATCCAGATACAACCGTAAACTTTCAGATCCAACCCTTTCACTGCTACGATACAATGCAGATCTTAAAATCATTCAGAACAGACGTGCATTGTGCAATGCACTCAGCTTTCTCAAAGAAACAATGCAGCAACTGTGTTAAAGTGAAAAGAAGTGCATAGAGGAAGATAGTATCATAGTAATACAGGTTGGAAAGAGTTATACATCCTTCGAAATAAATTGGAGTGAATACTCTATGTCACTTTCGGTGTCAATTTTAGGTACTATTATTTTAGGTTAATTTGTTCATTGAATTGAATATTAACTAACTTTAGGGATAACTATAATAATTCAGCAAAATGCATCTTACGAAAAGAAACCGGGTATGAGTTTTTCAGTGTGAATTTCACTGTCATTTGTAGTGTAGGGTTAAAATCATTTTTAACCGACTTCTTCAAAAAGGAGGAAGTTCTCAATTCGTCCGTAAGATTTTTTTTTTTTTTGTATGTTTGTTACGCCATTACTCCGCCAATTATGAATCGATTTTGATGATTCTTTTTTTGTTTGGTAGGTCATGCTTCCGAGGTGGTCCCATATAAATTTTCCCGCTTAGTTTATCTAGACGATATCCTTTTTGACTCCTTCACTGTTATTTACATAGCGGGTAGTGGTATTCGGATTTGTGTGGGGTAGGTACCACAACTAAAAAGTGAAAAATAACTTTAATTTCGGAAGTCGGTGTCTTTGCTTTTCAATTTCCGTTTTTTGCCACCGACTTCCGAAATTAAAGTTATTTTTCACTTTTTTAGTGTTTTTTTTGGAAGTCGGTTTTTTTTTTTGTAAAAAGTTTTTATACTAATGAATTTTAGGTACAAATATGCACACTTTCCTTAATCTGGATGCCACTTGGCAGCCGGTATTTCACTGCAGGCCAATTAAAACTCTACTTCTTTGAAAAAAAAACATTAGTAATAAATAGATACACTAGATAGAACCGAAAAAATCGTTTAGTAAAACTAGGCTTCTAACTAGCGGTTTGTGATGTAGGCTGAACAGACATAGAATAATACATGAGAACATTATCGAACTAGTTAAAACCAGTGCCTACTGCATTTTAGAATTGGAACGTTGGTTAGATTAGACGTACGCGCTAATGATAAATTTGAAAAGGCGAGTTAATTTTTCAGCACTTTTACTCATAGCCCATTTCATTTGGGAGAATCAATTGCTCAGAATGTATGCTAAACTCTACAATCACTGTCATGACTTCATGATTTTAAGACTACTTAGTAATGCATTATTTTTTAGGGATCCGCACCCAAAGGGTAAAACGGGACCCTATTACTAAGACTCTGCTGTCTGACCGTCTGTCACCAGGCTGTATCTCATGAACCGTGATGGTAAGACAGTTGAAATTTTTACACATGATGTTTTACACATATGTTGCCGCTATAACAACAAATACAAAAAAAAAAGGGCTTCCATACAACAGACATGATTTTTTTGCGGAATCTTTGTGCGCGAGACCGACTCGCACTTGGTCGGTTTTTTTTTAATTTTCCTCAACTAAAACATGTTTAATCGCCAAAGCCCACAATTAATAAAATTGCAGAACGAATGCCACTCTAAAGGAATTTAACCTGCTGCACTACATATAAATTAACATAGCATCCAATTCATTGAAAACTTAACTTTCTTCCGTCTTCACGGCTACGGAATAGCTACGTTTCACACGAGGACATCAATAATGTAACAGCGGGCACAAACTGTCACTTGTTACACAAGTGTGCGGCTGACGTAGTGTGTTCATTGGCCTATAGATGTTGGGCAATTGTTGCCTGACAATTGAGCAACTTTTCCCGGATCGCTAAACATCGTAATGTAAATACTTAACTGTCGATTTGCACAACAGGATCATGAGGCCTGATGGACGTGATGATAGTCCAAATCTTATTATATAAATATTTACCTGCTTACTTTGTATATAACAAAATGAAATGTGGCTCAATCAATCAATCTGCCTAGCCTTTTCCCAACTATGTTGGCGTCGGCTTCCAGTCTAACCGGATGCAGCTGAATACCAGTATTTTTCATGGAGCGACTGCCTATCTGACCTCCACAACCCAGTAACTTGGTAATAGGATACCCCTTGGTAAGACTGGTTCTCAGACTTTCGGGCTTCTGACGACCCGTATCGACTGTCAAAGATCCACGAATGACAGCCGGGACCAACGGCTTAACGTGTTTTCCGAGGTAAGGAGGAGTCTAGGTTTGTGAAGATGGTCACCCATTCACGGTCCAACCCCAGCAAGCGTACCTTAACGTGATGGATCAACCTGTGCGGCTGTTATTACTTAACTACGAGCTTTTCATAAAAAAAATGAATATGTGGCTATGCACTAAACATAGTGTGCTTAAACATTACAAGTTCACAATCAGTAATTTCCAACTATACTAACGTTCAGCCAATAACTAAGTGCGACAGTTGCACAACAGTTGTCGCGCGTATGTACGCAGCTTTACAGTCCA
Organism: Lithophane ornitopus; assembly: GCA_948473465.1. NCBI lineage: Eukaryota > Metazoa > Arthropoda > Insecta > Lepidoptera > Noctuidae > Lithophane > Lithophane ornitopus. Next base: position 2,384,464 of record OX419630.1, on the reverse strand, counting down.
CGCACTCACGCGCAGGGTGCATAGCAATTATAGATAGCAGACTGCTCGGCTGCCGCCCAACGACACTGGATTGTGTCGGATACATGCTTACGTAGATGTGCTGCATAGCTTTATTTGATCTGAAGTGGTCTTCCTAGGTCCTCATTGAGATATTGATTAGTGGACCAATTAGATAAGATATTTGGGTATTCCTATAGGTAATACCGGTAGAATTAAGGCCTCCGCAGACAGGCGCAACGCGATTCTGGGTGGAACACCTTCTATGAAAATAGGGAAATTGTTCTACGGGTGTCGCGCCGTCGAGTTGCGCTTATCTGCAGAAACCTTTAGCCTTCTTACTTGTTGCATAAACAATAGGTTCGTACTTTTAAAGTGGAAAGCAAAACTTTTAGTTGAGTACGAGATTTAAGGTATGTTTTGTCTAAGAGACATCACATGACAAATAAACGTTGTTCGATCTGTTTTGAGCGCTTAAAATGGACTAAGCATTTAGGTGTCAGGTAAAATCATCGTTTCAAGTGTCATTTTGCACACGAGCAACAAACGAATACATCAGCTTCAACTCTGTATCCAATATGCACATAAATAAGTCCTCAGAACTTGGACCGAGTCCGGCGTGAGATACACAGATACAACGTTACGCAAAGCTTGTGAGAGTGTGCGTCGATTCGCCGCACACGCACCGCTCGGCACGCCCTCTGCATGGCAATTACTGCGACTACTCGACTAGCTAGACTGCCCGGCAGCCACCCAATGCGCCTGCAATCCTGCTTGCTATGCGCGGCGTAAGCGCAACTTTGTGTACGAGAAAAACTGCCATGTAGATTGGCTTCGTGTGGGTAAACAAGGTGGGCGAGAAATTGCTTTAGTTACTAAAATAGTGTAACGAGTTTATAACTGCGAAATCGAATTAGTTTTGCGGACTAGTTTATTCTAGATTGGAGCAAAAAGAATGGCGTAAAAGGGCAGAGGCTTGCTTTATAGTAGGTAGGTCGAAAAAGGCTCTACAGTGTGAATAAAAATGCTTGTGATTGATGATATGAAGATTTGTTTAGCAAAGAAGGTAACATGATTCAGTCCTGATTTCCTGAAGGCTGAAATTGGAATTCTTATTACTGAAAAATACCTGGATATTTTAACCAATTAAACAAGTATTGAAATACCTTTATGGTTGGGCAAGAGTCAGCCCCTATTATGTAAGAAAGATGTTTTCCAAATCCTATTTAGAATAACAGTACCACAGACAACTGCATTAAGTATGTCCTCAAATCGCATAGGTATAAACTCTATCATTTTATATTGTTTACAAAATTAACAAATTCTTCTAACCATCTTATAAAGACCTCTTTTGTACTAAGTTTATTATGTACTAAGAGGTCTATCTCGACTGGATGTTCTATAGACGGTATGGCACCGCTTGGTTATACGAGTATTCTGATTACAGACGCCCACAACGAGAAACGGGTAATATTTATTATTTTTCATCTTCTTACGCGGTGTTTTTAATGTAAACAAATACGTTTGTTGTTATAAGAAAGGATAGGCAATCTACCTGGGCACTGTGACGTCAGTCACACTGCAAGTTTGTTTAGCGAGGTGTTTATGGCAATATTATGGCCCACTGTTAGCTGTGCAACGTTTTATGGGATACTAGCTTCCGCCGCCAGCTTCGCCCGCGTGGTATGTCGATAAAAAGTAGCCTGATGTAGATCTCCTTGCCAAATTTTATCGAAATTCGGTCATCGGTTTAGGCGTGAAAAGGTAACATACAGACAGACAGAGTTACTTTCGAATTTATAATATTAGTATGGATAGTATGGATGTCTTTATGTAACTACGGACTTTTACATATGAATAGCGAAAAAATACTTTAATATCTACAAATCAAATCGAGTGACTATAGGTACTTGATTTTTTAAGAGGATTATGAAGGAAACTTTGAATGTCATAGGAGCCCTTCGTTTTCTTATTAATGAGTGTACAGTCAGGTCAATTTATTGGTAAGGAAATTGACCACCTACTTCAATTTGCCGTGTTTCTTTTAGCCATGTCATACAACTGTCAAAGAATGACAGTATGTATAGTTAATCAATTTGCTTAACGATTAATTTCCCTTTTTAGGACTATAGTAAATGGTTACTCTTTGTCATAGTAAAACTACATATCATACAAAAATCAGACCCGCGATCCGTTAAATAAATTCACGAGAAGAGACAATAGCGTGTATGGAGCGCATCGTCCGCCATTGTGTCTGCGCGGGCGCAACCTTCGGGCCGGCCTCATTGCGGCTTTAGCGGATCAATTCCGATGCTCTCACTTCCTATATTCACTGGAAGGAGAAGACTGACTTGATGCTGGATGAGATTAGGACGCAAGAGAGGAGTGTCTTCAAAAAATATCGACTCAGGAGTCTCTTAATCCTAATCCGGTCCAGGGATTTCGTATCGAGAAATATTTCTCAAGAATATAATCAATCGGAAGAGGCTTAGCGATCAGTGTACAAGGTTGAGTAATTAATTTCTGTGATGATTGATGATTCTTTCAAATCGATTGATTATCACTTGTTTTGAGAAAGGAAATGATGAGGGTCTTTGAAAAATTTGTATTATAATAGTATATATCCCGTTCCCTGACTGCTGAAAAGCGACGAAAATCATAGTAGGCTTCGCTGTATCAAGGGAGAGCCCATCACTACAAGGCTCTTTCAGAAAGTCCAAGATTCAAAGTTTGAAGTGGTAGACGTGATAACCAGGGGACAATAGTTACCTGATTGGCTAAGTAAAGATGCAGCTGAACTTTCCATCTACGATAAACTTGCAAACTTTATATCAAAAGCATGCAAAAACAAGATAATATGTACTTAGTAATAGTCTTCCAGACCGAATTTCGTCTATAGCGATCAATCTCAGCGGAGACAAACCTTCGGCGGAGGATATTATAGTGCACAAGGGTGTGCCCAGAGCATTCTCTCTTCCCTCAATCTCATAGTCCGATGGGACGGCAATCCGACACGACCGGAAAGAGATCAGGCGCAGGGCCAAAAGCTTAACGTACCTACTTTCCGAGGCACGGGGGTATCACACCGCTAACTTAAGAAATTCCTAATATAAAAATCCCAAAAACAAATTTCCCGACCCGGGAATCGAACCCAAGAACCGAACGCTCAGCAGTCGTACTTGCGACCACAAAACTAAAGGGGTACTCAAACACGTGTACACATCAGACAAGTGGCAAACATCGTAGTTTCTTTATGTAAGCTCGCTAAACGATTGTGTATCTCGTAGGACAATTAGCAGGCTAGGTCGATGTCGCGTGATGCCTCACTCCCACCAATGAGCGACAATTAGCCGCGTGCGCCGCGATGTAGGTCAACGAGGAATTAGAGAATATGGTGCCGGCGTGATTATGTGTCCCTAGTAATCCGGATTGTAAAGATACGGTGGTAGTGTGGTGCTATGTTGCGGAATGGTGCGATTTCATTATGGGGGAAATCTCCAGTAAAATCTATTAAGGTTTTTTTTTTTACTGCGAATTATAAAGCCGCGGAAATGAAATGAAATGAAATTGTTTATTCTGTAAATAGGATACTGGGCATAAAAAAAGGCTCATGTGAGAAAACTGTCAATGTGCCAAAATTGACTGAAAGACGTTCGTGATGCTCGCTTGAAACAATTTTTGACAAGTCAATAGTAACTGTCACTAAATCCTATGTAAAGCTTTTTGCCCACCACTGATTTCATTGATTCCTGGCCAAGTATTTTGACAGCTTGCTGTTTTAGTAGCCGGTAAATAGTGGTGTACATTATACATCCTACTTTTGTTAATCCAGAAAAGTAGGATGTATAATGTACACCACTATTTCCGACGAACAAATCCTTAACTCTATTTAAATCCATGTAATCAAGATTATCCCCAAACAAACACACAATTAACTTAGTTTTACGATGACATAACACTTATAGAAGTGATAAAGAAGTACGTCCTTAGCCACATCCAGTTAGTTTTAAGTCTGTGCTAGTATCATTGTAAGAAACTGTCGTCATATATTGTCTGATGCCAATTAATTAAGCGATGCTATTTCTGTACCAAGTATTTCGGTACCACTGCTTGAGTATTCATCATATTTATACATAAAATAACATAACATGACACGTGTATTCCCCGAAGGGTAATCCACATTTTGTCAGCTATGTTTTTTAAGTCCCATGTAATAGGGGGCGAGTCGATTGCCGTCACCGGGCACTAATCCAGACTCCGGGCTGCTACTGAGAAATTCCTGATGAAAAACTCAATAACACTTTGCCTGACCTGGGAATTGAACCCAAGACTATTAAAATACCGTTAAATGATAAATCATAAATGATTTATTTCTGTAAGTAGGTTTGTACAAACACTTTTACACGTCAAACACATTTTTTAAACTAGATGAGTTTGGCGTTTCCTGTCTGACTACTCTGAGAAGAAAGGCCGAAACAAACTCAGAGGTCACAGTCTCTTTTCAAGTCCAGACATAATCTTGGTCAGATCATATGAAGACCATGTAGATTGGTGTCTGAAATGGTCTTTTGAGGAAAGAAGCACACAGATTGAGTGGACCTGTCTAGTCAGTGCACGCATTTGTCAGTGATCGTGCAGTTCAACTCAGAATTTAAGGAGCTCAACGATTAGGATAGGATAGGTACCGTTTGTCATAGAGCGTTATGAGGAGTCTGTAATTAAAGAGCATTCATGTTCAAATGAAGCGTCAATTGATTTGTTTAAAAACAAAAACAAATCTTTGAAACTCCAGTGAGCGGGAATAACTTCAAACTTGGTGGGTGTCAGATTAGAAGTTTTATTAACATCTCATTAAAATCTTTTTTTAAATGTTTAGAGTCCGCGCCACCGCTGAATTCCGCCGGTAAATTGTGAACAATTTTTTTTTTTTTTTTAATGCTATTTTGTTCAATAACATTTTTCACTCTCGCGCCGCCTCCAATGGTACTTGAGCGGTCGCGCGGACTCTACACGGTAACTTATACTATCATGTTTATGAGTTTGCAACTGTTGTGTGTACAAGTAGCCTAAAGGAAAATATAGAAAAATTTAAAAATATGCATTTTTATTTCAGTCTCCTGTCTTTTAACTAACGAGTCAATGGACGATAGACTTCAAGAAATAGATGTGTGACCTTAACAAAATAATGACAGTTAAAATTGACAAAATCCTTTCTTCCAAATAATCCGACCTGTCCTAACTAAATTGATTCCACATTCATTCTTCGTTACATCTTTAGAGTCACCGAACTTGATACAAGTTCACTTCTGTCTAGTCCATGCATGGGAGTCGATTGGCACTAGTTGGCAATGTTGAATGTATTCATCGCGGGTACATCGTGCGCCTGCGTTTGCGATCGCGCCTCGCTGTCTGCAGCGAGCATCAGCGGCCGGTTATGCGCACACGCAAGCAGTGCGTATCTACATGCGTACGGTGGATAGGGCTGACGAATTAACGATTTTTTTAAGTAGTGTGAAAATGCCTTGACAGTTTAAAAGTACCTGTAATTGGTTTAATTGAAATAAATGGTTTGAGTTTGTTAAAATAGAAAATAATTTTGAGGTTAAGCAGGGGCAACTTTCAATAATTTTTAATATGAAGTTAGATGGGGATTCTTGTTAGAAAACAGCTTATCAAAAACCCCGTCATTGAAATATAAAGTGTAAAAATGCGTTTTTAATTAAGATGAGATTTGGCAGCACTTTCCCGAAATTTTCTAAAATATATTAGAAATAAGTAAGTATATAAAAAATATGCATTTTTAACACTGGCAACCCTAACCACTCATAGTGGAAATTACATGAATTTTCCTTTTTCGCAATCGTTAGCCACTTAATAGGCGTACGTTCACCAGCAGATAGGATGTAATTATTTGCTGATTATGATAGACTTTTAGTTAAACATGTAAATATATCATGCGTGCTGCACTTACGAGCAATTTCATCAGAGTTAATTTAGCAAAATTATTGGCTGGAGTTTAACGTTTATTGAATGTTTTATTAGCTTGAACTATTAAATGCTTGCAACACCGGAGCTTAGCGAAATAGGTGACTGGGCAACGGTAAATGTAGACTTTTGGTCTAAAGATTTCATGGAATAATCTTTATCAAGGTACCTATGTAATTTTTATGCGAGTGAAATCTTTTTGCGCTTTTTCACGTTTTTCTATTCCCCGTTCCACATTTATCGATCATTCTTGATATAATCGAGAAATGTGGAACGTATAAGAAGATAAGCATCTGAATTTAGATGAAGGAATCAATGATTAGTAAGATCTTATATAAATAAAGTTCTAACCATACCACGTGTGTTTTACAAACAAAAGAAAAAATATTCCCTGAGACACGTATCGTTTTTATTTTAACAAGATTCTTGACATGCTACTTCACGCGAAGGCAAATACTAGATACGCCCGACAAATGAGCATCAACATACATTGACGAGGGTTCAAATACATATATATTGTGTCAGTGCAACAATGCACAGCGCGTGAGTCGCATAGGCGAGCTCAATATCAGTAGGCATACATCTAACATGCGTAAACATTATAAATATTACAATCATATGACTAATGTGTTAAATATGCGTTTCTCTTTGAGGAAATTGTTGAACTTCATCCAGAACTTATTAGTCGATATTTCAATAAAAATCGACTCAGAAAAGTGTTGGGCATTTGGGATCTGTCAAATTTGACAGCTTTGACAAGAAGATTAGAGCTTCGGTTAAAAATTGTTCTCATTAGCCAATTAAAAAACCGGTGTCCGATTCCGAATTCAAATGAAGTTATTTTTGTTTGTTCGTGTGCGGGATTCTCGGAAAGGGTTTAACCCGCCTATAACAACTTTACCGCGAGAATATCGTCTACATAATTCATCCGACAATCAAGAACGAGGCAAAGCTACTAATTATCGCTCCGCTCCCTGTAGTCCCACCATTATACTACATAACTAGACTAGATCAAGTTTATTTATGTAAAACTAGATCCCTAGTCACGCAACTAAAAAAAAAACACGTATTGGAAAATTGTCGCGCAGAACTGCTTGGGCAGGAAAGTCGGAACATTCGAGAAGCTAGCCTGTTTGAACGTAACAAGTCGAGCGCACGACTTCGGCCGATCACATGGTATATTACTCGGTTTTATATTTACGAGGGAAGTAAATAGAACTTTAAATTTAAGTGTCCTGTTTGGATTACATGGAGTGTATTGGATTTTCAAATATTTAGTAGGCGTTTATGGTGTCTTCAATGTTTCATAATGCATTGGGCTTTCTGCTAGAGTAGACATCTTTTGCCACACAGTATGTAATAAAAGTCAAATCATGGATTCTCCTCGCGTTTGAAGTTACTATTGTATATCTACCTAAGTAAAGTATTGAAAATTACTTGGCATGTTCACTAAATAAATTCCTGAAATTCGACTAACAACACATACCCTATTAGTCGAGTTGGTCCTATTTCCAATTACTCACATAGGAAGAATGCAACCCACGCAAGTTTCCTTTGCCAATTAGTGTAAGAAAAGAAAGTGGCGGGCTCCAGGATGACGTCATCATACAGCTGATTACTGTACAGATAATAGCGCATGCGAAAATTTATTGCAGACGTCTCGTTTTTTTTTTCAAACGGGTACAAGATACCGGTTTTTGATCAGAGACGGTTTTTTTTGACAACGACACGTCATGGGCGGAGGCTGCGTATTGAAACGGTAATTCATTTTGTTTGGAGTCGTGAATTGAGTGTAAATTAAATAAAGGTTATATCTGTTTATATCTAACATATAAATCAGTAGAATCTACGTCTGTATAATAAGAATGATTGGTTGAGAACTTCAGTATCATTTTGAATTTTAGGCATTGAGAGATACCAAAATAGGGATAAGAAATGTAATGAGGTGAGTTAAGAATTATAAAAGAGCCATAAAATATTACCCACAAACCATCAATTTTAGATTATCAATCATAAAATGATTATTTGGCCCACCGTGAAAGATTAAAAAAGAAGCACCATTCGCGGGCACAGGCATTAATCGCGAGCGTCCAGACGGAGATACAGATTAAAAAAGTATAAATAAATATATACACAAACGGCGCTTTGGCGGCAAAACTTGTTTCAGATCGTTCATCCAGTTTGCCGCTTTTATAAATGTAATAAAGTTGAATATCGTTTAAAATAACATTTGACAGGTGTAAATGACGCGGTTGTGTTAACCAGACTGACTGGTTCGGTCTAGTGCCGATGAACTGCACAGGTGGTCCTTGAATTACTAGAGATAAATTTAATACAGCATAATAATAGAGAGGCGATTGACGTGCGACGTCCCGATCCCGACAGAAACCGAGAGTCGGGTGGCGAGGGAAACATGGGATAGTTACGGTTTTTTAACTGTACAACACTATTCGTGGGAAAACTTTTATTTTCTTCGGAAACGTTGCAGAAATATTTTTATAAATTAAAATATAGAATTATATGATAAACAGATCGTACAGACAACAGATTGTAAACAGTGTATCAGCCTATTTGAAAAGAGGTGCATAAGTAAATGAAAAATAAAATTACTTGCAGGTAATTAAACAAATTGCGCTACGGTACGGTTTTCCTCGATAAGTATCAAAAACCGTACATTGCTATTATCATCAAGGCATTCATATTATGTTAATTACTGATCGTCATGCGTCTGTTCTGCGTAGGAAAACTATGTAACCTCTTTTTTTTCCATGAGTTTTTTTTCCAATCGGAATCAGTACTATCAACTTTGTGTCACATGATTTTTAACTATGCTTTATTAAGAACTAACTGACGCACGCGGCTTCGCCCGCGCGACAAATTATATACCAAAACCTTCCTCGAGAACGACTCTATCCATTGGTGAAAACAGCATGAAAATCGGTGCAGTAGTTTTTGAGTTTATCGCGAACAGACAGACAGACGCGGTGGAGGACTTTGTTTTATAATTTAGTGATAAGAATCATATAAACCTAGGTTCAAAAGTTGGTGTTTAATGTGCAGTTTAGGGCATACAAATTAATTTTACATTTATAACTAGTAGAAACTTATTTTAATAAGAAATACAGAAAAATACCTACTTATGTTCTATTAGATTTTTTACTGGAAGTGAAAGAAGAACGCGGCGTAGTTCTCGGCTTTTTCTTTCCTAATAGATATAACATACTACGCAATCCTGCTGACGAACACTTTTCTTACGTCAAAAACTCTACTGCAATCCATAATTGCGCACAAAATTATGAAGAAAAATGAGTCAGAAAGTCAGATTTATGTAAGAATTTACTGGCTCATCCATAAGATCTAGACTACTGGGTTAGTAGGTATGTTATTGTTAATAAAACTAGCTACGTTTCTCGACACAACTATAGACAGCATAGAAAAGTTATCAGTCAAAGAAAAAAAAAAACAATATATAAGTAATAATTCTCTAGGTGTCATAGACAATTACCAAGTCTAGTGTGATGATCTATGTTTATGTCCGCTTCCTGAAACGTGTTCCGCTTGTGTCATGTAATTGCTAATTACCTATAAGTACCTATTACATGCTATTGCAGTATAAATATAGCCGCATAAATCATAATTCCTAATAATATGTTATGTCTATGTTAATATAGAATATACTAATATACAGTAATCCTACTCATGTATTCCCCGAAAGGAGTTATCCACTGTCTGTATAAGGTTCTCCATGATAAAGGGGGTGCTATTTCTGTTTTTGCCCAAAGATGGATTCCAGGACCATTATTGTGCAGTAGCTGTCGTATTGGTCAGAGTTTATGACAGAATTACAATTAGGGAAATATTAATTGTTAAGCAAATTAACACCCTACTTCAATCTTCAACTGTCAAATACTGATACGAAGGATTGAATGTGCATTGAAAAAGTTGGAAGTTGGTTTGCGAAGTGGTAATTTTGCGAAAAAGAAATTCTGAGAAATACACGTTATACAAAAGAGACATTTTGCGAAGCGGTCATTTTGCGAAAGAGACATTCTGAGAAATGGTCATTTTACGTCCGGTAGATATTTTGCAAAGTGGTCATTTTGCGATTGAGCCCTGTCAAAGAATGACAGCTGTGATTGATTAAGTTGGCTATCAATTTGACAATAACAAAGAAAAATAGGTTTATTTGTCACAGAAACAACAATTAAATGCACTCATAATAATTGATATCCCTGACTTTACCTGGTACCTACGATAGTTTTGAAAACTGCGCGTTTGTAAAAGTAAGGTAAGTCAAATTACCTACCTAATATTTGTATTTTCAGAAACGAAGTTACTAATGTTCTAAAGTTAGTAGATAACTTTAACATGATCTTCTAAATACTACCTGCCGCTCATTATTTTGATTCAAAATAAAATAATGTAAACAAGTGGGCCAAATCTATTTATGAAAATGGAATCATTGCGGTTACTTATTCCATGTAGGTATTTTATTGTTTTGGTATGTAGGTATGTAGCTGTGTTAAACCTATCTTAATATGCAGTTTATCAGTTGGTAGGTAATAACTACTCCTAGTTATATTTAGTTAACACTTCTTTTTGTCATAGAGGGGAATAACCGTGTTGACAAAACGGTTGGTCATACAGAGGCCCTAGACAAAGTGACATTCTATCAGCGATAACGATGATGGAAAGGGCAAAAATGTATAGGACTGACATAAGCTATCGAAAAGCTTATGTCAATCCTGTTGAAAGTCGTTGTAGAAATACGAAACGCTTTCGAAGCGATTGTCACTTGTCTAGGCGCTCTGTACTGAAGTTCAAAATAATCTTGTAATAATTGTAAATTCACAGACACTATGTTGGCAATTTTCGTGATGATTATTAGATGCTGTGTTTATCTAACTGCGCAAGAGACCATACATTTAATAACATAGCAACCACATCAAAGGAAGTCTGCCAACTCCAGAACATTTAAAACATTAATAAAATAAAATGAAACATATCCATCGATGAAAAAAGCAAAATAAACAAAGTTTAGAGGACACCCGTCTGGCGCATATAAACAAGTCATCTCAACGTGCGTCTGCGGCCAAAATTAACCAATCATACATTAGCAACAGAACGTCCAGACGGCGCGAGCGCAGCTTTATCGGTATCCCCGAAACTACATGAATAATTTTCTTTGAGAAATGGCTGAAGAAATAATTTCTTAGCTAATTTTGGTATATAGAATTTGGCTAAACCATTGTCAAAGATATTAGTGCGCGAATTTCACCAATGAAACTGAACGCGATCAGTGGGTCTAAAACGGTCACATTAGCAACTCCTCTAAAAGCATTTCATTTCCTGAATTTCCAGCTGTCATTAGCAATTCCTCTAATTTGACACAAAAGCAATTCATATTATGTGGACCATTTTACGAATCTCCATAGAAAACTATCAAACAGATGAATTATTTCGTAATATGAATCGCACGCAGATCATATTATTAATTGTCAGTTTGTGACATTTTACGATGATTCATAATATTTTCCTATTATGATTCTCCCAAAGTGACTGTTTTAAACCCCCTGCACACCGAAACCGCGTTCAAGAGCTGTCAGTGTTATCATTGTTGCGAAATATTGACTGACTTGAACTCACAGTTCTTTAACGCGTTTCAATGTGCTAATCGCATTAAGCATCTTTGGTGAAATTCATCCTAAGTACATTTTTCACTATGGTATTTTGCTTACAAGATTCCAGAGAGACGCTTCATTATTACGTCATTGTATAATGAATTACTTATAACACACGTTACTATCATAAACACGACTTGCGGTTTCTTTTTCATTGCACATAATACTTACGATGATACTATTTTAAAGTTATTCTACTTCGTAAGATAAACTATTAAAATGACGCACTGCTCACAGCAATACTCGGTGTGAACAATTCTAACGCAATCTTTAGAATGTGCCCTTTTACATATAGATCAAAACTACTACCTACTAGAATTTGTTTTAATTCTTATTTTTATCAGGTAACACTCATTTAAATAATTACGTAATTTGACAATCTATACTAATAATAAAGCTGAAGAGTTTTTTTTTGTTTGAATGCGCTAATTTCTGGAACTACCAGACGTATTTAAAAAAATATTGTTGCGTTTGTTAGCTCAATTCTTTAGGAAGGCTAAACATCACAAACGCAAAAAGAAAAAAAGTCACAAAGAACGGTAAGCGAAATGAAGTAATAGCACGGGGGGGAATAGCAGACGATGCGATGCGACTGTCGGGGGAACAAGAAATTTCACGCAGACGAAGTCACTAGCAGAAGCTAGTTAAGTTACATAATCATGTTTATGTATAAGTTTAGAAATATTGCCTTTTTTTTGTCTGTATTGAGCAACATTTGAATAGAAAAGCAAGATAATAATGTCGTGATAAGTACATTTAATTAAATAAAAACTCTCATCAGATTGTAATTCAGGAAAAGCGTGAGAATTACTGTACCTAATTATTACATATTTAAAGTTCACCAGCTGCACTTGACTCAAAGGCGTTTACTTAATTAGAGTAATATCGTTATGAACCTGTATTAATCTGTGGTATAATGGGTAACTTGTAACATTGTTAGTAATATGCCATACCATTTTTCGAAGCAACTGCAATTATATTTTCTAAACTAGTAATATACTACATACAGCTTTTTTTTTTAGTCTGGTAATCTATTTTTCACCTTACTACGACGTAGAATAAAAATCAATTTAATTTTAATAACAGTACACATAATTTAAGCCCATTAACCTTTCACATAAACCATAAATCTCTAAATACTACAGATGGATACTACAGAACACAAAATGTCAAACAGTTTCAAGCATAAAAAAACATAATCTTAGGTGTTCTATTATTCTCTTTTTATCAAACTTGTTTAGTAAAAGTGTCACCGGTGTCTGGACAGTATACATTAAGTATATTTATTGAGTCTTCCCAAATATAATGTCGTCTTTAAACTTGGACATCTTCCAAATCTGCTTATCATTTTGAGGATGTTATAATTCAGTTCCATTCACGCTTCGGAAGCGTGGGTTGCCATTCACAGCGGTTACAATTCCAAGTCATTTAATTATTAAATAAATATTCTAACACTAGCGAAGTCGTCAAAACCGTGCGAAACAGAAGCGTGTCGCTAGTATAGAATAAGAACTGCATGATGTTCTGCAGACGGATAGAAAAACCGCAAAATTTACATTTTAAAATCGAAATAAATTCTTCGTTCTACTGACTACTAAAGATTGCTCTACATTTCTTCAAGCGCTATTTTATAGCTCTAATAAATTACTTATGGCCGATGAAAAGATAGTGTTAAACAGAAAACATTTTTATTCGTTTTTTTTTCTGCGGGAGAAGGACCACCCAGTTTTAATGAAGATACCTACGTTTAAATATACTGGTTGTAAATTGCGTGATATGGATCTGGCTCTCGAGACGGCGCGGGTTCGAAGACGGTCATCTTTTACAGGGAGGGAGCAGGGCGGGGTGGGTGCAATGTTACCGGGTGCACCTCGGGAGTTTTCGAATTATTATGGAAAGTAGCCTTTATTGTAACAAAAAAAACAGTTTTTAGAAGCTGTTGCTTCGATATATCAGAATGCACAAATGCATGTCACAGCTAAGACAACATTGTGAATTTGACTGACAAAAATATGAAAAAAATCTTGTGATGTTTGGTATACTTTTAAGCTATAATTGAATTATTTCCGTTATGATGCACCCTAGCCTCCGTCCTGAATGCATCTCTGCACGTACCCGGCGTAAGCGCGTGTATTTCGTGTCGGCTCCACCGCAGGCGTGACGACCAGCCGGGAGGAAGGTGAACCGTGCGGTTTCCGATTGATATCAAACTGTCAAAGATATCGTGTGTGCCGACCGTGGAAAAATACGCTTTCATCTTCAAGAAAAAGTAATTGAGAGAGACTTGGCAGACTTCGACATCATAAATATTAAAATACGCAATGATGTTAAATGCAATGTAAGAGAGGAAATGACGTATTTGGAAGCGGTGAGCGAGTTTAAAAGCGGATTTTGCTTTGAGTTTTAGTGTATAGGAGTACAATGATGAGAGAAACTCAAGGACAGAGGAAGATATGACTCCAGTAACGGCTGAAAGAAACAGATTTGTTGATAAGATGCTGATTAATTCCATCGATTTAGTGATAGAGGCACTGCATAAGAAGTTGAAGAGGTTGATGATAGATTTGCTGCTAAAGAAGTTATAGATAGAATTGTTTTTTTCAATAAATCCAAAGATATAGAATCAGAACTTCGAATAAGATAAATTAAGTCACTTTTCGTGTTTGTCTGTATGACCGTGTTGTTCTTCTAAACCACGCAACAGATTTTGATGAGGTTTTCACCATCGTTTAGAGAATTTATTCCGGAAGGTATATGTGTATAATACGTTACATATAGGTAACTAAGAAATCTCGATGTTTTGTCTAGTCTAATCTAACTAATATTATAAACGCGAAAGTTTGTAAGTATGGATGGATGGATGGTTGGATGTTTGTTACTCTTTCACGTAAAAACTACTGAATGGATTTGGCAAATGATATTTAGCAAACAGATAGTTTATAACCTGGATTAACACATAGGATACTTTTTATCCCGATATTCCCACGGGATCGAGACTTACGTGGGTGAAACCGCGGGGCGCAGCTAGTATAGAATAAGAACAGCATGACACTCCACAGACGGATAGACAAAACGCAATTCATTAAGCCGGCCGACAATTGGCAAGACACAAAAGCTAACTTTAGCTCCCGAGCGGGTTTGTTTAATTTTATTTATTTCATTAAAGCGTTGTAAATATGTCTTATTGGTCCAGACGGCGGCTTTAACTGTAAATTTGGTTTATTTTGAGGATAAACCCGATGTTACTGTCTTTTATTAATTTGGGCTTTTTCTTGGTGGTTTTAAAAGCTGTGTCGTATTTTGTACAAGTTGTCTGTGGGCTTAAAACAGTCACTTTGGCAGAATCATAATAGGAAAATATTATGAATCAGCGTAAAATGTCACAAACTGACAATTCATAATATGATCTGCTTGCGATTCTTAATACGAAATAATTCATCTGTTTAACAGTTTTCTATGGAGGTTCGTAAAATGATCCACACATGAATTGCTTTTGTGTCAAATTAGAGGAATTACTAATGACAGGTAGAAATTCAGGAAATGAATTGGTTTTAGAGGAATTGCTAATGTGGCCGTTTTAGGCCCCCTGCTGTCATATCAGATTTTTCGGGATTATAAAAATTCGGTATAATAAATGAATCTAGAAAACTGATTTCTATCAATAAAACAACTAATGCCTAACTTATGAAGGCTTTAGAGGTCGGATAAAATATGCACACAATTTTAAAACTGCTTAATATGGTTGAAAATATAGAACTTTTAGAAGCTAATGATCTTTTAATTAAAATTAATGTCAATATTATCCACAAACCACCACTATTATCTAATAAAACTGCTATCCCTCTACCAAACGATACATATAAGTACTTCAATGAATCGACACCAAATATCGATACGAACGTAATCGATGCGAATGTGCTACTATATTTAGCTGTCAGTGTCAAGTTACTAGCTACAACCACCGAGGGAATTCATTTGTGACCTACAAATCAACTGCTAAATAAAATGAGAGCCGAGAGTTTCTTATATGACTATATTAGTATGTTGGTAAGGTTAAAAGTAGGAGCCTAGTTTTGGGCCTTTTAAATTCAAATTTGGGTTGTGTTAAACCACCATTTAATCTAGATCTTCACATTTACTGCTTACAAGATTTTTTCCTAGATATATCTTTCTACGACTACACTTTATACTTTCAATACGAATCGTTTCGTGGTTTTGTAATCAGTTGGATTTCCATTTCATTTATTGGGAATTTTGAATCAACGATAATAACTGTTTTATTACTAACTGGATGTTATACCTAATAGTTTATTAATATTTTCCTCTTTTCTGAATTTAACTTTGTATGAATTCAAGCATTCACAGTAGTAATAGGTTTTTAATGTTATGTAGTAGTAGCGATTATTCAATTCTTCTACGTCAAGATCATTAATGCTTGTTATAATATTTTCTTAGATTTTTGATAGTTCATTCATTACTTTAGAAATGAAAATTTTAAACAAAATATTGTCGAATGCTCTCAATATTTCTGCTATTGTTCTATGTCTTATTGAAAATCTTTCAACTATAAAATGTCATGCAGACATAATATTATCTCAACATACATTTAAAGTTTCTGGTAGACGAGCGATCGCAGACGCATCGTCGCCGCGTAACATGATCTCCTTATTTGGGTCATCTTAAGTGCATGACACAAGATATTTCATTAATACCGCATTCAATTTTATATTCTGTACATTTAGAGGTCACGGGGCGCTGTGCAAGTTTTTATGGTCAATTCTTTGATCATTAAAAGTTTTTATTTGTATGCTTGTGTTTATAGTCACGTGTTTTGTCGTGTGGCTCTCGGACACGCCACCTCTTGTGTCTGAGCCGATTAATTAGAAGATGGGATAAGCATCTGATCTGACTAATGACAATAAATATTATTCGTGGAAATGCTAACAGAGAAGTATGTTAGAAAAATACATGTTGCCCCGAACCCAAATAAAATTGGGATACGGGCGGGAGAATGATGTTGATGAATGCTAGAGCAACCACTAATTAAACCATCTTCTGATTCAAGCCAAGTCCAGACTTTCAAAGCATTAGAAATGTCTGGTGATAGTCCGGAAAACTATAAGGATAGATGACTTTGAATAAGTTCTAATATAAAAGGAAAATCATATATATGACCGTCGAATGGGGTCATGATGATAAATATTACAATAATTAACATTACAGCGATGACTGACGTAGTAATTTATGTATAAATAGGTACATTATGTCAAGAATGAGTAAGTAACGTCAAATATAATAGGCAATAAGAATTAGTTGACAGTGTTTGTATACATTGAACGACTAGTTACAGCTTTGATGGAGTATTTATAAACAAATGCAGACATGAAGATTGAAATGCAATTTGAATTAAATGAGTAATGCGTAAGTTAGTTCAACTGACAGTAAAGTTATAAATTGCAACAAAATTAGCGACTACATAATGCAAGTGACTAATACATAGTAAGTATTGGGTATTATTAGCATCAATGTGAACGTGGTTGAGGAAAATTAAGTGTAATTTTTCTTTCCTTTACAACAAACAGTGTTGAAGAGGATACATAAATGTGAAATGCTTTGCTTGGGACTTTCTAAAATAGTCTACCTACATACAGGTAAATTAATTTGAGCTGCAATAAAGCCACTTAAAATAACTGTACCTCTATCGTATCGTCTTTTTCGTAAAAATGTCACCGTGAAAACATAGGTGAAGTAAGCTGTCAATCCCTAGCGTCAGGTGGAGTAACAGCTCACTTCGACCTCAATTCACCTAGGTTTTCACGGTGAATTTTTACAGAATACATCAGCATTGCTATTCTGTAACCATCTCACCGTGAAAACTTAGGTGAACTGAGCATAAAATGAGCTGTCATTGTCATCGATACCTACTGATGCTAAGGCAGTGACAGTTCATTCCAAGCTCACTTCACCTAAGTTTTCACGGTGAGATTGTTACAGAATAGACCTGCTGATGTAGTTTCCAAGGATTATAAGTAAGTACGCAAAAAAGGGATACTAAATGACATAATGTTTCTACAAAAAATCCAAAACAAAAACTGTATCCGCCAACCATTCTTCCTTAGACATAAAATTTATTTCAAGAACAATGACAACCGAGATAAATCGTGTGAAATATCTAAACCCACGTTCATTTTCATTGAGAATATTAATAATAAAACTGAGAAGAATCATTTTATAGGTGCGTTGGCTCCAAGCAACACGTGGTGCATAACGTGTTGACTTAACGACCACGATTGTGAATAAGTATTGACAGGTTGAAATATATTACGTCATAAAGACGGATAGAGTTATGAGGGTTAAGTGCTACCGGATAGATCAATTGATTTATTTGAATATAATGCATAGCTTGTGGTGTTAGCAAGCTTTGTAAATTACCGCTGCATTTACTTGGTTTTTAAGGATTTGAATCTTTCTACATTTTTTAAAAACTAATGCACAATAAAGGAGAGTTCCATTTTCAGGGAAAATTGGCTCAGTGTTTAATTTAAATTGTTATTTTGCGATTGTTAAAGTGATGCATCTAGGTATAACTATTACTTGGGAAACTCGAAAATCGTGAGAAAATAGTTACGCACTTTTTAAAAGTACTGCAAATGTATTACTTACTAGGATGGATGAACGCAAGTCAAAAAGATATTCGTTTACCCAAATTATTGTAGGTACCTAAGTGATTTTCCACAATTTGGTACCTACCTGCTAGCTTACCAATAGGTACAATTATAATTATGGAAATGATGTCACAAAAAACCCCATTAAAATAATTTCGAAGATAAACATGTCCAAAAAGGCTAGCTATTGCAAAATCACTTCTTTGCCGTCACATCATGTGGTTTATAAGGGATATTGAAATTATTTAAGTATTAAAATGAACGAAAATATACATTAAACATTAAAATTTCTGTAGACAATATAAAAAACAGCTGTTCCGTACATATTGACGAGTTATGCGAACATAAATGTACTGAACAGTTTTTTTTTTCGCGATGTATTTGTATCCATAGTAAATGTTGTTCGTAATGATGAGTACAATGAGTCCTTAAGAGGTTGTTGGTGTTTTACCAATAACCCTGTATAACAGAACTACATAGCATTAAATTAACATTAGGTACCAAATTAAATGACTGATTAAAACTGAATAAACAAATAACTAAGTTATCGTGGTAATGTACCCAAGAGACTGGCGGCAATGCTACGTTGTATGGCAATGCTTATCCTCTGACCAAGGTAAAAGCCAGCCCTTGGGTCACGGGAAGTGTCAACCAGCCGTTCGGAGATTTCTTTTAACAAACTATGAGCACTAGGACGTGGGGGCCCAAGTTGAACCCCAAACGGCTCGAAAATATACCTAGTTACCTATAAGGCTATAATGTAGTTTATTGAATATAAGTTCGTAGTAGCGGAAGGACAATACTATTCTAAATTAAAGTACTATCAGTGACTAACACTGTGTGTCAATAAATGGTAAAATTATTATAAATAGTAGAGTATATTTCATTCATGCCCATATTGCGTTGGGAAACTCGTGACTAGTAAGGACATATATATTATGGTAATATAATGTATTTATGCTTTGTTTGAATCTACATACTTGTTGATTTGTTATGAAAATGTATCAATAAAGCTGTTTCTAAGACGCATAGTTATAATATAATGAAATGTAAAATGAAAATGAAAAATACTTAAAATGCCGAAAATGAGACGTGTTAAGATAAACATTACTAGTATAGAAAAAAACTTGAATCACTGTGACGAAAATTAAAAAAACAAAAAATGCGTCAAAAAGACATAAGACAGAAAATCGCTATTCTGTCGCGGCCCTATTTAAACATCATTAGATATAACCACGGGTAATTTTCTACCTTGCGTAGTTATATTTTTGGAAAAAAACAAACTACTTTTATTTTGTTTTAGATAGAAACTGCGTCTTATGTCAGATGGACATCCTGGATGAGACTCGCATAGACCAGGGAATCATGGCACAAAAGGGAGGAGGTATACTCAGCAGTGAGTGGAACAAGGCTGCCAATGATGATGATGACTGTGTCACTGGAAATAGTGTGAACAAGTAACTCTTTTTAGGAAAACTCAGGCAAAAAAAAAAAAAAAAACTGTCTTTCATTGACTTTATCTCCAGATGGCAAGTAAATGAGATTGTAAAACGAAGTTTAAGAAAAAAACATACTGACGAATTGAGAACCTCATCCTTTTTTTGAAGTCGGTTAAAAAGAACTAGTACCGATTTTGCTCCATCAAAACTCAACCTTAAAATTCCAGCTGTTTACATAATAGGAGGAAAATCCTTTAAATAATAATAATCATTTAAACAGACACCACAATATTTAACTCTGACGTAATACAGTTAACTTGAGGAAATAAAGTTAAATCCGAATAATTGTGTTGCGCTTGCGCAGGACAGGCTGTAAAATATTTGCCCAGAATGTACTAAAGACATGTTTGAATATTTAAAATACCTTGTGTCCATGTAGAATTAAATCTACCTAGCCTTTTCCCAACTATTTTAGGGTTGGGTTAGGGGATATCTGACCTCCACAGCCCAGTTACTGGGTAACACGATACCCCTTGGCAAGACTGGTTGTCAGACTTTTGGGCTTCTAACTACCCTAACGACTGTTAAAGATCTACACATGACAGCCGGTACCAACTGCTTAACGTGCTTTCCAAAACACGGAGGGGTCTCGATTTGTAATGGTCACCCATCAACGAACCGACCGCGGCAAGCACAGCATAACCATCGGTCGACCCTCCCGGCTGATATGATTTAGTATTATCTATCTACCGGATTAATTCAGTAAAATGAAAGTGCTAGATAGAACATGAACCGGGCTATTAGCATCGAATGCTAATTATTTACACTTATTTATCCAAATCAGGCTTCGAACGTCAAATCAATTTATATGGATAGTAACCCCCCAAAATGCACCCGTATACGGATCGGTAATCACTAATTAATGTACCGATTGTTTCATTTAAGTAGTTGTTCGACAAAAATACTAATGCTCAACCAAGTTAGACTCAAACCAGACCAAAACTAAAGAAAATCGTTATAAAACATAACCCTTCCTTGGCAGTCGGGTAAAAATCAGATGATAAATAAGTTAAGTAAACGCAAGGTATAAGATTTTGTAACGCAAGTTAGTTCAGAACTGTGTTCTGTGCAGTTCGTTGATTTTCCCTGCGTGTCTGCCTGCGTGTATGTGTGTGTGTATCGGGTTTCACACGCGAGTACGTGCGCCTGAGTGGGTGACTGCGGCAGACTCGATGGCAACGCGCGCTTGCGCAGCTAGGGCTCGGCCAGACTGGCGGAGTAAAAGTGGTAGCTAGCTACTTTTGATTGGACAGTAAATAAGTAAACAAAGCAATATAACTATAAGCTTTCTTGATTGAAAGTAATGAATAAAATACTTAGGCTTTTTTGTAGATTGTAATAAGTAATAAGTATACATGTTGGCAGGTACCATCAGGAGATTGACCATTATATCTTTAGGTTCATCGAAAAAGACTTGATAAATAATTAAAAGCACTATGCCAGGCTCAGAAAATAAATACAGAGATTATATTAAGTTAATATTGAAGAGTAATATATACCAAAAACCTAAAAAACAAATGTTAATTACGCAATTTACCAAAGTATACACAAACAAATTCTTGCGACCTATTAAAGATTACGAATTACAAACAATTGTAAGCTAAAGCAGAGCTCGCAAAGTCTAAGTTACACAGTCTAGTCACACTCACACAGTAAAATCCGTTTGCCATCATTTGCACAGACATAACTGAAGTTGACATACCACAAACTGTTATATTGTAACGATTTGTAAACATTCCGATGCATGATAGAAATATACTCTGATCAAGTGATCACTTATTTAGTGCACGATTTGAACTTTGGACCTGTTTTTGGTAAAAATGCCGGCGAATTCTGTTTGTTTGATTGGTTACTGAACGCGGCTTACTAGATTTTCTCAAAATATTACGAGATTTTTTAAGTTTACGGTAATTTTCTTCAGTGGGGAAAAATGTACAACTTTTGTTAATTAAGTAGGTACTGAAAATAAAAATGCAGAGTATTCTAACATGATGCAGTGCACAATAACTTTCGATATCTCCCTTATTGGTTGCAATTAGTTACGTACATTTCTATAAGAAAATCTAACAAACATTTTATTGTTTTGCGGTCAATAATTATTTTCAGGTTCAAAATTAATCTAAAGCCCATCAATCTGCCTAGCCTTTTTCCCACCTATGTTGGGGTCGGCTTCCAGTCTAACCGGATGCAGCTGAATTCCAGTATTTTACATGGAGCGACTGCCTATCTGACCTCCACAACCCAGTAACTGGGTAATACGATACCCCTTGGTTAGACTGGTTGTCAGACTTTCGGGCTTCTGACGACTCGTAACGACTGTCAAAGATCTACAAATGACAGCCGGGACCAACGGCTTAACGTGCTTTCCGAGGTACGGAGGAGTCTCGATATATGAAAATGGTCACCCCCGGTGGACCAACCCCGGCAAGCTTAGGTTAACCTGATGGATCGACCCGAGCGGCTGTTATTACTTAGCCACGAGCTTCTCCCATTCTAAAGCCCATCATTCTTTCAAATTCCAGAATATTCCTAAGCTCCAGCATATCGCGTCCCTACAGACTTGCTCAAGTGTGCGTTGACAACACTAAGCCGAGGACACACGGAGACAACTTGACGCCATCTACGGCACATGCGCGCAATCCAATCTACATCGTAACTGCGTCGGAGCGACGTGTTGCAACTAAACACCTACTGCATGTTGTGGCTTCGAAATTGTCCCTGATCTTGTGGGAGCTGATAAATATGGAGGATGTGCTTTAAAGTGTGGGAAAGTTGATAATTGCCTAATTGGAAAACAAAAATGAAATATAAACATAGTATTTAACAATTTGGCTGAGAATCGGCATCAGAGTATCTAATGAAGCATCAAACATTATGGACGATATAGCTATAGCAAAGAACAGTGT
The DNA here is from genome assembly GCA_948473465.1 of Lithophane ornitopus. Taxonomy (NCBI): domain Eukaryota; kingdom Metazoa; phylum Arthropoda; class Insecta; order Lepidoptera; family Noctuidae; genus Lithophane; species Lithophane ornitopus. Next base: position 2,361,731 of record OX419630.1, on the reverse strand, counting down.
GTTAGTTGAAGTTAGCCGACCATCGCTAGTTATGAGTGTACATTAGTGTTGATTTGATTATCAATAGGTATACAATACAGAGATATGAAGTTCGAGAAAGACAAATAAATAAGTTTAGTGTTGGTAAAAGTTAAAAATATGGACCTGCAGAAGTTATTATTCCGAAGCTTAATTTCAATACTGAACGTAAAAATATCATAACACAAATCTAACCCACTGTCAATGTATTTCTAGATAAAATAAGACTGGCAAGTAAGACATTGAGTTTACCAGTATTAATAGCACAGCATTTGCATGAATATACAAATGTAGCCACATCTAATAATAGTTTGTGAAAACAGTCATACAGTTAGGAGACAATTGACTAACAAAATATCTTGGTTAGTCACACTTTAACGATAGCGTATTAAAGTACTGTACAAAGATCCAACTGTCAAGTTTATTCCTAAAGAGGTTCGTTAACTTTGATTTAAATTGACATTAGTTGCGTTTAGTAACTATTAGATAATAAAGAAAGATGATGGAGATGCTAATAACATATATTTTCTAGGCTATAAATAAGATACGTAGTTGACTTTGCTTTCAGCTTCCATAAAGTATGAAATAATTGAAATAAAAGAACGCATTTTAGGAAACCTCTTAACATCCAGCTCGAATGGGCATCCCCATTCGAGCTGGATGTTAAGAGGTTTTTGATTGTGAATGCTAGCCAAAATTTGGTACTATTAATACCGCTAGTTGTAAAATATAATTTCGATAGAGCAAAAGATAGTATAAACGGAGCTTTATTAGTTCGTTTCCCACTAGAACTCCTTCGACAGGCAACATAATTTGAATCAGCCTAGTTTGCGAATATTTCTCCTTCTATCTGGACATGAGCAACCTGCTGAACAAGAGGCTCGGCAAAATCGAGGTCTAGCACATCAAAATGCTTGAAATGACAATAAGGTTGAGAAATAACAACATATTTTAGCGTTGCTCTCAAAATAAACGACTTTACTTTCAAGTTGTTTGTAAGTGTGTTGTTCGACATCTTAACTTCGGAGTATTCTAGTGGGTAAGTAATGTTATTGCTACTTATGGCTTAACGACACTTTGTTGTATATCTCTTGGACCACAGCTCCGCTAGTGAGAATTAATACCGCAATGTCCTGCTTATTTTAACTGTGTAGTGATTAGTGTGAACGCTAGGTTTATATTACAATTTTTTCATTGGAATTCTTCATATATGCTTACACTGGTAATCTTTCATCATATATATTCTTCTCAACATCTAGCCAAAGCTCATTTGATGCACCGACGGCGATGTTTCCATTTCCCTTGCTCCAAACTCTCCTATTAATTTCACAACACCTACTTCATCAACGTTCTCACCTATCATTTCTCTACCCATATCCCAGTCTACGTGAAAATATTCATAACTCACTGAGATCAGATTGCCTTTTGACGGCACATTAATCGGTCTCAAGTTCTCAAGGAAAACAACATTGGAGATCTAATTACAGATATGTACCACCTTTCACTAAGCCTTCGTGATAATTACTGGCAATCAACGAGATTCTTTATCTGCTTAGTCCTCTTAAGATTATGCGTGAATATATGGGTAACTATTTGTGTAATGTTCTAGTATCGGGTTGGTACTTCCGTAGTTGCTTTATGTTTAATTGATATTAATAACTAACCGAGCTTTATACAATTTAATATTGACTGGTAGCTTTCAGACGTTTATCATTCACTCTTCAAAAGTTATCTTGAGAATCGTTATCAACAGAAGCAGAAATAATGATGATTTTAATATTATGACCACAAACAAACGGATACAAGATATTGGCATGGGTATACAGCTTACCATATTCGTCATAATACATAGTATATTTGACCCAGCCGTCTCTACAGGTGCAGTTGCTTTGTTTGTTACTAATGCTACTCTGAGACTATTCGTTATAATATTTATGTCAGTAACCATGTCTACAGCGCTTCAACTGGACTACAAAGACGGCAGTTCTCTCTTCAGTTCTGAGAAGAACATTTCTCCTTTCAAACTAACATTATTAGTCATGACCATTCATAAACAAATTAGTGGTAATTCTCTATTATTGTTTACATTATTAAGAAAATTAGCTTCAGCAGTCTCATATTCAACATTTTAAACTCTGTTTCTTTCACCGTAAGGTGTTAAATTGCCAGTGTTGATTAGTTCATTTTGATCTTAGAATAAGTCGGGTTATTAATTAACTCAGCTTACACATGAACGTACTTTTATTTTGAACTAATATATGTACAGTAACCTCGTTTTGTACATTCGTTCGGAGTCGCATTGAAATCAGTGAAATATCACATGAAAGTTGGCAATGAACGCGATGAGAAAGTTATTATGTCAACTCACTTTGATAATTCTATTTTCATGGATTATAAATCTTGGGATATTAACGGGCTTGATGATATTGGAGATGAGACACGTAAATTTATAGTTTGAAGATAACAGCAGAGTTAACTCTAGTTTGACAGACATGAGAAAATACACGTTGAGGAAGATTCTATGATCAAAAGATTCTATTAAATTGTTCAAAGTGTCTGCATTAAGTGACTTGACTTGTCTGCCAAGATATTCATGAGCTTTTTTAGATCATTCAAATCCATAAATAAACAAGACGGTAGGTACAAAAATAGACCAAAGGAAACAACGCATTACCATATGGTCATAAAAAAAATATCACACTAAAAGAAAATAACATTACAAAATAAAATGTAACTTAACAAGATCTGGTTTGTAACATAAGTAGCGAGTTGAACGAGACTGGATGGCGACTCTTGCGCTGGTTCCGAATACGCCCGAGAGTGCCCGAGTACGCTCGAGTCGGTCCGAGGACTAAAATGATGAAAATCATGGCTATCAACGGGTTTCTGATTTAAATTTACGTCTGGATGAGGAGATTGAGAAAGTCAGTTAGTTAAAAGATGGCGGTTACTTATATGCCGATGTCAAAAGCTTTTAAGTTATTCTGAATATATTAACTGGAGAATTAGTCAATGAACCGGAATAATAAGTTAAAAATGACAAAAACAGAAACGTAGACCCTTATCATATAGTAGTTTAATCTAAAGTTATCGACAAAGATCCCACTGAAATTAGAAGAGCTTAAAATTCAGATCGACTCAAGGAATCTAGCATAAAAGGTAAAGACGATAAAAATCTTTACCAGATGAGACAACCCCATAATTCCCATTGAGTAACGATAGTAAAACGCACGCTGGATAGGTCAAATGTCAATGTTAACGTCTGCCGACATACCAGACGCTTCCGCGTAATCATATAGCCGTGGTGTTAGCTTACCGCTTGCGTGTGAAGCATAATACTGACTATGTTCGAGTAGTCTTAGTTTATTGAATGGGCCGGTACTATAAAGTACGTTTTGAGGTGTTTATATGAGGCTGTACTGTATTCGTTATACAGGGTGTTAGGGTAGACACCGTTATCCTTGAAACTAGTGGTTTGGTGTCATCTATAATATACTTTTCCTAAGGGACCAACTTTGAAATCGCAAAAAAAATCTGCTGTTCCATATATTTTGTCGATTTAAGTGAACATAAATGTATGGAACAGCTGATTTTTTTTTCGCGATTTCAAGGTTGCTCCCATGGAAAAAGTATATTATAGATGACGCCAAAGCACTAGTTTCAAGGATAACAGTGTCTACCCTAACACCCAGTATATCTGGTGGGTCTAACACGAACGGGTTTGAAATAAGAACTGTCAAATTTTCGGTGTAAGAGCAGACAGTACTGAACTTATGTAAGCCACTCAAATATCTTCCCGAGAATATGCAAATCGAAATTCATAATCATAAACTACATTTAGCTTGAAACTAAGAGAAGGTGAAGCTTGATTCCAATCAATCCAAATGAATCATCAATGAAACCTTCTTCGAACTCTACCTGAAGAACCAACCCAAAAGATATTCGATATACGAAAAAAACATAATCTTTATGGTCATAATATTAATGGTCAATTTATGGTCAGTCGGCGCCGACGGCCGTATTGGGTTACACACAGGTGTTCGGCCATATTCAAATATTGGAACAATAATATAAATATTGTTTAACATCAAATTAATTTGAATTAATTATCGAATCGTTTATTTCAATTTTAATGGGTGCTTTAAGATTGTGTGGTTTTGGGTTCCGTTGATTTTTAAACGAGTTTGGTGGAATATGCTCTGAAGTTCTATGGAGTTTGATTTCGGATGTACCCTGGTTCAGAAAACAAGTCTGCGGGTGATAAAAGTGGCTGCTGAGTTAAAGGGTATGTGTTAGAAAAATAACTTTATTTTAGACAAATGTTTTTTTTTCTATTAAGGAGGAGCTCGTGGCTAAGTAATAACAGCCGCGAGGCATCAGGGGGATCAGGTTAAGCTACGCTTGCCGGGGTTGGTCCGTGGATGGGTGACCATCTTAACATATCAAGACTCCTCCGTGCTTCGGAAAGCACGCAGCCGTTGGTCCCGGCTGTCATTCGTGGATCTTTGACAGTCGTTGCGGGTCGTCAGAAGCCCGAAAGTCTGACAACCAGTTTTACCAAGGGGTATCGTATTACCCAGTTACTGGGTTGTGGAGGTCAGACAGGCAGTCGCTCCATGTAAAATACTGGTATTCAGCTGCATCCGATTAGACTGTAAGCCGACCCCAATATAGTTGGGAAAAGATAGGCAGATTGATTGTTTTTTTTCTATTAAATCGAATTTATCATCATTACGAATTCCAGGACTCTTGGTCACCAGTCCATACTATATAGTCTTCAGCAGTTATCCCATTAAGAATATATTCTTCAGGTATTTACTCGAGAGTTCATAACCAAAGCGTATAATAATATGTTATAACTAGCTGCGCCCCGCGGTTTCACCCGCGTAAGGCACGAACCCGTGGGAATATCGAGATGAAAAGTATCCTGTGTTAATCCAGGTTATAAACTATCTGTGTGCCAAATTTCATCCAAATCCATTCAGTAGTTTTTGCGTGAAAGAGTAACAAACATCCATCCATCCATTCTTACAAACTTTCGCGTTTATAATATTAGTTAGACTTATAATAGACATATTAAGATTCATTGAGTTCAGTAACCCGACATCACTATGGGGTCAAAATTCATTGGACTTTGTACCCATTGTTATGTCATTAGTCCATAAATGTACTCTAAAATATGGGCCTTATATCTTTGCTAGAAGAAGTGAGTATAGTGATCGTAAAATTGTCGTAAACACCACGGTTGGTGATTTATGTGCAAGCACTCGTTTCATCCTCTTAAAACATGTAAACATTCTCTATATATTCAATAGAATAGAATAGAATATACTTTATTTGCTTTGAATGCAGGTACATACAAATAGGATCGTAAATAACATAATAAAGAACCGTGTACATTCTGCCTTGTTGGCATGCAAACACAATAATTATTATACAAGTTATCAAAATAGGTTATTAAGATGTATCATTTAGGAAATCCTGAACAGAATAATAACATTTATCTACTAGTAATTCAGTAACACATTTTTTAAATTTCATCAAGGGCAAGGTTTTCATATGATCGGGAATTTTATTAAAGACAACAGGAGCCATACAAATGACATTTTTTTTTAATAAACTCGTTTTAAATGTGCCTGTGTGAAGTAAATTCTGATATTTTGATCTTAATGATGTACTTCGTTTTCTGGTTTCTGTTAATGTGGCAAATAAATTACGGTTTGTTTTAACAAATATTGCTAATTCGAGGATATAGAGGCATGGGAAAGTTAATAGTTTCTGAGACTTAAATATAGGCACACAACTGTCAGTAACTTTGAGGCCAAATATAGCTCTCAAACAGCGCTTTTGAGCTTTAAAAATACTTTCTCGTTCACTACAATAACCCCAAAATATAACACCAAATCTTAAAATAGAAATTACAAGACCATGGTAGGCCACTAGTATTGTTGACTGATTTACTTTTTTGGATAGGTTGTATAACATAAACGCGGCTGTGCTCAGACGTTTACAGATATCTTCTGCTTGCGGCTTCCATGTTAACTGGCTATCAATTAAGATTCCTAGAAATTTTGTGCTATTCACTTTATCGATAGTTTGGTCATTGTAGTTGATATCCATGTCACCTGTAGATATACGTTGGTGAAAATGCATAGTTTTAGTTTTTTGTAGATTAATAACTAGGTTATTATTGTCAAGCCATTTTATTAAACTGCTGATCGAGTTATTTATGTCATTTACGTATGAGTCTTTATTGGTACAAGAAACAATTGAAGTACTGTCGTCTGCAAATAAAATCATTGGATTAGATATATGGCGTGGCAGGTCATTAATATAAAGTAGGAATAGTAAAGGTCCGAGGACACTGCCCTGCGGAACTCCATATTTTATTTCTTTAAATGACGATAAAGTTTTTTGTTCCTTCCTAGATTTTAAACATAAGCGTGATATCTCTGTACATTGTCTACGGCCTTTGAGATAAGTTTTTATTAAGTTAAGAGCATTGCCACGAATACCGTACGCATCAAGTTTGGTTAAGAGAATATCGTGGTCCACGCAGTCAAAGGCTTTCGACATATCAGCATATATTGCACATACCGGTATTTTGGAATCTACTTTAGGCATTATTTCATGGAGAAAATCAAAGATGGCCATGTTAATATTTTTATTTTTCCTGAAGCCCATTTGTTCGTCACATAGTATGTGGTATTTAGTTAGGAAGTTGTCAAGAGATTCATAGATAACTTTCTCTATGATCTTGGAGAATATAGAGATAAGAGCAATTGGCCTATAATTTACCATTTCTTCTTTATCGTTTTTTTTATATACTGGTATGACTATTACGCTCTTGAGACTTTCTGAAAATACGCCAGACTGTATGCTTACATTAATAATATGAGCAAGGGGTTCAGCTATACAATGTGCAACAAATTTGATAACTGTTGTTGAAATGCCATCGACGCCAGAGCTCTTTTTATTTTTCAGGTTTCTAATTATACGCATTACATCTTGAGGTATAACAGGGGCCATAAATATTGTATGTGGGTTTATATTTATGTTAATGGTATCGCATAACGTATGTTTAGGTATGCCAGAGGTTTGTTCAATGAAAAAGTTATTAAAAGATTCAGCTATTAAATTAGGGTTTGATATTATTTCATCTCCTTTTTTGATTTGAGAAATGGGTTCTCTTACAATTTTGTTGTTATTAATAATTTGCCAGGCCGTTTTGGATTTGTTTTTTGAGTTATTTATTAAGTGGTTATTCTGCGCTTTTTGTGTAAGTTTAATAATTTTCTTAAACCTCCTTGAGTAAATCTTAAATTTATTTTTGTTTTCAGACGTTGGTTTTAGTCTCTGCTGCCATAATAGTTGCCGTTGTTTTTTGCTACATATTCGTATCCCGCGAGAGACCCATTTTATTTTTTTCTCTGATTTTACAGTAACTAATTTGCTCGGGAAACAGAGATCGTGTAACAGTAGGAAAATGTCAAGAAAGTTATCACAGGCTTTGTTAGCATCCTCTGTATTATATACATTAGAAAATGATAGACTTTCGAGGTGCGATCGAAATTTAATAAGGTTTTCTTGAGTTATATCTTGTATTAATGTTCTCCATGTTTTTATTTGATTCGTTTTATTAACTTTTATCTTAATTATTTGAGCAGTGTGGTCAGATAATTCAAAGTCAGTGACTTCATGTTGGCACTTCTGCTTAAGATTATGTGCAAAATTGTCTAAACAGGTATTACTGATAAATCTAGTTGGCTGATTAATTTCTAGTTTAAGATTGAAGCTCCTGAGAAAGCATTCAAATTCAGAGGTGATTCTATTCCTGTTCAAAACATCTATATTAAAGTCTCCACATAAAATTACTTTTTGAAGGGGTTTTTTACAGACATTTTTTAAAACGAGATCTAAATTTTCATAAAACATAGTTTTTTGTTTGCTGAAAGTCTTTTTCACCAAACAAGATGACACAATGGTCGGACATTGTAAAGTCCGCTATTTTCTTATCTAAATTATTAATAAGTTGTAATATACCACAGTTTGGCAAAATATAGTGACATATTTGAGAGTTTTTAAATGTTTCTTCAGCTATTGATGTAATGTTATTAACTTTGTTAGCACTAACAACACATAATTTATTCTTCACTGGTATGTTTACATCTTTTATTATTTGGTTTTCATGGTTTCTGGGTATAATAACAGACGTCTTGCTGGAGTCCAGGTTCTCATTGAGTTTGTTACTATGCTTCTTCTTGTTTTTCTTTTGAGAATTAATACGTGGAGTTGATGAGGTAGGTGTATTCTTGCTTTTGACAGGAGTTCCTCTTTCACGAGTTAATGTTTTGGTAGCTTTTTTTAAAATATCATATTTAGAAGTCAGTTCAAGGACGGTCTTCTTTAGTGAAGTATTTTCGAGATTTAGGTTCTGAATCTCCTCGTGTGCCGAATTTAGTTGTAAATTGAGCTGTTGTATTTGGGTTTGAAGTTGTTGTGCCTGCACATCATTTTCATCAGTGGATATATTTGGTAAGCTACAGGTACTGCCATCTATCTTAGAACTGTTGGGACTAGTTTCTACCGAATTGGTCTGGGTCAATGAACGACGTTTTGTATTCGATTTTCTGAACGTGATGTTCTCGAAGAAATTCATTATTGAATTTTTATAATATTATTCTTAAACATTTCACAAAAAGACAAGGCGTATGCGAGGATCGAACTCAGACCACTCAAGCATACAAGGTTGGTTGCTGGGACACTAGACCAGCGCGACTGTTAGTGAAGGCGTTGAAATTCTTGATCGGTAGACTCTTTGGAATAGAAAGTTCGTTAAATACCCGTCAATTTTGAAAACAATTTGAATGTTAGCTTTTAACTACTATCTAAGCGTCACTTTTATAAAATTGAGTTTTTAAGCTTTATATCGTTTTGTTTTTAATGTTTATAAAACTCACAGTAATAATAGCCATGTATCTAGCCGTTTAATGCAAAAATAAGTAGTTTTTATCACTCACAAAGGTAAAATAGTCACAATGTTTTAATCACTCACTAAAGTTGTGTTTATTTTGTTTATATTGAATAAATTATTTAGATAACACTTCCACTCACGAATTGAACTATTTTCTTTACTTTTATAATAAGATTTCAGTAGATACAGGTAATTAACTATTTTTAAACAAATTTAATACGGGAGCAGTATGTTAACGTGACGGCTGACACCTGTCATGTCAATTTCATAAACATCTTTCAGACCTTGTTCGATGTTACTTGGGATCGCCGCAACACGTTTTTTCTTCCATTCTCCCCTGAGAACCGTCACTCTATCATTCACTTCCGTCTCTTTCATATATTTTCTATAATATTAATTTTGTTAGTTGGAGGAGCTCGTCGCTAAGTTATAAAAGCCGCACGGGCCGATCCATGAGGTTCCATGAGGTTAAGCTACGCTTACGGTTGGTCCGTGGATGGGTGACCATCTTTACCTATCGAGACTCCTCTGTGCCTCGGAAAGGGCGTTAAGCCGTTGGTCCCGGCTGTCATTTGTGGATCTTTGACAGTCGTTACGGGTCGTTAGAAGCCCGATCGTCTGACAACCAGTCTTGCCAAGGGGTATCGTATTACTCAGTTACTGGGTTATGGAGGTCAGATAGGCAGTCAGTCCATGCTGGTATTCAGCCGCATCCGGTTAGACTGGAGTTGACCCTAACATAGTTGGGAAAAGGCTAGGCAGATTTATTGTTAGCGTTTTTGTTAAAGAGACCAGAGAGAGAGAGAGAGAATGTCTTTGCGTCCAGCGCTCGGTGTGGTAACACATCGCGTTCTGGTTTGCAACTGGTCAATCGTCATCCTGAGGATGCCTCGTTGATTGGTGAAACACGTGTCGATTTCTTACAGGGGTTTTATGACTCTTGAAGAATAGTCAAGCGGAATAGGTTACTAAATATATCTACGTCTATTGTATTTTACGAAATCCCCAACCCCTCTTGAGCAAGCGTGGTGATCAAGGCTTATGCCTTCTCTACATGAGAAAAGGTGTTTGCCCTGCAGTGGGGCTCGTATTATTATTATTATAATATTGCACCGGGTACGGTATAAATGAAGACGTTCGTCTTGGATACAAGATAAACAGCGGGGAAAAGCTTTTAAAATATAAATGGAATTTGTTACTTAGTTTTCTTTGCATGTCACAGTGCGTGGTATGATGAATAAAAGCTTGAACCCAGCTAGCACAAGTGAACTGCTTGACTTTTGTAAGAGAATTTTACATTGTAAGTTTGTAACCAGAGCAACAAATAACATGGTTGCATAATAATATGGATGTGCAAATAATATATTCGCGACTAACGTTTGCATTTTGTTTCTGTACCAAGTATTCTATTTTCAAGTACTATGTAGTTTTTAGGAGTATTTTTCCGAAGAGGTTTTATGTCTATGCAGCTCTAATAAATAGATTGAACTGTCTTTTTTTTTTTTAAACTCATTTAACATAATTATTGAGTTATTATGTAAATTGTTTATTATTATTAATTAAGTCTACACCTGTGCACAATCTATAACACTGTTTTTTTTTATATGTAAGTCATTAAAAAAGTTGATAAGTAGGTTTAAAAGTTTTTATTATTAGTTGAAATATGATATTGCGAAATAGGTAAATATTTTCTTAATATTATATGTAACTATATTATTGAAAGGTTTTCTTAATGCCAATAAATAATAAGTTGATGTCCTGGCACTAATGAAAAAACCGCACCGTTTGAAAGCAATTAGAAACATATTAGTAAAACATTAAGACTAATAGCTGTCACGAGCGAAAAACCACATATTAAAATAAATAGATTAATGATCACATAGTGTTCGTTTTTTGTGAACCGTTTACATAAGGGCATTGTATGAATAAATAAATAAAATCAAATTTAGGAATTTATGATAATAGATAAACATTCTTTTTTATACTGTCCCTCTGCTTTGCAAAAGTTTCCCCTAAATCTTTCCAGGCTTCCTTTTCCAGATAGATAAACTAAATGAGAATAGTATGTACACAGAAATAAACAGACAAGAAGAAAGCAACAGAAAAAAGACTATTTATTTATTAGTATTTTTCTGTTCCTTTCGTATTTTTAGTTTTTGGTGTTGAAAAATCTCAGGAGAGTATAAAAAAAATAAAAAAATATGTTTGCTCACTTCACGGAAGCAAAGTATCGCAAACTATTAAATTAAACTTAAATGAATATCACTTTGTAAAATTAATGTATTTAATATATTCAATGAAACGTTTCCCTTCACTTATTAACGGCACTTACTGAGCTATCGATCTTATGAACTAATGCTATGAACCATTTTGTAAATCAAACTGATGTTGAAATTGAACCTTTAATAGTAGTTTTTTTTTTTATCCACACCCATGCTATAAATCCTCTATAAAAGTTTCTGAAACAGTTAGCTTATTGCGAACTTTAAAATACTGGTTGTTTTAATGTTGTCATAGTAACCATAATATCATCCAAACGGGTGTTATTATGTTGTACTAAATTTCATAATACAACTCATTTCAAAAAAAGAACATTGTCATGCAGCCGCGTTTCACTAACAAAGCACCGTAATTTAAAACAAAAAAACATTATGTTATTCGTATTCGAAAAATTCGAATTCACGTGCGTCGTATCCCTTCATTTTTGTTCGATATTAGTATTGCAAAGTACCGTTTATAGAGGATTCATATCATGGGTGTAGATAAAGTCTTGTATGCAACTGTAAATAATTAGGTATTAAAACACTCATGTCATACTATTATCACATTCTGCTTCGCCTCGTGTGATAAACACACATTCGTGTTTTAATACCCCTTATTATATAACAGTTGCATAAATAACTATTAAACATGCTGTCAAGTTCAAACTTAGAACTTCAGCATGAATTTTAACGACTACAATGGTTTACTTAATTTCACAGCACTAGCTATCTTTCATCTCTTTCTTAATTGACTAACAAGAAAAAGACAACGATATTTTTAAAATTTAATTTAACTTTTACCTTTACAGTATGCAGCTTGTACTTCACAGAAAGAGGTACACATTGTACAAAATCCAGGTACAGACAGGTAGATATTCTAAGGCAGTATGTTCGGTTACACGTGCGGGCTGGCTAGGGGTCACCACCGTTCGATAAGTGAAGTTATTCCTGGAAGGACTGGGACCAAGGATCGGGTGAACGTGTGGGGTCCGAGTGCGTTGATGTCTTTTATAAGAACGCTAAATATTATTATACTATTCGCACATATTTTTGATTCGGATACGTTGTTTCTTGGATGATGGATTTGATCATTTAGTTTTGTTTATTTTTGAGTTAAATTAATGTTTTTTTGATTTTAAATTATCTTTACAATAAATAATACAAAAAAAAAATAGCTTTGTTGTGTAATTAAAATCGCGTTTTCTTGTTAAATCTTGTCAATTTTAAGTCGTGACGTTAATAGGTTGTTAAATGTAATGATTTTTAGTGACCATAATCCAAATCCTAACTAATATTATAAATGCGAAAGCGAGTTTATTTGTTACGCTTTCACGCTAAAACGGCTGAACTGATTTTTATGAAATTTGGCACATGGGTAGACCATGACCTGGAATAGGACATAGTATACTTTTGATCCCTATAATCCCACGGGATCGAGACTTACGCGGGTGAAACCGCAGGGCGCAGCTAGAAGAGGCTGTAATAAACCGGGCTTGCTTCAAACTCAAGACCATACTCTCGCTAGTGCTTACTTCAGACCACTGCGCTATTGCCGTTTATAAATTCCAGCATATTAGTCACACAAACAGTTGGTTTGACGGGCTATAAATCTTTGACTCCTTTAGCCCCGTACGGCACAGCCGTAATGTTACCTACATTTATATACACACGACGATATACCCCGCGAAACGTTACCAGTATAATCTGGCCCCTCATTGTATAGAAACCCTATAGAGTCCGAGGTCATTTTATACTGGGAGTTTCTAGTTTGATATGTCGTCGAGTTTAGCAGTGTTTATGGATGCTGAAGTATGTGCTGAACATTTGAACCTCGTTCATTTTATTGTTCTTACAGCTACTTTGTTTATTTGTTTATAAGCTTTACGATTCGTTTATTTTCGAACGGTTTATAAAGGTATACCGTCATGGGTCTCGGGTCTCGTAAGGAAAGTTGTTGTAGGACTCATAAAGGTAGGTATTTACCAGGTAGTACTTATTTTAATCCCTTTTACTGTCTTATTAGTACCCTCTTCTCATACTGTGAGAACGAACGGTCACCATGGTTGCTTACCTATTGCATAATCAGCCTATAATGTTCCCACTACTGGGACACAGGCCTCCTCTCTGTGAGAGGGAGCGGGCTGTATTCCACCACGCGGGCCCAGTGCGGGTTGGTAGATGTCACATGTCTTCGAATTTTTGGTTCTAGGACATGCCGGTTTCTTCACGATGGCCGTTTTGAGAGCAGAGGTGATGAAGCGCGCCGGTTTCAACCCACGACCTACAAATTGTAAGTCGGGGCCGTTACCACTGGGCCACCACTACTCCCACACTTACCTATTGCTTGTTGGCAATTCCAGAATACAAGTTTTGAGTTATCTGTTAATTTAAGTGAGGTTTACGAAAAAGTATTTTTATAATCCCTCTATAGGCTAAGGGCTACGCTTTTGCCACCCTTATTCTCTAGTAAATTATGGTGAGATCTCTAACTAGATCATTTGAAATTCATTTCCCTGCCCCAAGACCCTGAGACCCTGTACCGCTTCTTTCATAATTCAAATCTTTCAAATCATTACATCAACTCGATTATAACTTAGTGCGTTGATCAAATCTCAGGCATGCTAAGACAGACCTGAGGTCCTGAGGTCTAATTGTGTGCTTTGTTTAAGGAACTTGTACGTAATTTATAAAATAAATAAGATTTGACCTCCAACCCCTCAGGTTGTCCCAAAGCCCGAGCACAGTTTAAAGCATTCTTATCTTCTTGCATGTAACGGATTTGTTTGTTTTATTCGTTATTTTACTACTTTTGAGGTAAGTAGTTCTAGACGCGGAATCAAACTTGTGTGAGGAAATTCTTCATGTCATATGTCAGGAGGCTTAGCTGCGCTAGGCTAGACATTTGTGCCCTCATTTTTACTCAAGTTACGTTTTATAGGATATGATCAAATCAATGATAATAAGAGATTTAAATTGAAATTGCCACAAACAAGAGCTGCCATTTTTAAAAGACTCATTAATACCATTAATGCTGTTTACAGTTTCAATTATTAGTTTACTACTTGGCTAGACAGTGGATAAATAGAAACAGATAACTTAAAATGTATAGTAGAGGTAACAGTAGTAAAAGTAAAGGGTAAAGTAGAGCATAAAATGTGCTATATCAACAATCTAGGAAAAAATATGAGTCTATTTCGTCATATCAGATGTCCTCCACTTAAAAACTCTGTCAAAATTGGCATAGCGCACACAACAGATGAAATTAAGACAAAAAAAAATAAAAACTTCGAAGAAATTACAAAAGCATTAGAAAGGACAGCAGGTATGGATCTTAACGAAATAGTAACAGCTATTGCGTCATCCGGTGACGTCACACAGAGAAAGGTGTCAACACACAATCATGACAAAATAGATCCCTCGAATGCACTCGATAATCATACAATCACTAACGAATCATACAGATATATCAAAGACTTGTATATACAAAATACTTGCATTATCTGATAATACTAATATATCCAGAGAGGATGAAAACAGAATCCTTGAACAGAAACATTATTGGATTATGAGATTTTTAATGCAACAAACGCTATATTATGCGATATATCCTAAGTTAAGGATGCAAGTGAATTTAGACTATGCTTAAGATATATCCATATATTATAAGAGCGATATGGAGAATCAATATTAGAATTGTAAGATGCGTTTTTTTAAAGTTAATTCTATGATCTTTCATCAAATGAATCAATATTTGTGCATCTCAATGCTGATGGATTAGATTGGAATATCCTTCATGCAATGCTGATTGACAGCTCACATTGTCTTTAGCTTTTTATTAGTTTCCGTTTCTTATCATGTGTCCTACCCTTAAGTTCTAATTCGATTTATGTACATAGGATTATGAAGATCTAAAATTGTATTCAGGATCAGATATAACATCATCTACATCTGAAATTCTTTTAGTAGCACACATGATTCAGATTGCATTCTCTACTTCACCAACTCTAAGCATATTTGTGGTTCAAAGACTTAAGATAACTAAACATCGACTTTCGTTTTTTATTTACTCAATTTTGGTATGTGTTCACGTGAGATCAGCCTCTTGCAAGACTCCATACATATCTCTGCTTATCCCATAAGTGGTATCGAGAGTGATATTTACTTTTTGCACGTAACAGATAACACGATTAAAATGACACAATTTTATCAATGGCAACAATATGTTTGAGATTAATTCTCTGGACTTTTATGTTTAAGGAGTTCTTTCATTATTTACTTTTGCTATTTGCAGGGGATTTTGAATCGTGGCTTTTGACAAATTCTGTATCTATACATTTTGTATTTTGAAAGAAGATGTGCTTGTTCAAAATATATATGATCCCTTTGTAGCATTAGAAGTAAAACTATGCATCCAATAAGATTATTAGATTAACAATCCGATAAAGTTAAATCTTCCGATAATATTTATGTAATAGATAAGCCATTGCATCAATGATGACTGATCATATAGAAATATGTAGATACGAAATCTATAGACGTATAGATATTTCGTAAGTGTAGGAGCAATAGTTTTTCAATGATTCTCATACATGACTTAACTTTTAATGTAACTTTATGCTCAGGAGCAGTTTCTCAAGTTAGGACACGTAAGCTGAGAAAATCTATGAAACTTTAAAGTTACAAATCCAGTGTTGAGAAACACTGCAAACACACCAACACTGACTAACTTTAATGCAAACATTATCAAAAAAGATAAATTCCCTTATTTCGACTCCATGATTGCCACCATCATCGTCCATGAATGTCCACTTGGAACCAAATCGAGAATTTTGTTTGCAAACAACTTATAAATTGATATAAAAAATTGACAGCTTACTTGGAACTAAGTTAATATCACTTGAACCAATCCAGCATCCAACTACACACCGGTTCCGACTGGACACCCACGGGAGACAAAACGAAAAAAATTGCAGCAAAAATATTTTTTCTTTTTTACTCACTTTTATAATTCCGAAATGCGAACAACACTACACTGACCGTAAGCGAGCGTAAATTTTATTGAGCGAACGAATGTAGCGCGTCCCGTTTGACACCGGCGTGCGTTCTGCCTCACGTACGTTTCGCGTTTGGCCTTTCCGCTTCACGCTTGACGTTTTTATGGATCAGTCAACGCTGTGATTGGTCGAGACGACGAGCCCGTCGCTACGTCACATGAAAGCCTTTAGGGCTCACGCAACCGATAGATTTTTACTACAGTTTGGCAATTTGTTTAGAGTTGTAGCACAGGACGGTTGGATTGGTTTGGTAGAGATGTGAGCTTCGCGTTTGAGCTTTTGGGCGATTTTGTTATATTTTTATTACAAATAATGATAAAGTAATTACGTTCAATGTGGTACCTAATTTATGATCTACAATTGAAACAAAACAGTGCGTGGATATGTAACTTGAAAAATTTGCATGTCCTAGATATAGATATCTAAAACTTTGAACACTTTTTTCCGACGCAGAAGTTACTTTTTAATAGATGGAGAACTAGAACTTTAAACTAACTCCGATTAACACGTCTTATTATTACTATTTTAATGATAAACACACCCAAATCAACACTACAAAAGTTCAAGTCCAACAACATTAATTTAGAATTAAAATCCACTCAATGCACGACAAAAAGATCCAATTAGAAAATTACCGTCATACGTTTGACCAGTGTCCGGCACAAAAAAAAACTATAGATGGACTAATTTTACGAGCAAAACATTAAAAAGGACTTACCCAAGTGTTATAACAAAACGTTTATTCGGCAAATCCACACAGTAGCACGATCACTAACGTCTTTCTGATGCTCCACGCAGTAAGCGACTAACGTTCAAGCTGTGTGCGTTGTGTCTCTAAAATACGCGAGTACATCGCGTCCTATTGTTTGTCGAATATACTTGTATTGTGGGCGGCGCCAGTGTCAGTGTGTTCGTGTTTCTGTTTAATTGAGGTTTTGATTAATTAATTTGTTATGATTTTTTGTAGCCATGTCTTGGGAAAAAATGTTAATTTGAATTATAACGATGCATGAGATACTTGAAATTCATTTTGTGTTGTAACGAGTTAGGAATTAATATTAAACAAATTAAACTACTAACTAATTTTATAGTTGGCCAAGTATAGGTAAAACTATGAGCATTAAAAATTTAAATCTAAAAATAAAATTACCGGTTTTTAGAATAATTTTTGTCGTCTTTTTTCTAAGTCTATCTATGGTCCATGTGTAACAATGCGCCACGAAACTTGTGAGTATGCACAAATGCAGACAAAATCATCAGTAAATTCGGTCCTTAAGTCTTCATTTACAAGCGGAGACGCGAACAAAAGCTAGTTATTGTTCGTAATTAAGTAAGATGATGCACTAAGCGTCTGCATTCTCAGGCAATTAAACGAAAGTGCCCACTGTGACGTCAATAGCTATGTCTGAATAAAATCGAGTGTCGGCGCCGTCGGCGGTCACCTTAAGCCGTCGGTCTCAGAAGGTCGGGCAATGGTTCCGCAAAAACTTGGGTAGACCTCATCAGACAACCACATCACATTTTTAACGCTAAATGACGTAGATACAAACCCAATTTCTACAAAAGAAGTATATTTTTAATGGCTATAGATATTATTCAGTTATGATTCAACCATTAAACGAATTTAAGGAGCTCTAAAAATTAATTCAGGAAAATATAATTTCAGAAAATGGTGCCGATTCTGTTGTTCGCAAACTAAACTAAATTTAAATTCAGTGCATCTTTTTCTTTCTATTTCATTAAGAAAAGGACGGAAGATAAATTTTAGTTTAGTCCAGTCAAATTAATCAGCGCCTGACGTAAATTAACGTAATTTTAGTAGGCAAGTTTTTAATCACGTCTAAACTTGTGTGGAATAGTGACAGTTTGACAGGACTAAACTAAAATTTATTGTCTGTCCTTTTCTGAATGAAATAGAAAGAAAAAGATGCACTGAACTTAAATTTAGTTTAGTTTGTGACCAACAGAATCAGCACCAATGTCTACCTATGTGTGTAATTATCACTTAGGTAGGTACTTCAAAAACGGTGAAGGAAAACATTGTGAGGAAACCGGCACTTCTGAGAGATCCTTCTCAATGGCATGTGAAGCCAAGTCAGAGGCCTATAGGCGGCATAAAAACACTACCACCAGGCCAAAAATTAACCACACGAAAATAAAACCACCAGAGTTATGAGAAGAATCACTCTTGAAATACCCCAATTTTTGCTGGAGGTGTGCAAATATCAAAACCAATGATTAGATTTATTTGACACCCAGAGATTACTATGACAATTTTCTCGGAACCGATAACGCAGCCTTCGTCACACCATAATCTTCTTTGTACCGTCATGCACGGAGGTTGCACAGTTTCAAAGCAGTTTTGTTGTGTTTTTATTTTAATAAGCACTATCTTTGGGTTTTTTTACGTTAGAGTGCGAAAAAATAAGTTGTTGTTTATTATAAGCAGTACCTTTGTACTCATGTTATAATTATGTCTTATCTCTATGTATTTTACTGTGTGTACATAAATAATAAAATAAATAAATAAAAATTAGTTTTTTTTAATATATATTACCGTAATTTTTTTTTTGTTGTATTACCACGGGTTTATACCGAACTCAAACTCAAACTCAAAGCATTTATTTCAATTAAACCATTTACAGGCACTTTTGAATTGTCAAAGAGTTGGTCAGTTAGTCAGAGAGTTTAAGCTAGTTGCCCATTCCAAAATGTAGATCTCTATGGAGAAGAACGGGCAAGAAACTCCAAGGACACTCTTTTAAAAATGGATATAGATATTACAAAATCCTGGGTACAGTATTCATGTTGCTTCTATATGTGAGAACAATGTAAAACAAAAAAAGAATCAAAAGCTAAGATTAAAAATAAGCTCTGGCAAATAAGAGGTGACCAGTCTGAACTGACGGCGCCCGTTCACGAACATGACATGTGGATCAGCACCATCCAGCTCAACCATTTTGTAGGGAAGCGAATGATCCAACACACGTGCCACCATCAGCGAGACATTTAAGTGAGCATGACATACTCACGTCTGCCATGCTATTTCAAGTCAACATACATCATACCATACTAAACGGCTCCATGGTACTCACATTTACAAAAATTGAAAAAATGCTTCTAAATTATACAAAACTAGTTTGCAAAGAAATTGAGCAATTAATATAATATTATTTTCAGATAAGTTAAATATGAATAAACAATAAGTTCGTAATGTCAGCAAAAAAAATAGTAAAAAGGGGGAAGCAACACTTCCAATTATGAAATTTTAACTAGTGAGCCCAAGAGCCTGTGGAGCAGGACCAGCGTTAAACCAAGCATTTTTATCTACGATATAATCATCCAACTTATATTATGCTTGTCTACATAGTGTGCGTTTAATGCATGTTTTAAATTTCTTCTCATTTAGTTGAAGAATATCGAGTGGAATTTTATTATAACATTTTACACAGTACCCCATAAAAGAAGTATGTACTTTAGACAATCTGAAACGTGGTTGATCTAATTTGTTCCTATTTCTAGTGTTAAAAATAATGCCTGTCACTTATTTTACTAAAAAGATTTAGATTTTTCCGAACGTACATAATGTTTTCATATATATACTGACAAGGTACCGTCATGATGTTAATTTTTTTAAACAGTTCCCTTAGAGACTCGCATCTGCGGAGGTTGTAGATGGCTCGCATAGCTCTCTTTTGCAGAATAAAGATAGAATCAATATCTGCAGCCCGTCCCCACAGCAAAATACCGTCAGACATGATGCTATGAAAGTAACTAAAATAGACCAGTCTCGCGGTATCCACGTCTGTTAGTTGGCGGATTTTCCAAACAGCGTAAGCGGCTGAACTAAGTCGCCCTGCAAGTTGTGATGTTAAGTGAGGACCCCACTGTAATTTTGAATCAAGCGTAATGGAAAACCGTCAGGAAAACCCCAGGAAAACCGTCTTTTCGACGAATTGTAGTATCTCCTTATTCAGTACAACTTGACAATCACTACTAACATTCGGTAACGCGAATCTAATGCATTTCGTTTTCTTCGGATTTCTTCTCATTAAATACCAAATTATTTACAGTAAACCAATTATGGACCTTAAGCATAGCGTTACCGAGTTATAACATCCTGGGAACTTAATGGTTTTAAAGATATCTCCTCCTGTTAAGTGATACCATAATCCTAACGAATATTATAAACGCGAAAGTGAGTTTGTTTGTTTCGCTTTCACGCTAAAACGGCTGAACGGATTTGTATGTTTGGCACAGGGGTAGACGTTGACTTGGAAAAGGATATAGGCTACTTTTCATCGACACACGCGGGCGAAGCCCCGTGCAGAAGCTGGTAATATTATAATATTGACATTTCAATATTATAATATTACCAGCTTCTTCTGGGTATGTTTGGAGAAATATAAGAAAAACCAACCTATCCTTTTAGGTCACGATAAGAGAGAAAATGAAAATTATCAGTAGCGATCACTCAAAGTATCAGTAGTTATCAGCCAAATGGAAAACCGATTACTTAGGAGCCTATAGTTCAAGATGTAGATAGAGAAGTAGCGATAAAAGAAAATAAAGACACTCTAAGAGTATCTTTGAAGATATTGCTTAGTGGCGCCAGTGAAAGATGACGTGACTTTATAGACTCCCCGTTCTCCAGAAAGACCGAACTGCATTGCTCGTACAAAAGGATCAATTATAATACGTGCGTAAGTCACGAAGTGAAAGAAGTGCATTATACTCTAATTACCGTACTTGGAGTGAAACTTACGCAAAAATTAAACCTCACATAAATTGTAAAATCACAAAACATGTAAATCATGCGTAGATTAAACCGAAAAACCCTAATCTTGTCACGTCGAAGAATTACTAGCGATAAGGGAATCATCTTTAGTTCTTCTAGTAAATTCCTTTTCAAGTACTCCATGATGATTATCATGGTGTGTCCATAAAACAATATAATCAGATCATTGCTCATTTCTTTAAAGAGAGTCCATTATTGAACATGGACCTACCAAGGAAGGGGAAACTCTAGATATGCCATCATCATCAAGCTTAAAAGATTGGTGGTTACAAAATATTAATAGCTGATTTTATTCTTAGCTCGTAACTACACACGGAATCGGAACACATAAATATTCAAAATATTTATGTTTAATAAACAAGATTTGGACTCTTATCAGATAAGGGTATCGTTACGTAGATTATGTATGTGTTGATATGTGACGTAATCCCATGTGACTAATTTATTCAAGTAAATAAAGGGGACGTTACGTCCGTTGAAGGTAAAGAAATCATCATTAGAGAAGAAAAAGTAGTTATATTTGTTAGACGAAATGTTTGGCAAGAAGAAATTGGCATCATATAACATATGGATACTACATATGAAAGTAATAAGTAAAACAATTAAAAAGAGTTAGGAAGGAATAATAAAGTTGCTGCACTACCGTTAAATTAAATTTTCCGATGGACCAATTATATACAGGGTGTTAGGGTAGACACCGTTATCATTGAAACTAGTGGTTTGGTGTCATCTATAATATACTTTTTCAATGGGACCAAGACTGAAATCGCGAAAAAAAAAACAGCTGTTCCATACATTTGTGTTCGCTTAAATCGACAAAATGTATGGAATAGCTGATTTTTTTTTGCTTTGATAGATGACACCAAACCACTAGTTTCAAGGATAACGGTGTCTACCCTAACACCCTGTATATGAATCTGATGACGATGATGATGAATGCGGAGAAGTAATATAGACCGGTTTCAAAAATCAAAATCGAATCGGAAATACCGAAAAACATAAAAACGCAACGCAAATAGGAAATCGAACACCGGATTAGTCAGAAGCACTAAGCTATTATAAGAACATGTAGAAAAAAACTCGTTAGAAAATGATATCTAGTCACTCACCGAAAACCGCAAATTTTAATAATTTTGGCTTGTCTGGGTGGTGAATCATTAAGAAGCGGCGACCGTGACTTTGAACGCAAACAGGCCTGACCGTGACGGTAGCACGGAAGCTAACAGGGTCATCAACACGTCATTTCATGTCTACTGGAGTAATTAGTTTTACTTTTACTTCATTAACGTCTGTGGACCTAAAACGGTACCCTATCTTGGTGTTGCAAAGTATGTAGCTTCTGGTAAAATTATCCTTTACTTTTAAAAGATTAATAACGATCATATTTATGAGACTGCAAAGGATCCTAAAGTAAGGTAGTAGGATCAAATAGTATTTCATAAAATTACTAAAGGTGGACCAGATGACCGTTGAAATTCAATGCAGCTATTTATGTATTCAGCTCAGCCAACATTCGCCGAATCTGAGAAATTATGCTTTAATATAAACACATTACCATTTCGACTGTTCAAAGCAAAGGGGCACTATCTTAAACCTACATTTCACAGACAGCTTTTATAATTTTCTGACATTAGTATGTTTCGTGTGGTTCCAATGGGTCGTGAGGGTTTTTTATCGTTGTAGACTGTCATTTAGATGAAAAAAATGACAATCGCACTTTAAAATTGTCACCGTGCAGTGGCATATGAACAGCTTCATTTATTCAAGTTATTGAAGCTCTTTGAATAGTGGGGTTAACTTGCACTCTTTATCAGGCCAATAGTCAACAAAAAACAAGGTGTTATGTAAAATGTTAAGCGATTTTGAGCCTTGTACGGTGTAACTACGACTGTAACCTGACCCGTATTACAGAGCCACACTCGAGACTCAAGCATTAATTAAACTAGATTCAACCAATCAAATGGGTTTAAATCAATTTTTACACCACCTGCTCGACAATGTCAAATTATATGTCATGCAAACCTAACCTAAAGTAAGTCATGTAAGACCTGAGGTCTAGCAGGGTAATCATATTGTACTGAATTTCATTATGACCCGCTGGTCATTAATGTGATTTGAATTTGGAACATAAAGTAGAACATTTACGGTAAGTAGTAGGTACATTCCATGCATTCACCATCTGCACTAAAATTAATTGTCCGAAAATCGAACTGGCCACCACAAGTAGAATATAAAAAAAAGAAAAATAGAACACAAATTATAAAGAGGCGCGAATACTGAAAATTGAATTGCTTTGATATACAACAAATTACTTAACTGCAATACATACAAATTTTCACAAAAATATCGAGTGACGATAGTGATTTGACTCCGGAGTACATTAAATCCGAAGCCATTGGCATTGCCAACAAGCTACTCCCAGAAAAGTCCAAGGAATCGTACATTAAAGCCTACGACGATTTTTACAAATGGAAAACTACAAAGGGCTTCAAGTCTGTATCTGAATCAGTGCTTTTAGTCTACTTCCACCATTTATCATGTACAAAGAAATCAAGTAGCCTATGGTGCATCTATTCGATGCTCAGGTCAACAATAAGCATCAAAAATAATATACTTACAAATTAATACAGACACCAAATTACTGGCATTTTTAAAAAGGAAATCGGAAGGACATCGTCCTGTCGTCGTAATAAATACTTGGATTCTAGTACTAATGCTTTTTATTTTCTCGTAGATGGTGTGAAAAGTAGGGTATTCTCCTCGGGGATAAAGGTGCCTTCGTCTTGGGCGAACTTGAATCCCACGCTGCACTCAGGATTCTTGTCTTAACTCCCGAGCAAAGCGAGGGAGTTAACGCTAGAATCCTTCGTTTTGCTCGGGATTCAATACGGCGCCCGCTATATAAGACACTACTTTATCCCCTTAGTGCATAATCTACTATTATGTAATGCTGGAGTCACGTGAGGTTCTGTAATCCAGGCCTAAAACTGCCCTGAAAACAGTCATGGCACGGGTCCAAGACGATTATCTATAGTCACGATATAAATTCAAATTCATTTATTTGCATAACACAGGTTTATGCGATGATAGAAAATTGGAACATTGACACAATGGGAACATTCGCCAATAAATATGTAGGTATTTGAATAGAAATAGAGCCTTTGACCGATAATATTATGTAGCCGTCGCGCCGCTAAAGCCTTGATAGACCCACGCCACGTATCAATCATTGTTTGCCGATGCCGACCAGCTGTCAATATTATCTAGAATCTAGATTATAGCCGATGTATCAATGAATCATATCGTTGTATTCTGGAGATCATGTTTGAAGTATATGTTCTTGATAATCCAAGAGGAAAAGATGGATTTTATCTACATCTTACGTTTTGCCACTTCCTTGATTAAAGTGAGGGAGTTATTTAAATGTTGAATTAAATTATCTTTGCTTGTGAAAAAGCTTGATCACACTTTCGTACTCACTTCAAAGAAAGTATTCTAATAATTTTCTAATAGGCCTTTGATAAGCATTTGGTGTTGATTTATTGTAAAATGCTTTTATTATTAGTCAGTAAGTCATATTAGTTCAGTCAGCAAGAGAATTCACTTTAATTCACCATTTAATAAAAGATTAAAGATTTAACTATCTTTAATCTTTTATAGGTAGTTCCAGAGAATGCTACAGGGAACTATCCTCGGTCTCTCAATGTTGACCACAATGTGTTCTTTTTAGAACGAATATTTATAATAATCCTGATAGTCATATAATAACCCTGATTCTATGATAAAAGAGATAAATATTATTCTGTCGACTGATATATAGCGTTATCAATAAGTTACTCAAAGGAGGTAAATAAATTAAAAACGGCAATTATTACCGTAGTGTCATACCTAAATGAATAATTTCCTTATACCAACTCGAAATAAAACAAGGAAACACGGACCCGGTTATTTTTATCAGTAGATAAGAATGTGTAACACATTAATTTTGTAACACCATATAATAGTTGTAGAGTTCCGGAAAAAATCTTAGAACTATGGAAATTTTTGGGACTTTATTTAATAACTGTATCTATGTAGGATATTTAGAAGACCTTTGTTTTTGATAAAACTGTCTGTAGGAAGCGGCAATAGTTGTCTAGTAACTCGAGTATCTAGAAGTTACAGTTTTAGCTTGGAAAGGAATGACCGTGAATGTAGATACGAACGCTAAATTGAGAATACATAAAACTGCTAAAATTGCTATGGAAAATAAAGAAAACGATGACAGAGAGGTTACCTAACTTATTAACTTTAGTGTTGAATATAAAAACATAACATCTGGCGTCTCATATTTACATTGCCAACACACAACTACAGAAGTAATAATTTATAAATATTTGTAAAGTAATTTATTTCGCCTTATCCAACGAGATAAATAGAAGTTAAATACTGTTAACAAGGATGACCAGTCATCATTTTAACATCAAAAAAATTGCGATCCGCGATTCATGGCGCTGAATCATCATTCATTAACAATCTTGCTGTATATAACCAAGATTGTTTTACGAATCATCCCTGTGAGAATTTTTTTAGAGTAATGATTCATGATTCCGTTTCAAAAGACATTCCATTAGCAGCATGTCTAAGTTCGATAGATAAAAAAAATTATATTGATTGGTGAATCAACGAATCAATCCATGACCCGGCAAGAACCTAGCTTGATAATAATATATTTGTGATATCTTAAATAGTTTAATCTGTATTCATTCAATTTCACGTGTGTAACCATTTTTAACTCAAAAAATATGAAAACGATCAAAGTTTCAGATGTTTGAATTTATCATTACCTACTATTATTTGCTATACATCCTAATAAATGCATGATTTATCAATATTATTATGTATTGATCATTCAAATCATTCAAAAATGTGCTAACTTTTGTGGTACGGTCTAATAGGTAAGTTTGAGTGCTAATTTTTAACCGACTTCAAAAAGAAGGAGTATGTCAATTCGGATGGTTATTACTTTTTTTTTTAAATTGTATCTGATCTCCTATAATTTCTTTATCCAATAGTCTTATTGTGATTTTAAATTCGTTTCGCCATTTTTGTATCAATCTTATAAAAAGGTAGTTAATGCGGATTCATTCACCAAACCGCAGCTGCATAGAGAGGAATGTTATTCATTGAGTATTGCAAAACATGGTGCATACTGATTTCAAACCCCCGTATAAGGAAGCTAGTCTAATTTCTCTCATTTTTCCTCTAAAAATACGCGGTTCTCGTGAAGTCCTTTACATCAGCCAAGCCTTAAGAGGAAATAGGGTCGGTCCGTCGGTCCCCTCTCCATAAAAACGCTCCTGTTTTCTCTCTGGCTTATGACCTTAGAGCAATGATTTTTTACAGTAAAATAAATATCAACTAGTTCTATGCCCCTATGTTCTCCGTTTTGATAGGTGATAGGTAATACGGGCTGGTATCCGCAACTCCACGTCAAAGCGCGTATTTTCCGTTTTGACAAGACATTATCAGTACAAGCACTAAGAACCCTCAGAAAATACTCAAAATTGCCTGTTTAGACCGCTTTCGTCAGAGGCCTACTGTACAAATTTGACAACTATTAATGAAAAAAGAAAAACATAGGAGCACAGTAAATATCCTTCTTATTCAACTTATAAAATATCTTTCAAATTGGTCCAATGTAGGAGGAGGAAATAGACGAACGCCGAAACTCGAATTATGACTTTTTGTATGGAGAGAAGACCGGCTCTATTTCCTCTTAAAGAAAACAGCATGAATCGACACCGCCATAGTGACGTGTCATTAAATGTCTAGGTTACGCTATAATTGAACTAGGAAACCTACATAGCATGGTACAACATACCGCAGAATATGACGTCAAATGGAGGTACGTACCCCAAGACTTCCGTGTAGGTATTTTTTCTACCGTAAGAATTGAGCACTTTGACCTTTCATTTCTGAATGACTGCCTAAAACCGCTTTTAACCGCCTCTGTGTTCTAGTGGTTAGATCACCTATCTCAGACCCAAAGATCCTTTTATTTTCTTTCTTTTTTGAGGGTGAGAAATCATCAAATAACTTCTCCTACTCTGGGCGGAGCGCGTGACAGACTTTTACTGACTAAAACCCGCCCGTGTTCCTTCAGTTGCCTGTTGCCAAGGTCCCGGTATCCCTTTCGTACATTCCCGCAACCCTGGCATCGGTCCTAGCGGACCCCGTCAATTGTGCTGACATCTTTTTGAAGCGCGGTTGACCAAAATAATGATGTCTCTAGTTACGCATTGCATCATATTGGTAAAGTGGCTCATCTCTGCCTAAGAATAAAGCCCCATTTACACGGTGCAAGTTTCTGGAACGTTCAAAAGCAATAATAGCACGGTAAATTATTGCTGTTCAACAATTGCATGTAAGTTTACACACGTGCGATTTCCATGAAATGGCATACAATGATTGAATGCAAGTTTTGCCGTTCAATAAAATTGCATGCGACTTACGCGAAGGCAATTTTTTTGCAATTTTATTGCAAAGCGATTATTGCATGCAAGTTTTGTCTCTTCTTAACAAAGAGTTGCACGTCCTTGCACAATTGTTTCAAGTTTCGCCCGTATATCCGCTGCCAAATATTTAATTAAAATATTGAAAAATCTTGAGAAGACGTTCTCAAGATTTTTTTTAACTTGTTTCGATTCGTTTTTACTGTACGTGCAATTTTATTGTACATGCATATTATACCTTTACCAGTTTTGAACGGCAACACTTGCCCGTATCGTGCAAACATTTGTAGGTACGTGTTGTATCCTTACATTTATAAAACGCGTCTGTCTGTCGTCCTGTACGCGATAAACTCAAAAACTACTACACTGATTTTCATGCTGTTTCCCCCAATGGATAGAGTGGTTCTCGAGTAAGGTTTAAGTATATAATAACCCACATCCACGCGAGAATCAGCTAGTAAATATATAAATAAATCAACGTTTATTACAGAATCACTTCCATATTTGTTAGTCACAATGTAAACTTATGAAACTAGTGTTAGTAACATATAATCTAAGCTGCGTGAGACACGCCGAACTTAGGGAATGTCTAATTGACTGCATGCAGTCGTATCCACCGCCCCAAGATCGGAGAGTCCCACCTATCAGCCAACGCTCTAAGAATGATATTGGGGCTGGCGCGAACTCGGCGTAGCAAAGATGCGCATCTCTTGCGCATGATGGCCGAAAAACTATAAAAAAATGTCAATTGTGGCTTCAAGTTTATGGTACTTATGCCACAAATAAACTTGCATCGTGTAAATGGAGCTTAAGGAGGCGTGAATTTATGCGTGACCACAAACAAATGACTCAAGCGAAAGAACGAGTCTATCCTCTGGCTGCACATCTATGACGTCTATAATAATAGAACCATTTCTTCCCGTGTAGCGTAGGTAAACAATTATTGTCACTGTCAATGTTACATAACTCTGACGTTGTCATTTACGGGAATTCCGTGACGAGTAGACAATTATGAGTCTATACTCGTGCATTTGGTATTTATCTCGCTGTGTTCTGTTGTTTTTCATTTGTTTGCGTACGAGGTATGTATTTAAATTTCGTGTAATTTAATGCTGGTTATTGATAAAATTTAATCCAAAGCCAACTAATGAGGGATTTTCATCGTTATCAAAGTTTGAGCCTTTTTTATAGAACCCTAATGAATGGTGTTGCCTATAAACACAACTTTTGAAAAACGAACAGGAGATAATTATATTCCGCACACGGGAAGAATGCGTTCCTGACATCTGTCAGTTGGACACGATTAGAAACTAAAGTCCGTTTCGTATTCCCATAGACTAATTTGACAGGTGCAAATGTCAAACTTCAAATTGAAAAAACAAACAACAATCGCTTGAAATGTCAAATGAGTCTACGAGATTGAAAAACACACTAGGTATTATGGGCTGGTGTGTGCCACTCCTCGTCAATGCGCGTATTTTTCGTACAGAAACGAATAAAGTTTAATTTTGTAAAACACGTAGGTATTCTTTTGCACTCAACGTTTTTATTCCTTTCAAAGTAATAACATTTTTTGATTTTGCACCACAGTGATCTTTACTGTCGTTGCTGTAGGGTTGCTGTGAGATGTAAAATAATTGTGAAAGGTGATTTAACTGTCAGGTCAGTAACGCATTCTCTCATCGGAAGGCGAATAAGAAACACCACGTTATTTTGGGAGAAAAATAACTATTTTATTACGCTCTGCCTCTTTTTGACGTGAAGGTCTGAACCACATAGTATAGAAAGTGCAATCCGGACTATACACGACACTCTAGAATCGTGATTTGCTCTATAACGTCACCCAGACAGTTTTTTCCTCGTTCCAAGAATAAATATAATGGAAATATAATTTACATTTTTATTTATAATCGTTTGCTTCAATAGCCTTAGAAAAAACACGGCTACCGCGTGTAATTCGAATCTAGAAACTAGATTAAAGACTACTAGAAATTATATTGAATGAATCATTATGTATGCCGGCGAAACTTTAAAGCCAAAATTTTTCCGGGCTTCTAGGAAGTGGGATATTTCCGTTTCTTTGGTATTTAAGTCATAAAGTGGGCGAAATTATACAGGTGTACTGCACTGCACGGTAATTCTAGGTACAGTGAATGCAAAGCTGCCCTTGAATTTGTATTACGGTTCATTTTATTGTTAAATGTTAAACTTCCGTTTGCGTGGAAAGTTCATAGTATATGCATGGGTTGAAAATTCGCTGACTTTTCATCATTAGCCTAGCTTTTTCTAGTCTAAACGGGTACAGCCGAGTATTTTACATGGAGCGGCTTTTCATACAAAAAAAATCTTTGAAAATTCTTAACACATCATTGTATCCAAAATTGATAAATTGAATTTCTAAAAAAAGCAGGCTGTTAAAAAAAAAACTCACTTTCATTTTATATGGTTTTTATTCTAAAAAAATCTGACAAATAAATGCATTCTATTCTATTCTATAAAATAGACATGTCAGTCCCGTAGATCTATAACTGCCTTTACATAATTACAACAAATAAATTAAGTAAATATATTTTTTTAAGTTGATTCATATTAGGTATCAATATTTGCGATAAATAAGTAACCGTTGCACATAAGGAACTCAAGGTAGCTTTTTCGAAGAATCCTAAAAATGGATAATGACGCATTGCCAATATTTTACAAAGACTTGCATTATGGACCACAATAGTATTTCCTAAGAAATACTACACGTTGTCCAGTCGCCAGTGCGCTACGCCGACATGGCGACATGACTCACGTTTGCCTGAGAAATCAATCACAGCGTACAGTTTGTGTTAAGTATACAGGGTGAGCTTTGAACAAGACAATATTAGACACATACCTACATACATAAAATCACGAGTTCTTTCCATGGGTGTAGATAGAAACTACAGAGGCCCTAGTGCGAGTTTCTTTAAACCATCTCGACTTTACGCATCGAACGCGTTCGGCGCTCCGATTGGCCCTTCACTGGCCTTCACTGCATAAGCATAATCAGCCTCTTAGCGACCAATGGCTTATCGTGCTTTCCGAGGCACGGTGGAGTCTTGGTATGTAAAAATGGTCGCCCATCCACTGACCAACCCCGGCAAGCGTAGCTTAACCTGATGGATCGACCCATGCGGCTGTTATTACCTAGCCACGAGCTCCTCCTCACGAAAGAGGACGAACAAAAGGCAGGTGTGAGTGGAAACGCAGGGAGGGGACGCCATTGAAGGACATGAGACATTATTGGTGATGGTCTTCAGAAAGTTCAGGTGCGTAGTACTCGCAACCTGCGTCCGCGTATGACTAGATGTATGGACAATATTAGAACAGCCGGTTTATTCTGTAAAAACCTTACAGTGAAAACTTAGGGGAAGTGAGTCTTTCCACTAGATGCTAGGGAATGAGACTATTGACAGCTGGGTTCGCCTGAATGTTGGGTTTCACGGTAAGATTTTTACAAAATAGATTGGCAGGTGAGTTGATAAGGCTTTGATTTGAGAGGCTTTGTTTTTTTAATGACCAAACTTGCACTAAATTAGGTACTCAGTTTTGGACAAAAACGAAGTTCCTTTCGCTTTTTGGTGTTGTGAAGGTACTGAACGGTCAAAATGTTACACATTTTTCGGTTAAGCTGAAGTGTGCAGATTGCGATAGGTACGTTCCAAAAAAACTTTTAAATGAGCTCTAACTTTTTTTGGGCATTTGAATTTAGAATTAAGAATTGGCTTTTCGTCAATAGATTCTGTATGCTAGTTAAAATCTTAGGAACCCTGTATACCATAACTGTTGGCTGACGCAATAAAAACCCCGGTTACCGGGCCTGCAGGAAAATTAAAAAATAAACTAGAACTTGCCTTATAAAATGCATGATAATTATTATCAGTGAAGTTAGGTATTGAAGTCAATGTGGTGAATATTCCCGTTAAATAAATAAAAACACAATATGTGGTTAATAGCACAAACAATTAAATTATTGTCATATTCTGATTTGTGTTTAGGAACATCATGTTCTGATTAATACAATTAGTTTTTGCCCGCACTCAAACTCAAACTCAAAGCATTAAAAAAAACATAAACTCAAACCAATTGCTGGCACTTATGGGGTCGGTTGGTCAGAAATTCCAAAGCGTAGGAGGTTTCAATGGAGAAGAACGAGGAAGAAACTCCATGGACACTCTTTTAAATCAACCCGTGAATAAGAATCGAGTTTAAAAAAACAAGTTATCTCCTTCTATAGCATAAACAGTCCATACTACGTTCCCACTGCTGGGACACAGGCCTCCTCTTTGTTGGAGGGTAGCAACACATCAGTTATCTACATCACGATGCATGTGTCAAATATTGACGTTAGTGAATTATGAATTTAGCGCAAATTATTGTATATAAGAGATTTATAGTTCGTTTTTTAATCCCGTAGACTAATTTGACATTTCACTGTTGTTTCTTTTTTCAATTTGGAGTTTGACATTTGCACCTGTCAAATTTGTCTACGTAATTAAAAAACGAACTTTAGGTAGGTAAGCTACTTGTGCAGCGATCAGGCTTTCGACCGTCTTTCACAATTAACTTATAGCAAACTGCTTTAATTAGTCCTTTGTTATTTTCCCATCAATTTATGTAATATCATTTCTTGAAAAACCGCAAATTATTTGACGTTACGTCCTGTGTGACGTATATTGCTGACGTAGCTTGTAAGGCACTTATTATCATTGAAGCGAGCTGGTCGCACGCGCGTTTATTTAATCAGTAGTACCTAACACTTTAATTTTCCCTTTTAGGTACTATCAAGAGATTAATCACAGATTTATTGCATCATATTATTTTTTTCCTGGATTGATTCATAATTATGTAGCGGAAAGGTACAATCTATCTTCGCCAAGATTTAGTTTTTCAACTTTTTTTTTTACAATAAATAGGAACCTAACTTTAGTTTTCCTTAAAATTGTAATTGAGTAATGATTCATGGTTACGTTTTTTTTCTACTAGCGACCGGGGCGGGTCGCTAGTAGAGAATAGTTCGTATAATAGTTAGTAGTATAATAGTTTCGCATGGGTTTTACGATTTGACAAAACATCGAGATTTTTTAGTCATATGTAACTTTAATATCAAAATCTGTTGCGTGGTTTAGAAGAACAATGCGGCCACACAGACAGACTACCTATGGAATCTAGATATTTTATAATATATATGTATTGATTGTTACAGTGCCTTAACTAGGGCGGTGCCAGCGGTGCCCAGGCACAGGGCGCAGACCCTGGAGTGGCGCAGAAATGACCAGACCAGGGCCACTAACAATACCTATTATTTATTTTTATAGACAATCTATTTTATTGTCAGAACCGGTTATGATTAGAAAATATTTTAAAGGGCGCGGTTATAACAGCTCGCACCGGGCGCATAAAAGGTTAATTAAGGCACTGGATTGTTATGTACCTATTCTATACATGAGGGTTTGATTCCTAGGTCGGGCAAAGTGTTATTGGGTTTTTCTATCTGGAATTTCTCAGTAGCACTCTGGAGTCTGGATTTGTGCCCGATTGATGACAATAGGGTCGTCCCCTATGACTTCAAAATAACTTTAAGCTGTAAAATAACTATATTAAGTCTTTAATAAAATGGTTATTACCCAGTGCCTTTCACTTCCGTGCTAACCTACCTACCATTTCAGGTCGACGATCCATGTGGTATGAGATGAGGGGTTCCCACGAATTATTCACGAAACTTTTGAAAAAACCCGATTCGTCATTAAAACACTTTTAACATACAGTTTTGAGACCTGCCGGGTAGAAACACATCTCATCTCAATTCGGCTAATCTGGCAACCCCATGAATACCTTTAACCTAAAAAGGAACAAAGAAATATGGACTCAATGTTGCCAGCTTTGAGTCATTAGCAGGAAACTCATTATCGTTAAGGTATCATTTTAAATTATGACCTTCTCGTTTTTTGTGTGAAATGATTCAGTGATTATTTCCTGACTGATCTGAGAGCTATTTCTTGGTGAAAAAAGTCTGTAGGTACCTGCGTGTACCTATCGTACTTACCTACAGTTGTATAAGTTTAGGGAATATATACGTAATTCAAAACTTATCCAATAATCCATACTTAAAATTATAAATTCGAAAGTAACTCTGTCTGTCTGTCTGTATGTTACCTTTTCACGCCTAAACCACTGAACGGAATTCGTCGTCTTCGACAATTCCGGAAGTGATGAAAAAAAAAACTATGTGAGTAAAAATCTATTCTTTGAAAATTGCTTGAAATCTCACTGAGGTTATTAAGCAA
Organism: Lithophane ornitopus; assembly: GCA_948473465.1. Lineage (NCBI taxonomy): Eukaryota > Metazoa > Arthropoda > Insecta > Lepidoptera > Noctuidae > Lithophane > Lithophane ornitopus. The sequence continues at coordinate 2,327,821 of OX419630.1, read as the reverse complement.
GTGCGATTTCTGCTTGAATAAAGCACAACAAATAATTTTATTTATATATGACTAGCTTCCGCCCGCACGGTATGTCGATACAAAGTAGCCTTTGTCTCCCCCCATCTACATTGTACATGTATATTGCGGGATAGTCCGAAAGGGATATCGGGACCTTGGCAACAGGCAACTGAAGGAACACGGGTGGGTTTTAGTCAGTAAAAGTCTGACACGCCCTCCCGCTCCGCCCAGAGCGGGAGAAGTCATTTGACGATGTCCCATCCCCAAAAAAAAGGGTGCCATCTATCTCCTTGCCAAATTTTTGCGTCCGTTCAGTGGTTTAGGCGTAAAAAGATAACATACAGACAGAGAGACATAGTTACTTTCGAATTATATTAGTATGGATTAGTATAGATTTGGGACAAAAAAAACAGATGTAAACAAAGCAGTATCGTGGTTAATTACGACATCATGAGTTCATGACCCAGCAGAAAAATATGTTTGAACTGAAGTATAATTTGTTTGAGCAACAAGCTGTACTTATATTTTACTTTTAAGGCGTAATGGTTCCAAAGCAGATGATTTGACGCGTTTCGACTTCACGCAAAATCAATGTTTCTCTCAAAATAACAACGTATTTGCGTTTTTTTTGTATGATTACGAAAATTAAAGAGTGTCTTTAGTGAAGTATGAGGCCCGAAACACGAATGACAAAACTTTCCTCTATACAAAAAAGCCGAAAAGTATCCTTAAAATCTGCTTTTGTTAAAGAGAAAAACCTATTTCATTCGATTGTTATCAAAGCAATCGTAATAAAATGTCTACGTGTTCACTATTAAATACTTTAAGGGATTATGGACTTATTTTTTCTATATAAACACAAATAAAATATTAAAATTAAATATTTGTAAACATAGTGCACTAGAATTGCGCGCGGGCGGGGTCACACCACCCCTCTCGGCTCTCGTCATTCCTATGTCGCCTTAATACTTTTCTTGGGTTTATATTAATGTCTTTTACCAATGAGGCAGTGTCAGAATTGCCTAATGTTATAATATTAACATGAAATACCTGAATGTATATAATCTCCTGACTCATAAACCTCAGGTGAATATTCTGCTGAAATGCCTTTGAACTAACTAATAAACCGGTAAATAGAATTACATTCTATAAACATTACCTACTAGGAATGCATGCATTGAAGATCTCTAGATTTACGATATTTAGATTCAATACTTTGATTGCAACAGGGTTTCTGTATTTATATTACACTGATACGCAAATATAGATCTTAAGAGTACCTATAACAATAAACTCTATACACAAAACATCACGCCTGTAATCCCCGAAGGATAAGGCAGAGGTGTACCTATGGTACACCCGCATTTCGCCAGTTATTTTTAACCGACTTCTTCAAAAAGGAGGAGGTTCTCAATTCGTCTGTATGTTTTTTTTTTTTTTTTTTTTTTTTTGTATGTTTGTTACTCGATTACTCCGCCAATTATGAATCGATTTTGATGATTCTTTTTTTGTTTGGTAGGTCATGCTTCCGAGGTGGTCCCATATAAATTTTATTAACTTTGCTCGCGTAATTTTTGAGTTAGCTTCAATATTACGTATTTTTCCCACTTAGTTTATCTAGACGATATCCTGTTTGACTCCTTCACTATTATTTAGATAGCAGGTAGTGGTATTCGGATTTGAGTGGGGTAGGTACCACAACTAAAAAGTGAAAAATAAAAACTTTTTAAAGAAAAAAAGCAACCGACTTCCAAAAAAAACACTAAAAAAGTGAAAAATAACTTTAATTTCGGAAGTCGGTGTCTTTGCTTTTCAGTTTTCGTTTTTTGCCACCGACTTCCGAAATTAAAGTTATTTTTCACTTATTTAGTGTTTTTTTTGGAAGTCGGTTGCTTTTTTTCTTTAAAAAGTTTTTATTAAGTCCCATGTAATAGGGGGCGAGCCTATTGCCGTCAGCGGGCACAAATCTAGACTCCAGGCTGCTTCTGAGATTGAAGATGGAAATACCCAATAACACTTTGCCCGACATGGGAATCGAAGCCAGGACCTCATGCTCAGCAGTAGCGCTTGCGACCACTGAACCAGCGAGGCAGTCTTATTCGTGGAATCAAAGGTATACGTGCGCACAGTCACATCAGATACAGTCGCGTGCACAGGTCACTTGCATTGCATAATCATTAGTATAATTATTGTCGATGGACCTATTAAGTTCGACGAAAACACTTTTGTATGTAAACTGGAATTTCAGATAGGTATAATCAAATTCTATGATTAATCGAAAAGACAAATGAAACGGAAGTGAGGGCCAGAGGGCCTAGACAAGTGACAATCGCTTCGAAAGCGTTTCGTATTTCTACAACGACTTTCAACAGGATTGACATATGCTTTTCGATAGCTTATGTCAGTCCTATACATTTCTGCCTTTTTCATATTTATCGCTGATAGAATGTCACTTTGTCTAGGGCCTTAGAGCTCTCGCTACTTACGGTGGTCTACCCAACTAGCAAAGCAATCCTATAAAGAAAGATTATAAGTCTGTCACTACTAATAATGTTCTTATAAAGGTATTGCGGTCTGTGGACTATTTACTATAAATAATCTATAGTCAGAACTAAGTTTATACAACACCGTAAGTAACTCGGATTTACAGTCGTTTTGACGTTCAAAAGTGCCTTTTATGTGCCTAATTGAAATAAATTATTTGACTGTCAAAATCACTTTGACTTTGACAGTCAAATAATTTATTATTTGTAGTGTAGGTAGTGTATTATAATTGCATTTTGAATAAATATGCTGATACACGATGATCGTACTTTACATTTCCCATGAGGATATGCACTGCAGCTGTCCTATACAATTAAATGACAAATAATACATACATAGTGTGTATAATGAGCGTTTTTAGATTGACGTCACAATGTTTTCGTCAGCGGAAAGTGATCAAAATCATATGACTGTTATTATTTCAGGGATTAGAACGATATTTAATTCATTTCACATGTTTTTAACAAATATTGATACAGAGACAAACTAAATAACTGTCCACAAATTATAATAACTGCACGGGTTTGTTCGCGTATGAAGAAAACCTTCTTTGGACAAAAAAAAAACGAAGATTTGTTGTGCTTCTGTAAGTATGACGAAAAAGCACGCGGCTTTACTAGATTAGGCTGAAACAGTTACTGAGCTATCTACCTAAAAAAAGAAAAGTGACAAAAATCGGAACTCTGCTAACAGTCAGACAGTTAGAAATTTTCAGACTTGTGTAGAAAACGGTTTACCGCAACGAACACGTGCTTTTGTGCAAATATTCGCAGTAACACGTGTGCCAGCCGTGATGCTTTGCAGGTATATAGGTAAGCGCCGGCGCAGCGCTATTACTCACGTTAGCTGAGAGGTACCGGCATGAGAGTCTGAGATAAAACAGGTGGAGTTTATTATCGGTAATAATAGGAATCGCATTTATATCTGTAGTATTAGATGTAAGTGTGCTAATTTAATGGGGCGATATGGAATTTGAAGTGAAGAGTTTGGCGCATGTTTCCTACACCCTAATTGCGTAATACACGATCATGAATCTGAATCGTTTTTAAACAGATTGCTAATCCATTGCTTATTAAGTTCGAAAAAAAATCTGCTCTACAACGTAAATAACAGAATGAATGTTGTTGAGCTGTCAAAATGAAACAGATTAGTCTTAATCGTGTAACCCAATGTTGGGTATAAGAACCTTTTCTTTCCTGCCAGTTCTTTCCGCCTTCTTCGCCCTTCGATATACAATATTATAATGATTATGAAAGGTGAGAGTCTGGCGCATTCGTGAGGCCTGCCTAGAAACCATAAAGTTACTTGCTTAGATTTTTAATTTGAAGTTGAAATTAGAGTAATAATAAATTATTACTCTAATTTCAACTTCAAATTAAAAATCTAAGCGTAAATGTTTCACTTTAGACCAACATTTTCATAACTTTCATCACAGTTACGAAGCTGATTATTTTATGCATAAAAGCACAACTCATGAAGATTCAGTTGCAAACAAAGCCTTCTACTTTTTTTAAGATTATTTTTATATTGATCAGATGGAAATTTCTCAAAATTTCTGAAAAAAAAAAACATAATTCGAAAGCTATGAAAAGTCATGGAACGTATATGGGGGTGATTCGGATACTCCACGATACGAGGGACCTGAATTTTACTTTCCAAAAGTAAAATTCAGGTCCCTCGTCAATGTTCCGGCCACCCTGTATATATTTCAACATAATTAGGTATCCTAACTTCTTAGAAATATATAAAACTTAGCGTCTCATCAAAGAGAAATTATGATGGAAGATGTCTGAGTCGTGCCGTGAATTTTGAAGCAATAGACAACTTCGTGTCCCATCTCTTTTTGTATCACAGCCTACGAAATGATTTTTTTCACAGATTTTCCATTGACTGTTTTGTGTACTTACTAACAACAATAACTCTACAGTATTTGGATCGATAAATTGACTCTCTCTTGAAAAGAGAGAAAATCGACTATATAATTTATATCCGAAATCCCAAACAGTGCAAATCTAATTGGGATTAATTTAAGTGTCTTCGGAGCTGACAGTAAAAACCCAAACAATTCCCATTCGTTATTTTTAACATAAAAGAAAATAAAAATATTGTAACAACACCGTACATTGAAGGTGAGGTGATACAGATTTTTTAATTAAACTATATTTAAAGTCGGGCTTCCCCAGATCCCTAAAATAAAGGTAATTAAAAGACCAACATTTTTTTATTATCGACTGTTAAACCTGCGGTCACATTAGGGTCTCTTGATTTTTTTATTTTTTTTTATTCCAAAATCTATAATAACAATAACATATCTAAAGTCTGCCAAACTACATAACAGTTTGTCGGCAGTTGTTCTCGTCTAACAATGGATTACAATTTTTTGTATTTTGATAATTAATGTGCTAATAATCAAGTTATGCTAAGTAAACTATACAATAATATACCTAAGGTCGAGATAAAAAATCTCACTTTTCACAAAAAAGGCATTTTCGCAATCGTGAGGTTTGTCCAATAGATATATCATATCGATGCGTCAGGTATATCAAAATGTATCGAAAATCCGATTTCAGTCTCAAATCGTATCGTAGCGATAACCCGACCCAGAACGATTAAAAAAAAAACCACGGCAAGAGTAGATTTGGGTAAACAAATATTTGTTTATGTTTGGATAATTTTGATCGATGCACTTACAACTGAATAATCGAAAAATCGAAATTAATTTCCAAAAAACGGATTTTGAAAACGAATTCAAAATCTATAATTTTATTCAAAATCTGAAATCGGATATTTAACCATTTCCGTACAAATCTAAAACCGCCCATGTCTACCAGACTGGCCAACAATTTTAGGTTTCATCGGCGAATATAATATATGTAACTGAAATTAACCACAAAATAGTTGAAGGACATTTAGTACCGGTCATGCCTATCGAATTAATTAAAATAGGTACCTAACCAATTATCCTAATCCTATAATAACTATCCTAATCCATACTATTATATATACTTTCTTACTAATATTATAAATTCGAAAGTAACTCTGTCTGTCTGTATGTTACCTTTTCACGCCTAAATCACTGAACGGATTTCGACATTTGGCAAGGAGATAGCATCTTAGGGAAGGGCATAGACTACTTTATATCGACATACCACGCGTGCGAAACCGCGAGCGGAAGCTATTATTATAAATGCGAAATAGACTTTGTTTGTTACGCTTTCACGCTAAAACGGCTGAACGGATTTAGATGAAATTTGGCACATGGGTAAACCATGGCTTGGAATAGGACTTAGGATTTTATCCCGATTTTCCCACGGTATCGCGACATATGTGGGTGAAACCGCGGGGTGTATCTAATATAAAAAAAATAACACGCTAGTTTCCTAGATTTTGCGAGCTAGTGAGTTTTAAATGACATTATTTCTAGTCCATTTTCATTTAATTGTTTTCTTATGACAGAAAAAGCTCTACAAAAAAATTTGTTTCATGTGCACGAAACCCAAGTCGCGCTAACCACAAATTATTGCGTGTTGTGGTCGTGTTGACATCTATAGGGCTGTGCCTTGCCTCTCATAACTAGCTGCACGAAAAATCCCACTAAAGAACATTGTCCTGCAATATACAGGATTACCTATCCTAGTTTGAAGGGCAGGGTTCATGTTAAATGATTCAGCCGCACCGGGTCGATCCATTAAGTTAAGCTACCCTTGCCGGGGTTGGTCGGTGGATGGGTGACCATCTTTACATACCGAGACTCCACCGTGCCTCGGAAAGCACGTTAAGCCGTTGGTCCCGGCTGTCATTCGTGGATCTTTGACAGTCGTTACGGGTCGTCAGATGCCCAAAAGTCTAACAATCAGCCTTACCAAAGGGTATCGTATTACCCAGTTTCTGGGTTGTGGAGGTCTGATAGGCTCCATGTGAAATACTGGTATTCAGCTGCATCCGGTTAGACTGGAAGCCGACCCCAACATGGTTGGACTAGGCAGATTGACTTTCTTACTTCCTGTGAATAACTATCACAATCATAAAAATAATTTCAATCTAGTTCTGAAGTATTTGTTTAAAAATGGTTTCTTATTCTAGACCAAAAAGACAAGCAAAAATGATAAAAGCGGATCTTACTATCCGCATTTGAATCAGTCATCATCCTAATCCTAACTTATCGTAACTTCCTAACTAATATGTATTATAAACGCGAAAGTGAGTTTGTTTGTTACGCTTTCACGCTATAGCTGATATATATGATTTGTTACTTTCGCATTTATAATACTTATTAGTTAGGAAGTTACGATAAGTTAGGATTAGGATGATGACTGATTCAAATGCGGATAGTAAGATCCGCTTTTATCATTTTTGCTTGTCTTTTTCATGGTCATGGTCTAATGACCATGACCTGGAGAAGGGCAAACGATACCTTTTATCCTGATATTCCCACGGGATCGAGAATTATGCAGGTTTAAATGTGTGTCGCAGCTAGTATAAGTAATATTTATGTAACATGATTGTTGATGTATAATATTTTACCGAATCAATATGAATAGAATAAAAATACATAAGTATATTATGCTTTCAGTACCTATTGTATGAGATGAGTTTATTTATCCTCTTTGCCTATTGCATATTCAAAGAGCACTGTGTACTACAGTCGTGTTTCGGAGCTGACATACACACCCACTTTTTTCACAACGACTACTATATTTTGACACGAGCATTTAAGCATATAGTTACAACGAATCTATCTGACTCATTATAATAATGAAGCTTCCTCATAATCCAACTTATAGATCTTTCTAAGTATTCTGAAACACCAGGAAGATATCCTAACTAATATTGGAAGATATTTGAGAGGGAAAAAAAGTCATGTTGCGCTGCCATTAAATTAGGATAAGAATTAGGTAACTTAGCATGACACACCAAACTGTAGGCAGTTTTGCCTTCACGTTACAAACATGAAGTTCCAAGTAAAGGCAACCCTATTCAGTTTATCGACAAGAGGCGCCACCAACCCTTTAAAAACATCGCGGTGAACTCATGGGAATACCCCTCGAATACCAACAATTAACATCGTGGGCATGTCGCCATATATACTTATTCATTCTGACGTTAAAATAAGTCTTAACAGTTTCCTTTTTGTTGCTTCTGAATTTTTTATCGATCTTCCTCTTCAAAACTGTGTGACTAAACTTGGATTTTACTTCGAAGGGAAATAGGTATTACTGGGCCAACTGTCTCCCAGCAGTGTACAGGCGTCTTCGCATACTAAAAAGTTAATAAAAACTTTTTACAAAAAAAAACAACCGACTTCCACCGAAAGTTAGTTTTCACTTTTTTGTGTTTTTTTTGGAAGACGGTTGTTTTTTTTTGTAAAAAGTTTTTATTTTTAACAGTGACGGAGTCAAACAATATATCATCCACATACACTTAGTGAGAAAAAATACGTAATATTGAAGCTAACTCAAAAACTACGCAAGCAAAGTTAATAAAATTTATATGGGACCACTTCTGAAGTATGACCTACCAAACAAAAAAAGAATCATCGAAATCGACTCATAATTGGCGGAGCAATCGAGTAACATACATACAAAAAAAAAAACATACAGACGAATTGAGAACCTCCTCCTTTTTGAAGAATTCGGTTAAAAAGGGAACGAGCCACGCTTACTCACTGCGTGTTTTACCCTCATGGCTCCCATGTTTTCCTTTACTAAGTTTATTTTTACCTGTCCTAATAATTCTGTTTCTTGGAATCCAAATGACTCATCAGTATCGACACAGCGTGTTTTCTTCTTCCACACATCTCCACTAGTCGTCATCTCAGCATTCATTCCCACATCATCTTCACATAATCTGTCCATCAATTCTTTGGTCTGTTTAACCTGTGTAACCCCTCATTTACTAAACTACTGACTATGTTGACCACACTGTATTCCCTAAGCACGTTGAGACGTTGGTCCTGCGCCTGATCTCTCTCCGGTCGTGTCGGATTGCCCCATCGGACACTGAGAGTGAGGGAAGAGAGAGTGCAGCTGTGAAATTGGCCGCCATTGCCGAAATTCTGTAATTCCCTGATAAATTATACCAGCTGATTACTCTCCCACTGTATATCTAACCTCTTCTCATAAAGAAAAGGCACTGACATTACTCAAGGCTTGTTGACAATTAAATAAAATTGTGTAGATACCGTAGATCCGATCCAGCCTATCCTTGCTGTCCTCCCCAGCGACGCCCTAAACGGAGGTCTGTACCCCACAGGTTGTCCTTAGCATGTAGTCGCTTAGTTTATAAGTTTTATGCCCTGGTTGGAAGCCAAAATTTATAAAGGCATTATAAGGCAAGGATAGCCCGGTTGAGCAGCCAACCAACTCCTAGGTTGAACTACGAGATGCTATTCACAAAAAAAAAAAATGTAAATACCGTGATGTTGACAAATAAAAAGATAAAATCTGTTGGTTTACTCACTTCTCGTAGGCCGACATTTTTCTTGGCGTAACAACTTCTACTACGTCATAACTCATAATGTAAACATGCGTATGACACGTCGCTGTCTTTTTCAAGATTGCGTATATCTTTAGTGATTAGGTGATAATGAAAATGTTAACCAACATTTTACAGTAGACTTGCTCTATCATGTTTTATTTTTGTGGCACATTTACTAAAACAGTGCGTTGTCCATCCACACAGAGTCAAAAAACTAGGAGCTTAGATCTGACTCAAATTGGTATCCTAATATCACTGCCTAGACTTTTCTCTTGGGGTCGGGCTCTAGTCTGACCGGATGCAGCTGAATAGCAGTATTTTACATGGAGTGACTGACAAAATGCTACATATTTGAACTCTTACTGAGTTTGAACGCTTTGTAGAATAAATCAATTGTCAGCTTTCGCCAGACACACCCTTTCACAACAATACCCAGTATTACATTTTTTTTCATCGATCCTCTCAAATTGGTCATTCAACTTCTTCATTCACGACAGACTGCGCGTACGCAGGATGATGCAACGTGTTCCGAAGTCAAGTCATTGGGTGCAGCCGCCAATTTCGCGTATTTCGTAACTGCATTAAGGTTACTATCACGATTTTCTGTCTGATGTAAGGTTGGCCGATGGTTACATGGATGAAGACGTTCATCAATGAATTACACTGGTGAATTTTTGTGTAATAAATTGGAGAAGAGACGGTTAATATCTAAGAATATAGAATTGGTAACTTAAAATAACTAAGCTAAGGAATCAAAAGCTTAGTAAGCTTAGGTGAGCAGTTAAGTGAGGCCATGAAAATTAAAACTGAAAAAAAGAGAAAACATAGCTAATTTCATTCAATTCCTTTTTTCCTTTCAATAAGTAGATTAGAATCACACCCAATCAGAACGATTTTTTGAGAAGAACCTGGTAGGTAAATCGTGATTTTATAAAGATTGGTCCATCTTTTAAGACAATATTATATATAGGTACACATCTCTCAGAATACAATGACGTTTGATTAAATCGGCTTATATGGGTACCTAAATCTTCTTTATTTCTTTTTATATACATTATTCTGACATTTTTAAATATTTTTATAAAAATTTTAGCCTAAAACTAGTAGCCCATCGGCATCAGGATCAAAGTCCAAGATGGCCGGTGTACCTATTATTATTGTTAACAACGTTAATATTTTGTTTTTCGTCAACATTATGTTACCTAAGAGAAAGACATTCTATTTACATAGTCAGTAGTAAAGAATGGGTGTCAATAACAACTGACGAAAAACTAATTGACAATTAACTCAGCAGTTATACCGCCTATAACGACTGTTAAAAATACTGTGCGACATTTACACATGTATACAAATAACTGGTTTACCTTGCAACTAATAGATTGTGCTGTGATTTAGATATTGATTGAAGGTTTTATCATTATTGACTAGTCACACGACAATTTTCAAATTGGATTTCGTAACGGTTTTTTTTTTTTCAATATTATAAGTATGTCAACTGGCCGCTTTTGAAATTGGCTATGGTGTTTGGGATCTTACAAAAAAAACAAAAAGGATAATCTTTTTATTTTTGGAACGAAGCTTTTATTACACGTTATACTCTGCAGACTTGGCGAATGAGAGCTCTCCGAAAAAAGTGTAACATTTTGACCGTCACGACATTTTTTCTTCTTTTTTGACTTGGTATCTGTGGCACCTCATTTGTCCATTGGTGAAAAGTGTATGAAAATCCGTACGGTAGTTTAAGAGTTTATCGGGTTCAGACAGACAGACGGGGGGGGGGGGGGGACTTTGTTTTATAATGTAATGAAAGTGATCTAAGACAAAATAATCGACTAACTGGCAAGTTTTAGACAAGCGAAAAGCGTAATAAAAGCATTTTTACCGTAGCAACAAAACTTATCACTTAAAATAACAATATTTATGACAGTCCATATTCAATACAAGACTAACGAACCATCAATCCTATTCAATAATCGATTAAGTACAATCAGGATCGATGCATAAGCATAGTTTATCGATGCCTAGATATAAAAATATTCCGATATACATTTGTTTGATTAGCCCACGTGTCGGGGCGCGATACCAAACTGATTGATGTCAAAAATAACTGCAGGTTTTTAACCTGTAGTTACTTTAATTGCTCGAGTTGATCATTGAGAGATGATAAAGAGGGGTCCGCCATTTTCCATTATTAACGATACCTTTTCTCTGGGGGCCAAGTCTACTAAACGTGTCAGTGGTCTCACAATGATCAGTTTTTGACAGATATGCCATACAAAATCTCTCAAAAACTCATCATTGCGAGACCACTGACACGTTTGTAAATTAGTCGACTTGGCCCCCTGGTCTATGGTTATGCTCAAAGAAGGCAATGAACATATTCTGGATTTTGTAAAAAAGAAGGACTGATCGTAGAGGTCCCCCTCCTGACACCTGTCCGTTGCACAATTTCTAGGGATCAAATTCCAAAACACCTTTTCGTTAGTATGAAACTGACAGGTGTCAAGCATGCATTCTCTCGACGACGGCCGCACTAAGTAGTGGTAAAGAATTTTGGTACAACGGAGCGTAGATCTTTTATGATGTAAAAGGAGGATCCTCACTGGTAATTAGTAAGTAAATTCTGTAGGGCTAAGGTAGAAGAAACCTAAGTATGTATAATAATCATAGATGTAGAACTCCGACATTTTTAAAACAGTAAGTAACACACTTTATCAAGACGAAAGACAGAAAACCCACGAGATGAACGAGAAAAACCCACTACAATTAAGATTAATAGAACGAATGGATTAATTATTTATCTGTCAGATAACGCGACAGTTTCTCGCTATTCGACGTGTCTACACATCGCACCAAGGAGAACAGAACCAATTCACCATAAGCCCAGGTTCGCATGGGCGATGTTTTAACTCGACGATTTTTTATAGCGCATTGGATTTTCAGCTCTCGGTATCGAACAGTGCGCTGGAAATCCAGTGCGCGAAACAAAATCGCCCGTGTGAACCTGGACTAAGTCTGAATTCCTGAAAATTAAAACTGGTTTTGTTTATGACTTCATTACTCAAGCCTTCCAATAATTCTTGTCAGCACGCAGTTACGATGCCAACTTATTTTTACCCCCTTTACTTAAGCTATAGACTGTATTCTGTACCCAATAAAGTCGAGATATGAATGTTAATTAGTTTGGTACCCGCAAAAAAATGGTCTATCAATGATGATCATTCAAAGAAGACTGTTAAGATTGTTCTTTTTATGTATTTTTTGGAAGGGTTTTGCGTCATCGTCTGTGAATGCTAGCGATGCGAAATTATACGTGTGTTTAGTTTGAATGTGGTTATGAAGATGTGAGATATGATGAGCCTATATATTAGGTAAATACTTTTGAATTGAATAACCGTTAATTTGGTGTCCAATACTCTACACTTCATCTATGTTGAATAAGTAAAATTGTGGGATTTTAGGGAAAATACAAGTCAGCATTAAACTATTTTTTTATTACGTGGGGCATGCCAAAAGAAATTAGATACTCAAAAACTATAAAATTTATTATTTGTTACAAGTATCGATCTTTTCGAAGTATTCACCCTGAGCACGTATACACTTTTCCATAGAACGTCTGAACCAGTTAGAAAATACCTCTGACCACTGTCCCGTAGACACCTCAGAAATCTCAAAATTATAGGCAGCCAGTGCATCTTCTTTGCTTTCAAACCATTTCCCCTTTAGTTTTTCTTTGATTTTGGAAACAGGTAAAAATCATAAGGCGCTAGGTCAGGGGAATATGGCGGGTGAGGAAGAATAGACACGTTTTTTGAGTTAAAAAAGTCGAGTGTTCTAGCAGACCTGTGCGGCGCCGCATTGTCGTGGTGCCAGAGAAGGTCCTGACTGCGGTCGCTTGTCACACCAAGCTGATAAATGACTGTTGGAGCACAAACTATCACATACCATTCGGAGTTCACCGTCCTTTGATCCTCTAGCACTATAGTAGCAATATGACCCGTTTTGCAGACCTTTGTTTCTGTGTGCTTCGTGCACGGCGACATTTCGTCATTTCGTCACGCGGATCATAGTTGTATAGCCATGTTTCGTCACCAGTCAGTATATCATACACGTTTTTTTTTGCCGGCGTCGAATTTATCTGTCATGAATAGGCACCATTCCACCCGACGGTCTTTCTGCTCATCGGTAAGTTTGTGCGGCACCCATCTTGAACAACGCTTACGGAGAGAAAGGTGGTCGTGAATTATGGTTTGCATTGCTGCTGATCCAATACTTCTTGCTCCAGCACTACATAGGTAATTCGTCGATTTTCGCGAATAAGTTTTAAGACTGCACGAACGTTTTCTTGTGTGACCGCGGTTGGTGGCCAACCTGGCTTCGTTTCATCTTTGAGACAACCCCGTCCTCTTTTAAATTCAGCAAACCAATTAAATACTGTTGCACGTGAACAAGCAGACTCACCAAAAGTAGTAGCCAAAGAATCAAAACATTCTTGAGGCTTTAAAACTTTTTTATAGTCATAGTAAATCATATCGCGAAAATCACTTCGACTGAGCTCCATCGCTGCAAGCGAATTCCCGTCAAATTCTCGGCAAAATAATCAGTGCTGCCAATAAAAAATTCTCGATTCCCCGCGTCAGTGTTGTCAATTCCCCGAAATTCCCCGCTTCTTTTTAATCATTCCCCGCAAATTCACCGAAATTATTTTTTTGGAATAAAAACACTGTTTTATACAAAATTTGTTTAATATATTACAATTTTTTTAAAATAAATATATATAATAACAAAATTAACACTTAAATCTATAGACTACATCAATACAAAGTAAGGGCCACGTGTTTATTTACGTTTTAGTAAAAAAAAAAGATATTACTTAAATATTTTTTAAATCTTAATAATTTTATTTTTGCCACGTTTTTGCATTAATCATACTTCGATTAGGTTCGAATTTTAACAGATTCCCCGCTTTTGCTATACCTTGTTTAGTGTGCATTAAAGCAGCAATGGTGTCATTATTGAGACTCCCACGGTGTTGTGTTTTAATATTGTTGAGGTTGCTGAAAACCCTCTCTACAGACGCGTTTGAAAAGGGTAATATCAGCAGGAGACCTATTGCTTTTTCTAAATTTTTAAACAAAGGCATACCAGCCGCATTCTTTAGGTTAAAAACCTTAGGCCAGTACTCTTCGGTTGGCAGGGATTCTAACCCTAAGCTATTAAATTCCAGCAGCGCATGTTCTCGCCATTCGTTGTCAACACTTTGTAAATCAACATAATTCTTTAAAATGGGGAAACGGATGAAAACTCCACTTAATGATTTAATCTTGAAAGCCTGGGCTTCAGATGGCTCGACAACAGAAATTAATTTAAACAAAGGATCGCTGAAGTCAAATCTTCTTACAATGTCTACCGCTAGTTCTATATAAAAGGCTAAACATGATTTATAAAATGTTTCCATATCAGTATTGGAAATAGTTCGATCTTTGAGTAAATTGGTAGTACTTTCATTGGCTGTCATACCAAGGTATATTTCTCGCAAAGGCAAGAAATTACTGGAATCTTGGAAATTAGTCAAAAAAATATTACTGCTTTGTGAGCGCACATATGAAATTTGCAAGTAATTGGAGCAAATAGATTTTAGCATCCTTTCAACTTCGGGCTTTAATTTGTGTAATAAAGGTGCTTCAGACTGAAACATTACATTAAATGTTGTTAATATCTCTAAAATGTAAGACATGAACTCAAGATATACAATTGTGAATTTATTATCCATGGTTTTAAGCATCTCCTCAGTAGTTCTTGATGGGTCTTCGAACGTGCTCAACCTCAAGTACGCTTTCAAGGGTTCATATTGCTCCAAAACTCTGTCTACACATGCTTTCATTGACAGCCAACGGGTTTGAGAAAATGTTAACATTTTATGAAATTGAACCTGGAAAAACTCTTTGAACTTTTGCTGTCTGTGGGAACTCCTGCTGAAATGTGATCCTATATTACGTAAGAGATCTTCAACGGATCTCGGAAGTTTTAAACACGCTTTTGAAGCGGATAAATTGATCATATGACACGAACATTTTATGCAGGCGATATGAGGCAAAGCCTGTTTTAATTTTGCAAACACTGAGTTGTGTTCCCCTACCATAACATTTGTAGTGTCTGATGAAAACCCAATCAAATTATCAAGAGGTACACCTTTTGCATTCAACAACTCCAGAAGGCAGTCAAATAGGGCTGTAGCTGTACTTGAAGAAACTTCCACCATATCAAAAAAGTGAGTTGAAACCTTTTTTGTGTCGTTATTGAATACAATAACTGTAAAAGCGCATTGTTTTTTTGAACTATGATCCGTTGTTTCATCCATAACCAAAGAAAAGAAGTGCCCAGGTTCTTTAATTAAATCTACAGTTTCGTTCGCAAATGCGTTTCCTAGAACATTTTTCATGATCGTCGTGGATTTTGTTCTGTGAATACTTAAACTTTTTGCAATTTCGGAGTCCGGAAATATATCAGCACAAAGAGATCCTAGGGTATCCATCAGCGTAAATGGTAGATTATTAGTTGCCAAGAGACTCGTCAATTTAAGTTCTGCTCTTTTAACTTTATTATTAGTGGATGTCTGCATAAAATCCGTGACTTTACTTGACATTGCAACCTGCTTCATACAAGATTTATGGCATTCTGACTTCATATGTCGAATCAAATCACTTCTGTGTGGACGTAAGTTAGAGTTGCAGGCTGAACAGATTGCAAGCTCACTTTCATTTTTAACAATATGACTTTTTTTAAGCCAATACTTGAATTCCGGTTCCAGAAGCCACTTATCATTAAATTTGTCCTTTTTAGCCAACTGTTTTTTTTTTTGCAGGTGTCTCCTCCTCAGACTCTAATTCCACTTCTGTTATCTCTTCAGTTCTGTCACTACTTGCTATATCAGTATTTGGTTTTTCTTTCTTTTTTTTGACTGGCGGCTCATGTTCAGTGTCTGATCCTTCGAGCTGTGTCTTCGACGGAGGTTTTTGAACTGCTCTACTAGTAGACGGCTGTTCTTTTGATGTTGATGTGGAAGAGGTGTCAGAATCAGGAGAGGTGCCTTTATTAGTAGCATGTCGAATGATTGCTTGTGCCTAATAATAATAAAAAAAATATGAAAATAGTAGGTAGTAGGTACATCGAGCGTGACTGTTTTTTGACGAAAACCACTCTTATTTCCTGCGGAATAAGGGTGGCTCTCAAGGAAACCATATTTTTTATACTTAAGTATATTTCATATTTTTAATATAGGTAAATGTACGTAACCGGCCCGGGAGGAGCACCCCGTTAGCTAATAGGTACCTACTTTACTAAGAGAATCTATACTCCCGCCAAATTCAATAAAGAATATTCAATATCAAACAATGTCAATTAAGCAATAATGTGGGTATAATAAAAATTAATAAATCTATAAAATGGTAATTTTATTTTATAACACTGTTTGTTAAGGAAATACCTAAGACAATACAAGTATATATTTACTCAATCGTAAAAAGGTAAAATTAGTAGCTCTAAATCTATACAGCATTTCTGATAAACAGCAATTGATTATATACATACCCTCATTTGTTTTAATAATATGTTTGTTGTTGAAAATTCTTTAACGAATTTTGCGGGAGTACCTAGGGGAGAGTAGGGCAAGACGGGGTCCTTAAGGTTTTATGGTTAATAAAATTGACCGTAATAAGTTTTATTAATTTGTTTTATTCTTATAATCTTCTTTGATAATCAGTCTTCATTGTTAACGAGTATTTGGCAGTCTAATCAACATAATAAAATTAAAAAAAAATAAAAACTAGAAATACACCCTCATCCCCATCATGCCCCACCCCTCGGGTAAGATGGGGTACCCCGTGGGTAAGATGGGGTACCAATAACGGGGCAAGATGGGGCACGCAGCTAACTACCATTTACTGTTCACAAGTGTCACAAGTGAACACGGTATCTGCATCTTCGTCGTCCAAACCTGCACAGCTGCAGTGAGCCCATATGCAGCATGCTGAACAAGCAGCCCAGCCTTCATTTGAGTCCAAATATAGGCCTTTACAATACAAACAAGGTGTATTTTCAATATCGCTGTCACTATTCTCGCTTAATGATCTATTCTTAGCCCCTTGTTTCTTCTTTGTTACTCTTTTCTTCTTAGTTGCCGAGTTTTTTTCAGATTTTTTTAATTCTCTCAACTCTTTTTTTCGCTGTTTATCCACTTCCGCTTGTTTCTTTTTCCTAATCGTTTCTTCTAACTCATTCTTATACGGCGAAGATGTGATCACCGCGGTTTTTCCTCGTTTTCTAGTTACGCGAGATGTTTTTGTAGTTGCTGGAAAGGGCATTATTTGCTGCGGACTTACAACACTAAATATTGATTGCAGCGGAGTTCGTGGTCTTTCGAGTGGATCGGGGTTATCGGGCCAGTGAGAACATCCGGGTTCAGGGGTTGACATTGTATTAGGTAGCACAGTAGGTGCAGTAACCAGATTAGTGGATAGTAACGTACTCGCAGAAATACTAGCGGCAGCATCAAGTCTCGACAGTGTTTCTGTTTCCACTGTTACTGGCGTCACTGTTGCACCTGTCAAAGTGGCCACAACAGAAATGGCTTCAGATATAATTGGCGCATTCTGATTATTTGTTGCTGGTTCTGTGGATGACGATTCCATTATCAACGAACTATTATCGCTTGCAGGTGCGTTGGATACATTAAGCTGAATATCTGTCATCAATGACGGAGCAAAGTCGCTCTCAGAGAATACTGTTGGATCATATGGCCAAATCCCACATTTCTTAAAACCATTGACAGCTGTTGCCATTGAAGACGCTTGTATGAACGCCTTTCCAAAAATTTCAGCTACTTGTCGGACAGTTACAGTCATTCCTGGGTTGCTGCGAAGCCACGCCGTGATTTGATGATCGTAGTAGGTGCTTAACGGTCTCATGTAAGCAACGTCTGCAACCTGAAGACGGTGAGTAGTATGTGGTGGGAAACATAAAATGATAACGCCGTGAGTGCGTGCTTCATTTATGAGATCAATGTTCTTCGTATGAGTACTATGTCCATCCAATAATAACAAAACAGGACGCTCAGGTGTTGCTCCGCTAAATTCGACGAACTTTTTAAACCATTCTAGGAAAAGCTCTGTAGTCATCCAGCCCGAATCACTGCAAACTCCCCAAGCTCCGGGAGCAGCATTAATCATAAGTTGCGGATCCATTCTTTTTCTAGGATATACCATCATGGGTGGCATAAAATGACCACTAGCACTAAAACAGATTTCTACTGTAATGGTCGTACCTCGTTCAGCAGATGTTATGGCTCCTACTTGCTTTCTGCCCTTTCTTGCGATAATTTTTGATTTGGTTTTGGGCACAACTGAAATACCAGTTTCATCGCAGTTGTATATACGATCAGGTGTTAGATGATGTTCGTCGTAAACATTGCCCAAAAAATTGAAAAACTGGTCTACCACCTGTTTATTGAAACCAGCAGCACGTGCAGCTGAGGTACTTTCAGGCTGTCTAATAGACAGTTCTGGGTGCCTCTTTAGAAATCCTAATGCCCAGTCTTTCCCGGCTTCTTCTTTTTCATTATTAAAAGGATGACGTTTGTTATTTTTCACCGCTAGTCTATAGACTAAACCTCTCAAGTCTTTCATTGTCAGTCCATAAAGCCTGCTCTCCATATCTATTATGTATTTACATAGCTCATCCTCTTCATTATCAGTAAAAACTTGTTCTTTTGGGCCTAACGGTACCTTAAATTTAACAGTCATTGGATCATTATTATCTAAACTTTCTCGAGCAAGCTTCACTTTTCTTTCTAAAGTTGTCTGTGGGACAGAAAATGATTTAGCTGCAAGCTTGTAGCCCATTTTTCCTTCAACCACATTTTTCACAGCATCTTTCATACTTTCTTCTGACCAATCCCCTCTACTTGTTTTTTTTATATAACTTCTCACCATTCTAGAACAAAATAAACAGTAAAATTAGACATTTGTACGCCGCTTGCAAAAGCTAAGGGGCAAGATGGGGTACCCCATCTTGCCCCCGCATGCCGAATCAAATTTAAAAAAATACTGAATAAAACCAATACGCAGCACAGAGAAAAACAAGTTCTTACCTGTTAGTGTAGTTATTGTCACATTTGATACCATTTAAATCAATTCCGAGGTGTTATTATTTACGGAAATTACACGCACTATATAGTATAGAAAAATCACTAGCTATTTGGCAAAAAAAGTTTTTTACAGAAAACAAATGAAACGCGTGGTGTCTTCGTCCGCTCACTTCGATGACTGATTGCCGTAATGGCGGCGCGACGTCAGGTGCTAAAACGATCCTGATTGGCCAATTCGTTCGCGCTCTGGATCGGTCACCCCGTCTTGCCCCGCGCCCCGTCTTGCCCCACTCTCCCCTACATAAATTAGATAAGTAGATTGATAACACTGAATTAGATAAATAAGCTTAAGTATACATACCTATCATATTTTAATGCTGAACGAACATACAACTTACCTGTTTTTTAACAGTAGCTGCACTTTTTAACCACTTTTCCATTTTTCACTTTCGCACCAAAATCGACAACCATAAACAATGAAATAATGATGTAGAAATGGATGCATTCAGAAATATAAAATCGTGTTCAAATGACAGTTGAGCAGGCATTTGAGTGGTGTTACCATTCAAAATTATGTTAGTAATATGTCGAGCTGTATCTGCCAAGTCCGAACGTGATTTTTAGTTGTAAGTATTACCCGACATACAATAGTTTTAACCCTCCGAAAAATTTGGTGTGGATTCCCCGAAATTCCCCGATTTTGGTCATTCCCCGCGCTCTCCCCGCGCTAACCCTCAATTCCCCGCAAATCGGGGATTTTCCCCGCGATTGGCAGCGCTGAAAATAATGCTCATTCTAATAAAAAAAAAAGAAATGAAATGTGTTCTATATTCAAATATATCAATAGACCTGAAAAACCACCCTATGATGATGTATAACTTGCCAGTGTCAAACAAATGAGTAAAGGACATCTAACTTGTTTTGGCATGCCCCATTGTAAGAACAAATTCAATAGGTAAGTAAAAAACACAAGATCGTCCTAGCAAAAAAAATAAACTAAGTAGTTCTCCAAATCTAAAATAAAAATTAAACTAAAGACTCATCTCACTCACGCACGCACGCGTAGCATGACAGATAAACAATCACAATCTGTCATTTTGTCTATTCTTCCGTCGACAAAATCCATGTCTACGATGGTCATGGCAAGCGTGCTGCAAGGAGTAAAAATTTTTTTTTAAATGCTACAGCTAAAGCTTACCTACTCAATTATTTCCTACAAAGTTATTAAGTATCTAGATGAAGACGTGGATATCTAAAAATAAGTCTCGTAAGCGTTACTGGTTTTGAATGCGCGAGAAAAGGTTGGTAATTAACAAAAAATCTTTCATTGGTTTTGAGGATTTTCAACAGTATCGAGGCGGAAAAACATAAACATGGATATTCGTGAAGCTTTCTTTCTAACTGAAAGGTAAGCGCATACCACTAAAAGATTTAGGCTTTACTCAATGGGTCCTACCGAATTAGAGATTTCATCTATGGCAGCGGAATCAGCCAAGTTTTATTTTTTACCGGCTTGGCAGATGACTGTGTGTCCTTCTACTTTATACGTAGTACATACTACTTCCATGCCTTGTAATGACAGTACTGTTGGGTAACATTATGAATGGAACTCAGGAATGGAATGCCATGTGTTCCAAAAGCAAATACAAACTAAACAGAGTACATATTATGTGACATATTGGTGTCCCAGATAGTTTACAAATGATTTTAACACTTACGGGTAATAAAGATAAGAATGAAATTTAATTGTTGGAAAGTTAATAGGCGCGTCGTCAAGCTGTCTGGTGCGTGCGTGACAGATATTTTTCGTAGATTGGTGTTCATTATTGCTTTTAGGTAAATATTTTAAGTAAAATGAACACTAGCCGGTTTGGCATGTTTGTCGACCAGAAACTGCAAGTCTTTGTTTTAAATCTGATTAAACCATAGATTAAACTAAATAATTCCCAACTTAACTTGATTTTCACGTGTTTTTGCACATGCATTATTTAAATGCGTCAAACTTTAACACGAAAACATAAACTGATAGGTAATAAATAAATAACGTCATTACATTGTAGGTACCGATATTAAATACCTAGTTAATAAGATCATAGAACTGGCGCCTAGGAGACGATAAATGAACAAATTTTCTTGTACCGACAAAGAACAAGTTCCTTCAATTCTACGTAGTCAATACTTGTTTGCTAATAGCTATTCACCTTTGAAAAACTCCGACAGATCATGTTTTATTACACGAGTGTACATAATAAATTACTATAATTAATCATAAGAATAAAACTAACAAATCGATTTTCAATATGGCATCAATAAATTAACGTGGTAAGATATGTAAAAAGTTGGCGCCGCTAGCCGACAACAAACGGAAGTGGTCGACCTTCAACCTTTGAATAAACTGCTGTAGTCTGCGAGCTAAGGAAAATAAAAAATGTATGTGTTTTTTTTTTATCTGTGGTAATAGTGACGTTTAAGTTAGCGCGGGAAGTCAGGTTAGGGAAAATACTGTGACGTTTCCCGCGATGTGAACTTACCGCGTACGTAAGTCAAAGCTCCCCGTTTTAAGGCTCCCACAAACAGGCGCGACGCGACTTTAAAACATGTCACGCCAGTATTTAAGAGCCTTTATAAGAGCTTTATCTAATTTCCCTGAAACCTAACAGGACGTGTAGTTCTATCCTTTCATATCATTTGAGTTCCAAATAAAATTACCGTGCATAAAACCGACAACGTAGTATGGCACTAGCACTACGAATTCGACTATTTGATCAGCAAAAAAAAAGTAAAACCAAGTCAATTAGCACGTCTGCGCGAAATGTTAACACAAATTCACACTCAATAACTTTTTAAATTATCAAAGAAGTCCCGTATGTAATCCCGTAATGTTGGTAACATTATATTTTAGTTAAATCGACACAGGCTGTCTATGCCGATTGATTTTGCAACAAAAAATCGCGTCATTCGAGATACGACCTGACATTAAAATATTGTTAAGAGAAAAAAAAGTAAAGATTGAAGAGATAAATAATAGAGTAATGAACTGGCGTCTATGGTCTGTGTTTTGAATTTTTCTATTAGTTTGAAGTCGATCGAGGTGAAGGAGTTAAACCGGTTGCTTTTTCAATTAAAAATCAAATATTCAGTAAATAGGTCGATACTTAGGTGTAGGTAATGTAGGTTCGTGTTCAAACCACTAGGTTTTTGTTTTTAATTAAAATATATCACTATCGGTGATACTACAAATCACCAGGCGACAAAAATTTATTTAGATGATTATATTTCAAAAATTATATTTCAAAACCATGATTTTAATTAATAATAGAGCCAAATTAAAGCGTTTTTTTAAACCATGACAAGATTTTAAAAAGATTAGCTAACAATGACGTTTCGAAAATGAAAAATGACTGTAAAAGCGATTGGTGGATTAAAATGTAATTTTTTATTAACTTACTAGCGACCCACTCCTGTTTACCACGGTTTTTACGAAATGACAAACATCGATAGAGTATTTCTTAGTTAAATATTAACGTTAAAAACCTTCCGGAATAAACTCTCTAAACAATGGTAAAAACCTCATCAAAATCTGTTGCGTGGTTTAGAAGAACAACATGGATATACAGACAAACACGAAAAGCGACTTTAATTTATAAAATTATTATGTATGGATTAGAGATTAAAGTTACAATTTACAAACAACTGGATTCTCCCATATTTTCGTTAACCTAACGATTTGATCTAAAAACCAAAGGAAAAATGAACAAACTAGTTTTTGATAAAATTTCCCACAAAAATACATCCATTATGGAGACCACAACATAATTTTATGTCAATCGGAACACGCTTCCTTGTAAATTAAATGTAATAATTATTATAATGACTACCGCTAAGTGGTAGGAAATACCACTCTTCTGCCAACGTCATTATGTTAGCATTATAATTATTTGGACAAGTTTTATCTGATATATAGAATATATATATTTTCATTCCAACCTTTCTCCTCGCTAAATCGGTTTGGAAATATTAGGTATTTTTCAAACCAGTTAGGTTAATTTCCTTATTTCAATTCAAACTGCACCCTAATTGCGTAATACACGATCAATCACAATCTGAATCATTTTGAAAGATACTGCTAATGTATTGCTTCATATTATGTTCGAAAAAAAATCTGCTCAACAACGTAAATTACGCAATGTTGTTGAACTGTCAAATGAAACAGATTATAGTCTTAATCATTTACCGAAAATGTGTTACGCAATTAGATACCTGATCGTTATAATAATAATTTTAATCACTAATAAGTAAACTGAAATAGTTTTATAGCATCACACTTTTGTGACATTATTCAATTTTTTTTTTCTCTTTATAATGTGCCTGTATGAATCTTGAATTTCATAAAATAAATGTGTCTTCACTGTACCCACCTACCTTGTAATGTGCTGTCATTAATAATGTATTACCTGTCATTATTAAAAATACATTTTGCCTCTACAAATTTAAATAAAATCGTAGACACAAAATGTATTTTTATTTTTTCTAACAATACAAATGTCATGATACCCGCTGTAACCGGTATTTGACCTTAATATTTCATGATGTAGACTGACAGGCTAACAGTACCTATGGATATGACATACAAGAATTATCTTCGGATTGGTAATGGTCGGTACGTCAAGCTAATGTATTTTTTTAAACTGAAATATAAAAAATATTTAAGATAATAATTTAGGTACATGAGTTATTATATAAGCTAACAGTCTTTAAGTACATGTATAAAAAAAAGAGGGGAAAGAGTCATAAAGCATTAAAAAAATCGTCCGATAAAGTGCCACAAAGGCTGGCAGCACTAATTCTTTGTCAAAAAATAGGCCAGCCGTCTGTCACGTGAAGAAACGACCAACCGCTTGGTGATGCCCACGGCCCTATAGTGTTTCAACCCCAAACGGTTCGAACATTAACACCCAATAAGATTGGAATAGTAATCTGAAGACCAATTCTCGTGCTTAAAAAACGTTCACATTCAAGTCGCAATCTGTCAAACTTGTCAAAAATGTTGGTAAATTGATAGTAATTTTGACAGATTGCGAATGAGATGCGAATGTGAACGTTCTTAAAAATTACGGGAATTGCCCCTCTGGTTCTTTTGGATCGAATGAAATTGGAATAGGATTTATACTACATAATCACTGCCTTGTCTTGTAGTTAAACAGCCCACTGACAAAAACAGATTACTATTTATTACCTAATTGTTTAATTCCAACCTTATTTGATAAGTACCTATAACCTACCTATGTATGTATATTCCCTTAACAAATTCTTGGAAAAAAAAAAAAAAAAAAAACTACCCGGAAAATCGTTACGTCAAACATTGCACAACATTTTTTACTTATGACCTGCATATTACCAAGAATTTAAACTATAATTATGAGGTATATTAATCCATGGGAGATAATAACTATCTGCCCTAAGTCCTGAATGACGTGACAGATTGTATATGGCTCTGAGAACTGCGCAAACTACAGTTTACATACAATGATGAATATATTTTCCGAGAAAATGTACTTAAATATATACCTATGTCAAGAAAATGAAAATCCGCCGATGTTGACATTATAAATCAATGCCCATGTATGTAGACCATGAGTTTACAGTTTGTGGACATAACTAAAGCCTCTTGTCTACTGGACTCAGTAATATTTTGATCAGACACAGTGCCTATCTGCCCCATAGTTTTCGTGTGCGTAAAAAATAATAAAGTTCAACGAGTTAGACACAGTAAATTGAATTGTAATAAGACTAATATTGTCTTTGCCTAGATCAAGTGAAAATAAATTATTCTTTTTTTCTATATAAATAATATTAAACCATAATGTATGTACCGCGCGATGTATCTTATTATCAAAGCTTAGAAATACCTCAATCGCGATCCTTCCGGGGGGGGTCTACGAGATTCAACCTCTACGATATTTTTCGTAGACCGTCTACGAGATACCGACATTTTCCTATAATAATTAATAAAACCCAACTACGACTAAAAAGGTATAAACAAGACACCACAGACAGACAAAGTAAAAATCCGGAGTCACACGTGTTAGGGCATAAATCGAACAGATTACGTGTGACTCCGGATTTTTTGTCTGTCTGTGGTGTCTTGTTTATACCTTTTTAGTCGTATTTGGGTTTTATTTTTTATTACTTTAATGTTTTTTAAATTCTTTTGGGGTTATAATATCAATATTTTTGAAATGTGCTCATTAAGCCCTTTCATTTGATACCCAACATGGTACGATAAAACCATTTTTTTTTTAAATTCCTGATTTTATGTCCTCTAGAGGGCGCCATTTTTAATTTAATGTGACGTCACATAGCCTATAACCAGCGCGTGCAGCGGACGATCAAGACGCTTCCAACGATACCTCATTTGTCAAATTGTGATGAGTCGTTTAGAAGATATGAGGGAACAGATGAACATACATACATACATACATACATACCGGTCAAAATCATAACCCTCCTTTTTTCTTCGCCGTAGTCGGGTAAAAAATCTCTTTTAGTTTTCATTACTCTTGCGGAACATCTGACTGTTTCTCATAATAACATATGATCACGCCTGGATTCCCCGAAGGGTTAGGCAGAGGTCTACCAAAAGGCATGATGACTGGGTAAAAAGTAAAGTTGGCAGAATCATTACGGCGCTGATTTGTTGGGCTTGTTTTCTCCTTCACCTATCGTTATTTCTCCTGACAAAGTTTATTCTGTTTATATGTATGTAAGTATACAGGGTGTTAGGGTAGACACCGTTATCCTTGAAACTAGTGGTTTGGTGTCATCTATAATATACTTTTTTTATGGGACTAAACTTGAAATCGCGAAAAAAAAATCAGCTGTTCCATACATTTGTGTTCACTTAAATCGACAAAATGTATGGAACAGCAGACTTTTTTTTTGCGATTTCAAAGTTTTTCCCATAGAAAAAGTATATTATAGATGACACCAAACCACTAGTTTCAAGGATAACGGTGTCTACCCTAACACCCTGTATATGCATTACTATTTATCCTTTTTCGAATTATCTATCCCGTATGTTGCACCTGCCATGTTTGTCTCTACATCACCCTAAGGTTGACTGGTAGAAAATGCCTCAGGCATTAAGTCCGCCTGTACAGTTTTTTTTATTTTACTTTTCTATTAACTTTTAATAAATAAATAAATGAAAAAAGAAATTCAATTTAGTGAGTCAATCAGAGAATAAAAAAATATAAAACAATATATTTTTTCCTTTATAACAAAAAAATACTTAAATAAAACGAATTAAAGTTGGGGAATAGGGTTTTCTACATCACAAGTAAGTATAAAGGCACAAAGGTACCGCTGCCTGTCGCGCCCGCGATTTCGCGTCTGTTTGCACAAGCCTTAAAATCTACATACCTACTCGTGACGTCATACCACATTTTAACTAAATGTATCGCCGTAATCTTTTGATAACATAAAAAAAGAAAAAATATGTGTCCAATATTTTTTTAAATCCAAGAGAAGGTAAAAAAAAAAATGGTCGTCGTCCCTATTGAATTGTAGAGTTGCACCCACATTACGGCAGCCATATTTAAGTTCCATATACTACGATAATCGTATTGCCATCAACTGGGCACGAATCCGGACTGCGGGCTGCTACTAAGAAATTCTAGATGGAAAAACCCAAAAACACTAGCCGACCCGGGAATCGAACCGGGACCTTATGTTCATCAGTAGCGCTTGCGACTACTAGACCTATAATATTGGGTTGACCTATGAAATTGACGTTTTTTTCTCACACATAGAGAACCTCGTCACTTCTATGATTTAAAATATTCATCAATTGCTTGGTATTATATCGAATAATGACCATCATAGACAACTACCAATAGTAAAAAACCTTATTACTTATAGTTTTCTAAACATAAAAAATACCTTAAAAATTACTCCTCATTTTGTTAGCAGAAATGACCACTATTTCTTTTTTAACTTAGCCATAACTTATTTTTATCATACGTGTTTAAACATTAGTCCATAAAAGTTTTAAAACATTAGTGTTTATGATTGTTATATAAATTAAGAAAATGTTACTATGAAAAATGCAACTTCTTTGAAATTCTCCATACAAAACACCAATTTCATAGGTAATAATATAAACCTAATATCTCAAAGTTAAATCTCGGTTCCGTTGCTACGCCATAGTTTGTCCTACTTTAAATTCACCCATTCATACACCAGTCAGCCAGCGTATTTTCTACCACGCCAATTGCAACAATATATTCATCATGACAAGATGACACATCTTACCTATATACCTTAATGATTAGAACATAAGGTGTCAGTATACCCACTTTTTGTTTGCATTTTTTTGAGCTACGTCGCGAAATCATTTGTTATTAATGACTCAGGTTGACTCGGTGCCGAGATAACCGGAATTATCGAGTTAGAATTATCTCAATATTAAGTTTATTCATGCCTTTGCAGGGTTCCGCACACGAACGGTGCCAAACGGAACCCTATTACTAAGCCTCCGCTGTCCGTCCGACTGACTGTCAGCGAGCTGTATCTCATGAGACAGTTGAATTTTTTATCTATAAAAAATACAACTGCCTAAATTAATCAATTAAAGGGTTTTTTAAGGCGTTTTTTGCTTGATCGTAATATTCGTATGCACTTGATGATTTTGATTAATAAAAATTATGTTTATACGAGATGACCACATAAGAAGCGATGACAAAAAACGTTAAAAACATGAAATTCTGTTTTTTCTATAACATATTTTCATTCAGCAAGTTCTAAGGAAGTTCTGGAAACTCATCTTTGTTTGATCTTTTAGTAAAAATGATACATCTTCTTTTGTTTTGGAGACCATTAAAATGAATTGAAAGATATCTTTATTGTGACAATTTCAAGAAAATATTTAATGGACTCGGCCTATAATTTACGTGTTTGGCGCCATCAGAAGCGTCCATTCGTTCCGCCTGCTGAAGATCTGCCACCTGGCTATGGTTTCCCTAGGGTAACCTGGAAGTCTTTGAACAGACTCCGGACCCAGGTTCACCGAAGCAAGTAAAACCTGTTCAGGTGGAGATTCTAAAGGCGAGAGACGGGCTCACCCAACGAATAATGGCCTTTTTGCGTGAATTGCCGTTTCATTTGCGGGTATACTTTGCAACGGGGTCGGCCAACCTGTACGGGGGGCTTTAGACGACTCTGCCTTGGAGTGTAAATGTGGTGCTGCTCTACAAACGATAGGCACTTAACATAACCCGCGTGTGACCTGTCAAGTGCACGCTATAGGAACGCATAGTTTATTATGCTTTTTTCACAAACCAAATAAGAAAATGTCTTTAAAACTTTACAGATCCTAAAATCAAACAAATTTTACGTCACCCCATCGTTTTTCCCATAGCACAACTAGTTAATTGCTTCAGGCTTGACTTTGCGGAAATCCATTATAAAATACAATAGATCTACCTATAATTATTTAATATCCTATTCCGCTGAACTATTCCTCAAGAGTCATAATATAGAGACCTGACGCGCACTCTGCGTCCAGCACTCGGCATGGCAACACGCCGTGTTCGGGTTCGCGACTGGTCAATCGTCATCCTGAGGATGCCTCGTTGAGAGGTGAAACACGTGTCGATTTCTTACAGGGTTTTTTATGACTCTTGAGGAATAATTAAGCGGAATAGGTTACTAAATATATCTGCGTCTATTGTATTTTATAAAACAACTAAGTAATTACCATAATATGTACCTATTTCAAGTGGGTTTCCGAGCCCCACTATAATTTTCTAACTAGTGATTAATGACGGGCGGCAGTATTTAGTATTAAAGCTAAGTATTATGAGTACCGCTTCAAGTATTTGCAGTTTCCATTGTGCAGTTTTTCTCTAATAGCTTTACTGGAACTGGGGTCAATTAGATCTTGAGTCATTGTTTAGATGGATTCCAAGACTTCTCTGGAAAAACGTAGCCTATTAATTGATGTTACTATTGCCTACAAAATCATTAAGCTTAATAAAATAGACAGTCCCAGCTGGAACTGCTGCTAGGGGACTCGTGGTTAAGTAATAACAACCGCACGGCCAGGTTAAGCTACGTTCGCCGCGGCCAGTCCGTGGATGGGTGACCATCTTAATACTTATACCGAGACCCCCCCGAGCCTCGGAAAGCAAGTTAAGCCGTAGGTCCCGGCTGTCATTCTTGGATCTTTGACATTCCTTACGGGTCGTCAGAAGCCCGAAAGTCTGACAACCAGTCTTACCATGGGGTATCGTATTACTCAGTAACTAGCAGTCGCTCCATGTAAAATGCTGGTTAGAGGAAGCCTTCGGCTATAAAATTCTTAAAAATAAAACAGTAAATAGAAATGTAAACAGACTTTAACATAATGCGTTGAACATAACTAGGTACTAACATTTAGATTACCTAATATAAGGTGTTTTAAATTTTACATTTATATATAGTTGAATTTATCAAAACCCGGGTATAAGTTACCTATATTCCGATACATAAAAGTAAAGCTACAGTTTTACGACACTAGTTCCATAATGTAATCACCACTTTAGGTATTGGCGACATCCGCTAAGTAAGTGGTTTAACAAATACAAGTGATTTCATTCTAACTAACGTAACTTGATGACTAAGAGTTCAAATAATATTAACCTGATGAAAAGTAAAGGGATCTGGTACGGACACAGCACTGTTACTGCCATTTGCCATTGTAATTTTTAATTGATTTGTCCTAATTATATCTTTTGTTCAGTTTTTTTGTAAAAGTAAGGCCCATCGTCGTCGTCGCCGCGTGGTAGATTACAGCCCACTCCCTCTAGAAGAGAGGAGGCCTGTGTGTAACACGTGGCCGGAAGGGTACCGTACGTACAGAACAAAGGCGATAAGAGATTCTGTACAAAAAAAAAAAAAACCACGTTTAACTTGACCACTGCTTTTAGTCTACTTCCAGCATTTAACATGTACAAAGAAGTCAAGTAGCCTAATGGTGCATCTATTCGATGCTCAGGTCAACAATAAGCATCAAAAATAATATAGTGACAAATTAATACATACACCAAATTACTGGCATTTTTAAAAAGGAAATCGGAAGGACATCGTCCTATCGTCGTAATAAATACTTGGATTCTAGTACTAATGCTTTTTATTGTCTCGTAGATAGTGTGAAAAGTAGAGTATTCTCCTCGAGGATAAAGGTGCCTTCGTCTTGGGCGAACTTGAATCCCACGCTACACTCAGGATTCTTGTCTTAACTCAAAACTCCCTCGCTCCGCTCCGGAGTTAACGCTGGAATCCTTCGTTTAGCTCGGATTCAATACGGCGGCGCCCGCTACATAAGACACTACTTTATCCCCTTAGTGCATAATCTACTATTACGTTACTCCTGTATAATTTGTTTGAAAGTAGATAGAAGATCTCAGAAGTTCACGAACGATATGTAACTTTTTATAACTTTTGCGACTATTTCTGTAACTTTTTGTTCATCAAATATCTAGTTTTATGTAATTTAATCTAACTTTATGATTGTACGTGTAGAATGAAATCTGGTTAGACTGAAAGCCGACTTCAAAATAGTTGGGAAAAGGCTAGGCAGATTGGTCTGCTACCGAGTATGAGGTCCTGCGTTCGACTCCCGGGTTGGACAAAGTATTATTGGGCTTTTCCATTTGGAATTTCTGAGTAGCAGCCCGAATTCTGGATTTGTGCCCGGTTGATGGCAAAAGGCTCGCCCCCTATTACATGGGACTTACACATAACTGCTGAAATGTGGTTGTAGGGACCTACTGTAGGTACACCTCTGCCTAACCCTTCGGGGAACACAGGCGTAAGGTTATGATATGTTTCTAAGATCTATTGAAATACTTGTTTTCAATTGATGTTATTATCACTTTAAACAAACATCAACTTTATGAGAGTGTAAATAAAGTTGATTTTAGACTGACTATAAAAAGTCATAAAAAATATGAAGTTGTAGCGCAAACTGAACCTTATGTGTAGGCATTACAGTTGGTTTTCTTAAAACTCGTGTTTGTTTACATGTTTGGCAAATAAATTGCGAACGCAGTATACATCTAAAGTGATTGACGTAGGTCTTTAGCTCTCTCCAATTTTCACATTTTCTTTTTCACACAATTATTTTCCTATTATTTTTCGCCATTGAAAAATTAATTGAATGTCCACGCGATCACTTTCGAAGGCTTCGCCGACAAAAGAATATTGATTAATTGGAATGATCAATTAAGATTTTCAATTTTCTTTCAAGTAGGTACCTTATAGGTTGGTGAGTATTAAAACTTTTTACCCGAAACTTCTACATTGTATTTAAATGGTAATTTGTTTGTAGAATAGGCCCTTATTTGCCGGCTTAATTAAGAAAAAAAAAACAGAAAAATAAATATAGGTACTTAACATAGGTAACTCTTTCGAGTCAAGTCTAATTAGAGAAAATATTCCAGGGCCCTGTATCAAAAGTTACAAGTCTACACGTTCACAAGTTACTTAGAATGTTAATTTTCGCTAAATTTATAGCTCATCTCCATATTCATAATCAGCCTTAATGTTCCCACTGCTGGGACACGGGCATCAGGTCATCTCTCTCTTTTGACCACATTTAAAAAAAGATAATCGAATTTAAACATTTATTGCGGTACTCTACTAAGCACGACACTTGTAAACTTGTAAGACGGAATAGAGTTGCCGGACACTCTCTGGATTTGTTATGATTTTCTACAAGTTGTAACTTACAAATAATTTTTTGTTAAACAAAATCACGAATAAATGTGTCAAAACATAAATAAGTACTTGTGAAGTAAATAATGACATTTGGTACTACAAGGCTTGTAAGTTTTGATAAACAGGGCACATAGCAGAGCGTGCATTCTGAAAGTGTCTATAGCTGTCAAATATTTCGGGGTTTTGAATAATTAAGCAATATTACTTTAGAGAAATATTGAAAAACTGTAATGCATTCATAGTATCGTAACACCGAATATATTATAGATATAAAAATTTCAAAAACTTTCCCAATGCCATTTTTAGATCTGAAACGGTTACAACATCAAATACTTACAGTGCGTGTTATTATAACAATTAATTATTAATATTTTAGTTCACTGTAGAGCGATATTTTATATTTCTATACTTACAGTAATATCAACAAATTAATAAAAACTGGTAAATATTTCACAGTTATTTGCGACAGGTTAAATATATAAAATAGATCTTGTGGCTGTTTTTCTAAATATAAAATAAAAAAAGCAGTTGGAACGTATTATTTTGACTTGAGTCAATTTCAGGATCGATGATCGGATTTCCACAATTACATCAATGTAGCTTATATAGAAAATTTATATGACCAAATATACAATGAACAATATTTTGAGACTGTTTTATAAATTCCCTGTTTTTTATGAGCCATTCATTCTTATAAACTAACGCCATCTCGCGATATCTCAAAGAACCACGACGCAGACACGTAAATCATGAATGAATTTAGTAATGAATGAGTCCGCGAGAGATCGTTACACTACAACCAATAAGAATGCGTAGAGATATAAATTGCAACAAATTAAATACAAAACAGTCAGCTCAGCTCATCAGCTGATAAGTAGTAGAGTAATAGTATTTAATGTAGACATAATAAGAGAACAATCATTATTCAAGAAGATTGCAATAGAAACAGTGCGTTTTTTGTGTCTGTGATGTGATAAAATAAGTTAAATTTGAAAAAAGAATTCTGAAGTTTGTTTGGTGGCCAATGTTAAACATAACCTCAAAAAAGTAAACAAACGCACTAAGGTCAAAGGTAAATATTCTGTTTCCTTGTTTTGACGATATTTAAATGACATTCTAATGGTTGGTAATCTTCCAGTTGGAATTTGGTTCAACTTTGTACCTAGGTACTTAGATATTTCTTCAATATTTTTATTATTGAGTGTTGTTCAGTTGTGCTGGTGATTTATCAACTGTGTTGTTGTGCGAATAAGCTGTAATAGTACCCATACATATGTGTCCATATTTACCAAGGATAAGCAGGTTATTTATGATGTGTGTGTTTTTCAAATCAAATATCAATTTTCAAGTTGGTTGGTTTTTGTTCTTTTTTTTTTTTCATCTGTCATGTTAACTGTCAAATCGCCTCAACAATTTTTAACCTATGCAAAAGAAATCATGCATGGAGCCTACTCTACTGCTTTATAAAAAAGTAACGTGATACTTACATTATTTTATAAATTGTATTTTGCGTCGTTAAGATGAACAGGAAAAATCGAAATCCCACCTTTTAACAAACACTGATAACTAAAAATGGTAAAAACAGTGAACATTTTAAGGACAACGATAGGTAATGCTTTTGAAACACACACCTGTCCACGATAGCTAAGTGGCCATTAATGTAAGGGAAACACCACTTTACACTAATGACAGACTCACCTAAAATGTTATCGCATCAAGTAAATAGAACTGTTTGAGTGACTCAACCGCTGAGTCGGCGAAAGTGGCTTCTTTTTTTTCACACTGGCTGCCAGGCGTCGAAACTCAGGCATGTCCGTCACTATACACTGCACAGGTAAAATTCTCTCATAAAATGCACTTTCCCATCCTCAACACTGCATCCATAGCACAACTAAGATAAAGATACACAGATAACCGTGACTTAAAGTTGTCGAAATTCGTTATCGTTTTCGAGATCGCAACAGGCACATCGTCCGTCGTCGCCGACGTCCGTCGATTGGCGCAGCGATGCCTCACCAGAGCTACGACACATGAAACCCACACGAGGATGTCTACAATGACACGAAACGTGATCACACACACGATTAGGGAAACATGAACAATGAAATTTAGTTTCTGGAAACGAACAAGTGCCGTGGAGGAGCGGACTCTTAGCATTGACTGGACTGCGCTTGGGCTGTGCAGGATGCGACCCATTAGGCAAAAGAGCGTCCATTATTGTATTGTCGTGGGCTTATCGTAGTGCTAGTGTCTCCTTATATTGCCGACCCGGACCGAGTGAACGTGAGTGCTACTCAGAAATTTGGGAGCGTTGGCTCGCAGCGTTGCCATTAACTATTTGAGAAATTTAAATGCACTTTTTGGCTCTGGCGATGTTAGAGATCATCTAGAAGGTAGGCAATAACATTTTTTAACTAATTACAGTGCAGGAACGGCCTAGATGACATGTCAAAAACGCCAGAAACATCATTTCATGATCCCATCGTGACGTAAATCAGTCATCATCGGTAATGACTGCATTTAGGTACATTAAGAGGCCACAACGAATCAAGTCACGGGACCGGATCCAGGGTTATCACGCTCGTTTGTTCAATTGGACGCTTAAGTACCGGCGAAGCTCTGAAGCCGGCCATTTCCGTTGTTATTTCACACAGGAACCTGCGGAGGGAAACGTGGACATGGCGTAACTTGGCGACCCTTCCATAGAGATTAAATTGGTCGTGTAATCGCAGATCACGTCTTACTCAACGACAGGAACATCTTGTAATTACATCAGATTCGTGTTATGCAGCAATATCCGTGTTACTTATCCACCGGACCAGCAATTAATGCGAAGACACGGCTCAAACTGTTCCCAGTTCAAGCAGATTAAAAAGCCACGCCACAATGACGATTCCACGACTATCTTTAGCTAGTAGCAAAAGATATTACTGTAATACGATGTCCTGCTGCTCGTAACACCTCTAAGTATCTGCTAAACTCCGGTTTAAACCAAGCCTTGAGAATATAGACAGACCGACAGAGTAATGTGGTGAAACAAAGAACTGACATGAAATGTACTGGATATTACAGCTTTCTGTCATCTTCCATAAACAAGCAGCGCCGGGATTACGTGAGAGATGTTTGTCGGTCTATATGTGTTTTATATCGGTGTCGTTGGCACTTGGACGTCTCTGTGAGGGCAAGCCGCTCCCGTCTCCAACAAATTCGATCAAGGATGTGCACAATGAGTTTATAAGGTCAAACGACTCAACTGCCATTTTGTGGTTTATTGTAAACATATTCGATGCTGATTTTTCATACTGACAGCTGTGTTTTAGATGGGTCAGCAGCTATACATGCTATTAGTGTGGTGAGACACAGCTAAGGGAAGTTATCACTAGCAGTCGGGGAAATTTCGCAACATCATCCGCTCCCAAATGAATCAACTCTATTTGACTGTTCTAATAGCGATATTCTCCGTTTTTTTAGATTATCTGAGAGCAGTGGTGGCTAAGTGGTACTGCTATAAATAAATAGGGAACTTAACGGTTAAATTTTATCTTCTGGAAATTACACATACCACAGACGAAGAGTTTGTCTGGTCCTAATAAAAAGATGTTTGCAAGGATGTCATTAATTATGTGAATAAAATGCATGACGTAATTTTTTGTCCTTGAGTTGAATAATAAACACTGGTTGGTTAGAAATCTAAGTATCACTAAACATCTTCTTGCGCATCATCTTGCGTAAACTAAATTTTATATAGCCGCCAAGAAATATCGATTTCAATATTCCTAATGATTAGTACTAACGCATTTCGAAAAGAATCGATTATATCGATAGTATTTATGCATGGGTTTCCTATTACGGATGTGCAGGTGTAAATGGGTAACGGTCGTGTGAGTTGCGCTTGCGCCAGTCACACCACTCATTTCAACCAATGGTGGATCAGCATCTATACTGGTATAGGATTTGTAATAAATACCTTTTCGATCATTTCCTTTGGTGGACTTTTGAACTGCATTGAGTATTGACGAAATGACTTTCAAGGTACCTGCTTTTAGCAGACTACTTACTTACTATTATATGTATTTTATATAGCATGATTTAACATAATCTATACTAATATTATATTATTATATTATTATGTATACGGCACTCATATCTACCATCTAATCTTATGAGAACAGTAGTTGTGCCAATAGTGAAAAATATCACTGCTGATATTTCTGATAGAAATAACTATAGGCCGATTTCCTTAGCAACTATAATCGCAAAAGTGTTTGATGGGTTATTGGATAGAAAACTTGATCGTTTTGTAACATTGCGGGATACACAGTTCGGTTTCAGAGAGGGATTGTCAACTGAAAGTGCAATACTATCTCTGAAGCACACTGTTGATTATTATGTAAAGACAAACTCCAGTATATGCATGCTTCCTAGATTTGTCCAAAGCTTTTGATTTGGTGTCATATAATAAGCTTTGGACAAAATTAAGAAGTGCAGGTGTCCCAGCCGATCTTGTAAATATCTTCGCCTACTGGTACAGTGAGCAGCTTAACGTAGTAAGGTGGGGAAATGTACTCTCAGATGAATACTCTTTGGAGTGTGGCGTCAGGCAGGGTGGGCTGACTTCACCACGACTCTTTAATATTTATGTTAACCATCTGATTGAGGAGCTCAGCAGCATGCATGTTGGATGCCATATTGATGACATATGTGTCAATAATTTGAGTTATGCTGATGATATGGTGCTGCTGAGCCCCTCAATTGGTGGTCTCAGACAGCTGTTAAAGATGTGTGAGGTTTATCCTGTGGAACATGGCTTGAAGTACAACGAAAGTAAAAGTGAGTTCATGTTATTTAAATGTAAAAATAAAAACAATATCTCCATACCACCTATATTACTTAATGGTGTACCTTTAAGTCGTGTTGCACAGTTTAAATATCTTGGTCACATTGTAACTGAGAATCTGAGTGACGAATTAGACATTGAGAGGGAGCGCAGGCATTGTCGGTGCGTGGTAATATGTTGGCACACAGGTTCGCTCGGTGTACTGCTCCTGTTAAAATAACAATGTTCAAGGCTTTCTGCCAGACGTTCTACACGAGCGGCCTGTGGGCAAACTTTACACAGAAAGCCTACAATGCCTTGCGCGTGCAGTATAATAACGTGTTCAGGGCTCTGTTTCGGCTCCCTCGATATTGCAGCGCATCCGGCATGTTTGCTGACGCCAGCGTAGATGACTTCTACGCAATTATGCGTAAAAAAGTTGCGTCGGTGGTGCGACGAGTACGGGGGAGCCCGAATAGCGTCCTCAGGATGATTGGAGAGAGAACAGATACTGTTCTGCTCAGTAGGTTCACTGAACTCCATGTGTTGCGAGAGCGATGAGCCTACTGTGCAGGGGAGACGGTGTGTTGTCTAGTTTTGTTATTTTTCCGTTTTGAATTACTAACATTAGTTATAAGCAACATTTTTATTACTTGCCTTGCCTTGCCTATGGACTTTTATGTCTGAAATAAACGATTTTTATTATATTTTTTTTTATTATAAAGCTGAAGAGTTTGTTTGTTTGTTTGAACGCGCTAATCTCAGGAACTACTGGTTGGAATTGAAAAATTATTTTTGTGTTGGATAGTTCATTTATCGAGGAAGGTTATAGGCTATATAACATCACGCTATGACTAATAGGAGCGGAGCATAAATGAAACATGTTGCAAAAACGGGAAGAATTATTCCTTTATGGAGCTCCCGTTGCGTGCGCTGCGTAAACGATTTAAGTTACGCAAATATCATGTATGATGGAATTGTTCCTCTTTAAAAGTTCTAAAAAAAAGTCCGCGACAGCATATGTCTATCTTTTAAGATCTTTTAAGAAAAAAGTTTATAGTGACTCACTCACTATAAACTTTTTTATGATATTCAAATTTGTTCGAAATTAATGCATTATTTGTGATAATATTAATTATTATTCAAATAAATAGTTTTAACATCAAGGGTATTTATGTAGCATTAAACTACTTTTTAATTCATTCGAATCGGACAATTAATTTCGAAGGTATGATGAGTATAAAAATGCAATACGCGAACCGTTCGACGCCGGACCGGCGCGGCGCCGCCGCCGCCGCCGCGACTTTTCCTACTCTAGAGGAGAGGATGGGCAGTTGGGCACACGGGTAGACTATGACCTGGAATAGGACATAGGATACGTTTTATCCCTATATTCCTACGGGATCGAGACCTACGCGGGTGAAACCGCGGGGCACAGCTAGTAATAAATAATAATACCAGCCTATTATTGTCCCACTGCAGGGCAAAGCCCTATTCTCACACAAAGAAGGCAGGAGCAGTGGTCACCACGCTAGCTCAAGATGGGTTGGTGATGTCAGACTTATATCCTAACTCCTGCCAGGGTTGCGGGAATCTCCGAAAGGGATACCGGGACCTTGGCAACAGGCAACTGAAGGAACACGGATGGGTTTTATTCAGTAAAAGTCTGACACGCCCTTCCGCTCCGCCCAGAGCGGGAATAGTCATTTGATGATTTCCCAAAGTCCAAAAAAAAAAAACCTAACTATCCTAACTAATATTATAAATGCGAAAGTGAGTTGGTTTGTTTGTTACGCTTTCACGCTAAAACGGATGAACGGATTTTAATGAAATTTGGCAAATGGGTAGACCATGACCTGGGTTAGGACAGAGGATACTTTTATCCCGATATTCCCGCGGGATCTAGACTTATGCGGGACTTACAGTTAACTAGCTGCGCCCCGTAGTTTCACAGCTAGTTAGATGTAAGTCCCACGATGTTGTTTTGCATTTATGCACATTTTAAGGGCAATGAATTTAAACAAACTGATAACATTGCAATACCTAGTCGATAAAAGTTCAAATTATATTTTATTATAAGTGTTTTTGCGTCATTGAAAAAAAAAACTTTAATCAACAATTATTGTTTATGTAACACTGTTATCAGCTTCTAATGTGGCGTGTATTTGCCCCATATATTAAAAAGATAGATACATTTGTAATCTTCTAAGTATTATTATTTTAATTCCATTAATAAATTATATTTCTCTGATAATTTTTAATTTTAGACATCTGAATTTTCGAGACATAATGTGAGGATTGTGAGGGGCAGAAACAAAAACGAAAATCCTTTAATGAAAATTGAAAGAAAACAATAATCATTGATCACCTACCTAGCCTTTTCCCATCTATGTTGAGGTCGGCTTCCAGTCTAACCAGATGCAGCTGAACACCAGTATTTTACATGAAAAAAATATTAAAAAGATATGCCAGTTCGCCAATTTATTGGTTCTTCGTGGAAATTCAAGTAACTAATTACACACCTTCCAACGTGCCACCACCAGTCACATTTCAGCAAATAAATGAAAACAATACTAAGGAAATTTTATCACGTAACCTTTACGAGGGAAAATTATTATGAAGGGGTATTTGAAGCCGTAGGAAGGCGTGTGCCTCACCTCCTCGTGTTACGTAGGGAACTAATAGTTAATTAATAACACTAAAGGAATCCCGACTTGTTTAGACGTTCCTTTCTCCTGTTAATATCGGTAGGACATTATAAACTTAGGTATGTAAAATTTTCTAGGTCACTCAAGGACATTACTGTAGCGTACTCATTTGGCTTTGACAGATGTTTGCGCATAAGTGGTTAAAACAAAAGGGAAGAATGAATGCAGCTGACATGAAAATGCTAAGAAGGATGTGTGGATACACGAATGGATAGAATAAGAAATCTTACTAATATTATAAACGCGAAAGTTTGTGAGGATGATGTTTGTTACTCTTTCACACAAAACTTCTGAACGGTTTTGGATGAAATTTGACGCACAGATAACTTGGATTAACACATAGGATTTTTTATCTCGTTATTCCCACGGGATCGAGACTTATGCGGGTGAAACCGCGGGGCGCAGCTAGTGAGTACATAAGAGGAAGTCTGAAAGTGGCACGAAGTGACTGAAAAGTTATGTGGGAAATCGGTTGTCATGGTATGGGCATGTGATGCGAAGGACTGAGGAAAATTTCGTGAGGAAAGATTTGAGTATGAATGTCGATGGCTTTACAAGTAGGCAAAGCCCAAAGAAACGATGAATGTACCGTGTGAAAGATGATTATGGCTAGACAAGGGGTGAATACTGAGATGACGACTAATAGAGAGGTATAGAAGAAAGAAAGGGACATCTTGCCCCGACCCCAAATAAATTGGGACAAGGGCAATCATTTAAATAAAAAGGGACTCTTGATACGATGCACTAAAGTGCAATTCAGGTCACACAGCGCTAATTACCTACAGTTATATTCACCTAGAAGTTGCCTCTCTTTCTCTCTCTCACTAAATTGGCCCGACAAGACGAGCTCGTTGAGTGCTTGTAATATAGCTTGATACTTAAAATGCGGAGTGCGCTTTCTGTACCTACTATTCTGTGCCCACCTGCACCCTTGACGATCCGAACAACGCCTCTGATACTGCAATAAACGTGGCTGTCTTCTGGGCCCAATGTACCTACAATATGGCCGTTATATGTTGGCCGTTCTGAACTTCCCGCAAAGGACTGCGCAGTAACACTTTTTGGGAGCCAAATGGTAACATGAGGCGAGTGTGAGTTAAGAGAAAATGCGCGAAAGTTATAAAGTACGCATCGCCTGTGTGTTAGGGCCAGCGCATACCTGGCGAAGAGCAGCGCAGCGCAGCGCATTCGTCACTTCCAAACAAATATCGACCTTGCACCACTTGCAATAAAGTTGAAAATAAATAAACTTCCATTATCTCGAGAGCGTGTCTAAGCGGAAAGAGGCGCGTGTCTCCGGTTATTTATTCTAAACTTTATTTTTAGGCACGCAAAGTTGATATTTGCGAATGCGCTGCGCGGCATTATAACGGTAACCTCTGTTCTTCTCGGGTTACCCGGCTAGCGGTAACCTTAGTCGTAGAAGTAACCAAAATTCTTCGATACCTTTGATTATTTATATCTTTGCCTCTAAGTACCTACTTACCGTAATTTACCTGTAAAGGTTTTCGGTCCCTAGCATCAATCACGTAAACATTGACAGTTGTAATCGATTGTTTCGAGGACCATAATGATAGTACCTAACTAAGGCAGTAACCTACCTGCCCAATCCAGGCAGGTATGTGGTTATATACTCGGATTATTCTCAACTTACAATGTTTTACAAACAATCATTGGAAATATCGAGGAAAGAAGAAAATGGTCCATTGTTAGTTTGTTTCACATTTTCCTGACATTATTTCCAGTTATTTCTAGTTATTCTTAACAGCACGTGTTCAGTGTCATTGTGTCACCTCGTAGAAAAGCTTGCTAAACTTGAAATGCAATAGATAAAACCAAGTTCATTACAACTGGGTCACAAGATATGCTAATCTAATCTGATAAACGGGACAATTCTGAGTAACTCAAAACCGGATTGATGACAGCTGTCGGCCGCCATCTTTTTCACTTTTCCCTCCAACTTTATGGACTTTTTGACAGCGCCAGCAGAAGGAATATATTTTTTAAGTTAGCGTGCGGACGTTCATATTTGACGATCAGTTAATTAGTGTATTTAAATCGAGTGACTTAACCTAGAGATCTATTTTTTTATTTACAATAATTATTTGAAGTTGATAAAGGGTGACTAAATA
Organism: Lithophane ornitopus; assembly: GCA_948473465.1. Taxonomy (NCBI): domain Eukaryota; kingdom Metazoa; phylum Arthropoda; class Insecta; order Lepidoptera; family Noctuidae; genus Lithophane; species Lithophane ornitopus. Next base: position 2,286,241 of record OX419630.1, on the reverse strand, counting down.
CTGGGCACTGTTTCTAACTGCAATTAATATTATGACCGAATGAACTTTAGATTAAGTAACTTTATGATTATTGGTGCCTTGGCACTTTTATATGGTAAATATAATTAAGGAGGTATCCAAAAAGTTCCTTGTGAAGCTCAAACAAAGACATTTGGTAAATGGCTTATAATTTCACTGACATTTCTTAACCTTCGATAGCTCAGTTGGTAGAGCGGTGGACTGTAGATGTAGGTATTGAAATTGTAATCCATAGGTCGCTGGTTCAAATCCGGCTCGAAGGAATCTTTTTAGCAATTTGTGGGTTAACATTTTTTTTTTTCTATTAATTATAAAATGCTCTCTATGATAATCATGATATGACTTTTCTCTTTTTAAAAGATAAACCTCCAAAAGAAGTTACAATTCGCCATTTTAGAAATTAAAACGTTTAAAAATATCATAATTATTATTGTGATGTTCTTAGTTTTACTAAACGTAATTTAATTAAAATAGCTAAACTTATGAAACTTTTCCGTAATGATCTAAAATTATTTCATTGGTTCGTTTTAAAACATGTTTCTGCCTGCTTCACAACTTATCTCAGAAAAGGAATTAATTAGAAAATCGATAATGATTATAATCATTTTATCAGTTTTTAAAAGTGTTCTATTTTATAATGTTAATGCAAAAGAAATTGTTTCCGCCCGGGATCGAACCGGGGACCTTGTGCGTGTGAAGCACACGTGATAACCGCTACACTACGGAAACGATAGTAGACAGATTGAAATTGCAGTTCAATTGAAGTAGAGAGTAATTTAACCGTCCCTTTTATTATTTTAAATGTTCAATAGATTATTAATACTTTACTGTTTCAAAAACACTGAACTTGACCCCAATGCTATCTAAAAAAATATTTAATTCATATTCAACATTTTATTTTACTGGCCTGCAACTTACATAAAATTCACTTTACAGAAAAAAATATTCGTAAACTTACCTTTGATGCACTCGACAAATACACAGGTTGCACAGAAAAAAAAACTGAATTCGAAATTCGAACACAAGTCACAAGCGCCCTCTGGAAGACGCTTCGACACAAGTTGGCGGGAAATGGCTGGCGTATCGTTTTTATACCATCGCAAATTGCATGGCTATATTGACCACCCGCTTGAATATGGTTCATTACTTCCATTCCATGGGTGTGTTTATGTCTAATTTGTAATTGTGTTCGCACCCTTTCTTGAGCTCATCTTTTACTTGTACCACCGTATTATTATAGTCTCGCATGTCTGCAATACTATCGCTTCGTTCATTATACATCGACGTGTTTGACGGAACGTTTGATCTTGGCGTATCGTATGAGTAAGTAATGTATTGTAGAACATTGTTGTGTTTTTTAATCGTACAATTTGCACGGGACCTCCCACGTCACGCTATGATTATTCTCGTTGCTAAAAGAAAATGTGAGTAAATTACTTTTTTCATCTATTTTTATTCACAATCTGATGTGTGATGGAGTTAATGAAATTGAAAGTTTTAGTACTTACTTTATTTACCTACATTACTGAGATACTTTATTTACATGACTAGTAGGTAGATAGGTAGGTAGCTACCACTAATTAGTTTAGGTAAACAATGAACGTAACGTACCTATGTACATAGGTATACTTATTATACTTTATATTTTATTTATTTATATTTTGTAAGTATATAGTTATTCGGGGATTGTATCTCAATAGGTAAGTAGGTACCTATTTCTGATCCAATATTTCAATTTGTTTTAATTATTTACGTACATATTCCAGGATAATACCTCATATCAATAAGAATCCATAACTATTCATTTTAGTAACTAGTAGCGCCCTCTAGTGTACTTTTCATTAGAAAACTGTTATAAATGAAACAACAAAGTATTTAATTCAATTCATCTATCGCATTATTCACAATGCTATATTATTGTACTTATCTATAAACACGACAATGAATGAATAATTACAATGCTAAAACAAACAGAGGTTATGTTATCAAATTAATTGGTGTTAAATCTGTATCAGCCAGCACGCTTCACTAATCTTTCTTCTTACCTACTGTAATTAAGAATCCGACCGTGAAAGCAAAGTGAATTGTCATTACAGCTGCTAATTGCGTAATGCATTTTCGTAAATCTACACCCTTTAAGCATGTATTTTTTTAATATTTTTATTCGATAGTTTACATCGCCAAATAATAGTTAAAAAAATTTGACGCCAAAAAAGCAATTAAAAAAAAGTTTAAAATATCCAACCGACCCGAGCTATTTAAACGCTCTCCATTGAGCGCGCTTGGTGTTGTAACGTGACAGTTTAAGACATCAAACAAACAAGTGTCAAGTCTTTTTGATTGTTGTCATAGACTGTTACGTCACATCCGCTCTGACCAATAGCGTCACTTTTCGAATATTTGAATTACCCACAGTTTTTTGGCATTAAAAAATAAAATAATTTCTCGCTCAAAAAGAATATTACTTATTATTACAAAAGAAATATTACTTATTCAAAAATATTGATGGAGGCATAATTCTGAAATAATAAAGTTCAAAAGTATAAAAAAAACTATCAGAATTCAAATCGGTCCAAAACAAAATAAATGTCTAATGATTAGACATCAAACAAATGTAGACATTTGTTGCTTCATCCATTGCGTCATAAGATTGAAAAAAAAACAACGGATAAGAGTCTAATCCATATCCATTGCTTCATTAACGTTGACATTCGTTTTAAACCGATTCCAATACTGACCGATCGTGCAGTTTCATTTTTAACCGACTTCTTCAAAAAGGAGGAGGTGCTCAATTCGTCTGTATGTTTTTTTTTGTATGTTTGTTACTCGTTTACTCCGCTAATTATGAATCGATTTTGATAATTCTTTTTTTGTATGGTAGGTCATACTTACGAGGTGGTCCCATATAAATTTTATTAACTTTGCTTGCGTAGTTTTTGAGTTAGCTTCAATATTACGTATTTTACCTACATAGTTTATCTAGATGATGTATTCATTTACTCCTTCACTGTTATTTACATCAGCTAGTGGTGTTCGAATTTGTGAGGGGTACATACCACAACTAAAAAGTGAAAAATAAAAACTTTTTACAAAAAAAAAACCGGTGGCAAAAAAAGAAAATTGAAAAGCAAAGACACCGACTTCCGAAATTAAAGTTATTTTTCAGTTTTGAGTGTTTTTTTTTGGAAGTCGGTTTATTTTTTGTAAAAAGTTTTTTGACAATTCAACAACATTCATTGCGTTATTTACGTTGTTGAGCAAATTTTTTTCGAACTTTTTAAGGCAATCTATGTATTTCGAAACGATTATGATTGTGATTGATCATATATTACGCACCACGCTTTCAAGCACAATCAGAATCGTTTTGAAGGACTAATCCATTGCTTCATATCTTCGAAAAAGTCTGCGTCAACGTAAATAACGCAATTAATGTTGTTGAGCTATCAAAATAAAAGTAATTAAAATAGAAATTTTCTGCCTGACCGTACAAATCACAGAAATCGGGAGTAAAATGTCTAGTATTATTATTCGGGTTGAGTTGACTCGGGCCCAGTTGTCACTGACCCATTGCTACTGTGCGTTTACGCAATTAGCCTGTTGGTTGGATTGGCAGCTCACTTCAGGCTCACACTCACATAAGTTTTGACGATGAGATTTTATTAGGTATGTTCCTTCAAGAGCTTCTTCAAGACCTTGTTCCTTTCAAGAGTTTATTATGTTCCTTCTATCTAACTAATATTATAAACGCGAAAGTTTGTTAGTATGGATGGATGGATGTTTGTTACTCTTTCACGTAAAAACTACTGAATGGATTTGGATGAAATTTGGCAAACAGATAGTCTATAATCTGGATTAACACATAGGATACTTTTTATCCCGATATTCCCACGGGATCGAGACTTACGCGGGTGAAACCGCGGGACGCTGCTAGTAACTCTATAATGTCTATTAGGTACTTTTGTGTCATGCCTAAAACGAATCACGCGCACGTTATCTAGCTGTCGTCCTATCATTGCCAGCATACAGGCGATTCCAGTTTCCTCCAGATGTTCTATTTATAGTGAATTGCGATCTTCATTTTAGATAGCTTTATTACACTATTAGGATTGTAGGTGTGCACGTCGATGAAAATCCTAATCTTAGCTAGGTATATGTATATTATTATACATAATATATAAATGTATAATAACCTAGTATAGTATAGTATTATAGTATCCTATCCTTCCTAGTATAGTATAGTATTATAGTATCCTATCCTTCCTAGACATAAATGCGAAAGTAAATTTGTTTGTTTGTTACGCTTTCACGCTAAAACGGCTGAATAGATTTGGATGCAATTTGACACATGGGTGGACTATTTTATCCCAATATTCCCACGGGACCGAGACTTATGCGGGTGAAACAGCGGGGCGCAGCGTAGCTAGTTGATAAATAAATGGCTGACAAATGCGATAATAGAACATACCTACTCATACGAGCTCTACTGCATAAAATAAACTGTAAAGTATGAAATTACATCACACACATGATGAGTTGATGACTTCGTGCGTCAGCCATATTGAATATCCTGTGACGCGATTGACGCCTAACGCTTAGGAGCCCTTTTTATTTTTTATTTGCGGGTGGAAATCATCAAATGACTTCTCCCGCTCTGGGCGGAGCGGGAGGGCGTGTCAGGCTTTTACTGACTAAAACCCACCCGTGTTCCTTCAGTTGCCTGTTGTCAAGGTCCCGGTATCCCTTTCGGAGCCGCTCAGGAGCCTGCACCTATCATCGTGACATAATTTTAATCACAATCCGAGGGTCTCGAGGGAAATTTCTAATCCATTGCATAGGTTTAGCTTGAAAAATTCGTCTGCTCAAGAACGTAGCGCAATGAACGTGGCTGAACTGCCAAAATTAAATGCATTGCGATCGATTGTCATTTTACGTGTGTTACGCAATTATACTCTCGGTTGAAGTCGAACCCTATAGAAACTTAATATAGTTTTCGATACGATTTTCGTTGGTATAGTGGTCGCAAGAGCTACTGCTACTGAGGTCCTGGGTTCAATTCCCGGGTCGGTCAAAACATTCGGTTTTTCCATCTGGAATTTCTCAATAGCTGCCTGGAGTCTGGATTTGTGCCTGCAGCTTGATGGCAATAGGGTTGCCCCCTTTTACATGGGACTTAAACATAACTGGCGAAATGTGGGTATAAAATAGGTAGGTAACATCTCTACCTAACCCGTCGGAGATTATAGGCGTGACGTTAGGTTTGTGTTCTGTTATGTAAATGTTACCGGTCAGCAGGCAAGGCGCCAGCAAACATACCTATACATCACCAAGCAACAGCACCAAGCGTAGGGTCGAGATAGATGGGCAGAAAATACATTATGTCGATGAGTACATCTACTTGGGCCCGTTAGTTTCTTGCGAGAACAGGCAAGCAAAGGAAATCGATTACCGTATCGAAAATGTCTGGAAAAGGTAAGTCCATGAAGACTCTAATGAAGGGCGATCTACCGATCTCCTTGAAGCGAAAACTCATCGATGATGTGTATTCTGCCCGTCCTATTATAGCTACGTCGCCCAGACCTGGTCGCTCACCGAGTCGCAAAAGTTCCCCCTTGGGGTTTGCCAAACAGCAATGGAGCGCAGCATTCTGGGCGTAAACCGAACTGACAGAATACGAAATATAACGTTGCGCTCCAAAACGGGGATCCTAGACGTAGGCAAAAAGGCTGCCAAGCTAAAATGGGATTGGGCGGGTCATGTCAGCCGCATGCATAGCGACCGCTGGGCAACAGTCTCCACACGATGGGTGCCTGAGGATGGACGGCGCCGCCGCGGCCGGTCTCGCCATTTGGATCGAGCTGGCCCTGGAAAAGGATGTTTGGAAAGATTTGGGGGAGGCCTACTTTGCTCTGCAGTGCGACAGTGTAGGCTAACATAAAAAAATAAAAGAAAATCTACTTGTATAACTTTGTTCTCGCAGCTACACGTAATTCTAAGTCCTCATCTCGTAATGTGTCTTTTTCCAGAACCATGGCAGTCGAAGGCGTAATGGTAACCTACAATTACTCGGAAGACGGTGAATATGCGAACATCCTGACAGTATCAGCTTCAGGCATCAGATTCTCCAAACGATGGGTCCTCACACACGGTTCCATACTCTCTCCTCTCAAGGAAGCCAAGATAATCAAGAAAGCTAGGGGAAAACCTATTCTTAGTGACGAATTCTATGCTAATTTACCAGAAATCCATGTGACGTGCGAAAAAAAACAGTCAAAGAATCCGAATCTATATGAGAGTGTTGAGAAATTGAGCAGGGAAAGGAATTTGCATCAGGGAGATTTGGATCATAGCAGTTATTTGATAAGGGTGCTTACTGGAAGGTATGTCTATTTTATTTATACTTTACTCATGAAATTGAAAAAACAACAACGATCGATCGGGTCGATCCAACAGGTTAAGCTACGCTTGCCGGGGTTGGTCCGTGTGTGGGTATACTTTTAGGGGTATGAGGAACAGGGTGTAAAGTTCACTCATCCACCATAGAAAAGGGAGGATCCTCCGACCAGACGGGTGTTGTGTCTGGCGGGAAACTGCCCAACGATTGATGTCGGTTGTATATATGTCCATTGCACGAACTTTAATTGCGCGATGCAGGATTTATGTATCATCAGAATTTTTGTGTGACGTCAGGTATTTGATGATTCGCATGTGGGGATGTAGATACCGCCACATACTTACCGAGAATCCTCCGCGCCTCGTAAAGCACGTTAAGCTGTTGATCCCGTCCCGGCTGTTATTCGTCGATCTTTAGCAATCCTTAGGGGCGTCAGAAGCCTGAAAGTCTGACAACCAGTGTTAACCAATGAGTGTTGTATTACCCAGTTACTGGGTTGTGGAGGTCAGATAGGCAGTCGCTCCATGTAAAATACTGGTATTCAGCTGCCGCATCCGGTTAGACTGGACGCCGACCCCAACATAGTTGGGAAAAGGCTAAGCAGATGATGATGAAGTAGCAGTCCGGAGTCTGATTTGGTGTCAGATTGATGGCAATTAGGCTCGCCCCCTATTACATGGATCGTAAATATAACGGTTGAAATGTGGGTGTACTATATAGAAAATGAGAAAATTCGTTGCGCTACGGCCCGTTGCGGCTGAAATGTGTGCTTGGCTTCACATGCCATTCTACTATAAACTGTTTTCGTGTCCAGGATATGCCACGTGTGGCAGTGTCCGATCCTGGACCGATGTGCAGACGACATCCTCTACAGCTGGACCATCGGCCACAAGGACGGCGATATAGACAGCCAGATGAAGCTCGGTAACGCTCTGTTTTCCGTCTTCGTACTCATTGACCTGGAGAGCGATAAAAGAGGTAAGCACCATACTTCCTTAGTACCTATTATAAATGCGAAAGTAACTATTTCTGTCCATCTGTTATTTACTTTTAAGTATATTTCACATGGCAGTTTCATACTGCATTTATTTTAAACCGTATGAATGTGACGTAACAATCTATGACAACAATCAAAATGGCAATGTGTTTTGTAGGAGTGTTTGGTTTGTTTGTTGTCATAGACTGTGAAGTCACCACATAAACCGCCAAATGGGTCGGTTGGCTATTTTTAACTTTTTTTTAAGTACTTTAAATTTCTTTCATTCGATTTTTTTTTTCTATTATTTGCCCATGTAAACTATCGATTTTTTTTTTTTTTTAAGAAGTAATAAAAACTAATACCCAACTACGACTAAAAAGGTATAAACAAGACACCACAGACAGATAAATTAAAAATCCGGAGTAACACGGGTCCTAACCCGTGTTACTCCGGATTTTCCGCATAAATCGAACAGATTACGTGTGACTCCGGATTTTTAATTCGTCTGTCTGTGGTGTCTTGTTTATACCTTTTTAGTCGTAGTTGGGTTTCAGTTTTTATTACTTTTTTTATTTTATTCTTTTGGTGTTATAATATATATATTTTTGAAATGTGCTCATTAAGCTCTTTTATTTGATACCCAACATGGTACGATTAAACAATCTATTTTTTTAGTTCCTGACTTCATGTCCTCTAGAGGTCACCATTATTAATTTAATGTGACGTCACATAGCCTATAACCAGCGGACAATCAAGACGCTTCCAACGATACCTCATTTGTCAAATTGTGATGAGTGCTTTAGAAGATAGGAGGGAACAGATGAACATACATACATACCGGTCAAAATCATAACCCTCCTTTTTTCTTCGCCGTAGTCGGGTAAAAAATACATGGATATTCCCTATTGTAGCTCAGAAAATTGAATTCCCAGCTTTCCCATGACCCCATTATTACAGGCTACTCCTAAGGTAGGTAATTAAACAGCCATAAATGATAAAAAAAACTTTTATTCTAAACATTAACTTTGAGGTTATTAAAGTCCTAATGGAAGCTCCCTGTACTGTCAACCGCACGTCAGTAACCAGTAATAAATGGATAACCTTGAAAATGGCTTATTTAAAAACGAATGGCAGTTAAAACATGGGGACTGCCGACAAACGTGAAAACTTTAAACTGGTATTAGCGCCATCTATATTCTAGCCCAGCACTACGCGAATCCTCTACCAAAAATCGATCAAAGCGCCCAAAGAAGTTTAAAAAAAAAAGTATATTTTAGCTTCTTCTTCTTTAATCTATTTGAAGGCTATCCATTATACGATAACCGGAAACCCTGGCTGTATACAATATGTTAAAAAAAAACCTATCCGATCCGGGGCACATAGGTACTGCAATAACATTACCAAAAACTAATAAAACATCATTCTAATAAGATAATTTATTAGATTTTTATTGAAAATAAAAAGTATTTCTATTTAAAATTCACATTTTTTGTAGGTAACAAAATTACTCCAAATCCATTAAGAACTAGCAACAGGGGCCTTATGTTATAAAATTTAGGCACTTTTAGACACCCGCTAAACGACCGCTGCCCGCGTCCAATGTAAAAAATAAAGGGGTAAAACTCAAGATTGAAAAAAAAAAACAAAAAATTTTTTTCTTTTTTCTGAAAATTACCACGTAAATAGATTCTCAGCACAATACTTAACAACATCCTCAAGGATCGGACGGGGTTTTTTACATGTTTCACAACTAATCGCAATCGCCCGACTCGAGCTGCTTCTTCCTCGTCTCTATTCTCTTTTTCTTCTGCGTCGCCTCATCGTCGTAGTTTTTGTCGCAAGTGTGATAAATTGCTGCGAAATAAATGATGCATGATATTTATTTCTGTACGTAAATTGGTTTAAAAAACAGGCCAAGTGCGAGTCGGACTCGCGTACGAAGGATTCCGTACCATTATTTATAAAACGGCAAAAAATCATGTCTGTTGTAACGGAGCCCCCTTAAATATTTGTTTTATTTTAATTTAACTATTTATTTTTAAAGTGAATATTTAACTAAATATTCTGTGAATATTTCTGTTGCCGTTATCAATATCGATTAAAAACTATAAAAAAAAAAACACAATTTTTGTATGGGAGCCCCCTTAAATATTTATTTTGTTCTATTTTTTAGTATTTGTTGTTATAGCGCTGATCCATGCGTCATGTTCGTGAACGGGCGCCGTCAGTTGTGACTGGTCATTTCTTAGCTGCCATGGCTTATTTTAATTTTTGAATTGTGCTGATTTTATAATTGCGGACGCTTTTAACGTGCTTTCTACATTGTTCTCACATGTATAATTTCAACATGAATGATGTAACCATTATATTGTAACAATATTTTGATTTAAAAGAGTATTCCATGGAGTTTCTTGCCTGTTCTTCTCCATAGGTACCTACTACGCTTTGGAATGGGCAACTAGCTTCATTTTTCTGACTGACTGACTCCTTGACAATTCAAAAGTACCTGTAAATGGTGGGCCAAGGTGGCCCGCGAAATTAATTGTAAGTGTACTGACTGACGATTTCATGAAATTTTCATTCAATACACTTACATGAACTTAGAGAGTTGTATTGCTGATTCTAATGTTTATAATTCTGTAAATCCATATTTGTTACGGCCGCTAATAATATTTAGATCAACATACAACTTAATACTGACCTGCAAATTGCAAAAAACGTAAGAAAATTTGAATTTCGCGTGCCACCCTAGCACATCAACCTTAATTGAAATAAATGCTTTGAGTTTGAGTTTGAGCGGCAACAGAAATACATCGTCTGTGAAAATTTCAACGGTCACGGTTCATGAGATACAGCCTGGTGACAGACGAACAGACAGTCAGACAGCCTTAGTACTATTACTAAGGCTCCGCTATCTGTCTGTCTGGTAAAACGGGACCCTATGGTCCCGTTTTACCCTTTGGGTACGGAACCCTAAAAACATACGTCACAAAATAAAATAAGTTTTAAAACTAGAGGGTTTGTTCGGTTATAATAAATCATATAGATTACCATCGCGAGGGTCAGGCATTAATGTATAATCTGACTTCCAGCCGGTGATCGTATTCATGTGGTTAGGAATCTTATGAATAATTTCGTAGTTTTGTTCGATCGCTTCCTTCTTTATTACTCCTATGAGTCCGAGGAAAATTCCACCAAGCACAAGCCCATGCCCGGAGCGAAGGTACAGCGCAACCAGCGGTCCACAAGCCAAACCACCTGGACAACAAATACACAGTTATCCTTCAAACCAGTGGTTTGGTGTCATTTATAAAACGTAAAATCAATGGAAAATTACGACTTTATTTTTCCTTTTTTTTTAAATTACATTTTACCACTCGAGTATTTCACCCATGCGCTAGGCCAACAACCTTCCGTCTCAACACGGGTGGGGGTCCCTCAGTCAGTTGTTACGCTTGCGAGGACGGTGTCAGATAGAAACTTTTAAAAATCTTTTAATGAAAATAACTTTTGTTTTTTGTATTGTAAAATAAATGACCGAGTAGGTCATTTATTTTTGTATTTAAGTCAACTACCCAAAGTTTTAGTGACAAAGGTGTTCACCCTTACACCCTGTATTAATTACTACGGTACAGCGCTCCGCATTACCAGATATTTTTCTATAGGTTATTTTTATACAGGGTGTAAGGGTAAACACCGTTGTCACTCAAACCATGGGTAGTTGATTATATAAAAATAAATGACCGAGTAACAACAAAAATAAACGTTGTTTTCATTAATAGATTTAAAAAAGTTTCTATCCGACACCATGCACGCTAGCGAAACAGCTGACTGACTGAGGGAGGGGTCGCGCTCGCGGCCGGTCAGGTCACGTCCCGCACCCCCCACCCGTGTTGAGACGCAAGTTCGTTGATGATGATGTAAGTTTTTAAGTTCAATGAAGAAAGTCCGTAAGGCAGAAGAAACTTACCGACAAAATAATTCAGTTTGTCGTCGATATTTCGTGCGCGCAGAGTTGCGTTACAGACCGTGGCGAATGTTGCTCCCATTAGAGCGAGAGGCACGACGTGACGGGCGTATCTAGAAAATAATTAAAATAGGTATTCGTATAGAGCAGTGGTGGCCCGATGGTAAGTGACGGTCGCGTCGCGACCTACGACTTGTAGGTTATGTAGGTCTTTTTGCTCGATTTACGGTCTAGTCTGACTCGTGTGCAGTTATGCTCTGCTCACTAACTGCATGCGGTCAGCGATAGACAGCGTGTGTCGACAATACACGACTGTAGCCGACCGCGTAAAGTTGAAGTCACGACTGTATGCATAATATTGACTTCACAGGACTGCAGCCGACCGCGTGAAGTTGATATCATGACTGCACGAAGTCGAACGTACAACTGCATGCAGTTGAATATATTGACTGCGCGCGGTTGCTGCAGCAGATGGCAGCCTTAGCCGGTGGCAAAAAACTAAAATTGTAAAGCAAAGACACCGACTTCCGAAATTAAAGTTATTTTTCACTTACTCAGTGTTTCTTTTTGGAAGCCGGTTGTTTTTTTTTTTTGTAAAAGATTTAATTGTTTTATCGTGTTTAAGTATCATCACGTCTCTGTAGTTTAGCCAGATTATTTATTTTAATCCTATATAGTTCACTAAAACTTACCGTCTCATTATAGGCCCCATTCCCACGACATGGGAGTACATCAGAACATCGTACGTTCCCAAGATGAGACCGGCGACAACGCCGTAGCGGCTGGCAACCTGGATCTGATGAAAAACCATAAGGCGTGTACGCAGTACGCACGAACGAACATCGAACACTTTGTTCGCATGTGCGTACAGACTACAGTGGTACCCAACTGATAAGGCGCGTCGTGAATCTTCGTTCGCACAGAAAATAAAGTATGGCCCCGAAAATTAACGAAAGAATGCTTAAAACTTACAATCAACCTTAGATCACTACTATAAGGTTCATACTACACTGCAGCTGTTAGTACCGTCTCACTCGCAAGTATGCCGGCTGACTAACATGCCACGCGGCGCGCGCTAACATGGCGGCAGCTGCCGACCAATAGCGGTACAGGAAAACGAAGAGCGGTGCGTGGAGCGTGCCGATTGGTCAATAGCATTTCCCGCGCTTTGAAAATTCATCTTCTGCGCAGGTACATCGGTAAGCCACATCAGTTGGATACTACTGTACCTCTAACGAACATCAAACACTGAGTTCGTCAAAAATGTTCGTGGTGATCCAATTTTGAATCCCTGACTACTAAAGAGCAGTACGAGGCGGTTGAGCGCGAACTGTGTACGTATGTTGTTCGTGTTCGCTTTGTATGTATGTCCACACGTACGAACCAAATGTTCCGTGTCCGATATTCGTGTTCACCATGTTTTTTTCGTTTGTGCGTACACGCCTATTAAAAATCTTCTGGCTATCCCATGGGGCTAGGCAGAATAGAATAGGTCCTTACATTTACACCCTTATTTTCAAAACTGGAACACAATCTTAGAACACAATGATTAAATAATTTGCCTGAGCTTCTATTTTTACCCGACTACAGCGAAGAAAAAGTAGGGTTATGATTTTGACCGGTATGTATATAAAATGGAGTTCAATTCATGCAAACTTTTGCACATGCCATGCAAGTCACTGTGTAGCCAGGCCTAAGGGATCTTGCGCACTAGATGGCCACGACAACGACTAAAGGCCCGTCCAGACTGGCGCGAAATCTCGGGCGTGACAAGGGTTGCGCTGCCTGTCGCGCCAGTCTGTACAAGCTATTATGGATAGAAACCGATACGAATCTCGCACTTGGTCGCAACGGCCAACTAGCCGATTTCTATAGTTTACCTGGTCGGTGCGACCACTGGTCGTGGTCGTGGCCGTCTAGGGCCAGAGATCCCTTAAGGTTGATGCGCTAGGGGGTGGCCCGTGAAATTCAAATTTTCTTACGTTTTTTGCAATTTGCAAGTCATGAACTTAGAGAGTTGTATTGCTGATTCTAATTTTTGAAATTCTGTAAATCCATATTTGTTACGGCCGCTAATAATATTTAGATCAACATACAACCTGATACTGGCCTGCAAATTGCAAAAAACGTAAGAAAATTTGAATTTCGCGGGCCACCCTAGCGCATCAACCTTAAGTCCGTAGCAAAGTACCAGTGAACTGGTAAATAACTTTGCGTTTTAGAACAAAATGCTTGACCAAATATCGCGGGTTACAGCAAAATCATATAAAAATATTGCAAAGGCTCTCATAAAACACACAAACTCCCTGTAAAACAGGACCCTGTTACTAAGACTTCGCTGTCTGTGTGTCTGTCTGTCCATCTGTCACCAGGCTGTATCTCATGAACCGTGATAGTCAGACAGTTGAAATTTTCACAGATGATGTATTTCTGTTGCCGATATAACAACAAATACAAAAAAACCTAATAAAATAAATATTTAAGAGGGCGACCATACAACAGATATGATTTTTATGCCGATTTTATAGCTGCGCCTCGCGGTTTCACCCGCATAAGTCTCGATCCCGTGGGAATATCGGGATAAAAAGTATCCTATGTGTTAATCCAGGTTATAAACTATCTGTGTGTCAAATTTCATCCAAATCCGTTCTGTAGTTTTTGTGTGAAAGAGTAACAAAATCAATCCATCCATCCTCACAAACTTTCGCGTTTATAATATTAGTAAGATGGTACGGAACCCTCCGTGCGCGAGTCCGACTCGCACTTGGCCTCGCCTAGGTTTTTTTAACTGTAGGTACAAGTGAGATACATTTATACTCCATTTGAAATAAGATTAGACGTATAGATAAGCCTTTTTTACATTCCGTTCAACCGATTTTGAATTCTATTGCGTTGGTGGCATGACAAATGGCAGCCGCAGTAGATAGATGGTATTATGTAACTTTTTTTGCTTTTAATGCTATCCATATGCCTACGGTATAGAAGTCAAAATCGGTTGAACGGACTGTAAAAGGGTTTGTTTTAAGGTCTAATCTTATTTCAAATGGGGTATAGGTACCTTTGTGCCTATGTCGCACCCATCGGGAGTATCATAATATCTGGAATAATTCCGAGTTTCACATGTTGGTTCTGGTTCAGGGCATATCTGCTCAGGCTTTTCTTTCTTTTCTTTCTTGTCTGACATTTTTGGCTTAATTGATCAAATCAAATGTCGACACTGAATAATTTATTATATTAACGGCTGTCATATGTTGTCATATTTTGTTGACATATATCTACTCTCTGTTGTTGATCATCCATCGTCAAAAAGTTTGGAAAAAAAACATAAAGAGGTTAGGATTTTCATTAGGGTAGTAGCGAAAATAATTATATCTCTTTGTGAAGGAACTTGTTTAGCCAGTCATAAGTTCCTTAATATTAAGGGTTCAGCAAAACAAAATGTACACCCAGTACTATGGGTGCACCTTTGCCTAAATCTCTATTAAATGGTCTATGGGCAGTTTCAGCCTATGGCCTCCCCGTCACTAAATCGCACACCTAGATCTAAACTGACACAACTCAAAAAAGGTAATTTTTCAAGAGACGATAAAAATGTATATCTGCCTTTTTTGTTAGGGAAGTTATACAATTTAATTTGATTCTAGATAATAAATAGCTTGTAAAATGTCACTGTATATAAACTGGGGCTAAAATTCAATCCATTCTATCGATAATCACTGTTTTTCGAGTTGTTACACTTTAGGGTGGTGACTTTGTATATAAAATAAACACCTTATCAAACAAAACTGGAACAAGTCAAAATATCCTTATGTAATATGGCAGAACAATTCACCAACACCATAACAACTCTAATTAACCGCACGTATACGTTTCGTCAAAACTGTATCAATTCGAAATATCTGCGTTTTCGTTCTTGTTAATACGTGAACTCCTTATGACTAGTGAAGGTCAACTGACAATAGACTTGTTTAGGTGGGAGAGGGCGACAGACGTTGATTCAATAAAAGAAAGTTAACGCCATGTAGCGATTAAGTTTATAAGCATTTATTGAACCTGTCTTGTTGGATAGTTGCGTATGATCACCGAGCATTCGAATACAAACATAGCTCAAAATTAACGATTTTTGAGTTGTCTCAGTTTAGATCTAGGAGTGCGAAATCATTCAAAACCAAAGAGCCTACATTTTTTATGTTCAAAACCAAAAATATTGTTTTATACTTAGTACATTTTGCCAGTTATGTCAGTCAGTAAGTAGGTAAATATTTGGGAACTAAATTGTGTATCCTTCGAAGTGGTGTCGGCGAAGTGGTATCCGGCGAAGTGGTATCGTGGTAGTAAAGAAACATTGATTTTGTGCGAAGTCGAAACGCGTCAAAACATCTGCTTTTGAACTTTTTCACCATAACTGAAAATACAAGAAAAATAACATCACGCTCTGTTTCCCGCAGCGTGGGCAGAGGTTTACCTGTAGCACAGTTTAAGGACGGTATTACACTATCATATCTAAGAGTTCTATTCTATGGAGTCATAGATTTATTGAAATTGTAAAATATACATATTATGGGTCTAACATATTTATTTACACCCATACTATAAATCTAATATATAAAATTCTCGTGTCACAGTGTTAGTTGCCATACTCCTCCGAAATGGCTTGACCGATTTTTATGAAATTTTATATGTATATTCGGTAGGTCTGAGAATCGGTCTTAATCTATTTTTCATACCCCTACGCGGGTAAAGCCGCGGGCAGCAAGCTAGTACTCTATAAAAGTTTCTGAAACAGTTGGTTTATTGCCAACATTAAAAGTAACCCTAATACCTATCATCCAAACGAGTGTTATAATGTTGTACTAAAAGAGACGTTTCATTTTTATATGGGACTCCGGCCATAACATGTACACTTTATAAAACCTGGAAAACGAACCCTGAATACAGTAAAGGCTTTTTTTTTCATAATATCTGATATTTTTTGGGTACTAATTATAAACTGAAAATGTTTGACGTTAAACGACCATCGACGGCAAGTCATGACAGATTGGTTGGACAAATGACGTTTACATTTTTCAAAAATAGGGTTGAGGCGATGTATCTTAACAGATAGAAATAACAGATATTAAAAAATAACAGTTAACAATTGTTCCTAACAATAAACCACACGTTTTACATAAAATAACAGATCCTCAAGACTGTTACCGCGGTCTCTACTGTTTATACATTATAACAATTCCCACACAGATTGTTACCGTGGCTGTTACTTACGTATTTATCGTTCGTAACAGGCTTTTATTTAATAACAGATAGATACGAGTATCGACTTTAAACCAAAAGAGATATAGAAGATATTCAATTGAGATTTAAATACGTATTTATCGTCCGTACAAAAATAACAGGTTGTTATTTAATAACAGATATTTGGATCTGTTATTTTTTTGTAACAGTAACAGTGATAACAGTTATCATGTTTAATCTGTTACAACCCATCTCTATTTTAAAATCTAGAACTGTCAAAGATATGATGTCAAATACCAATTGAATATTTCGTCCAGAAGTACCTACAAATCTACAATCCCCGTTTTTTTTAAAATGCTGAATCACACTTTATAATTAATCAAAAAAGTTGTTTTTAGGTAGCTATCTTATTACCTTATCTTAATAGCAGAGAAATACATGCCTTTCTTATTATTTAAATAACGTCTACGTGATTTTGTTATGTTTAAATTTAACATGACTTCTGGACGAAAGCATTGTGTAAGTAAGACGACGCCATGATCAATAGAATATGGCAATAATTTGATAAACTATTATTTTTTGTACCAAAGAAATCAGGGGAATATTCAGGAATGAATATTTTTTTTACGCAACTTATTTCAAAAAAAGAACATTGTCAAGCACGCGCGTTGTTCGAAAAATTCTAATTCACGTCGTACCCCATTGCATAGATAATTATTACCTATCTACGAAGCTCACAAATTACCCATAATATGTCTATTTTACAATTTCATTTTATCTTTGATCATAGATCTATGATCATAGATATGATAGTGTAATACTCCCCTTAGTCCCTTGTATTAAGGTGCGAGCCAATTGCCACAAAAAAAAAAACTACTTTAAAATTTCAGGTGTTGAAAGTTTACGGCCGCTGTCTTATTTGTTAGACGTGGTTCGGCCGCCGACAGGAAGAGGTTCCACTCTTGAAGTGCACTCGACGCCTTTTGGGTGTGAGGTAATGTAACCAACATCTTTACTCATTGTATAATTCAGAAATCCGATCCATTATAATTGAACAACAACCAGACTCAAATTGTTCAGTGGGACCAATGGTAATTAAACTAAATCCTTCCCGTTCATGAAAATTCCGAGAATAAAATTTAATATAATTTTTTAAATTCCCGTTCGTCCCACCAGTGGGACGACGCCAGTGGGATGAACAGGAATACACGCACTTTATGGAAATTGAAGATATTCCAAACAAGTCATGTCAGGTATCATTCCGTTGCCGACCGCAGGCGGCAGCAGCAGGCGATGTGTCGCTGCGACACGACAGGTTTCTATGAATTTCTATGAAATACCTTCCGTAGCTAGCGATACGTCGGGTAGACCATAAGATATAGAATAGGACATAAGATACTTTATATCCCGATATTCCCACGGGATCGAGAAATACGCGGGAGAAACCGCGGGGCGCAGCTAGTCTCATAAAAACCTATAGAAAATGTATGACTAGTAGTGCTGCGTCAGTTGCCGCGTGGGGTGTTGTTCGAAATCATAAGCTGGCTCTAACACTCCTACACCTACCACCACCTAAGGGGTGGTGGTAGGCCCTCACCGCTTTGGTGGTGGTGGCCAATATTACTTCAGTGTAGGAAAGAGATGAAACTCTACAGAACGTATAGCTCCTTCTCTTTCCCCCACGAACTAAGATTAAAATAATACTGCTGTAATCCGTGGTGGTAGGCCCCCAGATATTTTTATTATTAAGGACCATGGTTTTGCATATTATGTAGTCCAAACTCATTGCAGGTGTTCCTAAATGCAGTGACGCGGGGTTCAGTATGCGGTGTGGTGGGCAAGAGACCATCCTTACTGTTAACTGACGCGGCCACAGCTTTAGGTTCTGAAGGCGGACCAGTCTTCACTGAAGGACCTACGTGAGTATTGCGATAGATTTATAGTGTTCTTAACCTAATCTCTAAATTACTTTGGTATCGATGTGGCTGCTATTTTTTTTATAGGTTACAGTATTTTTTTATCTGGTAGTACAGCATGCGACAGTGCCTCTGCCAAGTCAAACAAAAACAAACAAACAAAGGCACTGTCGTACGTACCATCTTTTCTTGAAGACGTCAGGACATTTTTGATCCCTTTGTAACTTCGTTAAAGATGAAGCTAGATGCCTGAATTTTCATTGACCAAATACCGTTGTCACTCAAACATGGGTAGTTGACTTAAATATAAAAATAAATGACCGAGTAACAACAAAAAAAAAACGATATTTTCATTAAAAGATTTAAAAAAGTTTCTATCCGACACCGTGCTTGGTAGCGAAACAGCTGATTGACTCAGGGAGAGGTTGCGCTCGCGGCCGGTCAGGTCACGTACCGCGCCACCCACCCGTGTTGAGACACAAGTTCGTTGCCCAAGCGCCCTAGGGTGAAAGGGTGAAATACTTTCAAGAATAACGGATATTTACCCTAACTCCCTGTATAAATATGTATATTTCCATAGTTTAAGAACTATTGCAAGTCAAAGTTCACATTCATCGATCATCTTTGTAGCGCTATATGGAGGTGAATGTTCTTCCAGCAAGGAGCTGATCGGCTGCGTGGTGTGCGCGGTGTCGTGGTGCCGCGGCGAGTGGGTGGGGCTGACGCTGGTGGCGCCGCTCACGGCCGTGCTGGCCGCCAAGCTGCGCGTGCAGCCCCAGCCGCCCGCGCGCGCGCTCAACACGCACCCGCTGCACGACGTGCTCAGTGAGGCCGAGCTACCACACTCAACTGCTAGACTGAGGCAGCTTTCGCTTTAACCTCACTTATTCTGACGTAACTTCCAGGTCAGATCGACGAGTGCACGGTGCTAGTGCGGTGCGGGCACGCGTGGGGCGCGGGCGTGCACCTGGGCGGCGGGTACGTCGTCACGTGCGCACACGTCGTCAAATCTGTGAGTTTTTAGGGGTATGAGGAACAGGGTGTAAAGTTCACTCATCCACCATAGAAAAGGGAGGATCCTCCGACCAGACGGGTGTTGTGTCTGGCGGGCAACTGCCCAACGATTGATGTTGGGTTCTCGTATATATGTCCACTGCACGGTAAACTTTAATTGCGCGATGCAGGATTTATGTGACGTCTGTCTGACGTCAGGTCTTTGATGCGTAGTTCGCATGTGGCGATGTAGATACCGCCACAAGTTCAGTGGTGGAGGATTTCGTTAGCAGAATTTCCTTTTTTTTTCTACTAGTAATTCGAATTCGCGAAATTCAAATTTTCTTGCAGGTGATATGATTCGCGACCATAACAAATATGGCTACTTATACAGAATTATAATCAATAGAATCAGCAATATAACTCCTTAAGTTCTTATAAGTGCCAAATCTCATGATTTCATGAAATAGTCATTCAATACATTTCAGCACCACAACCAGTCCGAAAATGAGCAACTTTACGAAAAAGTTTGCAACGCGAGAGTATGCTGTTAAATACCTATGTAACTTATCAAATTCCAGGTGTTTGTATTTACTCCGAGCCTAATAATTGCATAAGCAAACATTTATATTATTACAAGCTTTTATTTTACTTGCCTAGTATGTATGGGTCAAATCTTGCAAGCTGAATTAAAACCTTTTCCTCTTATCCTACGGAGTTGAAATTTTACCAGTTGGTTCAGTTCCAAAGACAATGCGTTTTTATGATGCATGACCTGATTCTATAACCAGGATTGGCTCCAGACGAGGGAACTCCTCAACGGTCAACAGTACGGTCAAGCAATTTTGTATACGCAATTATGATATGTTATGATACGCATGTTCTTAAGTATGATATGCTAAACTATTTATTTTTTAAACAATACTATACCCAAAATCTATGTTATATTTGTGTACTATCCTTTTTCCAGTACCAAACACACAAACTATCGGTGTACTGCCGAGGAGTGAACGAGACAGCAATAGTGCGATACAAGACGCCAGACAAGAAGGCGTATGACTTAGCTCTACTATTCACCAACCCTGAGAGATTGAGCCATATGAAATCTGCTGTACTGTCTAATATACCGGCTGAAAAAGGTATGTTCATTCATCTTTGGCAACTGGCAGCACTGTGAATTTCTTTCATAAGAACTTCCGTCTTGCTTCCGTCCTCATTTTCAGTTTTTAGGGTTCCGTAATCAACAAGGAACCCTCATTATTTCGCCATGTCCATCAGTCTGTCTGTCTGTCCGCGGCTTAGCTCAGAGACTCTTAGTACTAGCTGTAATTTGGTATGGGTACGTATACATATAAATCACGCCGACAAAGTGGTATAATATATTTTTTTTAGGTTACCTCTCCTACACGTAACTTGGTGATGTTTTTTTTCTCGTCAATTCCATGGTGTGTGGTGTCGTTTGAAAGGTCGTTTAAAAATATAAATATTGTGAGTCTGTAAAAACCATTTTTGGATTCAGAGATCCGTTTGCGAAATATTAAGCTTTAAAGTGCTAATTTTTGTTAGAGAGTCAAGTGTCCCCCCCCCGTCCAGCTAAATGGTTGGTTTTGGATATGTAAAAAATTCACGGCAGTACGTTAAGTTTGTTCTTGGGATAAGTTCATCCCAACTACGGAACCCTTCATCGCGCGTGGTACGACACGCACGTGGCCGGTTTTTATTTTTAATAAAAGTTACACCAGTTTTCAATGTTTTTTTCCAGGCGAATCAGTACTCGCCGCCGGGTTCCCTTACTACAACGAGTATGACTTAACCAACTTAATACCAACGATAACATCGGGCCACGTGAACACAGTGTCGCCATCTATGATTCAGACGTCTTGCTGCGTACAGTCGGGCTTCAGTGGCGGACCCATCTTCAGGGTTACCAGGTAAAATATAATAACAGTACCGCTATGATTCAAAACCTAACTTTAATTTATTCTTATTATAAAACAAACTCCTCCGCCGCGTCTGTCTGTCGTCATGTACGCGATAAACTCAAAATCTACTGCAACGATTTTAATGCTGTTTTCACCAATGGATAGAGTGGTTCTTGAGGAAGGGGTTAGTACATAATAACCGACATCCACGCGGGCGAAGCCGCGGACATTATAAATGCGAAAGTGAATTTGTTTGTTACGATTTCACGCTAAAACGGCTGAACGGATTTTGATGAAATTTGGCACAGGGATAGACCATGACCTGGAATGGGACATAGGTCCTGACACACACACACTTTTTAAATAGAAAAACGAATCTTTTAAAAACCTTAGAAACTTTTTCGCATTGCCTTCCAGTCCTAAGAACCGTGTCGAAGTGCTGGGCATCATAGCCATCAACGTGACGTCAGACGGCGGCGCGTGCTTCCCGTACGTCAACATGGCGGTGCCCGTCACAGTGTTCAGCGCCGCGCTCGCGCACTACATACTCGATAAAGGTGAGGACTGCCACTTCATCTTTTTCTTCTCGTGTCGATAACTTATATTTTACACGACTTACGACTTGGACAGCTCTGAAACTTGCCTCATTCCCGCGAAATTTAAATTTCGAACGTTTTTGACAGTTTGCACTCTTATTCGCGACAATCTAAGAAGTCTGTTTTGACGTTTCGTTCTCGTACATGTAATAAAACGTTATGCCTTGAGAATCAGTTTTAAGCAATCATTTACAAACTCTCTAAGTATGTTTAATCGATATGTCTTGAGAATCAGTATATAAGAAACCAATTTTTTTTTCCTCGCTACACAAAGGATTTTTATAGCTGTCAAAACGGACTTCTTAGATTGTCGCGAGTCTAGGTTGTATGTGGGTACCCCCTGGCAGGGTTGCGGGAACGTCCGAAAGGGATGGGAAGGGAAGGGGTGGGTTTTAGTCAGTAGAAGTCTGACACGCCCTTCCGCTCCGCCCAGAGCGGGAGAAGTCATTTGATGATTTCACAACCTCAAAAAAAAAGGTTGTATGTGGGTCAAAATATGATTTGCGACCGTAACAAATATGTATTTATGGAATTATAATCATGAAAATCATACATAATATAAATGAAAGTCGCTTTTCGTGTTTGTCTGTATGTTTGCGATGTTCTTCTAATCCACGCCACAAATTTTCATGAACTTTTCACCATCGTTTAGTCAAGTCATTCAGGAGCCAAAAGAATCTTATTAACTGTTGCACTTTACTGGGCGTATTGGTGTATATTATTTAGTTTAGTTAGGTATACAAAATCAACTTTATTTTGAATGAACATAGGTTCTATTTTTGACTACTCCAGTAACGCTAATATTTGGTAAAAAAGCCAAGCAAGTGGTCTTTAAAAAATATCACTTTTGTTTTCAGACGAAACAAAACTGGCGATGATTGAGAACAACAAGGAAATGATTCAGTCACAGTGGAGGCTGATGCCTTATCGATCAAAAATTTGATCTGTACAGTCAGCAACAGCGCTACAAGGTGATTTTGGCGCGTGGCCAAAATCAGAACTAACGACGACATCTTTGTTTTTCAAATACATTTCAAGTGACTTATCGCAAATTGCACAAATTTTTACTGTAAGAGTGCATATAGTTTCTTTGCGGTGGTAATGTTGGTTCCAATGTTAAACTTAAAAAACAACAACATAGTAGGTATTGCCGTAGCGGCGTAGCATTATTCGTTATTAGTCCTACAACAGTAGAGCCAACATTACGGCATAGGAACTGTTTTCTGAAACGCACTATAATAGTTTTAAAGGTTACCATGTCAACGTTATTTGAGCATAAAAATGTACTCTGTAATTTGAGCGTCAAAAGTTCCTTGTAGCAGTACAGAGTCCGCGCTTCCTCTGAAGTCCAGCGGAAAATTGTGTAACTACATTTTTTTATGCAATTTGATGCAATGACGTAGACACTAGCGCCGCGTCAAAAGCACTTCAGTGGTGGCGCGGACTCTAAATTAGAATTTTATCGGTCACACCTAGAGTCCGGGCCAACAATAAGAGTCACGGCATTCAAAAAATTTAGTTATTCTAAGTACACAATTTTCCGCCGGACTTCAGAGGAGGCGCGGACTGTAATTCCAATGTCTATTGTCATAATGGAAACACGGGAAACGCGGTTAGTTTATTTTTTTTTTCTGTTAAAAAAAGGTTTTTTGGTAAAAACTGCATTTTATAATATGTTAAGGTGAATTCTATCGTGCATTTTTTTTTAACTTAAGCTATCCACCTTTAAAATGGCTATGGGTTGATCAATAATAGATAGAGCAATTTTTTCATAAGCAACTAAAAAGTTGTTTTTAAACATATTTTTTATAATACTCATAATTAATACAATATTGAAGACTGATCGCTTCTTGGTCACCTATATTGTTTGGACCTAAATGTTATTGATATTATTTACACAATGTTGATGATATGTCATGTTAAGTTATTGTAAATTAAAAATGTCTATTTTATTATTACTTACGTTTTATTAACTTGATAAAAATTAAAATATCCTAACCTAACTAAAACTATTAACAGACTAAAATATGGCGTCGAAGAATTTCACCGCAATAATACAGGGTGTTAGGGTAGACACCGTTATCCTTGAAATTAGTGGTTTGGTGTCATCTATAATATACTTTTTCTATGGGACCAAGCTAGAAATCGCGAAAAGAAAATCAGCTGTTCTATACATTTTGTCGATTTAAGTGAACACAAATGTATGGAACAGCTGATTATTTTTGTCTACCCTAACACCCAGTATAATATAATTAATTAATTTTATATATATATAATTTCTCGCATCGCTGTCAACTGGTTCGCAGCATTGCCATATTGTATGGCAATGCTGCGGTCAGCCATCCACGGACCAACCCCGGCAAGCGCAGCGTAACCTAAATGGATCTACCCGTGCGGCTGTTATTACTTAGCCACGAGCTTGTCGCGTCCCATGCCATTGGATGAATTGTCAATGGCTTATCCCAACGTCTCTGAGAAGATGGGTCGTCGAGTGGTTCTGAATTCGGGCCAGCGAGTCTCCAGGCGTCCAGAGCGTTGGTGAAGCACGGCACTACGGAGGCTAGGATTTTCCTATTCAATTTTCTCAGTGCCGTGGACCGACGATATGCAATCCGGTAAACTAATACTATACTCCATTTGAAATAAGATTAGACATTTAAACAAACGTTTTTACAGTTCGTTCAACCGATTTTGACTTCTATACCGAATGCATAAGGATGTCATTAAAAGCAAAAAAAGGTTACACAATACCAACTGTTGCAGTAGACAGTTGGTATTGTGGAACCTTTTTTTGCTGCCATTTGTCATGCAACCAACGCAATAGAAGTCAAAATCGGTTGAACGGACTTTAAAAAAGCCTAATTTAAATGTCTAATCTTATTTCTAATGGAATATAGAATGTTTTAACTTGATTATTGCATGACAGTATTAAGAAGGCTTTACCATCTTATCTTACCACTGTAAAAAACATAAGTCGCCATGGTTCGGCACGATTTGACCAACATCGACAGTGCCTAATCATGCCCCTACGAACATCTCTGTAGCGCGCTAGCACGCTTCATCTTCTCTCCGGTGTAGTCGGGTAAAAGTAATGGCTATACAGCCTCTTCTCTTTCGGTAAAAAACTTTATACAAAAAAAAACCGACTTCGAAATTTTGGAAGTCGGTGGCAAAAAACGAAAGTTGAAAAGCAAAGACACCGACTTTTTTGAGTTTTTTTTTTGGAAGTCGGGTTTTTTTTTTCGTAAAAAGTTTTTATTTATCACTTTTTAGTTGTGGTACCTACCCCACATAAATTCGAATACCACTAGCTGATGTAAATAACAGTGAAGGAGTAAATGACAACATCGTCTAGATATACTAAGTGGGAAAAATACTATAATATTGAAGCTAACTCAAAAACTACGCAAGTAAAGTTAATAAAATTTATATGGGACCACCTCGGAAGCATGACCTACCATACGAAAAAAGAATCATCAAAATCGATTCATAATTGGCGGAGTAAACGCGTAACAAACATACAAAAAAAAAAAAAAAAAACATACACACGAATTGAGAATCTCCTCCTTTTTGAAGAAGTCGGTTAAAAAGGATCTACATTGCCAAGCGGTCACCCACGTATTCTTCTTAAACTCCAACTCGTCCTAACTCCGTTTTTCTGTTCCCAGCAATTGATTTTACTCAATTTTACTCGAAAGCGTAGATTTCGGTTTGATAATGGGTCTTAATAAAACCTCAAGGAGCTCGTGGCTACATAATAACAGCCGCACGGGTCGAGCCATCAGAGGCTCTAGACAAAGTGACATTCTATCAGCCATAACGATGATGGAAAAGGCAAAAATGTATAGGACTGACATAAGCTATCGAAGAGCTTATGTCAATCCTGTTGAAAGTCGTTGTAGAAATACGAAACGATTTCGAAGCGATTGTCACTTGCACCTCAGGTTAAGCTACGCTTGCCGGGGTTGGTCCGCGGATGGGTGACCATTTTTACATACCGAGACTCCTCCGGGCCTCGGAAAGCACGTTAAACCGTTTGTCCCGGCTGTCAGTTCTGGATCTTTGACAGTCGTTACGGGTCGTCGGAAGCCCGAAAGTCTGACAACCAGTCTTACCAACGGGTATCGTATTATCCAGTTACTTACGGGGTGTGGAGGTCAGATAGGCTGTCGCTCCATGTAAAATACTGGTATTCAGCTGCATCCGGTTATACTGGAAGCCGACCCCAACATAGTTGGTAAAAGGCTAGGCAGATTAATGGGTCTTAATAAAACCTGTGTAATATTTTATTCAGTCGAATCTATAATGGTGGCCTCATTAATAAGCTTGGACACGCAAGGTACATAAACAAGTTTGATTTAAAAAATATATTATGACAATTCGCAAAGTTCTGTCAGAAACTTTCGAAGTATTTTCAGTTCTTATAATATTGTTTTAACTTTTTAACGCATTGAAGAACTGAAAAATGGCACGTAAACAGGCAATTGCGATTCAAGAAACTATAGAGACCGACGAAGACTATGAACAATACCTCGAAACTTATAAGGACAAGCTGATTTGTGAGTAAAGGAGAACATTCACCGTCCATACATTTTTGGGCTAATAGTGAAAGTGCCAAACAAAAAAAATGCTATATTCCGAAAGAATACGTTTTTCTCTTCATTTATAAAATTCATTATAAAATAAAATAAAATAGACGTACCTCAGACCAAATAAAAAGCCAAGACTGAGCGCTGTCGACACTCGACAGTGACGTGAGGCCGGTTTCGTAAACATGTGTGCACATATTTTGGTGTAGTTTGATAAAAATTGTTGTAAATGTGTGCGTTTGAGCGTGTATGCACAGAGCGGTGATATAGTTTTGGCATGCTTCATTGTATTGTTCGCAGCGTTCTGTCTTGGTTTTTTATTATATTGGTCTAAGGGACGTACCTAGATATATTTAGTAACCTATTCGGCTTAACTATTCTTCAAGAGTCATAAAAACCCTGTAAGAAATCGACACGTGTGTTGCCACACCGAGCGCTGGCACGGTGTGGCACACGTGTTCTGGTTTGCAACTGGTCAATCGTCATCCTGAGGATGCCTCGTTGAGAGGTTACTGAAACATTTTTTTTTTTTTTTTATGATTTCATGTGACTTTCTGTAGGTATGGAGGTGTACTCCGAATTCTGTGGTCCTTGTCTAGCGACTGGCAACGCTATTAGAAAGGGGAAGATGGAGATCGGTCAAGATAACATCGCTATGGTCAAGGTAAGTAATAGATACTGGCATCGGCATTTTAACAGACTATCAAATACTGGGTTCTCAAGCTTCAATTTTATTTTAGTTGATCTACTGCTAAGTCAAAAGCTATATGAACCGTCTGAACAGGCTTTCAATCAAATTCCATATTCAAATCACATTATGCAACAGTGGGTCATAATGATATTCAGTACAATATTATTGCCCGGCTTAAGCCTGGGTCTCTTGCTCGGAAATTACACGCATCCAGGGGGCCAAGTCTACTAATTTACAATCGTGTCAGTGGTCTCACAATGATGAGTTTTTGACAGATTTTGTATGGCATATCTGTCAAAAACTCATCATTACATATTAGTAGTCATGACCCCCTGGACCAAGGTATGGTCTTATATATATTATGTATTTACGTGGTATATTTGCCAGACACATGCTGAGTTGGACTCCCATTTGGTGCAACGTTGAGACGCACACCGCGCTTTGTGTTTCAGTTTTTTAAAGTGTGTCATCGATAATATTGTCATCACAGTATCTTAATGTTGCTTGTTTTCTTTGATTGTTTTTTTTTTTTGTATATTGGCACCTTGTAGCTATTTATTTATGTAATAAGTTATTATTTAACCGTGCTTTTGTATGTTGTGCAATATCTTTTGTGTGCACCAAATAAACGTTTTATCTATCTAACTATATATTTAGGACGTTCAAGGGGTAAAAGGAAAGGAAAGTGGCAGAAGCAAGCAAGCAGGGGCAAGGAAAGGAGCAGTGGTGGCCCAGGGTAACGGCCACGACTGAGTTGTAGGTCGTAGGTTCGAACCCCGACAGGCGCTTTACTTTGTGTAAATTATTTCATCGCCACTGCTCTCAAAACGGTGAAGGAAAACATCGTGAGGAAACCGGCATATCCTTGAATCAAAAATTCGAAGACATGTGACATCTACCAACCAGCACTGGGCCCACGTGGATTACAGCCCGCTCCCTCTCACAGAGAGGAGGCCTGTGTCCCAGCAGTGGGAACATTATAGGCTCATTATGCTATGCTTATGCTAAGGGGTAAAAATTGTTTACGTCATCTACGCGTTCTTGTTGCAGTGTCCCGCCGACCGTATAACAGCGTTGCAAAGATTCAAAGACCACAGTGAGCCAGTATTCTTATTCATTGTGGTATTTATTTATTAATAATAATTAATAATAATTTTCACAATTCTATGTATCGAACCCTCTCCGCATCCGAAACCTATAAGTATTTGGGTATGTCGGAAGCGTTAGGCATCAATGTAACTGACATGAAACAATGAGAAGAAAGTATTTAATAGTCTTCTATCAGGCGGAAACAAGGTGTGCCTTCAACGGTTGGGTCATGCCTGTTTTGATGTATTCTTTCGGCATACTCAAATGGAATCAGACCGAACTTGATGCTCTCACATAGGAGGCTCCGTACGCTGCTGACTGCGTAACGAATGCATCACCCCAGGTCATCAAAATCCCCCTTTTCATCCCCCATAAAGGTCGAATTTCCAAAAACCCCTTCTTAGTGCTACTCTTCAAATAAAAGGAAACCGTGTGAAAAATTTCACGTTACTAAGTTTCAGTAGTTTCGGCTGTGCTGATATGTCAGTCAGTTTCTCCTTTTATTAGGGGTCCGTACCCAAAAGGTAAAACAAGACCGTCCGTCCGACCGTCTGTCACCAGGCTGTATCTCATGAATCGTGATAGTTAGACAGTTGACATTTTCACAGATGATGTATTTCTGTTGATAACAACAAACACAAATAAAATAAATATTAAGGGGCCTCCCATACAACAAACGTGACTTTTTTGCCATTTTTATAGATGATACGGGACCCTTTGTGCGCGAGTCTGACTCGCACATGGCGATATATTTAAAAAAAAACAGATAGTAATCGTGCATTTTTTTCACCGCCAGTGCGCGATCCTGTGACTATACCGTTCTGCAGAAATAACTCAATGCATTCAACAACACCGCAGTGCGCAATAGACCTAAAATCTGCAAACGACTAGGTATATTGCACAATGAACTCCTAGATTACAATTGAATAATGTCCATCCATTTTACGGCAGAGAGGCAAACTGGTTCGTGCAATGTTCGGACCGAACGGGATAGATTTGTGTCGGATCATTGAAGAAGAGATAAAGAAAAACGAGCTACAATCCGAGGGCATCCCGGTTGAGCGAACACATTATGAGATTGAAGAGATGCTGCCTGAAGAAGCGGTAGGATATCTTATTCTAGTTCAAATAGGTTTAAAAAAGATACTTAACCAAGCCGAACGACTAAACTAAAATTTATCTTCTGACGAAACTGGTCTTAACCGACCCGACTAGACTAAAATTTATCTTCTGTCCTTTTCATAATGAAATAGAAAGAAAAAGATGCACTGAAGTTAATTTAAGTTTAGTTTGTGAACAACAGAATCGGCACCATTGGCCTGCAAATTGCAAGAAAACGTAAGAAAATTTGAATTTCGCGGGCTACCTCTGCGGATCCTTCCCAATTTCTGCTTGATTTATCAAAGGTTTCTGTTTTTAAAAACAATTGCAGGCTGATTTTTCCGTCTCGTATTATCGTTTCGGTAGCACACACGTTCTTTAGGCACTCACTAATGGCAGGTATACTATTGTGGCTCCGTGGAGCATTGGCATTTTAAAAGGGAAATGCCAAGAGTTTCCAATCGTTTTATAGGAAAAGCTGCAAGTAAACTTGAAGATAGAGGAAGAATACCAGGAAGCATTAGAGAGGCTGCGAGTGCTGACCCTCGCCGCCCGCAAGAAGAGAGTGAACGAGCGCCTAGCGCGGCAGATTAAGCGCCTTAACTTCATTATGTTCTGGCCGCACTGTCACGGGGCGCACCATGACTTGTACGAGAAGTGGGACAATTGCAGTAAGTCATTGTAACAATACTTACAACTGAGAGATTTCGCGACGCTTTGATACTTAAAATTTAATTTAAATAAAATGAAATTTCAACCATCAACACGTGTTAGCGCACTATGTAAAGGGATACAGTCTTGTTTTTTTTTTATTTCGCGCGTGTTTTCTGGATCAATTTTCGTTGGCCGGACTCTACGTTATAAATTGTAAGCAGTATGGTACATTAAGAAAACAATATTTATTTTAATATTTAAAAACTTAGAGTGCTGACTGTACTTTTAACCTAATAATAATCGTGGGCGACTCGCCATCTAATATTCGAAGGGGCGAGTGGGTACACTTAGGTAATTAGGGGCAAGATCCAAGGGGCGAGCGGGGCCTACACCAGATCACAATTTATCGACAGTTTACAATCTCGCGAGATAGATTATAAACTAACGGTGTCCAGAATATTACGGTGTCTTATAAGTACATTTTAGGGAACATCGACATAAAGTAGTTGCCAAGGTGAGAATATTAATTAAAAGTAGTAAATGAAATACTCATTAGTCAATAGAACATAATCGGACGGACGGGACTCAGGGACGATGAGGATGTTGAGCGGGAGCGCAGGGCTCTGTCGGTGAGAGCTAATATGCTCGCACGCAGGTTTGCGCGATGCACGAGAGAAGTGAAGATTACGCTATTCAAAGCTTATTGCCAGTCCTTCTACTCAAGCGGCCTGTGGGTGAGATATACGCAGCGAGCCTACAGAGCCCTGCGCACTCAGTACAATAATGCGTTCAGGATGTTGTTGGGTCTGCCGTGGCGGTGCAGCGCGTCTGGGATGTTTGCTGAAGCCCGCACAGATGGTTTCCAGGCCATCATGCGCAAAAAAGCAGCTTCCCTGTTGGCCCGTATACGGGGTAGCAACAACGGCATCCTGAACGCAATATCTGTGCGTTTTGACGGTCCCTTTCAGAATATGTGGGTCATGTCTTGTTTAGGTGTGGCGAGTCATGGCAAGTAGGTAAATAAAAAGTGAAAAAATATGTTATTAGGTTAAGTTTTCTATGGGTCTATGCCACCCGAAATAAAGTTTAAATAATAATAATAATAATAAAATTTCAAAAAGGAACTTTAGTCTCGGTAGGAACAGT
Organism: Lithophane ornitopus; assembly: GCA_948473465.1. Lineage (NCBI taxonomy): Eukaryota > Metazoa > Arthropoda > Insecta > Lepidoptera > Noctuidae > Lithophane > Lithophane ornitopus. Next base: position 2,254,957 of record OX419630.1, on the reverse strand, counting down.
TTTAACTGACTCGCTTCGGAAAAACGCGTTTTGTCTAGTAAGAACTAGTTTTAACTGATATTCAATTTTGAGCATTAGTTAATTCGTGTTTTAACAAAGGCATTTAGTAAAAACTAGTTCCAACTAACTCCGCGTTCTTTCTAAAAACTGGTTTTAACTGTTTAGGTACATATTAATCTGCTAAATTCTCACCTCTGTCTGAGGAAAACACTTGTGATGTTATGTCTTAGTTTTTCTCATCGCTTCCTTACTGCTTCCAGATATAACTGTAGCTGCTAAAGAAACCATGCAATTGGACGAGGCTGCGGCGAAGGAGGCTCTCTACATGAGCGACGTGGATCCTAACGAAGCGTGTCTTCATGCGCTGTTCGACGGCGAAGCGCTGATCGTGCTGTTCAAGATGATGGACTCGGATACCCGGGACTTTGTTAGTGAGTAACCAGGGGCCTATTTAATAAACGGGTCTGAGGGCCTAGACAAAGTGACATTCTATCAGCGATAACGATGATGGAAAAGGCAAAAATGTATAGGACTGACATAAGCTATCGAAAAGCTTATGTCAATCCTATTGAAAGTCGTTGTAGAAATACGAAACGTTTTGGAAGCGATTGTCACTTGTCTAGGCCCTCTGTTTATTTGTAGGAAAACAAAAGAGACTGCCACTAAGGCTATGTTCAGATGGCAAATTTTTGACGCGCGTTTTCAAATCGTGCGTTTAGACATCCTAATACACAGCGTGCCGCTTTAATGGTGACAATAATTTAACACACGTATAAGATTTCGCGTATTCATTGAATGAAAATATTTTAATTTCATTAAACGTTATTATTTACTGATTTATTTACAATTGTCTAAATTACCATCTTGGAGCAACCTGTACTTAAAGATCACATGCGCGCGCGTTAGGGTTCATACGCACTATGCGGGTAGCCGCATTGCGGCTAGCCGTCCGGCTGACCGCAAGCACAATTATGTACGTAATATTCATTTCTATGCGCACTGCGATGCGGCTACCCGCAGACCGCTCCGGTCGCTCGGAGGGCTGCGGCCCGAGTGACGGCCAGCCGGACGGTTGCTATACGCACTGTGCGGTTCAGTCTGCGGCTGCCCGCCATTGAGTGAGTGTGTGCACGTGGTACGTCTGGTAAAATGGAATTCGATACCGAAAATTTTATCATCGAAATCCAGAGTCGGCCAGCAATTTGAAACACCAAATTACCAGAGTATTCTGATAGAATATTAAAACAAAGAGCATGGGAAGAGTTAGTGCATATTTATCACGGTACGGAATTGACAAAGGAGGAAAAACAAAAACTAGGTAATTATCAAAATCTTTTTATTTTTTAAATGTAATTATCCTGCCATTCTACCCTCCCTTCATGCATAAAATATTCTGCAAATAATTCTCGATATCCGAAAGCAGTTCTATTGTTTCTTCGCACGTTATCTCGAGTAATAGTTTCAGTTAGTGGATTACTTAATGAGTCTCTAAAAGAATATCCGTAAAAGAATATCCGTCTCTGTCTCTTACAAAGTTGTGTAAAATGCAAGCAGACTTAATAATATCACTAACTAAATCGATGTGAACATTAATTGGTATGAAAAATGCGCCACTTATTCGCAAGTACGCCAAAAGTTCATTCAATGTAACGTCTAGCCACACAAAGTCTATAATTGAATATTCTTTTTGTAATATTTAAATTATTTCTCGGATAAGGGCGCATCATACTCGTACTTAAAGCAAATGCCTCGTCTCCTACAAAAACGAAGGGGAAACAAGTTGCATTGTTTCCTGAAATAGATGCTGGTTCAGGAATGTTCAAGCGGTTCTCTTGAATTTTTTTATAAAAGTTTGAGTTTTGAAATATTGCTGAGTCACCGAATCTTCCATATGCTCCAACATCAATCATCACAAATTTGTAGCTGCTGTCACAAATTGCTAGCAATACCAAAGAAAAATATCCTTTATAATTGAAGCACATTGATCCACTATTGTTAGGTGCTATAATTCTAATATGTTTTCCGTCACAAGCACCTATACAGTTCGGAAAATGTGCTCTAGTAGAGAAACCATTTGCAATTTGAAGCCACATATCTTTGGTTGGTTGTGGTAGGCATATATTTTTTAAGCAAAACCATATAGCTGCACATACTTCTCGAACTATTTCGGCGATAGTACTAATTCCAATCTTAAACATATAATGCAATTCTGCGAATGAACAGCCTGACGCCAAATATCTGAAACAATGTTTTTTTTTAGGTTTGAGTATTCAAAAAAAATGGAGAAATATTCGCGACTGTTTTGTGAAGGCCCATAAAGCGAAAGAGACTAAGAGCGGATCAGCGGCAAAAAAAAAGACTTCATATGTTTTCTACGATAGTTTGTTATTTTTAAAAGATACTGTAACTGTCAATAGCACAACGGGGAATGTAACTACAGAAAATGAAGATGGTAACACAGCTATGCAAAATGAAGAAACACTTCCATCAAATACTTCATGGGCACCAAAGAGAAACAAGAAAAATAATAGTGATGATCTTATCGGTAGAGAGTTAGTCGGGGCCTTGAATAGAAATTTAGAAAGAAAGAGTGTTGAAGATGACGAGGATCGCCTCTTTTTCTTGTCTCTAGTAAAAGAATTTAAAAAAAATCCAGAACATATGCAATTGCAAAGTAAATTAGATATTTTAAAGGTAATTAAAGATGCGCAGATTTTCAATTATTCGAACATTGATTATCCAAGGCCTAATTCTTACCGGGGATATCAAACGTCACATTATTCTGGTAATAGTCCCTATTCTCACCGTACAAACTTCTCGGAGGTTGGACGAGGGAATACCCATCATGGATATCAAACGGCACAGTATTCAGGAAGTAATGTCTACACGCAGCCTGTGCAGTCTTTAGAATTTGGACGAGACACGTCTCAAGAAATTGTGAGGAATCCGACGAATGCACAATCGCCAATTTCCGAAAATTCTCAGGAGAGTGATTATATGGAACTTTTTAATTCCATCACTGACGATGATGCTTGAAATGTGTACCTACATTATTTTAATAAAAATTGAATTATACATATTTATTTTACTTACCGTAGCACTATTATTAACTTTGCTTCCGGTTTAATACTATTGCGAAATTGTGTGTCTTGCTTTGTTATAATTTTTTCTAAAATGTTCAATAATTCTTCAAACGTTTTTATGCTCATTCTAGTAAATCCGAAAAACTTATCTTCATATTTTTTTAGTTCTTCGAAAAATATTGCAAAATGCTTGCTCTCATCTCGTGTTTGCAAATAAGGATGCACCCAGTACTTCTTTCTTTGTTTTTTCTTCTTTACGTAACGTGTGTAAATGCAGTAAATAGCTGCAACTTCTTCCACGTCCATCTTTGAAATGGATCGACATGACCGCAAATCGCAACGGTTCTTCAACCGCACGTTGCGGTTGCGAATGCGGCTGCCCGCGATCCGGCTGGCCGCATTCGCAACCGCAACGTGCGGTTGAAGCGTGCGTCAGCGAGCGTCACGCAGCGCTCAGAGAAAAAGTTTCTAGACGCAGACGATCGCGCGTTGTCTCGCGCTTTGATATTAAGGTGGATGCGCTAGGGTAGCCCGCGAAATTCAATATTTCTTACGTTTCTTGCAATTTGCAGGTCAGTATCAGGTTGTATGTTGATCTAAATACTATTTGCGACCGTAACAAATATGGATTTACAGAATTATAAACAGTAGAATCAACAATACAACTCTCTACGTTCATTTAAGTGCATTGAACGACGAATTCATGAAATAGTCATTGTTCGTGATTTCAGGGTTCGTCCCATAGTGGAAGTTGTTCATAATGATGAGTACAATGACCCTTTTCAGAGGATGCTCATGAATTCAGTGTCAACCTGTATAAATCAGCCTTAACCAACAACCCTTTATATAAATCTCCTGTCAGTTTACAAAGCCTGCCTTCCTCAATCTCCTCCCAAACAGAACTGATGCGCTACTCCTTATATGAGGAGATCCCGATACCCAAGGAGGATGTGCCTCCTGAGAAGCAGCTGCCTCCAATACCCGCCTATGAGCGTTACGCCAGCATCAGCAAGACTGCGAGGGAAATACGCCGGGACCGGTACAATCTTAAAATGCAGAAATTGGTGAGGAAGACCTATTATGACAAAAGCGCCAGGATAGCCTATACAGGGTGTTAGAGTTAACACCGTTATCCTTGAAACCAGTGGTTTGGTGTCATTTATAGAACGTAAAATCAATGGAAAATTAAGATTTTTTTTTTCTTTTTTTTAAATAACATTTTACCACTAGAGTATTTCACCCCTTTCACCTATGCGCTAGGGCAACGAACGCGTCTCAACACGGGTGGGGGGCGCGAGATGTGACCTGACCGGCCGCGAGCGCGACCCCGTCCTCAGTCTGTCAGCCGTTTCGCTGGCGAGCACGGTGTCAGATAGAAACTTTTAAAAAACTTTTAATGAAAATAACGTTTTTGTTTTTTTTGTTGTTTTTCGGTCATTTATTTTTATATTTACGTCAACTGGTTTGAGTGACAACGGTGTTTACCCTAACACCCTGTATATGCCAGGGCTGCGGGAAAGTCCGAAATGGATACCGGGGCCCTTGGCAATAGGCAACTGAAGGAACATGGGCGGGTTTTAGTCAGTAAAAGTCTGACACGCCGCTCTGGGTGGAGTGGGTCCACCCAGAGCGGGAGAAGTTATATTATGACTTCCAACACTCAAAAAAAAAAAAAGGGTAGCCTATATGTATTTTTTTTTTTTCACTGGCTGCCTCTTCGCCTCTCCCTCAACCGCCACGGCAAAAAACGCAGCGCCGTGTGGTGCCCGCCTTGCCACCAAAGTTAATAAATATTACTTTGGATGTTACGACTGCTATACGTAGTTCGATGCTGCAGCTACATTATCTACTTATCATCTACATCCAAAATTTAATTACACCACTCGATAGCTAAATAAGGATCAAAGAATTCGTCATCGAAGATTACTCGTAACTTACACGTAGGTAAGGTAAGCTTGGAGTATCTCTGAGAGATAGAATCCGGAATGAGGTAATCCGGCAGAGGACCAAAGTTGTTGACGTAGCTCACAGAATTAGCAAGCTGAAGTGGCAATAGGCCGGCCATATTAGCCGTAGAACCGATGACCGTTGGGGTAGACGTGTTCTTGAGTGGAGACCGCGAATCGGAAAACGTAAGGTACGCCCTTAGGCTAGGTGGAGCGACGATCTTCGTAGCTGGCTGGCTGGTAGCAACTGGATGAGAGTTGCCGAGAATCGAGCTGAATGGCGTGCAATTGGAGAGGCCTATGTCCAGCAGTGGACTGCTATAGGCTGATGATGATGATGACACGTAGGTATTCACGTAAAACACACGGCCGTGTTCAGGGGGCCTACCACCACTGCTTACAGCAGTATTATTTTAATCTTACTTCGTGGGGGAAAGAGATGGAGCTATACGTCCTGTAGAGCTTCATCTCTTTCCTATACTGAAGTAATATTAAATAATACTGCTGAAAGCGGTGTTGGTACGCAACCAGGAGACAGTCACAACTCATTTTTTAATTTGAAGATATCTTGAACTATTGCTAAAAAACCGTAACTTGCAACCTAAAATGGGGATAGATTTATTTTGTTATTGCCTTCCAAAACCGTTCTCCTAGAAAACCTAAGCAAAATGCTCTTAAGAGCATTTTTACACTGTTGAGACAAACACTGTCAAGTCATTTTACAGCCGTTTCATGACGGCACGCTTTCTTAGGAAATTAAATATGTAGGTACCAGGAATAAAAAATAAATTGATTTCGAGATCATTGATGAGTTGATGACATACCTACGAAATTGCTTCTCATACAGCAAGAAGAAATAGAAGAGGCAGAACGTTTAGCATCTGAGCAAGCACGCTTAGCTCGGGACGCTGCAGAGGAAGAGGCGAGGCTCGAGAAGATTCGCCTGGATGAAGAGAGGATGGCCAGGATAGCTGCTGGAGTAAGTCATTCTTCCAAACCCCTTTAATATTATATTAATATCTTAATATTATATTTATGTAAAAAATTAGGTTTATTGTATTTTATTTTTTATTTCTTTTTTGTTATTTTAATTCTACACCGATTGACGTCATCACGTCAATGCCGGCCGCACTGAAAACCAGCGCTAGGGCTCTGTCTTGCATAGGGTCGCAGCATAAAGCTGAGCTATGGCCGTTTTGCGTGAATGTGACGCTTATTTCCTCCCAATTTGTTATTTTTCGTGTTTGTCCTTTCTTAGCGTCATGTTTGCCGCATACAAACGCATTTTCTTTCTTTCTTCCCAACCAACAACAGGAGCCGTATTTATCATCATCATCTGATTCTCCTGCCCTTTTGCTAATTTATTTGGGGTCGGCGCAACATATACAATATCTTAACTAACAAAAGGCGTTCCTGTTAATCTGCAATAGTATAGCACAGGGCCGTAGGCAGGGGGAGGGTTTTGGGGGTTCAAACCCCCCCCCCGAAATGCAAGAAACCAGCAATCCAGAGATCGACCCCCTAGGGTACCTCCTTATACAGATAATTGTAATCTATTTCGCCTATGCGTACTTTATAATCTACAAAACCAGTAAAAGTATGCTTAAATACTGTATTTTTATTGACTCTGACTTTGTATTGAATCAATTCCTGTAACTTCAGCATTCTCTGAGATATTCTAACCTCCCCCAGCCTCTCAGTAAGAGTATGCTTAAATACTGTATTTTTATCGACTCTAACTTTGTATTGAATATATTCCTGCAACTTCAGCATACTCTGAGATATACTAACATATTCTACAAGTTATAACTAAAATATAAATATTATAACTAAAATATTCTACCTCCTCAGCCTCTCCCAGGTGGGGTGCTAAAATTTTCGAGCTCGCTTCGTTCGCTCTTGCATCATCCTTCTCAAGCTTTTCTGCATATTATAAAGTTACTTCTCTTTTCGTATGATCGGTCAAAGAGAAAGAAAACCTAACTTATTCGAAGCTGGATGCCAAAAATTTCGAGCTCGCTTCGCTCGCAATAATTGTTTTAAGATTTTCGGGATCACCAATTTAGGGGTATGAGGAACAGGGTGTAAAGTTCACTCATCCACCATAGAAAAGGAAGGATCCTCCAACCAGTCGGGTGTTGTGTCTGGCGGGCAACTGCCCAACGATTGATGTTGGGTTCTTGCATATAATTATGTCCACTGCACCGTAAACTTTAATTGCGCGATGCAGGATTTATGTGACGTCAGTATTTTTGTGTGACGTCAGATCTTTGATACGTATAGTTCGCATGTGTAGATGTAGATACCGCCACATATATATACATATACAGGCAAAAAAAAAATCTGCTGTTCCATACATTTTGTCGATTTAAGTGAACACAAATGTATGGGACAGCTGAATATTTTTTCGCGATTTCATTATTGGTCCTATAGAAAACGTATATTATAGATCAAACCAAACCACTAGTTTCAAGGATAACGGTGTCTACCCTAACACCCATAAGTAGTGAAATATTCACAAAACTATTATTGATACGTAAAAGAAACACTGTACTTGTATTTCAACGTAGAAAGACAAGTGTGACACAAGTGTGCGTGTACAGAGTGTTTCTTTTCCGTATCAATTTAATATTTTTTGTGAATATTTTACTTAAAAAAATTAAAAAAACTTTATTTGTTACAATGGTCATTTTTTTTGCATTATATATGCGTAGTTATATACAATATGTAACAAAACCCTGTTGTTCCTTCTACCTACGTTTTAAGAATCGGTATACATACGTAATAAAGCAAGTCATTGCATAAAAACCTGTTCAACAAAAATAAATAAAATAAATATTTAATTATTAACATTTGTAATGTTTAACTGATTTCTTACCTCAGCAATTCAGCATGAAGCGAAGACGCGAAACTAGAAATACGTAGAACATTCGCCACTCTCTTTGATCAGTGCCGCTGCGCCGGGGCACCCTCGCCGCTTACTTATCTACCTATTTTTCTACACAAGTTTGCGACCTTGTCAGCTGATCACTTTAACGAATGAATCTTTGAAAATGTTGGTTTACACTCAGGGTATTTTTATGCACAATTGATAATTGTTAAAACTACTACTAAACAAGTCCAAGACTTGCTCCTCGATGTTACTGTCTCGAGTCCTCGCTCTGCCTGCGTCAGCAGTGGTCAGCTCGATGTTGGTCTCGTCCGTGCACACTGCCGGTATTGTACCTACGTACGTATGTGCAAACGCTGGAATGCCATCGCCGACGGCAACGGTAGACTCGCAAAACGTTCTTGGTAGAGTCTGCGTGCTTCTGCAAAATTGCAGTCACATTTCCCAAGACACATCAACATGTTAAAATATTCTACGTTAGAATAAAGGCTCGTACAACAGGCGCGATATCGCAGGCGCGACAGGCAGCGGTACCTTTGTCGTCAAAGGTACCGCTGCCTGTCGCGCCTGTTTGCACGTTACGTAAACAAAACACAAGTCACTCACTAGGTCAACAATAACATCCGTTCGAAAGTAAAGGCTCGTGCAAACAGAGGCGATACCGCGGGCGCGACAGGCAGCGGTACCTTTGTCGACAAAGGTACCGCTGCCTGTCGCGCCCGCGATATCGCCTCTGTTTGCACGATCCTTAAGGTGCGCGGGAGACTAAGGAAGTGTTTCGTAGGGCGGCGGCTAGCGGGGTAAAGGGGTAGGTAAGCACGTGGTACCGACGCGCGCCCCGAGCCACCTGCGCCGGCCGCGGTAGGCTTTGGCGGCATTCTGTCGCATCAAAGAAAGCCACCGAACTCTTAGGCTATTTAGCGAAATAAAGATGTACTTGTAAAATCAAATACTCTAAACATTTTTTCGAATGTGTCGATTTTAATAGTTATTTGTTTTTGACCTCCCTACTAGCCAATGTTCATTTTTTTCAATTATAATTTCATCTATGGAACAATAGGGTTTTTGGTACATATTTATTTATTTATTTATTTATTTATTTATTTAGCAACTCATCATCACTATCATTACAGGATTGTCCTAATTCAATAGTGTGGCTACAATTACAGTTTTATTATTTATCATATTCATAACATATTCTGAACATAGTGATTTTCGTGAACTCACCCAGAGAACAAGTAAAAAGATCTATGCTGTCTGCTACGTCATTAAGTATACGCAAGGTACGCGTTATAGGGGCTTTACTCAGTAGATTGGTCCTACTACTGGGAACCGCCAATAGACGTGGCCGTCGCCTTCGCAATACATAATTGTCGGGTACACACAGGTTTATTTCTTTTAATATACCCGGGTTTGAAGTCTTGCCACGCAATAATTTAAAAATATAGGTAATATATTGTATAATAATAGACCCTATACTATTGCAGGTTAACAGGACCACCTTCATTACATAACATACTTTATTTTTCGTTCCGTAAGTCGTCATTTCTCTAGGATACTTCACAAACAGTCCATCCATCGTTTCTTTTGCCTTCCCCTTCTCATAAGCCATCGACAATGATACTCCAAACTGTCCTCACGACATTTTCTTCATTCCTTCTCTAGTGTGAGGGAGAGATGGAGCTATTCAGGATGAATAGCATCATCCCGTTTTCGCAACTTAACAATCATGGTAAAAAAATAAGTTAAGTAATATTTAAAATGTTCTAGTTACCAGCAGATCCAGTGCCAGAAGCGGAACCGGAACCGGAACCGGTAGAAGGAGAACAGATTATTGGCGAAGATGGAGAAGTGATAGAAGTGATAGAAGGAGACGTGACAGAAATATCGGTCCCCCCCACCGAGGTCTCGGACGGGCCGGTAATCATTAATATTCGAAAATTAAATTACCCTTTAAAGGGGGTGTTTATTTTTGTATATATACGAAATACGATAATACGAAATCCACGCGGACAAAGTTGCACGCGAAGTGCTAGTACTATTTATGTGCAGTGCAGAGGGACATCAGTTCGGTAAAAATCTTACCGTGAAAACTAAGGTGAATTGAGCTTGAAGTGAACTGTCACTGCCTTAGCATCAGTAGGTATCGATAACAATGACAGCTCACTCCGCGCTCAGTTCACCTAAGTTTTCACGGTGAGATGGTTACAGAATACCAATGCAGAGCTGTTCTATCCAATTTCATCTCGTAGTTAAGGCACAGATATTGAACAAAACTAGGATGCATCTACTTATATCAAAAGCAGAATGTTAGTTAGTTATCAAAATACATAAAGAATCATACCTCATCTCAAATCATATTCAGCACATACAGGTACACCTTATATCGCCTACTTTTGTTGTATAGGCTATCTAAAGAAATCAAAACAATAGTTAACCCAATAATCAATAGCAATATCAATAATAAGGTAATATCTAGAACTTGACGGGTATTGTTCCCTTAAATTATCCTAAAATTGTCATGACAGTTAGTGGAGTACGCCTATAGGGGTAACCACGGTAAAAAAAACGCGCCGAGTACACTACCTCACAGATGGCGTGGAAATGTGTGCATATCATGTTTAATGTGGCTCTTAGAATCGCGATATCTCAGGAATGATAACTCTTAGGAAAAAAATCATGAAGACCATTTTGGAGAGAATTTTAAGATCTACATTCTTTCATCTACAACTTTGGTTTGAGATTTTTTTGATAAAACTTCGAGAAAAACCCAAAAAACCTCAAATTTTGACCTTTGGCCCCGAATAACTTTTGTTGCACATATAGGATCGATGGGGATTTTTAAAACTATTTGTAATGGCAATCCCCAGCTCTTCACCAATATTTGGCTCTCCGGGAATTATTGTTATTTCAAATGTCTATATTGACCGGACTATAATACGAACTGCAACTTTGTAATCTGTATACATAATTTGCAATTACAAAGTTACTTTTGCAGTTAAATCGGGGTAAAACATAATATGTGAAAAAAATTCAAGGCTGGCAACGCAGACTTTAATCGCAAAAAAAAATTGAGATCTAATGTAAAACCAATTTATTTATTCAGTACCTATCTATTTGTCATATTTATTTCTCTAACAAATACAATAACTTGGCAATCGCACGGCAGTAGAATCTACAGACAATAAAATGTTCCTAATAAATATACATAATTTCGTTTTATTCAGATCGCATGTTCTATTAGTTGTTAGGCCAGCATGGGGCTGTCCCACCTATCATACAATACACTCGTGATGCTGTGGGAGCTAGCACGTATTCTACCGTTAATAGATGCGCACCGTTTCCGTATAATGGCATGAAAACCATCAACCCTAATCTCGGCGAACATCCCGGAGGCGCTACAAAAGCGTGGTAGTCCCAACAGCATCCTGAATACATTGTTATACTGTACACGCAGGGCGTCGTATGCCCTCAGCGTATACCTGACCCACAGACTGCACGTGTAATTAAAAAACACGACTGCCCTGCTAAAAAAACGAACTAAAAAGTAAAAAACAAGTTGATAAAATTGTCATTGCAGTCGGGGGACCTCTTAGATTAAAAAGTGTTCCACAGAACGGTTTACTATTTAGTTCGTTTTTTAGCAGGGCAGTCGTGTTTTTTATTATTTATTTTTATTTTATACATTTTAGTGACAAGTTAGTTTTGGAATGTGATCAAGGCCTTCAATTGGCCCATATTGTAAATAAATGAAGATTTTTTTTTCACATTTGAAAATGGAGCCATACTCCCGCCATATAGATTTTTCTTTTTCAAAAAAAAAACATGCCATATGTCACTCGGGATAATGTAAGGATTCTAACGATACCCCATACATCCAAATCCGTTGAGGCATTTTAAAGTTATGGTGGAATGAAGAAACTTACATACATACATGAACCCTGAAAACATTACACTCCTTTTTGGGCAGTCGTGTAAAAAAGACTGGCAGTATGCTCTGAAAAGCGTTAATTTGACTTGTCAAATTGCCGTACAACGTGCAAATCTGCGGATCAGCATATTACCTCGGACAGCCATCGCCCTGCGTTCCCTTTCTATATCCAGGTCATCATTCAGGTCATGAGTGACCCAGTGACTCAGGTACAACCCGTGCGCAGTAACATGGCACCTGGCTCAAAGGCGTTTGTACCTCCCCTCGCTTCCCCGCACGGCGACGGCGGGGCGGCGGGAGTGTTGAGTTCCGAGCCAGGTGCCATGTTAATGCGCACGGGTTGTTCATTTTGTTACTCTAGGTAACGGAGTATTATTTATGGTGACATCCGTTAATGTAACATTTGGTGCCCGCCTAGAATACCAATAATTCACATTTTTTTGTATTGTACCTGACTCCCTGAGTGACCGCATAGTTTTCACACATCTTAATATGACGCCTGAGTGCGCTTATTGATAAAGCGCTCGCTAGCTGTGAGTGCTTTATTTAAGGCTCGTGCAAACAGACGCGATATCGCGGGTGCGACAGGCAGCGGTACCTTTGGCGACAAAGGTACCGCTGCCTGTCGCGCCCGCGATGTCGCGTCTGTTTGTGGGAGCCTTTAAATAGAACTAGTAAAATAGTAGGTATATTATTCTTATGTGATTGTTGCCGCATTCACAACAAAACTGTAGGTCATGCCAAAAATGTCAATAAATAATCGGCCTATTAGATAGTGAATAACTTGCCAGTGGTGCCGATTCTGTTGTTCACAAACTAATTTTAAGTTCAGTGCATCTTTTTCTTTCTATTTCATTAACAAAAGGACAGAAGGTAAATTTTAGTTTAGTCCTGTCAAATTAATCAGCGCCTGACGTAAATTGACGTAATTTTAGTAGGCAAGTTTTTAATCGCGTCTAAACTTGTAAGGAGTAGTGACAGTTAGACAGGACTAAACTAAAATTCATCTTCCGTTCTTTTCTTAATGAAATAGAAAGAAAAAGATGTACTTACTGAACTTCAATTTAGTTTAGTTTGTCAACAGCAGAATCGGCACCATAGTCAAACAAATGAGTAAAGAATAACTAACTTCTTTTGGCATGAGCCTCGTATGTGTATAAGAAGAAAAGATTATAATTTAGTACCTAGGTAATTAAAAAACACAAAAAAATTCGAGGTGGGCGATATTGTAGAAGAGGTTCCACCGGAAGAAGTGGTTGAAGTAAAGGAGGAAGAGGTTTTCCACTCCGACATCGAGGTGGAGGGCGAAGACTTCATCCCTGCTGGAGGTCTATTCGTGCCCGGGCTGTACACACCAGCCAATGAGCTGGCCAAGGCCTGTGGACTCGCTTTCTTCTTCCCCAAGGTACATTTTTATCATAATACAAGTCGAGCAACCGATGGGATTTCTTATCTACCAAAAATCACGAATTTTCATACAAACTTTCACATTTTTAGGGCTCCGTAAGTCCAAATGAAAAAACGGAACCCTTATAGGATCACTCTGTCAGGCTGGCTGGCTGTCTGTCCATCTGTAACAGCCAATTTGCTCCGAACCCTCTCAACCAATTTAGTTGAAATTAACTACACAGACGTGTAACGTAAATAAATGAATTTTGGGGCCACTTTTCAGGGGCAAATTGGACAATAAAAAAAAAACAAACTAAGTATATCGTGTTACATATCATATTATGAAAGGGCTTGTTGTGAGGATCTCTAGCTCCCAGTGCACGTTGGCCGAGGACACTCGACAAATTTTAATGACGGTGTTCACACGTTGTTGGGTTTCATTGAAATGGAAAAACATGCAACATTTGAAATTTAAAATTACTACCTGGGATTAAAAAACGAACTATTATACTCGCAATGACACTAATGTCTTCTCCGAAGCGTTTCTGTTACCTAACTGAACTGAACGCTCGGCAAACGTGTGATCGCTGTTTGCAGCTTGCGCCAAATTCCCTTTGATTTGTGCATTCGGCCAACGTATCTACCTATACGGAATGTATGGGAGAAAATGTTTTTGCATAAATTCATCTCACTATTACGGAACCCTTCATTGTGCGTGGACCGACACGCACTTGGCCGGATCTTTTGTTTACCCCCTGAAGGGCTTAAATATGGGGTGAAAGTTTTATGGAAGTTCATTATTTTTGCCGATAGGATTAAAAACCATCGGGCGCACAACTTGTTTACTATGTGATAATCCGGCCATACCTACATAATTGTCACTATTTTGTAATTTTTTTTTTGCAGAATATGTTCCTATGAAATAAACTTGTTAAATTGTCGGATTGTCACCTGTCGGTTTTATTAATTAAATAAAAAGGGCCCTGACCGTCTGTTCTATAACTTTCTTATGTTATTTGCAGCAAGTGAACGCGTTGGCAGACAAGATCGAGACTGAGTTCCTGCCGCCACACGTACTCGTCATATTCCACATAGACAAGCGATATGACGTTATGGAAATCGTCAACAATTATTCCTCCGAGATCTTGAACGTGAGTTTTTGATTTATTGGGTTGAAGGCTTGGAAAACGGCTTGTCCCAATACGGATTTGCCCGACAACCCTTCCTCCCAGAGACGGTGGGACGTGCCTCTCTGCAGTATTATACGGAATACCCTGGTAAACACGTCACCTAATACTGTTGAGCGTGCCAGTCTGCTGGCTGTGGGAGAATGGGAGTCGGGCTTGTGGCATCAGGCGCTCCCGTCACCCACCATGGCACTATGATGTGTCCTCTTAGATGCACCTTATGTTGCTCCGCATTGGTGTCACTGCGGCGAAGCAGTCGAGAGTCTCGGCCACCATGGCCTGACCTGCTGCAGGAGCGCAGGCCGTCACGCCAGCATCAACGATATTATTTCTCGAGCCCTTGGCACCGCCGGCGTGCCAGCGGTATTAGAACCAAATGGTACGTGACGATGAGAAGAGACCAGATGGCATGATGTTGTTGCCTTGGAAGGTGGGTAGGCCTCTGGTGTGGGACGCAACCTCTCTCGACACCCTTGCGCCATCCCATGTTCCTAGCACGGCGGGCTTTGCTGGCGCCGCTGCTACGGCTGCTGAGTCCCTCAAGCTGCGCAAATACTGTAACCTTATGGGCAACTACAGTTTTGAGCCGTTTGGGGTCGAAACGCTCGGGTCAAGATCAAAATCTAAATCAAAAGTCATTAAATTCAAAATAGGCTGAGAATCAGCAATTTTCGAACTTCAAAATTACATAAGACAGTCCCCCAAAACGCCCACCCTTCACCACTTCCTAGTGCTTTAGCTGGGAAGAAGAAGTGGCGGAACAAACTCCCCAGCAGCACAGCTGTCTGTTTAGTTAGAAAAAAAATGATTCTATATAATAGTATGCAAAATCATTCACATTACGGAACAAAAAAAAAACATAAATCTAATAATTAGCCATATGTCAGCTAGCACTTACCATTATACCAACCAAAAAAAAATATCGAGAACTGTAAGTACTCAAGCAGAAATAAAAAGTAAATGTAAACATAAAATAATATCTAAACACACGAGTCACACGGGGGCCCAAGTGCACGTCTCCTTTTTAAGGAAATTTCTCATCAACTGGTAGACACTTCACGTGACCAGAGGGCTGGCTTGTTCTTTGGCCAAAGAATTAGCATTGCCATTCAACGTGGCAATGGGAGGGGACGCCCCAGGAGTACATTTATTGACCTTATTGGTGATGTTCTCCAGAAAGGTCAGGTGCGTAGTGCTCGCAACCGGCGTGCGGGTATCCCCGAGTGCGAGGATGTGTGACGAGCGTAAATGAAGCAAAAGGAGTAAGTGGTGCCGACTCTCTTGTACACCGAACTAAACTAACTAAACTATCACTAAAATTCCTTACTTTTGACTATGGGAATCTTGGAGCTATTCTGCCAAATAAATTCTCTAAATTTAAAACTTATTTTGACACAACTAAAATCGAATTTGACAACCGCGCGCCTCCACTTGGTACTTGTTTTCCCTACACCGTGTTTTTTTTTTAGAGCCAGAGGCGCGCATGCACGGCAGCCTCGACGTGTTTTTAATGGAATTTTTCAGTTTTTGTATGGAAAATAACGAAAAAAAATAAAAAATAATTACCAACATGTTGAGAATTAGGGGTTTAAGGGTTACCTAAAGGGTGTCGAAATTTTCATTATTTTTGCGATAGGACACACCGTTTTCGAGATATAAGCAAAAGAAAATAAAAAAATACAGTACTGTTTTTTGTAACTGAAGTCGAGGTGTTGGTTTGAATTTTAGTTCATGACATCTAATTTTATTCCACACATTTTTAATCGCGATTAAATATAGTCAGATTTAGTTAGAGGATTTTAGATATAGGACAACATTTTAGGTTAAATCGTCAAATTCAGAATATCATTTTCACTAAACTAATCTCAGTGCCATCTTAGTGCTGTCAAACTAAATTATAGTTAAGTTGTGTCATTTAAAGTCTATTTCAGAATGACTTTGATCGTTTGACAGGACTAAACTAAATTTTAGTGATTTTTAGTTTAGTTTAGAGAATTTTGTGACAAGAGAATCGGCACCAGTATGTAAGGATCGTAGCAGGTGGCGTTCTGTAATTTCTGCCTACCCCCATGGGAAGAAGTTTCGTTGTTGTGAGTTTACGTTAAAAAAACATTACCTACAACAAAAAGTACGAATTAAAACAAATCCTACACAAAATATGGCGATATTTAAATTTTCGCACGCTTAACCGCACGTCTGAAGTACCTGTATTCTCAGACCAAATAAAAAACCATGACATAGCGCTACGAACAATGCAGTGAAGCATGCCAAAACTACACCTCCGCTCTGTGCATACACGCTCACACGCACACATGTTCAATCAATTTTCATCATAGGTATCGTTTTCATGGTTTTCGAGGATGTTAAAGCCGATACTGAGGTCAAAATGTAAATCCAAGATGTTGGCTCCGATTTTTTTTTAGTTTATCATCATGGGTATCGTGTTCATGATTTTCGAGGGTGCTAAAGCCGTTACATAGTGAGATCAAAATGTAAATCCAAGATGGAGGCTCGTGATTTTTTTTAAATTTCAACACGTTGTATCGTTTACATGGTTATCGAGGGTGCTAAAGCCGTTACATAGTGAGATCAAAATGTAAATCCAAGATGGAGGCTCGTGATTTTTTTTAAATTTTCATCAGGGTGTATCGTTTACATATGGTTATCGAGGGTGCTAAAGCCGTTACATAGTGAGATCAAAATGTAAATCCAAGATGGAGGCTCGTGATTTTTTTTAAATTTTCATCACGGTGTATCGTTTACATATGGTTATCGAGGGTGCTAAAGCCTGTGATCATTTTGTTTTTAATCCTACGTGAGAAGGGACTTCGTGCCTGACGGGGCCCCCGACCCCAAACGTGTTTTTTAATATGTTAGACTTTAAGGATGGCTTTCGGCAGTCCATCCTTTTATACTAATTTTTATAACTTTTTTTTTTTGATATTTCTCTAAACCCACGTCCACGCAGACGTGGGTTAATTTTGTATGGACCGTGATCCTTCTATATTTTCTTTCATTCTATGACAAGGCGGCAAACAATACATTTCCGTGACTGTAACTGTCCCAGATGAGCTCTAGTAATTATGTATTTAGTAGTCGGGCCCAATCAGAATATCAGTCTGGTGATGCGATATTATTATTAAATAGTTATCGCAGCATAATGCTGAGATAGGAGCCATTTTGGCCTCGCACAAGTCGTTATTATTATTTTTGTTAAAAATATTGTTTGTTTTAGATGCTCCTTTTTACTTTTGATTACTGTTTGTAATTCCTGTGCTCGTTCCAAATAAAATATTTTTATTTCTTTCAATTAAGTACTTACGCCAAAAAATATTTGGTTTTGCAGATGGGTATCTTCGTGGGCGAAGACCCGTACAAGGCAGAACATGTCGCTTACACCATCAAGCAATACGACAAAATTATACGACCGAGGAAATAGTAAGTTCATTGTCCACCTAACAATATCTTCCTAACATATAACATTACTAATTTTGCGTGAACCAATATTATAAATTGCGAAAGTGAGTTTGTTTGTTTGTTACGCTTTCACGCTAAAACGACTGAACGGATTTAGATGAAATTTGACACATGGGTAGACCATGACCTGGAATAGGACATAGGATACTTTTATCCCGATATTCCCACGGAATCGAGACTTACGCGTGTGAAACCGCGGGGTGCAGCTAGTAATAGATAAATTAGAATAACCGCCATGAGTTTGATAAAACGCGTCAATCATTCTAATTTATACCTTACCATACCGAGATAAAAGTTAGATTATAATGACGTACTAATGGTTTTACGTCGATCTTGAATACTTCACTTCTTACTTAAGGCGAAATGGGACTGACCAGAGCCGAGGGGGGTGGTATGACACCGCCCGCGCGCAAATCTAGTGCACTATGTTTACAAATATTTAAATTTATCATTTTGTTTGTGTTTATATAGAAAAAATAAGTCCATAATCCCTTAAAGTATTTAATGGTGTACACGTAGACAAAATTTTATTACAATTACTTTGATAACAATCGAATGGAATAGGTATTCCTCTTTAAAAAAGCAGATTTTAAGGAAACTGCGGTTTTTTTGTATCGAGGAAAGTTTTGTCAATCGTGTTTTGGGCCTCATACTTCACTAAACACACTCTTAAATTTTCGTAATCATAAAAAAAACGCAAATGCGTTGTTTTTTTTTGAGAGAAATATTGATTTTGCGTGAAGTCGAATCGCGTCAAAACATCTGCTTTGGAACCATTTCACCTTAAAACTTCTTGTTCCCAGTTACGACCGTCTAGCTCTCATGGTGTCCCGCAAACGAAGCTTGGCTCTCCTACAACTGGCCGGCCTCAACCCCGTGTACATCAGCTCTGACGTCGACGCTGGCGAGAAGGAATGCTTGGCAATGTTCCCCGTGGGTTACGGCGATGAATACGTTGAAGAAGAGAGCATTAAGGAAGAGGAAGACGTAGTGAGTGCTATAACGACTCGTACCTTCTTTTGTAACATAAGAAGATAATAAATAAACGCCTTCCTCCCATGGGGGCAGGAAATTACAGGACACCATCTTGCTTTTCTAGATTCTTAGGCCCTTCGTACAGTCACGGACTTTAATTAATGAGCCAGTTTAAAAAATTTCAATTTTGCAGTTTCATACATTCACGAGATCACACGGTTAAACACGAACTCAAATCGCATGCTCGTAAACAAGATGACAAATTACTAATAGGTAATCGGAAATCGTTCGGAAATAGTCTTATCCATAGAGGCTGATTAATAAGTTCTCAATCTTACTAATATTATAAATGTGAAAGTTTGTGTGTTTGGATGTTTGTTACTCAATCACGCAAAATCGGCTGAATGGATTTGGATGAAATTTGGCAAACAGATATTTTACAACCTGGATTAACACATAGGATACTTTTTATCCCGATATTCCCACGGGATCGAGACTTACGCGGGTGAAACCGCGGGGCACAGCTAGTGATAAATAAATACGATGTTGCATTACGTTTATCCAATCTATTTGATACTGACCTCCTTTGAATCAAAGCGTAACAAATATGGATTTACAGAAATAATTTTTGTTGATTTTTTGTATAAAAATGAGTTAATTTTATGTAATAATTTTGTGGGGAATCAGGATTTTGCTCTCCCCAAATTCGGGGATTTTCACCAATGATTTTGGGGAATTTGGAAAATAGGCATTGGCAACCCTGTCCTATTTCGAAATGAAATCATTATTCAATGCACTTACATGTACTTAGGAGTTGTATTGTTGATTCTAATGTTTATAATTCTGTAAATCCATATTTGTTACGGTCGCAAATAATATTTAGATCAACATACATCCTGATACTGACCTGCAAATTGCAAAAAACGTAAGAAAATTTGAATTTCGCCGGCCACCTTAGCGCATCCCTCTTAACTCGACCTGGGAATCAACCCAGATGCTTAGAAGTTGCAATTGTTGCAACCACTGGGCAATCGAGGCCAGGCTCTCTAGCGGTTCATTAGCCATGGACTCATGGTAAACCGAAATATATAAATGTACATAAATAATTTGTATTTACAGGTAGTGCAAGCGCCCCAGGAATCGGTTCATGAGGTAATTAAATATTTATGAATTACTAACTGAACTTTCAGAAGCCGTCCTATCCAAATAATATATTGTAACAATATTTTGATATAAAAGAGTGTCCATGGAGTTTCTTGCCCGTTCTTCTCCATAGGTACCTATTACGCTTTGGAATGGGCAACTAGCTTCATATTGCTGTCTGTCTGACTCCTTGACAATTCTGCCTGCAATAGTGCCTGTAAATGGTTTAACTGAAATAAATGCTTTGAGTTTGAGTTTAAAAATCCCATAGAAAAAAGACGTTCAGTTTTTCCCGCGGAATATCATACATGGGGTATTTTCAGATACCCCTGAAAATGAGGAATCTATTTTTTTATGATGTCACTATTTGTTCCACCCTTTATAGCCGTGTGTTCCTAGGTTCCTACGTTACATACAACAGTTAGTTAGGAAAGTGGTCCCAAATTTGGTTGTGGGTATACCGTCAGTTTAAACTAGTATTAAACTATCTAAAACTTCATGTGCCTTCTACTGTAAAGTTCGTAAGTACCTAATACACACGCCTGTAAAGCTAGTCTCCTAGAAGAGCGGTGCCCGCCACATAACGGCCGCAGTGACGGGCGTCTTTGAACATGATGAGAGCAGGGGTTGACTTCACTGTGTCAAAAAACGGTCTCCAGGAAACCACACCAACTTGCTTTGATAAATAACGTTTCAGCAGTGACATGATTCGCCGGCGCCGGTACATTGGGGACGATAAGTGGCGGCCATCGCTCTCCACAAAATATAATCTGCACAAAATTATACATGCAGCCTGCAGGCCATTGCCAATCACCAATCAGAATTTGTTATGCCACAATGAATTAAAAGATAATTTATGAGTATACAGTACCTACAAATTGAAGTTGTTAAGTTTTAAATAGTGGCTTACAAGTTTTTCTATAGATAATGGCGTAAAAAGTGAAAATTGCAAGAGATACACAAGTCTTTACTCAATTACGTAAATAGCAGAAAAATTAAAAAATATAGGTACCTATCTTTCTTCCATTTCCAAACAAACATGCAATCTACTTGCATACTTTGTGCAAGTTAAGGTCGGTTTAAGGTAAGCTGGTTCCAAAACAGATGTTTTGACGCGTTTCGACTTAACGCAAAATCAATGTTTCTCTCAAAAGAAAATTAAAGAGTGTCTTTAGTGAAGTGACGCCCGAAACACGATTGACAAAACTTTCCTCGATACAAAAAAATGCAAAGTTTCCATAACGTCTGCTTTTTTAAAGAGAAAAACCAATTCCATTCCATTGTTATCAAAGCAATTGTAATACAATTTTGTCTACGTGTTCACTATTAAATACTTTAAGGGATTATGGACTTTTTTTTCTATATAAACACAAATAAAATTTTAAAATTAAATATTTGTAAACATAGTGCAATAGAATTGCGCGCGGGCGGGGTCATACCGCCGTCAGACCCAAACGAGAGTCCAAACGAGCGAATGAACAAACTATTCCCATTCTACCAAATTCTTGTTCTTTAGACAGGTTTGTAGAGCATTGATATATGATCAATGAACGAATGAAAGAATGCTCTATGCGTATGCATTCTTTCACCCATTCATTGATCATTCATGTCATTAATTAATTCTTTCGTTGGTCTATCCGTACTAAAACAATAAGAATACAGAAAAATGCTCTTCCTCACCGTTAGAAGCAGATATTTGCGTCTTACCGTGCGTTTGCACTGGCGAAACATTTACAACAAAACATGTTGAAGTCTCTATCTTCTCTCAATGTTCAATACAATTTTAGACAGGAACTAGAGATTTCAACATGTTTTGTTGTAAATGTTTCGTCAGTGCAAACGCATAGTTAGGTAATGCTACCGATAAACTGAAAAATCACATAACTTTCTCCAGATCGTAGAAGTTGTTGAAGAGAAGAAGGCCGAAGACGAAGAAGAGGAGGAAGAGGAAGGACATGAGGCAGCCCTGTGAACCTGTCCTGAATCACTACACCCGTCCCTGTGATCCTGACTTTAATCACTGCATGGGCCCGACCCTGTGACTCCCGACGCCTGTAAATCTGTCAGCTTGGCGTGATAAAGCCTGTTCCGTATCAGAGACGTCGCTGAGACTAAGCTGGGACGTGTCTAATAGCGCTTCAAGGTTATTGTGGCGCGTGGCCAAAATCGGAAGTCATGACGCCATCTTATTTTTAAGGTGGATGCGCTAGGGTAGCCCGCGAAAGTTCATGTAAGTGCATTGAATGAAAATTTCATGAAATCGTCATTCAATGCACTTACATCAACTTAGAGAGTTGTATTGCTGATTCTAATGTTTATAATTCTGTAAATCCATATTTTTTACGGCCGCAAATAATATTTAGATCAACAGACAAGCTAATACTGACCTGCAAATTGCAAAAAATGTCAGAAAATTTGAATTTCGCAGGCTACCCTAGCGCATCCCCCTTAAATACAATTAAAGTGTCATTTCACAAAACAATTGCACAAAATGTTTCCCAACAGATCCTGTCAACGTCATTTGAGCATCGAAAAGACAAAATATCCTCAGTTGTAGAGTGCGTTTCATTTCATAGTTCCTATGCCGTAATGTTGGCTCTACTGTTAAGGTGCAGCGCAGACTTTTTGTGCCATCGAGTCGATGGCGCTTCAACTCCAACAAATGATTACAAAGCATGGAACAACGCGAATCGATTGTTCCTCGCACAAAAAGTGTGTCGTCTGCGCTGCACCTTAACTTCTCAAAACGGACCTATTAAGTAACGCCGTTGCGTATTCTTGTTCGTCCTACAACAGGGGAGCCAACATTACGGTATAGGAACTATTTGATGGAACACACTATCGCAGTTTTTAAAGGAGTATAGTCCGCGCCACCACTCAAGTCCAACATGTATATTTTGTGATTCCAGTCCGATAGACGCGGCCCTAGTGTCTATGTCATTGCATTAAATGGTGGCGCAGACTCTATGTACAATCACGGACTTTAATTGATAAGCCACCTTCAAACTTTTCAATTTTACAGTTTCATACATTCACGAGATTACACGATTAAACACGAACTCAAACCGCACGCTCGTAAACAAGATGACGAATAAATTACTTATAATAGGTTGACTAATAAGTTCTCAATGATAAAAATAAATAAAATGTTGCATTAAGGTTATCCAATCTATTTGATACTGACCTTCTTGAATCCGAGCTCATTACTCGGTTATTCTGAAAACATAACTAAAGACAGTGACAGTTGAAATGTCGATGTCAGAGACGTTAATTTCGAAGTTGCCGAAATGACTATTAATATTTCTCCGTACGCTAACGTTACTATCGCTACGCTTAAACAATCGTTGCTAGGTTACTGTTGCTAGACCTGCAATTGGTTGACTTTGGGTAGTCACTCTGCTGTCAAGTTTGTAGTTCTGGCTCTCAGGTTAGCCAACCGGTAAAGTTATTAAATATAATTTTCTTCTACTAATACGAAGACATTATGACTTTCCGTGCCGGGAACCGAATAAACCCGATTTGCATTACACGGCTAAAATACGAACAGTTCCAGGTGGCTCATCAATTAAAGTCCGTGACTGTACCTAGGTAGAGTCTGGCCAACGAAAGTTGACACTGAAAACAAGCGCGAAATTTAAAAAAAAACAAGACTGTTTACTCCTGTACATACCAAAGTAGCACAAACAGTGCACCTTGAATGCATTAGCTGCTTAAACCAGCTGTATAACAGCGTAGGCAGCGCATCCTCTGCTGATATAACTCTAATTTGGGCACAAATTATTCAGCACATAGCTGTATAAGAATTCCAATTATCAAATAATTGAATTATATAAACATCATAATATTAGCATTTATGTGTGTAACAGTCCACCCCAAGAGCTGAAAATTGTCTGAATAACAAGACACGTGTTACCTATAATACAGCATAAAAGACGAATTTGTACATTTAATATGCTTTTACATACTTGAAAGTACACTCTGAGCGAAATTCTGGAATGCAATAGCTTTATTATTTATTTTTCTTTAATATGAAGTGTCAATTTGTTAAACATGAAGTACTGAAAATAAATATAGGTAATTTACGGTAATTAAAACTTCGATTTCTTCCTATTATGTCTGAAATCTTATTGGGGAGTAACTTTACTGTGAAATACCATTTATTATGTTTAGTTCAACATTTTCGCGCGCTCTCAAAATACCACTAAATACAAAAAAAAAAAAACGAACTTAAATGGACAGTAAACAAATAAATGTTATTGCTTATTACAAAGAAATTGATAAAAAGCTGGTTACGTGTAAATTATTTGTAAGCCAAATCAATTCCAATCGATATCTTCTAAAATAAACCAAAATAAAAAGATAAAATTTTACAATAATTCACAGTCAAGCTACGAAAATTGCAAGTGAACTGTTTTAATATAAATTTAATGCTAAGGTCTGTACGGGTGTTCTCA
Source organism: Lithophane ornitopus (assembly GCA_948473465.1). Lineage (NCBI taxonomy): Eukaryota > Metazoa > Arthropoda > Insecta > Lepidoptera > Noctuidae > Lithophane > Lithophane ornitopus. The sequence continues at coordinate 2,230,482 of OX419630.1, read as the reverse complement.
TGTGGCCTATAATTCAGCAAATAATAAATTAGTTATGCACTTGTGAGAAATAAATCAGCCATGGATCGATGTGAAAAGTAGTATTGTAGTTCTTTCTTTGGCTTTCCACATTTCGTAAAACAACTAAAGACGTGAAGACGCTGTCAAAATAGCCTAGTTTATAAATATTCGTTTCATGTCACAAATTCAATCAGCAAATTAAATGCCTACGCAAGTTCAATTATTCTATTCTGCTGCTATGTAACTACATATAAGTTCTGATTCGGCCTAGATAAATGCTAAGTATTATTCGAGTGCATAGTAACACCTGACTAATAGGGTAAAAGTTTATCTGTATGCAGCATAAAGCATTCTTTGTTATATAATTTCACAAAGTAACTGCTGACTTTATAGTACTTAGTTCATATGTTCTCTCTTTAAATGCAACAGTTTTATAGTACACGCTTGGGTTTTTATTCAGAAAACTGCATTATTTGTATTCATCAACATGCGCTCTTGCAGCTGATAGGGTACTGCACTACTAAACGCTGAATAACAGTGATATCTGTGGCGTGTTTGTGGTGTTTAATAGATTTACAGTACAGAAGAAAGCGTTAAAGTGAGCCTCATTTTTTCCTAAACAGCTTTTGCAGCCCGGGTGAACTCTGATAAGTCGATATAAATGCTTAGATTAACGCTGTACTTGAAATTTTATTTTATTTAAATGAAATTAAACAATTATCAACACGAATTATCACATTTATGCTTAGGGACAAAAAGTCTTGTTTTAAAAAATTTCGCGCTTATTTACAGGATCAACTTTCGTTGGCTAGACTCTACTATGGTCGACCAAAATGTGCACACCTACATCATTGCCCGTCCTGCTTGTCTATGCACTGTCTTGATTAATTATTGTCTATGGCAGGGCAAGAGCGCGTGGTGCCTTTTCTTAGAAAAGAAATTGAAATTACTGCCGAGCAAATAAATTGTTGCAAATTTAATAAAATTATACATGATTAGTTTGAGTTTTCCTATTTGTGACATGAAACGTGATCTTTTTGTGACGGATCAAAAAACAAAAAGGGGAACGATAAATTGTTTGACCAATAAATAAATCGAGACGTTTAGATTGCTACAGTAAAAGACAAACCAGTTTTATGGAACAAATTTTTGGATGTTTATAGAGATAAAACTAAAAGCGGTTCAACAAGAGCCACTTTACTTTGCTTTTTTTTTGTGGCTCTTATTGAACCGCTTTTAGGTTCATAATGCAGTGTATTATGGAAGCGTGTTTTTTACTTTATATTACCGCACTGGTAATGTGCGCCACATATTTACTAGTCGGAGTAATGACATGGCAGTATGGAATTAGTAAGTACTATCATGGCAGCATGGAATTTGTATCCAATATAAATTATTTTTAATGAAGCTTTTTACCAAAGACAAGTGCTCAAAAGGAAGTTTTTATTTAAAAAAAAAGAACCATAAGCAAACCAGTGGCGTTTAGTTATGGTAAAAAATCCCATGCATACCCAAACGTCAGAGGGATTCTATACATTGAATTAGTATTAACTATCCTACAATACGGGGAGTATTGTAGGATAGTTACCCGCGCCGCGTCCCGCCGGGAAGCGGGGGGAGTTACAAACGTCATTGAGCCAGGTGCCACGTTAATGCGCACGGGTTGTACTAATAAATGAGCATTCTCTATTTATACCCGAGCAGACACTTGCGCTTTTTTCCGGTAAGACCGCGGGTGGCACGCGCGCAGGCCACTTGACCCGCCCCGACGAACCACGCTGGCCTGCCCGTGTGCCACCGCGTTCGCGCGGAATTAATCTCTATCTGTACTATTAAATAAGGGTTATATTGTCTGTGGCAATTTTGTCTATATTGTTCCCTACCCTAACCCCATTTGCGTATTATGTATTATTAACATTATTATATTTTTATATAGGCTGTTCAGCGGTATTACCAGTGCCTTTACACCCACGCGCGCATCGCTAGCAGATAAAACAACACATTATTAAAAAATGTCGATTTCTCGTAGGGAGAAGAGCGTAAGCTTTAAGTACGTTAATGTAGCATAAGTTCTTACAACAAGTCTGTTTTTTCCTCGGAAATGTGTTGAAAAACGTCGTATGCAGGGTTGGATTTTGTACTATAATTATAGTATTTATACTATAATTTCGCGCTTTGTACTATATACTATCCACATCTAAGGATAGTACGCTAAAATACTATAATTTAAAGTTTGCTCCCAAATGCTTAGTTTTACGTCATATTATGAATATTTCGACTGTGCGTGTATCCGACCGGCCGGGGATTCCCCGATTATCCTCCGCAGTACACTTCTCTCTTCCACTAATCTCATTCCTTCCATTCCATTCGAAATTCAATCAAAGTTTGCTCAATGTTTTAACATTTTGCGAATTTCTGTGTAAATTATTACGTTTTCAGTGTTTTAATTATGGAAAGTGGCAACACTGATGGTTCTGAAAATGACGATAGACTGGGAGTAAATTTTGTAGAGATGGAGATAGTTTGAAAATCCACCCGAAAGTAAATTTTGCCTTAACGGTTGATGATTCTAATGACTTTATATGTTAAATTAAAAATAATGAAAGTGTACTATATTTTTTTATGAGAATGATTGAGTATGTCTTCGAGTCTTCCATGATAAAAAAAATATTGTAAATCAAATACCGCCCTCGCGATTTTGGCGCCAAGAGACCATTTTCTGCAATTTGCGCCTCAAGTTATAAGGTGGAGTTGATTCCTTAACAGTTTCCGTTTATAAATATCAGTCGGAAAGTCGCAACAAGTGAGACAAACGTATTCATAAAGCGCTTCCAAGGAGGTTCGATTATTCAGCTTATTTATTCTCGTAATATGAAACTCCCCGGTGGAATTCATTTATAAGTATTTTTAATGGAAATTAAAAAAAAAACCGTAATTAAAAACGGTAAAGGATGCGCACGTATACAACATGTATACAACGGAGTGAGTGGTAAAACAGGTACTTAGGTGAGAGTACCATTTTTACCGTTTTGTGTTGCGTAATTTTTTACTTTCGAGCAAGTAGTTATACAGGCTTCGTAAATGTACTTTTTGACAAATGTGTTGAAAAAGCACCAATAAGTATACACTTAGCAACTTTTAAAAGCAATTTTCTCCTACTGTACCTATTGATTGTAATTTTATTAGGTACCCGACTGCCCCAGAAGGAGGGTTATGTTTTCGAGAGTATGTATGTATGTATGTCTATTTCTTTGGCACGCTCTGTAGCCTAAACGGCTTGATGAATTTTAACATACGAGGTGTCGTTAGGTTCGTCTTAATTGTGGGAGTGACATAGGCTATATTTTTTTTATATATTTTATCTGCAAACAAAAAAAAGGCAGGGCAAGGTTTTTTTTTTTAAATTTACATTATTGGTATCAAATAAAAGCTAGTAATGAGTTAATTACAAATATATAAATTAACTACGTTTTGCCCGCGGCTTCGCCCGCGTGAACAAAATTATTCCACGGGAATGTACTAACGGGATAAAAGTATTCCCGGTCCTATTCCCGACCATGGTCTACCCATGTGTCAAATTTCATCCAAATCCGTTCAGCCGTTTTAGCGTGAAAGCGTAACAAACAAACAAACTCACTTTCGCATTTCTTCATTTCAATAAACTTTGACTTTGCAATGTCAATTCTAATGACTCGACTTTGTATGTAGGTATGTTTTGTTATGTTTGGTGTGACTATTATGTGTGTTTGATGTACTGAAAATAAACCTTTTAGTATTCGAAGTAAGAAGACCGGGAAAGGCTTGATTGAATACCTATAGTTCTTCCTGGTTTTCCTTAAGGGTCCTATTCTATCTATAAAGGTTCTGAATCATTAACGAAGTCGGAAAGATTTATGTGAAACGAACTTTTTCAGCGGCTTCGCCCGTGTAGATCTGCCCGTTCTGCCGTTTTTGAGTGATAGAGTAACAAACATCCTAACAACATCCAACCAAACATTTCGTGTTTTAGTTCGTTGTATTTGGATAGTTTCTCGGCTGTTGTAGTCTGTAAGTTATGTGTATTTGGCACGGCGATGTCTATTAGGAACCCAGTTTTATTTACTTTGTCAATTAATGTAATATCTGGTCTATTAAAGTGAATTGTACGGTCGGTTAGTATGGCTCGGTCGAAGTACAATTTAGTTATGGGGTTCTCTAATACCGTTTCAGGGTTGTATTTATAATATGGTACTATAGTGTCTATAAATTTGTATTTATGAGCTAGTTTTTGGTATATTACGTTGGCTACTTGATCGTGACGATGTTTGTAGTCTGTTTGGGCTATTGATTTGCATGCGCTGGTTATATGTTGGATTGTCTCTGGTGAACTATTGCATTTTCTACATAAATCGTCGGTTGTTAAATTCTTTATAATGTATTTTCTGTAGTTTTTGGTCTCAATAACTTGGTCTTGTATTGCAAGCATATATCCTTCAGTCTCCGGAAAGAGTTCACCTCGATTTAACCACGCGTTCGACGCGTCTTTGTCGACATTTAATTAGCATAAATCTTGGCGATGTCTCCCGTGTAGAGACTTCTGGGTCCACTCTAGACATTTGGTTTTGTCATCAGTCACTCTTTCGTTTTGTTGTTCAGTTGTGTCTTTAAGATTAAGAGGTGTGAAGTTTAGAAGATGCAGTTTTATCGAAGAAGTATTTTCTGAGGGTTGTGATCTGTCGGTTGTGTAAATTTAAAATGTCAATAAGTCCCCTACCTCCCTCCTTCCGCGGTAGTGTTAACCTTTGCAGGCATGATCTTGGATGGTGTTTACGGAATTTAGTCATTGTTGTGTTAATTTTGCGCTGCAGGTTTTTCAGGTCTGTTTTGGTCCAGTTGATTATACCAAACGAATAGGTGGGTACAGGGATAGCAAAGGTATTAATTGCTTTTATTGTGTTTCGTGAGTAGAGTTGTGTTTTAAGAATAGTATTTAATCTATGTTGGAATTGTTGTTTTAGTTTCTGTTTGGTCTCTTTATAGTGTATTTGACTTGATTGTATGTATCCTAAGTATTTGTAAGTATCTTACTCATCCAGTGGTTCTATCTGTTCGCCTGTTTCTAAGGTATATTGGTGTTGGTAGTTCTGACCTGCTATAACTGAGTTTATTTTGCATTTATCTATTCCAAATTCCATTTTTATGTCATTTGTAAATTTCTCTGTCAGGTTAGCTAACTCGTTAAGATGGCTCTCCGTTTTTGCGTATAGTTTAATATCATCCATGTACAGTAAATGGTTTAAAATGCCACTCTGGGTTTCATGCTGTCCATCGGTAGCAGTAGAGTTTAAAGGGATTCCTAATGGGGCTGCGTTTAATATTGTAGACAGGAGGTTTAGAGCAAGGCAGAACCACAGTGGGCCGAGTGCGTCTCCTTGAAAGATTCCTCTCTGTATTTTAATTGGGCTGGTGTCTATTGTTTCAGTTGGTGAAGTGAGTCTTAGTACTGTAGTCCAAGTTTTCATCACGGTCTTGAGGAATGTTACTACGGAGGGGTGTATTTTGTAAATAACTAAAACTTGCACTAGCCATGAATGGGGGACAGAGTCATAAGCTTTTTTGTAATCTATGTACATTGTAAATAAATCCGATTTGGATTTATGAACATTTTTTTAAATTATGGAGTCTATAATTAATTGTTCCTTGCAGCCTTGGCTATATTTTCGACATCCTTTCTGTTGTTCGGCAAGGATGTTATTGGCGTCAATGTGCTCGAATATCAGTTCAGATAAACAGGATGGGTCTGTATTTCGCTGGGTTAGAGAGGTCATTATAGTCTTTTGGTATCATAAAAGTTGTTCCAGACATTATGTAAGAAGTTATTGATTTGGGGTCTTGGATGAATGAATTTATAAAATGATATAAGTAGCAATGAATTGCTGTAATTTTTTTGTACCATTAACTATGGATGTGGTCTGATCCGGGAGCTTTCCAATTATGTAACTTTGTCAGAACTTTATGAAATATTTCTGGGGATATGCGCTCAAACACCATTGGCTGAATATTTATGTTGTTATTTAACAATTCTGATTGTATCCAATCAGCTTGGGAATTGTGGCGTATAGGATGTTCCCATAATCTTGCCCAGAAGTCTCTGGGTCAGGGGTGTTATTTTCACTGTCACACGGATTGTTGTGTTGAATATTTGTAGTTGCCTGTCTGATATTGCGGTAAAAAAGTTTTTCAATTGAGTGTTTTGTTGTTTTCTTAACGTGCATGCTTTATATCTTTCGAGTCGGCCTGTTACGGCAGAGAGTTTTTGTTTCAGTGTGTCTAATGTGTGTGCTGCTTGTGTGTTTGGTTCTTCGTGTACGGTATGAATTTTATAAAGTTTTATGATCTTTTTTACGTTTCTTTAATTTTATACTTCTGTTGCCGTTAATAAATTGTGTCATTCTACCTATTTTCCTTCGTAAATCTTTAACTTTTTGTTCTAATCGTCTTTGCCATTTTGGCCTTGTATTCTGTTTTACCTCGAATTATTTCTCTCGGTTCAAATGTTATCTTTGCTCCGTTTACCTTAGCAACGGTCCATGCGGCACAATAAATGATAGTTTGTAATGTGTTGAAATCGGTATCTTCATTAACACTTTCTGGTAGTATGATTTTGTTTAGGTAGCTAATTCTTGCAAGATTTTTAGATAGTTTCTGTTTAGGAATATAAATTCTATTAATAGGGCTAGTATCTTTAAAAAATTGGAGCGCTTGTTGGAAAGTATCATCTATTAATGGCTCCCTATCTGAGTTAATTTGTGTGTTAAATGGGATTTCTGTTATACTATTTAATTCAGTGTTATTCGCTGTTTGTATGTTATGTGTAGGTTCTTCTATGGTGTATGTGTCAATGTTGTTTGTTATTTGGGTATTAGTATTATTGATATTAGTAATAGCTCTTATCGTTTCCCTATTGTTGTGTGAGTTAATGTTATCTAGTCCGAGTTCTTCAGACACCTCTGACTTTAATGAATTTAATTTATCATCGGTGATGTACTTATTATTTATTATCGCTCTTCTCTGATCAGCAATTCGTTGTTCACTAAGGTGAGCAAGTGAGGGAAAACTGTTGATAAAATCATCATACATGCGTCTCCTATAAACTGTCTCATTTCTGCCTAAATCTGTAACTCTATAATAAGATCGCATTATAGTTTCGTTTTGTTTACTGGTCCATCTCATACGAGTCTGTGTTCTATTATGTGTAGTATGGGTTTCTAGGACTGTAGGTTGCATTTGCGTCGGTGTAGATGTTTGTTGTGTGTGGTCGATAGAGTTTTGTGAGTGTAGAGTAAAATGGTTTAATTGCAGTTGATCTAACTCTTCTTTTACTTCGTTTCGTATCTCATCTATTGTTTTTGTAGTAATAATTTATTGTTAATTATAGCTCTACGTTGGTCTCCTATTCTCTGTCGACTAACCTGCATGTTTGGGTATTTTTCTATGAATTTTAGGTGGAGCGGTTCAAGATAAGTTTTGTCTGTATCTAATGAAGTCAATTGAAAGTAAGTGCGCAGTATGAACTTATTCATTTCAGGTGTCCATCGTCTGCGTGTACTTGGAGCGCTTGTAGTGGGTGCAAGCTCAGAGTCAAGGTTGACATCATGCACAACACTATCAAGCGTGCTGGTGGTGGACAAGCTTGTTGTTCTTCTTGTCATGTAGGAAGGGCGAGTCGAGGGGATGGATGAGAATAATGAAATGGTATCATCGCCCGTGGAATCGGCTGTGGCTTCTATGTAGTGAGCCCGCCTGTTCAACTCACTACGACCAGCTGTACCAATTTTATTAGTAGGAGCCCGCTTGCTCAACGCCTTACCGCCGATGGTTCGCATGCTCTGGCATCTAGCATCGGCTCCAGATGCGCCCCGGCGCTCCCCGGGAAGCGACCGTAAATTATATACTCTTTTATTGCTCGTCTCCATAAAGGGTTACCTTTCCTTGTTAGCCGCGTAAGTTTTTTTTGTACAGTACGCGTGTCCGCCCCCCACGTAGCTAGATGTTCAGCTTGGACGTAAGGTAGGATTTTAGGGGGCTTATTATTATTATATAATAATATAAACCAATAAATAACCTGAAATATGGTGTGACTTTTGTTTGTTCCCCGCCTGTAATACCAAAAATCTACAGATTATAATGCTTGTTTTTCTCTTTTAAGTTATGCGTTTTTGCTGGCGGGTTTTTTGTTTTTTAAATAATTTGTTTTATGTTATAACTAACATAGTACCTATTTTGGAAGGAACCCATATTTAATATGAAAAGGTACCTATCATATCAAAGTTGCAATCGTTATTCCACGAGAAAATCGTTATTGGATTTTGCCGAGTGTAGGTATTTTTGCTCGTAAGTGCATTTAATGAAAATTTCATGAAATCGTCATTGCTGATTCTAATGTTTATAATTCTGTAAATCCATATTTGTTACGGCCGCAAATAATATTTAGATCAACATACAACTTGATATCTACTGCCCTGCAAATTGCAAAAAACGTAAGAAAAATTGAATTTCGCGGGCTACCCTAGCGCATCCACCTTAATGGCGCGACTTTTAACAAAACAATTTCTGAGAAAACTTCACGGCGAACAATGCGGCAAAGTCACGTATGAAACAAAATCAGCAAATCATGCTAATTAACTAACATGTTCATTAACTAATACAAATCAAAAAATAATTGGAAATTAGTTCGCCTTATTCAAACACAAACAAACTGTACCTATGTTGAGTAAAATTCCTACACACAGATTTTGGCCGCGGAGACAGCAGCAAGTAAAAAAAAGCATGGGGGGACGTCTAGTATTGCTCATGAAAGAGCACACCCAATTCCTTTGCTTTGGGTGGACATTCAAAGTTTGCTTAGTTTTCATCGTTCTGACGTTTACGAGCTCAATGGCCTGCGGCGGAGGGGGTGGATATTACCCGGAGGAGGAAGAGGACGACGATGTTATCAAAACCGATGAAGTACCTTCCGTGAACCTGACCGGTGTCAAAGACCCCGTGGAGCGAAACATATTGGCTGGGTGGAATGGTTGGGAACCTTCTGCCGAAATAAAAGAAGAGTGGAAATCATTTTATAACGACTATTTAAAAGACCTGGAAGATAATGGAGATTTTCCCTGGAATTATAAAGGGGACACAGGGCGTTACGGGACTGGCAAGTTTTCATTTAAGGACTTTGCTCATGAACGTGGTCCAGAAACTGGCTGGCCCGATTTACCCGGATGGGCAGGTATTACTTATTTATACAAAGCTTTAACCGTTTTATTCTTTACTAGCTTTTGCCCGCATCTACACCCGCGTCGGGGTCGGAGATTATCCCACGGGATCGAAATCCGTTCAGAGTTTCAGACGTTAAGTCGTGACAGAGTGGTATACACAGTTTCTTTCATATTTATTATAAGTAGGTATCAGTATGGATACTAAGGTACCGTTTCTGATGCAAATGGTTTCCAAAATAAGATAGGTAGATAGATAAAACGTTTATTTAAACGTGCACACAAAAGACATAGCACAACATACAAAAGCACGGTTAAAATAAATAAACTCGCAACATTTGCGAATTTCCGCCATTTTGTCGCCATTTTTTTGCTGCTGTGCAATGTTGGTAGAACTTGGCGTGTTTTATTGATAGCTCTGTCTTTCACAAGAATGAAAGAGATAGCTTAGGGATCTCCGTGAAGTTAGCCGCACGATTTCATTATTATGAAATTTTGATAATGCTAATCGTTAGAGAGTGTTAGAGAGAAAAGAAAAATCATTAGAGAGTAATTAGTTTTTATGTAAAAGCAATTTTAATTTTTCGTGTGAAGTTGGCCCCTTGCCCGCAAAAACGGCCTGAGACGTTTTTTTTTTTTAATCCTTTGGTAATCGTTAGAGAGAGATTGAGAGATACACAAAATCATTAGAGATTTAATATTTTATTTGTTATTAAATCATTTCTAAGAGCGTGAAGTTAGCCCACCTCTGTGAATTTAGCCCCTGATTCTGAATTTTTTTTAATGCTCATCGTTAGAGAGAGTTAGAGAGAAAAGAAAAATCGTAAGAGAGTAATTTGTTTTATTTAACAAAGTTTTTTTTTGTGAAGTTGGCCCCCATTCCTGCAAAAATGGACAAAGACGTTTTTTTTTTTTTTAATTGTTTGAGAATCGTTGGAGAGAGACTGAGAGTTAAAAAAAACAGAGAGTTAATATTTTAATTGATATTAAATTATTTCTGAGAACGCGTTTTACCCTAGGACCGGATCAGGATAAAGTTTAGAAACGTGCCGCCTCGATAGGGGAGGGAGGAGAGGGGGGAAGGGTTAGTATATCATCGTCAGAATAGATGTTTATTTAATTGATGCATTTTTATTTGATATTAATATCAAATAAAAATGCATCAGTTAATTAGTATATTTGTTTTTATCCATCAACACTTTTCTCATTTTACTAGATTTAGTTGAAAGTGAAACTACATATCACTGACATTATAATTATTAGCATTTCGTCATATCACTAAACATTGTTGAAAGAAGACTTATTATACAAGAATATTCGACATGTACCTTGATTTCGTGGTATCCCTAGCGATTTCGTGAAATCCCTGGTTTCCTCATTTCCCTGCGACATACATACTACTGCCGTGATTTTTTTCACATATCCAAAACTAACCATTTAGCTGGCTGGCAGGGGGGGTGGGGTAACTTGATTCTAACAAAAATTAGCACTATATAGCTTAATATTACGCAAACGGATCCCTGAATCCAAAAATTGTTTTCCCACACAAACTCACAATACTTTTGAATGATTTCTTTTTTTCCAACGACAGCCCACACAAAAGGATAGGCTAGAAAAAAATAAGTTTCCACTTTAAGTGTAGGGGAGAAAAGTACCCTAAAAAAAATGCATGCATGATTTTTATATGTATATACCCATACCAAATTGGAGTTTTCTGGTACCAACAGTCTCTGAGCTAAGCCGCGGACGGACAGACATGGGAAACTATAAGGGTTCCTTGTTGACTACGAAAGGCTAAAAAATGTACTGCCCGCCGCCACCGTACCGCACGCCGTACCGCACGCTGTACTCCGTACTTACAACTACATAAGTCTGCATGTAGGTACAACAACATTATGCCGTCCACTGGTCACTTGCCTAGCCGCCTACCGCAAGGCTTCTATAGTAATATATTTAGAAAAATGGTTACCTAATTGATAAGTACTCTAAAAACATTTTTTTTTATACTAACATGTCCATCGGGGTCATTGTGGCTCAAGTACCTACAGTTTTTAGTAAGTAAAGCACGTAAATCATTCATTCTCTCGACATCTTGAATGATTTTGGGGGGGGGTTATGACCCCCAGGACCCCTCCCTCGGACCGCGCCTGCTACCGGGATGGCCAGGCGGCAAAGGCACTGGCGGCGAGGTCAGCGCCGACGCTGGCGTCTGTCCGTCTGCCACAGCCAATTTGCTCCGAATCTATTGGACCGATTAAGTTGAAATTTGGTAATTAGAGACACTTACTTATGTATTACTGTGACCCAAACATGAGTCGTAAAACGTAAATAAATACATTTTGAATATGGGGGCGACCCCCATATTCAAAATATATTTATTTACGTTTTTTGTGGGAAAAAAAAGTACCTACCTATAAATTATTTGACTTTGACTTTAACCGCGAGAGTGAGTGTGACATATCAAATGGAAGGGCTTCCTATGTAGTGATGGTCTTATTTTTTTTTCTTTGAAGTTACGAATAATTTACTTTTATTCAGTGCCGTAATTAGCTTTCTATGCGCCCGGAGCGAGCTGCTTTATCCACGCCCTTGAAATATTTTCTAATGATAACCGGTTTTGACAATAAAATGGATTGTCTATAAAAATAATCTATCATCCAAAAACTAAGTTTTTTAAACTTAATTTTAAGTACTTGGTAAAGTTTTGAATAAGGAAGTTCAAAGAAAAAACGTTTATCGTACCCGCGGACGCCTATCCGCAGTAGCCGTGCCCCGCCGCAACCACCCGGACCGAACGCCGACCGCGGTCCGGCCGCCGGCCGGTCGGTCGTAACTTGTAACATCGACATTCACGATTATTATTACGATCTCATCGTCTAATAATATTATGTATTTGTAAGACGACTATACGCGGACGACGCGTCTCCACACGTATAAATAAATAAATAATAGGTATTGTTAGTGGCCCTGGTCTGGTCATTTAGTATCAAGTTCAGTTCAGAACTTCGAGAAGCTCAATGGATTTCTCGTTAGTCATTCCATTATTTCCATTCCATAATGGGCTGATCGGCTCCGCTAAATAATTATGTACCCGTGAGATCCCGTCGCGCTCACGGTGCACAATGAGAAACGTAAGTTTATAATTCTCGCGGTAAATCTCTTTGATCAGCTTAAAATACCGCCACCAGAGTTAAGGCTCGTGCAAACAAACGCGAAATCGCGGGTGCGACAGGCAGCGGCACCTTTGTCGACAAAGGTACTGCTGCCTGTCGCGCCCGCGATATCACGTCTGTTTGTACGAGCCTTTATCACCCAACGTTAAACGCCAATGTGAATGCCGTTGACAAATACTCGAGGTAAGTTGTGGCTACACCAACGATTAACGTCCATTATCGCGATAATCAACGGCGTTTCCCGTTGGTGTGGCCCCAGCTTATGAGATTTGTCATATTTAAAAATCATTTAATAAAAACTTTGTATCCCCGGCAGGGGGGAGTGGGGGGATCTACTAACCCTTCCCCATCTCCTCCCTCCCCTATCGAGGCAGCACGTTTATAAACTTAAACCTGCTCAGTTAAAAAAAAAAAAACTTTGTTAAATAAAACTAATTACTCTCTAACGATTTTTCTTTTCTCTCTAACTCTCTCGACGATTCGCATTAACAAAAATTCAGAATAATTAAATCAGGGGCTAAATTCACAGAGGTGGGCTAACTTCACGCACTTAGAAATGATTTAATAACAAATAAAATATTAACTCTCTAACGATTTTGTGTATCTCTCAATCTCTCTCTAACGATTCGCAAACAATAAAAAAAAAAATACGTCTAAGTCCATTTTTGCGGGTAGGAGGCCAACTCACACGAAAAATTAAAATTGCTTTTACATAAAAACTAATTACTCTAACGATTTTTCTTTTCTCCCTAACACTCTCTAACGATTAGCATTATCAAAATTTCATAATAATGAAATAGTGCGGCTAACTTCACCGAGGTACCTAGCTTAGGGTGCTTAGTTTCACAGATAATCGCAAAAAAGTTGGACCGTAGTCGAACTGCCGTGGTACGAAGAGTATCAGTCAACTATGTTTTGACAGCTGCCGTAGTACGACCGAGTCTGTCTAGTGAAAGCTGAGAGTGAAAAAGAATGGCAAATTTAAAAAAATACGTCGTGTATCCCCAGATCAAGTAGGCTAAAAGACAACGTGTTTTTTTTTTCACTCTCAGTTTTCACTAGACAGACTCTGTCAGTGAAAGGGATTATTTAAGTTGTTTGGCAGACAAATTTTTCAAAGTTTCGATCCTTTAAATCTGAATAATTTTGAAAGCTATTGCTAGGTAATCCATTGCTTCATAAGTTCGAAAAATGTCAGGTCACCAACATAAATAACGCAATGAACTTTGTTGAACTGTCAAAATGAAACCCATTGCTACTGATATGCGGGCCAAAGACGTTCCGTTCAAGTAATTTGATCAAACAGACTGGTTCAAATAGTTTTGAGTGAGAAAAATTGATCAAAATGAGTTGTGTAATGGCATGAAGAATTAATAATTTTCGTATTTTTATTTTATCAAACTGTTTGAACCAGCCTGTTTGATCAAATTACTTGAACGTCTATGGCTCGCAGTGTGTTAAGCCGGCACCAGACACAGTCACATGAATACTTGTTTGAACACTTGTAGTTGTGAGGTACGGCAATAAATGTGAGGTCAAACTGTGATCAAATACCCAAACACACGTGCCTGGTATGTGTTCCATAAATAAGTGTTGAATGTTGTTGCTAAGTCTGGCACCGGCTTTACGCAATTAGTTCCCTGGTACAGTTTTGTTCTATTTGCCGACACATACCTACAGGTTGTCAACTAGTGTGATGATCACGCTGGACCGCGTCATGTCCGACCGTCGTCAGGAGCCTATTACTTATAATTGTAATGATATCTGAGAAACTTTTTCCAAATATGCAGCCCCAACCGCCTTGAATGCACGACACAATTTAAAAAGAGCCTTTGGTTTAGCAATAACGTTTTTTTCTGTTTGTCGATTTTGGCTCTTACATACTAGGTAAGTACTGTCACAAGCACTATTATCTATACACTAGGCAACTTTTTTTAAAGTGATTTTCTCCTACTGTATTGATTGTAATTTTATGTTCTATCGAACATAGTAATTTGGAACCCCAATAATTATTATCGTTATTCCACGAAAAAATCGTTATTGAATTTTGCTGGATGTATACATATTTTTGCTCGTGACTGTACTGCTGTACTACTTAAAATCCGCTTAGCTTATGAACCATTTTTCTTTCTGCAATAGAAAGTAATGTACAAGGCAGCAGAATATTATGTACAGTCACGGACTTTAATATGAGCCACTCGGCCCTGTTCGTATTTTAGTTCGTATTTTTTCGTGTAATGCAAATCGGGTTTATTCGGGTCTACTCGTACATCTAGACACAAAAAGTCTTCGTAGAAGAAGAAAATAATATTTCTTAACTTTACCGGTTGCAAAGCTAAAGTCAACCAATTGCAGGTCTAGCAACCGTAACCTAGCGACGATTGTTTTAGCGTAGCCATAGTAACGTTAGTGTACGAAGAAATTATAATATTAGTCATTTCGACAGCTTCGAAAGTAACGTCTCTGACATCAACATTTAAACTGTCACTGTCTTCGGTTAAGTTTTAAGAATTATCGAGTTAATGAGCTCTGATTCAAAGGAGGTCAGAATCAAATAGATTGGATAAACGTAATACAACATTGTACCTATTTATTTATCATTGAGAACTTATTAGTCAACCTCTATGGATAAGACTATTTCCGATTATTAGTAATATGTAATCTAGTTTACGAGCACGCTCGTTTCATTTGAGTTCGTGTTTAATCGTGTAATCTCGTGAAAGTTTGAAACTGCAAAATTGAAAAGCTTGGAAGTGGCTTATCAATTAAGTCCGTGATTGTACACATTAGGTATCTCAAAACCCACTGGAGGCAGAGAGTAGACACTAAATATCCTGGCACATTTACATGGCATGAAGCAGTTTATGTTGTGTTAGAAGAAGAAAACCTCGATAGGAGACCAAATATTATGTAAGTCTTAAATGTGAAAAAGTCTTAAATGTGAATAATTCAACCTGTAGGTAAAGATCGTAAGGAATGTCCATCGGTCACGAAGTTTGACGATACCTAAGTATTACGATACAGAAACTCAATATAATTAGTAAAAATATATTTATGATAAAACCAGGTCTAGGTGTGGGCAATGGTGGAACTCCTGTTCCGCCGTGGGCATATTCTCCCAAAAACATTGGCAAGCCTACACTCTGCTATCTATCACCAATGAAAGGAACATGCACCGAAGATGTCCAAGGCGAGCCGGCTCTGAGGTGAGAATTAATAATGGTAGAGACTCCAGACGTTTTTTGAGAAAACATGTGCAGGGCAAAAGCATGTTGTCTGAGTAGTTGCGACAAGACGAGAGAACATGCCACCGAAAATATATTTGAAAAGTTTCAGGTAGGGGTCCCGCGACCCCGTGGTTTGGAGTCCACTTTTAGATTTCGAAAATGGGCCTTAAATAATGTGATCTTCAGAGCCTTTTATTTTGGTATGATCGTCTGCGGCCTAGCCGAATATTCCCAGATGCCACACATGGATTGCCACCAGGTGGCAATCGGGAATAAAATTCCCAGTTGCCTCCGGGTGGTGACTGGGAAGTTATTGCCCCCACTTCAAATCGCTGTGCACCGCGGCGTGGATGCGGCGGCTATGAATGCCGTGATGGGGGGTTGGTACTGTAAAACTGTAAAAGGTCATAATCATAATACATAATATTATTATAATGTGTGCCTGAAACTTTTCAAATATGTACCTATATTTTCATTGGTCTCTCGTCATGCCACACCACATCTACTCAGCTATCAACTTTTCGCCCTGCAGAAGCTTGCTCAAAAACCCTCTGGGCTCCCCTACCCTAATTATCAATAAGTAATGGCTTAATTTTTTTTAAGAAGTCAACATTGTAATTGTTGCTTGTCATACACTAATATATTTATTTAACGAATACCCTTGTCTGTCGCGCGGCCTTTAATGCCTCTGGTCCGGTTGAAAACCAGCGTCAGGCACCTATAGCTGTCTGGCATTTTTGCTGAACAGGAACAGGGCCTTTTTAGCGCAGCCGTGAGCCGCAAACTCCCCTGATAATTTTTCTACATAGCACTTGGTCAATTTTTATTTGATTTTGTTACCTGTTGTAGTATATTCTAGTGTGTGCCTTTTAGTCTGTGCTAAATAAAAATATTTTCTTTCTTTTCTTGAAAAAGAATAAGTGAGAAAAAGTGAGAAAGTCTTCAAGGAAAAATCATTTTAGCCGGTTGAAATTTTAGACCCCTCTAACTGTGCGTTTGCACTGGCGAAACATTCACAACAAAACATGTTGAAATCTCTACTAGAGATTTCAACATTCACAACATGTTTTGTTGTGAATGTTTCGCCAGTGCAAACGCACAGTTAGTGGTTCCAGTGCCTCTAGGTACTAGTTATAGGACCAACCATTTAACAGATGGGGTTACAATCCGTACATGGACATGTGCGAACAGTACCAATGGAGTGGATGTGGCGGCACTCGCAACAAATTTGTCACAAAGGAAAAATGTGAAAAGATGTGTATGGCTCCTATACCACCGCAATGTACCGCCGATTCTGGTATCATGGACACGTCGATAAAAAGATCTTAAGATTAATTAAAAAGATCATGAATAATATTGTTAAGTTTTATTTCTTTTGTCCTTTTCCTGATTCCCTCGGAATGTTAGCGAAGTTTTTGAGCGTCCTGTAGTGGTATTCTGTTAAAATCTCACCCTGAAAACTTAGGTGAAGTGAGCTTAAAGTGAACTGTCACTCAATCTGACGCTAGGGATTGACAGCTCACTTCACCTAAAGTTTTCACGGCGAGGTGTCTACAGAATAGGCCGGCTGCTCTTGATCAGGCATGACAGTAGGTAAGTGATTTGCCGATAGTGTAGTGATTATGTACAACACTGTGTTGAGCAATAAACATTTGAATTTGATGGTCGATAGATTTATCGATAACTGATAAAAAAGACATTTTGTCGAACTGATTCGTGAGACATATCGACTCACTTAGAAGATTGTCTACTGACTTCATAGTTTGTCTTTTAACAACTCTGTTTTATTATACTGCTAATCTCACAATTCTCAAATTTTCAAATTCAAAATCTCAAATTATCTTTCGTATTAACTATTCCTTTGTCTATTGTGTCTTACAGATAGCGTAACCGTGCGTTTGCACTGGCGAAACATTACAAGAAAACAGACATGGGAGTGCTTCCAAATGGTTCCTTGCATCAATTTATATATAAAAAAATAAAACATCGGTCCCAGGGTTAAAAAGTTATTGCCTGAGAGAGTTTAAGAGCCCCTATAATTTTTTTGACCTAGTTCTATTTACTTAATTATTGGAAATCTATAAGATAGCGTCGTTCAGTTTGAGCTCGTTGATTTTATCTTGACAATTGCTATAGCCGCACATGAGGTCCAGGGTCTGATGATGGAGCTGGTGGGTGGTCACGGGCACTCCTCAAGTAAACCAGATAGCCCCGTCGTATGTGATTTCATTGGATACGTATTGAAAAGTTCTATTACACTAGGTGTTGTCCAGGGTCCGATGATGGAGCCGGAAGGTATCCATAGGAACTCCTCAACCAAACAAGATAGCGCCATTTTGTTTGGAGTCGTTGGCTTTGTCTTGACAAGTACCTAGTATAGCCCAGGGTTGTATCCAGGGCCTGCTGATGGAGCCGGATGGTGGCCATAGGAACTCCTCAACCAAACAAGATAGCACCATCGTGTTTGGACTCGTTGGCTTTGTCTTGAAAAGTACCTTGTATAGCCCAAGGTTGTATCCAGGGCCTGGTGATGGATCCGGATGGTACCCATAGGAACTCCTCAACCAAACAAGACAGCGCCATCGTGTTTGGACTCGTTGAATATGCATTAACAAGTGCTTTACACTAGGCAGTGTCCAGGGTCTGATGATGGAGCCGGAAGGTAGCCATAGGAACTCCTTAACCAAACAAGATAGTGCCATCGTATTTGAACTCGTTGGCTTTGGCTTGACAAGTAGGTACCTAGTATAGCCCAGGGTTGTATCCAGGGTCTGATAATGGAGCCGGAAGGTGGCCATAGGAACTCCTCAACCAAACAAGATAGCACAATCGTGTTGGATGATAGACGTGCGAGCAAATCCGTGTACTTAAGGCTCGACGAACTTACTCGCCCGTGTATCGTGTATATTTCTTACGTTTTTTGCAATTTGCAGGTCAGTATCAAGTTGTATGTTGATTTAAATATTATTTGCGACCGTAACAAATATGGATTTACAGAATTATAAACATTAGAATCAGCAATACAACTCTCTAAGTTCATAAGTACATTGAATGACGATTTCATGAAATACTCATTCTTTACAGTTACATGAACTTAAGGAGTTGTATTGCTGATTCTAATGATTATAATGTTTGTTACGGCCGCAAATAATATTTAGATCAACATACAACCTGATTCTGACCTGCAAATTGCAAAAAACGTAAGATAAGTGGGAGTGCCTCCGCTGCCAGCTCCCAAAAATAACGCCACTGGGAACCGGCAGTGACATTACTGCCGGTAGCCGATATTTTTAATCTCGGCTGCCGGCAGTAATGGCACCGCCGGCTCCTATAATGGCCACCGGCGGCGTGGCGTTTATAGAGACCCTTCCAGTATTCAGAACCCGAACTAACTAACCGTAACTACAATATGTTTTTCTGCATATTCTAGTCGTTTTTGGCAGTCGTAGGAGGTCACAGTTCTAATCTAACCTGACCTAACCTTTTTTGCGATTAAAATTATTAAACCTAATCTTACTAAAATAGTTCGGTTTCGGGTAGTACTTTATAACTGTATTACTGGAATATGGAAAAAAAAAATGCTCTATTACATGTTTTTTTAATTATGCCTACCCTGCCTATCTACTTTATGCCTACCATACGCTAAACTGACAACCAAAGTCAGCTCCGGCAGTCAATTCAGCAACCGGCGCCGACAGCGGAGGCACTTCCAAGATAATTTGAATTTCGCGGGCTACCTTGGCGCATTCACCTTAAACAAACCCAAAACGTTACAATCGAAGCTCGCACATTATCTCTGTTTATGGAAAGGATTTTTCCTAAGACAGTCTGTGTGCACTACTTAGTCTGTGGTTTGCTGTGTCAAACTGTCAAGTCTGTCAACGTCACATCGTACAGTCATGAACACAGTACATTTTTATCTATGAATCATTTCTGTGAATTCTGTGATCATTTCTGATCATTTTACTTGATTTTTTGTGGAAAATGAGCACTTTATTTTGAGGCATTGTCAAAAAGTGTTCAATAAATTATTCGTAAACTTGAAACGAACCTATACTCGGTCTGTTACTTCAGTAAAGACTGTCAATATAAAACAATGCGTGCGAAAAATAATAACGTTTGTTTAAACTTCGGGTATATACAATCCATTGTGGTTTGTGATGTCTCCTATAGATGAAAATTTGTGTTTATGAGAGGCAGTCGAATTAAATCGTTGTGAAATAGATATTTGGTGATATTAGTGATAATGAATCTACGAGTATTGTCAGTTTTGATGTGGAAACATGCGGTGGTTAGGGTACGAAGGTTTATCCACACAATTGTGGATTGTGTTTCTCCCCTAATGTTTTTCATATTATTATTTGCCATACAAGATACGCTGAGACCACCTAAGCCGCAAACAGCGCAGAGAGACCCAGTGGCCAACACGGTGAGTTTGTAGCGTTGACATTTTTTCTTGGATTCTGAGTTTTCCTTACAACAAAGTTATTATTCAACTACTGCTAAAAATTTAAATAAAATTCCTGAATTCTTAATCACACATGTCTATTACAACATATTATTATAATAAAGAATGCTATGCTGTTGAATTTACTTTGAAATCAAAGAAAATGGAAATCTTGAGTTTTTAACAAACTCTTTCATGGTTGACTTGAAGGTATGTTTTTAGTATTGAAATCAGGCGCGGTCGCAGCCCAAGATTTTGGGGGGGGTCACCATTGGTGCCGAGGAATATTTTTAGGGAAATGGTTACCTAATTGAAAAGCATTCTAAAAAATTTTTTTTTTATACCCATTGGGTCACTATGGCTCAAGTATCTACAGTTTTTAGTTAGTAAAGAACGTAAATCATTCAGTCTCTCGACAGCTTGAATGATTTTGGGGGTTACGACCCCTAGGACCCGCCCCCCCCCTCGACCACGCCTGATTGAAATATGTCTAAATAAAGAGTTGATTTTTTTTCATATATTCATGGATTTCTAAATATTATGAGCAACGGCAATGAAGTAGTTAAAATAGGGTAATTTGTCATTTCTGCAACAAATATTTCTGTGATGTGTTTCATCATTATTTACCACTAGGCATTATGAATAAAACTTGGCATCTTGGCAGTAGAGAATACCTGCCTTTATTACCTTTATTACCCAGTTACGATCGAAAAGCTCAGACTCAATTCTTGTGGTGCATTTCAAAGTTGGCATGAAGTCACAAATTGCAGATAAATATGTTGCCATTTTTTTAGTCGATTTTGCCTCTGTGCTTCAGAAAGCATGTTAACTCTTTCTTTTTTGGTTCTGGTTTAATTAAAAGCCTCTTTTTTTAAATTAGGATTCGCCCCGGAAGCCCACCCCAATATAGTTGGGAAAAGGCTAGTGGTATTGTTAATTTTAAAAAATCAGAAAGATGTGGTTCGTGATACTAACTACTAAACCGGATAGAGTTACCATTGGTCCCAGTCCCAGCTGTCATTTGTGGATCTTTGACAGTTGCTACGGGTCATCAGAAGCCCTAAAGTCTGACCGCTCTTACCAAGGGATATTGTATTATCCAATAACTGGGTTGTGGTGGGTGGTCAGATAGGAAGTCCCTCTATGTAAAATACTGGTATTCAGCTGCATCCGGTAAGACTGGACGCCGACCCCAATATAGTTGGGAAAAGGCTAGGCGGATGATGATCCTCTTTTTTTGCATATATTATTGCACTACAGACAGAGCCATATTTTATAATTCCTTTCAGTAATATTGATAAATTAATCAAAACCTTGTTAACCTTGACATTTATCTTGCATTTCCTGATGGAAAGCAATGAATAAGATCTATGATGGTCCCATAATTTGTTTCTGTTTTTTTCCACAAAACTGGAGAAAACAGTAAATCACTTTCTGATGATATAAAAATCATTTATTTGAGTTTCTTTGATTGGTAATCCAAACCAGCTTCAATAATAGGAATAATACAATTATTTTTTATTTTTATTATTTGTATTACATGAACTTGATAATTGTATTATTGAACATGTGTGTCAGCAAAACGGTCAGCTACTGTAATGTGAAAGTAGTGTAAAACTGCTTTCATATTCATTACAAGGATTAAAATCTGAGTTGGAAAGCAGTGGCGGTACCTATAACTATAGCTTGCGACTTCTTGATCATTTTTAACCGACTCCAAAAAGGAGCATATGTACCTTTTTCAATTTATTCAATTTGTAGGTTTTGTACAACTTTTTTTTTTAAATCCATATTTGTTACTGTCGCGAATCATATTTTAATCAAGATACAACCTGACACTGCTTATTAAGAATTGCAATGTAAGAAAATTTGAATTACGCGGGCTACCTTAGCAGGTGGCATTTAAGGGGGATGCCCCTTAAATGCAACCTTCAACACAACTATACTCCATTTGAGATAAGATTAGACATTCAAACAAACCTTTATACAGTCCACTCAACCAATTTTGACTTCTATACCATAGGCATAAGGCATTAAAAGCAAAAATGGTTACACAATACCAACTGTCTACTGCAGCTGCCATTTGTCATGCTACCAACGCAATAGAAGTCAAAATCGGTTGAACAGACAGTAAAAAAGGTTTATTTAAATGTCTAATCTTATTTCAAATGGGGTATAGTATATTTGTATCCAGCCAATCAATATCATCCCCCTCGCTTGGCGCTAGTCACAGATTACAATTATTAAATATAGGGCGCAAGCTGTCCTTGGTAGAAAAGTTTTTGGCATAAAGCCATGGAACCGTTGTCCCAACTTACCGAGTACAATTATTGCGTAAAACACGATCAATAGCAATCTGAATCATTTTGAAGGATATCAATAGCTTCATAAATTCCAAAAGTCTGCTCAACAACGTAAATAACGCAATGAATGTTGTTGAACTGTCAAAATGAAACGGATTGTGATTGATCGTATGTTACACAATTAGGGTGCTGAACAACGTAATAGGTGCCTAATCATTTAATAAGGAAGGGTTTTGTCTAACTGCATTTGTCTTACCACGACAGAGATAAAGCCGAACAGTATTTTTTAAACTCACCTAAATTGATTTTAAATTACAAGCTAGCTCGATACGGCACTACCCTACCTCAAATTTTATCTCGCTCGCACCATACTACTCGTGGCTTGAGTGAGAGCGAGACGGAGTGGGGTGCTGGCGGCTCTCAAGCCTCTAATAGTTTAGGTTATTGCTTTTTACGGTAAAAATAAGGGTAATTAAAAAAATATATATATGACGGAGAAGGGCCCCCGTGGTTGTTTTTAAAAAACGTGACACCAGCATTGCTGGCGTCACAATTTCCATGATCAGGGCTGTCACTCATCTTCGGTAGTCAAAGTAAACACAAGAAATACTTTCTTCAATTTATTCTCGAATTTTGAGGAGGTCCGATCGCTACGACGGCTCAAGTGAGAATGCCCGAGTCCGGCGTGCGCTCGGCCTTTTATAGCAAAACTAGGTGAGTCATTCATTTGAACAAAACACCTAGCATTGCGCAATAAAAATAGTTTTTACATTACAAATTATTACAATTTTGATAATCAAACGTTTTAAATTATTTTACAAGTTATTAGCATGTGTAAATCTATTTTTAAATGTCAACACGTGATATAAAAAATGACCACAATGTTTTTACTTCGGAAATGCAACTCTCTTACAAACAGAATACATTAAAAATAGTCTGTATCAATCATAAGCAATATTAATCCATTACTTTAAGTTTTTAAACGGAATCTATTACCTAATTACAATAAATAAATCTAATTTGATTTTGAGGTTATTCCGGACACGTGTTTTCGTTCCTTATTTGTTTTGAAGTGTGGCAACCCGCCGACACGGCCATTCTGACAGGCGGCGCGTGCTCTGCGCCTGCCTACATTGTGACGTTTGATGCTTGAAAAAAAACGTTATCCTTTTAGATAGGTATCAGTAAGCAACCCATGTTGCTTATTTTTATAGGGTTATTTGTTGCTAGAACAGTACACAAAGACATCTTAAGTGCACTGCCTTTTTAATTTAGCATCTGTGGTGTATACGTGTCTACCCATAGTTCCACAAGGCATCCCTACGGTATCTCAGGGTTCACTTGTGGATGCATCAAGGATCCGTGGTTAGCTCAAGGGTAACTCATGGTTTAGCTCAGAGGTACCACTCTCCAGACATTTTATTCTTGTAGATTGTGGTTGAAAATATCTTGAAAAATTTTAATTTAGCATCTGTGGTGTATACGTGTCTACCCATAGTTCCCCAAGGCATCCCTACGGTATCTCAGGGTTCACTTGTGGATGCATCAAGGATCCGTGGTTAGCTCAAGGGTAACTCATGGTTTAGCTCAGAGGTACCACTCTCCAGACATTTTATTCTTGTAGATTGTGGTTGAAAATATCTTGAAAAATAATGAATTTTGACTCACCGGTTTTAATCCGATGACGCGTGTTCATCGTCGTGAGTTATCTGGACTGGCTGGCCAGCTTGAGATGTGGATGGCACAGGATTAGGGGCGGTTGCGACGTTGTTTTGCGGTGTCTCGAGATCATCATCTCCCGCCGACATGGCACCTTGGTTTCCCGGTTGTGGTGCACGCCGAAGTTGGTCGTGGGCGATTTTTCTTTAATGAGGAAGTCACGGAGATGAGTTCTGGAACTGTGTTTGCTTTAGCGTTCAACAGTTCGATTCGTAAGCGTTCATCGCCTATACATCCTATCACCGCTTCCACCGAAAGTTCATCATCCAGTTGATTTTTCGTGACTCTTTTCCAGAGGACCCAGGCGCGGGACAAGAATTCAGAAATATCTTTGTTTGAGTCATATACATGCTCCCGAAACTGTAGTATATCCCGGGAGTATCTATTTTCTGGCTCAAATGTGGTGATCAGTTTTTCGCGGAACTCTTCCCACGAGGATGTTGTCACCAACCAATCGTCGATCCACATCTTAGCACGTCCCTTAAGTAATCCACACACTTTAGTGCGTAGGTCCAGGTCATTAAGTTTGTAGCTAGCAGCTGCTTTATCGATGTGCTGGCACCATTCTCGAACTCCAACATGACTGTCGGGATCGAATGATGGCAGATAGATGTCCTTGATCCTGATTCTTGGTTCTGGAGGAGTATACATCCGTTCGGACATCCTTTGCATCATTTGCATCATAAACTGAGGTGGGTATCCAATTATCGGAGTAGTTGGATGCATAGTCGTTGTGTTGGACGATCCAGTAGTGATGGGTACCCCTGGTCGGTATACTTCTTGATTGTAAGATGTGGGTCCCATTGGCATGAATGGTATCCCTACGGAAACTGGTATTTCCGCAGCGATTGGTGTATACACCGTGCCTGTGGAAATTCCCGTTGTGATGGGATGCACGGTGTTTAAGTTGTTGACTGGTACTCCTGAAGTGTTCAATGAGGCAGGGTCTACCAGCCTGGTACTGCTCTGTGCTGTTCCAGTTGTGCCAGGTTGAACCGTGGTCGTTGAGGATGTGGTTGGGACCAGAGCTTGTTCTGATCCCACTTCTGATGACGGAGAAGGGCCCCCGTGGTTGTTTTTAAAAAACGTGACACCAGCATTGCTGGCGTCACAATTTCCATGATCAGGGCTGTCACTCATCTTCGGTAGTCAAAGTAAACACAAGAAATACTTTCTTCAATTTATTCTCGAATTTTGAGGAGGTCCGATCGCTACGACGGCTCAAGTGAGAATGCCCGAGTCCGGCGTGCGCTCGGCCTTTTATAGCAAAACTAGGTGAGTCATTCATTTGAACAAAATACCTAGCATTGCGCAATAAAAATAGTTTTTACATTACAAATTATTACAATTTTGATAATCAAACGTTTTAAATTATTTTACAAGTTATTAGCATGTGTAAATCTATTTTTAAATGTCAACACGTGATATAAAAAATGACCACAATGTTTTTACTTCGGAAATGCAACTCTCTTACAAACAGAATACATTAAAAATAGTCTGTATCAATCATAAGCAATATTAATCCATTACTTTAAGTTTTTAAACGGAATCTATTACCTAATTACAATAAATAAATCTAATTTGATTTTGAGGTTATTCCGGACACGTGTTTTCGTTCCTTATTTGTTTTGAAGTGTGGCAACCCGCCGACATATATAAGACCTGTGAATTCAGAAGATGCAAAGTTTCATGATGTAATTTGAAGTATTTTACCAGCGGTTGTTATTTGAAATATCAGCTGTTAATAGTTCGGCTTATAGGTAACTTTGGATTTTTTTTCTATCGAGTAAATTGTATGTAATTGTGTTTTCGCCAAACATAGGACCTAGTATCAATCCTCAACTGTAACATATATATTAGGTCTTTACCTATGAAATTGCCGTTCTGCAGTACTGGCCATTTCAAATCAAAATAATTTTTGTTTGGCTAAGAATTCTAATTTCAAATTAATTTTATTTTAAAAACATGGATTTTTTTTTCCAAAAGTAGTCATTTCTTTATGGATTAGTGTTACATTTTCATCGCATTTCAATCTTTTTCGTCATCATGGATACGTTAAAAATTCGAGTAATTATGGAATATGAGTACCGTCGTGGCAGCAACGCGGCACAAGCGGCACGCAACATCAACGACGTTTACGGAGCTAACACTACAAACCAACGCACCACCTGTTATTGGTTTGCTCGCTTCCGTTCTGGAAATTTCGACCTGAAAAATGAACCTCGCGGTCGTCCGAAGACTTTGGTCGACAATGACGAATTAAAGGCGATTGTGGAAGCTGATGATACACAATCTACGGCTGAATTAGCAGCAGCTTTCGACGTTAGCGTCAAAACAATATTGGTCCATTTGCGTCAAATTGGCAAGGTAAAAAAGCTTGACAAATGGGTGCCCCACGAACTCAATGATCGCCAGCGCGAAGTACGCGTCGAGACGTGCCTTGCACTGCTCAACAGACACACAAATGAAGGAATTTTGAACCGCATTGTTACCTGCGATGAAAAATGGATTCTGTTTGATAACCGCAAGCGCTCAGCAAGTTGGTTGGATCCTGGTTCAGCACCTAAACAATGCCCTAAACGAAAACTTACCCCTAGAAAAGTGATGGTCACTGTTTGGTGGTCTAGCGCCGGTGTGATTCATCACAGCTTCTTACCAAACGGGGTGAGCATTACTGCAGATGTGTACTGTGAAGAACTGAACACAATGATGGAGAAGCTGGCGCATCTCCAACCAGCATTGGTCAATCGCTCGTCTCCGCTGCTCCTGCACGACAACGCGCGACCTCATACTGCACAGCAGACGGTCTCCAAGTTGCAAGAACTGGGGTTGGAAGCTCTCCGTCATCCGCCCTACTCACCAGACCTTGCGCCTACAGACTACTACTTTTTCCAGAATTTGGATAACTTCTTGGCGGGAAAAAAATTCAATACCCGAGAGGCAGTACAAAATGCCTTTGAAGAATTTGTTGCCTCCCGTCCAGCTGATTTCTTTAAGAAGGGCATCAATAAACTGCCACTGCGATGGCAAAGATGCATTGATTGCGTGGGTGATTACTTCGATTAATACAAATAAAAAATTCATGAAAAAAATTCGTTTAAATTTTTTCATACAAAACGGCAATTTCATAGGTAAAGACCTATTATTTATTTCAAAATTAATGCTGCAGTATTTTCTGCATAACGGCGGATCATGCTAAGCAATTTGAGGTAGGGTAGGGCCTGAATATTCAACGAAAGAGACAAAATAACCAGGCGATAGTAATGACTTGTTGACTTTCAATTGCTTGATAAGTATAACTCAAGCATGAGGCATAGCCAAAGTATTTGTAGACTTCTCGTTATGCTGGCAATTAGTAATGAAATGAGCTTGTTTATCACAGCTCATAATTATTATTAAGATTGTGAGCCCTGTATGTATGTTAATGATTCCTGGTAGTTTGATGTCGTCACTGTCACTGTGTGTAAGTAATATCTGGCAAAAGTGCTAAGTTAGTCTATACTCCAATTGAAATAAGATTAGACATTTAAACAAACCTTTTTACAGTCCGTTTAACCGATTTTGACTTCTATACCATAGGCATAAGGATGGCATTAAAAGCAAAAAAACTTACACAATACCAACTGTCTACTGCAGCTGTCATGTGTCGTGCCACCAACGTAATAGAAGTCAAAATCGGTTGAACAGACTGTAAAAAAGGCTTATTTAAATGTCTAATCTTATTTCAAATGGAGTATAGTACAAGATTATAGACCCACGCGTTGATAATTTTCATCATTATAGTTTCGCCATGTTCGTCTGTCTGTCCGCCGGCGCCGCTTAGCTCAGAGACTGTTAGTACTAGAAAGCTGTAATTTGGTATGGGTATATATTATATACTAGCATCCGCCCACGGCTTCGCCCGCGTGCACAGAATTATTTTTGCCTCTAAAAACGGACATTCCCTTTTTATTAAGTTAACCGATAGAACAGGTCATTTTAAAAGTACGAGTAAAATACCGATGTGCCAATTTTATACCAAACACGAGTAAAAAATTATTTTATAATTTTTTGAATCTTTCTAAATTAATTAATTACAAACAAAATAAACATTATTTTACCCTTTTCTCTATTATTTGTAATAAAACCATATTAAATATATTGGAAAAACATACAAAAGAGTACTAACTAGTACAGATGTAAAGAAATATGCTGTTTTTGTATTTTGAGATATCGATTTTTCATGGTTGTATCTTTGCTTAGTTAGATTCTATATTTATTGTAAATCATCTTTAGACCACAACCAATCACTAGAAAAAAAACCAAATCCAAATCTCGCGGTATCTAGGAGTTATTCACTTTTAAAGTTGTTTCTGATAATTTTGTTTTTAGGGTCATCACTTCATAAGAAATAATATTTTTTGTTAATTTGTAGGTTTAGTCCTAACGAGGGCGGACCCCTTTCCCGTACAACAAATTGCCCTTCAAAAATTCGTTTATTGTACGTCATCGTATTTAACGTCGTATGATATTAGTAAACTTACAAATATCCAAACAAATATCTAAACTGCTTAAATTATATATTTACAAAACTAGTAGGATTACTAGCATTATAATTCCGTATTCATTTTAATTTAATTTACTTTTTAACTATTCATAAAATAATATGAAAATAGTTGGATTTATCATTAACAATGTGAAAATCAATGAAATTGTAACTTCGATCAGATAACCATGTTATTATGTCCTTTATTTATTTTTACAGATATTATTTAACATTTTTAAATATTTCTTAAAAATAAATAATATAAAAAACATTTAAAAATATAAAAAAGAGTAGCCCACCGGTATCGGGATATAACATTTTCACAAAAAAACATTTAAAAAACATACGTCTTGCGCCAACCCTAGCGCCTAAATTTCAGAATCCTGTAAATTCTAGATACCATAAGATTTGGATATGATATTTTAAATCGGTACTTCTTGGTGCCAAAGCAACAGCTTGTATCGATATTGAATCCAAATGCCATGAAATAAGCCCATAAAAAAATAAAATCGAAAATATGTAAAATTCGTACACGTTTAACGATAAAAATTTAGCGTTTGCTTGATAATTTACTTAATATAAAGCATCAAGTAATTGCAATCAAAGATGTAACAAAAACGGATTGGATCTGAAGCTATTGCGATTTCTATGGTTTTTATGGAAACCATAGAAAAAATATTGGAAAAATTTATATCTCCCGATTGGGACGAAATTGTCAAACGGGTATTTTACTCTTACTTTTAGAGTAACCTGTTCTATCGGATAAGTTAATAAAAGGGGGATGTCCGTTTTTCGAGGCAAAAATAATACTGTGGCGTGGTATGTCGATAAAAAGTAGCCTATGTCCTTTCTCAGGCTCTAGACTATCTGTGTACTAAATTTCATATAAATCGGTTCAGGAGTTCTGGCGTGAAAGCGCGACAGACAGACGAGAGTTACTTTCGTATTTATAATATTAGTAAGGATTAATCACGCCGACAAAGTGGTACAATAAAATCAGGTACAAAGTGTATTAGGAAATGTTTTACAACTACAATGTTAAGTTTATTCTTAGAACTAGCGACCCGCTCTTGCTTCGCACGGTTTTTACGACTTGATGAAATATCGAGATTTCCTAATTATTTGTTACTTTAATACTAACGTAATAAACACATAAACCATCCGGAATAATTTCTCTAAACAATGGTGAAAACCTCATCAAAATCAGTCGCGTGGTTTAAACAACGCTGACATACAGACAAACACGAATAGCGACTTTAATTTATAATATCTATAGATGAATTCATGCCAACTACGGAACCCTTGATTGTGCGTGGTCCGACACCCACTTGCCCGATATTTATTTTTTTGCATCACTAGCTAAATTTCAGCGTTTGTGGGCCTAGAATCATAGTGTACTAAATTCATGGTAAAGGCACCCATAAACAGACGCGATATCGCGGGAGCGACAGGGGTAGCGCTGCCTATCGCGCCCGCGATATCGCGCCAGTTTTCACGAGCCTTAATAGTTTTCGCGTCGATGTCCCTTAAACTCATAGCACTAAAAAGGATTTTCTAAATAGGATAGAAGATTCCTGTTTGTTTTTTTCCTGTTAAATTTTCTTGTTATTTCTATTTGATTGAACATTCAGTTGCCAGGAAGTCTGAAACGTAGCCTAGATATCTACGAAAGAACCGTTGATGGTAAACAATCTCAAAAATTACTCTCTTCCGCAGGATATAATACCGCTCGTAGGGGATTTTATACCTCCGCCATATTGGATCATGTACTATCCCGAAACAATGTTCACCAATTCGCTCATGGCTGACGTGGGCGCTAAACTGAACCTGAAGCGGCTGAACTCCACCCTAGGTAAGTAACGGAGAGGATGAGAGGAGATCCCCACTATGACTGGTGAAGTGGTGAACAGAATTTCAGTCAGTCGAAAGTGTCCTAGCCAAGTAAGATATTGTAACTTACATCAAGCAGGCAAAAAAATATTTCGGTAACCTTTAGTCACTCAAGAAAGCGAATTTAGAATCAGTTTCAAAATTGAATATTGCGCATTTTTAAAACAACAGTTATTAATTTGGTCATTTTCCCAATTTGGTCGAGGTGCCCTGGCTTAGTTACTGCGACCAATTCTGCTACCGCCAAGACCTACCAATTAGGGACGGTTCACTCACAATAAAGTGGAGACATATCAACTCTGAAAGGGATCGTGAACGTATCGCCTTTCGCCTCGCTGTCAAACAGGCGTCAACCTAACGTAAGCACGTAACCAAAGAGGAGTTCTCCTGGTACTTCAACATCAGTTCCACTTCACCATATACATTGTGACGAGCATAAATTGCTTGGCAACCAGTAATCGAAACGCAACCCGTAAAATACTAATGAGTAGTTCCGGTGGCCATCTGTGGTCTTCATCATCAGTTCCACTGCACCAAACGGTGCTTTTCGAGAGCAACTGCACGAGTTACTATAAAAAATACCCAAATCGCTATAGCTATGCCTATAATATTTCCTCGATTTCTCCAGGATCCCATCATCAGATCATGACTTGATGACAATGGGACCATCTCGGAAGTATAACCTTTCAAATAAAAAAAGATTTTTTCAAATCTATCTAAGACCGAGTTATGCCCGAACAAACAAAAAAATATATAATACAATAGACGTAGATATATTTAGTAACCTATTCCGCTTGACTATTCTTCAAGAGTCATAAAAAACCCTGTAAGAAATCGACACGCAATCTGGACGCAAAGCTTTGCGTCCAGCGCTCGGTGTGGTAACACGTCGCGTTCTGGACTCTTGAAGAATAATCAAGCGGAATAGGTTACTAAATATCTACGTCTATTGTACTTTATAATGGATTTCCGCAAAGTCACGCCTGAATCAATTAACTAAAAAAATATATATAAACATCCGAATTGATAACCACCTCCTTTTAGAAGTCGGTTAAAAACAAAAGTCGTTCCCTAGCAATTATTTTTCTGCAATGTTACTTAATTTGATGTGCAGAATGCGTACCTACTTAACGGTTATATGATGGGGCTTTTTACACGTTGTAGGTATAATCATAGCATTGTTATTGCAATGCCAGACTATAAATAGCTACCGACATTATTATAAAATGATTCATTGTAACTATACGAATACACAACGAAAATGGTGCCGATTCTGTTGTACACCGAACTAAACTAACTAAACTATCATTAAAATTCTTTACTTTTGGCTATGAGAATTTTAACGCTATTCTGACAAAAAGAATCTCTAAATTTAAAAATTATTTTGACACAACTAAAATCGAATTTGATAATCGCGCCTCCACTTGGTATTTGTTTTCTCGCCTCTCGGGGCCCTACCCCGTGATTTTTTTTTAGAACCGGAGGCGCGCTGGGACATCACCTTCGACGTGTTTTTTTATGGAATTTTTCACATTTTGTATGGAAAATATGCAAAAAAAAAAAAACCAGCATGTTGAGCCTTAGGGGTTAATGGGCGTCCTAAACGGGGTCGAAATTTTCATTATTTTTGCGATAGGACCCACCATTTTCGAGATATAAAAAAAATAAAAAAAATCAGTACTGTTTTGCAACTGAAGTAATTTTATTCCACACATTTTTAATCGCGTTTAAAAATAGTCATATTTAGAGGATTTTAGATAAAGGACAAAATTTTTAGTTAAATCGTCAAATTCAGAATAGCATTTTCACTAAACTAATCTCAGTGCCATCTTAGTGCTGTCAAACTAAATTTGAGTTGTGTCATTTAAAGTCTATTTCAGAATGAGTTTGATCGTTTGACAGGACTAAACTAAATTTTTGTGATTTTTAGTTTAGTTTAGAGAATTTTGTGACAAGAGAATCGGCACCATTACACGCGATAAGTAGTTTACCCCATTCAACTCATTTTCATAGGCGGAGGAGGGCCTCAGACCAACAAAAAAACCGGCCAAGTGCATGTCGAGCCATGCACAATTAAGGGTTCCGTAGTTCGAATTTATAAAACAAACTTAACATTGTAGTTAAAAAACTTGTTCTATTGCCATTCAAGAATCGTTTGCAAGCGTTAACACGCGTGCGATTTCCATAAAACGGCTGTGGCGGTATCTACATCGCCACATGCGAACTACGCATCAAAGACCTGACGTCAGACAGACGTCACATAAATCCTGCATCGCGCAATTAAAGTTTACCGTGCAGTGGACATATATACGAGAACCCAACATCAATCGTTGGGCAGTTGCCCGCCAGACACAACACCCGTCTGTTCTATCCGTCTTTTCTATGGAGTATGAGTGAACTTTACACCCTGTTCCTCATACCCCTAAACGGCATACAATAATTGAATGCAAGTGTTGCCATTCAATAATTGCATGCGACTTCTGTTTATACCGGCGCCAGACACAGCAACACACATTTGAACACATATTTGAACACTTGTTGGAACACATGTGAGGCACGGGTGTTTGGGTATTTGATCAAAGTTTGATGTAACATTTATCACCGTACCTCACAAGTGTTCAAATAAGTATTCACATCATATGTGACTGTGTCCGGCGCCGGCTTTACACCAATGCAATTGTTGCGTGTTTCATTTAATACAATTTTATTTTATTGCTCACAGGTCCCTTAGACAACGGCTACTTTCCATTATCGAATTTATCTCGTCTGCCTGATTTTGCGGCTAAAATGAAAATCACGGAGGCTATCATACTGTTTCAAGTAAGTACAACAAGTGTTTGTAGATATAACTGTTGGGTATTTTAGTAATAAGTATTGCAACGCCAGCATTAAGACGCTGACAACAGCTAAACCGCGGTCACTGTCGGACTGCATAGAACAGAAAGAGAAGCGCGACGACACAACGCTTTTAATTTATTGTAAAATATGAAGCAATTATCGATTTACTCAAAAATGAGTTGAGAAATCGAAAACTAAAAACAACCAAGTTCTGCATTCATATAAGACGTTCTTGTTATTAAATACTTCATTAAAATACCAACGTACGTTGATACAGATATTTTGGATTAGAACTCAAGGTAAAAGGCTAGTTTACCGTTATTTTGTATCGAGATTTTTTTTTTTCAAATCGTTTTTTGGTGACGGTCAATTTCCAAGAAATATGGTCAAGATTAACATATATTTTTTCAGCTACCACAAACTAAAGATTAGGGATTTTTTTTGTTGTAAGTCAAGCCTATTTTTCCCGTTTTCCTGTTGTCAGCGCCTTAAGATGTAATTTATTATGATATCTGTGGCAACACTTCCTTTCCAACTGTGACTGACTCTGGTATATGGGATATATTGGTATATTGGTATATTGGATACACGGCAAACGCTAGATCGCCACAACCACCACCTAATTGGTACCCAACTCCATAATAGCACATGCAATAGCATTAGTGTATTGCAGTTCAGAAAGGCAGAGGTTACCGTGTTAGTTTTTAGGGATCCGTACCCAAAGGATGCGGACGGGACCCTATTACTATGGCTCCGCTGTGCGTCCGTCCGTCTGTCTGTCACAACGCTGTATCTTTTGAACCGTAATATGTGGACATTTTAAATCACGGCAATACAACAAATAATAAATAAAAAATACTTAAAGTTAAAAATTAAAGAGGAAACCCCTTTAATTTTTTACTTTAAGTTCATGTAAGTGTGTTGAATGAAAATTTCATGAAATCGTACGTTGGTATATATATATTTTTTTAAATAATATGTTGTTTTGACAGGATATGTCGGGCGAGACGTGGCCCTCCCGCCTGAACTACACCATTCGTATGAAGGTCGACTTCAAAACAGGAACGTACCAATCTTTGGATGATACACCAGGACCTCACAAGATGTTTGGTAAGACTTACACTTTTCTTGAAATCTAGATAAGTAGGTACCAAAATACCACAAGCAGTAATTTTTTTTTTTTAATTTTGTTACGTTTTTTGGCAATTTTCAGGTTGTATCTTGATTAAAATATGATTTGCGACCGTAAAAAATGTGGCTTCAGAGAATTATTGTCATTAGAATCAGCAATACAACTCCTTAATAGAAAAGGACAGAAGATAAATTATAGTTTAGTCCTGTCAAACTGTCACTACTCCATAAAAGTTTAGACTAAAAACTTGCATATTAAAATTACGTCAATTTACGTCAGGCGCTGATTAATTTGACACGACTAAACTAAAATTTATCTTCTGTCCTTTTCATAATAAAATAGAATGAAAAAGATGCACTGAACTTAAAGGGAATGGGCCCCTGCTTATGGGGTTCTGCCCTAAAGCCCAATAAACCTAAGATATATACCAATGGAAAGAGCTTTTCAAGGGGAACCTTTCCTACTAACATAACTTTTGCCAATTGTTAGTCACTTCGGAGTAAATGACCTAAATAGGTGTGAATACTTGGGCATCGAAGTTAAGGAATTTTTCTTTGTCCAATAGCCATAAGATATACATAAATGGTTTTAGCTTTTTGAGGGGAACCTTTGATACTAACATGACTATTGCCAATTGTTAGTCAGTTCGGAGTTAATGGCATATATAGATGACTACTTCGGTACCGAAGTTAAGGAATTTTCTTAACCCAATAGCCATAAGATATACACCAATGGAAAGAGCTTTCCAATGAGAACCTTTGCTACTAACACGAATTTTGCCAATTTTTAGTCAGTTTGGAGCTAGTGAACTAAATAAGTATTACTACTGGGGCACCGTAGTTAAGGAATTTTCTTGACCCAATAGCCATAAGATATACACAAATGGAAAGAGCTTTTTGAGGAGAACCTTTACTTCTAACATGACTGTTGCCAATTTTTAATCAGTTCGGAGTTAATGACCTAAATAGGTCACTACTTCGGTATCGAAGTTAAGGAAATTTCTTGGCCCAATAGCCATAAGATATACACCAATGGAAAGAACTTTCCATGGATAACCTTTACTACTAACACGACTTTTGCTAATTGTCAGTCAGTTTGGAGTTAATGACCTAAATAAATGTGACTACTGGGACACCGAAGTTAAGGAATTTTCTTAACCCAATAGCCATAAGATATACTCCAATGGAAAGAACTTTTCAAGGGGAACCTTTCCTACTAACATGACTTTTGCCAATTGTTAGTCAGTTTGACGTAAATGACCCAAATGGGTCTGAATACTCGGG
This sequence comes from Lithophane ornitopus, assembly GCA_948473465.1. Taxonomy (NCBI): domain Eukaryota; kingdom Metazoa; phylum Arthropoda; class Insecta; order Lepidoptera; family Noctuidae; genus Lithophane; species Lithophane ornitopus. The sequence continues at coordinate 2,194,703 of OX419630.1, read as the reverse complement.
CATCGAAGTTAAGGAATATTCTTGGCCCAATAGCCATAAGATATACATCAATGGCTTTATCTTTTTGAGGGGAACCTTTTATACTAACATGACTATTTCCAATTGTTAGTCCGTTTGGAGTTAATCGTATAAATAGGTGACTACTGGGGCACCGAAGTTAAGGAATTTTGTTGGCCCAATAGCCATAAGATATACACCAATGAAAAGAGCTTTCCAAGGAGACTCTTTGCTACTAACACGACTTTTGCTAATTGTCAGTCAGTTTAGAGTTAATGACCTAAATAAGTGTTACTACTGGGGCACCGAAGTTAAGGAATTTTCTTGAAACACCAATGAAAAGAGCTTTTTGAAGAGAACCCTTGCTTCTAACATAATGTTGCCAATTGTTAGTCAGTTCGGAGATAATGACCTAAATAGGTAATAAATTGCGCACCGAAGTTAAGAGCGCTATTACAAAATCGAAGTGCACAGATTTAGGTAAATTTGACGGCGCGGATGCGCTTGTGCGCGTCTAGTGAAGTAGACGCAACATGCAAACCGATAGGCGGCAGACGCGACGAACACACAAAGTTGATCCTTTCCACTTTACTTTCGAAATAAATCAAATTACTGTTATTTATAGTTCGTGAAATATTATTTGTATCGATGAATGTCATTACCTAGAATGGCTTATCTATTGAGTTACGATAGGGTCATAAAAATTTACGTGAATTTTAATTTATATTTTATACCACTAAACCGGCAAACTAGCATGCAACTACTGCTACTGGTAACATGTAACTGCAGTTACCGCGGCATAAAGACGCTTGTAATGCCAGAAGCATCACTTGCGAACGCGTACGCAAGTGATGCTTCTGGCATCACCAAATGATGTGCAGGCAGGATTTGTGGAATGCACAATGAAATGCGATGTATTTAATTGACTTTGTAACCAGTTTTAGCACAGAACTTTTTTTTTGTAAAAAAATGATTAGTCTAGTGAGGGCGCGTGCGAAAGAAAATTGATAAGAGAAGTAGGTACTGGCAGTTGCCAATTTTCAATACTTATTGTAATTTATTCAGCAATACAATTCCATTGATTGTTTTGCATTCATCGCATATAGACGTGCCCATCAATGCATAATATCAATAAAATAAATTAACGCTTGCATAAATAGTGACCTAGTTTTTAGTGTATTAGCGTGTTATACAAATAAACATTATAGTGTTATGTAAAAATAATGAACTGACTGGTCATATATTTTTATAAATGATGGAAGGTAGCCCCTTTAATCGGAGCACGATGATGCGCCGCAGCCCTCCATCGACACCGACCCCGGTACCGACACCAGCACCGACACCACGCCAACAACCAAGACAGGACCAAGATGAGACAGTTGAAGTTGTGTCCACTCCGGAGATCCAGACCTGGATGGGTTCTATTGAACAATACCTAAATGAGGTATGTGCCATTACTTCCGAGGGAAAGCTTAACACCGAGCAGAAGCTAAAAATAAGCCATCTTTGCCAGAAAATTGGACATGGAGTTTCGCAAATACCAGTCACTAAAGCAAAAAGCCATACAAACCCATACCTCCCTTAAAACCGTGACCGAAGCTCGAGACCTATCAGATTGTCTCATGGAGATGAACCGGACGATTCAGGAGTCCGGTACGAGGCAGGAAGCAAGATCTACATCTTTTGCAGACATGGTGAAAAAGGGGTCCAAAACCTTTGTTCGTCCTAATACTCTCAGCTCCGTGGTCATTTATCCCAGTGACAACTCAAAGACCAGTGACGAAACCAAGAACATGGTCCAAAAAATCATATGCCCTGGAGAAATGAAGCTGAAAGTACGAGGCGTCCGCAAAATTGGGAAAGGAGGACTCATAATCAGCTCTGAAACCAAACATGACCTAGATAGGATCAAGCAAACAGTCCAACTCACTTCGTCAGGGCTTACCCTCGACGAACCTAAAAAGCGCAAACCTCGCATTATAGTAATAGGTGTTCCCACATCAATGGCTGAAAATGAGGATTATAAATGTATTTTTGATCAAAACTTTACCGACAAACTACCGACGTCCCAAGATACATTTTTGACGTCAATCAAACTTAGCCACAAATGTGGCAGGAAAGATGCTGAGAACTGCAACTATATTATAGAAGTTCCAGCCGTCATTCGTAAGGCCCTCATCACACAGGATAGACTATTTATTAACTGGACGTCCTGCCCGGTACGAGACTTTACTTTGGTGACTCGATGTAACAAGTGCCAGCAGTACGGTCTTGCAGCCAAGACATGCAAAATTGCTGCCCCCACGTGTGGACATTGCGGTGAAGATGGGCACACTATCCAAGACTGCGCAAAGAAAGCCAATCCGCCAAAATGTGCTACATGCTCGCGCTTTAAAAAACCAGCGAACCATAAGACGGGAGATACAGATTGCCCGGCTAAAAAAGCTGCCGAATACAGGTACATTAATTCGATAGATTATGAAGGCGCCTAAGAGCGCCACATACTTGTTTATATTTTAGACTTAATCTATTATTGTTATTTAATTTAGTATGGATGATAACTTAATTACCGATATAGATAACACATTTTTAACTGTGTTAAAGACATGTGACGCTGAGGATTGCAGAAAATATCTTTCCGAATATCAAAATTCACTAACCATACTGACCCAAAACATTCGTAGTATTTGTAAGAACATAGATAGCTTTAACATTTTTCTTCATATACTTAAATTTGATTGTGATATAAATAATGGTACTTACCGAGTGCTGGTTATCGAATCGCTACGATAACCTCCCAGTAATAGCGGGGTACAACTTATTGCATACTAAAATAAACCACAATCAAAATGATGGTGTGGTAGTCTTTGTTAAGGACTCGTTAAAGGTCACAGTTGAGGAACATACTCTACAAGATGCTATGAGTAATTGTTTAGTCATCAAAATTGGTACAACCACAGCTTTAATTGCTATTTAAAGATCCCGTTCCGCTAGAAACTTAGATTCTTTTAACGATTCCTTAAACCAGATCTATCAAACACAACAACAAATCCTTTTAAGAATGTTATACTAACAGGTGATTTAAATATAAATATTGGCTCTGAAAACTACGATGCAAGGACCCAAGATTACATTAATATCTGCTCATACCATGGTTTTCTCCCCGCTCACACGTTGCCTACTCACCAGAGCGGCTCCTGTCTCGATCATATGATGATCAAGACCAGCCTATCATATATTACGCTTGTTACTAACTCAAGAATTACTGACCATCACGCTGTCCTACTTAACATAAATTTAACGGTGCCTAAGCTAAATCGTCCCCAGACTATGAGCAAATTAAACACAAACAAACTCGAATGTGATTTACGCAACCTTGATTTTAGCCCAGTTTACAATACCGCTGACGCTGATTTGGCTTTATAGTACTTAATAAAACATGTCCAAGAAGCAATATTACGTAACACGACAGTTTCGATGGTAAATAAGAAACTTTATAATATTAAACCTTGTATTACTCCTGGGTTAATTCGGTGTATAAGACACAGAGATAAACTTCATCATAGATCAAAGAGATACCCTGATAATCTAATAATTCAAACCACCTATAAAAGATACAGGAATTTCTGCAATAATCTCCTTAAGAATTTAAAGAATAGCTACGATAAAAATGAACTAAATAGAGCAGGTAACAATAGCAAGCAACTTTGGAAACATATTAAAAATGTCACCAATATGTCTAAACAGCGTGAATCAAACTCGGGCTTACTGCTTACTAATCCTTCACCATTCTTGTCAGCTAACAATGTTAATAACTATTTTGTAAATGTTGGAAAAACTCTTGCCGAACAGATCCCGAAACATAATGACCAACTGTCTTTCCAAAAGTCAAGTAATAGCTGTAACCCAAAATCTTTTGCTATGATAGACACTGATGAAGATAAAATAACTCGAATAATTTCTGGGCTAAAAGATGACTGAGCTGTTGGATGGGATAATATAAGCAATAAGATCCTTAAACTATTTAATCGTATTTTTGTACCTCCCTTAACGCATATTTTTCGAATCTGTCTTTCCGAAGGAATTTTCTCTTTTTGTCTCAAAACGGCAGTTGTAATCCCTATCTTTAAATCTGGAAGCAAAGACTTAGTAATAATACTTATTAATAATACGACTTATAAATAATTATAGGCCAATATCCTTACTCCCCTCAATATCAAAAATACTAGAGAAAATTATAAACAGTATGCTAGTTAACTACCTACCGAAAAAAAACAACTTTTTATACCCGGCACAATTTGGTTTTAGAGCTAAACTATCGACAGCTGATGCGGTGCATAACCTGACTGATTATATTTCACAAGAACTCGGCAAAGGAAACCAGTCTCTGGGAGTCTTCCTTGATTTAGCCAAGGCCTTCGACATGGTGTCTGTTTCTGTTCTGCTAAACAAGTTAGAAATCTTAGGAATTAGGGGAACGCCGTTGAAACTATTTGCTGACTATTTGGACGGCCAAATAAATGAAATACCAGAATTCCAATCATATTTAATCACTCACATTTAAAGCTCTGTAGCTCCTTTCGTACTAACGATCAAGAGATGTCTTCATAATAAGAAATATTCTTCTTGATGAGATCTTTCCATTGGTATATATCTTAACGCTATTGGGCTCCAGGGCAGAAACGCCCAATCTCCTTTAGTTTAGTTTGTGAGCAACAGAGTCGGCACCATTAAAAACTTTATTCAAATTTTAAATAAAAAAGAACTTCCGAACCCAAAATTAATTATGAATAACATATCAAACTGAATTAAGTACTGAAACAAGTCTTCACAATAACATATAGATACAATTCTCGTTGACCGTGACAAAACATGTACCACTTTTGTGTATTTTACCACATGGCTACGCAAGGTCAATTGAAAACTGCAACGTAAGCCGCAGACGATGCCAGTAACTGGCGTAATTACGACTTAGGGGGCGGGCACGAAACCAGCGGCGAGGAGCGATGGCCGAGCGAGCGGGGCGGTGCGGTGCGGGAACATTCGAGGTTCCCGCGCCGCAAGACGCATGTCGTGGCCCGGCCCTGACCTAAAGGCGCTACCCTAACAGGGACACCGTAAAACGTTCATTTTTTCGTCGCGAAATTAGCCGTATGTTACATATTACAAGTCAAACAAAAAATACAGTGTATAGTAAAGTAAATAAAGAATAGAAAGATATTTTATAGAAATTACCAAGAATTTTGAAAAAAAAATCGCAAGAAAGCACATGAAAGAACGTTTTCGTCAATATTTTGAGCGACAACTATTAATTTTTTTGTAACTATAAAAAAGGAATTCAACTAAAAAATAATGTAATTTTTTTAAAACTTATTCATGTTTTTTTTTTATTGAATTACAACTGCGAAATAACTGTCATTTTATTGGTGGACACGAGATTTAACGAAACTCAAACGCATCGTCATTTTCAACCTGTCGCTTCACCTGCAATACCTAAAGATTTGTTTATTACCGTGCCTTAAGGCGGATGCGCTAAGGTATTCAGATTTTCAAGATCAACATACAACCTGATACTAACCTTCAAATTGCAAAAAACTTAAGAAAATTTGAATTTCGCGGGCTACTCTGAAGCTTTCGCATTAAGTTAATATTAATGTTGTATTTTCTATAGGTTTACAGTATGCAACATTCATGCGCATCCAATGGGCGGTCGACACAAGCTACATCACGTTAGTGACAGGGAATGAAGTGCCTCAGGTGAGAATGTTTTAATAAAAAACACAAATGCCCGTTTTCACTTATACTGGCGACACTTAATAAAAGCGCGGTGTTGGATTTCCTAAAATTTCATGAAGTAAGTTCAGGTTAATGGGAAATTAATAATAACCGCCGCCCGCCGTATCTCTACGTTAACGTCGTGGTGCTCCACAAGGCCTACAACGTTCTTATATTCATGAAATAAGAAATAATCTATATAACATGAAAGAAAAACCCTGCCGATCCGAAAACGGCACATAGATACTGCAATAACATTACCAGAAAAATAAGAAATATTTTTTTATTGAAGTTAAAAAATGCTGTTTGAAATTCACATTTTTAGTACCAAAATTACCCCAATATCATTGTAAATTAGCAAATTTTCTGCAGAGGTCCTATGTTATACCCGCTAGACGAAGGCCGCCCGCTCCTCATGTAATAAACCCGGTAAAATACCCGATTGAAAAAATTGGGGCGATTTTTTTTGTCATTTTTCAACAAAAAATCACTTAAATAGACTCAGTATGATTCTTAACAACACCCTCACGGATCGGACAGGGTTTTTGTTTCACGCTGTATAAAAGATTAGAAAATAATAAAAAAAAACAAATTTGACATTCAGTCATTACACCTGTAGCAAATCTGAATAGATATTCATGTCCACAAAAGCTAATACGAAAATCAAACGCGTAATGTATCCTTTCCATTATTATTGCTAAAGCATTTCGCTACGCTACATTACAAATGCCCTCAGAACAAAGGCCTTTCAATGTAATTCATGGCAAAAAACAATGTCGATTGTATTCAACAGGATACGGTCAATCGGTCATATGGCAAGCCTGTACCCACAGTATAATAAAGTAACAGTATTATATATCGGCAATGACCTTGAAATAATTACCTACGGCCACTCGGTAGATAAAAATTTCCGCTACTGATAAACACTGAGATTTCGAAACGCGTAATTTTTGGCGCTTTTCTTTGAACATATAATAGAAAGAAAGAGAAATTAGTTTATTTGTCACAAACTCGCTCATACAAAAATACTACTACTCATCATCTTCTGCCTAGCCTTTTCCCAAGTATGTTGGGGTCGGCTTCCAGTCTGGATGCAGATGATTCTATCTGCCTGTCGCTCCATGTAAAATCTGTCCTCCACAACCCAGTAACTGGGTAATACGATACCCGTTGGAAAGACTGGTTGTCTGACTTTCGGGCTTCAGACGACCTGTAACGACTATCAAAGATCCACGAATGACAGCAGGACCAACGGCTGAACGTGCTTTCCGAGACACGGAGGAGTTTCAAAACTAAAACTTACAACAAAAAAATACTAGGTACTAGGTACTGTTACTTATTTATACTGTTCCGTAGCTATGACAAACCATGCAATTATCTTATCACCGGCAGATGAATGCCTGATAGTATCTTTCTGAACATCCTATTATAATACAGGGTCACAGGGTGTCAGGGACAGCCCTCCGCAGACTGATGGGATGAATTCAGCGTATCATACTAAGACAACCGGAACATGAAATTATTTCAGGAACGTTATGGGAATCCAATAACGTGATTTGATCAATGTAAATTCTGAGCTTCACGCGTCGTTCGCTATAGTATTTTAACATCCATTACTGGTTTTTTAATTCTAGCTGTTTTATTTACATGAATGAAGTGCTGCGTACAGAGAATGTAATTTAACATTGAAATAATGGAATAGTAACTGAAAAATAGATTTAAAAAAATGAAAACTTTAATGAGAAAATTTACGGTGGAATATGATTCAAAATAAGGAGCTGAATGTCCCCTGTTAATTTGCGGAGGGATGTCCCTTACAACCTGTATATTACCTGTGTATTCTCCGATGGAGAGGTGCAAGGTGCAACTACAAACAAATCTATTTTCTTGTTAATTTTGAAATTCAAAGTGCCCTTTATGTGTGCCTAATTAAAATAAATGACTTGACATTGAAGGAGAAAGACCCCACAACACCCTAATTGCATAACACACTTTCAATCACAATCTGAGTGATTTTGAAGGGTATCGTTAATCCATTGCACTATCATAATATTGTGTTCGAAAAATTTGTCTGCTCAACTAGGTAATGAATGTTGTTGAAGTGTCAAAATGGAACCCTATTGCGATCAATTGTAACTTTATGTGTGTTAGCCAATCACCCCGCTGGTTTGGTACGATAGTAAGACATGAATAGAAAAACGAAAAATTCTTGCGGAATGTAACTTCATATTTAGCCCTAAAATATATGGACGGTGAATGATTTCCTTTCTCGTAATGGAAAAGCCCACTTTGCCCGACACTGGTATCGAACCCAGGTTCCCTTGTTAAGCAGTAGTGATGGATTAATTAGCATTCGCATTAATTGTGAGCAAGTGAGTTCTCATTTAGCAAAAGAATGCATTTGCGAAATTCTGTGAAATGCTAAGTGAATTTATTCATAATTTTTCATACTATGATACGTCAGAGCGTCGACGCACGCAGCGGTAGATAAACTTAAATAGATAATACACGCCAATATGTACGCAATAAATACATGCCAGGAGACGTCCTAAGGCGAACGTACTTTTTAATTCGCTTAATAACAAAATTCACATACTTCATTATTATCAATTACCGTCATATTAGCAATTAGCGTAGCAATAGCAATTATCATGCTAAGACTCAAGAATTCACATGCTAATGAAATTAATGCAAAATCGCATTAATTGCCATTACTATTAAGCAGTTCCACTTTCGACCAGCACGCGTAACATGACAACCATAGAGTCTGACCAACGAAGCTGACCACGAATCATTATCTGTTGAATATTTTACTTCATTTCTAAATACATTAGAACATGTCAAATCCTACTAATATTATAAATGTGAAAGTTTGTGTATTTGTGTGTTTGTGTGATTTTGTATTTGGATGTTTGTTACTCAATCACGCAAAAACGGCTGAATGGATTTGGATGAAATTTGGCAAACAGATAGTTTATAACCTAGATTAACACATAGGATATTTTTTATCCCGATATTCCCACGGAATCGAGACTTACGCGGGTGAAACCGCGGGGCGCAGCTAGTCATTATATAAATATGAAATACTGATGTAAGTATCGCATAATATGTCTTGAATAATAAATAGTATCAACTCTGTTTAAGCAGTGGGTTGATAGCTCTTGATTTTTTTTAATTGCCACCGTTTTTCTCGGACAGCTTTCGTTGGACAGACTCTAGAAACGGGTTTTGTCAACAGAAGAATATATAAAATGGCAGATTTTGAGTGTTTATTTATCTGTCATTTTGTCTATTCTTCCGTCGACAAAACTCGTTTCTATTGTGGTCATGCTAAGCGTGCGTTTTCATGAACAATTGCTTGTTAAATCCCACAATGGAATTTAGCTCTCGCGACGTGAAACTCGAAGTGATTTTGCAACTTTATTTTGCCACTACCAAGTTAAGAAATTGACTAAGATTTGGTACGGTGCAATCAGTTAAAATGTTGACAAACTGCCCCCTGATTGCGTAACACACAATCAGTTGCAATGTTTCATTTTGACAGTTTAACAACATTCATTGCATTAATTACGTTGTTGAGCAGATTTTTTAGGTTCCGTACCCAAAGGGTAAAACGGGACCCTATTAATAAGATTCCTCTGTCTGTCTGTCTGTCCGTCTGTTACCAGGCTGTATCTCATGAACCGTGATAGTTAGACAGTGAAATTTTCACAGATGATGTATTTCTGTTGCCGCTATAACAACAAATACTAAAAAACAGAATAAAATAAATATTTAAGGGGCTCCCAAACTACGTGATTTTTTTGCTCGTTTTTGTTCGATATTGATAACAGCAACAGGTAGATGCTTCAAATATTCACAGAATATTCAGTTATATTCACAGGCAATTTTTATTACATCTTAAACCATGGATATTGGATACCCTAGATTAATTATATAACCAAACGTCGACTGACATTTATCATATAACGTTGACGTTTAAATGATATGGTCAATTTTAACTGGCCATATTATAAAACAACCATTCCATGAATTGGTCGAACGCTTCATGAAATTATCAAGCCAAGATCTGGCTAAATAACATTAACATAACAATAACATTTAAATAAATATTATAAAGTAGTAAGGCAGTCTTTTATTTAAATTTCAAGTATCAACACGAAAAATCGCACTATGTAGGTACAGGGATTTTTAGTTTGTTAAGTACTTTGTTAAGTATTACAAGACAACAAAAATAAAACAATGTTACTTAATAAAATCAGAGTGATATAATGGCCAGTCTTATCGCAGTCAGCGATTTCGCCCAAAAATGTGATCCGAACCTTAGGACCTTACATGGGCAATTCATTGCGCTATTCTTGGCAATTAGGGTCAATACGACCTCTCAGCATTTCGGTAGCATTGAAAAAGGAGTCATCAGTCAGGATCATTCACCGTCCATACATTTTTGGGCTATAAATGTGAAAGCCAAACAAAAATAAAGATATATTCCGAAAGATATATTTTCCCTTAATGTTTATTACTACAAGCTATTACTTTAATTAGACTACTATTAATTGAATGATCGCCTTTACGGCAATTCGAATATTGTCTAAAAATTGGCAAGAATTGAACAATTTTAGTTTCCCGAGTGAGCACAGCGTAAGCTAATATTCGTTTGATTCTTGTTGTTTTATATTCAAACAATCGTTCGCTCTGCGCAGGCGGTGTCCCTCCAAGAGTTCCCGTACTACTACAGGCGTTTGGACGAGGTGTCGGTGATCTTCTGCAAGATCCTCATGGTGTTGAATTGCCTCTCCTTGTTACTAACCTTCGTGTTCCTTATGGGTCGTCTGCTCCAGGAACGAGCCTCTGGCATTCAAGTGAGTATCAGCATCTGCCCATCCCATATAAGGTTGGCTTTCCGTCTAACCGCATACAGCGGAATATCAGAATTTTTTCGACGACTCGAATCTGACGTTCAAAATCTAGGTGCTGGGTAAAATGATACCCCTTGGTTAGACTGCTAAAGGCAATTTTATTTATGTAATTATACTGATTTTCAGGTTGTCTTTAGGTCAGTTAAGGGTCCCGCAGACAGGCACGACGCGACGGCGCGACGCGACTCTGGCGGAATAATTTGTATGAAAAACTTCACCAACTTCACAATTGTGTTACCGGTTTCGCGTCGCGCCTGTGTCGAGCCTTTACTGAATTTGAACTAATTAAAAGAGAAAGTGTTTATATAAACTGTATAGTAATGGTAAGTTACTCTGAATGTGAGATTGAGGAATGGTGTCGTAATTAAGACAACATTGGGGTTTAATAAACGATGTACGGAGTGGCTAAGATTAAAAACGGTATGCTCTGAATGTTTGGCCCCGTTCCCACTATGTCGTGACGACAGATTATCGTGTCGTTTGAAGCATCGTGGCTTGTGTATTTAAATGGTGTTCACATATAGGACCCACGACTTTTTCAACGTAAATGAAACAATAAATTAATCGTCACGACATAGTGTGAACACGCCCTTAGATGGATTGGTCATACGAATCGTTTTCGAAATTCGAAGTTGATTGATGGATTCAGGGTTTTCTGAAATGAAGGTCACTAGGTGGCAGCGCTGAGACGTCAGGTCCGGGCACCTGTCAAAAGTGTCGAAGCGCCCTTATTTTCTTTAGTCGTGACTGAATGATGAACTTCATCATATATTTTATTTTTAATGTCGAATGGAACAACTCTTGTCAAAATGGCCCACTGGTGGCGATAATTTTCATGAAAACCCTTATTAAGCTCAAAACACATACAAGGCGGGTCCGTGTCGGGAGCGGTTCGGGCGCGGAGCGGGAGCCGCGCCCGCCGCTCGCCACCACAGACAGCGTGCGACGGGAGCGGTTCGGGCGCGGTAGTACGGCGGGCATAATAAATCGTAATTCAAGGAATTATATGGATGTCAACACTCAGAACGCAGGCGCGGGTCGTGCGCGGAGCGTGTCGTGTTGTTTTGTGAATATGGATGGCGATGGATCTCTGGATTTTGAAAATTTCAAATATGTCCGCGCCCGAACCGCTGCCGTCCCGCGCCCGCGCTGTGTGTGAGCACTATTATAGCGCGGCTCCCGCGAAGAAAACGACCCGACCCGCTCCCGACAGGTGCCCGCCTTGTGTGTTTTGAGCTTTAATCATGCCATGGAGTCTGTTTTCAAAATGTTTACCGACCGAGTGTCGGTCATTCATCTATCGATATGGATGATCGAATATCTCTTGAGGCGATCAATATCGACCGCAATCTAGTTATAGTTTTACACACAATTAAAACCTTCCTTTTACAGGAGCTGATGAAAATGTATGGGGTGTCCCCGACAGTTCTAGGGCTGTCTCATATTCTGAACGTGTTGCCATGCGCGCTGGTCTTTTCCATCGGAGGCGCCATGCTCTTGATGCCTCTGGTACCGCACACCTCAGGGTTCCTCATATTCCTGATGCTACTGCTGTACTTCAATACGATTGTCTCAATGGCTTTCGCCTGCAGTTACATTGTGTCATCGAGTAAGTTTTTTTTAGTAAAAAGTTTTTATTTTTCACGTTTTTTATTTGTGGTACCTATCCCACACAAATTCGAATACCACTGCCTGCTGCAGCGACGGAGTCGCATAGAACATCGTCTACATAAACCAAGTGGGGAAAACATACGTAATATTGAAGCTAACTCAAAAACTACGCAAGCAAAGTTAATAAAATTTATAAGGGACCACTTTGGGAATGTCGAAATAAAAAGAACTGGCGAAGTGCGAGTCGGACTCGCGCACGAAGGGTTCCGTACCATTATCTATAACATGGCAAAAAAAACGTGTGTGTTGTATGGGAGCCCCCTTAAATATTTGTTTTATTTTGATTTATTTTTAACGTGAATATATAACTAAATATTCTGTGAATATTTCAAGCGTCTACCTGTTGCCGTTACCAATATCGAGCAAAAAAATCACGTTCGTTTTATGGGAGAATCCTTAAATATTTATTTTATTCTGTTTTTTAGTATTTGTTGTTATAGCGGCAACAGAAATAAAAAAACTGAAAATCTGTGAAAATTTCAAATGTCTAACTATCACGATTCATGAGATACAGCCTGATGACAGACGGACAGACAGACAGACATCGGAGCCTTAGTAATAGGGTCCCGTTTTACCCTTTGGGTACGGAACCCTAAAAAGATTTTTTTTTAATCGGTTCACAATTGACGAAAATATCGATGAATATACATTTAAAAAAAAACATAGAAAGGCATAGACCCGCCTCCTTTTTGGAAGATACGGTTAAAAGAATATTTACATTTCAGAATTTACATAAACATAACATAATCAGCCTATAACGTTCCCACTGCTGGGACACAGGCCTCCTCTCTGTGAGAGGGAGTGGGCCGTAATCCACCACGCGGGCCCAGTGCGGGTTGTTAGATGTCACAATCATGTCTTCGAATTTTTGGTTCTAGGACATGCCTGTTTCCTCACGATGTTTTCCTTCACCGTTTTGAGAACAGTGGTGATGAAATAATTTACACAAAGTAAAGCGCCTGTCTGGGTTCGAACCTACGACCTACAACTCGTAAGTCGCGGCCTTTACCACTGGGCCACCACTGCTCAGAATTTAACCCTATCTTATTAATTGTTTTGTCTCCACAGCGCAGTATGGAGCGAGCTTGTCCGTCCTGGCGTATATTTTGCTCTGGATACCAGCGCGAGTCACGATCAAAAATCTGTACGGGCCATTTGCGACCGGCTTCTTTCCACATATGCCAATGATCTGGTTTTGGGCAGAGGTGGCCGCGCTTGAGATTTATGGTCAGTGTATTTATAATAAATACTCCTGGAATACTAAATCGAGGCTCGGTATATTCCATGTTGAGTATAATGCCTACAACATCGAAATTGTGTTGTCAGGACTTCAGGAGGCTTAAAACGGTCACTTTAGCTGAATCATGTTAATATGAAAATATTATGAATCATCGTAAAATGTCACAAACTGACAATTCATAATATGATCTGCTTGTAATTCATATTACGAAATAATTCACCTGTTTGACAGTTTTCTACGGATATTCGTAAATAGGTCCACAGATTATGAATTTCTTTTAAGTCAAATTAGAGGAATTTCTAATGACAGCTGGGATTCAGAAAATGAATTGCTTTTAGAGGAATTGCTAATGTGGCCGGTTTAGGACCCCTGACAAGAGTTATAGAACTTATTACAAAATAAAGCAGAGTAGCTCGATTTAAGAGTCCAGAGGTCGTATTTCTACAACGAGTTTCAACAGGATTGACATAAGCTTTTCGATAGCTTATGTCAGTCCTATACATTTTTGCCTTTTCCATCATCGTTATCGCTGATAGAATGTCACTTTGATTAGGGACTCTGGAGTGCAAAAAATATAAATTCGCAACATTTGCTTATTTCCGCCTTTTTGTCGCCATTTTCTTTGCAGTAATTTCTTTGTGCCATGCTTTCATTTTGCTGCTGTGCAATGTTGGTAGCATGGCGTGTTTTATTGTTAGCTCTGTCTTTCGTGCTCACTATACCACAAGAATGAAAGAGATAGGGCGCTTAGTTTCACAAATAATCGCAATAATTGCGTTATGATAAGATTTAATTCACATTTCTTTCTTCTTTTTTTGTTTGTGCAGTTTAATAAAAAAAAGCTAAACCATACAAACTAAAGCCCTGTTATTGTTTCATATACATAATCTATATCAGAACTGCCATTTGTCTTTGACACGCGGCTAAACCAGTCCTGGGTTAAGACTTAAAATAAAGGTACAATTGCGTTGCCGACCGTACGTGGAACGGGGGACGGAACCCTAAAAAAGTATAACTAAGTTTAAGATGTAAATACATTTCCTTACAGACATCGGTTTGTCCTTCAGCAACATGGCGACGACACATGCTACAAACAACGCCTCCGTGCTCCTCAGTTACATCTTCATGTTACTTCAAGCCGCCATCTTTTATTTCATGGCCTGGTACCTCTCCTACGTAAGGCCAGGCCAGTATGGTCAGGCCTTACCCTGGAACTTCTTGTTCAAGGTATGTGGGGTATACGAAGGAGTAGTGAAGAGAGAGATCTTTTGCGTTTTGATACTAAATGGGAGCTCATGCAGTGGTAAGATTGAGAGACCTGCGCCCGACAGATAGTACTGTCTATCACAATCCGAAAGCTCATCCATTAGAAAGAAAGAAAAAAAGAAAATACATTTATTCAGCACAGACTAAATCGACTAAATTAGTCATAAATTCATAATATGTATAGCATTCTACTGGTGAAAAATTTTTTTTGGTTTTCATGAATACCTTCATTTTGCGGCCGCTATATGATGGCACCGCACATTTAGTGTCATGGTCGTTTATAGTTAAAAAACAAGAACAGAGGGCCTAGACAAGTGACAATCGTATCGAAATCGTTTCGTATTTCTGCAACGACTTTCAACAGGATTGACAGAAGCTTTTCGGTAGCTTATGTCAGTCCTATACATTTTTGCCTTTTCCATCATCGTTATCGCTGATAGAATTGTCCAGGGCCTCTCATTACGTGTTACTCCGGATTATTAATTTGTCTGTCTGTTATGTCTTGTTTAAACCTTTTATATTAGTTGGCTTTTTTGTAATAGTTGGGTATTAGTTTTTAAAACATTTATTTTTAATTAAAAAATCGGGGTTATAATGTATATATACTGGGTGTTAGGGTAGACACCGTTATCCTTGAAACTAGTGGTTTGGTGTCATTTTTTTTTTTGCGATTTCAAATTTGGTCCCATAGGAAAAGTATATTATAGATGACACCAAACCACTAGTATCAAGGATAACGGTGTCTACCCTAACACCCTGTATATGTTTGAAATGTGCTAATTAAGCCCTTGCATTTGAAGGCCAACATAGCACCATTCAAAAAATCTTTCTTTCATGACTTTATGTCCTCTAGAGGGCGCCATATTCAATTTCATGTGACATCACATAGCCTTTAACCATGACGCTTCCAACGATACGTCATTTTCAAATTATGATGAGTAGTTCAGAAGTTAGGAGGGAACAGATGAACATACATACATACCGGTCAAAATCATAACTCTCCTTTTTGCTTCGCCGTAGTCGCATAAAAAGGTGAAACCGCATGCGGAAAGTGATGAAGAAGAATCCATGACTTACGATCAGCGTTACTTTGAAACGGCGCCGACATCCGCCCAGCCCGGAATCAAGGTCGTCAACGTGTCCAAGGTAAGAAACTCAGGTTGATTCGTAAAGTTGGCAACGTCGCAAATAACTGTTAAATATTTACCTGTTTTGATTATTTTGGCAATATTACTGCATGGAACTATGAAATATCGCTAACGTAACTTACTAGAATATTAATAATGAATTGCAATTATGACGGAGGAGTTCGTAGCTAAGTAATAACAGCCGCACTGGTCGATCCATCAGGTTAAGCCACGCTTGCCGGGGTTGGTCCGTCGATGGGTGACCATCTTTACATATCGAGACACCTCCGTGCCTCGCAAAGCACGTTAAGCCGTTGGTTCCGGCTGTCATTTGTGTATCTTTGACAGTCGTTACGGGTCGTCAGAAGCCCGAAAGTCTGATAACCAGTCTCGCCATGGGGTATCGTATTACCCAGTTACTGGGTTGTGGAGGTCAGATAGGCAGTCGCTCCATGTAAAATACTGGTATTCAGCTGCATCCGGTTAGACTGGAAGCCGACCCCAACTTGGTTGGGAAAACGCTAGGCAGATGATGAATTATAACACTGAATTTGAGTTGTAACCAGTTTTAGGTATAAAAAAGAACAACTCAAACTAAATATTCGGCGTTACGATATTATTTAAGTATTGCATTTCATGATCAATATTTTAGTCCACTAGTTAGCCATATTTCATTGTGAGCTTAAATATTATTTACTAGCTGCGCCCCGCGATTTCCCCCGCATTAGTCTTGATCCCGTCGGAATATCGGGATAAAATGTCCTTCTTCAGGTCATGGTCTACCCATGTGCCAAATCCGTTCAGCCGTTTTAATATATCATTAATTACAGCAACACTGACGTTATAAAACTAAATGTGACAGATACTTGTTTTTTTTTTTTTGTATCAGGTGTACCCTAAACACCCAGCGTTGAGGAATGTGTCCATGGAGGTGTATAAGGGAGAGATCACAGTTCTGCTCGGTCACAACGGTGCCGGCAAAACTACACTCATGTCCATCATCACAGGTGAGAATAAAAGAAAACATTTGTTTGCAACTTTACAAGTACAAGAATAACAAGAGACATAAAAAATCTGAAGAAGAGAAAGATTGAAACAAATAAATAGAAACCGGCCAAGTGCGAGTCGGACTCGCGCACGAAGGGTTCCGTACCATTATCTATAAAAACGGCAAAAAAAATACGTTTGTTGTATGGGAGCCCCCTTTAATATTTATTGTATTCTGTTTTTTAGTATTTGTTGTTATAGCGGTAACAAAAATACATCATCTGTCTAACTATCACGGTTCATGAGATACAGCCTGGTGACAGACGGTCGGACGATAGGGTCCCGTTGGTAAAACGGAACTCTTTGAATACGGAACCCTAAAAAACGATGGCCCTAATCTCCCCAGGAATACAAGACCTACATTTAAAAAACTTTTTACAAACAGAAACAACTGACTTCCAAAATTAAATTTATTTTGCAGTTTTATTTTTATATTTTTTCACTATTTAGTTGTGGTACCTACCCCACACAAATTCGAATACCACTACCTGCTATGTCAATAACAGTGACAGGAACTATAACATCATCCATATAAACTAAGTGGGAAAAATACGTATTATTGAAGCTAATTGAAAAACAAGCCAAACAAAGTTAATAAAATTTATATGGGACCGCCTACCATACAAAAAAAGAATCACCAAAATCAATTCATAATTGGCGGAGTAATCGCGTAACAAATTAAATTATAAAAGCCCTTTTGTGCTTTCCTATATTCTATTTAAATAAAATGGCATCAGTTCATCTTACGACGACTAATAGAGAAGTATGGACGAAAAAAACGTGTTACGCGGACGACAAATAAATTGGGATAAAGGCTAAAGAATGATCTCATCTAGGGGTGAGGCGTATTTATCGTAACAGATAAAAATAACAAATAACAATTGTTCCTAACAATAAAACATACCTGTTACTTAAAGTAACAGATCCTCAAGACTGTTACCGCGGCTGAACCGTTAAAACTTCGGATACGATTTCCGACATAAAAGAAAAAAAATAAAGAAGATATTCAATTCAGATGTAAATACTTATTTACCGTCTGTACAAAAATAACAGGCTGTTATTTTATAACAGATATTTGGAGCTTTTATTTTTTTGTAACAGTAACAGTGATAACCAGTGATCGGAATAGGTAGAGCTAATGTACCTAAAGTTCAAAGAACAGAGACAAAAAAAGTGGAGACTTCCTTACGACTAAAATATTTTTCGGGACTAATGTCGGGATTTCGGGACATCACTTAAGCTCTACCTATTCCGATCACTGGTGATAACAGATATCGTGTTTAACATGTTACAACCCATCTCTAATCTCATGTTGCTTCTATCTATGCCAGAATCCTTGACTATGTCACGGTTCCACTGATCTATGTTATGTCCACAGGTATGACTAGTGCCACAGAAGGGCAAGTATATGTGAACGGCAAGGACACAGTGACGCAACAGAACGAAGTCCGCCAGTGCCTCGGTCTGTGTCCACAATATAACCTGTTGTTTGAGGACTTGACTGTACGGGAACACATCATGTTCTTTACGCTCGTAAGTCATCATCTGCTCTCTTTTACCAACTATATTGGGGTCGGCTTCCAGTCTAACCGGAATCGGCCGAATACCAGTATTTTACATGGAGCGACTGCCTATCTGAGGCCCTAGACAAAGTGAAATTCTATCAGCGATAACGATGATGGAAAAGGCAAAAATGTATGAGACTGACATAAGCTATCGAAAAGCTTATGTCAATCCTGTTGAAAGTCGATGTAGAAATACGAAACGCTTTGGAAGCGATTGTCACTTGTCTAGGCCCTCTGACGTCCACAACCCAGTAACTGGGTAATACGATACCCCTTGGTAAGACTGGTTATTTACGCTCGTAAGTATACAAAACAAATACATTGTTGCTTGCAATTAGTGGTCGAAACTTTATTTTGTAAAATGGACTGTTTTAACAGAATTGTTCATGTCTAATTCATTTAAGGTCCTACCCTACCTCAAGTTGCTTAGCATGATCCTCCGTTATGCCAAATATACTGCAGATTTAATTTTGAAATAAATATATTATATGTTAAAGTTGAGGATTGATGCTAGGTCCTATGTTTGGCGAAAACAAGATTACATACAATTTTCTCTATACAAAAAAAAAAACCAAAGTTACCTCTAAACCGAACTATAAACCGCTGGTATTCGAAAAATACTTCGAAATAGATTATGAAACTGCATAATAACTGAAATAACTATAAAGCAGGTCTTATGTTTTTTTTTATTCCCATTTTTTTCACTGTAAAAAGCAATAACCTAAAGTATTCGAGGCTTTAGAGCCTCCAGCACCCCACTCTGTCTCGATATCACTCAGGCCGCGAGTAGTATGGTGCGAGGGAGATAAAATCTGAAGTAGGGTACGGCCTTAAGTAAAATTTTAGTTATGTTTGTAATTTCGGTTCTGAAAATGACATATTTTTGTTTTCTTAGATTATTGTAATTAACTAATTGATTCAGGCGTGACTTTGCGGAAATCCATTATAAAATACAATAGACGTAGATATATTTAGTAACCTATTCCGCTTGACTAAAGACACGTGTTTCACCTCTCAACGAGGCATCCTCAGGATGACGATTGACCAATTAATATTAGATTAAACAATAGTCAAGCGGAATAGGTTACTAAATATATCAACGTCTATTGTATTTTTTTTTGGTGTTCACATATAGGACCTGTCATCCACGACTTTTTCACACGTGTTTCACCTCTCAACGAGGCATCCTCAGGATGACGATTTACCAATTGCAAACCAGAACGCGATGGGTTACCACACTGAGCGCTGGAAGCAAAGTACTACTTTGCGTCCTGCCTTTGCTGTCGTCATCCTGAGGATGCCTCGTTGAGAGGTGAAACACGTGTCGATTTCTTACAGGGTTTTTTATGACTCTTGAAGAATAGTCAAGCGGAATAGGTTACTAAATATATCTACGTCTATTGTAGTTTAGATTATTGTATCTTGTCGTAGTTGAGTACTAGATCTTGTATTTATTTATTTAAAGTTTTCGCACTCGAAAAAAAAGTTACAAAGGCGGACTTTATGCGTTAGGCATTCTCTACCAGTCAACCAAAGGTGGTGAAAAGATTAGATGACGGGTGCTCTGATTAAGAGGAAAAAAGAGTTTTTTTTTTAAATGTATTATGTTTTTTTGTTATATTTAGAATCGTTTTTCCTCAGCTCAAACATGGCACATACGCAGAAGCGCGGAAAGCAGCCCACACACTTGCCGAGCGACTGACTATAAGCAACAAGCTCAGTTCACTGCCCAGCCAGCTGTCAGGAGGGATGAAGAGAAGAGTACAACTAGCTTGTGCCTTATCTGGTGGAGCTGATGTCCTGGTGCTGGACGAGCCCACGTCAGGACTCGATGTGGAGACTCGCAGGGAACTGTGGGACTTGCTGCTGGTAAGTCATCTCAACTAGAGTTCTGCAGGGATTATTGACGCACGAATGACGTTGATAGAGGGCGCTGTTGGTAAACACTTGTGCAAAATTGTTTTGTGAAATGTCACTTGAATGAAAAGTACTCAAAGACTAAGATGGTGGCCTTAGTTCCAATTAGGGATGGGTCGTTGAAGGTTTTTTCGTACGAACGAAACGTCAACGTTGATTTACGTTCGTCAACTAGTTGATCAACTAGTTAAATTCGTCAACGAGTTAACGTGCACTAGTCAACTTACAAAGTAAACCGTTAATTCATCAACGGTTTTTATTCAACGCCGCGACGTTCAACGATTTCAACTAAACAGGTCTCTGGGCAACATCTACTGACCTGATTATAATGCTAATTTTGAAACATTTTGATTCAATTAATGACATGACTGTAGGTCGCAATGTATAATGTCATTTTCAACGGAAGTTTTTTTAATTTTCTCAGTTCGTTGCGTTCTCGAATTTAGTTGAATAAGAAACGAGCCAAATTTATAAACGTCGTTGACGAATTCAACTAGTTGATTTCTAAACAGTTATCGTTATTACGTCGACAGGAGATCAACGGTTGATTCAACTGGTTCGTTGATTCAGCGCCCATCGCTAGTTTCATTGTAGCTCCGCGCCAAAATTACCTTGTAGCGCTTTGGCGCCTTGTAGCGCCTGCGCTTAAACAGGCGGAGCTGATGTCTTGCCGTTTTATTCCGTAAAAATCTCGCGGTTTCAGGGTTGATCCCGTAGTGAAAGTTGATGAAGTTTATAATGTTGAGTACAAGCTATTTGGTATACAAGCATATTGCAACTACTTTAAACAATTTTGTGAGGGTTTTCAGTAGTCAAAAATCCTTAAAAAAATGACAGCCGGGACCAACGGCTTAACGTGCTTTCCGAGGCACGGAGGAATCTCGATATGTGAACATGGTCACCCATCCACGGACGAACCCCGGCAAGCGTAGCTTAAACTGATGGATCGACCCGAGCGGCTGTTATTACTTAGCCACGAGCTTCTCTACCCGTTACGAGCCCAACAGCCACTAATATGCTACTTGTGGCCGCAGTCGCTGCGCGGCGAGCGCACGGTGCTGCTCACGACGCACTTCATGGAGGAGGCGGACGCGCTGGGCGACCGCGTGGCCGCGCTGCACAAGGGCCGCCTGCGCTGCTTCGCGACCACCATGTTCCTCAAGAAGGCAGTAGGTGAGTACGTGCAGTAGGTGAGTACGTGCAGTGGGTGAGGACGCGCTGGGCGACCGCGTGGCCGCGCTGCACAAGGGCCGCCTGCGCTGCTTCGCGACCACCATGTTCCTCAAGAAGGCAGTAGGTGAGTACGTGCAGTAGGTGAGTACGTGCAGTGGGTGAGGACGCGCTGGGCGACCGCGTGGCCGCGCTGCACAAGGGCCGCCTGCGCTGCTTCGCGACCACCATGTTCCTCAAGAAGGCAGTAGGTGAGTACGTGCAGTAGGTGAGTACGTGCAGTGGGTGAGGACGCGCTGGGCGACCGCGTGGCCGCGCTGCACAAGGGCCGCCTGCGCTGCTTCGCGACCACCATGTTCCTCAAGAAGGCAGTAGGTGAGTACGTGCAGTAGGTGAGTACGTGCAGTGGGTGAGGACGCGCTGGGCGACCGCGTGGCCGCGCTGCACAAGGGCCGCCTGCGCTGCTTCGCGACCACCATGTTCCTCAAGAAGGCAGTAGGTGAGTACGTGCAGTAGGTGAGTACGTGCAGTGGGTGAGGACGCGCTGGGCGACCGCGTGGCCGCGCTGCACAAGGGCCGCCTGCGCTGCTTCGCGACCACCATGTTCCTCAAGAAGGCAGTAGGTGAGTACGTGCAGTAGGTGAGTACGTGCAGTGGGTGAGGACGCGCTGGGCGACCGCGTGGCCGCGCTGCACAAGGGCCGCCTGCGTTGCTTCGCGACCACCATGTTCCTCAAGAAGGCAGTAGGTGAGTACGTGCAGTAGGTGAGTACGTGCAGTGGGTGAGGACGCGCTGGGCGACCGCGTGGCCGCGCTGCACAAGGGCCGCCTGCGCTGCTTCGCGACCACCATGTTCCTCAAGAAGGCAGTAGGTGAGTACGTGCAGTAGGTGAGTACGTGCAGTGGGTGAGGACGCGCTGGGCGACCGCGTGGCCGCGCTGCACAAGGGCCGCCTGCGCTGCTTCGCGACCACCATGTTCCTCAAGAAGGCAGTAGGTGAGTACGTGCAGTAGGTGAGTACGTGCAGTGGGTGAGGACGCGCTGGGCGACCGCGTGGCCGCGCTGCACAAGGGCCGCCTGCGCTGCTTCGCGACCACCATGTTCCTCAAGAAGGCAGTAGGTGAGTACGTGCAGTAGGTGAGTACGTGCAGTGGGTGAGGACGCGCTGGGCGACCGCGTGGCCGCGCTGCACAAGGGCCGCCTGCGCTGCTTCGCGACCACCATGTTCCTCAAGAAGGCAGTAGGTGAGTACGTGCAGTAGGTGAGTACGTGCAGTGGGTGAGGACGCGCTGGGCGACCGCGTGGCCGCGCTGCACAAGGGCCGCCTGCGCTGCTTCGCGACCACCATGTTCCTCAAGAAGGCAGTAGGTGAGTACGTGCAGTAGGTGAGTACGTGCAGTGGGTGAGGACGCGCTGGGCGACCGCGTGGCCGCGCTGCACAAGGGCCGCCTGCGCTGCTTCGCGACCACCATGTTCCTCAAGAAGGCAGTAGGTGAGTACGTGCAGTAGGTGAGTACGTGCAGTGGGTGAGGACGCGCTGGGCGACCGCGTGGCCGCGCTGCACAAGGGCCGCCTGCGCTGCTTCGCGACCACCATGTTCCTCAAGAAGGCAGTAGGTGAGTACGTGCAGTAGGTGAGTACGTGCAGTGGGTGAGGACGCGCTGGGCGACCGCGTGGCCGCGCTGCACAAGGGCCGCCTGCGCTGCTTCGCGACCACCATGTTCCTCAAGAAGGCAGTAGGTGAGTACGTGCAGTAGGTGAGTACGTGCAGTGGGTGAGGACGCGCTGGGCGACCGCGTGGCCGCGCTGCACAAGGGCCGCCTGCGCTGCTTCGCGACCACCATGTTCCTCAAGAAGGCAGTAGGTGAGTACGTGCAGTAGGTGAGTACGTGCAGTGGGTGAGGACGCGCTGGGCGACCGCGTGGCCGCGCTGCACAAGGGCCGCCTGCGCTGCTTCGCGACCACCATGTTCCTCAAGAAGGCAGTAGGTGAGTACGTGCAGTAGGTGAGTACGTGCAGTGGGTGAGGACGCGCTGGGCGACCGCGTGGCCGCGCTGCACAAGGGCCGCCTGCGCTGCTTCGCGACCACCATGTTCCTCAAGAAGGCAGTAGGTGAGTACGTGCAGTAGGTGAGTACGTGCAGTGGGTGAGTACGTGCAGTGGGTGAGGACGCGCTGGGCGACCGCGTGGCCGCGCTGCACAAGGGCCGCCTGCGCTGCTTCGCGACCACCATGTTCCTCAAGAAGGCAGTAGGTGAGTACGTGCAGTAGGTGAGTACGTGCAGTGGGTGAGGACGCGCTGGGCGACCGCGTGGCCGCGCTGCACAAGGGCCGCCTGCGCTGCTTCGCGACCACCATGTTCCTCAAGAAGGCAGTAGGTGAGTACGTGCAGTGGGTGAGTACGTGCAGTAGGTGAGTACGTGCAGTGGGTGAGTACATGCAGTGGGTGTGTACGTGCAGTGGGTGTGTACGTGCAGTGGGTGAGTACGTGCAGTGGGTGTGTACGTGCAGTGGGTGTGTATGTGCAGTGGGTGAGTACGTGCAGTGGGTGAGTACGTGCAGTGGGTGTGTACGTGCAGTGGGTGAGTACGTGCAGTGGGTGTGTACGTGCAGTGGGTGAGTACGTGCAGTGGGTGAGTACGTGCAGTGGGTGAGTTCGTACAGTGGGTGAGTACGTGCAGTGGAGCCCAGACACATTAGGGTCAGTTCAGACCGCAACGTGAAGCGACGCGAAAAAAACCTTTATACAGTCCGTTCAACCTATTTTGACTTCTATACCGTATGCAAAAGGATGGCATTAAAAGCAAAAAAAGTTTCACAATACTAACTGTCTACTGCAGCTGCCATTTGTCATGCCACCAACGCAATAGAAGTCAAAATGGGTTGAACGGACTGTAAAAAAAGGCTTATTTAAATGTCTAATCTTATTTCAAATGGAGTATAGTTGAGACGTGTCAAAGTACGCCGAGATGCTCGGAGCTGCGCAGCGCGTGTACCTTATTGTCTAGTATAATAAATTCGATATTGTATCGGATCATAAAAAAGTGCGCGTCAAGTCGCATCTCTGTGTGAACTGACTCTTATAGACATTAATGCAAGTTATTGCATACTTAATTTTCAATAAATACAGAATGATAATATAATCTTTAAATAAACCTGATCAGTTTGTTTGTTTGAACGCGCTAACCTCTCGAACTCGGGATCAATGGGTACTGTAGTTGCTTGAAATATCAGTTTGAAGAAACAGTTTTTTATATCTAAACACGATAAAACAAAAAATCTTATTTTCTCAACTCATACTTCATGTTCAGTTCGAGTTATTTTTTGGCGAATTCGGTATTGGCCCCATAGTAAAGGTTGATCTTAATGATGAGTTCAATGTACCCCTTTTTGGTTTTTGAGTTATTTCAATTACAAAAACGTACATAACCGCACGCCTTTTTCCTATTATGTATGTATAAACAAACAAATTATTACCTATAACCGAAAAGAGAACAACAAGCATTGAACTTTGTTTTTGTAAGGTATTGCAGGCGGGGCAAACAAAAGTTACACCATATTACAGCCCGCCTGCTATGCATCTATGATTAATAAAAAATATTTTGAATTAATTCATTACTAGCTTTTAATATTGTTGTAATTTATTTTAAAAACAACCTCCCTTCCGTTTTTTTTTTGTATTTGCAGATGAAATATATATAAAAAAAATATAGCCTATGTCACGCCCACAATTAAGACGAACATAACGACACCTCTTATGTTAAAATCCATGAAGCCGTTTAGGCTACAGAGTGTGCCAAAGAAATAGACATACATACATACTCTCGAAAAACATTACCATCCGTCTGGGGCAGTCGGGTAAAAATGGATTTTCTCTTGATTTCAGGTTCCGGCTACCGCCTAGTAGTAACCACGACCGGAACCCCGAAAGAGGACGCGATTACTAAAGTAGTGACGTCAAAAGTGCCTGACGCGTCGCTAAAGGAGCAGACGATCAACTCGATCTCGTACAACCTGCCGGCAACGCAGTCCGATAAGTTCCCATCGCTGTTCTCTGCGTTGGAGACCAAGAGATCCGAGCTGGGGCTCGATTCTATAGGAGTTGGGGTCTCCACGCTTGAGGAGGTGTTCTTGAAGTAAGTCATCATCATGATTCAGCTTTTTTTTTTCTTGTCAGTTTGTTTTGATGTAGGAAAACATCGTGAGGAAACCGGTATGTCCTAGAACCAAAAATTCGAAGACATCTACCCGTACTGGGCACGCGTGGTAGATTACGGCCCGCTCCCTCTCGGAGAGGGGAGGCCTGTGTCCCAGCAGTGGGAACATTATAGGCTCATTACGTAGTTTTAATGATGGTCTGGCAGTTTGAGATCTTTATGCGGCTTATCCAAATGTCCTTTTTTGGTATTGTTCGTCGAGTCGTTGAACTCCTTAATTATGACTGAAAAATGCGTGCACTGACTGGACTGGTCTTCTTAATAATCTGTGTGGTACTTTCCTTAAAATACCAATTCAGACACTAATCAACATGATACTCACATGATCATCATTTATTTTTAGGGTTCCGTACCCAAAGGGTAAAACGGGACCCTATTACTAAGGCTCCGCTGTCTGTCTGTCTGTCTGTCCGTCTGTCACCAGGCTGTATCTCATGAACGGTGATAGCTAGACAGTTGAAATTTTCACAGATGATGTTTATCTGTTGCCGCTATATCAACAAATACTAAAAAACAGAATAAAATAAATATTTAAGGGGGCTCCCATACAATAAACGTGTTTTTTTGCTCTTTTTTGCTCGATATTTAAAACGGCAACAGGTAGACGCTTGAAATATTCACAGAATATTTAGTTACATATTCACTTTAAAAATAAATAATTAAATTAAAATAAAACAAATATATAAGGGGGGCTCCCATACAACAAACGTAATTTTTTTGCCGTTTTTATAGATAATGGTACGGAACCCTTCGTGCACGAGTCCGACTCGCACTTGGCCGGTTTTATTTTTTTATGGGAAAAAAAATTGGAAAATGTCTGAATGACCTTTTTGTGATGCGATTTTTGTATGAATTATTGAAATTTTGGCCAAGACATCGTCCGTCGGGTCAGCCCATAAAAAAAAAACTTATAAGTAATATAGGTATTTAAGGTTGGCTAAATAACATTGTCATTTTATCCCAAGGTTATGCAGTGACATCGACACAACTTTAACTGAAGATGAAGTGGACAATATTACAGAGCCACGTGAGTACTCTCTTGTTTATTATAGTACACTAGCTTATTGGGTAACCAGGTAATAGCATCCATTCATACAACTCAAAAAAAAAAAAAAATACTATGTAGTGAATACTAGTGAATTATTCACAAAATTATTAAATATATAGGTACGTTAAAGAAACACTGTACTTCAAAGTAGAAAGAAAAGTGTGACAAGTGTTCGTGTACAGAGTGATTTTTTTCCATGACATCACCCCAAGGCTTTAAGTCCGCCTCTTTATATTTGTGTGCATGAAAAATTAAACAACTAAATATCACCTCGCTGCTTGCGTCTGAGGTTAATCAGATAGGCTGATTATGTAATTAGTGAAAACAGTACCACTTTATGTCCTGCTTATTTCAGTGGTGCCACCAAGTAAACTAACTGGCTGGCGATTGCATTTGCGACAATTTTGCGTGCTTTTGAAGAGGCATGTGAAATACGTTATGCATAAGAAATGGGTCTTCCTTATAATGGTAAGTTTGTAGTACCTATACAATATTAAAATTATTTTTATTTGCTTTAAAAGAGTGTCCATGGAGTTTCTTGCCCGTTCTTCTCTTTAGGAATTTTCTACACTTTGGAATGGGCAACTAGCTTCATATTTCTGACTGACCGACTCCTTGACAATTCAAAAGTGCCTTGAATGGTTGAATTGAAATACATGCATTGAGTGAGTTTTATTATATTGTGGAGGGGCTTGGAGCTAAGTCATAACAGCCGTACGGGTCGATCGAGCAGGTTAAGCTATGCTTGCCGCGGTTGGTCCCGGCTG
Source organism: Lithophane ornitopus (assembly GCA_948473465.1). Lineage (NCBI taxonomy): Eukaryota > Metazoa > Arthropoda > Insecta > Lepidoptera > Noctuidae > Lithophane > Lithophane ornitopus. The sequence continues at coordinate 2,166,979 of OX419630.1, read as the reverse complement.
TCATTTGTAGATCTTTGACAGTCATAACGGGTCGTCAGAAGCCCGAAAGTTTGACAACCAGTCTTACCATCTGCAGGGTATCGTATAACCCAGTTACTGGGTTGTAGAGGTCAGATAGGCAGTCGCTCCATGTAAAATACTAGTATTCAGCTGCATCCGGTTAGACTGGAAGCCGACCCAAACATAATTGGGAAAAGGCAGGCAGATGATGAGTGAGTTTGAATTATAAAGCAAGTTTTCCCCGAAGGTATTGGTCGAGGTCTTGTCGACCCACGCCACTAAGGAATATGCAAGTAACTTGTAATGGTGCTATAGTCTCGATTATGGATGTACAAACTTTAATAGACATGTGGCGGTATCTACATTGCCACATGCGAACTACTCATCAAAGACCTGACGTCAACAAAAATCCTTACGTCACATAAATCCTGCATCGCGCAATTAAAGTTCTTGTATAATTAAAGCTTACCGTGCAGTCCACTGCACGGTAAGCTTTAATTATACAAGAACTTTAATATATACAAGAACCCAACATCTACCGTAGGGCAGTTGCCCGCCAGACACAACACCCGTCTGGTTGGTAAACCTCCCTTTTCTATGGAGTATGAGTGAACTTTACACCCTGTTTCTCATACCCCTAAAGACATTCCCCATAGATATTCGGTCAATTTGATTTTAATTTTCCGAAAAGCTTTCATAACTATCAAAATGCAATGCGGTCCTTAGAAACGAAAGATTATTTATTCATTAGGAACACCTACAACGAAATATTTATTATTGTATTTCTTATTTATTGTCATTTATATTTGAAGTTCTTTTTTAATCTTGAAGAATTATTCCCTAAAATACATACTAAACACAATTTACACTTAGTATTCTAGACCTTACATCTCAACTTTTGTCCCCAGCAAATCATTCTACCAGTATTAATGATAACCTTTATGACGCATTCATTGAATGGCGCGGAAGTCGAGGAGGAACCACCGCAGTCGCTGGCCATGAACCTGGACATGTACGGCGACCGGCCGGACTGCCGCGTGCTGTACCGCACGAGCGGGCCGGTCGTGCGCGCGCCCGACGTCGACACGGTCCGGAAACGGTACCCCAAGGTCGTCTTTGAGGATGCTGATGACGTTGCCGCTGGTTAGTTACAGGGTCCAATTAAATTAGTTAGGAACCGAAAATCATCAAACGTGTTGGGTATCGATACCTAACAGCTTTTTTTTTTTTGAGGTTGGGAATTCATCAAATGACTACTCCCGCTCTGGGCGGAGCGCAAGGGCGTGTCAGACTTTTACGGACTAAAACTCTCCCGTGTTCCTTCAGTTGCCTTTGCCAATGTCCCGGTATCCTGGCAGGCATCGATACCTGTCAGTATGACAGCTGTCAGTGTCATTATTTTCTTTAGAATATTGACACTGACAGCTCTTGAACTCGGTTTACATTTGGTGATCGCGTTCAGTTTATTTGGTGATTTTTTATGAATTCGCACTTAAGCCCGTGTCAAATAGACAGCGAACCGATAGCGTGGCGAAGCGTTTTTATTTTGTAACTAGCCTCCGCCCGCGGCTTCGCCCGCGTGGTATGTCAATAAAAAGTAGCCTATGTCCTTTCTCAGGCTCTAGAATATCTGTGTACCAAATTTCATTTAAATCGGTTCAGTAGTTTTGGCGTCAAAGCGCGAGAGACAGAGTTACTTTCGCATTTATAATATTAGTAAGGATGTATGGTGTCGTTTGCATCTAGTCACATATAAAAGCGAAACCGACCCGATACCGCGGCGAACCGAAAGGCGAGCGCGCCAAGCGAGGCGTGAGCGAGATAGTTGTATTAGCCGATTTTGTATGCAAGATGTCAAACAGAGAGTGAATGGTTCGCTGCACCTATATTGACGTCTCCGCTTTGGTTCACATTCTCCATGTTTTCGCTTCGGTTAGGTTAGCAGTTATGTTTAAGGCTTAACTGTGATCCGAAAACTAGGATGAACTAGGTACTGCGAACCGAACTTGTTTTGAATTTATGTTTGGTACTGGCTTTATGGCCGATTTTTCCAACGATATCTTTATGCTTTATTGTGGAATAATTTTGAATTTCTGACAGTTCTTCCATACAAAAACTGTCAGACGTCAATTTTATTCCACGGATAAAAGATATCGTTGGAAAAATCAGCCCTTAGTTTGTTAGAATCGCCGTTATTTTTTTTTTTCAATGTTTCTTCAATTTATTTTTATATGTTTTCTTTACAGCGGTACTCCGAACCGGCCAGAAGGACATTTTGGAGTACAACAAGTACTTAGTCGGAGTGGAGGTCAACGAAACTGATGCCAAGGTAAGCAACAAGAATTACTAGAGCAGTTATACTAACTCTAATGCTAGAGCATTGAGTTAGTATAACTGCTCTAGTAATTAATTTCTAAACTCTCTAATACTGACATTTTAAATCCTTTATAACAAGTATGTAACATTTTGAAAGTGTTATTATTATTTAATGAATGACCTGAATCTATTAAGTGTTGAGTAAAATTTTTCTGGACAACTATTCCTATAAGCTGCAATATGTTCCTTATATCTTGTTTGGAAATTACGACCAGTCTGACCTATGACATCCTGAGGATGCCTCGTTGAGAGGTGAAACACGGGTCGATTTCTTACAGGGTTTTTCGGACTCTTGAAGAATAGTCAAGCGGAATAGGTTACTAAATATATCTACGTCTATTGTATCTTGTAAGGAAGTTTCGGTTTCGGTTTCGGTCGAAACTGAGACTGTTGCCGAAATTCGGTTTCGGTTTCGGTAGTAAAAACCAGTTACGGTCCGACACTAACGTAAAAGAAACAAAAGGAGCATGTTAGGAGCGTAGCAGGTGGCGTTATGTAGTTTCTGTCTACCCCCATGGGAAGAAGGTCCGAGTTTATTCATGTTAGGCAGTTGTCCCACCGCCGGCGAGGAAGCGACTAACTATCGGCTATTTGCTCGCCGAAGAAACGTACAATAGATATACATTCTGATTAAACAATAGAGATGTATACAGGGTCTAAGAGTAATCACCGTTGTCACTCAAATCGTTGGTAGTTGACTTAAATATAAAAATAAATGACCGAAGACAACAAAAAAAAACGTTATTTTCATTAAAAGATTTTTAAAAGTTTCTATCCAACACCATGTTCGCTAGCAAAACAGCTGACTGACTGAGGGAGGGGTCGCGCTCGCGGCCGGTCAGGTCACGTCCTGCACCCATCGCCCGTGTTGAGACGCAAGTTTGTTGCCCTAGCGCATCGGGCAACGAAATTGCGTCTCTTGTGGAAAAATGTAGACTAAAAAAAAAAAAAAAAAAAAAACATTAATTTTACGTTCTATAAATGAAACCAAACCACTGGTTGCAAGGATAACGGTGTTTACCCTAACATCCTGTATATTAATATTGATCGCTGACTGTTCACACCGACAGCGAGTATTCGCTCCACTAGTTTGTGGCTTACTGTACTTGCTTAGCTATGCTCGCTCGACGGTCAAAACTCACGCTGAGAGACCAGCGGTCGAGCGAGTGGTGTGAGTAATCGCCGGTCGCACTCGGACACTCGCTGATAGCCCAGCGACAGAACTATCGGAACTACACACTCGCTGCTCGCTGCTCGCCAACTCGTTTTCAGTTGCTAGCTCTACTCGCTCGTTAATCGCCGGCGGGATGCAGGACAACTGCCTGAACGTAAATTCTTTTTTCACCTCACAAGCTGGGATTCTGTTTGTCATTCGAAATCTGCGTGCGTAAGTGTATTTTATCCGCTAGCGTGGAAAGAGTTTTAAAATTTCAAATTCGAACCTTTCTATTCAACAATTTTCTGTACCGCCGGGGCCACTGATAATGCATCAATACTTATTTCATGTCAGTGCGCCAACCAAATTTTTTGAATACTGGCCACTGACCAGCACGTAAAATAATCGCTCAACACGACTAAAGAAGTTTTCACTTTAAAAAACTTTATATAATTTTCTCCTGTATATTCAATTCACTTTCCACCATTTGGGTTTTTTTAGCAGTGCAGAGTTAGTGCAAGCGGTACATAATGCCGAATTGAGTTTTCGTCCGGAAAAATTGCGCGAAAAGTACATACAAGCTTACAATATTTTCGTTCAATGCATGGAAACACCTAGCATTTTCCTCGCTGTAGTGAGGTGAAAAGTTGTGTGTTTCGCTCGGCAGCAAAGTTTTTCTGAGTCTCGTACCTTTGAAACCCTCGCAACGCTCAGGATTCTATATTTGAACCATTCGCTTAAATCCTAGAATCCTTCGCTTGCTCAGGTTTCAATACAGATACTCGCGCGAAAAAACAAATTTGCAGCTTTGCATAACAAAAGTTGGGCAGTACGCCTCTGCCAACCCTGCCTGGGAAAACTAGCATAATATAAAGGTTTTTTTGAACCAATAGTAACGTCCCAATGTGTCCAGATTCTGTACACCACGCTAGTCCGTCACGCGGCGCCCGTGGCGCTCAACGTGCTCAGCAACCTGCTGGCCGCGCAGCACATGTCGTGGGCGGACGGCCGCACCGTCAGCACCATGAACGCCCCGCTCGGCCGCGCGCTGCGGCCCGACGCGCCCGGCGCCACCAGCTCTGCGCCCAAGGATGCCTTGACCGCGTATTGGTGGGGCTCCTTTATTGCAGTCAGTAAGTTATAACAATCATTTATTTCCAAGAAAATACAATCCAATTTTTTTGTAATTACTTAAACAACTTATACACTATTTCTAGATCAGAACACTCACACAACACTTAAACACACACACACACACACCACACTTGAACACACACACACTCAACACTTGAACACACACACACACACACACACAACACTTGTGTGCTGCACTAGTATAATAGCACTACAGAGTTATTTTCACGAAAAGGAACTCGAATTAAACTCGCATTGTATAGGATTGGTGTTAAAACACGCTCGTGGGCCTGGAGTCTGGATTTTTGTTACTTAGTAGTTCCTGATTGAAAAATCCAATAACACTTTCCGGTCTGGGATTCGACCCCAGGATCTAATGCTCAGCAGTAGCGCTTGATTCTACTACACCAACAAAGCACACACACACACACAGCAGAGTAGCGACAGATTTTTATAGGACAAAAACCCTGGACTTTCATGACACCTTTTTTGTTCGTCCGTAGTAATCCTAGCAACAAGCGTGAACAACTCGTCGCTCCCGTGCAAGGAGCGCCAGACGAACTCGCGCCACATCCACGTGATGTCGGGCTGCCCGCCCGAGCTGCACTGGCTGGCCACGCTCAGCTTCCACACGGCGCTGGTCGCGCTCACGCTCGTGCTGCCCACCGTGCTGGCGGTGCTCGTGTTCGAGCAGAACGAGACCACCGACCAACCGGACATGTTAGGTGAGGGAAAGAAAGAAATAAATGATAATAGAGTGGGGGCTGATACCTATTAATAATACGTTATCTTAGCTTAGGTATTGGCTGCAACTCTAACAGGCAAGTACATACAATCAATCTGCCTAGCCTTTTCCCAACTTTGTTGGGGTCGGCTTCCAGTCTAACCGGATGCAGCTAAATACCAGTATTTTACATGGAGCGACTGCCTATCTGACCTCCACAACCCAGTAACTAGGTAATACGATACCCCTTGGTTAGACTGGTTGTCAGACTTTCGGGCTTCTAACGACTCGTAACGACTGTCAAAGATCCACAAATGACAGCTGGGATCAACGGCTTAACGTGCTTTCCGAGGCACGGAGGAGTCTCGATATGTAAAAATGGTCACCCATCCATGGACCAACTCCTGAAAGCGTAGCTTAACCTGATGGATCGACCCGAGCGGCTGTTATTACTTAGCCATGAGCTCCTCCTATTTTATTATACATACATAATATTATTTTTACAAGGCAGGAGCTCGTGGCTAATTATTAACAGCCGCACGGGTCGATACATCAGGTTAAGCTACGCTTGCCGGGATTGGTCCGTGGATGGGTGACCATCTTTATATACCGAGACTCCTCCGTGCCTCGGAAAAGCACGTTAAGCCGTTGATCCCGGCTGTCATTTGTGGATCTTTGAAAGTCGTTACGAGTCATCAGAAGCCCGAAAGTCTGACAACCAGTCTTACCAAGGGGTATCGTATTACCTAGTTACTGGGTTGTGGAGGTCAGATAGGCAGTCGCTCTATGTATATAAGTACTGGTACTCAGCTGCATCCGGTTAGACTGGAAGCCGACCTCAACATAGTTGGGAAAAGGCTAGGCAGATGGAGATGGGTATTAATCATGATAAAGCAAAAAAAAAATTAAAATGATGATTTGTTTTTTGGGGTAAAAATGTCAGTTTTTCTTTGTAAACTTCACAGACGTGATGGGTATCGGTATATCAACACGATAAAATCTAATTTAATTAACTAGCTAGCTAATCTAATTTGACCCTGTGTACTTTTTGTTACTATACTCCATTTAAAATAAGATTAGACATTTAAACAAACCTTTTTACAGTCCGTTCAACCGATTTTGACTTCTATACCGTAGGCATAAGGATGGCATTAAAAGCAAAAAAAAAATACACAATACCAACTGTCTACTGCAGCTGCCATTTGTCATGCCACCAACGCAATAGAAGTGAAAATCGGTTAAACGGACTGTAAAAAAGGCTTATTTAAATGTCTAATCTTATTTCAAATGGAGTATAGAAAGTGCAAATAAACTATTTGAATTTCATGGAATGGTTCTATCTGCAGCCACATTCGTGCTGATCCTGCTGCTGGGCTGCCTGTCGTTCTCCGTGTTCAGTTACCTCGTCAGCTTCAACTTCGGAGACAGAAGCACGAGCACGATCCTCGTTGGCACCATCTTCATATTTGGTCAGTCATTTTGGGAAAATTATCTATATCTAAACACATTATAAATTATCTATGCACATTATAAATGATCTATATCTATTCAAATGTTATTGCTCAACACAATACATAATCAGACATTTCTAGATGTTAAATGTTTGCGCCGTCCACTGTGTTGCACCAATTCAGGCATGCAAAATTATCATACATTGTAATTTATCTATATCTATACACATTATAAATTACCTATATCTATAAACATTATAAATTATCTATATATATATTATAAATTATCTATATCTATAAACATTATAAATTAGTTATATCTATACACATTATAAATTAGTCTCTTTTCGTGCCTGGCTGCGTGACGGCGTTGTTCTTTTAAAACACGCTATGCAATGCTTTTCGTCCAGCATTTTTTTTGTGTATAAATGGAGTAACCGTGGAGTTTCTTGCCGGCTCTTCTCCATAGGAAACGACCAATTGGAACCGTGAACCTAGCTTATGACGTTTCATAAGTCCCATATAGGTTTATGTGAAATAAAATATTGTGATTTGATTTAATTATAAACTAAACTGCCTTGTTGGTCTAGTGGAGACAAGCGCTATTTACTTCTGAGCATGAGGTTCTGGGTTCGATTCCCGGGTCGGGCAAATTGTTATTGGGTTTTTCCATCTGAAATTGCTAAGTAGCAGCCTGGAGTCTGGATTAGTGCCCTGTTGATGGCAATAAGCTCGCCCACTATTACATGAGACTTAAACATAACTGGTGAAATGTGTGTGCACCATGGTTCTCTGCCCTTTCGCCGAAAATTGTTTGCCAGATTTTCACTTGGCAACTAACGTTTCGCTGAATTTCATTTCGCCGAATAATCATTTGCCAACTTATCATATAATTTTGTTTTATTTCCCAACCTCACACTTAACAACTGTACGTTTGGTCTGCTTTTCATAATGACACTTTTCAAAATGCCAACTTTCAAGTAGAGTTCAATTAAAATGAGTGGGTGTATTGAAGAGTGCTCAGTGAGTGAGTGTTTTTATTTTATCTTTAATGTGATGTAACCTAACTGTTTCCTTTTACAAAAGCGATTCGCGCTTATTCGTTGTTTGTCATAGTCTAACCTAACCTAACCTATCGCAACCTAAGATTGAAATGTTTGACAAATGATAAATGTCCCAAACGTTTTGTGTCATTATAATAATCAGCTTAACAATAATTCTACCAAATGAAACGTTGTCATACAAAAATTTGCTAATCGTTAGTTGTCAAAGTGAAACATCGGCGAAACGTTGGTTGGCAAGTGATAATCTGCCAATTTTCGGCGAAAAGGCAGGATACCGTGCACCATAGGTACACCTCTGCCTAAACCGTCATGGAATACAGGCGTGATGTTATGTGTGTGTTAATTATAATTATTATAAATTAATTTAAAATGTTTATTTCACTTACAAAGTGTATTTAGGTATACACATTATAGGTATATACGAAATCTCTTAAGCAGTCATTGTACTCATCATTATGAACAACTTTCACTATGGGCGAAAAAGAAACAGCTTTTTCCTACATTTATGATTTTTTTATCGCGATTTCAGGTTTGGTCCCATAGTGAAAGTTGTTCATAATGATGAATACAATGACCCCTTAAGAGATTTCGTGTATGAAAAGATACACCATATAATATATGAATCGGAGATCACCTTTTTATAATTCTATTTAAAAATAGTATTAAAAAAATGGAACACGTGTTCCTGAATTGTTGCAAAAGGGTGAAATGAACGTTTCTTATGGGCAGCTTCGAAACTTTCGCGGAAGAACTTGCTGGCTAAGTGCTCGTACCACATAATACTTTTTGAGTCGTGCGTGTAGCCTTGAATGTATTTATTTTATTTTATTCTGTTTGGTAAACTTAGGCATAGCCCGCACTGCGATTAAAAATCGCGTGAAATCTTTATCGCAATTCTGTAACACATGGTATCTTATGTACCTGGCGATTTAAAATTCGCGCTCGTAAACATAAACCGCGCGAATAAAATTCGCAATGCGTGCTAGACCTTATACGGCTAACTTATTTGTGATCTTAAAAAACAAGAAACTGAAGGCCATTTACAAGTTTCCGCTCATAAACACTAAAATAAAAACGAAAAATCTCGGTACAAATACCTATACTTATCATAAAACAAATAGTAGAATGACCCTAAAAATACAGATATAAATGTAGAAATTTAACATAGGGTGACACAATGGGCGTTCTTATCGCTAAAAGCGATCTTTTACAGACAACCTTTGGATGGATTAGCCTTAGGAAGCGAGAAGGAGAGATAGTGCACATTCATGCAAACCTATAGGGGCCTTACAACAAAAACTTAGACACTTGTTCAACGCGTGTCTAATGTCAGTTTTATGTCAAACTCCATACAGAAATGTCATGTTTAAAAGGTGTTAAGGTAAACAATTACCTTAACACCTTTTACTTTAAGTTACTTTTCCGTGAAGAAGCTTTTCACCAACCCAAACACTGGTATTGCATACAGGGTGTAAGGGACAGCTCTCCGCAAACTGATGAGATGAATTCAGTATATCATACTAAGACGGTGCGGCGGCCAGTACATGAAATTATTTCAGGAACGTTATAAACCAGATTTTTGTTTTATTACCTCACACGCAATGTATCGTCACCGTGGTACAACCCACATAAACGCACTCCCCGTGGCGGGGAGGGGCGCGCTCGCGTCACATGATTGTAAATTCTGAGTTTCACGCGTCGATCGCTATAGTATTATAGTATTTCAACATCCATTGCTGGTTTTATTTTAGCTGTTTTATTTACATAAATTGACTGCTGCGTACAGAGAAAGTAATTGTACATTGAAATAAAGGAAAAGTAATTTACAAGAAAAAAAAAAAACCTGAGAAAATTTTCGGTGGAATATGATTCAAAATAAGGAGCTGGATGCCCCCTGTTAATTTGCGGAGGGCTGTCCCTTACACCTTGTTTATCCAAATCATGTTCACAGAACAGCCTCTAACCTTTTGTCTGCAGCTGTCTTCACGCCTTTTACGAAGGAAGCTCGAGATTATAGCAACGACACCTCGGACCTGGTGTACCAGCTGCTCCGGCTCTGCATGTACATCGCGCCCCCTCACACGATAGTCGAAGCGATATTCAAGTGCCTCTCCGTTGCTCGCGGGAACGCGCTGTGCAAGTACCTCAGTCCACGCTGTCCGGACCTCTACATCCCGGATCCGAGCTTCGATGCGAAAAAGTGTTGCGGTGAGCTTGCTTTTTAATGAAGATGAATGAGAGAGAGAGGTCTTGGGTTCGAATCTCAGGTCACAGTGTTATTGGACAAGCACTTGGCCCGTTTTTTTTTAAATTAAAGTACATCTTTGGCGTTAAAGTGAAATAATATAAAATTACATTTGTTTTGTTTGGACATATCTAAAATTTTATAAAGAGAAAAGATTTGGTTTTTTATGTGTTTGTTTGTTATGCTTTCACGCTGAAACGGCTGAACGGATTTCGATAAAATTTGACACATGGACTTTTTATCCCGATATTCACACGGGATCGAGACTTATGCGGGTGAAACCGCGGGGCGCAGCTAGTAGTTAATATAAGTCTGAAATCCCCAACCCGTCTTGAGGAAGCATGGTAATCAACGCTCGGGCCATCTCTGTGCGATAAGAGCCCTTTGCCCAGCAGTGGGACAGTATTAGTCTGGTATTATTATTAGGACCTGGTCGACTGAGCTGTGCTCTGCCTTGCGGGTAAAAATAAATAAAACAAATTTACCCAGATATGAGACCTAGCTAGATCGATTTTTCGCCCCCGTAACCCCCTATACAGGGTGTATGGGTGAACACCGTTGTCACTCAGACCATGGGTAGTTGACTTAAATATAAAAATAAATGACCGAGTAACAACAAAAAAAAAGGTTTATTAATTAAAAGATTTTTAAAAGCGAAACAGCTGTCTGACTGAGGGAGGGGTCGCGCTCGCGGCCCGTCAGGTCACGTCCTGCGACCCCCACCCGTGTTGAGACGCAAGTTCGTTGCCCTAACGTATAGGTGAAAGGGTGAAATACTCGAGTGGTAAAATGTAATTTAAAAAAAGAAAAAAAGTCGTAATTTTCCATTGATTTTACGTTCTATAAATGACACCAAACCACTAGTTTCAAGGATAACGGTGATTACCCTAACACCCTGTATTGCAACTTTCATCGAAAGAACGTGATAACAAATATATACATATAACAACTTTTATTATGGGACCAAAACTGATGACTGATGACCAAATCGCGAAAAAAAAACAGCTGTTCCCACATTTAAGTTCGCTTAACTTGTGAAAATGTAGGGAACAGCTAATTTTGCGTTCACTAATTACCAGTCACCCTATATACAAATAATGCTCATTTAATAGCATAAGATAATTATTATTGTTTCAGCCGGCAAAAACCCGCGGTGTTATTTATGCCTGGGTGATGAATCGTCTCCCGCAAAATGCATTATCATACTGCTTGTGCAGTTCTTAGTCATGTTGGTAAGTGCTTGTCCTTAGAGCGTTATCACACGAACAACTTGTCAGCGTGTGTCTAGCGAAGTGATCTGTGAACGTGCTCTCCGCGGGCCTAAAGCGATCTGACCGCGGCTACGTGACGTGTTCTCCGCGTTTCCACAATATTGTACACCCACGTCAGTCGCTCTCGTTACGCAAACATGGCGAGCACGTTGCGCACACGCGGCGCGCTCGCTACGCACACGCAGCGAGCGCGTTGAACAATCGCCTCGCTGATATCTCGATCGCTAATTGCCAGTGTGATAAGGCCCGTTTCTATAGACTGTCTGACAAAAGTCCTTTCTTTGGTGTTGTTCGTCGAATCGTTGAGCTTTAAGTTCTGAGTTGAGCTGCTAGATTGCTGACAAATGCGTGCACTGACTGGACAGGTCCATTCGTCCACTCAATCTGTGTGGTTCTTTCTTCAAAAGAATATTTAAGACACCAATGTAGATGGTCTTCACGTTTATGGCTACACTGTATCGATGTAGACATACCAAAATTGAGGTCACTCTGTGTAAAAGATTCATTCATGAAGCTACCTATCAGCTGGCTTACGTTCTATCGGCCGATTCTTTGTCGGCGGCATAATTTCTAAGAAATTGTGCGGCTTTCCTTCTATTTGCCTACATATGATCGGTGACCCCGGAAAATGACCTCTTCGCTACAGTTCTTTAAGTACAGGTTGCTCCAAGATGGTAATTTAGAAAATTTTAAATAAATCAGTAAATAATAACGTTTAATGAAATTCAAATTTTTTCATTAAATGAATACGCGATATCGTATACGTGTGTTAAATTAATGTCACCATTAAAGCGGCACGCTGTATATTTGTTTTAATCGCTTATGTGTCGCGGCCTAATGTAGCCTCAGGCGGCCCCCCAAGCCGCGCATATAGATGTTTCAGATCAAAAGGCAGCATCATTAAGAGGTCAATAAGTTTTTAGAGGATCAATTAAATGATTCCCATATTTTTTGTTTCAGGTGATGGTATTCCTAACGGAACGCGGCTTCTTCAGTGGATTGCTCGACAAAGTGATGAACGTACGCTATCGGCCAGAGCAGCCTGTAGAACAAGATGAGATGATTCGCGCGGAAAACGCATACGTTCGCAAGGCTATCGCTCTACGTAAGTACCTACATAAACACTTCTAACTTGGGACTTCTTCTTTATCTTCTACATTTTTATGGGTAACTATACTCCGTTTGAAATAAGATTAGACACTTAAATAAACCTTTTTTACAGTCCGTTCAACCGATTTTGACTTCTATTGCGTTGGTGGCATGACAAATGGCAACTGCAGTAGACAGTTAGTATTGTGTAAACTTTTTTGCTTTTAATGCCATCTTTATGCTTACGGTGTAGAAATCAAAATCGGTTGAACGGACTGTAAAAAGGTTTGTTTAAATGTCTTATCTTATTTCAAATGGAGTATAGCTGCGCCTTTTTTTTTTTCTGACTAATTAAAAAAAAAAAATGTTTTCAAAATTAAAATCCCTGATGGTAGCCATGCCAGTGTCAGTCACACTTAAGTGATATTTATAAATATATAGTTAGAAATACTCGCAACCAGTGTGCATGTATGACCAGCGGGTCTAAAATGGCCACTTTGGCAGAATCATAATAGGAAAATATTATGAATCATCGTCAAATGTCACAAACTGACAATTCATAATATCTGTTTGGCAGTTTTCTATGGATATTCGTAAGATGTTCAATATTGATTATAATTATAACACTGAATTTAAGTTGTAACCGGTTTTAGGTGTAAAAAAGGCATTTGGAAAGTTTCCAAATCCTTTTTTTACAACTGAAACTAAATATTCGGTGTTACGATATTATTTATTGCATAATTGTAATAAGTATCAATATTTAAGACAGTTGTTTAACCATATTTCATATTTCCATACATTACTGTATTTACATTACTGCATGGAAATATGAAGTATGGCTAGGCAACTGTCTTTATAGCCAAATTAATCAAAACAGCGAAATATTTGACATCTATTTGCGACGTTACCCACTTTCAGAATAAACGCTCTAAAGTTTTTTTTTTTGAACTTACAGCTACGAAGCAGATCCCGGACGCGATGTTAGTGCACGACCTGCACAAGAACTACAGGCCGCTTTGCAGGAAGCAGGTTAATGCCGTTAGGGGCATCAGCTTCTCTGTTAAGAAAGGTAACCATCAATCTGCCTAGCCTTTTCCCCAGCATTCCTAACTATAGGTCGGCTTCCAGTCTAACCGGATGCAGCTGAATACCAGTATTGTACACAGAGCGACTGCCTATCTGACCTCCACACCCCCGTAGCTGGGCAATACGATACCCCTTGGTAAGACTGGTTGTCAGACTTTCGGGCTTCTGAAGACCCGCGACGACTTTCAAGCAAATAAGTGATTTGATTTCAGCCGTTAAAACCAACGTGGTTGCCTCTACTATTCTTTTTTGGGTTCCGTACCTCAAAAGGAAAAACGGAACCCTTATAGGACCACTCGTGTGTCTGCCTGTCTGTCTGTCAGTCAGTCTGTCCGTCTGTCACAGCCAATTTGCAAACTGTACCGTGTGCGTGTGACATCAAATGAAAGGGCCTGTTGCGAGGATCTCGAATACATTTTTTTAATAATGTTTAAATAAATACTTTTAAAGATATTTAAGAAAATAAATGAAAATTGACCATTCCCCACCTCATCTCCGAAACTAATGAAATAAAATTTCGAAAAAAAAAAAACAGAATATAGTTCTATACTTATAGATTACAGGAAAACCTATAAGAAGTCTATGGTCTTAAAATAACATCGTAGATCTTAAAAGTTGGAACGTATTTGAGAACATGTTTTTCAACTACAATGTTAAGTTTGTTCTTGGGATAAATTCATCCCAACTGCGGAACCCTTCATTGTGTGAGGTCCGACACGCACTTGGCCGGTATTTTTATTAATCTAGTGTTCACGCGTAGGCGAGTGTTTCGGCCTGCTGGGCGTCAACGGCGCGGGCAAGTCCACGACCTTCAAGATGCTGACTGACGAGGATGCGCCCACCAGGGGAAGTATCTTCGCAAACGGATACCACCTCAAGAGAGGCAACTCGCAGGTAAAGTACTGTAGTCCTTATGACGTTGATACAAGGTCCACATTGCACTGCTAGGGTATCATTCGATCCCATAATTAAAAAGATGATGATGTTTCCGAGTTTTTTTTTATTTAGTATTTTTAATAGTTTATGAGATACTAGCTGCGCCCCGCGGTTTCACCCGCGTAAGTGTCGATCCCGTGGGAATATCGGGATAAAAAGATTCCAAGTGTTAATCCAGGTTATAAACTATCTGTTTGCCAAAAACATCCATCCATCCATACTTACAAACTTTCGCGTTTATAATATTAGTTAGATGCGATGTTTTCGGTTAAAACTACAGTAAGAACTTTGTTTTTCGTAGATTTTCGAAAAATACTATGAAATCCAAACTTATTGTTGCGGTCGGTAAAATCAATACGTGTGTAAATACTTATCCCAATTCCGAAAATTTACCGTGGTCTACACGCACTTGGCCGGTTTTTTTTTTCTATAATTCCTTGTTCCTCTCCCCACAGTACCTTCAGACCCTGGGCTACTGCCCGCAGTTCTTTGGGCTGGATTTGTTCTTGACTGGCCAAGAGAACCTGGAGCTGATCCTCACTCTGCGAGGGTGGGACAAGCAACGGGTGAAAGCAGAAGCCGGGATCTGGCTACATATTGTTGGTAAGTAAACAGTTTTTTATTTCAAGTTTTTACAGTGCTATTATTTTCTTAATGTCCCTCGAGAATCATCGTATTTCCGAATACAAACGAATGCTAATTTCTATGTCCATCAATTATTAGATTTATCGTGTGTATTAATTTGAATTCAGAACTAAATACTTTATTGTTATTTGTGTTTTGTTTTGATTTCCGTGTGAAGTATACAACATTATTTTTTCTTTATGCTAATCCCGAAAAGGGCTCATTGTACTCATCATTTTGAACAACTTTTTCTTTGGGACCAACATTGAAATCACGAAAAAATTAATCATCTGTTCCATACATTTAGTCTATTTAAGTGAACACAAATGTAGGGAACAGCTGTTTTTTTTTTCGCGATTTCAATGTTGGTCCCACAGAAAAAGTTGTTCAAAATGATGAGTACAATGACCCCTTTTCGGGTTTAGCATAAAGAAAAAATAATGTTGTATAGAGCTGTAAAACTATTTTCCTTAAACTATTTACTCCCATTTTTTTAAATAAATTACGTTAAGTTAAAAGAGTACTAACAACTATATATTTCCAAGTCGATTGAGAGCGTCCGGTCTGCACCAAGTGCAAAGGGCAACTGATAGAAATCCGACAACTGATGAAACACGAAGTTTGCCGAGGGACAATAAGAAAAAAGTTGTACTGTACTTAGATTACCCGGTAACCCTCGAAATCCAAATTTACAGGTCAATATCAGGTTGTATGTTGATTAGATTGATGATTTTAAGGATTACTAGCTTCACCCGCGTGGATCTCGGAAAATATCCCACGGGAACGTAGTACCGGGATTAAAAGTACCTTCTGTGTAAATCCAGTTAAACAATGTATTAATTCCGGTATACATTGTTTTCATATAACTCTACTAGCTGCGCCCCGCGGTTTCACCCGCGTAAGTATCGATCCCGTGGGAATATCGGGATAAAAAGTATCCTATGTCCTATTCTAGGTTATGGTCTACCCCTGTGCCAAATTTAATTCAAATCCGTTCAGCCGTTTTAGCGTGAAAGCGTAACAAACAAACAAACTCACTTTCGCATTTATAATATTAGTTAGGATTGGTTTACGCGGCGCCCTAACTAAACCTAACTAAATTTACACAAAACTTTAATCCTAACTAATATTATAAATGTAAAAGCAATACGTCGTCTTTATCAGAAGAGGTCTTATTGTCTCATGCGTGGGTTTGCGGGCTAGGAGATGTAATTAAATGAAACACCATAATATTCTGAATAATCACAAATGTTCACGACGTTCCACCGAGTACGTGAGGCGCGAGCGCACATCAATCAACTCACTGCACTACCAGTAGTCACCATGATCACCAATACCAGTCACCATTAATCCTTGCCGGTTTTCCGGTTTCGATCCATCTCCGCGATCTTCCATATTTTTGGCGGGGGCCACATCCTCATTATACTCGACGTTACGTCAAGTTGACAGCTGTCATTTTCGTTCAAAAATCAACTCCGTAAGTTTAGCGTCGTAAAATCTTTATCCGCGCCGTCAAATGCGAAAGTGAGTTTGTTTGTTTATTTGTTTGTTTGTTACGCTTTCACGCTAAAACGGCTGAACGGATTTGGATGAAATTTGGCACAGGGGTAGACCATGACCTGGAATAGGACATAGGATACTTTTTATCCCTATATTCCTGCGGGATTGAGACTCACGCGGGTGAAACCGCAGGGCGCAGCTAGTGAATAATACACCTAAACCTTCCTCATAAATCACTCCATTCATTGGTGAAAACCGTATGATAATCCGTTTGGTAATTTTTGAGTTTATCGTCTTTGTTTTATAATAGTACTAGCTGATGACCGCGGCCCACGGCTCCGCCCGCTTGACAAATTATATACTAAAACCTTCCTCGAGAACCACTCTATCCATTGGTTTAAACCAGCGTCAGACAGTATCTGTCTGGCGTTAATCCTGAAATGAACCTTTTTTGCGCAGCTTTAACAAAATATAAAGTTAAAAATAGTTTTAACAATAGCCTCACTTGTTAAAACTATTTTTAACTTTATATTTTGTTATTTTTATTTCGTGTTTCACGAACGCTGTCCAAATAAATGTTATTCTTTCTTTCAAACCAGCATGAAAATCGGTGCAGTAGTTTTTGAATTTATCACGAACAAACAGACGCGGCGGTGGACTTTGTTTTATAATATGTTAGTGATTATTAAAACAAAGACCCCGGGCCGCGTCGCGTCTACAAATTATGTAGTAATAACACTGTAAATACAAGTTTGTTACGGTCGCAAATCATATTTAGATCAACATAAAACCTAACAATAATCTGCACCCTAATCGCGTAATGCACGATCGGTCGGAATTGGAATCGGTTTGAAAGTCTGATTCTGGATATCTGTGTCTGTCTGTCTGTCTGTCTGACGCGGCTTAGCTCAGAGACACTTACTAATACTAGAAAGTTTTAATTTGGTATGGGTATAAATCATTTGATATAAATCAGGGATGTTGCGAACATCCGCTACCGCGGAGCTTCCGCATCGATTTGGACATCCGCATCCGCAATAATTAATACGGATGTTAATGCGGATGCGGATGTAGCACAGGTAGCGACAAGAAAGATAATAGGCGCGGCCGGCGACTGGCGCGTGCCGTATGCGAACGAAACCTTCGCTCCTATTGGTCAATGAGCACTTCTCATTGACCAATAGCACGCAGATTTTTATCGACACCACCAGCCAGTGTTCCTAGCGAACAATTGTTCAGAAGCGCGGGTTTAATATAATATGAACCTCTGCGTAACTTTTCATTCTTCCTAATTCTAACAGACTTGACTCTAAAAAGGCGGCAATATTACTTTTTATTAAATATAATGGTCCAATTTTTTACTTTACTTACTAAATATGTAATTAAAAAATACTATCTTTTTTTTTATTACTACACACAAATAAAAAATACTTATAAAATATCTAAACATCCGCATCCGCGGATGTGAGCCTCCAAATATCCGCATCCGCATCCGCGTGTGAAAAAATCTGCATCCGCAACATCCCTGATATAAATCACGCCAAAAAAGTGGTAAAATAAAATCATGAACAAATTGTATATTATGCAATTATTGAATAAAGGACGGATTTAAAGCGAGGGCCATAGATGAATCACAAGCAAGTGAAGGATTCTAACAACTGAATCACGACCGTTGGGAGTGATTCATCCTGCCAGGGTTGCGGGAAAGTCCGAAAGGGATACCGGGACCTTGGCAACAGGCAACTGAAAGAACACGGGTGGGTTTTAGTCAGTAAAAGTCTGACACGCCCTTCCGCTCCGCCCAGAGCGGGAGAAGTCATTGGATGATTTCCCACACTCAAAAAAAAGGAGTGATTCATTATGATTGAATCACTCGCTGCGCTCGAATTATTTGGATACGTAGCCGACATCGCCATAGCGTCCCAGTGTGTTAGCGCTCTTAACTCAGTTGGCTACGATCTGGCGACTACGTCGCCAATTTGAAAGTGTAGCCACGACTGACTCGTGGTGCATACTCTGGCTGGCGATCTGGCCACGCGTAGCCAAGTCGCCAGTATTATGTATACAAGTAAGTTACAGCCAACTGGGGACGGACACCCATGTGTTACAGGCTACTTATTTGGCAACCACATTTGGCAACGGTAGATAGACAGAGTGTTAAGCCCTTTTAAGATTTCTAATACAATCTAAGAAGTGTTTTTTTAATGTGTACGAGTTTCCCGTCAGGTCTAGAGAAGTACGCGCATCAACGCGTGGAGGGCTACAGCGGCGGCTGTGTGCGGCGCCTGGGGGCGGCCGCCGCGCTGTGCGGCGGGGCAGGTATGTGTACAGGGGCGGGGCAGGTACGTGTACAGGGGTGGGGCAGGTATGTGTACAGGGGCGGGGCAGGTACGTGTACAGGGGCGGGGCAGGTATGTGTACAGGGGCGGGGCAGGTATGTGTACAGGGGCGGGGCAGGTATGTGTACAGGGGCGGGGCAGGTACGTGTACAGGGGTGGGGCAGGTATGTGTACAGGGGCGGGGCAGGTACGTGTACAGGGGCGGGGCAGGTATGTGTACAGGGGCGGGGCAGGTATGTGTACAGGGGCGGGGCAGGTATGTGTACAGGGGCGGGGCAGGTACGTGTACAGGGGTGGGGCAGGTACGTGTACAGGGGTGGGGCAGGTATGTGTACAGGGGCGCCGGGGGGCGGGCAGGTAAGTGTACAGGGGCGCCGGGGGGCGGGCAGGTATGTGTACAGGGGCGGGGCAGGTATGTGTATGTTATGGACCAAGTGATTAATAGGACATGAAAAATGCCCGGGCAGTTTGAAAAATGCCCAATATGAGAGGGCAATGTGATAACAACTATTAAAATAATCAAATTGACCGGGCATTTTTTATAATGCTAGTCACCTATGGGGCAGTCTAATTAAAACCAGATTTTAATACTATTATTTTATTTTCAAACGTAGAATCAGTCATCATTTCAGCCGAAAGACGTCCACTGCTGGACATAGGCCTGGTATCCTGCCTTTTCGCCAAAAATTGTTTGGCAGATTATCACTTGCCAACCAACGTTTCGCCGTTTCATTTGGTAGACTTATTGTAATGCTGATTATTATAATAACACAAAACGTTTGGGACATTTATCATTTGTCAAACATTTCAATCTTAGGTTACGATATGTTAGGTTAGGTTAGAGTATGACCAGAAGTAGGCAGCGACTTGTCGCTGTCGGCCGTAGTCAATGCCTTGGTCGGCAGCGAGGAGTCCTGGGACGCGGTGGTTTCCTACTGCGAGACGGTCGTCTCGCAGAAGGAGGCTGCGGAAAGGGAGAGGGAGATCTCGTCCACTCACCCAGCCCGCAGCAGGCGCACCGGGCGTCGGCGGTTAAAATAAAAGGAAACAGTTAAGTTAGGTTACATCACATTAAAGATAAAGTAAAAAAACACTCACTCACTGAGCACTCTTCAATACACTCACTCATTTTAATTGAACTCTACTTGAAAGTTGGCATTCTGCCACTTAAGTTTGGCAATACTTCGGGCTATGTCGGACATGTCGGTTACCTTGGTTCTCCTACGGATCTCTTCATTTCAGAATCAATATTTAAAATCAAATAAAATATTTCCATTCATAGACACTCTGCTGACCTATGATGACTTTACCATAATTAAATGTTAAACTGTTGTTAAAACTGACTGGTCGGACTGCAGCGGGCGCGGCTCCGAAATGCGAGCCCCCACCCCGCACGATACCCGCACCCCGTGCAAAATACCTGTGTATTATCAGATTGCCCAAAGACCACAGGGCAATATTTATAATGACGAGGCAATGTGATAAATAAGGAAGTTCAAATTATAATTTATTATTTTGCCCTAAGTAGCTTGTCATTATTCATAATGCGGCGGCATTATGAAAAATGCCCGTATTTATCACTTGGTCCATAACATGTACAGGGGCGCCGGAGGGCGGGCAGGTAAGTGTACAGGGGCGCCGGGGGGCGGGCAGGTATGTTTACAGGGGCGTCGGGGGGTGGGCAGGTATGTGTACAGGGGCGCAGGGGGGCGGGCAGGTATGTGTACAGGGGCGCGGGGGGCGGGGCAAGTATGTGTACAGGGGCGCTGGGGGGCGGGGCAGGTGTACAGGGGCGCCCGGGGGCGGGGCATGTATGTTATATACAGGGGCCACATACGTGCGGTGGGGCATGTATAAAGATAAGCTACTGTATAAATGTTTTACTAATACTGGTATGCATCTTAAAAAAAATTGAAACTTCGAAATCAATTTTCTTGTAAACTTTTTCGTTCAAAAGTGCTTTACTTTGCCAGAGCTCGCTCTGCTGGACGAGCCCAGCGCGGGCGTGGACGTGGCCGCGCGCAGGCGGCTCTGGACCGCAATCCGCAGGGCCTTGAGGCACGAGCGAGCCATCATCATCACCTCGCACAGGTACATTTCTGGACCAAACATAACGGGTGTAAAAAGGCGCTTAACGAAACCCTCACTTGTTTTATGCTGCTGTATGTAATTCGCAGCATGGACGAGATGGAAGCGCTGTGCTCGCGCATCGCGATCCTGTCGGGCGGGCGCGTGTGCGCGCTGGGCGCGGCGTCGCGCCTGCGCGCCGCGTACGCCAGCGGGCACGCCGTGGTGCTGAAGCTGGCCAGCAGGCAGCGGGCCGGCGGGGACGGTGCGTGACGGACCCTCCCTCTACATTATAACACCTCAAACTCCAAGCATTTCATCATTCTCTTGCCCTTATCCCATTTCTTTTGGGATAGATAATTATTTGAAATAAGATTAGACATTTGAAAAAACCTTCTTTACATTCCGTTCAAACGATTATGACTTCTATTGCGTTGGTAGCATGAAAAATGGCAGCTGCAGTAAACAGTTGGTATTGTAACCACTTTTTTGCTTTTAATGTCATCCTTATCCCTCCGGTATAGAAGTCAAAATCGGTTCGGAACGGACTGCAAAAAAAAGTTTTATTTAAATGTGTAATCTTATTTCAAATGGAGTATAGGTAGTGTAGAATCAGGCGCGGTCCGAGGGGGGGGGGCGGAGCGGGGGGTCATGACCCCCCCCAAAATCATTCAAACTGTCGAGGAACTGAATGATTTACGTGCTTTACTAACTAAAAACTGTAGGTACTTGAGCTACAGTAAAAAAGTTTTTAGAGTACTTCTCAATTAGGTAACCGTTTCCCTAAAAATATTCCTCGGCACCAATGATGACCCCCCCCCCCCCCCCAATCTTGGGCTTCGACCGCGCCTGTGTAGAATAGATAGTTGTTCTTTGTTTGCGTGTACGATTTGCCTTGGTCTTTACTAGATATCTCTACTAACGAATATTTGATACTTCATTAATGTATTGTAGTTAGACTAATAAAGGTCGCATAATATTTCAGAGGTGGACGCCGCTAAGAGAGACTTGAACCTATTAAAGGGGAAGCTACAAACGACCTTCAACTGCACACTAAAGGATGAACACAAAGTAAGTATTTTTTTAACCTTACAAAAAGCCGAGATCTTTAAAATAAATGATTAACTTAAAGTTCTTCAAGAAAGCTTTTAAAACGATACTATGTACTGAATAGAAAAAAAAGTTTTAAAGAATCATCAATAAATAGTCATGTTTCTGTTTTGTGTATCAGGATTCTATAATCCTTCGCTAGCTCAGGTTTCAATACAAGTACTCGCGCTAAAAAACAACTTTGCAGCCTTGCATAACAAATAACTATTACACTTTTTTTTTTTTGTTTTGTAGTTACTTAGAATATCAGTTTTTTTTTTTTCAGTGAACTTCGCTGGTGTGATTTGTATCGATATCTAAACACTATTAAAAGAATATTTTCGCAACTCATTTCACACACACACAGTTCAAACAAACGAACACCCCAAAAAAAAAGGAACATGTTTTTTTTTAAATTTGGTCTTGCTTAGATACAATGGTGCCGATTCTCTTGTACACTGAACTAAACTATCACTAAAATTCCTTACTTTTGACTATGGGAATCTTGGAGCTATTCTGCCAAATAATTTCTCTAAATTTAAAACTTATTTTGACACAACTAAAATCGAATTTGACAACCGCGCGCCTCCACTTGGTACTTGTTTTCCCTACACCGTGTTTTTTTTTAGAGCCAGACGCGCGCTTGCACGGCAGCCTCGACGTGTTTTTAATGGAATTTTTCAGTTTTTGTATGGAAAATAACGAAAAAAAAAAAAATATTACCAACATGTTGAGAATTAGGGGTATAAGGATTTCCTAAAGGGGGTCGAAATTTTAATTTTTTTTGTGATAGGACACACCGTTTTCGAGATATATGCAAAAGAAAAAATAAAATAAAGTACTGTTTTTTGTAACTGAAGTTGAGTTGGTTTGAATTTTAGTTCATGACATCTAATTTTATTCCACACATTTTTAATCGCGATTAAATAAAGTCAGATTTAGTTGGAGGATTTTAGATATAGGACAAAATTTTAGGTTAAACGTCAAATTCAGAAAAGCATTTTCACTAAACTAATCTCAGTGCCATCTTAGTGCTGTCAAACTTAATTATAGTTAAGTTGTGTCATTTAAAGTCTATTTCAGAATGAGTTTGATCTTTTGACCTTTTTAGTTTACTTTAGAGAATTTTGTGACAAGAGCATCGGCACCAATACCCATCACGTCTGTGTAGTTAGTTTCACTAGCTAATTTTATTTTATTTGATCTTATATAACTTACCACGACTAATTTGTCCACAGACAATGCTACACTACCACATAAACGAAACAATGCGCTACAGCGACCTCTTCACTGCGCTAGAATCTCTTCGCTCCGCGTTCCCCTCCCTCATCGAAGACTATTCTGTCACGGAGACTACACTCGAGGAGGTATTCCTGTCCTTCGCACAAGGCAAGGAACATCCGATCAGAGCGCAGACTGTTTAACTACGAAACCTTCTGACTCCCAAAAGAGCCACGAACACATAATTAAGGGCAGGAACAGGCTAAAGACGCCATGCCACGCGACGTCAATTGTAGCCTACTGATTGGCCACATTTGTTCATGTCTCGGCGTGGCGTCGGGTGTAACAAGTGTCTCAGTAGAGGCTTGATAAGTATTACTTATTACATCCTCGTACTTGCTTATTGCTGTTGTCAATCTGGATTTAATGCGGGTAGCTTGTGATGTTTTAAATTAAAAATTAGTCTGTTTTAAAGTGATTTGTCCATCAATTACAAGAGGAAATGCAAAGTTATAATGCATACTACTTTTCGCAGCGGGTTTAAAGTATCAATTTTATCATGTCATCATCTGCCGAGACTTTCCTCAACTATTTTGGGTCGGCTTACAGTCTAATCGGATGCAATTAAAAACCAGTAGCTATTTCCGACCACAAGATATTAAAAAGATGGTCCAAAAGCTTGAGAGGCTTATAAAAATATCGATCTAGTTTTAAAGGAATAGTTATGTTCGCGATAGTATTTAATTTAACAAAGGGGTGAAGTTACTCCTTCGTAATGACTGAATAAAACAAAACGGACAATGTTACCGAACCATTATAACGCAAACAAGTCAAAATAAACGGTTTTAGGGGAAAAAAAATAGTTAAATTTATTATATATTTATTTTTTGCGAATACTCCAATATAATGCTAAATAAATGTTTTAAGACTGTAGAAACTCTGATTTACCCATTTCTGAACTTGTACATTCCCAATAGCTTACTAGTCATAAAATATTATTTTTGTACGATTTACTTCCGATAGAATTTTCAATCCGCCCTTATGGGGGATGCGCTATAGTAGCCCGCGAAAGCACATCAGTGTCAAGTTGTATGACGATCAAAATAACAATAAAATTATGTATTTACAGAATTATACTCATTAGAATCATCAATCAATACATCTCTCTAAGTTAGAATTGACATCAAATGTCATGATTCCATGAAAAATAGTTGTATCGATAATTTTAAAGGCGACTATACTCCATTTGAAATAAGATTAGACATTCAAACAAACCTTTATACAGTCCGTTCAACCGATTTTAACTTGTATACCGTAGGCATAAGGATGGCATTAAAAGCAAAAAAAGTTACACAATACCAACTGTCTACTGCAGCTGCCATTTGTCATACCACCAACGCAATAGAAGTCAAAATCGGTTGAACGAACTGTAAAAAAGGCTTATTTAAATTTCTAATCTTATTTCAAATGGAGCATAGGTTAGGCTAGGTTTTTTAGGCGGCGGTATTTACAGAATAATATTCTGTAAATACATGTGTTACAGTCGTCTAGTTCGACGCCTAATTAACGCCGTTCTTAATTTTTAAGGCATAGCTCGCACTGCGGTTTAAATTCGCGCGAAATGTTTATCCGTATGATGTATCTACTCGCACCGTCGATTTAAAATTGGCGCTGAAACGTACTCCGTACACTGAATATAAACCGCGCGAATAAAAATCGCACGGTGAGATTTCGCAGTGCGGGCTAAGCCTAATGCGAGTTATACTTGATAATAGTATCGTAAATACAAATAGTGGCATCCACGAAGACGCGCCCACTCCGAGGTGACTGTACTGTTGGCTATACTTTAGTACGGAGTGGAGCGGAGACGCGCGTCTTCGTGGATGGCACTATCTATAACTGGCATTAGAAATAAAGCCTGATTTACACCGTGCGATTTAATTTCCTTTGGCATACTTACCATAAGTTTAAGGAACAATAAAATCAGCATCGTCCAAACTGTGTTCAGACGCGTCATTTGTTGCATCAATTGTATTGTATGCCACTGGCGAGAAACTTGCATCGTGTAGATCTAGGCTTCAACTGAGGTTTTTAACATATAATCAGGGCTTTATATTTTATCTGATAGCCTGTTATTGCTTTTCAACATGACAAAATTAGGTGGGCCAAATAAAATCATAAATAACAAATAAAATATGGGTTATTTATGATTTTGTCGGGTAAAAAAGCGTTACCCGTTTAAACAAAAAAATCCAAATAGATTATTTAAACGGTGACTGAAATAATGATAAAACTAACCGACCAAGAGAACCAAGTGAACCAAGTTTTTGTCTCAATAGTGAATACCCACCTAATAAAACTCCGTCCGAAAATCACGTCATTTATTCATCAACAATAATTGCTACAGTCATTTCATTAAAATATATAGCTTGTATGGTGTAATAGAGTATAGTCAGAGGCCTTAATTGTAGCACAGTATAAATAAGTAACAGTATTATATTCATAGAAAACGGTCGAAACGACGCGCTTCGAAATCTCAGTGTATATCGTGTGTTTTATCTACCAAGCGGCAGTAGGTAATTATTTCAAGGTCACTGTCGAGACACAATACTGTTATTTTATTATACTGTGTACAGTCACAGTATCTAAATAACTTTGTATTGTTTGAGGTCAATGCCCTTTAGACTGAGTCATGAGTTGTCTGAACGTGAAATTTCACTTAAATGTAAATTATGCGACTCATTTTACGTGACCGAAATTACGCTCGTTTAGCTCAGGACAGGAGTCACCAAATAACGGACCGCAGTCCGAATCCGTACCGCCGCCGACCTATAAATTATTATAACAAAAATATTAAAATAAAATACACTGTTTTTTCTGCCGTCGACAATCCAGACGTCAGAAAAATAATTGAAAGTAAAAAAAAAAACACATTTAATATTAATTACTTACGTACTTTGGTATTTTTGTGCATTACATAATATTTGTTTATTACTTAATGAAAAATATTGCTACACTCGCGACAATCTAAGAAGTCCGTTTTGACGTTTTGTTCTCGTACATGTAATAAAGCGTTAAGCCTTGAGAATCAGTTTTTTAAGCAATGTAGATAAGTCGTCGATTACAAACTCTCTAAGTATGTTCAATCAATATCTTGAGAATCAGTTTATAAGAAACTTTTTTTTTTTTTTTCATCTCTTCACAAAGTATTTTTGTAACTGTCGAAACGGACTTCTTAGATTGTCGCGAGGCTAGTAATCGTCTGCCAAACGGACAATTAACCTATTAGCTGATAGGGGACCATGAGACGGAGTGATACTGTCAGTGTGGGTCGTTCTCAATGATCACGACATCATTATTATGATTTAAGAAGAAAATTAAATGAATTGTTTATTAACTTATTATTGTATCATAGGATTTATAGGCAATATGATTTGGTTGCACAGCTAAAAGGCAATTAATAGTAATTAATGAATTATTTAATGTGTGTAATAAAAAGAGGCACGTCGTAGTCAACTGAATTAAAAATTGTATATTAGTTTTACAAGCTTCATAGACTTTTTATTGGCAATTATTTATTAACTTAAACAGGCAAGAAATTGACTGACTAGTACTTACTTTATAAGGAATTAAAATCTGATAATATACACTTAAATAAGCACAATAATTTAATAACCAATAGTTAACTAATACTTAACTGGCAAAATGTGGGTGTACTGCAACCTCTGCACCCCCCATCGGGGAATGCAGGCATTATGTATTGTTAGTTTTATACCAGCTCGTAACTGAAATTTAAATGATTTGAAATTCTTTTATTTCTTAATTGTATTCGTTTTTGTAATTAATGTACCTACACTTATAAACAATCTTATTTTTAATGCGTATGTTTATATTTTTTT
Organism: Lithophane ornitopus; assembly: GCA_948473465.1. Lineage (NCBI taxonomy): Eukaryota > Metazoa > Arthropoda > Insecta > Lepidoptera > Noctuidae > Lithophane > Lithophane ornitopus. The sequence continues at coordinate 2,139,708 of OX419630.1, read as the reverse complement.
AAATCTTATTCCCACTATCAATAAAAATTTTTTTTACTTGTAATAACTTCTTTGATTACCCGACTGGGCAAGACCAAAGACAGGGACAAATCTGAGATTGAACTCAAATAACTGGAACCAACTGCATCACACTGCTTGAAAAGTGAGCTTGTTTTGAATTGGACCATATTTGATAAAAAATTAGTAGGGGAAGACCAAAGAAACGATGGATGGACTGTGTGAAAGATGATATAGCTAGAAAGGGGGTGACTACCGAGATGACGGCTAATAGAGAAGTATGGAAGAAAGGGACATGTTGCGCCGACTTCAAGTAAATTTGGATAAGGGCACGAGAAAGACGATATGAAAAAAAAAACTTTTCCTTTTCTTTGTGACCTCTAACCTACCAGTGTCCCTTCAGTTCCCTTTTAATATACAGGGTATAAGGGTAAACACCGTTATCGTTGACACCAGTGGTTTGGTTTCATTTATAGAAGGAACGTAAAATCAATGGAAAATTACAACATTTTTTTTTAAAGAAAATTACAGTTTGCCACAAGAATATTTCACCCTATACACAAGGGTAACGAACTTGCATCTCAACACGGGCGAGGGGCGCGGACGGACGTGACCTGACCGGCCGCGCGCGCAACCCAAGTCAGTCAACTGTTTTGTTAGCGAGCGAGCGCACGTAAAGTAAACTTGTAAAGTCGCGGTATCGTAGCGCCGCTAATTTCTCGTGCGTAAATAATACTTAATTGTAGTTATGTGATTATGTCTTACACGAATGAACAGTGCTCCGAAATGGTACGGCTTTACGCTAGTATCGCGGGTGACGCTCGTAGGATATAGTTCTCGTAGCTGCCAGTTGATCTTCAAGAACGAAACAAAAATCAAATTTACATGTAGACTCGTCACGCAACACCTAAGGTACTTAGGTATTTTTGCCTGTCCTAAGCCAGGAAAATTATGAAGGGAAAGTTGCATCACAGGATAGGTGTATTGTGTATTTATTCATGTGTTGTGTAGGTAGATACGACGGACGGCGACCGTTTAAATACGACGGACGGCGACCGTTTAAGTACGTCGGCCGCATATCCATAAATTAGCGCACGGTGTCCTATAAAAATCTTTTAAAAAGAAAATGTTTTTTTCTTGTTATTCGGGCATTTATTTCAACTAACCATGGTTTGAGTGACAACGGTGATTACCCTTACACGCTATATATTTCTTAATGGCTACAATTTAAATGCTCACCAAAATCATTTTTAGGCCCTAAGACTAAGTACCAAGTAAGTAAAATATGTTAACTTCAAATTTTTATAAAATAAACCCACTGTATACCGAGGTGCCTAAAGAACAACGTTTTAAGTTCCAAAATAATTATACACTCATCAGAATAATTATTGTACGTGTTGTATTCAAATTCCGTTTGCCTGCCAAAATGGATAAATGCTCACCAAATCTCGTTTCCCTGAAATAATAGGTACCCAAAATGACAGTGCTAAATAGCTTTAGTGTAATCAAATTAACCAACCTGAATCCAAAATATATTATTGGTGCCGATTCTCTTGTACACCGAACTAAACTAACTAAACTATCACTAATATTCCTTACTTTTGACTATGGGAATCTTGGAACTATTCTGCCAAATAATTTCTCTAAATTTAAAAATTATTTTGACACAACTAAAATCGAATTTGACAACCGCGCGCCTCCACTGGGTAGGTACTTGTTTTCCCTACCCCGTGTTTTTTTTTAGAGCCATAATGGAATTTTTCAGTTTTTGTATGGAAAATAACGAAAAAAAAAATTACCAACATGTTGAGAATTAGGAGTATAAGGGTATCCTAAAGGGGGTCGAAATTTTCATTATTTTAGCGATAGGACACACCGTGTTCGAGATATAAGCAAAAGAAAATAAAAAAATACAGTACTGTTTTTTGTAACTGAAGTCGAGGTGTTGGTTTGAATTTTAGTTCATGACATCTAATGTTATTCCACTCATTTTTAATCGCGATTAAATATAGTCAGATTTAGTTAGAGGATTTTAGATATAGGACAAAATTTTAGGTAAAATCGTCAAATTCAGAATAGCATTTTCACAAAACTAATCTTAGTGCCATATTAGTGCTGTCAAACTAAATTATAGTTAAGTTGTGTCATTTAAAGTCCATTTGAGAATGAGTTTGATCGTTTGACAGGCCTAAACTAAATTTTAGTGATTTTTAGTTTAGTTTAGAGAATTTTGTGACAAGAGAATCGGCACCATTGTCGAACTAAAATTACAGTCGTTTCCCTGTAGGTATTTGGAATGCGCCTTAACTATTGTAGGTGAATCATTTGGGTTTGGGTTAGGTTAGAACAGTTAGGTACCACTCATCGCCAGATCCCTTATAATGTAGTTGAATCATTTGGTTTATTTTTATGTTTCCCTGTACTGAACTAGCATTGTTGTGCTACAGTCGCTAATAGGGGCAAATGAATATTATGGTGAAAATAATAATAAATGTTATTATTATAATTACCTACCTATTATTTTTTATTTTTCCTACCATGATTCATTTTATTTAGGTACCTTAGTCATCAATCCCAATCATCATTTTGATGATCACCAATTTGTGTGTCATAACATCTATTTAGCGATAATATAAAATATTTGGTCTGAAATTATATATAGGATTTATGAATCTTTATGGCATAGAATAAAAAGGAAAATAGGTTCATTTCTACAATACTTTATGACACACAAATTGGTGAGCATTTATCCATTCTGGCAGGTATTTTGAATTTTTTGGTAGTAAAATAGGTAGGTACTTTTCTAGTAGGCGTTTAAACACAAGCCGTTATTAAACTTATGTAATTTTATCAATCGACATAGTGTAGGTAAGCACCTACTCTGCAATCGCGTTAATTCAAGTTCAGATGATAAGTGCTCCAAACGAGATTTGTTGGTAGAAAGGTGAAACGTCGGGCACGAAACACAGGCATAACAGGTGAACATACTTGTACCTAGTTCATTTATTATTGAAATGAGAACTTCCTTAGGCGCGTTGAACGATTTTTGGTCGGGGATAAACTTATGGATTCGCGTCACCGACATGCTCTCGCCATAGTGCTGTACTATAGAATATCGGTGGCGCTAATACCAGTTTTAATTAAGTTGTTTAAATGCTGAGCAGTAGACCCCTTTTTAAAGTTCGTAGTGCCTATGTTCAGAACCACAGTGACCAGAACTACCAAGTTACAATGGCCGTACTTATTGTATGATGTCATGTCTAACGGCCAATAATGTGTTTTATAATTATATAGTTCCGCGTTTCATAGTAGGTACACGGTAATGTGATAAAAAGTGGTAATTGAACAGTAAGTAATATATCGACACCTGATAAGAAAACATTGTAGGTACCTGATTCATTTTACAATGTATTGAACTAACTATAATATCATAAAATAATTATTTGAAAAAAGTTAGGTATCTTTCAGTCCGGTAGGCGTATTCCTACGAACATTAGAGCGATTTTCGAATGGCAAAAAATCATTGTAATTCAAACACAGAGCACTATTTTTTATGAATTCGAAATAAATCGGTTGTGTGTATAAATGTGTATAAATACGAAAGTGACTAACTTTGTTTGTTTGTTACGCTTTCACGCTAAAACGGCTAAACGGATTTGGATTAAATTTGGCACAGAGGTAGAACATGACCTGGAATAAAATAATAATACTATTGACGACATTATTAAATGGTTACCTACAGGCAAATAAATTGAAAATTCGCAGTAATATATATGTCAATGTATACAGTTTAATAAATCAAAACATACTAAATACAATTTCAAACTTCATATTGACAGGTTAAAAGAAGTTCCACAAAGTAAATTCTTAGGAGTACCTACTCTTAGATCAAGATCTGAATTGGAAAGTACATCTGGATAGTTTGTGCAGTAGAGTTAATAAGTTTGTTTATGCTCTCAGACAAATAAAGAACGTAACCAACAAAGAAACAGCAATTACAAAATATCACGCCTTTTTAAAATCCATCTCAGGCGCGGTCCGAGGGGGGGTCTTGGGGGTCATGACCCCCCACCAAAATCATTCAAGCTGTTGAGAGACTGAATGATTTACGTACTTCAATTAACCAAAAATCAATCTGCCTAGCCTTTTCCCAACTATGTTGGGGTCGGCTTCCAGTCTAACCGGATGCATCTGAATACCAGTATTTTACATGGAGCGACTGCCTATCTGACCTCCACAACCCGTAACTGGGTATTACGATACCCCTTGGTTAGACTAGTTGTCAGACTTTCGGGCTTCTGACGACTCGTAACGACTGCCAAAGATCCACAAATGACAGCCGGGACCAACAGCTTAACGTGCTTTCCGAGGCACGGAGGAGTCTCGATATGTGAAAATGGTCACCCATCCACGGACCAACCCCGGCAAGCGTAGCTTAACCTGATGGATCGACCCGAGCGGCTGTTAATACTTAGCCACGAGCTCCTCTCGTACTTTAATTAACCATTTCCATAAAAATATTCCTCGGCACCAATGGTGACCCCCCCAAAATCTTGGGACTGCGACCGCGCCTGAATCCATCTTAAGATACGGACTTATCCATTGGGGTAAAAGCACAGATAGACACAGAGCATTTATTGCTCAAAAGAAATGCATCAGAGCCATTTGTGGTATCCGTCCTGAGTTCCTGACGAGTCATGTAAACCGTTGTTTAAAAAGCTAGGTTTATTACCTGTTCCGTCACTGTAGGTACTTACATTTTTGAAATTTGTAATTATGTTTATAATAATAAGGGATTATTCAAAAATGCTTATCAATTGAACTCTCGAAATAGAGATCCATGCAGACTTGCATTGCAGGATACTCCTAAATCAGCCAAGTATGCGAAAAGTTCCCTAGTCATGTGTATACGCATTTATAATAAAAATTCCCAAAGAAATAAAATTGTTATTTAATAATCTAATTTAAAAACAGCTACGGAAATGGTTGAAAGAAAACAACTTGTTTTATGACATTAAAGATTTTCTCAACAAGAAATTATAAAATTCTGGACTTTTGTAATTGTAGATAATGCTGAGAGAAAACTATTATTATTAGTCGTTGTATTATTTTTATCGTATTGACTTTGTATCTGTGACATTGAACATTAATAATTATTATTTTGCATGCAATTGGTACATATCCTGTTCCTGTATAGCTAAACATGCGGACTTTACATTAATATCTCACTGTAACAACTTTATTCCATGTTATAAGGCAAATAAAGACTTATCTAATTGGACATAGGATACTTTTTATCCCGATATTCCCACGGGATCGAGACTTACGTGGGTGAAACCGTGGGGCGCAGCTAGTAAATAATAAAACAAATTACAACAATAAATATTGTATTTACTTCCACATTATCTACTTAGTCAACAATCTACCTATGTGTTACACATACTTTTACATTGGGCTAGCTAAGTACCTATAAATACGAAAATCAAGGAATGTGTTTTTGACAATGCACATTTTGAACATACTGGTTTATCCAGTTATACAGTACTAATAAACTACATGAGAGAAATGCTAATGTGTTTATGTTAAATCAGCGTTGAATTTTATTAAAATAGATTTAAATTTTTGTACTACTAGTAAACTGCTAAGCTACGGCATCAAAGCTTGTACAGTACTGGTTTTAATATTTATTGTTGAAGGTATATCTTCAGTTTAGACAAGAGGTATTATTTAAATATTACTATAATTAATATACATAGAAATTAAATCCATGACACATCCATGATTCGAATTGTAAGAAAAAAAAAATCACTTTATGATGTTATTTATTATGAAGAATACAATGAAACAATGTTAACTCTAGACTTCTTGTTGATAAGTTGATTGTAAAGTACTTTAGTAAAGATAACAATTTAAGTACTTCATTAACCACTTTACCAAGGCAATATTGATCTGATTTGACACATTGAAACTACTCAAATAGGTACATGATTGTGATCAACAAATATGCAATATTAAATTTTATTTCATGTAGTCAAAAGTATGTGTATATATAGACCCACTGTTTAAAAACTAAAACTTATGAACAATTTAAAAAATAAGAATACATTGGTTCAGTTCAAATTTATTTGTTTCTAAATTTTATCATTCATTTTCAACTTAATATACTTACCTATAATAATGAGTTGGCAATTTAGAGATAAAGCCACTAAGAGAACGAGAATATTTATGCAAATATTGTGTATTCAACTGTTGAGTTCTGAATTTCTGTTCCAAACTACAATTTTATTGTAAAGGTCAAAATTAATGTCATAATCAAGAACGGACACCTTAAATTGTCTATGCAAATGCTGCAAAATAATCTCATGCAATTTTTTTTATTTTAGTACAATGGCTATAGGTATTTATGATGTGTTTCATTTGCTCATAATTTTAAAGATCACTGGATTATTAAACAACATCAATATTCCTAAGATAAGACAAATACTCTGCAATGTACACAGCTCAACATTGACCTACTTATGCTAAATTAATTAGTTTGCTATTCTTTGCAATCCAATGTTGTTGAATGCAGTTTTTACATCTTCAAACACTTCCACTGGAGACACCTCTGCATTAATAGTGCGCACACAGCCCTTTCCTTCGTAGTGGCTAATGATAGGCAAGGTATCGTTTATGTAAGTGTTGAATCTCTTCTGGAGGCTCTCCAGATTATCGTCCGACCGCCCGCTGCCGGCGGCTCCACGTCCTAAACACCGCTCCGTGCAAATGTCCCGCGAGCACTCGAAGAATAATACGAAGAGCAGCTTCGTTTTGTCAGTCATGGCGCGTTCCCAGCCGTCTAAATTGTCCTTGTTACGCGGGAAGCCGTCGACAAGGAAGCGCGTCTTACCGGAGTTCTGCATGGCCTTGTAAATGAGAGAGCACGTAACCTCTACAGGTACAATCTCACCGTTCCGAATTTTCTCCTCGATCATCTCTCCGTACTCGGACCCAGGCCTCTGTCGCTCTTCGCGTAGCAAATCGCCAGCGGACAGATGTACAAAACCATATTCTTTAGAAATAAAAGAACATTGCGTTCCTTTACCGGCGCCAGGCGCACCCAATACGAACACAACTTCGGGCACCATTTTGTTGAGATACTGCGAGATACTCCGACACTGCCGCAACGCGCTACTCAACATTAAATAAGCGAGACTAATTTATTTAGCTGGATTCCAATTAGTTTTATAAAACATGCGCACAGCTGCAGCCTTGAGTTTTGACGCAACAGTCACAGATGAATGACGTTAATATGACGGCCGAATTGAACGAAATGTTTGTGAACGAATAAAGCATAAACGTCAAATGTTTTTAAGGTGGATGCGCAATCGTTCAATGCACTTTCATGAACTTAGAGAGTTGTATTGCTGATTTTAATGTTTATAATTCTGTAAATCCATATTTGTTACGGCCGCAAATAATATTTAGATCAACATACAACCTGATACTGACCTGCAAATTGCAAAAAACGAGAAAATTTGAATTTCGCGGGCCACCTTAGCGCATCCCCCTTAATGATGCACCTAGAGTGCGTTTCATCAAATAGGTACCTAGTTCTTCAGCCGTAATGTTGGCTCCACCTGTTGTAGGACCAAATAGAGTCTGGCCAACGAAACTTGATCCTGAAAATATTGTCCATAAATATGATAATTTGTGTTGATAATTGAAATTTAATTTCATGTAATACAATAAAATTTCAAGTATCAACACGTGTTACGCCATAGATAACTATTTACTATTCGGAGTAATATGGCAGTATGGAGGTAGTAAGTACTATCATGGCAGCATGGAATTAGTATCTATCCTATAGTAAATGAGCATTCTGTATTTTCACCCAAGCAGCATTCTCTATCTCTTTATTAAATTTTTAATAAGGGCTGTTTAGCGGATTTGCCTGTGCCTTTATTTACACCTGCGGAACGACAAAAACCGCGCCATTTTACAAAGGAACTATTTGATGAAACGAACTCTAATGCGGTCGCGTGTTTATACACTGCACCTAAAAGCAGTTCACCTAAGAGCCGCTTTACGAGCAGTGTTGAAAAAAACTGTCTTCGAAAACTGTCCCACTGCTGAGCAAAGGCCTCCCCCAAATCTTTCCAAACATCCTTTTTCAGGGCCATCACGATCCAACCCTTGCGGTACGCGTCTAGATCGTCTCGCCATCTCTTCCTGGGCCGGCCTCGACGGCGCCTCTTCAGGCACCCACCGCGTGCAGACTGTTGCCCAGCGGTCGCTATGCATGCGGCTGACATGACCCGCCCAGTCCCATTTTAGCTTGGCAGCCTTTTTGCCTACGTTTAGAATCCCCGTTTTCGACTCCTATCATAGACAATTATGAAAAAGTGTTGCGCGGCACGAATTGGGTAGGTATGCCGTGTGCGCGGTTGCAGAGAACTTCATATAAATAAACAATATAGATGCAGCTCGTGCGGTGCTCGTCCACCTAATTAGAGTGCGTTTCATCAAATGGTTCCTGTGAAGTAATGTTGGCTCCACTGTTAAATTAAAAAAACGGAAGTATTAGGTAGCTCCGTTCAGTTACGTTTTAATCAGTAATTTAATTAAGTATACAAATTTAATGTAAATAGTAGTTAGTTTATGTAATTAGTATATGAAGTTTATCAGTGTACCTACTTAATGTAGGTACACTATACAAGGACAATGCGGTCATCACGCTGGCCTCATGTATACATAATAAACTATGCTTATTTTTAGTAGTTCCAATCGGATCATTTTAATCCACGGTAAGTAGCAAGCGCTAAGATAGATAGGTTCCAAGATGAAATGGAAAGACTGGAATTTTTTATAATCATTTATTAGTACAAAATGTTTTTGCACATAATATCTCAACAGTAAGTTGTTTTCATTAGAACTAGCAGAGTACCTGAAATGAGAGATATAATTAAATTAGTGAACAGGTTTCCAATCACAAAATAATGTAAAGCATCTAAGTTTAATTTAATCAGAAGTAATAATAGGTTGACCTCACAATAATTCAGAACAGGTCTGTGAATGTTCATCATTTTAAGAAAATTTTATGCTAAAATTAATTTAATTAAATTATAGCTATTATTCCCACCTAGTATTTAGCTTGCATCTTCCTTTTTAGCCGAAATCGTTACCCCTATCTGTAATAAAATTAAAATAAACTTAAAATCCGTGACCTGGTTAAAAGGTTCACAATTACAAAGTAATAATAGGTTGACCTCACAATAATTCAGAACAGGTCTGTGATTGTTCATCATTTTAAGAATAGAGAAGAGAAAGAATATAAATTTTATACTAAATTATAAATAGCTTATCTAGATTTTTAGCCATTGTTCTCACCTATTGGATAGCTTGCATTTTCCTTTTTACCAGCGCACGCAGCATCTGTTGTAAAAAAAAAAGGTTAAAATCTGTGACAAAAGGTTAGTCAAATTTCAGTGAAATTAATTAGGTCTCAGGCCTGTTGAGCTTGTTAAACCATCACGGGGCATCTAGAACAGTGTTGTCATCATTATAAAATACGATTCAAGGAATAGATAACTTTAGAAATTCAAATAATTTTAATTAAATACAAGTATCCACATTATAGATTAGAAAAAGCTTGTGTAACAATCTTATCAGTAGATTTAATATTGTTAATTTACCTGATACGGGACTAATCAGCGTCCTTCGCGGTACACGCGAATCATACCAATGCATATCTGTAACAAAAAATACCTAATGTTATATTATTTCTAATACTTTATTATGTTTTGTAAGCAATTTTAAGTTTTCAGGCCTGTTGAGCTTGTTAAACCATCACGAGGCATCTAGAAACAGTGCTGTCATCATTATAAAATACAATTCAAGGAATTGATAAGAAATTCAAATAATTTTAATTAAATAATAGTATCCACATTATAGATTAGAAAAAGCTAGTGTAAAAATCTTAGTAGATTTAATATTGATAATTACCTGATACGGGACTAATCAGCGTCCTTCAGTACACGCGAACCATACCAATGCATATATCTGTAACAAAAAATACCTAATGGTAGTTTATTTCTAATACTTTATTATGTTTTGTAAGCAATTTTAAGTTTTCAGGCCTGTTGAGCTTGTTAAACCATCACGGGGCATCTAGAACAGTGTTGTCATCATTACGTAATACAATTCAAAGAATTGATAATTTATTAACTCAAAAAAACTAATTATTCTATCATACATACATAGTCACACAATCGGGAGGCATTTTATCATACTCAGAATATTTTTTATATGTTTAAAAAAATAAAATAATGTATTTAAATTTTAAAGGAAAATAACAATGAAAAAAGCTAAATATGATAAACGAGGCTTATTGCACTCATTACAGTATTGATAAATACGTCTCAAAAATACTACTGAAGGTGATTGGACAAAAAGTGAAGTTGCTTATCTTTAAATGACGTGCTACTAGCAAGACTAGTATCAATATTATCCCAACATCGGATGATCAGATCATTCTATTAGAACATAACGCGTTTATACATTTAATTATAATCGATTGTCTACCTAACATAACACCACTAAGAGATTTCAATATTTACCTTTTGTTGAATACAATGTTTTTCTCTCCACACTTACTCAACACCTGCAACAAATAATAACAAATAAGCAACTAATTCGTTTCTGCATAAATATTTTTATTTTTGTTTATATTTTCAGTGTGATTTAATTTGTTTCCTCATTACTCAGTACAGGTCTGTGATAATCATCATTAAAAATTATTTTGAGTGGGAGTCACGAACTATTTTGTTTGAGTTACTTTGAATATTTTAGAGCTGTTTATTTTTAAAATAATATAAATAACATAAATATTGTTAAGACATTAATTTGGTCATACATATCCAAACTAATATTATAAATTCGAAAGTAACTCTGTCTGTCTGTATGTTACCTTTCACGCCTAAACCACTGTACGGATTTCTACAACATGTGGCAAGGAGATAGATGGCACGCTGGGGAAGGACATAAGGTACTTTTATCGACATACCGCGCGGTCGAAAGCTAGTTACATATAAACTGACTTGTTAGGTGGAATAAGAAATTACAGACACTGCAAAACATTCTTACCATTTGGCACGGCATGCAGTATTCACAGGAACTGTTACCCTGTGAATCAAAGTGTGCGGTTACTTTATGATCAAAATCTAAAATGAAACAAGCATTAGTGCAGTGATAACATTGCTCATTAGTTTATTTTGATAAAAGTGATGTTATATACTGCACTTATGTATGTAATAAAATAAAAGATACATTCTGGCAGATTTCAACAAAAAATGCACGCCAGGATATACCTCTGAATGTTTGATGATTATTTATCAACTCACCTTTTCCGAAATGACTGTTTCAGCCAAATAAAAACACTAGGGTTGTTTACAATAGAAAAATTATAATTTAAAAATTAATTACAGTACAAGTAATGAATCATGGTTCCCGACATCATAGCGATTCATATCAAACAGGCTGTGGTATTTTCAATAGTTTATTTAGTATCTCTTGGTGGCAGCAACATTCCGCCACTCAGTAACAAACGGTCCGACCAGCGTCGTCGTGCTTAACACTTAACTTAATTGAGGCGATACATTCCGTTTTATGTTCAAAATAAAATTATTCATAATGTTAAAACGTAAAATTGTATAGTGCGTGAGGCGCGCTCAATAATGTTACATATATTACAGTATGGATTGCATTAGCTACGACGTTTACAATTTGTCCAGATATTGAGCTAAGTCGGGCAGACCCTCCTTAAGTCCTTTCCTTTTCCTTGTCTCCTGCAAAGATAAAAAGAAATGAATTATATTTCAGAATAAAAATAATGAATATAATTTATTGCAGCTTCTACAATGTAAATGTAGTGCCCGCGCCGTAGCATGCAGTCCCGGGACATAAAGATAGAGGTCCTGTGCAGCGTTTAGACGCGGGCTCGCTTCACTGTGCTTCGTTTGCACGCCGCAGCCGTCTGCGCGAAGCGGCCGACGAGCGACCGACTCGCTACGGCGCGACACGGTGTGCCGGAAGGTATATTTAAGAAATGTCATTACTAAATATTGTGAATTACAGCCCTTTTAGCCAAAGAGATGAATAGATTAAAATTTGGCTAGCAGTACTTTTCTCTTAACAAAATAATTTCTCAAACTAATTCCTTCTGCGATATTGTGTCAGCCCAGAACTTGGCTAATCGAAAAGCATTTTCATTAGTCTCCACAATGACTCCCTCTTTAAATTTAATTCAAGTGTCAGCAGGTAAGCGTGTCCTGTTATTTGCACGTTTCAGGAACTGATTGACGCTACGGTGCCAAATTCTGTGCCTCTTTAGATTGCCATAGACTCACTACAAAGATAATAGCCACGAAAGACAAGGTATCGAGTACAAACCTGAACAACAACGTAGGGCTTGGTGCCGGGCTCGCACGGGTCTCCGGGCAGGATCTGCCAGTGATCGAACACGCACTGCGGGAAGGCCTGGCCTCCGGTGTTGGAGCGCAGGTCGGCGGTGAAGCCGAACGACTCGTTGACGGGCAGGTACGCCTTCACCACGAACATGGGCGTGCCGGTCACTTGCGACTCCTCGAACACGTGGCCACGACGCCTGTTCAACACGCCGTAGATACCTCCGACGGCTACCTCGGGGCACTGTGTGGGGATTACACATAAATGGATGTATGTTATTATAATGCAATTGTAAATTTTCTACTACAGAAATATACACACAATATTTTATTTTTTTCATATTTAAATTTTATTATGTAATGAAATTTTTCGATTTCAAGGTTTCATGCCATCATTCTTTCACTGAAAATGTAGATGCTACTGGAGCAAGCAGTATTTATACTTAAGCATAAAGCTGTCACCAGCAAACATCGCATTACTGCCCACTATGGTACATTTTCTGAATTTCAGGATATTCCAATAATCATGGGTTGTTATAATTTTGTAGGAGTGTTAGTTCCCCTATTCAGGCAAGGCATGTATGGGTGACGGTGCCTAAACGAAGAACTGTTGATCTGCCACGTCTCGGAAAGGCGGAACTATCGTAGCATGCTAGCCCGCTCAGGAAAAACGTGGGGTCATGCTGGGAACATTCGCAGCCGATAACACAATATGAACTAGATAGCTATTGCTGTAACATTTATATAGATATCATGGAATACATATTAATCGCAGTCTCGCAATACAGTCTTGTCAGTAAGTCGAGCCATTTCACTATTACTAAACTTCCGCAAATATTAACTCAACTTTCTAAATTTATCGGTTAGTAATCTAGACGCAAAACCACTTCCAAAACAATAAAATCTTACTCTTAGGAAAACCACTCCTTAACCGACTCGTTGGAGGGTTCAATTAACGAATCAACAAAGTATCTTGCGACTGTTATTACAAAGACTGGATTAGCGGTTCTACAGACAGACACTCCATGCAGTTAGCGGCAGCTCGTACCTGAATCTCGCACAGGTACACAGGCTCCATAAGTCTCGGCTGCGCGGTCAACAGACACGCGTACAGACATCTTCTCGTCGTTGGAATGATTTGACCGCCACCCCTGTACAACAGACAAAGATAGTTTTCGTTATACTCCGTCGACGGCAAGACATTTTATTGTAACATAAATAAATAACATCTGTAGTTTCATTTAGTAAAGGTAAAGAAGAATTACGACCCATCCTAATTAAATAGCATCAAACCTAATGAAAATTATTATAAATTATCTTGTCCACATAACGCGATTTACGCGCGATTATGATGGCACGTTCTATGGGCGCTATTTACGCGTGAGTAGTGCGACTGCATATGAAATTGTAAATGGAATGTATGAACCACTAGTACCTTGCAATCACGCGATTGTCTACGCGCGACACGAGTCGCGCGTAAATCGCTTTATCAGACATTCAGGAGGCTTAAAAGATTGGCCACACGGATATTTTGGCACAAAGTTCTTGAAGTGTTTTAGACAAACCTGTGGATAGCATCAGTGTGTAGCGTGACATCGTAGATGTTGAACCTCACACCACGCAGATTCTCCTCAGCCATGACTCCCTCCTTGGCGGCCCACTGGAAGCCGGCGACCACGGAGTCCTTGATCTCGTTGAGGTACTGCACTCCCTTGGAGCAGTCCACCATGAGGTTGGGGCCGGTTCCCTCGGGGCCGAAGCACCAGATCTTACGCGCCTCGGTCACGTCGTACTCGTACTTGTCGGCCAAGTAACGTCCACGGGTCTTGAAGTCGTCGCGGGGGTTTACTTTGCCCTGAGGTACATAAATATTGTTAACACTTTCTGGGACATTAAATGTCCTCAGACATAACAACATTAAAACTTCTGTATCGTTCAGTGTTCTTCAACCGATTAATAACTTCTAAATTATGTACTTAATGTAAAATATGCAATTTATTTCATAGTAATGTAGCGCCCGCGCCGTAGCTTGCAGTCCCGGGACATAAAGATAGAGGTCCTGTGCAGCGTTTAGACGCGGGCTCGCTTCACTGTGCTTCGTTTGCACGCCGCAGCCGTCTGCGCGAAGCGGCCGACGAGCGACCGACTCGCTACGGCGCGACACGGTGTGCCGGAAGGTACTTTTATTTATGATTTAAAAAATTGAGATATTTATTTAGAAACTGCAGCTGGTAAAGCTGTCATTAAGTACTTGTTGAAACAAAGGCAAATGATTTAAGAATAATCCTCGACAGTCAATGTATCTTGTGATGACAATAATCAGCAAATTAGGTAAAACAAAATATGAGTAAATAATCAAGTAGTTTCCTTACATCGTCGATGTCCTCGGGCAGACCTTCGGGCATGGGTTGCGCCCTCATGAACAGACGGTTGTGCTTGTTGGGCGACTTGGACAGACACATCTGGTCCGACTCCTCCGCTACGGTCTCACGGTACGACACCACGGGGTCGGATTTCTTGATTGGAATGCAAGCGTGGTCCTCTTCTAAGTCCTGGGCAATTAACAGAAAAGTACATTGGTACACATATAAACATTTATTATTCTTGAATTTTTTAGCACTAAATAAAAAATATTCGTAAAATAATTGTGTCATACATTTATGGGGTCGTAGGCTATGGAGTCTTACAACCAATTCCGGTATGAAGTTTACTGTTAGTCCTCTTTGACACCCAGATGCTTATTGTAAGTAACTGGCAACACTTGGGACTCTTTTTTTATTTTCTTATGCCAGTTAATAGGCTAATCGTTTTTATTCCATGGTTATTTAGATTATCACTAAATAATACTCATACTATTGTACGCACTATTAGGAGCATTATTAAAAGCCCTGTATTTATGGTAAACAAAAACTTGTACAACATAATTTTGCGTTTACAGCAACGCAAACATGCATGCGTAACGCGCATATATTCTGTATTGCTGCAACAAACACTATGGCACTATAACTTAGCTTTAAACATCTGTTACCAAAATAAGCAATCTTTACAAACCTTAAGACAGATCTCAAGATGCAGCTCTCCGGCACCAGCGACAATGTGTTCTCCAGACTCCTCGTTGATGCACTGCACCATAGGGTCGGACTTGGCCAGACGCTTAAGACCCTCCACCAGCTTGGGCAGGTCAGCGGGGTTCTTGGGCTCGACGGCCACACGCACGACGGGGGAGACACTGAACTTCATGACCTGGGGAGGTGAGGAGTTTATAGTATTTGGGAGCATTGAAAGAAATACTTTGGTAAAATATCTAGCAGGTTATTGATAGGGATTTTTAATGATATTGGTTGCTTAATATTCAAACAGCCGGAGTACGGAGTACCAGATGGTAACTGGCAATCGCACACAATGGATGTTTGCAATACCAGAGCCAAGACGCAGCTGTGCGTCAGCATCTACTTATTATTAAAAATCTTAAATTCGTTCTCTGATGCACAACCTTAACTGTTGAATCTAGAAGCACAAAATTTTGAATAAGAGTACCTTCTATAAAGGTCAGATTTTTGAAAATTCACCCCCTAAATGGTTTAAATAGAGGACGTAAGTTTGTATGGTAGTTTGATATTTCTGCCCATGGGAACTCCCATCAGGCACACGGCTTGTACGTAATGATTCTGCTTACCTTCATGTTGTGTGCGTTCTTGAAGGTGGTGATGGTTCCGGTCTTGACAAGGAACTGGTCAACGCCGACCAGACCGCAGATGTTGCCGCAGGGCACATCCTCGATGGCCTCTACGTAACGACCCATCATGAGGATGGTACGCTGGATGGTCTTCTCGTACATGTCCTATGGAAACAAATTTTAAGGTTAGTATGGAGCTACTTACGCATGAGCGCCACTCATTTATTATTTTGTCAATCAATGTTTTGAAGTTCAGTACTAAAGACATGTCCCAGTTTCGAATTAAATTAAAAATAGTAGAAACACGAAAAATTTTTTTTTTGCTGTACTCGGCTTTTGTCTTGCGACTCAGCAAAAATTGTATTTTCCATTTCTGAATACTGCCTTACCTCTTTCTTGCCGGGCGTGAAGTTGGGTCCCATGATGCGGGCCTTCTGTCCGGTGATGACCTTGCCTGAGAACACACGTCCGAAGGCGTAGAAACGACCCTTGTCGGAGGTCGGCACCATCTTGCTCACGTACATCATGAGGGGCGCCTCGGGGTCGCAGGTCTGGACAACAGGGAGAAACATTTAGTGTCATGGCAAGTGCAGGATTGGATGTGCAAAAAATTATAGATTTTTTTTCCAAGGCTTCGCTTTCATAGTGATTGGTCAAATATCTGGAGTTTATCAATCTCATAAGTTTTATTTGAATCAATATTTATCTAGTAATAATCAATATTCGTTTTCATAACTTTAAATGATGAAAAATATCAGTCTGATCTAGTCAGTATTTTTTTAATAACCCTGTGTAAATACAGTACAACATAGCTGGTGATTTACCTTGATGCCGAGAGCGGCCTCGTCGTCATGGGGTCCCTCGTACAACATCTCCATACGGTACTTCTGCGCGACCACTGGGGAAGGCAGGTGGATGGCAATCATCTGCAGGAGAGCCTCACCGGCTGGCAGCCAGCTACGCATCACCACCTGGACAAGAGGGACAAACGTTTAGTGGTCAATTTTCAATGTTATTCATTG
Organism: Lithophane ornitopus; assembly: GCA_948473465.1. Classification (NCBI taxonomy): domain Eukaryota; kingdom Metazoa; phylum Arthropoda; class Insecta; order Lepidoptera; family Noctuidae; genus Lithophane; species Lithophane ornitopus. Next base: position 2,122,570 of record OX419630.1, on the reverse strand, counting down.
TATATTATGCCAAAAAAGGTCAATCACAAAAAAACACACACCATGTCTCCTGCTTGCTATAAAAACATCTTTGTACATCATATTATGTATTATGTGGTAACTGTGTCATACATTTATGGGGTCGCAGGCTATAGAGTCTTACAACCAATTCCGGTATGAAGTATACTGTTAGTCCTCTTTGACACCCAGATGCTTATTGTAAGTAACTGGCAACACTTGGGACTCAATCGAAATTACATTAGTTTTTTTTTGTATTTAGTACACTGTAGTGTATATTCTCAGTCAGAAAATAAATTTAAAGCTTCATTACACAATAGACTGAAAGGAGCTGGACGTTTAGGAAACATTCGTATTATAATTCCCATCAAACAAAAGGCTGTTCTTATAAATTTTTCATGACTAACATAAACACATCATACTTAAATGTGGCGATGATCATAATTATAATATTGAAACAATCCCTGTTATTAAATCCAAAGCAATAATCGCGCGCGATTTCACTCCTAAGTCTCAAGAATTTGAACAGAGTTAGAATCTCATTTATATATGTTACGTCACAGTATAAACAAGTAACAGTATTGTCTTCATGAAAAACGCCCGAAATGACGCGCGAAATCTCATGTTATACTGTGGTTATGTTTTGGAACAAAACTCGAAAGTCGTAATGACTTACAAGCAACATTTTTTTTATTAAAATATTCACTCAAAAATAAAACAGCCGAATGCATAACCTCCTCCTTTGCTGGAAGTCGGTTAAAAATCAACTTAGAAAACGTAATGGAAATGAGTAAGTAAGAAATTTCTTACCTTAAGCAGTGCCTTGCCGTCCTTGTCAGCATCTTCGTGCTTGATGGTGACTCCGATCTTGGTGAGCAGACCGTCGATCTCCTCTTTCTTGAAGTTCATGATGGCGTCGAACACCTTGTAGATGGGGTCCAACACGTACATGCAGAAGGAGCGCTTGTTGTCATTGTCCTTCTGTTTGGCCCACTTCTTTGTCTTGGCGTTGAAGAAGTTCTCTCCCCACAGCCTGATGGAAAGTTTGGGGTAAATTTTGGCTAAATTCATGAGAACACGACAATGATGTTATAATACCGTGCTGAACTAATATCTTTAAACATCTCAAATTCCGTGCGTGTTACGTATTCGCTAAGGCCACTGGCGGCACGGCAGGGGATCCTTTGGCATCTCTACATGCAAGCACATACTGACGGCAACGATGTCTCGATATCCTTAGGCATGCCGCGACGTTGAAATTTCAATTTATTGCCATACTATTAAGTTATATTAGTAACCGTCGCTTGAAAATCCCTTGCCGTGCCGCCAGTAAGCGCAGACCTTAAGGTTGCACTAGCCGACTAGCGTAACCTTAAGTGAACACACAAATGCTTCCATACATAATGAATAGAATTCTATAAATATAAACTAGTTGCGGCTACATACATTTCCGCTATCTAACATTATTATCTTTATCATTGTGTGCTTTTAATTTACAAATCATCTCGAAACCTCGCTACAATTTTTTTTTTAAATATCAACGATTACTATTACGTCACCGCTTTAATTGTTTCAGTAACAAGATGTATCTCAACAACCATAGTAAATTGCCCACAGTAAGCAATTCACAACATGATAGTTAAGATTTAATGTTCGTCCCGGTCTGCCGCTGGTGTATAGCATTAAATGCTTAACCCAGTATCAATGGGACGAAATCTGGTAAACGGAAACCTTAGGGTTAGAATTTTAATGAAGGAGGGAAGAACATCTTGTCGGAGTCTGTACCCCTGATGGCTATACTCGTAAACTGAGAATCTTTACGTCACGAATGAGTAGGTGGTACTGTAGGTATACGGGCACCATCGCCGACCCAAGCATCGCTTTAAGGTATGATTCTGAACAACGCCACACGAGGCTGTGCCACCGCGTTACTATTGGTCCGTATACATTTTATATAGGCAGCAATACTGCGCGACATTGCTGCTACGGCATTGCTGCGGGGTAGTGTCGCCCTGCCGCCGCGGCAGACCAGTAGTGCGGCGTTCATCAGAGCGATAACAAGTGAATGTTGATAACTATTGAGAATTAAACCACGAAAACCATTGCCGCGCAGCGGTGTGGTTCGGAACCATAGGTACCTTTATTCTTCTAAGCGTGTCGATGGTAATATAGATTGACATTGATTTAAATACCGTAAGTTTACAAACCAACAAAGTGATATGAGGCTGTCGAAGCTAACGTACGAGGAAAATCATTAACTAGTCATCATCGTTAGCTCTACAAGACAAAATAAATCCTATATGAAGACTATAAAGTTCGTTTCAGTGAGGCTATGCTGTAGACGAGCTCGCGTGTACAAGAATCAATGCGCGCGACGTCATTACGTGCATCTGCAATGCTGCATTTGGGACCGTTAATAGAATAGAAAGTTCGCGAAGAACGAAATGACATTGTTACAAAAAAAAAAAAAAAACAAGTATTAGTTAGGTTAGGGAACAGTTTAGAAAATTAGAAAGTAATTTTACCTCGGTAATTTCATGAGAGAAACTCAAATTTCGTAAGCTATTTTCGGATCAACTTTACTTCAGCCTAACTAAACATTCGTGCGACACGAACACGTGTTCAAACATAACCTCAAAATTTCAACATTTACACACAGATGTTCGTTTTCAAATCACAGAGAAGTAATAAATTCAGATTGAAAACACCAAAAGGGTTGATAACGGAAAACATAACGTGTGCAGAAATCTTTTTTTATTGACTGCTTTAGAGAATTTCAGCATCTCCCTTTCAACAATGCTATTGGTACCTTGTTGTGCCTTTCTTCGACAATAATATTCCTCACATATAGCTATTCTAAAAATCTGTGGCGTGAGTAGGATATTTCTATAAATATCCTTCAAAACTCTTGGATTGTGATTGAAACTGTGTTACGCAATTAGAGTGCTGAACCAGTGTGTTAGAGTGCTGAATCACAATCCAAGAGTTTTGAAGGAAATTTATCTATACTAATATTATAAAGCTGATGAATTTGTTTGTTTGTTTGAACGCGCTAATCTCAGGAACTACTGGTTGGAATTGAAAAATTCTTTTTGTGTTAGATAGTCCATTTATCGAGGAAGGTTATAGGCACACCATGCTAGGACCAATAGGAGCGGAGCATAAATAAAAAATGTTGCAAAAACGGGAAAAATTTGTCCTTTTTGAGAGCTTCCGTTGCGTGCGCTGCGTAAACGGTTTAAGTTACGCAAATAGGTATCATGTATGATGGAATTGTTCCTCTTTAAAAGTTATCAAAAAAAGTCCGCGACAGCATATGTCTATCTTTTAAGATTGACTCACTATAACCTTTTTTTATGGTACCTAATAAAATTTGTTTGAAATTAATGCATTATTTGCGAAGGAGTTTTATCAACATAATATTAATTCTTATTCAAATAAATAGTTTTAACATCAAGGATATTTATGTAGCAGTAAAATCCTTTTTAATTCATTCGGATTGGACATTTAATTTCGAAGTTATTGCGAGTATACAAATGCAATACGCGAACCGTTCGATGCCGTGACGTTTCCTACTCTAGAGAGGAGAGGACACGGCACACGGGTAGACTATGACCTGGAATAGGACATAGGATACGTTTTATCCCTATATTCCCACGGGATCGAGACCTACGCGGGTGAAACCGCGGGGCACAGCTAGTAGAAAGATAATTTTATGTGTGTTACGAAATTACCCCGCGGGTCGGCATGATTCGGCACAGCGGGAAAATATATATGTCCGAATTGCCGCCCGACTGCGCGCAGGCTGTCGCGAATCAAGCCGACCCGAACGAGTAAGACATGACGTACCTGTTCATAAGCTTGACAAGGTCGATCTTGAACTTGTCAGCGTACATCTCGGCGAACTGCTTGAGGGTGAAGGCCCAGCCGTGGAGACCGGATCCGAAACCCACGGAACCCTTGCTGGGGTCCACACGGACCTCACCTGATTAATGGAAACGGACGTTGGGTATATAGAAGGTTTGAAGAAGGAACAGTTATTACAAATACTGATCAATTTACCAATCCTGCTGAATGTGGCATGTTTTTTTTTGTCAGAAATTGTTCGTTGAACAAACTGATGACCAGCTGTATAGAGATTCAGCTGATCATCAGTAACTATTGTGTGATGAAAAATAGAACGCATTTTCAAAGATGTTTCGTATTGAAGAGAAAATTATGAAAGTAGTTGCTGTGAGCCTGTGACGTTTTCGCACTTATCCTCATTTTCTATTACCGGTAAAATTTGTAGTTTTCAATACGCAAAAGAAAATGAAATGAAATGTATCTCAACAACCGTTGTGAAGAGTCAACAGTGATCAATCCACCAATCCAAGTTAAGATTTAATGTTCGTCCCGGTCTGCCGCTGGTGTATAGCATTAAATGCTTAACCCAGTATCAATGGGACGAATGTTTCAAAGATTACCTAAAAGACGCTGAGCAGGCGGTGGACAATTTGTCCGCGACGATAGAACGTGTGGAAATCCCGGCAGGTTACTGCATAGATTTCCATATTTTCTACCGTCGCTGACAAATTGTCCACCGCCTGCTCTGCGCCTAACAAGGAGTTTTTACTGAAAAAGTCAAAACCCCGCTGCTATATGGACGAAGCCTGCAAGCTCGCTCGACACGGATTTTTGCCCTTACTGCCAGGTTGCTTCTCGGATCTGATATCATACCAAGACCATGCATTTTAAAAGACTGTTTTGTTTTTCAATAGCAGAAAGATAAACCTAAGAACAAGTAGACGGGTAAAGAACCCATTGAACTAATACAGTACTACTAAATTATTATATAGCTCTATTTAACTGCTTTCGATGGTCACGATTTTTCTTATAGAAAATAAACAATTCATCTTTGTAGATATCCGACGAAATTGACGATGTTAATTAATTAAATATATCCATCGTGGCGAGGCCAATGTTGTAACCTTAAGATCATTGACCTACGTAACGTAACCTTCATAACAGTAAAATGGAAAAATGGTCAAATGTACAACTGCAGAATAAGTTATTCAATAACTTTTATTCAACACTGAGTCAGCCCTTTTTGAAGGTCAAAAGTTATAAAAGACAGCCCTCGAAACAATATTTTAGGAAAGAGAGAATTCGTTTCCTTCGAAACATTTGAAACCCTAATCAATCGCCAAGTTTATCGACACGAAATTCATGAAATCGTTATCAAGCGTAACTAACGGATGTTACAGATATGTTCGTAATGAGAAAATTACACAATATTATTATAAGAGAACACACTGGGCGACCTTGGCGCGGATTTTACGCTTTATCAATGCAGATCGCGCGATTCACATGTACCAAACACGCCGGCATCATGATAACGTGACATTCGAGTTTGTATTCAAAATAGGTATAAGGTATAAATAGGTACTTCTATTGTTCAATAATGATTCCGCAAATTATGTTTTTTGGAACTCAGGGCTTCGGTTAGTGTAGTTACCTAACAAAGTGTACTCTACTACTGCTTTTTGATGAATCAGAGCAATAAAATTGTCTGTAGGCGCTGGTGATCACCGGAAACATTCGCCTTTAATGTAACCTGTACCTGCGACCTAGCCGTGTTACTTATACCTATTTAATTATATCATGTGTTAACCTATCCTGAGCGGCCGGCACGGCCTACTGGGGCATACTGGCATGGCTCGAGTCACACATTTTATATGACTAAAATGTGTGACTCGAGGCTTGACACAATGCCGTGGTCGCCCCGCTGCTGGATACAACTATCTCTCTACACTGCCTAGTAGTTGACGTCCAGCGTCTACTTGCAAAGTCCTAGCCATTACAGTGGAATCTTAGATTATTACATTACAGGCGAATGCTTCGAGTGAGGGAGCGCCTTTATATGTATGGAAAATATTACAAAAAATACGTATTGAACTTGTTAATAGTTATGTATGAAAGTTAGGTATGATCGTTAAAAGCAAAGTCGGCAACAGGCTTGCAACACCGGATGCCACGTCATTGTAGACGGCATTCTTTTCTGATCGCGTGGAATGTGCTCAATGGACGCGTCGGGAGTGGAGTGGGGCGGGTCACGGGTGCTCTCAATCAGTGCCAAAAACCAGTCCGTAGTGAATAGGTACTTCCTTATTTAACGCGACGAAGAACGATTACAGAATTTTTAAGACTATGTTATGTATTGGACATATCCGCTAAATTCTCAAAGATTTTGGACCGATTTACGCGATTTTTTATTTTATTTTATCCCGCGAGGTAGTTCGTCCCTAGAAAATGCCACTGACTTTTAGTAGGCTTTTATTAAAGTTATAACTACCTTCACTAACATGGAAAATATAAGTAGTGATAAATGAATCCATATTATTCTAACATCCAAGTATATAATATAATAATATTTCTACACTCAAACTCCTTATTTATATTGTACTCAAACTGAGGGCGCTTTACGTAACTCGTTGACGTACAAAAGACATTAATAACTTGCTTTGAAAGTGTTCCCTCGCCCACCCTTATTATTTCTCAAGACGAAGGTTCTCGGTTCTCGCAAATTGGACAAGTGCTATGACGTCACAGGCAAAGGGGAACATTGCGTGGGCAGGTGGTAGATGAAACACGTGTGTAGACTCGAATGAAATACATTATTCAAACCCACGCGCTAAGCGAAGGGCACAGATATCAAACGTGGGGGTCCCGACGTACCCCGCGTTCTGGATTAAAATAGCCATAAAAATCTGAACCAGTGTAGCCAGTTTCGTAAAAACGTAAATCGCTAAGCGAAGGGCACAGATATCACACGTGGGGGTACCGACGTACCCCGCGTTCTGGATTAAAATAGCCACAAAAATCTGAACCAGTGTAACCAGTTTCGTAAAAACGTGAATTACACCAATGCGAAATATAAAATATTGGAATTATTTGTTTATATTGTTTTTCCTGCAAACCTTTATCGGTAGATATAGGTACCTCTTTTAATGCATTGAGGCCACGTGTATATAGTACACACGTGTACATATGTAGTTACCTCAGTAAACACCACAAAATGGCAGCTTTGTAATGATAAGTCTACTTTTAAGAACATTTTGCGATTTATATAATGATCCAGATCATTCAATCATTACATGGTACGGTAATCATAACTAAGAATAAAATAATCCCTTCATGTAACCGTGTTACAGCAACCCTTTTCTAAGATAACAAGGAAATTAATATTCCTGTGTTATAAACAAGTCATCATAGTGTTTGCTGCACATCATCTGGGGGTCGATGTTAGGGTCGGCTTCCAGTCTAACCGGAAGCAGCTGAATACCAGTATTTTACATGGAGCGACTGCCTATCTGACCTCCACAACCCTATATCTGACACCCCCCTTGGTAAGACTGGTTGTCAGACTTTCGGGCTTATGCGGGCCCCGTAACGACTGTCAAAGATCCACAAATGACAGCCGGGATCAACGGCTTAACGTGCTTTCCGAGGCACGGAGGAGTCTCGGTGTGTAAAGATGGTCACCCATCCACGGACCAACCCCGGCAAGCGTAGCTTAACCTAATGGATTGACCCGTGCGGCTGTTATTACTTAGCCACGAGCTCCTCCTGCACATGCTAAATACAAAAAAAAAACATTACAAACAATTTTTTTGCCTCCTGTCATTACGCAAACAGCAATGATTCCTAGATACAAATAGCCAGCCAGCAGGATTGGTACAACTAATCTAAGCTGTAAATACTTTGTAGTCATTATAATTATCAGGTAAACTCACCCATGGGACCACCATCGTCGTTGTAGGTGGCAATGATGACGTTGACGTTTTCAACAATACGCTGGAAAGTCTGGTAAAGTTCTTCAGCTTCCAATTGCAGCTCCAGAAGAGCACGGTCCATCTTGTTCATGAACAGAATAGGCTTGATGCGCTCGGCAATAGCCTGACGCAGTACGGTCTCGGTTTGTACACACACACCTAAGGAAAGGGAACATGTTTAATGTGGTGGTCATTGTTGCGTACTTGTGTAATATTGTGTTAAGGTTATGTCAGATGGCCGTTCTGAAAGATCTTCATTGATTATCAGTTTTAAATGGTAAGAACATTCATCATGTGGATTTTTTTGTTTTATTCTCTGGATTGCATGTATTTTGTGCAAAATAATTTTCTTAATAATCAAGCCGTACTTACATAGCCATAGCAGCTTGATCTACAAACATCATGTCAAGTTTATAAAATGGTAGTATGTTCCGTTTCATTTGACATGTCGGTCTATTTTAGAAAATTTCACCTCATGTAATCAAGAAATTGTTATTCGAAACATTATCAACACAATGCCTAGTCTTATCTGGTATTGGTAAAAGTTAATGTCACTCAATGACAAAAACACTACTTTGTAATTATCATGTAGCTATCCTAGAAATTGCTAGTCATTTGGAATTATTATAATCTTTTAGCATTCTGGTATGCAAGCTATTTCAGCTTGGTTGCCAATAACTAAGTACCAAATGCAGTGTCATGTCACTTATGTAATGTTGCATGCAATCCTGAAACTTTTTTCACTCTTTCAATGCAATTTTGTATCTCTTTATATTATACCTGTTTGTGTAGTGTAGAAATCTATTAGACTATTTGGAAAGTAGCAAAACTAAGAATGAGGGCCCACCCTCATTCTTAGTTTTGCTACTTTCCAAATAGTCTCATAGATTTCTACACTACACAAACAGGTATAATATAAAGAAGATAAATAAATATTTATTTTTGGTCTAAATTTATGTAAAAATGATAACATACCAGAGACACAGTCGACGACGACGAGGGCACCATCAGTTACACGGAGCGCAGCAGTCACTTCAGACGAGAAGTCAACGTGTCCAGGTGAGTCGATCAGGTTTATCAAGAAACCCTTCTCGCTCTTCTCACGCTGGTCAGCGTTGGTGATGAAGACCAAGTCTTTCTCTTCGAGCTCGAAGTACATAGAGATAGCACTAGGAAAGAATTTTCATTGTTTAGCATGGTCATTGATGTGTACATTGTGAAATAATGTGTTAAGGTTAAGTCAGATGGCCGTTCTGAAAGATCTTCATTGATTTTCAGTTTTAAATGGTAAGAACATTCATCATGTCGAGTTTATTTATATTGGAGATGATTATTTACTCAAAATTCAGTTTTCAATTATTTCACAACACTGTTTGGACATGTTGTGAAATCAAGACAACATAATATATTTTAGTGCAATTTTAGTATTACTAGTAGAAAAGCTTACTGTTCAATTAAGTATTGGTTGAAAATTTTATGAACAGCTGATTATGTTTGCTGGTGTCATGTAAATACCATGTTGTCACAACAATATAGAATTGACATAGGAAACTTTTGATAATGATTAGAACAGAAGCTTCAGGTAGTTTATAAGCTTAATTATATTATTAGCTACAATAAATTTGGAAACTTTAAAGAATGTCAAATTATCAACCATGACTTTACTCTGCGAGCATAACCTCAAATTGCAAAATTGACAATCATTTCAACAGCCAAGTTCAAGGCCACATTATTGCCGGCGCAGCGGCATCCAAGTCAAGCAAACAAAAGGCTGTCAGTTGCACCATGTGGTGACGCAAGTACTCACGTTGACTTGATGGTGATGCATCTGTCCTGCTCGTCCTTGCGCGTATCCGTGAACCGCGTCTCGCCGGCGCGGGCGCCAGCGATAATACCGGCCTTTGAGACCAGGGAGTCCGTCAGTGTGGACTTGCCGTGGTCGACGTGAGCGATGACGGACATGTTGCGGATATTCCGCTTTTTGTCCATCATCTGCCGGATCTCGTCTACGGTGAAATTCACCTGCGCAAACCAGAAAACAGTTCGTCAACATATCCAACATCACAACACAGATGGAACACTTGATACACGCACGTTTCATTTTGGGACGGTTTAATAAACTTCGGTTTCGTATCCGCTAACGATTTGTGCTATTCTAGTTGATTTTCCGCGAATCTGCACAGACACCGATCAATCACCGCAACACTTGGAAACGTCACCCGATCACAAAGACGGCCGTCGTGAAGAATGATATACTTTATTTCCATAATAAACTCGAAAGCCGTAAAATATGAACGCGAAACGTTAGCACGGATACACAGGAACACTTTTCAGCACATAATTATGATGTTAAATACTCACCATATTGGATGGTTTTAGATTTTTCGTTCAATAAAATAAACTACCATACGCCAGCAATGGCGTACGCTTGAAAAAGGACCCTTTTTTCCGAGAGGGCCGGATGTGGCAGGCAGCCGTCAAATGAAAGTCAGTCCATAGACAACTTATATTGCCATAACCAAATAATATTTAAAAAATAAACAAATTATTTTACAAATTAAATACGTTCTCTGTTCACACTTGCACAGTAAAAAGCAAGTGTAAATAATAATGTAAATTTAATTTTTTCACGTTTTTTCACTTATCTAGTTACGACGGAAATGAGAATTTAAATTACTGTTCCGGTATTTATAATCATACGTTCACTGCACTAGAGGCACTACACTAGCGCACCCTCTTATATTTTTGTTTTTGGTACTGTTAACGTAGGTACCTATCTTGATAGAATGATTGCACAACATGCATAGGTAGTGATTGGACAACACAATCACAAATCACAATATTCTTTGACAACATGTTGGCCCAGTGTGGATTTTACTTTGGAGCATGTCCAATGTCAACGATTCATGTAAAGCATTACTATTATTGCAAATAAAACTTAGTAGGTAATAATAATGTATTTATTCCTTATCTAAGCCCGGCCGCATACGTACGGTTTCATAATTCGGAAACCTGAATGCTTGCTTTACATATTATGTTTAACTTGGCGCACACGTTCCAAACGGAAAATTACAAAAATGTGTGCAAAATCAAAATCAAGTCATATTTATTCAAAAAAGTCGTAAGTTGCGGTCTTAGAGGGCGCGCCACGAAAGAAGACCTGCGTTTTTTAAAATGTACCTATTTATTTATATATTAAAAATCTGTTATAGCAATAACATATAGGTAGCGAAATATTCACGACCATAGATTTCTATAATATATAGGGTATTCACGACAAAACATGTTGAAATCTCTAGTTCCTGTCAAAAATTGCATGGAACATTGACAGAAAATATAAATTTCAACATGTTTTGTCGTGAATGTTTCGCCTGTGCAAACAGACAGTAAAGCATGGTAAACTGCTTATAAGTTTGTCGGCAGTTGTTCTCGTCTAGCAATGGATGACAAACGTTGAACTTGTAGAACTACATTTTCTGTCAATATTCCATACTAACTGTGCGTTTGCACTGGCGAAATATAGATTCACAACAAAACATATATAAATCTCTAGTTACTGTCAAAAATTGTATGGAACAGTGACAGAAAATAGAGATTTCAACACGTTTTGTCGTGAATATTTCGCCTAACATAGACACTAGCGCCGCGTCAAATGGACATCAGTGGTGGCGCGGAGCGCGGACTAGCTACGTTTATTTTTGTTCCGTTATTCAATCTTGAGTTATTTTTTAATCTTTCAACAGATGGCGCTATTAGTACTCAAAAACTGAACTCTTAATAGTTTTGCTACTCGACACTAGGTAGCAATGCTGTAACTTTCTATCAAGAAAAATAATTATGATTAGAATATTTTTAGATTTTACTAATAGAAATACTGTTTTAAATTTACTTCACAGCCGCAGCTATCAGCAGCGATATGATTTTTTATCTATATTATTAAAACTTTGTTTTGATTTATGAATTTGCCTCCTTTCCTTGAAACTGTATTGCTGCTGCGTAAAATACCTATAGGTAAAATTTTTCATCACGCCAGCGTCAGAATCAGGTATCAAAATAATATACCACCTACTAATCGAACAATCAGTAGGTTTAAAATAAAAAAACACAGCTGTTTATTTATAGCAATTAAAATAAATATTACTGATTCTATAGATGTGTTCAGTTCAAAATGCAGGAGCAAGGGCAGTGGGGTTAGGGTGGACATTGCATTATTGCGAGGGTGGAAATAGGGTTGACATTACGTAGAAACATTTTATTTCGTAATGAACCATGAATTAAAAAAAAAACTACTTTTGAATCGTGCTGGTTACAAGCGCAGCAGACAAATATGAAGTCCTGGGTTCGTTTTATTTTCAGACCATCAGACGATGATTAAGTATTTAGTATAATAATGTACTTACTTACTTACTATAATAATGATATCCATAAGTAGCTACCTGTGTATGTAATCGTACTTACATTACCTGGAAAATTAATAGGTATAGGTATTTTTATTCGAAGTAGGTAGGTACTAGGTATGTAGCAGAAACTAACCTACTCAAAGTAAAAAGTTTTTTTTTAAACCTCTAAATCCTCAAATATGTAAAAGATAAGTATATACTTATTGGTCATTTTACCATGACCTTAGGTAAGTACTTACCTACTTACAAATTGCTTTAAAAGGTTTTTAAATGGCCAAGCCACGTAGTTTATCTAAAGTTAAACAAAACAGCTAAGCATTTCACGGTTTTTATGTTTTTTTTTTTTTATACTGCCATGTTTATCTAGAATAAGAACTTTAGTTGATAATGAAGATTTATATGGACATTTGTCATTTCTCATTATTTTTATTTCTGTTGTTCTTCGTAGTACCTACTTAATAGAGAAATAAACTGGATAGGTACCTACCTACCTACTCGTTTACCTTCTTCACCTGTCATTCTACTGCTGGGCAAACCAGCAAGGACTTAGAAGAAGAAGAGAAGAGAGGAATATTACCATTATTTATGTACATAATCCACACATAACATATATTATTTATATACCGAACAAAAAAATAAAAAGCAATTAACATGATGGCAATTATTTACATCAGGCAACCCTGTTCCGCCGGTTCGTAGGGGAGACGCCAAGGTCGCGAGATTACATAAATTTGGACAAAATTGCTCGTCTGATACAGTGGGTGCGTGTCCGAATAAATTACACCTTTGTTATTGCATTATATATAGATTAAAGTTACATAAATCGATACTTTTGTGGCAGCCACTGACATGACTTTACAAGCCATCCATTTTGGTAACAGTCTTTAAAAATGGTGGAAGTTCGAAATTCAACTGTTCGGTTTTGTTTTGAATATTTTGTATAATTAAATCAAATTGAGGTTGTTAAAAGCTGATTAAAACGTATGGCCGTTATTTAATTCATTTACAAAATAATTATGAAGCACTTTCTTCAATTTTTCGATAGCAAAAACTTTGTATAGGTATATCCATAATATCATAGAGAATATAGACAGTTGTCTATTAATACTACTCATTTCACAGCAAGTCAAGTTGTAGAGAGGAAAGCATATTGCTATCATGTGCGTAGGCGTAACGGAAGTATCACAATTCATAAGGTAACATAGCCATAACCTCATGAATAATTTAATTAAGTATAGACAATATTCTAAGATCTTAGATCAGTAAGGAAGTTTGAAAACTACTTATTACTGCAAAACCTGTAATGAAATACAGCCAAAATTATTAGGCACAATTGCAACGTGAACTGCGGACCATCGTTAAATGAAATATGTAACAAAACCTTCACATTTAATCAAAATAGCAATTAAAGATGTAGGTAATCATTGGCCAAAATTTTATTATACGAATTTCATCAATTTGTCATCTTTATAAGTACAGTCAACAACAAATGAAAATGATGAATGTGCAAAGGTCAAACTTTAAAAAAAAAAAAATTCCGAAAATATTTACAAAGTAAACAAATTCCTACTACTGCATGCTGTAGCTATTCTATTTATATGTATCCTACTAATATTATAAATGTGAAAGTTTGTGTGTTTGGATGTTTGTTACTCAATCACGCAAAAACGGCTGAATGGATTTGGATGAAATTTGGCAAACAGATAGTTTATAACCTGGATTAACACATAGGATACTTTTTATCCCGATATTCCCACGGAATCGAGACTTACGCGAGTGAATTGCGGGGCGCAGCTAGTTATAAATAAGTTAAAGTTGCTTTTCGTGTCTGTTTATGTGACTGCGTTGGTCTTCTACCACGTAACCGATTTTGATGCGGTTTTCACTATAATTTAGAGACTACTCCAGAAGGAATTGAAAAAGGAGCAAAAATTTAGATGTTTTGGAAAGTTGTAAAAACTGTGCGAAGCAGGGATGGGTCGCTCGTTTTAATAATAAACACATAGTTTGAAGCCTAATTCCTCTATAGTAGGTACTTACATTAGAATTATCTGACATTTTTATCGTTTTGCTTTTCACTTTTAGCAGTTACTAGATGTTGTAAATCCGTTACTACGGCTTGCAATTAGCTCGGCAGGGGCACAATAATAGACCGATGTTAAATATAAGGCGGCTATTTCGGACCACTGAACATCCACGACCAGATGTACACGAATAGGCACAGCGAATGCAAGAGGGAATAAGTTTAGTAATCACGACGGTAATTTCTAGATATAGAGGCTATTGTTTATGGTTTGCAAGCTTGATCTGCGTTGACTTTAAAGTTTGACTTGGCCAAAAGACAAAACCCAAACCATGCATCTTCTTCCGCGTTTTGTGTTTTTTTTTTCAGCTGTCGCTGAAAGAAAACATGCCAATTACAATGTTTTCGTAACAATATGACGATATAATAGAATGTGGGTACTTATAATAGAAAAAAATATTTGATTTGTTTTTGTTTAAACTGGTAAATTGTCATTATTTACAAAATAAATTGCCGACTGTAGGTAATGTAGGTACAATGCACATTCCATAATAATTATGACCAAAGCAAGTAGAATAGGTGACTACAGAGAAATCAGTCCAGTAACAACGATTCTGGCACTTTGCCTACATTTAAAACTTTTATTGTTTTTCTTTAACTAACCCGGATACAAAGACCAATAAATTAGTGCTATTGATACTTAAGTAGGAGGAACTTTCTGATCAATCGTTAATTAATTAATACTTAACTCTGTCTTGACAATTTGATTGTAATCGATTTAAATACAGATTAGCACCCACCAGAATTTTAACCATTATGTAAACGTAACGAAAAAAGTAAAATTACAGGTATAATCCATTAAAGGTAAAAAACAGCCTATTATTGTGCCACCCACTGCTGTGTGAAGACCTCTTCTCATACAGAGAAGGCATGAGCATTGATCAAATGATCAAGACCGGTTGGAGATTTCAGACTTAGGTACCCTATAATATGTATTCACTATAAGTCTGTCCAAACTTAAATCCGTAAAATTATTTTAAAATAAGAAAAAAAATTATATGCACCAATATTAATTTAAAAAAAAAAATGCACCTATGTAGGTGCATGTATTTTTTTATATAAATTCTTACAATGCATGACTTCTTTTTTCCGTTGACTGTACCCTGGAGCATTGTTCGTTGTAGTGTCCAATCAGCGGTTATTGTGTTCTGCAGTCATTAATCCATTTATTACGATTAGACAATTTCCTTCAATCAATTCTTGTCTCTGTTCAAGGAGGTAATACGATCTCGGGCCGTCCCATAACGTAATTTTATTCCTAATGGCTGAGAATGTCAATATTCATAATCACTCTTTCAGTATAGGTACCCGAAAGGATTGAGAGGTGTGTATGGCATTATTTGCCAGTTATATTTGCCAGTTATATTTGCCAGTTATATTTGACAGTTATATTTGCCAGTTATATTTGCCAGTTATATTTGTCCTGTGTGTGTGTATTATGGGGCGAATTATTTTTTACATTTTACAACATCTGTTACGGTACATAATATGTATAACGTGCTATTAGAATACATTCCTTGTGTTTAAGAAACCTTGTAATACGCTATATATTTTTCAAGCAACAAGGCGGCCGTGCTGAAAACGTTTGGCTGGCACGGCCCCTTTTTTTTTTGCATATTTCTTCGAAAGTATAGAGGTTCATTGAAAAAGAAACCGGTACATAAACTCCTAGAGGCGAGTACATTGCACACGTTTTTTTTTTTTTTTTTACTGTGGGAAATCATCAAATGACTTCTCCCGCTCTGGGCGGAGCGGAAGGGCGTGTCAGATTTCTACGTACTAAAATCCACCCGTGTTCCTTCAGTTGCCTGTTGCTCGGGTCCCGGTATCCCTTTCGGACATTCCCGCAACCTTGGCAGGCCCGCAAAGCTTTTTTTTTTTTTTTTTGGGTGGTAAATCATCATATTACTTCTCCCGCTCTGGGCGGAGCGGAAGGGCGTGTCAGACTCTTACTGACTAAACCCACCCGTGTTCCTTCAGTTGCCTGTTGCCAGGGTCTCGGTATCCCTTTCGGACTATTCCGCAACCCTGGCAGGCATCGGTCCTAACGGACCCCGTCAGGTGTGCTGACATCTCTTTGAGGCGCGCGTGGAACACGACGCGCCATCGACCCGGGCCTGGTCCTTATCGGATGGCGAGCTACCCATTGCTCGCCGTCCGCAAGTCCGCGCCTATGGTGGCCGGGAATCCGCCTGGGATTCCCGACGCCCAGGGTGTCTCCAGCGGCGGCGGTTAGGGGCGTGAGGGCGCAGGCTTTGCCTCTCCCTCACGCGTTCCGCCTCCTCCTTCGCGAGCATCACTGCTTCGCAGAAGAACGTGACCGCCTCCCATGCCCTCTCGCTCCGTACCATGGCCTGGACCAGGGCCGGACGCGAGAGGTCAGTGCCGCCAATCGCCTCCACGAGGACACGGCGGTGCTCCGCCCAAGCAAGGCACACCTCCACCGTATGCTCCACCGTGTCCTCCGGACGATCCGCACAGTGGTGAAGGCCCGCAACCCTGGCACGCGAATTTTGTGGGGCCGTGCGGGGCAAACGAACATGATCCAGTACCTCAACTCCGTAACGCACTTTCAATCACAATCTGAAAGATTTTGAAGAAAATAAGTAAATATCTACGTTGATGAGCAGACGAACTTTTCAAACATATGAAGTAATGGATTAGCAATTTGTTTCAAACAGATTCAGATTGTGATTGATCGTGTATTACGCAATTAGGGTGTTCATTTCTTGGGGATCGATTCGACGCGAACTTCTTAAGACAACTTTTGAATGGATTAAGGGCAAAATGAGAGGCATAAGGTACTGCAAGTAGTCTGGTAATATCTCCACTAGGTCAACGAAGCATTCCGGTACGAAAGTTAAAGTTCACTGCGTTGTGTTTTTATCAAACAAAGAAAGTAAAACAAGTTGGTAGCGCTAGCTTCGACAGATATAATTAATGTAAAACATTAATTAGTGTTATCAAGTTGATTATTAAGGCTACAATGTTTCGTTGTGCTTTTTCATTATTCATTATCATTTCGGCAAGGTCAGGAGTGAGATCCCACGATAGTACTATACAAACAATAAAGTTATAGCATGGAATGCAGGGCTGCCTCATGAAGGAATTGATGGATTTTTTAATAAGTAGGCTTTCTTGTAATGCCAATCTTGTAACTATAAACGAAGGCAAAAGAAGATCACGACTACTCATGCATTTATAGCTGAAAAAAATATTGTATTATTTTGCATAAGTACCTACTTACATAATATAAACTCACGCATTCTTCCAATGGGGGTAGACAGAAAATACAAAACGCGTTGGCGTTCTGTAGTTTAAGCAAAAGAAGTTTGTAAGGATCGTAGCAGTTGTGCTACCATCCTTGCACACTCCCTTTGCTTCATTTTGTTAGCATATTTCTGTTTCATTTAAATGGCAAATAAAAAAAAGGACTCAATGTCTCGGAAAGCTGATATGGTACTCTTCATGAAAGCATTTAAAGAACGAAAGCATTTAAATTACGAAAGCAATTAAAGAACGAAAGCATTTAAAGAACGAAAGCATTTGAAGAACTTAAGCATTTAAAGAACGAAAGCATTTAAAGAATGAAAGCATTTAAAGAACGAAAGCATTTAAAGAACGAAAGCATTTAAAGAACAAAAGCATTTAAAGAACAAAAGCATTTAAAGAACAAAAGCATTTAAAGAACAAAAGCATTTAAAGAACAAAAGCATTTAAAGAACGAAGGCATTTAAAGAACAAAAGCATTTAAAGAACAAAAGCATTTAAAAAACGAAAGCATAATGAGAAACCGGGCGGCGTCAATAATAGGTAGGTTGCGCAGAAGCTCCCACAACATCCTAAAAAATGAGTTAGCTTGTTGTTTCGACCAATGGGTCGACAAGGTGGACAGCCCCTTTATTAGGATGCGGAGGCACGTGCCAAAATGTGTAGAGCCACGTAGTTATTAGTTGTTGTTAGGTTAGTTCTCTAGGTATAATAAAAGAAAAAAAGCAATTCAAGCATAGGTAGGTACTGCCAGCCCTTAAACAGGCCGATAGTAACGAACAAGCAAAAGCAGCATTAAACAGTAGGTACCTACGACCTTCACTAAAGCAACTGTTCAATGAGTCAACGACTCAACGCACTGGCAGATAGCAACAGCGGCTGGTCGCACTGAACACTCCTTGGATCCGTGCCAGCGAGATACAGACTCCCTGTCGCTAGATGTTGATGCTCATAGGAGATTGGAAGCAGGTATAAACATAGATTATGTGAAAGCAAGAGTTGGATGAAATCATCTTCAGAGCAAAGTCTCAATAAGATATTAGCGGAATAAATAAGAATATATAATATAATAAAGAATAAACGACGAAAACATGGTCCCTCTCAAACAGGTCAAGTTTTCGTTGGCAAAAATGTTACTTAGCCAAAGAGAGTGGTGGAAGTGGTCTACCTGAGTGCAAAATTTCATAGAAATCCGTTCAGCCGTTAAGGTTTATAGTAACAGACAGACAGAGTGACTATCACATGCATAATATTTTTATATTTAGTCTTTCGCAGAGAAACGCTAGGAAATCGTAAATTAAAGATTTCAGTGGCTTTATTCCCGATCGATTTTGGCAATCGTACAGAATTGCCAGCCTTGAAAATTTTATGGGTCGCATTTTCATGGAAAAGAGTTTATGGTAATTTATGATTGTTTATTTCAACATATGAAGGACATAGCGTAGGTAGGAAGGTAGATCGTAAAGTATTTTTCCGAAATCTCGGAACTTTAATAAAGTATGCCAATGACCGTCTTCCGATTGTCATAATAAAAGTAGATATAAATCAAACTAATCTGGAAAGTCGTTTAGAATTTTATTTACTTCGGTTTTATGGAAATGGCGGAACATACCAGTGAAGTGAGTGTTCCTAGCTTCCTGTTAAAACATTCTTGGAATGATAAATATCATAAGTAGCTCTTTCTGATAAAGATAGATATAGAAGTTCGGAGTCTCTTTTTCTTTTCTCTCTTTTTCGATCTTCGATCTTGATTCGGACTCCAAACTCGAACTAAGATCGTCAAGAAGGTACAATAGAATGCGACTTTTTTAAGTTAATTAATTTTTTTAATATTTATTATTAGGTACTTGATTTGGTTTTTTTTTTAGTTTTTTAGTTCTTTGAGAGACTCGTAGCTAAGTAATAACAATCACACGAGTCGATCGATCAGGTTAAGCTACGCTTGCAGCGGTTGGTCCGTAGATGGGTGACCATCATAACATAACGAGACCCCTCCGTGCCTCGGAAAGGACGCTAAGCCGTTGGTCCCAACTGTCATTTGTGGATCTGACAGTTGTTACGGGTCGTCAGAAGCCCGAAAGTCTGACAACCATTCTTACCAAGGGGTATCGTGTTACCCAGTAACTAGGTTTTCGAGATTGACATAATTCTGATGTTAAGCATTACATAAGTATGTAGTTACCAACGCTTGTCAAGCCGCGCAACTTGTGCCTAAAGTTAACTAATAATTTAATATTTCGATATTGTTTATTTGTGACTCATACGTTGTTATCAAGTCTTTGGAATAATAATTATTAATTGTGGAATATTTTAAAGCATGAACGCAATAAATAGGCGAATGGTGCAATAGTCATTGTGACTAAAAATATCCGTGTCGGAGTTTATCTTGAATCTAGCAAATGCATCTATGCATCTGATGAGATGACTAATCATCATCATCTGCCTAGCCTTTTCCCAACTATGTTGGGGTCGGCTTCTAGTCTAACCGGATGCAGCTGAATACCAGTATTTTACATGGAGGGACTGCCTGACTGACCACAACCCAGATACTATTTACCCCTTAGTAAGACTGGTTGTCAGACTTTCGGGCTTCCGACGACCCGTAACGACTGTCAAAGATCTACAAATGACAGCCGGGAGTGCTTTCAGAGGCACGGAGGAGTCTTGGTATTTAAAGATGCAAAGATGGTCAAAAATCCACGGACCAACCGCGATAAGCGTAGCTTGTCGACCCCAGCGGCTATTATTGATTACATTTCGGCTGATTAGATGACTAATCTACCAAGACAATTTAAAAATAGGTATACATCTTGGCAATTATAGCGAGGCCGTGTCCCGTTCATCGGAAAAATGAGGCAGGGGTAAACTGCATGCGGAAGCCACAGAATGAGGTGTTATAGCGCTACTTAGGAGAGGCTTATACTTATGTCTAACAGTGGACAAATTGATTGGCTTATTCGAATCCCACCCGATTTTCCGGATTAACAATTTTTATGCTTCAGACACCAAGTTGCTGAGAGCTTTAGCTGTAGAAGAGTATAGGTGTGTTGTGACACCTTTTAAGTGTATATTTGTAACCGTGAAAATGGTTTTTCACCCAAGAAAAACAAGCTTCCTGACAAAAAAAAAAGCGAATACACCAATATTATAAAAAAATTGAAAATAAATATGCTTGGATTTTAAAACTAACGTAAGTACCTTTATATCTTTTTTAAATATTTTAACAAGATTTATGTAAAGGTACTTACGTTAGTTTTAAATCCAAGCATATTTATTTCAATTTTTTTATAATATTGGTGTATTCGTTCAGAAAAACCTACATTTACAATGAGCCCTCCGCGCGGGCTGCCGCGGCAGCTCATATACCACTAGGCGAGTCCTCCTGGAAGGCTAACCCCACTGAACGTGTTAAATACTTCGTTAGTCAAAAATCCTAGTTGATACGCAACATACGCGCTTTGACGTGGAGGTTACGGACACCAGCTTCGTATTACCCGTTACTCTAGTCAAAAATCGTCGTAAACAGTGTACTGTAATTAGAATCCTCCTGTATCTACCAAAGCTATTAATCAGCATCATCTCGCAGCGCGACGAAATCATCTGAATGGAGCCAAACGAGTGATGAATGAAGTGTTCCTGAAAACAGTTCCCGGGAAAATGTTGCGTAAGATCCGTTTCGGTAGTACAGATCGTGCAGAATTATTGGCACGCTGTATTATAAAAATAATGAGTCAGTCTTTATTTTTGGAGATTATGAAAATACTTGGACAACACGTGTTAGGTACTATCAAAAGTCATTTATTAAAACTAGGCTGGCAATCAGCACTTTTTCAACGTCAACGTTACATAAGACTGTCCCCCAAACCGCCCGCCCTTTACACTCCCCAGCAGGAGCATAACCGCAGCAAAGCAGTAAAACCGTACAGTGAAATAGTGTAAGCACAAAGGAAACTTTCAAATTCCGTATTTACATATATTAGGTGAGTGCAGAGTGTTGTCCATTGTCGATTGATTAAATTTCAATGTTCTGGAAAAACATGCAATAAACATAGAGTTTCCACGTTTTCTGCTACTCTACTCCATAGATGAATTATTCATAAAAAAAATTAGGATTATTAGTGTACAGCGTTACATTATTTTTCTTTTTAACCACAACGGAATAGCTCTTGGCCTGCATCTCACCTGATTGTAAGTGATGAACAAGCTGGAAGCGAGCTTCACCCGGAAGCCGCAACCACAGAGGAATTGGCTATCTTACCTCTAACTTCCGAAACACCACAATGCTGTTAACACTGTTGTTATGGCGACAGACTTGAATAAGATGGTGGTAGCTAGCCAGGCGGACTTAGAACAAGCCCTACCACCAACCAAAAGTCATTCACCATTTTTATAATATTAATATCAACGTAGATAAAAAATATGACAATAAAATCTCGTGTCAATTTATTTGGTCTGCACTGTAATGGGACAAGTGCCAGTACTTCGTTAAAACGGATGAAAACATAGAATAAATAAATGTGACGCAACGCACCAATGGAAACAACTAGAAAATGTATTTCATATTATCATTGTATATATTTTACTCAAGAAAATAAATACTAGGATATTTAAAAAAAAAGTCGTCAGCTTTTATTTTGAGAAAAATCGTATCTCGGCGAGATATGAGAAGGCACGGAATATTCCAGTGTTTAATTCTATAATGAGGTTTTTTTTTCGATCAGTCAGATATTTAAGGAGGTAGATTATTTAATAATTATATTATAAGTAATGAATTCTTGCTCTTCATTTCTTTATATGTCATGGAAATAATCTATGGGTGTTCACTTTAACGGATAAGGATTAAAAGGATAAGGTTCGTCCATATATTTTTTGTACGTCTTTGCGTCGATGAACGAAGATTCTGTTTTTTTCGATAGAAAGAGTTTGAGAGTGTTTGTCCCATATAAATGTTCTTGTCTTTGCTTGGGCAGTTTTTGAGTTAGCTTCAATAGTAAGTTTTTTTTTTCCACTTAAACTCGCGACAATCTAAGAAGACCGTTTTGTCGTTTCGTTCTCGTACAATACATGTAATAAAACGTTAAGCCTTGAGAATCAGTTTTTATCAATGTAGATAAGTCGTAGATTACAAACTCTCTAAGTATGTTCAATCGATATGTCTCGAGAATCAGTTTATAAGAAACCAATTTTTTTTTTATCGCTACACAATGCATTTTGTTAGCTGTCAAAACGGACTTCTTAGATTGTTGTGAGTCAAGTGTATGTTGATGATGTTCAACAACTTCCTGTCACTGTTATTTACATAAAATAGCAATTAGAGGTATACGAATTTCTGTATGGTGGAAAAAAAAACGAAAATACACAACCAAAGACACCAACTTCTGAAATTGAAGTTATTTTTCACTTTAAAAGTAAGAAAGTAGTGTTTTTCTGGAAGCCGGTTTTTTATATTTATTTTTTCTGCACGTTTACATGAAAATTGACAATAGCCATGGAATTAGTATGTACTATAAAATACACCACAATAGCTTTTCCTCCAAGCCTGGGCCATTGTGGGGCCAAAGCAATCAGGCATCAAGTCAAAGTCAAATCATTTATTTAAAATAAGTACATAAAAGTCACTTTTGAACGTCAAAAATTTACATAAAAATAGAATTGATTCTAGTCGCCCCTTCCAAAAGGTACCTAGTTTTCGTATGGAGAAGAATGGGCAAGAAATTCCACCGTTACTCTTGGGAATGGGAATGTGAAACATGGGAATCAAAACAAAATAAATGATTACGATGACGCGTTTCTAATAAATAAATAACATTGTATAAGGATGTTTATCTATTAAATGCTAGTTGCCCTGGCCTTGTTTAGATACTAAACGACCTCACCTACTCAGACAGTACCTACAACTTACTAAGAATTATCTCTTTTATAAAATAATCCAATAACTGTATCTCCATATTGATCTGTGAGTAATGCGCTATTAATAAATCATCTATTAATTGATTGTTAAATTGGCTAAGTACGTAATTAGGTAGTTATAACATAGCATAATTAGAAACATCACATCTGTATTGCTTCAAGAGTTTAGGGCTTATTTATCCCTCATAACGCCAGATATACGTTTAGAACTCCCATAAAGTAACCTCAGAGAGTATATACCTAAAGAAAAAGTAACAAAAATGCTTATTCTCAAAAACATACTTAGGCATTTTTTTTTTGCATAAACTGAACCTCCATGGCCTCATGTAGCTTATTATTTAGTACTTAATATTTTTTAAATATCGCAGCATTATACTCTTTTTGTTTTAATTTTCTTGTTAGTTTTAGATATTCCTTTCTACCCGAGCGACTTCTTTATTGTTTGTATTTTCTGAGCGTGTCGCAAATAAAATATTATTCATTTCCTTTCTTATTGGCATGAACGAGGCACTAATACGGACTCCCGGCTGCTTCTAAGAAACTCTTTTGGAAAATCCCAATGACATTTTGCCCCACGTGGGGTTAAATCCCAGGAATCATCGCGCTTATTACGAGTGCTACACCAACAAGACAGTCAACAAGGTAATAATGAGGATGTTCTAATAAAAACAGATGCTTTAAGGTCCATATCACACTGGTGATTTACCAGCGTGTTTCCAGCGAAGCGATTATTTAACGAACTCGCTGAGTGTTCTAGCGAACACGCCACGTATGCGGAACCGCAACGAGTTTGCCGCATTTGTGAAACGAGAGCGATTGACCTCTCACCTGAGTGCAGAAGAGAGAGCGAGACAAGCGAGTGTACAATATTGTGAAAACGCGGAGAACACGACGCGTGCTCGCGGCTAGCTCGCTTCGCACCGGCGGAGAGCACGTTCACAAATCGCTTCACTGGAAACACGCTGGTAAACCGTCAGTGTGATTACGCGATTTTTTTATCGCGCACTGGATTTTCAACCCTCGGTGTTGAACCGAGCATTGAGAATCCAACAGATGCACTGTTGGATTTGCAACTCTCGGCGCGAAACAGTGCGTTGAAAATCTAGTGCGTGACAAAAAAGCGGTACGAGGGATTAATTATAATACATGAAACGAAGCCAGCAATCGACGCCATATTGAAAAGTAAAAGTTTGTACTTGATACCCAGCCCCTGAGACCAAAATGTAACATCTAAGATAGACACGTCAATCAAATGTAAAATTAACATACCCAATACATGATAGATTGTTATTGAACAGTAATATTCTGAATCTCATACATGTCTTCACCGTACAAGACTTGGCTGCATGCTCAGCTACGTATTCACTTTTATTCTGGAACGAATTGATACCCCTGTCTATGGAAATAGATGGCACTGCACCCAGAGGGGCAAAGCGGTATTTTTAAAAACGTTTCCATTCTAATCTCGATCTCAAACTGTCAAAAATATCCATAAGGTGGGTATTACACTATCATATCTATGATCATAGATCTATGATCAAAGATGTAATGAAATTGTAAAATATACATAGGTAATAAGGGTATAATACACTATCATATTTTATAATGTACCTATCTACGAAGCTCATAAATTACCCATAATATCTCTATTTTAAAATTTCATTATATCTTTGATCATTGATCATCATGATCATGAATCATAGATATGATCGTATAACCCCCTAATTTTCAAACATTTTTGACAAGTTTTAGTGACATATATTGTGACTAGATTTGAACATAATTTTATTTACGGGAATTGGCCTTATCTGATCTTTGTCTTATTTTCTCATTCACGACTAAGAACCAGAATTGGTTTACAATTATAATTGGTAGTTTTACAATGGAAACATTTTCTAACCATAATGCGTTTGACAGTTCCACTAATTTAATTTTAAACAGCCACACACAATAGCCACAGGCAAAAAACAAGTAGGCATCATTGAAGCCCAAATTACCCGTCTAAAACCAGTGGTGCCCATCTGCCATCAACTGTCACGATACTTCTTATTGGCCCAATTTATTTTCGGATGCACGATTCGTCGAAGAGCTAAGACGAGCTAGAATTGGCGGAGCGACCTTAAAACTAAAAACAGGACTCTGAATCATGCTGTTTCGTTATTCATGGCATCAATTATGGGGCCTCAGTCTTTAAGCTGCCAATTTATCTGCTATACTTTGAACATCACTTCGAAACTCGAACGGTGTCGAGGTGCGAATACAAGCTTCTCTGGGCAGGCAATCGCCCTGCACTGGCCATCCAGCAAGGTTGGTAAGGATACCAACCTTACTAAATGCTTTCACCACGGTCTGACTTTCTTGTACAAGTCATGGTTTAAGCGAGAGAAGAAAGAACACCTGGAACCAGTGAGTACTTGAAGCAGGTCAAAAGTCTTGATTTACATTGTTAGGTACTATTACATACTTATCATAATAAATTGATACAAAATGATTCGATACATTGCAGGTTTAATACTCTTTAAATGTATCAGTTCAGAAGGCCAATTTTCGTACATAATAAAACGTTCACAATCTGTAAAACTAGTAAAAAAATTGGTTGCCTGTAAAGTCGGTATACGGGCGAAAGTTTTACGTGACAACGACTTTGAGTGGTAAAATAATTTTAATGTGAATATTCATTCGTATAGTAGGAAGAAGGATGAAATAATAGTAACAATTCTCTGTCTCTCTCGCTCTTAGGCGGGCTAACTGTGCTCGAGTGGAAGGGACGCGTGCCTTTCACTTTTTATGTCTGTCTCTCTCGCTCTTAGGCGGGCTAACCATGCCCGAGTGGAAGGGACGCGTGCCTCTCACTCGCTCTCATTGTGAGCGCATAACGTGAGCGGAGCGTAACGCAGTTTCTTGAAGTGTCACCCGGCAAACCAATTTATAAGACGTTGTCACGTCAAAATGTTGGTATTTTTATTGTATTTCAGAAAGATTGCGAATGCGAACGTTCTTAAATATTACGGGAATTGCCCCTCAGATTTTTTATAAATACTGCTTTGTTATTAAGTTTCAGAACCTGAAGTTTTTGTGTTGTTGTTTGTTTGTTGCTGGCCGTATCTGAATGAAAGAGTCCATTTTTATACGACAGAGGAATGATTCTCCAAATACTGACATCA
This sequence comes from Lithophane ornitopus, assembly GCA_948473465.1. NCBI lineage: Eukaryota > Metazoa > Arthropoda > Insecta > Lepidoptera > Noctuidae > Lithophane > Lithophane ornitopus. Next base: position 2,095,932 of record OX419630.1, on the reverse strand, counting down.
TCTGCCTAGCCTTTTCCCAACAATATTGGGGTCGGCTTCCAGTCTAACCGGATGCAGCTGAATACCAGTATTTTACATGGGGCGACTGCCTATCTGACCTCCACAACCCAGTAACTGGGTAATACGATACTCCTAGGTAAGACTGGTTGTCAGACTTTCGGGCTTCTGACGACTCTTATCAACTGTCAAAGATCTACAAATGACAGCCGGGACCAAAGGCATAACGTGCTTTCCGAGGCACGGAGGAGTCTCGGTATGTAAACATGGTCAACCATCGACGGGCCAACCCCGGCTTAAGGTGATGGATCGACCCGTGCGGCTTTTATTACTTAGCCACGAACTCCTCTCCAAATACTGACAAAGTCTAAAAAATGCATAGGACATAATGAAGGTCATTCGGTCAAGGATTCCAGCGGATCGTTCCAATATCATGTCCCGATGCAAATGACAGTGCGGTGTGACATTGTAACAAGGTGCCCTGTTGTTACTGATTCTGAATAGAAAATAAATTCAAATGGGCCGTGATTAAATGCTAATGTAATGGATAATGGAAAATACATAAATGACAATGGAGGTCGAATAAGGATTTGTTTGGCAGCACATTATTATAAGCTCCTGTACATAATGTTTTACGTTTGCAAACTTCTTGCATTGTAAAAATGTTATACTGAATTCAAATTGGGAAAAAGTTAGGTTTTCCAATCTGTTTAAAGTTATTTCAATCAGCACAGAACCATCAACATGGCAGTTTATGACTTTTTGAACCCTATTATGAGTAGCGTGGATAAAAGATCCCCCATATGCGCTATATTTTGCGATATGACCCAGGCGTTCGATTATGTCCATTATAATATATTACTTCATAAATAAGAAGGCTATGGCATAAGGGGTAACGTGCTCGAACTTATAAAATCCTATCTGGAAAACAGAACACAAATAACCGAAGTTAGCAACATTAACATTGTTACTAAGCACGAAGACATTATAAGGTCTCGAGAACGTAAAATCTCATACGGTGTACCACAAGGCACCGTGATAGGCCCGTTTTTATTTATTACTTATGTAAATAATATGCCCATGTCCCTTGAATATCCTATAACTATGTTTGCAGACGATAGCACTATAACAATACCATGTAAAAGTACAAATACATATGAAAATGACATAAATAATTCTCTTGACGCACTAATTAAATGGCTAGACGAAAGAAAGAAGACTAAGACAAAAATAATGCGTTTTAGGCAACGTACTCCCGGCGGAACTATTCTCAACATCCATTACAAAAATGACAAAATTGAGGAAGCAGAGGATACCAAATTTTTAGGGTTGCAAATAGATTGCAACTTAAATTGGAAAGCACATATAGACAGTTTGTGCAAAAAATTTAGTTCATCCGCATATGTGTTATATAAATTATCCTCCATTGTAGATGTCAAAACACTTCTTACGGCTTACTACGGAATAGTTGAATCGCACTTGCGCTACGGTATCATTTTCTGGGGGAACTCAACTGATCGAGATATAGCTTTTAAGGCCCAGAAAAGATGTCTCCGATCATTGTTAAAACTTAAATCGACAGACAGTTGCGCGCCTTATTTTAGGTTACATAAAGTCTTGACACTTCCGTGTATCTATATTTTCGAAGTAGCTATGTTTGTCAAGCAAAATCCATCTCGTTTTGAGCGCCTGGCTGTTGTATTCCCAAGGAATAGGCGTGACAACAGCAAATTATGTCAAGTATCATGTCGAACCACTTTAATGCGTAAGAGCGTTTCTTGCATGGCCCCAATTATTTACAATAAATTACCGAGTTGTTGGAAATCTTTAAATACAGCACAATTTAAGAGTAGATTACGGAATTTTTTGATAGATAAAACATACTACAGTGTAACTGAGTTCCTATCGGAGAAAAATATTTGTTAATTAGTGATTCTTGACATTTTGATTTTTGTTGCATGACATTTTTTGATTTTTGACATTTTGATTTTTACATTTTGATCTTTGACATTTTGATTTCTGACATCTTGATTTTGGTTAATAATATTAATAATAGTAATAGTAATGAATTGATCTAAATAAGTGTAATAAATGAATTGATCTAAATAAGTGTAATAATAGTGTTTATAAATAATTTCAAATGTTTGCATGCCGATTGGTAAAATGTGTCTGAGCTAAATGTAATCTTAAGAACTATTATGTATTACCCATATTTGCAAAATAAAACTATTCTATTCTATTCTATTCTACCCTTCTAATTGCGTAATACTCGATCAATCACAATCTGAATCGTATTGAAACAGATTGCTAATCCATAGATTCATAAGTTCGAAAGAAAAATCTGCTCAAGAACGTAAATAACGCAATGAATGTTATTGAACTGTCGAAATGAAACAGATTAGTCTTAATCGGTTACGAAAATGTATTACGCTATTAGATAGCAGTGTTGAATCAGAGTGAAATTTTAATAAATCTTTCGATAGACTTTAAAATAATCAGTTACCAGTGCAATATTTACTGTTTTGGTATGATTTTTTTCATTTATACCCCTGAAGAAGTTGAAGGTCTGATGATTAGAATGATTAAATAGGAACATACCTTTGAATGATTTTACAGTACCTACCTACCTTCCAAGTATGAATGACTACACGAACCAGCTGTCCCATCGTAGACCATCACGGGTATTGAATTATTGATTGCCCTCATTTGACTCTTCCAACTCGATTCAAGCAAATAAAGGCTCATACTTTCTGGTTACCGTATCTCCTCTCTGTATTTCCAGCTTTAAAAGGCTCGTATATACTGGCGCGATATCGCGGGCGCGACAGGCAGCTCTACCCTTGTCGCACCCGCGATATCGCGCCTGTTTGTGGGAGCCTTTAGTGGCACATGATGATAGGATCAGCTTTCCTCATCTATTCTCTCCATATTGCTTTTTCAATGGAGAAGACTTTCGAGTTCTGCGAAAAAAGCAATAGGTACATTTAAGATTCTGATCAGAAGAAACTGGATATTGTTAGAAGTTGCTGTTTCAATTGAGAGCAGTTACCAATTACCAAAACCTGACAACATCTCTGAAAAAAAAGAGGTCGATTAATATTTTTATTGCCTCCTCAATAATAAATGGGTCGTGTTTTCTTAACTATGTAAATAAAAGATTCTTATGAAAAGCAATGTCAGACAGCTTAATGTATGATTTAATGTCTGTTTCAGCATAGAGGAAATGCTGGAGGTGGAGAGGATTTATATGCCTGGATGGACAGAGATCAAGAGACAATTTCTATTCATCAATTCAAGTTAAGCAGTTTATTGAATTGATAATTATAAATAGCTTACAGCTTTTGCCAGCGTCTTCCCCCGCGTCAAGGTCAGTTATCCGACAGGAACTTACTATCGACCCTATGTTTTAATCCAGGTTATAAACTAACTGTATGCCCATCCAAATCTGTCGAGCCGTTTTTGCGTAATTGAGTAACAAACAAATAAACTTACTTTCGTATTTAATTTATAATATTGGTTAGGAAGACCACTGAAAGACAAAACCATTTGTCGTAGATGTCCAAGGAATTAAGGACAGAATCACGCGAGCAGAAATCATAGCAAATCCTGTGAGTGTCCGGCGACTCTCTGTTCCGTCTTACGAGTACAAGTTCAAAAGTCTCGTGCTTAGTACAGCAATCAATTTTTAAATTCGATTTTCTTTTTTTTAATGTGTTCAAAAGAGAGAGATGACCTGATGCCCGTGTCCCAGCAGTGGGAACATTAAAGGCTCCCACAAACAGGCGCGATATCCCAGGCGCTACAAAGGTACCGCTGCCTGTCGCGCCGCGATATCGCGTCAGTTTGCACGAGCCTTAAGGCTGATTATGAATATGGAGATGAGCTATGAATTTCACGAACAATTTTTATTCTAGGTAGGTAACTTGTGAACGTGTAGACTTGTAACTTTTGATAAACAGGGCACAGACCTTTTAAAAAGGATGAGGTGGCAAGTTCAGTGAAAAACCTGCAATTTGTCAGTTGCCAAACGAATACGCAATTAGTCAAAGACAAGGACAAACCAAGTCAGACATTTGTGGAAGTTTGACCAAATTGGTATAACCCCGCGGCTTCGCCCGCGTGATATGTCGATAAAAAATAACCTATGTCCTTTCCCAGGGTGCTATCTATCTCCATGGCAAATTTTGTCAAAATCCGTTCAGTGGTTTAGGCGCGAAAAGGTAACATAAAGACAGACAGAGTTACTTTCGAATTTATAATATTACTAAGGATAATATAGTAATAGTGTTAAAGTATAATAGTATGGATAAGCTATGCACGAAAACCTGCGGTTTGCTACTCTTTTCATACGAAACGAAGATCTTTAGCCAACTCATTAAAGGAAGCGAGGAATTGTATTTTGTAGTGTCACTATAGGTACTTACATCGAATCACGTTATTGGTATTTTGTAAAACGTGACCCGACTATCTACGACTCGGCGGTTCACAAGGAATAACACATACATTAATATTTTGTTGTTTCCTCATTTTACGTTTTCCTGGAGGAAAACCACGTTGCAATTGAAACTGATCATTTTTAGGGTTCCGAACCCGAATGGTGACAAACGGAACCCAATACTACGCCTCCGCTGTCCGTCCGTCTGTCTGTCAGCGGGGTGTATCTCATGAACCGCAATAGGTAGACAGTTGAAACTATCACAGCTTGTGTATTTCTATTGCCGCTATGACAACAAATATTAAAAATACAAAATATGTGTTTTATACAAAAAACGTGTTTTTTGTTAATTGAAGTATTTTGTTTTAAATATTTGGTGTTAAATACAGAGTGTAAGGATAAACACCGTTGTCACTCAAACCATGGGTAGTTAACTTAAATATAAAAATAAATGACCGAGTAACACTGAAAAAAAACGTTATTTTCATTAAAAGATTTTAAAAAGTTTCTATACGACGACACCGTGCTCGCGAAACAGATGACTGACTGAGGGAGGGGTCGCGCTCGCGGCCAGCCAGGTCACGTTCCGCGCCCCCCACCCGTGTTGAGACGCAAGCTCGTTGCCCTAGCGCCCTAGGGTGAAATACTCTTGTGTTAAAATGTAGATTTTCCTTTTTTTTTAAGTTGTAATTTTTTATTTTTTTTACTTTCTATAAATGAAACCAAACCACTGGTTTCAACGATAACGGTGTTAACCCTAACAACCTGTATTGTACGGTGATAAAACCCTTCGTCTGCGAGTCCGACTCGCACTTGGCCGGTTTTGTTTATTATAAATCTAACAATATGGAGGTCCTGGGACTTTGTCGACAGCATCCACATTGTGATTCGTCTTCCTTTATTTCTCGCTCCAATAAATTGATGACAGTGGACAGTCAAGCAGCTGCCTTGAGTCATATTCAGGAGTACAAAATAAAGTGAACTTAATAAATTCGTAGAAAAATTGAGTAGGCTTTTATAAAAGCTAAAACGGACTGAAGAGGTTGACAATGGCAGAGACAAATATAACAACTATGAATAAAAGTTAAAATAAGAACAGTTGTGTTATTCTGTAACCATCTCACCGTGAAAACTTAGGTGAAGTGTGTGGGGGGGAAGGAGTGATCTGTCATTGTCATCGATAAGGCAGTGACAGTTCACTCCAAGCGCACTACACCTAAGTTTTCACAGTGAGATTTTTACAGAATAGCACAACAGTATGTATCGATGATATAGCAATGTGGAACACATTTTTCCAAACTTAGATCATTGTGACTTCTGTCCATCCTCGACCACTAACTTATTAATGCAGAAAAGTAAGAAATCACTAAAGCAAGCGCCGTCAAGTGACAAATAAGTAATTATTATTTAAGTTAATGATCTTCTAAATCCCTTAGTTCTGCAAGTGTCCGCAATAAATCAAGTGGCGCCAGTGGGCCGTGAGTCACGAATCGACGTCGGCGCGGGCGCAGCTTTGTACCTACTATTTTTCAGCTAATTCTATTTTCAGACATAATATTAATTGCTCACTTAGTTCGGCCAGTGACAATTGCATTTGTGAAGTTAGATTGAAGTAATAAAAATAATTACGCACCGATTTTAAACTGGATAAGGATCCTGAACACATTTTCACGCGATGAAATTATTAATATTCGCCATATATTATTGTTTTTGAGAAAAAAAACTACTCTGGTTACCTCCCGGTGCCTCGTTGAGAGGTGTAACACGTGTCGATTTCTTACAGGGTTTTTTAGGACTCTTGAAGAATAGTCAAGCGGAATAGGTTACTAAATATATCTACATCTATTGTATTTTATAATGGATTTCCGCAAAGTCACGCCTGAATCAATTAACTATAACTTAGTAGGTATATTCAGTTTAGATATTTATTGCATTATAGTAAAAAGTAGATAATCCGACTTATGTAGGTACTTACCTATCTATTTATGTGAAATCAGAAACAAGATAAAGTATTGTTCGAGATTTGAATGTCACACTCAAGGTAGAATTGGAATACGGAGGGCACTCACTTTATTACTATCGAGGGTTATACATTTTTAACACTCCGCCCACGATCAGAAATCTGGGCCACGAATCCATGATATTGAAAGTGCAAAATATACAAATAGATAGGTTTAGTAAGTTTGCACCGATTTTTATAAATTTACTTGTATGTACTGCTTTGTATTCCACCATTTAAAAAAAACTTTAGAGTGCCAAATGTCATGATTTCATGAAATAGTTAAGTATTCAATGCACTTACATGAACTTAGAGAGTTGTATTGCTGGTTCTAATGTTTATAATCCTATAAATCCATGTTTGTTACGTCCGCAAATCGTATTTAGATCAACATACAAACTGATACTGACCTGCAAATTGCAAAAAAACTTAAGAAAAGTTTAATTTCGCGGGCTACCCTAGCGCATCCACCTTAAGTTTTTACCCGACTACGGCGAAGAAAAAAGGAGGGTTATGATTTTGACCGGTATGTATGTATGTATGTATGTTCATCTGTTCCCTCATATCTTCTAAAGCACTCGTCTCAATTTGACAAATGAGGTATCGTTGGAAGCGTCTTGATTGTCCGCTGGTTATAGGCTATGTGACGTCACATTACATTAAAAATGGCGACCTCTAGAGGACATAAAGTCAGGAAAAAATATCGATTAATCGTACCATGTTGGGTATCAAATGAAAGGGCTTAATGAGCACATTTCAAATATATATATATTATAACCAAAAAAGAATTTAAAAAAAAATTAAGTAATAAAAACTAAAACCCAACTACAACTAAAAAGGTATAAACAAGACACCACAGACAGACAAATTAAAAATGTTAGTTGTAGTTGGGTTTTAGTTTTTATTACTTAATTTTTTTTGTGGTAAGGCCTATAATGTTTAATTGTTGAAAAGATCGCTTTATTAAAAGCTATAAGTATAGCACTACGAACCTTTAGCAAACGGTTTTATTTCAAGAGGTATATTTACCAACTGAAAGTCTTAACCATAAAAAAGAACTAGATTATTATGTACATAAATTACTAGCTGTCCGTTATCCGGTTAACCCTGTCACTTCTAATGAAACGCTAAGCTAAAATCCATTGCGTAGCGACCCCCGCACTAGCGATATAAAATACGTGGCACGTTTGTATATAGGGTTACTTTCCCCTACCATTTGCACGAAACAGATTTATTATGTATAGATTTTTGTATACTGCTGCAATGCTGCATATTATTGCTTTATATTTCTCCAGATGACTCCAGAAATTAGAGCTCTGTCTGCTTTAGCCTACAGTTTGGGTTGTCAAATTGTTAACACCTAATTCTGGCTTTGGTCGGCGTAAAATGTTTTCTCTTCCATTCTCTTATGTTACCCGTCACGTTGTCCCTTTTCATAAATATCATCCCTGATCTCTCACTTGGCACAATCCATCTATATTTTCTTTGGTCTTCCTCCATCCATCAACATTATATTTAGTACAACCAGTAACTGGGTTGTGGGAGTCAGATAGGCAGTCACTCCATGTAAAATACTAGGTAAGTAAGTATTCAGCTGCATCTGGTTGGGCTGAAAGCCGATCCCAACATAGTTGGGAAAAGGCTAGGGATGATGATGTCTTTCTTAGTCACATGTCTAATGTCCCTCCATCCAAGCTTGCGCTAAGGTGGCAAGTGCATTGAATGACTATTTCATGAAATCCTCATTCAATGCACTAGGTACATGAACTTAGAGAGTTGTATTGCTGATTCTAATGTTTATAATTCCATAAATCCATATTTGTTACGGTCGCAAATAATATTTAGATCAATATACAACCTGATACTAACCTGCAAAATTGCAAAAAACGTAAGAAAATTCTTAATTAAGCCCAGAAATATCAACGGCAGTCGAAATATGAACCAGAGTAGAATCTTTATAGCTATAAATCTTCTTGCTTTATTCATCTTGTCCCAGTGATGAGTTCTGCAGATTTCTGTCCTAATGTTGTTTAAATGATACGTTTCAATTGTAAGTGTTACTTATGATATGCATTCTAGATTCACATCTAGTAGATGTCAGTCAGACTTATTGTCTTGTATCTATTTTATTGCACTTGTGACGGTACATCAGTTTTGTGCATTAAATAAAAATAAAATAAAATATTTTTTTTGGAATAGATGCATCTGTCTTTTCCGTGTTTTTTTTACTTACTTATAAGCAGAAATTCATGTAACCTATCTACCACGCATGAATTTCTACCACATGATAATTATCAGAGATATCATGTGCAATGTCTAAAATATCCAGGGCTTAATTTCTTTCAACAATACGGTCATAAAACTCATTATTCCAGAAAGAAGTCGAGTTGCAATAGTAATTCCTGTCGCGTCAGGGGCGAAGGCGTAGGGCGCCACGACGGCGCGACGCTCCCGCCGCCAGGGCGCCGCCCCGCCAAATAAACGACGCATATCTATTATAGTCTGTGCTACTTCAAAAACTTCCCTACTCTTTGTTAGTAATTTATTCATTGGTTTTTGAACGTTATTTGAGGAATCGTTCTTAGTATTGAGGTTTGGGGAAAGTACATTTTTTTGTAAAAAAAAAAACGGAGTTTCTGTTTCTTTTAAAAAGATCCCGTTGCCGGTTTTGTTCCTGGTCATTATTTTAAACAATTCGTATTATACTGTAGTGCAATTTTTATGGTTATTGAGGTTAGAACAATGCTTGAAACGGCATTTTTTCTGAAGATTAGTATAATGAAGAATGGAGTTTTAATCGTAAGCAATGTCCCAAACAGTTGATATGACAACGTTGACAACGCTTTCAAAGAGCTGCCCCTTTTTCTAAGCTGCGGGGTAATTGCGTAACACACTTACAGTAACAATAGCTTTCATTTTGACAGTTCAACAACATTAATTGCGTTATTTACGTTGTTGTGCAGACGCGCAACCTGTTACCATGGATTCAGTAAGTACATGATTCTGGACCCTCAGGGTCGAAATTTTTCAGTTCGAATTTAAGACCTATAACTTAACTCATACTCCATTTGAAATAAGATTATACATTTAAACAAACCAATTTACAGTCCGTTCAACCGATTTTGACTTATATACCGTAGGCATAAGGATGGCATTAAAAGCAAAAAAAGTTACACAATACCAACTGTCTACTGCAGCTGCTATTTGTCATGCCACCAACGCAATAGAAGTCAAAATCGGTTGAACGGACTGTAAAAAAGGCTTATTTAAATGTCTAATCTTATTTCAATTGGAGCATAGGTAGTTAGGTAGCCCCGCTTTACGAGGTTTGATTTACACCTTACTACTCCCCACTGACTAAGAGATACTTACTCTAACTTATCTTAACACATAATCAAACAATAAACTATCCCGTAAAGTATCAAACAATTACATTTTAGCAGCAACACAATAAATCAATCGTTTCATTATGCACGCATTCGATCAGCCTTCAGATATCAGCAGCACATAAATCTATAAATAAATGCTGAACAGTACATAACACACCCATAAAACCAGCTGTTATGGGAGCAGCTAATACATATGGAAGTACTGGCGATAAATAAGTAGTAACGTGAGATACATATAGATTTTATTACTCCAGACAAGGTGTGATTGCTTCTAAAAGATTGTAATGTGGTATTGTTAATGTGTTTTGTTTTGATTTTCTATTTAGTAACATCCAACAACGGTTTCAGAACAAGCCTTTTCTACTTTTGTGTGTTACGCAACAGTAGCACTCAAATAATCCACTTCTGCCTAATCTTTCAGGGCCCTTTCTTTTTTTTTTTTTGGGGGGGACATCATCATATGACTTCTCCCGCTCTGGGCGGAGCGGAAGGGCGTGTCAGACTCTTACTGACTAAAACCCACCCGTGTTCCTTCGGTTGCCTGTTGCCAGGGTCCCGGTATCCCTTTCGGACTATTCCGCAATTTCGGACTATTCCGCAAATCTTTCAGGGCTCTGAGTTCGATTCCCAGGCGTGTTATTGGGTTTTTCCATCAGGAATTTCTCGGTAAGCAGCTTAAGGTCATTTCTCGGTAAGATTTGTGCCGGGCTGATGGTAATAGGCTCGCATCTATTTATTACATAGGACTTAAACATAGCTGGCAAAATGTGGAAGTAGCTAGTTCACACGGCTACACATCAAGCTATAAATTTCCAGTATAAGCTGTTCTCGCATTGTATAGGATTCCTGTACAATGCAAGGTCAGCTTATACTGGAAATCTATAGTTTGATGTAGAGCCGTGTATACATGTAGGTAAACCTCTGCCTAACCCTTCGGGATTACAGGCGTGAATGTGTGTTGTTTTGCTTCAGGGGAATAAGGGCGCTGTGTGTATTAATTATCTCTTAGACCACAGATGAATACAGATGGTTCACTCCGCAAAATCATTCAAACAATAAAAACTTTTTACAAAAAAAAAACCGACTTCCAAAAAAAAACACTCAAAACTGAAAAATAACTTTGTTTTTTTTTGGTAAAAGGTTTTATTTTTCACTTTTTAGTTGTGGTACCTACCTCACACAAATTCTAATACAACTAGCTGATGTAAATAACAGTGAAGGAGTAAATGAAAACATCGTCTAGATAAACTAAGTGGGAAAAATACGTAATATTGAAGCTAACTCAAAAACTACACAAGCAAAGTTAATAAAATGTATATGGGACCACCTCGGAATCATGCCCTACCATACAAAACGGAGAAATCGAGTAACAAACAAACAAAAAAACACAGACGAATTGAGAACCTCCTCCTTTTTGAAGAAGTCGGTTAAAAAGCGACTCTTGCTCGACATAATAAAATGCAATTCAGGTCGCAGAGCGCTAATTACCTACAGTTATATTCACCTAGAAAGAAGCTAATACGTATAACGTAATCTTCCGATTACGTTACACTCAATGAATTGTTTCGACAAGACAGGCCCGCCCGGCGCGGCGCGGCGCCGCCGCGTGCTTGTAGCTTCATACCTAAAACTGCGGAGTGAACTATCTGTATATTCTGTATTCATCTGTGCCTGAACAAGGAAATGGTTAACTTATTATAATGAAGTCTACGTAATGCGGTGCAGGTGCCGCTTGTCACGTACCTACTTACCTTATGTTCACGCCATTCATTAATCTGCATGTCACTAACTAATTATAGAAAGTGTGAGTGGTTCAACACTTTTCGAGGCATCGTTTATCGTACTAACTAACACAGTTGTTAGGAATAAGGATTGTATGTATCTAATTACCTTCATTGACAATGGAGAAATATTGATACTATTTTTTTTCCAAATGATAACTAGGCAGAGGCATTGAAAATCAAACTCATTATATTTTATTTCACACTTACTTGTTGCCCGCGGCTTCACCAACCACGGGGACCCTAACTCCTAAAACAACCGACTTCCAAAAAAAAAAAAAGTGAAAAATAACTTTAATTTCGGAAGTCGGTGGCAAAAAACGAAAATTGAAAAGCAAAGACACCGAAGTTATTTTTCACTTTATTTTTGGAAGTCGGTTGTTTTTTTTTGTAAAAAGTTTTTATTTTTCACTTTTTAGTTGTGATACCTACCTCAACTAATATATCGTCTACATAGACTAAGTGGAAAAAATACGTAATTATTGAAGCTAACTCAAAAACTACGCAAGCAAAGTTAATAAAATTTATATGGGACCACCTCGGAAGCATGACCTACCAAACAAAAGAATCATCAAAATCGATTTATAATTGACGGAGTAATCGCGTAAAACACACAAACACAAAAAAAAACATACAGACGAATTGAGAACCTCCTCCTTTTTGAAGAAGTCGGTTAAAAAGAGTATTATTTTTAGAACAGCAATTTTCCACTTTTCGGAATTCATAAAAAAAAATATTGCGAGCGCAGCGAGCTCGAAATTTTTAGCATCCATCTTCGAATAAGTTAGGTTTTCTTTCTCTTTGACCGATCATACAGAAATAGAAATAACTTTATCGACTTATGCAGAAAAGTTTGAGAAGGATGATGCAGAAAAGGATGCAAGAGCGAGTGAAGCGAGCTCGAAATTTTTTTTTAAACCCACCCCTTTTCTTTCAGTTACCTGTTGCCAGGGTCACGGTATCCCTTTCGGACTATTCCGCAACCCTGGCAGGCATCGGTCCTAACGGACCCCGTCAGGTGTGCTGACATCTCTTTGAGGCGCGCGTGGAACACGACGCGCCATCGACCCGGGCCTGGTCCTAAAAAGACACAATTTTTTTTTTGTTTTTATACTAACCTACCGTAAGTATACACTTTCATGTGCATTTACAAATAAACACTTCAATATTATTTATTTGTAATTTTGTATATATAGATTAACCTACATGGGACCTTATGAAACGTCCGAAGCTAGGTGCACGCTTTCAAATAGTTGTTTCTTATGGAGAAGAACCGGGAAGAAACTCCACGGTTACCCTTTTAAAAATAATTAGCTTTTACAATATTTCAGGTACCTATGGGGACAGTGTAGGCCTGTCAACAAGTACCAGGTTCTTAACAAAATAGGAAAAGGTCAACAAATCGAATCATATGCGACTCTACGAGACATATACAACGTTCTCGCATTCACAAAATAGAAAAAATAACTATTTGAAATATAAATAAAAACCTATATTTAAATTTTCTAATTACAGAAATAATTAAAAAGCCATTGTGACTCACGTAGAACTACGTTCCGGATACGAAGGGTTAAACCAAATGATGTTGAAATTAATGGCAGAGGCAATAGGAGTATCGGTTGTCTTCAGTGTCGTATTCAAGCAGGCTATACAATAAAAACTTAAAAATTAAAACATTAGTTAGTCAGCCAGGTAGTGTAGGAGACTAGGGGTTGCGTGCCCAGGGTGCGCGTGCGCAGGTCGTACTTGTATACATGGCTACACATTAGGGAGTACTCACAATTATTCAGCTCTATGCAACTTATGCGCATAGAAAACAATGATTTTGTATGGAGACGCGTATACGCATCCGAAAGCCGAACGGATGTGTACGCGTCTCCATACAAAATCGTATAAGCTGTATAGAGCTGAATACGTGTGAGAAGTCCCTTAAGCTATACATTTGCGCATGCTGATCTCGCATTGTATAAGATTACCGTACAATGCGAGGTCAGCTTATACTGGAAATGTATAGTTTGATGTTGTGTAGCCGTGTGTACATACCTACATAGGTTTGACTCGAGGAGGCTCTCTTTGAATCTTTTTTAACCGACTTCTTCAAAAAGGAGGAGGTTCTCAATTCGACTGTATGTTTTTTTTTTTGTATGTTTGTTACTCGATTACTCCGCGAATTATGAATCGATTTTGATGATTCTTTTTTTGTTTGGTAGGTCATGCTTCCGAGGTGGTCCCATATAAATTTTATTAACTTTGCTTGCGTAATTTTTGAGTTAGCTTCAATATTACGTATTTTTCCCACTTAGTTTATCTAGACGATATCCTGTTTGACTCCTTCACTTTTATTTAGATAGCAGGTAGTGGTATTCGGATTTGAATGGGGTAGGTACCACAACTAAAAAGTGAAAAATAAAAACTTTTTACAAAAAAAAACAACCGACTTCCAAAAAAAACACTAAAAAAGTGAAAAATAACTTTAATTTCGGAAGTCGGTGGCAAAAAACGAAAACTGAAAAGCAAAGACACCGACTTCCGAAATTAAAGTTATTTTTCACTTTTTTTGTTTTGTTTACAGAGCTCTATGATTCGCGCTGCTGTATTTTTAGGAGTACGTCCATGTTACCTTTAATGATGTAAGCTATATATAAGTATATTGTAACAATATTTTAAGAGTGTCTATGGAGTTTCTTGCTCGTTCCTCCATAGGAACCTACTACGGTTCGGAATGGGCAACTTGCTTCATATTTCTGACTGACCGATTGCTTGACAATTCAAATGTGCCTGTAAATGGTTTAATCGAAATACATAATTATATATGCTTTGAGTTTGAGTTTCATTGAGGAGCTCGTGGCTAAGTAATAACAGCCGCACGGATCGATCCATCAGGTTAAGTTACGCTTACCGGGGTTGGTCCGTGGATGGGGACCATCTTTACATACCGAGACAGGAGTCTCGGTCCCTATGTAAAGATTGTCACCCGTCACGGCTGCCATATTTTGTAGATCTTTGACAGTCGTTACGGGTCGTCAGAAGCCCGAAAGTCTGACAACCAGTCTTGCCAAGGGGTATCGTGTTACCCAGTTACTGGGTTGTGGAGGTCAGATAGGCAGTCGCTCCATGTAAAACACTGGTATTCAGCTGAATCCGGTTAGACTGGAAGCCGACCCCAACATAGTTGGGAAAAGGTTATGCAAATGATGCTTTGAGTGTGAGTTTTATTAGGCAGCCATCTTCAGTATTTCAACGAGCTGATTACAATATCTAACGTTGACTGATCAAAGCAGTGTGATACTACGATACTAACTACCAATCGCGACATGTGTCTGGCAATAAAATTATTATCACTTTTGATCGTTCAGAATTATAATTTTATGAAGGTACTTAGATATAAGATGCCCGTTAACATGTAGGTGTCCACGTGTAACTTCTTGGTTACAGACAACACATGTCATTTATTGGTAGAGGTCATTGAAGTAGGGTGACCGTAAATGTACTGGTTTTTCTGAATTTAGAATAGCTATACAAAGCTAAATACTAGATCATGAATTTTTTTGACAATATTATTATTATTGCTTATTTGGGAATCTTGAAATATGTTAGTTCATCATCCGCCTATAGCAGTCCTCTGCTGGACATAGGCCTCTCCAATTGCACGCCATTCAGCTCGATTCTCGGTAACTCTCATCCAGTTGCTACCAGCCACCCTGCGAAGAAATATGTTAGTTACCTAGGAGTAAAGATAAATTTATTTGTTCAAACACGTGTAACATGATATTTATTCGGTTTTCCAGTTTTGGCGATCAAATCTTTTACCTATCGCAATTATATTATTTCACTATATTTATGTTTTTATATACTTTGAAACACATCAACTAACATCTTGATACTCGACAGTTGGGTACCATTAGCAGGCATCAAGCTATACATTTCCAGTTTATGCTGATCTCGCATTGTATAGGATCTACGTACAATGCAAAGTCAGCTTATACTGGAAATGTATAGCTTGATGTGTAGCCGTGTGTACCTGTACCTAGGTACCAGCTTATGTTGTGGTACTTGACTTTGATATAGGTCACCTTGGCCCGTAAAAACTAACGAAATGTCCATCAACTCCATGGTCACCGCATAATCATTAACATTTTAGTATAGAAACGTCCTCGGCGCGGTCGTAAAGTCTTAGTTAAGTGCAATGCAGGCGATTTGTGTGTCACGTGGGATCTGATGCAAGCCTGGGCCATCAAGGATCATCATCATTTATTTAGCAGACCAATGGACAGTTTCCACCTCCAAAGGATTTCATTCTGAAAGTATCCCGAAAATTCTATCTCTTTAATAATCCACGTCATCGTTATGCACTGGTCTCACACGGTACGGTACGGTAAGGTTACGAGCGCACTCGGCGGCCAGGTCGCGGCGGGCAGTGAGATCTGGGTATTTGTACAAAACTTTAAATACCAGCTGCCAGGCCCAGGACTGGTTGCCGCGGCCAGCGAGATCGAGCGATACACACGCGACCAGCGGCCTACTACATAATTATATGTGGAAAAAATGCGTAATATTGAAGCTAACTCAAAAACTAGGTACGCAAAGTTAATAAAAATATGGGACCACTTCTGAAGCATGACCTACCAAACAAAAAAAACCGGCCAAGTGCGATTCGGACTCGCGCACGTAGGGTTCCGTACCATTATCTATAAAATCAGGTTTGTTGTGTGGGAGCTCCCTTAAATATTTATTTTATTCTGTTTTTTTTTTGTTATTATTGTTATAGCGGCATCAGAAATACATCATCTGTAAAAATGTCAACTGTCTAACTATCACGGTGCCTGAGATACAGCTTGGTGACAGACAGACAGACAGCAGCGGAGCTTAGTAATAGGGTCACTCACTTCACCTAAGTTTTCACGGTGAGATTAGGTACAGAATAGCAATGCAGGTCACCGTCAAAACATTGTGTGGTAAGTTGCCATTAGTACAAACACGAACAAGTCCCTGAAAACAATGATTAATTAACAATATTTCCCCTATGGAATCGTTTGACATTTATCCTAATTATGTTTGGCGTGTCATCATAGGTAACCACAATATACTTAGGCGTACACACGGCTACTTATCAAGCTATACATTTCCAGTGCAGATCTCGCATTGTATAGAATTTTCGTACAATGCGAGGTCAGCTTAGACTGGAAAAGTGTGGGTTGATGGGTAGCCGTGCCATTATTACCGTGCCGTTATTACTTATGTTAGATACTTAATTAGAACAAAAATATTATATTACAGTAGGCTGATATCGAGAGGAAAACTTTATGTAGGTAAATAGAATTGTTTTGACAAACAATAAAGATTTTTCGTCCATTTACCATAACATCCATAATATTTTAATGTTATCAGGAACTTAAATATAGTTAGGTAGGTACCTAAAAGGTATTTAATAACTACTTGGATTCTGTTTTAGAGTAGCTGCATGAATTCTGATCAAATCTGTCTAGCCTTTTCTCAAGCTTAGCTAATTTCTTACAGGAATAATATTATAAGACCGTTGAAATTATATGACCGCCATTTTGACTAAATTCAAATATCGGTTCAAATCTAAGTATACCATACTATATATATAACTATATAATATTATAAATGCGAAAGTGAGTGTGTTTGTTGGTTTGTTACGCTTTCACACTAAAACGGCTTAACGGATTTGGATGAAATTTGGCACAAGCCACCTGAAGAAGGACATTGGCTACGTTTTCTTGGATCGCAGACGAAATCGCGGGGAACAGCTAGTAAATAATAACACTGAACTGTATGGTTGTAATGTCAAAATAAAAGCTAAATGCGTATGAAAATATTATGTACTGTATGTTACTTGCAACAGTAAAACAATTTTTATTTTTTTTGTATTTCTTCCTGTACGTTTGTTCCGGCTAATCTCCGAAACCGCTGGACAGATTTTGACGGGGCTTTCAATGGCACATAGCTGATGTTATAACTATAAGGAGTACTACTTAGGCTTATTTTGGAAAAAGAATCCACGCCACGGCCGCAGGATAATAGTTCAATAAGTACCTATAAATTCCAATACCGACTTACCGAGTTTTCCCTTGTAAGTTCGAGCTAATACAAAACCGATACACAACTGATTTTTTAAGACAATAAGCAGCTATAATAATAATAATCGGGACATGTGTGCGAGTTACCACAAAATTATCAGCTCAAATATTTAGGTATTCCTCACAATAACTAACCACAAAGATTAACGTCGCCAATAACAAATACATTTTATTGCAGCGGACGGAAAAACCCATTGCCGACGCCATGTTTGTTGATGGCCAGTATTCCTTGAACCATGCGTTGAAGAGAAAGCGATAATTTTTCGAACATTCGGAGAGGTCACCTTAAGTTGGATGTGTGAAGTTTACCCAACAGTGTTGCGTGGTCGGTGAAAGTTACGGATGCATTTGCATTTGGTTGTCAATTGTGATATTGTAAAGGATATTTGGCCAGGGTCAATGATCTCCTTACACTTTATAGGATAGTTCTAAGAAAATGTTGGGTTTTTTCTTAGTAGTTAAGAAGTCAGTATTTTCCTGTAAAATGGGCATTGACGCCGATTTAAAAAAAAAAACAAGGAAAAATATGGCGGACTGACTTGATTAACAGGAATTGTGAGCCAACTGCTCTAAAGGCGCAGTTAGGTGCTGCTATCTGCTCCAGAGTGGGTAGATTATAGCATTTCTACAGCAGAACAATTTTATAACAATATAGGTAGGTACCTACTTATGTTTTTTTATAGAAATATTTAAAAATGTACCAAAGGATTATGTATTAAAAAAAAAAAACTTTATTCTGGGAAAACATAAGTAAACCATTCCAGTCTGTCAAGGACGACACATAATAATGGAAACAAATGAGATAAACACGTGTTTATTTGGGTCAATTTGCGATAGAGCCAGCCAAGACTTCCAGAAACTAGAAACCGTCAATAAACAGAAATTAATAAAATGTTGTTATTTCACACGAAAACAAAATGAATGTCAAGGATGTTCGTTTTTCAAATTGTTTCCTAATTTAAAGCCGTCAAAGCTCAATGCTAAGCACTGTTTACACGCACTCGCATGTGTGAAGTGCCTACTCGCCTTGACCCGAGGCAACTTTACATCATGTTCCCTTGATCACTGGAACATTCGTTACGGGTAATGTAACCTTTTTGGTTTAATGTTCATTTTGCAAATTGGCAAGTAAACGTAATGGGCTCATGTACCTAGTGACTGCTCTGTAATTTACGATGCCTATCTGCTGATAGTATCGCCCTGATTGAGGTATTCGAAACGCATAGAGCGGTAGACGTTAAAATGTGGACGTGCAGATCTAGATCTATAAATTAATGGTGTGTTTGCCTTTAGAAATACACAATAAAGGAATGTAGATGTGCTTTGGAAACTAAAAACATGGCTTAGCTTACTCGTTTTTTTTTTTTCGTTAGCGGGATCTCTACCAAACCAGTAGCAAGTAGGTACAAACAGTACTTAGATAGTTAAATATTTTTTATTATTTTTTACGGCATTGTAATTTGTGTTTCACAAGAAATGTAAATAAAGAAACAAAGCTGTTTTTACGAAGTCCTCATAACTTCTCGGTATCCTCCCAAGCCGAGTGTGAAATTAACAATGAACTTTTTACGAAAGTCATTCACTAAAAACATCATGACCGTGAAATATGTACCTAATTTTTACGTTCACTCTGGTTGTAAAGGAATGCAACTTTTTTTTCACATGTGATTTATGAGCAAAGGCAAGGAATGCATCACGCCTCTTTGGAATGCATCAGCTCGCGCGCTTCTTAAAAATTCTGAATAGCTTAACGAATTTTAAATCTTAACATAGCGTGTTACAATTGAATATCCTTTGTGTTTCTTTTTTAAATTGAAAGTTGTGTTTATTTTTGTTAAAGAATTTACGGTACGCTCTATCAAAACAAACACGTCTGTCATTAGGTACCTACTTAATGTGTGACATGCAATAGGTATAATTTTGATGATGGATTTATTTTTCCCTTTAGCTACGAGAGGTAACGCCAACAACTTAGTAATTAGAGCTCAATTGTAAAGTATCAGAGAGTTTAAATTGTCAGGATTTAGGGAAGGAAGGTCCCCTACGTCTCAGTCAACATAAGAGTAGGTCGTGAGTTCGAACTTTCGAACCCAGGCACTCAGGCACTACTGCTCTCAAAACGGTGAAGGAAAACATCGTGAGGAAACCGGCATGTCCTAGAACGGCCCAGTCACTCTCACAGAGAGGAGGCCTGTGTCCTAGCAGTGGGAACGTTATTGGCTGAAATGCTGAATCATGCTTATACTATGTCAGCCATAATATCTGCAGTTCAAGATGATTACCTGCCTACTTCTCATCATTATTTTTATAATTATAGGACAAACCCGCGGTTATATCTACTTCATTCAAATTTATGTCTGTAATGTTTATGGTGTACATAATAAAGAGTATTCTATCTATCTATCTATCTATCATTCTACTAGCACAGCAGGTTAATGGTTGTAATCTCGACTACATACAAAGGTTAGGTGTACAAAGGCTAACTTATCAGGCGAATTCCGAGAATTACCGAGGAACTAAAGAGGCTAAACAAAGGTTTTAGCCCTGGCGATTTTTTCCCGCGGCGATTATTTTTCCGCGCACTGGATTTTCAACACACTGTTCAGTGCCGAGAGTTGAAAATCCAACAGTGTTTTTTTGACGTGCATGGATGCGCTCTGTTGGATTCTCAACCCTCGGTACAACGCCGAGAGTTTAAAATCTATTGCGCGATAAAATTCCGCTGCGATATTCTTGCCCGTGCGAACGTGCGCATATCACGAGGTTGGATAGGAAGTAGCCGTATTGTTTGTCAAAGCTAACGTTGACTCACTGCTGATACCTGTATTCACTATAACAGACATGTTTACTTAATTAATTCACTAGCATAATATAATTATTATCAGAGGCAGCAAATATTGTTTTGTTATTCACAAGTATTTTTAGATCAGAGTCATAGTCTAGCGTTTGAAGGAATTTTAAGCGTGAGATCGTGGGTTCGGTTTTTAGGGTTCCGTAGCTAAATAGTAAAAAAAAACCTAAAGGCTAGTGCAGACTAACGCGACGCGAGACGCGACTCCGGTTATTGTTCTACCGTGAAGTTTTCTCAAAAATTGTTTTGTTAAAGTCGCGTCGCGCCTGTTTGTAGGAGCCTCTATAATTTCACCAGGCCCGTTCTTCTCTTTATTGTATTTTTATCCCGATGTTCACGGGATTGAGACTCGCGGGTGAAACCGCGGGGCGCATCTATTGTCTGTCTGTATGTCTGCCATAGAGCTCTATCTCAATAACTATATACGGTTTATTTTATAGGTTTTGCTTAGGTATTTTTGTTGTTGCACAAACTGGTATTGGCCTAGAAGACTAGAATAATCCAGCCTATTCCAGTTAATTCTACGACAGAAGTTAGAGAATTATAATTACTTTATGTAAGTAAGTGAGTAAATAAATTGAATGAAATTCCTAGATATTTATATTGTGGTAGGTACCTAAGTAAATATGAATGGCAAATGCATCACGCAGTCGCCACCATCCCATACCTAACTAAACAAGTATTGAATAATATATATAAATAAATAATAAAATATATCTACTTGAGGAACCACAAACACGTGACGACTGTGTACGTGTTTTTGCGAAGATTTAAGTACATATTTATTTATACCTACTTAGTCAATTTAAATTAAACTGTACAACACCAATTACATAGAAACACATAAATGTTTGTTAAGTTTTGTGCCTAGGTACTTACATGATGTTGTCAAGACAAGATGTTTATATAGAAACATAAAAGTTGGCCAAGTGCGAGTCGGACTCGCAAACGAAGGGTTCCGTACCACCATAACTAATAATATTTATTTTAGTAAAAAAAACACTTTTTCTTGCATGGGGACCTCTTTAATTTTTAATTTTATTTATTTTTTTGTTGTTATAGCAGCTTGTTATAGAAATACACAATATGTGAACATTTCAAATGTCCACCTCGTACGGTTCATGAGATAAAGCTCGCTCAGAGACAGAGGACGAACGGACAGCGAAGGCTTAGTAAGGGCTTGTACACAAAACTGCGAATTCGTGCGAATTCGCAACGCAGAAGCTAAGCGCAGAAGAAAAATCTTAAGGTACCGTCGCAGATTTTTGCGATGCGACGTCGCAACGCAGTTTTGTGTACAAGCCCTAACACTAATAGGGTTCCGTTTGGCACCCTTCGGGTACGGAATCCTAAAAAGGTACTTAGTTAGCACATGATGTTATCAAGATGTATGGAATATAGCTTAAGGAGTATAGGTAGGTACCTAGCATAGATTAATATTTCAATGGTACTTAAGTAGGTACCTACTTAATAAAGTCTGTTTTTTTAATGTCGTAGACTAATTTGACATTTCAAGTGGTTGTAAGTAGTTTGTTTTTTCAATTTGGAGTTTGACATTTGCACCTGTCAAATTATAGTCTACGAGATTAAAAAACAGACTGCTAACCACAAATGCAGTTGCGTTTTTCAACTGCACTGCGCCTGAAAAGATTTAATATCCCTGATTTATTGCAATCCCAGTAGGTTAGCTTCGTACAAAACTTACAAAGACACCTCTCTGGTTTGGCATTAGCTTTACATACATAGATTTATATAATTTACCTGTAACACAGGTTTTTCCAAAAAACTATATCAGGCGCCAGTGTCTCACAAAGACGGAATACAGCTAAGATATTTTTTGTACACATTTACTTGTAAGTCAGCTTTGTGAAGAGAGGGTCAGTGGGTCGTCGAGAGAATAAAATTATGATATAATATTATAACTTAAGGTGTCAAGAAAAATCTTAGTTTTGTTTTGGACGTCCTGTCAATTAAAAAGCTATCAACGGAACATACCTACTTAAGGGATGGGCCAAGGTAGGTAGCCCGCGAAATGCAAAATTTCTTACGTTTTTTGCAATTTGCAAGTCAGTATCAGGTTGTATGTTGATTAAAACATGGTCCGCGACCGTAGGAAATATGGCCTTACAGAATTATAATCATTAGATTCACACAATACAATCTCTAGGTATAAGTGTATTGAATGGCTATTTCATGAAATCATGATGTTTGCATTTAAGGAGTTGTATTGAAGTGTAACAACTTTTTTAAATCGAATCTTAAGTCTGAATAAACTTCTGAAAACAATGCAACTGACAGAGTAAACACATTTGTGTCCAAATGGTTTTCATTTGGACGCAAATGTGTTTTACTCTGAAACCAACACACCACAATGCATGCTAAACCCAAACTTGACATTGACTTAAAGTCAATAATTTTATCTATCAAAGTAGGTATGTACTCCACCGACCTCGACACCAATGCCAGACAAATTCAAGCAAAATATGTGATAGCCATTTCATATTTACGGCAAAATAAACCTTAAACTAGCATAAAATAGATTCGAATATAGCTTGGCAAAGATTTTGATAAAAGTTCTTTCGTTGTTAAATACGGTTCGCCTTTAATTTATAGTCATAAGACTCAAAATCGTTTAACGTAATTGGGGAGCAAATGGCAAAGTTAACAAAACGACAAAATTCGATTTTTTGACCTTACTGTGATCGGAATAAGGTTTTTAAAACTGAAAAATTAATTTGGCTTATTACTGTGACTGCGTTGTTTAGAAAACGTTTGTTGTTCGTTGTTCGTTTTTTTGGCTAGCTTTTTTGAATTTAGAGTAGCCATTATATCTTGAGAGGTGATGGTGGCGCTGCTAGCATAGACAAGATTGACACATAAGTTTAGTCACATTCTCAGTGTTTAGTCCTCTATAGTACCGTATGCCAAAATATACTGGGCTTTCTGTACGAGGCTGTAAAAAAAGTTGAGAAGTTTTTTATAGCAACACTCGACACTTTGAGCGTTTTGTAAGTTTGTAACTATTAATAAACAAGTCATACAAGTTATGTTAATATTCTTTTTAGTTACCTACACAATGTATGAATCATGAATCATCAAATTTATTGGATAAACTGTGGTGAAAAAAAAACAGGTTATATTATGTCATTTAATTAAATCACTTTAAATATATTACGACAGTGACTGGCTTTTTCCAAGTAATTGACGCACATTTCTTTGAATGAAACTGTTTTATTTATTTGTCGGTACCTATTTTTTTAAACTTGGGAATTAACTGGTTTCACATTATCCTGTTTGAGAAGTTATATATTGATTCCCTACAGTGCCTAATTACAAAGTAACTACCGTAAAAGACAGAAATACAGAACTTCTAAAATAAGATGTAGGTAATACAACTGCAATACTACTGTATTGTACTGGTGGTTCCTTTTTTCTTTATCCCCGGCTGATGGCAACATGCCACCCCCTATTACACATAATTGGTGAAATATGGGTGCACCTCTCACTGCCTGATCCTTCGGGGACTACAGGTGTGATGTTATGATAAAAAAAAATACCATGAGTCTATGATATGATATGATGTTGTTCACCACAGGCCGACGAATTATAGAAGCCACAAGTGACAAACAGGAATATGAATGACAAATATCAGACAGCCTGTCATCCATAAATAAATTAATAGTGTTTTCAAACGGGAAAATGTTAATTTAATCATATAAACACGAAAATCAACAGGTTATTGCGAAAATCCTTGATAACATTGAAAATACACAAACAGACGCAACTGCTTCCTATTTACGCGGGAAAACAAAGTTTGATTTTGTGTTTGAAAATAGAACGTTCATTAGCTTAGTTATTACCTACGAATCCTACGATGTAATATTTCTTCAAGGAGGTTAAATTAAGATATTATAGATAAAATTATATGGATATTAAATTTAAAATTTAAAAAACCCCCGAAAAAAACAAAGCATTTAAAAAGTAAAAAAATAATATGTATTGGCCCTTTAAGTTTAATATAAAAGTTGTAGGTAATATTTTGATCCAAGCGTCGTCGCGTCGGGGGACGGCTCATGAAAATAGGAAATTAACAGCAGCTATCCTTTCTACAATAGCATATATTCATTATTCCTAGTGTATGTTGGCGTTTTCATTAGCCGTCCCCCGACGCGACGACGCTTGTTTATATTAAACTTAAAGGGCCAATACATATTATTTTTTTACTTTTTAAATGCTTTGTTTTTTTCGGGGGTTTTTTAAATTTTAAATTTAACTTTTATTTCCAGCTTTTTAAATTTCATATTATATTACTAGTAGAAACGCTACGATCAACACGCGGCTCGCCGAAATCTGCGTAGCTGTACGTACTTTTACCACAGTGAAGCTAGTTACTAATTTAGTCTCATTTCTCTTTCCTACTCTATCATCAGACCCTGATCACCATCCATCTGTAACCTATTTTTTGAGACCTTTCCAATGAGCCCAAACACGATACCTCTGCTGTAAGTTGGTGAGGGAGTTGGGTATCCTGCATCCAGGTGATGCTGCAGCATCAGTTCCAGGTTACTATATTCTTCTAATTTATCATTGAAGTAACAGAATTCTAAATTTACAATCGATTAGACCTGCGAAAGATGCTCACATCCATTCATCAACTAGAAAAGAGCTGATAATCTTCAAACGGCTGAACCGATTTTCTTGAATCATAGCTAAGAACTCTCTCGATCAAGTCACCTTTCAAACAAAACAAAAAAAAACAAAATCGGTTCAGCCGTTTGGCAGCTACGATGGAACAGACAGACACACAGATACACAGATACACAGATACACAGATACACAGACACACAGATACACAGATACACACGTTAAACTTATAACACCCCTCTTTTTCAGTCGGGGGTTAAAAATAAAGAAATAAGAGAAAGATAATTAGTTGCCTAGCTTCTGTAAATGTTGCGCACATTTTTAAATTTGTTGCACTTATTGTTTTTTTTTAATTTCACGAAAACAGTTCCTGCTGGAGTAACGTTTCAAACGTGACCCAGCCAGACATTTTTCAAAAAAATGGGAATATTGAAATAAATGTTAGCTATACCTACAATTAGTTGTCTGGACGAGGTAAATGTTGCACCACATTTTTTTTTTTGTCGGACGCGATGTTATTCGAAATCCTGCTGGAGTAACGTTTGTGGTTTTGCTGGATCTCTGAAACGGTTAAGCGGATTCTTATCATCTTTTGTACATGACTTTTTAGGAATTAGTTTTAATTTGTTGGGCAATAAAAAAAACAAAATAATGCACCATTTACAGGGTATTTAATTAAATATAAAAACACTTCAATAGGACAACATTTTGCTAGGGTAACGCACACGTCGCTACTGTGATCGCTACGCAGTCGTAGCTCCCGACTACGCAGCTACGCATGATATCTACGGGGTACCTATATCATAATTATATCCCTAATAATAATGTAAAAAGGTTGTTAAGTTTTTGTTTATAGTTGCTATTTAACCTTTTAACCGCTTACGACGGATTTATCCGACAAATATTTTCGCGTCCATTTCGCCAGAGTCGTATATTTACGACACTCATTTTTTTTTTTTTTTTTTAATTATGCTTTGCACACCATCTTTGTTGAAGGTATTTATTTTTAGATTTTTCGATGCCAGGCGCTGGGGGACGAAAACCGATATAAAGCCGGGCGGTTAAAAGGTTAAGCAATTAAGTACATAATAATTATTGTATGTAGGTCTAAAATTATTTAAACGAATGTAGATTAATGGTCTGATAACCTTTTTCTATAAATGGAAAATTAAGTACAGACGTTACTATAATGCGTTTTCAAATGTAAGGGAATAGGTACATCATGCATCGCATCGTAGGGAAACCGGTATAATTATTTATGTCCTAGATCCAATAAAATTATGCTAAGAGATAAGTGACTTCTATCTCACAAGGTGCATTTCAATTGCGGTTCACTCCTTACTATAGAAAGGAGGTCTGAATCCTAACACAGACACACACACATAAATCCTTACTAATAATATAAATGCGAAAGTAACTCTGTCTATCTGTCTGTCGCGTTTTCACGCCAATACTACTGAACCGATTTAAATGAAATTTGGTACACAGATGGTCTAGAGCCTGAGAAAGGACATAGGCTACTTTTTATCGACGTACCACGCGGGCGAAGCCGCGGGCGGAAGCTAGTTATAGCATAAGCCTGAATAAGCATAATCCCCACTGCTGGGTCACAGGCCTCCTCTCTGTGAGAGGGAGCGAGCTGCAACCCACCACGCGGGCGCAGTGCGGGTGCTAGAAACATTATAGGCTGATTATGTTATTAACCGACTTCTTCGAAAAGGAGGAGGTTCTCAATTCGTCTGTATGTTTTTTTTTTGTTTTTTGTGTATTTGTTACGCGATTACTCCGCCAATTATGAATCGATTTTGATGATTCTTTTTTGTTTGGTAGGTCATGCTTCAGAGGTGGTCCCATATAAATTTTATTAATTTTGCTTGGGTAGTTTTTGAGTTAGCTTCAATAATTATGTATTTTTCCCACTTTGTGTATGTAGACGATATATTGTTTGACTCCGTCACTGTTATTTACATAGCAGGTAGTGTATTCGAATTTGTGTAGGGTAGGTACCACAACTAAAAAGGGAAAAATAAAAACTTGGCAAAAAACTAAAATTGAAAAGCAAAGGCACCGACTTCCGAAATTAAAGTTATTTTTCACGTTTTTAGTGTTTTTTTGGAAATCGGTTGTTTTTTTTTTGTAATGTTTTCAACTGAAGAATTTAAAGATAAAAAGATATCCGTTATCACCAGTTATCATTAAACTATTCGCCGGCACGAAGAACAAAGAACATTATCTCGGACGAACAAACAGACACGTTTCAAGTGAAACGCGTAATCTTATCAAATCTTGCGAATTCTGAGAAAGTTGCCTGGTTGGCCTGCTCCAGTACTAGCGTTTACTTTATGAGCTAAGTCAATATTAACTGTTACAAATTACTGGAATAACAGGCTTGGAATTCAAGCCTTCGTTGAATTACTAAGTCGAAGGCGTAGGTTTAGGGTCAACTCACACCGAAAGAGCGGCGAAGGGCAGCGAAGCGCCGCGACCCGCTCGGTAGAGAAGGCGCGCGGATTGAATACTCGCGGCGCCGCGGGCATCCGCGCGACTCGTTCGAGTTTCTCATGCGATAATAAGTATTATAGTAATGAAAATAAAGTTAAAATTCATATGACACTGAAACTGCGCTCCGCTTCGCTGCGCTTCGACGCTCTTTTGGTGTGAGTTGAGCCTTAGGGGGATTCCAGCCATAATTTTATGTAGTCACACTGAGGAGCTCGTGGCTAAGTAATAACAGCCGCTCGGGTCGATCCATCAGGTTAAGCTACGCTTGCCGAGGTTGGTCCGTGGATGGGTGAACATTTTCACATATCGATTCTCCTCCGTGCCTCGGAAAGCACGTTAAGCCGTTGGTCCCGGCTGTCATTTGTCACTGTGACAGTTGTAGTCGTCAGAAGCCCGAAAGTTTGACAACCAGTCTAACCAAGGGGTATCTGGGTTCTGGAGGTCAGATAGGCAGTCGCTCCATGTAAAATACTGGTTTTCAGCTGCATCCGGTTAGACTGGAAGCCGACTCCAACATAGTTGGGAAAAGGCTAGGCAGATTGACACTCACAGCCGTCACACCGCATCAATGCTCAAATAACATCACACCTTGTTTCCCCGTAGGGTTGGGCAGAGGTGTACCTATAGTACCTCATCCACACTTCGCTAGTTATGTTTGCGTCACATGTAATATGGGGCAAGCCTATTGCCATCATCCGAGCAGCCGTTGAGCAGTGGTGGTTCAGTTGCAACGACCCCGACTTACGAGAGTTGTAGGTCGTGGCTTCGAACCCAGCACTTTACTTTGTGTAAATTATTTCATCACCACTGCTCTCAAAACGGTGAAGGAAAACATCGTGAACAAACCGGCATGTCCTAGTACCAAAATTTCGAAGACATGTGACATCTACCAACCCGCACTGGGCCCGCGTGGTGGATTACAGCCCGCTCCCTCTCACAGAGAGGAGGCCTGTGTCCCAGCAGTGGGAACATTATAGGCTGATTATGCTATGAGCCGCCGTTATAGCTAACCTATTCTGAGTTTCCATAACATAACATCACGCCTGCCCTGTAATCTCAACAATTGATAATAATCGCCGGAATTTCTCAGTTGCAACCCCGAGTCATGATTTGTGCCCGGATGAAAATAGGCTCGCTCCTTAGTACAAGAGACGTCTGAAAGTCAGAAGACTTTCAGAGTTCTGACTGTCTTCTTCGTGTCGATGGTACGACAGTAATATTCAATTTTGTTGGCCCAAAACTTCGACACTTCCGCAACATCGTCAGCGGCATTTATATTATGACAGTCAGTTCTGGACTGTCATAATATAAATCCGTTCAGCCGTTTTAGCAAACTTAATTTCATTTCCGCGTTTATAATATTAGTTAGGATGTTAAGTTAGGATTAAGTATTTTCAAAAGCAGACTTAGGCAATCTCTACTAGTCGACCAAGGGTTGTGAATTTGTGAAGAAATAAGATATTTAAGATAGAGTTCCTCTAATCGAACTTAGTAATAAAAAATATCTTTCGTATTATTTGTACACCGATCACAAAGTAACGGTCCTCGTGATTGTTCTAAGATAAATCACGAATAAGGACCCTATTAGTATTGAAACTAAGCCTGCAAAATTCAGCGCTACGAATCGCGACAGGGGTTAAGTTATAATAAACGATCTGTAAATACCAACTGACCAAGTAGGTAAGCAATCAGTACTGTAGTCCACACAAGGCAAGTTGTTACTTACTCTGCATGAATGGAATACGCAGGTGTGTATACGGCTTTAAGACTCACGCAGACAGGCGCGACGCGACCGTGCGGCAGTTCAGAGGGCCTAGACAAGTGACAATCGCTTCGAAAGCGTTTCGTATTTCTACAACGACATTCAACAGTATTGACAGAAGCTTTTCGATAGCTTATGTCAGTCCTATACATTTTTGCCTTTTCCATCATCGTTATCGCTGATAGAATGTCACTCTATGAATGGCCTCTGGTAGAAGAATTTCCATGACGTGTTCATAGAAATTGTTCTACTGAAGTCGCGTCACGCCTGTCTGCAGAAGCCTGGAATTAGCAGTAGTGTTGTAAATGCCAATATTATGTTGTTCGATATAATTATGTCCATATTGGTATGGGAATGTAAGGAAAATCATTAGTTGTATGTCATTTACAGCATCTTCTGAGATTTAATTACATGGAATAGGCATACTTCTATTGATGAATGGTACCTATGGAATCTGTAATCATAGAGAATATGGCAATATTATGAACGCAGCGTGGGATGCATCCCCAGCTAGAAATATCCTTAAAAATAATTTAATTAATAATTAAAATTTATTATGCCCGCCGTACTTCCGCGCCCGACACGCTCCCGAAGCGCGCTGTTTGTGTTGGCGGGCGGCGGGCGCGGCTCCGCTCCCGGCTCGCTCCGCGCCCGACCCGCGCACGCGTTCTGCGTGTTGTCGTCCATATAATTCGTTGAGTTACAACTTATTATACCCGCCGTACTCCCGCGCCCGAATCGCTCCCGCCCCGCACCCGCCTTGTGTGTTTTGAGCTTTAAAAAGGTTTTTTCCTAAATGTTATTTTGTACTTTTTAGCATTAGAATTTGTAGGATGGTAATGTTTTCTATCACCATCCTTGAAAGGTACTTGTAAGAGAAATGCAATGAACCCAAACACTCCTTTACATAATCAACGAAGTTGCACTATCCAAGTCATGCTATAATTTAGAACGGGTTTATCATATTTGTAATCAATCAATCTGCCTAGCCTTTTCCCAACTATGTTGGGGTCGGCTTCCAGTCTAACTGGATGCAACTGAATACCAGTATTTTACATGGAGCGACTGCCTATCTGACCTCCACAACCCAGCAACTGGACCATTAATACGATACCCCTTGGTTAGACTGGTTGTCAGACTTTCGGGCTTCTGACGACTCGTAACGACTGTCAAAGATCCACAAATGACAACCGGGACCAACGGCTTAACGTGCTTTCCGAGGCACGGAGGAGTCTCGATATGTGAAAATGGTCACCCATCCACGGACCAACCCTGGCAAGCGTAGCTTAACCGGATGGATCGACCCGAGCGGCTGTTATTACTTAGCCACGAGCTCCTCTATATCATATCCATATGATATCTTGTTTATCATATTTGAATACGTATATAAAATTAACTGTCTGTGCTGTTGACCGTTTAGGAGTTCCCTCGTCTAGAGCCTAGATGCAACACCGGGTCATAGTGGACTTTAGAATGGGCTATCATAATAGAAAACGTTTATAAAATTTTGAGTTTCTGCTGTTGACCGCTAAGGAGTTCTCTCTTTTGAAGCAAATCCTGGGTGCAGCAACCAGATCATGGTAAACTTTAGAACGGGCTATCATAATTAAATGCATCAAAAATCAATCTGCCTAGCCTTTTCCGAACTATGTTGGGGTCGGCTTCCAGTCTAACCGGATGCAGCTGAATACCAGTATTTTACATGGAGCGACTGCCTATCTGACCTCCACAACCCAGTAACTGGGTAATACGAAACCCCTTGGTTAGACTGGTTGTCAGACTTTCGGGCTTCTGACGATTCGTAACGACTTACAAAGATCTACAAATGACAGCCGGGACCAACGGCTTAACGTGCTTTCCGAGGCACGGAGGAGTCTCGATATGTGAAAATGGTCACCCATCCACGGACCAACCCCGGCAAGCGTAGCTTAACCTGATGGATCGACCCGTGCGGCTGTTATTACTTAGCCACGAGCTCCTCCATAATTAAATGCATATTGTAAAATTTCGCGTCAGTACTGTTGACCGTTGAAAAGTTCCCTGGTCAGGAGCTAATCCTGGG
Organism: Lithophane ornitopus; assembly: GCA_948473465.1. Classification (NCBI taxonomy): domain Eukaryota; kingdom Metazoa; phylum Arthropoda; class Insecta; order Lepidoptera; family Noctuidae; genus Lithophane; species Lithophane ornitopus. Next base: position 2,064,409 of record OX419630.1, on the reverse strand, counting down.
TGCAGCAGCAAGGTCATGGTAGACTTTAAACGGACTATCATAATTAAATGTGCATATTAAATTTCGTGCCTGTACTGTTGACCGCTGAGGATTTTCCTCGTCTGTAGCCAATCTTGGGTGCAGCAGCCAGATCATAGTGAACTTACGAACGGATCTTAATTAAATGCGTGTGTAAAATTTTCTGTCTGTACTGTTGACCGTTGAGAAGTTCCTTCTTCTGGAACTAACCCTGAGTGCAGCAGCCTGATCATGATGAACTTTAGAATGAACTATCATAATTGAACCTGTATATAAAATTTTGTGTCTCTGCTATTGACTGCTGAGGAGTTTCCGGTCTGGAACCAATTCTGGGTACTGCAGCCAGGTCATGGTAGGCTTTAGAATAGATTATCATAATTAATTGCGTACTTACCTAAATTTCGTGTCTGTGCTTTTGAACGCTGAGGATTTTCTCGTCTGGAGCCAATTCTGGGTGCTGCAGTCAGGTCATGGTAGACTTTAGAACGGCCTATCATAATTAAATGCGTATATAAAATTTCGTGTCTGTACTGTTGACCGTTGAAGAGTTCCCTGGTCTGGAACTAATACTCGGTGCAGCAGCCCGAGCATGGTAGACTTTAAAACGTACTATCATAATTAAATGCGTATATAAAATTTTGTGTCTCTGCTATGACCGATAAGGAGTTTCCTCGTCTGGAGCCAACCCTGACTGCAGCAGCCAGATCATGGTAGACTTTAGAACGGACTATTATAATTAAATACGTATATAAAATAAAATTTCATGTCTGTACTGTTGACGGCTGAGGAGTAACACATACTATCTAACTAACACGACCAGTTAATATAAAGCTTGTAATAATAATAACAACGTAATTCATTATATATATTATTTTTTCTATAAAGCACGTGATGAAGATGGTTCTTACCAAACCATACACAATATCGCTGTGGGTTTCCCCATTACTACAACTGTCCCATACGCACAGTATAATAAAGTAACAGTATTATAATCTCGGCAGTGACCTTGAAATAATAACCTACAGCCGCTCAATAGATAAACCTTCCGCATCCGTGCGTAACTGCCGCGCACTCGATACTGTTGGTTACTCAGCGTACTGATATACACTGAGATTTGGAAGCGCTTCGTTTCGGCCGTTTTCTATGAAGATAGAATACTGTTACTTATTTATACTGTGTCATCAGCGTCAAGTGTTTAGTAGGTAGTGTAGGTACCCACGCCGCCGCTTGAAATTCTACAAAATAATCTTTGTGGTGCCACTCCAAACTCCGAATGATAAATCATTTCCAACAACCCAATCAATTTAAAAAATCACCACAAAAAGTTTTACAAAACATTTGAATGCCCTACAACTCCTACAAGAGGTCACTTCTTTTTTCAATAAAACCTTTTTTCTTCGAAGGCCATGTTCTGAACAAACACGTGACCGGATGTGGATCGAGAGTGAATTCTCGTCGAGTGAACCGTTCTGAGAAGTTCGGTGAATCATCAACGTAGTAGGTAAACGTGAAGACCTGCTGTAGTACAATGAACATAGTAAATATGATTTTAATGGCAGAACACATGTGTTTTGTTCTAAGAATTAATATTTTTATGAATAGCATTTTTTTTTATTTTTTTGTGACACATTCATGATTATTTATGTATGTTTACGGTTCACTAAACTACGCTAACTAGGTACCTACTACTTTTCCGGTTCGAAACGGGCGACCCCGAAAAACCATAGACATCAGAATTTTATTTTCCAATTTTGTCACAAAATAAATGACGCAGTTGTGCATTTGACTTTGACTTCCGCGTGGAATGTTCTAAGTTTGAATATTGCTAATTTCATGGACAGTGGACACTTTTAATTTGTTTGCTCATTTATTAGATATAGATAACCCGTTAGATTTTTTCGTATAAAAATAGCGATATCTATCTAAGTAGTATATCAACGTAGTTGTCGTACCTACAACTACATTCATGGGCGTACCCACGGTGGGGCAAGGTGGGGGCATCTGGTCCCTGAGTCGAAACTAAATTTTTTGGTTTAATCAGTAACAAAATTAATCATTCAGTTGGTAAAATTCAAAATTACCGCGCGAATCAATGCAGTACCTATCTATGAATCGAGCGCACGAATAAGATCATTGAGTTGATATTCCTTCACTGGAAGAGGCAAAGGCCCTGCAACCTGCAATGCATTGGAGGGCATAATAATATAATATACAGACCAGCACCCTAAGGCCACGTGTCCACGGCAAGAAAAATCGCCGGGTCTATGCATGAATTCGTGTCGTTTCTACACACGACTAGTGTACACTGCGTCGGCGCTGCACAAGACAAAAATCTTGTGCGGCCTAATTGCGTAATGCACGATCGGTTAAAATTGGAACCGGTTTTAAAAGTCAAAGTCAAATAATTTATTTCAAATAGGAACATAAAAGGCACTTTTGAACGTCAGAAAAAAAACAAAGAAATAGAACTGATTATAGTTGCCCCTTCCAAAATGTAGTTTTCGTATGGAGAAGAATGGGCAAGAAACTCCACCGTTACTCTTTTAAAAATGTTTTACAATATTTTGTATACTACATCAATTACATATTTTAAGTGAAGACGATGCACCTAGAATAAAATTACTGTATCACAATAGGTAAAAATAATTTTAAACGGAGCAATGACAAATAAATAAATAAAGTATGTGATAGATACATGGTGCATACATATTTACAAACATTGTTAAACTAAACGATATCACAATGTCACAAACAATGAAACAAATGTCATTGCCATACAACGTGGCAATGCGGCCAGCCTTTTGGGCACTTTTCCTGTTGACAGCGATGCGGACGAATTTTTTGATGCCCTTTGATAATTTCCCCTTGTTCATAATTATTATTAAATAGATATTACAAATTAGTTAGTAGTTATATTTACCTGTAATTATGTGAGTATTTATCCAAATAAAAAAGTAACAAATATCTAAACCAGTGCTTCATAAGTTCGAAAAAAAATATCTGTTCAACTACCTACGTAACTTATTAAGTAATGGATTAGACATTTCGAACAGATTCCAATTCTGATAGATCGTTATTTACGCAATTAGGGTGCAGGATGGCAACAATTACTTTTGAAATACAATAGAAAACTCATGAAAATATATTAGAACTAACTTAGGAAGTCAGTTAGATTTAAACGAATCATAACATACATTGCATTATTTATAAGCTCCTATTTTTAGGTACTAACCATAATGGGATCATGTTATCTGACAAATAAATAAATAATAATTATAATTAATATCGATGCTCTGAACAAACCAACAGTCCCTGAGTTGGAATCCGTTGATTAGCACGCTCATGTTCTAAGTTTTGTGTAAACACACAAAAATTGTTCAAGCTATTATAAGCACTCTAATCAAGGTTCAAAAGATGATAATTGCTTACACGTGTCGCAATCGCAACCAGAATCTGTAGCATTCTTAGCAGTTTCTTGTTTGCAATGAACATTGATAATAAAACAAGATAAGGCCTCGTTTACGGAGACGCGGGGCGTCGAGCGTGGCGTTGGGCGGCAAACGGGAATTCAAACATATGGCTTTGTATGAGTGCGTTTACGTAGAAGCGTTTTTTCACGCGTTTGCTTGAAATGGGGCGTTTTACGCGGCGGGGCACGCGGCGGTGCCCGCCGCGTTCTTCGCTACACGCTTGAAGTTTCGCGGCGGGCACCGCCACGCCGCCACGCATCTCTATGAACAACATCGTACATTGCCATTGTTTGTGTTTATGTGTACGATGGTAAGTGCCGCTTCACGCGTCGCCTCTCCCCTCTCCGTAAACAGAAAAAACGTCCGACGCGCCGCGAAACGCCACGCTGCACGCGCCGCCCAACGCCCCGCGTCTCCGTAAACAAGGCCTAAGATACGCTGGAAGTGATTTCCATACCAGGTAGTCAGTTTTTTCAATGATTTAAATTAAATAAGACTGATTAACTTTGAAAGACCTCTAAAAGAGACGAGTGCAGTTTATGTTCAAATTCAAACACAACAAAATTCAAGTCACATTTCACGCTTACGCCTTTTTATTTTTTAAAGTCCAAAAGACCTTTTAACAGAGTCCATTCAACCTTTGAAAAACCGTTTTTTTTCCGCTATATATCGATTTTGTAAGGATGATTCATCGGAGAAGGAGGTTGTATACAAAGCAGGTCGGGCTCATCTATATTCTAGACATCGTCTGTTTACCATCTCTAGGCAGAACGGGGTTGAACAAATTAGCGCGCGTTTCGAAATTTGAATGTGGCTGGCTGGCTGGCTGGGTGATCGACAAGACTGGCACTGGCATTGTGTGAAACGAGAAACAACGCAACTCTTTACTAATACCTAATACTTATTAATATGCAGAGAAGTCCACTACAGTCCCGCCGTCGAGAGAATGCTTTCCTGACACTTGCCAGTTGGACAATTTCTAGACTTCTAAGTTCTAGTAGTACCTAATATAGATCAAATTCGCAAAAAACATATTCGTTTGTATGAAACTGACAGGTGTCAATAACACATTCTCACGACCGGCCGGACTGTACTTCCATCTATGATCACTTCTTGACAGGACTTGAGAAATTACATAAGTAAGTTATGGGACAATTTCGTCGCCGACCGCAGGCGGCAACTGCAGGCGACACGAATGGATTCTATGTATTCTTATGTAAAGTTATGTATTTCTATGAAGGCGACGATGTGTAGCTACGGAAGGTACTTCAAAGATTTTTTTTTAGAAAAGTGTCGCGGCCACACTTCTCCCGCTTGCAGTTGCTGCCTGCGGTCGGCTACGTAATGGTACCTTATACCTATATGAGTTGTACAGAGGCACCTATATTTAGTTTTCGCCCTACAAGTGATCTTATATTGTGCTTCTGCACTCAAACTCAAAACATTTATTTCAATTAAACCATATACAGGCATTCAAAAAGAATTGACAAAGAAGTTGGTCTGTCACAAAGATGAACCTAGCTGCCTATTTCAAAGCGTAGTAGTTTCATATGGAGACGAACGGGCAAACAACATGGACTTTCTTTTGAACCCATACAAAACCATTTTTTTATCCTGTACTGTCCCACTGGTGTTGGCAAAGGACGCCCCCATACTTCGCCATTCTTCTTTGCCTGCTGCCTTTTCCAGCCAATCAGACAAGAAACAGTCTAGGTCGTCGCGCTAGCGTTTCTTAGGCCTACCTCGGTGACGACGCCCGTCTTACCAACCAACCTACTTATTCAAAAACTAAAAAAACCAACATCAATCAATCTGCCTAGCCTTTTCCCAACCATGTTGGGGTCGGCTTCCAGTCTAATCGGATGCAGCTGAATACCAGTATTTTACATGAAGCGACTGCCTATCTGACCTCCACAACCCAGTAACTGGGTAATACGATACCCCTTGGTTGTCAGAGTTTCGGGCTTCTGACAACCCGTAACGACTGTCAAATATCCATGAATGACAGCCGGGACCACCGGCTTTTAACGTGCTTTCCGAGACACGGAGGAGTTTCGGTACCTATGTAAAGATTACTACAAAAAAAAAAAACAACATACTTATTCAAAAACATGTCAAAAGTGATATAGCACAAGTTATCTTAGTCCAAGTACGTACATCCAAGGCCTTATGTTACAAACACATAACAAATGTCTAACTAACACAGTACCTAACACACCCATTTGAATCCGGAAATAAGCAAGATAATTGTACTGGCTGCGAGGTTCGCTTGGAACACAAGTGGTAGTGATGCAATAGAGCATCCTCACCTTGATTATGGATACAGAAGGCTAGCCGCCAGGGGCCATTGTGTATACAGTAAGTAAACAAAACTTTTTACAAAAAAAAAACAACCGACTTCCAAAAAAAAACACTAAAAAAGTGAAAAATTACTTTAATTTCGGAAGTCGGTGTCTTTGCCTTTCAATTTCCGTTTTTTGCCACCGACTTCCGAAATTAAAGTTATTTTTCACTTTTTTCGTGTTTTTTTTGGAAGTCGGTTGTTTTTTTTTTGTAAAAAGTTTTTATTTTTCACTTTTTAGTTGTGGTACCTACACCATACAAATCCGAATCACTACCTGCTATGTAAATAACAGTGAAGGAGTCAAACAGGATATCGTCTAGATAAACTAAGTGGGAAAAATACGTAATATTGGAGCTAACTCAAAAATTACGCAAGCAAAGTTAATAAAATTTATATAGGACCTCCTCGGAAGCATGACCTATGAAACAAAAAAAGAATCATCAAAATCGATTCATAATTGGCGGAGTAATCGCGTAACAAACATACAAAAAAAAAAAAAAAAACATGCCGACGAATAGAGAACCTCCTCCTTTTTGAAGAAGTCGGTTAAAAAAACCCTGTCTTCCGAATGGGGCGCATAGGTACCTACTGCAATAACATTAACAAAACTTAAAAAAGTTATTGCAATTTGAAATTCACGTTGTTAGTACCAAAATGACCCCAATTTCATTATAAATTAACACATTTTCTACAGAGGTCATAAGTTATGACTTGTAGACACCCACTAAACGACGGCCGCCCCATACTCCAGTGGAATTTTTTTTTGTTCTCTTTTCCAAAAAAAAAACACGTCAATAGACTCTCAGGATGATTCTTAACAACACACTCACGGATCGAACAGGGGTTTTGTTCCACGCCGTATACAGCTTAGTAAAAATGTAAGATTGTGCAAGGAAAAGCCTATGATTTTTCCACAGGTGGGACACAGGGTTTGTCTGTTCGAGAGGAAGTGGACTGTAATCTACCACGCGGGGCCAGTGCGGGTTGGTAGATGTCACATGTCTTCGACTTTGTGGTTATAGGACATGCCGGTTTCCTCACGATGTTTTCTTTCAACGTTTTGAGAGCAGTGGTGGTGAAATAATTTACACAAAGTAAACTGCTGGGTTCGAAGCCACGACCTGCAACTGAACCCAGAACCACTACTGCAAATAAAGATATTGTTCAAGTATCCGTCTAAGGATGAATTTTAATAAACTTTTATACCGAGTATAAGTCTTATCCTGGGCATTTTTGACAGTTTTTCCATACAAACATTTTCAGACGATAATTTTATTCCACGGATAAAAGATAAAACTTTACTACTAAATGCTCAGGATTCTTCGTGTAGGTAACCATATTGTATAGAAAATCATCAGTATAAATCCGGAAGTGTTGACTCCGAGGTTGTCTGTGAAAACAAGACGCGGTGATGCAACGCAGCCTCCCGCCTTGAATGCTAACGTTTTGTTAGACGTGTACCTACGCGTCTATTTATATCCTTGCAACTGATTAATGAAGCCGGCGGGCTGTGGCGCCGTTTCATACAAAATGTGTGTTTATTTTATTTTGTTAAGGATTATTTATAAGTTGTGACACATGTATTCTATTGTTCTTTTCTTGTAGCTACATCACGTCTGCAGAGTTTCGCTAGCCAATTTAATTTGACCCTGTATATTTAATATGTTTTTATTCTTTCAAAGGAGGTACTTGCATTCGGAGTAACATATAAAAAAAATATTTCCTTTAGACAAAGTAGGTTTCAAAAAAATACAATGAAAGCAACAAGCTCTTATTGTTTACTTCTCATCAAGATCCCTCTAAGTCCAAATAAACTATATTAAACAGTAATTAAATAATACAGCTAATTAACTTATCTCCCCTTCATTAAAACTTAGGTCAGATAAAAATCTACAATTTTGTATGAAAACGCACCCAACCGTGTGCTCAATGTAGGAAGCTATTTACGGTACGAGCCTTACATACAGACATACACCCTTACATACACGTTTATATACATAATGGGTGTGTATAGAACATCGCTAGATAAAATCTATAAGTCAGGCACGTTTCTCACGCGAGTCTATGCTAATGAAACCGCATTCAGATGCAAAAATACTTAAAAATGTGTGCATTTATTGATGGAAGTGGAATCTAGTTGATTACATTGAAGATGAGGCTGTATATAAAATAGTGAGAGGAGTTCTTATTTAAGTTGGCCTTTTCTTGGTAAAGTTATTGTAACTGATGTCGCTTGGGTGCAGCATCCTAATTGCGTAATACACGATCAATACCATGTGGAATCGGTTTGAAAAAAATGTCTAATGCATTGCTTCATAAGTTCAAACCGTAAAATATTTATTCAAAAAGTAAAATCTGCTCAACAACGTACATAACGCAATGAATTGAACTGTCAAAATGAAACAAATTAGTCTTAATCGGTTATGAAAATAAGTTACGCAATTAGGTAGAAGTCGTACTGTGGTGTAGGAATGGCTCTAGGAATTACCAATCAAAAAACTTACGTATACCTACACAGTAGGTGGAATACTTATACAATGTATAACTGAATTAATGCAAATTATGAAAGTAGTTTGTTCCGAATCGTTTACTGAATCGATTACTATCATAATATAGGTAATTTTTGTCAAAAAAAAAGATTAAAACGATGTAAATTACAGTCACACTTCCGCTGTACAGTCAAAACAAACCAAAATGGACGAAATACAACACTAAACCCCTAAACGTGTGCGACTGTGTGCGTGCTTAGATTTGTAATGTGAACACAATTTTCTCCCACAATCAGTATACTTAACTAATTCAATATTAAAACAATGTTTTATACATAATAGTAAAAATTCTGTGTATGTATTATGATTGTAACATAATGTTCTAATTGGCGGGGTTGGTGGTGTGCGTTATTTCCGGGAAATGTTGCATTTCTCATACAAATCTTTCCGTCCCGGCTGTCAATAGTCTAGTAGATCTTTGACAATCGTGACGAGCAGTCAGAAGCCCGAAAGTCTGACAAATAGTCTTTCTAAGGAGTATAGTGCGTGTTACCCAGTAACTAGCATGTAAAATACTTACTGCTTATTCAACTGCACCCGGTTAGACCGTGGTGACCGGAAGTCGACAGTTGGAATTGATTTTTTTTTTGCTGTTTACTCAATACAAAAATGAATTCCGACCCCCATACAGGCAAATGCCTAGTTTGGGGGTCACCATCCATCCGTTCTTGTACAACCTGATTATTGATAAATACATTTTCACCTCACAACCTCGGAAAGATTCTGTTTATCATTCGAAATCTGAGTGCAAAATTACTACTCGCTACGCTCAGGATTCTATATTTAAACCACTCGCTTCGCTCATGGTTCAATCCTAGAATCCTTCGCTTGCTCAGGTTTCAATACAAGTACTCGCGCCAAAAAACAACTTTGCAGCCTTGCCTATCAAATAAATATTGTTTGAATTTGACATTGTAGGTTTTCTAAGGTCTAGCTAACAGTATAATAAAAACTAAAAGTCTTCAACGTCTGACCAACTGGATATCTTAGTAGATTGAGTTATAAAACTCAAGGATACTACAATGTATTTTATTACTCTTCGTGAGTGACCAAGACATCATTTGCAGTACAAAGGTATTTCAGTAAACAACATTGAAACCTGTTTTCACATATTGGTACTTAAATACACTTATAAGTTTTATCTCCTCCTACCGCGTATGTTAACGATACTAACTTAATTTAGTAGGTATAAATGGCAAATTTTCTGTATTAATAATATATATTAAATAATGTCTAACTTCGAAGGTTATTTATGTATTAAAATACGACAAAAGCTCTGTAACCGTAATTAAGTAATAAAATATTTTATTGCACACAAAACTTGATGTTGATATCTAAACATAAAAAATACTGTAAAAAATATTTTATGTTCTTTGTCCATAGACCATTAAATAACAGGATGATGCTAATTTCGTAGCATAAAAAATTTGCTCGTAGAGTCGTAGCAGCGTAGCAAGGCCCCCTGGGAATTTGTAGAGCTGGCTACGAAGTTTTGAAAAAGGAATTGTATGTTCTAACGCAAAATGTGGTCCCTTTTTAACCGACTTCTTCAAAAAGGTTCTCAATTCGTCTGTATGTTTTTTTTTTTTTTTTTTGTATATTTGTTACTCGATTACTCCGCCAATTGTGAATCGATTTTGATGATTCTGTTTTTGTTTGGTTGGTCATGCTTCCGTGGTGGTCCCATATAAATTTTATTAACTTTGCTTGCGTATTTTTCGAGTTAGCTTCAATATTACGTATTTTTTCCACTTAGTTTATCTAGACGATTTCCTTATTTACTCTTTCACTGTTATTTGCATAGCAGGTAGTGCTATTCGGATTTGTGTGGGGTAGGTACTACAACTAAAAAGTGAAAAATAAAAACGCCACCGACTTCCGAAAAATAAATATGCCACCGACTTCCGAAATTAAAGTTATTTTTCTCTTTTTAGTCTTTTTTTTGGAAGTCGGTTTGTTTTTTTTTGTAAAAAGTTTTATTTATCATCTGCCTAGCCTTTTCCCAACTATGTTGAATTCAATTTCCAATCTAACCGGATGCAGGCCTGGGTAATACGATGCTCCTTGGTAAGACTGGTTGTCAGACTTTCGGACTTCTGACGACCTGTAGAGACCGTCAAAGAACCACGAATCCGGGAGCAACGGCTGCTAGCTCAGGGTTAACCCAAAGAGAATTATTGGATTAACCCTGAGTTAGCTGTTAACGCGCAAGTGGGCCCTAGACAATTGAATTACCAAACCATTACCATTAATTTATTTTATTATCATTTTATTATTAAATGATCTGTAATTCTGTACTTAAGTTGTATTTGTCATTTAACAGTTTCATGTTCAAATAATGTGATCGATTCTTAATCGTAGCTGGTGTAAAAAGTGAAAGAAAATCCCAGAAAAAAAAAATCCGTGAAGTTTTCATAAGACACGCGACCCGAGACGCGTCTCTCGCCGTCGCTGGCTCAACGTCATACATTATTATCTATCTACAGGATATTTTAAAGCCAACATGACCGTCAGCTAATTGGATGTTTAATGAGTTTCTGAGTGCACTAAGACGGATGCTAAGATTATGTAACGTAATGGATGTCTGATATGTTTACTAATTACTACAGTGTGAACTTGCTGATATTTTGGGCTGATTCACCTTGAATCACGACCTACTTTTTAATTAAGTTTTATTTTTATCAAACTAGCTCAGCTTTGGATAATTTAAAGTTTACGCCACTGCTTGAATGCTCAATACTCAATATATTTATTTGCATTCCACAATGTTAACTCAGGTGGTAGGTACATTATAAAATATACATAATTTTAGATCATTGTGGACCCTGTCGGGCACAGCAAGATAGGATAGAGGAAGAGGGCTAATATTATATATTATTATTATTTGAAAGAAATAAATTATAGATAAATGTTTTTCTACTACTCACCCCCGCTTTAATTTTAGATTTGCTTGATAGAGCATGTCTCTATATGGTCATAGAGAAATGCTCTATTTTTTTCCTAACCGCACTCGCACACAGCGTACTTTTTGTTGGTCCTCAATCGGTCAGATTTTTTTGCATGATCTACCTTTTGTTGGAATATGCGTCGATACTTTTTTTTTTATCTATACCGTTACATTTAGCTCCTACAAAAAAATTCCCACCGATTGTATGCCGTCTGCGAACGCTCGTATATAAGCAATACCTAAGCAAGTAGTTAATTACTTATTATTTTGTAGAATAATTTTCCATTATTATTTGCATTGGTCTCGTAAAACATGACAAGTACGTAGATCTTGATAACAATATTATGAATTAGCGAATGCCAGTACCGTCGGATATTATAAATCAACTAAATACGCGAGGGAGCCCCCACAATGAGGTCAAACGTTACAAATTTCAATTTACACGACACCTAATAAGCATTTATTTACCGTTTATATCTCATCATGCTACGCAATTTTAAACCTTATTTCTGTAGAAAGGTGACAAAAAGACACAATATCAAGTTTCGCAACTGTCGTAGTAAAGTTTGTCCAGGTATAGCGTGACTCATTGGTATTCGAATTCAGAACACTATCTGTTATTAAATTATCTGAACATAATAATTATTTATGTCTAATAGTAATGAGAGCACCCTAATAGTATTATTGTACTAATATAAGGTTCGTTATTTAAGATTAACGTACCTAATATAATCGGCTTTTGATAATGTAAGACGAAATCAAATACCTATTACATACTTAATTCAGGAAACCCATAGAAATATAAATAAATACCGGCCAAGTGCGAGTCGGACTCGCGCACGAAGGGTTCCGTACAATTATCTATAAAAACGGCAAAAAAATCACGTTTGTTGTATACCCCTTCAATATTTATTTTATTCTGTTTTTTTGTATTTGTATAGCGGTAGCGGCAACAGATATACTTCACCAGGCTGTACATGAGATATAGCCTGGTGACAGACGGACAGACAGACAACGGAGTCTTAGTAAGAGGGTTTTACCCTTTGGGTACGGAACCCTAAAAAAAACAGAGGAAACCATACGTGAAATAATACGTGTTCTATTTTCGAAAATGTTCCATAGACTACCAGAGTTTATTATTATTTTTGAACTAGAAAAAAAAGCAGTTTCCAGAAAAATACAAAATTCCAATGAAGTTCAAAGAGTTATTATGTAAAAGATAATACACATTAGTTTCGTTTACGTTTGATATAGAATCGTATGTTTATTCAGACATTATGTAAATGTTTACCTCGTCTAACACAAAATCAGTATTCAGCGAGGCTAATATTTACCGCTAGCAGGTAGTTATGTACAAAATGAACTATCACGAAATAAAACGTCGATGTTTCCTGATCAATATGTTTTAGGGAATATTGCAGCATTCAACACGAAGTCTGTTTTTTAATCTTGTTGATTAATTTGACATTTCAAGTGATTTTTCTATTAATTTTTTTTTAATAAGGCAAGCAAAGCCGATGTCGACCATTCTGCCAATGTCTAAAGTGAGTTGGAAAAGTGATTGTTGTTTGTTTTTTTTTTCAATTTGGAGATTGACATTTGCACCTGCCAAATTAGTCTACGAGATTAAAAAACAGACTTTAGTTGATCGATTGATAATCCATCAACTAAAGTCTATTTTTAGGGATGCTGTTGTCTTCTTCCTATCATCTTTCAATTTATAATCCGTTTTTTTACTTTACATATTTTATAAAATATTCTGGTACCGTGAAATATGCTAACATTGCCCCCAAGGGAAACATTGCCCGTAGAACGATTTATAAGCATATGTTTGATTTGCAAAAATATCTTAATATTATGGCTACATTGATTGACTTTGGTGGAAAATAGGCTATATGCATGACAATACTGACTATCGTGCTTGTTGCTAACTTCGCTTAGTAATTTGTTGGAACTCGTCGAGTAAGGTGCGTGCTTTTGCGGGCATTTTTTTGTGCAAATTTGAAAGTATATTCTGTGAGATGGCGAAAACACAGGGTAGTTTACTTTATAACATGTATTAGAAAATTATTTGTAGAGTATAATAATGCTAGTGTCATTGCTCAGGGTCTTTTAAAACTAAAGTTATGATGATGGGCAAAGTTATCCAGTAATGTTCCGACCTATGATTGACTACATTGCCCGCCATTAAAAAAGGCTTAGGGTTGGCACGTTACGAAACCTTGTTTTTTATTTCTTTTTTAATTTATGGGTACTGCTGAGCTTATTAACTTTTAAACATATATTAGGTATTTAATTAATCAAATTCAAAGATGACATTAGTTATTGGGTACTGAGTGAGTACCTGCTCCACACTACCGTATAATTTGAACTTTTTTATTATTTTTTTACTGGTAATGAGCGTGAAACATATTCCTTTTTATTTACCTAAACACAATCACATTATTTAAAATTGAATTATATTGAATTGTAGAACGGAAAAACGTCAGAATATTTTTTACCATGTGTCAACCCTAGCATCATTAACACGCGAAATGTGGATTGTATGAAAAATAGAAAAAATGTCAGGGTAACATTGCCCAGTCGTTTTACTAAGAAACTTTTCATAGTGTCGTTTACATTCCTTAAGTAAACGCCATCTTTACCTAAATTCTTGTACTGGTTTTTATGTCATCTGCATAAGGGCCATATTTGCGTCAAAAATCAATGTGGGCAAAGTTGGGTAAAAGTCCAGATAACTTTGCCCGCCAACAAAATCGAACAAATATTGAATTAAATGTTGAAAAATAGTAAATTTAGCTATACTAACACATGCACATGATCTTACAGTAGTATTTGATGAAGGAAAATACTTACGTCTCTATAGAAAAATCGTATTAAAATTGTAATTATTCGAAAAAAGTGGGCAAAGTTGGCATGTTTCACGAAGTAATATTTAATTTAAAGTACACTTTAGTGGGTGGCCAGAACAAATTCATTACCACCAATAAAACTTAATAAAATATCGCCCTCTTAAAAAAACTCATGAAATACTTTTTACGAAGCAGACATGGCCGCTGGTATTTTCCCAGCGTCGTCTGGCAGATAATTTCGTAGGCTTGGCCTGACCGTGTGCCGATGGCCGCTGCGCCTTGGCCCAGTTTCAGCAGGACAAACGTCGCCTTCGACAATTCTGTCAATATGTATTACGTTTAATTTTTAATACTTATCGTTGATTGGCAAAACGTTGTTCTTCTTCCCTTTTGATTTTGGCCTATGTTTTAAAATGGCATGTCAATCAAACGTTCAATAAATCCCGTTTTGCTAAAAATACATAATGTTCACACTCCAATTAACGCGCCTCTTTTTGTGAACTCAAAATAAGTTAGTTTTAGAAGAATTTGCTCAACTGGAAGCACCTGACCCCTTGGATGACCCCTTTTGGAGTTGAACAATGTAGTTTGAATTTAATTCGAACTTTATTTATATACTATATATTCGAATACTAAGCTGTCAAGAAAACGTTTCTCTCCTCAATACGATGAGGATCATTATTTTCACGTTATTCTTTCAGCGATTGCAAATATGCCAAATCCATTAACCATTCAACTTAATCATTGTTGGTAACTTCAGGGGGCCTACCACCACCGCCGACAGCAGTATTATTTAGTTATTATATTACTTCGGTGTAGGAAAGAGATGAAGCTTTACAGGACGTATAGCTCCATCTCTTGCCCCACTGAAGTAATATTAAAATAATACACCTGTAAGCGATGGTGGTGCCTACCACCATCGCTTACAGCAGTATTATTTTCTGTATTATTATTTTTCTGGGGCCTCCCAGGAATGTCTAGAGATATTTTCTGATCATTAACATAGTTCTAAGACAATGTACAATAGGGAATAGCTACACAGTGGTTCAATTATTGTCCAACCTAAGAGCTGAGCCCTTATATACTTTCACATTTACTATGTTAAGTACCTACGTGTCAACGCACTTTGTACATGACAGGTAACACTCCCTTGTACTGTTCTCATGGTAATAGAACACACACCCTAAAAGTTCTCCATATAACGAACCTAATTAAATTATACATTAGGAATTAAAATTACCATAATGTTATTTATTTTGCCCATCAATCATTTTACAAATTAAAATATAAAAGACACGAAGAAATTAATGATGAGAGTATAAGATCAACTCAGTGAAGTGAAAACATAATTTAAAAAAATCGTAAAATCTTTGAGAGACGTTTTAAATTAGTTTTTAGTTTTGTGGTTTATAGAATATGTCACGTTCGTTTTTGTGACAGATGTTGTTCTAGGGAATTTTCTTTATTTATCTCCCTCAGATCCCGAATCATTCGTGAAAGCTGTATTGCATAAAAGTGATGCAAGATTTGTATTTATTTAAAAATCGATTTCACAAAACTTCTTCATTACTTTCTTCAATTTTTATATGTCGACATTGTGTATCCTGTATTCAAAATAGTTTTCTACGAATTACACAAATATTAAGTAAATTACATAACCCTCAAATTCTAATAGGAAGCAAAACGATTGATAAATGGCCATAACTCTTCGATTAAAAAATTAATTCGCCATATCTAACCGGATATGCGATTGTGCACCTTATGAAACACAACTTAAGAACCATACGAGTATAATTTCTCTCAAATCAAGGCTGTCATAAGAACAAGAGATTGTGCAATGCGGACCGACTACCCGGAATGGGGTCATTTCCGAAGTCAGCAAAATTATGGAACTTTCAAACTTAGATACACGTTTTAAGGTTCAATTTTTAATGCCATGAATGCGGGTCTCTAGTTCAAATACTGGTTTGCAAAAGTTTGACCAGACATTATTGGATACAAGCGGTTTGTAAGTAGCGTTTTCATACTAATTACATACAAGTTCGGTTTGCACAGAACTAGTCTTCTATTGCATAGTTTTCTATCGTTATTATGCAACAAACGCAGTATCTTGAGACACATGTAGGGCTCGCAAGTGACACGTGTCTATCGTGTTACATACCCTGGTACTTACATGATCAGAATCAATTCACTCAATAGATTGCTAAGAAAAAAATGTATGTTCACGTCTACATTTTATTTTATCTCGACATTCCGAAGGGTATTATTAGTATAGGTTATTGGGGATAACGGTATAAAGATCTTTCTTCGCGTGGCTAAAATCGGTACTAAAACCGCCAGATCTTCTGTTTACATACAATTTCACAAAACTACTTCGTTGGTTTGCAAAATAATCATGAATGCATGGCACGAAGAAAATTGAAAGCAGACGATCCAGAAATTAATTTATGTCGACTGACCAGAGCTCAAAGTCAAGACATCATATAATGTCATCATCATCGTCTTTAACATAGATTTCATGAAAAAAATCCTATGTAAGCATGTGAACTGACAGACTTTATACTTTTTTTTTTTGTTTTTGTTTGTTTGTTACGCGATTACTCCGGCAATTATGAAACGAGTTTGATGATTCTTTTTTTGTTTGGTAGGTCATGCTTCCGAGGTGGTCCCATATAAATTTTATTAACTTTTGCTTGCGTAATTTTTGAGTTAGCTTCAATATTACGTATTTTTCCCACTTAGTTTATCTAGACGATATCCTGTTTGACTCCTTCACTGTTATTTACATAGCAGGTAGTGGTATTCGGATTTGTGTGGGGTAGGTACCACAACTAAAAAATGAAAAATAAAAACTTTTTACAAAAAAAAAACAACAGACTTCCAAAAAAAACACAAAAAAAGTGAAAAATAACTTTTTAATTTCGGAAGTCGGTGGCAAAAAACGGAAATTGAAAAGCAAAGACACCGACTTCCGAAATTAAAGTTATTTTTCACTTTTTTTGAGTTTTTTTTTGGGAGTCCGTTGTTTTTTTTTTTGTAATTAACCGAGAAATTCATGCATATAGTTATGATTCGCAGAAAAATCTAATGAATCTCAGCCCAGCCACTCAAATGGCGATCCACGAGCATCCCCAGAGCGTCAAAAAATACACTGTGTTTTCAATGCTCGGCACCAAGGGTTGAAAATCCAGCGATCGCCTGTGGGCACGAGGGCTCACTATTCTCAACTCAAACATCGTGAATCCATGATAGTCACTAGATTTTCTTGCAAACCACAACAGGCAAAAACTCAAAGCATCCAGATTACACATCATAATTAAAATAGATTTCCTTTGAAGTAGATAAAAAAAAATCGTATGTTTTCAGTTCCGATTGACCGATTGTAGCGCGGATGTGACATCGCTGGCGAGTGCCAAAACACCGTCACTATTGGCGCATGGATATTTACGAATATGTGAATAATATAGTGAAAATAGGTTTGTAGTAATCAGCACTAATAGATATTACGACTAATTCCCTGAAGGGTGGGCAGAGGTGTAGAAGATGTCTTTATAATAACCATGACTGCCAAGAACTAAGAAGTTACTTGCCGTAAAAGATACTATTCGAATGTTCCACTCTGCAGTCTTTGAAGTTTTCTTTTTCTCAGAAGGCACATACGGACGGACGGCTAAGTGAAATAAATAGCCTTTCGCACCAAGCATAATGCATAGCATAATCAGCCTGTAATATTCCCACTGCTGGGACAGACTTCCTCTCTTCGCGAGGGAGTGAGCTGTGATTCCCCAGGCGAGCCTAGTGCGGGTTGGTAGATGTCACATATTTTTGTATTTTTGGTTCTAGAAAATGGTGGTTTCCTCAAGATGTTTTCCTTCACCGTTTTGAGAGCAGTGGTGATGAAACTATTTACACAAACCAAAGCGCCTGCTTGGGTTCGAACCCACTCGTAAGTCGAGGCCGTTACCACTGAGCCACTATTGCTCTCCACCACTGAACCTTTTGGTATAAAACTTGTTCAAGATGTGACCTTCAGGTAAGTGGAAACATGATGAAGAAAACAGCGGAGATCCTATCCAATTTTGTGACCACAAAACCGATGAGGTAGTTTTCAACTTTGCCCTCAAATTGTTGGTTAGATCATCGACTATAATCGAATCCTGAGCTCAGACTAAGACCTGACTCACAGATTATAAATTACAAGTAGCGTTAATGTCAAAACGTTCGGAGCAAGTGTACACTAAGTGTTTCATTCAGATTTATAGTTTTACTCGAAGAAGCCGTGGAAATATATAGGTCAGAAGCATTAATTAATTATTTAGATTCAGTACCTAGCCTAGTGTAGCTCGTGGCTAAGTAATAATGGTAGTGGTAGGTCCGCGGATGGGTGACCATCTTTACATACCGAGACTCCTCCGTGTCTCGTTAAGCCGTTGGTCCCGGCTAGCATTCATGGATCTTTGGCAGTCGTTACGAGTCGTCAGAAGCCCGAAAGTCTGACAACCAGTCT
This sequence comes from Lithophane ornitopus, assembly GCA_948473465.1. Taxonomy (NCBI): domain Eukaryota; kingdom Metazoa; phylum Arthropoda; class Insecta; order Lepidoptera; family Noctuidae; genus Lithophane; species Lithophane ornitopus. The sequence continues at coordinate 2,045,722 of OX419630.1, read as the reverse complement.
TACCAAAGGGTATCGTCGTATTACCCAATTACTGAGTTGTGGAGGTCAGATATGCAGTCGCTCCGTGTGAAATACTGGTATCCAGCTGCATCCGGTTAGGCTGTAAACCCCAATATAGTCGGGAAAAGGCTAGGCAGATTGATTTTGCCCTAGCCACCAGGTAAATTACCCATAAATTCCACGACGGGTAGATTATGGAAAACAACAATCTGTAGGTAAATACAAATCGAAAACCGTCATAACGATTTCTAGGTCCTACTATCGAAAAGGAAACCACAAAAGGGCAAAAAGTAGTTCTCGTTGAAAAACCAACTTTCGTAGGTATTTCGGTCGCAAGTGCCAACGCTTTTCCAAGTGTGCCTTGCCTTCCTAGAAGAAAACGCAACAATCACTTATCTCAAATAATCTTAAACGGATACCGCACTGAGAACTTTAAAACCTACAGTCATGCTTACGAGCACACTCTGATAAAACTTGAATGAAATCAGAAGAAACTGTTTCATGTTCAAAATCGTCATCTAGCATCTTTCTTTGTTCCTCTTCTAGCTCTTTTCTGTCCCTTACTTGATATGAATCTATTGTATGTAGGTAGTATCTTGTATTTTAATGTAAGTTTTTTTAGTTATATACTTAATTATTATATAACAAACACTACAAAATATACAATAGCACATGTGTGTGAGCACTATGTATTTACCTAAGTACTTTAAAGCTACCATTTACTAGGTACGTCTTTCATTGACTTGAATGTGCCCTGGCGGCTGAGATTATGTCATGCTCACTCAAATGTCTCGCTGATGGTGGCGTGTGTGTTGGATCATTTAGCTCCCTTCAAAATGGTTGAGCTGAATGGTGCTGATCCATGCGTCATGTTCGTGAACGGGCGCCATCAGTATGGACTGGTCATATCTTAGCTGCCACGGCTTATTTTAATTTTTGAATTGTTTTGTTTCTTTATTATCGTTTAATTATGGACGCTTTTAACGTGCACGTTTCTCTACATTGTACTCACATGTATAATTTTAACATAAATGATGTAACCAATATATTGTAACAATATTCTGATTTAAAAGATTGCCCGTGGAGTTTCTTGCCCGTTCTTCTCCATAGGAACCTACTACGCTTTGGAATGGGCAACTAGCTTCATCTTTCTGACTGACCGACCCCTTGACAATTTAAAAGTGCCTGTAATTGGTTTATTTGAAACAAATGCTTTGAGTTTGAGTTTGACAATGGGCGGCCTTATCGCTTTCCGCGACGTTAGGTTTTTTTTTAAAGAGAAAATGGATATGGCCATGTGATGCGGAGGAATCGGGAAAATGTCGTCAGGAAAGTTTTGAGTATGAATGTGGATGGCTGTAAGAGTAGGGGAAGAGCAAAGAAACGATGAACGGACTGTGTGACAGGACAGATGATAGCTAGAAAGGGAGTGACTACCGAGATGACACTGATTTTTAAAAGAGTAACGGTGGAATTTCTACGAAAACTACCTTTTGGAAGGGGCAGCTAGAATCAGTTCTATTTCTTTGTTTTTGACGTTCAAAAGTGCCTATTTGAAATAAATTATTTGACTTTTGACTTTGACGATTTTAATAGAGAAGTATGGAAGAAAAAGACCACAAATAAATTGGAATATGGGCTAAAGAATGATTCTCTGATTAATTTTGTTGCGGGTTCCAACACAATAATTTCACCTCACAGTGAGTTCCAGTGAAATTATTGTCATCGTTTCATTGCTCGACTTTTCTGGTGAGCACCCGCCACAGTAATTTCTTAGTTCCAGGTGTTGCAACTATTGGGAATACTTTACTGGGGTATCCCTTCAACTATTGTTCATACTACCTCAGTTTATCACATGAACCTCGATCCTCTCACAGTGCGCTCCACTTAGACCTAGGATTCTATGCGTAACATGTTGGTCACGTTGTTACGAGAATTGTTGGCGTAACAAATGGGGCCGCAGCTTAGCAAAAAACAGAATTCATAAGAAGATTATCCGATAATCATCAAGCCCTGATTACGATCGCAGCATGCTGTTATCAGTAATATGTACATTATGGATTTTGTTGCCTAAGCCTACACCTGATAACACAGTTTATCTGATATCACTACCAGCAACCGACGCGATCGTACGATCAATGCAGAAAGATTTTGGAATGTTTTCGAAGATAAGAATCGCATTTTGGACAAAATGATTTTTACAATGTTATAACAGGGCACGGTGATTTCAGCATCTGTAAAAAATATTTTATCTGAACAGAGATGGCAAGCGAATACTAGCTGTGCCACCTATTTATAGTATTACCCAAGATTCAGAAGCCGTCACCACATGAGCATTTAGACCACTCCATATCCTGAAACACATTTTTCATCCATATTTATATTAAAAAAAATATTATATTATATTTATATTAAATGCGAAATTAACTCTGTCTGTCTGTTAAGTTTTCACGCCTAAACCACTGAACCCATCGTTATGTTTGACAGGCCACTCTCGCCTGGGAGTCCTGGGACCTGGAGGCTGGAGAGGGATATAGGCTACTTTTCATCATGGATAAAAATGATGAAATAAAAAATACACCCAGACTAAGTCGACAAGACAAAAGCTGGTTTTCTCTGAAATAGGTAAGAGAAAAACTGCCGCGTCGCAAGCGCTACTGCTGAGCATGAGGTCTTCGGTTCGATTCCCGGGTCGGGAAAAGTGTTATTTGGTTTTTTCCAGGAATTCAGCCATTCTCATTAATTTCTCAGTAGCAGCCCGGTATCTGGATTTGTGCCCGGTTGATGGCAATAGGCTTGCCCCGGAATGTGAGTGTACTGGTAGGTACACGGTTACACCTCTGCCTAACCCTTTGGAGATTATAGGCGTGATGTGTTATGTATACAGGTTGTTAGGACACCGTTATCCTTGAAACTAGTGGTTTGGTGGTAACACCCTGTATAGTTGTAAAAAAAAAACGTTTTAAACCGTGGTTTAAAAACCGTGTTAAACAAATATAAAACGGTTTTTAAATCTCGGATTCTGGTTTAAAACGGTTTATTTATGTATGTTAGGAAAAAAAGAACATTTTCAAAACATTTTCTGTTACTTTTCCTCAACCGTTACCGAGAACCTGGTAGACCAATTGACTCCATCATTTCACAATATTCTTTCCTATGAATCACAAACTTCAATATAATCAGATAATATTCCGCTTTCCAGAACTTTGTGTCTATCGGTACCAAATCGATATCTTCGGAAGTGCCGAATAACAATACCGATACTTGTGTGACGCATTTGATTAAATTGATTGGGAAAAGGACGGACATCCCCTAATATACCACGGCATTTGTAAAAGGTGGAATGAAGGATAGGCCGCAGCAGAGGCTTTTAAATAATAGAGGTCTTAAATAGTGATTTAATTATCAAAAGATTTTCCCCGATTAAAAAGAAAGAAAATAAAAATATTTTATTTGGGACACGAACAGGAAATAAATCGATAAAAACGCGATTGGGTTACGACAAGGTGGAATGTTAAAACCCTCGAAGCATCGGCTTTTAATACACGAGGTGTCTATCGATTGGTCTAGGTCGTGTATTTTAGGCAAGAAAATTAGAAAACCTTACCTATTACCATCGCCTCCAATTAGTTGTATCAAACGTTAAAAACATCTCAATGAAATCTTCCAAATTAGAAACTTCTCAATTTATAATAATATGACAGGACCTTTCTTCGCCTTTTACAGACATTTACGTGACCACAGACTCCCTGAGACCGCCTGAGAGAAAGTAGCCGTGCCCACAGCCTGGTTTCCATACCGGTGGCGTCGCCCACAGCTGGCACAGTACAGTCAACGACACGCCGGTTTGCATCAGCCGAAGTTTCAGAAGAGAAAGACTACTCTTTAGTGCACCGTAGACATTAAAAATAGAACTCATTTGAGAAAAAAGAAAATATGAGATGAAGTGGTTTTTTTTCTTTATTATGTGCCTCTCAAACGGAACACCCACCATCTTATTTCTTATGTCACCACACTTGGTCGACTAGTAGAGAATGCTTAAGGGATTAAGTCTGCTTTTATTTATTTATTTATATATACTTTATTGTACACCAGAAAATACATAAATTTAAAACACAAAACATACAATGGGCGCGGGCGGCCTTATCGCTTTTTAACCGACTTCTTCAAAAAGGAGGAGGTTCTCAATTCGTCTGTATTGTTCCTCGATTACTCCACCAATTGTGAATCGATTTTGATGATTCTTTTTTGTTTGGTAGGTCATGCTTCAGAGGTGGTCGGTCCCATATAAATTTTATTAACTTTGCTTGCGTAGTTTTTGAGTTAGCTTCAATAATTATGTATTTTTCCCACTAAGTGTATGTAGACGATATATTGTTTGACTCCTTCACTGTTATTTACATACCAGGTAGTGGTATTCGAATTTGTGTGGAGCAGGTACCACAACTAAAAAGTGAAAAATAAAAACTTTTTACAAATAGAAAAACAACCGACTTCCAAAAAAAACACTAAAAACGTGAAAAATAACTTTAATTTTGGAAGTCGGTGGCAAAACACGAAAATTGAAAAGCAAAGACACCGACTTCCGAAATTAAAGTTTTTTTTTGTAAAAAGTTTGTATGTAGGTACCTTATTGTTTGCGAGAGCGAGAACTTTAAATAGAAACATTATAAAGAGAAAAGATTTGATTATTTTTTTATTTTTGTTAGTTAGGCTTTCCCGCTAAAACGGCCTTACAGATTTGGCACACGGGTAGACCATGACCTGGGTCATGACAGGCTACTTTTTATCGACATACCACGCGGGTGAAGCCGCGGCGGAAGCTAGTAAATAATAAAAGTTAGGAGAAGAGTTTTATGAATGAAGAAGGGAACTTGCCAATTTATTGTTAATTATATTGAAGATATGGAAGTGTTTGAATTAGTGCTTAGATTTTTTTAACTTAAAATTGAAAAATTATAATTCTGAAATGATCATTGACTTTTCTAGCAGACTGTACACTTTATTGTTTTGTTTGTCTGTACCTTTTCCTTATAGCGAGGACCAGGAGCATCGAACACGAGTTCATTGTTTATATATCTTTGCTAAATGGTTTTGACTTCAGAATTTCAAAGGATTTTCAGTAAGGTAGGTATTTCTTTAAATGACAATGCTGGCTCTTCGCGACGATAAAATTGTCGTGAGTGATAGATTCAACGACGATAAAATAAATAAATGTTTGTTAGGTTAGTGCGTTGACCTCTTACAATTAAGATTAATTATAATCATACACTTACCAAAAAAAATTTAGAATTATAATTATCATATTGTTTGCGCCATTTAGAAAGCTGTATTTGTGACTCTACAGAAAAATAAAAACTAGCTAAATTATATTTCTCGTAAGTATAACACAACACAACGTCACGCTTGTAATTCCCGAAGGGTTAGATAGAGATATACCTAATTAATAGTACATCCACATTTCGCCAGTTATGTTTAAGTTCCACGTATTAGGGGACGAGCGTATTGACATCAACCGGGCACAAACCCAGACTCCGGGCTGCTACTGAAGTAACTACTCAGTTACCAGAGCTGCTACTCGTAGGTACACATAATAATGTTCCCACTGCTGGGACACAAGCCTCCTCTCTTCGAGAGGATGTGGGCTCTAATTCTCCACGCAGACCCAGTGCGAGTTGGTACATGTCACATGTCTTCGAATTTTTGCTTCTAGCTAGGACATGCCGGTTTCCTCACGATGTTTTCCTTCACTGTTTTGAGAGCAGTGGTGATGAAATTATTTACACAAAATATAGCCCGTGACTAGGTTCGAACCCACGACCTACAATTAGTAAGTCGGGTCCGTTCCCACTGGGCCACCACTGCTCTCTAGGTACTGAAAAAGCATAATGATTCTGCAAAAACCCCTTCCAGTACAAATGTGAATGTGATGAATTCCTATCGAGAGTTGATACATAAGGACAGGACCTTTGCAAGCAATTAGGTATGAACTAAAACAATGGACAAACTGCAAATCAGCGATATTTTATGATTTCTGTGTTTCCCTCTAACTGACTTTATTGTAAACAGGAAAAATTAGAAGCAAGTTAATTAAGTACTATTTATTAGAATTAATTAAAACAAGGCCATCCTGTTCATTTCAAGCGTCGTGGCCTACTGCCTTAGGGTCTTCGATGAGCCATGAGTGGTTCTTTTGACTATTAGACTGACTGTCCACTGGAGCGGAGCGTAGAGGAGGTCGGAGAAGTCAACACACAGGGAAGAGTGGAAAGCTGTGAGTCCACCTGTTCTGGTCTTCAGTGTGCGAAAGAGATGAAGCTCTACAGGACGTATAGCTCCATCTCTTTCCCCCACGAAGTAAGATTAAAATAATACTGCTGTAAACGGTGGTGGCTGGCCTCCCGTGCCTAGCAATGGTTGAAAAAAAAAGGTTAAACGCTCATACAAAAATTTGCAAATTGTACCTAAATAGGTTCGATACGTACCCAGAAACGTATTGTTTTCCTTACCACTCGTAGGTTTGTAGTTGGGATTAACCGATAACGGTTGTTAAATTATAGGAAACTATTAGTAGCTATATGATACATACCGAGACTCCTCCGTGCCTCGGAAAGCACGTTAAGCCGTTGGTCCTGGCTGTCATTTGTAGATCTTTGACAGTTGTTACGGGTCGTCAGAAGCCCGAAAGTCTGACAACCAGTCTTACCAAGGGGTATCGTATTACCCAGGTGCTAGGTTGTGGAGGTCAGATAGGCAGTTGCTCCATATACAATACTGCTATTCAGCTGCATCCGGTTAGACTGGAAGCCGACCCCAAGATTGTTGGGAAAAGGCTAGGCATATGATGATATTAGTAGCTATAGGATATAGTCATATTATTACACACGATAGCCAGACCGTAACCGGTGCGGTGGAGAAAATACGCAAAAAGCTGTACTCTTTTTTTAAATCTAGTAAGAAGCGATTGTTTACCCTAGCTGTTTACCTGGCCATATCTTATCGTAAGATTAGACATTAGCAAAGTATATACAAACAACGTGCGTCCATTTTCCTGCACGTTATCTCTGTTTTGTCAGCAGATATGATGTCCTCTTCAGAGATTAAGAATATTATGTTTGTGACGTCACTTATCAGGTTATCTGGTAGGTAATTAAAGGGAATCATGACTTTAAGCTGAAGTGGAATTGTGTGGTAATCTGTACCGATTTAATCTTGTTTTCGGATAACTTAATGGAAGTAATCGGAAACGCGATCCTACGTAGAAAATCGCTCGGTTCCTATAAACAAAAAACATAAAACCCTAAACTTAACTGAAAAGAAAAAATAAACATTGAAAATTGTTTTTTGTAAGGTAGTTCAAGCTTTTAAGTTTTAATAATACCTATATTTATTTGTAATTAACTAATTTCTAGCTTTTATTTGATACCAATATTTCTGACCAACCTTCCCGTCCCTTTTCTTGGTAGTCGGGTAAAAACGAATCGTCGGGTAAAAACGAATCGTTTTACTTACTAACGGTAGGTTTTTTATTGCCAGTCTGGGAATTCAAATAGATACACAGCAAATTTTTCCTGTGATACCTAGCTAATTCCATGGGGGTCTAAAGCAAAGCTATGAGGTATTTAATTCATGATTGTTAAAGATACAAAAGTCAAAAGTTAATTTTAACCAATAATAGTCCGTAAATTATGGGCATCGTCCTTTATTCGTCGCTTTGAGTATAATCTTTCCAACCTATGAAGCAATGAATTTTAAATTTCCTTCAAAATCCTTGGATAGTGATTGAAAGCGTGTGACGTAATAAGGGTGCAGGGTGCCTACCACCACCTCATATAGCAGTATTATTTTAATCTTACTTCAGTGGGCGAAAGAGATGGAGCTATACGTCCTGTAGAGCTTCATCTCTTTCTTACACTGAAGTAATATTAAAATAATACTGCTTTATGTGATGGTAGTGAACCCCCTAGTCTTTACAACGAAACCGCCAGAACCATAGATAGGTATTGTCGTTGTGATGACTATTTTATTGGTGTCAGAAGTACTGTGAGAGGAATTTATGAAAGTGAGGTTAACTGTTTTCATGTTCTTATTTTGTATATTTTAATATTTGTTATAATTGTCTGTTTTATTTTTAAAATTTTAGTTACTGTAATTGGTTGTAACACAACCGTTGTAATTTTTTTTTTTTTTTTTGTCAATCTCTTCATAGGAATCGGGATACCCAAAAGCCGATGTTCCTTGAAGAGCATTACAAAGTAAACAATAACAAAATAGCTCCAACAACTATGTAGAAAATGTCAACTGCTTCATTATTTAAAACCTATTCCAAGAATGTACAACTATTTGGCAATAGCAGGGCGCCAAGAGTTGGCACCAACTCCCTCGTTTACGATCGTAACTCACTGACAAATTACTCGGACTAAGCTTTATTTGAACTGAACTAATTAGCTATAGCCTAATTTATATTGTGTTTCATATTTATTTGAAATCGTTATATAGTTATGGGATAAGATATATCAAAAATATAAGTACATATGCTTTGAGAGTTAAAGGACTGGAGGGAATGAAAATGATTAAAGGGAGAATAAAAATGGAAATAAGAGAGAGCCAAATAGGAACGAAATGACCTAATTTGTGATGAGCTGGTAAAGAGTACACCGTAATTGTAAAATGTAGAATGTTGGTAAGTTTTGCCTTGACCTGATTGTCCCCAAAGCATGACCTCGGGGCTGCCATAAAAGGTGTGGGGTAAATGTTGTGAAGGATGGCATGAGAGCTAATGGAGTAACGATTGAGGACGTAAAAGTTTGGCAAAAGTGAAGCAAAGTGAGCAGGATCGTGGACCCAGGACAAAGCCAGTGGGCCTAGACAACGCCACATTCTATCAGCAATAACGTAGTTAGAATACAATTTTAAGAAAAACAAAATAAAATACAAGTCAAAAGACAATAGTGGAAATCAACAAAATTACAGTATAAGCTACCCAAATGCTTATGTCAATCCTGTTGAAATCCGTTGTAGAAATTAGAATCGTTGTAGCGATTATCACCTGTCTAGGCTCTCAGGATTCATAACTCTAGGTAGAAGAAGATGCATAGAAAGATGATTTAAAGTGGAATATTAGCTAATGTGATAATCGTGGCACATACAGCGTGTAACAAAAACCCTGTCCGATCCGTAAGGGTGTTTTTAATAATCATACTGAGAGTCTATTTTTAACCGACTTCTTCAAAAAGGAGGAGGTTCTCAATTCGTCTGAATTTTTTTTTTTTTTTTTTGTATGTTTTTACGCGATTACTCCGCCAATTATGAATCGATTTTGATGATTCTTTTTTTGTTTGGTAGGTCATGCTTCCGAGGTGGTCCCATATAAAAACTTTGCTTGCGTAATTTTTGAGTTAGCTTCAATATTACGTATTTTTCCCCACTTAGTATAGATGATATCCTGTTTGACTCCTTCACTGTTATTTACATAGCAGGTAGTGGTATTCGGATTTGTGTGGGGTAGGTACCACAATTAAAAAGTGAAAAATAAAAACTTTTTACAAAAAAAAAAACAACCGACTTTTTTTTGTAATATTTGGTTTTTTCAAGTCATCATCTGCCTTTTCTTCTTCCTTCCTTCCTTTTCCCAACTATGTTGGAGTCGGCTTCCAGTCTAACCGGGTGCAGCTAAACACAAATTAAAAAAAAAAAGAAAAAAAAAGTATGGAGCCTAAATTAGACAGGGCCAGAACAAATCAACAATAAAAACTTTAATTCTTCTCTTAAATACCTAACAAAGGGCGTTACACGGCACATGGCCCCAATAAACAGTTTATTGTCAAAGTGAGCGGGCACCGGGCATTAAGCTTCAGTTTCGGCACATGTATGATGCGGGTGGAATGAACGGGGGGTCAACACACTCCACTGTCGCCGCTCTATAGTCTACGGATTATAATATACGATACGATACTGTTATGTTATTATCTCTGGTAGATACCTAGGATTCTGTAGGCGGATCACATTTTTAATAATTAATATTCGTTTAAACAAAATGTAAATTGATTTTTGTAAATGGGCGTGGTAATCGTCAAGGTTAATATTGTATTTTTATTATTCTTTATTTAATTAGGAAATTTTGTAACCGCAATGCGTATGTATGACAGTTCCAACGCACCACACTTCCACGAATTACTTTAGGACAGAATTCCTTAAGACCAAAAGAAAAGGAATTGGAAACATGAGTAGGTATTCTATTCTAAAAGATGTTCATTATTTGCTTATTTTCACTTATCATCATTATTCTGGACAATCACAGTAGGCAATAATTATGATGGAACATGGTATGTCTCATAATTTTTCATTCCCGCAGTTCTTTATTGGTATAAATTACTTGACTATTAACTAAGGATGGATCTTCCCTTATTAAATTGATCAAGTAATTAAAAGGTTTGGCTGGCCCAAAAACAAAAACATAGTAAGTAATACTTTTACATACCTATTCAAATATTTTATTATACCTACTAACATAGACTTTTAAATTAATTGAATCGACACGACTCACATAAACAAAACTAGGAAAGGTCAATTGAATTATTACGTCAATTGATATAATTGGTAGACTGTAACAAAATACGGTATTTTCATATTAGATAGGACCTACCTAGATACTAATTGTAATTAAAATAACTATTAGCTAGAATCGCTAATTAAGTAGAATTTATGTAACCTTTTCGATTGTATATTCTATAGGTCTATTGTCTATTGACAGAAGTTAACTATAGATAATAGAATCGAGTACCTATACCCTGGTTCCTTCATATGTGGCTTGTCTATGGAAGAATGGTCTGGATGACTATTTCTGATCTATTGTAAACCTGATACAATAAAAACTCATAGCATACCTAAGTAACATGAATTTCAACAAACTGTCTGAAGGAACTTGGACATCTTAGGCCGCGTGTCCACGGCAAGAAAAATCGCCGGGTCTATGCAAAAATTCTTGTCGTTTCTACTCACGACTAGCTTACACTGCGTCGGCGCTGCACAAGACAAAAATCTTGTGTGGCCGGCGATTTTTCTTGCCGTGGACACGCGGCCTTATTGTCATGAATGTGTATTTAAAAATAACTGTATTCTCCACAACAACCATAATTATAATGTATTTAATAAGATGAAAACTCTCTTTTATCGTAAGTTTATGATTTATATTTATAATCCGTGTGGATTATACCTAATAAATATATAGGTTCGCTTCTTTTCCAACTGGGACAAACAGAAATACAAACAAATTTCAATAAAAGAGGGAAACACATATGATAATCTACCAACTTCCTGTGATGTCCAAACAATATCTACAACAGCTGAAACGCATTCATCCAATTTCAATCCAAAATAAACATTTACACCTACATGTCTTTTGGGGAATATAATAATGAAATACGACACTGAATGTAGCCAGATAATTAGTTGTCCGTCTGTTCATATCACGTTCCCCCATCAGACTGACACAAAGAGTGATGAGAACCATTCTTTTCAACTTGTATTTTTGGCGCGAAGTCGTTGACTTGCCGCCATCTTTCTTTTGTCGGAAAACGAAACAAATTATGTGAAGTTGTTTTCCATTTTCGGGTATTGTTTTTGTCTAATTGCTGATCTTTGTATTCTGGTCTTATTGTCGTTTTTGATACCCAATGGTTTGTTAAGACGCTGCAGACCAAAAATCAAAGGGAAAACTGCAGACATATGGCATACAGGCTTTCAGTCAATGCTTTCAGTATACTAGTACTGAAAGCCTTTTTGATATCTAGACCAATCCATAGACAACTTTTATAGTACAAGCCGTACGCCTTATAGGATCTCCAATCGGCAATAATGACGAACTTCCATACAAAAATCGGTTAAATAGAGGATGGAAGAAACGATTTTTGAAAATGCATAGTGTTTAAATTTTAACCCCTAATGCATTTTCAAAAATCGTTTCTTAGCGGTCACCTTCGTTCTAAAAGGAGCTTTGGTGCAAAAAATCATGCTTCTAGATCTAGACCCACCGATTTACAGTCGAGAGAATGCGTTCTTGACAGATACCAGTGTCATACTAACGAGTGTTTTAGTCATTGAAGTATTTAGTCCAAATTATTTTGTTACTTGATAATGCAACACATGTACCTATGTAAGCATGTACCTACTAGGTAAGTATGACAAATTGGCCTACTTAGATAACAACAAACATTTAGCGAGGATATTATGTAGGTTACAAACATAATATTGGTTTATGTAAGCAGTAGATTTTATTCAAATCATGCTACGATGCACTCAAATAAGTAGGTTATCAGTAACATTACATTCAGCTGGTGTAATGATTCAGTTGTTTATCAACTGCATGAAATCGTTCGTTTTCCTTGTTTTATTAACGAAATCTTTCTGATTGATGTTAATCAAACAAATAATTTACGAAATTATTATCTTTTGCTTTATTTTCAAAGGTCCAACAAAGTTAGTGTTAATCGTTATTAATTACAACGCAACTATCCTACTTCCTACTATATATATAATATTATAAATGTGATATTATTAATGTGAAAGTTTGTGTGTTTGGATGTTTGTTACTCAATCACGCAAAAATTTGGCAAACAGATAGTTTATAACCTGGAATAACACATAGGATACTTTTTATCCCGATATTCCCACGGGATCGAGACTTACGCGGATGAAACCACGGGGCGCAGTTAGTCCTTTATAAAACCAAGATATAGCAATCTAAACAAAAACAGTTCCGTGACTGACTGACTGAAAGAAAAAAAAAATATTCTGCACAAACTAAACGCACATTACAAAATAAAGAATTACATTCTACATATACAAATTAGCCAAAAGCCTCGTATTTATTCATAAGAACTTATAAAAGTTTGACAACTTTTGTCTACTGCATGATGAGATGAGAGGCCAATGACAGTCTTAAACATTGACGACGAAAAAAGTTTGCAAATGACTTTTCCAAGTTTTATCGTAAGACCAGCGACCAGCACCCTACAGAAGGTTGCATGGGAAACCTGAATGACACACGCACCAGACCAGGGAGCCAAGTCTACTAATTTACAAACGTGTCAGTGGTCTCGTTTTTGACAGATTTTGTATGGCATATCTGTCAAAAACTGATCATTGAAAGGAGGCGTCACAGCAGACAGTGGAACAAGGCTGCCAATGATGATGATAATGATGACAAACAACAAAAAGAAGAAACTGAAAATAACTACATGACGAATAAAGATCCGAAGGAATTCTTGGGGGCACCAAAAAAAAAATTGAAAACGGTAGATTCAAGTTTGCAAGCAAACGAAGTCGCGACGGACAAGTACACACGGCTACACATCAAGCTATACATTTTCAGTATAAGCTGACCACGCATTATACGGAAATCCTGTATAATGCGAGATCAGCATAAACTGGAATTGTATAGCTTGATGTGTAGCCATGCGTAGGTACCAGTAGTTCATTCATTCGGATTTAGTGCCCAGAAATCAACATAAGTTTCAAGAAAGCCAAAATAACAAACAGTATATACAACATTAGTTTTTTTTTATGCTTGTTGTTTGTTTTGTTTATGAACAACTTTTCCTATGGGACAAACCTTGAAATCACGAAAAAAAAATCAGCTATTCCATACATTTTGTCGATTTAAGTGAACACAAATACATTTTGTCGATTTAAGTGAACACAAATGTATGGAACAGCTGTTTTTTTTCGCGATTGCAGGGTTGGTCCCATAGAAAAAGTTGTAAGTGTACAATGGCCCCTTTTCGGGTTCAGTAAAAACCAACCACCACCTCTAGATTACAGCAGGTAATATGCAGCCAAATCAAACAACGTAGTAGCACAGTATACCTAATACCTAACTTACTTTAGGTGTTATACTGTGGCAGTGGGAAAAACCGCTTCGTTCCTCCGGTCACGTAGTCATATTTGTTGCAACTTAGCTCGGAGTAAGTAGGTTACCATTCATGCCTTCAATATCTTTTATTTCTAAGGAAATTGCTGTTATTTCAATAATAAACGCCTTATTAGCAATATGATAAGGAAATTTTAAAATTTTAGGTTTTATTGTGAGTATGTTATTATTCCCGCGATTTACCAATTAGTCGTGGTTAGTGAGTAATGAACATAAATAAACTTAACAAATTCGTTTGTTTGAGAATTCAATCAAATAAAACTTCTTACGAAAATAATGTGGACAATATCATGAATATTCGTGAAGTCAATCACTATGATTATTAAATATTAGTCAGTAATAACAGAAAAAACGGCTCGTATAAGTGCGACTCGAACTCGCACAAGACCCAAAAGGTTCCGTACCGTATTATGATCGAGCTAAAAATGCCAAAAGAAACACGTTTCTTGTAGGGGACCCCTTTAATTTTATTATTTGTTGTTATACCAGCCGTCGTACTACACGCTCTGTGAGAACTTCAAGTGTTTCCTACCTACCTATTACAGTTCTAAATAAACAGCCCTGTGACCAATGACTATAAGTACTTACTTTAATTCTCTTCGCCTGTGACAGATGGACGGACGGACAGCGGAGCCAGGGTCCCGTTGGCACCCTTTGGGACGGAACCGTAAAAATACAGATAGCAACTCAAGTGATTACAGTACCGAGGACCGCTACACACTACACCTATCTTATCAAACAAATCAATATTTTGATAGATCTTCTTACTTCACCAATATCACCAAAGTAAACTAAGAGGCGACGGCATTGAAAAATGTGCAAAATATTTACATCACTTCCAGTAATCCAGTCATAAATAAAACAGTGGGTAAACTTTATCGATACACACATAACTTTGAACAACTGGCAAAAAATATTATTATAGTAAATAGTATTATCATTTTATTTTTCAGCCTCGCATTAATGCGCGTCGCGGTAATGCGACGCCAGCGAATTTTTAGGCCAAAAAACTTTTTACAAAAAAAAAACAACCGACTTCCGAAAAAAACACTAAGAAGTGAAAAATAACTTTAATTTCGGATGTCGGTATTTTTGCTTTTCAATTTTCGTTTTTTGCCACCGACTTCCGAAATTAAATATATAGTTATTTTTCACTTTTTATTTTTGTTTTTTTGGAAGTCGGTTGTTTTTGCACAAAGTTACCTACTTAGTTTGATGTACAGAATGCGTAGATGACGGCTTCGTGATGGGCATTTTTACACCTTCTACAATACATTATTGCTTGTTTACGAGACATCGCGTCTAGTCTCCGCTTTGATGGATTCGTGGTTTCCTATTGTATGATCAAACTTATAATAAGACAGGTAATATCAACACGATGTGTATACAGACACAAACAGAATATAATTAACGCCGACTTGTTTTGGTCGAGGGTCGAAATAATAGGAAGCTGTCGTGAAGGTCGTTTAATGAGTAAACAATTTGACCGATAGGAAGTTTTATTTAGACGTGAGATATGAGTTTTACAGAGCCTATACAACCTCAAATTGCATTTGTTTCGAAAATACTGCAGCATTAATTTTTAAATAAATATAATATACATGGTGTTAGGGTAGACACCGTTATCCTTGAAACTAGTGGTTTGGTGTCATCTATAATATACTTTTTCTATGGGACCAACCTTGAAATAGCGAAAAAAAAATCAGCTGTTCCATACATTTTGTCGATTTAAGTGAACACAAATGTATGGAACAGCTAATTTTTTTTTCGCTTTTTCAAGGTTGGTCACACCAAACCACTAGTTTCAAGGATAACGGTGTGTACCCTAACACCCAGTATTTAAGTTAACGTTGAGGATTGATGCTAGGTAAGTAGGTACTATATTTGACGAAAAGACGATTACATGAGATTTTCTCTATAGAAAAAAAAACCAAAGTTACCTCTAAACTGAACTATAAACCGCTGGTATTGGATCATGAAACTTTGCATAATAACTGAAGAAACTTTTTAAAGTTCGTTCAGTTACCTATCTTGCGTACCTCCCCTCCTACTCGTAAAGTGGTGATGTTTTTTTTTCCTCGTCTAACCTATATCGTGGGGTACCTATCGTTGGAAAGTTCGTTCAAAAATATTGTGAGTTTGTGAAAACCATTTTTTTTTATTCAGGGATCCGTTTGCGAGATAAACTTTAAAGTGCAAATTTTTGTTAGTGCCAAGTGTCCCCCCCCCTGCCAGCTAAATGGTTGGGTTTGGATATGTGGAAAAATTCACGGTTGTAGTAAACGAAATTAAGAGGAAAACTATCACCGCTACGTAGGCTCCACAAGTTACCGAGTAATAATCGACCAACTTAAATTTGCAGCTGTAAAAACATGTTCTTCCATACATTCTGTATCGGAGAACAAGTTTTTCAACTACAATGTTAAGTTTGTTTTATATAAATTCATCCCAACTGCGGAACCCTCCATTGTGCATGGTACGACATGCACTTGTTTTTACCCGACTATGGCGAAGAAAAAAGGAGGGTTATGATTTTGACCGGTATGTATGTATGTATGTTCATCTGTTCCCTCATATCTTCTAAACGACTCGTCACAATTTGATAAATGAGGTATCGTTGGAAGCGTCTTGATCGTCCGCTGGTTATAGGCTATGTGACGTCAAATTAAATTAAAAATGGCGCCCTCTAGAGGACACAAAGTCAGGAACTAAAAACAAAAAAAGTTTAGTCGTACCATGTTGGGTATCAAATGAAAAAGCTTAATGAGCACATTTCAAAAAATTTATATATAAATATATTATAAAACCAAAAGAAAAAAAATAATTAAAGTAATAAAAACTAAAACCCAACTACGACTAAAAAGGTATAAACAAGACACCACAGAAGACAAATTAAAAATCCGGAGTCACACGTAATCTGTTCGATTTATGCCCTAACACGTGTGACTCCGGATTTTTAATTTGTCTGTCTGTGGTGTCTTGTTTATACCTTTTTAGTCGTAGTTGGGTTTTAGTTTTTATTACTTTAATTTGTTATAATTTCTCCGATCGAGTTTGACATACGGGCTTTACTTTTAAAACCCAATATCATTACCAGGTGCTTCCGCTTCAGAACCTTGAGGAGGCTCCTGCAGATCGGAATGCGGGTTGAGCACCTGCCAGAGAATTTACATTGTCAATATACACATTACCATACATAATGCTGCCATAGTGCCAGCGTTTTGAGCTGCCTACCTATTAGACAAAGGCACTGACTATAGTCCTAGAAGAGCTAGAATAGGTGACCTCTTTTCCATCAAGAAATCCAAGGCACTGCAATTACAGAACCGTCTTCCCTGCAAGGTGATTATGGGAATATCACCTCGCGATATACAGGATTGCCCGTGTGGCGGTACATGCGAACTACGCCTCGAAGATATGACGTCACACAAAAATCCTGACGTCACATAAATCCCGCATCGAGCAATTAAAGTTTACCGTGCAGTGGACATATATACAAGAACCCAACATCAATCGTTGGGCAGTTGCCCGCCGACACAACACCCTATGGACCCTTCTATGGAGTATGAGTGAACTTTACACCCTGTTCCTCATACCCCTGAACCCATAATCTGAAAAGAATTTTGTCGAAGTAAAATGTTTCCTTTCCTTTGAGCTAAGTTTCCTCAGCGCTGAACATATATTGGGGTTTTCCAGAAAGACATTGGCGAGAGGCTTCTAAAAATCGTTTTGGCACACCGTAAATTGGCAAACCTGTAGGTATGTGATGATTGAGAGGCCTCCGCTTTACTTCTATTCAGCAACCTAATTGCGTAACACACTTTCAATCCCAATCTGAATAATTTTGAAGGATATTGCTAATCCATTACTTCATAATTATGTTCGATAAAATTGTCTGCTGAAAAACGCAATGAATGTTGTTGAACTGTCAAAATGAAAGCCATTGCTACTGTTTGTGTGTAACGCAATTACCCCTGTTCAGATTTCTGATGGAAAAACCGAACAACACTTAATTAGCACTTTGATTTTTTCTATCTGAAATGAAACGAATAAGCGACTATTATTTTGAGATTGCAGAAAATCTTTTCCATTCATTCAATAACAAAGTCCCTCAGATATACACACGTTTTTCCTCAACCCATTCATGGATTGAAAAATCTTCCATGTAACAATTAGTTTCTTTATTAGTATTACTATTTCATCATAATTCAATGTCGTGGTGGGCGTGTCCACGTGCACACACACGTACGTGCTAGCTCGCACGTCTCTTTGTCCGCGCGAACAAAGAGGCTCGATCGTTTTAATAAACTGTTAAAACATTCGCTATTTGAAACGACTATTATTTTATTAGGTTTTTGCATGGAATTAAATAAGTTTTTTTCTTTTACCTACGTATTTTATGAGCGCCTAATCAGTGATAATATTGTGGAATATTTTAACATAATAATGATTAGTAGATATACTTAATTTAATAAAACTTTTATTTCAGACAACTAGCTTTTGCCCGCGGCTTCGCCCGCGTGGATGTCGGAAATTATCCCACGGGAATGTGCTACCGGGATAAAAGTATCCTATGTCCCATAACCCACGTGGTCTGTCTAGGCGACCTAGGCGTTACGGCGTAAACGTAACAGACATGAGACAGCCAGTAACTTTATATATTAGTGGTAGTCCATATCTATATTGTGGTGATAGTGTGGATAGTATGGACAGAAGTATGAAACTGTCGGAAAGATTAATGAAAAAATATTGTATAAAGATTAATGAAAAAACTATGGCAATGGCATATTGTATGGACGATGGAAACTAAGGCGAAAGCTTTGGGGGAGCCTGCGATATTTAAATTTTCTTATGGTTTTTGCTTTTTACAGGTCAGTATCAAGTTTTATGTTGATCTAAATAATGAGTCGCAGTTGTTTCAAATATTTATTTATCTAATCTAACTAATATTGCAGGAGTTGTATTCCTGTATCTAATGGTTATTATTCTGTAAAGCTACTATTTGCTACGATCGCGAATCATATTTTAATCATATTGACATTCGAAACTTACCCATTAAACGATTTAAAAGCTGTATTAAAACCAAACTTTGTAAAAAAGGGTACCTACTATACAATTTCAGATTATTTAGAAGACAAAAAGCATGGGATTGAGCTGCTCGCTCTGCTAACATTTTGTCATTTTGGCATTGTGAAATTTTGAATAAGTGAAAATCATCAAAACATACCTACCAGTTTTATATACAAATTCACATTATTGAATATTATATGTAGGATATTGACAAAATGACATGATTGCTTTGTAAATTATTGTATTATTGTGAATGTGAGGACTATGTGGATGTTTATTTTGTTTTTATTCTTATATTTTTTCGTTCTCAGTTAGTTTTAACAATGGTCTGGCAATTTGAGAACTTTATGCGGCCTACACAAATGTCCTTTCTTTGGTATTGTTCGTCGAGTCGTTGAGCTCCTTAAGTTCTGAGCTGAGCTCCACTATTACTGACAAATGCTTGCAGTGACAGGACAGGTTCACTCAAATCTGTGTGGTTCATTCCTCAAAAGACCATTTCAGACTCTAATCTACATGGCCCTCATAGGGCCTGACCAATATGCCAATATCTGACCTAGGTATGTCCGGACTTTAAAAGAGACTGAGTTTGTTTCGGCCTTTCTTCTCAGAGTAGTCAGATAGGAAACGCCGACCTCATCTAGCTTAATTTTTTTTTTTTTTGATATTATTACGACGTGTAAAAGTGATTCCAATAACCTATTTACAGAATAAACAATTTCATTTTAACATACAACCTGCCTGACACTGACTTGCAAATTGCAAAAAACTTAAGATTTGAATTTCGCGGGCTACCGGCGCATCCCCCTTAAGAAAATCGCATCATTTGCACAACGCCATCTATCGAGTAAGTACTCACTGGTAAACTCAAACTCTTCGTTCCAAGTCAAGAGCCAAGTAGTAATAACTTTTGATTGAGTGGACAGATTCTCAAGATACGGACTATGACTATATTCTCAATCCCTTAACGCTCTTGAAGAGAGTCCGTTTTTGCAACTGCACGCAACTGCACATGTAAGTTGGTCGATTAAAAGTTTTTGAGCTAAGTCGCGGACAGACAGACAGACAGACGGACATGGCGAAACTATAAAGCTTCCTTGTTGACTACGGAACTCTAAAAATGATAGGTTTCCCATAAAAACTTTCATCCCCTATATCCCCCCCCCCCCTTAAATTTGTTTTTGAGAAAATAATTGCCTATGTTCTTCGCTGGGATGCCATCTATCTCTTTACCAAATGTTATCGAGATCCGTTCAGTGGATCAGGCGTGAAAAGGTAACATACAGAATTACAGACGGACAGACAGACAGAGTTACTATCGAAATTATACTTTTAAGCATCGATTAGTATGGATTATGTGTTCAATTCAAAATGAGCCAAATACTCGATAATTATGAATTCGGCGAAAGTCATTCTTCTACGGAGACTCTTAACACCGCGATTCAGAAAATGACGTTAAATGAACAACGCCATCTATCGAGCACGAAGTGATACTGTCAATATATTTGGGAAAACGTTCGAACACTCTGTAAGCTATGTAGAAAAGACGTAGGGTTCCATGACTGACTTGACCTGACTTGACCTGACTTGACCTGACTTGACCTGACTTGACCTGACTTGACCTGACTTGACCTGACTTGACCTGACTTGACCTGACTTGACCTGACTTGACCTGACTTGACCTGACTTGACCTGACTTGACCTGACTTGACCTGACTTGACCTGACTTGACCTGACTTGACCTGACTTGACCTAACTTGATTTGGATTGAGTTGAGTTAACCTTGAGCAGGTATATTTTATCGCAGCAGGTACATTGGTAGTTGAAAGAAAAGTAGATTACGTACCTTGCTAAAGTGAGTAATTAATGCACTCGTGTTAATTTAGTAAGCGCATTCGTGCCTTAATTACTCACTTTTTGCTCGATGTAAGAATCTACAATTTTTAAGAAATTAAAATTTATCATCATTTTTTCATGATTAATATTTGTATCATGATTTAAAAGATAGATGATGATTAAAGTTTAGATTGGGTAAATTCACAATGTATCGCGTTATGTTTCCGCGCGAAGTACGTGAACATATGATGATTATGATCGTGTGTTACACACGTTCTCACAAACCTACCTGATTTTACGCTAGTGTCATTTTGCGACAATAGATGTCGTTACGTGTATCTACATTACGTACCTAATGAAAATTTCTTCTTGAATACTTTAAACTCTTATATCTTTTGATATTTTGAAGCGATTGCGATGAAACAAAGACTAAATGAAACATCGAGTTACACACAATATTTGAGTTTATAAGTTAATCATATTGATTTCGTACTTTTTATGTGATACTGGAACAATCAAACAAACGAACAGACAAACAGACAAACAGACAAACAGACAAAAATTCCAAAAATGGTAGAAATGGCATCTGTTGGTTATTCTTGGACACTCCACCTACGTTTTTTTTTTTTTTTTGCATTGTACAGAAACGCCTCGTCTACAGATTTATTATATGTATAGATTAATTTACAGTCCATAATAGTTAAATTTTAAATTAGGAGCAGTGGTGGGGCCCAGTGGTAACGACTTGTAGGTCGTAGGTTCGAACCCCGACAGGCGCTTTACTTTGTGTAAATTATTTCATCGCCACTGCTCTCAAAACGGTGAAGGAAAACATCGTGAGGAAACCGGCATGTCCTAGAACCAAAAATTCGAAGACATGTGACATCTACCAACCCGCACTGGGCCCGCGTGGTGTTACGGCCCGCTCCCTCTCACAGAGAGGCCTGTGTCCCAGCAGTGGGAACGTTATAGGCTGATTATGATTATGATTGTGATGATGAATAGTAAAATTTAAGAATAATATCATAATAAAGCCGTACATAACAATTTAACAGATTACTGATTATTTGTATGAACTAAGCACTGTTTCGGCCGACAATTTTCAGTAGCACGTCTGATTTTCTACGCCATTTTTATTGAAAATTATACGTAGGTACATTATTATTACTCATAATTATAATTAGGTACGTACCTACCTTAATTCACAAAGGTTTGTTGGTCATATCAAAGTACAAAACCTCTTTGTATAAATTGTATGTTCTATTGTAATAATATACGTACCTACTACATAATAATAAGTATAACGTATATAGTAGGAAGCGCCATTTGTTGCTCGCTCTGTTTCGTCACGGTTTGTTAGTTTTGTATCTAAGAGCCTCAGACCAAATAAAAAACCAAGACAGAGCGCTGCGAACAATACAGTGAAGCATGCCGAAACTACACCTCCGCTCTGTGCATACACGCTCACACGCACACATTTACCATCAAACTACACCTCACTAAGTGCACACATGTTTATGATACCGGCCTCACGTCACTGTTGACAGCGCTGTCTTGGTTTTTTATTTGGTCTGAGCTGGTAAGTCGGTAAGAGACGGTTCAGGCTGCGTATAAGTCGTAGTAGTAGTAACGTTTTGTTAAATCTAAAATCTTAATTATAAAATTTTAATGGTTTGGTTACAAAAAAAATAGATTTAGGACTTTATCTAATAGAGCCCTACGCTGTAGGTAACTTTTTACTATGAGGCTGAAAACTGAAAAGTTGAAAAACTTTTTACAAAAAAAAAAACCTTTTTTGGAAGTCGGTTTTTTTTTTTAATAAAAAGTTTTTATTTTTCACTTTTTAGTTGTGGTACCTACCCCACATAAATTCTAATACCACTAACTGATGTAAATAACAGTGAAGGAGTAAATGAAAACATCGTCTAGATAAACTAAGTGGGAAAAATACGTAATATTGAAGCTAACTCAAAAACTACACAAGCAAAGTTAATAAAATTTATATGGGACCACCTCGGAAACATACCATACAAAAAAAGAATCATCAAAATCGATTCATAATTGGCGGAGAAATCGAGTAACAAACATACAAAAAGAACACAGACGAATTGAGAACCTCCATCCTCCTTTTTGAAGAAGTCGGTTAATAATATAGGTAACTCTAACTCATTTGTCTTGACTAACAAAACAATTGTTTACTGTGGAAAATTGATAGCCTTTAATTACTTCCTCTTACAATTTCAGGAAAATTTTACCTTATTGGAAAACCCAAATTAGTTTTACTTCAAAATTTCAGTTTCATACTAAACACAATAGAATAGACCTTTACCTATACTCGCGACAATCTAAGAAGTCCGTTTTGACGTTTCGTTCTCGTACACGTCATAAAACGTTATGCCTCGAGAATCAGTTTTAAGCAATGTAGATAAGTCGTCGATTACAAACTCTAAGTATATTTAATCGATATGTCTCGAGAATCAGTATAGAACAAACTATTTTTTTTTCATCGCTACACAAAGGATTTTTATAGCTGTCAAAACGGACAATCTTAGATTGTCGCGAGACTAGGTACGTATTTTCATGAACACAGAAGACATATCTTTCACCAAAACCTCAAATTAAAGAAAATCTTTTGGCTCAACTTGTCACAGCAGCAGTGGTAGCCCAGTGGTAATGTCCGCGACTTATGAGTTGAAGATTCGATCCCAGTCAGGCGCTTTACTTTGTGTAAATAATTTCATCACCACTGTGGCCCTAAACCGGCCACATTAGCAATTCCTCTAAAACCAGGGGGCCTAAACCGGCCACATTAGCAATTCCTCTAAAACCAGTGGGCCTATGCCGGCCACATTAGCAATTCCTCTAAAACCAGGGGCCATAAACCGGCCACATTAGCAATTCCTCTAAAACCAGGTGGCCTAAACCGGCCACATTAGCAATTCCTCTAAAACCAGTTCATTTCCTGAATCCCAACTGTCATTACCAATTCCTCTAATTTGACATAAAAGCAATTCATTATTTTTTTGGACCATTTTACGAATCTCCATAGAAAACTGTCAAACAGATGAATTATTTCGTAATATGAATTACACGCAGATCATATTATGAATTGTCAGTTTGTGACATTTTACGATGATTCATAATATTTTCATATTATGATTCTGCTAAAGTGACCGTTTTAAGCCCACTGCTCTCAAAACGGTGAAGGAAAACACCGTGAGGAAACCAGCATGTCCTAAAGCCAAAAATTCGAAGACATGTGACATCTACCAACCCGCACTGGGCCCGCGTGGTGGATTACGGACCGCTCCCTCTCACAGAGAGGAGGCCTGTGTCCCAGCAGTGGGAACGTTATATGCTGATTATGCTTATGCTTGTTATGGCAATGTAATTTGCACCAAACATTATTTCACGAAGGTTTTCAACTCCAAATGCGATTTTAATAAAAAAAGCTATAAAATTATTATTTTATTAATTTTATTGCTTGTACTGGCGCGATGCGACAGCGCGACGCGACTCTAACAAATCAATTTAAAGAAAACTTCACGATATAACAATTACCGGTGTCGCATCGCGCCAGTCTGCACGATGCTTTATGCAACAAGCACCTACATATTTATTTAAACAAAGCATTTCCTGCGGTGTTTCCCGCGGCCCATGTAGGTACTTTTAAAGTACAAACAAGGTATTGCGCTGTGCACATCGAGTACCTACCTCGTGCCTACTCCAACACCTGCAATGCTCTTGAGCAATCGTTATGATATTACGATAAGATTAGCAGTTAATAGTAACATACTTCAAACTAATACGGAGTTGACGTAGGAAATAGTTATAATAACAAACTGTTTTGAAAAGTTAAGTTGATGATTCATTTATACTTTGATACGGTGAAGGATTGAGGCGAAACTAAACATAATATCACTCCTGTACTCCCCGAAGTGTTAAGCAGAGGTGTATAGTACACCCACATTTCGCCAATTATGTTTTAAGTCCCATGTAATAGGGGCAGAACCTATTGCCATCAACCGGGGAACAAACGGGCTTCTACTGAGAAATTCTAGATGGAAAAACTCAATAACTCTTTGCCCGACCCGGGAATCGAACCCAAGACCTTCTTGCCGCTCAGCAGTAGCGCTTGAACCACTGGACCAATGAGGCAAAACCAAACTATGTAGGTATTCTATACTAATATTATTATGTGAAAGTAACTCTGTCTGTTTGTTACCTTTTTACGTCTTCATGGCTGAACGGATTTCGAAGAAAGGCAAAAGATAGTCTTATTAACAAATAAATATTATTGTGTCTATTTGTAATGTCAAAATAACAACTTTTTAATAAATGCATAAGATAGTTTATACGGTACCTACTTGTATTTTTTTTTTTTTGTCTATCTTTCTGTTTGTTCCGGCTAATCTCCGAAACGGCGGAACTTTCCCTGGCAGATGCCTGATGTTAAAAGGAATAACTACTTTTATAGTAGAAAAATGATTAGGTTGATAGGGTCCACAATATAACACAGGTAAAACAAATAGTGAAGAAATGCATAAGTTTATTTTATCCTTATCAAACTTCCCGTTAAGTTGTCAATATTATAACAATAAATGTTGAATTTACATTAAACGTAACATAACATCACGCCAGCACTCCCCGCAGGGTTGGGCAGAGGTGTTCGTTACACCCACATTTTACTATTAAGGCTCTATTTACATTACCTCGGAATGGATGAGAATTTGTAGAACGAAATAGTACAAAGCATAATGAACATTATGTCAATAGTGTAACGTACAAACTAGATACTAGCTGCTGCGGGTATTCTCAAGAATGCGCGAGAATTCTCCGGAAGATACGCGACCTTTTCCAGGCTCATAGCTAGTTTGTACTTTACCCGATTGACATAAAGTTCAATATGCTTTGTAATGTAATGTAGTTGGTGGTATGAAATATGAAATTGAATTAAAATAACTGCCAGCATCTGCATCACACTGCTTTAAAACCGAGCTTGTTTTGCAATTGAGCTTTTTACTTGCAGCTGGTTCTTCCATTTTTTTATTTGTATTCTGTGGTTTTTGCTACTTTCATCGAGGTAAAACCGCAGGCCACAGCTGGTCCACAATAAATTGCAGCCATTAAATTATAAACTCCTTAAAGGAAGCTTGGTACTGGAAGGTATAAATAAATGTGACTACAATGAAACAGCAGTGGGTGCGGGTGCAGTTGCGAACAAGAGTGGAAAGTGTGCCAGGACTATAACGGGGAGCTTCCGTGCTTGCACAACTTGTGAAATCCATAGAAAGTGGCCGCGACTGTACAAAACGGCTTTTATATCGCACTACTTTATTTTATTGTGTCCACTCCTTTATACAGGCTGTTTTAAAGGAAAACTACGGTCACATAGTGCTCAGAGGAGAAGTTTATAACATAACATCACCCGTATTCCCCGAAGCATTAGGCAGAGGTGCCCAAGGGCGAATCCAGGATTTATATCTGGGAGGGGCACATGGGCCAAACAGTTAAAACGTGTCTCCCATATCGTGTGTCGCTGTTTTTGGAATTAATTAATCTTCAATGAAGATATTATGGGCGGACTACCTACTTCGTCAGCGTTCATCATTGATGCAATGTCTTTATAGATTATGGATTCAGGATTTCAGACCAGTCCATGCAGATGAATGGGGGGGCACGTGCCCCTATACCCCCCTGGATCCGCCCTTGGAGGTGCCTATAGTACACCCACATTTCGCCAGTTATGTTTAAGTTCCTTGTAATAGGGAGTGAGACTATATTGCTATCAACCGGCCACCGGACACAAATCCATTAGAACTTTTGTTGACTGGTAGAAAATGCCTATGGCATTAAGTCCGCCTCTGTACATTTGTGTGCTTAAAGTATTAAATAAATAAATAAATCCATCTGCTACTGAGAATATCCAGATGGAATATATTAGGACCTCATGTTGCAGTAATGGCGCTTGCGACCACCAGCCAGGTCAAAAAATGGCGGACCGCGGTCCACATCCGACCTAATTTGTGCGGCCCTAATAAACAGTCAATATTACTAAAAATTCTAAAAACAGGTTTTTTTTAATTTTTATTGATTAATTTAATTTAGCCCGCGCTTTGTTTTCAGACTGAAATTTCAAAGAAAATTAATATTATTAAGTAAGTATTCTTGATATTAACAAACTTTTTATTTTTGTTTATAACTTACTTAATTAAAAAAAAAAAATACTCAGGTTTATTTTCGTTTTGTTTCTTACTTGATATTTTTAATCATATAAAAAATTATATTACTATTTAATTTTTCTAGTGATCTTCTACCAAACGGACAGCGAAGATCATATATTAAAAACGGGCCCCCAATGAATCTAATTGGTGATCCCTGCACTAGACCAATGAAGGAGTCAAAATAAATAATCCCTCATATTACGGTTAAGTTTCTATAACTAACACGTCGCTGCTTTAACTGCACCTCATTAATTACCTAATTGTAAGCGGCTGCAGCCGTTAATTAGGTCATTTAAACACTGTCAATTTGAACACTTTAACGCCATTAAGGTATTAATTTATTTATCGAGTGTAATTTTTTAAATAAGTTATTGTGTGGTAAGACATCAGCAGCTGGTAAAAACAATGGAAAACTTGAAGAACAAATTATATCATAAGTGTATTTTAAATACATAGTTAGGTACCCCTATTTGAAAAAGTTTTTAAATAGGTATTGGAAACAATAATAATAGGAGGTTACTCTCTCAGGATATCTACCGGTAGGTCCCGATTCTACTCCCGATACCGATGGGCTATTAATTTTTGTATTTTAAAATGTGTTTTTACAAATATATTTTAAAATTTAATTTACTATTTGTATTTAAAATGTAATAGAGCAAATAATAAAATGTACAGGATTGTTACTTACATTATTTAAATGTGACACTGGATCCCGCACTAGGATACTCTGTCTCAGGATCTATACTCCATTTGAAATACGATTAGACGTACAGATAAGCCTTTTTTACATTCCGTTCAACCGATTTTGAATTCTATTGCGTTGGTGGCATGACAAATGGCAGCCGCAGTAGATAGTTGGTATTGTGTAACTTTTTTTGCTTTTAATGCTATCCTTATGTCTACGATATAGAAGTCAAAATCGGTTGAACGTACTGTAAAAGGGTTTGTTTTAATGTCTAATCTTATTTCATGTGGGGTATAGTCTCTTTCGACAGATATAGGTACAGGAAATTTAAATTCATTCTGTATAGTATCGAATCATAGGGTTCCAAATGCAACGGTTTAGGTACTTCAGACTAAAGACTAAAGAAGTAACTATGATTTAATTTCACCCCGTGAAGTGCATAAGTACCTAGAGTAGATATTGAACAATGGCTATATGCTAACAGGAATCTATAGAATGTCAATCATCGCCAGATAGGCTTACCTATTGATCAACTTTAACCTAATAACAAAAGCCTGGTGATTAGGTAACTTTTTAATCTGCAAGTCACTTCTGCAGTCTGCTATTAGTATTCAGCCTTATCGTCGTCCTGGGGCGTAACGTAACAATGTAAGTTATCCAATTTGAAGAGAAAAAATACCGAGGTAATTTTGACAGACGGTTTGTTTTGTTTTTATTAAAAGATGGATCAAGATTATTCAAGACGATGTGTAGTAAATATCATTTGGCGGTTTGAGAGCTTTTTAGTGTAGCTGGCCGTTTTTTCTAAAGTTTGTCTTACGATTAAAAACTCGGCCCGTAGATAATTATAGTTTAGAATGAATTCAAAACGATATTCCAGATGAAGATCTTGCGTCAGAGACAATTTTTCTCTAGTAAGTAGCTATACTTATGTATTTTTCTGTTACGAAAATAAAAGGCGTAGGCAGTAAATCTATTAAATTGCATAATCTATTTATTATTAGACAGTTTGGAGACGCTACACAATGGTGCAATGAATCTACCTGATTTATAGTCTGCGGGCCGACGGTAGAGTCACCATCATTTCTGATTTTACAGGACATTTCTTGTTCTGTCATTTATACAGGTTGACAGATGTTGACATAGTTTTTGTGGCGTTATTTATTTATTCTGATTTAAAATAAAATATTTTTAAATAAATAGATACCAAAGTGCGTTTTATTTTATGTTGTACGTACAATAGAAATACAGATCACAGATTTAAATGTTGTTTTGTACATTTTATGTGGAGCCTCGTGTATAATTTTATCAACTTGTTGCTTGACAGGATGTCAGTAGCACAAGGTCAGATTACGACCGTCACGGCCGTGATTCAGAAAGGGATGCCAGAGACATCCGCTGCTGGCACTGCTCTATATCCGTATGAGCTAGATACCCAACAGCTGATAATGCTTTACATGTTTGCCAATACGCGAAAGATGTTATAATATTAATTGATTTTTCTGGCATACTTCCAATCTCGGGTTAAAGTAATTAGTTTTTTCTACCAAATGCTTCTGATATTTAACAGGCTTTCTCCAATAAACAACAGGAACAGTCTACAAAATAATCACGCATGGTAGCTACACGCATCACGGCACGTGCGGTGGTTGGAGGCTCGCCAACCGATTTCCGAACGTTATCGAATATTAGCCCAGCAGAGGGCGCACCTGCGCGCACTACATGTCGCCGAGTTGAAGGTGACCCGCAGGTTAAAATTAAAAGCCAACGGGGTCTTTCGAAGAAATTGCCTCCGCCACCAGCCAAATGCCCAATTTCCTTTAAATGTCACTAGAAATACAATCGGCTTTGATAAATAAAAGGTCGCACAAATTGGCAGCAATTTAGCGTTTAGTTGTCACATAAAATTCGATACTTACTTGATTTCTTAGAAACACGTAGCTCGCTTACCGATAAATTATTTAGGAACATTTCCCAACTCGTTTAGATATTTTAGCAAATAGTTATATTGAACCAAACAATAGCTCGGTGCCACTTGAAACCATTTAACAAAACACTTCTTGGAACCCAATTAACAGTATTCCTGCATTGACATTGTCCTCGTTGTAACATTATAATATCCTTGCAATGAACAGACAATAGATTTCGACTATTTTTCTTTTCTTTTACGTGAGTCAGAAGCGTTGCCGAGGGCAAACGACCGCACACGGTGTTTTCTTTGGAACTTTTCCAATATTTAAAAAGCTTTGCAACGAAAATCGACATTTATTTAGTTCACAGACATAAAAATGCGTTTGCGATTATCATATGCAGAACTGACTTACTGAGATGGATTGTATTCCTGTCGATGAAAGGAAAACTGGGAAACTCTTTACTACAGGCACATTCCAGAATTACATACGTCATCATCATCAACATCAGCCTACAGCAAACCACTACTGGACATAAGCCTTTAAAATTGCACGTCATTAATTTGCGGTATCCACTCGAGAACACGTCTACCCCAACTGTCATCGGTTCTACGGCTAATATGGCCGGCCCATTGCCACTTCAGCTTGCGTATTTTATGAGCTTTGTCGAAAACTTTGGTTCTCTGCCGGATCACCTCGTTCCGGATTCTATGCCTAATTACATACCTAATTATTTATATGAAATAGGTCTCCAATTCTCCATCCTGTGTCTGAATATAATGTCATTTTACAATAATCATAAACGTCTTTCAAGAGATATAAATTTTAATAAAATGTCATAATAATATGTCCAACTTGCGACTGCGAGGTCTGCCAATTCTGTGTTACTTACTGTTTATAGGACCATTAAATGCTTGAATAAATGACTAGTTCATTATCAGAATTATCATGAGGAAACCGGCAAGTCCTAGAGCATTCGAAGACATATTAATGTGACTTCTACCAATCAACACTGGGCCCGCGTGGTAGATTACAGCCCACTCTCTCTAGAAAAAAGGAGGCCTGTGTCCCGGCAGTGGAAACATTATAGACTGATTATGCTATACCTACTACATCGACAGGTCGGTAATAGATATATGACTAGATCAGCCAGAAAAGTCGTGATCTTATTCATTTTAGATTTTGGGGGCGTGTTTGTGTACGCAGAAGAGAACAGCGAAATCACGCTTCAAGCAAATGCATTACAGAAAATGCGCAATTAATAATAAATAGTTTTGTGACATGAACATTTTTGTTGATATTAACTCAACATAAAATATTGATGTTTCAACACGCTCGCATGTTATTTTCGGCGAACAAAATGAAAAGGCAAACGCAGCGCAATCAGTCAACATGCTCGTCGTATGAAAAACATCGAATCATAAATATATAAGTGTTTTAACAACAGCCAGTATAAACACGGGGATGTTAGTAAATATTGCGATGTTTTAACGAGAACAATGCGTAGGCCTCAGTGGCTAATGTTCATGTTAACAGCATACTGACCCATATAATAAGTGACCGTGATTTGCCGCCCCCGGAACTGAACGTACCTAATGTTTTTAGGTTTTTACTGCCTAGTTGGGAACATTCTGGACATAGTCATTATATAATTGAACTTCTCAACCTTGCATTGCATGTATGGCATGGCTGGGAAAGTAATCAGTTTAGTTTTAATTACAGTAGCTGTCATCAAGCAATTTTTTCAACTCTTGCTGCCTCCATTTAAAAATGTATTGGAAATACATCATGTAATTTATTACAGCTATAGTGCCGCCCACTGATAATCCCAACGAGGAGGTGACGCAGTAGCGTGTTTTTTTTTTAATTCATATTTTTCGTATTGGCCAATCGTGTTCGTCTCAAGGCTTCCCAGTCGTATGGTGTTTTTGCCACAAAAATCGGACATCCGGACGGTGAAATATCATTGGCATCGATTCGGTTGACCTTCGTTTTGTTTCATAACACGAATATCGACTCATTGACTAATAAATAAAGTCTTAATTCGTTCATTCACCGGAATAGGTGGTAACAAGCATATACATAGTTATCAGTTTATATTATGTTTGATATAAAATTACACTTCTGTCGAGTTTATCCGTTGTTTACATTTAAGAAAATTACTGTTGATCTTCACAAAATGTATTGTGGTGACAAAATGTTTAGGTAGTAATTTAATGTTGCTTGTTTTTTTTTACAATATTTACATGAACATTACAAAATTCGTAGAATGAGTATTTTGATTTTTGAAAGAGGTGTGTTCTTCGAAACGAAATTAAAAATATTTTTCTCAAAATTCCAATATTCATGAGGGAACAAGAGATGAGCGCATAATCTTGACACCTCTTTCCGGTTCCTGTTAATGCTATTAACAGGTGTAGTGTCTCTAGGAAATACGTTCTCAGATTAGATAAATAGATCGTTAATATGACAGTGATTTGCTATGGAGTAACAAAATCTACCTATTCCATCATGTAACAACTACAGCTGTTGATATCCTTCCTCAATGTCAAATTACAGTATACGTACTTACAATGTTATGTATTTTCCTGCTTCGATTGCTCATTACATTGTGTCGTTACTATGTTATGTAATAGCATTTGTTGTTTGCTTCTTTGTCATTATTTATTTACATAATTTGAATGTGCCATATCATTGTTTTTGTTTTGCATTTTTGTTAATGTATACTGCAGCATTATGTTTGAATTGGCGCTGCTTTGAACTTTGTCTTATTGAAACTAGAAAGAAATGCCTCAAATATCGTATGGGTGTATAGATTTCGGGTCAGTTCGTTTATTAAAAATGTATGATTTATTAGGGAATAGCTTAGTGATCGACGGGGAATAGAAATGAAATCAAGGAATAAATGGTATAATAATCTTCATAATTTATTTTCTCTTTCAATTTTATCATACAATATGATACTTCGTATAAAACAATATTCTTTGTTAAATTCATAGAAATATATTATTTTAGTATAACTGTTTCCATATCTTTTATAAACTTACAAATTACTGTTAACATTCTGACGAATTCTTTTGTATAAAAATAATACAAATGGGCATCGGGTGCGTTGTTTACAGTTTACAGAACAACTCTCTTTGAGTTCTCATTACCACGCCACCTTCGCCGTATATAGTCTATATAACAATTCAACTTGTTAATTGGTATTATATTAACTTACAATAACCTATAGAAGACAATGGTACAGAATAATTTACTGTAGCACATTAATGGTAACAAAAACAATTAAAAACATAGGTATAGGCTTTAGTTTACAAAGCGTAGGCACTCGAGATTGCTACTTCATCCTAAAAGATAAACATTCTCACTAATAAATACTTCCATCACACATTCACTCGCATCGTTCACAATTTCACATGTCAAACATTTGCTCATTACGAATCACTTGTATACGTCCACAACTAATATTTTAAATCGGACGGCTTCGCATTAATAAAGTCACGTCCTCTACAGAGCACCGGGTCAGTTCCGAGAATCATCTTTCAAAAAGGAGAAAATTATTTGCGCGATCCACGCTCTCGCCCAGACGTACAAGGCACTCCTTACTTGCATTCGATCAGTCTCCCACACAAGCACTTAATTTGTCTCGAAACAATCAAGCGAAGCGAACAAAGACGTTCCAATCCACGGCGGCGTTAAAACGCTATTGTCGCGTTTAAAAAGTTAACCTTGTGCAACAAAACGTGATTCGGAACGTCCGAGTGTTGAACACATGGCCGCCATTCCGCGAGGGCGGCGCAGGCGGAATTTTAATTAGCAGAACATCCGCTCGTGACTCGGCCTGATGCGCCGTTGCCACTCTACGCTACACTATCTCTTTCACACCGGCTGTGTTTCGTACCTGTCACAACACAGAGGCGACGTGCGTCTCCGTCTAAATCGCAATAAATAACGTCCGAAATGTAAACTAATTATTATAATAAGATTCTACTGGACAGAAAAAATACACACAATGGCCGGGACACAATGAACAATGGAAATCCCCGATTCAGCGAGGCAAGCGCGGCAACATCGCTGAAACGGGAAATTCGCCGTAAAACTGGCAACGCCGCCTCAACCTCGTTCAGTCAGTCTGCAAACGAATGACGTCGCACGATTATCCTTTCTAGTTTCTACACTATTCTAAATGAGACAACGCAATACTGATTTAAGGAAAACATTAGTTCTGCAACTTACAATGAAAGCTAAAGCTTTTGCAGTTGTGACTCGCACTAAGTACATCCCTCGCTAAGTGGACCGTCCATAACATAACCGTTTCACAAACAACAAACGTCCTGGAATCAGCTCACCCGAGCGGAGGTTCTGCCTGCACACATCACTGGCAACCTAATCTCTCAAACTTAACGATACATCCACAGCATCCTTAACGTAGCGTCAACACCTTATACACTAGTGTTCATTAACTATATATTACACAGTAAAATTAAGATCACAAATCGCTTTGTATGCTGCGTCCTACCGGGCGCGACTAGCATGGAATGTGGTGGAGCGGCGGCGACGGCACGATCAGAAGTGCGAGTCGATGTGGCAGCCGCCGTTGGCGTGCTCCAGCACCTGCTCCTTGAGCCGGTGCACGTGCTCCTTTAGCTTCACCACCATCTGCGCCAGCTCCACGTTCTCGCCCTTCAGGATCTTCACCTTATCCTCCAACTTGGAGATGCGCTCCAGCTTGCGCCGTCTGCACTTGGATGCAGCCACTCGATTTCTTTGCCTTTTGCGTTCCAATTTGATTCTTTCTTGAGTATCCATGTCTATGGGAGACAGGGGTGGCGAACTTGCAGCACTGGGCACTGTTTGAGGTTCGTCCTTGACCACCGGTGTGGGGTAGCGGTCAAGCGGCCTATCCAGGTCGGCGTATACTCGCCTGTCGACGACGCGTCCGATCTGCGGCGTTGGGTCTGAGTGGTGTAACTTGTCCAGCGCCTCAACGAACGGCCGCGCGTACATTTCTTGTTCCTCCGTCGGCGCGAGACTGGCCGGGAATAACACTGGCGCACCGGGTGTAGGAGTCGCCGTTGTTATCATACCGTTCTGTATGATCAGCTTCTCGAGCTCTGGAGAGCCGAGTTTCAGCATCTGCAGGTCTGGTGAAGACAGGACCGGCGCCCCGCCGATCCGAGCCCGCTTGATGCCCCGCCCCACGTCCAAGGTGAGGGGCCTCTTCAGGTTCTCCACAGGTCCACTGAGGGGATACTGCTCGTCATAGAAAGTGGTCTCCATGCCGTGTTGGTAGCGTCGAACCATGTGTTTGCACCGAATTACTCGGTATCACTGAACTCACTGCGCGAATATCAAAACTTTTTCATGCGGCAACGCACGTCCGACTGCCTCAACGTTCCACTTGTTTCTAAACATTGTTAAGAAACAACCACTGCTTTTATTGAGTGACTCAGATAAGCTATTTTTAGAAGTAGCGTGATATAGTCGAGCGCTCATTGGTCGGTTATCGCGCGATACCAAGTAACGCTTGCATGTGATTGGTGATTGGCATCGTAGCGTAGCGCGAGGCCGCGTCGGGCTGTTTACGACTTCGTACGATTACCGAGAATCAGCAGGCGCATGCCCATTATAACAATTATGTCGTACCATTAAACGTGCATCCAAATTAATGCTTGTTTACCCTAATATATTTTTAGCACTAAGTAGAAAAATACCGTTATATAATAATTAAAACGTTACTAATTTATATTTACATAACACAGGTTGACACTAAAAGCACCTTTCGAAATAAGATTAAAAGGCTCTTGATGTTAATGTTTTATTCTCTGATCCTACATTGTTTAACTGATTATCTTTTGTTGACCCGGTAAAGGTAATAAAAATATACATAAATACACCATTAATTACAGCATTAGATAAATAACAACAGTTCATCATCAACATTCTCCTGCCTTTTTCTTCCATAGGTAAGTACTTAAAATAGCGATTGTTGAAATGATTGCACTTAGAGTAATTTTTTTAAGTAAATATTGAAAAGATTACATTGCTTTGTATTTATAGTAAAATAACGGAGTTTGTTACCGTTACGTTTATATCGAAATACCGAAAGGATGATGATAACCGTCATTTTTTTAATGTGAAAATAAATGGAGTATAATAATGGGTAAATACATCCGTACATAAGGTACTGGGTTACTGTAGGTACTTAGAGTTAATAACCTTAAAAATCATGATATTAGAGTATCACGTATTCGTATTAGGAATCAATTTTAATTGACTGAAACAAAATTGGGAATAGTCCCGATTTATACTTAAAAATTATGGTCACAAGATTATTTTTTAAATGAAATATTACACTTTTAAATTAATATTACTTATTAATTATTTTGCCAGTTACTAACAATACTTAATATTAAATAGGTACCTACTAATATGTAATGAAAACTAACAAATATAAGTAGCCATTTTTTAATGCACTTTAAAAATTACTACTTATATGTGTTAGTTAGTCTGGGTTATCTAAATACATTTAGGACGAATTTCACCAATGAAACTGAACGCGTAGCTTATCTAAACCGAGATCAAGAGCAGTCAGTGTCAAAATTGTTGTGGTATATAGACAGCCAGAGAATAATACTTATTTCTGTAATAATTTACAGGAAAACAAATACCTAATCAACCAAGTAAAAAAAGTTTAAAAAATCCTGGAACGAGACTACGAGAGTCAAAGTGTAACAATGGAAACGCACGAACTTGGGTGAGGCACGGAGGCGGGGTAGCCGCTAGCGAGCGGTGCAAGAAAATATTGTGCGGGCGGAGGGGAGCGGGGAACTGTACGGGATAGAGCGAGACGGTGAAACTCCCATCCTACTCCCACGAAAGATAAGTCCAACAACTGAGCAAAAGGAAAATAAAATGCATCTAAAATTCCTTCATTATTGTGGACTCACATTTTGATGTTATTGTAAAGTTGACCTTCATTTTTTATGGCCATAACCACAAACACCAGCTACAGAATCCTCTAGATATAGGTAATGTGGCAGCCAACGGCTGTGAGAACTCTTTATGGATATTTAGCATCATTAAATTAATAACTATGTTTTTATGGCTACATAAAAATGTAATATCTAATTACTTACTTAATGTGTAGTTGGAGTTATTATTACCTATACTTACCTACCTATATAGTATGTAACTACCTAATAGATAATATTTTTCCTCATCTAGTAATTACATTTATGAAATTATTAGAAATCCTCAAGCCACAAATCTCAAATATACAAACAAAACAGAAAAAAAAACAAAAATTAAAAGATGTTATTATTTTTGACCGACTTCAAAAAAGGACCCGAGGAGCTTATGCATTAGACTTCTACGATTTGCATTGCTATCCTATCCCTATCAACTAATTCTGTCTACTAGAGAACGGACCTAAATTTGTCTACGACCTAACCTACGCCTACCTACGCATCAT
This sequence comes from Lithophane ornitopus, assembly GCA_948473465.1. Lineage (NCBI taxonomy): Eukaryota > Metazoa > Arthropoda > Insecta > Lepidoptera > Noctuidae > Lithophane > Lithophane ornitopus. The sequence continues at coordinate 2,008,590 of OX419630.1, read as the reverse complement.
TAACTTATTTAGGGTCAAGTGCACATCTGCGTACCTACCACATCTGAAGGTTCCGTATGTACTAGGTATGTACTACCATTATAAATTAATGACAAGTTGAAGGTAACCATGTGGGAAACTTAATTCTATGTAATGTATTTCTATTAATAACATAGAATCATCACATACATGAATTTTATAGGTAGCTATGCTATATGTATGTCGATACCCACACAAGGTAGATACCTAAATAAATGAGGAATACTTGGAGAACAATAATAGCCCAATTCCCGTAGGTAGGTATTGTAAATGACTACCAAGTAGAGAAAAATAAGAAAATATCGGAAAACTTATGGATGCTGTGAAAGCATTTCCTTTATTTTTCGATAATATAGCGTTTATTGAAAAAGAAGAACTAGCATACACGTGCATAGTCATCCCTTATGAACATTTATTAAGTACGCAGATTGAGATTTATCGTGGAATTATTCTTGTGTGATTTGCCGGCAAACCTGAAAGTTGTATTCAAACAGTATTACCTCATAGCAGAAAATATGATGTATATGATTAAACAGATACTAGTGCTGCCATCTATTTAAACAGTTAGTAACTATATATATTAGTCCGTCTACTCCTCACTAGATGGCGTTGTGAATCACAAGTTCAGTTTGCATCTGCTCGATAACAGATGGCGACGATGGGGTGTTTTTTTTTATACTAAGAGCTATCCACCGTGTGAGTCACCAAAATAAGGTCTTTAGACTGAGTAAAACGCTTCAAATTTTTCGTAAATGATGGCTGAATAATTGGTCCAACAGACAGTCTTCTGCTGTGGTTACCATTTCGTAACATCACGTTACATTAGGATTAGGAACATGTTCGGCACGTTCGCGTTCTAGTGACTTAATGCGCCGGGTCATTCACCTCCCAGCTTAAGCTACGTCATTCGTTCATCTACTAATCCATTTCTTTTTAAGGTATGACCGGTGAAGAAAAAAATTATGGCATAAGGCCTACTTTATTCCATTTAGCATGAAAAACTTGGGAAGACTACTGTTCTAGCATACATTAAAATTATGATTGCAAATTACAATACCGAGATGGAACCTAGTTCTCATAAGATTGCAAATCACAATACCGAGATGGAAGCTAGTTCTCTATTAGCGGTAGCAGCCATACATGCTGAAAAAAAAAAACCTTTTTTTGGGTCGAAATAATTTCTTTACTTTAGACCACCGTATGGGACGCTAACGTTTTACCGGTTTAAACACGATTCAAGGGAACCTTAATGAAAATACTGTATTTTTCTGTTCATCACCATCTGTATTGCGGACTAAGATAATTAATACAGAACTGAACTTGGCAGACGGAATGTTGTGGCACTAACTTGGCTCATGCTTTCATCCAGCAGAGGACTTTGAAAATCCGAGAAATTATAAATCAAACACAGAACCCACTATATAAAACATCGATCAAATTTATTGCAACAGGTCATTTGTACATCACATCGTAGATTTACCTAACAATAATATTAATTACCCTTAAGTATTTCATTTTCAATACTTATTATTTACATTTTTAAATATTTTTAAAAACATTTAAAAATCTAAAAAATAGTAGCCCATCGGCATCATAATGAGGGTCCATCCTGCCGAAGGTCAGGGAGGAACCTCCTCACTATGCGTACCGTGTCCAGGAGTACTGCTTTCTGAATTAAGCCCTTGACCTCATCCGCGCAATGAGAGCCTCCTGAGGTCGAGGCCCTTCGCTATTAGGCCATTATCGGAACAAAGATTGCAGAGTCCACGTCCCACATGTCGACAACCTCGTGTGCTAAGTGAAGATACTTGACTTTTTTTTCTTTCTCAACTTTCACGAGATTCTAGTCTCTCATATTTATTTATTATTATAACACATATCTTTACAGGTCGCCCTAATGCGATAGTTAATAATAACACCAGCCTATTATTTTCCCACTGCAGGGCACTTTTCTAATACAGAGAAAGCAGGAGCATTAAACGAAAGGCTTGGTGAAGACAGGTTGGCGACTTCAGACTTATATTAGTACACTTTCGCTGTCCCATGAACACATAAAGTCCAAAACAATTGTTTAACCAATTCGTCTGCATTACAGACAACGTCCAGATTTCCTCACGATGTTTTCCTTTCACCGATGTCAAAAATGTCTAAGATAGACTCATAACTTATTCAATATATATTATCACTTATTATTTATTAATTTATTTATTTCACAGTTACTGATATAATTCTGACGTCTTCGTACGGCTTGTCTGTCTTGGGGTTTGTCTTGACGCTGCCGATGTTTTGTACCACCTCCATGCCGCGAACCACGCGACCGAACACTGTGTGTTTGTTGTCCAACCATGGCTGAGGAAAAAGGAGATTTATTTACAAAATTATTGAACTGTTATAGTACTATAGTATAGGCCAAGGTTCGTGGCAGACGGTCAAAAATAATTTTGGGAATACTAAATATGTCCTGCTCGCACTCTTTATGACCACGATTGCCACGAGCCATCGCGTTTATTATAGTGCTTTCGGTGTAATAGTAAGCACGCACTACGAAACAAAATCGTTTCGGAAAATAATTAGCAAACTGCTTGAATATTGTTTTGGTTCACTGCGCAGTGCGCACTACGTACAGTCAACTGTGACACTTTTACGCATATTTATGCTATTTTTAAATTGCAACGTTATGCGCACTTACTCTTTTAGATTCTTGTATTTTATTTACCACTTGCTACTTTCTACAAAACAATAAACTACTATTCTGTTGAAACAATATAGTTAACTCAATGGCAACTCGGAACATGAGGCGAGTCGCTGCGCAGTAACAATTTCATGTGACAGCGGGTGCAAGGGGTGGGGTACTGCGCAGCGAGTGGCTAACTTCCGAACCGCCATTAAATTTGAATCGAACTGTACATACTAACTACATAACTAAATACTTAAAAGTTGAAAATGCATAAAATGGACTGGAGCTATTTACCGAGTAGTTTTCTGCTAAGATACGGATGATTCTTTTTTTATAAGGAACTAATAGATTAACACTATGATATTTACGTTCAAACGAATCAAGGGTATGTTGCAGGTGGCGTTCTGTAGTTGACGCCTACCCCAATGGGGAGGTGTGAGTTTATGTATGTATGAGATGAATTAATGTATTGATGCATGATAAATACGTCATAAGAGTTAATGTGGCTGATATTGGCAGGCCCACATTCAGCTGTGGTATAATTATGATAAAATAAAGTAATGATTTAAAAATAACCATGTAGTTTTTAGCCTGTTCTTCTCGTCAGGAAACGAAAAATTGGAACCATTCCCTTTATTAATTTTTTAAACTGCCACCTTAATTTCTAGTAAGATGACAAAACATTTTTTAAATCTTATTCTTGAATCTATGATAAGAACTGCGCACGCGCACGCACCGTGTAACCTGCATTGTAAGATCATGACGACGTTGGCGTGCTTGCGAGAGTGCTGGCTTCATGCCATATATTATAGTGCTCAAAGGGCTCACCACTTTGATATAGGATGATATTGATTATGGCGGCGTGTTGGATTTGTACGTCTGTTGCAGTGACAGCATTAAGCGAGTTTTATTCAATTTGGTAACTAAAGTCACCTAAAGCCGCGCGTCAAAATAAAGCACATATCAATGCTAGTTTATGCTGGTATCATACCAAGTTTATCTTGCTGACACCGGACACGTGTGTTTTACTACTTCAACGCCGCTTCGTGCAATCTGTATGATATTTTAATAGAGGTATTTAGACCCGCAGGTGAACACGAATTCCCCAACCACAGGCAATATAGCTTAATATAAAATCTATTTATTCCATCTATTTTGTTAAGTACCTGGTACTTACTTGTTGAAAGGCCTACATTGTCCTCCCATGCCTACTAATACTGTAATTTGAAAATATTGTAAAAGCCAATTATTTTTAAAAGAGTAACCGTGGAGTTTCTTGCCGGCTCTTCTCCATAGGAAACGACCAATTGGAACCGTGCACCTAGCTTCTGACGTTTCATAAGTGCCCATGTAGGTTTATGTGAAATAAAATATTTTGATTTTGATTTTGATTTTGAAAACCTAAACGTATTCGGGTACTGTTTGTAATATTACCAACTAAATCTAGTTAGTAGTAGCGACGCCCAGAGTCAAAACTCCATATCTCACTAGAGAATCCTTAGCAGTGTTACTAGTTTATAATAATGTTCATATTGCCCGACTGTGAATGTTTGATCCGCGCCTTCTAGGCAGTCGGGTAAAAACGAGTAAATTCTGAAATGGGGTATATATTGCGTTTTTAAGAAAAACGAGAAATAAAATACGCAAAAAATAAACAAACAAAAATAAACGATTGAATAAAGGATTTAAAAAAAAGAATTACACGCGAAAAAAACCGCGGGCAAAAACGTTAATAAATAAAAAGTTACTATAACTTACCGTTGGTGCCAGTGTGATGAAGAACTGGCTGCCATTGCTGTTGGGTCCAGCGTTGGCCATGCTGACAGTGTACGGCCGGTCGTGCTTCAGATGCGCCTTGAACTCGTCCGCGAACTCGCCGCCCCATATGCTCTCACCACCGGTACCCGTGCCTGGAAAATGGGAAAAAAAAACGAAATAACTACTGCCCGCAATTTTATTCGAGTGTATTTTTTCTATTAAGTATTTTTTTACAAGTATCCAGGATGAAAAGTACCCTATGTCTTCTGCAGGTCCCAGGCTACCTCAATCCGCCTAGCCTTTTCCCGACTATGTTGGGGTCGGCTTCCAGTCTAACCGGATGCAACTGAATACCAGTATTTTACAAGGAGCCCAGGCTAGCTATATGTTAAATTTCATAACGATCAGTTCAGTAGTTTAGGCGTCAAAAGGTAACAGACGGACAGAGCTACTTTCGCGTTTATAATATTAGTTAGGACATAAGAGTTGTTTTGATATTTTTTTTCTAAATATTTTTGGATGTAATGCTTGCATCGTTTCAGGGATGCAGCTACAGATAAAATTCGATATAAGCTGAGATTGTTACTACAACATATCCATAAACATTATTATAATCTTCAGATCTTCATGCATATCATGATGGAGTTTCGTTTTCAAACGAGCGTGATACCAATGATTGCTTATTATCTCTCTTGATAACGAGTCCTTCAAATGACCAATAATTCGGCAAATTTCTGTTATCAGGTCATGATAAGTGGCGCGTGGATATGAAACGTGTCGCAAAAACGTGATGATAATAAAAGATTTGCGCCTCGAAACTAAGTGATTATTTTACGAAAGTGACCGACTGTAATCAGCCATATTTCCCTTTCCAATATAATGTTGAGGCTCTTTAAAAATGAAGTAAATAGTTTTTTTTTTTACTAGCCTACTGTTTATTTATTTATTTACTTATATATACTTTATTGTACACCAGAAAATACATAGCGAAAATAAATAAATTGAACACTACAAAACATACAATGGGCGGCCTTATCGCTTTCTGCGATCTCTTCCAGGCAACCTTAGAATGGACAGTTGTACTGTTCCATTTTTAATTCCAGAGACTAGTTTGACAGATGCAAATGTCAAACTCCAAATTGAAAAAAGAAACAACAATCACTTGAAATGTCAAATTAGTCTACAGGATTAAAAATCTAACTTAACACTGTCCCACTCAAAGGACTCCCTACATTCCGCACTACTTCGTCGGCATCGGAGCGACGGCATTTCATTTTAGCCTAGCTATCACAACGCAGGGGATTCGAAGCTTTTATCTTACCTGTAGGATCGCCAGTCTGCACCATGAAGCCCTTGATAACGCGATGGAACACATGTCCGTTGTAGTACCCGTTACGTGAGTGCACGCAGAAGTTCTCAGCTGTGCGCGGCACGTCCTTGCCGAATATACGGATGTGCACGTCGCCGAGGGACGTGTGCAGGATCGCCTGCTCGTAGAGGCGCTGGACACCTGGGGAGGAATGAAATATAATTACAAAGGGAAGTTTACGCACATGGTAATGCGGATTTCTATGGGTAATACGGCAGTGGGGCGCGACATTTCAGTATGGACAAGCCTACTATGATCCCTTGAAATGTAGGAAATGCTTACTTGTAAAATACAGATTTAGCTAACACGACCTTTATTAAAATTGTCAATAGATGTACAGTGGTACCAAACTGATAAGGCGCGTCGTGAATCTTCGTTTGCACAGAAAAGAAAGTATGGCTCTGAAGACTAACGAAAGAACTTAAAACTTCAATCAACCTTAGATCACTACTATAAGGTTCATAATACTCTGCAGCTGTTAGTTCCGTCTCACTCGCAAGTATGGCGGCTGACTAACATGCCACGCGGCGCGCGCTAACATGGCGGCCGCTGACGACCAATAGCGGCGCAGGGACAAGACGCGCGGTGCGTGGAGCGTGCCGATTGGTCAATTACATTTCCCGCGCTTTAAAAATTCATCTTCTGCGCCGGTACATCGGTAAGCCATATCAGTTGGGTACTACTGTACTTGAGAGGCTTAGAGGATGAAAGCGTCTGACTTCACATCCTGATGATCTTGTTCCGTTTTTAGATAGAACGCATGCGGGCACTATGAAAATGGCCCTTATTCAGGAACCAGAGATAGAATAAAATATAGAATAATACCTTGCCCCTCAGTAGCGGAAATAATATCCTCCTTCGAAGGCTTCTCGTTAAAGATATCCCTGTCAGCATCAGGGCTCTTGATATCATCAGGACTCCGTCTCGAGAACATGTAGAAGCGGTTCTTCTTGTACGCCGTGCAGAACAACGTGGGGTCCGTCTTTACGTTCAGGAGTGTAGGGTTCTCGGAACCTTCCATCTCGAGAGTTGTTGCTACTTTTGATTGGTTTGTACGACCCTGAAAAAAATAAGAAAAAAAATAATGTGAATGTGTGTTTGCACGTGGAATATAAAAAGTGTGTGGAAATGTGGTAGTGTATGTGGGGATGTGGTCCGGTTTCCCAAACCAATTACTATGATACTGGTAACATGGTGGTAATTTACCTGAAACAGCGCAAGATGTAAAGGCCGTAAGTTCTCCGGTTTACCGAGCATGGCAACACAGCGGTTGGTGACCAGGTTGACGACCTTCACTCCCAGCATGGTGGCGTAGATCACGAAGTGGCCGCTCGTGTCGAACAGTACGTTGGCCAGGTGCACAGAGTCTGACTTCTCTAGGTCACGTTCGGCTGCCATTCTAGACACAGATTGAACATAGATTGAAACTAAATATGAATTCTAAAAGTTCCATAAAAGCCGCTTCTAGATAACATTTAGTGCACATTCAAACGTGATCAAAATAGGACAAAGGCGCGAAAGGTAAATCACAATGTGTTCGAACGAAGTGTCGGTTTCGGCCAGTTTCGGCAAAAAATCGAGGTGTTATAGTTTGTTTTTCACCCTTTTACAGAATTAATTATTTAAACACTTTATTCGACACCACATAAAACAAGAAGAACAAACATTTATTTAAAACCAGAAACAAAAATCTAAAAATGAAGTCTTATAAATTAAATAATAAATAATTGAAGTGATCTAGATTCTTATCTTAGCCATACTACTTTAAGTATGGGTGATAAGGGATTTATTCGCTTTTCGTACTGCTGTTACAGCGACAACTATTTATCTCCGCCAAACAATTAATTGAGCAGCAGCAGTTAGCGGCAATCTGTGCACCAACTGACTGATTTGTGCTAATCACTGAGATTTACTGTTACTATATCTGCACCTTTGATCCTACAGAAAAGGGAAAACGAACTTCAGACAGAAGCCTCTTATTCATAAACTTTACTTAAAGTTAAGAGACGTTTAAACGTCAAAAATGTATGGTTATACAGGCGCTAATCATTACTTAACCATAAGCACCGTTTATGAGTAAGGAGGTTTAGTTGTACTCATTTAGTTGTAAGTAACTAAATGAGTACAACTAAATGATTTGACTTATGAATATGTTTTGGTTTGCATTTTTCTGGTTGCGTAAGGTTGTAAAAAGGAATCACGAAAACATTTAAAATATGTAGTACTAGCTGCGCCCCGCGGTTTCACCCGCATAAGTCTCGATCCCGAGGGAATATCGGGATAAAAAGTATCATATGTGTTAATCCAGGTTATAAACTATCTGTTTCCCAAATTTCATCCAAATCCATTCAGCCGTTTTTTCGTGATTGAGTAACAAACATCCAAACACACAAACTTTCACATTTATAATATTAGTAGGATTTGAAAGGATTATTAACGCAATATTACCGTCTACCAAACTCCATGTTAGGCAGTTGCTGCGTCTGATGCTGCAACTCCTGGAAGCGCTGCAGGCTCTCGTCCAGCACCTTGTGCAGTTTGCCTGACAGGAAATGGAACACACGCACCTATTACATCAACAGACAAACATCCTACTTGTTATGTACGGGGCATAAACACAGTTAAATAGTTTACAAGGGTTTAATAGGCTCACCCACCTGCACGCGAAACGAGCTTTGTCGACGAAAGAATAGACAAAATGACCAATCGTGATTTTTTTTTAAAGTGTTTCATTCCTTAGATCATAATTAAAATGATCTTTTATTTTGTGCATTCAAACTTAAAGAAATACAGTATTTTAACTGTAAAATCACGTAAATTATCAAATTCGGCAAAATTTCGTATACGAAAGAGAGTGATATGATCTTCTTCTTTTCCTGTGGTTTAGTGACTAACCTGGTGTCACAGTTTTAAAGGCGCCCCTGAGCCTCTGACTTGGCTTCACATGCCGTTGGGAAATATCTCTCAGGCATGCCAGTTTCCGAACGATGTTTTTCTTCACCGTATTTGAAGCAAGTGATAATTATGAATCCGAAATGTCAGTGGTGCGTGGCTTGGGTTCGAACTCGAGACCTATGACTTGGCAGTCCGATGTAGAGGTGAGAAAAGTGTATCATTTTTGCGATTAGATCATTCGCATCTGGATCACTGAAATGATCCGAAACACTGATATGTTTCATTTGGCTCATTTGGATCAAAGGATATAAAATACAGAATGTTACGTATACATTACAAAAAACGACTGTATTATTTGATACGTAAGCGCCGTAGTGGTCATTTTTACATGCATGGATAACGACATCGAATGCACAGAGTAAATTTGAACGAAAATCTGTGATTGTATGAGTGATACACATCTCATTTGGTATCACTTTCTGACTTGTACAGATTGTAATTATGTCGCCCGCTCACTCGAGACTCGCGAGTCAAAAAACTCAGCGTGCCTCAGTCTCCCTCTCTCGCTCGCTCACTGCTCAGTCGCCTCGCGAGCGACGCGTCGCGTGGAATGAGCCAGAGCAAAGTAATGTTTCAGATCCAAATGATGCGTTTGAAACGTTGTTACTGAACCAATCTTTTGAATCACTTCAATGATTCGGATCAGTGAGTCGGTTCCGTAAAGAGTTACGCCTAGTCCGACGGTCACACCAGTAGGCTATCACTGGTGGCTGATATGATATGGTAATAGGACTGTTTTACATTAAAATAAAACAGTCATTATGTGCCGAAAGAAAGACAGCGTTAGTAGTATGAAGATGCTGTCTATGATTCTGTCTTCTAGGAGCATAAATATTGAAAAACATACCTGATTCTCTATGGATTTATGTTGTTACCTCTCCTTTCCAGCAGGGGTCGCTACCACTAGATCCGGCGACCGGCCCTTGGGGTTCTCATAGTGTCTTCACTCGCCAGCAAGGACCTTGCTCTAACGCTGTCTTTCTTTCGGCACATAATGACTGTTTTATTTTAATGTAAAACAGTCCTATTATATGCCTAGCCGAAAGACAGCGTTAGTAGTATGAAGACCTGTTTGATATCTGCTGGTGAAAGTAACTATAAACGCTATGTGAAATGAATAAATGTGTTTAAAGAAATTCGTTTCAGATTAATCTTTATCATTTATTATTTATCCATCAGTAAAATATTATTATTAAATCTAATCATTTTTTTTTATTCAATCAACATTTTGAATCACAACAAACAATTTGGTAATTCAAAACACTAAAACACATAAAACTGATCTATGCTTATTAAAAATCTGAGAAGTTTAATCGTAACAAATCTTCCTCTTCATTATTTGCATTTTTAATAATTTCTCTACAGTAAAATTTTCTGAAGGTTTTATCACTTTTCCAGTTCCCTCTAGCCAATATCTCATCCACTGGTACATTCTCCCACCACCCCTTGGATGCTACAGCTGCTCTGATGCTTCCCGGAGTAGCTTCTAGATTTAATTCTTTAAATATAGATTTAATCCAACCAGCTATGATAGTTCTTGTAGCTGGTTTTAATTCGCCCTTTATTGAGACAAATAGACTAGTAACATTACTATTAAGACGTCTATTTTCAGAAGCTTCAATTAACTGTTTAATATGTCTGAAGGGACATACATTAGTATCTGAGTGTCTTAACAAAGACCATCCAGACTGTCTATATTTACTTGAGTCTGTTTTTGATCCAAACCTGGGCCATAATAAAATCTTTTCTTCTTCTTCTATGAAATTGTTATGAGATATATCTAATAAGGTGAGGTCGTGTATTCTTCTGCCTGATGCCAACAGTAAAATAATTGCAGTTCTTCTTGAAATATCAAAAAGTGAATTTGTGCTTGGAACTGACTTCAACCAATTGAATAACAATTTTGTGTCAAAAATAGGGGATTTTGAAGGTTGAGGTTTTGCCAATGCGATGGCTTTTAAAACTTGTTGAACAAAGAAATTCTTTGAAAGATTTTCTGCATTTGAATCACAAAAGGTAGAAATAGCCGATTTATGTAATAAAATTGTGAAAAATTATTTTTTAAATGCAGATCTGCTAAAAACCTTGCAACGTCTTTGCCATCTGGGTTTTTGTGATTAATATTATTTATGGCACAAAACGATAGCCACCTTTTTACAGGGGCTATATAAGTATTTAGAGTGCTTTTGCGCCAGCTATTACTCAATAACTTAATTTCATCCCTACTCCAGTTAGCTACCTGGTCTGCCCACCCCCAATTTTCCAAGCCTGGAGGAACAACTTGTCCACTTGCGGGGGACAGAAACCCGTCGACCGATCTATAAGGTTCTCCCGTAGATCTGTTATCGGTACTGGGTTTGATAGTGCCCTGGCTTGTAGATCGGTCAGCCAGAAACACTGATCCCACTGTGGTGCTATTACTATGTATGTTCCTTTGGCCCTGTTTAGATGATCCAGCACCCGTGGGATCAGGTTGGGGGGGGGAAACACCCAGCCCAACTGAAAGTCCCAATCTTGACTGAAGGCGTCGCAAAAAATTGCTGACCCATCTGTTGAGTCCCAAGTTACGTATTGTGGGACAACTGCGGTTTCCTTTGACGCGAACAGGTCTACGTCTGGAACGCCCCACTTTTCGAATATGACGTTCTTGGCATGGGGTAGTAGTTGCCATTCGGGAAGCGGTTTTCCTCTCGATAGGCGGTCCGCTATCCCGTTTAACCTCCCCGGGAGGTATGATGCCGACAGCGTTATGTTGTGCTGCTCGGTTAGGTGAAGGAGTTTGCTTGTTAGATTTAGCAGAGCTAATGGCCGGGTGCCCCACTCGTTCCTTATGTAAGCTATGAGGGTTCGATTGTCGGACTGCACTAAAACGTGTGCATCCTTCATGTATGCACCTTGTCTCACTAAGGCTACATACACTGCAAACATCTCCTTCACATTGGAATGCCATTTTTGTTGGCGACGATTCCATTTGCCCGACAACATGATGTTGTTCAGGTGTGCTCCCCAGCCCGCGTCCGCCGCGTCTGTGGTGAGAAAGTGGGTAATCTTGGGGTTGTGCATTGTTCTTGCACTTTTGCCTACGTTTTTTACCCACCATTGTAACTCTCGAGTCACTAGAGGTGGTAACTCCCTCTTTTCCCTTGGTCTGCATCCTCTGAATGATTTTAGAAAAATCTGAGTTCGGCGACAATGAAGGCGTCCCTTTGGAGTTGCTATGTTCGCAAAATTTAGTACACCAAGCAATTTTTGCATTACTCGGAGACAAGACTCTTTCTTTTGTAATAGACTCGTTGCTAATTCTTTTATTTTTTCTACTTTTTTTACAGGAAGAGAAATTTGTTTTGTTTTTGAATTCCATGCTATGCCTAAATATTCTATTTCCTGAGTTGGGATGAGAAGTGATTTTTGAAGGTTTACATGCCAACCCAGCTTTACCAGAGTATCCACAGCTACTTTGGTGTGTTCTATGAGTAGTGTTTGATTTTGACTGGCTATTAAGAAATCGTCTAAATAAACTATAATTCTTATGCCTTGTCTCCGAAGGATTTCCGCAATCCAATTGGTTACCGATGCGAAAGAGTGAGGAGCTGATGAGAGACCGAAAGGCAAGGCCGTTAACTGTAATATCTCGCCTCCATATATTATTCGCAGAAAACGCCTGTGGGTTTCCTTTATGCTCAAATGAAAATAAGCTTGATGAAGGTAGATTTTGGTCATCCAGTCCTTGTCTTGTAGGAACTGAATTACATCCAGTCGAGAAATTAACTGGAAATGCCGAGTCGAAACATGTAAATTCAGACTCTTTAAATTGAAAATAGGGCGTATCCCCCCATCTGGTTTTTTGACTAAAAACATCTTGGAGTGAAAGCCGGGTGTCATATTTTTTGGTTTTTCTAATATGCCTGCTTCTTTTAACTGTTCTATGACTTCTGTCATTTTCTTGGATGATTTTGTTGCAAACTTGTTTATTATTCTTTTGTAAGGGTAATGTAAAGGAGGTTTTGTTAAAAATGGTATGCGACACTCCGCTATTATTTTTTGAATATACTGATTGGCACCCAATTCCTTCCATGCCTGGACATGGAACTTTAGGCAACCTCCTTTGAACACCCTGATTTGATTGTCACTTGTCTTTAACATTGGTGGTGTCTTGGGAGCCTGTGCGGCGAAAGGAATGTTTTTTGTAATTTTTCTGGGATTTTTTGTCAGAGTTAAACTTATTTTTTTTAGTAAAATTTGTTTTATAAGCTGGCTTATAATTTTTATAGTTTGCCTGATTATTATTGGATTTCTTCTTATCTTTTAGATAACTTGGCATGTTTAGCCATACTTGGGAGCCTCCCAAAGAGTCCACCAGAGGGATGAGTGCTTCTCTGTTGAAGAGATGCTCTGCACTTGGTGGAATATTTTGTAATGCTAATTTGAGATTATTATTACTAACTTCTTTTAGAATGCGGTCACGTCTAACTTCAATACACTCTGCTCGCTTGCCACATATGATTTGCATACAGGATTCCATATTTTTGTATGAAGGAGACGTTGGACCAAATTTATCAGATAACTTATTATAAAGAGTGTCTGCATTGAGCTCTGTGTCAGAACTAGCAGCCCAATTTACAACCTCCTGTAGACCATTTTTTAAAAGTTGCCTATTTTCCAAAACAGCATTTGACAATCCCGCTAACAACTGTTCCGTACTAGCCAAATAATCCGTACCCTTATTAAGATGACATAATTCTTCATTTAACTTTAACCCTATAAAGCCTGGTGTTGCTAGATGGCCTTGTAAGTCCTTCTTATACCTAATACCTAATACTAAATTTTTGTAGATTATTTAACTCTGTTAATTTTGTGGGGTCGGCTACGGGTACATCTTAGATTCATCATAATTAATTTTTAAATCTCCCAAACACATATTATTATAAATCGGCGGTTTATTTAAAAATTGGTTACAATTTGTTGAATTTACGGAGTCTCTATGACCGCCATTGTTATTTTCTTTACTATTATTCATATTAGCACTAATTGCCGTGAAAATTTGCGGCATTTTAGCTACGCAGTCTGATAAATAAGTAACCTGGTTAATAAGAGTATCCATACGAGGATCCGAACAGGTTTCGACCTGTTTGAACCTGCGCCGCCTAGACCTTTTGTTAGGTGGTGGCGAGGCAAAACCTTCCTCGTCTTCCGAAGACGAGGAACTGCTTTGCGATGAGCTTGAGCTCACAGCTCTACGCCCTCCATCCGGAGCAGCGATTTGAGCTACCGGTTCAGGTACCGGATCCTCCGAATTATTCATGATGGAAGGTAGGTACTTACCGACTCGCTGTCAATGCACAACACTGCACTAAATATAACACTGATTATATTTATTATACTATTTTCAAACCGAAAACAATAAATATTGAGAACTAAGAAGATTTTTGTCAGTTTTAAGTTGAAAAACAAACTTTTGCTCCTAACACGACAAAAATCATAAACGCTATGAGAACCCCAAGGGCCGGTCGCCGGATCTAGTGGTAGCGACCCCTGCTGGAAAGGAGAGGTAACAACATAAATCCATAGAGAATCAGGTATGTTTTTCAATATTTATGCTCCTAGAAGACAGAATCATAGACAGCATCTTCATACTACTAACGCTGTCTTTCGGCTAGGCATATAATGGTATTATTTAGGTACAAGATTTTAGTAACGAACTAGCTGCACCCCATGGTTTCACCCGTCAAGTCTCGATCCCGTGGGAATATCGGGATAAAAATTATCCTATTTTCTTCTCCAGGTCTTGGTCTATCCATGTGCAAAATGTCATCCAATCCATCCGTTCAGCCGTTTTTGCGTGACAGCATAACAAACAAATAAACAAACTCACTTACACATTTACAATATTAGTTAGGAAAGTTAGGATTTAATGCTTTGGCATAGGACAGAGGCGGCTCTGTACATTTGTGTGCTTGAAATATTCAACTAATTACAAATTATAGCTACAATTCACACAAGAACATCAGCACTATATCATCTTACCTTTCTATCCAAGCTGATGGACGCCATCTTCTTGCCGTCGGGCGAGAACGCAAGCGCAGTCGGGTACGTCTTGTTCTTCACGAAGTCGTACAAATCTGTGTCCAACTTCGAGCCGAAGTTTACCGTTTTCGGGAACTTGTACTCGTGTTTTGGGCCCGTCCAGTATTCGATAATACCTGATTAAAATGAAAATGTGAGCTCAGTGAGCATCATGTAGCTATCAAGTCAATTAATTACTAATTACGTGACTTGGGAATGTCGAGATCTCGTGTGCAGTCTGGTTCGAGATTGACCATTCTAGATCTCACCTGGCAATCTGGCAAGATAGAGATTTTTCTAGATCGGGAGTCGGGACATCGGACAGACCCTATAAATCCACTACTTAAATATTATTTTGAAAATTGCTTCTCAAGAACGACCTTGTCTTAGATTGAATCTCGGAAAGAGCGCGACTGCGGTGCAGAGCGCGCAATTCTGTACGCTCAAATCAAAAGTACTCGGGAATTAACGTTCGTGTAAATGAAGCCAATGGCAAATTCAGTCAGACAGAAGGTACAGTCAACTGCATAGTTGTCTGTTTTCTTGGTATTTTTATGCCTATTTCATCTAATATTTGATATACTTGAATGACTTGACTTTACCTTGTTTGTCAACAGACACTGCTGTTTCGTAGACCGGGTTGTAAGCAATGGTGGTGACGGTGGCTTGGTGAAGGGTCTCGAAGGTGTGTAGTGGCTTGCTCGCTGTCTGTGTGCCGTCGAATATGTGGATCTTGTTGCTGGCTTTCTCTGAGCTGGTTGTAAAAACAGAATAGAGGACTTATGTAGGAGTGCCATTTTCTTGGAAGTGCGGTTAAAAGAAAGGGACCAACAGGGACTGCCGGAACACTGTGAGATGGGCCATAATCCACCACCCAGGCCCAGTGCGGGTTGGTAGTTGTCACATGTCTACGAAATTTTTGGTTTTAGGACATGCCGGTTTCTTCACAATGTGTTCCTTCACCGTTTTGATCAGATAGGCTGCTAATTCAGTCAACCAACCAATTACTGCAGTTGACATGCGCTTGACAAATTATTTACGATATTTTGTGTCGACTTTAGTTCCAGGAACTACTGACCGTTAAAACTTGTCCCTTGCCGTTTTAGGGGTATGCGGAACAGGGTATAAAGTTCACTCATACTCCATAGAAAAGGGAGGATCCTCCGACGAGACGGGTGTTCTGTCTGGCGGGCAACTGCCCAACGATTGATGTTGGGTTCTTGTATATATGTTCACTGCACTGTAGATAACGGCAAGATTGCAAGTCAAGCTTAAATTTTGTTTTCCTTTTTCTTCTTTGGGTACTAACTGTACTTCTGTGCCCTGTTTCATTGATTATTTTCTACATACATAGAGATCTACTGTAGGCAAACCATAAGGTTTTATGTGACAGTTTAAGTAGCTTATCTATTGATATACATGAAAAGTAATACATACATAGCAAGTGCAGATATAGGATCCCCAGCTGAATGCACCCACTCAGCAACATAGGGCTCAAACTCTATGGTTATCATGTTGATCATGTCTGGAAAAGATAAAACAGGCAATATTTAATCAAATAAAATTATGATAATCTGTCTTTGTGTCAATTTCTTTATGTCCCTGTAATTTATGTGTAAAATGATGATTGATGAGGTAATGTTTTCTCCAAGTATAGATAAAAATTTAAAAAAAGTTAGAACTTTGGTGTAGGATTATAGAAAAAACATACAAGAAAACCATACACACCACACACTTTAAGTTGTAATCATGACATCAGGTTTCAAAGGCATTTCTAGTTGTTGTGACTACTTGTGACTATCTAATATCAATTATGAGAGCAAAGTTCACCAAAGAATGTAACCGTAATAGGTAATGCAGTAATGGTAGGAGTTTTATTACATTATCTACAACAAGAAGAAGCTTCTTCCACTAAAATCACCTCTCTGTTTGCTGAATTTAATAATCATTGATTATGTCATGATCACTGCCCAAAGGGCTATCTTTTACCAACTTCAAAATAAGGAGGGGGTTCTCAGTTCGTCGGAATATTTTTTTATAGTATGTTCCCCTATTACTCGAAGACGGTTGGACCGATTTGGAAAATTATTTTTTATTATTATTAAGTACTAATTAGGTGAAGTTTGCAAACAAACTGCTTTATAGTGTCAGAAGAAATGATTGTATTGTAAAAATTACTGTCTGTGTATAAACATTTTTTCATTTTCCCTTGGTGATAATGATAATGATCTTCGTGTGACAGACTAATATAATGGCAGAATTCCTTTTTTTATGCTTATACCAAGGGAGTTTGGAGGTGATTTATGGAAGAAAACATGCTGTGTAGCCTCCAAATAAATTGGGACAAGGGCAGAAGAATGATAACTATTATTTTGATACATTAAATAGCTAAGCCAATAAAGATGATAACCAGAAATCGAGATAAACATAGTTATTATCTTACCAAAATTAACAACATCAAACACCTTGATAGTCTTCTCCAGAGAGGCGGTGCAGAGCAGTGTACCCGTAGTGTTGGTAGCAACATGGCTAATTGGTGCCAGGTGGCAACGGAAATGCTTCACAAATTCTATGCCCTCTTCCTGGAAAACCAGTATCCAACACGTAATATTAAAAAAAAATTAGGGCAAGAAAGTACAAAAAGTGTTTAAAGTTTTTTTAATTCTTGTGTTCATTGTTATAATAATTTTTTCAACTGTCTGCAATTTGTGGTTATTTGCAAGTTCCTTTTGTTATCATATTTTAGCACCAAAATACTCCGAACTAAATTAGATTAACTAGAAATCTTAACAATTCATACTTCAAATAATTAGTTCCTTTGTGGCGCCAAAATGCAACTGGCCGTATGTCTCGTAAATATTACAGAATGATGTTGGTTGTGTACCTGTTTCTTCCAAAACTTCAAGTGGCCATCCTGACTAACGGTGATCACGAAGTCCGTCTTAGTAACCACTACATGAGTAACCACATCGCGATGCATATAACTGAATTCGTACGTTTCAGATGTAGGCAGGTTCTCGATGTACAGAGATTCAAACTCCAACACTGGAAAGTAAAAGATATGGATTAGCAACTGCTTCAAACAGCTTATAAATCAAGGAAAGAATTTTTTATCATAAAACTACCTCGTCTCTTTTTAGTTTTAGGCTTTGATGCCTCGGCGGGCATAGGCCCTATCCAGCCATCGGTCTCTTCAGCTTCTTCATTGTTATCAACGCTGCTGCGTCTTTTCTCCGTGGACATTATTGGCACTCCTAAAACCAATTTGGCTTCTCTTTTAACTCAGAAATTTCGGATTTTAAAATAGTTTCCGCAGTTTTGTAAACACCGTACAACTCACTCACTTGACAATAACTGAATAACCTAACAAAATTAAAAATTCGTAAATTCATGCAAACTTCCCCCAGTAATTTGAGACTTCCTAAATCGTTTTCTTTATACCACAGACCAAGTAACTATAAAGAGAGAAGCGTAGAATTAGTTTTTTTTTTGTTACTAGACAAAATATGGAGAGCTCATTGGTAATTTATTGACGGAGTTTTTGATTAGTTGAAAAATTATTTCCGTACATTCCATTGGTCAGCAATTTGAATTCATAGACAATAGCGAGAGCTTCCATGAAAAAAAGTTGCTGTTTTTCTAAATAATTTCAAAGAAAAATTAATTGAAAAAACTGCTTTTGTGCAAATTTCTGTTATTTTTGAATCATTTGACGTTGATATTTTATTTAAAAATATTTTTATTAAATCATTCGCTAGTCACGTTGGACGAGCGTTGAAAACTTTTTAGCTACATTGTCTATGCTCAAAATGTCTTTTACGAATTCGTAGTGATGGTGGCTGGCTTCCTTGCAAACGAAGCATCGTAAATTACATCTTATTTGTAAATCTTATTAAAAATTTGATCGTGAAACGATCGAATCAATAGTGATTTAAGTGCTCAAGAAGTTTCACAACTAATCGGTAAGTGAAAAGTGTAACATTGATTGTGAAACCGCGCGCTACCGGTACCTCTACACGTGGTTAGGCTGCTATACGGCGTACGTACATTACAGATGTGTTTTCTTTTAATTATCAGCGAATAAAGCAACGACGCAAACTCCTCAAGTGTTTCCAAGTGAAATTTTCTTATTTTTATGTCAACGCATCATAGTTAGGTTGTTTATTGAACGTGGTTAGTTTGACAAACGGTGACTCGTTGCTGACACATATAGCTGCTGTTGAGGTAATTTTTATATTCGAAATATGCTATCGAGATTCTTTTAGATTCGTTAAATTGCAGCTGAAGCAATTTCTGAAATTGCTCCGTCATCACTGCGGTCTGTATCAGCTTCAAAGTATTCATCATGCCTTCTCTTGTAGCTTTCTTTTTTTTCTCTGTTGGTATAAGACAATGACGCATCGCTGCACTATGAACAGCATGTGGAAAGTACTAATACGTATAATGCCTATAGGAACCTTACAAGTCTAGATCTAAGCATGTGTTAAGCTATCTACCTGTTACATGCTCACACAAAGGACTCATTAATGTACATTGACATGGTACATCTGTATTATCTGCTATTGTACTTATGAATTCATTGACATCATTTCAGTAGATACAATAATAATGTTCATTGGTTAATGATAATTTATTGTTCCACACTACTCCCAGGATTCTGGGTGTTTATTTTTCAACAAACACCCTTGGTCTAATAATATTCAAGGACATAAACCATTCTGCCAAGATCTTGTTTTTCAATTTCTTTGACAATGCTTACCATATTTTGTTGTTCAATTAATTGCCTTTCGCAGAATTTCCCAGTATGAAAGTCAGTAAACAATTCCAATTATACACTTTCTAAGAATTAAAATTCTTCAATATTAGTTTCACGTATCACTGGCAGCAGAAGCATTAAAATACCAGCTTTTTGTGAACATTTCAAGCTAAAAAAATATTATAAATATTTGTATCCCACAATCATTGCAAATGCAGAGCAGTTTTCAATATAAATTACACCTAAAAACTGTGATTTATGCTTTTAACATAAAGAAAACCAACAATTACAATACATGAATTATTATAAATCAAATCAAAATATTTTATTTCACATAAACTTACATGAGCACTTATCAAACTTCAGAAGCTACCAATGGTCCTTCCTATGGAGAAGAATCGGCAAGTAACTACACTGTTACTCTTTCAAAAATAAATGAGTTTTACTATGTGGTCAAATTCAGTTTATGAATACTAAAAACCATCTTGTAATACATATAAATTTTTAATCAAATTGGCTTGTAACTATACTTACGGTAACACAAAGCAAAAGAAAATAAAGTAAATAAAATTATAAAAAAACTGTTACAAACAATCAAATAAGTCCAAAAAGGTTTGTTACACTTTTACAAGAGTACAGTTAGAACTTTCAAATGATTGCTCCATTGACCCTTTAGTTGCATTTAGAAAGTCATCCATTTCATATAATTGCACCACAACCAACTAGATTTCATACTAAAATTCATGTAGGACTTAGTATTTTTATGTTGAGCCTTTTCCAAAGTAATTATTTGTTTTAAATTGTCTTTTATTTGGTTTGAGATAAGTTTCGAAATCTTTACTGTGCAGACTTGGTAAGATTTTTAACTTTGTGTTAGTAGACTCATGCTGGGAACAACAATAATTTGCTGAAAACAGTTTGTTTTCTTATTGTTTATCGTTAGGTTCATCTTTTTACAAAGATGTGTCAGTGTCCTGATGATGAAGAAGCTGAAGCTCTTTGTAACAAAATAGACATTTATTTCAATTATTTCTCCACAAAAAATGGTCAATTTACTTAATGGGCACTTAACCAAACAAGTCTTGATTCTGCTGGGAGCTGCTATTACATGTTTGATACATAAGAGTGGGTCAGCTATTTACATAGTGACTGTACATACACTAGTTATCATAATTGCTACAAGTTAATGACTTTTCCACTTGCAGCTTTCACTCTATCCCCTCTACAAATCTGCTCACACTTTATCGCCGTGTAATGTGGTTGACCTGAAGGTTTTGTATTGTTCTAGTTTAAAAACATTCATTAGAACATGGTTCGAGAAAAATATCTTTGTTTGGAGATGATATTTATCTCCAAACAAAGATATGTCGTGTTTTACCTGATCTCTTAAAACGTAGTTTCTACATAAGCGAAAATGTCGCCTATCGGGATTAATTATACAAGTAAAACTTATTGATTATGCAAATAAAACTGTGTACTCAATAATATCTTGCTATAGTGTTGATCAATAGTTTAGAGGCCAAAGAAAGGTGTCGCCATGTCGAGGTCGGCCGTAATACTTGTGCTTCTAACACTATGGTTTCTATAATTTATCGTTTAGACTGAAATGTACACAAGTCTGCTACCATCTGTTCAAATAAGAATAATATTATATATCATTGTATTGTCGATACATAGTAGGTACAGTGTAAGTACATGTGGTGTTTTATAAATCCTTGTTTGCCCTCTGAGAATTACATAATGCACTTTGTGCTGACCTATTTTGGTTCTGATCCAATTCAAGCCATAGCTTGGTTATACTCAAACAAATACACTGAGCCGTGTTATGATAACACAAGAGTGATAGATAATACTCTATAATATTATGAACTTGAAGGAAAGAATTGCTAAAATTATCTTGAAAGTTTTTTTCCTGTTGTAGTGCTGCATCATTGTAATATTACGCATTGTCCTTAACTACAAGCCGACACGAGATGCTGCTAAAATACTGAAGTCAACAGACCTTGTGGAATGTGCGCCGTTCACAATCTCAATTGTTTTGCATCGTATCGGGCCTCCCTTTAACGTCTCGATCAAAATGTTTGCCGCGAGTCAATTGGTGACAATCGAGCAATCGTACGTAATTTGCCGTGATCTTGGCACATGAAGCGCGTTATCAACCTCAGGGTCAGCACGTCAGCGGAACTTCTGTGCAAATAATTAAACTTGATATCTCTGTTACACTTATCGCTCGAATAAGGGGTGAGAAAGAGATAGACAAGGCGAATGACCGTATTTAATAAAGGTCATTATTACAAGGTCAAAATGCTGACTGAACAATTTTTATGCCCCAAAACTTGTTTTATCGTCACATCTTACAATGAATTTATCTTTATTTGCGTAATTCAAAATAATTGGAAAATTAACAGCTTGCTGCGTATTTTTCAAGTTAAAGTAGGTTTTCTGTTACTTGGAGTTCTCGTAGAGGTGCCGTTATGTTAGTGATAAGAGTGATCAACGGAGTGCATCCTATTGTTCCAGACAATGAGTTCGAGCGTATGCTACAAGTGCAACCGGACGGGGCACTTCGCCCGCGAGTGCACCCAGGGAGGAGGCGTGCAGGGTGCTCGCGATTCTGGCTTCAACCGCCAGCGCGAAAAGTGCTTCAAGTGCAACCGCGCCGGACACTTCGCGCGTGACTGCAAGGAGGAGGCCGACCGTTGCTACAGGTTAATATTGTCTCCCTATGTCTTCCTAACTTTATAGGATCAGATCAGATTCCAGTACAACCAGACGAGATCGCACCACATACTTAAAATTCGGCGAAAATGTGACAATAATACTGGTCCAAAAGTTAAAAAACCGGTCACACATTCTGCCTTTTGAACATGCCTTCCGATCTCTTATATTTCTTAGTCGAAAGGTCTGCACGGCGAGTCGAAGGGAAAACGTAAGATCGGTGACCCATTGCTCAACATCCCGAGCGGTTGCTTGAAGCAGTAGCGTAAATCAATCAAGCTTCTTAGTTGTAACATTGCTATAGGTTAACGACACTTCAAACGATACGTGTTTCGTGTAGACATGAAGTATCTCCATTGGCGCGTTACGCATGAGTGGTCACGTTTGAGCGGTTCGACTCACACGCGTGTATCGCCAGCGTGCGTCGACGAGGAAACAAGTGCCACGCGCCAGTCGCATCCGCGTGGAATGAATATCTGAACAATTCAACATGTATAAACTAATATACTTAGGGCTGATTTCATCAAAGTCAGATATCTTTTATCCGTGGAATAAAATTGTCGTCTGACAGTTTTCGTATGGAAAAACTGTCAAAAATTCAACATTTATTCGCAGGATAAGACTTATACTCGGTATAAAAGTTTGGTGAAATTCGCCCTTAGTGTTGAAATTCAAACACTACTAAAACTTAATAGGCTACGTTTCATCGATCGACTTTTCTGTTTGTACTATTTATGTTCAGCAACTCAATAAAATCATTATGCTAAGTTAAACTAGTTTTGCTCGAGACAAGTCTCTCTGCCAGTTACGCCTACCAACTTATCGGCTATTCCATGCTGGGCGTGTTTAAGTAACGTTGGGTGCACGTTAGCTAACCACGATTCCTATCCGAGTCACGTCGGTTTATCATTGGATCATATCTAAAACCAGCTTCGATAACAAGAATCGTCTTTGATGTTTCTTTGTTATTCGTTTTTAGCTCTCGAATCTCCGGAAATCACCACTTGAAGAGCTTAAGCTTCAGACCAAATAAGTATTTTAAATACCTAGTTGGTAGTAGCTTGTTTTTTCAACCTGTAAAAAAGCATAGGATGTTTCTGGTACAATCAATACCTGATTGATGTATTGTAGACATTAGCCTGACTAACGAGGTCATAGAGAAAGTGTAGTGTGTCCACTAATGTTCAAATGTCACGTTGAACTGTTGGCATTGACCTTGGCGACATACGTGTGTAATTAACTTGTCATCGACCTTTCTGTCTTATTTAAATAACTAATAATGTCATTTTTATTAAAATTCACTGGTTTTTAGGCAGTTATATATGTAATGTTCATGTTTATTTGTATGGTACAGATGTAACGGCACGGGACACATAGCGCGCGAGTGCGCGCAGAGCCCGGACGAGCCGTCGTGTTACAACTGCAACAAGACCGGGCACATCGCACGGAACTGCCCCGAGGGTGGCCGCGACAGCTCCAACCAGACCTGCTACAATTGCAACAAGTCCGGCCACATCTCCCGCAACTGCCCCGACGGCACCAAGACTTGCTACGTGTGCGGAAAGCCCGGACACATCTCCCGCGACTGCGATGAGGAGCGGAACTAACACACGCCTCGTCGCGACTGCCTATATATAAAATAAACTATGTATATTATGATGCCACGCACGGACGATAAGCAAAGGACGCGATACGCGACACTAGATCGTAAGACCACACGACTGTATGAGAAATTAATGCAACGGAATTATAAATCAGATGCAGCAGCGGTATTCACGTGACAGACTGAGGTGTATGATTTTTAAAATGTTGACTTGTATATAGGTCTCCCCGCCGCGCGAGCGCCGGCGGCGCTCGTCGATACGTTAATGTTTGTTCTTGCACGACGTGAACGAGTTATTGTGTTTTAAATCATTTAATAATCGTGATTGAACTATTGAAGAGGTAGCGTTACAGTTTTTAGCATTACAGAGTATATATTTAATATATTTTGTACAGATTTTTTTGACAAAAGATAAATTGGATGCTGGCGTACATAATGAGTTTTCAATATGAAGAGTGGAGGCCCCGGAGCGACCCGAACCCCTACTGGACTCTCTTGTTCGTCTTGTTATACAGTTGTTCTTACGCGATCGTATGCGATCCGACGAGTCTCAATCTTACATCCTATCACTTCGCGTGATTTATTTTTATTGATCAATTCCTTTGTTTATGAGATCCTGCTAACTTGTGGAGAATTCAGTGGTTAATTAGAATTTCATCAATCAAAACATTTTTTATTTTGTTATCCCTGTCAATGTGCCTCTCTGTAATACACTGAAATGTATAATGATTACTCAAATAACAGTGGGAGATGATTAATTAATAAAATCTTGCCTTATTATTTAACAAGTTTTCATCTTGCCCTATTTTGTTAGTATCATAGATATTTATTTTGACTGTTAACATGTGCTCACAACACGAACACACAAATTAATAGCAGAATAGCTTCTAATCTCCCAAGTGTAATAATTAGAATTTAGGATAGATCACATTACTGAGCTCATATCAATTGACTGAACAAGAGGGCAATACCTATCCTTCAACCATACCTAGAGTACATACTACATTCGAATTATATTTAATACCTACACGACATGCAATGCAATAAGTATCCAGAAGACACAAAAAAATATTTTGAAAACAATTTTTTCATCAACTGTTTGTCTTTATTTTGGTCAAGGAATGTAAGTATCTATCTCCGGTCCTTGACTGCTTGAAATGAGCTTTTGTTGTAGATCATTAGTTCAAAAAAGTTCATCGTAGTATGCTTGATAACATGCTATCTGAGTAGTATTACATACTATATGCTGGTAACCATTCACCTTGCATAAATGCTATTTTATGAAGATTACAGGCAGCTGTGTAAGACCACCAAAAAATGAACATGGATCACAAAGAACAATATAGGCACAACAACCACCAGCTTCCTGATGTGTATTCGCTCTGAATCCCTCAATGGCTGTCTAGGGACGATGAAAAACCCGAAGTCGAAATCGTTGAAACATTATCAGACAGTAGTCGCCGGTCCAGCCTACGGTGACTAAAGAACATACGCTTGGTCTCAGGCCAGTACAGTAAGATTCAAACTTAATGGCGGCTCGGAAGTTAGCTACTTGCTGCGCAGTACCCCACCCCTCACCCCGCCGACACATGAAATTGTTACTTTTTTTTACTTCGCAGCGAGTGGCAGCGACTCTCCCCATGTTCCGAGCCGCCATTAAGTTTGAATCGAACTGTATAAGGCGACACGTTTCTCTTGGACTATTAATATCGGAAAATGAACATCCGGTAACAGCAGCCCTGACATAAAAAAAAATACAGTTCGATTCAAACTTAGTTGCGGCTTGCTGCACAATCTAATAGACAAACAACACCTCTGCTAACTCTCCTACTAACCAGTGCCGTAAATGGGGCGGTGCCCAGGCACAGGGCGCAGACCCTGGAGGGGCGCAAAAATGACCAGACCAGGGCTACTAACAATACCTATTATTTATTTTTATAGATAATCAATTTTATTGTCAGAACCGGTTATGATTAGAAAATATTTCAAGGGCGCGGTTATAGCAGCTCGCACCGGGCGCATAAAATGCTAATTACGGCACTGCTACTAAGTATACCTACATCATTGATCCGCCCGGGGGTTACGCAAGAATGAAGTTATTACCGATTTTATATACGAAAATGGCAGCCTTACAACTTGAATTTGGTTAAAACGCAAGCCACTACATATAATTTAGTGTTTAGCTTTAGATACAGTTCGATTCAAACTTAATGGCGGCTCGGAACATGAGGCGAGTCGCTGCACAGTAACAATTTCGTGTGTCAGCGAGGGTGGGGTGGGGAGAGTCGGAAGTTAGCTACTCGCTGCCTCAGACCAAATAAAAAACAAGACAGATCGCTGCGAACTACAGGTGGGAAAAGTGTATCATTTTTGCGATTGGATCATTCGCATTTGGATCACTGAAATGATCCGAAACACTGATATGTTTCATTTGGATCATCGGCTCAAAGGATATAAAATACAGAATGTTACGGATACATTACAATAAACGACCGTATAGTATTTGATACGTAAGCGCCTTAGTGGTCATTTTTACGTGCATGGATAACGACAACGAATGCACAGTATATTTAAAAGAAAATCTGTGATTGTATGAGTGATACACATCTCATTTGGTATCTCTTTCTGACTTGTATAGATTGTAATTATGTCGCCCGCTCACTCGCGACTCACGAGTCAAAAAACTCAGTGTATCTCAGTCTCTCTCTCGCTCGCTCACTGCTCAATCGCCTCCCGAGCGACGCGTCGCGCGGAATGAGCCAGAGCAAATTAATGCGTTTGAAACGTTGGTATTAAACCAATATTTTGAATCACTCCAATGATCCGGATCAGTGAGTAGGTTCCGTAAAGAGTTACACACGCCTACTGCGAACAATACAGTGAAGCATGCAAAAACTACACCACTGCTCTGTGCATACACGCTCAAACGCACACATGTACAACCATTTACAATCAAAACTACACCAAAATATGTGCACAAATGTTTACGAAACCAGCATCACGTCACTGTTGACAGCGCGCTCTGTCTTGGTTTTTTATTTGGTCTGAGCTCGCTGCGCAAAATCTCTATTTTCTGTCAATGTCCCATACAAATTTTGCCAGGTACTAGAGACAACATGCTTTTTTGCCAGTGCAAACGTACGGTAAAGAGGACCACCGTCAATAAACAAAATGTAAGGATCTAAGATACCTAGGTACTGGATATGGTGGACACCGTATATGAGCATGCG
The DNA here is from genome assembly GCA_948473465.1 of Lithophane ornitopus. Lineage (NCBI taxonomy): Eukaryota > Metazoa > Arthropoda > Insecta > Lepidoptera > Noctuidae > Lithophane > Lithophane ornitopus. The sequence continues at coordinate 1,981,443 of OX419630.1, read as the reverse complement.
AAGAAGCCGCGGCCTTGGGTGATGGTGGTGATGATGGTTAGAAGAAGACAACTATACATTCGATAGGTAACTGCAGCTAAAAGTTTTTATTTCACCACCTGGCACTGAAAACTTTAATCCAGGATAGTCGAAAAAAAATTGAGGAAGTAAGAACGTTTTTAAATTTTAACGCCTTTACTACACTGAAGTACACACCACAGACAAGATAAAAATACACAAAATGCGATCAATCCTCAAGAAATCTGAATAAACTGTTAGAATACATCTCAAAAACAATTATCTCTAACTATATTAATTAATGCATTCCCAAAAGTGCATCACATTTAATTTCAATTTGAATGAAAAAAGTCGTATTTACGTTAATGTTAAGACGTTAACGGAAAATACCGGTTTTCGCACTAGCCGGGCGTGGTGAAGTGCGGCTGCGCGACAATCGCATTTTCTTGAATGAAGTGAGTAATGGGACGTTGCTAACGTTCTTGTTTATTTATTAGAATTAAACTTATTTTAAATGAATTTCTTTCAAATTAAGTGAGTTTGCGTGTTTATACGTAGTAAAGTGAAGTTTTAGTGCAAATGTGGTTGTGTTCTTTGCTTAAAATATAAAAACGGAGAGTATCCATGGGCGTTAACTTCAGGTTAAGAGAATTGTTAACTTTATTATTAAATTAAAATTAAGGTTAATCGAGTATTAAACTCGTTCTATCTTTACATGATGAACTATAATTTTGTGTAAGTGACCGGTGTTATGTAATAAAACTGAACTTTTAACTGACAATAGTCAGTGTTTATGTTGGCTAACGATTGTTGCTAATTCGAATTTTGGAACTATCTTCAACAACTGTTATTACGCTCAAATGTAGATATCATTTTGAAAAAGCTTATAAATTGTTTTATTTGTATTGGTTTCCATAAGCCTTGTATGTATATTGCTAACATAAACTAGCAGATTTGAGTAAATACTAAACCTGGAACACCGATAATTACCTGTCGTGCATTACCTTTCATTGTGAAAAAATTAAACAAGTATTGTTTACTTTCGTGCTGTAGTAACTCAATATAAGTAAAGTTTAGCCTGTAGACACTACTTTCTTAGTCATGGACTGCACCAGGATTAAGAAAATATTTTATACTTTCTGCAAGAAACAGGTCGAAACTCAGAAATTACTGAAAGCCTTAATGTAGCTTATATTCTTTTATTTTTTCTCAAATTATTTTCACTTTGATGATTTAAAAATCGTCATTTTTGTTACAGGCAGACAAAATCAAAGACTGAATTATGAATCTCTTAATATATACATACATACTATCAACAACAGTATTACAACTATGCACATCACAAGATTATGCGTCGCCAACATACAATCCGGATGTTCAACAAACAAACCCCACAAATGATTACCTCAACTCGGACCCAAAGTATGACAACCCATATGATCCAAACAGAAAGTACCAGAATCGTAACCAGAACAACCCAACACAACAATATGACCCCAGTCGTCCATATGACCCAAATCGGAGTCAGTATGACCCAAACCGGAATCAGTATGATCCAAATCGTAATCAATATGATACAAATCGTAGCCCAGAACAGAGGTTCAATCAGTTTGAGAACCGGAATCAAGATGTGAACTACAACCAAAACCAATACACTCCTGAAAATACTCCAAGACCTGCCTGGGATAGCAGCAGGACATACAGCACTTCGTACAAAGGTGCCCCTTTGGAACATGAGAGTGTCATCATTAATGAGGCGTAAGTTTATTTTCCATTTGCTATTTAAGCATTACAAGTCACCTAAGCTGTTTGTAGTGGCAAAATTATTTTGCCATTGATGGTGATGAAATTTGATTGATGGATTTGTTCTTTGATACGTAATATATTAATCTAACTGCAATTATTGAAAAATCTAGGGCTATAAATAGTATTCTTAATTTGGGTTTTTGATGCCTTTTAAGCCTTTCCATAAGTTCAAATCTTACATGTCTTGATAATTCAGTCAAGTCCTGCTATTTACAAACATAAGTTAATGTTATATCTCATAAATAGACAGTCTTAGTTGTGCTATGTGCATTATTAAATAAACAATTTAAAAAACATAATTTTCTAATAATTTACAAACACAATTACAATTAACCTTTAATTTCACAGCACATACTTCATAGTGGCATCTAGAATGGTGCGGCCAGGCCAGATCTACAAGATATCAGCTAACATTCTTCAGGCCCGCATGCAGATGACCATTAGGGCCTCCATCTCTTGCAACGGAGTGGAAATTACCGATGTTAACCAGAGAGTGAAAGAGGGAGTTCCTGAAATATTGAATATGAGGGTAAGCCATCATAATAAATTTACTTTTAAAAGCCTGAAATTAAATAATTTTCAATCGGTTTATCCATAGGGCTGTCTGCCTAGCCCATTTTCTTCTCAACCAACTAAAGTTTGACGACACGGTTGGCGCAGGGGCTGAGCGATGGACGGCTGCGCAACGTGTCGCGGGTTCGATCCCCGCACGGAACAAATATTTGTATGATCTGCAAGTAGTTGTTCCGGGTCTGGGTGTTAGTGTATGTGAGTTTCTATGTTTGTAAACGCACCCACGATACAGGAAGAAATTCCTAGTGTGGGGCAACGTTTTAAAAAAAAAAAAAAAAGATGTTTAGTTGAAATTCATAAATAATTAATTGATTGAGTAAGAATTTAACCTGAAAAGGATTTATTACGCTTTAATCAGAAACTTTGGGAACAGATCATAGTTCTAACAAGTTATGTCCTTCAGGTGCCCCCAACAACAGTACCTGGTGACTACAAGCTCCGTGTGGAAGGCCTATACCTGGACACGCCGTTTGGAGGCCGCGCCTTTGTCAACGAGTCACAGCTGTCCTTCTCCAGGCGATTTATGACCATCTTCATACAGATGGACAAACCGGTCTACATGCAGGGACAAACTGGTAAGAACTCGGATGTATTGGTATGATAGGCTTATGTCCGCAAGTCCTAAGTATGTGCGAGTATTTTATGAGAAAAATCTGATAATAATAGAAATCCATGTAAAAGATTGATCTAGGAAAGTACTACCGATTTCCATCTTCAATTAGTGTTGCTGTGATCAGATTTGATAAGGATAAATATGGTCAGGTAGGTACAGTGACACCTGATCATATGCCTGTCATTTCATATCATTGGATATGATATGACGGGCACATGAGCAATGCGTTGAACTGAAGGTACATATATGTCCTAAGTGGACTTGACCCTCAATTATTGGCAATCTACTAGCTCCGTCAGTTTTAAAAACAATTGTTTTTCAACCTGTTGGCTGGCTTTGTATCTATATAATAAAAATGAAATGTTGTTTTTTGGTAAGCGTATCACTTGAGAACCGCTGGTACGATTTGGCTATTTTTTGTTTTAAAATGTTTTTCAATATACTGATTCTTACGGAATTAAAAATTCCGGAAAAACTGAACGACTTATTTGTATGAATTATTGAAATTTAGACAGGACAAGTTTGTCGGGTCGGCTTACTTATTAATCTCTATTACTACTCTTCTCTTCTCCAACTCAGGTACCATGTAATGCAAGGCATTGTAAGGCAAGGCCATACTGGTTCCTCAAGGGACTTACAATAAACAACTTCATTAATTACAAACACTACAACAAAGCCCTATATTTCAGTTCGTTTCCGCGTGATACCGATCAACACGGAGCTGAAGGCGTTCGGGCGAGCTATCGACGTGTTCATCTTGGACCCCAACCGACGTATCATGAAGAGATGGCTCTCTAGACAGGTAATGTAGCTATAAACTTAGTAGTAGTGTGACATTTTTATTGAATACATGTTGGTATATATTTGCAGTAGATGAATATGACCAGCAGGCTAAGGCTGCTAGTTTTCAAAGAGAAGAGTTATGCAAAAGAAGGGAAACTTATATGCAAAATATGGGCAAAACTGTTGACGCAAAAATTGCATTTTTAGAAAGGGAAGCGGATATATATTTTGTTACTAGCTGCTGCGCCACACGGTTTCACCCGTATCAGTTTCGATCCCGTGGGAATATTGGGATAAAGGGTCAATATCGGGTCATGGTCTACCCATGTGCCAAATTTCATCCAAATCCGTTCAGCCGTTTTAGCGTGAAAGCGTAACAAACAAACACACTTTCGCATTTATAACATTAGTTAGGATTTTAGGCCCTACGGTAGTGGCAGCCTTGAATGCACTTCGCGAATGTTTTAAAAATATCAGTATTTTTTTAAACATTTACGACATTCACGACGTGCAAGTTTGAACGACGACAAAGTAAATGCTCATGATAATGATACATCGACAAAACAACCCTTCTTACAGTGGGGTAAAAATGGAAATTAAAATTAAATTAAATCTTCAATGTGCAGGATTCATAAATCATAACCAATTTTGCAGTCACTTCATCTTTCACACATCATAACAAGGCTGATAGGATCACAATAAGTGAATAATGTTCTATTGTGCCTCACTGCCACTCGATCAGATAGGCCAGTTAGTGTCGGGTCTCTTCAAGACCATTGTTCACGCAAACTGTAGTCAAATGATACAAGATATCTTACGACTTAACGCCTACTAACATAATGGGAGACAGCTTGAAAACTTCAAAGTAAACCTTCGCCAAAGTAAAAGGCTTTCAGAACGACCAACAGTCTCTCTCTCATCATCATCTTCCTGCCCTTGTCCCATGTTACTTGTGGACGGCGCAACACGTTTTCTTTTTCCACTCTCTCCTGTCAACCGTCACGCTAATCATTCACTCCCTTATCTTTCATATCACTCCTCACACAATCTATCCCTCTTTTCTTTGGCCTTGTGATGGATGGAAATGTTGATGGATGGAGCGGGAGAGGCTCCATCCATCAACATTTATATTCATCACTTTTTTAGTCACATGCGTTTCCTCCCTCCTCATCACATGCCCATACCACCGCCACTTTTAAACTTCCCCTTATATACGCACTAGCTTCCGTCCGCGGCTTCGCCCGCGTGGTATGTAGATAAAAAGTAGCCTATGTCCTTTCTCAGGCTCTAGACTATCTGTGTACCAAATTTCATTTAAATCGGTTCAGTAGTTTTGGCGTGAAAGCGCAACAGACAGACAGTCTAATATTAGTAAGGATTTCGTACTTTATCCATTTTCGTCACTCCACACATCCATCTCAACATTATCATCTCCGCTACATGCATTCTTTTTTCATCCGTCTTCACGGCCCAGCATTTCGATACATACAGTACGACAGGCCTTACCACAGACTTGTAGATTTTTCCCTTTTACTTGAGGGGAATCGCTATCTCTATGTATATGCATTAAATAACAATATCGATCTTCGATCTGTATGACCCTACTGTATTTAAAAATGAAACGATTTCTTTGTTTTGGCCTAAAGATCTACATTTATATCTCCTACTGGGGGAGGGCACTGGCTATATGGCAGGTATACCACAGTGGCACAGGGACTTCACACTATTTTGTAACCACTTTCTTGTGTAATAAAGATTATGATTATGTTATACATACATTAAAACTGAAGGATTTGTTAATTTGTTTTTTTTTTATCGCGCTGATCTCTGGAACTGCCTTTTGATACATTATTTTTGCATTTGGAAGCCCAATTCTTGAGGATGTTTATAGTCTATTTAACATCACGCTACGACCCTTAGGAGCCGAGCAAAAAGAATAATGTCTCGATGCGAGCGACGTGGTGGGTCGGGGGCCGATATTTCAAGCGGGTCAAATCGCGGGCAGAAGCTATAATATTTTTGCAGTCGTGAGGTTACCCGACTACAGCAGAAAAAGGGTGAATGTTTTTAAAGTAAAATTGCATTTGATCAAACTTGGGTGACTAGTTTTAATCAAAATTCCGAATCGGCCGTAACTCTAGTACCTATAAACTGTTATCTTCACAGGGTCGGGGGTTCACACGTTTGCTAGTTGTTATTCTAACTGCATACATAATTATTATTATGAGTGTATAATTACGTAGTTTGAACTTTACGCATACTTTTTTCGTCTTGACACTGGAAATTCAAACATCGATTTGCATGTAAATTAATTTATTTTTGGGATTCGGATCACAACAGCTTTAGTAAGTTTTGCTACTTCGAAGAATATGTGCAGACCACGTTCTTCATACAACCAAATTCCTCATTGATTCTTCATGTCGAAGCGAAGGATGGCGCGTGGTATACAGACAGACCCCAAATTACTAAAACCGTTTTTTTTTTAAGTTACTCGTTATTTATACTTCAACCGCACGTCCATGTTAGAAGTTTGACTTTGACAGCACTATTATTTCTTAGCTGTAAGGGCGGTTATTAAATACCTAGGCTCGCACCCTGTTACATGGGACTTCAAAATATAACTAGTGAAACGTTAGTGTACTATAGGTACACCTCTGCCTAACCTTACGAGAATTACAGGCGTCATGTTATGTTATATTAAGTGTGCCACCATTCCCACTTTTACGCTTAGTAACATCGTCTACCGGTCTATATACCATCCTATCTACGTCTATACAGAAGATCGCTTTTAGCGATAAGACCGCCCACTGATGCCCTCTGTGAAATTTCTACATTTATATCCTAACTAATATTATAAAAAGCGAAAGTGAGTTTGTTTGTTACGCTTTCACGCTAAAACGGCTGAACGGATTTGGATGAGCACGGGGTAGACCTTGACCTGGAGAAGGACATAGTGCATAGGCTACATTTCCTGAAACGTAGACGAAGTCGCAGGCAACAGCTATTCTGTAATAGCTGCTTTTTTACGCGATGATTGTTCGTGCACTCAATTTTCATCTCTCAGTATTGAGCCGAGCATTGAGAATTCAACAGAGCGCATCCCAGTGCCTCAAGAAAACATACTGTTGGATTTTCAGCTCTCAGCGCTAACCAAAGCGTTGAAAATCCAGCGCGCGCGGAATAAAACTCGCCGCGGTAAAAAATGTCGTCCGTGATAAACTGGGCTAATTCGTATAGTGTACATAATAAAGAGTATTCTATTATATTCAGAGTAACTTCGGCACAGTAAGTCTGCAGTACCAGATGTCGGACCAGCCGCTGTACGGCGAGTGGTACATCCGCGTGGAGGCGCTGGGGCAGGTCGAGGAGTCGCAGTTCCTCGTTGAGGAGTACTATCAGACACGATATGAGGTATGTACCGGCTGTGACAGCTTTCGAAGGGTTTAAACAGTCTCCAATCACATACACTTCTGCCTAACCTTTTGTGGAAACCAGGCGTTATGTTATGTTGTGTCCAATCAGATATTGATTTAGAAACTACACTGTTTGAGCTACAAATATCAAATGTCCATCTCCTCACCCAGGTAAACGTAACAATGCCCGCGTTCTTCTTCAACACGGAACCGTTTATCCACGGCCGCATAATGGCGAACTACACATCAGGCGCGCCCGTCCGGGGCAATCTTACCCTAAAGGCAACCATCAGGCCGATACCGCAGTACCGACCGCGGTATTACACGCAGGGACAGTTCAATAATAGAGGACAGTTTGGAGTACCTACAGGGTATGGAGGGAATCAGTATACCAGAGGTAAGTTGTCAATATATTTTTAACCGACTTCTTCAAAAATCAATTCGGGTGTTTTTTTTTTTTTTTTTTTTTGTATATTTGTTACGCGATTACTCCGCCAATTATGAATCGATTTTGATGATTCTTTTTTTGTTTGGTAGGTCATGCTTCCGAGGTGGTCCCATATAAATTTTATTAACTTTGCTTGCGTAATTTTTGAGTTAGCTTACATATTACGTATTTTTCCCACTTAGTTTATCTAGACGATATCCTGTTTGACTCCTTCACTGTTATTTACATAGCAGGTAGTGGTATTCGGATTTGTGTGCGGTAGGTACCACAACTAAAAAGTGAAAAATAAAAACTTTTACAAAAAAAAACAACCGACTTCCAAAAAAAACACAAAAAAAGTGAAAAATAACTTTATTTTCGGAAGTCGGTGGCAAAAAACGGAAATTGAAAAGCAAAGACACCGACTTCCGAAATTAAAGTTATTTTTCACTTTTTTAGTGTTTTTTTTGGAATCGGTTGTTCGTAAGAATATTTGCGTATAACGAAAAATTTCGGTCTGAAGTAGCCAGAGTTTTGCGCAGTTTCGTCAGAATTTGAAACATTTTCAATTTGGTGAGTTCCTTAACTCTGATTTGGATCGGTTGCAGTACATGCAGCGCGCAAACTATTATATGCGTTAGGCACGGTTCCCACTGTGTCGTAGTAACAGATTATAGACCAGTTCAAAAAGTCGTCACTTCAAAATTAAAAGGGAACTGTTCAATTGTATCACAGTTGTGCACAGCTTGAAAAGACAGTCGTCAAAGATACAAAAATCGTCATGACACACATACTAGGAATACTATTATACCTTACGGATAGCAAGTTTTATTCTCGCACGGTACTGACATTGCCCAAATATAGGTGCTCTGGATATGTAAAACAATATAGTTTAGAAGTTTAAGTAAATAGAAGAGAAGTTTAAGTAAGTTTTTTTTTCATACAGTCCGCCAAAACTACCCATACAACCCTAGCTACAACAATAACTACAACAACAATTTCAACAACAACAACGACAGCAACTACCAGCAACAGTACGACGGCAACTATCAGCAACAACAATATGACAACTACGGACAAACAACTGTGGATGAATTCGGGAGGGTGGTTAACAAGGAGAATCGTTATATCCCTGGTCAGCCGAACCAATTGGAGCAGCCGAACTGGTGGTACGACCAGCAGAAGGTGGTCACCAGGATGTTTAACTTTGTAAGTACTGTGTATCGCGAACAGACAGACAGAAAGACAGACGCAGCGGTCCTCCGCTGCGTCTGTCTTTGGAGACGGAGTGTCGGAGTGTGTCGGCGGAGGACTTTGTTTTATAATATGTAGTGAAGTCCTCTTCACTACGTATTATAAAACAAAGTCCTCTGCCGCTGTCTGTCTGCTCGCGATAAACTCAAAAACTACTGCACCGATTTTCATGCTGTTTTCACCAATGGATAGAGTGGTTCTCGAGGAAGGTTTTAGTATATAAAGGTTTTATTGTCATTGTCACAGCAAATGTCACAAGAGAAATTCGGATTCAAAGTTCACCCCCCAATTTACTTATTATACTCTTTAGTTCACCCTTGCGCGAGACGCATACATTATGATGTCAAACATCAAATGCATGCAGAGGAACTCAACAGGTCAGAAACAAACAACATAATTGGAAATATCGGTTCTCTGCGCTCGCGGGTAGAGAATTTTCAAAATTTTGTGATATTTCAGGATAAAAATAAAGGAGGTTCTTGAGTCTAAGACCTCCTTAATTTTTATCCTAAAATATCAGAATATATTACAACGAATTCATATGTCAAGAATGTAGACATATATATGAATTCGTTGTAATATAATAATATTCTTTATCTAACAGACAATCAATCTATTTCTCTCCACCAGGATGAAAAATATCCATTCTGGATGCTGAAACCGGACCCGACTCAGTACGCGATCGACCACAACAGCAACAACAACAATAACAACAACAATCCCAACTACAATACTTACACGACAACTTCGACGTACAACAATTATTACAACAACCCGTATTACGATCAACTGCCTTACTTAAGATATGTAAGTATTGTTTAGACTTAGTACCTCAACAATTTTTTTGTTGAAAATATGATGGAACGTTTTTCTGCTTCGTCCGATAGGAAATGGTAAGCTTGGTAGTCTACCAATCATGCCTCATCATACCAAAAATGAATCAACTTTTCTTTAGATGGGAGCACGGTTAAAATGAATGTGATAACAACTTTCGGGTTTCTGACGACCCGTAACGACTGTCAAAGATCCACGAATGACAGCCGGGACCAACGGTTTAACGTGCTTTCCGAGGCACGGAGGAGTCTCGGTATGTAAAGAATGTCACCCATCCACGGACCAACCCCGGCAAGCGTAGTTTAACCTGATGGATCGAATCGTGCGGCTGTTATTACTTAGCCACGAGCTCCTTCTGTATCAGTTCCCCTGTATCCAACACCATATCTGCACAAGTATAACCAACCTCTAAATTCGCAGTTCAACGGCACATACGACTTCAAATACCCGATGTCGGAGCTAGCCCAGCTGGTGCCGACCCTGGACGGCGTAGAGGTGATCATCACAGCGTCAGTGGGCGACCCGTTCCTGGATGAAGTCATCGAGGGCTACAGCATCGCCAGGATCTTCAACTCTTCGTTACAAGTCACCTTCCTGGGTGGCACGCCGCAGGTCTTCAAGCCTTCGATGCCGTTTGATGTTTATGTGAGTAGATTTTAAAGGTTTTGCTTGGGTAAGATTAATTATTTAAGGCTAGGCTCGCGTTTTTTGTGAATCGGGTACTTGGCTCTGTATTTCCAGCGTTTTCTAGACTCTATTTTGGGCTACAACAAAAAATAAAGAGTTTGTTTAAAATTTCTACCTATCGAATATGCAGCTACTTGATTGGACCTTTTAAAATTTACTTCTAAGCGACATCCAGAGTCCAACTAAAACCAATATGTAGAAAATAAAATAAACATCGAATTTTTGCTACTGTATAAAGTTTTCACTGGGCATGTCATATAGCCTATGGCCTTGACGATAGCGAGATTTTAAACGCGTTGAAGCAAATCACTTCAAGTATCCTATCTTTTTCTATGCCACTGGGTAAAATGACTGATAACACTATTCTTCCAGATGGTAGTATCATACCACGACGGATCTCCTTTACCAAGCTGGCAAGCCCGAGGAGTATCACTACAGGTTCACGTGCAAGTGGAGGGCAGAGGAGGTGGCGTGGACCCTCAGCAGCCGGCGCTGGTGCCGGGCAGCGACGCCGTGTGGCACCTCAAGCTGGACCTCTACAAGCTGTTGCGTGAGTATAATGAAGAGGATGGTAGAGGAGAAACGAAAGAAAATCGCGAGGCAAAGCGCTTAAAGCGCTACACGCCCTTTGCGCATGTGAGCTGTGAGGAGTGTGATTGGCACAACCTTAGGTCTCGTTTACTGCCTCGAGCGATGCGACTTGTGTCAAAAGATACACCCGCGTTCATCTGTTTTTTTTTAAATTAAGTTATGGGACAGTTCTTGACCTCGATCTCGCCTGATGGAAAGCGATACATGACGTCTATGATGGAAAGAGCAAGCCCAGAAGATGCCTGGGGGCCTAGACAAAATCCCATTTCTGTAAGTGTTAACGCCAACGGAAAGATCTAATTGTATGCAGTTGACATTAGCTTTAGAAATGTCACGTGACTGCTGCTGTCAACTCCATACAATTTGATCTTTCCGTTGGCGTTAACGCTTACAGAAAAGGGATTTTGTCTAGGAACTTTCATTAGTTTTCTACGCAGTTGCGGCCCAAAGACACGTGTCGTTTGACCCTGTAGCTCGTTGCCACGGCGATAAGCGGCAACTGTATCTTCTTCGATTTGCGTTCACTCCACCTTCTAGTATAGCTTCTATTAACTTTATCCTTGTTCCAGGTCTCCAAAACGACCCGAATTACCGCGACGTGCTCAACGGCATCACGGGCGTGCGCCTGAGCGCGCAGCTGCAGGACGCGGCGGGCGCGCGCGCCACGGCCGACGTGCACTTCCTCGCGCACTACAGCGCCAACAACCAACACATCCGCATCTCCACCAGCACGACGGACGCTAGGGTGAGCGCGCTATGCCAGTGCTCACTAGTACGCCGGCTCCGCACGTTGGGCCCAACGTCGGCACTAACGCCGCTCGTTCAACGTGTGAATTGAGAAAATAGCACTGGCCAACGTTGGCTGCACGCGTGGAGCCGATACTGCACGTGTGTGTCTGAACCTATATAACCTTTTAGTGGCGGCAAAGGATGGAAGCATCGACTTGACATCGACCGAGCTCCTTTACGGGGCTCCCATTTACTACAGGGTTTAAAGTAACCTTAATAACACTATATCAATCTGCCTAGCCTTTTCCCAAATATATTAGGGTCGGCGTCCAGTCTAACCGGATGCAGCTGCATACCAGTATTTTACATGGAGCGACTGCCTGTCTGACCTCCACAACCCAGTAACTGGGTTATACGATACCCCTTGGTAAGACTGGTTGTCAGACTTTCGGGCTTCTGACGACCCGTAACGACTGTCAAAAATCCAAGTATGGCAGCCGGGACCAATACTTACGTGCTTTCCAAGGCACGGAAGAGTCTCGATATGTAAAGATGGTCACCCATCCACAGACCAACACCGGCAAGCGTAGCTTAACCTGATGGATCGACCCGTGCGGCTGTTATTAATTAGACACGAGCTCCTCCAACCTTAATAACACTATACTTTTGATAAAATTCAGAAACCCTATTTATCATAGACAAAGGGGAAGATCCAGCAAAAAAAAACAACTTGTCTTCGTTTTTACATCTTTGAGACCATTCATGCTCGTCTGTTCGTACGATGGCCGGGCCTCGATGTTATAAAATGACCCTAATATTAAGCCGTCGTCACACAGGTGGGCGAGTACATAATCTTCCACGTGCAGAGCAACTTCTACATGGAGTCGTTCAACTACGTCGTCATGTCCAAGGGAATCATTCTTACTAGCGGACAGGAGATCATGCAGGTAAACTTGTATACCTCCTATATTTTCTTGATATTTTTGTGAAATAATAATCTTTTTCACCTCACAAGCTCGGAAAGATTCTGTTTGTCATTCGAAATCTGCGTGGAAAATTTTATTATCCCCGCTAGCGTGGAAAGAGTTTTTAAAATTCGAACCTTTCAACTAACAATTTTCTGTACCGCCGGGTCGACTGATAATGCATCAATACTTATTTTATGTCAGAGCGCCAACCTCATTTTTAGAATAATCGCACTATCCAGCACGAAAAAAAATCGCTCAACGCGCCTAAAGAAGTTTTCACATAAAAAACTTTATATAATTATCTTCTGTATATTCAATTCACTTTCCACCATTTGGGTTTGTTTAGCAGTGTAGAGTTAGTGCAAGCGGTACATAATGCCGAATTGAGCTTTCCTCCGGAAAAATTGCGCGAAAAGTACATAAAAGCTTAGGTACAATATTGTTGTTCAATGCATGGAGACACCTAGCATTTTCCTCGCTGTAGTGAGGTGAAAAGTGGTGTGTTTCGCTCGGCAGCAAAGTTTTTCTGGGTTTCGTACCTTTGAAACCTTTGCAACGCTCAGGATTCTATATTTGAACCATTCGCTTCTCTCATGGTTCAATCCTAGAATCCTTCGCTTGCTCAGGTTTCAATACAGGTACTCGCGCGAAAAAACAACTTTGCAGCCTTGCATAACAAATAACTATTGTTTTTGTATATTTCCTTAAAAAATCCTTTTCTACGCTAAAAGTGTTTGTTAGGTGCTTAGATTCAGTTGTGTAACTTTGAAATTGCGAAACTTCACTTCTCGACATTTTATGTCATACTATCGTTAAAGTTCAGTTATAAAAAAAAAAAAAAACATTATATATTGCTCGCAGTCGCAGTATGGCTCGCGCGAGAAGTTTATGCAAGAATTTTACTGCATAAAGATCCGTACAAACACGGTCTCGCACTCACAGCGGCTAAAAAGCTGACGTAGTCCAAACGTAGCTTGAACGAACACTATTTTTCAAGGTTTTATTTGGTCATTTTAAGGGTTCCGTAGCCAAATGGCAAACACGGAACCGGATTTACCTGTCTGATATAAAGTATCTTGATGAGCAGGAGGGCGTGCGCACGTTCGCGGTGACGGTGTCGGCCGAGATGTCGCCCGTGAGCACGCTGCTGGTGTGGAGCGCGCAGCGCCGCGCGCACGTGCTGGCCGACTCGCTCACCTTCCCCGTCAACGGCATCTCTAGGAACAATGTGAGTATACCACTAGTGCGGTGTGGTTGAAAAAGAGCAGAAAGCCAATTCACGTATTTAAAAACTTTTTTATAAAAATAAAAAAATAATTTTTTTATAAAAATATTGTCTGAATTTCCGAATTTTAGGAATTTCTGTGTAACTATCTAGTCACATTATACTCTGGTCACCAGTTCACGGTGTTCATCAACAACCGCAAGCACCGCACGGGCGAGCGCGTGGAGGTGGCCATCTACGGCGAGCCGGGCGCCTACGTGGGCCTGTCGGGCATCGACAACAGCTTCTACACCATGCAGGCCGGGAACGAGCTTACTTATGCTAAGGTTCATATATATTTATGTACTGTTTTAAATTGTTTCCTGTTCTTCCACAGTAAAGTTGAGACTAGGATGGGCAGGCCATCGCCTCTGTGTCTTAAACTTGTGGACGAACCTATTCAACTGTCTATGATTTTAAGTTATACTCATTCCAGCAATACGTTCCAATATGTTCTGGTTGACTGATAGTGTCAAATCAAAATAATTATCTAGTCTTAAACGGGTGTACAATTTGACAACATACTTTCTGGTAAGAAGTGGCTTGATCATGCTTTCAGAAAGCGACGTGTTTTTTGCGAGGAACTCCATTATCTATTAATCCATTTCAAGCATCTATCCTGGATCTTTGATGATTACTTTTTTCACAACGACTTTGTCTATACTATCTATACTAATATTATAAAGAAGAAAGATTTGATTGTTTGTGTGTTTGTTTGCATTGAATAGGCTCCGAAACTACCGAACCGATTTGAAAAATTATTTCACTGTTAGGAAGCTACACTATCCCAGGCTGACATAGGCTATTATATTTTCAAAAAAAGTAGGGCTCCTTACTAAAACTCTAATAATGTAACCCAAGGTGTAAAAAAAAATACCTAAAATAGCCGTAGATAAGTACTTATTGCTACCCGTGCGAAGCCGGGGCGAGCAGCTAGTACTTAATACTCCTACAATGTCCAGGTGATATCAAAGATGTCTCACTTCGACGAGTCTACGAACGGCACGTTCGCGTACACGTGGCGCTCGCACTTCGGCGACGCGGACGACCTCGTGTACTTCCCTTCGTCCACCTTCGGCATTGATGCTAACAGGACCTTCGAGTGAGTATAGCTTGCAGTTAGTGATCTTTTTATCGCAGCAAATGTTCGGATATGACGTGAGAGGCAGTATTTTCTTTAAATTTTATGTTATGTTTACTACAACAATGTGGGTCTCGGAAAAAGTCAGGTGACATAGCGGCAGACCCAGGCAAAGATGGCGGGACAAGCATGACGCCTACAGACAGGATTGGTCTACACTAGCTCAAAACAGAGAAGATTAGAAAAGACAAGGGAAGACCTTCGCCCTACAGTGGAACAACATAGGCTGTGGCGGTATCTACATCGCCACATGCGAACTACGCATCAAAGACCTGACGTCAGACAGACGTCACATAAATCCTGCATCGCGCAATTAAAGTTTACCGTGCAGTGGACATATATACGAGAACCCAACATCAATCGTTGGGCAGTTGCCCGCCAGACACAACACCCGTCTGGTCGGAGGATCCTCCCTTTTCTATGGAGTATGAGTGAAATTTACACCCTGTTCCTCATGCCCCTAAAAGGCTATAAATAAATAATATTTATTTACTACTAGCTTCCACCCGCGTGGTATGTCGATAAAAAGTAGCCTATGTCCTTCTCCAGGGTTTAAAGTATCGCAAATTTCATCCAAATCCGTTCAGCCGTTTTAGCGTGAAAGCGTATAAAACAAACTCATTTAGTAAGGAAGTAGTTTCTCAATTAGTCCTTTAACCCGTCATATGCCGTAATTACAGACACAATTAAAAATCCATTGTGTCTCAACGAGATCTACGTTCCGACATACCAAAGGTTAAAAATAAAAGCATGTGTGCTCACAAAATGCTATTTATTAATGGCTATGAAAGATTGTCCTTATTCTCAACATAAAGAGCGCGGGCAACATATTTACATTCGTGTTATACTGAATAATTTTTATCCCACAGATACGCAGGCCTCATAGTGTTCAGCGACGTGGCAGTAACTCGTCGCTACACGACGTGCAACGTGTCGCAGGGCTTCGGCGAGTGCCTGGAGGGAGGGTGCTTCCCGTTGTCCAAGCGATGCGACGGCTCCTACGACTGTCCCGACCACACTGACGAGTCTAACTGTGAGTTTATATTCAACCTTTACATGTAGACATAAGATTAGTTTTAAGAGTAGGGAAAGACCAAAGAAACGATGGATGGACTGTGTGAAAGATGATATGGCTAGAAAGGGGGAGACTACTGAGAAGATGACTTAGTCCTCATACGCACTAGCGGTTACCCGTGGGGGCGTTTAACCGCGCGGCTAGCCGCTTTTTCCTTTTTTTATAATGCAACCGCTTATGGTTGTACGCACTTAACCGCCATCAAACGCGGCGGCTGAGTGGGCGGCCAACCGCTAGTGCGTAATGCCTCTTAGAGCAGTATGGAAAAAGAAGACATACTGTGCAGACTCCAAATAGATTGGAATTACAGCAGGACAGTGATGATGATAGGTGAAATAAGCCCTGCAATTCGATTAGCATATCTAACTTGCTAGTCGACTCAGTCCTCTAAAACTAGAGGTAATTGTATTGTGCGTTTGGGACATGAGATTAGAGAAAGTCCATATACTGCTTCTTTGAATTTGATTTTTTCATTCTAGCAAACACTTCGCATACTATTTCGATGTTCTGCCGTGCCATTTTCATTTCAAAAGCAATAATAAAGAGTATTCTATGTGTCTAATTGTAATCCAGGTGAAAACGATATAAATAAGTCGTTCGAGCTGACCCACTTCCGCAAGTTCCGGTTCAACCGCGTGCAGCGACAGTACGACAACGTGTGGCTGTGGCGTGACGTCAACATCGGGCCGCACGGGCGATACGTGTTCACTGTGGATGTGCCGCAAGTATGTACACTCGCCTTACGAACACGTTCATCACTTTGGCGTTTATCACATCAATATCATCAACGTATAACTCGCATATCAATAAATGCTAAAGTTAAATTCAAGCTTTATTATTTCCCTTAATAATGCACAAAGTCCAATTGTGACGGAACAAAACTTCCGAAAAATACACTACATTCTTTTTTTTAGTTTTTTCACCTAGTTTTTTCGTCTTTATTTTAGTTTTTTCACCTACTTCCGAAACTAAAGTAATTTTTAATTTAACCTCCTCCTTTTTTTTGAAGTCTGTTAAAAAAGGAGTCAGAATTATTTTTCGTCTTTTCAACTCTCTCTCGGTTGAATACATAAAATGGTATTGGTATTGATTGAGTAAACAGTTTTTTTGGACTAATTCATTCGCTTTTCGTCTATCGTACGTACGATACCTATTTTGTATAAATTTTGTTATAATGCTCTATTTTGTTACAGATACCGGCTCACTGGATAGTGTCAGCATTCAGTATGTCTCCCAGCCTTGGTCTGGGCATGTTGACTGAACCTAAAAGAGTAAGTACCTACGATTATTTACATTAGGGTCGTCGTTTTGAGGGCTATCGTACCTTTTGACGTTCAAAAGTGCCGATTCTCAGCCATTAATAAACGACTTTTTTTTTTGACTATCATAGACAAAATGTTACGTGAAAATATTAACTAATACCAATACTTCTCTGACACTTATGTAGTACAACTACTTTTTTGGTACAACAATAGCTTCTGTATATAATAGTATTTAGGTTAGGTAGATAGGAACAAAAATTAAAACACCCACTATATAAAATTGAGTTTTTTTATTATAAAAGAATTGAAACAGAAAACAACAAGAAAGACTTAAGAAAAACAAAATTGGTTGCAAATTCAAATATTTATAAGTGTAATTTTGGTCTAAAAAGAGTTTTACGACGCTATGTTCTTTACCGATGCGAGCGCTCAAAAAAGGTATCCGCGAATATTTGTGGTTTCGGATAATGATAGAGGATCGACTCACGGCGCCTTTACTTGCTACGGCGCACGGCGGGAACCCCTGAACTATACTTCTCTTCTTAACCAAGTAACGGTGGAGTTCGGTTCTTCACCATACGAAACGACCAATTGGAACCGTGCATCTAGCTTCTGTCGTTTCATAAGTTCCCATGTAGGTTCATGTGGAATAATTTTATCTTGTTTGCACAGTACACAGGCGTCCTACCATTCTTCATAAAAGTGGAGGGTCCCGAGCAATGTCGCCAGGGCGAGCAAGTAGGACTGCGAGTGATCGTGTTCAACTACCAGCCGCAGGACATCGAGGCCGTCGTCGTGCTGTCGGCGTCGCCCGACTACAAGTTCGTGCACGTCGAGGAGAATGGCATTGTGAGTATACAAAGAAAATAAAACATTGCTGTCCGATATTGTTGTTATTAGTTCCATCACCGAACTTTGCCATGAGCTTTTGGTAACTCAACACTTTCCTCCGCAGGTCCGCTCCTACAACCCGCGCACGTCATTCGGCGAGCACCAGTTCTTCGTGTACATAAGCTCAGGCGACGCGGCCACAGTGTACGTGCCCGTCGTGCCCACGCGCCTGGGAGACATCCACGTGCGCCTGCACGCGTCCACGCTCATGGGACAACACCACTATGTCAAGAAGATCTCTGTAGAGGTAGGAGTCATTTGTACAACAATCATATTCTATTTATCTATCTAGTTCCTTGATTTTTTCACATGTTTGCCATACTTTCCACCTACGAAACTTTACGAACACAAATGAACCGCTCGATTTCGCCCCCAGCCCGACGGCATACCGCAGTACCGCCACCAGTCCGTGCTGCTGGACCTGTCCAACCGCGCGTACGTGTTCCAGTACATGCACGTCAACGTCACCGAGACGCCCATCATCCCGTACGAAGTGGACCGCTACTACGTGTTCGGCTCCAACAAGGCGCGCATCTCTGTGGTCGGCGACGTGGTGGGACCACTGTTCCCGACCATGCCGGTCAACGCGACCAGCTTGCTTCACCTGCCGATGGTAAGGGAATCTTTAGTCATGACATGATAAGTCACCATATTACTATATCAAAATAAATATTACAATCTATTCAATATTTTAATTTGCAAGAGGAGAAATAGAGTCTTAAATCGCAATAATCGAATTAAAAAATTCAAATCTTTTAAATTCGAGTAACATAGACTCATAATAGAATAGGGATATATACATTTACAAATAAAATAAAGTAAAATTCAATTAAAATTTACTAAGCCCTGAAGATTCTGTAAATCAACTTTGCGCCGTCTTTGATATTCTGCTCAAAAATTGCCATGTATGTTAACGTATTTAATTTCCGTCTCAGGACTCAGCCGAACAGAACATGTTCAGTTTCGCGGCGAACATGTACCTAACGCTATACATGCGTCTGATCAACCAACGTAACAGAACGCTGGAGCGAGACGCGTTCAACCACATGAACATACTGTACCAGCGACAGCTGTCCTTCATGAAACCGGACGGATCATTCAGCTTGTTCCGAAGCGATTGGTGAGTAATATTGTAGTGTTCGTTCAGCCGAAAGACGTCCACTACTAGACATAGACCTCACCAAGCTTCGCTACATCGCACGGTCCTGTGCTCGCATCCAGCGTATTCCCGCGATTTTTACCAATTCACCTTAGAGATCCTACCCACGCTGCATTTTCTGGTACTCGGTCTCCATAAGAAATTTAATTATCACAGACGCAAAATATTCTGCAAAAAAAAAGGTGTATTCCATTCTAAGATATTTAAGTTAGAGTACTAGAATAGGCGTAATTTTCAAATAATCACATATAATAATGTATTTTAAAATATTGTGACTATAACATTTGTTATTCTCATATCAGGAACCAATCGGCATCAAGTGTCTGGTTGACGTCATTCTGCGCTAAGATATTCCAAGACGCATCGTTCAACGAGTGGGAGAACTTCATTTACATCGATCCTGAGGTAAATAACTAGCATATATTTTAACAAACGGTCAGAGGTAAATCAATTCCAGGATTATGAAATTATGAGGGCCTAGACAAGTAGCAATCGCTTCGAAAGCGTTTCGTATTTCAACGATAACTTATGCCCGTCCTATACAGTTTTACCTTCCATCATCGTTGTCGCTGATAAAATGCCACTTTGTCTAGAAGAAAACAACCGAAATCACCTTTTTTTTAACTTTTATCACCAAATTCATTACTTTGTAAATCGTCCGTCTGTTTTCTGGCAATCAATTTTCATTTTAGTTTGGACATTACTTGTATGTAATAGTGGAAAAGAGTCAAGTTAATGTCACGTTCATATACAATGTACAAATCCCCAATTTTTTTCCTTCTTCGCAGGTGATTTCAATGGCTGTATCGTGGGTGCTGGACCATCAGACGCCAGACGGTGCGTTCTACGAAGTAACGTGGCTGCCCAACAGGAACGACAACTCGACCATAGTGGTGCCCAAGAACAGCTCCCTGTACAGAGAGAACTTCGGACATGCGGGCTGGCACGACCCGAGCGCTGTCGAAGTAAGATTGGATAACTGTTCATTTATACTTAAACATGGCGAAAATGCTCTGATCATGCTTCTATATTCTGAAACCTCTATATAATATTGGGAAAATTCTCTTCTACAAAAGCCATTAATAAAGTTCCAGCCATAAAATGTTGAAGCACATTTGGACGGACCGCGCCGCAACTTAACGCATAGTAAAATTCCTCCTTCATCACTTTCGTAACTTTTTTATGAATCAAGAGACACTACAGGCGCCGCGCCGCACTTATTTGTATGAAAATCCATTGCGCTGCGGCCCGTTGCGGCTGTGATGTACTACTCAAGGAAAATCCACTTGTCGCCAGTCAACTGCTTGAATCATATTATTCTCTCAACGATTTATACAATGTGCATATCTATGTAGGTTTTAGTTTTACATAAAGTATATCTTGTTACCAGGTAAATAACTCAATAATAATGCAGCGTAACATCACACTGACTGCTCAAGTGGTCATCACGTTGGAAACTGTCAAGAACCTCAAGGATATTGGAGTACGAGAGGTAAGAAAATGTTTACTCATTTGAATACTCATGTTTGGAGAGTATTGTGAGCTCACATACCACTGCCGCCCGCAGGGCCTGAGCGCGCGCGTGTCGGCGGCGCAGCAGCGCGGCGTGCGCTGGCTGGAGCGCCACCTGCGCCTGCTGGCCGAGTGCGGCGAGCCCTACGCGCTGGCGCTCGTGGCGCACGCGCTCACGCACGCCAAGGCGCCCAGCTCGGAGCACGCCTACAGGCTCATGAAGCGGCGCCAGAGATATGAAGGTAAGCCAGCATTGAATACTTACTACATACGTACTTATTTGCATCATTATAAATAAGAAATAGGCTTCAGATGTTACCCAAGACTTCTTCAAAATTGAGCAACAATGGTTGTCCCAACGCTAAACTCGGGCGCTTGAGTCCCTAGTTTTTTTTATTTTTATATCTGGTTTTATGAAATATTTAATTCTCATCAAATCTCGCCAATAAACAGGCGTACAGAAACCTAAATTGCACCATCCTTACTCAACTGTCACCTGCAGGAGGTCTAAGCTACTGGGGCAAGGAACCAGTCCCGCAGCCCCCGTACAAGATGGAGAATCAGAAGCCGTTCCTCCTCCCTCGCCTGCCGTACAAGTACGATTCTAACAACATCGCGGCCACAGCCTACGCGCTACTTGCGTGTATGGACCATCAGGTATGTTGCGTTCTGTTTCACTCACACACAGATTTATTTATCTATACTAATATTATAAAGAGGTAAAATTTTTGAATTTGTATGACTGGTGATTTTTTTTCGGATTGTCCCAATTCTTTTTACCCTATGGCATGCAAAATTTTCGGATATTCGAATTTATTATTATTTTTAATTTTTAACAATATTACAAATAGGTATGAATTACAACTATGGAAACAATTATTACAATTTTACCTACAAGCTAGCAACATTTAATTGAGAATGTTGTCATAAAAAATAGTGTAATGGCATTTATCCAACAGCACGTTTGTTGTTAATTGATTTTGAAATGAAACATTTTAATAGGTAGTTATAAAGCTCTATAGTTTCATTGGTAGAGCCGAAAGATGAAAAGAATGTGTCTATCGATCAATAGAAATCGATTTATATTCCTGCATAAATCGTAAAATGTCGACACACTGATTCTTTCACTCTCTTATTGATGAAACTATGCCACAGGACTGATCCGTACTATCAGTAAATGTGACTAATCCACAGGACTGGGGGCCTCCTATGTACGTCCTACAATGAATATACGGGCGCGTCCGAAAGGAATTCTAAACTTCGGATTGAACCAGAATAATTAACTTTATTGGACGGGCAAAAACACTCGGAGTTGGGACAACTGTAGAATCGTGCTGTCAACATTCTTAGCTCGGGTCTCAAGCTAATCTTATGATTTCCTATTCCGTAGACGACACGGAATAGGAAATAAACGTTATTTCGGCCGAAACTACGGATGTCGTGCATAAAAACTAATCCGAAAATCCTCTTAAGGATTTTGTGCTTAGACACATTTTATTCGCCTTTTTTATTTTAATAAGAGCCAATTAATAATTAATTGATCATCATCATTATCCTGCCCATGTTACCTGTTACTATGTGATTGGTATAAATTATTTGTCTTTGACAGGACAACAACGAGGCTATCGTGATGTGGCTCAACTCACAGAGGTTGCAAGATGGCGGATGGGCTTCTACACAGGTTTGTGGTTTATATCGGGGATCATAGTTATATTATTTTTACTATCAAGGGACCCGTTCTTGTTTCGAGCGGATATGACATGTCAAAATATATCTCAGTTAAATATTAATGTATTACAACCATGAATCTTCCATAATATATGTTATAATGATGGTAAAAACTGCATCAAAACCCATTGTACAATTTGGAAGATCTAAGCGGCCACATAGATAGGCATTTAGTTTTATAGTACGTATATATACTGCCTACTCATTTTATAATGCTAAATCTGGAAAAATACGTATCTATCTATACATTGAGATATAAAACTGGTCATAAAGAGACGAGTGGTAGATTCTAGAAAAAGAAAAATACCTCTTTTGCTTGTCATCATTCCCAATTTCGCTGGGAATTTAGGCAATAATAGCCTTAAACAACAGTCGAGGCTGTTACGTTGGGAAATTATTCCCTTGGCTCATTGATATTTATCATTATTTCTGTCTACCCAGGACACATACATAGCCCTGCGCGCCCTCATCGAGTACACGAACCGCAAGCGCCTGCGCGACGTGTCGTCGCTGACCGTGAGCGTCGACGCCGTGGCGCTGGCCGGCGACACGCGCACGCTGCACGTCAGGAACGACAACATCGCCGTCATGCAGTTCATTGACGTGAGTTTCATTACATTATTGAAAACATACTAAAAACTATCGGCTAACTGTATCTTTTCAGATTAAACTCGGAAGCATTATGGAGTCGTGAAACAATTTACCCCATTCCTTTAATATATTTTTTATATTTCCGGATTTTAGACCTAGCAGTTTAGGCACATTGTCAGTGAATGAAGAAACGTTTTTTTTTAAAGTAGATGTTGGTTCAAATGCACTGAATGTCTGATGTTATTCGCTTCAGCGCGAAATTTTTTACCAATAATACCCTAACAATTTTGTTCGATTCATAATCGTTGACAAAATGGTAAAATATTATTTATGATGATATTTGTCTTTAGATCCCGGAAGCCTGGGGCACAGTGAAGGTGACAGCTCGCGGCGCCGGCTACGCGATCCTGCAGATGTCGGTGCAGTACAACGTGGACATCGAGCGCTTCCAGACGCCGCCCCCCCTCAACTGCTTCTCGCTGCTCTCGTCTCATCACTTCTACGGCAGGAATCAGTCGCACATCGAGTTTCAAGGATGTGCCAGGTCAGTTTGTACTTTAACTAATTCAAGCATGTATTTCAATTAAACAAAGAAAGATGAAGGTTGCCCACTACAAAGCGTAGTAGGTTCTTATGGAGACGCACAGGCAAGAAACTCAATGAAAATAAATGAACTTTGACCTGTTTCGACCAGCTGGACCCTAGCGTCCGAGTCCCCGCGCTCGGGCATGGCCGTGCTGGAGGTGGGCGTGCCGACTGGCTACATGATCCAGCAACAGAAGCTGGACGCGTACGTGCTGAGCCGCCGCGTGCCCACGCTGCAGCGCGCCAAGTACCTGCCCACCAAGATACTGTTCTACTTCGACTATGTACGTATACCAACAAACTACTTCAAAATAATCTTACTATCTTATTTTCACCTTATTTGTAGGATTCATTTGGTTTTCCTTTATTTAGTACTAGCTTCCGCCTGCGGCTTCGCCCGCGTGGTATGTCGATAAAAAGTAACCTATGGCCTTCCCCGGGATGCCATCTATCTCCTTGGCAAATTTTATCGAAATCCGTTCAGTGGTTTAGGCGTGAAAAGGTAATATACAGACATACCGACAGACAGACAGTTACTTTCGAATTTATAATATTAGTATGGATGCATCACATTTTCTTTATACCATGTAATTCGGGCCTATATCCGTGGTCTGGACTAACGAGTTGATGACTGAGGAACCAATCTTATGTACTAGTTAGCAGACACATTATGATGCCGCCGGCGCCATTTTTACTAGAGAAAAACACTATTGATGCCTTTTCCGCCTGCTGTCAGCATCATCATCATTTTCTTATATATTGTGTAAATCTTCCTTGTCTTGCTAAGTGCCTTCAGGGTCTACACATCTTTGTAAGTGACACCGGCAGAGTGAAACCGGCCAAGTTCGAGTCATACTCGCGGTAACTCGCGCACGAAAGGTTCCGTACCATTATCTATAAAAACTGCAAAAAAATCAAGTTTGATGTATGGGAGCCCCCTTAAATATTTATTTTATTCTGTTTTTTAGTATTTGTTGTTATAGCGGCAACAGAAATACATCATCTGTGAAAATTACAACAGTCTAACTATCACGGTTCATGAGATACAGCCTGGTGACAGACGGACGGACAGACAGACAGACGGACGGCTAGCTGAGTCTTAGTAATAGGGTCCTGTTTTATCCTTTGGTTACGGAACCCTAAAATCGCTGCAGCGGTGATGTAACTTATTAACATGTTACATGTTTACAGCTGTCTGAAGAGCCGACGTGTGTGAACTTCACGATCGAGCGCTGGTTCCCGGTGGCGAACATGTCTCGATACCTGCCCATGCGTGTTTACGACTACTATGCACCTGGTAAGTATTCTATTATCCTTATGGCCTTGTGACAGTGGCCTAGACAAAGTGACATTCTATCAGCGATAAAGGCAAAAATGTATAGGACTGACATAAGGTATCGCAAAGCTTATGTCAATCCTGTTGAAAGTCGTTGTAGAAATACGAAACGCTTTCGTAGCGATTTTCACGTGTCTAGGCTCTCTGGATAAAATAAGATAGAAACTGTAACTATAATAATTGTGTTTAATGTTTATACAACCTACTGCGAAATCATTAAAATAACCAAATCGCACATACACAAATCTAATTTTAAAAACAAAACTTACAAAAACTTGATAAACGTTCTATGATTTCTGAAAATCTGTTCCAACTTCAATAGGTCTATAATTAATATTAGTCTCCACAAGATGTGGTATCTAAGTGGTGGTTCACCCTTCGCAGTCAGCCCCGCTACTATCTTGCTGATTAGATAACGACGAGCTGTTCTAAAAAAAAAACAGAAATCTATGATTTGATCGAGAATTAAAGAAGCCATTTCCTCCAACAGAACGCTTCAACGAGAGCATATTCGACGCACTACCGACTTATCTCCTGAACATTTGCGAAGTATGCGGCTCTTCACAGTGTCCATACTGCGCGATATACAACAACGCTTTACGAGCAACTATCGCGACCCCACTCCTACTCATAGCCGTCGTTGTAACGATCACACGGTACTTACGACCGCAAATGAATCTATACGGAATCTCATAGGTATGTTTGTTATAAGCGATCGATTTTGTAAAAGATTTATGGAAAGTAGAATACCAAAACTTTGTGGTTTGTTTATAGAATGACTCATTTTATGTAACTTATACTTATGTTAATTAATCATTGAATTGGTATCAATTGATTCCCAGTAAGAATAAAATATCTGTTACATAATAGACAGCAGTTCTCAAGCTCTACGCTAACGTCATAGCTGCGGTCATAAATAGTACGAGTAGGACGAAAGATTATTTAGTACAGGATTTTTAAAACTCCGCAGACACTCATGTCGTCTCGCTCTCACGTTTAATGACCGTGGCTAGCACGAATATTGGCGTATAGTATATTAGCATACGCCCTTCGTCCATTATCTCACTTTGAGTCATTCTGTAAATCAGCCATTTTACGATTGCAAGAAACTAGCATCCATAGGAATGTAGATAGTATGTATACAATTATTGAATAACAAATTCTCATGAGCGAATAAAATCACAGAAAATGACATTAGTTTATCATAAATATTATTGTTTATATGTAATTAAAAAAAAAGGAATAACTATACCAGTTTTCTATAAAAGTTTAAACTAACCAGTATTCATTGGCTTTATTAATATGTATCAAACTTTGAAATAGTCTAAACAACAGACATGGTTGCTATCAGAAATGGATGATCATAATTATTTTAAGTAAATACATACATTATTAGTTTTTTTAAAGAATCTGCAGCTATTTTATACACCATTTTAGTCTTATAAAACTGAGAAAACTTTATTTTCGTGACGAATATGAATGAAAATTCTATTTGGGTCATTCTCATTACAACTGGCAGCTGACTATTGCTTTGTGCAGCTATAAGCCGCCATTTTCTAGTATGTTCCATACTAACCACCGTTTAGATATTAGTTTATATGTCAAATATAATGAAAAGACAGACCTTTAATGTGCGTAAACAAAATGTTACAGAATACATGTTTACAGTCGATTTATATTTTAAGGATAACGCTTTGTATGTATATCATAACAACTGCCTTATAGGAGTATAAGGAAAAAACAAGCTTAAAATTCGTATCATACGTACACAGTAGATTGCCTTGTTTCTTTTGAATGATGTTTTATGAAAATGCGTATAAGATGCTTGTTAGTTGTCATAACTTGTTTAAAACCTACAGCAGGTAATACATAGGTATTCAGCCAATGGCTTATGACCGATAGGGTACAAGTACACGTGGTCAACAAATGCCAAAATCCCAATTTCTTGACCTGATTACCTAGTGGGAACCCCTCCCCATCATGAATAAGTATGTTTTATGGGACCCTTTTCAACCATGATTCCTTTCTCCATTCCATGATTTAGTATTAGTTAAGAAGTGTTCATCGTAGTTTAAGTGTTAAACTAGACGTGTATCGTGATGTCGCGTGCATCTAGAAGTGAACATTTCAATGTATATCTTTCTAACGATGACGATGTATTCTGGAAAGATCTCACTCTCTAAATTCTTAGGTGAAGTTTGATTGAAGTTAGCTGCCCAAGTGTCAATCATTAGCACCAGGCGGGTATCATAGTATCCACAGTCAATGATCTGGTTTTGACTGCTTCTAGAAACGCGATGCATGTCTACATTCGACAAAGACACTTTTTGTACTGTTTGTAATAAAAAATAATTTTATGATTTATTTTAATCATGTTATAGGTAATCTGTTCATATTTTCATCCATTTTTAATTTAGAATCTCTTTACAAGTTTAGTTTTATTGGTGTAACTTTTTACGAATCTCAATACTATGCCCGGTTACTATTCTCCTGGGTGCTATCAGCATTTTATTTTACTTTTAATCTTACCTGATTTTTGTTCTATTGTCTAGTATAAACTTATCCATATAATCTATTAAAATAAATCGAAAATACCATACATATCGAAATCTACAACTTACTTTGATCAATTTGGAAAAGAGAGAAAATTTTGTGATGATAAATAGCATAAAATGCGTCCTTGCCTTGATTCGAATATTTTTATATGAAGGCAATGTGCAGCAATTGTATGTAAATATTATAGTTTAAGTCTATGTAGTATTTGAAAAGAAATATGCGCAGATGTAAGAGATAAAGTACTTATACCATGAATACCATCTGATGAATATATTTTAAAATTCTAGAAATGTTGACTAGGTTGTTATTGACTCATCATGTGACATAGTATATCAGATAGTATCGCCGGCGAAATCGAATTCAAGAGTTGGAACTATAAATCAAAAAGAAAAAAACATGAAAAAATTATTACAACTGCACACTGTTTACAATTAAATTTCACGCAATAATGTATCAAAAATGTCAATCAATAATGCCTTATTATCAAAAGACAATATAAGGAATTAAGAATTATTAGAAATATTTTAATAAAAAATATACATTGATTTGTAATTATATAATTAATTAGTATTATAAGTTTTTGTATTGTGGTAACTGAGAGTACCTATTTATTTCTTATGTTTATATATTGTAGTGTCACATTCATCAAATATATTCGATAGCATTTAGATTTTATGACATTATGTTGTACAAAAATGTCCCGTCCAAAATTGCCAACAAAGGAAAATAAAAACTATAATGATATAAAAATAAACTAAAATGAATCTCGTGTCTGTAAGTCAATGTGAGCATGTTACTTATGTAGTTTCCGTCCAAATTACCAATGACTGATTTTTTTACTTATGTATTTGTGTGTAATATCTTCCTAAGTTGTTACAAAGCTTCTCTGTAGACTAGGAGAGTGGTTTATTGTCATAGATTTATTTCCAAATAAAACCTTATGAAAATATCTGTATGTTTTATTCTTATGTTGCTGGTATAGAATGTAGGTGACAGAAATATTGCCAAACCTGCCCTATAAAATGTAGGTAAGAAACAATTTTTTGTTTATATTGTACCTCCGCTCAAATAGTGTCACAACTCAAAAAAATGTAGAACCTTTTTTATTGTACCATTCGTATATATCAGAATTTGTCAGTCACTGGTTCAAGTTTATAACCTCCTATAAACTTGAACCAGTGACTGACAAATTCCAGTGGCTGATCTGGAGAGCATCATCCCAGCTTGGCCCAAAAAAAGCTCTCTGCAATCTAGCTCTTTGACTCTGATATAGTTTTGAAGTCATTATATCTTCTAAACTATGACCCAACTGAATCTGTGGCTTGGCAAAAATTTTCGACTATGTCACAACAATATTAGGGAGAAACAGTGGGGCACAGTGGGAGTTGGTAGATATTGTCTTCAAATTTCCTCAGGTGTATAAATAATAAGGAGCTAAGGGAATGATAGTATCAAACATTGATCCTAATGATTCTCAATGGCAACATGCATGACAATCAATCTCCTATATGGTGCCATTGAAACAATTTCAACAGTGACACATCAGCATTCCATCATCTACCTAGTCATTCAAGGAAATATTTATAAACACAGTTCATTTAACAATTTATTTAATTTTTACACCACTATACAATACATATCAATAAACTTATTGATCATAAATACTTATCAATAACTGGACTAGCATAATGCTACTGCCTTTTTTTAATTTGTTTAGCTTTAGAAGCAGAGGCTTTGGCTGCAGCACCTCCACTGAACAATGAAGTAAACATCTCTGACATTTCAGGCATTTCTGACATCTTTGCCAAGTTGCTTATCTGTTTCAAATCCTCCTTGGTCTCAGGGTCATTCATCATTTTAGGTAAAATCATGATGAACAGAAGTGGGAGAACCATCATGATAACCATTGGGTTGAACAGGAAATCTGTTAATCGCCATTGTTCCCTGACCTGGAAGTATCTGAATTTTGACAGAGCCTTGAGTCTCAATGGGTATGGCACCTGGATGACTTGCGACGTCTGTATGTAGTTCACTTTCCTGGCTCTGAACTTGCCCTTAGAGTTGATCTCTACTCTGACTGGCTCATACATGTAGTCAGGGTTTATAATTTCAACAACGTATGAACCCGAGGGCACATTATGTATCACGAATGTTCCGTCTCCTCTGATGAAACCTATGTATTCACCACCATTTACATGAATTCGTGTTTCAACTTGCCATGGTCCTAGGTCTTGTTCCTCTGGTGGAAACACTTTACCCTCGATAGAATATCTGCCGTTTCCAACTTCCTCCTCGGGGATATTGACTGCAGACAGTCCATATGAAAATATACACGCTGTGAGGAGGATTGAAAGGAGTTGCTTCATTTTTAAAGTTGTATGAGCTTTTGTTTTTAACTATAACTACTGTTCGTTTTGATTTTAATTCCGCATTAATTAAATAGTCACAATCGATTTCACATTCACAAAAATTGCAAATATGTCCGTCAGGTGATGGAAGAGAAAGAAAATACTTTACTATAGCTTTAGCATGACATGTAATAGTAACAGACAGACGTGACAGTAGACAAAGACAAAAGTTGATAACATAGATTACTATAATAGGGTATGACAATTTGTCGTAGCCTCTTTAAATCCACAGACTAGGTACTTTGTGAACTAACGTTAAGACATCTTAACTTTTTTACCTTGGTACGGTTGCCGTTGGAACCTATTAGGTACCCTGCGTTTGCACGTTAATAGGCGAAATATTCAAGACAAAACATGTTGAAATCTCTATTTTCTGTCAATGTTCCATACAATTTTTGACAGGAACTAGAGATGACATGTTTTGTTGTAATTTTTCGCTCGCCAGTGCAAACGCACGGTTACCTACGTCGCATGTGGGAACACATAATAAAACATTCGGGAAATTTATTATTCTTGGTTTACATTATGGAAAAACCCTTCAACATTAGTCACATTTCTTCGGAACCATAGACACATGCTGTCGTCGGTAAAAACCGGTTATCGATTTTAAATAAACGACCAATCACTATTTTTGTTGTTTGTCTATGATTTTTTGTAAACAATATTGTTTGATGGAACATGTGCATCTCGTGTTTATTGTTCATCTTTATTTAATTTAGACATGGTTTTTATACTGTAAAAACGGAAAACTTACGATGTCCGGGTACTTGGAGATAAAGTATCCGTTCAAATCTAATTTGGGCTTAAATCCTTTCAAGGTAAGTTTCGAAAAGTGTAATTTATCCATTGGGATGTATCACAACATTGTGGCATTGATTATTTTTGTTATTGTCAGTCGTGGAAAAGACAATGGTGTATTTTGAGACCGAGTCCAACGTGTTCGGGGGCCTCTCTGGCGGTATACTGCAGCGAGGCGGGTGCTGCAGCGGGTACGGTGGAGCTGCCGTTAGGCTGCGTGGTGAAGAGAGCGAAGTCTCGCACGCGGCCCCATGCCTTCGCCGTTTTCGCTGTCGACGAGCCGCGGAAGCCCCGCGTGTTGCTTGCAGCTCAATCGCTTCATGACACACAAGTTTGGATGGAAAAAATCCGAGCCTTGTTAAATGGGAGCAAATTATTAGGTGAGTAGTCTACCTTCATTAATTTTCATTTTTTCCATGGTGTTCAAAGTCCAAACGGAACTTAACTAAGTGATTTATTTTTATTTATTATCATTGATTCGGTCTGTGTAGTGTTGACATTGATTTTTTTGTTTAATTAAATTTAGGTATGTATACTTATTTACCTAAATCAATTAATTAAATGGAAGTAAAAAATATCTAGTTACCTTAATTGCTTCAAATATGCTGTATAACTTTGACATCATATTCTGCCAAAATGTCTTCTTTGAAAAGTTATTATGACTCATTGCACATTGTGATAACTTCATGAACCACTAAACAACTTGATTTGTCATAATTATATAAAAAATATATTTTCACATAGTGATAAATCATTCTAATGAGAAATTTTGTACACAAGTTCATAAATACATTTTTTTTGTATAAAGAAAATGTGTTTAATAATAATCAAATGAAAGAAAAATACACTAATTCTTTCAGAAATTTATTAGAAACATCTAGGTCTCAATATGTTAGTATGTATGTGTGTGATCTAGATACACTGTACTTAAGAAACCTGGAAATGTTTCATATGTAACCAACCAACCCGTTGTTGTAAGAACAACTGGTCTAACTTCATAATTACTATGAATACTAATGATAGTTATCAATAGTTCTACAAAAAACATAAACTTATCCATGCAATTTTAAGTTATCATGATATCATTATTTTTGCTATAAGTGGCCCACTTTCTTAAAGTCATTAAATGAAATTTTAAATCAGAATACAAGACAGCAACAGATTTTTTTTAATGAAACTTTTTGAGGAAGAAAAAACGCTTGATTGAAGTCATGCACCAAAATTCCAGGAGATGGTACATTTCATTGTCAACAAATGTTTCCCAAAAGACAAAACATAAAAATGTGACAAGATATAAATATTTTGCACATTAAAAAAACAGAAATAATATGTTTGTTGAAGAGACAGTCCTTCTACTCTTTTATTTTTAGCTTAAACTTGAGGCAATGATGTTGAAAGATAACAAAAACTATCTTTTGGAACCATGATATTTAAAAAGCACAAAAAATGCATTTTAAAGTTTGAAAAATAATTTTCAGTTCACATAATTATAATTCTTTTTAACACAAGTCAACAAACCCTTTTTCAATTCATAAGGGATCACAAACAATGGAACCTTTGAATTGTGTATCAAAGGTATATATGTATATCTGTATTGTATGCAGATGAACACAAGGCCGAACACCTTAGTGGAATTAAATTAGGAGCCAAGTTAATTTAATTCTGGGAACACAGTCATCTGTTGATTTGTGAGTGAATCAGATTAGAAATATTGTAGAATGAAACACTTTTCATTTTAACTATCAACTCATCATATTTAGAGAGTTGTCTTTACTAAAACTTTTGTTACTTTCTATATACTGCTTGAGCTAATTGAAAGAAAAAATTTAAAAAATCTAGTTATTATGGTATTACTAGCTGCGCCCCGCGGTTTCACCCGCATAAGTCTCAATCCCGTGGGAATATCGGAAAAAAAATATCCTATGTCCTTCTCCAGGTCAAGGTCTACCCCTGTGCCAAATTTCATCCAAATCCGTTCAGCCGTTTTAGCGTCAAAGCTAAACAAACTAACTCACTTTCGCATTCGTTTTATTTTAGTTAGGATTATACAGGACAGTGACCAAACTGTTATTTGTGAAACTTAACATGAGCAAGTTCTGAAAATTTACGTCATACAAATAAAATAAGGTCACACTCATACGGTCCAAATTCATATCACATCATGCGCAACTGTACGCCCCGTACATGGCCTAAAATTTGCATCCACACCATTGACGTCACAACATTCAATGCAAATACGCACAAAACCCATTTAAAATTGTAATACCTACACAATGATCTATTAAGGTCCAAACAGACTGCGGTGAATCCTGCGCGGAATTCGCATGCATCCATTATTTGGCATAACAGTTGTATGATTGGATAGCAAATTTGGCCTCGATACGCCTCAGTGTGAGTCCAGCTTTAACTTTGCTTCTATTGTGTACACACACATTTACTCTGTGTGTGAAGAAGACAACATTTGTAACATTTCAGTTCAATTGAAATGCGGCCAAGGCCTTGGCTTGGCCAGCCCATTACAGCTTCAAGACTCCTAATTACTGTGTGAACTTTATAATGGGACTCGCCTTGTCCAAAACGATCTAACTTTATTTGCTTATCTACTTTAATTTGAACAACTTTGACATACATATTGAAAAAAACTAGGCTGAAGCATCATGTTTTCGACAGATTAAGCACAATACGTCGATAAGTTATTCCTATTAAAGCACATATTGTAACTTATAGAGGTATATGAATATAACATCACGCGTGTAATTTCCAAAGTGTTGTTCACCCACATTTCATCAAATGTAATAGGGGGTGAACCTATTGCCATCAACCGGGCAGAAAACCAGACTGGTCTGAGAAATTGTTCCCAGCAGTTCTGTGATGTGTAACCAGGTTGGGCAAACTCAGCCTGGGAACAACATAGGACCTCATGCTCAGTAGTAGCGCTTGCGACTAGGGAATGCAATCCGGAATATCCGTAATCCGAGAAATCCGGATATCCGCACATGTTTACTAAACTGACTGTGTGACTGTTTACTTTCGAACAATAAGAAAGTGTAACAAAAATTCGAAACAAGTGAGTTTCTCTGGCTAGTCGGTTGACCGAGCTGTTCGCTGATTCCGCAATACCGAGTCTCTCGGCTCTGAGGGAGCGAGCGGGGTGCGGGACGCGGGTCAAAGGCACATCCATAGCACGTCACGCCACGCCGGGCCCTTCCAACATCCAACTCTTGCCTGCTACCTTGACCGGGTCTTCGATCCACTTGGTAAGGAACTCAATGATAAACTAAAATGATCCAACATTTATGACTAAGAATTACAAAATAAACAAACCATGTTATTTTCAAAGATTTTAATGTTATTGGGTAAACATTATTTTACTCATTGTGGCTAAAAATGAATCATTGACTGCATGTTCAATGTAAACATTCATTGGGTATTATTGACATAAACCATTACATTATACTGTTATAACATAACATCACGCCTTTTTCCCTGAAGGGTAGGGCACACGTGTACCAATATTTCGCAAGTTATGTTTAAGTCCCATGTAATAATCAAGCAACAAATACGGCACAAATCCAGACTCCGGGCTGCTACTGAGAAATTCCAGATAGAAAAACCCAATGACACTTTGCCCGACCTTGGAATCGAACCCAGGTTTAGCAGTAGCGCTTGCGACCGCTAGATCAACAAGGCAGTGCATTGAATGCATACTACTATATTGTGTGGGTAACGTGTTACATTGTGTTGTATGATTGTTGTGTGACATTAGTTACATTATTCGTCCACTACGCCTCAATGTCGTAAGCTCATTGGAATAACATACATCAGAGCATTGTCATACTAATTACAATTCATTCGGCTGTATGTTTAATGTTCCTGAGGGTATTTTTGCATTAAAATTAAAAAAGAAAAGTTAGATTTTTATGTAAGCAAATTCTAAGAATTTTCAATGGATAGTAAGTTGGACTTATACAATTACAACCTTTAAATATTACAATGTATGGTTTTTTTTAAGTTTGATAGTTTTTGTTTTTATTAGGTTAATTTAAAATTCATAACAATCTTTAATTTACACTTTTAAATAAAATATACAATCTAATTCGAACATAATGTATGTTCACTAATGTTTTCTAATTCGTACACAAGTACAAGACAAAATCAAACCTTGTGATCACATGATTACATTACATAATAACATCTAAAACTGTGTTAAGCAGTAATTTTTATTAAAAAAAAAATGTGTCGTGTATTTTTTTTTGTAAACTGTTCTTTGACTTCATTCAGCTAGAATTTACTTCATAAGTATGTGTAATGGTTCACCAAACACACCACACAAGTGTTTTTTATCTTGCATAATTTTTTAATGCAAAATTCCCTTCACCTTCATGCTTGCTCATATTTCAGACACTGAACCATTGCTCAAAGACTCTTACTCGGTGAGCGTGGTGGCGACCGAGTTGTCACGCAAGTGCGGGCTGAGCGCCGATACCGTGGTCACGCTGTCTTCGGGCGGTGTGATAGTGGCGCGTGCGCAGCTCGCCACCTTCCTAGAGTGGAAACATATAAGGGATGTTCGCCTCGCTGACGACGATAAGAACAGAACTTGTGTTCTTAATATTGATAGGTTGGTGTTTTTTGTAATTTACTGTGGATTGGATATGCTAAAAGGCCAAAAATACAGCAGGCGCAATGTTTTTTTTCTATTTGCTTTACCTTTCAGTTCTGCGACTGTATTCACTATTACACGGCGCGATTATGTCTCCTTGCAACGTGTAATAGCGTTCATAGCTGTTCTTCCTATGTAGCACTGTGAAATTTGACTTCTGTTGCATGTGCTCATACTGTAGTGGTCAA
This sequence comes from Lithophane ornitopus, assembly GCA_948473465.1. Taxonomy (NCBI): domain Eukaryota; kingdom Metazoa; phylum Arthropoda; class Insecta; order Lepidoptera; family Noctuidae; genus Lithophane; species Lithophane ornitopus. Next base: position 1,945,611 of record OX419630.1, on the reverse strand, counting down.
AATGCGAAGTTATCGAACCTATAATTCGCCTGACTTATTTGATAAATAAATTTAAAAAAGGTAGAAAAAATAAGTATGAAACTTGAAGATTGTTTGTTGGAATCACAGAAATGCAATTATACAATTGTAATAGAATAACAAACAACACAATAACACGGAAACTGAATACAGTACAAAGTTCAAACGGTACAGTTGAGACATCAAGCTGTAAAACTATTCTCTCACGAAGAGTTACATAACAAACATAATTTTATAGTAGGTAGGTACAGCCACACTACTTAACAAGAAACAAAAGCGAACATCTCTAGCTCGCTAGCTTCTTCCCGCGACTTCATTCACGTGAAATTTCTTGTTCTCTTGGAATGTTATTCGCATGGAATCGCCCGCCTGCGCTATTACATTATGTAGGTACTTCGTTTTCGCTTGGAGTTCTTTCTGATTTCTGAACAGCATTTCAATATTGTTAGGATTCCGTACCCGAGGGAAGGGTACTAGAATAAGAATAATTTATTGGTCCATTGTTACTAAGTAAATTTCAAAAATAATAATATTGCATGCTTACTGTAACTAGAATATTTTTAACATAGTAATTAAAACAGTGGTCACCAAACTAGGCAGTGCCTGTATCTTGGGGGCCTGAGTTGCGTTATCTTAAATTTTAAATCGAGACATATTAAACGGAACCTTATTAGGTACTAAGCTTCCGCTGTCATGTATGTCAACGGGCTGTATCTTATGATCCGTAATAGGTACACAGTTAAAATTTCACCAAATATGCATTTCCATTGCCGCTAAAACAACTTAAATAAAGTTAATAATTAAAGGGGATCCCCGTACAAGAAACGTGTTTTTTTCGACGTTCGATCTTAATACGGTACGGAACCCTTCGTCTGCAAGTCCGACACGCACTTGGCTGGTTTTTTATATGTATAGATTAACTCCGCATGCCCAAGACTGGCAACATCCAAATTAGGAAAAAATAGTAACTTATTATGACGACAAGATGTTTTGTTTACCGTGTTATGAACGATATGTAGGTACCTTGACTTGATGAGTTGTATAATATATCGTACACCCATAATATTTCGCCAGTTACGTGTAATGCGGGCCATAGATTTTCAAGTTATTTGATCAAACAGACTGGTTCAAGCAGGTTTATCAAATTGACATGAATGCGTGTAAAAAAAAATTATCTATGGCCCGCATAAGGGGTGACCCTATTGCCGAAATACCGGGAACAAAAGACTCCGGGCATAGTAAATAATTATATTTTGGGGGTCAAAATAAAATTGCATAACGTACAATAGTCTATACTTATATATTTTATGGACCAAGTGATTATTAGGGCATTATAAAAAATGCCCGGGCAGTTTGTAAAATGCCCATTATGAGAGGGCAATATGATTACAACTATTGTAATAATCAAATCGACCGGGCATTTTTTATTATGCTAGTCACCTATGGGGCAGCACAATTAAAACCAGGTTTTATTACTATTATTTTGATTTCAAACCTAGAATAAATACTTAAAATCAAATAAATCTTGCCATTCGTAGACACTCTGCTGACCTATGATGACTTTATCATAATTAAATACCTGTGTATTATCAGATTGCCCAAAGACCACACGGCAATACCAGATACCACATATTTATAATGACGAGGCAATGTGATAAATATGGAAGTTCAAATTATAATTAATTATTTCGCCCTAAGTAGCTTGTCATTATTTATAATGCGCGGGCATTATGAAATTGCCCCTATTTATTACTTGGTCAATAACATATACATAACTCGCACAATGCACAATGAACTGATTCCCAGAGCCGTGATGTTGAAAATTTAGAAAGTCATTGACACTTTCAGATTGAATTCGCTCATTAAATGGCTATGTTAAGCCTTTTATTTTTGATTTGCGTAGCATAATCAGCCTATAATGTTCCCACGGCTGGAACACAGACACGGGTTGTAATCCACCACGCGCGCGCAGGGCAGGTTGGTAGATGTCACATGTCTTCGAATTTTTGGTTCTAGGACATGACGGTTTCCCTCACCGTTTTGAGAGCAGTGGTGCTGAAATTATTTACACAAAGTAAAGCGCCTGACTGGGTTCGCACCCAGTTGATGTGCGTGTTGGAAAACAATTAACTTTTTTATTAGAAATCAGAATTCGGCGAGTTTAATATTTTTGAGTGAATAGCCAAGTCGGAAGTATTCTGTATAGAGCCAGAGTCGTCTTTTCCATTGGCCACTCTGCGCAAGTGCACAGGGCCCCGCGATCCATGGGGCTCCCTGCCAGCGCCGTACCTTAGAGGCTGTCTAAAGAAAAGTTAAGTAAATCCCAGACGGGGTGCTATAAATTTCAAGCTGACTTCGCTCGCTCTTGCATCCTGCATTCTCCATAGAGCTCGGTTATCGTAAAGTGCCCAGGAAGTTCCAAAAATCAAAATGAAAATATTTTATTTCACATAAACCTACATGGGCACTTATGAAACGTCAGAAGCTAAGTGCACGGTTCCAATTGGTCGTTTCCTATGGAGAAGAGCCGGCAAGACACTCCACGGTTACTCTTTTAAAAATAATTGGCTGTTACAATATTTTCGAATTACAGTGTTATTAGGTATGGGAGGACAGCCTTTCAAAAAGTACCAGGTAAGTACTTAACAAAATAGAAAATGTTCAACAAAACTACTACAGTCCACTAAGCCTACATCGTTCTCACATTCACAAGATGAAAAAGAATCTATACAAGAGATAAGTAAGATATTAAAAATAAAGACCTATTCAAACCAAATGACAAGATTGCTATTACAACTGTAACAAATCTAAAAATTATCATGTCCACAAAAGCCACTATTATAGACTTGAAACCAAATTGTAGGTACACAATGTCAAATAATAAGATAATTATGCCAAGGAGAATGTAAAAAAAAAAAAAACAATAGATTAAGCTGGCCCTGCATACAGCAATGGTTGGAAAGCCTTCAATTGGTAATGATTTTACTTTCCACTACATGTTTAGGTAGTCTCATATCATAATACAGCTAACTGCAACTAGTAGGTACTATAATGACAATTTGTTTTTAAAACGAATGTAGTAAACACCTACTTACAACTGTTTATTTGACAACAAATTGACGTCAAATTCATTCAAATGACTAAGCCAGATGTGGTCTAGGAAAATACAATTGTTTTCTGCTTTACTAGGTTTTTACACTGTTTACAAGTAAACAAGTTCAGTAATGTAAAACCTATTTTGTAACAATGTAAGTACGTCTATCTTCTTTAGTTATTTCTTGTTTTTAATTGTAAATAGCATTTCATATTTCATAAAAATTTCAATCACATAACAACACATTGGATAGGCTTTCAATAAAATTGTTAACTTTATTCATAAAAAAGATTTAGCATAATAGCATAATCAGCCTATAATGTTCCCACAGCTGGGACACAGGCCTTTTCTCTGTGAGAGGGAGCGTGATCCACCACGCGGGCCCAGTACGGGTTGGTAGATGTCACATGTCGAAAATGAAAAAAGAAAAATGATTTAATTCCGTGATTTTATTTGTGCATTTTACCAAAAGATGCTTACATCAATTTTCATGGTCTAATCATATCATTTATTAATACTTGTTCATTACCGGTTGGAAAATATTAGGCTTCGGTCAATATGAGAAGTTCTTCAGGCCTTGGGGGTTCACGGCCTCGAGCGATAGGACTCGCGTGTGCGCGTGTTTACTGTTTCTGTCGGTCGCTCCGCAAGTCGCGTCGCGGTAACTCGTGTCATGCTCTAAACAATTTATTTCTTTTATTTACTCCGCAGTCGCTGTTGCAATACGCGTGTCGCTAGAGCGTGTAACTTACCACGGAGTTAAAACGTCGACCAGAGATGACGAAACTACTATAATTATTGTCACAGTATTCAGGATAATTTTCTTTTCCAGTGAGTTCAGCAACGGCGCCGGCGAGCTGAAGTTCTCGTCCCCACTAGCGGGCTCGCTCGCGCGCGCGCTGCGGGCGGCGCTGAGCGGCGGCGGCGTGCGAGCGGGACACAAGCTCAGCAAGAGTGAGGGAGACCTGCGATCTCCTAAGTGTAGCGACACTGATATGGGTACTCCACTTTGATTTTTATTTTAGACCCTTGCACAGACAGAAAATTGAGATAATATAGAAAGATATTGAAACTTGTGTTTGTTTCAGGTGATGTTCGTCGCAGTAGTTGGTACAGCGGTCCCTCGGAAGTATCTCTGGATGATATAGACCTCGTCATGTCGAAGGTGAGAGAAAACTTTGATTTAGAAAGAAACTAATGAAAAGAAAAAAAATATGATAATTTAATAAAATTTGGTCTCGTCAACTCTCATGTCGCAATCATTTGTCAATGCCTTTTTCAAAGTGTTTCTACAGGGTCAAATTTAATTAGCTAGCGAAACTCCGCAAACTGACTGAACTGACTTTTTTTTGGGGTCTACGATCGCAGTTAGTGTAATTACTTCAAGAAAAGAAATCGGTGAGTTTGGCTAGCTAATTTAATTTGCCACTATACTTAATTATGTCTCATGTGGAATGTTAGTTGAGGTATGATATTACACGTTTACCTGTAGTTTTTTGTGTTAATATTTTTTGTCTATTTATTATCAGGAGTCTAAGCACATCCCGGCGGGCCAGCTGTCTCGCTACAGCGGCGCGGGCCAGCTCTTGTCCACGGCTGCGCTCGCGCAACCCTTCAACACGCAGTCTGCCACATCCTTCGATGACAGGTCTGTTCTACATTATGGATCCTTAGGGTGGTTGCTCAAAGACACAGCTACAAATCAATACACGACTGCCCGGTATGCAAAAGTGTAGTTGGTAACGACAAGTTTCAGCGAGCTTATGCAGAAAGTATGGGACTATTTTACCCGCACCGATCGGTACCGATTCTTTCTTGTCCTTATTGGGAACCTGTCTCTTATGCAGACCCATCTTAAAAATAAGTCAATATTAAAGATTTTAAATTAGATTAATTCGATTTTATATAATTATCTCCATTTTAAATCGATATTAAAGTTAAAATTTGTTCTGGAAAACTTACGTTTTAACCTAACAACTAGGTATAATATGTTTGTGTGTGCAGCATATCAGACCGTCGGTCGCTGCTATCGGTCGCGTCGGGCATCTACGAGGAGATCCCCGACCTGCCCGACGGCGCCGGCCCCGACACGCTGTGCAGCTACACGTCTTGTGACGTGCCCGACGGCGTTTTGAAGGTATTTTTTTATTTAAACCTGTTACTAAATTGATATAATAGGGATTTAAACATAACTGGTGAAATGTGTACTGTAAGAATAGAAGCGTGTTCTTATGTGCCCGTGTGCCCGTGCGCAGGCGCTGTGCGCGCGCGAGGAGCCGACGTACGAGTGCGTGGGCGACTGCGTGTACGCGACCATGCGCAGGCGCAGGCCGCCGCCCCTGCCGCCGCGACACCCCTTCAGGTAACACTAGTGTTTTCACACAATAATTAAAGTCGAAACGTTTCCCAGCTATTATTTTTATGCAATATTACTTAGTTTGATGAACAGAATGCGTAATTGATGAACCGTACGAACTGAACTGAACCTTACGATAAGCTCGATAAAATCCATCCTTCCTTGGGCGAATCCCGATAGCTTACACTTTAGGCAACTTCTGAACATGTGGAAAATATAACCACTATTTAATTGCAGCACACTAAAAGCAGGCGAGACCTGGGGCCGTCGCTCTAAGAGCCCTCGCGAAGGCAACGTGACGCGCCACTCGTCGCTGGGCTCCCTGCCGCGCTGCGGCAACACGCTGCCGCTCGCGCACACCCACACCCACACCAACACCAACACCAACACGCTGCCCAAGAGACAACCCTTCAGCGTGTTCAGGTAAGCAACGTGAGGCCCAAGCAAGTGTCCGCAGCCCCACTTTACCCACCGCATAGGTACCATATCGCCCAGAACTAGATTATTTTATGCTACGTTAGTGGGAAGCAAGCGGCACGAGACTCGAGAGAGTTTTTGAAATCCTGTTCTAATTCGCCTTCTCGTATTTGCATTTATTACGACCGCGACAGCTGCAAGCCGTGACGTTAAGCATAGGATATTTATATAAAAAGATAATTTTATTTGATACTTTCAATTTAGTATTTACCCAACAGCCGACACTCATGCTTATTTGCGTGGTCCATTTACAAAGCAAACACAATAGAAAATTGTATAAGTTTTAGACTGGATTTAGTGCTCGACCGACGACGTTCAGCGCTGAGATCGGTCGCGTGATTGTGACATGATTTACATGACTCGCGCTCGCTAACCGTTTTAGGAGTAAGAGGATCAGGGTATAAGGTTCATTCATCCACCATAGGAAAGGGAGGATCCTCCGACCAGACGGGTGTTGTGCCTGGCGGGCAACTGCCCAACGATTGATGTTGGCATTTTGTATAATTTCCATCGCGCCGTCAGGATTTTATGTGACGCCAGGTCTTTTGATGCGTAGTTTGCATGTGGCGATGTAGATGCCGCCGGTGCTACACTATGCACGTCCATCTAGCGACAACGTCTTGGTACGCGACAGACGTCAGAGTAATACTAAATCCAGCCTTAACATCTTATTCGTTTCTCCACAGAAAACGGCTCAAAAGCGACTCCCGCATCACTGGCTTACAGAAATCCGAAACATCAAAAGAAAACAAAGATGTCGAAACTAAAAAGAAGAAGTTCGACTTCACGCCCACACGGGACATATTCAAGAGTTTCAAGGTCAGTCGCAAGATGAAGAACCTTAAGATCACGACAGGGAACTTGTCTAAAGGCGAGACAAAAAGCTGTGAATTTCTCGACGATACCGAACACGTGCAGACTAACCGCTGTTCGAAGTCAGTAGAGTGTCTTGAGAATGACTTTGACTTCGAAGCGGACCTCTCAATAGAATTCACAGATGATAACTTAGCCGCTCTCTCGCTCCCACAACAGATCGTCGACCTTCTCCTAGGTCACGAGCAAATGAGCAAAGTACGCCTAAAAGATGAGATCGAAAACGACTACATGCCAATGTCGCCGATCATACCGCCCCCCCCCATGGAACACCACTACATAGTCATGTCGCCAAGGACCAATATCGCCTGAACTAGTCGCCTATACTATAAGTTAGTTAAGCCGTAAGTATGGACATGTTGACAGTTTTCATATGTATATGTTTTGTAATCATGCGTGAATATGGTTTGACCAAAGACCATTCTCAAAGAGATTGTGTTTTGATATTGGTCTACTGTTTACGGTATGCACATCATTTTCATATCGTATTTAACTTCAGTAATAAATTAAATTTTAATTTAATACTCAGTGTAGATAAAATCATGTGCAAATTCGTGAACAAGTAGTAATATCATTTATACTGGATATCGATATCGCCCGGGCAATGCCGATAAAACCTACTTAACTATATTTATTGACCAGGTTCAAAATTCAATTTATCGACATTGTTCATGCGTGGTCATTTTTTTTTTTTTACAAAATATCACAATGTTGATATTGCTCGGATAATACTCACATTGCTTACATATAAACTTTGCCCGTCATAGGCATGACAGTAAGTGATTTTCCGATAGTGTAGTGATGGTCGATATATTTATCGATAACTGATAAAAAGACATTTTGTCGAACTGATTCGTGAGACATATCGACTCACTTTGAAGACTTCATAGTTTGTCTTTTAAATCTTAAGACAACTGTGTTTTAATAGACTGCTTAATAGATCTGAATATGATAGGTGAATACCTCCTACTACTAGTTAAAACATACGTAAAATGACAAAATGTAATACATACATGTCACTAAGAAAAAAGCAAAATTTTAAAAAATTAAGGCCTATTTATAAATAAAAAAATGCTAGAACAAATAAAAGCTCTCTAAAAATGGAAATCATGAAACTTCTCCATATTTTTCTGACATATTTTGAGAAATATACAGTATACTTTATTTGGATATGGTATTGGATTTTCAAGGTTGTCTATATTTTTTACAAACCGAAGTTTTCTAACTGCTTATGTACACTCACGGAATGAATAGGTAAGAAGGAAACCTTAATATCGATCAGTTTATAGTTGACATGGACTGTCAGTTTCATAGCGTCACTGTACAATACGGCGGATATAACATGGCGGTTCTGAAGTGCGCGCAGAGGGCCGCGTAGTAACATTTTTTAGGAGCTAAATTATGACATGAGGCGAGTGTGAGTGAGAGAACATGCACAAATGTTCGAAGAGCCTATGTTCAGATCTGCCAAGTTATATCTGGCATATACAGGGTGTTAGGGTAAACACCGTTATCCTTGAAACCAGTGGTTTGGTATCATTTATAGAACGTAAAATCAATGGAAAATTACGACTTTTATATTTTCTTTTTTTTAAATTATATTTTAACATTCGAGTATATTACCCTTTCACCTATGCGCTAGGGCAACGAACTTGCGTCTCAACACGGGTGGGGGGTTATTTATTATTATATTTAAGTCCACTACCCATGGTTTGAGTGACAACGGTGTTCACCCGTACACCCTGTATTACTAACGAAAAACTAGAAACCTTACTTGTTTCTCAAATTCATCCAATCAATGAAAAGACGAGAACATTTCTGATATCGTCCGTGAACTTCTGAGATCTTCTATCTACTTTCAATCAAATTTTACAAGAGGAACGTAAAAATTGTTTTTTATTTTAATCGTAATTAGGAGTTTTTAGTATAAAATAAAGTTTTTCGAAAAAATGTTAGTTCACGGACGATATATTATAATTATAATCCTTTACCTCAAAATAATCTTCCGTGTAAATAAGGCCTCATGAAATACGTAACAGAAAATGTGACTATTTTTGATATAAACAGGTAAACAACCTTATTTTGTATAAAATGAGGCTATTTATCTGACAAAATATATGTATTTAATGTTGACTTTCACTGATTCCATATCGTGTTATTAAAAAGCGCTTAGTTACTACCATAAAACAAAGGAATCGGCCAAATTCTAGCTGCTTTAGACGCAAAAACTAAAAAGTTGGCGAGTAGTGAGAAAGTTATGTGGTTGTTGGAAAGTTGTATGTTGGTCTTAATCCCGAGCCCTCATGATAATATTCAATGTCTGGACCTCGTCCGTATTAATTGTGAATAGTTTCATCGCTTTTATTCGTAAATTATTAACACTTGTTACGAGTAGTCAACTTGAAAGTCTGACAACCAGTCTTACCAAAGGATAAGAGAAGGAGTTGTGTAGTCAGCTGCATCTGGTAAGACTGGATGCCGAACCCAACATAGTTGGGAAAAGGATAGAAAGGTGATGATGAACTTGAAAATTTTAATCACATCTTACATTAAAAAGCACTTACACTCGCCATTAAAATTATCTTGTACTACCGAAAAAAGTGCTATTGCGCAAATAATAAAAAAAAATATTCAAAGATTTTTTTTCAAGGACAAAGTAATTAAAACTTTGTTGAATGTAAAGTCAACAAAAGATATAAGTAAACCAGCAAAGAAATAAACTTCTTTACATAGGCGAAATTACCTGGTGTGTGTTAAATAATAATAACTAACTTTCTAAACGCACTCACTGGAATAATGTCAAACTTTGTCTATTGACCACCTGCAAGACAGGGTTTAAATAAAAGTCTTATTGATAGATTCGCCCGAAATGGGCGAATCGGCATTTGTAACTTTATTGCAAAATTTAAAATGTGCCAGTTGCGTACTACGTATTTTTGGAGTTATCGATTCACCCACACATAAATTAACTAGGTGCGAATCGCCTATACTCCTATAGAAAAAAAATAGTTAAGTGAAGATTCGCCCGTTTCTGGCGAGTAAATTCGTGCGAATCGACCAATAAGTCGTAGTTACTTATTTATTTTGGTGACTGTACAATAGACTCGGAAAAAAGACAACCTAGATGAAAGACGATGTAATTATTTTATAGATCGCCATTACAAAGGTATATAGCAAGTAACTAGTTATGATTGTTTGTATATGTTGGTTCGTCGAATACTGCCAAAAATGTAGGTTAAAGACGTTAATGAATGTTAGGTTTAAGACGGGTAAGGAGCGGCTTGAGAGCGACAGAACACTTCACGATAGTTTGTAGTTACAATGTTTGGGAGAGTCCTAGGCAAAGTACTGTAGAGTATTTGGAATAAAATTCGCATATTGTGTTATTATTTTATTAAACTAAATAATTGATGAGGACTTGATCTTCAGGATACGCAATTTATGGCAAAATTTGTCAGTGTGCAATTTGCAACGTGTTTCAAAAATGTTCCAGTATAAGTAGCATTTTTATATTTCTTAAAGGGATGGGCCAGATTTTAAAACTCATGTTAGGATGGTCGCCATGGCAACCTCCTAGGACTGGGTTTACCAGAGGTTGTACATAAAATATCGAAAATCTTTAAGGCAGCTATTGCAAACAATCAATTTTTTGTTTGTATTTATTTTTAAGGCGCCACCTCTGTAATATACTTCTGACGCGGTTCTGGCAAATATTTGGGCCATAAACTATTATATCACTCGATTTAATTAATACTCAAGCCGCGGGAACAAAATTGTAGGTAAATGATATCGTTCGGTCATCAAAACGAAAGACTGAGGCACAAGACTTGTGTATTTTGGAGATATTTTACTTCACAGGGCTGGCTCACATCTGGTCAGGCGCGGCGCAGCGCGGTTGTCACCGCCAAACGAATATCAACATTGCACGCCTTCAAATAAAGTCGAAAATAAATAACCTGTCACACGCACCTTTTTCCGCTTAGATACAATCTCGAGCTAATGGAAGTTTATTTATTCTCAACTTTATTTCAAATTCAGCAAGGTAGAGATTTGTTTGGCAGCCGCAACCGCGCTGCGCTGCGCCTCGCCAAGTGAGCCGGCCCATAGGGTCAGTATTACCGGGAGTGAAGCGACGACGTGAGCGTTTGTACGGTATTAATATAAGGGCACTGTTCACGACATTTGGGGACCGAATTACGTACTGATTTAAAAGACTTTTTGATAGTTTTAAGTCGATTATTTACTTTTATATTTCATCGTATTGTGTGAGTGCATACTACTGAGCAAGTGATTCTCTGAATAATAGGTATATCAAAAAGATTCAGTAATAACAAAATAATACCTGTACTGTATTCCAGGCAAAAGTGTAGTACACCCTCATTTCATCGGGGGCGAGCCTATTGCATCGTTATAAGTCAACTCATATTACTGAACTTTACAATTGAGTTTTTTTTTCTAAAGTTTGAGATAATAAGCAATAATCACTTGCTTTTAATAGTGTCTGCACATATGGTGTTTCGTGTTGCAATTAGACTTAATTTTTTAGTAAAATTATCATTTAACTTCGAATCTCTTTTCGTGATAGACCTAGTAATTTGATGATATTAGAAAGCATAATAGAACTGCAAAATTCCGTCCAGTGCGTTGGAGAAAAACTACACCATTAGTCCAATATTCAGTTTAAATAACTATTTAATTTAATTTATGAGACTGCTACTTTAATGTGTATAAAGAAGTTGGTAACCTCAGTGTCGTGTAACGAATGCCTCGCTTTTATGTGTATACGGCTTAATTTGCTATATGTTGTGATATTTAATGCTAATAACTTGTTAAAACGTTTCTATAAGCTTCAGGGCTTTTGTTGGTTATACCTATTTCTATATAACGCGTTGCCGCCAAATGTTTGATGCGCAGCGCCAATGTTTTGTCAAATGTTTGTGTGTTTAGTCAAAAAGCAGTATTCAGCTGATCTTTATTAATGTTTAGCTTAAAATTGTATAGCTTATTTCGTTGGCGTCATCCACAGTTCGATAGGATTAGGTATTCAAAGGTTAAGGATGTAGTATAAAGTATAATGGTTATTATTGCTACGTTTTGAGAAATTGAAAAAAGTCTTTAGTTGTCAGATTTCGCAAATCGTTTGGTTTTGTGAAATTCCCAAATTGTGACTATACGCTGTTATATCTGCTTTTCAAAACGTGATGATTATAGCTCACACTTTGTAAAAAGAGGACTCGGATCTCTTTATATTTCCGCATGAGGCGATAGATCCTAAAACAAAGTGTCAAGAGGACATTTTTATAGTGTTATGCCGGGACCAAAAGATGTTCAATCCTAGCTTTGATATTGACGCATTACTATGCAACATTTCGTATGTTGGTTAAGTTAAGGTCTATGATATCGAAATGCGCACTGAGCGCATTAAATTTTTCCCAAGATGATCTTAGCAAAATAAAATCGACCAACTTTCACAGTTAGATAGATGCCAATCTTAGAATACGAAGGGGTTTTCATGCTTTGATTGAAGATTGTTCAGGACCGAAGCGTCTCTTGAGCACAGGCCAACAGGGTGGATAGAGTTGACTAGTTAGAAAAATTTACTCAGAATTGTGGATGACCGCCATAGTCTTATTTAGTATAGTAGGTCGCGTTCATATCAACAAACGCACGGACCAATTTTGTATCTAGCTGTAGTCGTACTTAAACTTATTACACTTACTAATAAAAATGAATGAACATTAACATTTTGGCACACAGCACTACTTAGTCATTTCTCAGAATGCATAATGTGGGGTTCTAATTCTAATATATCCTTTATGATGTGAGACTGAATCGTGACAGAAATCAATCCAAGGAAAACATTCTTAATTAATTCGATTTTGTCATAATTGTGAATTATACAAGGCCAAATTGTGAAGTTTCGCCCATTAATTTAACTTAACCTTGTATAAAGTTCGATTCAAACATAATGGCGGTTCGGAACATGAGACGAGTCGCTGCGCAGTAACAATTTCATGTGTCAGCGGGGGTGAGGGGGGGGGGGGTACTGCGCAGTGAGTAGCTTCCGAGCCGCCAATCGAATTCGAGTCGAATCAAGTTTGAATCGAACTGTACTTACGTTTAAAATGGCCTCTCATGACATTCAGCTAATAGATTCGATTCTTGTCAGAGCCTTTTGGCTGATTTCTAACGATCTCTAAGATTTCTATTTAGAATCGATATTACTCTTTTGTCGTGCGATTATGATTGCAATCACAACTATTGATTTAATTTGATTGATGTCACTCAATTGATAAGCCTTTACGCGTTTGTTTATTTTTATAAGTATAAAAAGTATTCTAATTTTGTTGTTCTGTTTCGCCAATTATAAATATCATGAGAATATATTTTATTCTTCTGCTTTGCTTGATCACTATTTGTTACCATTTTTCTTGATTTTTTTGTATCTTTTCTTTTTTTGTTTTCGGTTGATTAATAGAGCCCTTTTTATGTAAAAACAATAGAATTTTTTACTTCTATTCTATTGTAGTTTGAATTATGAAAGACTTGTTCGGAAGATCTAAAACTTTATCTGATTTTGTCCAAAGTATTTTTTCGGGCCTACTTCCAATTTAATGATAATTTGCAACCACGGCAGCTATTTGCTGACTATCTGGTGTGACCTCTGTGGATCAAGTTAAGAAACGCAAGAGCTCTAAACAATCATTGTTGATTGTGGAAAAGACGGTATTTTTTAATTAGTATATTAGACAGCTAGTTCGGAATTCGGTAATGGACCAAATTGTTTTTTTTTTTTCGCGTTTATTTATTGTACTGCGAAGTGTCGATAAGTAACATTGCATTGTGTTATGCAAATAAAGTTTGTATGTGCAACTTGTGTTTTATTTTTCTTTCTAAAGGTACAACCGTACACGCACCAATTACCGTAGGTATATCATATCATATATCATCAATTCATCATAGATCTATGATAGATAAATGCATACATAGTCTGACGGCAGAGGTGGCTAGGTAAGCATCTTTGTTTGGTTGTATGTACTGGTCCTGATATGGACATGGTACTCTTTCCGACATCGTTGAGCCACCGAGTAGAGCTAGCAACTAAAAACGAGTTGGCGAACAACAAGCAGTGAGTGCGCGACAGCGAGGGATTACTCACTGTATGCGTATGTACCAAGCGTGTTTTTGGCGACTGTTCTGCCCGTGCCCACCAAGCGAGTACTCTCTTTGATAGCTATTTTACTAACACTGGACCTACTGCGGTCCTGCGATCATGTGACATGCAATTCCAAGTTTTTTTTTTTTTTTTTTTTTTTAAACTTTGCCCCACACTAGGAATTTCTTCCTGTATCGTGGGTACGTTTACAAACATAGAAACTCACATACACTAACACCCAGACCCGGAACAACTACTTGCAGAACATACAAATATTTGTTCCGTGCGGATTGCATGTTATGCCGCATTATCCTCTAGGAACCGTTTACAATCTACTCTTTCTTGTGCGAGAAAGTTGATAGCAAGTCACGTTCTCGCCGGCGGCAGTGGGACTGCCACCGGCCACCGCGCATAGATAGGTTCGTTGTACATCGTAACTGACTACAGACCGTATCGGCAGGGGCGGTACTTTCATACAAGCCCGAAAGCCCGCCTTGCCCTAATAAAATCATAATTCATAAGAACAAACGTAAGCCTACCAATAAAAAATAAATTAAAAAAAACAGTCAATAATCTCGAACTCAATCATTCATGTCATAGGAATAATCAAATTTCGAAATCCCCGCTCTATCTGCCGCGCGCACTGCGCAAGGGTGCCAGATCTACACACTCATTGAACTCAATCATTCATAAGAATACAATTTTTAATTCTGCGCTTTGTTGCCAAACCTACGCGCCACTACAATGCATTTAAATGCGCCTTCTCGCTCACACTCGTCGGCTTTCAATGGGGCTTGCCTTACCTTTCTTTGTCTAGCAGTTTTCGCCTACAAATTGCTATAGAAACGTTTACATTTGTTGATATATTGGTAAGTACTTATACGCAGATTTGTATGAAATGAAAAGCCGGGCTTTTGGGAGCACAGAGTACTTTTTTAGAGGTATTAAGTTCGCGCAAATGCACTAGCCGCGATGTTGACCCGCGTAAAGTGAGTTGCAAGTCCGCGACGCGACTCGATTTGTTATTGTTTTGAAATTAATATTTTGAGATCAGTATTTTATTTCCAAGTGCTGAGGTAATGAATTAGTTTTATTATTTAAAATGATTTGATAGTTATTGCGGCTGTCATTCGTAAGTGTGTGTGTCTTAGTAAGTGAATACAGTGTTATTTTTATCATCAAAATGTGAATTCGGAAACTGTGTTCGAAAAGGTAAGTACATTGAGTTTTCTGGCAGTGTAACTCTTTACTTCACCGTAATCAACCCCAAATTACTGTACCTAATAAAATTTGGAAAAAAACAAGTAGGTATTTTTGTCAGTTGAAGAATATAATTGAAATTGGCATTCGATTGTTTATTATGTTGATGAGTATGACAAACTTAGGTAGCTGGTGCCATGAAAGACATAAAAATTTGTATAGTGTTGTTTGTATGGCAATTGTAGTTTCGGTAAACCACTGAAAAACAAACCATCTTATTATTATTACATCTCATCAAGATCACAAAACACAATAATTATTCTTATCGAAGATATTCTTAGTAACTAGGTGTTTTGAAATAAAGATTAGAGTTGGCTATTGTCATTATGATTAATTGAAAAAAATTATATAGGTACCTAATGTAATATCTCATTTAACATTTTCAATCGACATTATAATTCATAAAACTAAGTATGCAAGCCGGAGCAAACATGGTGTCTCACATCTAAACCATCGAATATTTCAAAAATAATCCAAGACTAAATAAAATACAAGGTAAATTATCAAATACTTTATTTTTCAGCCAAAAACAAAATACATAATATCACAATTTATACATTTTTAGCGTCATTGTTGTTGCACATGCAGTCATGTTCGCTAAATACTAGATTATTTTGTATAAAAAGAAATATAATAAAATTGTAAAACTTATTCAAACAGTAAAATAAAACTCGGTAAAATATTTTTTTATGGATAAATAAATTAAAGCTAATTTGGATAACACAGATTAGAGATTTAAAAAAATTGATCGTATATAATTATAAAGTTATAGAAGAATAAATAAGTACATAATTACCCTATTTATTAACTGCATTGTGGCAGTACTTTGTGTTACATTGCATTTAAAAACTTTCATGTACAATATGGGCGATGAATCATGGCCGGTCTGAACATGGCGCGAAATCCCAACTTTCGCGCATGTTCTCTCACTCACACTCGCCTCATCTCACCATGTTTAAAAAAAAACAAAAGTGCGCAGTCTTCTGCGCAAAGTTCGGACTGGCCATAATTCATGGGCAGTATTGTATCATTGTGGTATTTTTATAATTAGATATTATGTTGTGATGCCAGGAACTGTATACATTATGCTTACTTAATCATAATATGACTACGTTTAAAGGTGAAATAATTGAATTGTGATGATGTTTTTTAACAATTTGATCACATTGTTTTTTTTTTAACTTTGATATATTTTAAACCATATTTATGTCTAATAAAATTTTATGGAAACAAAAATTTGTGGCTTTGTAACGACTTATGGTGCTATTGCACTCTTCTGGTACATAGATGGGTACAAACCCTATTATTCTACTAATGTTATAGTATGTGTAGAGATCTATCATATGTATTCGTAGCCACTACTTCAAAGTGGCCATTTTATATTTATTCTAAAAAAAATATCATTTCATTCAATATTTACTTCATCAAGCGTTTTTCTAACATTGGGACGAAGCGAGCTTAAAATAAATTTAGATTCTTTGAAATATTACAATTTATTAAAATAATACTTTGTTTAAAAAATAAAAAATAAACAAATACTGTTTAAGTTTCCGAATTTAACGTCCGATTTGTGACTTCAAAGTTTGCAGATAAGTACTCTTAATAATAATATTTGTAAGTCTCTAAACATTGATTTGTAAAAATTATAATCATTTTCCGCTTGACACAGGATTACTTAATTAGTTCTTTCTTGATTGAAAGTTAATAAATGAAAATGTCAGATCATATTCCTTACATCCCTCAGATTTACTTTAGTTGCCAGATCAGCGTGAAAAGAAAAAAAAAACGTTAAAAAATACTTGATATAATATTATAATCTGATACAATATTGATGTTGACCAATTTTACAACTTAAATGAATAAGAGAGCTGTAAACACACATCCTTTTTAATTGCAGTGGGCAGAACCACTTAGATTGATCACTTATACTATGCGCATACACTCCATAATTGGTCAAATAAAATTAATTCATAAGAATTCCTCGTTGAAATCTCGCTATTGTCCTTATTATAATAAATTAAATGCGGTATTAGGACACTTTCTGCTTACATTATAGCCACCACTAATCTGTTATTCAAAATATATGGAGTAGTCTATAGAAAGATGTAAAAACCTACATGAAGTCGCGACATTGTAATAGGATTCGATTGAAACTGAATGGCGGCTCAGAAGTGAGCTACTCACTGCGCAGTTCCCCGCTGACACATGAAATTTTTACTGCGCAGCGACTCGCCTCATGCTCCGAGCCGCGATTAAGTTTGTTTGAATCGAACTGTACGTAGGTTATTATAGTTTGACCGAGACCAATGAATACTGCGCCTTAGGAATGCGTTGACCAATTAGCGGCCTGCACTGCCGCCCCGTCTCACCGCGCACATAGCTAAGGAGGGTATTACAATATCATGTCTATGATCAAAGATATAATGGCATTGTAAAATAGACATAATAAGGGTATATCCCCCTACACTATCATATTATATCATTTACCTACCTACGAAGCTCACAAATAACCCATAATGTCTATTTTACATTTTCATTATAATCTTTAATCATAGATCTATGATCATAGATACGATAGTGTAATACCCATCTAAGACGTGGAACAGCGGTCTCGGTCGACGTATACATCTATTTAAAAATAACTAATATCTAGGTCAAGAGAAGACCCTATTAGGCATTAAAAAAAGTGCATGTATACAAAAGTTCATAACAGAATTCTGGCATTTCTGTTATATTATAAATGATGTGCCTTGAGAAGCTTATACACTATTAAATACACATTATAAAATCTAGTCTGCCTAACGTTCTTGCTTGTGGCTCAAAGAATAAAATCGTAATCGGGCGTACTAAACGTATATTAGGTACTAATTGTTACCAAATAAGCCTCGTAAACTAAATGCAACGTCTTGCGTGCAAACCAATACTATTTGTTCTTGTCCATTACAAACTATTGACTATTCATTCATGTATGTATGAGATTATAAAACTAACCTATTTATTGATAGTGTAAACGGTACCTATACGAATGATAAATGATTTTTTCGATCAAAACCTTATACAAGCTGATTGTATTTATCAGTGAGAAAGTTGCCAATAATTAGGATTTCGATTTATATTAGCAACTAGCTGCTGCCCGCTCCGCCACGTGGGCCCTAACTCATTTTCTAAGATAAAAGTAGCCTAAGTTGTTCCTTATAACATCAGTTATCTGTTAGTGAAAGTCCCGTTATAATCGGTCCAGCCGTTTCGGAGATTAGCTGACCAAACAGACAGACAGATAAAAAATTTAAAAATAGTTTTTTTTGTATTAGGCACCGTATATACTTCCATATGCTTTTAGTAAGCAGCTATTATTTTGATTACAAACAGACACTTGCATTTTATTTATTTTTATGTATGTATGTATAGATTTACAATAAACTGTAGGAAACATTCTAGGATCTACCTAATTACATTACATATTGTACAGCTGCTTTTTTTAAAGAGATATATTACACACGACGTTTTTAAATGTGATGTGTGTGTGGGATGCAAAAACACACCAATTGCACAGTACTATCATTACAAATTTCCATTAAATTTATTCAGGTTATCAAATCACGAAAGCTACAAATTAGTGTCAAAACAGTGCGTATACAACAATAACATTGCTTTAACACTTTATAAGAAATACTTGGTCATAAGTCGTCAAAATTGACTTGTATAGTTGCACAATCCATGCTTTAACAAGAAATAAATAAAAATATGTTCAAGCTTTGATAAATTTTCATACACTTGCTAGTGAACTAAAGACTATTCATACAGGGTGTAAGGAACAGCCCTCCGCAAATTGATAGGATGAATTCAGCATGTCATACGATAAGACGATCGGTTCATGAAATTATTTCAGGACCGCTATGGGAATCCAATAAACCTGATTTGTTTCATTACCTCACACGCAATGTACCGTGGCAAAACGCACGTAGCCACAATCCCCTCGCGTGGGGGCGTGCTCGCGCCACGTGATTTATCAATATAAACTCTTGAGATTCACGCGTTGTTAGCTATAGTATTTTAACATCCATTACTGTTATTTTTTTATTTTGGCTGTTTTATTTACATAAATGGAGTGCTGCATACAGAGAATGTAATTTTACATTGAAATAAAAAAATAGTAACTGAAAAACGATTACAAGAATGAAATATTTCCTGAGCAAATTTCCGGTGGAGTATGATTCAAAATAAGGAGCTGAATGCCCCCTGTTAATTTGCGGAGGGCTGTCCCTTACACCCTGTATATTTCTGCATAAATCATCCCTTTATGTAATAAGCTTATATGAATACAGAAAAGCAACGTTGTTTTGGATTGTACAAACAAAATCTGGTGTCTAACTTCATAACGTATAAAACAAACCAGATTTCGTCATCATTTTATATCAGATTATTTCCCATTCACTATCTAAATGGTCGTCGGGGGACAAAAGTGACCTATCTTTGAAGCCGTTATGTTTCGTGTCCAATTTCAATTCAATATTCTCTAAGTTCCAAGTATTAGGTAGTTGGACTACTTTAGGGACTAAGTCCATCAGATTTGAGTCTTTTATAAGTGTTTTTGTAGGTTTCTGAACAGGTTTGGTTATGATGGTTGTTACCTCGGGTGGGGGTAGTATGTCGACGTGTCTGAAGGTGGGCGCGGGCTCCGGGGGCGTCTGCGGGTCAAGCTTGGGGCTGTCGATGCTGAGCGACTCCAAGTTCAACATCTTGGCGAGTATTTTCTCCTTCTCTTCAATTTGCTTTTCCAGTAGTTCGTCGTTCTGTTGTGGGATCGCTCTGCAATTAAAATGCAAGATGGTTGATACACGAAAAATGTGACATTTTATGTAGTTTCATGAAAAGTTTAAACTAATAATATCTTCGAATAAGTATGCAGGCTATATCGATGCCGAGACATGTATTTTTCAGCAACTGTATCATTCAGTAAACGGTTATTTTTTGTTCCTTTATTTTTACTGCTTGAATTATTAAGAAAGTCATACCAAAAAATAAAATAAAGGTATACCATGGCTTACTCACCCATAGACGCTGATATTCATGACACAAGGACTGGTATAGCTCACATTATCAGCCGCCTTTCTGACCGGGGTAGCCATCCTAGGAGTACTACCCCCCGAGCCCGACCCCCCATCCCTTCTCCGACTGCGTCTACTACTATGAATCAACTCCCCATCGTACTTCTTCTCCATTATACTGTTATAGAACTTCAACTTCCGTTGTAATTCCTCTGTTTTCACCCTCCTTATTTCCTCAGCGTCACTAGAGACATCTCGAAACTCGTTCACAATCGATTCGAGAACATTCTCGGATATATCGAGGGGTAAATGCTTGATGGGGGGTAGTTCGAAGCATTCTTCTGCGCTTGCGACGGTGCCGGTCTCTATGAGCTCATTCTTCGTGAACATGGAGATGGGCTGTTCTAGGACACTTGAGATGTATGGCACCGTCTGGTCTATGTGTGTGAAGTCTCGCACTGAGTTCACGGCTTGCTGGATGGATGAGGTTAGCGACTTCGTCATCATGTTCATCGGTTCTTCTGTTGGAAAAAGATATTTGGTATGATATGGTACGACGTGTTTCTTTAAATAAAAGAAAACAATTAAAAACATCGTACTTTGTTAGCTTTTTTAATAGTAATGGCATGCAAGCTGATAAAGTATTCATAAAGCCTCTTTCATACTGGCGCGACATGTCACGCGACGCGACGCCGCCGCATTGTTCGCCGTGAAGTTTTCTCAGAAATTGTTTTGTTAAAATTCGCGTCGCGCGAAAAGCCGCGCCAGTATGTAAGAGCCTTAATTCGTATGGGCCGGTAAGTCATCGATGCTAAAGTATAGTCTTGAACAACCATTGCGTAAAGAGGTACTTTTAAAAATAGGAATATAAACTGCAGCGTAAGTAGGTAGGTATCGTTCACAGAATAAACTTGTGTGAAACCACATGCGGCTAAGAATTATTTAATTTGATGTGCAATAGAATTAATTTCTTGTTTAGCGGGAATCGAACCCACAATCATGATGCACCATTATTTTGGATTATTTCCTGCCACCATGGTTGCAAATAATCTCGAAGTTTCTAAGAAACTTTTTCAGAATCTTCTATATAGTAAAAATTAAATGCTGTTCGTTGGTAACGGATGGACCAATTTAGGTATTTTTTTAATTTAAAATGTTCGAAATAGATAGAATTAGGTTATTACGAAAAAAAAAATGAAAATGTTCAAATTCGGGAACAACTGAAAGTACTTTTTCCATGGGATTATTGAATGAATTTTTGACAGTATAACGTCTGTCGGGTCAACTAGTACCTACAGTATAAAAAAAAAAAAATTGCTTCTTACTGAATTAAATATAAACGTTCAAAGTTAGCATAAATGCATTTAGCAGTGTTAGTAGCAAACTCGAGCAGCAAGACAAGCAGACAAACAATGCCATTGCTTGCATACATAAATATACAGATACAAAAGCGAAAGGTGATCGGATACAAAATAAAAATGCGTATGTATGTTGTGCATGTGTATATTTATATATAAGTCAATGGCCATGCTGACATCGAGACAACGCATGTTGGGATATATTTGCTTGCAAAAATATATGAAAATAAACAATACATGCATCAAGTTTAACGAAAAAATATATAAACTAGTTAAATAAAAAAAAATAACCGTACTCAAAAAGGTGCGGTAAAATCGTTCGTGTATTATATAAATAAAAAAAGCACACACATCAAATCCCAAATAAATATTGTGATTTACATAAAGTGTATATTTTTGCAAGTAAGTGTATCAAAAATACTTAAATAAAAGTCGTTGTCAATCATCTCACTACAGCGGGTAACTACATAGATACAGGATGTCAATAATTCTACTTATAATTTCTACCCTGTAAATACATTATTTTTTAACAAGCTCAAAAGGTACACCTGTATACGAAGCTTTAAATAAGCGACAGATCTAATCTACATTATTGTAAGATAGATACAGAAATAAATATGTAGTTTGAAACAAAAATAACATCAATCAATATTTCATGATTTTACAGAGAATACACATAAAATAACATCACACCTGTATTGCCCGAAGGGTTAGGCAGAAGTGTACCTATAGGACACCCACATTTCGCCAGTTAAGTCATAGTTGTGTGTCTGTGATAATTACTTGTACATTCTTTTTTCAAAGAAGAACTAAAAAAACAATTTTTTGTCTATTTCATTACTATTGTCTAAGTATACAATTTTTCGATAGATCACATGAATATAAACATTATAACATGTTGTGTTTATTTCTGTATCTATCATAATTCTAATAAAATACTAAATAAAATAATTGTTACATTAATCTAACTTCACAAGCACCATAAGGATGCGTACACATACGAAAACCTCAGTTACACCGATGTGTGCACACCCTAAACACAGTTTGTCATGGTAACGTCACAATAATGACGTCACGTCATGACAATATTATACAGAGTATAATAGGAATGTAGGTATATAAGTACATATTGTCAGTTTAAGTACATACGTGATGATATGTCTTAATTAAACATAAGTAAAAGTATTTTGCACTACAATAAATACTTTTTAGATTTCTAATGCTAAAGTATTAGTTCGTAAATTGTAGTAACTTTATTTTTTTTTTAAACTGTGATCTCTTCCGCACCAACAACTGAAGAAAAAATTTGCACAAAATTTTCGAACGTCAGATAACTTTTATCAGAAAAATAAATATGACATTTTGATATACTTTCCATACAAAAGCTGCCAAACTGTTATTTAATGGTGCCCAAGAAACAGGTTGGGGACCGGTCTCCATATTGTAATTTGAATGTTTAAAAGAAACAATGTTTTAATTTTTACTTATTTTTATTCTTCAGATAAAAGTTATCTGAAGATTGAAAAATCGGTCCTTAGGTTATTACCATCTTTATCTCGCAGATAACACAAGAAAGAGAAGCTGTCAGTCAACACTATTCTTTTCTCACGCTGTCTTTGAGAAAAAGATAGCATAAGGCTGTCATCAGACGGACTGCATTTCAACTGTTTCAACTGCACTGCAACCTGGTAACATTGCGTTACCAGTACATTACGAGTATTGCAGTCGTACTAAACTGCATTCAAACTGTAAGAATGCAGTCCGTCTGAGGCAGCCTAAGGTACTCTGATTTCATTTCAGTTGGCGAATATGAGAATCGACTATATGCGGCTAAATATAAGATCCTACCTACTTTTAGCACATATTACAATAATCTATAAGTTATTGTCTAATATACATGTAAAGATGTATGGAATACATTGGTCGCGATTTGGTATGATTAAGGCACTTCTAACTATTCTAACTTATAGTACTATAACTTATTAATCTTATTTCTATATCATTTATAATCTCACAACTATATATTTTTGATAACCAACTTTTTATGTGTTTTCACATTATACAAAATTGAAAATTTGGTAAATTCATTGTTAATCTAATTGGCCTCCAACTTATATTGTCCGTATATTCAAATCACAACTGTTATTCTTTGACAGGTATGAAATGGCTATATCACGGTAAATTGACTTTGGATGTCAATTTGGTTAACAATAAGGTGCAGCGCAGACGACAATTTTTTGTACGATCAAGTCTGTGGCCCACAAAATGTCTGCATGGCATGCAAAAAGTCCGCCGAGGATTTTACGCAGACTCAACGCACACGACGCACATCTTCGATCATTCTTCAGCAGAACTGTAGGGATGTAGACGCTATGGAAATTGCATTCTAAAAGTGTGCGCCGTCTGCGTTAGCGCGTGTTGAAGCAAGCGTTCTATTTTTTTCGCGCACCGTTTGTACGGCGGGCCGGGCGCGATGCGATCTGCCAGAATGACACGGATTTTACGCGCAAAATGTCCGGCCTTTTTGCGCTTCGTATGCGTTACTGCATACAATTGCTTAGGTTCTATTTTCCTAGACTATAAAGTGTGTCACGGGTAGTCTGCCGTCTGCGCTGCACCTAAAAGCGCTGAGCAGGCGATGGACAATTTGTCCGCGGACAATTTGGAATCGTATGGAAATCTAACGCGCACGTAGAACAAAACGATTCCAAATTGTCCATCGCCTGGTCAGCGCCTTACAATTAATTGTCCTGACTACATTAAGTAGGTAATACGGCACATCGAGTTTTAGAAAGAGATACAGGTACGAGTGATAGAGTCGACACTATAAAGCCGAATATTTTCCAAAACTGTTATGTGCCATATTTACCGCCGCGTACTGTTTCAAGTTTTCCAAGCAAATCTTGCTTGAATAACAAACTTAGATATTTTTTGTTCCTAAACTTATTTCTAAAATATAATTTCTTCAGAATTGTTTAAATTAGCACAGATTGTGTGAACATAACTTAGAATTAAATTAAAATGAACTTTATCTCCACCACCTAAGGTACAAAGTCGTGATTAATGTTTAAATTTTCATTTGCTCAATATTTAAGTAAAAACTGGTATTAAAACCATCTATGATGTAATTAATTAAGGTAATTTTTCATTTAAAACAAAACTTAGGTACTTGGAAGTTGGTCTTTGCTTTACCCATAAGTTTTTTTTTGTCATTAAATTGGACACCAACTATAAACTTTAGGCACCATTTAACATCAATGTAATTTTGAAAATGATAATCTAAAATGTTAATGATGGCACTATACTTACTTATGGCGTATTAATGATTATGTTAGTACAAGAGTTACTTTATATAAAATTATAGTTTTAAAGGCACTTTCATTTACTAAATAGAAAATAACAATTCTTGTTTTAATTATAACCGAGAAGTTTTTAGTAAAACATGAAATGGTCTACCTTTTACTATTGTTCGAAAAAAAAAAAAACGTTACTGAGTGCCTCTATAAACAGGGTCAAATAAAATTAGTTAGCGAAAGCTCGCAGACGTAAAACGAAAGAAAGAATAACGTTTATTTGGACACAGTTCGTGAAACACAAATAACAAAATAAAAAGTTAAAAATAATCATAACAATAGTGTGTGCATCACGGCTGCGCCAAAAAGGTTCAGGACGTATACGATCGATATTTAAACATGATAAAACAAAAACATGGGCATATTTATTGTGAGAGATAGAGAGAGAGAGTTACTTATATCTTTCTTCTCTCTCATATAGCAAAATGTACCTAAACGTGATGCGTCCTTGCACTCTCAATTCTCGTCCAATTATCGCATCTCGGCCTAAGAAGTTTCAATTCAAAAATGATTTTCTAATCTCATACTTCAAGAAAATACACTATGAATCAGCGGTTGTTGAGCCAAAAAAGGAAAAAATAATAATTTCATGTTTGGATGTACCTTTTACGTCTGTGGAATTTCGCTAGCTATTTTAATTTGACCTTGTATTATAACTTTCGTCAGACATAATTATTCATGTTTAAACCTGCCCCTTTTCAAGTGTTTGAGCGTGGAAACATCTATTATGACTGTTTAATATACAGGGTTTGACATTTTATATTTTTATTTCATTAATTTGAAAAAATAAAAATGTCAAATTGCTCGAAAATGGTTGATATTGGCATTGGGGTTAGGGGGTCATCAGAGGTCAATGCATGCTTGTTAAAAAGGACGGAAATATGTTCATAATACTTTTGTAGTTCACAATATTATCTTGAACACATTACATAATAAATATAATAACAACCGATTTAATACTAATATGCCTGTCGACTTTCATCGTAATTTTTTTAATATCTACACTAACATTATAATAATAAAAGACTGATTTTGTTTGTTACGAATAAACTCAAAAACTACTGCACACATAGCATAGTTGCGTAGCGTAGTTTGGTCTACGAAAGAATAGACAAAATGACAGATTGTGATTGTGCATCTGTCATTTTGTCTATTCTTCCGTCGACAAAACCCGTTTATGTTGAGGTCATTGAATGCGAGCTGGGCCGATTTAAAAAATTCTTTCACCAGTTGAATGCTATATTATGACTGAGTAAATTTTACTTATTGATGACGTTACATAGAGGAGCCGACAGGCAATTAACAACACATGGGTTATGCTTGGCAAATACTGGAGGGATAAGGACATAAGCATACATGACACACATACAGTTTGTATCTATTCAGTAGTTTATAAATATGATGTATGTATGTATTGTAATAATAATCCTGTGCTGTTTAGATTTGTAGAAATTTCTAGAATATACGATTAAAATTAGAAAACAATTGGCCTTCATTTCACTTGGATGAGTAATTGTTGATTCGCGGTAGTCGCCATCCCAAAACGTCGTACAACGTACTTTTGATAAAATTATTTATGTCAATAAAGAAATTTGTTTTTAATTTGTATTTGTAAGTCAATACTCTATCTATACTGATCTCGTGTCATTTCGCTCTCACGTTCTATGACCACGCCTACCATAAATGGGATGTTTAATAGGTTGTTACAAGAGGTCAATCATGTTCTTATTTTAACCGAATATAACACATTTCTTTGTGCGTATTAAAGGGTAGCGATAGCGAAACTAAGCAAGCTAAGAACGATAAAGAAAATCCAAGTTTGTCTGTAGTACATTTCTTTTCAACTCAACTCAAAGTTATTATTTTAAAATAAACCAATTCCAGGCACTTTTGAATTGTCAAGGGGTCGGTCAGTCAGAAAGATGAAGCTAGTTGCCCATTCCAAAACGTAGTAGGTACCTATGGAGAAGCACGAGCAAGAAGCTTCACGGACACTCCTCCACACATTGGCATTTTTAGTATATTTCAGAATGTATGTACACGCTCATGCTTGCTTATTTTCCAAAAAGGCTTAATTAAGTCAATCTTATATCTACTGTGATCTAATAATGACTAAAACCCATATTTTAGAACGCTACTCAAGCATTGTTTAAAAGATTTCATCCAATCTCTACTCAAACATAGATATAAATGCTTCAGTATTGTTCTCGAATACAGGTCTAATAAACGAAAAACAGTCGATATTCTAACAAATAAAAATTAACCTGCATTCAATGTGATAGCGAACCATTCTATAAGTTTTTATACGTGCTCAAATAAGTACATTCATGTAGAGCATTCAAACTGGAAGGAACATGCGACTAGGTAAACTAACGCTAGCAGGAAGAAATAAGATGTTGAAAACCATCACAGATTATACAGCAAATGGAGTAATTAATCCTCCATACCATTTCACTCACTTTGAGAGTGGTATTAAGGGAAGTTTCTTTAATAAGAGTTTTAGATAGACACATTAGATTTTAGCTTTGCCTATTCCCGGGACGAACCATTGGCACGCGTGCCATCGATGGCACATAACAAAATAAATTGGGCACAGCATCATTTCAGGAATTTAGGTAAGTCATCTAGTTTGCAAGAGCAAAAGTCGTATTAATTTGTTCTTTCATTTACACAAGGTATTGTGTTTTTTTTCCAGTAGTCACTAAGTCGAGATTGTTTCATGTGGCACATAGATCTATCTATAGAGGTTTGCCATCCCTGGCCTGGGTCATGGCTAAAAACGACATTTGTCAATAATGGTTCATGTTCGCTAAATTCAACATTCAAGAGAATTTTATAAGATGGTTATCTTGAGCCACTACAATCAATGAGGACTCCATTCATTTATCATCTATGACAGCCGTCAGTCATGTATTATTATTATTTATTTAATACTTGGAGCACACAAATGGACTTAATGCCATTTTTATTTTTTAAATGAATATTTTATTTCTCATAGAAATTCGTGTATCATGCCTCATCCAGCCTGCATGCTCTACACTACAGTCTAGCTGACTAGTGAAGTTTGCTGAACAGACCTGCGGCCAGCGCGGCGGGCTCGGGCGCATGCGCCAGGCGCACCAGCGAGCGCGGGCCCTCCAGCACGAACACCTCGTCCTTGTTCACTGACACTGACAGGATCCTGCGAGAAACAATTATTTATTTGGTACACTTTGGAATTAATTGAAAACAATAATAAAATAGAAATGCTGGTATCTATGCCTATTACAGTATTCATAAAAAGACATCAATCAAATCCACAAGGCGACTTTAAAACTCTGACACCAGGTTAGTCATTCTCATTAACCACACAAAAGGAAGATCTACAATGTGTATTTGAAATATTAATAACTGAAAAGGGGTCTGTACATTTCGATTCAAACTTAATGGCGGCTCGAAAGTTAGTTTTTCGCTGCGCAGTACCGACCCCTCACCCTCGCTGACACATGAAATTGTTACTGCGCAGCGACTCGCCTCATGTTCCGAACCGCCATTATGTTTGAATCGAACTGTACCCTTCATGGACAACATTAAAATCACAGAAAAAAAATCACACTACATTTCGACGAGTTATGTGACCATAACTGTATGGGGAGGATGATTTCTATAGCTCTATTATCTATTTCAAAATAGCTAGCGAAGCTGAAATTATGTTTTTATATTGCCTTTTTTTTAAAGTCGTTTCCTTCGCTGGTAAAATAGTTATTAGCTACCTCCTCAGATCGTCGACGACGGCCACAGCAGTGAGCGAGCGCGGGTCCAGTATGTACAGCACGTGTTCGTTGTGCGCCACCAGGAAGTGCTCCCTGAACACGTGCAGCGGGCCCAGGTTGTACTCGTGTTGACTGTGAGAGTGTTTGTGCTGGCTCGGGTTTAGGAGCTCTGCTATTGTTAGCGGGTTTGATATCGCTTCCTGGAATTAGAAATCGAAGCATTAAAATGTCATTTATTCAGAATGGCAACTTAATGTAAAATAAAAACTTTTTACAAAAAAAAAAACAACCGACTTCCAAAAAAAACACAAAAAAAGTGAAAAATAACTTTAATTTCGGAAGTCGGTGTCTTTGCATTTCAATTTCCGTTTTTTGCCACCGACTTCTTTTTTACTTTTTGTAAGTTTTTATTTTTCACTTTTTAGTTGTGGTACCTACCCCATACAAATCCGAATACCACTACCTGCCATGTAAATAACAGTGAAGGAGTCAAACAGGATATCGTCTAGATAAACTAAGTGGGAAAAATACGTTATATTGAAGCTAACTCAAAAACTACGCAAGCAAAGTTAATGAAATTTATATGGGACCACCTCGGAAGCATGACCTACCAAACAAAAAAAGAATCATCAAGATCGATTCATAATTGGCGGGGTAATCGCGTAACAAACATACAAAAAAATACAAAAAAAAAAAAACATACAGACGAATTGAGAACCTCCTCCTTTTTGAAGAAGTCGGTTAAAAATTATATGTTTTTGTTGAGTACTGGCAACAATGCTCTTGTTCTTCACACGTTTATTTATGTTTATTTTATAAATGAAGTTTTAAGTGGATTTTTCTTGACGGCACGCTAACATTAGCATGTACCTTGAACAATAGCGTCTGCAGCACGTTGCCGTGCGCGTCGGCGCGCCACAGGCGCAGGCCCGGCCGCGCGCAATAGGCCGCGGCCGGCCCGCCGCGCGCGTACGAGTGCTGGAACACTGCTCCCAGCGCGCACAGGCTGAACACAATATAAGGAACGTGAGAAAATTACAGTTAAAAAAAAGGAAAATAAAAGTTGAGAAGAGAGAGAACTTAGTTTCGCTGAATACATTAGGTATGATTATTTCACGAATTCATGACGTTTAGCAGCAAATTAAAATTTTAGAGAGTAATATGTTGACTATAATATTTATAATTTAATTTTCAAGGCTTTTATTGATGTACAAAAAAAAAAGACAAAAAAAAGCCTTAAAATATGATAAGAACGTTTATTTAACTTTATGGTACTGCGTGGTTAACTACTGGTGTCGAAATGTCTATAGTTCATCTGTATGTCTGTTTACTCCAGGCTAGGTGCTCACCTCTTGCGCTCCTTCTTGCCCAGTTGGTTGACGTGCCAGCGCGCGTCGCGCCGCTCGCACACGATACTGCGGTACACACTGGACACTAGCAGCGTGTTCTGATAGTAGCTCATCTGAACTATCTCGTGTTCTTCGTTCACTATCTCCATTGATTTGCAGAGGTGCTGCGAAAGGGTTGAGTAGAAATAAGTATCAATTTGAGCTTTCCTCGATCATCTGTAAGGCTTAAAAGATGTGTTGGGTAGACTAATACATCTTTTAAGCCAGGTACGCACCGGCGCAGTTTTTAGCGCACTGGATTTTCATCTCTCGGTATTGAACCAAGCATTGAGAATCCAACACAGCGCATCCCAGTGCGACAAAAAAAAACACTGTTGGATTTTCAACTCTTAGCGCTAAGCAGTGCGTTGAGAATAAAGTGCGCGAGAAAAATCACCCGAGCGTCCCTGGGCTTATAGCTGTTGGAGCATTTATTTACTTCTGCCGTCTTACATCTTTACGCACATAACATATTATGCTGAATTTATCCTAAACAACTCGAAAAAATAATCAATGTGTCCATTTAGGCTTCATGTACATGACGCCCGAACCGCGCCAGAGGCGCACCAGGGCCGGGCCGCAAAAAAAATATCTTATAATCTGCGCGACGCCCCGGCGCGGCGGCGCGCGGTGCGGTGCATCAGGGGGATATTGATTCGTATACACAAACATGCGGTCCGATGCTGGTGCGGCTCTGGCGTCGTGTACAGGAAGCCTTACAGTTAACCTTTAATCATAAACTTTGAGGTTTACATAAAACTCATTATCGTGACCTATAAAAGAGACCTCAAACAAATCAACCTTGCCGGAGCATCGGCCGCCATACTATCATTGTTTCCGTTCAATGTTTATCGAACGTAATTACCGCTAATGATAAAAATGTATATTTAATCATTGTATTACTCAGAATCTTCCCCGGCGAGTATGAAGAAAGTTTACTAAGTGGCCGGTTAGCATATTAAACTTACCATATAGAAGTCGATCTCAGTCATAATAATGACGCCGTTCTTGTCGCCAGAGAACAGTCTCATACCGTTTTTGGACCACTCTATAGCTGTGATTTTACTCTTGTGTAATTCTCCTATCGTATATCTGAAAGTAAAGCACAATATAGCATAATAAATTCTCTGAAAATTGTGAGAAGATGAGCATCTTATTTATAGTGAAACATTTGTCGAATATTGTCCATAAGTTGATGACTGACAATATTTGTTGAACAACAAAGCCGATACGAAACATAAATGACTAGATATACCTATTTGGCTTTTATTCCGCTCGTACCGATCGGCAAACACCGTCTCCCTCGCTGTGTCATATAAGCGGGTAGGCTCGGCACGATTCGAGCTAAACCGAGTGGCTCTTTCCCGAAAATAAATATTTATTGACATATTCAATTTTGCCGCGCGGATGTGGCGGCGAACCCGAAAAAGTGTGTAGCACTCCTGCACGCTTAGCACGACCACAATAGAAACGGGTTTTGTCTACGGAACAGTAGACAAAATGACAGATTGTGATTGTTTATCTGTCATTTTGTCTATTCTTTTGTCGATTTCCAATTCTATGGTTGTCAATTGTCATGCTACGCGTGCTGAGACAAAATTACGACTTGAATCTATCGATCAAGAAAGATCATGAGCCAATAGACAATAATATCAATGTTATGGATGATATTATTGTTCAGTTCTGTTAAGTTGTGGTTACGCTGAGGTCAGGATTATATGACCACAACAGAATATAATATCAACAAGGCTATCCTAGCATCTGTCAGTTATGTGTGTTTAGTGAAATGGAGAACACTTCTGATGGACATCCACTCTTGTCATAAGCCTTCCTTTACCTTTACCTCTGTAGGGCCTTACCAAACTGCCATAGTTTGGTAAACTCATTTGAGACATTAAAGGACTCTGTTTACTAATGCTTGTAGCATGTAATTATTTTTTTTATAACAAAGTAGTATTTCTATTAAAAAGTTGATGGTTAAATTATACTTTTATCATAATTAATTAAGATTAAATAATGCTAAGAATACTAATAATAATTACCATAACAACTCATCCAATTATACAAATTGATTTCTTATTCAATAAGTCAGTTTTCTAAGATAATCACCTATAATTAGACTGAGACCATTCTGCCGCGCGGCGCGCCTTATGTATGCGCAACGAGGCGAGGGGCAGCGTTGACTAATGAGTGGCGGGACGCCGGTGAGTGTTGTCGAATGAGCAGCCTGCACTGCCCCCCCGTCTCGCCGCGCACATACCTAAGGCGCGGTACAGCGGTCTCAGTCAAACTGAAAAGGCTGGGCAAAAGAGAAATCCTTGTTTGTATATTTCAGAATGAAAAGTTCACAGTTCTTACCTTTCAACTTTGGGCTCCACTTTAGGTTTGAAGGTGTCTGGCACATTCTCAGGGTGCTCCTTAGGTATTTGGAACACAGTGACTTGACCAGCTGCATTGCCAGCCCCCACCATGTAGTCAACTGTACTTACGATCTTTACGTATGTTATAGGAGATGTTGACGCCTGAAATATAAATGGAGATGTAAAAAGTTAAGTTTTATTTAGGGAAATAAATTATGTCAATATTGGGCTCAGTAAAAACAAATGTGTTTATAATTTTAAAAGAATCTCATTAAATAAATACCTATGGTTCTTCCTAGATGATTAATTTTTTCAGTCATTATTTTCCATCAATGCAGAACAAATAATTAGTTTTTCCATTATATTAATTATTATTACCTACATTTGTTGTGAAACTAACAAATATATTTATGATTCATGCATATTTGAAGTTCAAGTATCAAAATTTAAAATAATTTAGATAACAATATTATTATCTATGTATACAATTAAAGCATGTTCACAAAGAAATCAAAATAATCTTATCTTGCTGTTAGTTTTCATTATCTTGTTGACTCATAATGTTTACACTGCAAGTTTGTTGTACAGTTTAGAGAAATGAGTTAAATAAAAATATCTATGTGTCTATTTTATTTATTTTTCTTCAATATTTACTTGACAAAAAAAATATTATCCACACTGAAAATTAGTTATAGACATAGTTAAAATGTTGGAGTAACAATTTTGCAATAGTGTCGTAAAAATGACTGTTTGTCTGTTATTGTTTATTCTACATAATTATAATTTTTTTTCTTTAAAATATTTGTATGTCAGTCCATTGGGAGATATGGAGATCATAATTCTATTATTATAACCATTATTGTAGCCATTTTTGGGGTGACTACAAGGATGACAACTAATAGAGTATGGAATGAAAAAAACAATTTGCACCAACCCCAAATAAATTGGGATATGGGTAGGAAAACGATGATTATCAGGTTTTAATGCAAATAAAATTATTATTTTCTACCTTAATGGGTCATTATTAATAAGTTCAACTCATTACCTGCCAGAAGCCCACGTTACTTTTACTTATCATATTCATTAAAGCTATGATGTTTTATTAAATTAGTTTAGTGCTGTATGTTTCCAAACAATTCCATTGACAGTGCTCAAATCGAGGTCCTATGCTGGCATTAAATTAATGTTTAGTGCTTATAAGGGGCCCAGCACTTTATTATATTTTCTAAGGACCCAGGGAAATATAGCTAAGTACTAAGTATACATAAGTTACAAAATGTACTTAATAATATTATTTTAGTGGATGTATTTTTTATAAACAGGAACCCTTTGCCCCGCAGTGGGACAATACAGGCTAGTTAGATTAGATTAGACTCTTATTAAACTCTTAGATTAAACCCTTAGGATTAATTTAAATTGTTTTTATATAAACAACTTATTATTGTTTTGGTCTACCTACAACTAGCACAAATTATTATTTAAAATGATGAATGTCTGGTACTGGATGCTCATAAGGGCAGGATCAATGACTTGCGTGGGGAAACCCCGGTCAGTGGGTCCTTAGGGCCCCTTCCCTGACATACTGAACTAAGAGAGAATCTCACCTCACATCGCAGTCTCTGAATGTTTCCCTTCTTTCGATCGTACCAGTACACCAGCCCGACGTTCGTACCCAAAGCTATGTACTCGCTGACCGCGTCCACGCATGTTAGGCACAGCTCGTTAGAAAATATGCCAGTCTGTATCCTAGGCGGAATTAAATTTAAAATATGCGAACAAGGGGCCCATTCCCTGACGAAACCTTCTTCTGCGCCACCCGACACTTCCATTTTAATGAGTAAATATCTCTACTTATGATATATCTTGAATACTGCAATTATTTAAGCACAAAGGCATGACAACTAGGAATGAAATAATTTAATACGAGCGAAAATTCGAAAAATCTTAAAACGAAAGTGTTCTGTGTTTGACTTATTTTGACATATGGAAGAAAAGAAATGGTCCATGGTCAAATGGAATGTGCTGCCATCATAATAAAAAACCGGTACAATCATGGTGTTCTACTGTGTTAATGTGTGTTATAATCATAGATTTGACTGAAGAAAAGCAATTTTCATCAAATATTTTCCTTGTTGTTATAGGTATACAACAAGATAAACAAGATTATAAACTCGACGAATTTGAACGCTCAGTAATTTTCGGTTTTTATGACCTACTCTAGATTACCGATTCGGACGGTTAACCAACTTTATAAACCTAACTGTACACTTGTCATTTTCTTGTCAAACTTGGTCCGTACTGTGATAGCCGTCTCGCCACGCATTTTGGCAAATAATTCATCCGAAATGGCAGAATCAGCGACGGAGATCCCTATAAACATTGAAGAAGCTGTCAGGGAAACTGTAAAAAATGTTACAGAAAAGCCGCCGACGAGTATTGAAGGCATCGCGATTGCATACTTGAGTTTAGTGATTATGGCTGTATTACCTATATTCTTTGGGGCTTTTCGGTCAGTAAAATACCTGAAGGAGCAAAAGGTAAGTCCAAACAGAGTTTTCAAATACTAGAATGCGATTTTATCACATACTTGTTGAATTTAGTTGGACCCAATGAGATAGATACACGTTAGACATCGTGGCATATGTTGCCTGTCAAATCTTAACACAAGGAGCTCATAGGACCTTTCTGCAAAGAAGTTCAAAACATAACGTGACTCTCTCGGTTCTAATGCTTGTCAGTAGTCGTCCTCGTCACCGATAATGTAGTAATTAACTTTAGTTACAAGCAGTGTTCACATTCTGACACAATCATAACATTTTACACAATGTCTTCTCACTAAGTCTTAAAGACATGATGAGGAAAATCCTGATAATTTATTCAGTACCTATTCAATAGGTACTTATCAATTTCAAGTTTTTTATATAAGATTTTATTCATGTTATCACTGACCATTAATTAGTGTATTATTATTCATTTTAATACTCGAAAATGTAAAAAAAAAAACTTTAGACATTAATTTTAATACCTTAATTCCATAAGCATAGCATAATCAGACTATAATGTTCCCACTGCTAGCGGGCACAGGCCTCCTTCATGAGAAATCAAAAGAGGAAGTGGTGATGTTAAATGTCTTCGAATTTTTGGCTCTAGGACATGCCAGTTCCCTCATGATATTTTCCTTCACCATTTTGAGAGTGGTGGTGATAAAATTATTTACACAAAGTGCCTGGCTGAGCTCGAACCCACAACCTACAACTGATCGTCGGGGCTATTACCACTGGACCACTACTGCTCACACACCTTAATACCACAATATCACTACCTTGACTGATTATATTCTAAATATGAGTTAGCCAGAGAGCAAGATCTAAATATCCTAACTAATATTATAAATGGAAAAGTGACTTTATTTGCTCCTTTGTTATCTCTCTCACACCAAAATTGTTGAATAGATTTGGATGAAAGGCACATGGCTAGACATAGACGATGGCCTGGGTTAGGAGTTTAGGACATAGGATACTTTTTAACCCAGTAAATGCACAGGGGCAGAAGCTAGTCAATGAATAAATGGTAAGGACATGTGAGCAGTAAAACATTGAAGTTTACTCTAAGACATGAAGACATTGAAGTTTACATGAAAAACATTTGTAAACAGGAATAATATATAAGAAACAGAAAAAATATATTTTTAAATAATAATTTATGTTACTCACAAACTACTAAACTTTAAGTGGCCATGAGGTTATGCAAATCAATTTATATTGGTCTGAAAAATATGTTAGAATAACAACAACAAGTTTTGGTTCAAGCAAATTGTATTCTGATGTGTTTTATTTCTTGTTTTCTCAATGATGACTAACTTAGGGCCTTAGGACCAATGAAACTGTATGCTATCAGCACATCTAAACCGAGTTCAAGAGATGTCAGTGTCAATATTCCACATCAATAATGACACTTACAGCTGTGGAACTCGGTTTAGATCTGCTGATTGCACATGTCATAGCAATTTTTGCCTTGTCAGCATAGACTTTGCCTTTTGGATAAGGTTCCAATTATTTTTTTTGGATTGATAATGTCTCAATAAAATATTACTGTGTATTATGAATCGGAAAACAATGTAGTAAACATTTTAATGTAACAAATCTGTGGGAAAAATAATTGAATAGAATGTGATGTTCATTATTTTTTTACATCAATCTTATTCATTAGTAAATCAATTTAATATAATTTAATGCCCTATGCATTAAATTATATTAAATTCTTCCTTGTTATATTTGTTTTCATGTTTCAAATTTGACACACTATTCCATAGTCAAATCCTTGTTAAACTGAACTTTATGTATAAGTACATAAAGTTCAGTTTGAGCTACAACTTCACAAAACACTGGAGTGAAGACTGATTAAGTAAATCTTTTGTTTTCTTGTCGTTAGGAATCAGGCGAGCGCACCGAGACAATGTCAAACAAGGATGCGCTGATGTTCCCGCTGATCGCCTCCGCCGCACTCTTCGGCCTGTACATCTTCTTCCAGTTCTTCTCCAAGGAGTACATCAACCTACTGCTCACTGGATACTTCTTCTTCCTTGGAGTTCTTGCCTTGAGCCATCTTCTTAGGTAAGACCTTTTATAATTGTATATATGTATTGAATGAAAACAGACTTACTACTCTAATGCCATAGTTAGTATGTTTTAGTAAGCCAACTCTATTTGTCCTAGTAGAATTAGCTAATACTTAACTGGCTACTAATTCTACCAGGATACAGCTTTTATTTATATATTTAACCATTTATGCACACACATGTATATACAGACAAGAAGAAAGGAACAGAAAAATATGTACAAAGGCAATTCTTATTTCTAAAGAAATCTCTTCCAACATACCTGCGATTGGAAAGTATATAAAAGAGATATAGACAATGTTTGTAAGAGTAGAAGAGAAACAAAATACATAAATCAAAAAACGAATAAGCTTTTCTAACAATTTATAGTTAAAAAATATAATAGTTGATTTGGCGTAAGTACTAGATAGACATAAAGTTAGCCAAAAAAGTTTGAAACTGTAATATTTGTAATAACTAGGCAGATGCCATCATCTGCCCATCGCTCTGTCATAAACTAATCTGTATTTTTGATCATAATATGTTATTTTTCTCCCCCCAGCCCAGTAATCTCATTCATGGTGCCAGCATCAGTCCCGAACGTGTCGTACCACATCCACTTCACGCGCGGCGAGGGCGACACGCGCTCCGACATCATTAACTACAAGTTTACGTCCTATGACATCATCTGCATCATCATCTCGCTCGGCATGGGAGGCTGGTATCTGCTTAAGAAGGTGAGAACCGAACTTTTGATTATTTTGTTAAAGTTTTTGTAGTTATGGGGTTAAAGGCTATTTTCCTTTGATTTTTTTACAATGTAAATGTGAGCTAAATGGATGAAGCTCATTCGCTAAGAGACCTTGCAAGTTAGGCGACCGCATTACAGTGAAATATCTTTGAATTTCATAGTATAGTATAATCAACCATGTAATTGGTTTATCACCGGACCACCCAAGGTTGATTGTCGCTTGCAAGTCATATAACGACACGGTCTATGTTACAGGACAGTTAGATAACATCAACCTTAGTGAAGTTTGAAGTTACTGGGAATTTGTGTCCAAAAGTGGGAAAGCAATTACGTTATTATTATTACTATACCTACTCTATTTTATCGCCTTCGCAAGACGATCCTTCAAACTAGTGAAACAAGTCGAACTTACACATTATCGAGTACTTACACATGCTATGAATACATAATTAAAATTAATCCATACTATCCATACTAATATTATAAATTCGAAAGTAACTCTGTCGTCTCTCTGTCAGACTGTATGTTACCTTTGTCTTTATTAGTGGCTTTTGTGGACATGATAATTAATCAGATTTGTTACAGTAGTGAAATGAAATGAAATGAAATGAAATTGTTTATTCTGTAAATAGGATATTGGAATCACTTTTACACGTCATATTAAAAAATATTAAAAATAAGCTAGATGAGGTCGGCGTTTCCTATCTGACTACTCTGAGAAGAAAGGCCGAAACAAACTCAGAGGTCACAGTCTCTTTTAAAGTCCAGACATAATCTTGGTCAAGCCATATGAGGACCATGTAAATTCGAGTCTGAAATGGTCTTTTGAGGAAAGAACCACACAGATTTGAGTGGACCTGTCCAGTCAGTGCAAGCATTTGTCAGTAATGGCGGAGCTCAACACAGAACAGTTGTAATGGCAATCATGTCATTTGGTTTAAATAGGTTTTTTCTTTAGTATCTTATATATCTTTTATATAGATTCTTTTCTACCTTGTGAATGTGAGAACATTGATACCTGAAACTTTTTGAAAGGCCTACATTGTCCTCCCATAACTATTAACACTGTAAATCGAAAATATTGTAAAAGCCAATTATTATTTTATTTTAAAAGAGTAGTTTCTTGCCGGCTCTTCTCCATAGGAAACGACCAATTGGAACCGTGCACCTAGCTTCTGACGTTTCATAAGTGCCCATGTAGGCTTATGTGAAATAAAATATTTTGATTTTGATTTTACCTTTTCACGCCTAAACCACTGAACGGATTTCGATAAAATTTGGCAATGAGATAGATGGCATCCCGGGGAAGGTTACAGGACATAGGCTACTTTTTAACGACATACCACGCGGGCGGAAGCTAGTAATACGTAAAAATACAAAACAATATACATGTTATTATAAAAGATTTACTTGTTATTATAAAAGTTTAAACTATAGTATGTACATATTGTACACTAGCTTCCGCCCACGACTTCGCCCGCGTGGTATGTCGATAAAAAGTAGCCTATGTCCTGTCCGAAAACGCGACAGACAGACAGACAGAGTTACCTCGCATTTATAATATTGATAAGGATTAGTGATATATATCGCTAGATTGTGTCGCAAAGTCACCTAGCACCTAAATATACCCCATTTGAAATAAGATTAGACATTTTAAAACAAACCCTTTTACAGTCGGTTCAACCGATATTGACTTCTATACCGTAGGCATAAGGATAGCATTAAAAGCAAAAAAGTTACAAAACTATCTACTGCGGCTGCCATTTCATCACATGTCATGCCACCAACGCAATAGAATTCAAAATCGGTTGAACGGAATGTAAAAAAGGTTTATCTATACGTCTAATCTTATTTCAAATGGAGTATAGTACATAGTAAAAACGCCCCTGAACTAAACAAACCATCGAAACATTCCACCTAACCACACATTCCAATGTCCACCCAGCACTGGATAGCCAACAACCTCTTCGGCATCGCATTCGCAGTCAACGGCGTGGAACTGCTGCACCTGAACAACGTGGTGACGGGTTGCATCCTGCTGTGCGGGCTCTTCATCTACGACATCTTCTGGGTCTTCGGCACTAATGTCATGGTCACCGTCGCCAAGTCTTTCGAAGCCCCCATCAAACGTAAGTGCTGTATTGTACACTGTTGTAGATAATACTTATACTGTGACTAGTGTTGCCAGGTTCGATTTGTTTTAAATCGGGGCAGAAGGTAAAACAAATCGGGATTTATGATTGTAGATAATAAAAAAACAAGGTTTTTTTACACATTATATTTCTGTGACCCAAAAACGAACGAGTAACGTAAATAAATTGGTTTTGAATATGAGGTTACTTTTGGGGGGCACATAAGAAAATAAAAATAAAACCGTACCGTGTTACTTTACAAATGAAAGGCCATTACGAGGACCTCAAATATTGAAAAAAAAAAGTAAATACTTTTATATACTTTTAAGCAAATAGCTGAAAATTGACCATTCCCCCTAACCTAAAGTTATAAACTCATAGATTACAGGAAAACCTATAAGAAGTCTATGGTCTTAAAATAATATGGTAGATCTCTCAATATTGTGCGTACAAACTTACATTTGCTATAGGAGAATACGTTTTTCAACTACAATTTTAAGTTTGTTCTTGGATTAAATTCATCCCAACTACGGATCCCTTCATTGTGCGTGGTTCCATATGTACTTGACCGGTTTCTAGGGTTCCGTAGGCAACAAGGTACCCTTATAGTTTGAAACTTATGAAGACATTTGACATTTGTTTCAAACCAAATCAGATTGTCATTGATCGTGTATTAGGTACGCAATTAGGATGCTGGACATGTATTGATTTATCGGGACATTTAGTGTCCCGATCAGGTGCAAATCGGGACGAGTCCCCAGACCCCTGAAAATCGGGACGTCCCGCACAAATCGGGACACCTGGCAACCCTAACTGTGACCACATACCGTCAGACGGGCCATACAATTATAAACCTCACATTCTATTTTCCACCTTTTCCCTTTGTTCCTTTGTTCAATTCAAATTTTCTTAGGTTTTTTGCAATTTGCAGATCAGGTTGTATGTTGATCTAAATATGATTCGCGGCCGTAACAAATATGGATTTAGGGAATTATAAACATTATAATTAGCAATGTTCATATAAGTGTAATGACTATTTCATGAAATCATGGCATTTGGCACTTATATGAACTCAAGGAGTTGTAACCTTAAGTTGTTGTCAACATACAACCTCACACTTACCTGCAAATTGCAAAAAACGTAAGAAAATTTGAAGTAGGCCGTACATATTATGTCAGTGGTACAAAGTTTTACAAAACTGGCCACTTAGTCTATTATAACTCCATACTACGCTAGGCTAGCTCAAAGTCAAAGGGACCACAGACGCGCGATAAACTGTACCAGACGTGAATGGTTTTATTACAAGCCGTTTCCTTTCAGCTACATTTTCTTAGCTTGGCAATAAATTCCCAGTCTATACTTTTTTCCTCACAATTTTGAAAGGCTTCCTTTACATAAACTTGTACCATAAGCACAAAGGCATATTTTATTTTTAGATCACAAACATAACATCACGCCTGTATTCCCCGAAGGGTTAGGCAGAGGTGTACCTAGACCATATTATTATTAATTCGGTTGCGTAAAACATCTTCTAGATGAGTTTCACAGACTTCATTACGAAAGGAAATCTGGGAAAGTCGACATAAACGAGCGTGCCTTACAGTAGTCACATTATGATGTCATGTGATGTTTTCATTATGAAGTATTAAGTATGTTAAAACTGTGTGTACTCCCCGTCACTTGTCCCTAAGGGTTCATTAGAAAACCAGCGTCAGGCAGCATTTGTCTGGCATTAATGCTGAAATGAACCTTTTTGGCGCAGCCGTGAGGCACACATTATTGTTAAAACATTATTTTCTCTTTTAATTTTTAATTTTTTGTATATTGTGTTTCACGAACTGTGTCCAAATAAATGTTATTCTTTCTTTCTTTCTTTCTTTTTATGTGTAACATCTAGCATCTTGGCTGACAGTACCAACCTTTCGGAAAATGGCCCATTTTAAATGGGTTAGTACCATCTGACGGCCAACTCTAGCACCGCGCGGGCTCATTAGTCAAATCAAATAGCGCGCGCTTCCCCGGCTTCCTGTTACACACTTCCGTCCCTTTTCACGAAATCACTCCCGCCAGATTTAAAATTTCCTCAAAAGGAAGTTAGAACGCACGGTTATTCGCCGAGAAATGAAAGAATCCTTTGTCTGTGTGATTATTTTATTTGAGTTGGTCATGCTCTACCTTGGAAAGAAGAAAGTTTTTCATTGAAAGGCTTCTGAAATCCCTAAACATTAGATACGTATTATGAGAGGTCCATTTTTGAGTTGCCGAACACGTCGAGGGTGAAATGTTGCGCATCAATTTGTAGCCCGTTGATTTCAGTCACACGCACGCAACGTTTACGTCGCCACAATGATCTCTACCACATTTTTGTTTTCATTGCACAGAATCAAGTTTTTAAAACTGAACAGACAGCTGTGCTGCTGGGGAGTTTGTTGCACTTCTTCCCAGCTAAAGCACTAGGAAGTGGTGAAGGGTGGGCGTTTTGGGGGACTGTCTTATGTAATTTTGAATTGAAGTTCGAAAAGTGCTGATTCTTAGCCTAGTTTGAATAAATGACTTTTGATTATACGCTTTAGTTACGTCAGTACAAAACTCTTGTTTCCACAGTGGTATTCCCTCAAGACTTGCTAGTGAACGGTTTGGACGCGAGCAACTTCGCCATGTTGGGACTGGGCGACATCGTGGTTCCCGGCATCTTCATCGCGTTGCTGCTGCGTTTCGACAAGAGTCTCAAGCGTAACAGCGAGTTTTACTTCAGGTATGTTTGGTATTTGTGCCCGTTTGAAATAACACAACACATACAATGGCCAATATCGACATCGCATTTTGGCGACTGAAATTGCTCTATCTACATGGTCCTCATATGGCCTGACCAAGATTATGCCTGGACTTTAAAAGAGACTTCTTAGAGTAGTCAGATAGGAAACGCCGACCTCATCTAGCTTATTTTTACAATTT
This sequence comes from Lithophane ornitopus, assembly GCA_948473465.1. Classification (NCBI taxonomy): domain Eukaryota; kingdom Metazoa; phylum Arthropoda; class Insecta; order Lepidoptera; family Noctuidae; genus Lithophane; species Lithophane ornitopus. The sequence continues at coordinate 1,902,683 of OX419630.1, read as the reverse complement.
TTTAATATGACGTGTAAAAGTGATTCAAATATCCTATTTACAGAATTTACAATTTCATTTCATTTGCATTCCCCTTTCATACCTTTAATTTTTATACATCTCCTTTGACCAATATAATGTGTGTTCAGGGCGACATTCACGGCGTACGTGGTGGGTCTGCTGGCCACGATCTTCGTGATGCACGTGTTCAAGCACGCGCAGCCCGCGCTGCTGTACCTGGTGCCGGCCTGCCTCGCCACGCCGCTGTCGCTGGCCCTGCTGCGCGGAGACATCAACGCGCTCTTCAAGTTAGTATCCATACTTCTGTACTAACATTATAAATTCGAAAGCAACTCTGTCGGTCTGTATGTTACCATTTCACGTATAAACCACTGAACGGATTTCGATAAAATTTGGCAAGGAGATAGATGACATCCCGGGCATAGGCTACTATAGGGACATAGGCTACTTTTTATCGATATACCACGCGGGCGAAGCCGCGAGCGGAAGCTAGTGGACTAATATTGATCAAAAAATGAGGTGTCAAACGATTTTGAACTGTGTGCGGAGCAAATATTGCTGTCAAATTAACCTGCCCAATCAAATGATTATGGAACGGACACTGGTGCCCGTTCCATATCGCCACTGTCAACGGTCCAGAGGCCCTAGACAAAGTGTCATTCTATCGGCGATAACGATGATGGAAAAGGCAAAAATGTATAGGACTGACATAAGCTATCGAAAAGCTTATGTCAATCCTGTTGAAAGTCGTTGTAGAAATACGAAGCGATTGTCACTTGTCTAGGCCCTCTGTGCTTACCGCAACTGACGGATTCCTGCAACCTTCACCAGATCATCGGTCGATCTTATAGGCCTAATCTCGCTGCGCTAGGACAGGCGTGCCATCTAACCTACACTTTTGAAACTTGACACACTTCCGAGTTGTCATAATACTTATTAGGACGTACTTATTTATAATACCCGCTGCTGCTTCGCACGGTTTTTATGACTTGACAAAACATCGAGATTTCTTAGTTATTTGTAACTTTAATATTAGGTATTATACACATAACCCTTCCGGATTAAATTCTCAAAGCGATGGTGAAAACCTCATCAAAATCTGTTGCGTGGTTAAGAAGAACACCGCGGCCCTTCAGACTAACACGAAAAGCGACTTTAATATATAAAATTCTAGATTTTTAAGACCTGTACCGTACCTATTAAACATCCTCCGTGCCTCGGAAAGCACGTTAAGCCGTTGGTCCCGGCTGTCATTTGTGGATCTTTGACAGTCGTTACGAGTCAGAAGCCCTAAAGTCTGACAACCAGTCTAAACAAGGGGTATCGTATTACCCAGTTGGTGGGTTCTGGAGGTCAGATAGGCAGTCGTTCCGTGTAAAATACTGGTATTCAGCTGCATCCGGGTAGACTGGAAGCCGACCCCAACACACGTTGGGAAAAGGCTAGGCAGATTGAGATTGATTGACCGTATTACACATGTCACATACATGTTCTTCCTATGTTGGTAACTTCCTGTTATTTCTTATCTAACATAATAAATATCGTATCCACAGCTACGAGGACCAGCCCGCGATAGTAGAGGCCGCAGTAGAAGACACGAGCAAGTCAAAAAAGACTGAATAGACACACAATGCCAACGTCCAGAGCACAAACTACAGCACACCGGTACCGTTTAAGTACATTCATTTTTTTATCAGGGGTGGAACACACATGTTCGGTTCGGCATATTCGATTCGGCAGTATTTATTCGGCTTGTGCCGATCGGCAAATACCCTCGCTTAAACATTTTCGGGTTGGCTCGGCACAATTCGAGCTAAGACGAGCTGCTTTTTCCCTAACATAATATGCCGCCCGGCTGTGCCGAATAATTCCGAGTCGAACATGTGTGTATCTGCGCCTACGCGGCAGTGGCGGGTCTGGCTTGTGACGTCACTTGTCAGTATGGCCAGCTGTGACCACGTTTGACTGGCACGAATCGTTTTGAAACCGTGCAGTGTTTCCCTTTGTCTGTATATTCTTTTCTTCGAGCTTTTGTTCCGTCCGAGCTTAAAAAAATACTGTTTCATTTGTTTTTTTTTTACATCAATCTCGAAATTGTATCTTCTTATCTATCTCTATTATATTATCTAGCAATTTCATATTATATTAATACACGATGCATTTATAATAAAATTTCCTGCTCAATTTTATTACTTTGCGATCAAAAAGCTTTCTCAAAACACGGCACGGTTTGTAAACGGTCTTGCATCTGTGATGTCCTGTATAAATGTACGTTAATGTTGCTATTGTAAAAAAATAAAAGGGTAATTTAATTAGACTTCCGTCGTTATCTTCCATCAGTGTTTCGTATGGTAGAAAATAAAAATTCTACCGTTAAAAATATGCAGACGATGACGTCAGGTTGACTGATTTAAAACTAGAATTAAAGATTAGGACAAGCGCGTCAAAAATAAAAATAAAATACTACGATAAAAGGGTGAATGAAAGCATTCGTTGATCAGTCTTCAAGTGTACAATTTCACTGCATTTATATTCTCAAGGAGTTATTTTGGACAAAAACTATGTAAAGAACAAACGCAATGTCTCGATTAGGTGTTGAGCTGTTGTGTTATTGTGGTGGGTAGTAATTGTTTGAACCCGAACATTCCAACGACCACCTGGCCTCATCGTCCCTCTGTATTCGAACCTTTAGATATAATCAAATGGATGTGTAATTTAATAATAAATTATAGCAACTCTGCGACAAAATTTATTTCTATATTTTTATGTTGAATAAAATAATTTTATACTATTTTTCGTTAAGGTATTTTTTTATGGATAAATCATTTTATATGTTTTTGTTTTCTGAGAAACTTATTAATAAGTTTTTTATTTTGTTAACATTTCTACCATGCCTAGTTGTTTCAAAAGTTACCGACTCAAAGTATTCGCTGAACATTTTATTTTTTCTAAACATAGTTATGTTAAGTACAATAAATATATAATATATACGTGGTATGATGTTATTTTTACTTTTTCCGTTGGTAGTTCCTTGTTACAAAAATGATTTTTATTAGAAGCTTTCAACACTAAACGAATTTCTGAAGTCTGAGTACAAATGTACGTTGTGCGTCTACGCATATCTTAGGGAGTGCACAAACCCTAGCAAATATTTTACAACAATTTAACGAGCTGTTCAGCAAATTTTTGGTAAACTAATTATTTTCTTTAAATGACATTGTTGTAAATACCGTTCTTAATCATTTTCTCGGTTAAAGCGACCGTATATAAGTCTAGTTTGACCTGAAGTGCAACATAATATGATTCTTATAGAAATATGCATAATTATAGATTTGCATTTAGACATTTTTTAGATTACATTTCACAAAAGCCTTTCGTGGACCATAGAACAAAAATTGAGATTTTTCAAGTATTTTTTTTAACAGAGGTAATTATGTATTTTAACGCACTAGGACACTGAACAAGACACAATAAAAGTTTTTATGGGCGTTTATTGTCCCTCAAAGTGTTAAACAGTCATCTTTATGTATCAGACACCTTTTCACAACTACACAAACATATTTTAATAAATTTACGACACAAGACAAGCTACCCCTTAAATTAATAAAAACAATTGATTTGTGATTTATTCATTTAAACCCATGACGTGTATAGTTAGTAGACATTTTGAATGTAACTTTATTATGTAATTGAGGGCAATGTGGAACACTGAACTGTAATTAAAAAGATCAGATCAGTTGACTGCGTTTTATTTCACGACCAATCTTCTTGATGTGTGTTTAGACCTTTACCTTAGGATACTAAGTAGATAAGAATAAGTATCGTTCGTTGACCCAGATAAATACTGGTTAGAGGTCGGCAAAGCTTCGGGTTTAGTGCATACGCATCGCGACAGTGACGCAAAACTGACGTGATAGCTGCTACTCAGCTCTGGAGCGACTGTGTGTACAGGGGGCGTATTGCCAGACTGTATATACGCACACGGGTTGCTCTGTGCTCGGAGGCAGTTTGGTTTAATGAATGAAGAGCATAGTACATATCAGCACAGACAATGTCTGTGTAGAAATATATTTTGCTTTAGAATATTGCAGCAAAATACATGCGAGTACAGACAACCACAATACTTATTAGTCTGCTGCGGTACGTAGTATGGCAGCGATAGTTCTGAGCAAAATACATGCGACTACGGTTCCCTATTCATTTGCATACAATTTTAAGACATAATATAACATGGCATACTTTTGTTTAGCCGAACAATATTTACGCATAACAGTTTACGCATAATTATTTGAAGCATAATTTCTACAATCATAATAATGTATAAGCATAACATTCAAAAGCAAAAATATATTTACACATACTTAATAACATTAAAACATATTTTTGGAGGCATAACAAGCATGCAAGCAGGCATGCAGCATGCAAACAGGCATGCAGCATGCAAGCAGGCATGCAGCGTGCAAGCAGGCATGCAACATGCAGCTAGCATTATTTTTGTCACGGCTCCGGCGCTGTGAGTTTTGGGCGGCCCCTGCGCGAGCTTATCGTCGCAGATGGTTTTCACGCTCACCACCGCGGCTTCGGCTCGCCTCAGCCGCGTCGGCGGGCCTTCAAACCACCTGCTCCTCAGCTCGCGGGCCGCCCCACCACTCCGCGCCCACACGGGCTTAAATAACACTCTAGGGGTAGGGCAGACAAGACTATGTGAAGTCGGTTTTGCAGCGATTCGTTTCTGTCACTAAATTTTGTAGCTCAACATTACGCCTAGTAACATTATGCGAATTAAAATTATGCCTAAACAAATTATGTCAACATACACTGTATGCCAAAAAAAAATTATGGCATAGAATTATTAGACCAACCAAAAAATTATGCCAAAATCGTTATGCCAAAGAATATTAGGAAAAAAAACATGCGAAAAAAAGGGGTCCCCACATGGACACGCCGGATGCGAGTAGCGGAACATGACGCGAGTCAGTTCAATTGAACTGCTGCGGTTTCACTGCTTTGGTTTCGCGGCGGAGGTGTACTACCCGCCTTAGATGATGACAGAATTTTGTTAGAAAAACTCAATGCGAAAAAACATTAGAAAGGATTTAGATGATTATAGAAGTTAGAAAAACTCATTACTGAACCAATTTCATTTATTTTTATATAATATACATTGTACCGTTAAAATTGTGTTTTACTTTTTTACATTATTATGTGTTTCACTACCCTGCCAAATCATTTGCTCTGCACTCGTACGTAGTTTGCTTTGCAAATAACGAGCATAATGTATACTAATACAGAGAATGTCTGTGTTGAAATACATTTTGCTCTTTATTGTAACGAGCACCAAACAATCTAGCACAGACTATGGATGTCTGTGGCAATATACAGTCTGGCAATACGCGTACAGGGGCGGATCCAGGGGGCGCAGGGGCACGTGCCTCCCCAAACGGTTTGCAAAATAAAATGGAATCATCTGAATGTATAAACTATTAAGACATTGCTTCAATGATGGACGCTGAAGAAGTAGGCTACTATATCTTCATTGAAAAAGAATGAATCCCAAAAACAGAACAGTGCATAGTGCAATACAAGATATGGGAGACGTGTGTTACGTCGCCGTGCCGTTCGTGCACTCGTGACGCATGCTCTTTCGTATACATTTTCTAAGACACAAGGTTTCCAAAAATTTTCGTCCCAAATATTGGAAACGAAAGAAGTTTGCTACTCTACAAACAAAAAACAATTTATGTTTTATTAACATTTATTAATAATTGATTAATATCTATGGAAGAAGTTAATAATATTTCTAGAATTAGGTACTGATACAATATCGTACGATAGTTGCACGACACGATGTGACGTTATCAGTAACTTGAGATCGTCGACGTTATGACGCGGTGTGTCACCGGGCCACATCATAATTATTGTTTGTAATTTATTTATTTATTACAGAACACCAACAGCATATATATTTAACATTGGTTTACAAAAGTATTTAGGAAAGGTATAACTGCTAATGTATACACAAATTAAAGGTGTACATAAAATTTAAACAAAGTTAATTAACTTCAATAAATGAAATTACAACAAAATACAAATTAATGAAGGGCATGAACGTTACATACATAATTCTATTGCAAAAAGTATGTGACTTAGGGTCAGCTCAGATCGCGACATGACGCTGCACGCACTTTTAACAAATATCGAACTTATTTTCTTCACGAAAACGTATAATTTCAGTGCGAGCGCTCACACGTGTCAAGCTGCGCAGCGCGTGTACCTTATTGTGTAGTAAATAAATTCGATATTGTATCGGATCATAAAAGTGCGCGTCGCTTCGCGTCTCGGTGTGAACTGACCCTAAATGAGAATTGTCAACATTTTTTTTTTAATACCAACCAAAGAGTCATGGAATATATCCAGGTTTTTATTCAGTTTTTTTTTTTTTTTTAATATTTTAGAATATTGTTATTATCTCGCAATACACGTTAAAGCTTACAACATTCATAATAAACACGTTAATCAGACATTTAATATTCCTGTAATGAAGTAGATACACTTACTTATAATAACAAAGTTGTTTTGAACTCATACCGTTTTTCGTTTGGAAAACGGGAGGCGAAGAGTTTAAAAACTCACAATATAGTAAATTCACAGTAGTCTGTGTTTATAGTAGACTATGTTTCATTATTAATTATTATAAATAATCGCCATTAGGAGCGTAAAGCCCCATCTTTAAAAGTGATCGTTGCTTGCATTATATAACTTTTTGATCGGAAAGCGGCTTCTGCGCGACCACGCGTTCAGGTACAAATTTTTAAAAATCGTGTATTCGGACAACGATCACTTTAAATAAGACGGGGGGTTTTGTATGGTCCATCATATATTAAATATAAGGTTTATCACACGGAAATTGCACATGAACATAAGGCCGCGTCCGCACGTCAGGCCGGACGTAGACGCGAGCGTACAGTGTGGGCGCGGCTTAGAAAACGAAGTCCGACTCTCGGTGGCAGTCTTACCATATTATTCCACACCACTTATTTCCAAATAAAATCATCAATCAATTCCTTTGTCTCCTTCGCTAAGCTTCCAGATAGTTCCCTGCACTTAAGACTTAAATAACCATCATTGGTGTTTCCTCAGTCCATTACTTCTCATGACCTTACCAGTAAACAAGACTGCCATTCCTTCCTAACCATTATGGAAGCTACAGTAGCCGTGCTTCAAAATACCTAATTACATTTGGTGATTTTGGTCTATAAGAAACGAACTTATAAAATAAAGTAACTCTCCTGGTACTAAGTGGCGAATATTTCGCTTGTAAAAAAGGGCTGTCAGTCTTGGCTACCATACATGTCAGTTCTACCTTCAGAACTCATCAAAACCCGTACCTTGTGTAGGTTGGCGTCAAGAGTTATTTCATATTCAAATCCTTGTTTCCAATTGATGTTATTCCCACAAATATCAACTTTATATTAGTGTAAATTAAGTTGATATCAGAATGACCAGCACTTTAACTTGTAGCGCAAACTGGTCTTTATTTATGTGTTTTAAAGTTATTTTTCCAAAAACACATTTATTTACATGTTTGCGAAACTAAATCGCGAACGCAGGATACGTGTCTATGATGGCCGGCCGACCATTTATGAAGCGTATCGTTTAAACTGATGCGATTATTACATGTTTGTAAATGCGTAGGTCTGTTCAAATTGATCTCTCCATGTATGACAGCTTGTGGTCATGTATAATGGCGCGTCAGTGATGCTTCGTTTAGTTCCGTGGGTGGTCAGCTGCTTGGTGCAGTGGGTGGTGTCGGTTGAACACTCGCAAGCCAGTGCAAGAGATTACGTTCTGAACCCCTTCTTCCACTATCTCGAATTTTACCTTGAAACGGAAGAAAGTTGATTACTTGAAGGATCATTAAAACAGATAGATTTTTAATACAATAAATATCAAATTGTTACATTTAAATGTCAACCTTTTCAAAATATTAATGCTATACAAAGGTCAAATTAATTTAGGTAGCAAAACTCCACACACGTGATGGGTATCCAGATATCGATTATATCGGTATGTATTATTTGGATTATATTCTAGTATTTGAGGAATAATTTGTCAATCGTCGAAGCCCATTAAAGTTAAAGAACGTACCTTCGCGATCAACTCAGCGATGAAAATGGCGGTTCTGGTGTGCATAGTGATGTCGCCCACCCGCACGGAGGACTTGCCGTCAGCCAGCGCCATGTATATTATTACTTGATCCTACAACAATTAAATTAATCAAATTAAAAAGCTTTGAGGAACGACAGACGAGACATTTAGCTCCAGACAACGAAATATGGGTGTAACAAGCGCCAGCGACAGATTTCAAACAACATTCATTAAGAAAGCAGAACTTGAAATGAGGCTGACTAGGCACCACTCGCTTCTGCCCGCGACTTCGTTCGCGTGGAAGTCTTAAGACAACACAATACCTTTTATACTATAAAAACACGTTGTAAATCGAACAGATTACGTGTGACTCCGGATTTTTGATGTTTACTTACATCTTTTTAGTGTATTTTTGCCGTAGTTGGGTTTTAGTTTTATAATATTATTTTTTTAAATGGGGTTATAATATATACAGGGTGTTAGGGTAGACACCGTTATCCTTGAAACTAGTGGTTTGGTGTCATCTATAATATACTTTTTCTATGGGACCAACTGTGAAATCGCAAAAAAAAAAACAGCTGTTTCATACATTTTGTCGATTTAAGTGAACACAAATGTATGGAACAGCTGATTTTTTTTTCGCGATTTCAAGGTTTGTCCCATTGAAAAAGTATATTATAGATGACACCAAACCAGTAGTTTCAAGGATAACGGTGTCTACCCTAACACCCAGTATAATTACGAAATGTGCTAATTAAGCTCTTTCATTTGATATACAACACGGCATTATTAAAAAAAATGTTATCAACATCATTCTCTTGTTCAAATTATTTGTGGTCGGCGCAATGTCTTTTTCTTACATACTTACATCTCTAGAATTCGTCAATTCGATAGTCACCCCCTTAATAGCCATATCTTCTTTCACATAGTCACAGTCCATCCATCGTTTTTTGGGTCTTCTCATATAGCCAAGCACTACAGGAATATGATTATTTGAAAACGGCGTTCCGTTCCAATGGAGGACCCGAAGTCTTATTTCCGAGTGGTTGCTCATCGTCATCTGTCTGAAGACAGAGGGGTATACAACGTCTACACATCAAGCTATACATTTCCAGTATAAGCTGACCTCGTATTGTACGGAAATCATATACAATGCGAGATCAGCATAACCTGGAAATGTATAGTTTGATGTGTGTAGCCGTCCGTCCTTCCAGCCTAAACAGAAGTACGTGAGGTGTAGTACCTGCAGATGTGTGTCGAGGCAGCAGCCGGCGAGCACGTCCCGGCGCAGCGCGGCGCCGGCCGCGCGGCCCACCTGCAGCGGGTCGGCGCCGCGCTTGCCGAGCCCGTCCGCGCCCAGCCGGCAGCCCGACGTGGTCTCGCAGATCGCACTACGCACACACACGCATTAGCACACGTGTGAGCTTGCCATATACGCTATCTACGGTCGCAACCGCACGTCGATTGATTATTTTACGAACCGCTTTTGGTTAGGACGCAGGGTACAGTAACGAAATAATAGTAACTACTATAAAGCTAAGCGCGCATTCAGTCGCAACGGGCCGCAGCGCATTGGATTTCAATACAAAAAGGCGATAGTTCGTAGTTCGTACAAAATGTATGAAAGTGATGTGGGAGGATTTTTGTAATGCGTCGCGGGCACCCAAATGTGCATCAGTCTTCAATGTCAAATAGTTGGACGTGAATTGCGAAAAGCAAGGTACACATCAAGCTATGCATTTCCAGTTTTTGCTGATCTTGCATTGTATAGGTCAGCTTATACTGGAAAAGTATATCTTGATTAAGAACGAGAGGAGTGACATGGAATAATAAATACACTTCATTGTGAACTAGCTGCGCCCTGCGGTTTCACCCGCGTAAGTCTCGATCCCCTGGGAATATCGGGATAAAATGTGTGCTATTCCAGATCATGGTCTACCCATGAGCCAAATTAAATTTCATCCAAATCCGCTCAGCCGTTTTAGCGAGAAAACCGTAACAAACAGACAAACTCACTTTCGCATTTATAATATTAGTTAAGATGTCATTAAGTGTAGACTTGCTCAAAAACCTCAAAACGCTCTGCGGGAGTACGTTTTTGCACTTTTATTTTATATTATTTCTTAGGGACAAAAAACAGTTACATGCCAAGCTTAACTAGAGTGTCTCTTTACTTTAAATCATTAACATTGGAGTTTATTTTATACCGCCATGCTGCTTTGGGGAGGAAAGATGTAAACTTACGTGTATAGTAAAACATAGTACTCACATGATACCGCTGCAGTTGTTGGGCGCAATGTTCGGGTCTTCCTTGAGCACCGTGATCTCGGCGCGGTGCTGCAGGTCCTTTATACTATCCTTGAAGCCCTCAGACATCTGGGCGGCCAACTGAACACGAGAAGCACGAGTTTAGAAAAATAATGAATAACATGTATGTGGGGATTATATTATTGTGAGAGCGAGAGCGACAATGTGCGAGGGAGAAAGAGCAAGTAGCAAGATGGCGGCGTGCAAGTTGCTGCGTAAAGATGTAGAAATAGTTATTAACGTTTTAAATTTAAATAAAAACTAGTTGTTATTCATCCCGGCGCTGATTTCCCGCTTATTTTGCAACAGGTCTGAACACGGTATACAGAAAAAAAAAGGTTTAAAAAACTTAAGAGGACAAAACATAACTAGTACAGTTCGATTCAAACGTAATGGTGGCTCAGAACATGAGGCGAGTCGCTGCGCAGTAGCAATTTCATATGTCAGCGGGACGAGAGGTGGGGTACTGCGCAGCGAGTAGCTAACTTCCGAGCCGTCATTAAGTTTGAGTCGAACTGTACAACCACCTTAGGAAACGATTATCAGTTTTGGAGTTTGTTTTAGTGTATATTGCTTAACGTCGTAGTATATGAAACCCCTTTCTTGGAGAAAGTTGTTCATCAGTCATCATCTTTTTCCCACTATTCAATTATTTTTTTAAACAGCAGTTGTATCTTACCTATTCTGACATAAGGTTCATATTCCCGTATAGTTACACATCCAATTTATCACCCCAAATTTTTTAAGAGCACAATCTCGACGTCAGCTAGATTAGCCGCGCTCCATCACCTCAGCGGCGCTGAACCTGTACGGCCAGTCCACCGTGACGTCACAAGGTACGTACCCGCGTGGGCAGCGTGCCCGCCACGAAGCTCCAGCCGACAATCTTGCTGACGTAGCCGCGCTCCATCACCTTGGCGGCGCTGAACCTGTACACGGGCATACAGTCCACTGTGACGAAGCCGCCGCCCTTCGGGTAGTATCTAAAACCAGACTTTTATGTCAATATTTTGCTCAAACGCTGTAACTATAGCTAATGCATAAATCTGCCTAGCATTTTCCCAACTATGATGAGGTCAGCTTCCAGTCTAACCAGACCTCCACAAACCGTCTTTTCGTATTATACAGACTAACACGAAAAGAGATTTTAATTGATAAAATTCTAGATTTTTAAGACCTGTACCGTACCTATTCAACATCCTCGTGCCTCGGAAAGCACGTTAAGCCGTTGGTCCCGGCTGTCATTTGTGGATCTTTAACAGTCATTATGGGTAGTTAGAAGCCCGAAAGTCTGACGACCAGTCTTGACAAGGGGTATCGTGTTACCCAGTAACTGGGTTATGGAGGTCCGATAGGCAGTTGCTCCATGTAAAATACTGGTATTCAGCTGCATCCGGTTAGACTGGAAGCCGAGCCCAACTAAGTTGGGCAAAAAGAGCAGATGATGATTTACCCTCGTCTATGCATTTTCATTTCAAATGTAGCTCCGAAGAGTTGGAGTGTGTTCTTGAACACCTCAGTCATGTATTCGATCTGGGGCGCCATGTCGGCGTTGGTGCCTCCCTTCAGGTCCATAACGATGGGCCCGTCAGACAGCAGAGCGCAAGGCAGCGCTATTTGCATGAGCAGGCTGATCGAACTACCGGACAAAATGAGAAGTTGAATATTTTCCATGAATAAAAATTGATGAACTTTGAGGCGGTTAGCGCCCCGCCTAACAAGGCCTTTGTTAGGCGGGGCACCAACCGCCTCAAAGTTAGTTACTTAAATACATACTTAGGTAGGTATATTAATTAAGGAGCATAATTAGACTAAAAGGATTATTGAAAGTTATCTGTTTCTTTTATCGTCGGTAATTTTTTTGTCAAGTTTTTTTTTATAAACGAAATTGCTCCACATTGTTTCAGCCATGCAGCAGCATCAGTTTGTGTTGCTGCAAACGTGTTTCACACAAATAATGGTATTTTCGAAATTTTGGTATACTCGGCCTCATAATTGCTTTACCACCCTAAGGTCGACTGTTACTAGCACTCATAAAACAACAAGGTTATTTTAGAAACCTCTCTCCAAGGGTTTCCCGAAACATCGCCAGTATGTTCAGCGATCATTTACAGTATAAGAGATAAACGGTTTTTAATATATTTTCGAAAATTTTCATTTGATTTCAGGATTTCCTGTTTCTGTATCGTATTTTTTTTAAATTATATAAATCCTTGTATGATGGTCTACGATCGATAAAAAATACTATCTGTATGAACATTACCCAAATTGACTAAAACTTATCCCATTTGTGTGCTCAAATGGAAAAAAAATCCCCGATAGCATTGTGTTCTAGATTTTCAGTCATACATGGGGGTGTTACAGGAAACCCTTGAAGAGAGACTTTTGAAAATTTTAATAGGAATTCTTGTCAAAAGTGGGGTATAGTATACAGATACCATACGCCTGTGTCTTACTTTTCGTACAATACTTGTGTGATGTTATGTAGTGTGTGTATGCAATGTTGCCAGTAACACAAAACAACATGCTGCAGCAACAACGTTGCGCAAATTTTACCATAATTATGAGGCGACTGGCTTTTTATTGATTTAAGTGCTGGCTTACCACAGCCTACACAATTTGATCACCGGAAACGTTGTATGCAGTATGAGTTTCTCAAAGATCATCGGTCTGTAATATCCTTGAGCGTCAAAAAAAAATACAAATAAAAGCAAATAATAACCTTGGAAGCACAAATAAGGCGTGTATCTCACCCAGCAGTGCGTGTGTCGGCGACATAGTGGCCGCGCTTGATCCTCTTGCCCGGAATGAACTGTATCTCGGTGGAGCCGATGGTGTCACCCCTTAGCTTTGCGCCGCACATGTCTGCGACCAGCTTTATGCCTGTTCGTCAAATGATAGTAACTGGCATTGTTGTATAATACTGTAGCCTTTAGAGTGAAAAGGCCCAGAGTGATAATATGCCCCGTTTGGCAATAAAAAGTGTCACCACTGGTAAGTACGTCACGTTGAAGTCTACCAAAATAATTTGGTTGATTTTTTGTCAGTATTTTTATAGGGAAAATCCCCTATCTATCTTCTACAATATTATTTTATTTTGTAAGTTTACCTATGAGGTGCTGCGCCGCTAAACCCGGCTTGCTGCGCTTAGCTCGAATATTCGTAACTCTGACAGGTATTCCCAGAATAGCGCTCAGAGAAATCGCGGTCCGAAGTATTTGACCGCCCTGTAAATGTTTTTATCCACATTTTAATTCAACATCAAACCAATACAAATATTAATCTAAATAAGATATTTACCCCTTCTAAAATACTCCCATCGATTTCAGTAAATTCTGTCGCCATTGCCATTTTCTGTAGCGTTCAGCGCCTTTCTATGTTCACAATATTTCACAATTTATGAAATCCCAGCGATTGACAAAAACATGCGTGTTGATTGGATTGTCCTGAAAATTGAAAATGCAAAAATGCACTCCGCCGGATGTTGCCATATAATCAAAATGTCAATGTCATTGTCATAATGATAAATGATAAGGTGGCTACCCTTATAAAAGTTATTTTCTCCTCATATTTTTTATCAAACGGCACGAATAGGTACTGTAAACCTTATGGGAAACCCGAAAAATTGTTTTGAGTACTACCTACTTAGTCTGTGGTTTTGGTTTTGTTTGGAGTCAGCGGACGAGTCCTTTTGTTTTTGTATTTATTTGTATAGTTAGTTAGTCATTTAGAAGTTTATTTATAAACGTTGCTTAAAGTTAAGTAATGATTAGAGACTGTTTAGCCATACATTTTTGACGTTTGAACGTCATTTAACTTTAAGCAACGTTTATGAATAAAACCTTTAATTTAGTAAATACCTAGTGTAAATATGTAGTTAGTTTTATAGTTGTGTTGCTTTCATATAAATAATACCCTAATCGATCGACGATATCGTGTCATAATTTGAGTTGATCATGATGAAAAGCTTACAGTCGAATTGAGAACCTCCTCCTTTATGAAGAAGTCGGTTAAAAAATAAAACTATTACATTGTAATGTGAATATCAATTGATTACCATATTTAGATATTTTCGACGACTATCGCACCTCTAAAAAGTTTTGTCTTTGGTTGGTTGGAACATTGTCTGTCTCCGACCTCTAAAGTATTCTGTGGAACATCAACATTGTAAACCTACTAAACGGAAGTTCCGCCGCGCAAAATGTCAATACTTGTTTTGTTGGGCTTGTGAATTATTTGAGAACAATTTACATTAAGTTGTTCATTAAGAGAATTATTTACACAAATATAGAAGTACCTAATATAGAAACTACATGGCATCTTGATTACTAAGCGCGCCAGCCTTATTCATGATGCAAAGAAAACCTGGATTCCCCGTTGCTAATTGCAGTATTAAAATGGTAATTGACCCGGTCTGTAAATACACAGTAGTTAGAAAGTGCAATAAAAGCACATAACAATAAATTTTGCTAATAATTGCAATACTGCTGTAGTTTGGGCTGTCAATAATTGAGCGCGTTTTCGGTGCATTACGTTAAATGTGCGGTGCGAAAAAGTTACAACTGTTGATTGTAAACTGTAATAAAGTTTAAAAAAAAATATACGTGAACGAATGGGAACATTTAATTAATTGTTCAATGAACTCTATTTTCAGCTCATAGGAATAGATAGTATATGACTTGGTTATTTTTATATTGCCTCCCTCCAGTTATGTAGCATTGTTCTTCGTTTTAGCAGTTGTATACGTCTATGGCCTGCTCACCAGTGGTCGCGGGCGCGGTTTTAGGGGGGGGTCCTGGGGGTCATGACCCCCTCAAAATCATTCAAGCTGTCGAGAGACTGAATGATTTACGTACTTATCAATTATCCATTTCCTTAAAAATATTCCTCGGTACCAATGGTAACCCACAAAATCTTGGGCTGTGCCTGCCAGCAGATCATAGCCTTATAATACACAAAAATATGCCTACTATAATACTTTGTTATGGATTCTCTGACTAAACTGTATTCAAACAACCTTAAATGTTAACATTATGTTCATAGATAGATAGAAATAGACTACTCTTTCAAAAGGCTCTCGCCCTCTCTATCTTTCTCTTTCCTTCTTCCTTTTTTTTAAATTATGTCATTTTCCTCAGCCGGACTGCGTGGCAATGCCAGACTCGCTACTGTTAGAAGATGACAGTGATCAGCAGCAACGTCGGCAGCAGCTCATCAACTTTGGTCACTCACAGTGGGGTTTCAATAACTGGAGCTGGTCGGTTAGCAAACAAGAGTTAGGTAAGCATTTAACTTACTACTGCTTTAAAGCTAAATGAATTTTGCGCCTTAACCTTGTTAGGGTCGGCGCAGACAGAACGGAGCACAGCAGAGAGGATTTTATTAATGCACTTGAAAATAAACTTTAAAATAATTAAAATACAGTCCATAAATGCTTGAACCTGACAAAAAATGCTCGCGCGTCCTCGAAGATACGCGGGAGTCCCCGCGCGGCATACGCGATCCGTAAAGAAAATGCCCGAGACCGCGTGGGGATTATTCCTCTACGTCTGCGCTGACCCTTAGGAACGGAGACCACCTCAGCCTATTATGATATGATCTGACCAATAAAATTTATTTATATGGAATTTAAAAGAGACCTCTTAGTTTGTATGTAACTCCATAACTCCAAATTGTTAGTTTTCTTATGTTTATCCAATTTACAAAATAAATCTCATTATTTATCAGAAAGCCAATTCTCTACATAAATAACGTTCACATTCAAGTTGCAAATGAGATTAGAATGCAATGTTCTTAAAAATTCATAGATCATCATGTTTCTTTATAATAATAATTTGTTTTAGATTTTGTGGACTTCACAAATGGCAAGTACTGTGCGGGAGTAGTTGCATTTGTCTCCATAACAGTGAAGAGCTTTGACATACATCGGGAGAACATCGGCTATGCCACCTCAACTGCCAACTCTAAGGGATTTGCCATTTACAAGTCTAGAAAGGTATATAGAAAAAAGATGAAACTGAATCATATTTAGTAGAATTTTGAAAATATGATGATTTTGCTTGATAAGTTTGTATAACTTTTTGTGTATCTACAGTGTGCAGTGACGAACGCACTTCGCGAGACGTTACTGAGCTTCGGCGGAAGCGTAGCCACCGAGCTGACAGACTTACTCGAGGCTCATCGTGTGGAGGCACCTGCCAACGCGCCCGAGCCGGCCATAGAGAACAACCAGAACGTCGCAAACAAACACATCGAGCCCAAGAACATGACGAACATGACCCGCGAGCGAGCCGCGCGCAAGGACTCCGACAGCGGCACCCCCCCGCACCCCGCGCTGCGCTCCCCGCTGGCCCCGCTGGCGCAGCCCGCGCCCCCCGGGCCCCCGCCTGTGCAGAACGGGCCCCTCGCGCCGCCCCCCGCCGTCAAGAACGCGCGGGTCCTGGGCGCCGCCATGCCGCCCGCCAACCGGCCCCCGCCGCCGGGCCCCGTGCGGCCGGCCCCGGGCCCCGCCGCGCCGCCGCCCGCGCACGCGCGCCCCAACTCCAACGTAAGTTTCGTGCTGCAGCCGGTGCTGGGCGGCTACTCGCCGGCCCCGCTGTACGGGCCGCCGCGCGCGGGCCCGCCGCCGCACGTGTTCCCCAACGCGTACTACGAGTACCCCGGCGGCGGCTGGCACTTCGCGTACGAGAGCTACGAGCGCCCGCCCGGCAACGTGAACCTCAACTTCAACCTGCCGCCCAAGAACCTCGTGGTGAACGGGCGCGGCGCGTGCCGCCCTGACGAGGGCGCGTTCGCTCCGCAGGCGCCGGCGCAGGGCTGCTGGATCAAGCCCACCATCTTCTACGACGGCTTCTGGACCGAGCAGAAGGTCAAGAAGTGGGTTGCGGAGCAGGTGGAGAAGCAGTTCCCGGAAGATGCGAGCGCGGCTTCCTCCGCCTCGCCCGACAAGGCCTAGCCGCCGCCCGCACCTAGCCCCCCTAGCCCCCAAGCCAGCCGGCTCACTAGCCAGTAGTATTTTATCAGCGAGTTATTCTTATACACTTGTGGAAGTTTTTTGCCACACCTGCTCACACGAGTATTGTAGTAGTTTTGAGAATAGTAAATGTATTATAGGTACGTTAGGTATATTGGTAAGTTTGAAATCTCAAAAATGGTGAACTATTTTTTATGTAATTTTTCCTCGTTGTATGTAGTTGTAAGTGTTGTCGACGGTCAAGCGGCGCTCGTCGCCACTTCGTTGTTAGAAGTCGGTGTGTTAGGAGCGTTTTGAATGTCTGCTTTATCTTGATCTAGTATTTTTCCGAGAATAGCATTCATATTCGCACACCTACCTATATCTTATTGATGTACACTTGTGTGGTGGTTTTACTAGATTTTATCAAATGGATTTATGAATGATCTGTCAAATTTTACTCAGCGTTTTTAAAATTACATTAGGAATTGGGTTTTGACCGTATTCTGTAAGTAGGTAATAAACGAATGGAATTGCGAATGTACATAGATATATGTATGTAGTTTTACTGTGTAGATTTACACGGTAAATAACTGTTTTTATTGAAATAAAATTGTTTGAATTTATGTAATGTTTGATTGATAGTTTTGTTTATTAGCTTACCTTTTTTTTCCACTATAAAAACATCCATTATAAGTTTCACAACATATTAGTTTCATTGCCAATCGTCATAAATATGGCAATTTACTACTTTTTTTTATTCCCATTTTTTTTCCCTTATTATTTTTATAATTTTACCCATTTTCGATCCTATACAGCTGCCAAATACAATCCGGCTGGAGAATGAACAAGCGATAGTTGAACAAGAGCCAGCAAAGATGGCACTGGACGGGCTAAGCGAGGAAGAGGCTAGAGCGGAGCGAAAACGGCGCCAGCGGCAAGCACAAGAGGAGTTCCGGCAGAAACAACTGATGAAGCAACAAGGACTCGGTTAGAAACACATTATTGTTACCAACACAGAGCACAGAATCGCCGCGCCGGCAGCGTGTAGAGAAGGCACTACTAATCAAATTCGTGGCACTCAAAGCGCACAACTTCGTCAGTGTCTATATGTCACTTCTGTCGTAGTGCGAGTAAACGGTGACACGCTTGGTTTGTATGGAAACAGTTGACAATTCCGCCTCTGGCAGCGGTCGCCAAGGTGTCTCCGTGCTCTGTGGTTACCAACACCTTACTAGACCGTTTTAGGACTTATCTTTGATGCAGTTTTGGCACTTATTATGCTTGCCCATACAAATATAGTAAGCAACAACAGTGCGAACATTTTGTATATAAAAAAAAAATAGTTTATGCTACACCCCGTACGTCGATTATATACAGTCAACCGCACGCCCATGCTACCAATTGACATCGAAAACGCCTATAATTCGTAGCAGTGGGCAGTTCTAGTACTTCACCTTCAGTTAGCGTTACCACTGACATGACTTGCGGGTTGACCGTACCATCGTAATATCCACAACCGCACCTCAGCTCTATGCTGGCACTGTCTAGCATTAATAGTCCTGTAATCCTGTCTGTATGTGTGATTTAGATGAAATTTAGGACATGAGTAGATATGACCTAGGACATAGGATACTTTGTATCCCGATATTCCGACGGGATCGAGACTTATGGCGCAATTTCATTAGTCGATAGGGCCCGCATGCGGGGTGCGAGGGATTTCTGGAACGCGTGCCACAGGGCCCACATTCGGGGAACCGTTTTCATTAATCGATAGGGTCCACATGTAGGAGAACCTCCATGGTATTTCTTTATTTGAGATGCCTGTAATATTTAGCCTTTCCGCAATTTGTTTATACGCACTTTCTCTTGCATCTCAGTTTCTATACAACGTACTAGTCACATTCCATAAAAAAGCGTACTCTCGATAGATTTCCACAAGTTTTAACATTTGCGAATCTGTATCAACCATTTCGCGCAGCGTCTATCTAATCCAACAAGCACTCACGAATGAAATTGTCAATAATGAAAAAGTATTTGTCTCACGACCCGTGAGCTGTATATCGACCGATTAATTTCATTGGTCGATATCACGGTCGGTATAAAGCATGCGGCGAATCCCTGCAGGCGGTGTAAACAAGACGTATCGACTTGTAACTTTCATTGGTTGTTATCTCGCCTGCGGGGACTCCCAAGTATGCTGTATACCGAACGAGTTAACGACCAATGAAATTGCGCCATTACGCGAGTGAAACCGCGGGGCCTAGCTAGTTAACCATTTTTTTTTTAAGGTCCGTGATAATGGTAATTTTATATTTTTGATAAGGTAGTTCTTAGGAGTCATTAACTCTAAAAGTAATTTTGAAAAAAAAAAAAAAAAAAAATTTATTTAAGTAGTGTTCCAACTTTGTAAGGCGCTAGGCAGTTTTTTATGATTTCTTATTTCCATAAAAAAAAATTATAACAAGAAATAAAGAGTTTGTATCTGTTTTTTTAAGTTTACTTATTTTTTGTCCAATTAAATGACTACTTTCAAACATTTTCTAAATTATTTACTTCCTTATGTGATCCTTTCTCACCCTTATTAGAATGCCAGAACATGTGATTTTTATGGTGGTGGTGTTTTTGCAAACCATTAACTTTTAATCCCAGCCATATTTTCCTCCACCTCTAACTAAAACGCAGTATAGTATGTAAGTACCTAATAAAAATAATAACAAGTCAAGTAAGAATGAAAAACTGCGTCCGCTCATTCTACTGATGACGGCGCGCGCCCCCGCTCGCCGCTCATTGGTCAACGCTGCCCGCCGCCTCGCCGCGCATTCCGAAGGGTCATTTCAGACCGCGACGTGAAGCGACGCGACACTGCGCGCACTTTTTAACAATTATCGAACTTATTTTCTTCACGAAAGGATAGTTTCAGTGCGAGCGCTGAAACGTGTCAAAGTACGCTGAGATGCGCGGTGCTGCGCATCGCGTGTACCTTATTGTGTAGTAAATAAATTCGATATTGCATAGGATAATAAAAAAATGCGCGTCGCGTCGCGTCTCGGTGTGAACTGACCCTAAGGCGCGGAACAGCGGTCCCAGTCACAGTAGAACGTTGACTGAACGTAATATTGTCTGCAGATGAAAAACAAGAACTGGGTAGAAACAGCAGCAGTTTCGACCACTTACTGCTGGAAATACCGACGCAGGACATTATGATTGAGGCCACGGGGCAGGAGGCCGGCAAGAGGAAGTCGCCGGAACCCGACCTCGGCGCCGGCGCAGCCAAGCGACGGAACAGCTTCAAGAGCAAGTTAGATATCGTGAAAGCAGACTAATTATCTATACAAATAAAATGCTGTTCGTTGGTAAGCGAATGTTCATAATCGTCCGAATTTGGTTTTTATGGAAAGAAAAATTGGCATAGTTTCCCGATTTTTTTTCAAAATGGGTTTTTTGCATGAACTTTGAAAATTTGGACAGAACATTGTGTCGCGTGGTTATTTTATCCTTTCACGAAGGTAACTAAATAATAATTTATAGGTACATTAGAAAGGCATTTTAATTTTGATGTTTTTTTTATATATGTACTTGTAAATTAAAAACAAATTAATGTTTCAAAAGCTCTAGTCGCATTTTCCTTATGTTCCTTGCTGCAGAAGAAAATCATTCTTTGGATATTACATAAATCACAACTGAGATTACTTCTAGTTCAAAATAGAGTGTTCAGAATACGTTATAATCAATTTGGTCTGTGCTTGAGTTATACGTATAGGTATAATCAATGTGTAGTCTGTATGTAACATTCCTAGGATATGAAATAAGTTTAGTTATAATAAAACACAGTATTTTGAAATCATTTTTATTTTATTCACTAACAGATTACGCATCTTACACAGGAGTATTTACACGAACGAAAAATACTAAGTTCTAAGTTATTGTACTCAGGTAAATTAAGAAACGAAAATGACACCCTACTTATAATTAAGAGTTAAACGAAAATTCACCTTAAAACAAACGACTTAAGAGCTAATTAACATTGACTGCTTAAGTTAAGTGCAACAGGCTGGGCGACGATGGTGTACCTTAATAAGGTAGGTCATAGTAAAAATTAAAAACTAAAGTAAAATTATGTATCATATTCTCATAGAACATGATTTGTGCACGTAAATTTCGGTACAAATACATTTTCTGTAGTTAAAAATATGCTTTATATATAGATACAATAGTAGGTAGGTATTTGCCATTAAATAAGCGAGCTATCATTATGACGGAACCTCAATCCCGTCAGTAATAATATTGTAAGGTATGGCTAAAAAAATCAACTACTGATTATCCTAAAATTAATGTTTGGACTCGATGATATAATGTATTTTCCGCAATAATATGTGTTTATTAATTCGTCGCCAGCAATCGTGACGTCCTTTCTTCAAAGTTTAGTAGACATATTGAAGTACTTTTCTATCATTTTATTTGATCTAAAATGAGTCCTTTTGTTACTATGATACCATAAAAATGGACTTATTTTAAAGCAAATAAAGTCTGTTAGTGTTAATCCAAAGTTACGTCCAAAATTGTCTGTAAAAAACAGATTTTTAGGCTTGTCTTTATCTTCTACATTTGGGATTGCCTGTTTTATTCAATACGCCTACCAAACGAAATTATACATAAAAGGCCATACCAAATCGAATATGTGTTCACATAGCGACGCGCCAAACTCACAACCAATAAATAAATTTTACATAGAACTCCAATAAGCTGATAAAAATATGAAGAAGATTTTTGTTTTGCGAACTAATAAGGGTGATTTTAACTGACGATAATGGGTGTATTACACAAACTCTGCTTACCCATTTCGGGAAATGCAGTCGTGATGTTGTGTCATGTAGTAATTTGTTCAGTGTACAGGTAATAATACTACCTGTATAGGCTATACAGCCGAAAATAAATTAGTGTACTGGAGTTCTAAGCTCGATACTTATACATAATTGCAAGTTGATTTATAGCGTTATATTTGACTATGATTTTCTAAATGTATAAGACATTTACCGAGACAGACATAGACAATAATAAATGCTAGATAGCTAACCCAAACATACTGATTTGTAGTTAGTATTGCTATCTAGTATATTATATTTCTAGAGAATCATTTCTGCTAAAAATGTGTCTCCACTTCCATTTAAAGCTTTTGCTTATGTTGATAGATCTTTCATAAGAATTGATAGAAAACTTAAAATTTTATCTGTGATAATTATCTTGAAAATTTATTAATAATTAAGAGTGATTCCCGCATTTCAGTGCCGATAAGTTTAACTCTCTAAATAGCTACAATTCAACGTCTATGATATTTGCTCATCTATAAGTGGGATCACCCTTAAATAAATTATCATGGGAATTATCCGTATCGTGAGATGTAAAACTATAACCTTGCCTCATTGGCACTAACATATAACTAGAAGCTACAAAATTTTAGACCTAACATACACTAAGTATGTGTACAAACTATTTACAAGGACACGAGTTATATGTATGAAGTAGTTAATGCAATCTACCTTTAAATACTTCCATACAGTCGGTTATTGCAGAAACAATCGTCGGGACGAAATGGGAGGGTTTTAAGTCCCAAACTGCCCTTAGACAGCTTGGGATATGACATTCAATATGAATGAATATTTTATAACTGATGAGGTATCTGAAGACCGGTCTCATATACAAGGCAATGGACCACTGTATGGAGTGGGTACGTAGTAGGTACAGTTCGATTCAAACTTAATGGCGGCTCGGAATTAGCTATTCGCTGCGCAGTACCCCACCCCTCGTGCCGCTGACACATGAAATTGTTACTGCGCAGCGACCCGCCTCATGTTCCGAGTCACCATAAAGTTTGAATCGAACTGTACACCGTGTTAATATAATGTTTTATAGAGATTAATATTGTTGCGACGTGTCGCATTTTTGGGTAACAATCGATAGTTTTAGCTATAGTCCATTCGCGTTAAGAAAATAGTGAGTTTCTTTTAACTATCTCGACTTTACGCATCGACTTCACTGGCCTTCACTGGTGAAGGGTAAAGTCGAAATGGTTAAATGAAACTCACACTAGGGCCTCAGTACAACTGCAGGGTAAAGATGTTGTTTTCACAGTCGTCCATTGGTCACTATCAACTTAGTTTTCTAATTCGTTGACACGATTGGCCGAGGGGCGGGGCTAGGAAACGAAGACTCACTATTTTCTTACCGCGAATGGACTACAGTGTACCCCAAGTACGCTTTTAAAATGAGGTTGCAATAAAACATTTTGATGAAGAATCTTCAATTTGACTAATCAAATAGAATATTATTCAAATGATTGTTTTTCCGTCGAAAAATTAATATAATGTAGGTCTTGCAAAACACGAGCCCGCGTTAAAGGGAGTATCATTATGCTTCCGGTCGGTATTCAAATCAGTTTTTAAGATAAAAGAGTAGTTATATACTCTGTGCTACTGCTAGATACTTCCATTTCTTAGCCGTAATGGCATGACTATATGAGAAGATTTTGCATTAAATGTAATATTAGTGGGACGAATATACAGAACCCCTATTTAATGTATAAATGTATTCATTTTATAATAATTCAAGACTTTATTAATATTATTTGATAGTTAGGAACGATACAAGCAGAGTAAATATAAGGATAAACCAGTCTGTCGTTCTAATTATAAATATAGGAAGGCTAATGATATATTCGTTTATTTTGTATCCTACAAAAATATTATAAATAGTGTATATTATATTCTACTTTAATAGTGCACGATTTTTTTATAAGTAGTTACACGAATTCTATGATAGTTTAGTCAAAGTTAACGTGTATAAGACTATTTTTGACTCTGAATGGTCGATTGAGTAAATTACTGCATTTGGAGTAATTTTACTCAATAGCGCTATTTATAACAATACTGTAACTGACTAGGCGGCCATTGAAAGTTCCATGTCCAGCAGTGGGCAGGAAGAGTCAGAAAAATTAACAATAAAAAAAAAACGTGCGTGAGAAAAATTTACAAAACTTATGTGGGGGTATGCCTTAACATGATACATTTTCTTTAACATTCAAAAGTTTTTATCTTATTATAAATCGTGCACTTCCAAAGTTCAGGTAATACGATTGCACACTACAGTATATATAGATTATGATCTAGTACATCGATCGGGTTTAAAATGCATCAATTTACAACTTTGTAGCATGTGCATCTTCATGAAAGTTAGTTCAGTTTTCTTTATAGTGATATCCAGTGTGTTGAAAAACTGGGCCTTACCCAGTATCACACAGTTCTTCTAGAATCCCTCCAAAATTATCCTCAAAATACCCTTTTGAGGTTTTTGTTTGTCAATTTAAAATACAAATATCTTTCATCAGTTTATTTGAAAAGATTTTAGAAAGAGAAATTTTGCTGACTCCAAGCGTCAGTTCTGCAAACGCACGCAGATTCTTCTTCTGTTGGCAAGATGCTTGTCAGTAGTCAAAGTTCAGTACCCCGTTGTACATAATATGACACATCAGAGTTTAAAGAAAGAGCCTGTCACACAGGTAAGACTCTACAAAACTGAACATTTTCGAAAACTCCATGTGCCATAATTACGGTTGCGTATTTTTAAAGATAAGATGACTGCGCTCAGCATTCGAGCAATACTGATTACATTAAAATTGGCAGAACTTCGACAATGGATATCAACTAGAAATTTTATTACGTAATTTTTTACCTTTTGAGATAGTCCCTATCATACAAAGTTATATTCTGTAAAAACATTAAATTAAGAACAAACTTATACTTATTAGTGTTGTTGCACACAAATAGTTTCTACATATACAAAAACCTGAATTTTCTTTTCTAAAACCAGAACCTGCAAAAGGTGTACATCTGATATCTGATGTACACACAATACCTCTGATAGTAACTGAAGAAAAGGTTCTATAGACGAATCATTCTAATAGGGCAAAACTTGGCTTAGCCGATGCTCATTAATAAAAGACAATCGACAGTCTACTCTTGTAACAACAGTCTACATTTTATTTTACTTATAAAACTCATTTATCCTGAAATTACAACTAAAAGAAACCTCTCTTCTGTAAGAATACAGTTTATCAGCTTTAACGAGAACGTAGACAACTGGTATTCTCGGTGACCAGTTTTTATAGATTTGTGGGATTTGTCTGTAGAAGTATTGAATGTCATAAATGTTCTATTCTCAGCGACTTT
Source organism: Lithophane ornitopus (assembly GCA_948473465.1). NCBI lineage: Eukaryota > Metazoa > Arthropoda > Insecta > Lepidoptera > Noctuidae > Lithophane > Lithophane ornitopus. The sequence goes on along the minus strand of OX419630.1, from coordinate 1,877,051 downwards.
TTAGTGTCGTTTGCATTCTCTCATAAATATACAAAACTATTGTCTTGGAACCGTCTCGATAAACCAAGACCCCGCCTATATGAAGTCCCACTTGCACACATAGAACTGAAGTACTAAAATCAAATAAAAGCGTAATTGAAATAAAAGTGAACGATACACTACCGTAGCCAATAGGTGCGGTCTGGCGGGCCAATGTCACCTAGCGACATGATTAGTGATTATAAACAAACGAACGACATTGAACTCTAGATTAGTGGAAGATTGTAACGTTATATACCGCGTGTTGAACGTACAATTCCGTTTGGCGGCGCTGCCGAGTCCACTCCATACTGCATTGTCTGTAACAATGACAAAATACTTTATAAACTAGCGTAGATACCACATCCTATTCCAGGTGATTCATACAGATATTAATTTATAGCAGAACGTAAATAGGATAAGCGGGAAACGGGTTTTGTGGAGCACCTTGTGAAAGAGGGAAGATATACACAATATACAACCAAACAACATAGCTGGGCACCGTTAATCAAATACTTAACTTCGTTAATCGTTAATCCGCTACAAAAAAAAGTTAGCTTCGTTAAACGTTAAAGCGTTACATTTCGGAAGAATTAACGCAAGTTAACGTTAATCCGTTAATACGTGTAAAATTGCATCTTTATATCGTTGCGTTAGTGAACTTATAACACCTGTTGGTTTAGGTTCTGGAAGTTAACAGGTTAGGAACAAAACAAAATACTTGTATAATTCAAATGTGTAATTGAATCGTTGAGCATAAGGTGCATATTCCCCGTCATGAACATTAACATGTTAAAGTTCTCGTCTGAAAGCGAGGCTCGTTTTGGTGGTTGTTTGGAAATGATCAAACGAAACAAATCTCTTCGCAGTTTTCTTTCTCACTCGCACGCGGCGGCAAAATATATCTAGTTTTGTTTTTGTTTCACTCGCTGCCACGCGCCGCTGGCACTTGTCGTTTCATACTTGTATGAACCTGTTTCTCGTGCCGCGCCGCGGTGCCGCGATAACTATTAGGCATTGCATTAACGATTAACGGACTTCTGCATATTAACAGAAGTTAACGTGTCCGTTAACATTTTTAAAAGTTCGTTAATTAAAATGTTAACTTCGTTAATTAACGATTAACGGATTAACGAGTTAATGCCCAGCTATGCCAAACACGCGCATTCGTTACATAATATAAATTAATATTAATATCATCAAGAAATTTTCTACCTACAGTATTTACACATTAGAAAATGTAATCTCTTTTCTATATTTTGAGGAGGATTCTTCAACTAATGGAGCTAATATGTGTCTACTTAGAATAAGCCCTCGAAACGAGACACATAGATGGCGCCACTAGCACAAGTATTAAACAGAACATCAAATGGTTTGCGGATAGAGATTAGAGACAGACCGAAAATGGGCCGAAAACGGAAAAAATATGAATTGGTTGTTATAGATTATAGGAAATTAAAAGGAACATTGATTGATAATAAATATGACAGAACTATGGGGGTCAATCTTTTAATCAGTTTACCGCGGACCCATGTACAAATAAATTTAATTGTAAGTAAGGTATTGATTTACCTGAATTTTTTTGGTCGGCCATTGTCGAAGAAATATTTTTTTGGCCGAAAACGTAAATTGTCAAAATTGGGTGTAGAATTTCGCGTAATTTAAGTTTAACGGTTCTTAATGGTTTAATGAATTATATTGTGCATTTCCTTTACTTCTTTATACTTTTCACCAAACAAAAACGAACCGATTTTTTTTTTTTTTTCGTTTTCCCTTTTCCCAGATATCTGGCCGATTTCGTTGTCGTTTTGTGTTCTTGTGAATACACAAATAGTTAGGCAAGTACCTGTCGGTCACTAGACAGGGACCTCCTCTGCCTCTTTCTCCCTCTGACGTACTGCGACTGCCGTCTCCACGAGCAGGTACAGACACTTGAACTTGTCGCGTTCGCCCTCACTGCTTACATTGGCTGGCACCACCTGACGAAACGAATGTTATCATTGAAAAAAAAAACCGTCTGCAACTAGTTCAAAACAAGCTTGCTTTTCAAGTGGTATGATGCAGTTGGTGGCATTAAATCTGAAATTTCTTTAGTGTATCTTGGGTAAACCTGTAGGCTTGCCTAGTTTGGGGCCAATGTAAAACCCCCTGAAATTTTTTTGGCATTAAAGTTGTATAATCGGTGGCATCGAGCACATTGCTCGCAGAATGGAAGGCTGAGGCGAAACAAGGTGGACCGATTAACAAATGAAAGTTGAGGAATCCGCTGGATTCGAGATGCACCGGATCGGTTGTGGCAACTCTTGCAGGACGCCTATGCCCAGCAGTGGACGTGTTTCGGCTAAAAAATGATGGTGCAGCCATGATTCACACTTTTGTTGATCAAACATTTCCCTTTTTTTTTTCGTTTTTCATAAACTCATCATCATTATCTGACCTTATCACATTTTTATTTGGGGTCGGCGCAACATGTCTTCTGCTTCAATACTTCTCTATTAGTCGTCATCTCGGTAGTCACCCCCTTGTACCACGAGCTGTGGCCGAATAAATGATATTGTTTTCCGTCCCGTACCTGTATGCGCCTGCGCAGCGGGTGCGGCAGCTGCGGCAGGTGCGCCAGCTGCGGGTGCCAGCCGCCCGGCGCGTCGCCGCTGCCGCCCGCGCTCTCGGAGCCTTCCTCGGACTCCGACGTGCGCACCGACACCACGCCCGCCGTGCGCCTGGGGGATACGAACATTATACTTTACTATATACATTTACATACGGAAAATAGTAGCGAAGAGTATCAAAATCCGAAAAAATTGGATCTATGTCGGATGAAGTGAGAATACAATTCGAAGAACGAGTTAAACGCAACAATGACTTCAATAACATGCCTGAACTTGCGTAAATATTGTCCAGATTCTATATGCTAGACGAGATTCTAACTAATTAACAAGTTACTCAAATAACACCTTAACTGACCTAACTGGATCTACTTGTAATGCTAGATTTGCACTGAAATGAAACTAAACAGCCCAAAAAAAACAATTTAATCATTGTTCTAACTAACCCCCTACTCATTCATCTGCCTAGCCTTTTCTCAACTACCAACATAGTTCATAGGTCGGCTTCCAGTCTAACCGGATGCAGTTGCGTATTTAACATGGAACGTCTGCCTACCTGAACTCCACAGCCCAGTTAATGGGTAAGACGATACCCCTTGGCAAGAATGGACACTAACCCCCTAGTCCTAACGTTACAATTTTACAAAACGCCGCATTCAATCGTGAGACCGAACCGTAGCAGCCGCTTCACTTGTAACAAAAGGCCTATCAGAAACCAACCCTCTAGCAGCGGGGTGTAGTTCCCGGTCCTCCGGTCCGTACCGTATCACGGACTGCCACACAGAGGGGTCGTATTTGACCTCCTCTTCTGAGACAGCGCTGGATGAGTATCCTTCCTCTCCGTCGGCGATTTCGTCGCCGTCACTTCTGTAGACTAGGAGACCGTCGCTGTATTCTTGTTCGGCGCTGCGGTCTGCGTCATTCTGTGGACAATTTTTATTTATTAGTGACAAAAACTACAATACATTTTACAAAGGATTTTCGTTCTGTGTAAATATGTCACTTTAAAGGTGTACCTACACAACTAATGCATATATTAATAGACAGTAATTAAAATTGGATTATTTAATTATATGAAGAAATACATAGATTACATAATTTGATTATATGATACATGGAACTTAAATACACAAAATGTGGGTAATGTAAGAATGTAGTTGGCAATTAATCAAAACGTTAAGAACAGTCTTCTAAAGCCGTGCACGCACGAACTAACAAGAACATGGCGAACACGAACACTTTGTCCGCATGTGCGTACAGTTTACGAATATCAAACATTATGTTTGCAAAAAAAAATTGTGGTACTTCGAATCCATGGCTAAAGAGAGCGGGGCGGTTGAACGCGAAATCATATCAGCGAAACCGCAGTAGCTATGGTTTCGCAGCGGAGGTGTGCCACCTCAGTGTTCGATGTTTGTGTTCACCGTGTATTGTTCGTTCGTGCTTACGCCCCTTCAGAACGTTTTCCAGTAGCTATAACGGTTACCATTACTGCCCCGTCTCAAAAATCCACCCTGTATGTACGTTATTCTAGTTACCTCAACTTCAACACCATCCCAGGAGGCGACCACGACGCCGGCGGTGTTCGCGTTGCCGCCGGATGTGCCCGGCTGCTTGCGCCCGCGCCGCGAGATAGTGTAGTGCAGCGGGTCGTGGCCCTCGCGACGAATCATCTCCGGCAGGATGCGCCGGCGCGCGTTTATGAACCAGTTGCATACCTAGACAAGGGAAAAGAAGCGTTTTTATTGATGCTAACTGCAGAATAGAAATACTCTCGCTCTTGACTGATAAATTGGTCTGTTGTGATTATTGCGCAATTGCGTTATCCGTCACGGACCTTGCTTGTGAATGGTAGCTTGTATGCTCCCTTCTTCTTCTTTTTCTTTTGAGTCGATGGTAAATTGGTAAATGAGCATAATTATTGTGTTAAATTACTCAGTGGCGTTTAAGATCCTCAGAAGTGCCGGTATATGGACACTTTGAAAGATGGCATGATTTGGTCAGAGGCACCGCATTCGCATTCGGTGGTCAGTGGGGTCTAAATCACCCATTTCGCTAGATTTTGCTTGCTACTTCGATCCGCAGATTTTTTTATCAGCAGTAAATAATTTCTGAGACAATAACAAACAATATTGCTCCCATTAGAAGCAGTACTATTATAAAATTCCACATAAAACGCACCTGCAAAACAGTCAAATTGGCTTCCTGGCTCAGCGCAATCTTCTCAGCATCGTTCGGGTATGCGTTGTACCGGTGGTCGTACAACCACTTCTTCAGTATCTTCACGGAGTGTTTGGCCAAGTTCCCGCGACGCTTGCGTATGGATACAATGCCGGGGGGCGGGTTGGGCATGCCGGAGTGCACGAGGCTGACCCGACGAGAGCGGTCCGCTTCGCCATCTGTGCCGCTCTCGTTGTCGTCTGTGGAAGATGTCGACGGGAAACGGTCGCGTGCTGCAAAGAAATACCTAATGCTGTTTAAAAATATGTTAATTGTTCTTAAATGTTGTTGGTTTTATGGGACGAGGAAGACCAAAGAAACGGTGGATGGACTGTGTGAAAGATGATATGGCAAAAAAGGAGGTGACTACTGAAATGACGACAAAAGAAGAGGACATGGAAGAAGAAGCCATGTGGCAAGAGTATGATGGTGTTCATAAATGCTGTTAACGTTTGTTTGGTCTATAGTTTGGTCCTACTCCTACGGAAATTAAGAAGAGTTCGGATATATGAGAATGATGTGATTTTCTTGCTTTACGTACCTACGTAACATAATGTGATAAATCTAATGTGAAAGCGTTGTTAAAAGGCATGCCTGATCAAATTACTAGAGTATCGGCACAAAAGACATGATAAAACATGGTAAAAGGACTGAATTGACCTTACACGGAGGAATATTATTTTTCGAGGCGAATAATAAATGAACTTATGTTGGCTTATTTCATTGATTTGATAAAAGATAGAGGATCTTTATATTACATTTGGAAAGGGGCACTAAAGTGCAGTTTACAATTTTGCATTCTATCATTTCTATCCAATATTTTTTCAATATACTTGATCTGCTACACTGCTTATTCCCTTCAGGATTACCTATAAGCGTCATATATCATGTTTGTCTTCCTTACTTTTCATGTAATATTGAACTCGACTTTCGAAGAAATCTGTAAAAAGTCACATCGTATGTGTTTTGAAAACACGCGTGACCCGATTCTATTGTCAACTCATGACTTTGGTAAATTATTTACATATGTCATAGCTAGGGTTGCCCAAATGCCCATTGTCAGAATCGAAGCAAAAAAGATGTTTCGAAGTGTTTGAGGAAGAAAAGTGGTGGATGCTTGTTGCCTCGTTTTTCCGTCTATGGTTGTAGTTCGACTCCTAAGCAGATTCAGGTTTTGATTCCCAGGTCGGGGCAGCTTTATTGGTTCTTTTCAATAGGAATTTCTCAGTCGCAGCCCGATGTCTGGATTTATTCCTTGTAATAATTGCCGTAAGGCTTTTCCATATTATACATATATGACTTTAACATAGCTGACAAAATGTGGGTGTCCTATAATAGCCTTCCTGTTTAACCCTTCGGGAAATATATAGGCGTCATGTAATGTTTGTTATTTTTTCAGGAGAAGAAGGAAATTTCTAACTAATTAGTTCGATGCTCTAGCAGCTTTGAAAACATAATTTACCCCTCTCCGCTAAGAATTATTCATGCGCTATAAAAACGATTTGAACGTTTGGCAGCCCTGATCGTAACGGATAGTCAACATTTGTTTTGCGAATACGTGAGTCGCATACGACGTTTCTGTTTGCTCAGCAATTTTAATAACGTGATGATTTACATATTTTTGTATCTGTCATTTTAACGGGAATATTGTTTTGAGGATTTTTGCTTTCGAAGCAAATAAGAGAATGTAGAATGGTTTTATCTGATAACAGATGATTGCATGTTTTATGGCGCCGAATGGGTAAATTTAGGATGATGTTGCCTGCCTGTCATAGATATAGGAACTAACTAGAAATCTATCAAGTTTTTCAAAACATGTTTACCTACTTCTATCTCTCTAGCTGAAATGTAAGTCACAATATTTTCCACCAAAGGCTCTAGATTTCTTGGGGTGTTATCTCAAACTGTATTGCGTTTCTGTGACTGAGGCGCGGGCCGCGGCGGAAGTAGCCGGGGACCCGGCGGGGGAAGAGGGGGTTGGGATCGATGCGGGTGAACGTCCGCGGGGGGTGACGCAACACGTCCAAGGACATTCGTATTTACCGACAACAGGACTTGATAGTAACTTGTTTGGTCAATAGTACCTACTCTTTTGATTCGATATTGATAATTATTTTAAGTGGAACTATTGAAGCCCAAAAAGGTTTATTTACTTTGAATTTGGTTGACTTGGTTTACTGAACCATTTTAGGATATCTCTAAGTAGGTAGAGCGAGCGGTACAAGGATATTTTTGGCGCCCGAATGACAATGACAGGGGACGTTGTTGATAAACATTTGTGAAATTATTGTGTCACAGAAATATTGTAAGATGGATACGTTAGCACTCCTGATAGCTCATTTCTGCATCTATGGCACGATTTTAAACCATAGTCATAACACTAACAGTGTTTGTATACAAACAAGTTTTACTATACCTAGCTAGTATTCTTGACTCCTGAGATTCTCAAGGAATAAATCATGATACGTATAATATAATGTTCTCATATAACCGCGATCACTGATAGGATTACCTAGATAACCATCAGTTAGCAAATTAATAACATCAGAGTGGGTATAAGTACGAACTTAATATGCAAACAAAACTCCGGTGGCATAACGATTTCTTATCATGATTAATTAAATAATAACATAAGACAAGGTAATTATTACATAAGCGAAAAGGAGAAGATCCACCTAGAAAAACCGCCATACAAACAACCCAGGTAACGGTCCGTTTAAATGGTCGTAGTAAATGAGCACAGCTGAGGACAAAGCACTGTTCTCGTGAACCCGGCATTGTTCAGTTGGTATTGTTTTGCAAGTGGAGACGCGGAACACAATGTGTCGTACATCGTAGGTGCTATTTTGTTAACCGACACCGCACAAGCTTAGAACTCTGCGAGAGTAAAGCCAACCACTCGAGACACAGATGGGGGAATCAGGAAACTTAGGATCGACCATAGATAGCTGCGGTATAGATCTTATTGAGGGCTTAACTCCAGGAAAAGATTATGAGAGAAAGCCTCGCCCTTCTTAAAAAACAGTCAATTCTTCCTTCTATAAGGTATACAATAGCGCAAACAGGACACAGAAACAATGCATGAAGATTGACGAGCAATCCAAGAATAATGTTAACTTGTTTGGAAGCTTTGAGAGAGAAAATCCTATGACATGCCCGCTAAAAGCTTGATCAGCTCAAAATAGTCTGCGCGCTGCTAGTTTTCGGTAACTATCGAGGCTCTCGCTCATCCTAATACCTATAACACCACACCTGTATTCCCCGAAGGATTAGGCAGAGGTGTACCTATCTATAATACACCTATTTCGTCATTTTACTCACTCATGAAAGCAGAAAATGTTTTTAGTCGAAAAAGGAACGGGAAAGGAAGGCAGGTCTGGAGCTAAATGTCTCGTCAGCTGTCGTCCCTCAAAGCTTCATCTTTGAAGTTCTTAGTATACATAATTAATATCCGGTATCAAATCAACCGAATCACAATGGCAGTTAGCAAATTTTCGATTAGAGTTCGATGAACGATACAAAGTCCACGGCTACACAGAGTTACACTGTTTGCGTAACGTGCTCATCCGAGACATCCGAGACATTGTGACTGAACCATGATTGACGATGTTTCGTAATTTGAAGCTTCAGTTATCTTCAAGCATAGAATCTAGAGGACATAAACAGGGATGGTTGAAATTAAAGTTCATGTTTGGAAAAGTAGAACAAGTGCGTCCTGGATGTTGACAACAACTGTTCTTCTCAAGGAGGCACGGAGCGAACAGCTCCGCATAACCTCGCTATGTTCGTTAGTCACGAACCCATCCCTTAGCCATTAATAAACCTGTTTACCTACTAGGTACCTACACCGACAATAACTAGATAGACAGTTTTACTCACAATAGCTATAGAAATGTTTGAAAGAATAGACCGGGAGTCGCCATCAAAACCGGAACACAATCTCAACATCTGTGCGGGACAGGAGCCAAGATAAGAGACTGACATTACAGAGCCGCTTTACAGGCGTTGCGTAAACTGCACCGAGGTACAAGTTAGTTGTGAAGTGTTGCAATGATTGTTTAAATTATAACGGTACCTACTAGCTGCGCCCGCGGCTATAAAAGTAGGTACTCGTCAAATGTTTTCAGTTTTTCGAGATTTACTATCCTTTCGCAAATCCTACTTAAATCCTGTGTGAATTTTGTTATTTGTTCATGTTCATCAAACACACCTTAACGGTTGCACGGATTTTGATGATTCTGGAGGTAGACCATCATGACCTGAATTAGAACATAATTATAGGAGTTTTTAGCCCGGTATGTTGGTAGTATGTTCCCGGGGGCTAATTCTAATGTTGTGTTTTCCGACCTCCACGTAGGCGTAGCCGCGGGAAAATGATGGTTCCATATCAAAACAAAGTTTGTAGGTACTTTCAGAGGTTATTATTACCTAGCTTTACCTAAAACGCAATGGCTGTGAGTTGTGAATATACTACCATATAAATAGCTGAACTATTGACCCGAATGGCGCCAAATGATAATCCGAGTTTATTGTCATTTCGCAAGTCTGTGCCGTCACAATGATTAATGGATCGCGTAATAAAATGGATTGGCAGGATTTGCGACGCTCTGCCATGATGGAAAAGTTCTACCTAATTTGTTTATCAATTGCCCAGAACAATGGGATAAGAGAAAAGGCTAAAAATAGTGTTAGCGTCGCCAGTAAACCGTTATACTATACTACCTATACTATGAGTTTTAAAAATTGCTGAGTCCTTTATTAAATACAGTTAAAAGGTTCATGTCAGGTGCTGGACTGCTGGACCCCTTTGTATGAAAGTACCTACTTATCAAATTCATATCCAAATGTATGTATATTCTTGTATATGTATACAACTATAAAACATATTTGAATTTGTAGCCTAGCTTACTTCCAATAGCAAAGTCGCAGTGGTGGCCCAGTGGCAACGGTCGCGACCTACGAGTTGAAGGTGTCTATTCGAACCCTGACAGGTGCTTTACCTTGTTTAAAATTTTCATCACCGCTGCTCACAAAAACGTGAAGAAAAACATAAGGAGGAAACCGGAAATGTCCTAGAAACAATAATTCGAAGACATGTCACATCTACCAACCCTTTACGCCAACCCGCACTGGGCCCACTTGGTTTATTACGTTACAGCCCACTCCTTCTCACTGATTGGCCGGTTTCCCTATGGAACATTATAGGCTGATTATGCTAAACTATACAGTTCACACAGTATCAAAATTGAGAAGTTCCAGTGACACCTTGATGGCTAATTAATTACCTACCTACCTATTTAAAAATGGAAAATAAAAAAGTGTCAATATAATTTTTGCTACTTATGTTACCAATACAACTTCTTCACGAGGCGGATGTTGCAACAACCTATGCTTGCTTAGTGGAAGTGTGTCCAGTCCACAGCAACCAAGCTTTCGCCTCGTGCCTAAATCGGCTCTCTCAACTATTTTAATTTAGGTGACAAACGGCAAATCAATTATTTGAATTTACAAATCTATTGATATAAATCTGTAGTATTTAGATGAAAGATTAATAAAATGAATACCAATAATGAGTTTACCACCACCTATTATTTTTATCTACATAAAATTATGTACATGATGAATTTTATTGGAATGCAAATGTTTACGTAACTGCATAGTAAAACAAGATAATGACATCTTAAATCACTAATAAATTACAGGGCAATATTCTCTTATCTGTTTACAGGAGTGTCAATTATTGATAAAGATTTATAAAAGACATTCTGTGTAATTTAGGTCAGTGATATAATTTATATTAATTCTGAAAGATTATATTATGTAAGAATAATAAATTTTCTGAATTAAAATTACTACATGCATGTGTGAGACATAAACAGGACATTTACTTGTGAGAATCCCAACTAATAATATTATAAGTGCGAAAGTGAGTTTGTTTGTTTGCTTTCACTCTAAAATGGCATAATGGATTTGGATGAAATTTCCACAATACTGATATTGGCAATGCACATGAAGTAATTTTATAAATAACAGTTATAGTAGAAAGAAGTAAGGCCATAATCAACTTGATTACAATCAAATTGCAAATATCAACAAAGCGACGGTGGCGCCGCCTGGTGTAGCGCGTGATTGAACTAAAAATTTACTTGACTAGCTAGTTCCAATGGCGGGCGGGCCCGCCGCCATCTTGTGTCATGACTGCTGAGTGCTGTCAATTTACTGTCACCGCGACATTTTATAAAAGTCAAAGGGAATTCAATAACAACAACAAACAGAATGTAAACGTTTCCACACAAGTGTGCCATAAATATGTAAAATATTGAAGTACACCAGTAAAAAATGCACATACAATATCGATCGAGGTGACGCGATGCGGCCACGTTACGTAGGTCACAAATGGACGGGCTAAAAATAACCCAAGCACGTGCCAATTCAACAATAAGCTTAAGAGAATGTTCGCTTACATAACATTAAACACTAATATCACCTAGTTATAGCTATATCAGGCCTGAAATACTATGAAAATGTCTCCTAGCATTATAGGTACCCAGCTAATGATAAGCAATGTGGCGCATTGGCGCCATTTTCCTTTTGCAAGATCGGGCTCCTTGGTGACGTAACAGTCCTAATTTGCTCCACATATGATTCCTATACAATAAATATGACTGTAGGCTTTGTTTTTAATGTAATTTTCCCCCGAAAAATGCTATGTTTTCATTTGTATGTCACCTTGACGTATCACGTCAATTTGACAAGCATGGCGGAAACGTGGCGTCGTTTTGATTTTGGACCGGCTCACCTCCAGGGGATGTTGAATGTTGTCTGTTTGCAACTCGGGCGCTTCTGATGATTTCTCTGGTGAGTTCTCTCACGTCCTGACGCTGCTGGTACGCCATTTCGGGCCGGTCGCGTTGTTCTTGTGATAGACCGGCCGTGGGAGGTAACATCGTTGCTCACTCAATCCATGCGAACACTTCTTTCTACACTCAGTCACTAGTACACAATAATAACTTTGTCCAGTTATAGAATTAAGTCCTTTGATATCACTGAATAGGTGAAAAACAAAAATAACACAGCTCAACTACGCGCAGCAAACCGAACAGAGCGCGACTGTCGAACGGGGGACGGCGGGAAGCTACAGCGCCGCCGCGCATCTGTCCCTGTCTTACTCGGCTAAAAGCATATTGCGTTCTCGCTTGCTCGACAACGATTTGATGACAGATGCAAGTGTATATGTCAAAACAAAGCGTGGGCTGTATAAATGTCAAACATTCAACCGTTTTGTGTAGCGACATCTATCTAAAATGGAGTGCACTGATGGAAAAATGGGCACAAAGATATTTTAACACTGTTTTCACCGCCTTCTGAACTCATTGAGTAATACTGTCTAGATTACCCGTAGGATACGAAAATAAACGTCGTTGTGTGATCCCGTCCCGACTAATACACTATCAATCTAATAATCGTGAAGTTGTTCTATTAACTGTAGGATAGGTACCTACCTCTGTTGGTACTACCTTACCTAGGTACTTGTTTGGTTTTTGACTTGTTTGTTTTCGAGTGTGTGTGTAGGTACCCGGGTGGGTAGCCCAGTCGAGCTAGTAAGTAGTCAGTCGCCCAGTGCTGTGAGCAGTTGCCCAATGATAACCATTATTTAGTAGATAGAGGTACGCATAGTGAAATTGCTAAAGTACCTAGGTCTTTGGAAACGTCGACGGGTAGGTACACTCCACCGGCAAATGTATGTGTGATCATTATCGCGACATACAAAATTATAATAGCTACTTAGTCTCTCTAATCTCTAAACTTATACCAGAGCTATGCTATAGTAGGCTATAGGTACATTCATTTCATGCCTAGTATTGTAGTTGAGTTGCGGGGTAGATGCGTATGCAGATAGGTAAGTACCTATGTCTCGTAACATACAAACAGACAAATGAGCTTTTCGCAGCTACTAAACGTCATTTTGGTTGAGGATATTATTTCTCCAACATTGCCGGTTTCTCTCGGCTCAACGCTTAAGTTTTAGGTAGGAATTTAGATAAGTGCGATAAAAAGAAGCAACGTTTTAAAAATATGGACGGATTTATTTAATGCGTCAGTAAAGTAAAAAAAATAACTTATTACAATTAAGTACAATGAACGATACAATGAATTAATTATCTAGGTAAACAGTTATGCTCTAATTAGTTACTGCTGGGTCTGCATAGATTCGATGATACGCTGGTAAACCATCTCGGGGGCCTTGCTCGAGAACTGGAAATCCATGTGGCTGAAGTGTTCTTCGGGCACCTTGTAAGTTTCTCTGACATTGGGAAGCTCCTTCTGCAGTCTGACTACATCTTTAGGGTGAGCAAGCCAGTCTTCTTCGCTGTAGTACAGGGTGACGGGGGCTTGGACCTCAGAGATGTTGAACTTGGGAGCCTCCAGCGTGCCATACACCTGCTCATTGATGTAGGGTCCGTAGTTATATCTGCGGAACTCATGAGAGGCAACACCTTGTCCGTATTGTTTGATCACCTTAGCAGATGTGCCAGCCGGCAAGTGTCCCATCACCACGGGGATTATGTTGGAGTCCATGCCATCTACGTTGACACCAGACATGACGAAGTTCACATTTGAGCAGACCATCTTGCAGCCGATCTCATTCTCGCACATAGCTCCGCCAATAGTGTGAATCAGCTCCTTGCTTGGAGTGAAGGCTTGGTTTCCAATCTGGCGGCTGATTCTCTCTTGGAACTTGCTTGTAGGGGCAATCATGCGGAACAATGGGCTGCGCACGTTCGTCATGTAGACCATGGGTGACAGAGCGTACATCATGATGATCTTGTTGTTGTACTCGGGACGGCTGGCGGTGAGCGCGAAAAAGGCCGTGCTTCCCAGGGCATGTCCAATGTAGTACAGTTTCTCTTGTTTGGTCGTCTCTAAGGCGAAGTCGATCATAGCTGGCAAGTCGTGGAGTGCGATTTCATCGGTGCTGAATTGCCAGTAGTCAAACATAGCAGGATGCCTGGTCACGTGGCGCTTGGAGTACTTGTTGCCACGAGCATTGCCGAGCCATACGTCGTAGCCAGCATCAGACAGCAAGTAGGCGAGTGATTTGCCGGGGCCCATGAGAAGCCAGTCATCAGCGCTTCCGAGGATACCGTGCATCAAGAACACAACAGGCTTCTTCTGAACATCACGGATCTGCTTCTTGGGAGGAATTCTGAAGACAGTGAGAATGTAGCCATCGTCGGTCTTGATAGTGTGTTCCTCGATGACGTACTGGTATTTTTGTGCTAGTTGGGTAGCGTTAAGGTGGGCATCTTCGTTGACTTCTTGCTTAGCGACTTCGTAAACTTCGTGGAACTTGACCTTTTCCTCTTCTTCAATGTGCCTCATAGCTTTCTGGGCGTCGCCGAAGATCTTCTCGATGTCTTCTGGGGTTTGAACTGGAGAGTTGGGGCCAACAGCCATCCGCAAGCCATTCCACTCAATGACGTCGCCATAAACCTGGGAATTCAGGTTGTCCTTGTTCATAACTGAGTTGAAAAGAGGTGAATTCCACTTCTGGTTATCACCGCGGAGTGTGAGCTGCTGCTTTCCATAGTATCTACTCTCCATGGACTCCTGAGAGCTTTCGCTGGAGGGTGAGTGATGGTGGTTCTTGTCATGATGGTGGTGCGAGTGATGCGATTGCTGGTGGGTGGATGGTGATGGCCATTCTTGAGAGTTCAAGGAAGCAGATTGCTGGTATTGTGCATTGTAAGACGGCAGGTACTGTTGGTTCTGGGTAGCCTGGGTCAGCTGCTCTTGTCCCTGGTAAGTCTGGTCCTGCACTTGTTGGCTCCTGTATTTCTGGTCCTGCACTTGTTGGCTGTTGTATGTCTGGTCCTGCACTTGTTGGCTGTTGTATTTCTGGTCCTGCACTTGTTGGCTGTTGTATGTCTGGTCCTGCACTTGTTGGCTCCTATATTTCTGGTCCTGCACTTGTTGGCTCTTATATTTCTGGTCCTGCACTTGTTGGCTCCTGTATTTCTGGTTCTGCAGCTGCTTGCCGCCGTTCTTCTGACTATGGAGCGTTTGGTCCCGCTGCTTCTGGCTCTGAAGCGTTTGGACTCGCTGCTTTTGGCCTTCCGTCGGCTGGACCTGGTGTAGCTGCTGGTATTGATCGTTGTACTCCAGCTGCTGAACGTCGAGGCCGTCCACCTCGCGCTCTTGCTGCTTGAAGATACTGCCCGTGATGCCGTGGGCGAGGGTAAGGCAGACCAACACACAAGCTGCCTTCATCTTGCCGGTTTGATGTGTGTCGATTGTGGAGAAATGAGCAGTATTTATATGCTATATTTTGCCGATTCTGCTATACGAATACGTGTGTGGCTGTGTGTGTGAGCTGTGACGGTACCGGGCGCAGGCGCATCGCCTTAAGTGCAGCGTAAGCGCAATGCGTTGCTTGTGAAAAATATTGCTAGCTTAGAAACAAGATGCGTTTGTTATTTTTTTAACTTATCATATGATTATGTCACGTTAAAATTTTACTGAATGAAATACCTACTTACTTAATTGAAAATCTGAAAAGGGGTCAAGTCATGTAGATAGGTACTCATCATTATGGAACCGAAACAGAAATAGTGAAAAAAGAAAAACCCATTCCCTTGGAATTCTTCATATGGAATTTCTCAGCTAGCAGCCCGAAGTCTGGACTCGAAATATTGAATAGATTAAAGAACTTGAAACTGAAAGTTTAATCAGTGAACTTAGGAAAATAGTATCAAAGACTGCCCGGTCGAAGTCTGCTCGCCGCAAAGATAATTAAACCATATAGTCTTTGGCTCGCCGTCATCAATAGTTGAGTTGAGGTATGCTATAAGTAACTTATCCTCAGTACTTATCATAAGTTACTTATAGCCTTAGGAACCTTCCACCATGCACTATACCTACCACGCAAATCGTATTGTAAACAATTGGAAAGCTTATTTTTTTAACTCAATAACTTGGAAACCATACATGGATGGGACCTAGTTACCTACAACAAATACCCAATAACATTAGCTTGGCCTCAAAAATTGTTTGACTTGGGAGTCGAACCTGGGTCAAAGCCAAAGTAATTTATTGGCCAGAAAAACGGTACGTATATCGCTTATGATGCCATACATTTACGAATAGGTATTTGAAAAAGTGTGGTTTTAACCGTGAGGTAAATAAGCTAACTATAAATACTTTTGTCGTGAAGTCCGGTACATTATAAGGCTTTTTTGGGATTGATGGTCGAATTGATTTAGGTAAGTAGGACCTTCATTTATCATCATCTGCCTTTATAGCCTTTTCCCAACTATGTTGGCGTCAGCTTCCAGTCTAAATGGATGCAGCTGAATACCAGTATTTTACATGGAGCGACTGCCTATTTGACCTCCACAACTCAGTTACCGGGTAATACAATATCTCTTGGTAAGACAGGTTATCAGACTTTCGGGCTTCTGATGTCCCGTAACGCCTGTCAAAGATCCACGAATGACAGCCCCGGGACCAACAGCTTAACTTGCTTTCCGAGGCATTGGAGCCTAGGAGTCTGGTATGTAAAGATGGTCACCCATCCACGAACCAACCGCGGCCTGCGTAGCTTAACCTGGTCGATCGACCCGTGTGGTTGTTATATTAATTTACTTGATTTATATGTATAAGTAATAAAATATTCCCTATAAATAAATGGGACTATAATAATAAATTATTAATTGACAAAATGTTTGTGTACCTAAACCTCTACTTACCCCTTAGTGAAATATAGTCGTGATGTTACGTACCTATGTAATGTAAAATGTAAGGCACATGTCCCACCGCCCGCGCTGGCGATTAACGAGAAGCGAGTAGAGCTAGCAACAACTAAATACGAGTTGGCGAGCAGCAAGCGCCCGACGGCCGGCAGCGGCGTCGACCTTAGCTTAGCGATTACTCGTTGGTATGCATGCGCTTATTATTATTACCGTACAATACGGCGAATATAGGTACCTTGGCAGTTCCGAACTTCGCGCAGTGCTACACCTACGCAGTAACATTTTTTAGGAGCCAAATGGTGTTATGAGGCGAGTGTGAGTGAGAGAACATGCGCGTAAATTATATGCGCCTATGGTAGAGTAGAAATAGAAAGCGTCATAATAAGCCTGGCCAAGTTACATCGGCTTCGGCAGTATTGTATCAAGCGTCAGTCTCTCAGAAATTGTTCTGCCTGCCAAGCGAGTAGGTAATCTGTGATAGCTCTTATCGCTGCGATAAACGAGAACTCGCCGGTGGCGCGGGCGGTACATTATGTGAACAGACAGCGACCGCAACAATTAATATGTATCTCATTTACTTACACGGGACTTACAATCTTCTGTACGTTTCTATTATAAAAGTACTCTGTGACGTTTCTTGAGCGAGAAAATCGTTGATAGCTAGTCGCTTCCTCGACGGCGGCGGTGGGACAGGTGTCTATAATAAATACTTACGTCGAAATATTGCTTTTTGCTGCCCGTGCAATACTACATGAAAACTTATTTTTAAACCATGTTATACGCGAAGGCGATAGCTCAATAAATCGTAAACCTATGGAGGTCACAAGTTCATAACATAAACGTACTATCACGACAGTTCATTTTAAAGCGGTAGGCAGAGAATGGAAAGTCAAAGTCAAATAATTTATTTCAAGTAGGCACATAAAGGCACTTTTGAACGTCAAAAACAAAGAAATAGAACTGATTCTAGTCGCCCCTTCCAAAAGGTAGTTTTCGTATGGAGAAGAATGAGCAAGAAACTCCACCGTTAGCGGAGCGGGTCACCTCTGAACTCGATGCTAATTTTAGGGTCTTATTTGGGTTCAAATTCAAAGTGTTATTTGGGTTCTACATAGACTTATTTAATAGGTCGAATTACCTGGAAAGTGGAATAAACTAATTCCACAGGATTGCTCTAAAATAAAAACTAGCGACCCGCTCCTGTTTCGCACGGTTTTCACAAAATTTCTTAGTTATAAATATGTTATATGCAACACTGCTCTTGAAACTTGAGCATTACGGACTGGGTAAACTTGCGCTAAGCTTAGTAAAATCCTATTTGAATGACAGACTGCAGCAAGTTCAAATAAACGGTGTGAATTCATTAGAGTTAAAAGTCAAAATGGGTGTACCACAGAGCTCGATATTGGGTCCATTCCTTTTTTTAGTATATATAAATGATTTACCTCATCTACTGAAAAACCGACCACAAATGGTGTTATTTGCTGATGACACATCACTGATTTTTAAAGTAAATAGACATACACAGGAGTTTGACGACGTAAATAACGCTATGCTTAAGGTCCATAATTGGTTTACTGTAAATAATTTGGTATTAAATGAGAAGAAAACGAAATGCGTTACCGAATGTTAGAAGTAGTGATTGTCAAGTTGTACTGAATAAGGAGATACTACAATTCGTCGAAAAGACGGTTTTCCTGGGGATTACGCTTGATTCAAAATAACAGTGGGGTCCTCACTTAACATCACTTGCAGGGCGACTTAGTTCAGCCGCTTACGCTGTTTGGAAAATCCGCCAACTAACAGACGTGGATACCGCGAGACTGGTCTATTTTAGTTACTTTCATAGCATCATGTCTTACGGTATTTTGCTGTGGGGACGGGCTGCAGATATTGATTCTATCTTTATTCTGCAAAAGAGAGCTATCCGAGCCATCTACAACCTCCGCAGACGCGAGTCTCTAAGGGAACTGTTTAAAAAAATTAACATCATGACGGTACCTTGTCAGTATATAATATATGAAAACATTATGTACGTTCGGAAAAATCTACATCTTTTTAGTAAAATAAGTGACAGTGAAATAGGAACAAATTAGATCAACCACGTTTCAGATTGTCTAAAGTACATACTTCTTTTATGGGGTACTGTGTAAAATGTTATAATAAAATTCCACTCGATATTCTTCAACTAAATGAGAAGAAATTTAAAACATGCATTAAACGCACACTATGTAGACAAGCATAATATAAGTTGGATGATTATATCGTAGATAAAAATGCTTGGTTTAACGCTGGTCCTACTCCACAGGCACTTGGGCTCAGTAGTTAAAATGTCATAATTGGAAGTGTTGCTTCCCCCTTTTTACTATTTTTTTTTTCCTGACATTACGAACTTATTGTTTATTCTTATTTAACTTATCTGAAAATAATATTTTATTAATTGCTCAATTTCTTTGCAAACTAGTTTTGTATAATTTAGAAGCATTTTTTTTATTTTTGTAAATGTGAGTACCATGGAGCCGTTTAGTATGGTATGATGTATGTTGACTTGAAATAGCATGGCAGATGAGAGTATGTCATGCTCACGTCTCGGTGATGGTGGCACGTGTGTTGGTTGGATCATTCGGTTCCCTACAAAATGGTTGAGCTGGATGGTGCTGATCCACATGTCATGTTCGTGAACGGGCGCCGTCAGTTGAGACTGGTCACCTCTTATTTGCCAGAGCTTATTTTTAATCTTATATTTTGAATTGCTTTTGATTCTTTTTTTTGTTTTACATTGTTCTCACATATAGAAGCAACATGAATACTGTATCCAGGATTTTGTAATATCTATATCCATTTTTAAAAGAGTGTCTTTGGAGTTTCTTGTCCGTTCTTCTCCATAGAGATCTACGTTTTGGAATGGGAAACTAGCTTCAACTCTCTGACTAACTCACCGACTCTTTGACAATTCAAAAGTGCCTGTACATGGTTTAATTGAAATAAATGCTTTGAGTTTGAGTTTAAGTTATAGGTACTAACGAATTATACACATAAACCTTCCGAAATAAATTCTCCAAACGATGGTGAAAACCTCATCAAATTCTGTTGCGTGGTTTTGGGGAACAGCGCAGACAAACACGAAAACCGACTTTAATTTATAATATGTATAGATAGATATAGTTATAGAAGAAAATAACATAATTATGTAACATTACACTTGCCGGAAACATCCTGTATTTGCCGAAGGGTTAGGCAGAGGTGCACCTATATATCATACTGGGTGTTAGAAATGAAGTGGGTATTAAAAACTTGGAAATCGCAAAAAAATAAACAGCTGTTCCATACATTTTGTCGATTTAAGTGAAGTATGGAACAGCTGATTTTTTTTTCGCGATTTTAAGTTTGGTCCCATAGGAAAAGTATATTATAAATGACACCAAACCACTAGTTTCAAGGATAACGGTGTCTACCCTAACACCCAGTAGTACCTACACCCACATTTCGCCAGATGTTTACGTCCCATGAAAAAGGGAGCCTATTGCCATTAACCGGGCACAAATCCAGACTCCAGGCTGCTACTGAGCAATTCCTGATGGACTATCCCATCATCATCTGCCTAGCCTTTTCCCAATTATGTTGGGGTCGGCTTCCAGTCTAACCGGATGCAGCTGAATACCAGTATTTTACATGGAGCGACTGCCTATCTGACCTCAACAACCCAGTAACTGGGTAATACGATACCCCTTGGTAAGACTGGTTGTCAGACTTTCGGGCTTCTGACGAGTACCTACTGACGACCCGTAACGACTGTCAAAGATCCACAAATGACAGCCGGGACTAACGGCTTAACGTGCTTTCCGAGGCATGGAGGAGTCTCGGTATGTAAAGATGGTCACCCATCCACGGACCAACCCCGGCAAGCGTAGCTTAACCTGATGGATCGACCCGTGCGGCTGTTATTACTTAGCCACGAGCCTGATGGACTATGCAAATAACACTTTTTCCGACTCGGGAGTCGAACCCAGAACCCCATGTTCAGCAGTAGGTAGAGCTTGCGACCACTAGACCAACGAAGCAATCGATTTGATATCAAAAGAAATGAGTTTACTTCTTTTGTAGTAAAATACACAATACTGGGTGTTAGGGTAGACACCGTTATCCTTGAAACTAGTGGTTTGGTGTCATTTATAACATACTTTTTCTATGGGACCAACCTTGAAATCGCAAAAAAATATCAGCTGATCCATATATTTTGTCGATTTATGTGAACACAAATGTATGAAACAGCTGTTTTTTTTTGGTCCCATAAGAAAAGTATATTATAGATGACACCAAACCACTAGTTTCAAGGATAACGGTGTTTACCCTAACAGCCTGTACATACTATCATCACGCCTGTAGGGTTGGGGTGTCCTCGGGGTGTCCAGGGGTGTCCCCGAAGGGTTAGGCAGAGGTGTACCTACCTATAGTACACCTATTTCGCGAACAGGGGGCCTACCACCACCGCGCACCGCGTACAGCAGTATTATTTTAATATTACTGCAGTGTAAGAAAGAGATGAAGCTCTACAGGACGTATATCTCCATCTCTTTCCCCCACTGAAGTAAGATTAAAATATTACTGTTGTAAGCGGTGGTGGTAAGCCCCCTGGTCGGATTGGTGCCTGATTTATGGTAAGTAATAGGGTGATGCAGTTGGTGATAATTAGGGTTCCGTACCCAAAGGGTAAAACGGGACCCTATTACTAAGACTCCGCCGTCTGTCTGTCCGTCTGTCACCAGGCTGTATCTCATGAACCGTGATAGCTAGACAGTTGAAATTTTCACAGATAATGGTACGGCACCCTTCGTGCGCGGTTCCGACACGCACTTGGCCGGTTTTTTAGTTCAATCTCAGATTTGATGCCACCAACTGCAACAGACTGCTAGAAAAGCGAGCTTGTTTTGAACTTTTCTGTTGAAATCGTGTTTTTTTTTTTTTGGAATCGTCTCCTGAAACTCTTTATTTTGACACCCCACACGGTCATGGTACTGTTTTTTTTTCATGTGGGGCGGGTAATTAATATGGGCAAAATAATTTGGTGAGCCTGTGGTTTACCGTATGTATACTATTGCTTTATGGACGCATGTTTTTTTTTTCATTTAGAAGATGTACGGCATAAAATGTATAAGCAAACCCACAGACATTTGATAGTTTATTTAACATTACTTAATTAACGAGTCAGCACATTGACCTGTGGAAATGTTTAATAAGTAAAATGTTTCAGACTTTGTACTTGTAAATTCTAGTGTGTTTAGCTACCAATGAATAAAATGCTAAGTTTGTAGTTATACTTATTGTAGAATTGTGAATAATGCAATAAAAAGTAGGTACCTAGTGGATAATACAAGTGTTGTCCCTGACTTCGTTTGTTTTTAAACAATAAGAAACGGAATCCTTAGTTAAACGATTAAGACTAATCGTTTGATTTAGACAGTTCAACAACATTCATTTGAGCAGATTTGAAAAACTATCCTCGTATATCGCTTATCCGGATGTAGAATTTTACATGGAGCAACTGTCTTATCTGATCTCCACAACCCAGTTACTGGGACATAGGTCTCTACATTATTGTACGTACACCCACGTGTATCCGTACTGAGGGCCAGTTCTCCCATCAACAGGCCGATATATTCCGCCTTTATTCAGTCACATTTAAGTTATTACACTAATCGGGAACAAATTCAGCCAGACTCCGGGTGCGAATGGCCTCACGGAGAAACTCTACCTACATTAAACACTTGGCCTGACCCGGGAATCGAACTGGGCACGTCGTCGGTCGCTAAGTAGTCGCGCTTGCGACCACTACAAACGTAGCAGATATAATTTTTATAATTCATGTAGGTATACAAAATATTGTAAAACTCTTTTAAAAGAGTAACGGTGGAGTTTCTTGCCCATTCTTCTACATATGAAAACTACATTTTGGAAGGGGCAACTCAGTTCTATTTCTTTGTTTTTGACGTTCAAAAGTGCCTTTTATGTGCCTATTTGAAATAAATTATTTGACTTTGCAGCATGCAGGCTGCATGTTCTTGGAGTTGAGTTTGATACTCAGGTTAGATGATTATTTAGGTACCTATGTTTTGAGTGACTGGCAGATGCGATCTGCAATGAAATGACCTACAATTGAAATTCAAAGTGAAAATGAGATAAGGTTATGCCTCCATCCAGTGCAGTGCTTATATACCCTCGTTTTACTTATAATATCACTAGCTTTTGGCAGCGGCTTCGCCCGCGTATATGTCAGAAAATATCATGATTTTTTAATTATACATATAAAATAATTAGACGTCTTCAATAATGATCGTCATATTTCAGCCAATTTACACAAAACTTCAATGAATTATACACCTAAACCTTCCTAATGAATCACTCGGTAGTTTTAAAATTCATCGCGTTCAGACAGACAGACGCAGCTAGGGGGAAGACTTTTTTATATAATATGTACCTAAT
Source organism: Lithophane ornitopus (assembly GCA_948473465.1). Lineage (NCBI taxonomy): Eukaryota > Metazoa > Arthropoda > Insecta > Lepidoptera > Noctuidae > Lithophane > Lithophane ornitopus. The sequence continues at coordinate 1,853,974 of OX419630.1, read as the reverse complement.
GATTGTGTTTACTTATGTATAACTAGCTGCGTCCCGCGGTTTCACCCGCGTGATTGTCGATCCCGTGGGAATATCGGGATAAAAGTATCCTATGTCCTATTCCAGGTCATGGTCTACCCCTGAGCCAAATTTCATCCAAATCCGTTGAGCCGTTTTAACGTGAAGCGTAACAAACAAACTCACTTTCGCATTTATATTAAAAGGATGGCAGGATTTTTGTCTAAAACTCTACTGTTGTCTCTACTCGTAGTTTTAGTCTGTGAGTAAATATCATTAGGTAGGTACTGCACCAAATTGTTATTCGTATCTAAGTACGTAATCTACGTAAATAAAACGCCCGCAATGTAAATGATTTAATAATCGCTTATCATAATGTTAGCATTTCATTTCGTTTAAATACCATCCACTGCACGGAATAGATTTTTTCTATACCTACCTTCCGTGGTCTACTGCTACGCAGGATATGCACAGAGGATTGCCACATTAGTCCCGACTATATGGCAAAGCATGCATATTGCCTATAGGTACCCTACCTAGGTACACAACATAATTTATAGGTAAGTCAATATCCGTGTAGGTAAGTCAGTCATATTTTCCAAACACTTAAGTAGGTAGGTACCTGCCTCCCTACCACAGGTTTTTGGTACTATTGACAATGATCAGACTTCATTAACCCATCACTAATAAGCGGAAAGATGAAATCGCAAAAACCTACACACAGGCAAGGTCGATCATGGAATACGGACAGTTCACTCACAGTTCAAACCCGGAGAACTCGTGCGATGGCTAAAACGTTCATCATATTATTCGCACTGGTCAACGGCATAAACGTACGAATGGCGGACCATTTAATCTCGAGTTCTATAGCGAAAACAACGGAGAACATAGCCGAAAGGCTTATCAAGCACCCTATAGTAACTTCTACGACGTATGTGACGTCTAATACTTTCGCAGCAGCTGTTAACCTAATAACCAAGTTGCCCTTTACAATTTCCAGGGCTATAGGACCCGTCCAACTTACATCTCAAGTCAGTAAAACAAACACAATAGATGCAGTCGATAAGTTCATTGCTGCTTTCAATGCAGGCAAGCGAAATGAAGATGCAAGAATGAGTATCGATGACATCCTTGTGAAGTACGGATATACAGTTGAAAAACATGAGGTCGTAACAGAAGATGGTTATGTATTGACAATGTTCAGGATCCCTAGCACCGGGCCAGCAGTGTTCCTCATGCACGGATTACTTGGTAGTGCGGACGACTACATTATTGCGGGCCCCGGGAGCGGCCTAGCTTACCTACTAGCGGGTCAGGGCTACGACGTCTGGATGGCCAATGCCCGAGGCTGTAAGCATTCCCGCCGCCACGTCAACTTGAAACCGTCTGATGCAGAGTTCTGGGACTTCTCGTGGCATGAAATTGGCATATACGACCTCCCAGCTATGATCGATTTTGTGCTAAGAAAAAGAAACATGAAATCTCTTAAATACATCGGCCATTCTCAAGGTACTACAGCTTTCTTTGTGATGGCCTCTGAAAAACCTGAATATAATGCAAAGATATCTGTGATGGTTGCATTGTCCCCTGTTGCTTTTATGTCTAAAGTCAAGTCCCCTTTAGTGAGGCTGCTATCTCCTGGAACATCAATTTTGCACGGAGTTTCAAAGAATCTGGGACTGTATGAGTTTTTACCGGATAATCACGTTATTAGCGCGCTGAAACTGTTAACGTGTGGAACAGGACCTATAGTGACAATTCTATGCAGCAATGTTTTATTTATTTTCGCTGGTTTTGATTTTGGTCAGCTCAATGTTACGAATTTGCCCATGATATATGGGCATATGCCGTCTGGCGCGTCGATTAAGCAATTTGCTCATTACGGCCAAGGACTGATAACTGAGGATTTTAGAAAATTCGACTATGGTAGTGAAGAGAATATGAAAAGATACGGGGTTAAGGTGGCTCCGAGTTATGCGTTAGATAAGATAACGGCGCCGGTTTGTTTGTTCTACAGCGAGGCAGACTGGCTCGCGCACCCCAGCGACGTGGATCATCTCCGCAAGAGTCTCCGCAATGTGGTAGACATGCACAAGATTCCGTACGAACAGTTCAATCACGTGGATTTTATATTAGCTAAAGATGTGAAAACGTTGGTTTATAAAAGGCTGATGAAAGTGCTTTTGTCATTCTAATATAAATACTAAACCGACTTTAGTTGTGGAATAAAATAACTTATGTAACAAAGTTAATTGTATTGGACTCAAAGCTCATACATAGGTACTATGCAAGTGTGCATCAACCAGTGGCATACCTAAACATTTTTTTAAACGTAGGGAGTAAGATAATAACTTATTAGGTAAAGAAACTGTTAGAGTAGTGCAAGTGGCCTAGTGGTAAAGGCCACGAGTTACGATTTGTAGGATTTTTCATCACCACTGTTCTCAAAACGGTGAAGGAAAACATCGTGAGGAAACCGGCATGTCGTAGAACCAAAAATTCGAAGATATGTGACATCTACTAACCCGCACTGGGCCCGCGTGGTGGATTACGGCCCACTCCCTCTCACAGAGAGTAGGCCTGTGTCTAGCACTGGGAAAATTATAGGCTGATTTTGTATGTTATGTAGGTAAAAACAACTTTTATGTAAGTAATATATTCAAAACTCGTTTCGAAATAATTACATCTGCTAATCCTACCTATACCATCATAGTAAACAGTCGTGAAAATACTCGTTACGCAAATTTTATTGACGATCGTAGCGAAAATATCGACAGGAAATTAAATAAGTGATTTGCAAAAACGAAGACGAGGAACGCTTCGCAAACAGTTTTGCTCGTCACTGCCATTTTGTTGGACTAAGCATGACTGAATGACCCAGAAAAGATGTTTTGTTAGGGTTCCGTACCCGAAAGGTGAAAAACAGAATGCTATTACTAAACCTCCGCTGTCCGTCCGTTCATCCGTCTGTCTGTCAGCGGGCTGTACCTACCTACCTACCTTATGAACTTTAGGTAGACAGTTGAAATTTTCACATTTTTATGTCTCTACATAATTATAATAGCAAAAAATAAACATTCAATAAAGTTAATAATTAAATGATGACGGTTAAGAGAATCGTGTTTTTTTTTCGGCGTTATTTCCTACGGTACGGAACCCTTCGTGTGCGAGTCCGAATCGCACTTCGCCGTTTTTTTTTAAGTAACAAAACTCGCTTCATTTTTGAAATCTACATGAATATTTATAGAATTGTGCAATTTTTGGTGGATGAATGGAAAATTTAACTAAGTAGTTACGAGAATTAATTTTTCAATAAGGATAATAGTAAGGGAATGCGATCTCGCGTGCTGTGTCTAGATCTCGCCCGGCAATTAGGAAGGCGACATCTCGTTTTCGAGATACCTACTACTTTTGAAATAATGCGTTTTTTTTAAATAAAAAATTGAAACTGTACAGGGTACATTTTTCAAACAAAACAACTTATCGAATCTCGAAACCTCAGACCAACATGTTGGTGTGAGGTACACGGTAACGACAAAGGAGTATGGGAGAAAAAGACATGTTGTGCCAACCCCAAATAAATTGGGATATGAGCAGGAGAATGATGTTGACGAGGATCATAGTCTGACCAGTATTATATACTTAGTGCTCTGTGAATCTAACCAACGAAAGCTGACCACGAATTATCTGTTGAATATTTTATTTCACTTCTAAATTCAATATAACATGTCTAAATCTAAATATTATATAAATATGAAATATGTAAGTATCGCGTATTATGTCTTGAATAATAAATAGTATCGACTCCGTGGGTTGACAGCTCTTGATTTTTATTTATTGCCGCCTTTTTTCTTGGACAGCTTTCGTTGGTCAGACTCTAGTTTACCTATGAGTAGGTACCTAAAAATTATTCGTGTGTTATCAGTTAAAACGGTTAAATTCAATGATAAAAGATTGAGTCTGTATTTCTTTACTTTTATCAACTGCAAATCAGGCTGAATGTCGTTTCAGGCCGGAAAAAAAAACATAAATACCATGTTGTTCTCCTGTAGTCGTTTTTGGGTTTATGAATGAAATTATGATTTGTATGAATGTTGGCCCTAGAGTGCGTTTTATCAAATAGTTCCCGTGCCGTTATGTTGGCTCCATTGTTGTAGGACCAATACCTACTACACTACTACATAAAAATGTACTCTGTGTACGCTACGCCGCTACCTACTAGGTCCATTTTTTAAATTTAACCGTGGAGCTAACATTACGGCAAAGGCACTGTAAGATGAAACGCACTCTACCTAGCCTCTGTAGTGGCGCCATCGCTAGAGAAAAACGCATGAAAATTGATACGTGTAGCGCCATCTGTTGGAGTTGTTTCGAAATAAGTAAAAGCTGTTTACCGCCGTAATTTTCTGATAACTAGCTCCGTACAACCAACGGTAGAGTGCGTTTCATCAAATAATTCCTATACCGTAAAGTTGGCTTCAATGTTGTAGGACCAATACGACTACGCCGCTACGGAGCTACCAAAAAGGCCAATTATTTTAACATTACTACCGAGGAACTACTTGATGAAACGCACTTAGAGCCTAGTTTCAGGTTTAGGTATTTGATAAATGTCTTTGGTACACCACAATGTTCAGTTCTTACAATAGAATTTATACAATAATGAAACGAAATCTTCAACAAATCGAAATACTTATTTATTTCTTAAATCATGTTTTTTTTTTCAGAATTATTATTTTTCATAGTACAATAATCTGTGAGGAAAGATATTTTGCATAGCATAACAGCAAAATAAGCCTATATGTAATGTTCCCACTACTAGGACCCTGGTTCCCTCTCTGGGAAAGAGAGAGTGGACCGTAATCCGCCATTATATTGCATGTTTTGATTGATTCTTCATTCATATTTCTATGAAAAAATCAGTTTAAACTTACATAATATACTATGTCAATGAGAATCTAAAGTTTAAACCTTTTTCCTAAAGTTCAGATCAGAGACCGCGTACTGGGGGGCAGAGGTCCTTAAAATCAAACGGGGGGGGGGGGGGGGGGGGTGTATTCCATCACCCACCAACTACAATCGACCCAAAAACTTTTCCAATGGATCTTGGTTTAGACGTCTAGTCCAAATGGAACTTATTCCATATTTCATTGCCATTTTCCTTGATATGTATTGGAACCCTTCAATATTCCACAAATATTTCTGTATTGTGGGAACATGTATGTTATTACTATTTAATAATTCCATACATCTAAAAACTTTTTTTGCTTCTGTCCACTTCTTGTGATGTGGGCAACGTGGTGACGGTATTAAAGGACCTAATAGTGGTTTCCAATCAAGTTCTCTCCTCCCTGGGCTACCATTCATGGTATCAAAAAGATTGTCAATTAACAGTATCAAATGAGCGAAATCCTTGCATTCAGGAGGCAGACTTCCATGTACTGAAATAATAATGTAATATTAATATTGTAAAATTCTATCGAAGAATATAAAGTTCTATGAAGTTTAATAACAGAAATCCATACTTGAGTTGAAGTTCATACATGATGCAGCTGTACGGCTGAATACTTGGCTAGCAAATACGACTTTCACTTTGTTAATCTTCCCGGGCACCACGTGTTGGTCAGTTAATCTGTAGAGCAGTCTGTATTCTTCAGGGCAGTCAAGGTTCACAGCATATAGCATTTGGATATGCTCCCACTTGGCTATGCATATTTTTCCCTCTTTGTTCTCATATTGGAGTGGCGTATTCAGTAAACCGTTTCTCAAGTCTTTTAATAAATTTGGAGGGTCATATAGAGGTATAATTTCTAACTTTCCAACATAAAATGTGTTTAATTTATGTTCTTCTCCAGATTTTAACTTTTCCTTTCTGGTGTCCTCAATTAGGCTCTCAATAGCTTCTTGATTATTAGTTCCTTGTTTGCACATGGTTGCTACAACTACAAATCCAGCCCGTCTAACTTCATTAATTATATTCTGTAGATGTTTTTTGAGTTCAACAGCTGGAGTTGGTTCTGAGGAATATGCGTAAACAATTGGTTGCGTGTAATTCTTAAAAAGTCCTTTCAACATAAATACAACAACATGGCTGGCAAACTTCAGAGAACTTCCTTCTTCTTTAAGGGCATATATTTTGCCATCTAACACACTGTAATGCACGGTTGGCTGCAAAGCAACTTCGTCAAATAGGAGCACACACAGCCTGGTTTTAGCGAACATCGTTTTCGCCTTATTTCTCAAGTTTTTTAACATCTTTTTGTTTATGCCGGGTGTAATGACAATTTTTTGGATAAACTTATCCAAAGTTTTAGATTCTGGTAGTAGAAATATTTTAGTTAAAAACTGGTATGCTTTTGGGCTTTGTGTGTACATTGATAAAGATATAATATTTTCATTAAAGGTAAATCTACGAGTCCTTTTACTTCTTTTCTGTTTCCTGGGTTGTAATAGGTTTAGTACTTTTCCAGCACTGGTCATGTTTTCGACAAAATCCATAAATGCTTTATTTGTCATAATATTTTGAGCCACTTTCAAAGTTTTGAGATGTTTCCTTCCTCTGTTCTTGCATCTGCTCAATTTCAACTGCATATTTCTGAGCTTTTTATATAACTTTACCTCCTGTGATGTCATCAACGTTTCTTCAGATTGTGATGCATTCGCTGTAAAAAGAAAACATTTAAGTTTTGGCAGGGACAGAGTTATAGACTACTTGTCCAAATATCTCTTGGATACTTGGTGAATAATGTTATATTAAGTACCTGAAATACTAGGTACAACTTTCTCTGATTATCATCATCAGCCTATAGCAGTCCACTGCTGGACATAGGCCTCTCCAATTGCACGCCATTCAGCTTGATTCTCGGTAGGTCTCATCCAGCTGCTACTAGCCACCCTACGAAGATCCTCGCTCCATCTAGCCTGAGGGCGTCCTACCTTACGTTTGCCGATTCGCGGTCTCCACTCAAGAACACATCTACCCCAACGGTCATCGGTTCTACGGCTAATATGGCCGGCCCATTGCCACTTCAGCTTGCTAATTCTGTGAGCTATGTCAATAACTTTGGTTCTCTGCCGGATTACCTCATTCCGGATTCTGTCACTCAGAGATACTCCACGCATAGCTCTGAGCCTATAAACCTGAGACCGCAGAGTTTCCCGAGGTAAACGTATTCACGAACAACTTTGAGAGTACCGCCATTGACAGCAATCGGTCCCGGACTAACGTGGTCGTTGAACATAACTTGAGTTTTGTCGAAGTTCATCCGGAGACCAATGCGTACAGAAGAATCAACTAGGCCGACCAGCATCTGTTGCAAGTCATGCAGCGCTCTCAGCCATTATGACGATGTCATCTGCAAATCTCAAGTGTGAGATGTACTCGCCGTTGATGTTAATGCCGCGTCCTTCCCAGTTCCCGTCTTAAACACATCCTCGAATGCGTTAGAGAACAATTTCGGGGAAATTACGTCCCCTTGCCTCACACCTCGACGCAGGGGGATATGTTCAGTTTGCAACTTTCTCTAATCATTTCATTCATCAGCTAGTATTTATAAAAATGAATCCCGTTTCCCTTGGTCACAATATAATTCTTCTTTGTTGTGTTTGTTATTCTCAGGAATAGGTTTTTAGGATAGGTAGGTGTAGGTAGGTAACTCCGTATGTAGGTAGGTAGGTATGTCGGTAGGTAGGTATGTCGGTAGGTAGGTATGTCGGTAGGTAGGGTAGATAGGCAGGTAGGTAGGTAGGTAGGTGCGCCGTAGTTAAGTACTTAGTGCTATCCGTGTGAAGCCGGGGCGGGCAGCTAATTTCATTTATTGATTTATGACAACTTAGTTTTTTTTTTTTACAAGAAAACAGATTTGATTGTGGTTGCCAAAAAATAATGAGAAAACCAAAGAAATTACATGGTGTCAGTTACTGTCTGTGCGTTTGCGCTGGCGAAACAGGAAGCACTGTACTATAAGGATTTGTAAAGTACAGTGGAGCTGTATCTAACTTTTTTCCCACAGCTATTTGAGACTTTGTTGCCAAATATTATTGTCATGATAAAATCATTCCAAGTCGGGTAAGTATGTAAAAGAAATATGCAATTTAAAAAAATCGATGAAAATAATACCTACCTCCACTTTCAATGCATTTTTGAACACAGCATATTTCTTTGGACATGATTAGGTACAAACTACAAACAAGCAAGGTTTCAAATGATTTCAAAACAAATCGCTCTGGCACTACCAACCAAACTTGTGTTAATATGTTATTTCATAAAACTCTTTGTTTGTTGTTTTAACAAGCCTCAAAACGATTCATACAATTTCAATTTTTCAAACAAAACATTTTCTTTGTCTGTCAAAGGTCTGTCAGTTCCAACCATAGACTAAACATTTATTTCTAAAGTTGCCATTTTAAGAAATACTTACTAGGTACTGAAGTGCCGTGCTCGACCGATGCGAAGAACTCCTAGAAAGCGGCTAGCCCGGATACAGATATGCCCGTGAACCCAACTTCCCATAGACGCTCATTCCGCTGGATGAGCCGCTCAGCAGGTTGGTACGGAATAATCTTACGTTCACCAATACTGCTGAGCGTGCCCGCCTGCTGGCTGTTGGTGAGTGGTAGCGCTACCGTCACCTAACATAAGCACTATGCTGGGTGACATGACACCACCTTCTGGCTCGCTACCTGTCTGCGTCTGGGCGCTGCGTGGCTCCGCACCGCTGACCGAGGCAGTCGATACCTTCGCCAATGCGGTGAAGGTATCATAGTATCATACTCTATAGTGCAGTAAGAGCGCAGGCGGAAAGCACGGCACGCCAGCATCAATGACATCATCCGTAGTGCCCTTGTCACCGCTGGGATGCCAGCCGTTTCAGAACCCAATGGCTTGGCACGCCACGATTAGACCAGACGGAATGACCATAATGCCTTGGAAGGTAGGTAGGCCTTTGGGATGCATGATGCAACGCGTGCCGACACCCTTGCGCCATCCCAACTGATCTACCTAGCGCGGCGGGCTGTGCTGGGGCTGCTGCTGCAGCTCTGGAAAACCTCAAACGGCGCAATTACTCCAATCTCATTGGGACTTATATGTTCGAGCCGTTTGGGGTTGAAACACTGGGGCCATGGGGTCCAAGTGCTCACTTAGTCTATCAAGACATCGCCAAACGGTTGGTCGACGCTTCACGTGACCAGAGTGCTGGCCTATTTTTCGGCCAAAGAATCAGCATTGCCATACGTGGCAATGCTGCCAGCCTTTTGGGCACTTTTCCTGCTGACAGCGAGGAGTTGAGAAGCTGATGGAGAAGTTGCCGGCAATCGACCCGCACGGCTGATATTACTTAGCCACGAGCTCTTCAACACTTTTCGGAGATGTTTTGGTAAAAAAACTTTTTTGGGAAGTCGGTTGTTTTTTTTTTTGAAAAAGTTTTTATTTTTCACTTTTTAGTTCAGTTGTGGTACCTACCCTACACAAATTCGAAAACCACTACCAGCTATGTAAATAACAGTGACGGAGGCAAATAATTATCGTCTAGATAAACTAAGTGGGAAAAATACGTAATTATTGAAGCCAACTCAAAAACTACGCAAGAAAAGTTAATAAAATTTATATGGGACCTCTGAAGCATCTACCAAACAAAAAAAGAATCATCAAAATTGATTCATAATTGGCGTAGTAATCGCGTAATATACAAACAAAAAAAACATACGACGAATTGAGAACCTCTTCCTTTTTGAAGAACTCGGTTAAAATTAGACTGCTTCAGCTTTACATTATATTAGTATAGATATAAAGGCTTACATACCTACTAAATGCAAAGGGTGTTTATGTTACATTCAAAAAGAACAAAGTCAGTAAGAACACTTAATTTATTTACATCTTAACATTAGATGGAATATAATTATTACATTGCTGAAATGTTGAATCCTACCTGAAACAAAAAATATGGCTTATTATTCCACTCCACAATTTCCGCATCATTATGTAAAAGCGATTTTGTTATTTTCTGCATTTGCAGATGGCAGATGTTGATTACTCTAAGACTTGTTAGTCTATTATTCCATAAAAAGTCGTACTCTTGCCCAGGGGCTACAATGAGTCACCTAGACGGTTGGTTACTGGGAGGCTGTGATGATGTGATTAAAAATCCCTCCCCACATACTTCAACTAAATGAGACGAAATTCAAAACTTGTATAAAACGCACACTATGTAGGCAGACATATTATAAGTTGGAGGATAACATCTCTGATAAAAATGCTTGGCTTAATGCTGCTCCTGATCCACAACCACAACTAACTAATTAACATTCGAAAATGCTGTTGGAGCTGCTGAAGATTATAAGACTATCTTTGCATTGTATAAACTCAATCTCTCCTTTGTATTATATAATTGCACAGGTGTGAGTACTATGTACTATAGAGCTACCATGTACCAGGTATTTTGTCTTTCATTGACTTGAATGTGCCCTGGCGGCTGGGAATATCATGCTCACTCAAATGTCTCGCTGATGGTGGCGTATGTGTTGGATCATTTAGGTCCCTTCAAAATGGTTGAGCTGAATGGTGCTGATCCATGCGTCATGTTCGGGAACGGTCAGTTGTGACTGGCCATTTCTTAGCTGCCATGGCTTACTTTAATTTTTGAATTGTTCTTATTTTATAATTGCGGACGCTTTTAACGTGCTTTCTACATTGTTCTCGCATGTATAATTTCAACATGAATGATGTAACCATTATATTGTAACTATATTATGATTTAAAAGAGTGTCCATGGAGTTTCTTGCCCATTCTTCTCCATAGGTACCTACTACGCTTTGGAATGGGCAACTAGCTTCATATTTCTGACAGACCGACTCCTTGACAATTCAAAAGTGCCTGTAAATGGTTTAATTGAAATAAATGCTTTGAGTTTGAGTTTGTCAAATCCCATGGCCCCGTTGGCCAAAATGATTGGGTAACAATCATTAACCAACTTCTAGAATAACTTAACATCACACCTGCACAAGCAAGGGTAGGGCAGAGGTGTATACTAACACCTACATTTTGCTAGTTATGTAACAGGGGGCCAGGCTATTGCTATCACCAGGTACAAATCCAGACTCCAGGCTGCTACTGGGAGCGGGAAAGTCCGTGTAACAAACGGATGAACGACAATCCCACCAGGACACAAACAGTCCGAAAGGGATTCCATGGCCTCTGGCAACTTACAGGCAACTAAAGGAACACGGGTGGGTTTTAGCCAGTAGCATGACACGCCCTCCCGCTCCGCGCAGAGAGGGAGAAGTTATTTGATAATTTCCCAAACAAAAAAAAAAAAAATTTCTGCACCTGGGAAAATTGGTAATGGAAAACCCCAATATCACTGCCCTGGCATCGAACGTAGGGCCTCACGCTCAGCAGTCGTGCTTGGGACTACTAGACCAAAAAGACATGTGGCTTCAAATGAGTGCAGAAGATTGTAGAACACATTTACGTAAAAATAAGATTATTTTCTTTCTTCTTTTTCTACTTATATACCTTCTTCATTTTGTGCTGTTGGCGTTGATGTAGTGATAAAGAATTACTAGTAAGAATATAGAAACTCCCAGGATGTTGGAGAACACTGCCAGTTGGATGTCCGTGATCATGATGACTGGATATAACTGGAAAATAAAGGAACGGATATAAATAAAATGATGATGTAGATTATATTATTCATCCATAGTAATACTAATATTATAAATTTGCAAGTCGCTCTGTCTGTATGTTACCTTTTCATGCCAAAACTCTGAAAGGATTTTGATACAATTTGGCAAGGAGATAGATGGCTTCCTGGGGAAGGACATAGGCTACTTTTTATCTCAAAAATAACCGTAAGGGGGGGGGGGGGGGGGAACAACCATTTCTTAGTGACTCTTTTCGAGAGATTTAAGGGATTGGGATTAAAGTTATAGCCCATATCTTGAGGAAGCGACTACTTGGCTTGGAATGGAGATTTTGAGTTTACCAGTGTACTCGAAAGATGACGTTGTGCAAATGACGCAATTTACTGATTTGCTGTGTCTAGATAAACCATGACATGGGTTATTATGGGACATGTAATACTTTTTATCCTGGTAGTAGTTTATTGGTAGATACAGACTTCTCTAGTTTGGCTACTGATTGTGATAATAATATGCTGGGGTTCACTATACCTTCTATAAAGTAAGCTTGCATATTACAGATGATATAATTATAAAGAAGTAAGTACCTATGTAAGTACTCATAACTTGGCACTGAAAGACGACCCACTGACCATGATTTGATATGCATATTGTCGGAGTGGTTGGAAGAACATGGTGAAGATAATTCTGGGATGCTTCCACATTTTGTACAAAGGTCTGTGCATCGTAGGTTCGTGGTACCAAAGAAAACCAATAAACAACTTATATAGTTCTAGGGTCAGAAATAGCTATTACGGATGAAAATAAATGCAACTAGCTTGAAATAAATTCAATGTATGATTTTCTAACGGGTACGGTTATCATCATTCCACCCACAACCTGCACATTGGGCTTGGGCAGGTTGTATTAATTGTACCAAATTCTGTATATTTCGACTATGTATAAGATTACAAAATATTCATAGCGAATGCAAAAATACACCAAATACTTACAATTATGCAGGAAATTAATTAAATAACAATTGCGTTAAAACCCGGCCACCGCAATAAAAACAAGTACACGTCAGATGACAGTTATCACCAGCACAGATAACTATATATAGTCGGAGAATCACCAATAGGGTATCACAGATAATAACACAGGGTAATAAACCACAGTTATAAATAAACTAGCGATGGGCGTTGATTCAACGAACTAGTTGAATCAACCGTTGATCTCCTGTCAGCGCATTAACGTTAACTGTTTATGAATGAACTAGTTGAATTCGTCAACGACGTTGACTCGTTTAATTCAACTAAATTATTCAACGACGTTGACTAGTTCGATTCAACTAAATTCGTCAACGACGTTCACTCGTTTAATTCAGCTAAATTCGAGAATGCAAACGACAGTTATCGCAACGAACTGAGGAAATTAAAAAACTTCCGTTGAAAATGACATCGTACATTGCGAGCGACGCGACGGTCATGTCATAGAATTTGAACTTTAAGTAACGCATGAAAGAGTTGATTTCTAAAAAAGTATGACGATATTGGTGGACTGACTGGCGCGCGCCGCTCGTGCCGCCTGAGAGAAACCGGTTCATAGATACTGGTTTCATGGTTTGTTTGTTTACGTTTAGAAACGAAGTTCGCTTTCTTTAATTTTTATTTCACTCAGTTTGTGACAAGTTTTTTTTTTATATTTGCATTTATAATGTCAGGACGTACTAAGAGTAACAGTGAATTGTGGCTTCATTTTGAAAAAGATGATTCTAGCGGGAAAGCTGTCTGTAACGTGTGCCAGGAGAAAATATCATACAAATCGATCACGGCATATTTAAAAAGCCACTTAAAACGGAAACCGTTAAATTAATTAACTTTGTAAGTTAACATTAACGATTAACTTTTTAAGTTGACATTAACAATAAACTTTGTAAGTTGACATAAATACTATACGATTAACTTTGTAAGTTGACATACTGCACGCTAACTCGTTGACGAATTGAACTAGTAGACGAACGTAAATCAACGTTGACGTTTCGTTAACGGAAAAACCGTCAACGTCCCTTCGTTAAAATAAACTACTAAACTAGTAATAAACTAGGGCCTGTTCACACTTTCACAGTCGAGAGTACCAACATTGGTAGATTATAAAATCTCTTTCATTTGGCATTCGAGTTACATTATTAGAGATAAATCAAATGCCCTTTTTACTCGTAAAACGGTTACAACTACAACATCAAATTCAGTGCAATACTGCATAAATATCGATAGGGTTTTATATTATTTATAATCTGTGGTGATGTGGTCAGTATGTGTGTCAAAATTTTACGTTTTCAATTTGTTTTCGGCGACTTTGTTTACGATGATAATCTAATAAATAAATTCATTAAAGGTTTATAGTGGGGAAAGTACTCGTAAGTAGTAACCGGGCCCCTTACTGTAAGCATAACAATGTATTTCTCCTCAATAAGTTCCCGGTTACTCCTATACGATACTAACAGTTGGGATTTGAAAAAAAGTTACTGGTGTTATGAAGGTATACTGCGGGATATATCATGGAGTGATGATAGCAAATATCTATTGCAGGTATGTATATAAATTTCACATGGTAATAATTAGTTTTAAGTACCTACTGAATTAGAAATACTTGCCCAAAGAGAGCTGTTGGGTAACCCTGCCAGATTATACTGGGCATGTTTCTATAGGTCAATGATAATCTTTGGGTGTGCCAAGTATTACATTGTCTGAGGGCATACAATGGCTGTTAATGACAGCTAATAGATTATGATTGTGCAACCAGTGTTCAATTACTTAATACTTATTTATTTTCTTAGAATTCAGTTTCTTTTCTTGTTTTGTTATAACCACGTAATTTCAAAGAAAATGCGTGATCTTGCTCCTGCTTTAACCAAACGAATATTTCTTATGAATGCAACCCATTTTCTTTCAGGTCAATGCTAAAGGTGTAGTGGAAATACTAAGCCCGGCTGACCATGACATCAGAACCCTACAGCATATACCATTGAAAGACACCTGGTCGGCTTGCTTCCATAGAGAGGGCCACCGTAACATTGCTATTGGCACTAGAAGTGGCAATGTAATGATATGGGACACTAAGAACAAAAACATCATTAAAACATTCCCTACTCCCTCACAACAGTCCTGTGTGAAATATATCAGTTATAATGCCAAAAACACAAGTCTTGCTGCATCTATGCAAAATGGGGATACTGTTATTTACGGTCTTGTATCAAACATTCCTGTGCTAACTGTGAAGCTTACCTGCTCTAAAAGTATCTCTGCAATGAAGTTTCATCATGAGAGTCGATCTTTGCTTGGTCTAGCTACTGATGAAGGCCATATTGTGATTCGTGATATCACTACCAACAAAGACAAAGCCTTCTTTGAAAATGTCCATGCATCACCCATCAGTGATATTGCATACTCTCTTATAAATAGAGATGTGTTGCTTTCTAGTGGTTATGATAGAATCATGAATGTGTATGATGTAAGATTACAGAATGTTGTTTCAACTATAAGAACCTCATACACTTTGACCTCCTTAGCAATTAATCCTGAAAACCAAGTTGCCTTGGGCACTAAAAATGGTCCGGTGTTATTGTATGATCTCAGAGATCTTACAACTCCTTCTAAAGTATTAAAAGGACATGAAGAAGAGGTCCATAAGGTATCATTTCAACCAATCAGAAGAAAGACGGTATCAGCTGATATTAGTCTTCGTGAAGACACAGAGTTCATTCAGTCACCACTAAAAATGTCTTCTCCGATGCGTTCTAGAACATCAGATATGTTCTTTGTGTCGGATTCACCACCAAAAAATTATTTGGATGTTTCATGTCAAGGAGCTGATGCAAAAGCAGACTCGTTCCTCGTTATGATGGGTCTTGACAAATCAAATGAATATGAGGAAGAAAAGAACAAATCCGCAGACTTTGAAAGAAAGAGTGACAGACACGATTTGAGGTACCGTCAATTGGATGCTGAAAAAAACATAAGCAAAGTATCAACTCCTATAAATAACCGGACTACAGAAAACTTAGGTTTTCCTTCACCTGTGATAACAAATGGTGGTCTGGATGATATCCGAGGCTCTAATGTGAATCTGTCACATCAGAAGCCACCAACCCCAGCTGTGGCTGTGGAACCTAAGGCTATTGAAGAACTAAAAGATTTTGTGAAGTTGGCTCTTAAGGATGTGTCTGATGATAACAGGAACTATTTTCTTCATATTATGATGGCCCTAACCAAGCAGAAGTTGTATTTAGAGAAACAATTGTCTGGCATGAGTGAGCAAATACAGAATATGGCTCATATTCAAAATGCTTTAGTTGAATCAAATAGAAAACTTGCATTTGAAGTTGATCAACTGAAGGCTAGAAATAATTATTTATAACTTGGCAATGAATCTTCAAAATTCAAGACATTAAAATCTTTTACTAATTCAAGTGTTGCTGGCAAAATTGTGTTTCATGATTTTTAAATGGAAATTGATAGTTTGGAGTCATCGTAATGTCACAAATATTATAACATTCCAAAAAAATTGTTGTTTTTCACAACACTGAATAACTCTGCACTGGTATGAGATAAATTATATTATGATCAATTTTATAATATACCTACTAATAACTAATAATGCTCTCTAGATCCTAAAAGGATATTCTGTTAGCAAAAATGTGTCGAGTATCAAATATTTCAGTATCAGTACAAAACAAATTATTATGTATGAAAATTATTGATAAAAATGAAATTTACTTCTTTTGTTGTTGTGAACTTGTGACTGATAAAAAGGGGATTAAGTAACTCAAAATTCCTAAAAAATACTTACAGTGCCAAATAATAATAATAATTATTAATAATGAATTTAGTTGGCATGAAGTTTTTGTAAACTAGTTTAACTGTGCCATTAGAGAAATTGCTACGTTCTGCAATTTACCAGTTTTTCTTGTGATATTATGATAGTGGGGTATTTAGTGTCGTCAACCTTGCAAATCTTCAACAGAGGAAGCCGCTTAGCACAGGCATACCTAGTAGTCATCTGAGCTGATTTAGCCCTATACCCATATATTTTAGATAAACGGCTATTTATACCATTTTTTTTTATAAAGCATAATCTCGTAATTTAATTGTAAGCAAAGATTTTGTACGAATTTTCATTTTTTATTTTTCTATTTTTGCGCCTAACTCTCTTTTTTTCTATGAACGAGTGAAAATGTTGTTCCAGAAATGAATTCCTCGTCCTCGAATTATACGAAAACGATACCAAACACGACCTATTCGCGAAACTTTTGCAGATATCGACGTAAGAGTGCAACGCGGTAGATGGGTTTTTCCCCACCCTCCCCCACCTACCTGCAGGGTGGTGCCACGTGGGTACAGGGCTAAATCAACTCAGATGACCACTAGGTACGCCTGTGCCAAGCGGCTTCCTTTGTTGAAGATTTGCAAGGTTCTAGAACAAATCATGTCACTAAATACCCGACTATGACATCCATAGCAAGACCAGTTGCCGCCTGCACATAATGAACATATTGGCGCATCAAATGCGGCGGGGGTGCGCGAGGCCGAATTTAGGTAGGTACATAATCAATTTAGCGTTTCGTATGTCGTCTTTCTGGGTCCAATGGGACCTACTACCGAGTCGGCGGAGGTTCGTGTGTTCGGGTCCAACATAATTGAAGTGACGTGATTTACTCAAATACAAATCATTGATGATTTTATCATTGTTCCAGTCATCGATATTTTTTTGTTATTGTCATGCAGTCATTGATACAGAAAAATTATCACTCAGCCCATCTCTAGTCCAATCGGGGGCGCCTCCGTTCCGAACTATACCTACGGTTATCTTGGTCTGTGCCTAAATTCTCCTTTATTTTATGCCACAAGGTACTTAGGTGCGGCGGCGACGCCGACACGAGAACATGTATCTTTCATAAACTTATCTATGTGTAGTTATATTCTTTTAAAAATTAATATCGAGCACGTAAGATGATGATCTAAATGATAGCGTGTTCTAATTAATAGAGCATGATTCGCTACACTACATACTAGCGGTGCTTTTATGCGCAGAGCCGTGAAAATTGATTAACGTGACCAAATCACTCACAAGACTGGTTCGATTGATTGTATATGCCTACACATATATTTATTAGTAGGTAACTACCTACTCTCATTGCATCCACTTTAAATAGGTACCTACTTATAAACAACATCACGCCTGTATGATGGGCCTAATTGTAAAAGTACTCTGTGATGATGGGCATTCTAATTGCGTAATATCAGAATTTCAGGTTCGAAACAAATGTCTAATCCATTGCTTCAAAAGTTCGTAAGTTACATTGTTGAGCAGATTTTTTTTCGAACTTATGAAGCAATGGACTAGACTAGATTATTTGTTTCAAACCGATTCCAATTCTGACAGATCGTGAATTACCTACGCAATTAGGGTGCAGATGTTCCTGACTCCGATTCTACTACTATGCTACTTGCTACGTAGCGTTAGTCTGTGCTGTGTTTGTTACTGAAACTGAAAATGAGAGGAATTTACAATGACATTTTTTTGGTCTGGCAATGCAATTTAGCAATATTTTATATTTACCACCCCATTCCACGTTTCGTTTTTATAATAGGTAGCGTTTCTGTCTGTATTATTGAGAACGTAAACTTAACGAAGTTGTTGTAATCAGAATCACTTATGACTGTTTTATACTAATTACACGGAAATTAATTTCCGGGGTATAAATTAGACGATTTAACGTTGAATGGTCTCACCGTCAAATGGTATACATTTCATACTTGCCAAGTAAAGAAAATCCCAATAGTTGCTAGACTTTGAACTAAACGTTAGTTTTGACACTTGTGACAGTTGATTTTGCACTTGCAGTCATGCAAAAAGGGTACCTAGTTTAGCGAGTGTAGTTTTGAATAAAATTTCTTTTCTACTAAAAAATGGGTGAATTAACTGCAACTAATTTGTTTGAATCACAAACTATATTCGCCGATCACAAGGATTTGATTCACGATGTCGCATACGACTTTTATGGCGAGAGAATGGCCACTTGTTCCAGCGACCAGTATGTAAAGGTATGGTTTGTTAGCAAACAAAACAGCGGTAACCTATTATAAATATACAATTACACAACATTATGTCTAATGAATAATCATTATATATAGGGAACTAATTTGTGCAGTTTCTGCCTTTATGATAACTTAGAAAAGTTAATTGTAGTTATTCATCCTTTTGAATAAGCATTGTATTCTTATTTTATGGACTGTTTAACAAAAACTAGCTATTATAAACAGCTGATATATTATATTATTCTGCGGCAGATGCCTTGTTTGATAATTTTCAACTTTATGGTTTTACACTAGCAAGTCATATCGTAGCATTATTTAAAGCATAATGGGATTTTTAGGCATACAAAATAAATTTATATATGGTTTTGGTTAGTTTAAAATTGACATAATGACCGATATAAAATAGGATGCAGAGATTAGGGAAATCATGTGCATGTAACATGATGTACCTAATCTATGTATACTATGTAACCAAAAAAATAAAGGAGGTTCTTATTTATATATTCTTATAATTATATATTATTACAATGCTCAAGGTGTGGGACTCAGATGGTAACGGAGGGTGGCGTCTCACAGCTAGCTGGAAAGCACATCATGGATCCGTGTGGAAGGTCACGTGGGCACATCCAGAGTTCGGTCAAGTCATAGCTACATGCTCGTTTGACAGAACTGCAGCTATATGGGAGGAAGTTGGTGAGAACTAATAAACAATAGTCATTCTAAATAGTACCTTATAGGCTACTACACTGTTTTAAATACCTCCCTATATTCTTGACTTTGTATTTCTATTTGTATATTAAAAGTAACTTTTGTATACAAAATCTGTAACATCAAAGCATTTATTTTTGGTGTAGATGTGTAGTACTAGTAATCTAACTAATATTATAAACACGAAAGTTTGTAAGTATGGATGGATGGATGGATGTTTGTTACTCTTTCACGCAAAAACTCCTGAACGGATTTGGATGAAATTTGGCACACAGATAGTTTATAACCTGGATTAAAACATAGGATATTTTTTATCCCGATATTCCCACGGCATCGTGCCTTACGCGGGAGAAACCGTGGGGCGCAGCTAGTAGGTAATAAGTAGTAGGTTACTAGTATTTGGGAACTAAAGATTTTCATCTTTTACTAATTCACTAGCTGTTTCCCGCGATTTCGTCTGCGATCTATGTTGAAAAGTCGCCTATGTCGTAAACCTGGTTGTGGTCTACCCATACACTATTGTTTGTTTGTTACGCAAGAATTGTAGTTTCTATTAAAAAAGGGAAAAAAAATGGGGACTTAGATTGGATTTTGAAAGATTGCTGTTTGATGTATCCCTATCTCCACAGGTGACACTGCAGCTTCTGGTTCAGAGAAAGGATTACGGACTTGGCTGAAGAGGTCCAACTTAGTGGACTCTCGGACCTCAGTCACAGATGTCAAGTTTGGACCCAAGCATTTAGGACTGTTACTAGTCACATGCTCTGCTGACGGTATTATAAGGTGAGGATAACTTGTATTAAGTCAAATTTGAAAGAGATGGTCTCATCGCCTTGTTTGCATATCACCGCTAAACTTTGTTGGCGTAAGAATTGGTGTGCAACTGTAATCAACGTTATAAACTGATCAAGCGCGTTTCGAACCACGGATAGTGACAGGTCAATCAATGGATCAATATTTACGCATGCACAATATAGCGACCGCAAAAATAAGTCTTATTTTATATGCAGTATTTCTTGTAAAAGCTATGAAAAAAACAAAGTTGTTAAAATTTCTGCGGTTGTAACCGAAAATATTACATTTCTCAAAACCTACTGCCTTAAATAAAAAGTCAGTTAGGAACGTCATGAACTTTTAAATTATGGATCCAAAGGAACCCAACGACACACGCGTATGTGCACTGAACCCCACGTTTTTTTTTTTTTGTTGTTTCTCACCACGCCATTGTTTAGCTGTACACAGTCAGTATACACCTTCTTTCCAATTTTCATTGATATAATATATCGATGATCCGTCTGTCTGTCTAACTATTAGTAATAATATAACGAATTTCTAAACCAAAAAATGTCTTTTTGTTTGTTTCTTTTGCTGTCCGATGATGCTATATTATAATCAGATTTTTTCGTGTTTTTAGAATATATGAAGCTCCAGATGTCATGAACCTAGCACAGTGGACTCTGCAACATGAGATACCAACCAAAGTGTCAATAAGTTGCCTCTCGTGGAACCCATCCTTATCTAGGTAACACACAAGTAAATAAACCGTTAAACTACAATGAATTTATCTACTTGTTTATTATTCACAAAATCCACAGCTGTCAACAAATTTTTCACCGCTCATTGGTCAACACTGCAATTTTTGAATGGCAATAATTGAACTAGCTTTATGGCCGGAGGATCATGCCTTTTCTATGGAGAATGAGTGCACAGTGTAGATGGGGCTTAAAGGTGTTAAATAGGTTATGAAAGTTTGTATGGACGTCTACTAGTGTTTTTACAGGTTACTTAATTTGAGGCTTCTATCTTTTCTCGTTCTTAAGGTGGATGCGCTAAGGGTAGCCCGCGAAATTCAAATTTTCTTACGTTTTTTGCAATTTGCAATTAGCTTTTTAGAGAGTTGTATTGCTGATTCTAATGATTATAATTCTGTAAATCCATATTTGTTACGGCCGCAAACAATATTTAGATTAACATACAGCCTGATACTGACCTGCAAATTGCAAAAAACGTACATTTATTAAGTAGTTTAAAATGAATGTTTGTGATTAGGGTGGTGCATCCCCCAATGCTGGCAGTGGGCAGTGACGAGCCCAACACTACCAACGCCGCGGCCACCGTACAGGGGGACAAGACTACCGCTTGCAATGGAAAAGTGTTCATATACGAGTGAGTTTTAAAGATCAATTTCGTTTATCAACTGAAAGTTTCGTTTGCTTGTTGTTAGTTTCACAACGTACATCTGCATATTTCTATAAATCTATAAAAAATTGACAATGTATTTCACTAGCCAGTGTTGCAACATAACATTACTTAGTGTTGCCAGTTCCTGACTCATTAAAACCTACAGGTACAGCGAATCATCTCGTCGTTGGACGCGCACTGATTGCCTGTCGTCGGTACAGGAGCCGGTCAACGATATCGCCTTTGCTCCGAATCTTGGCAGATCATTCCACTTACTAGCTGTCGCGACTAAGGACGTCCGGATTATTAAAATTGAGCCTATCGCGTAAGTACCTTTGCAGAAGTTTAAGATAGAATACACTCTTTATTATGCAAACCACATACATTGCAGATATAAATCAAGGGGCTCATGGCTAAGTAATACAGCTGCAAGAGACGATCATTCAGCTTAAGCTACGCTTGCCGCGGTCGGTCAGTGTGTGGGAGACCATCTTTACATACCAAGACCCAGCTGTTTCCTGGAAAGCACGTTAAGCTTAAGTTGCTACGTTGCTGAGCCGAGCATTTAGAATCCAACAAATAGGATTCCAGCGCGTTAAAAAGCTCACTGCGTTGAAAATCGAGTATGCAATAAAAAATCGTCGCGCGATCACACGGCTACACATCAAGCCATACATTTCTAGTTTATGCTGATCTCGCATTGTATAGGATTCCCGTACAATACAGGGTCTCAGGGGAAGAACTTGAGTCAGATACCTGAGATACAGGTTTGTTCCTAGTTCAGTTAGAATCCAATTACCTAATATCTCTAGTTTATGTAAATCAAAAATGGTTTTTCAATGGTATCTCGACTGTTGCAGCGAGTCAAATTTCAATGGTATCTCGACTGTTGCAGCGAGTCGGCCGGTTCAGGCTCGGGCAACAACGGGAGCAGCGTGCGTTTCAAGTGCGAGGTGGTGGCCGCCTTCGAGGAGCACTACTCGTGCGTGTGGCGCGTGTGCTGGAACCTCACCGGCACCCTGCTGGCCTCCTCCGGCGACGACTGCGCCGTGCGCCTGTGGAAGAGTGAGTACTCCGAGAGAGCTGAGCTCTCTCTCCAACCTCCCTGCCTCGGCGCGGTAGACCCACATCCGCTCAGTTATACAGGTTTAAAATAAAATTTACTAGTGAAAATGTGGGTAGGTAAAAAAATATCTAAATTCATAATACTAAAGTTAGAATTAGCTTAAAATATCACGATTTTATATACAGCGTGCCGCTTTAATGGTGACATTAATTTAAGGTTGATGCGCTAGGGTAGCCCGCGAAATTCAAATTTTCTTACGTTTTTTGCAATTTGCAGGTCAGTATCAGGTTGTATGTTGATCTAAATATTATTAGCGGCCGTAACAAATATGGATTTACAGAATTATAAACATTAGAATCAGCAATACAACTCTCTTAGTTTATGTAAGTGTATTGACTGACGATTTCATGAATTTTTCATTAAATACAATTACATGACTTTATCTCACTGTTGGTTCTGTTTATATTATTTTGTTTTTTTGTTTTTTTTTTTTTCAGTTTACGATTTTTTTTATAATTACTGGCCACTAGCCCTACCCGTGTGTTAAATTAATTTCGCCATTGTAGCGGCACGTAATTTTAACTTGAAAAGATGTATTGATGATTTCAATGATTATAATTCTGTAAATAGGTACTATACTTTGCGAGTTACCCTGGTGTTTTCTCACCTTAAGTGGAAGGATCATATTTAATATCGAATTTGTATTTCCAGTGCAATACTTGAACCAGTGGAAGTGCGTGGCGGTGTTCAAGAACGAGCCCGTGGCGGGCGACTCGCCGCCGCCCAGCCGGCCGCACGCCACGACCTACGTGCGCCTGGCCGCCATGGCCAACCCGTCGCACATGCCCTTCCACTGACACGGTCAGTTCACGCGTATCAATCAGTCTGCCTAGCCTTTTCCCACGCACGTTGGGGTCGGCCTCCTGTCTAACCGGATGCAGCTGAGTGTCACGCATAAGCATACTTTTAAATGCGAAAGTCCTACTTGATG
Source organism: Lithophane ornitopus (assembly GCA_948473465.1). Taxonomy (NCBI): domain Eukaryota; kingdom Metazoa; phylum Arthropoda; class Insecta; order Lepidoptera; family Noctuidae; genus Lithophane; species Lithophane ornitopus. The sequence continues at coordinate 1,830,312 of OX419630.1, read as the reverse complement.
AGATTGTCTATCTGACTGTTACCTGTCACGCATAAGCGATTGTACCGATCATTATGGGTTGTTACGTTGGCAATTAAAGTTGAAAAATAGTAGAGAGAAGTTATTTTTGGTAATTTTATGTTTTCTAGAGTTTAAATGCTGAAAACGCCGATCAACGTTTTATAATATCCTTAGGCTGAGTCCTGAGTGACGGCGCACCGCGCAGGCGGATTGCGGAGCGGATTTACCAGGCGGGGCGTCTTGAGTGACGGACGGCGCACTGCTTTTGTTCCTTGCTATGGCACTATCGTTGCCATAGCAACGAACCGAAAGTCGTTTGACATTTTTCATTATATATGCCGCGATAACTTTGTCTGAACGTATACGTAAGAGATCTAAAAATCAAATTCATAATCCTCATTAATTACTATGTAGGGAGTAAATTAAAAGCAAACAATCTTATTTAACTTCTTATATTTGAAAATCACACCGACTTCCGAAATTAAAGTTATTTTTCACTTTTTTAGTGTTTTTTTGGAAGTCGGTTGTTTTTTTTTTGTAAAAAGTTTTTATATTTCACTTTTTAGTTGTGGTACCTACCCCATACAAATCCGAATACCACTACCTGCTATGTAAATAACAGTGAAGAAGTCAAACAGGATATCGTCTAGATAAACTAAGTGGGGAAAGTCTTTATTCGCGCGGACACGTTCCTCGTTTTCAACCGTCGTCCATCTTCATTTTCCAGTCTTCTCTCTCACTCGCACAGTGTTGTCATTCCCATCTTCTAACATCCCTCATGTCTCGTGTTGCCACTAGTAATAATCATTCCCACAACTATGTTATCCATACACTATAACAATGAGTATCATTCGAAAGCACCAAGTTTCACTTTAAATTGGAAAAATGCACTCAAAAACATGAATTAATGGTTGATAATATTCTGACAGGACGTTATTACAATGTCACGCCCCCTAGACACACGCGCACGCATCAACTTTCAAAATCCGCTCCGCAATCCGCCTGCGCGGTGCGCCGTCACTCAGGATTCAGATACGGAGGACGCTCATTGACGTTCGCGACGAAAACCGTCCCGCACTTGGATAATAAGTGTAATTTCTATCGCCGCAGCGAATGGGTTAACCTGGTGTCAAGGTTACCTGTAATTATCCCATTGCATGGTAAAGAGTAAAGACGAACAAACAGTGAAATAATGAGCAGTCATCTAGTAGCTTGCTTTACGTTAGTAAAGTAAATAAAAATAAATAAACGTAATGCACATCTTATATTAATCTTTCAATAAAATACATGCATACACAACCATAACATAATACTCTATTATTTAGTTTTTAAAATGTAAATATCATTATTATAAATGTTTAAAAAATACTAGTCCAAAATCGATTCGTTGGAAGTCGGGCGTGTACAGTACAATATAGTAAAATTGCTTTATTCGCTTAACATTACATCGAGGGTAGCACGCAAAAATTTTAACTAAACCATATATGCGACATGTGACTGCGACACAAGACGTTGACCTGTCGCACGCGGCTGTCGTGGGGATGTGCGCGTGCGCCGTGCGTCTGGGCACTGCGACTAGTAGCGAGAGAGACCCGTAGCCTGTCGTTGCGACTTTGCGACTCTGAATCTCGACGGCAAGTGTGGGGCTTTGCACAAAATATATGAAAATTGTCGACCGTAGACTGTCGCAGTCGCATTTCGCACAGTGTGCGCCATGTCTAAGATCCGCTTCACACTAGCGACAAATCGCATGGTTAGTTTTGATGTAGATTCGTCTACTTTAAAATTGCGCGTCCCTCCATAGCATTTGCGCACATACGAAAGTATGTCGTATACGTAATACGCTCAAATTCATTACTGTCAGTCACAGAGATTGCAGCAGTAGCTGTTATCTTCTTCTCGGTTACCATTATATAGTCCTTTCAACCCAACAGCAGGAACCCAACAGCAATTTTATTGTAACGTTGGCAACCCAACAGCAACCTTTATTGTAACGTTGATAAAGGTCGCCTTTGATAGAATTGCCAGTCGCAGTAACCCAACAGCAACCTTATTGTAACGTTGGCAACCCAACAGCAACCTTTGGCCATTCTCACACGGGGTGACGGCAACTCAACCTTAACTGGTTGGCAACGGGCGTTGTCAACTGCGATGCAACTGGTACTCTCACATGGCGCAAGTTGTATCAATTTTAATATTATTTTTTGCTCACACGACATGACATGACCGAGCGACCTGCCGATGTAATCTGAATACAGAATAGACCAGCTTCACTGCAATTTGCGCGTAACTGGCTGCGTCGCCGTTGAAAACTAGTCCTCGACAAGTTGCGTCGTGTGAGAACTGCCATAGTAATATATGTGCTAACGCGATGGCTTGCGTCGGCATTGAAAGTTGGTTTTATTTTGATCACCTCGTGTGAGAATGGCCTTATTGTAATGTTGATAAAGATTACTGCAATTTTGATAGAATTGCCAGTCGCAGCAACCCAACAGCAACCTTATTGTAAAGTTGGCAACCCAACAGCAACATTATTGTAAAGTTGGCAACCCAACAGCAACCTTATTGTAGATCACTGTGATTTTGACAGTGATACAAAATAACTGAAAAGACTGCGTAGTAACGAATTGGAGTATATGGCGTATCCTTTGTATGCTAATATCAAACGCTTCACTTTATGCGGATATCAAACGCTTCACTTGAGCGTTTTTTTTTTTCTGTTTCGTTCCACGTTTACACGACATAATTATATAGGAAGGAACGGTTTGCTTCTTTCATTTTCGATCATTCTGTTGGCGAGTGAAAGATGCCCATGGCGAGTGCCGAAATTCAACCATGTTGGATCGGTTCACTAATGAATTCATTTTTCACTTTTGATTCATTTTATGCTCATACGTTTCACTTCGAATGAAAGATGCTGAATGAAGGAACTAAAAGTGAAGTATCTGATATCAGATCAATCTAATCGCTAAGAACAAACAGGTTTTGCTTGTTGTTTTTGTTTATATATTTTTTTTGATTACTAGTTTATTTATTTATAATGATTAAAAATAGTATTAGGTATGTTGAAGCTGTTTGTACTTCCCGCCACTTGTCCCTGAAGGTTCGTTCTGTCTGGCATTAAAGCTGAAATGAGCCTTTTAGGCGCAGCCGTGAGGCACACAGTATTGTTGTTAAAATATTATTCAAACCTTTTTTATTTTGTGTTTTGTATTTGTGTTTCACTTGTCCAAATAAATGTTATACTTTATTTGCTTTAGCGCGAATGCAGTGAAAAAGAGCACAATTTTAAAGTAGATGAGCGTTTAGTCGGAGTGGAAGCCGATTCACTAAGCCCAGGTACGCACGAGCGATTTTTTAATGCGACGATATTTTATCGCGCACTGGATATTCAACTCTGGCCGTTGAGTCGAGCATTGAGAATCCAACAGACAACATCCCAGCCCGTCAAAAAAATACACCTGTTGGATTTTCAACTCTCGGCGCTAAGCAGAGCGTTGAAAATGCAGTGCACGAAAAAAAATCGCCCGTGGGTACGAGAGCTGGATAGATGGTAGCGGTCACTTCATCGGCGCCGTGCGTCTGAGTCGTTGTAGGTGCGTGGTCTCCTTGCCTATGCTCCGTGTTGAGAACCAGCTCACCTGCGGTAGAGGCAGCATTGGCCGCTTCTGTAAAGCATAAGCATAGCATAATCAGCCTATAATGATCCCACTGCTGGGTCACAGGCCTCGTCTCGGCGAGAGGAAGTGAGCTGTAATCTACCACGCGGGCCCAGCGCGGGTTGGTAGATGTCATATGTCTTCAAATGTTTGGTTCTAGGACATGCCGGTTTCCTCACGATGTTTTCCTTCACCGTTTTGAGAGCAGTGGTGATGAAATAATTTACACAAAGTAAAGCGCCTGGCTGGGATCGAACCTCGATTGCCGTGTGTTGGCATGGTCAGTGTTGTATGGACCAATATGGAAGCTTGTATATACGCCGTACCGTAAAGAAACCGTGTCGAGTACAAAGGGCCACATATTCGAATTGGAGATATCATTTTCATGTTTTGTACCCGGGCGTAATTATGATACTTCTGGCTTTAGAGAGATGGCACAAAGGAATGAGTGATGTCTCTTCCTAAAGTCTCTGTAGTTATTTTTTATCTGTGAGATATAGCTTTTAACATTATATGCGACATACCGGTATTGCCCTCTCGCTCTTGCAGTGGCTATTTGAAGACGAGTGTGGACTCACGATGTTTCTGTGAACGAGAGAAATATAGTTCATTAAAAAAAAAACGTATCTAATAGCGATTAAAGATTATTTGCAGAAAAGAGACATGTATTGGCCGCACAGTCGCTTTGTCTCTTTCTAGAGAGTGGTCACTTTTGTGAGGCTAAGTCTGGGATGCACTAGGGAACATTTTGTCCCGCAACATGTCGCGCAACACGCCATCTACGTGACGCTGCAACGTTGCATAGTGTCCCTTAACATGCCCCGCAACATTCTACGTGATGCGGGGCATGTTGCTTGCTCTTGCTCCCGCCTCGAGAGCGAGCGCACGTGTCCCGCGTCGGTGTCGCGCCATTTGTCACCGAGTGTAGTCGCGTACGCAACGTGCCTCTTATTATGTCTGTAGTGTGGGGAAATGATACAGTGCTGTCTCAATGTAATGGCATGTCTGATATGAGGGCTAATAGCGTTCTAGTATTGTATCCTGTTTGTCTATGGAAGGTCCGATCATTTGCAATAAAGTTTCAAAATCAGATGATGACATTCGAGTAAAATTCAAACGATCCACCACCTTCTTTTTCTCTTACGTTTCAACACACTCGATATAATTACTATGTACGCAGCACTAATAGCCAAAACCTCATCGGGCGACATTTCTATGAGCACTGACTAGTGTGGCCGGCAGAATGTTCCGCGAAAATTGTCTCGGGACACTTCACGTAGTTGTTGAGGGACATGTTCCGCAACATGTTTCTTCATTTGCCCCCTAGTGTAACCCAGGCTTCTTAGTCCATTCTCTATGTGTATGGTTTAGACCCTAAGGCACAGGCCACTTACCCCAACGAGGCTCGTTTGATGGTTGTCGCATTGCTCTGTAGTAAGATTCTGGCCGGTGGCGGCGCCAGCGACCCGCTAGCTCGCCAACTGTCACAAATTATTATGTTCCTATGAGTGCCAATAATAGGCAAATTGTTATTATAATCCCGTAGCACAGTAAGGGAACGTATTACTGGGATAAAAAGAATCCTATATTCTAAACCCAGGTCATGGTCTACCTATAAGCCAAATTTCATCCAAATCCGTTCAGCCGTTTTAGCGTGAAAGCGTAACAAACAAAACTCACTTTCGCATTTATAATACTAGCTGTTGCCTGCGACTTCATTTGCGATCCAGGATGAAAAGTAGCGTATGTCCTTTTCCAGGTCAAGGTCTACCCCTGTGTGAAATTTCATTCATATCCATTCAGCCGTTTTAGCGTGAAAGCGTAACAAACAAACAAACTCACTTTCGCATTTATTTTGCAATATTAGTTGGGATTAGGATAGTTAGGATTAGCGCCCCGCTCCTGCTCCGCACGGATTTCACGGATTTTACACATAAAAACTTTTGGAATAAATTCTTTAAATGATGATGAAAACCGCATTAAAATCCGTTGCGCAGTTTAGAACAACGCGGTCACCACAGACAGACACACGACAAGAGACTTTAATTTATACTATGTATAGAAGATGCTCCTCACCTTGGTAGACCATCCCCTGCCTTCCTATAGAACTCCACGCGTTTATCACCGACCCTGTTGGGACAACTGCCGAGCCTCATAGTTCGGTCCTCCTCCAGGCTAACTTTCCTCACACACGGTGTTCTCATAGTCTTGCTCCTAGTGATCTTGGCATCATGGCCGTCGGCGCTGGAATGTTCCTCAATGCTAGGCAGCCGCGGGTCGAGGCCGCCGTCGCCATTGTCGTACACTTTGTAAACCGGTTTCTTCAACCCGTACATACTGCCGATGGGTCTGTTGATCATTCTCGGGCTCGGCAGCTGGCTCTTCTTGGCGGGCGGCGGGGCTCGCGGGGGCGGGTCGGGCGGCTGGCTGGCCGGCGCGTGCTCGAGGCGCGGCGCGCGCGTGGCCCGCGCGCTGGGCGGGCGCGCGTCGCGCTCGGGCTGCGCGCTCGGCGCGCGCGCGTCGCGCTCGGGCTGCGCGCTCGGCGCGCGCGCGTCGCGCTCGGGCTGCGCGCTGGGCGGGCGCGCGTCGCGCTCGTGGCTGGCGCGGTAGGGCGGCGGCGTGCGCGGCGCGGGCGAGGCGGCGCCGGCGCCCCACAGCAGGTCGGGGCCGGGCGCGGCGCCGGCCTGCTGCACGTGCGTCTTGATGTTGTACATGCCGCCCACCGGCCCGAAGGGGTCGGCCTTTATCTCGGCCACCACGTCTATCATCGGCCTCGAGCACAGCTCTGATATTTGCCTGTATATCTGCGAACGAATGTGCCTTTAAATTGTATATGAAACGAGCTTCCGCCCGCGGCTTCGCCCGCGTGGTATGTCGATAAAAAGTAGTCTATATCCCTCCCCGGGATACCATGTATCTCCTTACCAAATTTTTATCGAAATCCGTTCAGTGGTTTAGGCGTCAAAGGTAACATACATACAGACAGACAGACGAGAGTTACTTTCGAATTTATAATATTAGTATGGACAAATGTATGTATGCGAACACATCTGGGAGCCCTTTTTTTTTTCGGGATAGAAATCCTCTTGGATGTCCTCCGGCCTGGGGTGGGCAGAGGGGTCTGGCATACTCCTACAGACTAAAACCACCCAGTTGCGTGCCTAGGGGTCAAAATCAGGGCAAACAGACTGGTTTTTTACGAATTAAAAAAATAGCCAAGTCAGCTATTTACGGATTTTCTATGTTGTTCATGGTAACACCATTATTAGTGTTATTTTTTTATTTTATTGATAGGCTTTATTTTGAAGGCAAGCCGGGCTTTTGGGCTTCTATGGAAGGAACGCCACTGCAACCACCCCACCACCCCGGTGTTCCCTCGCACACTTGTGTCGAGAAGCTGGGAGTGCAAATGCGTGCCGCTGCCCCGGCCTGGTGACGGCCCACACTGCGGGGCCCGACCCGTAGGGGGACTGAGGTGTTAGAACTCCCCCGTTAGGCTGAGGCCTGAGTGACGGCGCATTGCGCAGGCGGATTGAGGAGCGGATTTATCAGACGGGGCGTCCTGAGTGACGGTCCACCACCGTTGTTTGTCGCTATGGCACTACCATTTCCATAGCAACGAACCGAAAGACATGACATTGTAATAACGTCCTGTCAGAATATTAATCAACGATTAATTCGTGTTTTTGAGTGCATTTTTACAATATAAAGTGAAACTTAGTGCCTTCAAATGATACTCATTGTTTGATGCAATAACTGCAATCAACCACGTTTTGCTTACCTAGCAATACGAAGCGGCCGCATTGAGTGCGCCCTGAGCTCAGTGCATAACGGATAGCGACCGGGTGCATTCATTTCCATAATTTTAGCGATAGCATAGCCTAAACGTTATCTCAATAAACCCTTTAAAGCTATTTGAGTGTTTAACTTAGTAGCATAGCGAAACCCATCAGGTACCACTTAGTCGCGTCCCCTACACTCATTGTTATAGTGTATGGATAACATAGTAATTAATGAGGATTATGAATTTGATTTTTCAATCTCTTACGTATATGTTCAGACAAAGTTATCGCGGCATGTATAATGAGAAACGTCGAATGCGCCGTGAAATGCGCGCGCCCGCTCGCACTCCAGGCAAGTTCGAACATCTCGAACATTTGTTTTATCCGCCGTTCATTCCGCCTGCGCGGTGCGCCGTCACTCCGGACTCAGCCTTACGTGTTAGAGAGGCGCGTGTGAAACACTACGCGCCGCCATCTCGGGTCCTGTGTGATGGGGGGCGCCGGATGTCCCCGAGCCCGTCGCCCCTGGAGGCTAGAAGAGGGCATTATCTGCCCTCCGCCGTCGCCCAGTGCGCCTGCCGCGGGGCGGGAGAGCACCTGTGATTTTCCTGTCCCTTTCTGCAGCTTCTACGTCACACCTGGGGGCCTACCGAACCTTTAATAGTAGAATTATTTTAATCTTACTTCAGTGTGGGAAAGATATGGAGCAGTACAGGACATAAAAGAAAGTTAAAATTAATCAGATGCCACTCTATGATTGGTTATCGCTATGTTGATCATCCGTGTGTCGCTCGCTGCGCCTACCTCTCTGTTGGCGGCTGCCTCGATGACTCCGAAGGGGTGTGTTTTCATCCTCATGCCCGGTCGCCGCACCCAGCGATGTCGAGATGCCTCCTCGATCTTCATCCGGACCTCTACATTTGGCTCCAAGAGATGCTGTATAAACGCTTTGCACTCTGCGAATAAAATCATATTCGTTTAGGGTGCATTTTGCGGGTTATTATGGAGACAGATTAGAATTAAGTTCCAAATGACGCGGTGTAAACTACATATATACAAGGTGTACTACATATATACAATCTTAAAAAATATCACTTCACTTTATTAAAGATGTAAGAGGGAAAATACATTAATAATAATTATGTTTGAAACATTCGTCTGCTCGACAGCAAAATATCTATAATTCTTTCTTATTATCGGTATTGTAAATATAAATGTGATAAACGAGGATGTGATTGATGTGAATATTTTTGAATTGTCATTCCAATTGTGGAACGCGATTAGAGTGCTTATTTACATTAAAATAGTGTTCATTCTGTTACACCCCATTCTCCAATTCTCAGCTTGTTTTACGGCACCTGAGTGTTACCTGAATCACACTATCGGAAAAAAAATAAAAATACTTGTTTTGTTTCAGATCCGACGTGATCGCGCCGTCTGAAGTTGTTATACGAACATTTTCTGAATTTTCATGGACTGACAGTGAAGTGATTCCAAAGAGGTTCTATCGTACTGTTTGTGATTTCGTTAAAATATAGGTACGCTCAAATATAATCGCGTTCAAGTTTTTAAATGCCCGTCTGCCGCAGTCGGTAATTAAATGTCAATAATCAAACAAAAATTAAAACAATAGTTTATACTTTAATGATACTTTAAAAATATTTGTAACGTTTTTGATTCTTTTTGTACGCCTTTAATAAATAATTGTCACATCATTTTTGATTTAATAGAATATTTCGTATTTGAATGAAATCAGGATGACTAATAGTTATTACTATCAAATGTCATTTCATACTAAACTGGATTTTCAACCATCTGTGACTTACTTAGTTAGTGTGTCCGGTTGCTGTAACGAAAACTAACAGACACCATGATTGACTGAACTATTAACATCACGCATTTAATTTTGACACGTCAATGTCGATTTTCGTTCCAGAAACTGGGAGTTAATATAGTAAAGTGTTAGTAACCGGGCGTGACTGCGGCGAGCGCGGAGCGCTGCTTGCGCGTGAAGCCGCGCGTGATGGCGGCGCGTAGCTGCGGCCGCGACTTGCCCTCGCCGGCCTCGGCGCCTGTGAACGGCAGCCCGCCCGTCACCATGCCGTAAACGATCACGCCTCTGCAACATACATACATGCTCGCATCGCATACAAAGCCAATAATGCTATTATTATTATGAGACTGTTGTGTGAAGAAGATGGAATGAGAGTTAAACTCGGAAAGACAATAGGCTAGTTGACACTTATTGAGAAACCAATTAGTAATGTCAATAACGTACTATTGACTAGCGGGTACATGAAGTAGGAATGTACACAGGATAGGTATGTACACCGGACGACACATTAAATCCAGCTATACATATCCAGTATAAGCTGACATCGCACTGTGTAGGCTTCCCTTACAATGAGAGGTCAGCTTAAATACTAAATTATTAAATATACAGGTCAAATTAAATTAGTTAGCAAAACTCCGTAGACGTGATGGGTATTATATATCTAAACACGATTAAGAAAGACATTTCTTTGGGGGTGGCTAGTGTTGTACTTGATGTATGAATTGAGAATATATAAAGAAGAAAAATACATTTTGCGCCGAACCCAAATAAATTGGGATAAGGGCTAGAGAATGACGATTTTGATAGCTAGTTGTGTCATGTGCGTACATGCTCCATAGGTCGACTTCGGGCCCGTATCTCCGGCCGTCGACGAACAGTTCCGGAGCCGCGTACTCCAGCGAGCCGCACGGGGTCCGCAGCGCCGCCCCGCCGCTCCACATGTTTGATAGGCCGAAGTCTACAACCAAAGTATAATCCTTACTATATAATATTATAAATTTCACTTGTAACGTATCATAGTAACTCTGACTGTCTGTCTGTCGTGCTTTCACGCCAAAACTACTGAACCGATTTAAATGAAATTTGGTACACACAGTCTAGAGCCTGAGAAAGGACATAGGATACTTTTTATCGACATACCACGCGGGCGAAGCCGCGGGTGGAAGCTAGTAATTATAATAAGTCTGATATAGTGGTGGTGGATCGAATAGAGCGGCGCGCAATGATTGTTGACGTAACATAACGGCTAAAGGTGGGAAAAGTGTATCATTTTTGCGATTGGATCATTCGCCTCTGAAATGATCCGAAACACTGATATGTTTCCTTTGGCTCATTTGGATCATCGGCTCAAAGGATATAAAATACAGAATGTTACGTATACATTACAAAAAACGACCGTATAGTATTTGATACGTAAGCGCCTTAGTGGTCATTTTTACGTGCATGGTTAACGCCAACGAATATACAGAGTAGTAGAGTATATCCGGATCAGTGAGTCGGTTCCGTAAAGAGTTACACACGCCTAATAACGGCATGACCTCGTGTAAGCCGAGAAAGTAGGAGATATTATAGTGTGCAACAAGTGTGTGCTGCGCATACACAGGTGCACTCTGTTCCTCTACTCTTAAATCCGGCATAACCGGAAAGACACATCAGGAGTAGGACCAGTGGCTTTACATGGTTTCCGAAGCACGGGGCCCACGAACGTAGAAATGACAAATGTAAAAACTCAAAACACTCTGCCCGACCTAGGAATCAAAACCAGGACCTTGAGCCGTTTTATCCACAGTCTACGAGACGTCAACGAGAAACGAGATTATTTGAACCGAACGTGACGTTTTCGAGAAAACTTTGAGAGACTAGAGAGCTAAGAATATTTTAAAACACTGTGAACCAAGTGGAAATAACCGGGCAGGTAAAAGAGATTGCTTTAGAAATAAGCATCACCTTTGTACGTTTTTTGTGTTCTTTTCTCCTTGTCTGTGTATTATGTATGTACATAAAGGGTTAAATAAATAAAAAGTAATAAAAACATCTTACCAACTATTTTGATGAATTGCTTAGTACTGTCCAACATGATGTTTTCCATTTTCAAGTCGCTGAAAAACAATCACTATTGTTAAGACAACACATTTCAGAAGGTTACACACAAGCCTGCTTCTTTGACAGGGTCGTAGTTAGTTTATATAGGACTATACCGGCTCTACCTATCTATACAAGCTATTACGCTTAAGCATTGTCCACTCTTGTGGCACTTACGGAAGACATTGTGCTCCTGCTCTTATCCCAATTTCATTAGGGTCGTTGCAGCGCGTCATTCCTTCTTACAAACGTCTCTCAGCCGCCGTCAGTAGGTATTTGCCTTCTTCCGGGCGAATGATTTGTTTTTTTTTTTTTAATTAAGTATATAAATGCCAATTTTCTTTGTGAATCCCGGTTATAAATGATTCAAGGCGAAAATCTTCGTTCGGCGTTAGGGTCTATTCACACCGAGACGTGACGCGAAGCGAAGCTGCGCGCACTTTTTAAGATAGTCATACAAAATATAATTTATTTACTACACAAAAAGATACACATTTAATTGAGATAATTCGACAATGCCTCGCTGCGTCGCGCTACGCCGCGCTGCACCGCACTGCGTCGCGCTGCGACTCGCGAAGCCGCATGGCGCAGCGGGACGCAGCGTGACGCAGCGGGAAGCCGCGTGACGCAGCGCGACGCGACTTGTCTCTACGCAGTGATGCCAACTTAGGGTAATTTACTCTAGATTTAGAGTAAAACTATTACAGCAGGGTAAATTTTGGGGTGTTAATTTTAAAACCAAAAGCGATCGTCGCGTTCATATGTCACTTTTTGTTCGGGAAAACCGGAAGACGTCGTCTGTCGTTGCGACCACGAGTTCCGGTCGCTTTTGGTTAAGAAGTAACCTTAGGCCTTAACTTACAAAGCCACGCGAGACTTCCGGGAGTAAGTCTTCTCATTTAATACCATTTTATTATTGTCCCACTGTAGGGCACAGGCATAAAACAAGTCATACAGAGGAGGCACGTAAGGTTGGCGATTTCAGGTGTCTGTGAGTCCAATATTCCTCACCGATGATATCGGCAATGTCCAAGATAAACTCAGAAAATCTCATTTGTCAAGACATAGTCAGCGTATTAAAAAGATGAGAATACCGGTGAACTACGCCGCGAGCGTGCATGTGACGCACAGCCGACACGAGTTGCGCGGCGAGTGCGCGCGCGCGCGTCTCCGGCAGGCCGCGCGCTGCTCCGCGCGCACCCAGCACGTGCGCGCACAGGTCGCCGCCGCCCGCTGCCTCCATCACCACGTACAGGCGCGGCCCGTGCTACAACAACCACTAAAGCTTGGCTTCTCTAACAGGCGCCGTCATATAACGGCTGAACGAAAATATTAAATTAAGTTTCATCCGGTCCACCGAGGTGGAGTGTCCCCTTTGCACCGCTATACCGACTACCAAAACGAGACCTGATTTTGCGATAACATAATATTCATGTCTCACTTCGGCGCAAGACTACGTGACGACAAAAGTTTGCGCGCGCGCGCCAGTGAGATAGAAAAGCTTCGATACCATTTGAATGTGACTGCGTTAATTTTTAACCGACTTCTTCAAAAAGGAGGAGGTTCTCAATTCGTCTGTAGGTTTTTTTTTTTTTTTTGTATGTTTGTTACGCGATTACTCCGCCAATTATGAATCGATTTTGATGATTCTTTTTTTTTTGTATGGTAGGTCATGATGCCATTTAAATTTTAATAATTTTGCTTGGGTAGTTTTTGTGTTAGCGTCAATATTACGTATTTTTCCCACTTAGTTTATCTAGACGATGTTTTCATTTACTCCCTCACTGTTATTTTCATCAGCTAGTGGTATTCGAATTTGTGTGGGGTAGGTACCACTTCTAAAAAGTGAAAAATAAAAACTTTTTAACTTTTATTTTTTTCAGTTTTGAGTGTCTTTTTTTGGAAGTCTGTTTTTTTTTTGTAAAAAGTTTACTTAAACGCACTCCAAAACTGCATAGTTGTGCCCCGCGGGTTATCTCTCACTAGCTGCGTCCGCGGTTTCAACCGCATAAGTCTTGATTCCGTGGGAATATCAGGGTAAAAGTATCCTATGTCCTAAACCAGGTCATGGTCTACCCATGTGCCTAATTTCATCTAAATCCGTTCAGCCGTTTTAGCGTGAAAGCGTTACGAACAAACAAACTCACTTTCGCATTTATACTAGTTAGGATATTATATCTAAATGTTATGTATATACTTAGTTTAGATGGACAGTGATAATATTATTACGGAAGTGTATAAACTATAGAATATAACTTGTTCAGCCAACCATCATAGTCTCGTAGAGGGCCGCGATGCAGGGGTGGCGAAGCTTCGCCATCACTCTCGGTTCACGGTGAAGGTTTCGACGGGCATACTCCTCTTTTATACACGTCAAGTCTATGATCTTTATTGCCACCTTAAACAGAAAATTTTTCGTGAACTAGCAAGTAGGGATAGATAAATTTTATCCTTTAATAAGTATATAAGGTTCGGACTCCACCAAAGCGGAGAACTCCGAAGCGAAAATGAGAAGAGATGTTTTTCAGCTAGGGTGCATCCACCGAAGCTGTGCGGAGATGCGTACTGGCTAGGCTGGAGCGGAGATGTGTGCTGGCTCGAGCAGGGGGAACTAGCAGCGCCAGTTTGCGAGGCACAGCTCACATCTCCGCTTCGATCGCGCCGTACAAATATGATACTTACATCTCCGCTCAGTGGTCACCGCTGAAGCTGAGTGGAGACGAGATGTGTGAATAAACCAGGCCAAGGACATCTCAAGAATCATCTCATCTTTCGTTCAGGGTTATTATATATTATATACCATCGGACGATTGTGCAGATGACTGAATTATACTTACCTAATGAGTTTAGGTAAGAGACTCTGTTAACTTAATAGAAGCTTCGCCGTAATGGTGGGTAGTTAATATTAAATTTTCGTTACCTTTTTTCCTATTATCCTATGTGTAGCCTCTTCAACTCTCGCAAAGTGTCCTTTCCCCAGTACCTTGCCAGTCATCAGATAATTTCCAACACTGTAAACTTGTCCCTTATTCCTGGTCATATTGGCAGTCTTCATACTAAACTTTACTCACTAATTTTGACTCATAATTATATTATTTCAACCGCGAAAAAAACGTATTTATACTAACAAGGCAAATCACACGTTTTCTCACACAATTATTATCGTATTTACTTGTAAACGTCATAATAAATGCTTGGGTACCATCTTTTGTTTGGTCTTCGAAATTGGAACTATTTATTGACGGGCGTGACATTTGATTGGACTATTTTTAACGGCTAAATGTAACCGCCAGTGCCCCTGCACGTTGAACGGTGGCACAAAATAGGTTTCTTAATTAGCTTCGCGTTTATTGTCAATCAGTGATTGTGATATCAAACGGGCCGCCTTACTGCCGGCGCACATCATAGAGGTAGGTTTACATAGGCTTGACCCGCAACTAATAATTTTGTAGGTAGTCACTATTTCCGCCTATAAGGCAATGTTAAGTTATTCATAATATATCTTGTTATTATGAGATGAGATAAAGTCGAGCATTCAGCGAGTAGGTACCTAGTTGGGTTCATCTGGGCATTGTGCAGCTCTTGTCTCGGATAGCACGAACGTCATATGAAAATCTATGGAACGCCGATCGAGCATTCCGCTGTTTCCCCGTGGAAGGTTTTAGGGTGTATTTTCCTGTAATCTGGATAAACTTAAGGATAAGTACTTATCTAACTTAAGCTTATGTATTCGGGGCAGTAGGTCAATCAATCAATCTGCCTAGCCTTTTCCCAACTAGGTAGGTTTTGGTCGGCTTCCAGTCTAACCGGTTGCAGCTGAATACCAGTATTTTACAAGGAGCGATTGCTTAACTGACCTACACAACACGGGCTTTCGCAGTAGGTAGGTATGATGTCGAAATTCATTAACCGCAAGGAGGCACAACATCGATTTATTGAAATGGGTTCGTATCGGTAATTCTTAAAGAGTAACTGTGGAGGTTTTTGCCTGCTCTTCTCCATAGGAAACGACCAATTGGAACCGTGCACCTAGCTTCTGACGTTTCATAGGTTTATGTGATATAAAATATTTTGATTTGATCTCACTCTTGCCCTTTTGACTGTTGTGCGAAGCCGTTTACACAGCTCTATTAAATCAGTGGAGATTTAAGAAAGGATGAGAAAGGAACTAATACATATAGTGCCGATGTTTAATGCACTATACCCCATTTGAAATAAGATTAGACATTTAAATAAACCTTTTTTACAGTCCGTTCAACCGATTTTGACTGTATGTACCTAAGTAAAAAATAATAAAAACTTTTTACAAAAAAAAAACAACCGACTTCCAAAAAAAACACTAAAAAAGTGAAAAATAACTTTAATTTCGGAAGTCGGTGTCTTTGCTTTTCAGTTTTCGTTTTTTGCCACCGACTTCCGAAATTAAAGTTATTTTTCACTTTTTTAGTGTTTTTTTTGGAAGTCGGTTGTTTTTTTTTTGTAAAAAGTTTTTATTTTTCACTTTTTAGTTGTGGTACCTACCCCACTCAAATCCGAATACCACTACCTGCTATCTAAATAACAGTGAAGGAGTCAAACAGGATATCGTCTAGATAAACTAAGTGGGAAAAATACGTAATATTGAAGCAAAGTTAATAAAATTTATATGGGACCACCTCGGAAGCATGACCTACCAAACAAAAAAAGAATCTTCAATATCGATTCATAATTGGCGGAGTAATCGAGTAACAAAGATAAAAAAAAAAAAAAAAAAAAAAAAAACCGGACGAATTGAGAACCTCCTCCTTTTTGAAGAAGTCGGTTAAAAACAGTCTCTATTGCAGAACATGTTCATAGAATTCAATTTCATTCAAAATAATATTATTTATTTTCATAAAAAAAATAATAAATTCTATCAAGAGAAGAGGTCGATACTGTTCATGCCGACGGTACACACAACTTTTTAGGCGTATTGACGACGTAGTAGGTACTTATCTAATATCTGGTATTATTATTCGGGTCGAGTTGGCTCGGGCCCAACTGTTCCTGAACCGAAAAATACTGATATTCAGTTGCAACCAGTTAAACTGGAAGCCGACCCCAACATCGTTGGGAAAAGGCTAGGCAGATTGATTGACGTGCGAACACAACTAATAATTCTATTTAGACTGGAACGTGCGTTTGAAAGAAAACAAACAAGTATTCTAATAAAACTTTATAAAAATATAATAAACATGCAAAAAACATTAATATATTGCTTATATATGCTTAAACTTATTACTCGAGACCGGATTTTATGTATCTATCATGTAGATAGATAGGTACATACCTACATAAAATCTGGTATAGGTATGATATTATTTTGTTTTTTTTTCATGTTATTGCATACCTATTTTACCTAAAACAAAAAACAAGGTCAGAATTTTTGAATGATGAAACTCTTTTTTTTTTTCTGAAAAGTTCAGGGTAAAAACCAAAAGTAAGTTTGTATAAACTTACTTTTGGTTTTTACCCTGAACTTCAAAGAGGGTTATTGTACGCCTCATTATGAACAACTTTTACAATGGCGCTAATCATGAAATCGAGAAAAAAAAATTGCTTTTCGCGATTTCGAGGTTTACCAGACTTTTAAGTATGGAAGCAACCAGCGCCGCAACTAAATACTCCTTATTTTGTATTATAATATATTATTAACTTAGTCCTGATTTTTCAATAATCAGATAATCTTTATCTTAATTAGGAATAGGTACATATTGCGGTTTGACAGTTTTTGTATGTAATAACCATCTGTCATATTTATTCATCACATAAAAGTTATCTAACTATTTAAAATTATACATTATATATTATACATTTAATATACATTACATACACATATACATTTAATTAGCTTTTTTCTGTATCAGAAGATTAACAACGAGAAAAAAAAAAAAAAAAACAAAATACGTTGCCAAGTCAGTAAAAATGCTCAGTTTGCAAAAATTGTTCCGGAATAAGTCCATACGACGCGAGTTGGAGCGGAGAAACTCGAGTTCCAAACTTGAACGTCATCAAGTTCCTCCTCATCATTTTTTTTTACATAAGGAATCAGTTCAACTGATGCAAATGGTACGCCCGCTTCTTGTTCAAGTACCTGTAAGACTCGCGGCAAGGCTCCTGATCCTGCGTGCTTAATGTACATGAATGCGTTACCTTGTAAAAGTAACTCAAAACTGTTTACAGAGGGAAAAATTTTCAGGTCCAAAATCCCTAGACGTTGCGACATTCCTATGCAAACATAATCTTTGCCTACATCTACGAAAGATTTTAGGGTACAGGCGGAAAGGGAATTTCTTATATCAGTGTAAACTTCGTTTGCGGGATCTAATAGTATGTATTTATCCAACAATCCATTCAGAATGTCACGACGACTTTCTAAATCCAGTTTTATCCACGACTGTTCGAGTTCGCACAGCTTAGCGACTTTGGCATATTTCATCATTGGATAGTTACAACCTTCTTCATGATAGGAAAAAACGGCTTCGCCAACTTGGGGTGGTCCTCTGAAGTCAGCTACATTATTGACCCACACTACGGGCGACTTCGTGCCGTGCACGACCTCATTCATTTCCGCTATGCCGTTTGTCCAAAGGGATAAGTAACGAGCTTTATGTTGGTGCAACAAAGATATCATTTCTTTTGTGGTCCTGTACGCTTCAACAGTCACAACTGACGGCTTTTCCTCTGTCAACTCCACTGGATCTATCAGGAATATTCTGTCGTTATAAGTAAGGGTATCCGCACATAATACATCGGAGGTTAGGGTCTTGCTGCCGGATTTATTTAAATTACATTTCCAGCTGAGAGCGTCTTTAAATTGTTGGTAGACGCTCTCTTGTACCAGGATCCTCCTCAGGCGCCACGGGGCCTGCAATGTGAATGTTTGTTGTTTAGCTTCAGATAATACGTTTCTGCCAATCAGGTCAGCGGATTTTTATGCAACAAGTTCGTATCGGACCACGCACAATGAAGGGTTCCGTAGTTGGGATGAAGTTATGCCAAGAGAAAAATTAACATTGTAGTAGAAAAACATGTTCTCCCATACATTCCAACTGCAAATGTAGGTTTTGTACGCAAAATATTGAGACATTTACAATGTTATTTTAAGACCATAGACTTCCCTGTAATCTATAAATATAGAAATATTTTCTGTATTATTTGGGGGACCTCCCCCAAGCCGTCCAAATGCCGCCATGGGCATACGTCTGCTGGACATCACTGGACATAGGCCTCAGGGCGATCTTTTGGCTGAAATGGTATTCAACTAAGATTAAGTTACTAACTATTTTGTGTTTCGTAGAACATACCTGCATGGAGACTGCGATGAATTTATCAACGGCAGAGTCAACATCAGCATCATCGGATACAACGGCGACGGTGCCAGAATCCAACCCTGAATACAAATGCATTGAAATCTTTACCAGGAAATGAAAACACTATGGCAGTTACGCCACCTTTTAAAGAAGGTAGATTTGACGATAGAAAGCGTTCTTGAGTTTTATAGCATATTAAAAGTTCAGTTTTAATTTTAATGATCAAGACTGATTTCAATAAATTTTTGATGAGCAAACTTTTTTGGGTCCTAAGGTCTTTTAGAACACCATTACGATGGGCGTCATAGCTCTGTTTGCTAAGTTGAACCACGACCTCTCAAGGCTCTTACCGACGAGCGGCGCCGAGGTAGCTGCAGCCGTCGCCACGCTAGACAGCTGCGCTGCCGTCCGATTACTAAAAGGCCTTTAAATGAATGTAATCGGACGGCAGTGCAGTAAACGCGTCGACGACTGCAGTCGACACCCTCTATGCCGCTCGTCGCAATTCTTTTCTAATAGAACTAAAACGTACCTCTAACTAAACATGTGTTTGACGGACGCTCAGATCTATAACCAGAATCTGTAGTCTGCACAAATTCTATTGCAGTGTTCTTGGCTCTGTAAAGAAAGAACAGAATTTGAGTTTTTACCTAACTACAAAATAGCAAGTAAGGAATTTTACCTAATATTTTGAAGTCAGAATGTTCTACTATTTAGATGTTGACCTTTGGTTCATAAAATATTTATTCCACTTAGAACGCCCTATGGCATGGCGTATATAAAACTACTTATGGTACATACAGGAGTGCAAAAACTATAGGTCCAGAAAAAAAAATTGAAGCCATATTCGGTCGCGACCCACTCGTGGGTCGCGACCGAATATTGGGTGGGCCGTGAAAAATTGAGTTCAGCTATGATTAATATTCAAACTTAATACCAAAATAAATTGGACGTATCAAACTCAATGCGATTAAAAGTAGCTAAAATTGAAGTTGATGCTGATTGAAAGCTATCATAACAAAAAATAGGTTATAATATAATTCATAAAGATTTTTATCAATGACAACCAAGAGGTAAGTTCCGAGTTTGGAAGTTTTTTTGAGTCGCGGTCCAGTCAACTTTAGGAACCACTGCTCTAGAATCATTAATACATCTCTAAGTAAGACTTGTTCCATAACAACAAATCTCTTCAACTAATCTCAAACTTAAATGATGTATTGATTGTATGTTATGATTATGTCCCAATAAGATGCGACAGTTATAATTCTGTAAATACATATTTGTAATGGTCGCGAATAATTTATTTTGATCAAGATAAAACTTGACACTGACCTGAAAATTGCAAAAAAGTGAGAAATTTTGAATTCTGCGACAAGGTGACGAGGCGACATTTTTATTCAATTTAATTTGTGCGTGTTTGTATTCGTACTGCTCACTAGGATGGTCCGGGATGTTTGTTGTTAGTGTTAGATGATTCACTGCTGTTCGTGCGTACTTATTTTTAAGCGGAAGACAGTAGGAAAAAAGCTTCTAGTGCAGTGCACGACTTCTTTACTTACCCTGCTTCATGCAGTAGTGTTACTAAGAGATGACATATAGCGGCTGTTGCCCTAGATTTACTCACAATGCGTGAGCCTTCGCAGAGCCAGAGTATATGACGTCCTAACTCGAGTAGCGGGTCATCGGGATAAAACATGCGTCTGTTCTCTAGTTGAAAAAAAATGAGCATTAGTAAAAAAAGTGGTCAAATTAATTACCAAATAAAATACCGGCCAAGTGCGAGTCTGACTCGCGCACGTAGGGTTCTGTACCATTATCTAGCAAAACACAGCTGCAATTATCATGCTTGCTCAAGATTGGTTGGCGATTTACCATTACCACCACTCTAGAATGACTTATAATTATTATTTCACTAGCTGCGCCCCACGGTTTCACCCGCGTAAGTCTCGACCCTGTCAGAATATCGGGATAAAAAGTATCCTATGTCCTATTCCAGGTCATGGTCTACCCGTGTGCCAAATTTCATCCAATTCTGTTCAGCAGTTTTAGCGTGAAAGTGTAACAAACAAATAAACAAATTCACTTTCATATTTATAATATTAGTTAGGATTACTTATTTGACCACTACCTACTGTGATGGCCAATAACGGTGCTACCCATGCCAGTTACTTACCATCAGGAATCGTCGGGTGACACCGAATGTATTGAATAATAAGATTTAGTTGCGCTCTAGTGTCTTCTATAGGTATATTTCTGATGTAATATTCAAGTTGCATGATTAGGGTCGCATTTTGTTTTAATTTTGAAGCCATATTCAGTAGGGTGTCCTGGTGACCGTCATGCAATGGTCTTTCATTATGAATTTTGAAGCTTTTATTCTTAATAAACTCTTTTCCATTATAAAAATAATTAGAAAATTTTCCAATTGTCCCATTACAATCATTGTACAGTTCTAAAAGAGTTTCATTATTTTTTAAATATTCCTGAAACAGAAAAAAATTATTATAACATACCGTTCAACTGTAACAATATTAAAATTCTATTGTGTCTCCTGAAATCTAATATTATCATAAGATCTTTATTTTGTGTGGGACTTTAACTTTCGAGTTTGCAGGCAAAACTACATGAGGCATTGAAAGTGTGGCCATTCCAGGAATAAGTCATCAACAACATACTGCAAACTCAGGCCAAATAAAAAACAAAGAGCGCTGTCAACAGTGAAGGGAGGCCAGTTTTGTTAACATGTGTGCACTTATAATGAGGTGTAGTTTGATTGTGTATGGGTATAAATGTGTGCATGTTAGCGTGTATGTATAGTGCGGTGGTGTAGTTTTGGCATGCTTCACTGTTTTGTTTGCAGTGCTATATCTTGGTTTTTTATTTGGTCTTACACTGGAAACCGTAATGCTGGCTGGCTGCAAAAAAAGCTTGTTCAAAGAGTTCTATTACTTTAATATAATAGGTACTGATTTACTTTATTTATGTGGGTTGGTTGCTTTATAAAAACAGGGTTCTGATGTGTATTTTATTACAAGTTATTAAATAATTCAAAGTTAAGTATTTATAAAAGTTGTACTAAATACCTGCGCAAGACTCGTATCCACAGACATTTCGGAGAATGCTAAATCCATATTTATTTAATTGCGGCAGATATTGTTTGTTGAACGTAAGCAACAATGATATCAACAGGCGACCACAGCCAGTATTATTATAGTGCTCTGTGGATCACAGGCGATAGCGATACCGTTTATCTGACAACAGCCGGCGTTATCAGTGGTGTTGATAAACTATTAAACCTGTAGTGTATCTATTTAATAGATATGTAAACACTATCTCATGCACGCCAGCAGTGAGGTCACTGTCACTAATGTCAACTGTCAGTTCACTACGAATGGCGGGAGACTGTAGAAGGTGAGGTACCGTCACGCTATGGGCTGGGTCGTTGTGATGAGCCAGTGTAGTGATATAACCAGCTTAACACGGAATCAAAAAAGGATTCTACAAGTGGCGACGAGGATAAAGGTCAGATAAAATAAAAATATTAAGGAAAATGGTATGTTGTAATTGATCAAGTAAAATTGTAAAAAACATGATACCTACCTACAAAATTTAATGTGAATTGTTATAAGTAAGTATTCCGGAACTTACTGGCGTCAAGTATTTCATGCAGGAGGGATTCTGTTTGTGTTGACAAGTTTACATTTAACCGCCGAAGCTGATGAGACGGATCACCCAAGAAATCCACAATATTGTATTAAGTAAGTACCTACATGGATTAGAATATGAACTACAGTCAATAAGTCATGTGGAATTGCTAATTACTAACTTATTTGAAACAGTTAACATATTACCTGCAGAATAAACTGGTGCCTCTATCTACCTAACCACACACTACAGTGTAACACTGACAGTGTTTTAGAAGCATGATAATCTTTGCATTTCATACATCTAATGACCTATGTATAATATTTACTAAAACTTTACATTTTTGTTTCATTTTACTGTCAGCAGCGGGTTGGGACATGGCAACAATATTCAAAATAATTACATTAGTCCTTTATGATTTTAAGTAATCTAAGGTACCTGAACTTAGTAATGACTCCATTAACTCTGACAGTGGGATGTACTGACAACCTGCCTACACATTAAATAAGAAAAAGTACTTTTATTTATTAATCTGTAAATGTATGGATATCTGTGGGGTTTAAAAATTATACAAAGGTTAGCTGAAATACAAGCAGTATATTTTGATTGTGCCAAGAAGCAGTGAAAAAGTAAAAAAAAAAAAAAAAAAATTGGGGAAGAATAAGCACTAGAAAATGATATAAAATGATATTGAAATGATTAATTAGTTAAAATAACACAGTGACGATGACGAGGTATGTTGTTGGTAAATTAATTAATTAATATGTTTGAGTAGGTATCTCACTTCAAGGGACCAGGGAATAAATAGCCTTCTTGAGTTTGAGTAAAGTCCTTTAACGTGGCAATGCCTACAAAGGTCACCAAGTCACAGGTGCCATTATATAATTTAGAAGTAATGCCTATTCAAACAAGAAAATCATAATTTAAAAAAATACTTAATTATATGATATACTGCTGCGAGTGTCTTAATGTATAATCTTATTAGTAACTGATACATGTTGGTGTAGTGGTCGCCAGCGCTACTGAATACTGCTGACCTGGGTTTGTGTTTCGGTTGGGGCCAGGTGTTGTAGGGTTTTGCCATCAGGAATTTCTCTGTGGTGGCCCGGATTTTGGGTGTGTGCCTGGTAGATGGCTGTGACTCAATTACTGCGCATGAGACTTGGACGAGACCAGTGGAATGTGAGTTTACTATACTGATGCTATATCACATGTTTGCCTAACTGTGTGATTTTAATTCTTATTTGATATTATGAGATCTGGGTAACACTACCCTCTGTGAGTTCTTGTACAAATATTACAACGGGTCTGTGTGAAAGTATTGATTCCTTTATTATGAGACCAGCACCATCTTTTGGATTGCTTGTCACATTAGGAGTCATCATGTATTGCTGGAAGATTAGTTATTAAACTAATTTTGATCTCTTAGTTAATAACAATCTATTGTTAAAATTTTAAGGAAGTGATTATGAACTTTGGGTTTTGGACTTAAATAACAACTGCACAGTTGTCATTGTAGCTATGTTGGTTGGGATGCCGTGTTATCCAGTATTCAGGAAAATACCTAATGCAATTAAGTATAGGTAATTATGATTATTGACGATTTGATGTTTCGATTTAAAATTAGAATTAAATTAGTTTCTAACGTAAATCACAAAATCATATAAATAAAAATAAAATAAATAAAATATCTTTATTTCAGACCTGAGCAGTCCATACGTAGTCAGTGGTTAGTAACAAAGGTGCTTACATGCTATGTTAGTGTTGTTAGTACTTAATTATATTTAACATAAACCTATACCTAATTCTACCCAGTGCCTTTGGATATAATTAGATTATTTTACATGAGAATTTATAAACATAAAACCATGGTTGTCGGTTTTTTGAACTAGATACTGGGAGTGTTGTCAAGCCTAATAGGTATTGAAATTGTTAAAGTAATGAAGTTATAGTATCTAAAAGTTCTAACGTGCTAGCATTGCTGAATATTAGAATTTTTCGCATTGACTCCTACAATATCTTCTTCTAATCCAGTTATGGTTTAGTATGGAAATAAACTGAAAGAAGGGAAGAAGTAGAGTACCTATAGTTACAGTAAAAGTAATGAAGTTATAGTATTGAAGTTCTAAAATGCTTTTTTTTTAAATATTAGCATTGTTCGCATTTACTCTTACAATATATTCTTCTACACCAAATTATTGTTTTAGTATGGAAATAAACTGACAGAAGGGAAGACCAAATTGTTAATAGTTATAGTGGTAGGTACTCAGCTATATCAAAATATAGAAAGCTCTTTAATATTGTTTGGAAGTTTTCTTAAACTGAGTAATTTAGAGGTTTTTGTGTATTTGAATTCTGAACCTCGGATAATTGAAAAGTTTTGGGAACACAAAGTTAATGTCATATCTTAGTACAAGCTTAGTACAAGTAGTTACAGGCGGTCAATCAAAAGTTAACTGAGACTGGTATAATGTCTAATATTGAGTGAATCTAATATTGAGTATACAAGGTACTTGAATATGGAAAGAAAAAAAGAGAGACTTATTTTGGTAATAAGTGTAACACAACAACAATGACAAAAGTAAAAGAATAGAATATAATGAAAACGTTCGCATGCACTCAGCGCGGTGACATTGGCGTCGCGTGGACTGGAACTAAATTTTAATACCTACATAATGTTTATTTTTTTATAGCACGACAGTGGTGGTGGCTTAGCCCGACTTAGGTCGTGGGTTCGAAACCAGGCTGGCATTGGTGTGTTTTCACTCATCACCACTGTCCATCAACGGTGAAGGAAAACTCCGTGAGGAAACCGGCATGTCTGAGAACCAATACTTCAAAGGCATGTGACATCTACCAGTACGCACTGTTTCCGCGTGGTAGATTGGGCTTCCATTAAATTGGATGCATTGGGCTTCCATTAAATTGGATGCATGGGCTTCCATTAAATTGGATGCATGGGCTTCCATTAAATTGGATGCATGGGCTTCCATTAAATTGGATGCATGGGCTTCCATTAAATTGGATGCAATTCAACGGTGAAGGAAAACATCGTGAGGAAACCGGCATGTCTGCGAACCAATACTTCGAAGACATGTGACATCTGCCAGTACGCACTGTTTCCGCGTGGTCGATGGGCTTCCATTAAATTGGATGCATGGGCTTCCATTAAATTGGATGCAATTCAACGGTGAAGGAAAACATCGTGAGGAAACCGGCATGTTTGCGAACCAATACTTCGAAGACGTGTGACATCTGCCAGTACGCACTGTTTTCGCGTGGTTGATGGGCTTCCATTAAATTGGATGCATGGGCTTCCATTAAATTGGATGCATTTCAACGGTGAAGGAAAACATCGTGAGGAAACCAGATGTAACTCTCCATTAAATTGGATGTATCAAAATGGTGAAGGAAAACATCGTGAGGAAACCAGATGTAGCACTCCATTAATTGGATGTATCAAAATGGTGAAGGAAAACATCGTGAGGAAACCAGATGTAACACTCCATTAAATTGGATGTAAGTATCAAAGCGATGAAGCAGTGCATCGTGGGGGCGTGTGCTGGAGCCGGTACTTCGCTGACGTGGACATCCGCTAGCCTGCGCTGGGCCCGCGTGGTGGCTAGCGGCCCTTCATTTAATTTTACTTTAACATGATTTCATGTCCTTCCAGAAAGGAGGTTAGTATCTATACATGTTGTAAATTGGAGTCGTTTTTCGTGTTTGTCTGTGTGTCCGCGTTGTTCTGTTGGGCCGCGGGACGGATTTTGGTGGGGTTTTCACCACCGTTTGGAGGGTTTGTGTGTGTAGAAGTACATAATAGAGTTGTTTAAAACTGGGAAGTCTCGCTGTTTTGTCGGGTCGTGGAAGCCGTGCGGGGCGAGAGCGGATCACTAGTGGGGTGTATAAGATAAGTACTGGATATTTATCAAGGGCATGTTATAGAATGACTAAATTTTCTATAGGTCTAGTCATGTACGTAACTGATTTTATTCAACCGCTTTTATTCAACTGTCGTTTGGCCTTTGAGGGGCGGTGGCAGTTTGAGTTCTTTTGTGTCTCGTTGGCGACCGTTGGAGGTTAATGATGACTTTGTTACCTGATAGAATTATTATTAACCTATGATCTTACGCACTGGGCGGAACTAAGTGTGTAAGGAAATTTAAATTGAAAAGGTGAATGATAATAATGTAGACGAAGCCAGAAACTTTCAGGTGATGCGACAGGGGTTAGGAATGGTGACTTTTTGGAGCATGTAAAGTGTGTAAGAAGGCATGTTAAGAGTGTTAAGACTTTGTGTAAGAGCCTTGGCACTACACGGCTACACCGGTAGATGAGAGTACTATAGGGAAGATATGGACGATTTGTGTTTTCCATTGCATTTTCATTTATATGGCGAAGCCTTGGAACTTACTAAATTTTTCAGATATTGTATTTTGAATGTTGTGAGTTAGGTATAGCTATATCAGGTCTATTGTAATGTATAGTTTTGTCTGTAATTATTCTTGGTCATGTCGGTGTTTTACAGGCCCCTGTTATATGTTGAAAAAAAAAAAAAAAACAAACAAATTGATAGTCAGGTGACCATGATAATAGACCAATTAATAGTAAATATAATATCTTCCGAGTTCCGAAATAAATTT
The DNA here is from genome assembly GCA_948473465.1 of Lithophane ornitopus. Classification (NCBI taxonomy): domain Eukaryota; kingdom Metazoa; phylum Arthropoda; class Insecta; order Lepidoptera; family Noctuidae; genus Lithophane; species Lithophane ornitopus. The sequence goes on along the minus strand of OX419630.1, from coordinate 1,803,336 downwards.
TAATATGGGCGTCAGTTTGAAAAAAAAAAAAACTTTTTAAAATTTTGAATGAAAGAGGGAAGAGGTTGTAGGAGCAAGGAACTGGACAAGGGATGAGATGAAATAAAAATACCGTGTCCAACATTTTATTAAGGTCATATCTAAAGATGAACAGACTTCGTTCGTTAGTTTTAACTTCCTTTAATTATTGCTTTAAATTAATTGGTACTTATATAGTTCAAATAAACATGTTATGATTTTGATTTTACACGTTTATTTGATAACGTGTTTTGAGTCGATCAAATAAAAATATAATAAGAAAGGGATGTAGTGTATCTATTTAATAGATATGTAAACACTATCTCATGCACGCCAGCAGTGAGGTCACTGTCACTAATGTCAACTGTCAGTTCACTACGAATGGCGGGAGACTGTAGAAGGTGAGGTACCGTCACGCTATGGGCTGGGTCGTTGTGATGAGCCAGTGTAGTGATATAACCAGCTTAACACGGAATCAAAAAGGATTCTACAAAACCCAAACGTAGTACTAAGTAAAACAAAAGTCGAAGATTGGCATTCGGCAAAATCTTATTTAAAAACAAGTTTTTTTTTTCTTGGCAATTGTGCCGGTGTCAACTATTCTGCCAGTGTCACGTTCAGAGATTCACATTTTTAGTTTTGAATTTTGTTAATGATTTTACTCATTTACTGTCTTAAACCTTATTTACAGTTTTATTAAACTCAATGTTTACTGTTGACTTTTTTTTATCTTGCTTGATACTGACAGTATCTTGCTTGATACTGACATAGCGCCAACTTTATGGTAACCCAGCCCGGGTTACCATAAAGTTGGCGCTATAAACAGGTTTTAATTCTCTTTGGTATGTATGTCTGGGTGCCACTGTTGTTAAGCGGTAGCCCGCGAAATTCAAATCTTACGTTTTTTGCAACTTGCATCTTGTATTGGGTCGTATGAATGTGGTAGGGACAGTAAAGGTGCTGCCCACGCTGGTGTTAAAAATATTTACAAACATTTTCTAACACTAATACATCAAGTCAAGTCAGCAGAAAGAAAGAAATAAAGAAAATACATTTATTTAGCACAGACAGAGCACACAACACAACGTAACTACAAGTAAAAAAGACACAATTAAAAAAATATATGTAAAAAATTTAGTTAGGGTAGCCCAGACTATAAATATAAAGTTATCTGTGGGGTAGCCTAACAAAAAAAAAAAAAAAGAAGTAATGGCGCAATTTCATTGGTCGTTAACTCGTTCGGTATACAGCATACGGGGAGTCCCCGCAGGCGAGATAACAACCAATGAAAGTTACAAGTCGATACGTCTCGTTTACACCGTCTGCAGGGATTCCCCGCATGCTTTCTACCGACCGTGATATCGACCAATGAAATTAATCGGTCGATATACAGCTTGCGGGTCGTGTGTCAAATACTTTTTCATTATTCAATTTCATTCGTGAGTGCTTGTTGGATTAGATAGACGCTGCGCAAAATGGCTGATCGGATTCGCAAATGTTAAAACTTGTGGAAATCTATCGAGATTACGATTGTTTATAGAATGTGACTAGTACGTTGTATAGAAACTGAGATGCAAGAGAAAGTGCGTATAAACAAATAGCGGAAAGGCTAAATATTACCGGCATCTCAAATAAAAAAAATACCATGGAGGTTCTCCTACATGCGGACCCTATCAACTAATGAAAACGGTTCCCCGAATGCGGGCCCTCTGGCACTCGTTCCAGAAATCTCTCGCACCCCGCATGCAGGCCCTATCGACTAATGAAATTGCGCCATTAGGAAGTGTGCCTCGCGGCTGCGCCAAATAGGCCCAGTTCAGCATGCATGCTAGGCAACTAGTGCCTGACGCTGGTTTTCAACTGGAACTGAGGTGTGAGGTAACGGATGTAAAGCAGTTTTATATAATACTGCAATATGGCGTGTGTGTATACAAAAATAGATAAAAAATATAAAAAATAGTGTAAGTAAGTATAATACCTAATAGTGAAGAAATAAAAAATAAGTACATGTGATCCTACTAATATTATAAATGTGAAAGTTTGTGTGTTTGTGGGTTTGTGTGTTTGGATGTTTGTTATTCAATGACGCAAAAACGGCTGAATGGATTTGGATGAAATTTGGCAAACAGATAGTTTATAACCTGGAATAACACATAGGATACTTTTTATCCCGATATTCCCACGGGATCGAGACTTACGCGGGTAAAACCGCGGGCGCAGCTAGTATTTAATAAAATTGCAATACACAAAACAAACCGACAAGCAAATGACGGACGTTATGTCGCGAAAACAATCAAATCATCAAATCATCAATCAATCATCAAATACCATGCCTGGCTTTCTTTCGTGACCCATTGATAGCCTCTGAGGCCTATTGATTGCAGATAAAGTTGAAAATGTAGATTCGTATACAGCATTTTTTTTTCAATGTTTTTTCATTACTTAGCTCCACACGTGCTTACTTTGCTTATTATTAGTTGATGGTATTTAGGTAGGGCATTGCCCCACAATGCTCCCCCTTCGGTGCGAAGGCCTTGTCTAGCACACCGGAGTTTGGATTTGTACCGGTTGATGGCAATAGGCTCGCCCTCTATTACATGGGACTCAAACATAATCGGCGAAATGAGCCGATTTTTATTAATTTTTAATAAGTACAGCTTGGCAAAAAAGAGTATGAAGCGGTGACAAATTAAACTAAATATTTTACTTATGTAATGCAGACCAATGATGTTGGCACTACTTTGCCGACAAGTGCTAGAAGGTTTTGAGTCACCCACAAGCACAAGCAGCGTTTTTTTACAACAATTCTCTTACTCCTTTCCCATTTGAAGTGACCTTTGTGCGATAGTGGCGCCCTCATTATTTCCAAACTATTTTTTGCCAAGCTTTACATAAATAGGTGCCGATTCCCTGGTTCACAAACTACGTCAGGCGCTGAATAATTTCACAGGACTAAACTAAAATTTTTCTTCTATCCTTTTCTTAATGAAATACAAAGATAAAGATGCACTGAAGTTTGTGAACAAGGGAATCGGCACCATCGTCATCCACGTTCACATCCAATTCCGTACGATGTTATTTAATTTACAGAAGGTTAAAGTCATCGAACATTAATTTGTTTATTCATGGATTCAAATAAAGCATGCATGCGTACTAGTTAGTGTCTGTAGGTAGGTATGTACCTATAGTTACTAGATACAATACATATTGTAAGAGCGACGGGCGGCACGACCTATTTGCACCAGACCGGAACAAATTTGTTGGACCCAATGGAATTAGAAGCATCTCTGCGTCCATTCCGTACTACACATTCTGTGTGTAACTTACATGCGTATATCTATGGCTCTCAAACTTAATCTATTTACTACAATAACCGAGCTTTAATATAACACTTCGGCTTTAAAAAGGAACTTACTATAACTTAAGTAGGTCAGATATATTTAATAGTTATAGTTACAACTACTAATCGAATACCTACTACTAGAAACATCCATCCTGCACCCTAATTACGTAACTCATGAATACTCACGATCAATCATAATCTGAAGCATTTTGAAGGATATTGCTAATCCATTGCTGCTTAAGTTCGAAAAATTTGTCTTCTCAACAACGTTATTGACGCAATGAATGTTGTGGAATTGTCAAAATGAAACAGATTGTGATTGATCGTGTGTTACGCACAGAGACACGCTCTATAAAGCAGAAACAGTTTTCATTGCAATACCCTCACTACGAGGAGACGGGTGGCAGTGCTCGCAAGCCTCTTTCCCTACCACTGTGGGTGACTACTTATAACCTACCCCTATCCTCAGAAAGCCTAATGAAATTGATCTATAGGCCAATTCCCGTAATTAAAAACGTTTAAAATCTAGCTGCAATCTCGTCTCAGCGACAATTAATTTCAGGAACATTTGAGCAAAATTTCATATCTCTAGTCCCAGTAGTTTGGCTGTGCGTGCATGCATGTCCATGACAGTCAGTCAGTTTCTCTTTTTGTGTAAATTGCTACGTTCAATACAATAGGCTGAGTGATAGCTGAGTTATATTTACTGTCAAGTGAATCCAAAGCTCGAGAATTTTTGTGAGTTTGCATTTGTATGCAGGTACATAATTACATGGTTCACGCTTTCTTACATTTTAATTAAACGTTGAGAGAGAGACTTGTTTATGAACTTTTTGCTTTTATTTCGTGTAACAGGGTGTTCCCACGTTGGCAAAAGATAGAATGAAATTAAAATTTTTCGTTACTCGCATAAATGAGTGATTATATGTAGTACACACGGCTACATATCAACCTATACTGTTCCAGTAGGTATAAGCTGAAGGCCAATTCTCGTACCAATGAAAAGAAAATATGCTGATATAAACGTTCACATTCAAGTCGCAATCTGTCAAACTTGTTAAAAATGTTGGTAAATTGATTGTATTTTTGACAGATTGCGAATGCGAACGTTCTCGGGAATTACCCCTCTGATCTTGCATTAATAAGAAATCCGAAGCCTACAATCAGCGAGAGGTCAGCTCAGACTGGAAATTTATAGCTTGATATGTATAGCCGTGTGTACCAGAAAAAAAAAAACGCAATAATGAGGGTTTTCATGAAAATTCACTCCACCAGTTGGCGCCACTTTGAAAAGAGATTTTCCATTTCGACATAAAATATAATGATGACGTTAAATCCATAGATACTAAATTACTGATTCCACAAAGACATGAAGTAAAGCTACTTGATACTTGGTACAAAACACAATAACTTTTAAAATAGACTTAGGTACTTGCATAATTCACACAAGTTCTTCTCTACCTAATACCTACGTAGGTGCAGACTGTAGATACATTACAAGTCATTTGACATTGCAAGTCTTTGATAGAGGCACGAAAGCTAAACGTGCGCTTTGAGCACCCCTTCAACCGAACCCTAAAAAGTTAGACAACTTTAAAAGTAAAAAAAATACAGATATACAGTAGGGCCTATTAATTCTTGTAGCCTCTGGGTTGTTTATCGCGGCAGTTTGCGGTTCGCCGTGAGTCGCCTCATGGGAAATTAGCGACGACTGTGCGATGCCGTCGCGGACTCGAGAAAGCACCCAATTTTGAAGTTTTTAAACTGCGAACGAATGGCTGCCCCGCCTTGCGACACGGCGTAAAGTTTCTTTTTAATAGGAGCGTAAAATGGATCTGGGTGTAGGTACCCATCCAGATGCTAACATTGAAAATATAAATGTGGATTTCCACTCTCTACCTTAGAATGCAATTCCGGAACAAAATTTTCGCAATTGGAATTTCATCTCTAGCCTAAGTTTTGTCTGTATAGCAATATTCAGAGGAGTCAATCTCACTTTCGCACAGCGCAGCGGTTTAGTTGGATTGAATAAACTAAAGTGACAGTTATGTAGTGGCAGTGTGTGTGTGTGTGTAGTGTATATTACCTATCTATGGTTGGATGTATACATTCAGAATGGATAGACGATAGACGTATACATACACTATAGAGCTCGCGAAGCAAGCGCTGCGTAAATGAACTAACATTTTTCCCCGACTACGGCGAAGCAAAAAGGAGGGTTATGATTTTGACCGGTATGTATGTATGTATGTATGTTCATCTGTTCCCTAATATCTCCTAAACCACTCATCACAATTTGACAAGTGAGGTATCGTTGGAAGCCTCTTGATCGTCCGCTGTTATACGCCATGTGACGTCACATTAAATTAAAAATGGCGCCCTCTAGAGGACATAAAGTCAGGAACTTGAAAAAAAAAATTGTTTAATCGTACCATGTTAGGTATCAAATGAAAGGGTTTAATGAGCACATTTCAAAAATATATATATTATAACCAAAAAAGAATTAAAAAAAAATTAAGTAATAAAAAATAAAACCCAACTACGACTAAAAAGGTATAAACAAGACACCACAGACAGACAAATTAAAAATCCGGAGTCACACGTAATCTGTTCGATTTATGCCCTAACACGTGTGACACCGGATTTTTAATTTGTCTGTCTGTGGTGTCTTGTTTATACCTTTTTAGTCGTAGTTGGGTTTTAGTTTTTATTACTTAATTTTGTCTAACAATATGATCCGGAGGTCGAATCGTAAAGGCCGCCGTTCAGCATTCCAGCTCACCACCGACCAGCGGCGCAGTCATGAAAATACATAGGTATTAGGTACCGTTATTTCAGTGGATAATAATCATCTTTATTCCCGAAAGCGCTCCATCCAAAGATAGTTTTAGGTACCACTTATTCTGCTTACCCCGTTAGGGATGACGTGATCAAATATTCTGTAAACGCTCGGCGGGGGCTAGATTAGTGTAATCCAGTAAGTGAACCTAATCATATTTGCTTGGAACAAAAACCACAGAAATGGTTACCGCAGACTTCGTACAAGCATTTAACTTGCCTCCAGTTATAAGCGGAAGCGTTTTGAAATTATTCATGAAAGGGATAGAGCTCCTTGGTTACCATGTGTTGAAGTAAAAAGTTCGTTCCATTTTTAAATAATACGAGAGATATGAGTTTTCATAGTAACACTGCAGCTTATTATCTTAGTAATAAGCAAACATTATGATATGGCCAACTCTAGCACTACGCGCACCATTGGTCAAATCAAATAGCGCGCGCTTCTCCGGCTTCCTGTTACACACTTCCGTCGCTTTTCACGAAATCACTCCCACAGATTGCAGGAAACCGAGAGGAAAGATGTTACACATTAAAAATGTCAAGAATAAGTATAATAGGTATTTTACAAATGACAGTAATATTTATTTTTATTCCGCTTCAGGTCTCAACTTATCCCACTGAACTATATCTCCCTCTTGAAGGAAACTCCCCGTAATCCTCCTGCTACTCTAATAATACACAAATTGTGTTGTATGTCCGTCCGTCCGCGTTAACGTGGATTAAAGAGACACGTTTGCAGTTTCCAAATTATTCAATTAAGGAAATGAAACAGCTGCAGACTGGGTCATTTATAATAATTATGTTATTTAATGGTGCCGATTCTCTTGTCACAAAATTCTCTGAACTAAACTAAAAATCACTAAAATTTAGTTTAGTTCTGTCAAACGATCAAACTCATTCTGAAATATACTTTAAATGACACAACTTAACTATAATTTAGTTTGACAGCACTAAGATGGCACTGAGATTAGTTTAGTGAAAATGCTATTCTGAATTTGACGAGTTAACCTAAAATTTTGTTCTATATCTAAAATCCTCTAACTAAATGTGACTATATTTAATCGCGATTAAAAATGTGTGGAATAAAATTAGATGTCATGAACTAAAATTCAAACCAACACCTCGACTTCAGTTACAAAAAACAGTACTGTATTTTTTTATTTTCTTTTGCTTATATCTGGAAAACGGTGTGTCCTATCGCAAAAATAATGAAAATTTCGACTCCCTTTGGGTAACCCTTAAACCCCTAATTCTCAACATGTTGGGATTTTTTTTTTTTTTTTTCTTTATTTTCCATACCAAAACTGAAAAATTCCATTAAAAACACGTTGAGGCTGCCGTGCATGTGCGCCTCTGGCTCTAAAAAAAAACACGGGGTAGGGAAAACAAGTACCAAGTGGAGGCGCGCGGTTGTCAAATTCGATTTTAGTTGTGTCAAAATAAGTTTTAAATTTAGAGAATTTATTTGGCAGAATAGCTCCAAGATTCCCATAGTCAAAAGTAATGAATTTTAGAGATAGTTTAGTTCGGTGTACAAGAGAATCGGCACCAATGTTTTTTTTTTGTTTCAATTAAAATTTCTTAGGTATAGCTTTAGTACGGGGCGGTAGGAGCATCCTTTATTAGGTGATGTTGTTTGGAGATGTATCTCGAACAACAGCCTTGTTACGAAATAGATAATAAGTTTACTGAAATAGGTATATGTTGTCTTTATGTTTATATGGATGTTTCTTATCCGAAATAAACATTATTTTATTTTTAGTTTGGCATGGCATACGGCCTAACTAAAGCTATACGCTATCGCACGTATACGTGACTGTCGCGTTCATTTTGTTTGGTGAACACGATCGCACCGAGGGAAGGCCCCTTTCGGTTTTCCGAATCAATTAATGACATATGCGACGAGTAACGATCGCGTTTTCGCGATTGCTTTAAATGAAATATTAATTTAAATGAAATTGTTTATTCTGTAAATAGGATATTGGAATCACTTTTACACGTCATATTAAAAATAAGCTAGATGAGGTCGGCGTTTCCTATCTGACTACTCTGAGAAGAAATGCCGAAACAAACTCAGAGGTCACAGTCTCTTTTAAAGTCCAGACATAATCTTGGTCAAGCCATATGAGGACCATGTAAATTCGAGTCTGAAATGGTCTTTTGAGGAAAGAACCACACAGATTTGAGTGGACCTGTCCAGTCAGTGCAAGCATTTGTCAGTAATGGCGGAGCTCAACTCAGAACTTATCAAGGAGCTCAGCGACTCGACGAACAATACCAAAGGAAGGAGCATTTGGGTAGGCCGCATAAAATTCTCAAATTGCCAGACCATTGATAAAATTAACTGAGAACGAAAAAAAAATTAAAAAAATTCACATAGTCCTCACATTCACAATAATAAAATACTTTACAAAGGTGGCTTTGGTTATGCCAGTATGCTGTCATTGGTGTAGGATTACAGATACTCTTGAGGAAGCTACACAAACACATAGATTGGTTCATGAACATCATTCCAGCTGGAAGACGTCCGACATCATCGGTCCACATTGTGGGAGGCCGTCTATCGCTGTACCAGAATCGTGTAATCATTACTTATACATTAATATTTGACTGCCGACTTGAACAGCTCGTGGCTAAGTAATAACAGCCGCTCGGGTCGATCCATCAGGTTAAGCTACGCTTGCCGGGGTTGGTCCGTGGATGAGTGACCATTTTCACATATCGTGATTCCTCCGTGCCTCGGAAAGCACGTTAAGCCGTTGGTCCGGGCTGTCATTTGTGGATCTTTGACAACCAGTCTAACCAAGGGGTATCGTATTACCCAGTTACTGGGTTGTGGAGGTCTGATAGGCAGTCGCTCCATGTAAAATACTGGTATTCAGCTGCATCCGGTTAGACTGGAAGCCGACCCCAACATAGTTGGGAAAAGGCTAGGCAGATTGATTGACATATTTGACTGCCCGCGTTATGGCGCGAAAAGGCATTCTAGTTCCTATAACTAAGCCAAGAGGGCAATCACCTGCCCAACATCGAAGAAACTTATATAAATATAGAAGAAGTAAGGCAATGAATGTCTGATCGGCTAATGCATGTACAAACAACTAAGAAATTCAAAAAAAGATCGTTTGCCAAACCGAAACTTTTTAAAGTCAAAATGGCTGCGCTCGGGCGGTCGCCGCGACCGTTGAGTCGAGATTAAAAAGAAGTTTAATTGATTACGTGAGCCACTGGGGTTGAGCAAAAAAGGCACAAAGTCCTCACGCCAACTAATTAACGCTCGATTTAAAGTTGAAAAGAAATCTGTGAAGAATCCCCCGCTGTTAGTAGGTACCTACTACCTACTATATTTTTTTTGTTGTAATAACGTAAAGGGATGGATTTGGATGTTCCTAGCTGTCATTCCACTTGTAGTCCTATTCTGTAAAAATGTTACCGTGAAAACTTAGGTGAAGTGAGCTGTCATTTCACCATGATTAACACTAGTGACAGCTAACTTCAAGCTCACTTCACCTATATTCTCACCGTAAGCTTTTTACAGAATATATCGACTGATGCTAGGGATTGATACAAATGACAGTTCACTACAAGCTCACTTCACCAAAGTTTTCACAGTGACATTTTAACAGACCAGTTGTTATTTATACTTAGTGTGATTTTAGCAAATGACTTAGCAGCGAGCAATGGTGGCCCAGTGGTAACGGCTACGACTTACGAGTCGTAGGACCTAGGTTCGAACCCTGACAGGCGCTTTACTTTGTGTAAATTATTTCATCGCCACTGCTCTCAAAACGGTGAAGGAAAACATCGTGCGGAAACCGGCACGTCCTAGAACCAAAAATTCGAAGACATGTGACATCCCCCAACCCACACTGGGCCCGCGTGGTAGATTACGGCCCGCTACCTCTCACAGAGAGGAGGCCTGTGTCCCAGCAGTGGGAACATTATAGGCTGATTATGCTATGAGTCTGACTAAGGGTCTGCGCCCGCCACGGCAAGGATTTTTATGCCACGAATAGGATAATTACTTAATTGTATGACTATATAATTGAAATTTCAATGATAATAATTTCATAATCATGCTTATGGCATTAAGTCCGCCTCTTTACATTTCTGTGCTTGAACTATAAATAAATAAATAAATCATCATAGGTAAAAAACAACGCTGCGGTATGATAAGGCATGCTGTCAGCAGCGTTCGGAATGCATCCCTCGGGATACTTTGGCATGGAAGAGTTACGACTGTAGTGAAAAGAACACGAGTTGTCGCGTCAGTACGCTTCGGCATGCCTAAAGACGTCACGTCATGCCTAAAGATACCGCGGCATCGTTGCCATCAGTATGCGCTTGCTTGTAGTGATGCCGAAGGATCCCCTGTCGTATGACCTACCGTGAAATCAGTGGGCACAGGCCCTTAAATTTACCTACATTAGATTAAACTGGATTTTCCGCGCTTCGCACAAGACTTAACAACAGGAATTGAAATTGGCTCCCGGAAGAACTGAGTCCGCCCCTGTTGCTGGAGCCATGTCAAGTATCCGACGATCCCTTTCCACGGCGAGTTTCGGAAGTGCCCTTAACTGCACAGTTCTGAAGGTTTACCATTCAATTTATCTGGTTAGTTCAGTCTGTTTGATAGCTTTTAACTATTAATTTAACGTTCTGCTGAAAGAAAACCTGATATTTAAAGACAAATGGGGGATGGAGGTTGTCAGTTTGTGATTATCCATTCGCCGAAAAGTGTCCGACAAGTTTGTGCCTTTTATAATGTTGTGCCAAAAAGTAGGTAATAAATACACACTTAGATTAACTTTTTGATGTGTAACATCTTTCCTCTCGCTTTTCTGCAAGTCTGTGCTGCAATCTGTGGCAGTGATTTCGTGAAAAGCGACGGAAGTGTGTTACAGAAAGCCGGGGAAGAGCGCGCTATTTGATTTGACCAATGAGAGCGTGCGGTGCTAGCGTTAGCTGTCAGATGGTACCAAACCATTTTCCGAGAGATTGTTAGTGTCAGATATTACATAAGCGACTAGAACAAACCTATCTCTTTTTTTTCTTTATTAAAAGTTTTTCAACAGATATACATATTCGCAATAAAACCTCATGCATACAAAACCTTTTTGTTATTCAATACACACTCCCACGATTTCCCCCTAATTTTGTTCGAGTGCCAAAAGCAACAACATGCCATACCTTTACTCTACTTGGAAAAATTGACTCGGCCCATCGTTTATGACGAGGTAGTTTCGCCCCTTTTTCCGTTGCTGTAGACCAACGGAAAAAGGGCCGAAACTACCCAGAGCTTTTAGCGGGAAGGGTTCTTTTGATTATTATAGCCTGGCTTACTTACTCCACTTTTTAAAGCACACCACGCTGTTTCTAAATTATTCCTAATGATACGGTGAACATATTCGTTCTCCATCTGTGCATTGAAAATAAATTGTTTTAGTCTCTGGTATATTTTATGAGGAGGTCAAGGCCTCTTTATATTAAACTAGCTGCGCCCCGCGGCTTCATGTCCCATTCCAGGTCAAGGTCTACCCATGTGCCAAATTTCATCGAAATCCTTTCAGCCGTTTTAGCGTGAAAACGTAACAAAAAAAAAAAAACTCACTTTCGCATTTTTATAATATTAGTTACGATGCGAAAGTGAGTTTGTTGGTAGACCATCCCGACTGCAATGTAATTTTTTTATCTGTTTAGTCAGCGAGTAAATGAATGAACTTTCTTCTTTCGCTTTGTATATACAGATTAACAAATACAACTTGCTGGAATAGGATATAGGATACTTTTTATCCCGATAATCCCACGGGATCGAGACTTACGCGGGTGAAACCGCGGGGCGCAGCTAGTTTATAATATTACTAAGGATTTTGCTGCCTAAAAGATTACTGCTATCAATTAGCAGTCCTTTTCTCATTCCTTATCGCACAACATCTAATCTAACTAATATTATAAATGCGAAAGTTTGTAAGGATGAATGGATGGATGGATGGATGGATGTTTGTTACTCTTTCACGCAAAAACGACTGAACGGATTTGGATGAAATTTGGCACACAGATAGTTTATAACCTGGATTAACACATAGGATACTTTTTATCCCGATATTGCCACGGAATCGTGCCTTACGCGGGTGAAACCGCGGGGCGCAGCAAGTAAAATATAATTATATGTGTAAATTCGCACATTCCTTTTTTATTGACGAGCGGACGTGATCAGATTACAGTTCGGAGCAAGCAAACAATTTTACGATAGTATTTATGGCATTATACACGGGTAAGTGTCCCTGATATCGAACCCAGTCCTCATTCAGGGCTATAAATTATAATCGAAAAGAGCCCACAACTCGAGTCGCCAAAACGTGGAAATTATTACGTTTCCCGCGCTCACCCGCTGTCAATGTTGCCAGCGGCTATATTTTATTTATACCTTTTACGAGTGTTGCCAGCCATAAAAAAGTTTTAGTGGGTGTTGTAAAAGTAAAGGTGCCGGTTTTTTCTCTCTCTCGTTAGAATACAGCGTTGATAGGTTACGGGAATAGTGTTTTATTAAACAGTATTTTTGTAAGGGTTTATTTCAAGATGTCCTTTTATTTGAAAGTTTTGAGTCTCGTGGCTCGCGGACACCGGAGCTTTTTTGTGTACGACTCTCAAGTCCGTGTCAGATTTCACGTTCACTCAAGCTCATTTTTAATAATTCGAAACTTGTTTAAGAGACATATTTAACTTCATAGTAGTCAAAACATTTTCAAAACATAAGACATTAAGTATCAGATACTTAATGTCTTATGTTTTGAAAATGTTTTGACTACTATGAAGTTAAATATGTACATTAACAATATCTTCAGGACGTGTAGGTAGTCCAATCGAGTGAAAAAACCTTTGTAATATAAGTGTTTACTTCGAGCGGTGTATGTTCGGCAAACAACATTTATAACCAAATGCGGGTAGTTTACACTGTTACCGAATGTACCTGCGAGTGTCTGTGCAATATCCGCTCCTACCTCATATCCGCTGTTCGTTCGCCGTCTTTAGGCCGCGACATAGTGCGTGAGCGGAAGCGATTTTAAGGAAATGCCGCGATATCGTCACCTACTCAGCCATTCCCAACTATGTAAAGGTGTGTCCAAAAATAAAGCGGGACAATCGTGTAGGGCTGCCGCGCGCAAACGCTTCTGCAGTCTACCTGCCGCGCACAAACATTTTGACCTAGCTAGAGCGCGGCACAAAAGTGACGTAAACGCCGCGTGTTGCTGCCGCGCTCTTATTAACTAACATAGCTGGCATCTGTAGCTATGTACAGTTGCAGTATAGGGTTGTTTTATGAATGTAGACTTCGTAACCGAAGTCGCTGCTGTAGTAACCTGCATATTAAGAGATATGTATTAACATTGATTTATCCTACGTTTACCTACACAATCCAACAAACAAAAAGATTGTCCACAAAAGATTGCCTTTTCACAAGCTAGCTCTGCCTTAAGCTTGATGTTGAACAGAAACCCCCTTATTAATAAATATTAATGCCTATTATTATCCCTCTGCAGGGCAAACACCTTTTCTAATACAGAGAAGCCTCGAGCATTGAAAAATGATCGATTAATAAACGCGCAGTGATGTTACAACGTGGTTACAACTATACATTTTTCGAGATTCAATTTTGACATAACTTTACTCCGAGTTATGGGGAAAAGATTTAAGTGTAATTATAAATCGCTTCCTCTTGTAACGAAGGTAGGTCCTTTAGTCGAAGCACCAGCAAAGGCAAGCGAGGTAGCGATATTGAGAGGGTAGGCGTACCGACTGCGAACCGGTTTCACAGACCGAACATCTAAGGATATAAGATTTGCGTGAGGAGAGACGATAATGTTCCTGACAGATAGATTCCCATGTAGTATTATTTTTCTAGGTGTATCAGAATTTTGCGTATTTTTACATTTTTATATTCATCCCTCGGGCACGTAGTAATAACAGCTGCACGGTTCGATCGAGGTTGAGCAACGCTTGTCGAGGTCGGTCCGTGGATGGCTGATCATCCATGACATACCGAGGCCACCTCCAGGCTTTTGTTGGTCCCGGCTGTCATTGGCAGATCTTACATAATCATTTGACAGTTACAGGTAGTCAGAAGTCCGAAAAGCTGACAACCAGTGATACCAAGGGGTATCTTGTCACCCAGTAACTGAGTTGTGGAGAACAGATAGGCAGTTCCTCGATGTTAGACTCGAGGCCGACCTCAACATAGTTGGGAAAAGGTAAGACTGGTTGTCAGACTTTCGGGCTTCTGACGACCCGTAATGACTGTCAAAGATGCACGAATGACAGCCGGGACCAACGGATTAACGTGCTTCCCGAGCCACGGAGGAGTCTCGGTATGTAAAGATGGTCACCCATCTACGGACCAACCCCGGCAAACGTAGCTTAACCTGAAGGATCGACCCGTGTGGCTGTTATTACTTAGCAACGAGCTCCTCCCAGGTAAATAAAGATAAATTATTTCCGAAATAAAGTTTGTTTTTATATTATTGTAAAGGGTAGACAGAGGTGTACCTGTGTCTGCCCGGGGAAGGAATACAAGGAGCTTGATAGAGTGACCTACAGCTTCTTATACTATTTCCCTGTTCTATTTTTTATGCATTTTCGCAAATATAAAAAGAAAAAAGGTATTTGACCAATGTAAAACACACAAAAAAACATTGAGGATCCAAAAGTGCACGCCACAGACGTAAACTTGTTGACGACAAATATGGAAAAAAAAAAAACAAAAACTATTTTGTTAATATCTTAAACGGTTATGAGTTTGTTATCAAAAATCAATAGGACTCATCCGAAGAATGAAAGAAAAAAAAAATCGTAATACGTAAGTTTCTGTAGAAAGTAGAGCCAAGAGAAAAAAAAGAAGCAGAAAGTAGTTGCTCCCTAAATAAGTCAGTGGTTCAGACCCAAACACCCTAATATCATGTGCCCAAGTTACCCAATCCATGAGAAATGGCAACGGAACACTTCTTAGGGTACAAAAGCCTTACTTACGTGTCTGATTAAGGGACGAAAAATCCAATAATTTGACATAAACTTTCCATGCCACACTGAGTATGTTGTGTAATGGCAGTGGAAGCGAAGCGGAGCTATGCTATCCCATATATTTTGTTATTAGAAAGCATTCACTAAATCAATTCACCATTTTATCTTTCACGCCATTCACTCATGCATTCTGTCTTTTTTTATCGCACGTGGCAATACCAATCAACAAATTAGTAATAAGTGGATAATGTTGTTAGTAGTATACTAAATATTTTGATTAATTCGTTAGATAGTATGTATAAAATTTAATAATTGTACGCCTGTTTTTTACCCCTAAATAAATATAAAGTGAACAGGGACCTTTCAAACTGTTACAAAAAATTAAAAGTAGGAATTTACTGTAAGTATGGGAGTATGAAATCATATAATGTTTGCTACAGATGCTCTGCGTTTGAAATCTAGCAAGTGGGTAACACTGTGTTTTTTTTCTTGATACAGTACTTTTTCAGTTTATCTGGGATATCACTGACAAGAGGAAATGAAACCTGCAGTAAAGGAAAAAATGCTGGTCCCGACATCTTATTGAGTTATGCGAACATGTATGAAACATGTATGAACATGTATGAAACAGCTATTTCTTTTTGACGATTGGTCCCTTTGTAAAAGTTATTTGCAAAAAGTACAAAGATCCCTTTTTAGTTATTTCAATTAAATCTTTTATATTATCGCTTTGAAACGTAAGTGTGCAAAAACTTTATATTCCTAAGGAATTGAGCAATCTATACTGTCGGCAGTAAATTCCGGAAGAAGAGGAGGCGACACTTTTTATCCGCATCCGGAAATAATCCGAACCCATTCCACTGTACCTACATTATTAAATTGTACAATTAATTAAATGTCACTTTTCGTAAGTACATAAGACCATTTTAAGACAGAAAACAAAATACATATGGAAATCAAATGTACCAAAATTCACAAAGTAACGCAAGACTAGAAATAATCTATACTCAAACTCAAACTCAAACTCAAAGCATTTATTTCAATTAAACCATTTACAGGCACTTTTGAATTGTCAAGGAGTCAGTCAGTCAGAAATATGAAGCTAGTTGCCCATTCCAAAGCGTAGTAGGTACCTATGGAGAAGAACGGGCAAGAAACTCCATGGACACTCTTTTAAATCAAAATATTGTTACAATATAATGGTTACATTATTCATGTTGAAATTATACATGTGAGAACAATGTAGAAAGCACGTTAAAAGCGTCCGCAATTACAAAATAAGCACAATTCAAAAATTAAAATAAGCCATGGCAGCTAAGAAATGACCAGTCACAACTGACGGCGCCCGTTCACGAACATGACGCATGGATCAGCACCATTCAGCTCAACCATTTTGAAGGGAGCTAAATGATCCAACACATACGCCACCACCAGCGAGACATTTGAGTGAGCATGACATTCCCAGCCGCCAGGGCACATCCAAATCAATGAAAGACAAAATACCCGGTAAATGGTAGCTCTATAGTACATAGTACTCACACCTGTGCAATTATATAATACAAAGGAGAGATTGAGTTTATACAATGCAAAGATAGTCTTACAATCTTCAGCAGCTCCAACAGCATTTTCGAATGTTAATTAGTTAGTTGTGGTTGTGGAGCAGGACCAGCATTAAGCCAAGCATTTTTATCAGAGATGTAATCCTCCAACTTATAATATGCCTGCCTACATAGTGTGCGTTTTATACAAGTTTTGAATTTCGTCTCATTCAGTTGAAGTATGTGGGGAGGGATTTTATTGTAACATTTTAAACAGTACCCCATGAAAGATGAGTCTACTTTAGCCAGTCTGAAACCTGGTTGAACTAATAAGTCCCTATTTCTAGTACTATAATTATGTCTATCGCCTCTTTTACTAAAAAGATGTAAATTTTTTCTTACGTGCAAGATGTTTTCATATATATATTGACAAGGTACCGTCATGATGTTAATATCCTTAAACAGTTCCCTTAAAGAATCGCGCCTGCGTAGATTATAAATGGCTCTGATCGCTCTTTTCTGCAGAATAAAGATAGACTCGATGTCTGCAGCCCGTCCCCATAGTAAAATACCGTAAGACATTATGCTATGAAAGTAACTAAAATAGACTAGCCTTGCGGTATCTACATCAGTAAATTGACGGATTTTTCTGACAGCATATGCTGCTGAACTCAGCCGTCCTGCAAGAGATGTTAAATGAGGACCCCATTGTAGCCTTGAGTCGAGCGTGATCCCCAGGAAAACAGTTTTATCGACGAATTCTAGTTTCTCTTGATTCAATATAATCTCACAATCCCTACTTTTGACATTTGGTAAAGAAAATTTTATGCACTTAGTCTTTTTTCCATTTAATACTAAATTATTAGCAGTGAACCAATTTTGGACCTGCAGTAGGGCGTTATTTACTTCGTCAAAATTTGTAGCACGTCTATCTACCTTAAAAATTAAGGAAGTATCGTCAGCAAATAACACCATGTGTGGCTGATTTTACAACATACAATATAATCATTGGATTCTAACAATACAATTAAATGCGCGTGTAGGCTAGTGCTAATTGAATTTGTACTGCCCTCTTGAACAATAAAGTTTTTATAATTTAAAAAATAAAAGGGCACTGGCGTCGAGGTACTCGTTCGCATCGCTGTCAACTGAAAACGTGCCCAGTAGACTGGCAGCACTGCCACGTTGATTGGCAATGCTAATTCTTTGGCCAAAGAATGAGCCAGCTCTCTGGTCACGTGAAGAGTCGACCAGTCGACGAGAATTTTCCTTAAAAAGGAGACGCGCGTAATTAATTTGCAGTCATAATATCGATGCTGGGTAAATTAAGATAAGTCGGTAATAATAGAGTTTCAAGAATAAAGCTGATCAAATAAAATAAAAATAAAAACTTTTGTTATACCTACATTATCTTGACTCTACTGTTTTGTTAATTAAATCAAATCAAATCGTTTATTTGTAATAGATGGGTTACATGCAGGTGTTCATTACATAATTATAATATCTAATAATATTTAACATGTCATAGCTAAGAAAGCCGGGTGATCTGTCACTCAGGATACCTCAGACACCTTTCTCTATTTAAGATGGTGATTAAATTTTAAAGAAAAATATCTCAGACATACCCCTAAGGTGTACAAAAATAATATTACCTGCCCCTGGTAGACGAAATGAGGTGTTATCATACAAACTGTGTCCGTAAACAATAATAAAGTAGGTTCACCACCATAAAACGGGTAACAAAACCTTAATCTTTTAAATTACTTCGCAAGTAATTCACGTAAATATTTTTTCTTCAAAGTTTTCCAAAGATTGATTAAAAAACTTTTTTTACTATCGATGATAATATGAAGTCGATTTATTGTCTAAGTTTTTTTTATATATTTTCTTAATACAAAGTCACATTTGGCAGGAAATTATCCGTTTAAGGTCCACGATTGACATTTGCGGAGCGGAAAATTATGTATAGTTGCGCTCAAAAGTGGTAACAGAAATATTTGTTCCCTACACAATAAAGATATAGTAAGTGGTTTTTTTAACAGTTATTAATGTTAATAATGGTAAACAATTAATAACATGCGGGCAACAATACTTTAAAATGTTTTGATAAGTTTTAGTAGACACGACCGGGCGTGCGCCTTTTTGGGGACACCCAAGGAGGCCACATATGGTGACCTTATTAGTGATGCTCTAAAGAAAAGTCAGGAGCGTTGTACTTGCGATATAATATCAAATATATTTTATAAAGTAATGAAGTTAGATGAACGCGTTACGCCGATACTACAAACTTACCTACGGTGTCCAGTGAAAACACCGAATAATCCCGGGCAATCCTTTAGCGGGCCGATGCGTGTAATCATAACCTTAGAGGAAGTTGCAAAAAGCCTATAATTTGAGTGGTAACCGACACACAATTCCAATAACAATTTTGGAGTGCCATCACCAATAAACTATAGAAAATAGTGAAACGAAAGTACAAGAAACACTTGTGTGCGTCAGTGTACCGTCCTATTTTATTATTTGCGATGGCGGTGACGGTACATTACCCCTCTATCGACTAGGGTCCGCCATCATACTTTTTATATGTGGACCATTCTACTATTGTTATTTTACGATTGGCCTGCTCAAACGGCGCATGCTCAAAGACACTTCCCATGATTATGATGGGAACCCAAGTTTTTTTGGTAATAGTTATTGTGTCATTGGCGAAGTGTGTAACAGTTGCGTTAATTAATTGTTGTTGGTGTGAAACATGTATAGACGTGACGCTCTCTATTGTCAGTCAGAAAAACATGTTTCCCTTTTCTCCATATTTATTTGCTAGCTTCCGCCCGCGGCTTCGCCTGCGTGGTACGTCGATAAAAAGTAGCCTATGTCCTTTCTCAGGCTCTAGACTATCTGTGTACCAAATTTCATTTAAATCGGTTCAGTAGTTTTGGCGTGAAAGCGCGACAGACAGACAAACAGACGGACAGACAGAGTTACTTTCGCATTGATAATATTAATAAGGATTGGTATTTCTCAGTAGCAGCCCGGAGTCTAGATTTGTGCTTGATTGATGGCAATAGGCTCGCCCCCTATTACATGGGACTACATAACTGGCGAAATGTGGGATTTGGTACTCCTCTGCCTAACCCTTCGGGGAAATGCAGACGTGATGTTATGTTTGTTATTTATTGGTTTTCTTTGATTATAAATTCATTCAATAACCACCAATTTCGATGTTTCACATCTGCTGGGCGTCCCGTGACGGACAATATTTTTTTAGATATATTCAACGCGTCATTTGTAAGGTAGGCTGCTTGACTGGCCATATTTTTCAATGCCCAGGTTTAATTAAGGTTCAATTCGTCGCCTGGGTTTACATATTTCCTTATTAGAACGATAGACTCCCTTGTACGGTCTGTTCCGAGAGTATGTGATGAAAATGTAAACAAATGGATCATAAAACGTATACCAGTGGATGCCAATTTGTAGTGCTACTTACAAATTTACTGTTTTGAGTTTATAAGTATTCAATGCTTATATTTAAACAAACTCTTACAACAATAATTGTTGGTTATAAAGCGATTATTATATTATATAAAGCGATTATTGTTACAATTACATTGTATATTTTATTTAAAATTGTAAATTAAATATTGAAATTAAAAATATTAGTTAGTTAATCTATCTGTTTGCCAAATTTCATCCAAATCCATTCAGCCGTTTTGGCGTGATTGAGTAAGAAACATCCAAACACACAAACACACAAACTTTCACATTTATAATATTAGTAGGATAGTAGGATAAAGCTGAAAACTTCTACGAACGTGTTACTCATTCCCTTTAGTGCGCAAGATTTCTACTGAACAGTCTGTTTACAATTTCATCAGATACTTTTAGAAGAGACTTAACTATACGACACAATATTTGCTGCAAACTTCAAATAAAATCAATGAACATCATTCTCAAGTACTAAATCGTCTTTGCTACATAATATTGGAGGGCTACGCCGCTACGAGATTTCGTAGCAGTCTACGAAAATGATGTCTACGCAGCGTACCGTATTACGTTACTCCTGAGTGTATGTTCGTATGTTGGCAGTATATTCAGTGGTGTTGCGGCATGTTGGCCAACGTTACAATCTTAACATTGGCCGTATGCTGGCATTCGACCGTGAACGAACTTTGACGGGCACAGCGGGAGCCGGGTAAAAATGGAGGCGGCAATTAATTGATACCCGGCTATTATTTTTCCCGTTTTTTTCGACCCGTTCCTTTCCTTCACCGTTTTGAGAGCAGTGGTGATGAAATTATTTACACAAAGTAAAGCGCCTTGCTAGGTTCGAACCCACGACCTACAGCGTAAGTCGAGTCCGTTACCACTGGGCCACCACTGCTCTATGATTACGGAATTCCCTCATTCCGATTGTTTATGTCAATATTCCACACATAATTTTAGAAAAAGACATGTCACTAAATTATTCGTGACAGAGGCGACGCTATGCAAAACCCACATTTTTCTAAACTCGATGAGCATTGGGATTTCATGAGATAACGAAGGGCCACGAAAATTCGCCAGTTATGTTTTTAAGTCCCATGTCATACGGGACGAGGATATTTCCATCAACCGAGTAAATATCCCACTCCGTGCTGCTACTGAGAAATTCTTGATTGAAAAACCCAATAACACTTTGGACCGGTCTATTCTTTAAAATCTCACGGTGAAAATTTAGGTGAAATGAGCTGTCAATCCCTAGATTCCCTAGCATCAGTTGTGCTATTCTGTAAAACATCTCACTGTGAAAATTTTGGTGAATTGAGCTTGTAGTAAGCTGTCAATAGTGTCAATCCCTATTATCGGATGGGATGACTTCACAAAAAGCTCACTTCACTTCAGTTTTCACGGTGGGATTATTACAGAATACACCAGCAGGTACACTACCTGCTGGTGTGTACCACCAGCAGGTACACACCAGCAGCATGATTCAGTTCACTTCAAGCTCACTTCACATAAATTTTCACGACGAGATTTTTACAGAATAGGTCGACCGATGGAAAGACAGCTCACTTCACGGTGAGCTCCTAAGCTTTCACGGTGAGATGTTTACTTACAGAATAGACCGCCTGCTCAGCAGTAGCTCTTGAGCCCACTAGACCCGAGGCAGTCTATGAGATACCACGTCCATTTATGTGATGTTCAAGAGCTTAGTGGCCTGTTTGTATATTTTCACTCAGCTTACTTTGACGGCCAGTGGTCGGTGGTCGGTACCTCGGTAGTGAATTGATGTAGCGTGGATCAGAAGAGACATCGATGTTAAAGTTTATTTTCATTTTATTGGAATATTCTCTGACTTTGATTTTGTTGTAGGTTATTTCATTGTAGGACATACTTACGAATAATTTATTTGACATTAATTCATTAATGTGTTTGCATATTATGTTACTTAGTAGGTCCAATTAAATGTGTGAACTTTTTTTTAAAATAAAATTACTTAAAAAAACGTATAGTCTTGAATATCTCAAGAAAAAAAAAACCCTAAACAAACGTCAGACGCACCCTGAGCAGTCAGACCCCCTACCACTTTGTTGACTGCTTTAATTAAGAAAAATAAAAACATGAGCAAATATAAAAACTTATTAACACAAAAAAAAAAAAAATGCTGTGTTTTTTTTAGGAAGCCGGCTGTTTTTTTATTTTATTTTTATATGTGCATGTTTCTTTAGCAATAAACCAAATTGTCTTTCTTCTTTACGGTCGTTAGTTGAGAACCACACGCGAAAAATAACTACCACACTTCCAACTAGTGTACATCTGTGGCCAATGTTAGCTATCGTAAGTAAGCAAGTCAAATTTAACTTCAGTTCGGCTTAAAGGCATTGTTGTTTATTGGTAGAGGCTCATGGCTCTTCGTGTTCATATCATGTGGGAATACGACGCCGAACGAACACACACGATCCCAACTCTGTGGCTAGCGGCTAGTGGCTAGTGGCTACAGCATGAGGAGAGCAGGAAAACTGATACTTGCACTATTGATAGGGTGCGACGTCGTTGAGCTGCGTTCACATTTGAGACATTTCTGTTTTATTTCTGACTGTTGATTATTTATTTATTTTATAAGTCTATATTAAGCTCTTCTCGCCTGAAACACAGGATTACCTAGTTCAGGCACGTAAGTCTTAGGAATATAATTTACATTTAAGCAATATTGTACTAATTTTTATCCCTGTAATTTTGAATTAAATTTATTTATTATTTATTTCAACGTAAGGCTAAGCTGCTGTCTTTTTGTTTCTACACGCAGAGAAAAGTTACTACCCGTATTTTAATAATAATTGATGTATACAAAATATTGTAAAACATTAATATAAAAGAGTAACGGTGGAGTTTCCTGCCCATTCTTCTCCACACGAAAACTACCTTTTGGAAGGGGCAACTAGATTCAGTTCTATTTCTTTGTTTTTGACGTTCAAAAGTGCCTTTTATGTGCCAATTAAATTAAATTAAATTATTTTACTTTGACTTTAACTTTGTCTATTACGACATAAGGATGAATTTTAGTAAAGAATGCAATTTTGGAAATTACTGTTTTAATATTATGAAGCTTCTTACAAAACTTTTTCCCAACCGCTCCATTGCGGTTGTCGCTTGCCGATTCAATCCACAGACAATATATGACACAGACTACACATGACACAGACTAAAAATTGTTGCACTGTCACTTGTCAAGTTTGTTATGGTTGGGTATAAATTGGTGAGCTTAAACATCCTCCCACCCGTTGAAAGGCTTGTCTTTCAACAGTAGATCTTCAGCAGTGGGCAGCGGACACAGCTTGACAATAGGCCGACGTAGAACGCCTCTAGCGGTTTTTAAATCGGCCACTCTCGAAATTCCATCTGGGCCAGGGAACAATCTAGTGACCCGTCCAAGGCGCCAACACAGTGGAGGGACATGATCTTCATGGATGAGCACGAGGTCTCCAATATTTAGGGATTTTGCGTTCGTCTTCCATTTCAGTCGTTGTTGTAGCTCGTGTATATATTCACGCTGCCAGCGTGACCAGAAATGCTGGTGAATTTGTTGCAGTCGAGTGTATCGTTGCAGGTGACTTTCCTTTAGGTTTTCCAAGTTAGGTTCAGGCAATGCTTGCAGTGGTCTTCCGATAAGAAAGTGCCCTGGGGATAAGGGGAGGTAGTCATCAGGAGATGAGGATAAAGGACACAAGGGGCGACTGTTCAGAACGCCCTCCACTTGTGCGAAAAGTGTAGATATTTCCTCAAAGGTAAGATGGGTATTTCCCATAACTCTTTTTATGTGAAATTTTGCGGATTTGACTCCGGCTTCCCAGATGCCGCCAAAGTGAGGAGCGTGAGAAGGTGAGAAAACAAATTTTATATTTTCATGAGTTGCAAATTCAGCTAAGTCCCTATGATGTAATTTAAGAAAAGCCCCTATATCTTTAGCAGCAGCCACAAAGTTACCCCCGTTATCAGAAAATATTTCATTGGGTTTGCCACGACGGGCAATAAACCTGCGTAATGTCATTACAAATGCATCCTTAGTAAGATCACAGACCGCTTCCAAATGAACGCACTTATAACGCAAACACACAAATATGCAAAGGTAGCATTTATTCACCTTTGCACCTCTACCTTTACGATTAATTATGTAAAAAGGTCCAGCAAAATCTATCCCCACTGAATTGAATGGGAAATCTGCGCTCACACGTTGTGATGGCAAATCACCCATTTTAGGACAAATAGTTTTGCCTCGAACACGACAACACCGCACACAATTGTGAACTGTGCGTCGAGCTAACCTTCTGCCATTTAGTGGCCATACTGATTCCCTAATCATTGACAACAACAGCTGCGGGCCAGCATGCAAGTGCCGTAAATGTTCTCTTTCAAATAACAGTTTTGTCAGATGATGGGATGAATCAAGTAGTATTGGATGTTTTTTATCAAAACTGTAAGGTGAAGAACTTATTCGTCCTCCAACTCTAATTAAATTGTTGTCGTCCAAAAAAGGTGACAAAGATAGTAATTTAGATTTGGCACTTAAAGGTAAGTTTTTAGATAACGCCTTGTATTCATTAGGAAAACATTTAAACTGAGCAACACGACACAAATAATGAAATGAGTCATCTAACTCATTAACACTGAGAGATAAAACCTGTTTGTTATGAATATTGCGAATGTTGAAACAGAATCTTTTTACCCATGCGACTATTCTTAAAAGCTTACTTAGTTTGCTATATTTTTCAACGTGTATTATAGGTGGCAGTGAGTCAGTATTAAGGAGGTAAGTATTTATTTCATTTTGATCATTTATGGTTTTATTAGGTGTAACTAATGAATTTTGAGTTTTTGTTTCAGATGCTGATTGATCTGCTTGCCTCGTCGATATCAAGGATGAACCAAGCTGAGAAGGTGTGACCGTCTCGGGTGAGTACTTGGTTTTATTTGCAATTTTAGATGTAGTTTTAGATTTAGATAGATTTTTAATTTCAGGTACATCATTGATATCAATGGTATTTAGAACAGGCCAATCGTTTTCACTGTTCATTAAATAATTTGGCCCTGACCACCACAGACTATTTTTTATTGTTTGATTGGCATTTATACCCCTAGAAATGAGATCTGCAGGGTTCATGTCCGTGGGGACATAACGCCATGAGGATACGTCAGTGAGCTCGCTTATTTCAACCACCCTATTCGCGACAAATGTTTTGAGTTTGGTCGGATCACCCTTGAGCCATGCTAGCACTACGCTTGAATCACACCAATGAACGATTCTTGACGGTTTGTAACGAATAGACTCAAGAACACTTTTACATAGTTTAGCAGCCAATAACGCAGCGCAAAGTTCCAATCGCGGTATTGTCATAGGATTTATGCGAGCCACCTTAGATTTAGCAGCTAATAGGCGCACCGTGAAGTCACGGCTATTTTCCGTGCTTCTCATGTACACGCATGCTCCGTATGCCTTCTGTGAAGCGTCACTGAAAGAATGAAGTTCTATTAATTTCGGTGAATCGCATAACACTCTTCTAGGTATTTGTAAATTCAATAAACAGTTTAAATTACTCGCAAATTCTAACCATTTTTGTTCTAGTTCTTGAGGGATAACTTGGTCCCAATCAATTTTTTGTTGCCATAAATTTTGTAATATCATTTTTGCTGTAATTATACATGGACTTAATAGTCCTAAAGGATCGAATATCTTAAATGCATTTGATAAAATGTGTCTTTTTGTTATGTTATCATGATTGTGACATGGTTGTACAGGAAAGTTTAAATTATCAGTTTTTGGCTCCCACCCTAAACCCAGCGTGCTTGATGATTCACTTATAGTTAATTTATCTTGAGTATTTAGTGATGAGTTTTTGAATAGATTTTTAGAATTAGTTTTATATTTGCGTAAATTAAGACAGGCTGACTTTAGAACGGAGGATATGGAATTTTGAATGTAAGTTAATTGTTTTTCATCATCACAACCAGTGATTAAGTCGTCGACATAAAAGTCGTGTTGTATTATGTTTTTTATAGTTTCGTCCCCACACTCCTCGCCCACCTGCCACAGACAGCGAATGCTTAAATAGCTCGCACTTGTGGTGCCATAAGTAAGAGTATTCATTTGCATTGTCCTGATGGGCAAGGACTCATCTTCTCTCCATAGAATTAATTGCAAGTTTCTACAAGATTCATCTACTCTCACTTGTCGGTACATTTTTTCAATGTCACCAGTAATTAAGTATTTATATTGACGTGCTCTTATGAGTATGGAGAAAAGAGAATCCTGTATGTTTGGGCCCACCATAAGAATGTCGTTGACAGATATACCCGAGGAGGTGGGGACGGATCCATCAAAAACGACACGGACCTTGGTTGATTCGCTATTATCCTTGAATACAGCATGGTGGCATAAGAAGTATGAGGGAAATGGTTTACTTTTAGGTGCTACAGACATGTGTCCTAGCTCTTCATATTCTTTCATAAAATCAACGTATTGCATTTTTATAGTAGGATTTTTTCTAAAACGTGATTCTAAATTAAACAATCTTCTTTTTGCAGTATTATAAGATTCACCCAAGTTAGTTGGAGAACTATTCAGAGGTAATTTAACATTAAATCTTCCGTCACTCAAACGGACAGCATTTTGCAAAAAATGCCTTTCACAAGCCCTTTCCCTTTCGCTGAGAATAGGTTTGTTTGGAAGTTCTTCAATCTCCCAAAATTTAGTAAGTAATTTCTCAAGGCAAGACTCTTCAGTCTTGTTATTTTTTGTAATTATGATATTGTTGCAATATATGCTATTCAAATTATTTTTATTTATTGGACCGGCTATCAACCAGCCCAATTTAGAATTTCGTAACTTTAGGTTATCTGGGCCTATGGAAATTTGTTCATTTCCTAGGATATCCCAGAAAAGATCACATCCAATCAAGATATCAACTTGAGAGGGTTCATTAAAATTAGGATCAGCTAATTTTATGTGTTTAGGTATTTTGAATTTAATATTAACGTGGCCTTTCGGTAGATAACCAGTTAAATCATTCATGACAAGCATATTATAAGTAACATCAAACTGTTTATAAATAGATTGCAATTTAACAATACAACTTTCCTCCACCCTATCCGACAAGTGGTTTCCAATACCTATAATATTAATACTAGTGATTGGAAGGGAATCAAGTGACAGTTTATCTCTTAAAGATTTTGTAATAAACCTGCCTTGGCTACCACAATCAAGCAATGCTCTAACTGTTTCATATTGATTATTATTAGGATTATGCACTTCAATTAAAGCAGTAGATAAAACAACATGATTAAATTTATATTCCGCTGAATTAACATTTATAGATTCAGATTCTGGATGTGCATGATTATTATTAATTGCCTGGTTAGGGTTATGCAGGAGACGATTATGCCTTTGTTTACAATCAGGACATGGTCCAAATCCACAAGCCTTTGCTGGATGACCTTGTTTAAGGCAATTAGAACAAAGTTTATATTTAGTTACATCAGACCATTTTTCTTGTATAGTTTTATTTTTAAAACTAGGGCACTCATATATTTTATGATTTTGACTACAGATTATACAAACAAATGAACTTGAAGCATCTTTATTAGTAGCTGTTGCTGCCTTAATAAAACATTTTTGATATTTATCCTGTTTGTTATTGTAATTATTTTGTGTATTATTATTCGAACGAAATTGATTATTTTGAAACTGTGAAACCTTTTGGTGGCTGTTATCTGTTTTATTCCTATCTAAAGCTTCAAGCACATCAGCGCGATCTATTAAAACTTGTTTAAAGTTTTCTAAGGTTGGAATATCATTACCAAGCTGATTCCTAAATTCCTCCCATTTTAGAAGTGTATTATTGTCTAATTTTGAGGTTAAGTTAAATATGACACACATATCCCATTTATCTGTGGGCATGCCTAAACTAGATAATGCTCTTAAGTTTTTGGTTACATGGTCAACTAGAAATCGTAATGACTTTACAGTTTCCTTGTTAAATGAACGTATGTTAAACAATGAGTTCATGTGATGATCAATCAGAAGTCTTTTATTGTCGTACCGATCACACAACAACTTCCAAGCTTCCTTGTAAT
This sequence comes from Lithophane ornitopus, assembly GCA_948473465.1. Taxonomy (NCBI): domain Eukaryota; kingdom Metazoa; phylum Arthropoda; class Insecta; order Lepidoptera; family Noctuidae; genus Lithophane; species Lithophane ornitopus. The sequence goes on along the minus strand of OX419630.1, from coordinate 1,774,977 downwards.
TTTCAGATGATACTTCAAGATTGGAAATTATGAGTGCCGCATCCCCTTCAAGGTAAGATATTAGATAATGAAATTTATGTACCGGTGAGATTTGCTTATTACGATCGACTAAGCTCAAAAAAGAGTCTCTGAACTCAAGCCACTTAAAATATGCACCATCAAATTTTGCAATTTGTATACGTGGTAACCTGATACCAGAATCAGGAGGTCCAGATTGGGATTCATGACGGTCATTACTACATGATGGCATACTACTGTCCAATAAATCCTTTGCAATGGCAAGCCCACTCACCATATCAACTTCAATTTTGTCCCGCTCCTCAAGCTCTGATGACAAATTCTCACTATTTAAGACCTCAATCTGACTTTGCAACTCATCAAACCTAACCGACAATTGTTCAAACCTACCAAGTTTAATCTTTAATTCCGATATTTCCACATTTGTTAATGAGTCCGAAGACGTTAATTTATCCACAAAGTTTTTAAACTTGGTAATTTGACCTTTAATTGAGCTACGCCGGACAGTCAATTCACGTAATTTCTTTAAATCAGCTTCTTGCGACATTTTTAAAACTATAATTTAGTCAAAGCAAAATATATGCTAAGTTTATTAGACTATCAAGCGGAGTAACTCAACTGCGTTTCAGCTTAAAATAATAATTTTGTAAGTTAATTAAAATAATCTCACGCCCCTCAATTCGACGTCACCCACCGAACAGGAAACCGGATCCACGCTGCCAAACACGGAATGCAATCTCTGCTCGTACCAACAACAGTGCTAGCGTGATGTTCCGAGGTATCTGGAACGTTCGGCGACAATATTAGAATTAGAAACTGATTAGGAACTTTAGGTAATCTTTTCCAGGAATAGCATGAGAAATTCAAGATGTCGGTAGACGAGAACAAAAAAAATATTTATTTTAGAATATTACCTAATTTGGAATGATTATTTGGACAACTTTCATACCAATTGGCTGATATGGAATGTTAAGATGGTCTTTAATTACAATTAATATAGTGGATTACAATCAAGTAACACTTTTGCCTTGAATTGTTGCACAAGTGGAATGCACGTTTTTCACAGCTTACCATGGGATAGCTGAAGATTTAGGATTTAGAAAATAGGTGGGTATATAGGTAAGAATGAGGAAGGAAGGGCACTTAACTTTTGATGCTCTGGTCTGATCCGGTTCACATGAATTTTCTGCACCTGTGTCGATGCTTTAGCTGCATCGATGCTTGGGTTTCCGGATGGTCGTTGGTTTTGGCTTCTCAATAGGAACTCGGCCTTTTGTTGGTCTCGATGATCCCGCGGTCCCGCCAAAAGTCGATTCAACAAACCAATTTTGTTCAATTTTAGATTTTGTTAATTTAGATTAAGTCCTGTCACGGTCGCCAAATTTATGTCTATTACGACATAAGGATGAATTTTAGTAAAGAATGCAATTTTGGAAATTACTGTTTTAATATTATGAAGCTTCTTACAAAACTTTTTCCCAACCGCTCCATTGCGGTTGTCGCTTGCCGATTCAATCCACAGACAATATATGACACAGACTACACATGACACAGACTAAAAATTGTTGCACTGTCACTTGTCAAGTTTGTTATGGTTGGGTATAAATTGGTGAGCTTAAACAAACTTTACATTTTTAGAGGGTTAAGCGTGACAAAACTATACTCCGCGTTTATTATTAAACATGATTAGGGTAAATGAAGCAAAATGAGTATGTGGATCGTAGAATGTGGCATTCTGTAGTTTCTGCCTACCATGGGAATAAGACGTGACGAGAAACTAAACGTTAGTAATGGCGATAATCATTAATGAAACGAGCAATGGCTGGGAAATTACTTTCATTTTTAGTGTCAAAAATCACTGTTTATGGCAGCGCGCAAAACATTATGGTGGGGGGATATACAGGAGTACCTGGGGAATTTAAAGTTAAGTTAAAAAAAAAAAAAATATGTTTATTTTCGTAAAAAAAAAAACGCTGGAACTTTGACCTTCAATATCTCCGTAACCAGTGGGTTCCCAGGTATGGTCCAGCACTAAAACATGATCACAATGACGGGGAGTACAAGTGACTCTCGGCTTCATTGAGCGTCTTTTTACACCCGTTATTGTTCTACTGACCAATCCTCCACTGTGGCTCTCTACAGGGGGCTTCATAAAATATTTTATGACACTAATAAACTGGAAGGCTGTCTTCACAAGAGCAAGTTTAGTAACGTACCAAGTTGTCAGCGTTAAATGACCGAGAAATTAGATATATAGGTACCTTTATGTACCGGTCGGCTTGGCTAACGAAGCCTCGCAAATTACACGGATAAAAAAGTTTGCGTTATCCCATATGTATTGTATGTAGTTAATGGTATGTTTTATCACATGAGTTTATGTGGTTTGTTAATTATGGAGTTTTTTATGTTTTTCTACTTCATAAAATATAAATGATCTAGAAAAACATGAACCCTTAGATTATTTATATTATTGAATAAAAAAAATCTTTTCTAATACCTATTAAGCGTTAACTAATTCTTCACATTATGGATAAAGGGGCTGGGATTAAAAGCACGATCTCTTTATAGGCAATGCCTAAGTTTCTGCAGGTGTATACTTCAATGGGTTTTAGGCGTTTATATATATTCTGAACGTTTGTCTTTCACACTGTCATGAAGCAACATTTCAGTCACTACCTTTTAACTCAACCCTCGTAAATGAAATGTTTTTTTTCTTTTAGAATACATTTCATTCAATCCGGGCGATCGTCATTTATGCTCATGCCACTTGTCATTACTCACGCGTCGCCAACACGAGAAATGTGTTAAAAGAGGAAACAACCTGTATATATATATATTTTTAATGTATGTGTGAGCTCTTTATTTTTATTTCAATAAATAAATGTATCTTCATTTCTTGTGGACGTCTTTCGACTGAAATGATGATAATGATGATTGCTTTTTCATGGTGGTATCCTATATATCCACGTGGTGGATTACGGCCCACTTCACCGGGAGGAGGCCTGTGTCCCAACAGTGGGAACATAGGCTGATCATGCTTACCCATGCTTTGCTTTTATTTATGAAATTTTAATCCCATGACTTTTATAATTTGGACTCATTCGTTTATTTTAATTGAATTGACGTTTATTTTATTCTAATCTATTCTGTAACAATAGTGAAATTAATTCTTCAAATTGAAAGCATCGATTTTATACCAACTCACATATTCTTATACCTATCAATAATTTTTAATTATGAGTAGCAATAAATACCATTAGCGCTTTTATACATTTCTAGATCAAAAGCAATACTAAAAGTTTAAGAAAATGATGCCAAAACCATTAACCGAAACCCTGAAAAAAACATAAAAGAAAGATTATAATTAGTTTCAAGGACATCGACGTTATCCATGCATACTAATAATGTTATGAAAGCGCAAGGAAACTGTCCGTTACACGGTACACGTTATATAGGTACTTTTAATTTGGTTAGTACGTTCCCGTGGAATAATTTCCGACCTCCACGCGAGATAAGCCGCGGGCAAAAGCTATTGTCTTGTACGCACAAAATTCTTCCCTACGATACAATTTGATACTTTAATGAACATAATAGCTTCACAACAAAGACATTTTTGTACGAGTCAAAAATCATAGAAATAAGTACATTCTGTCAAAGCACATAGGTACAGAGGGCTCCCGATCCGTCATCCGCCTGCCAGAGCCAATAACTCGTTCGATCTCAGAACAAATCATGCAGAACGTTTTATGTACACCTTTTATTTTTTTGCCATTATTTGTACCATTGAGATTTTTATTGTTACAAGCCAGAATTCATAAAAACGAAATGTATTGACGAATACTGAGGAGGTAGAGTGGTTGGTTTCCGTGGGTTGTTTCTACTTGGATGCTGATAGCAAGGTGATTTTTATGATTTGGAACATTTAGATGGAGGGTAGTGAAGCCCGGTCAATGGCAACAGGCTTGCCCCCTTTTAAATGGGCCTTAAAAAAAAACAAAGAACTGTCAACAGTGACTTGAGGCCGGTTTCGTAAACATGATGTAGTTTGATTGTAAATAGTTGTAAATGTGTGCGTGTGAGCGTGGTGTGTACACAGAGCGGAGGTGTAGTTTTGACATGCTTCGCTGTATTTTTCGCAGCGCTATGTCTTGGCTTTTTATTTCGTCTGAGGCTTGAACCTATATTCTTTTAAGTACAGACTGGAAGAACAGATGATTCTGAAGTCGACTTTAAAGGCTTCTCCTAGCAATACATGATTAATTCGTCCCTTCTTTCTTTTTCATGTGGTTAGTTAGTAACCTGGTGTCAGAGTTTTTATGCCGCCCATGAGGCTCTGACTTGGCTTCTCATGCCGTCGAGAAATATTTCTCAGGCATGCCGGTTTCCTCATGAATGCGTCCCTAGTGGCAGTCACATCAAAAATACTTCTATCATTCCGGATTCTCCCAGGCTTATCGAATCTTGGAGACAAAAACCACGCTAAAAAACACACGCACTAAAATAGCAACCTGAAAACTGACATACCTATCGATTCTTCATAGGGTTAATTGCCGCAAAAACATCCATAATAAAAACTTTTTACAAAAAAAAAACCGACTTCCAAAAAAAAACACTCAAAACTGAAAAATAACTTTATTTTCGGAAGTCGGTGGCAAAAAACGAAAATTGAAAAGCAAAGACACCGACTTCCGAAATTTTTCACTTTCTAGTTGTGGTACCTACCCCATACAAATTCGAATACCACTAGCTGATGATGTAAATAACAGTGAAGGAGTAAATGAAAACATCGTCTAGATAAACTAAGTGGGAAAAATACGTAATATTGAATATAACTCTAAAACTACGTAAGCAAAGTTAATAAAATTTATATGGGACCACCTCGGAAGCATGACCTACCATACAAAAAAGAATCATCGAAATCGATTCATAATTGGTGGAGAAATCGGGTAACAAACATACAAAAAAAAACATACAGACGAATTGATAACCTCCTCCTTTTTGAAGAAGTCGGTTAAAACGTAGGTACGACATTTCGTCGAATTTCAAGCGATCCCTGAATCTCTCGTTAAAAGGAGACACAGTGAGTAGGAGAGTACCCAGACACGTAGGTAACAAAGAGCATCCCTTCAGAAATTGACATTATTTTCCACGCGAAAAATTCCTCTGATCCTCTCTGAAATTCCACAAATTTTATTGTTGCGTCGTTTGGTAGGGTTAGACTACATCATCAGCGATATATCGCCCTTGTATAGCTTGTCTATGGTTCTTAATAAAGATTGGAACAGGACGGGACAGGAATTCCGGAGTCACATGTAATCTGTTCGATTTATGATTTATTTATATTATATATATATTTATCTAACACGTGTGACTCCGAATTTTTAATTTGTCTATCTGTGGGGTCTTGTTTATACCTTTTTAGTCGTAGTTGGGTTTTAGTTTTTATTACTTAATTTTGTTTTTACTTCTGATTTTGCATAACAGTGATGAGTGTGTGTTTCTTTTTTTTTTTTTAAAGGAAACGTTGCCCCACACTAGGAATTTCTTCCTGTATCGTGGGTGCGTTTACAAACATAGAAACTCACATACACTAACACCCAGACCCGGAACAACTACTTGCAGCTCATACAAATATTTGTTCCGTGCGGGGATCGAACCCGCGACACGTTGCGCAGCCGTCCATCGCTCAGCCACTGCGCCAACCGTGTCGTCGACGAGTGTCGACGAGTCGAGTGTGAGTCGGGTTGCTGCCAATGGTAGAATAACTGTAAGGTGGTTGATTGATAAAATTATAAAACAAATCTATATGTACGAGGTTGACTCATGGCTGATTCCTATAATTTACGGACCGTTATTGGTTAAAATTAAGACTCTTGTATCTTTATCAATAATGAAGCAATGACCTCATAGCTTTGCATAATAGACCCTCCCTTATGGAATTAGCTATCACATTTGTGGGGCAAGGTTTAAAAAAAAAAAAAAAAACAATAAAAAAAAAAAAAAAAACAACATTTATCACAGGTAAAATAAGTTTACGAATCTATTTATATGCCCAGTTTGGCAAAAAAATTAAAGTAATAAAAACTAAAACCCAACTACGACAAGAAAGTCAATCAACTAAAATGGTATAAACAAGACACCACAGACAGAAATTAAAAATCCGGAGTCACACGTGTTAGGGCATAAATCGAACAGATTACGTGTGACTCCGGATTTTTTATTTGTGTCTGTGGTGTCTTGTTTATACCATTTTAGTTGATTGACTTTCTTGTCGTAGTTGGGTTTTAGTTTTTATTACTTAAATTTATTAATTTTTTTTTTGGGTTCACAATATATTTATTTTTGAAATGTGCTAATTAAGCCCTTTCATTTGATACCTAACATAGTATGATTAAAAAAGATTTGTTTTTTAGTTCATGACTATGTCCTCTATAGGGCGCCATTTTTACCAGCGGACGATCAAGACGCTTCCAACGATACCTCATTTGTCAAATTGTGATGAGTCGTTTAGAAGATATGAGGGAGGGAACAGATGAACATACATACATACATACTTACATACATACATACCGGTCAAAATCATAACCCTCCTTTTTTCTTCGCGATAGTCGAGTAATAAAAAAAATTTCAAACAGACACACACAGGACACCTACCTACAGGACACACACACAGAGACTGCCTCGTTGCGCTAGTAGTCGCAAGCGGTATTGCTAAGCATGTGGTCCTGGTTTCTATTCCCGGATCGGGCAAAGTGTTATTGGGATTTTCCTTCAGAAATTTCTCAGTAGCAGCCCAGAGTTTGGATTTGTGCCTGGTCAATTGCAATAGGTTTGCCCTGAGAATTATATGGGACTTGAACATAACTGGCAAAACGAGGGTGTACTATAGGTACACCTCTGCCCAACCCTTCTGGGAAACGAGGCGTGATGTGATGTTATGTTATGTTATGTGTACATGTGTGTGTTATGTGTGTGTTGTGTGTATGTGATATTATTCATCACGCACAAGGTGTTTTCTGTGCTAGCTTATATGAATCTGTGTTTGTACGCATCTCTTTCGCTCTCTGTGTAGGGTGTCCCTTAAGCTGCCAGAAATGTATTCGACGAAGTGTGCGATATTAATTAGGGCTTCAGATATTTTGGATGTTTGACATACTTAAAACCTTTCTCTTAAAATTGATTTTGTATTATGGTGGAAGTGTCATTCCTACTGCCTGCTACAGCGTAAAAATTAAGCCAGAAAATAAAATACTGTTTGTTTACGGGATATAACATCACATCATCACAAGATATTTGTTATGAAAAGTAATCCCCGTATTAAAAAAATCCTTGAAATTCTAATCGCAGTCGCATCTCAGCGACAATCAATGACAAAAACTTGTAAAAAATGAAGGAATTTATGAGGTACTCTAAGGTACAGTAAGGTGAGGTAGCACTTAGTACACCTTGGGTTACATTATTGGAGTTTTAGTAAGGATCCCTAATCTTTTTGAAAATATAATATAGCCTATGTCAGCCGGGGATAGTGTAGCTTCCTAACAGTGAAAGAATTTTTCAAATCGGTTCGGTGGTTTCGGAGCCTATTCAATGCAAACAAACAAACAAACAATCAAATCTTTCCTCTTTATAATATTATATTAATATTATATATTATATTATAAATAAGTATAGATTTATGAGGTATTTTTGACAGATTGAGACTGAGATTGGAATGCGATCGTTCTTAAAATTATTGGAATTGCCGCTCTCTTGTGGATTGCCTAGCAACGTATTTCTAACAAAATTGATAAGCACCGTACTTGATAGATAGAACAAATATAGTTCGAAATCTACATTTTTAACTCTTGTCTTGAGCTTCGAGTCGCCACCCGCGCCGCCTACTGATTAATGAACGGTGAAGGGAGTGGTTGCTTAGGGATCTGCTTACGTTAGAAATCACCTAAGCCTTGCCTAACATTAATGAAAACGGGCATTAGTAGGTACCTACATCAAATATTGAAAAGGAAAGATATACATATTTCTTCCGTCCCGCTTCCCACAACATTTCCCCGACAAAAAAATAATTGGTGAATAACGTTTAGCTTACAATTGAACAGGCTATAACGCCATTGACGCAATTAAGCACAGATTTATAGCCTTACAAAGATATAAACACACGAATGAACGCTCGCCGGGAATACCGCCGGATTGTCGCGCCTGACAGATTTATACATTGCACTGCGTTCGGAACGCACCGCACAGGGCTGCCACCGCGAAAAATTACAGCATTTATTTATAAGACATATAACATTTAAACATCACGCCTGTTTTTCCCCTTGAGATTCGGTAGAGGAGTAGGGTAGGTACACACATATTTCGCCAGTAATGTTTATGGCCCATTTAATATCTACTTATTAATGACAAACTCTATTTAATTACTAACATAAACTCACGGCTTCTTCCCATAGGGTAGGCAGGAACTACAGAACGCTACGTTCTATACGATCTGTTCATACTCTTTTTGCTTCGTTTAAGTTCATACATTTTAATTAATGATATTATAATTAAAGTGAATTAATGTAATAAGCATGCAAACTTTTTTTTCTGGCATTACAATGTTATCTAGAGGCTGCTAAACCATGAGTCCCAACATAACATAAGACCAATATTGGCACACTTAAGGCCTGAATTCCTCTTACGCTGATGTCGGTCACGTACGCGTAGCAACGTAGTACGCGCCGCGAACGTCAGCGTCGCAGTATGGTGCTATATAGAACTCAAGGTATATACGCGCGACCGACGTACGCGACCGATATCCGCGTAATAGGAATTCAGCTAGCGAAGCGCAGATTGAGGCGGGCTGCGCCGCAACACAACGAATTGCAATAATCCTCATGCATCACTTTCGTTTATTTTCAGTGAACCAACGCACATCTACAGGCGCCGCGCCGCATCGTACTTTTTTGTAGCGTTGCGGGTATAATGTACGCTTGGCTTTAGTTTGCAATAAACGTTTTAAAATAGGGGGCACGAATGCAGAATTCTGATAAAATATTATTTTTATTTGGTATGACTGTGAAGGTTTCTTCGTTCACGATTTTTCCTGTTATGTCTGCCCAAATGTTTGTTGTAATTCATGTAACGGTTTTAAAAGCTGGACAAGATTTTTTTAATTTTTTTATTGTGGAATGTGCCTGGTCTTAATCTCGATCACGCCTGATGCATTGGATGAGGTCTACGATAGAAAAAGCGTGCCCAAAAGATGCCCGTTTACTTTTGCTTTGAAGTCAAAATCATAAAGATTACCGTGTAACTATAAATGTCCGTTACTTTTCTGTTACACGGCATCTAATGTTTCTTTGTGCCATTTCGTGCACGGGTGTTTAAGAGTACCTACCCACTGTTACGTAAATGAGCGCACGGAGGGAATACCACCGGATTGTCGCGTCTGACAGATTTATACATTGCCCTCTGTTCAGAACGCAGCGGACAGGGTTGCCATGAAAATAAAAGGTAAGTTTGCTAGCTCTAACAATTTTTATTTATTTAGCCGTATGTGTTATGGGCGGGCCGTAATGACAGCAGCTGCACGGACAAAGAAAAAATGGAAAAGTTGCCCGAAAAATTGAAAAATTCGGGAAAAACTAAAAGCATTTTTTTCTATGTAATATTTGTATGAATTATTGAACATTAGACAGGCCAACGTCTGTCTGGTCAGCTAATATAAACCCCGAATACCTCAACAAACAATTTTATTCAACAACCAAACAGCATTATTCCGTATACTAGCTCAACTTGGGTCTCCAAGGACGGCAAGAACTGAAATCTAACAAGCATAAAAAGTCGTAGAATTTTACACCATTTTCCTGTAATTGGCAACCCTGAGCGCATCTGTTACCATACCTACGTATACACTTATCAAAGATAGCGCAGTTTATGAATGTGATAGCAGCGTGTGATAAACCTTATATTACGGCCTAGCTCACAGCTGTAAGATTATATAATCATTTGGAGCTACTTAATGGAGATTGGACAGAATATTCAGGTCAATTTTTAAAACTACATTGAGCGTGTGGAACCTCAAGGCTCATTCCTATATTGGGAATCGTCTATTTAGATCTTTTTATAATAATTCTTCGCACGAAACAAATAAGTGAGTATTTGTACTCAGACCACGCAAATATTTTGGTTGCAATCTGGTCACCATACCTGGACCCTTAACGGGTGTAAAAACCTTAAGAGCCAACAGTTGGCTCCTTCAAGTATTTACCAGTTTATCCACTCAAACAAGATACAAATATAAAATAAACCGAATTTAAAAAAAAACGATCCATCCACATTTTTGTATTTCGTAACGCTCAGCACTTTCAGCCTCATATTTGCGAAGATACCTCGAAAATAAGAAATACATAGACAAACAAACAAACAAACAAACAAACATTGACGCTTCGTATCAAAGGCGTTTCAATCGTCGTCGACAAACATGCTTGCGCCAGGCACAGCAAATAGTGGAGATTTCATCGCCGCACTTAAAGATTGGTTCTGCTAAACAGACAGAAAATACGCAACATTTTTAGAACTTTCTTTTTATTTCGCCTGGTTTTCATAACTGGCAATAAGAATTTTCGGATGTCCAGCTATCTAATTGCGTAACTTATTTTGAGAGTTCGACAACATTCATTGCGTTATTTACATTGTTGAGTAGTTTTTTTTTTCGAACTTATGAAGCAATGGATTAGCAATTTGTTTCAAAATTGATTCAGATTGTGGTTGATCGCGTATTACGCAATTAGGGTGCAGAGCCCACATCAGTGACGATAGCTAAGTAAGGTGGGCGCATCTCAAGCAGTTAGTCTCATTTCCAAACTTACAGACTGGTTGTTCTGTTTTGAAGACAAAAAACGCGGTGACACTTTTGTTATTATTATTTTCTTGGATGTGTTTCTGTGCCTAATCAACCATTTTTCTTTGTTTGGCTTTGTTTAAATTAATTAATACTAGACCCAAACAAAAAGCGTACCACGCTTTTTGAATTAATCATTGGATTTATATGAAGTAACAAGTTAGGTACTTATATCGTAATCTGACTAATACAAGTCAATTTAATATTTTATACATTTTGTGCGTTATAAAAGCGTGTTTTTTAGTTTTTTTTTAAACTACATATTTTTATTATAATTTAAACTTGTTTCGTTGTATCAGTACGTATTGAGACCTCCCCTTAAGAAAGGGATGCTTGATGCAAAGTGTTTGTTCAGGTTTTGACGATACATTTTGGACGCTTTTTTAGTCTCGTTCACGCTTTTTTAATTCAATTGGTAGGTAGAGGTGATAAGCATATACAAGGAATATTTGGAGTAGATCTAGGAGAGGAATTTGAAGCGTAGGGGTAACCTTTTGTTACCTTCTTTTCGAAACGGTATTCTACTTTTTACCCCTGGTATTAAAATATGGCTGTTATAAGTATACGGTTTGTTACATGGACGAATAAAAAATGTTGGTCGGATTCTCGCTAACAGGAAACTGTGTCACTCAAGACGGCCAGCTCGCTGTACGTATGGGGGAATAATTACGTAAAAAATAATCAGCCGTTCCATACATTCGGGTCGGGTACATATTAAAGTTTTGTATGGGACATATATGATAATTTTTTCACGATTAAGATGTTGGTCCCATGGAGAACATAGTTCAGTTTGATGCTCTGTACCCACCCTTAAATATGACCACACCTTTCTGATATATATATTTCTGATACAGCGTGTAAAAAAATCCTGTCTGATCCGTGAAGCCTATTGTTAAGAATCATACTGAGAGTCTATTTATGAGTATTTTTTTCAATCGCAATACGTTTTTTATAACCAAAATTTTTTTTTAAATTATTTTTTTCTGGTGTTGTTATTGCAGTAGTACCTATGTGTCCCTTTCGTATCGCACAGGGCTTTTGTTACATGTTGTATAGAATATGCCTGAATTCCTCACAGTAGGCATGGGGATTTCAATCAGTCCCAGTATTTAATATACTGCCTAAACGATGGAAAGAGTTAAATAGGAATGCATTCAAGCGTCAATTAAAACTGTTCCTTTTGCATAAAGCATATTACAGTGTCTCCGAATTTCTAGCCGAAAAAGTTTTTTAGTTTGACATAAATCCTGTAATCTGAACATTTAACTCATAATTTTGACATAAATCCTGTAATTTTGACATAAATCCTGTAATTTTGACATTCATCTTGTAATTTGACATGATCTAGACGTTCACATTGTAATTTAGCAATCAAAATTGTAAAATCGACATAAATCTGTTAATTTGGACTTCGGTTGTAATTTTGACATGTGTATCTTTCAAATTTGACATACATTTTTAAACTTTGACATTGTTCTTGTATTTGTGATTTATTTTTTCAATCTGAATGTTGACATTATGTTATAATAATAATTTCGAATTAACAGGTCTCTAAGTTAAAAAAATTGTATTTGCAATTCTGGGTAACTTTCTTTCTTTTTGTGAAATTTTATAATAATATAACTCATAACTTTCTTTCTTTTTGTGAAATTTTATAATTTTTTAGTTGTCAATAAAAAGAATAATAGTTTTCAATATTATAGAAATATTTGTACGCCGATACTTACGGCTAAACATGACTGGACTTAAACAATTGATTTTAATCTTGCATGCTCTTGTATGTATACCATGTTTAGACAAATAAATAATATCTTATCTTATCCCCTTTAGGTACAATATAATTGTACGTACATTTCTTATAATTGTTTACACGAAGCCCTATTTATTAACGTTAACTTCCATAACTCATTCATAATAATATCTAGTTTTGCGCACATAAATTATTATATTTACTTTATATTCAAATCCCACTTCGAAAGCTCTCAACAAATAATGAGTGACGTCATCTATTGCGTAGTAATTCACAACCAAAACAAAACATGGCCTACTTAACCACAACATTTCAAATACATTCAAAATAACCTTTAATGCTACGTAATAAAGCTGAAAATCATTTGATGGGGTTGTTTGACAACTTGGTAATAAAAATGTGTGTGATTATAGCTCTTATTGCAAGGGTATAAGGTTGTAGAGGTATGATTAAGTGGGGTGAATGAACTTGGGTCCACGTGGTGCTTGCAATTGCGCAGTTTTGAACCCCCTGCAGTAGTTACGACGCACATTGGTACATGGGGTAGGGTGAGCGTACCAGTTATCAGGATTGAGGGAAAACAAACCTACTGAAACTCCTACTAAAAATCCTAGCATCTACCTAAGCGAAATTGTATGTATGTAATGTATACAGGTAAGTAATAGAAGTTTATCTTTCTTGAAATGATCCCAGTATTCCCAGTTATTTAGTTTTTCATAAAGTCAGCAGGTATCTATGTTTTACTTAATAGATAGGAATGTATATTATGATATGCACCCGTAAATAATGATAACTGCAAAAAATAAAAAATGATGTTCGTTTGAAAACCAATACATTTTTCAAACGAAAACAAAGATCCAAACAAAATAAACTTTTAAACATCCAATCAGTATTCTGAAGTGCATACTTATTCATTCTGTGCATTCTACTGATTATAAGCAGCTAATCTGCTCACCCCATAGCGGAGCCCAAGCGTGATTATAAATTAGAATAAGCGAGCTCCAAAGGAATTTAATTCGTAACAAAAGAGGCCACAGTCTGATTCATATGCATCTAACGGCATTGGACCAAAATTAAACCAAACAATAAAAAGATCAGAAGTTACACTTTATACTAAAAAATAAAGTAAACTTCCCAAAATTCTCAAACGACACTGCATTTTAACGGGCCGGGCATTGGTCGCAACTACAAATCGAGTGCTACAACTATTGCGCTAGTGTGCCTGTCGGAGCGATAAACACAGCTACCGTGAATTGTACGACCACGCACACATTGACATTGACATGACATTTTTTTGACGCGATAGAACTACTTGCTATTGAAAATTTGTGATAAATTTGGATATGTTCCGTAATACCTAAAATGATGAATGGAAACTTTAGGTTTTACAATATTTTTTTTCGATAATTTGTAACTTGATAATAAAAGCTATGTTTTTGATGAAACAATATTACAAAAATTGTTGTTTATAATACAGTTTATAAAAACAATATGAAAACATGTCATTTACGCTGTAAAAATGTGCGAAATTCAATTCGCTTAAACATCATTGTAGGTAAGTTTTTTGGGAAAAAAAGATGTAGGAACCTAAATAAATAACCTGTCTTAATCCGAATATCAACATAATATTGTGGAAATTTATGCTCAAATTGCAAATGATTTAGATATTACGTTTATATGGAAAATTTATCGGTCGCCGCATTCTTAAGACTTTCTTACAAGCTTTTTTATCTTTTTAGTGTTCGATTGGTGACAACGGGACTCTATAAAGTCATTGACTGATCGTTATTCTATGGTTAGTGGACCTTTTGTGTTTGTTTACTCTTTAAGTGAACTTATTAAGCTGAAAATAAAGCAAGCAAGTGAGAGCGGATCCTTTGCGGCTGTGTCTGAATAACCTACGTGATTAATCAAAGTCAGAAATGTTAGAATTTAATTCTGGTATAGTTATTTAGAACGCAGTTTCAGTTGGGAGCCGTTCATTGTTTGAAAACATTATACTACTGAGACATTATAGATACATACATAATACATGTCTTTTTCCCATCGGGGTAGGCAGAAACTTTAGAACGTTGGTGGCGTTCTGTACGCTACGATCCTAACATACTCCCCGTTTGCTTTGTTTACGTTCATAAATCCAGTCTTGCACACACGCATCCGGTTGCGAGTAGGCACTACGCACCTGACCTTTAGAGGTAGGTAACTAGTATTATTTACTTTTTATTTATGTCAAATCTTTTTTGCGTTTTTAATTTTTTTATACCTACTAAGATTCCAGCATTGTAATTAGAATTACGTTCTTATTTTAAATATTTGAAATACCCAATGCCCATTTAACAAATAATATTTTTGTTAAAGACAGCAACAGGAGCATCTACCCTGCATTAGGGCGCGTGTATTTAGGTGACCCATATCCATCCCTTCTGGGAGCACCGCGGTGCACGACACTGCAAGCAATTCAGCGTTTTTGCGCACTTAAAGGACTTGCGGCGCACTATATTGAATATTATATTATTAGGCCGCCCATTGTATATTTTGTAGTGTTTGTTATTGTTTTTTGTTATATATTTTTGTGGTGTACAATAAAGAATATATAAATAAATAAATTATTACTTTGTTTTAAATCCAGAAGTTGCTTACCATAACATCACGCCTATCATTCCCAAAGGGTTAGACAGGTACACCCTCATTGTTGCCTACCTGTTATGTTTAATGTTAGTCCCATGAATAGGGGGCGAGTTTATAGCCATCAGCCGGGCACAAATCTAGAATTCTGAGAAATTCCAGATAGTAAAACCCAATGACACTTTTCCCGACCCGGGAATCGAACCCATGAGCTCATGCTCAACAGTAGCGTTTGCGACTAGACCAACGAGTCAGCCGCACAATATCAAGTTATTTGCCGGCTGTTACAAAAATGCGAAAAATATTTATAATCAAACCGAAAGTTTAATGTTAATGTATATTATATTATAAACTCGCACATCGCACGGTTTTAACGACTTGAAAAACATCGAAATTTCGTAGTTATAATTATGTCACTTTAATATTAACGTATTAGACACATAAACTTCCGGAAAAACATCTCTAAACGATGGTGTTCATAATGATGAGTACAATACTCACCATTATGAACAACTTTCACTATGGTATCAACCCTGAAATCGCGAAACAAATATCAGCAGTTCCCTACATTTTGGCGAGCTATATTCTGCGAAAATAAATGTAGGGAACAGCTGATTTTGTATGAAATCATACACCTTGTATATAAACACGAGAAATTATAAAATTAGCGAAAAAAACAACACAATAAACAATCATGTTTAGATACCCACCACGTCTGCAGAGTCCCGCTAGCTATTTTGATATGACCCTGTAGAAGTATAGATGTTATTCTCACATACAATTATAGTAGCTTGGCTGGTAAGACATGAAGACATTGTATTTAAGCAAAAGTATTAGAGCGGTAGTCTGCTGAGCGAGACGTGGTTTTCACTGCTGTACAGATATTGTTATTGTTATTACGTACATTCTACGTTAAGGGGCATGTTGCACCGAAACGGATAATGACACGTTAAGATCAAGTGAGACCAAAAGTAGAAGTTTTTATAAAGTAAGAAAAATGTGTTAGTTGGCAAAAAAAACACATTATGGGCTCACATTGCTATTCTGTAACCGTATCACCGTGAAAACTTAGGTGAAGTGAGCGTGGAGTGAGCTGTCATTGTCATCGATACCTACTGATGCTAAGGCAGTGACAGTTCACTTGAAGCTCACTTCACCTAAGTTTTCACGGTGAGATGGTTACAGGATAGCAATGCATATCACAAAACTTACACATTGCATTTGTTTAACGCGTGTCTAATGTCAGTTTTATGTCAAACTCCATACAGAAATGTCATGTTTAAAAGGTGTTTAGGCTAAAAAACTGATAAACATGGTTTTGTGGTAATAAGGTAAAACTATAAAAACAGAAAACAATGATCATAATGCCAAAAGGGCCTTTGTTCAGCTTATTGTCAGATGACAACACGAAGTGTACCAACTGACGCTGATTTTCAGCTGCAACACACGAGTGCCATTCGTTAGAATAATAAACACTTAAGGAAAGGGGATGTGTTTCGACCACTCGGAAAAATTATTTTAAGACGCTAAAATCTATGACTAAAAGTGTTTTGAATTGTATTAAAGAACCCATATCAAGCAGTGAGTGTAAAGCGTGGCCCAAAACACGATTGACTATAATAGATTATATTTTTTTTTGTAAAATCTAGAGAAAAAGTCACCCTAATTCACCCTTAAAGTTGACTGGTAGAAAATGGTTCGCCTTTGTACAGTTTTTTTTTTACTTGGGCATAAAGTTTTAATAAATAAATAAAAAGTAGTTTAATTCGATTGCAGTAGGTTTGGTGGTACGGAACTCTTACTGAGTCAGTCCTACTGGTCCATTTACCAAAACTGTATATCGCCACTGACAATCTCTGAGAATATCATCATCTGCCTAGCCTTTTCCCAACTATGTTGGGGTCGACTTCCAGTCTAACCGGATGCAGCTAAATACCAGTATTTTACAAGGAGCGACTGCCTATCTGATTTCTGAGAATATATGCCAAAACAAAACCTGTAATTTTTCTCTATGAGCTACTCCTTAACGGAAGCTACGGGTCTGAGTGAGTTGGCACAAGTTCGGGTTAATTTGACTATTTGCTGGATATATCGCCTTTTAGCTGATCACCGGTCTATCTGTGTAGCTTCAGTGAAGCCCTGGGGACTAGGGTTCATGTTACGTTATATTACTGAAGGTACGTTACATATTGTAGCGCTTCGTGAATAGAGTTAGGTTATTTGAACTAGGAGATGGTTTTATTTTACAGGTGTCTTAGCTTCTAAGACGTCCATTCAGGTTAACGAAGCATTAAGCATAATGACTTTCAGCTTGGCTAGCGTGCTCTGTGATTCGTCCCATGTTAAGATATGTTGGCCCTCAGACTAAATAAAAAACCAAGACAGAGCACTGCGAACAATACAGTGAAGCATGCCAAAAAAATGCCAGTGAAATATAATACCAATTAAATATAATACCAAACAAAAAAAGAATCATCAAAATCGATTCATAATTGGCGGAGCAATCGAAAAAACACAGACGAAATGAGTACCTCCTCCTTTTTGAAGAAGTCGGTTAAAAACGGTCGTCTTTGCAACTGGGTTGAAGAGAAGCCGTCTTCTGCAACAGTTTTCGTCGCCCTTAACATGGGAGGGATCACTGAGCACAGAATCGCCGCGTTACCGAGTCGTGTCAGTGCTGGGGCGAATTAGTAAAGGTAAGTCACTGTCATTTTTCTGTTCGACGTTAAGGGAATGTCGGATCCTATCTGAATATAGGCACAAAGAAAAACAAGCTGGAGATAGACTCATCGTAATTCAAATCTACATTTAGCAACGGAAGAAAAGAAGTTTAAAATCCAACACACATCTGTGAAATGTTAAAGCAAACTTTAAAACCAGCTTAAACACATTATCAATCAGACTGCTTCATTGGGTTCGATTCTCAGGTCAGGCAAAGTTATTTAGTTCTGAAATTTCTGAGTATCAGCCCGGAGTTTGGATTTATGCCCGGTTGATAGCAATAGGCTCGCCCCCTATTACATGGGACTTAAACGTAACTGGCGAAATGTGGGTGTACTCTGCCAAACCTTTTGCAGAAACAACGCGTAATGTTATGTTAAACACATCAGCTCCGACTATTAGACCGCACACCCTCCGTAATGGCGGACGCGGAGACAGATTTTATTCCAATCCAAAACGCATCAAGTAATTACAAATAAACAGCACAAACTACAGACGGGCGTGCGGAAAGTTGTATGGACACCATGAGTCGGGCAGGACTTTTGCAGAATTACACAGGGTTTTAGGGTAAACACCGTTATCCTTGAAACCAGTGGTTTGGTGTCATTTATAGAACATAAAATCAATGGAAAATTACATTTTTTTTAAATTACTTTTTACCACAAGAGTATTTCACCCTTTCACCTTATGCGCTAGGGCAACGAACTTGCGTCTCAACACGGGTCGGGGGCCCGGGACGTGACCTGACCGGCCGCGAGCGCGACCCCTCCCTCAGTCAGTCAGCTGTTTCGCTAGCGAGCACGGTGTCGGATAGAAACTTAAAAAGTACTTTTGAATTGTCAAGGGGTCAGTCAGTCAAAAAAACCAGCCAAGCTGCTAGTCGGACTCGCGCACGAAGGGTTCCGTACCATTATCTATAAAAACGGCAAAAAAATCACGTTTGTTGTATGAATGCCCTTAAATATGCCCTTAAATATTTATTTTATTCTGTTTTTTAGTATTTTTTGTTATAGCGGCAACAGAAATACATCATCTGTGAAAATTTCAACTGTCTAGCTATCACGGTTCATGAGATACAGCCTGGTGACAGACGGACAGACAGACAGCGAAGTCTTAGTAATAGGGTCCCGTTTTACCCTTTGGGTACGGAACCCTAAAAATGAAGCTAGTTGCCCATTCTAAAGCGTAGTAGGTTCCTATGGAGAAGAACGGGCAAGAAACTCCACGGACACTCTTTTAAATCCAAATATTGTTACAATATATTGGTTGCATCATTATATTTTTTCCATTCAATCTCATGCCACGAGAACAGGCATCGATGCTTTTGAAGGCAAGTATTTGGAGTGCGCGTTGCATGACGAGATCAAACCAACACAAAACGAGAGTAAATCAGGGTGCATTATCCAACTCCATTCTTCGTTTAGAACGATATTTAGAAAAACCGAATGACGTTTTTAATTTACTTTAAAAAATGTAGTCAATCAGAAATTTATGTTTGATATTTCACACACAGGCATAGCAAGTACTTTTATAATAATAAAAAATATATTTAGTAATCATGGCAACCCTACCAGTTAACATGCGGGCAACATTAATTAGTAAACAGTAGACCGTCTGAGTGTAGCAACAAAGCAAGATTTTTCTTGTGTTCCACACTGCTGTGGAAATACGCTTATTTTTTTTACAAGTCTGAACTTTTTCAAAACGTAAAATTCATGAATTTAAAACGGGTGTATATTTTAAATGTTAATTAGGCTTAGCGATAATTTTTGCAGTTGCATTCTGAAAATCTGTTAGCGCAAATGCGCGATTCACTTTCATAGCTTTTAAAAGTTTATAGTTCAGACATTACTTTTAAGTAAGATATTATATTAATGAGTTAAGAATTTCATTAGGTTCAGAAAACAGTTTAAAACAAATCTTTTAGCATAAGCATAGCAAAATCAGCCTATAACGTTCCCACTGCTGGGACACAGGCCTCCTCTCTGTGAGAGGGAGTGGGCTGTAATCCACCACGCGAGCCCAGTGCGGGTTGGTAGAGGTCACATGTCTTCGAATTTGTGGTTCTTGGACATACCGGTTTTCTCACGATGTTTTCCCTTACCTTTTTGAGAGCAGTGGTGATGAAATAATTTACACAAAGCGCCTGGCTGGGTTCGAACCTACGACCTACAACTCATAAGTCGATGCCTGTACCACTGGGCCACCAATGCTTTCAAATCTTTTAATAATGTTAAAATAATAACATTCTATTTTCAGAGACTTCTTTCTTTCAGGACTATTTTCAGAGATATGACCGCGTAAGGCTATCGCGATTACCCCAATGTGACCAGCAAGAAGGCTTAAATAGGCCAATAAATAATTTCTAACGTTAATGGCGACAGTAAAACATTTGCGAGTCGTTATATTCAGCTTTTATCCTTTTTTTCTAGCTGGTTTTTTTTTGCTATTTTTCTCTGATTGGGATTTTTTTTAAACAGGCATTTTTACTCCATTTGAAATAAGATTAGACATTTAAATAAACCTTTTTTACAGTCCGTTCAACCGATTTTGACTTCTATTGCATTGGTGGCATGACAAATGGCAGCTGCCAGTAGACAGTTGGTATTGTGTAACCTTTTTTGCTTTTAATGCCATCCTACGGTATAGAAGTTAAAATCGGTTGAACGGACTGTAAAAAGGTTTGTTTAAATGTCTAATCTTATTTCAAATGGAGTATAGTTTAAAACAACGACAAAAGGAAGCATTCAATTTTGCACAAGTGTTGCTAATTTAAGGAAAGTAAACACTAAGGAAACATTTATGAAAATTCATCCCCTAGCTAAATGAAGTTCGAGTATGCAAGTTTTGCCGATGGAAAATCCCATCAGGCACACGGTTTGTATAATAACCATGTTTCAAAACATCATCATTTTTCACACCATTAACAACAAAAAGATTACCCAATCATCTTTTATCTCGCGCTTTCTTAACTCCTTTTCGAAGAGCAGACACAAAGGTAATAAGAGCTGTAGCTGGGACGTCTAATATCGCAACAATGTGTCATAGTTGTAACTTGCATTCGTGTGCCGTCTCAGGACGATGCAGCCGACGGCCTGTCCAAAGTTAGCACCCCTTCATACTTAGCGCGTATCCTGAAACAGAACAAAATCTTCGTCACCTTACTTTGTCACCCTGTATACAATCCAATGCCGGTTTTGTTAGCAAGATTTTTTTTTGTTTTGAACAAATGCAGCGATGTATGTTGAAATGTGTGTTGAAAATGTGGTAGGTTCCCATTGTGAGTGTCATAGTAAAGGTGGGTTTGCAGCTTTTGTAATAAATTTCCTCAAGTTCAGTTTCGGTTAATATAATATGCCACCTTTGTTAACATGCACGAAGCGGTAACCAAATATTGGTGTTTGAAACTTTTCGGTGACGGCAGCATTCATTAAGATTTGACGCTTTGTACTCTACATTGAACGTTGACATTTTTGGGTCACATTGGTCACTGTGTGAGATTGTTGGAATTACTTCAATAACTATTATTACCTTCCTTAACTTTTTTATGGTCTGATAATATGGAATAAGTGTTATTATTTCTTAGAAGCAACCCAGAGCCTAGATTTTTGCTCGGTTGATGGCAATTGCCTCGCTCAAATCGGACATGGAACTAAGAAAAACATGGCTGGTGAAGTGCCCATTTATTTATTTAGGATCTTCAACCAACCAAAGATATACACAATGCATGACAACAATTGTACTTTCACTTATACGAGACCAAATCATGCGCAATAAAGAACTAAGCTAACAAAGTAAAAATATTAATAACATTTAAAGATGTGTACCATATATTTCGGTTTAACCCTTCGTAGAAATACGGGTGAAATGTTAAAGAATTCTTCGTTCAAAAAACCACCAAAACATTAGGATTTTCGTCCGTACGTCAGGTACACGTGTGAAACGTCACGACGTGCCTTTAGGGAGCCGTGCAGGAAGACTAACGTCTACTCACACTGTGCCAGGTCGCTGCGTTATAAACTATTCACAGAAACAACATGGACGAACGTAGGGGTAAAACTACCTAAAAGTTTTGGGAAATATCGTTTTTTTTTTGGAAATCATTTGGACTGGAGATGGGAAATTGTTGTTAGCAAAAGATTGTTTTATGGTTTTATTAAATTTAAAGTTAGAAATAAAGGACAAAGAAAGAAGTGAAGTGTTTGAAGTGTATTGTTTAGAGTTAAAAGTTAGTACTAGTCAGTTTTAAAAATACCTAGGTATTCTAATCCTAACTAATATCATAAATGCGAAAGTGAGTTTATTTGTTACGCTTTCACGCTAAAACGGCTGAACGGATTTGGATGAAATTTTGCACATAGGTAGACCATGAGCTGGAATAGGACATAGGATACTTTTATCCCGATATTCTCACGGGATCGAGACTTACGCGGGTGAAACTGCGGGGCGATCGATAAAAAAACACAATTATTATGGTTGGTGGTTGCTATTATTGTGGTGGTTAATTTTGATCGTGTGATATTTAATTATTTTATGGTTAGTGTTAATTAGTATTCCTATCGGTGCAGAAATAGAATCTGCTACCTTTATCAGCCCAATTATATACAGAACCTGTTGGTGTAGCTTTGTAAATAAATAAATCAGATCATTAACCTAATCAAGCCATTAAAAAAGTAAAAACACAAATATAATCTTCCAATTCCAACTAAATAAAAGTATAATATAACATAACTACTGTTACCCAATCTCCCACGCTAACTTACGTTACCAACCCGTTCCACTAACATAATATATAAGACGATATTCTTCCGAGTCAGCCGTCAACTCCGCGGCTGGCAAAGTGCTCGAACAAATAAATAACTTTCTCTTTCGTACAGACTTTATAACGGCCCGGGATGCCATAAAAACATGTGGTTTGGTTACGATAAAGAGCCCATTGTGGGGTTTTCGTTTACTCCCCATGGCGTGACACGGTCTGAAAATAGGGGACACGTTTTTTGTGCTTTTAGAAAGAAAGAAAGAAACATATTTTATTTGGGACACGCACAGGAAAAACAAGCAGTAACATAAAGTAAGAACTAAAATTTAAAAAAAATAAAAAATAAAAGAACAATCAAAACTAACAAACTACTTAGATGACCTGTGCGAGGCCAAAAAGGCCCCCATCTCAGCACAATGCTGCGATATTTAAAAAAGAAATAAATACCGCAGCGCTTTTGGTAAGAGAAGACATTTAAATATTTAAGACAAGCTGATGCCCGCTACTTCGTCCACAATCCAGGATGAAAAGTAGCCTCTGTCCTTCTCCAGGTCAAGGTCTACCCTCGAGCCAAATTTCATCCAAATCCGTTCAGCCGTGAAAGCGTAACAAACAAACAAACTCACTTTCGCATTTATAATATTAGTTAGGATATCATAAGAAATTGGGATTGGCTTAATTTAACTGTAATGTTTAAATTAATACAGATTTAGACACAGACAAAATAAAGGTTTAAACGCTACAGCAGCGCCAGCGCACGTAGCTACCACGCGTAGCACGTTCATTTGCTACGGCGTAGCTCTAGTATTGCGTTTGCTACGGCGCGGCGTAGCAGTACTGCTAATTGTATTTATTCCGATAGATTATAAAATCATGCTCTCTTCTGTGGTGTAAAACTGACAATCTCTGATGGGTAAAGAATATTTATTAAAGTTTTTCAGCATCAAAATCTCCAATTAATATGTAGGAAAATAATCTTCAATTTTCGTACCGCACAACTTATTCCATACAGAGATTGAACGCTATGGCGCGTTTAAGGAATATTGCGCTTTTTCCTTGATTTGTGAATTGAATTATTGTGTATTGGATTTATTTGAGGTATTCTCTCGTTTTTCCTTTATTGTTGTTATTTTTACGAGAACGGCCGGTATTGTGACTTTGTGAGAAAAGATAATATAATAGATCAGAAGATAAAAAAAATATTATTATTACTTGTACAAAAGTTATATTTTAGAACGAATTATACAGGGTGTAAGGGTAAACATCATTGTCACTCTAACCATGGGTAGTTGACTTAAATATAAAAATAAATGACCCAGTAATAACAAAAAAAAAACGTTTCTATCCGACACCGTGCTCGCTAGCGAAACAGCTGAGTGACTGAGGGAGGGGTCGCGCTCGCGGCCGGTCAGGTCACGTCCCGCACCCCCTGCCCGTGTTGAGACGCAAGTTCGTTGCCCTAGCGCATAGGGTGAAAGGGTGAAATAATCTTGGGGCAAAATGAAGATTAAAAAAAAAGTTGTAATTTGCCATTGATTTTACGTTCTAAAAATGAAACCAAACCACTGGTTTCAAGGATAGCTGTGTTTACCCTAACACCCTGTATTATCTTAATTAAACATAACTAAATATTTAAACTATAAGTTGTTTAGTTTGATGATCTGTATCTACTACACTCATAAATATGACCATATATAGAAATATATGGTCATATTTATGAGTGTAGCATACAGGGTATATCAGAAGATATACCCTGTATGTTCCCTGAAACCCTGAAGTTAAAAAACAAGAGTCAAGATATGAGATATAAAAGTCATATTCTGGTTTCTTTCACGGTGTCCAACCCAGTGAAGCATAGTGATACCCATTCATAAGTTATGTGGGCCCAGCTATAACATCATGATAACATTATAAAAAAGTGTCGGAGCCTTAAATATACGCATGCGAGCGTTATGTTGCTAGTGATGTACGTCGACAACGAAATCAATTCATCGCTAGCTAAATATCGATATCGACTAAAGATTTTGGTATTTCAAACGGGATATTTGGTGTATTGGAACAATATATCATAACATCACGCCTGTAATCCCCTAAGGGTGAGGCAGAGTGTACCTAAGTACACCCACATTTCGCCAGTTATGTTTACTCCAGGCTGCTTCTGAGAAAACCCAATAAAAAATTCACTAGTCTGGGTGTCGAACCTAGGACCCCACGCTTAATAGTCGCGTTAACAACTACTAGAACAAAAAAGCAGTTCATTTATATTTAATGTGTAAATCGGAAAATCGGCAAAAACATTGTTAATCCATTATGCTTAACGTAAAATAATTAATGGACATTTGCTAATCACTTTATTAATTTACTAACAATGTAACAACTATTATGATAATTAATAGTAAGAAGGCGTGGTTAAGGTATGGGCAGAGCTTTTACGTAGTTAGGCGATTACACCGGATTATGGAATTAATCTCATGTATTTACACGCACTGTAGTCATTTACTGTTTTTTTTTGTTAAGTCAACAAAGTTATATAAATAAGTGTAATCGGCCTCATAATTTCCTTATCATCCTAGGGAGAGATCCTTCTTTCGCGTGACCACAACTCGCCCCCCACTTCGTACATTTAAATAGTTATAGGCGGCACGGCGCGCCGACTCGACTAACCGGTTGTTATAGATTTGTGAGACACATGTCGATTTGTATGCATTCTATGTACTTGGCAGTGAAAGTGCGAACCAAGTCAGGATCGACGCAGAGTCCACTTGTCAGCTGAAAACAGAACTGCAGTAAAAAAAACTACCTAACTTGGTGTTAATAAAGCGACCGTTCATTGTAAAGCCTAGTTGACCAACCTAATTGCGTAAGTATACGATCTGAATTATTTAAACACAGTATTTATAAATTGTTACTGTTGTAATTTCACAGTAGAGTCTGGATTTGTGCCCGGTTGATGTCAATAGGCTCACCCCTAATAACATGGGACTTAAACATAACTAGCGAAATGAGGATGTCCTTTATGTAGATCGCACCTCTGTCTAACGGGGAATACAGATGTTTATGTTATAAAAAAAAAATCGCCGTCGAGGTAGACCGCGGCGAAGGTGGTGTGAGGATCTAATCATGTTTGCGGGGCCAACATGGCCAGAAATCGCACAAAACGAGAGATTTGGAAGGAAAATGGGGAGGCCTTTACCCAGCAGTGGGACACTATAGGCTATAAAAAAAATTGTAACAACCAACTAAATCACGAAAATCGACTAAATCAACTTGACTAAGGCACCTCACTAGTGACGAACACATTTTTCGCACCCCACTAAGTGATTCTCGATAAAAAGCCTGCGTTACGTGAATGGCTGTCTCTTACGCGTATGGATATGACGGATATAATTCAAATTACGGGAGGGCCGGGATATGTTTTTCTACTACTTAGTTTTTTCTTAAGGAAAAGAGTATTTTGTTATTTTTACCCGACCCCAGAAGGAGTATAGGGTGATTTTTAAATTGTTTTTTAGAATTTTCTCATCTAGTGGTCATTCAAATCAAATCAAATCAATTTATTTGCTACAAAGTATTGGTACAATTTCGGTCTTAACATAAATAATCCAGATCCTTAATATTATGACTGGATTATTAGTACGACTGATGATTATTTATTATTCTATCACTCACCAATCAAAAATACAAGGAAACATTATATTAGATGCGATTATTCCTTTAATAAAAGCAAGTTATACGCGACCGCCACAAAATGGTGTTCATATAGGAAAGCTGAAATTTTAATGAGAGCCTCCGGGCATGTGGACCGCTGTTAAGTACCTTACACATGAGTTTAAATGACGTTAATGTGGAAGGTAACCTATTTGATTTAGACTGATTTTATTTTAATATTTAATCGGGAAACAGAATAGACTGTGCTTTATTGTCTGTTACTGTTACTGTCGCGGTCGGTTCGTGGATGGGTGACCATCCATTACATAATAAGACCCGTCCGTGCCTCGGAAAACACGTTAAGCCGTTGGTCCCGGCTGTCATTTGTAGATCTTTGACAGTCGTTACGGGTAGTCAGAAGCCCAAAAGTTCGACCTGTCTTACCAAAGGGTATCGTGTTACCCAATATCTGAGTTGTAAATATAGACAGTCATAAAACACTTGGTATTCAGCTGCAACAAGCCGATCTCAACATAGGTAGGAAAAGGCTACGTAGACGGATATAAGGGTAAACACCGTTGTCACTCAAACCATGGGTAGTTGACTTAAATATAAAAATAAATGACATTTTTAAGTCAACTACCAATGGTTTGAGTAACAACGGTGTTTACCCTTACACCCTGTATACGAAATAATAAAATATAATGTCATTAATTTATTAATCCAAAGTAACGTATAAACTCCCTAACAATACTCATCTGGATACTGAAATTATAACATTTCGGTCCCCATTCGATCGGGCCGTTTCTCTCGCTTCACTCGTTTGTAGATTATCTTTTAATTATTCCCTTCGCCTGTTTTTTCGTATTAAATACGCCATCATTATCAATTTCCCTCGCTTGGCTCAATGGCTTTTGTAATTGTAGGCATTTTTGTAAAAGTTGTCGATTTTTTGTAGGTTTTTCTGTCTATTGGTTTTGTATTCCAAATATAACTGGCGACTGGTTTCTAAAAATGTGCGTGAACATCTCTGCATATCTTTTTGGAGTTTTCCTATACCAGAAATAAGAAGTGTTGGAACACTTTTAATCAATTCTTAGAATAAAGAAAAGCAAGAAAGAAAAGATAGAAAGAAAATAAATTTATTTGACCCAGTTAAGGCACACAATATTTATACAAAAAACAAAGAACATACAAATAGTATTTTGCGTCTCACGGCTGCGCCAAATATGCCCAGTTCAGCATGAATGCCAGCCAACTAGTGCCTGACGCTGGTTTTCAACTAGACCTTATGTTACGAGGACGTCTTACGAATAATAGAATTAAGAACCAAACGAGAGAAGAGAACGAGAGAGGTCTCGGAATAGAGAACGTTCTCCTTTTTTGAAGTCGAAGTCGTAAGTAAAGTTCTAAGTATCGTCAAGGTTTTCATAGTCCGACCGTACCTAAGAATCTTAAGATCGCGAACATAATAAGGCTGTCTACACATAGTAGTATAAACCTAAAGCGATAGTTACTACGGACATGAACGGACTTCTGCAAGGTCTGGTCGGTCGCAAGTGTGTACCGAGCCTTATGAATATGGATGAGGAAGCTCATACCGTGCCGTGTGCGGGACGAAGGGGGGGAGTCTGATAGGCGTAATTAGTAAACAGATATTATGGGAATATTCTGAAGATGACACCGATATTGGAGTTATAATGATATAATTTCGTCCGTGACTTTGCAAAATGATTAAGGAGGTGTATTCAGAAATTTGGCAACATCCTGTTTAGATAACACAAACATAACATCACGCCTGTATTCCCTGAAGGGTTAGGCAGAGGTGTACCTATAGTGCATCCACATTTCGCCAGTTATGTTTGTATTTTGTCAAAGTCAGAAACATATTAAACATCAGAGCTGCTTTTTATGCAAACTATCCGATCATCATCTGCTTAGCCTTTTCCCAACTATGTTGGGTTCGGCTTCCAGTCTAACCGGATGCAGCTGAATACCAGTATTTTACATGGAGCGACTGCCTATCTGACCTCCACAACCCAGTAACTGGGTAATACGATACCCATTGGTTAGACTGCTTGTCAGACTTTCGAGCTTCTGACGACCCGTAACGACTGTCAAAGATCCACAAATGACAGCCGGGACCAACTGCTTAACGTGCTTTCCGAGGCACGGAGGAGTCTCGATATGTGAAAATGGTCACCCATCCACGGACCAACCCCGGCAAGCGTAGCTTAACGTGATGGATCGACCCGAGCGGCTTTTACAATTAAGCCACGAGCTCCTCCAAACTGCCAAATGCAAACTATCCGATGACTTATTTAATGGATTACACTACAGATGCCATTCCAGGGTCAATGCTGAAATGTTTCATTACACAGTCAACTATATTCTTTATAAGCTTCCGCCCGCGGCTTCGCCCGTGTGGTATGTCGATAAAAAGTAGCCTATGTCCTTCCCCGGGATGCCATCTATTTCCTTGCTAAATTTTATAGGAATCCCTTCAGTGGTTTAGGCGTGAAAAGGTAACATACAGACAGACAGACTGAGTTAATTTCGAATTTATAATATTAGTATGGATACCCAAACAACGATCACTGCACAGCTACAAACTCAGATCACCAATGAGTAGCCAGAATTTCAATGTCTGCAGTATTTCAATGGCGGTCCGTACTCGACCCAACCAATCACAAACTTGTTAATATCGCATTAGTAAGTCGCATCGTGTACGGACCACCATTGAAATACTAGTGCTGTAAGTTTCTACCTGGTTACTTTTGATAACGTCGTGGACGACGAGCCTAAAAACATCGGATTCGGTGATAAATTATAATTATTTTTTTCTTACTAGTTTTCACCCCGCGGTTTCACCTGAATAGGTATCAATCTCATGGGAATACCGGGATAAAAAGTATTCTATGTCCAAACCCAGGTCATGGTTTACTCATGTGCCAAATTGTATCCAAATCCGTTTTAGAGAGAAAGCGTAACACACTCACTTTCATATTTTATAATATTGGTTAGGATATATCGATTCTTTTCTATTTTGTAATTGTGTGAAGCTTTGTAGGCCTTATAAAATTATAGATGCTTCGTTTTGTTGACCATTTTCTATTTTGCAAAGTACTTGCCGACAGGCCTACACTACCTATTAACACTGTAATTCGAAATCATTGTATAAGCCAATTTTTTTTTAAAGGGAAACCGTGTAGTTTCTTACCGGCTCTTCTTAATAGGAAACGACCAATTGGAACCGTGCACCTAGCTTTTGACGTTTCATAAGTGCACTGGTGCACATGAAGGTTTATGTCAAATAAAATATTTTGAATTGAATTTTATTAAGGTAATGTTCGAAGACATTTTCATCATTGTAAATATCTTCCTCAATCAATTTAATAAAAGATCTATTATTAACAAAAAGGCAAGTCACCTTTTATACGAAATCAAACATATGTTTACGTTCCATTTCATTTATTTCAATTCATTTCTGTCGGAGGACAAGAAGTAAAATAGTCGCGCGGGACAATAGTTTGGTGTCAGTGTCGGCGGGCGAAGCTCGTCAAACTTACGTACTAGTGATGTGCCCACTTGTCGACTAATTGGTATTTAATCGAGATGGTTTTTAAAGTTCTACATTTTTAACATTAAGTTTTAGATTCAGGAGGAGGGATTCAGGATTACGGAAATCCATGATAGTAAAATAATATGTAAAAATAATTTATATTTTTTGTAATGAAGTCTTTGGCAGGTTTGCAAGATGCCGAAAATTCGAGAAATGGTAGCGGCCATTTCCCGAATTTTGTCTGTGGCTCCAATTGACCACCAGCGAACAGAAATGGACAAGTTTTGACTTAATAAGTAGCACCATGCACATACATGTCGTACAAGTTAAACCGATATTACTTAAATAACGCTGGAAATACGATAACACTTGTTTGGAACGAATGTCCTTATCGCACTATTATACTTATACTCTGCACACTTGGCGAATGAGAGCTAGAACAAAAAAAGTGTAACATTTTGACCGTCACGATAGTTTTGGATGTGTGTTTCTTTCTTATTTTTTCATTTAGTTACTCTCAAACGTTGCTAATTTAATTCATTATGTTGTCTTCCTTACAACCGGGTGTTCCACGAAACCTCTAGACTTTTTTATTATCAATTGGTAGGTGTTCGTTTCTGACCGGGGTGGAGTTTCTTGCTCATTCTTCTCCATACGAAAACTACCTTTTGGAAGGGGCAACTAGAATCAGTTCTATTTCTTAGTTTTTTTGACGTTCAAAAGTGCCGTTAATGTTCCTATTTGAAATAAAATAAATGATTTGACTTTGACTTTGACCACTATCTCACCTGAAGGTAAGCGACGACGTGGTCGACGATGAAGCACGTCGGAAAAGTCGGTTTTTATCGAATAATTTGCTATTATAATAAGTGGGTGGGGCGCAACACTATGCGACTTGTTGTGTCGCCATCGCAGACGCTCGTATGAATTGCCTGTCGCCTCTTTCCGACCGTGTTTCTTTGCCATTTGAGTTCAACATAACGATTATATTAAGATGGATATGAAGTGGTGTTTGGATAGTAGAGTGTTGGAGCTAATTATTATAAGCGCCGCCCCTGCTTCGCACGTTTTTTAAGACTTGAAAAAACATCAAGATTTCTTTATTATGTATTACTTTAAAAAACACGTAAATCTTCCGGAATAAATAATGTGAATGTTGTTGAAAATCGCAAAATTCTGTAGTTTCTGCCTACCCCGCGGGAAAAAGGCGTGATTGAGTTTATACAGGGTGTAAAAAGACCCATCACATAGCCGTCAACTACGCATTCTGTAGTCAAATTAAGTAAATTGGGGCTTTTTAAAATCAAGTTATAACATTTAAAACTTGCTCTCTTTATAAAACGTCTGAAAAATGACTAACAAAAAAACTATCACGATGACGGATATAACAAGTGACTTTCGCCTTCGTTAAGCGTCATTTTACACTTGTCATAATGTGCATATTGTACCTACGGATTAAAAGCTCATAAATTTCTTATCCACGTTTCTTGCATCCACGAGCTCGCCGTACTTTTGTCCGCCGTTTGAAGTTACGTATAAATGAAGACTGCTTTTATTTTTGTTTAGTACTTACTAACAACTGGTACTTGCCGCTGTACAGTTACGTTCTAGTGGAGTTCTGTTTGTTGTTCAATAATAAGCGAAGGAATATTTATCCGTTGATGTGTTTTGTTTATTTATATTTTTTTTTTATTTATGTCCTTTTGTTTATCTCCGCGTTGGCACATCTTTTCTTTATATAGTTTTTTTAAATTTAAATGAATATGTAATTCTTCTGTACGTCTGTATGTCACTGAACTCCTCCTAAACAGCTGGATCGATTTATGTTTTGTGTGTGTTTGAGTGGGTCCCTGGATGGTTTAGATTCACAATTGGACTCGGTTCGGGCAGGACAATATTATTTGTTGTGACAATTTTGTTGTCAGGTCTTATTTCAGGATAATTCTTTCATAATCAGCAAGGTGGTGGAGAGCAGTGGAGGTTTAGATCGTGGGTTCGAACCCCGGCCAGCGCTTTCGTTTGGGTAATTTTATTTAATCACCACTGCACAAAACGGTGAAGGAAGACATCGGCAGGAAACCGGCATGTCCTAATAAGTCGATGACATTTGACATCCGACATTAACCCGCACTTTCGCAATCATTTTATTTTTATTATTGGTATCTAACTACACAACAGTGAATTTTCAATTTTGAAACCTGCCTGTCACTGATGTATCCATAATACCTAGTTAGTTAGTTATTTTTTTTAAAGTTATGTCTTCATCTTGTTTTAGTATTAATAAATACATTTCGATCAATCTGCCTAGCCTTTTCCCAACTATGTTGGGGTTGGCTTCCAGTCTAACCGGATGCAGCTGAATACTAGTATTAATACATAGTATTCAGCTGCATCCAGTTAGACTGGAAGCCGACCGCAACATAGTTGGGAAAAGGCTAGGCAGATTGATTGAATCCTGATGATATTAAAGCTGCTTAACTACTTATATGATGACCACTTCTGGTAGAGGATATCCTACGCCGATATACCTTTTTCTTTATTTGCAACATTCCTTTGCAACCTAAGTGTTCACACAATGAAGATTACCTAATCCCGATTGACGCATTACCGCCGATCGCTTTAAATCGCTTTACATAATTCTGTTTGTGTCATCTCACCGGGTCAATGGCCTCGTCATAATCGGGAACGCGCCAGACATCGACAGCGCATATTTCAGAATCGAGTACTCGAATGTACCCGATAATCGATTCGGTGTGTGCACTATTTTGCATGTGATCTATAATGATACTGTCTTTTGTTTTTCAAGTTTTCTTCTTGTACGATAAGTATCATTTAAAGTCAGGGAATTTATCAACATGATATAACATCACGCCTGTATCCCCGAAGGGCTGGGCAGAGGTGTGCCTTTATTATACCCACATGTCGCCAATTATGTTTAAGTCTCATCTATTGCCATCAACCGCGCACGAAGACTCCGGACTGCTACTAAGAAATTCTAGGTGGAAAACCCACATAGCCCGACTCGGGATTCGAACCCAGAACCATGCTTAGCAGTAGCGCTTACAACCACTAGACAGGCAGCCAAAGTCGGGGAAATGAATTGCTAAGGACGTAAATTGCCGCATATTCAAATGACAACTGTCAATTTCTGACAGTTGTAAGTAAGTAAGTAAGTATTTATTTGCATAAAACAAATTATTTATTAAATTATTATTTATTATTTTTTATTTGTATGAAACGGCTATAGCAAAAATTAATGTAGGGTGTTAATTTGCTTAACAATTTATTCTTAGGCTGTACCTAGATGCCTATAAGAATAGAGGAAAGCCAAAGAAACGATGGATGGAGTGTGTGAAAGATGATATAGCTAGAAAGAGGTGGTGACTACTGACATGACGAGTAATAGAGAAGTATAGAAGAAAAACAATATATGTAGATATTTAGTAACCTACTCCACTTAACTATTCCTCAAGAGTCACCTCTCAACGAGACATCCTTAGGATGACGATTGACCAGTCGCGAACCCGAACACGACGCGTCGCCCGACACCCCCATATATATATTACTGTTCACTCCAACTCGGCTCGGATCGTTATCAGCGCGATAAGGGGCGAATAATCACAGCAAAGGTGACCTTGGGATAATCGTATTTAATTCGTTCAGCAGCGTAACGTTTGCTGTTACTTTTTGCAATTTATAAACTTTCTAATACTGACATTCTGAAACCTTTATCACATGTGTGTAAAAGTCACGCCTGAATCAATTAACTAAGTATAGAAGAAAATGAAGGGTGTACCGATTCCAAACACATTGGAATAATAGTGATGTCTTGTTCGATAACAAACCAATTATAGACTACTTACATAAGTAGTTTTAGAACTTATCAGCCAAGTTAATAATATAAAGGAATACCATAAAATATTGAGTGTTTTTGGCCAAGAATCAACGCGTATAGTTCCGAGAAAAGATTGAACCAACATGATTGAACTTTTCTTTACTCATTTTCTGCTAAAACTAGGTTACCAGTATCCGTACCACTAACATTAAATTCCATATAAACTAAACTCCTTAAAACCAACTTTATAGCTCTCAAACATTCAACAAAAGTTTATGATAAGCCTTCTAACCTTCCCACTGTGCCGACCTCATAAGATACCGGTGCCGTCGCGCCAGCCTTCAATTGAACGAAACAAATACCTTTTATCTGCTAAAATAGCTGCCAACTATGGACCTGATATCCATTTTAATAATTTCCCAGGCGAACCAATTCACAAACAAAGTTACAGCTTCACACGTGAGAAGCACTATGCTCATCACAATAAAGTTTGTTTTTCCATGACACAGGTGTGGTTGTTGTAAGATCCCTTGGAGTTATAAGAGCTATGCCAAGTGGAATATTAGTCGTTACTTGTAACGCGATATCGAGTAAATATTATCGATATTCGTGTATCGAGTCCGTTTATCGATTTTTACGAATTTATGGTTGTATTTCACCTGTTTCTGGCGTTCTGGGAAGTAGTTCTATTGGGTTGTTGGAATTCTTAGTTCTTGGGACATTCGTAGTTTATTTCAGATGGATATTTTTGCCGTCCGATATTTTCAAACAGCTTTTATGTAAAAATGTAACATAACATAATTATTATTGCATTAAAGGTTTATTAGGAAAGAAGATAATAATTCTAATTAAAACGTTTCTACTTTGCCTTTGATCAGTTACCGGCCCTGAGGCCCTAGACAAAGTGACATTCTATCAGCGATAACGATGATGGAAAAGGCAAAAATGTATAGGACTGACATAAGCTATCGAAAAGCTTATGTCAATCCTGTTGAAAGTCGTTGTAGAAATATGAAATGCTTTCGAAGCGATTGTCACTTGTCTAGACCCTCTGAACATAAATAAATAGGTCAAGGCGTAACTGCGTAGCTGTTTACAAATCTGCTACGGCTGCGTAGCACTCGTAGCGCGAACCACCAGACAAAGCGATTTTTGGTTAGTGCTACGCCGTAGACTGCTACGGCGTAGCACTAACGAAAAATGCTTTGTCTAAAAAGTCATTGTTCATGATCATAAAAAGAAACTGTTCAATTTCTACCAACTTTAAGTTAGAATACATTTAACTAAAACATTTTCTACTAAAAGTTAAACATAAAAGAACACAAATAAATCACAGTTGACAAATAGGAACGCTGGCGTGCCTTGCTCCCATACGTTACGACTGTATTCACGAGTTTTTACCCTTTCAGTTCCCAGACACGGCATAGATGTCGCCACCTGAGTTACCGAGAGATTGATTCACGAGACCGTTTTAAAGTTTTTGTGAGGTAAAACTTATTTACTGAGCTCTTCGTTATCAATTAATCAGAGGATTGCACATTTTTCTTTTTACTGGCTTTTTTACTGTGAATTTAATTGCCTACTTTTGCCCGCGGTTTTGTTTATTAAAAGAGCTTTAAATATGACTTCTCGAAAGAAACAAATTACCGCTCAATACCTACACAATTTATTTTATTTTATTTGATTACTTGAAAAAGATTCGTGTATTTACCACCTATATCTATACTAATAAATAATATTAAAGCTGAAGAGTTTGTTTGTTTGAACACACTAATCTTTGCACCTACAGTCGGATTTGAAAAAATATTTTTGCATTTGAAAAAAAACGAAAACGAAGTAATAGCGCGGGCGGGCAATGCGATGCGACGCGGTGGGTCGGGGGGCAAGAAATTTAACTTTTTCAGAAACTAGTGTATACCGATACCCCATGGATCGGTAGGACTAGATACTAAGAAGTATGCTACTTTTTAGTGGTCCTTAACGATCCCTGGGGGCTTAGAACAGTCACTTTGGCAGAATCATAATACGAAAATATTATGAATCATCATGAATCATGTCACAAACTGACAATTCATAATATGATCTGCGTGCGATTCATACTACGAAATAATTCATCTGTTTGACAGTTTTCTATGAAGATTCGTAAAATGGTCCACACAATATGATTTGCTTTTGTGGCAAATTAAAGGAATTGCTAATGATAGCGGGAATTCAGGAAATGAACTGCTTTTAGAGGAATTGCTACTGTGGCCGGTTTAGGCCCCCTGGACAGGATGGGCAGAACTATCCTTTTTCAAATAACTGTAATATTATAAGCTGCGACGTTCAATCTTTTTAAGTGTGGTGATAATAGCAATGTACTGAAGTCCTGTATACTTCGTCCATTAATAATATTTGTAACAAACACTACTATCTCCTTTCCCCCATATTGCATGACCTAGGTCTGGCTAAAGTTAGCAGAGATTGATTCACTGCAAGGTTTTAAACTTTTTGTCTAAGATCGGATGTTCTGTTTTTGTGCTAAAAGATTAACGTACGGAGTTTCAGACTGTTTTGCTTGTTTGTCGGTAAAGTTCGTGTGGTGCTTCCTTTAGATTTGGCGGATATTTATTTACATATTGAAGTCCAATGCTGGACGTAAGTTTTATAATCAACTTGCTGCGCCCCGCGGTTTGACCCACGTAAGTCTCGATCATGGGAATATCGGGATGAAAAGTATTCTATGTGCTATTCCGTGGTCTACCCCTGTGCCAAATTTCATCCAAATTCGTTCAGCCGTTTTAGCGTTAAAGCGTAACAAACAAACAAACAAACTCTTACTTCACTTTCTTTTTTTTAGGATATGGGCCGTATGGTCCGAGATAAGATTTCTAAACGACTTGTTGACACTTCCCGTGACTCAAGGGCTGGCTGTTACCTTGGCTAGAGGCTTGCCAACGTGGCAATGCCACCAGTCTCTTGGGTACATTACCAGTTGACAGCGACGCGGGGGAATTTTTTGACATCAAATTTTAGTTTGTTTAAGTAAATAAGTTATGGTTAAGTTAGAATATTACTTATATGATTACTTTTAATAAGTAATTAGGTATTGGTTCAATCTGCCTAGCCTTTTTCCAACTATGTTGGGGTCGGCTTCCAGTATAACCGGATGCAGCTAAATACCAGTATTTTGCATGGAGCGACTGCCTATCTGACCTCAATAACCCAGTAACTGGGTAATACGATACCTCTTGGTTAGACTGGTTGTCAGACTTTCGGGCTTCTGACGACTCGTAACGACTGTCAAAGATCTACAAATGACAGCCGGGACCAACGGCTTAACGTGCTTTCCAAGGCACGGAGGAGTATGGCTTGACCAAGATTTTGTCTGGACATTAAAAGAGACTGCGACCTCTGAGTTTGTTTCGGCCTTTCTTTTCAGAGTAGTCAGATAGGAAACGCCGACCTCATCTAGCTTATTTTTAATATTTTTTAATATGACGAGTAAAAGTGATTCCAATATCCTATCTACAGAATAAACAATTTTATTTCATTTTTACAAATGACAGCCCGGACCAACGGCTTTACGTGCTTTCCGAGGCACGGAGGAGTCTCAGTATGTGAAAATGGTCACCCATCCAGGGACCAACCCCGGCAAGCGTAGCTTAACCTGATGGATCGACCCGTGCGGCTGTTATTACTTAGCCACGAGCTCCTCTAATTAGTAGTATTAGTTGTATGTTGTAAAACCTTCCTGCTGAATATACTAAGCGAATGACATTGGAAGTCGAAGGACTTGTAATTTTTAACGTAACTTGGTTCTTTTATTGAAATAGTGTTCAGGAACACGAAAACCGAGGCTGCAACAATGTAGCTTAACTTTTGTTTACCACGAATATGAGACATTCTGTGAGTTTAACCAACTTGAAAACTTTGGTCAAACAATTTATTTCGTACGTGATAGGATTCGCAAACAAACAGGCAGAAGACCTGATGGAAGCTGGCTGCCAACCTAAGAAACAAAATTGAAGAGCTAATAACGATCGATCCATCAGGTGAAGCTACGCTTGCCGGGGTTGGTCCGTGGATGGGTAACCATCTTTACATACTGAGACTCCTCCGTGCCTCGGAAAGCACGTAAAGCCGTTGGTCCCGGCTGTCATTTGTAAAAATTAAATGAAATTGTTTATTCTGTAAATAGGATATTGGAATCACTTTTACACGTCATATTAAAAAATATTAAAAATAAGCTAGATGAGATCGGGGTTTCCTATCTGACTACTCTGAAAAGAAAGGCCGAAACAAACTCAGAGGTTGCAGTCTCTTTTAATGTCCAGACATAATCTTGGTCAAGCCATATGAAGACCGTGTAGATTAGCGTCTGATATGGTTTTTTGATGAAAGAACCACAACGATTTGAGTGGACCTGTCTAGTCAGTACAAGCATTTATTCAGTAACCGAGGAGCTCAACTCAGAACTTAAGGAGCTCAACGACTCGACCAAAGAAAGGACATTAGGGTAGATCTTTGACAGTCGTTACGGGTCGTCAGAAGGCCGACAGTCTGACAACCAGTCTTACCAAGGGGTATCGTGTTACCCAGTAACTGGATTGTGAAGGTCAGATAGGCAGTCGCTCCATGTAAAATACTGGTATTCAGCATCCGGTTAGACTGGAAGCCGACCCCAACATTGTTGGGAAAAGGTTAGGCAGATGATGATGATGCTCACGTCCCCTTTAAACATACATAGCAATGTCGCTTGGTGGTAAAAATAATTATCCTAGTTACTTTGTCAAACGAGGCCTGGAGGGATTCCCTTTGTTAACAATCTTAAAACTAGTTTACAATTTATTTTATTAATTTATGGTTTAGACATCAAAAACCTTCAGATTGCTTTACTCTTTAGCATAGACCTCCCTCGGGTTTTTTTGTAACGAGGCGTTTTACCAAGAAATATATAATACCTAATGTTCCAGGTCAAGGAAAGCCTCATGCATAGCTACCGCTGGACAACAGTCTCCACACGGTGGGTGCCTGAGGACGGCCCAGGAAGAGGTGGCGAAAACGACCTAAACGCGTACCGCAAGGGTAGATCGAGGTGGCCCCAGAAAAGGATGCTTGGAAGGATTTGGGGGAGGCTTTTGCCCAGCAGTGGGAAAGTGTAGGCTACAAAAACAAAGTTCCTTCCTACGCCTTTGTAAAATAACAAAACACGTATTTTATATTTTCAATAAACTTCCTTCAGTTCAAAGTGAATAGAAGTTTTAATCCGGCCAAATTGGCGCCTTGTCACACGGCGTGAGAGCGCGACGCGTCGCCATCTTGTGCGGCACCTAGACAAGCGGGGAGACGGGTTACCTACTTTAGAAAAAAGTGAAACTTATAAAGAAATTAAGAATAAGAGAGATTTAGTGTGACGGAGAGAGTTATATCTTTTTTCTCTCTCATTTAATGAAATGTGCTTAAACGTGGCGCGTCCTTGTAATTTCACACTCCATTCTCGTAGTTAGAATCTCCGCCTAAGAAGTTTCCGCCGCCTAAGTACCGCTTGGAATAGGCTCTTCACTTGAGATAATTTGAGTAAATTGTCAATCGAATAATTGTATTGTGTGAAATAGACTTAATACTAATCTAGGCTGCTAAGTAATAAGTACTAACATAACATAACACCAACATTGTACACTTAGTTTGCAATAAACGTTTTGACTTTGACTTCAGTTACACGTTACTTTTAAATAAGCAAGTACTATCATCGATTAAATTTTCGCGTCATATTAGTTAAGAAAGAGGTTCAACCTTATCAAAACCCCAAAACCTCTTTAAATACTCTTCTTACACTTTTCTTTATCCATTAACCAAACCAAGGACAAGTTTTATAGATAGACGAGCTTATCCCGCCACTTCTAGTATCGAAGTTAGTTTTCTATAAACAAGAATCACGAACTTCCAACTCGCTGTTTTAAGAGCCATATCTACCAAAGCCCGCGCTTTCAAGTCGTGTGAATTGACATTAATTGCACACAAATTGTGTTTTGTGTAGTGTAATCCCGTCTTAATAAAGCTAAATCATTAGTGAAAAGTATTAATGTTCACTGAATTCAGAATTAAAGCTGAATTAAAGGGAAATCGACGGAAATTCGCGACTGATTGAACTGAAAATTACGTATTGAAGGAAAAGTATTTTTCGATTCGGAGAAATGAAACATCGTGAAATTGGAGATTTGATTTTTTATTTTATTAATGTACTAGCTTTTGCCCGCGGTTTCGCCTGCGTTGATTTAAGAAAATATCCCACTGGACTGAACTACTGGAATTAAAAGTAGGTACCCTTTTTGTTAATCCCGGATATAAACTGTGTGCCAAACATCCAAATCCGTTCAGCTTTTTTTGCGCCAATTTTTGTCCGTTTGTCTGGATGTATGTATGTTCCATTAC
Source organism: Lithophane ornitopus (assembly GCA_948473465.1). Taxonomy (NCBI): domain Eukaryota; kingdom Metazoa; phylum Arthropoda; class Insecta; order Lepidoptera; family Noctuidae; genus Lithophane; species Lithophane ornitopus. The sequence goes on along the minus strand of OX419630.1, from coordinate 1,734,763 downwards.
TATTTTATTATATGTACGTATAGATACACGCTAGTCGGTTGATTTGTGACTATAAATGATACAAGTAGTTCGTGAATGTATGAGCCAGACAAGCCAAGATGAATACATTATTCACTCCTTTATGAAAGAACAACATGTATGAGAAACAAATTATAATTACATTTTAAATGTAAGAGAAACCCAACCAATAACAGCCAAGCCCGCGGGCAAAACCTACCATAAACTCCAATCTCATTCAAAAAGTACAATTCCTAAGAAAAATGTTACGAAAATTTTCTGTCATTTTATTTCCTCTTAACTCTATAGGGAGGGGATTAATGTATTTTGTTTTTTCTCTTGTTTAAGTTCCTCCGTCCCGGGAAAGAGTAATGCTGTGCAATCCCGCGTTTGTTAATGCATTCTTTATGACATCTCTAGCTCGTAGTGTTGTGCCTTTACGGGACTCGACAGATTTATTGGTTAAATATTTAGTGTGATGCATTAGTGGGATTAAAGTGTTATGTACTTGTCTTGTTGTGTACAATGTTAGCTCACATTATCAGCTTGTAAATTCATGAAGTAGTTAAGCTCTTTGTGGAGAAGCTCGTCTGAGAAAGTACTACCTACCGCCATCGAGTACAGCCACGGACTACCTCTACTTAGAGAACTGTCTCTCCTTCTCCCTTGTGCTGGGTCCACACTAACGGGAAACGCCGTTGATTTTGCATGACGAATCTTGGGCAGAATGTATGGCTCAACTTTATTTTTTCACGACCTTATTTGTATACCTACATTCTAGCAAATAAATAATTTGATTTGATTTGATTATCGCGATGATGGTTAACCGCAGGTGTAGCCACAATTTATCGAGAGAATTTAAAAACGACATTCACATTGGCGTTTGACGTTAGGCGATAACTCGCGTGGCGGGAAAATAATGAGCATTGACGTTGACCGTTTAAGTAGATTATCGTAATAATTACCGCGTTGTTTAAGGCGATGATGCTCACTGACGTTGACCGTTAGTGTGGCCCCAGCATTAATCCTTCCAAAGGTTGTCTTTAAAATATTGTTTTTAGCGATAAGACCGCCCATTTACTCCTTATGTAAAAAAATACATTAAAATTTGTAATTTCAAACATCTAGACCCCGGGCTACTACTGAGAAATTATAGATGAAAAAGCCCAATGATACTTTGCCCAACCTGGAATTCGAACCCAGGAACTCATGCTCAGTAGCGCTTGCGACCACTAGACGAACGAGGCAGTCATTTTCATATAAAGAATCTTCATAAAACAGCATTAATTGCAACTCCAGACTAACATTGCTGCTTACGTACCGCTTTTTGTCCGTATGTAAACACGCGGTTGGGTTCCGCAGGTAATTAATTAACGCCCTGTTTACGCCCACCGGCTATTTTATACTTTAGGGTTCCTTAAACTAGAGGTTTTTATCATTTACGTAAGTGAGCCGCAGAGGTGTGTGATGCTTATCTTTTAAGGAAATTGAAGATGAATTTTGCTGTTTTAGAGAGTGTGAAAGTATTATTAGTTTATGTAATAAACTTATAATATTGTAAAACGTATTTTTTTATAAACAGTAACTTTCCTGTTCTCCATACGAAACTACCTTTTGGAACCTCTTCCAATTAAAATTTAGTTTAACCTAGCTGCGTCCCGCGGTTTTACCCACGTAAGTCTCGAACCCGTGGGAATATCGGGATAAAAGGTATCCTATGTCCTATTCCAGGTCATGGTCTACCCATGTGCCAAATTTCATGCAAATCCGTTCAGCTGTTTTAGTGTGAAAGCGTAACAAACAAATAAAAAAACAAACTAGTACTAGTTAGGATTATTATTTTTCTTGTTTGAAATTAACGGTTTGAATTTGTAGGTATTTGTGGTACATGTTAGATCATGTTTTCTGTACTAATTGGTGTCGTACAGTACGAGGATATTTTTCCTGACTTTTGCAATATATTCAATTAGCTGCGCCCCGCGGTTTCACTCGCGTAAGTCTCGATCCCGTGGGAATATCGGGGTAAAAAGTATCCTATGTCCTATTCCAGGTCATGGTCTACCCCTGTGCCATCCAAATCCGTTCAGCCGTTTTAGCGTGAAAGCGTAACAAACAAACAAACAAACTCACTTTCGCATTTATAATATTAGTTAGGATTGAACTGTTTTGTGCTTTAAACATAATGCAGCCCTTTTTTAACCGACTTCTTCAAAAAGGAGGAGGTTCTCAATTCGTCTGCATGTTTTTTTTGTATATTTGTTACCCGATTACTCCGCCAGTTATGAATCGATTTTGATGATTATTTTTTTGTTTGGTAGGTCATGTTTCCGAGGTGGTCCCATATAAATTTTATTAACTTTGCTTGGGTAGTTTTTGAATTAGCTTCAATATTACGTATTTTTCCCACTTAGTTTATCTAGACGATATCCTGTTTGACTCCTTCACTGTTATTTACATAGCAGGTAGTGGTATTCGGTTTTGTGTGGGGTAGGTACCACAACTAAAAAGTGAAAAATAAAAACTTTTTACAAAAAAAAAAACAACCGACTTCCAAAAAAAAACACTAAAAAAGTGAAAAATAACTTTAATTTCGGAAGTCGGTGGCAAAAACGGAAATTGAAAAGCAAAGACACCGACTTCCGAAATTAAAGGTATTTTTTACTTCTTTAGTGTTTTTTTTGGAAGTCGGTTGTTTTTTTTTTGTAAAAAGTTTTTCTTGAATGAATTGAAACCGGATGACATCATAAATTAAGCAGTTTCACAGACTATCTACAAAATGGATGGTTTAAAAAATACTAAATACGGAACCGTTACATTATATTACAATCTTACTCCCCACCTCTATTGTTACTTAGTTCTATTCAAAAACTAGTATATTGTTTTGCGGAGCACTAATGCGCACTCTAGAAAGCAGTTATTTAGACCAACAATGGGTAATTTTAGCCTCAAGTTAGCCAATAAGTCTATTGTAGCTATTTGTGTTGCCAAATTATCTTGTTAAGAATCTTTAGTTATATTGCAAGTAGCTCAGGGCTTCTATGGGTAATTTTCATTTATTCATTAATTAAAAATGTACATTGTGTTGAACATTACTTATTAAATAAAGTTATCAGAAACAATATCATGCAGAAACATTACCTTTAAATTAATGAGTTCAATACAACATTTTGAAATTAATGAGTTTAAATTGCGCTAAAGATCATTTTTATGAAGTGACAAAATTAGAGTAAGCACGGTGCCTCCTCAGGAGCCCTTCCCGTAACCAGCGATGAGCGATTATCGTATGTACAGTCGTCTGCGCGTCAATGGTAGCGTTTCAATAGAACATGAGGCCAGCTTATATTCGTTTTGTCGCCTACGGCCTACGGCTTTAGGTGCTCATGGCTCTTTAGTTACCGGAACGGCTACCATTATCTATAAAAAAAACGGTAAAAAAGTTATGTCTGTTGTATGGCAGCCCCCTTAAATATTAATTTTATTCTGTTTTTTTTGTATTGGTTGTTATAGCTAACGGCAGCAGAAATAAGTCATCTGTGAAAATTTCAACTGTCTAACTATCACGGTTCATGAGATACAACCTGGTGACAGACGGACAGACAGACTGACGGACAGCGGAGTCTTAGTAATAGGGTCCCGTTTTACCCTTTGGTTACGGAACCCTAAAAACGAGCTAGACTTACAGTAGTCGCATATGAAGTGTTACATCTGACATCTTGGCTGACAGTACCTACCTCTCGGAAATGCGGTGGTACCATCTCACGGCCAACTCTAGGACCGCACGCGCTCATTGGTCAAATCAAATAGCGCGCTTCTCCGGCTTCCTGTTACACACTTCCGTTCCTTTTCATGAAATCTCTCCCACAGGTGCAGGAAAGGGAGAGGTGTTGCATGTTACACATCAAAAATGTGCAAGTTATTTATTAATTTCAACTCTTTATTAGTGACTTTTGTGGACATGATAATTAATCAGATTTGTTACAGTTGTAATGGCAATCATGTCATTTGGTTTAAATAGGTTTTTTATTTTTAGTATCTTATTCATCTATATATCTATACTAATATTATAAAGAGGAAAGATTTGATTGTTTGTTTGCATTGAATAGGCTCCGAAACTACCGAACCGATTTGAAAAATTCTTTCACTGATGGGAAACTACAATATCCCCGGCTGACATAGGCTATATTATATTCTCAAAAAAATTAGGGCTCCTTACTAAAACTCCAATAATGTAACCCAAAGTGTAAAATAAAATCCTAAAATAGCCGTAGATAAGTACTTAGCGCCCGTGCGAAGCCGGGGCGAGTAGCTAGTCTTTTATATAGATTCTTTTCTACCTTGTGAATGTGAGAACATTGTAGGCTTACCCTAACCTACCTCAAACTTTTTGAAAGGCCTACACTGTCCTCTCATAACTATTAACACTGTAAATCGAAAATATTGTAAAAGCCAATTATTATTTTCTTTTAAAACCATAGAGTTTCTTGCCGGCTCTTCTCCATAGGAAACGACCAATTGGAACCGTACACCTAGCTTCTGACGTTTCATAAGTGCCCATGTAGGCTTATGTGAAATAAAATATTTTGATTTTGATTTTTTTTGTTCCTTATACAGGCTAATGCGAATGAATTCGCGGTCATCAGCTTGTTTAAAGTATATATCAAGGAGCATGGTTTGCAATACACACGACAAATGAGTTGCCGACTGCTTTCCAGCCACCCTACGCAAAAAGTTCAGGAAAAATGATGATAAGATCCCACACTGATAACAAATGATACGTTTTTTCCATAATCCCCATTAGCTAGAATGATGGATAGACAACGATGTCTGCCGATAAATGATGCCGGTCGACAAATCGCCATAGCGCTGCGATGCCGTTCGGCCAATATTTTTAATCGCTGTTTTTATAACACTCGTTAAATATTGAAGCTTATGGCTGTTTAGTTTGGCTAACAATTTGCCTTGGTTTTTCTGGGGTCGGCTTCCAGTTGGGATGCAGCTGCTTAACTGTATTTTACATGGAGCAGCTACCTATCTGTCCTCCACAACCCAGTTACTGGAAAACACGATACTCCTTGGTAAGACTGGTTGTCAGAATTTTGAGCTTTTGACTACCCGTAACGGCTGTCAAATATCTACGAATGACAGTAATTGTGCCTTTGTTTGTAGCTGTTTGGAGTTTTTAATCGACTTCTTCAAAAAGGAGGAGGTTCTCAATTCGTCTGTACGTTTTTTTTTTTTTTTGTGTGTATGTTACGCGATTTCTCCGCCAATTATGAATCGATTTTGATGATTCTTTTTTTGTTTTGTAGGTCATGCTTCAGAGGTGGTCCTATATAAATTTTATTAACTTTGCTTGCGTAGTTTTTGAGTTAGCTTCAATAATTATGTATTTATCCCACTTAGTGTATGTAGACGATATATTGTTTGACTCCTTCACTTTTATTTACATACCAGGTAGTTTATTCGAATTTGTGTGGGGTAGGTACCACAACTAAAAAGTGAAAAAAAAAACTTTTTACAAAAAAAATAACAACCGACTTCCAAAAAAACACTAAAAACGTGAAAAATAACTTTAATTTCGGAAGTCGGTGGCAAAAAACGAAAGTTGAAAAGCAAAGACACCGACTTCCGAAATTAAAGATATTTTTCACGTTTTTAGTGTTTTTTGGAAGTCGGTTGTTTTTTTTTTTGTAAAAAGTTTTATGTATTGTTTTTTTGCTTGTTCTTTAAATGAAAGGGTTTTTTTTGTTTTTGTAATCTTCGCACGGTTTGTTCATTAGAATGCTGTTGTACAATCGTCATTTATGTGCTCAGAATATTTTCTTTATGGATTTTGTAAAGGCCACTCTACTGGCTAATATGCAATTTGATGAGATTGTACCTTTTACTTGCATTACATAATGCAAATAAAAGGTACAATCTCATCATACTACAACGATAAAAAACAACTTGCCACCATTTGCTCGCCATCCTTCCTCACAGTATGTCCCGCAAAAGTGACATCCTATCACGAGACGATTAATAGAAATACTATCTGGTGTGAAGTATAGCACGCGAAACTGCCATCAGCTGGCTGCCTGCTACGACCGTGTGTTCATTACTTAGCGCAGCGATTATAAAACACGCGACGTCAAATTTTATGTTTTTTTTAAAGCTTAAAAGTGTCTATGGATTATTAGATTTTTTAATGGAAAGCTCGTGACGTTCTTTTTCGACTTTCCATGTAGTTTTGGTATGCAAATAGGCCATGCGTTCTGTTTTTGTTCCAGGTAAAACGCAAATAGAGTGCTCGCAAGATAAGTCTGCGCGCGTCTGAAATCGGGACTAAGTATGCCGCCGTCTTGTCGTAAGGTCAATTAAGTATAGAATTATTTAATTGATTAATATGAATATAAGATTAATAATATTAACATTAATTATTAATATAGATTTAATATTTTAAATATTAAAGTATAGAATTAAGCACGCCAGCGCGCGGACTCATCTTGCGCGCACTCTATACTCCATTTGAAATAAGATTAGACATTTAAACAAACCTTTTTACAGTCCGTTCAACCGATTTTAACTTCTATACCGTAGGCATAAGGATGGCATTAAAAGCAAAAAAGGTTTATTTCAATGTCTAATCTTATTTCAAATGGAGTATAATCGCTGCAAGGATATTTTGGCGCTAGAATAATGTTAACAGGGCAAATATTTGTGCAAATTGTTTTGTGAAATGTATTCAAAAAACAAAATGGCTGCGTTTTTTCCGATTATGGCAACACGCCTAAAATAATATTGTAGCGCTATAGAAGTCTTATATAAATGACGCTGTGTCAGCACAAGAGTAGACAACAAGCTGCAGTAAGCATGTTAAAAAGCATAGTTTGGACTTCAATAACATAGCTAATGCACATACTACGTTTTAATATCCACACCATGCAATTCTAACTTAATATTATAAATGCTAAAGTGAGTTTGTTTGTTACGCTTTCACGCTAAAACGGCTGAACGGATTTGCATGAAATTTGGCACAGGGGTAGACCATGTCCTGGGTTAGGACATAGGATACCTTTTATTACGCCATTCCCACGAGATCGAGACTTACGTGGGTGAAACCGCGGGGCGCTGCTATTTAGTGAATATTAATTACGTTAACGCTAAGTAATTAAAAAGTTAGTTCTGCTAATGCTACAATAACAAGTTAAGAACGTAAAAAATGTCTATTTTTTCATAATGCTGGCTAGTGAGTGGCTATAAATCGCTGGTGCAGCTTGGTCGGCTAACCGCGCGGCTATAAATCGCTGCGGTGTCAATTATCATTTGTTGCGACCGCGCTGCCAGTACTGACGTCTTAAAGGGGATGCGATCCTGGTACAGAGAAAATTATCTTTTTTAAAGGTCACTCTTTTTTATCGTAATTGGGTGCCGGGTTCGTGGCTAATTGATAACAGCCGCACGGGTCGATCGAAGGTTAAGCTAGCAAATTATAATAATATCAGATTCCGTTCAAAAGATTGATAAGCTAAGTTTTAAAAAGCTTCCTCTCTCCTACTATTTCGCTGTGCCCAACAGGGTACTTAATGATCACATACAGTATGTTAATAATATAGCGTCTATACAATACATGCTAAAAAAATATTACCATAAAAAAAAAGTTTTGCACGCACCCTTGTCACACTTGTCTTTATAAGTTGAAATACAAGTGTGAGCGTACAGGTTGTTTCTTTTATGTATCAATTTAATAGTTTTGTGAAAATATAACTATAGACAATTAAAAAAAATAATTGGTTGCCTGTAAAGTCGGTATACGGGCGAAAGTTTTACGTGACAACGACTTTGAGTGGTAAAATAATTTTAATGTGAATATTCATTCGTATAGTAGGGACGCGTGCCTTTCACTTTTTATGTCTGTCTCTCTCGCTCTTAGGCGGGCTAACCATGCCCGAGTGGAAGGGACGCGTGCCTCTCACTCGCTCTCATTGTGAGCGCATAACGTGAGCGGAGCGTAACGCAGTTTCTTGAAGTGTCACCCGGCAAACCAATTTATAAGACGTTGTCACGTCAAAAAAAAAAAAAATATTTTTTGATCATATTGTATAATTTTAAGTTACCATCTGAGTACACATTGTGGAATTTGTGGAATGCAAAATAAATTGTTCAGATTGGTCACTGCGACCGAAATCGGTCAAGAGGATATTTAAAAAGAACCTAATGCAAGCTTGTCTATGTTATTCTTACGCCAGCAATGCACTGTAGACGTTGCGTCTGATAAATCTGGATGGCGTTGAGCGGTTATTGATGACGTAGGTACTACTTGATCGTACGCCTTCAATATTGCTGTTACAATTTTAAGATTCGAACGATTTGAATTTGTCATGTTTGATTTTGAAAGCTGTTGATTTTTGTTGCGTAGAAAAAATGAAATACTTACTTACTGGTCAAAATTCAGGACTTTCTGTTTTTTTTTAAAGTCAGTAAAAATAATGTATACACTTTATAACAGTTTCTGATTCTGATTGGAATGCTCGTTACCACAAAGAACAGTATCAAAAAGCATGTTTGATCTATTTTACTGTTACTATTTTCCTTTAATAACGTAATAAATTAACAGCAAAGAAAGCAACCAACGCGAAATGAAACATCAGAATTATTAATCTGAATCACTTTAAAGGCTAGCTATCGATAAATAGTCGACTCCTGTAAGTACCACAGATAAAAAACAAATTTCGAACGAGCGCTGCAAAAGGAAATACGTCATACATTTTTTTTTTATATGCAAAGCTCAAAGGAAATAAATTCAAAGGGAATGTTTAATAACCTTTTTTAAAATTCGATATAGCTCAGCGTTGCCTTTATAGATTTTTTACGTTTAAAGTTTAATATGTTTCATTTATTTTTAATCGGTATGCTGTGATTAAGTTTTTATTTTCATTTTAATATTGAAATGTTGTTTCATGTTTCAGTATTTACTTTTCTGTTGATCAACAAGCGTAATACGTATTTCTATAATATTGATGAAAAGCACGAATGTCGATTAAACTTTTTCTACCAATAAGAGTATTTTTTTTTATCGTTTTCATCTTGTTACCATTTTATCTGATAAAGGTAAGCATTATAAACCTCTTCTCAAAATACCAAAACCTTGAACAAACCATTTTACGTTTAATCACGTTATTAAAACAGGTTTGTTTACCATCCAAGATGCGATAACGTAATGTCTCCCTTACTTAGCTGGAAATCTCAAGTTAAAATTTATTTAAGCAATCTTGGCAAAAGCTGTGATCTTGCTGAAGTATTGCCTTAATTACAGAGCGGTAATTGACCTATAAATAGTGGTAACACCGACGCACCCTGGGTTGCAAGCGACCTAATGTTAACATGTGTGTGTATTTAAGAGTAACCAGTTTTGTTCGTGTAACAGGGGGAATTTTTGAAATAAGAATGGATTTGGTTCTTTAGATTCATTCATACCTTTTTTTATTGTTTGAGGGTTGGAAATCATCAAATGATTACTCCCGCTCTGAGAGCGGGAGGGCGTGTCATACTTTTACTGACTAAACCATTATAGATTCACACCTGAATTGCAGTTTTTTTTAAATAGTTTTTTTTTCTGTTGAGGAATGGGCGATGAATTATTCACAGGTTTTAACTATTTTTAATTGTAATTTTCGTCAATAGGAACAGAGTTTTTGACTGGTAATTTTTATAGAACCCCGGGGTTGTCATAGTTAAACTTGCTAACTCTTATTTTTATTTTCAAAAAGTAGTTTTCCGAATCCAATATTCATGAATAGAGTTAGGTTTCCCTGAAACCAAATTGTGAAAAGCTGAAAACGATTTCATTTAAGAGGATAACGTTAGGCTTAATTGAAGTGAATGAAAATGGTTTTGATTCTTTTTTTTTGTTCGAAAAATATCATTGACTATTTTTTTATATAAGTACATAAAAATTAAAAAAGCTGTGTATTTGTTTATGAGTAGATAGATACCTACCTCAGTTAGTCTAGAGTCTTCGCGTACGACGTAGGTTCTCTAAATTAGATACTTTATTAATTGAAAAGCTGCGTTGAATCTGCTGAATTAATAAATAATAAAAACTTTTTACAAAAAAAAAACCGGTTTCCGGGCTTTGCTTTTCAATTTTCGTTTTTTGCCACCGACTTCCGAAAATAAAGTTATTTTTCAGTTTTGAGTGTTTTTTTTGGAAGTCGGTTTTTTTTTTGTAAAAAGTTTTTATTTTTCACTTTTTAGTTGTGGTACCTACCCCACACAAATTCGAATACCACTAGCTGATGTAAATAACAGTGAAGGAGTAAATGAAAACATCGTCTAGATAAACTAAGTGGGAAAAATTCGTAATATTGAAGCTAACTCAAAAACTACGCAAGCAAAGTTAATAAAATTTATATGGGACCACCTCGGAAGCATGACCTACCATACAAAAAAAGAATCATCAAAATCGATTCATAATTGGCGGAGTAATCAGGTAACAAACATACAAAAAAAAAAAAAAAAAACATACTGACGAATTGAGAACCTCCTCCTTTTTCAAGAAGTCGGTTAAAAAGCAGGTTCCACTATGTTCTTGTTGTTTTATAAGTTTCCATTTCCACTCTTTGGAACTCTTTGAGTGCTAGTTTCAATAAAAAGAAAACCACAAGATTATCATTTGCTTTAAAACTGTGAAGGAAGAGAGATATTTCTCGACGGCTGCATGTGAAGCCAAGTCAAGTCAAGCCCAAGGGCGGCATAGAAACTGACACCAGGTTAGTCACTAACCACACGAAAAACAAGAAAGGAAAGAATAATAGTATTTAAAAAAAAAAAAAACTTCTAATGGACTAAAAGTAGGTACATAATAAAACGAATGTAACGTAAACATAGAACTTTAATATTTGCTTTAAAGCTTGCGGCTTATCTTTAAGTTTAAGAAGTTCAAGTCTCAAGTTTTTAAGTCAATGTTAAAGTTCTATACTTCTATGTTTTGGCTGAATCGGATGCCAGTAAAAGTTAGAAAAAAAGGCATTATAAACAGAGTAAGTAAGCGGATACACATACGAAAGAAGTAAGTTAGAAAAAATACCTTGATCATGTTGATTCTAGGTCAACATATCTTTGGTCACATTCCACCCAGCGTACACGGCTCTTTGGCGATATTTACGCATATGCTCATCGAATCGCCAGTGCGCATATCATAAATTTTAAAATCCGACCAGACCGGGCTATCGTCAGTAATAACTTGTATCCAAAGTAAACAGCAACTGTAAACACGGCTGCAGCCGGTGAACGAGTGTTTGCATACATAAATACATTGTTTGATAAGCCAATTGGTACTACTATTGGTAATTATAATTTGTGTTTTTAACAGACTTTTTCGTAAAATTCTACGACTCAGCGGACTGATTGAATCTGGTCTCCGCCGCCGTCTAAGTACACGCACTTGCTTGCAACAAAAAAGTAAAGGAATATTCAAAATAATAATATGTACGATGTGTGTGTATGTGTGTACTTATGAACCATAATATACAGAGTGTCCCTGGAAGTATGGATCAAATCGAATAAGGGCGTGAGCAAGGTCATTTAAACATTTTAAAACCATGAGAATGTCGGTGCAATTTTTTTCGGTTCCAACGTTATGACCAACTTTCCATCTAAGGGCTAATTGCATTTGTAAAACTTAAACACTTAACTATGGTTATAACTCACTTCATGGGCTTAACAAATATACCTTGGCGTTTTATGACGTGCATCTGACATTCAACCCTAGGGTAATAAAGCAATTCCGAGGTCGACTATTGCAGAATGTCATTAAAATGTCATTCTCATGCTTGAACCCTAAACACAAGAATACCACATATAATTATATAATTGATGTATACAAAATATTGTATCACATTTTTAAAAGAGTAACGGTGGAGTTTCTTGCCCATTCTTCTCCATACGAAAACTACCTTTTGGAAGGGGCAACTAGATTCAGTTTTATTTCTTTGTTTTTGACGTTCAAAAGTGCCTTTTATGTGCCTAATTGAAATAAATTATTTGACTTTGAGTTGATTTCGCCGATATAAGCGGCTGTCGTAAAAGGCGATTAAAAAAACTTTTTACAAAAAAAAAACAACCGACTTCCAAAAAAAACACTAAAAAAGTGAAAAATAACTTTAATTTCGGAAGTCGGTGTCTTTGCTTTACAATTTCCGTTTTTTGCCACCGACTTCCGAAATTAAAGTTATTTTTCACTTTTTTAGTGTTTTTTTTGGAAGTCGGTTGTTTTTTTTTTGTAAAAAGTTTTTATTTTTCACTTTTTAGTTGTGATACCTACCCCACACAATCCGAATCCGAATCCGAAATAAATCCGAATACCACTACCTGCTATGTAAATAACAGTGAAGGAGTCAAACAGGATATCGTCTAGATAAACTAAGTGGGAAAAATACGTAATATTGAAGCTAACTCAAAAATTACGCAAGCAAAGTTAGTAAAATTTATATGGGACCACCTCGGAAGCATGACCTACCAAACCAACAAAAAAAGAATCATCAAAATCGATTCATAATTGGCGGAGTAATCGCGTAACAAACATACAAAAAAAAAAAAAAAAAACATACAGACGAATTGAGAACCTCCTCCTTTTTGAAGAAGTCGGTTAAAAATAAGCTTAAAGGCCTATTCATTACTCGGACCCAAGCCTCTCTGTCAGATGCAGTCATTCACCATGTCGGGTAAGTGTGTGTTGGTGGACATTACTATGTGTTCGAATTTTGGTTTTGGTTTCTGCATGTTCTTATATACAAAAACGAATCGTTTTGCATACCAATGGTAACTTTATTTTTGCCAAACTGGGTATATAAAAAGATTCGTAGGCTAATTTTACCTGTGAAAGCTATTTCCATAGCGGAGGGGGGGCTACTATGCAAAGTTATGAGGTCTTAGCTTAATTATTGGTAATAGATAGATAAAAGAGTCTTTCTTTTGATATTTATTTCTGAAAAGTGGTTAGTCAGTAATAACCAATTTATAGTTAATTTATGTCTGAAATCACCCACTCATCTTGAGCAATGGTGGTCTTGGCGTGGTGATCAACGTCCGACCCTTCTCTATATAAGAAGAGAGCTTTGCCCTGCAATGGGACAATAATAGGCTGGTATTATCCTAACTAATATTATAACTGCGAAAGTGAGTTTGTTTGTTACGCTTTCACGCCAAAATGGCTGAACGGATTTAGATGAAATTGGCACATAGGTAGACCATGACCTAGAATAGGACATAGGATGCTTTTTATCCCGATATTCCCACGGGATCGAGACTTACGTGGGTAAAACTGCGGGGCGCAGCTAGTTAACCAATAATTTCAACTTATACATAGTAGGGGTTTTTAAACATACATAATGTTTGCTCCCGTCAAAACACAACCCGTATAAAATTGAACTATTTATATTTGTTTTAATACACGGCGCACACAAACTTGGCCGCGGCGCACTGTGGGCTATTTGCTCGAAATTTTCCTAATTTAAAGTTTTCTTTGATTAAAATTTTCGTTTGCCTCCTGGGATTGAGTGGTTAAGGGTTAATCTTACGGTCATCCCTGGTCTAAATGTTCTTTGGGCAGTTCTGAAGATTATTCTATGTAGTTAGTGATTTATTGTTAAAGATAATCAATTATTTCCTCTTATGATAGCGGTCTTTGGAGACGGTTTTTTACCCGACAGCGGCGGAGTTCAAAAAGAGGGTAGTGTCTTTTAGATTACTAAAATGACGTACTTCTTTAACATAACATCATCACGCCTGTATTCCCCGAAGAGTTAGGCAGAGGTGTACCTATAGTACACCCACATTTTGCCAGTTATGTTTAAGTCCCATGTAATAGGGGGCGAGCCTATTGCCATCAACCGGGCACAAATCTGGACTCCGGGCTGCTTCTGAGATATTCCAGATGGAGAAAACCAATAACACTTCTCAGCAGTAGCGCTTGCGACCAACGAGGCATCTTGGCGATGCTCGACAAAGAAGTTTGACACTATAACTCGGAAGTCGGTGTCTTTGCTTTTCAATTATCGTTTTTTACCACCGACTTCCGAAATTAAAGTTATTTTTCACTTTTTTTGTGTTTATTTTGGAAGTTGGTTGTTTTTTTTTTGTTAAAAGATTTTATTTTTTAGTTTTTAGTTGTGGTACCTACCCCACACAAATCCGAGTACCACTACCTGCTATGTAAAGGAGTAAATAAGGATATCGTCTAGTATAAACTAAGTGGGAAAAATACGTAATATTGAAGCTAACTCAAAAACTACGCAAGCAAAGTTAACAAAATTTATATGGGACCACCTCGGAAGCATGACTTACCAAACAAAAAAGAAGAATCATCAAAATCGATTCATAATTGGCGGAGTAATGGCGTAACAAATATACAAAAAAAAAAAAACATACACCGGAATTGAGAACCTCCTCCTTTTTGAAGAAGTCGGTTAAAAATTAAATATAATTATATAATACACTTAGTAACAGCCCGGAGTTTGGAAGTCGGCGGTGTGATACCTCCGCGCTTCGGAAAGCACATTATGCTGTTGGTCCTGCGCCGGTCGTGTCGGATTGCCGTCCCATCGGCGTATGAGAGTGAGGGAAGGGAGAGTGCACCTGTGTGTGCGCACACACTTGTGCTCGCGTGTCGATGGCTAGTCTCCGCTGAGATTGGCCGTCATGGCCGAAATTCAGTCTTGAAGTCTATACATTTAAAATGTTGTTCTCTCAAATCTACGATTTTCCTAAAAACCCTATTTTCCTTTCCCTAAATATCTTAAGTACACAAACCGCATCTCCATAGGGTATTAATATCATGTTTGCTAGCGTTACCCTCAGGGGGTGCAATTCGTTACTGATAAATATATCACTGACCCTTCTGATAAGTGTCTGTTTGACATGAGTTACTTATTTTTATATTATACATTGCGAAACTGCATTATCTACTGCTTCTCACTGAAACTTAGAAAAAAATGGATGCGTTATTCATGTGAAGACTGCAATGCCTTGCAATGGCATGTAGGTTAAAATATTATTGAAATCTCTAATACAATGATTTACATGGGACTTAAACATAAAAGAAAAATATTTTAGCGCTCATCCTTTTCCTCCAACATTAGGATATCAATGCAAAAAGATTTTTTCAAATCTGACTAGTAGTTCCAGAGATTAGCCCGTTCAAACAAACAAAAACTCTTCTATTATTAGTATATAGATGCTGCTAGATTAGTAGAACATTAATAAGGTACATTGGTGCTGAATACATTAACTGTAGGTATGTACTTGATGTAGGTAGTCGTCGTCTCCCAAACGACATGTTTGCATAAAGAGACTCGAAAGAGGAGGGACGAGGGAGGCTAGCTTAGATCCTAGAATGATTGTAGTATATTAATTTTATTCTAGGTGCATCGTCTTTACATACTACACAGAGTTAAATTTTAGTCGTTTAAACGTAGAATGATAGTAGTATAGTAATTTTATTCTAGCAATTATGTGTAATGTAGGGAACAGCAGATTTTATTTTTATCTCCTGTATAACTACTGTACCTACCTATACAAAATATTGTAAAACATCTTAAAAGAGTGTCGGAGTTCTTGCCCGTTCTTCTCCATACGAAAACTATTTTTTGGAAAGGGCGAATAAGAATCAATTCTATTTTTTTTTGTAAATTTTCACGTTCAGAAGTGCCTTGTATTGAGCCTATTTGAAATAAATTATTTGACATTGACTTGAGTCCAAATCAAATAATAAAGAATAAAGAATATTATTATTAAATCAATTAAATGTCATCACTTGCTTGTAAACGTTAATTAAAACCCAAAAACTGCCTTCTCCACAAAATTTCATTCCCCCATGGCCAAAATCACCAAATATGTAGATAGGCAGAAGCGATACGGCGGTAAATAAAAATAGGGCTGGTGTGAACACGGCTTAAATCATATTTTGAATTATAGCCGTCAGTGTGGCTACACCCTTGTGATAATACATTGTTTGTAAATGTTCCGGCTTATTGTTTTTTTATAAAAGTAACATTTTCATGAAAATGATCAGTTTTGTTTGATGACAATATTTTAAAAGGAGTTTGAACTAGGTTATTTTGTTTATATTTTAATATCTTTGCCCTATACTTACTCACGAATTTTACATGAGCTCAGACCGCAAGATCATGTAGGCCATTTATATATTTGCTCCAATCCGCAGTCAAATTTGGTGTCGAACGGCCGCTTTCTGACCAATAAAGAACCCGAAATAATAAACTAAGCCTTATCCTTACATATCATAAAACAAAGTCCTCCGCCGCGTCTGTCTGTCGTCCTGTTCGCGATAAACTCAAAATAAATAAATTAATAAAAACTAAAACCCAACTACGACTAAAAAGGTATAAACAAGACACCACAGGCAGACAAATTAAAAATCCGGAGTCACACGTAATCTGTTCGATTTATAATACGATACCCTTTGGTAAGACTGGTTGTCAGACTTTCGGGCTTCTGACGACCGTCAAAAATCTACAAATGACTTGTAGATTTTTGACGGTTGTAACAGGTCGTCAGAAGCCCGAAAGTCTGACTCGAACCTGAACCTGAACCTGAACGTCTGACGGAGTCTTGATGATGATGGTGTGACTACGTTGTCAAAAAACACTCTCTAGGGAAACACAACATAACTTACTTTCATAAGTAACGTTCAAGTGACGTCATTCCACAGTAAATTGGACGCCCTAGCTTAACCGACAAGCCGCGTGCCCGATGGGGTATCCCATCTGCAAAAATGATGAACACATACAAACTTTCATCCCCTAATAATATAGATTAAATAAATCAAATCTTAAATTAATTCACTCAATGACAGATAAGGCACATCCTAAACCTGATCAAGGAGCATGAACGAATGTGGAAGATTTACTTATGTTACAAAAAAAAAATTGCACTAAGAGAGGTTTTTTTTTAATTCAAGCCCTAAAAGGGTTTATTAGGGGATGAAAGTTTGTATGTTTCGGCTTGTCGGTTAAGCTAGGGCGTCGTTTACTGTGGAATGACGTCACTGGAACGTTACTTATGAAAGTAAGTTATGTTGTGTTTCCCTAGAGAGTGTTTTTTGACAACGTAGTCACACCATCATCATCAAGACTCCGTCAGACGTTCAGGTTCAGGTTCAGGTTCAAGTTAGACTTTCGGGCTTCTGACGACCTGTTACAACCGTCAAAAATCTACAAGTCATTTGTAGATTTTTGACAGTCGTCAGAAGCCCGAAAGTCTGACAACCAGTCTTACCAAAGGCTATCGTATTATCCAGTTACTGGGTCGTGGAGGTCAGATAGGTAGTCGCTCCATGCAAAATACTAGTAATCAGTTGCATCCGGTTAGATTGGAAGCCGACCCCAACTGTTTTGGGCAAAGGCTAGGCAGATGATGATGATGAAATTCATACAAACCCCGCTGCCTTATGACGGCCACTCTGACTGACATCTCTCTCTGACTGACACTCACTGCGGCCATTATGTGACGGCCAGTTTTTTTTTTTTTTTAAACCCCACCGTCGTAGAAAACGATCCGAAACCTTTACTAAAATCACGATACACAAGCTTCAAATTTCCTCTGAATCTATATATACGTCTTGATCTTATTATCAAACCTCTGAGCCAAGACTACCGCAGCATTCCGCTACTAAGGGCACCCTATAAATTATGCTATATCTCACTTAATTAACTATTAGGCCCTTAAGTAAAGGTTGACAAATTAACGGGCACACGTGAACGGGCACCGTATATCATTGGTGATTAAGAAACCATGGCTTAGGCGACATCTATGTATTAAGTACGATGCTTAAGTTAAGGAAACTTTGTCAAGGCGCTGTCAAAATGATATTCGATAGTTTAATTGAATTAGTGATTCCTGAGCCTATTTAATTATTATTATTAATAATTAATTGGTTTATTTTCAGGCAACTAATGCCAATAGATAAAATACACAGAATAATCTTACAAAATAATAAACTAAACCTTATCCTTACATATTATAAAACAAAGTCCTCCCCGCCGCGTCTGTCTGTCGTCCTGTTCGCGATAAACTCAAAAAGTACTGCACCGATTTTTATGCTGTTGTCACCAATGGATAGAGTGGTTCTCGAGTAGGGTTTTAGTATATAATAACCGACATCCACGCGGGCGAGCCGTGGGCATCAGCTAGTACATAATAAAAACAACACTACAAAATCTATTCACTACGTTGGGTCGGCGACGTATTATTTAATTAAACCGACAGACGAAAATCCGAAAATTTTACAAGTATTTTTTCATAGTTCTAACATAACATCACGGCTGTATTCCCAAAGTGTTAGGCAAAGATGTACCTATAGTACACCCACATTTCGCCAATTATGTTTAAGTCCCATGTAATTAGGCCGAGAATCAGCAAACTATCGTCAAAATTACATAATACAGTCCCCCAAAACGCCCACCCTTCACCACGTGCTAGTGCTTTAGCTGGGATGGAAGTGGCGCAACAAACTCCCGGCAGCACAGCTGTCTGTTCAGTTAGAAAACTTGATTCTATACAATAGTATTCAAAATAATTTACATTACGCTGTATGCCTTTTTCAATAGAACTAGTCATTTTAAAATCAACTTAATTTAGACTAGCATAAAGTAATTCGTGTAAGAGGAAATAATGTCAATTGGAAACAAAGATTTGAATCATCGCCACGTCATGTGAACTACGCATAAAAGATCTGACGTCACACAAAAAAATCCTGAATCGCGCATTTAGAGTTTACCGCGCGATGGACATATATTTATACAAGATTCCGACATCAATCGTTGGGCAGTTGCCTGCCAGACACGATACCTGTCTGGATCCTCCCTTTTCTATACTTAGAGGATGAGTGAACTTTACACCTGTTCCTCATACCTCTAAAGACTTTAGGTCCATCACTTGCCATCAGTAAGGTCATCGACCCACCAGCCTATCCTATAATCATAAAAAGTAAAGCTCTTCCTACTTGTACCTTCAAACTCGGGACTACTAAGGTACCGTCGCGAACTTACCGGCCGATATTTATCATTTTAATTAAAATGTTAAGCTTATGATTTATAGCAGTTCTCAGGTATATTTTACTTTTTAATTCCCTGTCTTCCTGGAGTGGAAAGGATTTAAAGTTGCTATAAGGTGGGATTTAAGGTACGGATTCTTGGAGTCGGCAGAGTTTTAAGTGTAGATTGGCGATTTTTTTGTTCTTTTTTAGAAAAGCATTTTTTGCCTGTGCCTCGTAATTATTCCAAGTTATGCAAACTTGGAATAATTACGAGTGAAGCTGCTTATGTTAGATGTAACTACCGCGTTAACACGATAACTTCTAGCGAGCAATACGTAGGTATGAAGCGTCGACACGCATTGCTTTGTGAGGATGGACGCATGTATGGCCCCACCATATCAGTAATATGAACAGTAAGATTAGAATTGCGTAATACACGATTAATCAGAATTGGAATCAGTTCGAAACAAATGTCTAATCCATTGCTTCATAAGTTCGTAAGTTACGTTGTTGAGTAGATTTTTTTTCCAACTTATGAAGCAATGGATTAGACATTTTGTTGCAAACCGATTTCAATTCTGATCAATTGTGCTGATTTTTGGCAATTTTACCAACATAGTTCGTGCCATTATGCGAGGAAAATCCATTTATGAAAGTGAAATCTTCTACAATAAATTCTTCCTGAAACCAGTGTCAATAAAAATATAACATTTTATTTGTTACCCATAAATCTAGTAATCCATGTAAATAATTTATCACAGCACGCCCTATTTTTTTTATTATCTCCAATAACATGGTAACATGCACAAAGCGCAATCCATCATACGCGACTTTTAAAAATATTGAATGTTAGATACCGCGTTCTATTTTATTTTATGTTCATGTTACACGATAGTTGGTGTTGTCGATGCTGTTTTAATATTTTTGAGTTGAAAAGGATTTTTTTTCAACTTTTTGTGGTCAATCCGTAGGCGGTTTTAATATACATAGAGTGTTTGGGAATATTGCCTGAAGCAGTTAGCAAAAATGCATAAAAAATTATTTGAGGCAGTAACGCAATGTTCAAAACCAATCCCGGTAACATAGAACATGGAAGGATGGTTCAAACTCAAACTCAAACCATTTATATCTCATATTTGTTTTGACCTTTACAAGAAACTGTGAGGACTTTGACTAAGCTTCGATGTTTCTTTGTTCGATAAAAAAAAAACAGTTCAACGATATAAATAACGCTATGAATACTGTCAAAATTAAACAGATTATTTATTTTTATTATTTTCGGAAGGCTTACAGACTCAAAATCAAAATCAAATTTTTTTATTTCACATAAACCTACATGGGCACTTATGAAACGTCAGAAGCTAGGTGCACGGTTCCAAGAAAGAGAAACTCCACGGTTACTCTTTTAAAAATAATTGGCTGTTACAATATTTTCGAATTACAGTGTTATTAGGTATGCGAGGACAGTGTAGGCCTTTCAAAAGGTACCAGGTAAGTACTTAACAAAATAGAAAATTTTCAACAAAACTACTACAGTCCACTAAGTCTACATCGTTCTCACATTCACAAGATAAAAAAGAGTCTATACAAGAGATAAGTAAGATAATAAAAATAAAGACCTATTCAAACCAAACGACATGATTGCTATTACAACTGTAACAAATCTAAACAATTATCATGTTCAAAAAGCCACTATTATAGACTTGAAACCAAATTGTAGGTATACAATGTCAAATAATAAGATAATTATGTCACTCATTCACCTAATGTAAAAAAAAAAAAAACTTGATAATTTGGGAGCTGTTAATAGGCTCGTACATAGTTATGCCGTTAATGACTAATAACAATAATATAAAATCAAGTATTAGTCATAATCGTTTACGAAAATGTGTTACGCAATAGCAGATTAAAAGTCTGCTTTACGTCTCCTAATTAATGTTCCAACTCACCGAATACCATTTAATTTTAGCGTTTCCACAATGAAGTTGTCGAGACCACAGTACCCGGTGGCGTCAGTAAGTTAACTCGTTGACAAACAAGTATGTATTATAAACAACTGGACTGCACCGTGATCCATCATTGTGAGGATACAACGAAACACCCCGTAGATACGCCGTCTGCTCGATTAATCACCCTGTATACGTATGCGTTTAAAGAGGGCTGTTCATTATGCGATGTGCGGAATTACATTACGACTTTTGGGCGACTTTTTATTTCTTCAAAAGAGTTTCTTACTGGTAAAATTTGCTATGGTTCAAGTATTTAGGTACTTTTAACCCAAAAGAGTATTGATATGTTTTGGGGACCTACTACCACCGCTTACAGCACTATAATTTTAATCTTACTTCGTGGGGGAATGAGATGGAGCTATACGTCCTGTAGAGCTTCATCTCTTTCCTACACTGAAGTAATATTAACATAATACTGCTGTAAGTGGTGGTGGTATCCCCCTGTATGATTATATTTCCTTTTCCCGCTTGAAAATCATCTTGATTACTTACTATGTTTTTCATATCCTCTGCCTGAACTAGATGGTGTGTTTGTCAACATTCACTGTACTTATTTTGGGTAATCCTCAGCACAGGACTTTAAAATATTAGCTAGAAGTACTACACTTGCAGACCAAGAGGCATATATTTGCACATACTTCCAAGAGGTAGGCAGAAAAACAGAACACCACGTTCTATAGCATAATCAGCCTATAATGTTCCCACTGCTGGGACACAGGCCTCCTCTCTGTGAGAGGGAGTGGGCCGTAATCCACCACGCGGGCCCAGTGCGGGTTGGTAGATGTCACATGTCTTCGAATTTTTGGTTCTAGGACATGCCGGTTTCCTCACGATGTTTTCCTTCACCGTTTTTGAGAGCAGTGGTGATGAAATAATTTAGACAAAGTAAAGCGCCTGTCAGGGTTCGAACCTACGACCTACAGCTCGTAAGTCGTGGTCGTAACCACTTGGCCACCACTGCTCTCACGTTCTATGATCATACTCATTTGCGACTAAAATTACACGACTAATCGCACGATGAATGCTCAGCTTTAATTCCCTGGAATACAAAATTCGATTAAGGTCGTGTTTCGAGCGTTTTTGTTAACTTATGAACAGGAAGCGATGTTTTGCTGCAATATTTTCAGTTCTGCTGATGTAGCTTCAAATAATTTAGTCGCAGTTGTTATGTACCGTGGAACTCGCAGTTGTAAGTTAAAACGCCAAGTCATTAAGTTGTTAGTTTATTTTGATGGAACTTGGTTCTTTGAAGGTTTTATTGTCGTTATATCGATTACTCGATTAGAGGTGTGGTTCAGGGTTATTTTATTTCAGAAAGTAATTTGATCGGAGATCACATAACCTAAGTGGTTATGTGGGCATCAGATTGAGCCCATGTTCAAAAACGCGTGGAATTTTTAACGATTAATTTATTAATTACTAGCTGATGCCCGCGACTTCGCCCACGTGGATGTCGGTTATTATATACTAAAACCTTACCCGAGAACCACTCCGTCCATTGATGAAAACAGCATGAAAATCAGTGCAATAGTTTTTGAGTTTATCGCGTACAGGACGACAGACAGATAGACGCGGCGGAGGTTTTATAATATATGTAAGGATGTTTTTATAATGGCTGACACTTGTTTTGTTTATAACTTTTAATTATAATGATATAAAAGTCCCTTCTGTCCACTCGATTTTCCTCAAGCAAAACACTTATTTTTTCCATTAAACGTTTTTCCCGTTTTTCGGGAGAGCTATTGACATACCTACTCGACTAACAAGTCAAAAAAAAATACGGAACTTCCACATTAAACAGCAATTACGACAACAAAACGAGAGTCCGAGATGTCTTTTTACGAGGCCAGGCCCTCGAGTGTCGAGCCTTTGAGGCCTCGAGCCTCTTGCCTCGGGCCAGGCCACTTCAGGCCTCGTACAGCTGCGCTAACTGTTGCATGCGACTCCCGGACTACTTGTCCCTGAGTTTTATTTGAAGCTCCCCGACTACTCTTGTGCGCGAGTTTTTATTTCAAGTCCTGTTGGAGTATGTACGGCTTGCTTGAAGTTAGTATGTTAGTTGTGTGTGTGTGTGTGTGTGAATGTGGATAGTTGTTTTTCTTTTGTTGTAGCAAGGATTTGAGTGTGGAAGGCTTTATGAAAAACAGATTTTGAATGAGACGACAAAGTTTTTTTATAGCTGTAAATACTGCATGGTTCTCGACAGAGAACAAGTTACTCAAAACGACG
Organism: Lithophane ornitopus; assembly: GCA_948473465.1. Lineage (NCBI taxonomy): Eukaryota > Metazoa > Arthropoda > Insecta > Lepidoptera > Noctuidae > Lithophane > Lithophane ornitopus. The sequence continues at coordinate 1,711,495 of OX419630.1, read as the reverse complement.
GCGGAAGGATAAAATTACAAGAAATTTTTGTGCCATAACAACGACGCTAATCTACATGGTCCTCATATGGCCTGACCAAGATTATGTCTGGACTTAAAAGAGACTGCGACCTCTGAGTTTGTTTCGGATTTCTTCTCAGAGTAGTCAGATAGGAAACGCCGACCTCATCTAGCTTATTTTTACTATTTTATAATATGACGTGTAAAAGTGATTCTAATATCTTATTTACAGAATAAACAATTTCATTTCATTTCACTTACTGCAATCGCCAATAATTGTTTTATGATCATCATGGTGAATATAGGACCAAAAAGGGATTTAACTATACTACTTATGTAGGTATACAATTTACTTCTCACATTCATTTATTATTCTGTTTATGAAGAGGCTTAATTTGCCTACAGTCATGTCAGATAGAATATCCAAGTTACATGGTCATCCAACTAATTGCATTCCAATATTCCAATTGCCAATCGCTCTACTTATTATTATTGACTAGCTGCGGCCCGCGGTTTCACCTGCATAAGTCTGGATTCCGTGGAAATATCGGGATAAACCGTATCCTATGTCCTAACCCAGGTAATGGTCTACCCACGTGCCAAATTTCATCCGAATCCGTTCAGCCATTTTAGCGTGAAAGCGTAACAAACAAACACACTTTCCCATTTATAATGATTAGGATTTCAAAACTGTAAAATAGTCACTAGCTTCATGGGGTGTATTCCAGTAAACATACGGAACCAATAAAGAAAGAAAAAAATACATTGATACAAAAACTTATTGATATAGGTAAAATCTATACTAATATTATAAAGAGAGAGAGCGAATTTTGTGAGTTTTAGTATATGTGGTGGAGGGTAATCCCCGGAACCACAGTTCCTATTTCAAAAATTCTCAAACCATTTGAAAGGTACATTATTGCAGATGGACATAGGCTATATCTTATGTAAATGTATACAATAAGAAGTATTTAAAAATACAAACGAAACACTATGTTGAATTTATGCAAGCCTAGTACTTTTTGTTAGGTCACTGCTTAGAATTTTTGCCAAACGTGTCGTGAATAGAATACCGTCTTCACATGAAAATTGCACCCGAGCGAAGCCGGGGCGGGTCGCTAGTCAAGTATACATTAGAGCTACTCAGCATACAGCTACTTAGTATAAAACAACAACGTTGATTTCAAGTTACATAGACATCTCGGAACACAAAACACACAGAAAAAATTGAGTGTATTATCGAAACACACATATTCCAGCGAGAAACAGCACGAGCTCATTACTCCACAGGGCGAGATCAAAAGAAGTGTTTTGTCTCTTTATTTGTACACCCCCGAGATGCCAACTTTTATTCCATAGCTCTATGTTAACAAGACATGCATAATGGCTAAAAAAAATAACACACGAGTATGATATTCGGATAAATATAGCGGGCGAAACTTGGGTTTTAGAACCCGGTTTTTAAAAGCCGGTAAGCCTTTCTTTAGAAGGTGTTCTGCTATCGTTTCTTGCAATCTTTTGGAGGTAATGATGGTGGAAAGTTGCTCGTTTTTCGTCTCGCGAGGAACGTGACTGGCTTCTGGGTCGAGTTTATTTCGTTTTGGTGGGGTTTTCGTCGGTTTTAGGTGATTAGGAATAGGGGAAGTTGTTTGAAGGCGTAGGTAATTTGCAAAACATGATAAACACCTTTCTTGATATTTATTATTATGATTTGGTCAAATTTTATTTCATGAACTGATTGCTTTCTCTTTGTTTTTTTTTATAATTATGTATTTTAGCGAAATGTAAATTATTGTAAAGAAAAATAAATACCTGTCGTTATTTATCACACATTTATCCCAGTTTCCTATTTCAAACTTTAACGGCGATGTCCAAAGACTGGGATTGATTTGAAGCCAGCTCATAAACAAAATACATTACTTAAAAGAACACATATTTCTCTTTGAATCCAAATATATACACCTAGCTTCTTTCTGCTCGCGACTTCATAAGCGTAAAATTTCGGCACCCACCCCGTCGCATCGCATCGCCCGCCCGCGCTATTACGTCGTTTCCGCTTAGCGTAACGTTTTCTCATTTTGCTCGGCTCCTAAGGGTCGTAGCGTCATGTTAAATAACCTATGACCTTTCTCAAGAATTGGGCTATCCAATGCAAAAACAAAACAAGCGAGCCTTACAATAGCCGCATATGATGTGAATCATCGTACCTCTGACTTTCCTGCAATCTGCAATCCGTGGGATCCTGCAATAGATCTTGCAATATGTGGTAGTGATTTCGTAAAAAACCGGCCAAGAACGAGTCGGACTCGCGCACGAAGGGTTCCGTACCATTATCTATAAAACGGCAAACGGCCCCCCTTAAATATTTATTTTATTCTGTTTTTAGTATTTGTTGTTAAAGCGGCAACAGAAATACATCATCTGTGAAAATATCAACTGTCTAACTATCACGGTTCATGAGATACCGGTGACAGACGGACAGACAGACAGACAGACAGCGGAGCCTTAGTAATAGGGTTCCGTTTTACCCTTTAGGTATGGAACCCTAAAAAGAGACAGAAGTGTGTAACAGGAAGCCGAGGAAGCGTTGATTTGACCAATGAGCGCGCGAGGTGCTAGAGTTTGCCGTCAGATGGTACCAAGCCATTTTCCGAGAGGATGTAAACTAGTAGTTCCAGAGATTAGCGCGTTCAAACAAACATACGAACAAAAATACAAACTCTTCAGCTTTATTATTAGTTTAGATCTATCTCACTCGGTATGCCTGGTGAGTTGAGTAAAGCCTCAGTTTAGAACCGATTCCCCGATTCCCTTTATGTAATACTTTAACCACTCCGACTATTTAGCCCATTCCCGTGACAACCCTGATCGCTTACGATATTACACAAATAAACAATAATGGCGCGGTATAAAAAATGCATTAGGGTCACCAAAAGGCAAGTTTTCCAGTGGCTGATGATGTAAAATGCATGTACGGCTAGGGCTGTGCGTTGACGAATGAAACGGGAGTTAATCCCGACTTCACCCCTGTCGGCGTCGAAAAGATTTCCCCCGGGAATGTCACACGAACTGAACCCTTTGGTGTGGTGCAAGTCACAGGGGAGTAGGGTTTTAGTCCATTAGTAGTAGTAGTAGTAGTAATACAGCAGTGATAGCCTAGTTCAATGATGTGACCGTCAGACTGCCAAATCATTATGTCTCGAGTTCGAATCCAAGACTGCGTATTGTATAATTATCACTTACTTCAAAAACGGTGAAGGAAAATATTGTGAGGAAACGGGCATGTAAAGCCAAGTCCAGCCCATGGGCGGCATAAAAACTCTGACACCACACACGAAAAACACACACTACTACTTACTACTTGTTAGCCACACGAAAAAGAAAAGTAAATTAGTAACTAGCAAGGGTCTTACCACAAAAACGTAGACATTTATTAAACGCGTGTCTACTGTCAGTTTTATGTCAAAATCCGTACAGAAATATTGTATTTAAAAGGTGTTTAGGCTAAACAACTGATAAACACGGTTTTGTGATAATAAATTATGTGTTTCTCTAGCTTGTTCTATTCGAAGACATGTGATATGTAGCAACTCGCACTGGGTCCGCGTGGTGGATTACGGCTCACTCCCTCTCATAGGGAGGAGGCCAAGTTCCAGCAGTGAAAACATTATGTTGATTGTGCAAGTGTTTTGTTGTACAAGTTTACTGCGTGCTGAAAACTATGACGTCTCGCTCAATTACTTTTAGCTTATACCAACTCAATTGAGTGGGCATTGCTTTACCATTACAGAAACAATATTTTTAGGAATTACTTTAGATTCAAAATTACAATGGGGCGCCCACATCAGAACTCTTTCAGGTAGACTAAGTTCAGCTGCATATGCAGTAAGAAGAATAAGGCAGTTGACTGATATAGCCACAGCTAGGTTAGTATACTTTGCTTATTTCCACAGTATTATGTCTTATGGCGTTCTGCTGTGGGGATCGGCAGCTGACGTAGATTCAATTTTCATTTTACAGAAGAGGGCAATCCGCGCGATCTATAAAATGAGTCCTCGCGAGTCCCTTAGAGACAAATTCAAAGAAATTGATATACTGACTCTGTCTTCTCTCTATATCTTTGAAAGTATTTTGTATGTTCGCAAAAACTTAGGACTTTTCAAAACAAGAAGCGATTTCCATAATATAAATACACGTAGTAGACACGAAATTGTCATACCCAAATTTAGATTAACTAAAACAAGCAAGTCATTTCTTATAAACAGTATCCGCTTTTATAACAAGTTGCCAAAGTCGGTTACAGAACTTAGCGATGGAAAATTTAAAACCCATATCAAACGTGTCCTTATCAAAAAAGCATATTATAAGATTAAAGACTACGTTGATGACAAGGAAGTTTGGCAATAATTCCTTCTGCACATGTGGCTTCCCTGGTACCTTATAAACGGCATAATTATGTAAGAGTCTATTAACTGCTCCCAAATTACCATGTTTATTCTCTTTACATTCATCCTTGACATAATCATTGTATTTGACATTATTCCTATTATTATAGATACCTCCAATTTAATTTCAACTCCTAGTAGCTTTTGTGGACATGATAATTATTCAATTTGTTACAGTTGTAATAGCAATCACGTCATTTGGCTGAAATAGGTTTTTATTTTTATTTTTTATTGTTTGTCTTTTATATAGATTATTTTCTATTTTGTGAATGTGAGAACTTTGTAGGCTTATTGGACTGTAGATTTACTGAACATCTATTTTGTTAAGTACCTGGTACTTACTTGTTGAAAGGCCTACATTGTCCTCCCATGCCTACTAATACTGTAATTTGAAAATATTGTAAAAGCCAATTATTTTTAAAAGAGTAACCGTGGAGTTTCTTGCCGGCTCTTCTCCATAGGAAACGACCAATTGGAACCGTGCACCTAGCTTCTGACGTTTCATAAGTGCCCATGTAGGTTTATGTGAAATAAAATATTTTGATTTTGATTTTTTGATTTTACCAAAACGGTTAAAGTTTGTGAAGAATTCATGTTCTAGAAATGGCAGGTTGCATATTCTGCAAGTAGTATGCTAAAACCGCCGTTTTGCGTGGATGTCACGAATATTGTCCCCATTGTTTTTTTTTGTGTTTATTTGCATCGTGTATTTTCTTTTTAACACATACGTTATATATTATAATTATAACTCTGTTACTTAACCCGCCGTCGCTTATGCTTTACCCCACATCCCCATACAGACTGAAGTAATATTTTAAGCGGCTTTGAATCATCGTTGCAACTCTTTTTTCCGATACCCGCCATATTGGTTCGTGACATTAAGTATTTAGGTAATACCACCTTAATTTGGGAGCGGTTACTTTCTATTGAGAAGGATTATCCTTTCTGATGTATGGTTCTGTGGGTTAAGGATTTTATTGAGTGTTCCGTGTGCTAGTTTTCTATGAGAGTCGTATTATGATAAAATGCATTGTTCCTTTAGAGAAAAAGGCATCTGATGTCCACTGCTGGACATACGCGTCCACCAGGCACCGCCACTTCGACCGGTTCTGTGCTTTCCGCAACCAGCGGATTCCTGTGTAGTTAAAGTTAATGCCAAATTGTGTTGCTTAAAATGTTTAAAAAAGTCGACATCACGTTGGTCATGTTAGTATGTGGCTCAGCAGGTGCGCTTGCGACTAGACCAACGACTAGTCCTGGGTTCGATTCCAGAGTCGATTCAAAGTGTTATTTGAATTTTTCCATCTGGAATTTTCAGTAGCAGTCCGGAGTCTGGATTTGTACCCGTTTGATGCCCCCTATTACATGGGGCTTAAATATAACTGTCGAAATGTGGGTGTACTGTAGGTACACCTCTGTCTTACCCTTCGGGGATTACAGGCGTGATGTTATGTTATGGTTTTAGTCGGTTAACAAAAGTGCAATACCTACGTGGTCAAAATGTATAGAACAGCTGTTTATTTTTATTTATTAGTGGAACGATTTTGACTTTCCCCCATGGGAAGAAAGTGTCAGTATATGCCAAGTGTGTGTGATTTTGTCAATTTTATTCCACGGATAAATCATTTCTGTCCCTGGAAAAATTAGCCCTGAGAATAAGTAATCTCATTAACAAAAGCAATGTTTATTTATTTCCATCAAACAGTAATATTTTCACACAAAATGCTCTTATATTATCGCACAAATCGTATTGTTGGTAATCATATGAGATGGCACGACGTGTCCCCACGGAACCCCAAAATGTCTACATGGGAAAGCGTTAATTACGTTAAAGTAAATCACGCGAAGACATATTGCTAAGTATTGTGCGGGGCCACGGAACCAGCGGGATGGAGGATTAAAGGGATTTACATAAACGGATCAGAATTTACCATTAAATACTTCTGTGAAATCAGTAGTTTTCGGTATTTAGTATTGCTGTTTTTCGTGAGTTTCGTTCGGAAATACAGGATTTCATAATTTGAAATCTAGGTAAAGACGGTACGTCAGTTGAAGGAAGCTTACATACCTAATGTAATATATAACTGCAGTCTGTTGAATGAAAACAAAATAAAAATATAACCGATAAGACATTGGGACCAACGTTTTTTTGACAATTAGGGGTACCTATTAAAAATCAAAGACTTAGGTACTTAATTAAACGCGAACTTGTTCCGGGTCGGCTTGTCTCGGCTCAGCCGAGCGACAAAATAGAATTTATAGTTTACTACTCGGATGTGCCGTATCGTGCCGACCCGGAACAAGCACACCTTACGGTTGAAGAAAGAAATTATGTTATACTTATTGTAAAACAATGAAGCAAAAGAGCCATTAATGAACAATCTGTACATTATTATAAATTACAGTCGCTTTTCGAGTGTGTGCGTTCTCCTTCTAAATTATGCATCGGATTTTGATGCGATTTTCACCATCAATTAGAGAATTTTATTCCGGATGGTTTATATGTATAATACATACAATATTTAACTTACATAAAATAAAGAAATCTCGATTTTTTTTCAAATTGTAAAAACCGTGCAAAGCAGGGCGAGTCGTTCGTAAATATAATAAATAGAGAATTCACTCGCTGTTTTCAAGGCTACACCCTCAGGGAATTCGCAGGCGGGCGCAGAACGTACCGGATCCCTGATTTATGTGGAACCCATATAAATGCAATCTGCTTAATTGCCGGCTGCTATGCTCGATAAGCTACGCTATACTGTTGCTATACTGAATAGTTTTCATTCTTTTAAGAATCGCTGCATGTCTGTAGAGATAGTTTTAATGCCACATTCATTCAGGTCTGTCTTTCATTGGTCTGAAATTATTTGTGATATTTCACAATCACTAATATTAGGTCCCTTTTTTTTTTTTTTTGGTTGGGAAATCATCATATGACTTCTCCCGCTCTGGGTGGAGCGGAAGGGCGTGTCAGACTCTTACTGACCCTTTCGGACTATTCCGCAACACTGCCAGGCATTGGTCCTAACGGACCCCGTCAGGTGAATATTAGGCCCCTGAAAAATATATTTAGTTATGACTTATTGTTTTTTTATTATAGACAAGAAAAAAGAAAATTGTCACAGAAACACGTGCGTACGAAAAGATAATTAACTCGAGTAAAACAGAAAAATTAATTAAAACACAATAGATCTAATATAATCATGAACACAAAACAGAAATAGTCGGTAGCTGCTGCCACGTCATGACTGTGACAAGAAGGCTTCCACTCAGTATGATGCTGTACTATGGGGACCCACAGCACAGCGCAGATTTTTAGTCGTCACCCGAAAATTTTCTACGGTTTTTATTAAAACCATTGGATTTAAATGAATTCTTGCCATGACCATTGGACTGAAGGTGTAGCTGCAAATGTGCGCTGGTGAGCACGTGGATTTTTAGTTAGAGTTTAGTTTATGTAGTGTTTCAACACTACTGCTCTCAAAACGGTGAAGGAAAACATCGTGGGGAAACCGGCATGTCCTAGTACCAAAAATTCGAAGACATGTGACATCTACCCACCCGCACTGAGTCCGCGTGGACGTGGCGGATTATGGCCCACTCCCTCTCACTGAGAGAAGGCCTGTGTCACAGCTGTGGGAACATTATAGGCCGATTATGGTATGGTTAGACTCAGAATAATTATTACTTCCACTGTAATCTAGAGATCATAAGGAACAAAATCAACATGCGTTTCATAACTAATCTCTATATTTTTTTGCAGGCCCATTCCCCGACCCAAAATATTATCTTGTTTGTTCTAAAGTTATAAACAAAAACTAGTTTATTAAACCCAATGGCATTTGGCACAAACTGAGATACAAACTCACGATGGTCTACATCAATGCTTGTTAAACCAAACCAAACAAGCAGCTCCGTTTCCTCATCATTTTAAACATCGCAAAAACACACCCACCATTTAAAATGCCAAGAAAACACACATCAATTCGTGAACAGTAAGCAACAGTACACAAATATTTTTAGCATTTCAATCAGCCGCCCCTGCTTATGTCAAAACAAAACGTCCTTTTTTTCTGCTCGCTCGCAAACCATCTCGCGTGCCCTCAGGTTTTAACTTCAAGTACAAATTAAAAATGCTTTGGTGGGGACTATTCTGATGTAACTGAATTTTATGAAGGAAGGACAATTATCAACAGACTGTGTTCCATATTAGTTGTCAAATATGTGATCTGAAAGTCAAATACTTAAAGTTTAAAATCTAGTCGCAATTTCATCTCAGCGACAATCAATGTAAAAAATTAACGTAAGTTAGAGGTATTTTTGACAAATTGAGAATAAGATTAGAATGCGAACATTCTTAAAGATACAGAAATTGCCACTGGAATTCAAGATACACAATCTTCAGTCATAAAGAGTACCTCCATTCCGTGTCCACAAACAGACTAGGAGGTTACGTGATGTCCAATGCACCCTGCCAATAACAAACAGGTTCTTCAAGTAAACCTTAGGATAACAAACGAATAAGCATGCTAAGTTAATAGCTACCGACCCGATGATGAGAGTAGTTCCATCCTCCCGTTTAAAAAAAAATAACGCTTATTTTCAGCCAAAACATCGACTTTCAAGTGTGTTACGATTATACATGAAAATCATCAAAAGCTATACTCGCAGGTTTCAACACAATCCTAAAAAAACAATCCACATTTTCATAACAAAATGCAAACACAAATTTAATCGACATCAATTTCGAACACATTACGAGCTTCGTGTAAATATATCGTGTGTTTCAGTAATACAGGCCTGCAGTCCCCCGCGTAACTTACACCCTTCGTTAATGAACGAGAGATTCTTTTTCGATTTTCATCAGAAACAAAAGGGGAATATTTTTGGCAGACGGCAGGTGAACGTGGAGTGATATATGTTGCTCTATGTCGAGTGTTTTCATGATATTATGTTCGTCATTTGTGTATGAAGGAAAAATAGTGGAGGAGCTGTATTTAAATTATTATTTGGCATGCACACATGAGTGCATGTTGTTCAGTGTAGTAATGCTCTTAGTTATGCGATAAATTAATCCAAACTCCACTAACTTAAGGTGAAGGATAAAATCGCAACTTCAACAATAAAATTATGTATTCTATACATATTATAAATTGAAGTCGCTTTTCATTGTTCTTCTAAACTACGCAACAGATTTTGATGAGGTTTTCACAATTGTTTAGAGAATTTATTCCGGAACGTTTATGTGTACCTAAAGTCACATATAACTAAGAAATCTCGATGTTTTGTTAAGTCCAAAAAAACCGTGTCAGCAGGCCACTAGTAATTGTATAATCATGAGCCCATATAACAACTGAATAACAGTCCCATATATGCTGTAGTCGTCGCGACGCTTCGCAGAAGGATTTGTGATTGAATTTGCATTACATATTTTATGAAAAGTACTCAAAATCTTCTTCCTCTTTGCTTTTTTAATTCGTTTTTTATGCTACCTAAGTCAGCAAATAATGGTTGAGAAATAAATGGATTTGTGGAGAATTACCAACTAATCTGAGTTTCCTTGGTATTACCTAAGGAAAGCTGACACATATCTTCATTCTCAACTGCAAACCGATAATAAAGTAATAAAAATATGACTTACATAACTGTCGACAGGTTTAAACTAGTCCAAAAATTTACTGTCAAGTGAACTACCATTTTAACTATAAAGACATCTCGTAGGAACTGCGCTATGGTTGTAAAACCATGACATAAGAAAAGTACATCAGAAGGACAAGCTTTTACAAAAAACATAATCAGCCTATAATGTTTCCAATGCTGGGCAGTGCCGTAATTAGCCTTTTATGCGCCCGGTGCGAGCTGCTATAACCGCGCCCTTGAAATATTTTCTAATCATAACCGGTTCTGACAGTAAAATGGATTGTTTATAAAAATAAATAATAGGTATTGTTAGTGGCCCTGGTCTGGTCATTTCTGCGCCCCTCCAGGGTCTGCGCCCTGTGCCTGGGCACCGCTGGCACCGCCCTATTTACGGCACTGCTGCTGGGATGTGTCCCAGACCGAGAGGAAGCCTTCTCTGTGAGAGGAAGCGGGCCGTAATCCACCATGCAGGCCCAGTTCGCGTTGGTAGATGTCACATGTCTTCGATTTTTTTGTTCTAGAACCGCCGGTTTCCCTTGAACGTTTTGAGAGCAGTGTTGAAAATAATCTACACAAAGTAAAGCGCCTGGTTCGGACCTACGACCTACAAGTCGTAAATCGCAGCGTTACCACTGGGCCACTACTGCTCTCAGTAGGTAATTTATTCAAAAGCCAATTAAGTATTGGTTGCGGCTGCTTGATGTCAAAACCCAGTAGGCGTTTCAAACTAAATTTTCCAGGAGGGCGCATAAACAGCTTACTAGGTTTTTTAATGACTTTTTTCTTATTTATGTGCGTTATTTAAGTGCGTAAATTAACGATAAAAAACACAGTAAGCTCCGAACATTTGCTAAGTTACTTATTATGTTTTAAATTGGTTTTTAGATAGTATGTTATTTAATTGTTCACTGGTTCATTAACTAATTTTGGCGGGATTCAAATCTCCGTTATTGCTAAGGTTTTAACGCAACTGTTTTTACAATTTAATATCCCTTACTGGGTTTTGATTACATGGATACATAGCTTTTACATATATTTTTTTGTTCTGAGTACCTAACTTGTGCATTGATTGAAGTACCTACCTAATAAAATTGAGATTTTTTCTTATCATATGTTGAAATTTTCCGGTTTGTTTCATCAGAGTCTTCAAAAAGCTAAAACCTAGAATAGGTGAATCTTCTGTCCCTACATACTCAGTGATCAAACTCTATGAATGTGATAATAACAAATGAAAAGTCACAGAATGTAATGACATAGAAGGAGATAGTGTCATTGTGCGGGCTCCGGGACTATCGATTTCACATTTTTTCCTATCTTTATAAGGTTTGAGGTATTTTTGGATTGCGAGCTTTGTTATGTAGCATATTACTGCAACGAAGGCCAAATGCTTGTTTGCCCCAAGTAGTTTTTGGCAAGCAGAATATCATTTTTAGTTTATCGGGAAATACTGAAAAACTTCACTGGTTTCATTAGACTACTACATGACTAGATTTTAGTAATCTAGCGGAGAGCGCTAGACAAAATAATCAAGCATTTAAACTGCGACAGATTCAAATAAAACCTACATAGCATAATCAGCCTATAATGTTCCCACTGCTGGGACACAGGCCTCCTCTCTGTGAGAGGGAGCGGGCCTTAATCCACCACGCGGGCCCAGTGCGGGTTGGTGGATGTCACATGTCTTCGAATTTTTGGTTCTAAGACATGCCGGTTTCCTCACGATGTTTTCCTTCACCGTTTTGAGAGCAGTGGCGATGAAATAATTTACACAAAGTAAAGCGCCTGTCGGGGTTCGAACCTACGACCTACAACTCGTAAGTAGTGGCCGTTACCACTGGGCCACCACTGCTCCTACACCTACAAACTCCTAAACCTACATACCTACCTATAAATTGTACAATTATGTAAAAGAAAAAATGTCCAATCTGAAAGGGGCACTTATGTACTGCAATAACATTACCAAAAAGTAATAAAAAATCTTATTACTATCCACAAATAAAAAATAAAAAATATTGAAAACAAACTATAACTCCGATACCTTTCTCTATTTGAGATCGTGCATTTTATCAACCAGTGGTTGTAATAGGATGTTGAGATAAATAAAGATTTATGATTATAATGATTACTTTTTAATTGAATGAAAATAAATAATTATTTTCCGTCGTCTGTATATTATTTTAGTTTTATTACTTACACGTGGTAAATGAATACCGTTTTCTAGGCGATACACGTGGAAAATGTTCGTGCTGTGAAACTGCTTACACTGCTAGGTAACCGGCGCAACGATAGATACATTTTACTTGTAAAATATAGTGCAGATTGAACCTTAATGTACTTAAAACAGGAAATATAATAAGTATGCACGTGGTGTAAGGGTTTGGACACACTGCACTGTTATAAAATATGACAAGAATATAATATTGACAATGTTTGCGTGATTATGTCTGTAGGCCGGTTTTAAAATAGTTTTTGTGAAGATGTTTCGAGTTTTAATCTGAAGAGTACTTTTGATTGAACTTGTACTCGCTATGTCTAGTTGCGGAAAAAACCAAGACCAGAAAGCAAGCATAACGTACCTTGATGTATGTTCTATATCTGTAAGTTATGTTAAAAATATTTTATATATTTTCAAACTGCCGAAATGTGAAACGAATTTTCGTTACTTCGTTTTAAGAAGTATATTTTGTAGTTGTTTTTTGATACACTTCTGCTTATCCCTCCGGGGAAAACAGGTGTGATGTTATTTTATTTTTATAAGTTACCTTTTTGGCAGATTATGAAATCATCGCATTGCATTACTTATTATATTCGATATTTGTTTACTTTTGAAAAAAATGTAGTGCCCTGAGACAAATACAGGTTACAGTATATTGTAGATATACCTTAACTTCCCTTCGTACACCAGGATATCATAAAACCCAACAGTTTACAATACACCTGTCAGGATTGTGTCCCGACATGCCAACCAGCCATAATCGTTACAACGATCTACGACACCGATATCTCATAATTATGTCTGTTCACTCGATTATTAAATCGATAACAATGCGGCTTACTTTTCGACGTAATTAAATTGGTATTTGGGGTAATCGATTTTCGAGTTTCGGTTATTTTGGAATTTGGATTTTAAATTTGGGAGTAAGACTGTGAGTTTTTTCGATTCATTTTGGTGGTGATGGTAGAAAAAGTTCATAATCTAGTCCAGATACATTTATTGATTAGTATGGGTCTCCTTATAAGTACTGTCTTATAGGAAATTTGCCATAAACAATCACAAGTCAAGCACGATCAAAGTACATCATTATCAATATTGATTGTTAAGCACATAAGCCAATGTTGAATGATGTTAAGCAGTTGGTGTTCTTATTAAATTAAAAAATAAGGATGAATCTGTTGATCATCTTCTTGAAAAATCTGTGTCTTTTTGGCGTTTTACGAGTCACAAAAGCTGACCTATTTTTAACCGACTTCCAAGGTTCTATTCCGAGGTTCTATGTTCGATATTATGTATTTTATTGCAAGTAGGTGTCGTAAGGTTCTTTTTATAAACGTTTTCAGAATCAAAATTTTGAAGACGATTGAACAGTACTGCAGTGCCCATAGGCCTGATCAATCGCAAAACAACTAAGCCTTGAACGCATCTAATCTACTGCCCAATTAAGCCATTGATTTACGAATGCAACTGTAATGTATTAGCCTTATATCCTATATCAAAAGCAGTGTACCAAGTGGACTAACAATGGCCAGTAGGTATTATATACAAAGCTGGGACAATTATCCTTGTTGCGAGTCCTTGGCCTAGCCGCAAAGGGCCCAAGGCTGCATATTATAGCGTTCTGTAATCCAACGCGATGCATTCACTTGCTCATTTCATAGAGTTGGGCAAAGAGTAGGTTGGAGAGGCGAAAGAGACGGGACAGTTTTTGGGCATTGTGAGATTACAGTTTTCAGAGTAATTTAAAAAAAAAAAAACAAAATCAAAAGTCATTTATTGAAACTAGGCTGAGAATCAGCACTTTTCGAACGTCAAAATTACATAAGACAGTCCCCCAAAACGCCCACCCTTCACCACTTCCTAGTGCTTTAGCTGGGAAGAAGAAGTGGCGCAACAAACTTCCCAGTAGCACAGCTGTCTGTTTAGTTAGAAAAAAAATGATTCTATACAATAGTATGCAAAATTATTCACATTACGGAACACAAAAACATAAATCAAATTATTAGCCATATGTCAGCTTTTTGGCCTCTAAACACGAAAGATATGAATTTTCTTAGTAACATTTCCGGCCGCATCATCACTTGTTTTTACCAGTACAGCAGTTTTGATTTATGTCGAAGAAGATTGTCAAAATAATACTCGAATTTCCAAGCATGTTTGAGAGAAAGCATGTTTTTAAAGTTCCACTAACCGATTGAAAGCTAGATTCTAAGTAGGTTAAACCAATATGTTCTACTGCCTGTGGCATCTAACGTTGCCGCTGACAAGACCCTCCAGGGAAATAAGTGTGAAGCAAAAATTATTTTACACAAAGTCGATCGGTAGTCTGTATAACAATTTTAATTTTAGCGTTCCGTGCTGTGAACTAGATATGTTATTGCTTTTGGTGAAACTTGGTATTTAAATAGGTTTTATGATATTAATGAATATCATAAAACCTATTTAAACACTTGTTATACTATTCAATTTTGGTGAAATTAAACAAACAAGAACAATCTTCGCGTTTCATTCTTATTATAATAGGCGTTAAAAAAAAAAAAAACGTCGCGTAGCGGTTTGCTACGACTCGCGTAGCATCACTACAGCTACGGCGTAGCACCACAAAAAGCTAGCGAAGAACAGCAATCTAGTATTATTTGCTCATCATAACTTCAACCCTGTACTCCTCCAAGGGGTAACCAGAGGAGTACACCCAACATTTACACATTGGCATCGATCGGGCACAGATCCAGATTTGGCTTTTGAAGGGAATTTCCTTACGGAAAAAGTAACTCAGGGATCGAATACAGAACCCCAAGCTAGATGCACTTGCGACCATTAGACAGAGACGGCAAAGAATTGTCACTTCTACAAAAACTTACTCGTTTAATCTACATTAGGTAGCGTGGGTGCTAACTCCCAGCGAGCGTAACCTTGTACCTTCTAATGCAAGGCTGCTACATCGCTGTTAATTCAGAGCTGCATGACGCTGGTGACGTCACACCAATTGTTAGAATTTACAACATTCTTAGTAAGGTTGCTCGCAGTGGGTGAGCAGACTACGTCGCAAAGAAAAGCGGAAGATGATGCGTTTTATAATTGTATGTAACCTTAACATTCTCATACACTTAATACAAGTAGCTCGGAACTGGTCCATGTGGCTACCCTTGGGGTGGGCCATGTCCAGCAGTGAACGTCTTTAAGTTGGAAGGTAGGAGAGTTCCAATGCAGAATAAAGGCAATTTTTTTCTTTATTCTTATTTCTTCTGAGAAGAACCGCTGTTAGAAAAATCGGCCAAATGCAAGTCAGACTCGCGCACGAAGGGTTCCGTACCATCTATAAAACGGCAAAAAAATCATGTCTGTTGTATGGGAGCCCCCAATTTGTTTTATTTTAATTTTATTATTTATTTGTAAAGTGAATATAATAACTTAATATTCTGTGAATATTTCTGTGAATATTTGTTGTTATAGCGGCAACAGAAATACATCATCTGTGAAAATTACAACCATCTAACTATTACGGTTCATGAGATACAGCCTGGTGACAGACAGACAGACATACAGCGGACCTTAGTAATAGGGTCTCGTTTTACCCTTTGGGTACGGAACCCTAAAAAGCTACTAAGTGATGTATAGAAAATTATGGAGTACCTACCAAAATGCAGTTTAGTAGTCAAAACGTACCTACATTTTACATACATACAGTTTTATAAATTGGTATTCGTACAAAATCATCATCATTATCTTTTCAGCCGATGATAGATGTCCACTGCTGGACATAAGTCTCCCTCAAGCGACGCCACAGTGACTGGTACTGTGCTCCCCACATCCAGCAGATTTCTGTGACCTTCACCAGGTCATCTGTCAACCTTGGAGCAGGACTCCCAAAGCTGCGCATTCCATACATTTTGCTGGCATTTCGTTTAATTTGTGATTGTTTGTTTTCATTTGGTAATGTCACAACACATTACGCAAGTAAATTGTCTTTGGCCTCTCATCCACAGATAACTGTTTATTGCTCTCATCAAGCAATAGACCATACTAGAATAGCAATTGTCAAACTTTTATAATTTTCTGTTTTAAATATGAGGCTTTTGGCTAATTTGTACATATAGTGAATCACTCATTATTTTGTATTGCGCGTTTAGTTTGTGCAGAATAAACAAGTTTTCTTTCTTTCTTTTCTTTCCGTAACATTTTTTGTTTTATACATGCCTACATGCTTGTGGCTAAGTGGAGGAGCTTCTGGCTAAGTAATAACAGCCGCTCGGGTCAATCCATCAGGTTAAGCTACGCTTGCCGGGGTTGGTCCGTGGATGGGTGACCATTTTCACATATCGAGACTCCTCCGTGCCTCAGAAAGCACGTTAAGCCGTTGGTCCCGGCTGTCATTTGTGGATCTTTGACAGTCGTTACGAGTCGTCAGAAGCCCGAAAGTCTGACAACCAGTCTTACCAAGGGGTATCGTATTACCCAGTTACTGGGTTGTGGAGGTCAGATAGGCAGTCGCTCCATGTAAAATACTGGTATTCAGCTGCATCCGGTTAGACTGGAAGCCGACTCCAACATAGTTGGGAAAACGCTAGGCAGATTGATACATGCCTACATAGGAAAAAGTATTTTATTTGTAGGAGACTGATGCCTAAACTAAACCGAAGCCTGTATCTAGGATACCAGGTGGACTAAGAAACTTAATAAGAGAATATTGCAAAAGTAGTGCCAAAATTATAATATTCGAAAGCAATTTAAAATTTTACAACACTAAATAGTATGGTGGTCCCGGGTGTCATTCGTGGATTTTCGACAGTCGTTACGGATCGTCAGAAGCCCGAAAACCTGACAACAGTCTTACCGAGTATCGTATTACAGTTACTGGGTTGTGCAGGTCAGATAGACAGTCGCTCCATGTAAAATACTTGTATTCAGCTGCATCCGGTTAGACTCAAATCAAATCAAATCAAAATATTTTATTTCACATAAACCTACATGGGCACTTATGAAACGTCAGAAGCTAGGTGCACGGTTCCAATTGGTCGTTTCCTATGGAGAAGAGCCGGCAAGAAACTCCACGGTTACTCTTTTAAAAATAATTGTCTGTTACAATATTTTCGAATTACAGTGTTATTAGGTATGGGAGGACAGTGTAGGCCTTTCAAAAGGTACCAGGTAAGTACTTAACAAAATAGAAAATGTTCAACAAAACTACTACAGTCCACTAAGCCTACATCGTTCTCACATTTACAAGATGAAAAAGTGTAGACATACAAGAGATAAGTAAGATAATAAAAATAAAGACCTATTCAAACCAAATAACTGGAAGCCGACCCCAACATAGTTGGGAAAAACAGAGTACCTAGGTACTCTACTTTTCGATAAGTAAGTCTTCATCATCATCTGCCTAGCCTGTATAAGTTTTTTTTTTTGAGTGTGTAAATCATATGACTGTCTATGACGTAAGAAACAATTATGTTATAAATAGTACTAAAACAAATTGCTATCGCTAAGTATCGACTTTCATCGCTAAAACCCCGACATACCTGCACATATAGTTATTACCTTTTGTTACGTATTGGCCCTTTTTATCCCCTAAGGTCAAAGGTCCCTTTGCGATTAAGGGTGACATTATAACGAGGGATATTGGGGGTTTCGTTTGTACGTAAACCTTTTGCGGTCATCATTAGAATAAGGAAACTCGAAATAGATAAGTTTTAATACGTTGAGAACCATATTTTTTTGTACATAGGTACATATTGCAATATAATCATTAGAAATAAATCTTGATGTATACGAATAGTGTTATAATGTTTAATGTAAACGATATTTTTTTATCCAACCTCTACAGTTTAGTTTATCTACAAACTAGCTGCGCCCCATGGTTTCACCCGCGCAAGTTTAGATCCCGTGGGAATATCGGGATAAAAAGTAAAAAGTATCCTATGTTCTACCCTATAATAGGTCACGGTCTACCCATGTACCATATTTCATCCAAATCCGTTTAGCCGTTTTAGCGTGAAAGCGTAATATATAAGCCGCCTTTTTAAGATAAAATCACGCTTGTTTCTACTGAACTGGTTATTTTTGAGTAGCGTCGTGGCCGATGGGCTTCGCGTCGTTTACGGCCTTTCGTTGAAATACTAGTGCTGTGATAAATGATTTATTTTTGTAAGTATGTTTGTACAAACACTTTTACACGTCAATCACATTTTTAAAACTAGATGAGGTCGACGTTTCCTATCTGACTTCTCTGAGAAGAAAGTCCGAAACAAAATCAGTCTCTTTTAAAGTCCAGACATAATCTTGGTCAGACCATGTGAAGACCATGTCGATTGGTGTCTGAAATGGTCTTTTTAGGAAATAACCACACAGATTGAGTGGACCTGTCCAGTCAATGCAAGAATTTGTCAGTAATCTGCAGCTCAACTCAGAATTTAAAGAGCTCAACGATTTGACGAACAATACTGTGAATGAAATGAATCGCAAATGTGAAATACTAGTGCTGTAATATTCCGGCTACTCGATGTGACTTTGTAACACGTTACTTTTGAGTAGCGTCGTGGACGATGGGCCTATCAATACACGTGGATAACAAAGTATTTCTAGGTTGTCAGTACTAGTTCAAGGATTGCTGTGAAACCTTGTACTACATAACTAAAGTCCCATTGGTAAAACGCGAAGAGTATTGTCAATAAATTGTGTTACTGATACTATGAATAAGTTATGTATTCTGCTGTTTTTATTGAAGGAAGTTGCATTTTATTTCAGTATTAGCTGCGCCCCGCGGTTTCCCCCGCATAAGTCTCAATCCCGTAGGAATATCGGGATAAAAGGTATTCTTTGTCCTAACCCAGGTTATGGTCTACCCGTGTGCCAAATTTCATCCAAATCCGTTCAGCCGTTTTAGCGTGAAAGCGTAACAAACAAACAAACAATCTCACTTTCGCATTTATAAATTGTACTAGCTTCTGCCCGCGACTTCTTCCGCGTGAAATGTCTTGTTTTAACATAAAATATATCCTGTGACAGTTGGCAATACTGTAGCTGCCTATTAGTAAAAGAATTTTGGAATCAGATCAGTATTTTCGACGAAAGAGGTCAAACTTATGAGTTTGTATGTAAGGCATACCTTACATACAAACTCACAAGTTTGACCTCTTTGTAATATTAGTATAGATTTCGCCTTAAGGGGGATGCGCTAAGGCAGTAATTTGCAGGTCAGTATCAGGTTGTATGTTAATCTAAATATGATTTGCGAACGTAACAAACATGGATTTACATAATTATAAACATTAGAATCAGCAATACAACTATCTTAGTTCATTAAAGTGCAATGAATGACTATTTCATGATATCGTGACATTTGGCACTTTTATGAATCTAAGGAGTTGTATTGCTGATTCTAATGTTTTATACTATAATACTGTAAATCCATATTTTTTACGGCCGCAAATCTTATTTAGATCAACATAAAAACTGATACTGACCTGCAAATTGCAAAAAACGAAACAAAATTTGAATTTCGCGGGCTACCTTAGCGCATCCCCCTTAGTGAGATATTGGTAAAGAAAATAAGCTGAATCACGAAGATAGATACTTTTCTCAAACATGTTTGGTTTGAGCATTATTTTGACAACCTTTTTCGAGATAAATCGAAATTGCTGTCGACGGTCAAAAACAAGTGACGATGCGGCCACAATGTTACTATGAAAATCCAAATGTGGCGTGTCTTAGCGGCCAAATAAATTCTATGAAAACTCATATCTGTCGTGTTATTTAAAAATGGAACGAACTTTTTACTTCAACACAAATGGCAACCAAGGAGTAACTTATCATAGATTTTATTTAAATTGCAAATATAGCTGTGTAAAGTAAAAAAACAAATGAACATATTGGCGCGTGAAAAATTATTGTTGTCCATCATTGATTCAGAAATTTATAATTAATTTAATCAGTTTTCAATTTCCGCGCATTATTTGAAAACAATACTATACAAGCCTTGGCCGCAACAAGGCATTGCTGGACCACGTATGTGTGCCTTGGTTTCGCCTCAGCCCACATTTTCACGATCGTCCATCAATGTGCTAGTTGCAGGCCGCGACAGTAATGTACTATTTTAGGTAACTTATACGGTTAAATAATAGAAAAAACCTAAAACATAACTTTCGTATAACCATTCATAGTTCATGTTATAAGATTCGAAGCGATGTATTCCTGAACAATTACTTCATTAAAATCCAGTTACGTTCATTTTAAGCTTTCAAATATCAATCAATAATAATGTATGTATTTACAATAAATATTCAGCGTTATTCAATAAGAAAAGAAAATTTGTAAGCAGACTCAAATTAAGAAATCCCACAGATTTCCCAGGTGACCTGGAAAAATTTAAATGATAAAACTCTTAAGTACTCTAAATCTCTGATGAAATAAGAAAATTATGCAAATATTTGTATCGCAGCAACTCAAATCATAACGACGGGGAAACGAGCATCGAAATGGCAACATTCTTAATCTCCGCAAACAGATAATATTCAAAGCATAACAAACTTACTAACTTTATTTACCAAGCAATTATCACCTTTAATACTGAAACGGTAAGTTACAAGTCTACCGCATAATTTGAAAATGTTATGACCAATTAGAATGACCTCTGTTGGTCTGTGAGTTTTCATTCCTTTAGTCGGCTACGTAATAATGTGTGCGGGGAGGGGTAGGTCAGATAATTTTGGGCGTTCCGCTTCAAATAGACTTGAAAACAAAGCGCGGATTGTAAGAAAATCCCGCCTGGGACCCGTACCTAGCATTCGCTTTACCAAATTACTGAAATTTCATTCAGCCAGCGGACTCTAGGGGAGGTGGTGAATGAGCTCGGAAGAAAATTAACGATGTTTGTAGATGTGGCAGTTCTTTTTACCCGACTACCTCGAAGAAAAAGGGAGGGTTATGATTTTGACCGGTATGTATGTATGTATGCATGTTCATGTGTTTCCTCATAGCTTCTAAACTACTTATCATAATTTGACAAATGAGGTATCGTTGGAAGCGTCTTGATCGTCCGTTGGTAGAAAAGACAAGAACAAAAAAAAATGTGTCGTGTTGGGTATCAAATGAAAGGGCTTAATTAGCACATTTCAAAAATATATAATATTATAACGCCAAAAAAAAATGTTTAAGTTATAAAACTAAAACCCAACTACGACAATAAAATCAACTAAAAAGATGTAAACAAGACATCACAGACAGACATAAAAAATCCGGAGTCACACGTAATCTGTTCGATTTATGCCCTAACACGTGTGACTCCGGATTTTTAATTTGTCTGTCTGTATACTTGAGTATGTTTTTTTCAGAGTAATTACACTGATTTTTCAGTTCAAATCAACAGGAGTAAAACATACCACATCCATGCACGCACTAGTTATTCATCATCGAAGTATTTTGTGTTGGAATTTACCCAGTTTTATAAAACCAAAGCGGGCGAAATAAGCTTAGCGGTGGATCGTGTAGCGAGCGCTGAGTGCCAGGCTACTTAGCGGCTGCGGACCGGACTGTGTACTCTCTGTTCTCTATGTACTCTACGTACTCTGTGTACTCTACGACTGCACTGTGTACTCTATACTGTGTACTTTGATGCAGCTGAGAAAAATTTGGAAAATTAGATCGGGGGTTAGGGATTAGTCGGTAGGAGATGTGGCAGAGGAAGTTGAGATGGGAGTCTGGGAGTGGTGTTGTGTGCTGAAGAGGGTATTTTAAAAGATTTGCATTTTAAATAATAGTGAGCCATATAGATTGGAAAATATGTTGTTCTAAACTCGACTGCAAAGAAGGATGAATTAGTTTTTTTAAAGGAATTCATCTTTTTAATCTAACTTGATAACTAAAGTTGTGAACGCAAATATATGCATGCGCAAATATATGCATGTCTCTTTAAAAGAAGATTAATGAATAAATAAATAATCGTTTATTTGCTTAGAAAGTAGGTACAGTCACGGACTTTAATTGATGAACCACCTGGCACTATTCGTATTTCAGCCGTGTAATGCAAATCGGGTTTATTCGGTTCCCGACACGGAAAGTCATTATGTCTTCGTATTAGTAGAAGAACATTTTATTTAATAACTTTACCGGTTGGCTAACCTGCGAGCCAGAACTACAAACTTGACAGCAGAGTGACTACCCAATGTCAACCAATTGCAGGTCTAGCAAAAGTAACCTAGCAACGATTGTTTAAGCGTAGCAAAAGTAACGTTAGCGTACGGAGAAATAATAATAGTCATTTCGACAACTTCGAAATTAACGTCTCTGACATCGACATTACAACTGTCACTGTCTTCAGATAAGTTTTCAGAATAATCGAGTTAATGAGGACTGATTCAAAGGAGGTCAGTATCAAATACATTGGATAAACTTAATGCAACATTTTATTTATTTTTATAATTGAGAACTTATTAGTGAAACTATTTCCGATTATAAGTAATTTATTTGTCATCTTGTTTACGAGCGTGCGGTTTGAGTTCGTGTTTAATCGTGTAATCTCGTGAATGTATGAAACTGTAAAATTGAAAATTTTGAAGGTGGCTCATCAATTAAAGTCTGTGACTGTACATAAAATAAAGGTGTTCACAATTTTTTACAATCTAAGGTAGATTGTAAAAAATTGAGAAAATTAGGCCTGAAAGAAAAATGAATTTAAGACAAAAAAAAAATACGTCCGTAAAATCAAAAGTGTCAAAAAAATAAAATAGAGTTTAAAATTGAAATATACAATGTCAATAATTAAATCTAAAGAGTAGTGTCATTTAAAAAATCATCTTTTGATTAATAATACTTATCAATTGAAGAGTCACAGTAATCTGACATCCATGAGTCTGTCACACAAATTTACATTTTTAATTACTTGTAATCATTGTAAAATAAAATAAAGAGATTTTTTATTATTTTCTAATGCCATCCCGGTAAAAACAGTATCTCATACACGTATTTTGGAGTTCTGAATACATCGTAAATCGTGCTGGGTAACGAAATTTTTACAAAAACATATATTTTAATGTTTAAAAAAAAAATCGAATCATTAGATCTGAACTGCCGATATCTACACTTTTATACCTAAATTCCTAACCAATATACAGCATGCGTATAAAAAAAATGCAAATCATTTTTTCTGAAACATATTTTAAATCTTTTTTTATCGAACTCCGAAAACATATTTCAATTTTATTTCCGCCCATATTCTCTGCTGTATTAAAACACTGGCTATAAAAGCTAAGTCCATTGAAAATTCGAAACAGTACAAAGGGAATCAATGATTGAAGAATAAATAAAATACGACTGGACAGTGGGTGCGTCCATTACTATTGGCGCAAAAAATACGGCCCGAAATTTTATTGGATTTTTTTCCGATGAAATTTCAAACTTGTAAATGTTAGGATTTTTGTAGTTGTATTTTTTTGGCATACCAATATCGTTAAAAAAGTGGAGTTTGTTACTTTTTATTCTGATTGGATTTTAAATATTTATTAAATAATATTTTATTGTTTATGAAATAAACAATACATTGCTAAACTCAGTATTTGATTGGTCGAGTTTCTTGCCTATTCTTGTCCATAATTATGAAAACTACCTACGGAAGGCGCGATTAGCATAGATTCTATTTTTTTTTTGTATTTTTTTACGGTCAAATGTGTATTTTATGTGCCTAATTGAAATAAATTCTTTGCTATCTTTGTTCCAAAAATGTAGATGTCCGTTGCTACTTTACTGCCATCGATATCATCCATCATAACTTTCAATAAGCACATCAATACAACAATGAATAATAACACAATTAAATCGTCGACCCGTGACCGGTGATTACTCAACCTTTACGCAAATTGACCGTTAATCCGTAAATTCCGTAATTCAATGGCGGAGATTACGGACATTGACTCGCTGTGCAAATTTGTAAATCTAATACCAAGTTAATCTTGATCTAATCCCGATAATTGACTTAGCAAGGTAGTCAATTAGTTAACTGTAGTTAATTATAAACTATAGGTATGTTTATCTGTAGTAGTTGGAAGGCTATCTTTAGGGCTATAAAATAAATCTTGTTAAACCAAAGTGGCTTGTCTATTTTGGCAGTAGAGCCAGCAATGTGATTAATAAGTAATCATTTATCAAATTGTCTATAAAGGTGACTACATACGTAGGTATGTAGTCACCTTTATAGACAATTTAGTTTTGCTTACGTCCAGTTAATGCCAATAATTTATTATTTTTGTGCAAAAATTGTACCTGTAGCAATCTTTTATAGCCACTGTGATATCAAACTGCTATCTAATTGCACATTTTCGTAACCGATTAAGACTAATCTATTTCATTTTGACAGTTCAACAACATTCATTGCGTTATTTACGTTGCTGAGCAGATTTTTTTTTCGAACTTAGGATAGGATCAATAGATTAGCAATCTGTTTCAAAATGTTTATGATTGCGATTGATCGTGTATTACGCAATTAGGGTCCGAAAGGGATACCGGGACCTTGGCAATAGGCAACTGAAGGAACACGGGTGGGTTTTAGTCAGTAAAAGTCTGACACGCCCTCCCGCTCCGCCCAGAACGGGAGAAGTCATTTGATGATTTCACAACCTCAAAAACAAAAAAACCGGCCAAGTGCGAGTCGGACTTGCGCACGAAGGGTTCCGTACCATTATCTATTAAGCCCCCTTAAATATTTATTTTATTCTGTTTTTTAGTATTTGTTGTTATAGCGGCAACAGAAATACATCATCTGTGAAAATTTCAACTGTCTAGCTATCACGGTTCATGAGATACAGCCTGGTGACAGACGGACAGACAGACAGACAAACAGCGGAGTCTTAGTAATAGGGCCCCGTCCCCTTTGGGTACGGAACCCTAAAAAAAGGGTGCTGTCATCCAACTCACTTGAATTAAGCCACTCACATTTTGAACTTGATTTATAATAGTGAGTTTCCCTAGTAGTGCCACACACTATTCCAAATCTAGCGTAAGTGTGGAAAAAAGATTAAAAAATACACTGGCACTGTCCCGCATAGATGCTCTTTTCGAATCTGAATAGAAAATACGGAAACATTTTGGCGCGGGACAAAAAATTTACCTTCCTTTTATGGAGTGCGGTCGGGTAAATTATTTAGACTGTTTCAACGAGTGCTGGATTTTTCTTTTGTATGATGTGTCGTAGTTAGTAGGAATAACCTTTTTTTTTAGTTCAGCTAGGTATTTATTTATTCTTATACGTGATGAAGGTACACGACACAATGATTTTCATCCTAACTAAATACATAACTATTCGTACCTCTTTGGCGCAGCCGTGAGGCACACAATATTGTCGTAGAAACATTATTTTAATTCTTTATTTTGTTATTTGTATTTTGCGTTTCACGAACTGTGTACAAATAAACGTTATTCTTTCTTTATTTCCTTCTGGTGCCACGTCGATTTACCAAAAATCGGCAAAGTGCGTGTTATGATTATTTACGCATGTGTACAATATTGATTATATATTTCTCGAAAAAACTATAAAAAAATTATCTGAGTAAAATGGCTGTATCTTCCGAACGGACAGGACAGACGGACTTGACGACATTATAAGGGTTCCGTTTTTGCCATTCGGCTACCGGTAACTACCATAAAAAAAAACCGGGGTCGTTTTTATTTGTGAAGCAAAGAATTTTACCAAAACAAATTAGAAATTCTCGTAACTGAAAAAAAAACATCCATTAGACATTTCACTAAACAAACAAACATCTTTCCCCGAACTAAAAAGGTCGCTACACTTTCACGAAATAAATAAACTAAATAATTTCCTCCGATAAACACGGGGTATTGGAGACGAATTTATATTAGTTTGAAAACAATTTACTTCGGGCTTGCACCTTGGAAAAAGTCTAAACAAATCGCGGCAGACTCTGAACTATCGCGCAGACGTCTTTTCGTGTTAAGGGGCACAGGAATAGAGGATTTGAAGAGGACAAGAGGAGAGATTTATTGAAATAAAATCTATACTTAATATTAATATAATAAAGCTGATTAGTTTGTTTTTTTGTTTGAACGCTCTAAATTCTGGAACTTCCACTCGGATTTAAAAAAATATTTTTGCTTTTGGTAGCCTTTCTTGAGGGAGGATATAGTATATTTAACATCATGCTACTACCCATACGAGCCGAGCAGAAATAACATCAGCTTAATCAGCCTTTAATGTTCCCATTGTTGGGACACAGGCCTCCTTTCTTTGGGAGCAAGTGGGCCGTAATCCACTGTGGCGACATCTACATCGCTACATGAGAACTACGAATCACACTGACGCACAGTATTATTTTTGCCTACAAGCTTATTATACTAGATAACGCGAGATTTGGATTTGGTTTTTTTTTAGTGATTGGTTGTGGTCTAAAGATGATTTACAATAAATATAGAATCCAACTAAGCAAAGATACAACCATGAAAAATCGAAATCTCAAAACACAAAAAAAACATATTTCTTTACATTTGTGTACTAGTTAGTACTCTTTTGTATTTTTTTTCTATTATATTGAATATGGTTTTATTACAAATAATAAAGAAAAGGGTAAAATAATGCGTATTTTTTTTGTAATTAATTAATTTAGAAAAGATCAAAAATTTATAAAATATTTTTTTACTCGTGTTTGGTGTAAAATTGGCACATCGGTATTTTACTCTTACTTTTAAAATAACCTGTTCTATCGGATAAGTTAATAAAAAGGGGATGTCCGTTTTTCGAGGCAAAAATAATACTGTGTGACGTCACGCGAAATCCTGCATCGCGCAAGCACAGTTTACCGCACGATCAGCATATGTATAGCTTCCCGACATCAATCGTCGGGCACTTGCCCACCAGACACAACACCCGTCTGGTCGGAGGATCCTCCCTTTTCCATAGAGGATGAGTGAACTTTAAACCCAGTTCCTCATACCTCCATAGAATCCTAACTAATATTATAATTGCGAAAGTGAGTTTGTTTGTTTGTTACGCTTTCACGCTAAACCGGCTGAACGGATTTCAATGAAATTTGGCACAGGGGCAGACCATGACCTGGAATAATAGAACATATGACACTTTTTATCCCGATATTCCCACGGGATCGAGACTTACGCGAGTGAAACCGCGGGGCACAGCTAGTATCTAACCTATAGATTTTTAGAAAAGTTACAAAGGCTTATAACAAGTAACGTTTATTCCATGTTCACTCATATTTATAGATTATGTTTGCCTTCAAATTCCTGAGGGGTAATAACCGTATTTTTAAGGACGTTAGTATTCTAATCTGTCTCAAACTGTCAAAAAGACAATGATTTCCTTAAATTTTTGACAAGTTTTGGTTGTCGTTGAGAAGAAATTGCGACTTGAATTTCAACGTTTTTTACGAAGGTACGTTAATTGGCCTGATGTTAACTAACCTCACTAACAGAATAATAATATGTATGTAAAGAGGCTCTTTGCGCGATTCACTATTGACATGAACCCACACGTCAGTAGTGAATCGCGCAAGGAGCCAAACCGAACGATCTCGCATTAGCTTTGCATTTCTTTGCTTTACATGGCCTTTTGCTGTGCACTTTTCATGCTTTTTATATATAAATTTAAACCACCGGTATCCCCAACATGTGTGCCAGTAACACGAAACTCCTCCGATACCTGTAGTTGACAGTTTCGTTTCACCCGAAACTTTTCTTTGTTAACCCGGTGTGGCGAAGTTGTGTCGTTAGTTCGTCCTGAGATACTCCGATATTGGCCCAGCCTGGCCCAGCATGGCCCAGCCAACCGTGCGTACTCAACTTATGTAAATGTGAAGTTGTGGTTAGTTAGTATTTTAGGTTGTTATTTAGAACTTTTAAGTTAGGTATATTTGTCATGGAAAATGTTTTAGAAGTTTATTTGGGATAAATTCGTTTCTTGCGATGTCGTGTTAAGTTAGAGAAGTGTTTTAGGTATTATAGTTGTAATGTAAAAGTGTTGATTTTCAATAATAAAAATGAGTTTTTTTTTAAATTAGCAACTTTTAAAAAATAACAATAAGTTTAATTGGGGGTCCGTTTTTTCAAAATTATTATGACTCGCAGTCGGTTTGATTCGATAACTTACTAACAAAAAAGAAATTTTTATTTTTATTTTTATTAAGTTTTAACCCGGACCGCGCTCCGCCTTAGGGTGTTTCCTGATAAATGATAAATTATTTATTTCTGTAAGTAGGTTTGTATAAACACTTTTACACGTCAAACACATTTTTAAAACTAGATGAGGTCGGCGTTTCGTATCTGACTACTCTGAGAAGAAAGGCCGAAACAAACTCAGAGGTCACAGTCTCTTTTAAAGTCCAGACATAATCTTGGTCAGATTATGTGAAGACCATGTAGATTGGTGTCTGAAATGGTCTTTTGAGGAAAGAACCACACAGATTGAGTGGACCTGTCCAGTCAGTGCACGCATTTGTCAGTGATCGTGCAGCTCAACTCAGAATTTAAGGAGCTCAACGATTTGAAGAACAATACCAAAAACAGGACATTTGGGTAGGCCGCATAAATTACTCAAACTGCCAGACCATGATTAATTAAAACTAAGGAAAAATAAATAATAAAAAGAAAAGAATGATCCACATAGTCTTCACATTCACAATAATTAAAATAATGTAATACTTTACAAAGTACATAGTTCATGTCATTGTAGGTATACATAAAATGTCAATGTGAATATAAAATCCAGACATAATCTTGGTCAGATCATTTGAGGACCATGTAGATTTGTCTGAGATGGTCTTTTGAGGAAAGAACCATACAGATTTGAGTGGACCTGTCCAGTCAGTGCACGCATTTGTCAGTCATCGTGTAGCTCAACTCAGAACTTAAGGAGCTCAACGACTCGACGAACAATACCAAAGAAAGGACATTTGGGTAGGCCGCCTGTAGTACTCAAACTGCCAGATAAATAAGATATATAATCCACATAGTCCTCAAATTCACAATAATTAAAATAATAATAATATTATACTTCACAAAGTAAATATTCATGTCACTATGTAATAAAATATAAGTAGTCCTGATGTTTACCATATAAATTACAAAATATTAATGTAGAAATTAAAATTATACTATACACTAATACAATTATCATGACGACACATACCTACTATCTATGTTGTCCTCACCTAAGAACAAACTAATCACACACATCACTTGCTTCAACAAGACCGTGTTACAATAGTCCTGACAACATACTCAGCCTATTGTCAAGTTAAGACATTACCTAATATTATAATAGATGCATTAAATACAGTAATGTGCTTGAAATGGATATTCAGTAAGCTGGAAAGCGATCGCACGTTGAATTCAGATTCCCTATTAACATTAACAAGCATTGCAAATGCCTAAGGGCGGGGTCTCAGTGGCAGCGGGAAGCGGGACGGACTCGCTTTCATAAACTGAGAGCGGAACTTGGACCAAGGGGCCTAAAACGACCACATTAGCAATTCCTCTACAAGTAATTCATTTCCTGAATTCCCAGCTGTCATTAGCAATTCCTCTAATTTGACACAAAAGCAATTCATAATTTGTGGATCATTTTACGAATCTCCATAGAAAACTGTCAAACAGATGAATTATTTCGTAATCCCATCATGTGTCAATCGGGCTTTTAAATACCAATAACAATTAAAATTTTATTGCGTCTCGTTAATGACAGATGAAGATTTATGAAATGCACGCAGATCATATTATGAATTGTCAGTGTGACATTTTACGATGATTCATAATATTCTCCTATTATGATTCTGACAAAGTGGTCGTTTTAAGCCCCGAGGCCCTTCGTTCAAGACACTACTCAAAAGTAACGTATTGCAAACTCAAATCACCAATTACTGGGCAGAATGTCACAGCAATAGGATTTCAATGGTACTGGTATGGTCGTACTCGATGCAACCAATCACAAACTAGTTAATAACTCAGTAGTAAGTCGCGTCGTGTACGGACCGTTATTGAAATACTAGTGCTGTGACATTTCTTTTCCTACATGGGACCGAGATGGTTGTCGTAAATAAAATATTTAGGTATTAGGATGAGAATGTAAATCGTATTTGAGTGATGTGAAATATAATATTTTGATTGTATCAGTATTATACTACATTCAGTTATCTGTCTACCGTAAGAAGTTACCTGTTCCAGTGATTTATAGAGAAAGCCCCTGGTAAGATGTTTGAATGTTCGTGATTTTAATGCATCTTCCGCCTAGAGTAGATACAATGGATAATAATAATTAATATTTCTTTATTGGTATAAAAATGCTTACAAACGATTTGAAGACGATTCCTCCGCTAAGTAAAAAGGCTTATCAAAATTGGTTACAGGCAAAAAAAAAAAAAAAAATAGATGTATGCTGCAAAAGTTACCACTATTACGCTAAAAACCTTAGCATATTTCCCGCTGTCACTGAGATCCGACCCTTCCACTGATCATAGCTGAGACGAGCGCAGCGTATAGCGTATAACTGAATTATATAATTGTACCGATGTCCGGCTCCACGACTACACGTACTGAGCTAGCTCTTAAACTATCTTGTTATTATATACGTATATGATATTGTTTGTGTGCCTTTGAACACTGTGGCAAGTTTTGTTTGTGATTATATAAGTTGATTTTGAGATATAAATTATTGTTTAGTCGATTATTTTGAAGCAATGGACTGGCAACTCGTAGTTATTATCTAATTGGCTCAAAGACTTGTACAAAATGGATTCAAAACGTATAAAATCTAGGAAAGAGTCGAGCAATTCTGAGTTTTAGGTCTGTATATCATCATTTTAAGTTGGTGCCAATAATATGAAAAGAATATAATATCAGGCGTATTTGGTCTTTATTCCCCCAAGCTGACCAAAACTCTCCTCACCCTCACAAATCGAATAAAAATGATGTATGAGCAAAAATAATACCGAGCAAACAAAAAATCAAATAATCGCCACTCAGCCCTCTCCCTTATCCCCAATTTGCGTCCGCACATATCATAATTATCCGATATAATGTGACAAAAATAAAATTAAACGTGTACTCGTGGAGCTAATAGGGCATTACAGACCTATATTATTTGGCTGTGTTGCTTTATTAAGCCGGTGACGTATTCAGAAAGTAAATTAACCAATTTGTACGTATAATTGTTTCATTTGGGATTTTATTAAAAATATTCTGTTATTCGGCTGTTTGTTTTGTGTAATCTGACATGGGAAATGTGTTGGGAATTAAGCGGTTGTTTATAATATTCAACATTTTACATATAATGTAAATACTAAATATCCATGTTTAATTTTAGCAAATACAGTTTGAGTTTTGGTTATTGTCCCAGAGTGCTAAATATTATTTATTAGGGATTTGTGACGGATTGGTGATTGCAGTTTATTTACTGTATTAGCTCATTAGGACGTCTAATTAAGTGTTAATAATTCCTATATATTAAAATAGCCAAGTAATTGCGACCAAATAGGATGCAGCGCTCCTCACCGCTGCCGCGGTTCTACTTGTTTCGCTCGCTCGGCTCGTATGCGGTCAAGTGCGAGCCGAGCGAGCGGAGCTAATGAGAGAAAATATCCTAATAACGTGTGGACGGATGAATAATTATTTATGAAATAAAATGTCATCTTCCATAAATTATAGTGCTTACCTTAAACTTTAGTTTTCATGACGAGCAAAATAAAGAATTTTTCAATCAGATGAGCACCGAATCAATTTGACATTAGCCTCCAAATATCTACACCTGTAAAACATTTTGGAACGGTGCCTGCTACAAGAACCGCGGAAGTTGCATGCCACCATACATTACCCACGTTGACCGGCTTATACGCGAACTCGCCGGTAGAAGTGCGAAGTAACGTGCTTACATAAATTGTCACTGCGCATGATTTAACCAGTGTTAGCACCTAGGGTTCTCTAAATTTTTATTTCTTCGCCCATTATCCTAGAGTCGGGTACAGTCGGGTAGAAATGGTCTGGAATTTTAAAATCTTAAATTATTTTCTGTACTAAAGTCGGCTTAGAAAAAACAATTAAATGCGCATTATTTTTACTGCAGTCTCCCAAATTATTCAAACTCAAAACTCAAGGCATTTATTTGAATTAAACCAATACATGCACTTGAATTTTCAAGGAGTCGGTTCGTCAGAAAAATTAAACTAGTTGAGTATTTATGTGTATATTGGTACAGCAGCGGACAGAAGTGGAGTCCCAATCGTTAGCGTGGGACTGCAGTTCTGGCCGCTTACTGTACATGTATATTATAAGCACATGGCCATTATTCTTACCCACGAATTGGGTTGTGTAGGTCAGATAATCAGTCGCTCCAAGTCTTGGAAAACACGTTAAGCTACTGTCCTGGTTGTCATTCGTGAATCTTTGTCAGTCATAATGCCTAAAAACTCCGACCATATTCAGTACCAGCTAACCTGCGAAGATTGTCGCTTCACCCAACATGAGGGAGTCCTTCCTACCTTACGCTTGTCGATTCGCAGTCTCAATTCAAGAACACGTCTACCCCAACGGTCATCGGTTCTACGGCTAATATGGCCGGCCAATCAATCTGCCTAGCCTTTTCCCAACTATGTTGGGGTCGGCTTCCTGTCTAACCGGATGCAGCTGAATACCAGTATTTTACATGGAGCGACTGCCTACCTGACCTCCACAACCCAGTAACTGGGTAATACGATATCCCTTGGTAAGACTGGTTGTCAGACTTTCGGGCTTCTAACGACCCGTAACGATTGTCAAAGATACACGAATGACAGTCGGGACCAACGGCTTAACGTGCTTTCCGAGGCACGGAGGAGTCTCAATATGTAGATGGTCACCCATCCACGGACCAACCCCGGCAAGCGTAGCTTAACATGATGGATCGACCCGTGCGGCTGTTATTACTTAGCCACGAGTATATGGCTGGCCTATTGACACTTTAGCTTGCGTATTCTGTCTTACCAGCACCATCCGTAGAGATAAGCCAGTGCTTGGCCCATCTCTTTGCTTACCCACAAATGTTGCCATTACCCGAAAATATCCCGGTACCCGAAACACCGCTGTCCTTCCCAGTACATTTACATACAGTTGCCATATATCGCGTCGCTCGGACATACATTACAGACGGTATAATTTGACGATAAGTAACGCTGTCCTGAGCATAATCTACCGTCGAATCTGAATAACTACCCAAGAGTTTCGGTAACCACCGATTTATGTAATACTATTTGTTTTCTTTGTGATGTTATTATGGGGAATTCTTCCCGGATATCTTGGATTGGAAGCGGTTTTAGATTTGTTTGTCTGTTTTCGGGTTCATAACATCACGCCTTGTGTCCCGGAAGGGCTAGGCTGAGGTGTACCTACAGTACATCCACATTTCGCAGGATGTTTAATTCCCATAAGTAATAGGGGGCGAGCCTATTGTCATCAACCGGACACAAATCCAGACTCCACTTCAATCTGCCCAGCCTTTTCGCAACTATGTTGGGGTCGGCCTGCAGTCTAACCGGATGCAGCTGAGTACCAGTATTTTACATAGAGCGGCTGCCTATCTGACCTCCACAACCCAGTAACTGGGTAATACGATACCTTTCTGGCTTCTGACGACCCGTAAAGACTGTCAAAGATCCTCGAATGACAGCCGGGACCAACGGCTTAACGTGCTTTCCGAGGCACGGAGGAGTCTCGTTATGTAAAGATGGTCACCCATCCACGGACCAACCCCGGCAAGCGTAGCTTAACCTGATGGATCGATCCATGCGGCTGTTATTAACTAGTCATGATCTCCTCAGATCAAATCTAAACTCCACTAAAATTCCAGAAATTCCAGATGAAAAATCCAATAACACTTTGCCCGACCTGGGAATCGATCTCGGGACTTTATGCTCCGCAGTAGCACTTCCGAACACTGGACCAACGAAGCAGTTTTCAGGTATACTTTACTGTAAAATCATCAGGAGACTATGATCAGAGCTTATCTAGTAAACAGGATATTACCTTTCTACCACAAAGCTTAGCTAAATATTCCTGGTTATGACAGGCAACTGCGACTTATAGCCGGATTTACACGGTGCGAATACATTGTCTGTGGCACACCATAAAAGTTCAAGCAACAATAAAAGTTGCACCGTCAAAACAGTGTTTAGAGGATCATTTGTTGGCACGGAAGTAATTTACTTCAATTTTATTACATGCCAAAGGCAAGAAACCTGTATCGTGTAAATAGGGTTTCTGCAGAGGTTTTCAAAACTGTCGGAAATTCAAATATTTAAGCAATATACACTGGCCGTCAAAACTAAGTAACTTTTAAATTACACAAGATATATTTTCGAAATAAAAAGGATTAAAAAGAATTTATTTTTTTATAAAAAAACTTTATAGCCAATAACCGTCGTATAAGCAATGGCTAAAAAAACCTTATAAACAAAAACACTCCTTTTCAAATTGTTGCAACTTTTGACTCTTTTTGTTTTCACATTGATTTCTTGATCGATGAATTTTGATTCAAACGCCAAGGTGTCAAAAAAAAAATGTTAATATGGCGTAAAACTGTATCATTAGTTGGTTTAGCTTAAAAACGTTACTTATGTATAATAAACTATAATTTCCAAGAAAGCTGATGTTTGCTATATATTTTTATTTCAAAACTCTGGCTTTTACAGTTTACGAGAAATTGCAATTTTAAAAGTGTGGAACTGAAAACGTGAAGGCTATGTTACCCAGTAACTGGGTTGTGGAGGTCAGACAGGCAGTCGCTCCATGTAAATACTGGTATTCTGCTGCATCCGGTTAGCCTGGATGCCAACCCCAAAATAGTTTAGAAAAGGCTAGCCAGACTGATATTTCATGTAGCCCAATGCCATTCCTATCCAATACTGAACAGTAAACAAACAAAATAATTAATTCATTTTTTCATTAAATACCCAAATCTGTATGGAAACAGAAAGTACACGTCTTAATTAACCAAAAACAAATCTTTTGAAGCAATAAAGTTGATTCATTAAACAATTTTAATTTGCAGTAATTCATCGCTCCCGGTCGAGGTCGCCGGCACAAATCATAAGCGATAGCGATCTTCATACGTGAAGTTTTTGGCAAAAACTGTGGCGACTTCAGAACCTGGGCTGGGACTAGTTCGTGAACGGGCGCCGTCAGTTGTGACTGGTCATCTCTTAGCTGCCATGGCTTATTTAAATTTTTTAATTGTTCTTATGTTATAATTGCGGACGCTTTTAACGTGCTTTCTACATTGTTCTCACATGTATAATTTCAACATGAATGATGTAACCATTATATTGTAACAATATTTTGATTTAAAAGAGTGTCCATGGAGTTTCTTGCCCGTTCTTCTCCATAGGTACCTACTACGCTTTGGAATGGGCAACTAGCTTCATATTTCTGACTGACTGACTCCTTGACAATTCAAAAGTGCTTGTAAATGGTTTAATTGAAATAAATGCTTTGAGTTTGAGTTGAGTTTGAGTTTCCCTTAATACAAATATTCTTGTTAACAAGTTAGCTAGTAAGGACACATTTTTGTGTGCTTTCCATTCCAATGTCAATCAATCTGCCTAGCCTTTTCCCAACTATATTGGGGTCGGCTTTCAGTCTTACCGGATGCAGCTGAATACCAGTATTTTACAAGCGACTGCCTATCTGACCTCCACAACCCAGTAACTGGGTATAACGATACCCCTTGGTAAGACTGGTTGTCAGACTTTCTGGCTTTTCGGGCTTTTGGGCTTTCTATAAAGAAAGAAAGAAAGAAAGAAAAATGCCTTTATTGGCATTTAACAGAAAAATACACCTTAAAACTATAAAACAGAAACAATCAATAAAATGCCAAAAGGGCTCAGCTCAGCATACTGTAAGATGGCAACACAAAGTGTACCACCTGACGCTGATTTTCAGCTGCAACCCACGAGTGTCATACGCTAGAATACAATATGTTACATGTACAGTATGTTAAATCGCTGTTTAAGCAATACAAACATACGAAAGAATAAACGATCTAAATCGAGTAATATACTACCCCCTGAATACACGTCCACTTGTAATGGTAGAACAATGTAATACCCTATACCTAAAGTGCGATTGTGTAGACACAATAATAGGGTCTATGATGTTTGTTCGTCACAAGCACAAGCTGCATAACTGCGTACCAGAAACATTACAGTCTTGTTGGCTGAAAATTGCCTGTTAAAATGATCACAGATTTTGTACCTACAGAAGCCGAAAAATAACTTGAACATGCGCGGAAAATGATCACACGGTGTCATTAGAGGAACGTATGGGGCGCGGGAGTGCGTATCCATACATGTCAGAGGGGGACCAGCGTAGTCGGCGCCAAGATTTTTCAAATTGATTGTCATTTGTCGGTTATTACAGTGTCATCACAAAACTCTCATCGCTCCTATCTTGTGCCACAACAAACACTGCCCGTTACATCATTGGAATATTAATTTTTGCCCTGGAAGCTTTCCATGATGAATTTTATTATCGGCGCGGTCCCCTCAGCATCCAAATTGGACCATTAGTTTCAAATTGATAACACACTCGGACGGCCAACGATCATTTTTGTTACTTCACGAAGATTTTCTTTGATTTACTTGGAAAACGTTTTTCATTTAAAAAGGGAAATTTTGCTGGTATTAGAGAGTATTAACGTATTAATTTTCTGTTATTTATGGTGATCTTCAAGCTTTTGTGAAATAGTAAAGGTTCATAAATCTTTTGCGAAATTATCAGGTATATTTCTGATTTCTGTTTACCGAGGAAGAAGGCAAAACTTTTGATGCGTATGGCGCTTAAGATAATTATTTACAGGTTTTCTTCAGTCTCCTGATAAATAGTACAACTAAGGCCTTTTGTCAGGTACAGTTATTTCATACACAGTGGAAATGCGTGGACGGGACGCCCTATAGGTATACTAAGGTTATTTTATATTAAAACTTATTGGTGATGTCCTTTAGAAAAGTCAGTCCTTACGTACAGAGGGCCTAGACAAGTGACAATCGCTTCGAAAGCGTTTCGTATTTCTAAAATACCTTTCAACAGGATTGACATAAGCTTTTCGATAGCCTATGTCAGTCCTGTACATGTTTGCTCAAACTCAAACTCAAAGCATTTATTTCAATTAAACCATTTACAGGCACTTTTGAATTGTCAAAGAGTCGGTCAGTTAGTCAGAGAGTTGAAGCTAGTTGCCCATTCCAAAACGTAGATCTCTATGGAGAAGAACGGGCAAGAAACTCCAAGGACACTGTTTAAAAAAATGGATATAGATATTACAAAATCCTGGGTACAGTATTCATGTTGCTTCTATATGTGAGAACAATGTAAAACAAAAAAAGGATCAAAAGCAATTCAAAATTTAAGATTAAAAATAAGCTCTGGCAAATAAGAGGTGACCAGTCTCAACTGACGGCGCCCGTTCACGAACACGACATGTGGATCAGCACCATCCAGCTCAACCATTTTGTAGGGAACCGAATGATCCAACACACGTGCCACCATCAGCGAGACATTTAAGTGAGCATGACATACTCTCATCTGCCATGCTATTTCAAGTCAACATACATCATACCATACTAAACGGCTCCATGGTACTCACATTTACAATAATTAAAAAAATGCTTCTAAATTATACAAAACTAGTTTGCAAAGAAATTGAGCAATTAATATAATATTATTTTCAGATAAGTTAAATAAGAATAAACAATAAGTTCGTAATGTCAGGAAAAAAAAATAAAAAATAGTAAAAAGGGGGAAGCAACACTTCCAATTATGAAATTTTAACTAGTGAGCCCAAGTGCCTGTGGAGTAGGACCAGCGTTAAGCCAAGCATTTTTATCTACGATATAATCATCCAACTTATAATATGCTTGTCTACATAGTGTGCGTTTAATGCATGTTTTAAATTTCTTCTCATTTAGTTGAAGAATATCGAGTGGAATTTTATTATAACATTTTACACAGTACCCCATAAAAGAAGTATGTACTTTAGACAATCTGAAACGTGGTTGATCTAATTTGTTCCTATTTCTAGTGTTAAAATTTTGCCTGTCACTTATTTTACTAAAAAGATGTAGATTTTTCCGAACGTACATAATGTTTTCATATATATACTGACAAGTTACCGTCATGATGTTAATTTTTTTAAACAGTTCCCTTAGAGACTCGCGTCTGCGGAGGTTGTAGATGGCTCTGATAGCTCTCTTTTGCAGAACAAAGATAGAATCAATATCTGCATCATGTTGCCTTTTCCATCATCGTTATCGCTGATAGAATGTCACTTTGTCTAGGGCCTCAGGGCCCACATCACTCAGTTTAATTATTTAACTCGCGCCCCTAATGACAGGTCCTCATAGTGACAATCGCTAAAGTGACTGGACTAAACTATTACGCTTTATTTTATTATGTAATTCTATCTGACGGTTGGTAATCAAAGGTTGGTGTCGGTCGAGAGAACTGAATCGTGTCAAACTTCGTAATGATGTAATTTTGCTAATAATAAGCTAGATGGCGTTATTGTGATTGAAGGAGCTCGTGGCTAAGTGATAACAGCCGCTCGGGTAGATCCATCAGGTTAAGCTACGCTTGCCGGGGTTGGTCCGTGGATGGGTGACCGTTCCCACATATCGAGACTCCTCCGTGCCTCGGAAACCACGTTAAGCCATTGGTCCCGGCTGTCATTTGTGGATCTCTGACAGTCGTTACGAGTCGTCAAAAGCCTGAAAGCCTGACAACCAGTCTAACCGTAATATCGTATTACCCAGTTTCTGTGTTGTGGAGGTCAGATAGGCAGTCGCTCCATGTAAAATACTGGTATCCAGCTGCATCCGGTTAGACTAGAAGCCGACCCCAACATACTATATACAGATTTGATGGCGTTATTGTGTCATGAGGTCACAGCTTTTCTATGAAATTTCTTCTCTCTCTCTCAATCTCTTTCATCAATTCAGTATATCAACTCGTTCTAATTCAACGTTCATAGACTAAAGACGTCTATGAACTAATCAGCCGCTATGTAAAGGCTACATAACTGGCGGTACCAATTATCACGGCCACGCGTTTAGCTAAATTATGTACCATTATGGTTGGTAATTGGAAACCCGGCGGCATCGGATTATGTACAAGTACATTATATACCTAGCGTTGTTAGGGGTAGGATACACTTTCGACCGATTCATCATCATCAGCCTAGCCTTTTTCCACACTATGTTGCTGTCGGCTTCGTTCGGCATCAAACCGGATAAATCTAAATACCAGTATTGTGACATAAAACGACTGCCTATTTGACCTCCACAACCCAGGTAGGTACTGGGTAACACGTACCCTTGGTAAGTCTGGCTGTCAGATTTTTGGGTTACTGACTGCCCGTAACTTTTGACTGGCTATGAAAAGTCAATGTAGACTCACTCCCCGAGTCTACATTGACTTTTCATAGCCGAAACGCAATTCAATTATTAGGTAATACAGATATTGGTCTATAATTAGAGGGATCGCTTTTACTACCCGATTTGAAAATTGGTACAACTTTACTATGTTTCATTAAATCAGGAAACGTACCAGTGTCCAAACATTGATTAAATATGCCTGTTAGGACAGGGGCAATAGTTTCAATGATATCTCCCAGAACCTTAATAGAGATGCCCCATAAATCTTCAGTGTTTTTTGAGTTAAGACTTATGAATGCTTTTTTAATTGTGGCAATAGAAATAGGCTTGAACGCAAAACTTGGAATGACTTTAGTAAAGTTTTCTTTGAGAAGAGAATCTGCTAATAAAGATGAAGTGGGGAGAGTAAGTTCCATGTTCTCTCTGATACTTTAAGATGTATTTTGGCCTCAGGCAGATGGGGTGATTAGTGCGATTACATGGTCAGGAAACGTTTTTAGTTTTCCATAAGGAATGTTTCAGTAGCAGCTTAGAGTCGGTTTGTGTCCAGTTGATGGCATTAGGTTTGCCTCCTGTTACATGGGACTGTAAGACAAAATTCTTAATTTTTAATTGCTATTATTACACCAAACAATTTATTTTCCACAGTGTTAATAAGAATACAAAGGCGAGCATAACTCAAAGTTGAGTTTTATCCAGCAAACATCTGAAACCTTCCTTTCTTGCAAAATGCTATGCTTAAGGCGAAAGTTTCAGGGTAGCCCGCGAAATTCAAATTTTTTTATGGTTTTTGCAATTTGCAGGTCAGTATCAGATTGATAAATTTGAATTTTGCGGGTTACCTTAGCGTATCCCCCGTAACCCGTCGAAGAATACGTCGTGGGTTTTCTAGTATACAATAAAGTATATATAAATAAGAATATAATGTTATTTTACTTAATTCATGTTTAGTTAACCCATCAGTTAACCTAGCCATTGAGTACGGATCTTTACAATACAAGCTATAGAGTATTATTTATTGAGCAGCACTAATAGATACGCATCACGCATTATTGCCTTTACGCTGTACGAACATGATACACACATTACCGTGATAGAGTTGGTATTACTAATAGTAATATTAGATAATAGTGTGGATGTAGGTATCTACAGGGAGGTCTGTGGGGTAAGCTCGATGGGAGGCTTTAAAACCCTGGCATTAATCAAATAGTACATTAAACTCGTTGCTCGTTCCTAGTAGGTAAAGTAATGAAGCTCTCCCCCACACCCCCTCAAACTAATATTTCCGTCGTCAACAACGAATGAGACATCTACTCACGAGTAGATCATGATCGCGTCAGCTCGTGTTTTTGTTTAATCTCAATGACCCGCAATTGAAACCTCTTGTGTCTTAGAATGACGAGGACAGCCGACCCAAAATACAATGGGATAAGGCTAGGCAAAGAGAGACAAAAGTAGATAGATGAGTCAATTTGGCACCGTTTAAGAGACATGCAGAGACCTGAGGTTCTAGAAAAAGTGACGTTCTATCAGCGATAACGATGATGGAAAAGGCAAAAAGGTATAGGACGGACACAAGCTATCGCTTATTAAAGCTTATTGAAAGTCGTTGTAGAAATACGAAACGCTTTGGAAGCGATTGTCACTTGTCTAGGCCCTAAGGTCTTGATTGAATCGAAGGCTTTTACTTAATCGAGAGAGAACCAAATTCACTAGGCAAGGGACATAGGAGCTTCGAGTGGTGATCGTGTATCGAATGGAGCAGCGTGGGCCGGCCTCCCATAACGTTGACCGATGACCTGGTGAAGATCGCGGGAATCCACTGAATACAAGAAGCACAGAATAGTCGTTTTGGCTATGCTTGGGGAGGCCTATCCCCAGGAGTCAAGAGGACGTCTTTCGGCTGAATGGTGATCTTGGA
The DNA here is from genome assembly GCA_948473465.1 of Lithophane ornitopus. Taxonomy (NCBI): domain Eukaryota; kingdom Metazoa; phylum Arthropoda; class Insecta; order Lepidoptera; family Noctuidae; genus Lithophane; species Lithophane ornitopus. The sequence goes on along the minus strand of OX419630.1, from coordinate 1,669,871 downwards.
TTTTATAATCAGGGCTAGCCAAACTATGGACTAACGTCATGTGTTGCAATGTTTCAATCGTCCCCTCACAGTATACAATAAATCAAAAAAACAATCTGCCTAGCCTTTTCCCAATTATGTTGGGGTCGGCTTCCAGTCTAACCGGATGCAGCTGAGTACCCGTATTTTACATAGAGCGATTGCCTATCTGACCTCCACAACCCAATAACTGGGTAAAGGCTCGTGCAAACAGGCGCGATATCGCAGGTGCGACAGGCAGCGGTACTTTTGTCGACAAAGGTACCGCTGCCTGTCGCGCCTGCGATATCGCGCCTGTTTGTACGGGCCTTAATACGATACCCCTTGCTAAGACTGGTTGTCAGACTTCCGGGCTTAATTCTGACGACCCGTGACGACTGTCAAAGATCCACGAATGACAGCCGGGACCAACGGCTTAACGTGCTTTCCGAGGCATGGAGGAGACTCGATATGTAAAGATGGTCAACCTACCCCGGCAAGCGTAGCTTAACCTCATGGATCGACTCGTGCGGCTCTTATTACTTAGCCACGAGCTCCTCTAATATACGAATATACAATAAATAAATAAACAATGTATCTTTTAAACAGTTGGAACATCTGTGACCACGGTTTACGTAAAATGTAACGTAAATTAAATTTCCACCAGTAGGTGCTGCGAGTAAGTAGATGCCAGTGGTCAATTGATTTACCGGCTACCCTTTAGATTGTTTTATTGTTTGGTGAACAAGCTTGACAATGTAGGGAGAAAATACTATGTGTATTTAGTTTATTTTACACTAGCTGAAGCTCGCGGCTCCGCCCGCTTGACAAATTATACAACATTATTTTTTCTTTATGCTAAACCCGAAAAGGGGTCATTGTACTCATCATTTTGAACAACTTTTTCTATGGGACCAAGGTTGAAATAGCGAAAAAAAATCAGCTGTTCCCTTCACTTGTGTTAAATATAAACAAAAAATAATAGCATAAAGAAAAAATAATGTTGTATAGGTATTAAAACCTTCCTCGAGAACCACTCTATCCATTGGTGAAAACTGCATGATAATCGGTGCAGTATTTTTTGAGTTTATCGCGAACAGGACGACAGACAGACGCGGCGGGGAGGACTTTGTTTTATAATACGTAAGGACTTATTCTTACATAATAGAAAACAAAGTTCTCCGAAGCGAAGCCTTATAATATGGACTAATTTGTACTTACCTAAAACATACATGGGAAAGGACGTAGGCTACTCTTCAACCTGGATCGCAGACGAATTCACAGGCAACAGCTAGTGATATTATTATAATATTAGCTTTTTCCCGCGGCTTCGCTCACGTGGAGTTCGGCGATTATCCCACGGGAACGTACTAATACCGGGATAAAAAGTATCCTATGTCCTATTCCAGGTCATGGTCTACCCATGTGCGTTTCAAACAAACACTTTCGCAACCTAACTATCCTAACTAATATTATATATACGTGCAAAAGTGAGTCTGTTACCCTTTCACAAAACAACGGCTGAATGGGTTTGGATGAAATTTGGTATCGATATTCCCACGGGATTGAGACTTATACGAGTGAAACCGTTGGGCACAGCAAAGAGTTAATAAAAATCTTAAATTCACTGTCTAAACAAATAGAATCTAGACGATTTATTTATTCATTTGGATGTAAAGTTTACTTTATGAAGGTGAATCCACAGCTCTGTAGATGAGGTTTTCTAGTTGAAAACTCAAACAATATTAATACATATTAATGCTATAAAGGGAATTCTTGAGGCTAACTTGTAAGGATTTAAATTACATTGCAAGAATATTATTATGAAAAACTAGGTATTGCATTATACCTACAACAATACATAATGTACCTAACTGCTATATCTATTCACCACCGTGTATTAGAATTTACATACTAGACGATGATCCTTTAAATTACAGTAAATAAATCTATGAAACCTATTCAGACAACTTGTGGTCAATTGTAGCTACGCCTGTCATAAAACTTTTAACTACAAGCTGCGTTTTATGCTTTGATTGCTAAGTAAAAACTTACAGGCGCTTTAACACCTAAAAAGTAAATTAATCCCACATTTTTTTAATGCTCTTTTATAAGTCTATTATACTTTTAAATGAGCAATATTTGTTTATATATATACATATATTTGTATGAATCTGTGTAATCTCGTTGTCGATGTATTTATACAGGGTTATTGGTAAAACACCAACAACCTCTTAAGGAGTACTCATAGCGAAAAAAAAAAACAGCTGCTCCGTACATTTTGACGAGTTATGCGAACATAAATGTACTGAACAGCTGTTTTATTTTTCGCGATTTCATATTTGTTCCCATTGTAAAAGTTGTTCATAATGATGAGTACAATGACTCCTTAAGAGGTTATTGGTGTATTACCAATAACCCTGTATACCTATTTGTTTGTACTCACGTTCTCAAAAACGGCTCCAAAAGATTTAAATGAAAGTTGCAATATAGGGGTTTACGGGGGTGCAAAATCGATCTAGCTAGGTCTCATATCTGGGAAAAGTCGTGTTCTCTATTTCCACAGCCTCGGGAATGTGATACAACGTTGGTATAACATGTTTGTCTATTTTCACCCCAGCAGAGCTCGATCAAATACTGTCTATTAATTGAGATGAAGTTACGAGTATTAGGTGAATGGTCCGTTTGATGCAAAGACCGAGAAAATGCAGAAAACTAACAAATCTCCGAGTCTATCAATCAATGAAATCAATAAGTCTGAGCATAACCGATGAAAACATATTAAGAGGATTGCATGCTCAGCGACGCTTAGTAATTTAAAAACGTAGCGTCCTTTAGATTGCGGGCCGGTACCGTCAGCAAATATATACGACTTACTATCGGCTACTCACCGCCGTGGATTTGTCAGCCTGCAGCCGGCGAGCGTTGCGACGTGCTCGTTGACGTAGCGTCCGCAAAATAGGCGGAGATAATTAGAATATCATTTTAATTGATTTTTTTTAGTGAAAACTTCCTCAGGCACGTTGAGCGGTTTTCGGTAGGTTGGTTTTGGGCTATATGGCGCTAATACCAGTTTTAAGTTTTCACTTCTGTCGGCAGTCCCCAAGACTGCCCTATTTTTTTTTAGGAAACTTCACACCGTGATTGGTATCGATATCTAAATAACTGATTTTCCCAGCTCTTAATTCAAGTAACAACACTACCAGTGGTCGTTGACCTCCAAAAAACCGCAAATCTTTTCTATTTTTAGTTTATCGTGTTTTGATATCGATACCCATAACGTTTGCAGAATTTCGCTAGCTAATTTAATTTGGCCCTGTATAGGGACTTTATTAGACGTAACCTCTCCCTAACCTTTCCGCGAGAACTGGCGCAATGTTATGTCATCTGTAAATAAAATGATAAAAAAGTATGGCAAAAAAACATCAATTTATTTCTCCCTTCCCTGCTAACTGTACTACCGGTAGCCGATCCCCTCGCTCAGGAAATTGAGTGAATGTTTTCCAATTTAATCGCATCTGCTCTGATACGTCGCTGGGACAGTCTCTCTGTTCCCCAAACACACCCGACGTGTCCCGACTCCAGCAACACGACTTTTTGGACTTAATAACTTTACCGGTTTAAAGTATATCCCACTATTGAAGCGAGCTTTTCGTTTTTGCTGCTCGATTTTTGTTTGTCCGTCTGTTCATGCCGATTGGTAAACTTCAGACTTCAGTTTATCGGTACTATGAGTAGGGGGAACCAGGATTATCACGGTAGGGAGACGGTTTGGTGATCGTCATTTGTTTTGATTAGCACGAAGACATCATCTCAATATCATTGTCACACAATAGAATTTTAATTGTTATCGGCCGTTTAAGAGCCAATCAACAATCTTAGTCGATTTTAGATTGAACTCTCCAATGAATTGTACAAACATTTGAAGGTACTTTCTTCATTAATTTGTAAATACATGTAACATGAGGTACAATTGAAGTATAGAGGAGAAAATGCAATGGAGCCCAGGTTTTTTATGTTATTGGATGGCAAACAAGTCGGTGGTCAGCTTGATGTATAGGTCATCAGATGATACATCCAACACGTTATAACATTAGTTTACTTTTATTATTTTCTATTTACAAAGTAATAGAAAAAAGTACTCGATGGAAACATTGTTCATAATCGGTGAAATTACGTCAAATTGCTACATAATGACCAGGTATTACCGCTCTAATGTTATGGCGATAGTTAGGTTTAAAAATAGCGGTCATATAGGTTACGATCATTTAACAAAGTTAGATTTATGCCGGTTATGGTAACTGCAATGTTTTCGGTTAAAAATAAACTTTCTGTTGTGCGATTTTCACCACTATTTCCTATGATACTCCTTCACTATAGGTCAGTGTCAGTGGTGTTTACATTCACACGTTATAACATAACATTGCGCCTGTAATCCCCGAAGGGTTAGCAGAGGTGTACACTAACATTTCGCCAGTTATGTTTAAGTCCCATGTAATAGGGGGCGAGCCTATTGTCACCAACCGGGCACAAATCTAGGCTCCGGGCCGCTACTGAGAAATTCCTGATGGAAAAAGTCAATAATAATTATTTTACCCGTTCTGGGAATCGAATCCAGGACCTTATGCTCAACAGTAGCGCTTGCGACCACTGGACCGACGAGGCAGTCAAATGCACATTATATTAATCTCACACAGAATAATAATCAGAAATCGAATTACATTATATTATGTTCCAACCATAGATATCCGTGGTTCCAACCAAAAACCTGCTACTAAGGTTTAAATTCGCGTTAAAACCTCGCAGCTACAGAAACTAAACCATAATTGAGTAATTTTCACATTAAACTTTAAAATCATAACCAACACAAACCTATAATAAAAAAAACAGTTTTCCACCTAAAATAAACCTTTTTCATGATCAGATAAAAAACAGAACAACCAGGATATTTATTTATCGACTCATATAGTCAGCCGAGTGTATTTTTCAACCAATTTCTAAGTTTACATTGGACACATCGTCGTGTGTTCGGTTGTAAACTTCAATTTATTATTTATAGTTGAGGCACGTCACGCTAACTTTTTACACTTTGTTTTGTTGCTTATTTGTTAAGTGTAAACACAATTATTTAGCTGACTGTATGTATTTAATTGGTTCGCGCAAACAATTGTGTGTTCGCTGTTCGCGCTATTAAAATTGTAAAGTGGTGTAAACATGTTATTTGAATGGCTACTGGTAATATGAGTTCAATATTACTAGTATTCTATTTCGACTCAAACTAAGCTAAATATTGTTATTTTATTGTTGTTTATTGTTAATTATTGTTGTTTATTGTTAATTATTGTTGTTTATTGTTGTTATATTTAGATAAGGTGAAAAACTGGGTTTTGTAGCCGAACTTGGGAGGACCCTATGTCCAGCAGTGGATTGCAATACGCTGTGTTGATATGAAGATCTGCATCCCGTGCGTTTCCATGTCTCGTGGTCATTAGGCAAGTCATACTGCAGTATTCAGCAAAACTTTACAAGCTGATGAGAAAAGGACTTACCATACCTATCGATGCGGTTTCGTTTGCATCATTCTTAATGGTGCAGATGAGACCATACTGTAAATACTGTTACATTCACACCACGAAACTAATTAGTCTCCTCTGCACCATTGATGGTGCAGGTCAATGGTGCATACGGTAAAATAAGACCATATTTAATACGACTTCCATAAAAAACGTCAAGTTTGCCAGCGACTAGTAATAAAAGCTCGCTGTACCTATGTATGTATGTATGCGAGGGCTTAATGCAAACGTATATAAAACGCGTTGAATGTACAGCGACATGTTGCCACAAATGTACAAACGATGGAAAAAATAAAAATGTTACCGCACACCGCTTGTTAGTGTTGCCAGATTTGACTTTCCCGGAAATGAGGGAGTTTTTACCCGACTGCCCCAGAAGGAGGGTAATGTTTTTCGAGAATATGTATGTATGTTTCTATGTATGTATGTCTATTTCTTTGGCACGCTCTGTAGCCTAAACGGCTTGATGGATTTTAACATACGAGGTGTCGTTAAGTTCTTCTTAATTGTGGGAGTGACATAGGCTATATTTTTTTTATATATTTCATCTGCAACTAGAAAAAAAAATGACGGCAAGCTAATAACCTGAAATATGCCGCCTGCAATATCTTACAAAAAACAAAGTTCAATGCTTGTTTTTCTCTTTTCGGTTATAAGTTTTTGCAGTCGGGTTTTTAGTTTTTTAAATAATTTGTTTTAATTCAAGCTTTTTAGTTTTATTAATTTATTTGATACCAATATTGTTTTAATTTATTTTTGTTTTGTGTAGTAGGTGGCCCGTTGCGTGTTACACAGTTAATGGGTTGTGGTCAGATAGGCAGTCGCTTCATGTAAAATACTGTTATTCAGCTGCATCTGGGAGACGACCCCAACATAGTTGGAAAAAGCCTAAGCAAATGATATTGATGGTGGTGGTTGGTTGCCCATGTTGGTGGTTTTCATGGTGTGTAGGCCTGTCTGAAAATAAATTAGTAAGAAAATCTTGTATTGTTATTTGTAATTCGTTTTTTCTAGAATTAAATTTAATAAATAAGAGTCTTATTAATTTTTTGAACCTAGATTCATAACGAGCCTGTTAGTAGGAAAACTGATTCAGTGAACAAAAATTGTGAATTATTTTTTACATATTGTGATAAATAAAATCTTGGTCTTTTAATGTTAGTAATATTTCCTTTTTGTTATTGACATATGAGTTATCAATAAGTACCCATACGACCCATCTGAACTAGCTTGCAAATATTCACAATATTACTGATTATCTTCTTCTTGGACTGGCAATGGCAACCTAATTTGTGTCAAACCAGAACTTAATTACGACTAACAACATTATCTGTAGCGTCCATGAGTGTCTTTAACGAGTATTACAAAAACACAAAAAAAACATTAAAAAGCCACTGATTAAAATATATTTTCTGTGGAGAATTTTTATAAAGCGCGGCAACCCAGCCGCTTCAACCACGTTCGTTCAAATGAGTAATGCGGCGCGTGGTCTGCGTTTGAATTGATTCCCAGTGTTAATACCACACCTTTTGGTCGTATACTACGTGCTGCTTTATAGGGGTAGGCAGACTAGTATTGATTTAGGTATTAATGTCATTAGTAGATAAATAATATAATAAAAAAAAATAAAAAAAATATTTTGTCAAATAATTGGTCTTACAAATTGTTGTGTTCGGAATCTTCTTTTAGACAAATAATGCCTATACTAATTGGTATAATAATTGGTACCATTCATGGGGCTTGTGGTTAAATAATGACAGCCGCATGGGTCGATCGATCAGGTTAAGCTACGCTTGCCGCGGTTGGTCCGTGGATGGGTGACCATATTTACATACCAAGACCCCTCCGTGCCTCGGAAAGCATGTTATGCTGTTGGTCCAGGCTGTCATTTGTGGATCTTTGACAGTTGTTGTACGGGTCGTCAGAAGCCCGAAAGTCTGACAACCAGTCTTAATCAAGGGGTATCGTATTACCCCGTTACTAGGTTGTGGAGGTCAGAAAGGCAGTCGCTCCATGCAAAATACTGGTATTCAGCTGCATCCGGTTAGACTGGAAGCCGACCCCAACATAGATGGGAATAAGGCTAGGCAGATGAGGTGGTAACATTCATTGCGAAAATTGTCCCACACAGATTACAGATCCCCTCACAGAGAGGACCCAGCAGTGCGAACATTTTAGGCAGATTATGCTTATGCGAAAATTGTGCAGGTAATTGCGAGGATCGCGTGAGTTGGTTGATATGTGAGGTTAGGCTGCGCATATTGCGGCCAGTTTGTCGATGAGAACTGGAGGAGTAGTAACCTATCTATGTGAGATGTTGTATATGATGAGGATAATTATTATGTATTAGAGTACGATAATTCAAGATACTGAAATCAAACATGCAGATTTTACGACTTGCTTTCTAACAATAATAGATTTCAACAGCCTATATATTATTATGTACTAGCTGATTCCCGCGGCTTCACCCGCGTGGATGTTGGTTATTATATACAACCTTGCTTGAGAACCACTCTGTCCATTGGTAAAAACAGTATGAAAATCGGTGCAGTAGTTTTTTGGGTTATCGCGAACAGGACGACAGACTTCGTTTTATAATATGTACAGATAATTATGTAAGGATAACAAAATCCATGTATATTATGTAAAGGTACTAATATAGCAGCCCATTTATATCAAACGACAAACACTTTACCTACTTCATAAATCCCATCAAAACTCTATTGGCAGATGATCTGATTCACGATAAAATGCTCTTACCGACAATCCCTTTCAGTAAATATTTATTAAATAATTTTGCATTAGACCGACTTAGTTCGCGGTGGAGCACCGTAATCCTCTTACGTCTACGGTGTGTTGCTGTAGAGCAGGTGAAAATTATACAGATGCGATAGAAAGGGGGCAGGAGGCAAAAAACCAAATTTTTGTTTGTGTAAAGGAGCTCACGGCTATGAAAAAACAGCCACACAGGTTGATCTAAGGTCAAGCTACACATGCTGATGCCGATCCATGGATGAGTGACTGTCCATGACATGCTACCAACCTGAGGGCTTAGACAAGTGACAATCGCTTCTAAAGCGTTTCGTATTTCTATAACGACTTTTACCAGGATTGACATAAGCTTTTCGATAGCTTATGTCAGTCCTATACATGTTTGCTTTTTCCATCATCGTTATCGCTGATAGAATGTCAATTTGTCTAGGGCCTCAGCTCAGATATTAACCAAGATAATTAAGATTTTTTATAGAGAATTTAGTTAGTGAAGGGTGGGCGTTTTGGGGGATTGTCTTATGTAATTTTGACGTTCGAAAAGTGCTGATTCTCAGCCTAGTTTGAATAAATGATTTTGAACCCCCTGCGTCCAAAATTAAAACCGTGTACCATAGAAGAGTCCTGTCTGTTTGTAATAAACTGTTCTATGGAGAGGTTTACCTACGATGTGCAAGTTTGGTACATTGCACGTACACGAAGCGGCTACATATTGACATAACAAGCTGCACTTCCATATTTATATAAGATCTATGTACAATTTTACATAATGTCGGCAGGGACTTTTGAGTGCCTAGTTTTAAATACGTAAAGGCGAAAATCATAGTAACGTACGAAATCGTTTAAAAACAGACAATGCGTGGTTGAACTACTACTGTAGGTACTGTAGTGGTGGTTTTTGAAATAAGTGTTTTAACACTATTCAAACATCATCATCTGCCTAGCCCTTTTTCCCACCTATGTTGGGGTTGGCTTCCAGTCTAACCGGATGCAGCTGACTACCTGTATTTTACATGGAGCGACTGCCTATCTGACCTCCACAATCCAGTAACTGGGCAATACGATACCCCCTGGTTAGACTGGTTGTCAGACTTTCGGGCTTCTGCCGACCCGTAAAGACTGTCAAAGATCCACAAATGACAGCCGAGACCAACGGCTTAACGTGCTTTTCGAGGCACGGAGGAGTATCGGTATGTAAAGATGGTCACCCTTCCACGGACCAACCCCGCCAAGCGTAGTTTAACCTGATGGACCGACCCGTGCGGCTGTTATTACGTAGCCACGAACTCCTCCACGCACACACGTTATCACGATTCAAACAAATCCTCAAAAACATTCATTTACCCGGTAACAATATCTAGTACGTATATTGTATAATTATCACTTGCTTCAAAAACGGTGAAGGGAAACATCGTGATGAAACCGGCATGCCTGAGTGATATTTCTCGACGGCATGTGAGCCAAGTCAGAGGCCCATGGGTGGCCTTAAAACTCTGACACCAGGTTAGTCATTAACCACACATGATGTGCCGAGTCGACCCGAACATGATTACGATCGGCACGAGCCGAATAAAAGCCGATAAGTATGTGAGTAATTTGCTTCGGGTCGGGTAGTTGTAACAACAAATACTGCTGAATGTGCACCCGATGTGTGTGCACCAAATGTTTACCACTTATGTTTACCGTGGTGAAAGTTGACACTGCTGAACATGGAGACTTCGGCTAGACGTTGTCAAAGTCACTACATTGGTCGACAAATAGGTTAATGTTTGTTTTTCGGTCTACCTGTGGCGGTATCTACATCGCCACATGCGAACTACTCATCAAAGACCTGACGTCAGACAGACGTCACATAAATCCTGCATCGCGCAATTAAAGTTTACCGTGCAGTGGACATATATACAAGAACCCAAGATCAATCGTTGGGCAGTTGCCCGCCAGACACAACACCCGTCTGGTCGGAGGATCCTCCCTTTTCTATGGTGGATGAGTGAACTTTACACCCTGTTCCTCATACCCCTAAATTATTATTGCTTCCCAGTCTCTTCGGAAACCCCGTACCTTTAGAATAGAATTGAAATTAAATTAAATTTTGTTTATTGAAATAATAGATTTACTTTATAATTGGATTCTACCTAAACTAGGAATAAACCTGTATCTCAAGTATCTCACTCAAGTACTTATAAGTGTGATCTATGATTTCACAAATAGTAAAATGATTTATCTACTTTTTTTTTTTTTACTTTCAATTTCATTTATTAACATTTTAAATAAAATATACAATCTAAGTCTAGCAATATGTACAAAGGGAAAAAATTATATATATAGGAAGGGCTCATAGGGCGTCAAAAAATTCTTCCGCATCGCTGTCAGTGGGAAAAGTACCCAATAGGCTGGCAGCATTGCCACGCTGGATGGCAATGCTGATTCTATATTATGTGCATAGCTGAGACAAGATACATAAATTCTATAGATTATAATGAGGTAATCTAATCCAATCTATATTTATGTACTATAATTATATTATGTTTTCATTATAAAATTAATATAATATTACCTATGCTATTTTTTTTGCAGCAACGTAAGAAATTTTTGCAAAGATGTTCTATTATGCAATTTAACATTTTTTAAATTGTCGCCTTTACTTTATTATACTTAGGTACAGAAAATTTTACCGTGTCAACAAAAAGTGATGATTGCATGTTTATTTATGAATGCGAATTATAAAAACTAAAACTATTTTTATGTGTAAAGGCCAATATTACAGTAAGTACATTATTATAACATTAATTAAAAAATACTTCTAAATAAACGTTGGCGCACTTACGCGACCTCATTATAATCTATAGAATTTATGTATCTTGTCTCAGCTATTTTCTTTGCAGGGCACAATTCAGAATACTCTTTATTATGTACACTATATGGATTCAAGACGAGGAGCTCATGGCTAATTAATAACAGCCGCGCAGGTTGATCCATCAGGTTAAGCTACGCTTGCCGGGGTTGGTCCGTGGATGGGTGACCGTCTTTACATACCGAGACTCCATGCCTCGGAAACTACGTTAAGCCGTTGGTCCAGGCTGTCGTTCGCATATCTTTGACAGTCGTTACGGGTCGTCAGAAGCCCGAAAGTGCCAGTCTTACCAAGGGGTATCGTATTACCCAGTTACTGGGTTGTTGAGGTCAGATAGGCAGTCGCTCCATGTAAAATACTGGTATTCAGCTGCATCCGGTTGGACTGGAAGCCGACTGGCAGATTGATATGGATTCAGGAAATAGTGTGTAGAAATTTAACATAGGCTGATACAATGGGCGGTGCTATGGTCATATCGCTAAAAGCGATTTATTTTCTCTAAATGACAAATCCAGTCAGGAATGCAGGAATTACCAAGGTCTAGAATAACATTCTACCAGGTAATACAAGTTTTATGTTAGTTATTGTATTTTTAATGTAAATGTGGGTGTGATGTACGGTTATAAATAGAAATAACGTAAATTATTTTTGTTTGTTTTTCTTACTTAAAGAAGTGGAATGCAACATGAAATATGTTTATTAATCATTGCGCGCGACACAAACACGGGCCGAACGTTTTCAACTATATTTTATGAGTAGGTAAGTAACAATGCTGTTTTATGTTTTGTATGCTAAATGTTGGAATGGAGAAAAACGGCGGATATATTATTTCTTGTATACTATCTTGTATATATTATTTAAAAAAAAATATGAAAAAATCTTGAAGAAAAACAGTGGTCTTTAATTATTTTTTTTGTATAATATTATTTCGTTAGTGAAGACTGTTACAAGCCTATTCAATGAAAACATAGTAAAAAAATATTCGTTTATTTTCTATTCAATTTATTGGATTTTCATCAAAGTATTGGTTTAGGACAACTCTTCTGTTTTCAAAGCGAAATCATTCATCTACCTACATCTAGGATCTATTGGAAGATAACATAAAATGTTTCTCTATGTCTTAAGAATTTAAAGCCCGTCCTCTAGAGAAAACCTCGTTTCCACAGCAAGAGACAAATTCAACCTATTCCTTTCTCAGTTTCAAGCTCAAGCAGGCTCAAAAACAGAACTGTCACATGAAGACATTCGTAAAAGCACGTCCAAGAATACGGACATTGACGCATATAAGCGGCATATTACATTCTACACGCTGGAGTTATTAATGGTGCATGTTGAAGCACTAAATCAGGTACAAAAGTAACAAAACTGTAGCTCTTTGAAGTGTTTGAGAATTTGATGTATGTTCAGAACTGAGGTGCAGGAGTAGATAATACTACAGAGACCGACAGTGCCTGAATTGCGACCTCGTCACATGAGCTTTTGATTTGGGGCTGGAGTCCAAATGAATCTGTGACAGACATTTATAAAATACTAGCAGCACCCGGCGGTTTTATCCGCATAGGGTTGATCCCGTGGGAATATACTCAGGTCATGATCTACCAAATTGCCAAATTTCATCCAAATCCGTTCAGCCGTTTTAGCGTGAAAGCGTTACAAACATACATACTCACTTTCGCCTTTGTAGTATTAGTTAGGATTCTATGATTACTTTTCAGGTAATACCTAACCATGTCAAAAACGAGACCAAGTTTCATACAATAACGCCGAGATAGCCACACTTCTACCTAGCTCCGGTGCATCCCGGGCAGTCAGCCACGCAACCATCTTGCTTACTGGCTATTATTTTCACCATGGATTGAGCAATTTTTATATAGGTCATGGTAATACGAGAGAAGAAACACGATTGTATGAAGTTCAGTCTCTGACAGTTATTTACTCACGTAAAAGTCAGAATGAAAGTATTTCGTAATTTTTGTTTCCAAAAATTTTTTTGGGATATTGCACTCCGTAAATAACAGTGAATGACATGTTTGTTGGATGTTTTGTGGATGTTTCATTTTCTTGGATGCCTCTGTGTACCTGATGAAGATTAGGTCAGCCTCTCTCTTTTCGAGTTGCTGTCGCCTTTCGACTGGTGAAGAAGAGGTATATATACGTTGGGTGCGCTTATGGCAATCATCAATCTTTTTGTTGTTTATCATTAATTTTTAGGGTTCCGTACCAGTACGGTGCCAAACGGAACTCTGTTAGGTACTTAGCCTACGCTGTTCGTCTGTCTGTCTTTCAGAGGGCTGTATCTCATGAACCGTAATAGGTAGAAAGTTGAAATTTTCACAGATTGTGTACGTCTAAAAAATAAGTGGGGTCCTCATACTAGAAACGTCTTTTTTTTTTCCGGCGATTTTTGGTAGATCACTACAGCCTTCGTGTACGAGTCCGATTCGAACTTGGTCGGTTTTTTTTAATTATGGTTATAGCTGCCATAAGGTGGGTTTAGAAAAAACGAACTTAGAACCGGAACAAGTTCTAGAGCGTTCTTTTCTTGAAATACTATCGATTATGGATGGATATACTAACGAAAGAATGCTTTGCTGGTAGAGAGAAAATGCCATGTGTATTGTATTCGCTCGTTAAGTCAAAACCGACCTATAATGTTCTCTAAGTTAATTTTCGACTTCTTCTGTGCAGCAGTCCATGTTTGATTGTATTTCTGTATGAGTCACTTGTACGTAAAGATAAAATAAATATTTAACAGATAATACACATTAACTAAAAAAATAAATACTGATCTAAAAATTCGCCGAAATAATTAGGATAAACATCATAATCACTGAAAAATCCGTCAACCGTGACATACCTACCTACATAAACAGAATCGACCGAAATTGCTAGTCAAAACTTATCCTTGACAGCCAGTTTTAAAGAGGATAATATAATCAAAGTTGTTTCTGAGAATACGGGCTTATTTCACGGTCAGTTGTGTCCGGTAAATGGGAAAGATTCGTCTGAATAAAATACGGTTTTTTGGTTTCTCGGAAACCATCAAATATGAACGGAGGCTTGGGAGTTCGCGCGGATTTAAATAATAGTGTGAAATCACCGTATTTATATTGTATGATAAATGGGTTCTTTTTATTTAGATTTTTAATTAAGATAAGGTAAATGTTCGTTTAGATCGTCAAAATACTAGGTGCACCCCGCAGTTTCACCCGCATTAGTCTAGATTCCGTGGGAATATTGAGATAAAAAGTATTGTATATCCTTCTGTAGGTCATGGTCTACCCATGCGCCAAATTTTATCCAAATCCGTTGAGCCATTTTAGAGTGAAAGCGTAACAAACAAATAAACAAACTCAATTTCGCCGTTCTAATATTATAATTAGGAAATTAGAATTGTTGTTACCTGTTGTTTCTATATCATTTGTCAGCAATACTTTAAGTTTAAGGTAATGGAAGAAAAATACTGACTTAAAACAATGATTGAATAATGTGTGAAACAGTTTCAATCGTACCTTACCTTGGTTTTATCATACCTTTTATTTTGTGAATATCATAAACGGCGACTGAGGAAGGAGGGTAATGTTTTTGGAGAGTATGTATGTTTGTTTGTTTGTATGTATGACTATTTCTTTAGCACGCTCTGTCGCCTAAACGGCTTGATGGATTTTAACATACGAGGTGTCGTTAGGTTCGTCTTAATTGTGGGAGTGACATAGGCTTTATTTTTTGTATATATATTTCATCTACAAATACAAAAAAAAACGGAGGGGAAGGCTTTTATTAAAATAAATTACAACTATATTGGTATCAAATAAAAGCTAGTAATGAGTTAATAAGTCAACCAATAACCTGAAATATGTTTTAACTTTTGTTTGTCCGCCTGCAATACCTTACAAAAAACAAAGTTCAATGCTTGTTTTTCTCTTTTCGGTTATAGGTTTTTGCAGTCGGGTTTTTAGTTTTTTTAAATAATTTGTTTTAAAAACAAAAATGTTTGTTTTGTTTTTTTGTTGTGCCTTTGCCTAACCCGAACACAAACAAAAAATCTCGACGGTAAAAAAACCTATGTATGGGATATACCCAATATTAAAAGTAAACTCGACTGCACACCTTTTTTTTTTTTTTTTTTTTGGGTGGGAAATCATCATATGACTTCTCCCGCTCTGGGCGGAGCGGAAGGGCGTGTCAGACTCTTACTGACTAAAACCCACCCGTGTTCCTTCGGTTGCCTGTTGCCAGGGTCCCGGTATCCCTTTCGGACTATTCCGCAACCCTGGCAGGCATCGGTCCTAACGGACCCCGTCAGGTGTGCTGACATCTCTTTGAGGCGCGCGTGGAACACGACGCGCCATCGACCTGGGCCTGGTCCTTATCGGACGGCGAGCTGCCCATTGCTCGCCGTCCGCAAGCCCACGCCTATGGTGGCCGGGAATCCGCCTGGGATTCCCGACGCCCAGGGTGTCTCCAGCGGCGGCGGTTAGGGGCGTGAGGGCGCAGGCTTTGCCTCTCCCTCACGCGTTCCGCCTCCTCCTTCGCGAGCATCACTGCTTCGCAGAAGGAGGTGACCGCCTCCCATGCCCTCTCGCTCCGTACCATGGCCTGGACCAGGGCCGGACGCGAGAGGTCAGTGCCGCCAATCGCCTCCACGAGGACACGGCGGTGCTCCGCCCAAGCAGGGCACACCTCCACCGTATGCTCCACCGTGTCCTCCGGACGATCCGCACAGTGGTGACACCCAGGCGTTTCCTCCCGCCTAATCCTGCACAGGTACCTCCCGAAGCTGCCATGTCCGGTGAGGACCTGTGTCAGGCGGAAGGTGAGGACGCCGTGGCGCCTCTCCAGCCACTCCTCAAAGAGGGGACTTATCGCCGCAATTGTGGCGTGCCCAGCACTGGGTTGCGACAATCGCACTCTCCATGCCGCCATGAGATCCTGCCGGAGCTCTGTCCGCTGTGCCGCGATTTCTCGCGGCAGCGGAGTTACGCCCCGGCGCTTCATCTCCTCGCGCCACTCCCAAATGTGCGCGAGGACCTTCGCCTCCAGATCCCATGGCGGTAATCCGGCAAGGAGGCTCGCCGCCTCACGAGAGACCGTGCGGTATCCCCGGGCCAGCCGAATGGCCATGACCCTTTGGGACGCGTTCAACCGGCGGGCTTGCCGCAGCCTAATGGAACGCGCCCACACCGGTGCCCCGTAAAGGGCCATGGACCGCACGACCCCCGCGTAGAGCCTCCGGCAGGAGGCGTTTGGCCCCCCAAGATTGGGCAGGAGCCGCCCCAAGGCGGCCCCGGCCCGGTCCAGCCTGGGAGCCAAACGACGGAAGTGCTCCACGAAGTTCCACCGGCTGTCGAGGACGAGTCCTAGATACTTCATCGTCGACTCGACGCCGATGTGAACCCCTCCTACCGTGATTTCGACTGCACACCTGTGGTAACAATTTGACAATTCAATTCAATTTATTCACAAACAATTTACATTGTGTTTGAAATCGTACAATAAAATAATAATAATTTTAATAAAAAAAACCTTCACAATACACGTAACATATTTAGAAATTAACAACAATGTCAACTGACTGACTGACTGATGACATTGAAAGTCTATAAGACGCAAGAGTGATTTTCATAATACAAGTGTCACCACTGATGTGCAGTTCACTGTACATTAATCACAGCTTGTAATCTCCCCCATCCCCGCATCGCTATAAATATAAGTTTGACAACCAAGAGCACATAATCACGAGAAGCATGTTCTTAGTGCAATTATAAGCGCATAATGATAGCCTAATGACTCATTTCACGGATGCACCTGCTCTAATATACTGCACATCGATCATTCTTTATGCAAACCTGTCTGCCTGGTACCGACAGCATGTTACACTTGCTTTTAGACACACTTTTGTTCGTAGATAACATAACGACGCCTGTAATCCCCGAAGGGCTGGGCAGAGGTGTACCTATGTCATATAGTACACCACCAGTTATGTTTAAGTCCCATGTAATAGGGGCGAGCCTATTGCCATCAACCGTAGGTACACAAACAGACTCTGGGCTGTTACTTTGACGTTTAAAAGTGCCTATTTGAAATAAATTATTTGACTTTGACTGAGAAATTCCTGGTAGAAAAAACCCAATAAAAATATTCGCGACCTGGGAATCGAACCTGCGATCTCAAGTTCTCAAGTAGTAAAGCTTGCGACCACTAGACCGATGCAGTAGTTTGTAGATTTTGTGTAGTTATCCTTATAATGATTCCCTGTCAGTCTATGACTGGCTCGATGATATAGTGGTCGCAACCACGACTGCTGGGGGCTGCGTTCAATCCCCAGGTCGGGCAAAGTTATTCCAT
This sequence comes from Lithophane ornitopus, assembly GCA_948473465.1. Lineage (NCBI taxonomy): Eukaryota > Metazoa > Arthropoda > Insecta > Lepidoptera > Noctuidae > Lithophane > Lithophane ornitopus. The sequence continues at coordinate 1,652,330 of OX419630.1, read as the reverse complement.
TAGTAATCTAAGAAGCAGCCCAAAATATTGATATTTTTTAACCCAAGGGTTGGGGGAGCTGTACTTGAACTTATTAACTTAAAGCGATAACCAATCAAATATTTTGCATTATTTATATTTTGACCCAAAAGTCCGACAACCAGTCTTACCAAGGCGTCGTGTTATTCCAGTAACTGTATTGCGGAGGTCGGATCTGCAGACACTGTACAATACTGGTATTCAGCTGCGTCCGGTTAAACGAGAAACCAAGCCAACATAGTTGAAAAAAGCCAGCTAGTTCGATTTTTATTAAACATTATTTAATTTTTAATTTCATTATACTTTCTAGACTTTTCTAAAAATCAATACCACCTTCCAAGAATAAAACAAAGCAAAGAAGCAATTCCAATGCGCAATATAATTGTGGATAGAAACGCTGAAATACAATAAAAATAAAGGCAACACTGTTTGGCTGACCACACTGAACTAATTACTGCACCTCGCTGCGTTTTGGTCCATATTATAAGAGTTAGCGGGTGGCAGATGCAAGTTAAGTAAAATAAATCTGTCAGATAATTAAAATAATCAATGAATCTGCTTAGCCTTTTCCCAAGTATGTTGGGGTCGGCTTCCAGTCTAACCGGATGCAGCCGAATACCAGTATTTTACATGGAGCGACTGCCTATCTGACCTCCACAACCCAGTAACTGGGTAATACGATACCCCTTGGTTAGACTGGTTGTCAGACTTTCGGGCTTCTGACGACTCGTACCGACTGTCAAAGATCCACAAATGACAGCCGGGACCAACGGCTTAACGTGCTTTCCGATGCACGGAGGAGTCTCGATATGAGAAAATGGTCACCCATCTACGGACCAACCCCGGCAAGCGTAGCTTAACCTGATGGATCGACCCGAGCGGCTGTTATTACTTAGCCACGAGCTCCTTTCCTTTTTTTCCTTCATTAGAAATGATCATGTAATAAGTATTATTTATTGCTCTCTCCAAATAAAGGTGGTGAAAAGCTCTTAATGTGATTTACCAAAAAAAGGAAGAAGAATGTTTTTTTTTTTGTCAAATTATACCCGAATGATAGAGTTATTTTACATTTAGCTATACCTAAAACATAGATAAATTGGTAAAAGCAATCCGTATTGGCGGAAAACTGGATTTAAGCTCACATTTTCCAGTCAAATCGCTTCAGCCTATACCTTCTTCACACATTTCTAAAATCCATGAGTCACAAAATTCTCCGTTATCAAAAAGGCCCTTTGTTAAATATTGCCAACTAAAATGAGGTGCAACGAACTTAGTGCATCGCTTTGTGTTGCCATATCAAATATTTGCACAGTTGTTTATCCGATGTGCTGTACGTAAGCCATAGACAATGAAGGTTTGATGCGCTAATTGTTCTTCAGGGTTTAATGAACTTTGACAGGCTTTTGTTTTTTTTTTTCAGTTCATTAAAGGTTACAAATCTATTTAAAAAGCGGCTAGTGCGAGAGAATTAAGATCGATCAAAAAACGCCGAAAAAAACACGTTTCTTGCATGGGGAACCCCTTTAATTATATATTACTAGCTGGGCCCTGCGGTTTCACCCACGTAAGTCTCGATCCCGTGGAAATATCGGAATAAAAAGTATCCTATGTCCTATTCCAGGTCACGGTCTACCTATGTGCCAAAGTGAATTTACATTCGTTCAGCCGTTTAAGTGTGAAAGCGTAACAAACAAAAAAAAACTCACTTTCGCATTTATAATATTACTAGTTAGGGGTTAGACCTTTAGAACTTAAAATAATAACCTAACTTGATTGACGTCCATACTAGAATGTTGTTGGTAAGGAAACGAATCAATCTTCAGAGTTCAGATTGATTGTTTATTTAAATTACTTCAATCTATTGATTTCAGTAATTTTATAAGGAAGATCGATCCCTTTAACTTACAAAAGTTGCTTAAAGCTACATTTAAACGTCAAAAAATTTATGGTTAAGCAGACGTTACATTTATCTCTAAACATCGTTATGAGTAAATGCTAATATGTTGATGTTGGGACGAATCATTTCAAATACTGACCAAATACATATTTCAGAACGAAAACTAATATTTAATCAAATACACAGTATTATCAATAAATTATTTACATAGCCGGCTTCCATCCAATATCGACGCTCGTGTGTGTTGGTCGCATAACATCAATTTCTGCGAACATAATATTTTCATGGCTCGCTCCTAAATCACGGTATAGCAAGTTATTTTCAAGGAAAATGTCTTTTATAGCTTATTTAGAATATTCCTTTATGCCATAAAATTTGCAGACGGGCAGCCGAGACTGCCTATGTACATAAATAGTTGTATACATATGTATATCTCGTATGATTTGCTCATATGATACATGGAAAGATAGATTATAATGTTGCTTTTAGGTTCGTGGTGAAATAACAACTGCAAAACATTTGACCGTCGAAGTAAAGCTGAGTTTGTCTAGGTCAGTCGATGGATGGGTGTTCAATCTCTACAATAGACCTCACTTCATCTCATAGAGTATGTTAAACTGTCGGTGTTGATTTATTATCATCATTATATTCTGTTTTTAGAAGCGAGGACTTTTAATTGGCTGTCTGTTTCACATACTAGTTTGTTTATCTGCTTTTTCTTAGCTGTAAGTCTTCCGTAGATAATAAATAAATAAATAAATAAATTATCATTTCAGCCGAAAGACGTTCACTGCTCGACATAGGCCTCCCCCAAGCACCGCCACTTGGACCGGTTCTGTGCTTCTCGCATCCAGCGGATTCTGCGCCCTTCACCAGGTCATCGGTCCACCTTGTGAGTGGCCTTCCAATGCTACGACTTCCGGTACGTGATCGACTCCAGAACCTTTCGGCCCCATTGGCCATCTGTTCTGCGAGAAATGTCACTTAAGTTTGGCAATACTTCGGGCTATGTCGGTTACTTTGGTTGATTGTTATAATCATGTCATAATATAATATGACAGTCGTAAAAGTTATGCAGAAAACGTTGTAGGGTGTTGTAAGAAGATAAATCAGGCTATAATGCTCAAGAAGAGGTATTCTAGATCACCGGTAGCCTCATTCAAAATATCCAGCTGTATCTAAAATAATAGTTTTCATAGTTTTATTTCTCATAATTCTAAAGCTTTTTTTTTCTTTATGAAGTACTTGTAGGTACAATGACCTCACTGATTTTCGATAGACCTTAGAGCAGCGATGCACAGACCGCGGCTCGCTGCCGGTATACATGAGGCCCGCCAACAAAATTAAAAAAATGCGAGTAATTAAAATATATTATTTAAAAAAAAATGACAATTTGTATACTTACATCACTTAGGCTGGCAAAAATTTACTTAACTTTAATTAAGGTAACTTACTCAACACCGCTGAAACCTCCTAGCAAATGAAAATTTGGGAGCAATGCTATTGCATTGTTCCAAATTTTCATTTGCTGTCGCCGTCGTTGTCGCCGCACGTAGGTAATATTTAACCAACGTGCGGCGACAAGTAATCTGGAGCCAAATATTAAAAAACGTCAATGTAAAAATGCCATGCATCTAACTAAATATTGTAAGTTAAGTCTATAAAGAAAGTACCTACCTAATTAAATTCTTTTAAAACATTTACCTTGTTATTTTTTTTGCCACCAGGCCCGCCTTTGGCTCATAATGAGCCCGACTGGCCCCCATTCTCTACAAGTCTGTGCATCCCTGCCGTAAAGGTAGGCGCTTGTTGAGTGGTTTTTAAAGTCGATTCAGAACAAACGAGTGTATGCACTTTCTATCCCCACTTTACCGAATTATTGTTATGTAAACTTTTTTGTGAAACAGCCTTATTTCGTTGGCCATTGAAATGTCAAGAGTATCAAGAAAATAATGCTTTAGTTCTATGTTCGTTTGGTTTAAACCCGTCTTTAGACATTTTGAGGCCTGTCCCTCAAATGTCTAAAGGCGGGTTTAAACCAAACGAACATAGAACAAAAAAATAACAGATAGCATCCTTAACGAAAAATAATTATGAAAACTGTCTCTCGTTATTTCAACAACGTATTATTAGGTATGTAAATAATGAAGTGCCATCTATAATAGTCTGTATGATTGTCACGCTGAGCGGCGTATGAGTCATAGCGACAGTGAGTAACTTACTGATATATCGCTACCAAACTGTCTATTTTAATCTCTGGACCGCTAACCGTGCGGACTTTTGAACTGAGCAATATTTTGTTCACGTTACAGTAATTTTGTGTTTCTCCATTCAACAATAAATTGTTGAGTTATACCTAGTTGAGTTACCAATCGATATTGATTCGTATTATAATTTTCGAACCCAGTCATGCATGAAAATATCGTTCGGAAACTGGCATGTCCTAGAAACAAAGACAATCTGATATCCAGCAACCCGCTGGGCCCACGTGGTGGTGTACAGCCAACTTACAGAGAGGAGGCCTGCGTCCCAGCAGTGGGAACATTATAGCCAATCAAAATATTTATTGCACATAAACCTACATGGGCAATTATGAAACGTCAGAAGCTAGGTGCCCGGTTCCAATTGGTCTTTTTCTATGGAGAAGAGCCGGCAAGAAACTCCACGGTTACTCTTTTAAAAATAAGTGGCTGTTACAATATTTTCGAATTACAATGTTAATAGGTATGGGAGGACAGTATAGGCCTTTCAACAAGTACCAGGTATGTACTTAACAAAAGAGATAATGTTCAACAAATCTATAGCCTGATTGAGCTTATGGTACTCACATCCTTTGAATTCTATCAACAACAATGGTGCTTGGTGGTGCAAATAGCACCTTATGGACATAAACATATTATGGACTTTTCATAAGGAGATCAAGAACTGCATCATCTGAGTGGAAGCCTCTCATCACATTCAGCACGTGCATCTGCCGCCTATTTCGGTTCTGTGCTCGTTATTACAGATTTTTTGTTGTCATTTACTTGAGTTAAATCATCTATTTTAAATACGTTACGTGATTCTGTGGGAATAACCAATTTTACCTTCTTCTAACTGTACCTAACCATATTTTTTTAATGTTCACAGCCAAATCCTGTCACTATCCTATACTTAGTAATACCACAGTATAATTAAGTAACATTATTATATCTTGGCAGTGACCTTGAAATAATTACCTACTGTCGGTCGGTAGATAAACCTTTCTCTTTCGTGCGTAACTACCTCGCACTCTATACTGTTCATACTGAACACTGAGATTTTGAAGAGCGCCGTTCCGACCGTTTTCTATGAAGTTAAAATACTGTTATTTATTTTTACTGTGGCAATACACTAGATGACTAACAGCACGTGTTCAGGAAGACCTTGGTATATCTAATTAATGTGTACCATATACTTGTGACTCAGTGTTACAGTCAGTTTGCTTTTTAAATTCATCACCTAACTGTTTGGTGTTAACTAGCTATAATCTTTTTTATGTTATTTTTTTTGTGCGTGATTCATTGGTTCACGGACGGCTTAGAAACGTGATTTGAATTGTTTATTATTTTGAAGTTTTTAGTATTCAATCGTTGGGTGACAGAGAACTGTTAATGATCATTTTATTTTCCTGCCTGTGCAATGGAACTCTTGAGCAATCGTGGACTAGTAGTACAGGCCCTGCTTAATCACCACTGCTCTCAACACGGTGAAGGAAAACATCGTGAGGAAACCGGCACGTCCTAGAACCAAAAATTCGAAGACGTGTGACATCTACCAACCCGCACTGGGTGGTGGATTACGGCCCGCTCCCTCTCACAGAGAGGAGGCCTGTGTCCCAGCAGTGGGAACATTATAGGCTGATTATGGCTCCACAGAGGCCTGTGTCCTAGCAGTGGGAAAATTATAGGCTGATTATGATTATGCAGTGGAACTCCTTGCCAGAGTCTGTTTCCCGATAGCTGGTAATCTTCAAGTGACGACTAAACCTTCCCCAGGATTATCTTCATCTCAGCAGAATGACATCCGCTGCTGAACAGAGGTCTCTTCCGAACCACAACGACTGGTCCTGCATATACCTATACAAGTTACTTGTAAGCTCTGGGTCAGCATGCACCATATCATCATCAGCCTAGCCTTTTCCCAACTATGTTAGGGTCGGCTTCCAGTCTAGCCGGATGCAGCTGAATACCAATATTTTACATGGAGCGAATGCCTACCTGACCTCCACAACCCAGTAACTGGGTAATACGATACCCCTTGGTTAGACTGGTTGTCAGACTTTCGAGCTTTTGACGACCCTTAACGACTGTCAAAGATTTACAAATGACAGCCGGGACCAACAGCTTAACGTGCTTTCCGAGGCACGGAGGAGTCTCGATATGTGAAAATGGTCACCCATCCACGGACCAACCTCGGCAAGCGTAGCTTAACCTGATGGATCGACCCGAGCGGCTGTTACAACTTAGCCACGAGCTCATCGTCCACCATATCGTGGCTTAGAAAAGTAACATAGGGTGAGTTTATTTCTTAAATTTTTACGTTTATACACTACTAGCACCTACCACTGTTTTTTTCTGCATCACCCAAAGGTTGACTGGTAGAAAAAACCTATGGTAGTAAGTCCGCCTCTGTACATGTGTGTGCTTAAATGATTAAATAAATTAATTAACAAATACTAGCGACCCGCTCCTGCTTTTCGCACGGATTTATGGACTTGACAAAACATCGAGATTCTTAGTTTTAAGTAACTTTAATATTAACGTAGGTATTCTACACATAAACCTTCCGGAATAAATGCGGACATGCAAACACGAAAAGCGACTTTAATTTATAATGTAGATTACACTTTATCTAATCTACTAATGGTAGTGAAACTCATAACGACTCTTAGGTTACTGGAACCGTCAAAAAAGGAGCGAACATTCCTCGAAAAACAGTCTTCAAAACGAAACAATAATGATGGCATTATAAAACTTTCGTTAAAAATATGCTACCTTGTTCTTTCAATATGTCTGTGTATGGGCGTGAATTGGCAGTACGGGTGTCTGCGGCGGCCTGCACTGAGGCCACTGCGATAGTTTTGGATTGTTTGCTTTACATTGCTTACTAACAACCAACATTCTTGCATATTATGTATCCATCGATATTTTCGTCAATTTTGGACGCACTTTGAACATTCTTTTTCATTTGGTAGAGGAAGCTTGAGCGGTGCCAAACATAGTACCTAGCATCAATCCTCAACTTTAACATAAATATTTATTTCAAAATTAATGCTGCAGTATTTTCAGCATAACGCAGGATCATGCTAAGCAATATGAGGTAGGTTAAAAAAAACTTTTTTTTTCCCACCGAATTCCGAAATTACAATAATTTTGCACTTTGCAGGGTTTTCCTTCAGGAGCTTGTTTTTTTTTGTTTTTGGAAAAGTTTTTATTTTTTACTTTTTAGTTGTAGCACCTGACTCACACAAATTCAAATACTACCTCGAATATAACAGGGAATATAACATCATCCGCATAGACTAAGTGAGAAAAATTGGTGATATTGAAGTTAACTAAAAATTCCCAAGCAAAGTTAGTAAAATTTATATGGGACCACCTCGGAAGCATGACCTACCAAACAAAAAAAGAATCATCAAAATCGATTCATAATTGCCGAGTAATCGCGTAACAAAAACACAAAAACAACATACAGAAGAATTGAGAACCTCCTCGGTTTGAAGAAATCGGTTAAAAAATTGATATTAAACTGCAATAACACAATCATAATCATAAACGATCATCAACATCATAAACGTCATCAATCATCAACATCATAAACGCAATATTGTTAAACAATCGTACACAAAGTAATAGAATTGACCAAATGGAAATGGTTCAAAACAACAATAATTCACATTAATTAATTAGTTTATTGACCAAAGCACTCACAAACAAACATTGGGCAATCGTAATAGGCAATTTTTTGCTAAAATGTTTGCGATAAATTAATTGAAATTCGGGCTCAGTGGAATACACTTTAGAACCGATATATCTATGTAGCTGATGGAATAAAGGAATATTTGAAACCGCGGAAGTCGTTACTGTTATCTGACGTTACAAAAGATCCAGCATCGCGCAAATAGAGCCTACCACGCGATCAACATAATATATACAAAATCCCGACATTAATCGTTGGGCAGTTGCCCGCCAGACACAATACTCGTCTGGTCGGAGGATCCTCCCTTTTCTATACAGGATGAGTGAACTTTACACCCTGTTCCTCATACCTCCATAGCAAAATATATTCTATTAAATTCTAAGAATACCATTTAAATTGCGTAACACACTTTCAATTGAGTTTCTTTCAATGTTTAAAAAATTCGTCTGATCGACAACGTAAGTAACGCAATGAATGTTGTTGAATTGTCAGATTGAAAGGTATTTCTTAACATAAGAAGCAATGAATTAGTAATTTATTTTCAAAATTCTTCAGATTAAAAGTACCTATGCTTCGCAATTGTATAACTTGGATTGGATAACTTGAAGACATGGGTCGCTGATTGAATTAACGTAGTATTTGAAGAAACTATGATAAGTTTATCAGTAATTTCAAACTTTAAGAAAGTTTTGTCCAGAAATTCACAGAGCAATGTATTAAAACCATTTCAAAATGGCCACCCACCGGAGTAGAACACTGCAAGTTTGAATGTGGACTGGCCAACTAAACAATTCTCGAGTGACCAGCTCCGTTGGCAGCCTTGCCAAGCTTGCAACTTTTTGCTAAACTACCCTACATATGCGTCTATGAAAATCATTTCCAATCAAAAGTAAACTTTAAACCATCGGCATAGGGAAGGAGAATGTAAGGGTACGTAACAAAATTAAGTTGGTTTTCAACTTATATACAAAAGTGGACAGTGTTAATAGTTAGTGTCCTTCGAATTGTTATTGTATACTTTTTGTTTTGGAGCCAAATGGAGGGTAGCGTACATTTGGTTCCAAAATTTTGGACGGCCCTGCTTTTGTTTTACAAAATTTTGAACGTAGAGTTTTTGTTAATTTTAGCCAATGGGAGACGTGTTTGAATTTTTAAAAGGAGACACTCTAAAATATTGATAGTTACGACTACGTGGGTTCGTTCTCATTGTCGCACAACAAATGTACATAGTGGCGCAAACTTAAAACAATTCCTTCAGCGTATAGCTAACGACAGTCAAAGTCATTTTGGTAATAATTATGTTTCGGGGAAAGAATTGAATCGAATTTTTTTTTTAGTATTAAATATAATTAAATGACTTGGATAAGGCTGGTACATGAGCATGTGCACAAGAAAAGAGAGTGCTATGCCAGCAGTGGGTGAAGTAGAGCTACGGATGATGATAAATCAAATAAATGAAAGAAACGTTCGACTTTCTGAGCATAGGCCGTATACAAAAAGAAAGCTGGTAGCCGGCGCCGATCTACCAGCGCTTATAGGAACCGTTCCACGCAGGTAACCGGTGCAGGCATTTATATGAAAAAGCGCCGATAAGCGCCGAACGTCGCCGACATGTTCCGACAATCTTCGACACGCGCCGGTCAGCGCTGGCGCCGCCCGCCATTTAGCTAACTTACCTATCCGCGTGCTTTATGTAACTGACACCAGAATGGACCAGTGCCGATAAGCGCTGGTAGATCGGCCCTGGCTACCAGCTTTCTTTCTGTATACGGCCTTATCTTGGACACTGACATCGGTGAAGGAAAACATAGTGAGGGAACCTGGACTTATAAGTCAATATAAGTCTGAAATCTCCAGCCCATCTTGAGCAAGCGTGGTGATCAATGCTGGTGCCTTCTGTGTATGAGAAGAGGTTTTGCCCTGCAGTGGGACCGGCTGGTATTATGATAATATTATTACTAGCTGCGCCCCGCGGTTTCATCCGCGTAAGTCTCGATCCCGTAGGAATATTGGCATAAAAGATATCCTATGTGTCAATCCGGGTTATAAATTATCTGTTTGCCAAATTTCATCCAAATCCATTCAGTAGTTTTTACGTGAAAGGGTAACAAACATCCATCCATCCATCCATGCTTACAAACTTTCGCGTTTATAATATTAGTTAGTAGATTATCTGCCGTACCGCCAAAGTGCTAGTTAGTTTAAAATTTAAACTAGTACTTTATCATAATCCTCGTTGTTCTAGTGGTCGCAAGTGCTACTGCTGAGCATGAGGTACTGGTTTCGATTCCCAAATCGGGCAAAGAGAAAAATTTCTCAGTAGCAGGCCGGAGTCTGGATTTGTGCCCGGTTGATGACAATAGGGTCGCCCCTTACATGGGACTAAACATAACTGGCAAAATGTGGGTGTACCTACTATGGGTACACTTCTGCCTTCGGGGAAACAAGGCTGTTATGATATGTTTATCTTAAGAATAATAATTAAAAAATGTACCACGCTAAGAATCCATGTTTCAGTTCAAATCTCTTATAGAAATAGAACCATAAAACTACATAAACCGTCTCTCAATATCTCAATGATCAGTCTTTTAAAGCCATTGCGCGGTTATTCAGCCAATCCCTTTTCTTTTAGACCACAATTCTACCTAAATTTCTTTTGAACACCGTCCATACATCAACTTAGTTCCACCTCGTAATCTGTACTAACCTCAGAAACCTTTATAGAGTACGATACGATGCCGATACGATGGGGTAATGATGGTGGACTCCACGATCAACGATTTTCAAAAGATTTTTCTTGTAGATTTTGGTGGTTAAGCCGGTTGGATAACCACAGACAATAATTATATTTTCAGCTATAGCTACGTGTAAAACTAAGTTAGACCCAGTTTATCCTAGGCAGTAGCAGTGGTGGCGTGTGTGTTGGATCATTAAGTTCCCTTCAAACTGGTTAAGCTAAATGGTGCTGATCCATCCGTCATGTTCGTGAACGGGCGCCGTCAGTAGGGACTGGTCATCTCTTAGCTGCCACGGCTTATTTTTAATTTATTTTAATTTTTGAATTGTTTTTATCTTTTTTAATTACGGACGCAGTAATATTTAGACGTCTAACTTAGGTATGGTGAATGAATTAACTTAGGTACTGGATAATCTCTCTATGATTTTCTCATTCAGTTTGTGCTGACACATTAAGGTTACGTAACGTTACCCCAGCAATATAATATCGAAAACGTTTGCGTTACCCCAGCATAATAATATCGATAACGTTTGCGTTACCCCAGCATAATAATATCGATAACGTTTGCGTTACCTCAGCAAAATAATATCGAAAACGTTTGCGTTACCCCAGCATAATAATATCGATAACGTTTGCGTTACCCCAGCATAATAATATCGATAACGTTTGCGTTACCTCAGCAAAATAATATCGAAAACGTTTGCGTTACCTCAGCTTTAGCCAAGTATAAATCTTATAGATATGATCTTATAGTTACCCAGCTTCTGTAATTGTTGCGCACATTATTAAACTTGTTGCCCTTACACTGGAGTAAGATTTAAATGACTATTTTCGACATTACTTTGCTGGGGTAACGCACACCGTTAGAAGATCTATAATGTGAAATGATATCCACTAAAGAAAGCTGGTCGGGAATTTCAGTACCTACATACATATAGAAAAGTATGGCCAGTTCATGATTATAAGTTGATCACTCTAGATTTATCGTTGAATGAAGAAACATTCTAAATCATACAAATAATAGCTACTCCTCAATCGAGGTAAAATGTAGAGCTACGATGTCTGATCAACAACACGATTCCTAAAATCGTATCCACTAACGGCTCTTCACTTGTGGGTAACTTAGCTTCGCCAACCACGCCCATCAATCTATGCTATCCACAACGAAGTACAGACTCCGTACGTTACTCCACATATTTGCTGCTAATTCACCCAATTTCCAACCTTGCGGTGAAGGAAATAAAGGTTATAAAAACTGCAGAGTTATCGCGGTTAAGGCGGATCGCGGCTAGAAATTGATTGTGGAAGTCTTTATAGTGCTTAATGAAAGAATTGAAACAGATAAAATGGAGTTGGACTGGACTTGGGGTGGCTCCATTTTACTTTGCGTTGCAATTTTTGGATTCCATTTGGCTGTTTTTGCGTATTTTCTCGTGCCAATGTGCAGTGGTTAATGATTTGTGTCGAATTGAAAAGTACAGATGATTGTTTCAAGTTTTAAAGTGTTTTACTATAGAGAGAGATCGCTGGGAAATGTAATAAACACTTTGTTTTATTATGTAACTAGCTACGCACCGCGGTTTCACTCGCGTAAGTCTTGATGCCGTGGGAATATCGGGATAAAAACTATCCTATGCCCTATTCCAGAGGCGCAATTCCCGTATTTTTAAGAACGTTCGCATTCAATCTGTCAAAAATACAATCAACTTACCAAATTTTTTGAAAAGTTTGACAGATTGCGACTAAAATGTGAACGTTCCTTAAGTACCAGAATTGGCCATTAGTTCATGGTCTACCCATGTGCCAAATTTCATCCAAATCCGTTCAGCCGTTTTACCGTGAAAGCGTAACAAACAAACAAACACTTTCGCATTTATAGTATTGTAACAGGAACTTATCAAACCGCTCCCGCCACAATCCGTTCGGCCAATCAGGGCAAAGTTTCTAGATTATTCTAGAAGCTTCATAAAAATACACAGCGCGCATGACGTTTTGGTCTGACGTCCGACAAATGCTACGCAGCTGTGAGAATATTCAAAAACTATATCTTCGACCCAAAACCCTGTGTTTTACATAATATTATATCTGATGTGTGTATGTTTAAGTATTAAAATATTAGGTTAGGATTTTTTGACGAATGTTATCTTAGTTTTAGTTTGACTATTTTGGATGAGTAATTTCTCAGTTGCTTTAAAATCCAAGTTACATTTATGTATGTATTTCATATTCCTAAATGACGTTTCAACATTGCCTTGTTTAAAATAGATTTTATTAACACAACCCCAAGCTTCTTAGCATTTTGCTACGTGTTACGATACTACGCACTACGTAACTGCTAATTACTTTCACTAATCAAGTGTAAACGGGCAAGATAGTTCAGCAATCAGTTAGTTTATAAGACGAGTAGTACAAATCAGCTGGCTTTAAGCTGTCGTCAGCGGAATCAGATAGCTACGGCGAATTTCAATACAGAGGTCGTGCTGTAGAGAAATGTACAGAGAGTCAAATGTTTTTAGGGTTCTGTAATATACTGAACCCTATTCAGTGGCGTTCCTTCCATAGAAGCCCAAAATCCCGGCTTGCCTTCAAAACTAAGCCTAACAATAAAAAAATATTAACACTATATAATAATGGTGTTACCATGAACAACATAGAAAATCCGTAAATAGCTCACTTGGCTATTTTTTTAAATCGTAAAAAACCTGTCTGTTTGCCCTGATTTTGACCCCTAGGCACGCCACTGACCCTATTACTAAGCTTTAGCTGTCTGTCTGTCTGTCAGCGGGCTGTATCTGGTGAACCGCAATAGGTAGACAGTTGTTATTTTAACAGATTTCTATTGCCGCTATAACAACAAATAATAAAAATAAAATAAAGTTAAAAATTAAAGGGGGTTTGTTTGTTTATCGATATTTTCATCAATTATCATTGTGGACCGATATTGAAAATTCTTTTTTATTTTATATTATTTCGGGATAAGAAACAGGAGTACCCATCTATTGAATGTTATACATACAATCTTATTAATTAAACTGAATACTTATTGTACTACTAGCAACATTATCCACTTATTACTAATGCATAATTATGTTAAAGCTACGTATGACAAAAATAAAATTATATTTGGTAGAGGAAGATTGCGCCGTGGTACCATATAAATTTTATCAACTATTTCTAGGACATGCCGGCCGGCAGACAGGCCGGCTTCCTCACGATGTTTTCCTTCACCGTTTTGAAAGCAGTGGTGATGAAATTATTTACATAAAGTAAAGCGCCTGTTTGGGCTCGAATCCACGACCTACAACTTGTAAATCATTAGATACCACTGGGTCACTCCTGTTCTCGTCATAATAAGGATTAATAAGGAATAAAGTTATAAGTACCAAACTTAAAACTCCAAAATTATAATATATTATGTTTAATTTGAATGTTATACTGAATGTAACTTTACTGGCGTTTAGAAAGAAAGAAAAAAATAAAATATTTTATTTGGGACACGCGTAGGAAATATAACAATAAAAACGAACAAAATCAATGCAACAAGTAATAAAATAAAAAGACTCCTATCTAAGCATAATGCTACGATATTTGAGAAAAAATTAACAAATACCGCAGCGTTGGTATTCAGATAGGAGAAATTCTAAGGAGCCGTTTCAACTTAGACTTCTGCTTCCCCAGATTACGTCCACATTTGGTATTCCCGTCACGCGCGCTTCACGTAGGTCGATATGACAGCTACAGTCTCCAAAATTGAATTGATTTTTATCAAGCGTCGAGCAAACTCGACGATTTTTTGGCTGATTCCCCTTTTTTTATTATTTGTCCTAGAAGGGTAATCCTTATTGAGGTGTGAAAGGAATACTGATATTATTGTAGATGTTTATTTGTTTTTACAGTGATACGTTTACGTATTCGAATGTGAATTGATCTACTTAAGGATATTTCCTTCCGTATTTTTCCTGATGTTGACGCCTTAAGGAAAATCCTGCCGTAAAGTAACGATCTGTCACTTATTGCTTTTAGAAACTGTAAGGCGCTTTCATGTTTTAGCAACATTAATTTAATAGTTTATAGACGGAACAGGTGCTTAATGGAGTAATTTTGCGACACAAATTATGGACCAATTAGGGAACATTTTCTTTTTTACTGCATTGTGGAGGCACAGTCACGTTTAAAATACGTTTCCTTTCCACATAGCTTTTTTCAAAGAGCTCGTGGCCAAGTAATTACAGCCGCACGGGTCGATCTATCAGGTTAAGCTACGTTTGCCGGGGTTAGTCAGTGGATGGGTGTCCATCTTTACATACCGAGACTCCTCCGTGCCTCCGAAAGCACGCTAAGCCGTTGGTCCCGGCTGTCATTCGTGGATCTTTGACAGTCGTTACGGGTCGTCAGAAGCCCGAAAGTCTGACAACCAATCTTACCAAGGGGTATCGTTTTACCCATTTACTGGGTTGTGGAGGTGAGATAGGCAGTCGCTCCATGTAAAATACTGGTATTCAGCTGCATCCGGTTAGACTGGAAGCCGACCCCAATATGATTGGGAAAAGGCTAGGCAGATTGATAGCTTTTTTCAAAAGTGGTTAGTGCCAAAAAAGAACTATGTAACAACTCTGTGTAACAATGTCCTCACAAATAAATGGACTATTACTGTATTACTATTAATAAAGCTTTTACTAAAAATATTGAATTATTGTTAGTTATCCCCAGAACACGTGTATGCAAATAAAAGAAAGAAAGAATAACGTTTATTTGGACACAGTTCATGAAACACAAAACACAAATATCAAAATAAAGAATAAATAATGTTTTTGCAACGATAATGTGTGCCTCACGGCGGCGCCAAAAAGGCTCATTTCAGCATTAATGCCAGAAATAAAATATACTGTAGAGAATATACTGTCTGACGCTGGTTTTCTAATGAACCCTTATGGACAAGTGACGGGAAGTACATACAGTTTCAACATACCTAATAAATAATAAGTCATAATATAAATAAACTAGTATCTAATAAATAATAAAATATATATATATATATGTATAATTACAAAAACAAAACAACAAGAACGGTCCCAGCAAAACCTGTTTGTTTTAGTTCTTAGATAGAAGTGTACAAATACAGATAAAAATACTAAGCTAAACTTTATTTTTAAGAGAAAATGCCTGCTATTTCCAATTTTAAGTTTCAACCAATGTAAACTAAGCTTGAAATCTATTCCAAACGCTGATTATTCTGTGAAGCCTTTCAAACAATTACGAAACCCGATCCCAACCAGGTAGGTACCTTACAAATAGAATTTCATAAATTATTATTCAATAACAAACACTCAATTCCAAATTCAAAGTCAAGAGCCAGCATAATTTAGTAACAGAATGTTCTAAAATGTAACAATTGTAATTCACAATGATTAAGTCGTGGCACGTTTTGGCACCAAGTGAGTTCACAAGTTCGTCTGAACCGTGCCTTATCTCGAACTTCAAACTCTGATTGGTTGTTGCGCATTTGAAAGTATTATTATAATGGCGTGTTCAGATCTTGCAAGTTTGTTAAGGAGGTTGGTGATGAATCATCTGAGATTGTTTGATAGGTTTTGAATGATTAAGGGCTTGTGAATTTTGGGACAGAAGTTTGAATGCTACAGTGAGTACTACTGGAGTGAAGTAAGCAGTAGCTAACTTATATAATTTGCTGAAATGTGGTGCATAACTTTCTTCGGTGACTATATATTATTAGGAACGCTAATTACCTAACTGTTGTCGAGATAAAAATTGCCAAGTGATGTCCAAAATTTTGTTGTTTTTATCGTTTTCAATTATAGTATCATCAGATCCAAACGCTTTAAGGCATTTGTCCACTGCAGCCATCACCGGAACGTTACCGAAAAACAAGGTATTTGAAACCAAGCGTGACATCCAGGTGACGGCGATCGTTTGTCCACCGCGATCGAATTTGGCGGTTAAATACTTATGTAGCCGGGCGAACGGCACCGGTGCGACGGCAGTATGTGGACAAGAAAAAAACGTGTACTTATTTTATTGCTGGCACATCGGTTCGTCACATTCTCGCCGAATTCTAGCGGTCGCGCCGAACTACTCGATACTTCCGCGGCCGGGATGACGGCGATCGGGTGACAGACGGGTGATGGACAAGCGGCCATAGTCAATGTGTGTATCGGTACTTCGGCGCTGTCATTTGGTTCTCGGTGGCGTCCGGGCTGCGGTGGACAAACGCACTTACAGTGAAATAAAAAATCGTGAGCAAACCAGGACATATACCAATCTGAAATCGCTAATACGCAACGCCATTGTGGTGATGCAGTAGTACAACAATTACAGACCCAAATTAAAATATTTAAATATCTAGTCAGCGACCTAAATATGTAAAATATTAAGGTAAGCGTGTCTCAAATGGTCCATTAAACAAGTTTCACGATAATTGTTCGGTGCGGACAATTTTCTTATAAACGCGGCGTTCTAATCACGCTATCGCAAAAACAGGGTGACCCGCATGTGTGGCTAGGGGTGGCACGACGTGTGATTGGTTAATGGGTTAAGTGTTATTAAATATAAAAAGAAGTAAAAATATTAAAGCCTGGTTCCCATGCAACGCGTGTTTAAGCACATTATGTACAATAATACAATGGTATGCGGATAGGATAATACATTCTCTAGTAAAATGCGCGTCAACGCGCGATAATGCGCGTTCTTGTGACTGATGGAAGGATCTTTAGGCGCGGTCCATACAAAAGGGACGTGGGACGAGGACGGGACGCAGACGCGGCAATATTATGCAGATGGAAAAGCCTTTAGCGACCCTTTGGTGTGGCCCGCACCTGACGTGCATGCATCGAAAGGGCGCATTATATTCAAAATGTTTTATTTCACATAAACCTACATGGGCACTTATGAAACGTCAGAAGCTAGGTGTTCCAATTGTTCGTTTCCTATGGAGAAGAGACGGCAAGAAACTCCACGATTACTCTCTTAAAAATAATTGGCTTTTACAATTTTTTTCGAATTTAAAGATATTGTATTATTTTCAATCTTAAATTCTTGGTTAATATTATAAAACTGCCTATATAGACCTTTAAAGACACCTGAATTAGCTCTGTCATTTTTATGATAACGTAGGTTGAAAAGTTTGTAAAGCATCTGCAAAGTTAATATAATTTTTGCAACACCGATAAAGTACCTATAAGATAAACTTACTAACACAATCAACTTCACAGTTACATGCAATCTAAATCTAATATTTAATCGATATTACATCCAGCTAAAACAATATATTTTCAATTTCCTGTTTATCACAGTATTATTATGGCACTTCCTTTAAATACAAAAAATAAATGATTACGATGCGTGGCAGCCCTGTCCCGGTACGGTGACAAGCTAACGGCTTCGCGGCTCTGCTATGCGTGTGCGCAAGATTATGGCGCGGTGGACGAAGTACATTGACGGATTACTATAGTAATAACTGGTAATGAAAAATCATCATCTTTTTTCTTTCTAAAAGCTAAGAAAGATTATACAAAAGAGTATATGGCCTCACTTAAAAAATAAATAAGTGGACACACGCACATTTAGACAGTGATGGGTAAGTTTGCTCAAGTTACAGATTGAATTTGATAATGTCAGATAACCACACCCATTCCATTCAGTTTGCTGTTCTTCGTTTCAGATTTGGTAGCCATTAGCGAGTGATTGCCACAACTTTGGCAATGTTAATGCTGTAAATGCAGTACCTAAACCTTGGAACTACATAGTAGCATAAGCAAAATCAGCCTATATAATGTTCCCACTGCTGGGACACAGGCCTCCTCTCTGTGAGAGTGAGTGGGCTGTAATCCACGCGGGCCCAGTGCGGGCTAGTGGATGTCACATTTGTTCGAATTTTTTGGTTCTAGGACATTTCGGTTTCCTCACGATGTTTTCCTACACCGTTTTGAGAGCAGTAATGATGGAATAATTACACAAAGTGCCGGCTTGGGTTCGAACCCACGGCCATCACCACTGGGCCACCACTGCTCTTAGCTACAACTAACTACATAAACGTATATGAATTTTCGACTACAACTGTACAAGGAACATTGGCGGGTGGCCAAAATCTGAACTAACACCATCGTGTTTTTTCAATACAATTTCACAAATGTTATCCGAAGGTATTCCACTCTCAGCACTGATTTCAACAGCACTTCTTCGAACCGCATCTGAGCACGTCCACTAACAGCACTGAAACAAAATTTTTATAAGTGCGATTCGGTGCTCTTAAGCCATTAAAGCGCCAATTATATCCTAGTACCATTGTAGTTTTTTCTATTCTATTTGACACAGCCGTAGAGTGGCAGTAGCTGGTTGATAGACTACCTGCTCCATATTATTTGGTTTCGAATTTCTGTCACAACTTTTTTTAATAATGAAAAAGTTACCTACAGTTTTAAGGTTTATAAGCAACGCCAGCGTTGTAAAGCATCCAACGCAAAACCCACTGCGGCGCCTACGCAGACGATGTAATGATCGGCGGCGCCACCTAGCGGCGGATAACGGAGCGCCTTGATTGGTTAATATATGTTTACACCTTTATTACAGCTATAATTTCTTCTCCGATCTGCTTGCCATTGCGCAACTGTGTGCTTCATTTGGTGGCTTAGATTGATCTTGGGTGTTAGAACATGTGTCATAAACAAAATCAGAATGTAACGTTCCTACTACTGGGACACAAGTCCCTTCTCTGTGAGAGGGATTCGGCCATTAGCCACTACCTGGGCCAAAGATTGGTTGGTAGATGTCACATATCTTCGAATTTTTCTAGTGTCCTATTGTTGTTTATATAAAGCTTGGTTTTAAAATAATAATGTTTCTTCAACTATAAAGAAATAGCTAGAGATACCCCTCAGCTAGATAGACCGATGGCCTTAAGGCGTGTAAGGCAGCTGGGACAGCCTGGATACAAGGCAGAGAACCAGGGGCCTAAGTCTACCAATTCACAAACGTTGCTATGGTCTCCCCATTGAGAGTTTTTCATAAACTTTGTATGGCAAATATGTCTAAAATTCAAAGTGAAGTGACCATTGCAACGTTTCTAAATTAGAAGACTTGGCTCCCAGGTGTTATGACGCAGCTTGGGAGAGGCCTATGTCCAGCAGTGGACTACGGTAGACTGAGATGATGCGGTGCAAACCTGATATAAGCGGTTGCCTAGGTTGAGTAGGTTTTATAGGTTACTTAATAAATTATGATAAATCCAGTCTGCAATTTACGTAAAAGCAATTTGATTTCGGTGATCAAGTTTATACAAAGGCAAATTGTTCACACAATAGACTCAATAAGCTGTCACAATCAACTCAAACGCAGCTTTGACAATATTGCGCAGTAATACCAAACAACACTATTTTCTCTGAACCACAATGGAACATTACAGGCGCACTGTCTTCACATCGACGAAATCGTCTTAAAATATTCCAAAATGCAGGTTTTATTATGAAAAACAATGTGCGTTTAAAACTGTCTTCAGCTCATACATTCTCATTAAGGTTTTCGCGAATAATCGCCCCGATGATGCGATGGTTCGCGTAAAACAATGACATTCCTTATTTTAGACAGAGAGTTTTAATTTATGGACGCTGTTTCAGGTTTACAAAGTCTTCTTGTGTTTCAAATGTCGGTTTTCGGATTCGCGGATTATCACTTAAAGGGTTAAAAGGAGTTCCTGACTCACCAGCTTTTTAATTTGCTCCAAAGGGCTGCGTATGTGAGGACAGTTTTATAATATTACCGTTTTTGTGTGACTTAAAAAAGGTGGTGAAATGTGTCTGGCTTGTTACTTTATTACGAGAACTGCTTCAGTCTGACAACAGCTTTCATCGTCACAATTAAAAGCGTTTTCTGGTGAACACGGGCAACTGATGAGTGTGACAAAATGGTCACTAGGGATTGTTATAATCACCAAAATTGCCAGATTGATCTTGGATTGGTGATTTTTCTGGACAGAAAAATTCATCTGCCTAGCCAGGTTCCAAGGTTTATCCCAACTACGTTGGGGTCGGCTTCCAGTCTAACCAGATGCAGCTGAATACCGGTATTTTACATGGAGCGACTGCCTATCTGACCTCCACAACCCGTTTGTAACTGGGTAACACGATACCCCTTGGTAGGTAGGTAAGACTGGTTGTCAGACTTTCGGGCTTCTGACGACCCGTAACGACTGTCAAAGATCCACGAATGCAGTCGGGACCAACGGCTTAACGTGCTTTCCGAGACACGGAGGAGTCTCCGTCGTCACAGAATCTCGTGTTACCTTCTACTCTGCTTATACCCACAAAACAGGAGCTATATCAATACACGAACGGGCTCAATGATTCACTCAAGCCCCACAACTACAAGTACAGTCAGTACAAAAAACAAGCCGCAAAAAAAGTCGAAACCGCAGGAAGCGGTCAGTGGCGGCGACCGTCGAATTTATTTGCGAACGGTATCTGTCACGAGGTATAGTGTTACGAGGAAGTTAACGCTGTTTAGATAAGGGTATCGGCACTATATCCGCTACTGGGACACGTTTGAGAAATGCCACAGACTAAGATTTTGTAGCGGTATAAGTTTCCTTCCTGTGGAAACTTTGAAATTGAACGTGACAGTTGAAAGAGGTATTTTTGACATTATGGAGAGTAAGAGTAATGTTGCGGAAAGAGATATTAATAGCTACAAAAATATGACATTATGACATGTTGTAATGAGTACTGTAGAGGCTTTACTCTGCATGGTTTTTGCATGAAACCTTAGTGCTTAGTTTAAGTTGATGGCACGTTAGCAGACAAACGTTAGATTTGTATTTAGAATAAGTAGAAACTGACGAGTCGGGCCCCGCGAACTGTCAAGGCGGGAGGTAGGGGAATAAATAGAATAATTATGTAATTCAAATAGGAATAATAACCCCTTGCTATGCTAATACGGTGTTTTATTATTACCGGTACCGAAGGTTCACCTCGGAAACTACAGTACCTAAAATATAGACCCAACACAAACTGTGTATTCAAACATCCCATTACTCATTCCTCATCAAAAGCTCACTGTTTTATTTACACTGTGATATCACAATGGTTCTTTGCAAGTTTTTATTCGTCTAGACTGTACTTTCGGCTGAAAATTAATGAATCCTTAGCTATGAAAGGTGTCTGGGTTATTTCGCAATGTTTTCATAAGCATACTTCATTTGGAAAGTGATAAATTGTCAGAGGTGTTGGGATGGACTTGGTTCGGTTGAAACAAAGATTTTTCTGTCACGAAGATTTTTTCATTTGAGAGAAATCATTTAAGAAATGTAGCACAAATAATTATTTATGTTGTATTTTTGCAAGTTTTGGTTGAGTATCATTATAATGGTGTAGTGGAATAGGTAGGATACCTATCGTATTACCCAGTAACTGGGTTGTAGAGGTCAACATCTAAAATATTGGCCTTCAACTGCATGCATCCGGTTAGACTGGAAGCTGACCCCGACATAGTTGGGAAAAGGCTTGGTTATACTTAACGTGAACCCGGTCACTAATAGTGCACTGTGCAAGTTGTGCAACAGACGGAGTTTGAACCAACGAACTCAATATTTTTTTCAATAAATATAAATCCTTACTTCCTTACTAATTTATAAATGCGAAAGTAACTTTGTCTGTCTGTCGCGCTTTCACGCCAAAACTACAGAACCGATTTAAAAGAAATTTGGTACACAGATAGTCTAAAGCCTGAGAAAGGACATAGGCTACTTTTTATCGACATACCACGCGGGCGAAGCCGCGGGTGGAAGCTAGTTATTTATAAAACAATGAAAAGAAAATAATACACATTAAACGAAGGTTATATTTGTATCCAAAATAATCCGAACTCCCGATATATGAAACTGAATTAAATTCCCGCTGATAGCGAGTCGAGTTTACCCTTTACAGTTATTTAATTCAATTAAGTCTCATCCATCAAACTATCTGTCATACAATAACTCCCAAAGCAGTACCTTAATAAAATAAGGAGTACATTAAAACAAAAGTTCGCATCTGAATTAATGAATCAAATTATTGTACCTTTGGGTCTCATTGTAAATTCCGATATAACAGACCCCTTTTAAGTACGCAAGCGAACGCAAGTTTGTCTTTAATCCAAAAACCTACACGCGATTTTCAACTTTACAAAAAAACTCATACGGGTGGAAGTTCTGCGTTATCTTTTCCAAGGGGTACCAAACCTCCGTTCGCGACGTACATTTGCCATAAATGCCAATGTTATCAAATACATTTTGATGGGGAAGCGCTCCCTATAAACTTGTGGAGGATATTAATATGAAATTACATAATTATATTAAGGATGGTGATATTTAGTGTGGGATTTAACTTTACCTACTTTAATTGTAAGAGGTTATGGTTTAAAGTTTGTGTTGATGTTTAGGGAATAAGTGGAAATTAATTGAAATAACTTGAAGTAGTTTAAGCAACATTGCCTTTAGATAAAAGTTAAATTCTGATATAGTTTTGAAGTCGTGCGCACCTAGGAAAGTAGGTACCTACACGCTAAATAGTTATTTATGCAACTGTTATATAATGAGGGGTATTTACAGTCGCATACAAGACTTTATTTACACCCATGATATTATGAATCCTATAAAAAAGGTACTTTTAAATACTAATGTCAACAAAAATGGAGGGATACGACCACAGAACAGATAAAACCTCTTTTATCTGTTCTGTGGATACGACGCACGTGAATTTGATTTTTTCGAATTCGAATAACATAGATGTTTTTTTTTTGTTTTAAATTACGGTGATTTGTTAGTGAAACGTGCCTGCATGACAATATTCTTTTTTTGAAATGAGTTGTATTATGAAAATTAGTACAACATTATAACACCCGTTTGGATGATATTATGGTTACTATGACAACATTAAACTTACTTTAACTTAACTTTAATTGTTTTAAAGTTCGCAATAACTGTTTCAGAAACTTTTATAGAGGATTTATAGCATGGGTGTAGATAAAGATAATTGATGATATTTATTTATTTCTGTAAATTGGTTTAAAAACACTTTTACACGTCAAAATTAAATTATGTTTTAAAACTAGATGAGTTCGGCGTATCCTAACTGACAACTCTTAGAAGAAAGACCGAAACAAACTCAGACGTTACAGTCTCTTTTAAAGTCCAGACATAAGCTTGGTCAGGCCATATGAGGACCACACAGGTCTTGTCTGTGATGGTCTTTTGAGCAGTAGTCTATTCTTTCGACATAGCCCTTTTAAGATTTCAAACAATTATTTCTAGAACAGTATTTATTTATTTATTTAAACATTTCGCACTCCAAAAAAAAAAGGTACAAAGGCGGACTTAATGCCTTAGGCATTCTCTACCAGTCAACCAAGGGTGGTGAAGAGATTAGATGGCGGGTGCTCTGATTAAGAGGAACAAAGAGAAAAAATAAAATAAAAATATGTCATAATGCATTATAGATAAAACAGTTTTTACAGTACATAAATACGCTATCAACTTATGATATATAAACCTATAATATATATACATATATACATTTATACTTAATATACAAATTCAAGGCAGGGAGGTGTATATGACTCTACTCTATTTATTTTGAAAAAAAACTCTGCCATTTCCGCTTAAATGCATACCGACTGGTGGCCGTCCTGATATCAAGACGAAGCGCATGATGATGCACCTTAGGTTGGAACAGTGTTTCCAACCCAAGGTCAGTCACCCCTAAGAAAAAAGAAACATTTTGGGTAATTCGACTTTCTATACAAGGATAGATTTCGGTGAAAAATCAGAAATATTTTGAATCACAATTCCTTAATTTTTCGTAATTGTAACTGTTTGTCTCTGGCCTACGGCATTTAGTCCGCCTCAGTACATTTCTGAGCTTGAAGTATTAAACAAATAAATAAATAAACCAGGCACTTTGCTGCGATAACCTAATCCCCACCATCATAATTACCTACGCATATTCCAGGCAAAAAACATACACAACACAGCAAATATGTATAAACACACACAGTTACCACAAAGAAACACAATATTACTGTGTTCGATACAATATTACTGTGCATTTGACAGGCTTTGGTCGTCAATATCAAAATTTAAACGCTTTTAAAGTTACTGAGTGTAAAATTAGCTGTTATTCAATAGGCTTCGGGTGAGGACAGTCTGTGGTTTATTATGCTTTCAGAAGGTTATTTATTTATTTGTAGGTGTTTTTCAGTGAAATTATGAACTGTTTTTGCGATGAAAATGTGCGGTCAGTAATTTTATAAACATAAAATGGAAAATCATTTCATATTAGTCAATATAGTTTGATTTAATAGAATATAATATTTTAAATATATATTTACTTTAGGACTAAAATAGTATTAAGTACTATTTACTAACAGTGGACCAAACAGTAGTCTTTTGAATAAATGTATATTATTTCAATACTGCAAAATATTTATTACAGATAAGTTGGTTACTGTCGAAGTGAAGCCTAAGCTATGCACGAAAACTAGCTTGCACTGAACTTTGTGAAGAAATAACGCCATTAATGAAAATTATTTTTATTCACAGACAAGCATATTTATAAAAAGTTACAGAGAATGCACCAAAATGAAAATAAAATAAAAAATAAGTATACTCCTGCCTCCTTGCCTACAGATCATGATACAGCGATATTCTAAGCGATTCATGCGCCGTCAGCTGTGTTATTCAAACCTTTTGAATAACTTCGCCGTACTTTACAGTGGGTGACTTAATTATCCGCTTGACTGTACTTAGTAGCTGAATCCGGGAGATAAAACGTACCATGATTATGTGCGTGATCGTGAAGTATATTTTGATATTTTTACTTTGGCTATCACCCGGTTTCCGGAAGAGTCAATATCAATCTAACTAATCTTTTATAAATTAAGTTGTCACCGGATGCAGGTGAACGCCCGTATTTTACATAGAGCGCCTGCCTATCTAACCTCTACAACTCACTTACTGGGTAAGTTACGATACTCCTGGGTAAGACTGGTTGCCAGACTTTTGGACTTCTGACTACCCGTAACTACTGTCAAAGATCTACGAATGCAAGCCGGGGTCGACGGCTTATCGTGCACGACTAGATGACGGCAAGCTTAGCTTAACCTTCGATCGACACTGCGGCCGTTATTATTTAGCCACGAGCCCCTCAGGCTGTTATTATGTAGCCAAGAGCCCCCAGGCTGTGATTATTTAGCCACGAGCCCTTCAGGCTGTCATTATTTAGCCACGAGCCCCTCAGGCTGTGATTATTTAGCCACGGGCTCCTCAGGCTGTGATTATTTAGCCACGAGCCCTTCAGGCTGTCATTATTTAACCACGAGCCCTTCAGGCTGTGATTATTTAGCCACGAGCCCCTCAGGCTGTCATTATTTAGCCACGAGCCCTTCAGGCTGTGATTATTCAGCCACGAGCCCCTCAGGCTGTTATTATTTAGCCACGAGCCTCTCAGGCTATGATTATTTAGCCAGGAGCCCAACCGGTTTCTGGAAGGTCCAATTTAAAAGAAAAACGAACACGCAGTCTTTTATGTTTGTTGATGGCTTTGGTTAACTGAAATTCCACCAGCCTATTAAATTACTTTATACGAGATGTGACAACATATTATAATTCTTTAATAATTATTAACGTTCATCTTATCAGTGTTGTCAAAAAGATTAGTTTATATCTATTGCTTGTCGTAGGTACTCGTTAGCAAAACATAACATCACACCTGTTTTCCCCGAAGGGTTAGGCAGAGATAAAACTCAAACTCAAACTCAAAGCATTTATTTCAATTAAACCATTTACAGGCACTTTTGAACTGTCAAAGAGTCGGTCAGTTAGTCAGAAAGTTGAAGCTAGTTGCCCATTCCAAAACGTAGATCTCTATGGAGAAGAACGGGCAAGAAACTCCAAGGACACTCTTTTAAAAATGGATATAGATATTATAAAATCCTGGGTACAATATTCTTGTTGCTTCTTTATGTGAGAACGATGTAAAACAAAAAATAATCAAAAACAATTCAAAATATAAGATTAAAAATAAGCTCTGGCAAATAAAAGGTGACCAGTCTCAACTGACGGCGCCCGTTCACGAACATGACACGTGGATCAGCACCATCCAGCTCAACCATTTTGTCGGGAACCGAATGATCCAACACACGTGCCACCATCAGAGAGACATTTAAGTGAGCATGATAAACCTAATAAACTCCTTTGCAAAAAAAAATGGGCATGTAGCATAAGCAGCCTATAATGTTCCCACTGCCTGGGACACAGGCCTCCTCTCTGTGAGATGGAGCGGGCCGTAATCTACCACGCGGGCCCAGTGGGGTTGGTAGATGTCACATTGTCTTCGAATTTTTGGCTCTAGGACATGCCGGTTTCCTCACGATGTTTTCCTTCCCCATTTTGAGAGCAGTGGCGATGAAATAATTTACACAAAGTAAAGCTAGCCTACCTGCTAGGGTTCGAACCTACGACCTACGACTCGTAAGTCGTGGCCGTTACCAATGGGCCACCACTGCTCTGAAAAAAATGGGCGGTTTTGATTATTCTACATTATTGGTAATCATTTAGGTAGTTGTAAAGAGGTTTTATTAGCCAAAGTATGTTACTGGCACTTAATAAAGAGTCTGGGTATGAAAAAAACCTAATTCCCAATTCGAAACTTTTGTTTAAAACAATAATGATCCCTTTTTCAGTTTGTGACTTTGGGTTTGCGGTTAAAAGGTTATCAGGCAACTAAAACTAACTTCTCGTTATTTTTAGTAGAATAATTTATGTTTATAATATAATCCAGCCTAATTGTGACTTAAAACAGATATCTTTGTGTCGATTGTAATGAAAAAAAAATACTATATTCTCATTGATAATAAGAAATTACTAGTCATTTATGCTAATGACATAGTAAAAGTAGTTGAGACGCACACCGAGTTTTGTATTTTCGTTATTTTTAAAGTCTGTCATAGACGATATTGTCTCGCTGTGTCTAGTTTTCTTTTATTGTTTTAATTTTTATTTTGGCACTTTGTAACTATTATTATTTAACCGTGCTTTTGTATGTTGTGTTGTCTTTTGTGTGCACCAAATAAACGTTTTATTTATCTATCTAAAAATATGAATATTATCCATAGAAAAGCCAATGACTGTAAGGTGCCCGGTTTCCGTTCAAAAGAGTATATATTTATATTACACCTACATTTCGCCAGTTTATTAGACCCATGTAAAGAGGGCGCGCCTATTGCCATCAACCGGGGAAAAATCCGGACTCCAGGCTGCTCTTGTGAAATTGCTGATAGAAAAACCCAATAACACTTTGCTCAACCTAGGAATCGAACCCCAGGCAGTCCAGTCCACGTATGTAATCATTATTTCTGAATAAATTAGCTGTGACATTGAGTACTGTACTAATTGCACTTTTCTACCATCTCACAAAGCAAATAAATTCCTCTGGAACATGTACATGTTAAATAATAATAAAAAATGCCCGGGCAGTTTGAAAAATGCCCAATATGAGAGGGCAGTGTGATAACAACTTTTGAAATAATCAAATCGACCGGGCATTTTTATTATGCTAGTCACCTATGGGGCAGTACAATTAAAACCAGGTTTTATTACTATAATTTT
The DNA here is from genome assembly GCA_948473465.1 of Lithophane ornitopus. Lineage (NCBI taxonomy): Eukaryota > Metazoa > Arthropoda > Insecta > Lepidoptera > Noctuidae > Lithophane > Lithophane ornitopus. The sequence continues at coordinate 1,624,088 of OX419630.1, read as the reverse complement.
TGTTTCAAACGTAGAAACAATATTTAAAATCAAATATAATCTTTCCATTCGTTGACACTCTGCTGACCTATAATGACTTTACCATAATTAAATACCTGTGTATTATTAGATTGCCCAAAGACCACACGGCAATAATTATAATGACGAGGCAATGTGATAAATAAAGAAGTTCAAATTATAATTAATTATTTCGCCCTAAGTAGCTTGTCATTATTCATAATGCGCGGGCATTATGAAAAATGCCCCTATTTATTACTTGGTCCTTAACATACACATGGCTACACATCAAGCTATACATTTCCAGTTTATGCTGATCTCGCATTTTGTAGGATTTCCGTACAATGTGAGGTCAGCTTGTATTGGAAATGTATAGCTTGATGTGTAGCCGTGTGTACCAACTAGGCATCGATGTACGCGTGCGTGACGGTCGTAACCCCAGTAGGCAGAAACTACTCAAAGTTACATTACTCAGTATTAATACCGAAGATGATGTTATAGAACTATTCCACTTACGGTCCGTGTAGAGATCAATAGGGAGGAAATACGTTAAAATCTTACCGGAGTTGCTGAACTTCGTATCCTTTGAGATTCGAGGTATTGAGTCGAGGCGGCCGATGTTGGGGGACGGCGATGAGACGGTTGAGTGACGATCGGCTTGTGATCCAGGGTGGTACTTCGGAATTATTTCTGACATATTATAAATTATTTTAAACTAGCGACCCGATCTGCTTCACGCTGTTTTTACGACTTGACAAAACATCGAGATTTCTTAGATAAATTTAACTTGAATAGTAACTTATTATACACATAAACGTTCCGGAATAAATTCTCTATGTTTTATGTGTGTATACGTATATGTAAATGGTACACCACTGACTACCTGCAGTAGGTATTGTCTCTCCTTCTCGCTTTAATCCATCCAAAGGTTGTCTGTAAAATATCGCTTTTAGCGATAGGACCGCCCTTTGTGTCACCCTATGTTAAATTTCTATATCTATATCTGTATTTTTTATGGTGTAGGTACACAATAAAGAGTATTCTATTTATCTATCTATCTTTCAACGATTGTGGAAACTTCATCAAAATCTGTTACGCAGAAGAACATCGCGGACATACAGACAAACACGAAAAGCGACTTTAATTTATAATATGTATAGATTAGAGAGTCTTCGTTATCATGAATGATTATCATCAAAATTTTAATATAGTGAACAAATAGTTTTGATTCTTGTCATTCAAGAATCAAACTATTTGTTCACTATTTTTTTTTTTTTATATAATAGCTGTTTTAATTTGGAAATCTTTGTGAACCTTGAGCTATTAAGTCTCGTCTTGTTAGAGCTTTTTATGCATAGGCACAAGATCAACAATAAAAAAAACACAACATTTCAGTAAACTGTTTAATTATAATCCAAATCAAGTACCCCATATTGTGGGATCACCCTTATCGTCCCTCCGTATAGGCACCCAAATTTTACTCAAGCAAATTGTTAAACTAATATATAAATTCGTTGAAAGTCAGTGGTTTCCATTCAGCTTTACTTCGCCAACTAAGATTCAATTAAACTCAGTTACTATTAATTTGTTCCAATGGCAAGCTGGTGGGATTGCCAATAATTTATTAGGGGAGCCCTTTGTAGGCCCAAATGTACGCAAATTTCATCAATAATGTTATTAACGTGGAGCGGTTTAATAATTATTGACTGATCCGCAGCGTTTGTGATGTGAATGTCAGTTTGGATTTGGGGTTTGTTGGCCGTGTTGGTGGTTTGGTTGGAGCCCAAAGATTGGTTTATTGGTAATAGTTGGTTACAACGTATAACTTTTATTAATTCATGTAAACTATGTATATATTATATACTGTTGGCGAAGGTACCTATTTTATAGTTATTACAGTATCTTTTTATAAAGTTGCTAAAAACGAAGGATTAACTAACGTCTATAGTCTGTTTTTTTATCTCGTAGACTCTCGTAGACGACGTAGATTTGACATTTCAAGTGATTGTTGTTTGTTTTTTCAATTTGGAGTTTGACATTTGCACCTGTCAAAATTAGTCTACGAGAATAAATTAGACAATGCTATACATTTTTTGACAAATTAAAATGTATTTTAAAATACGCAACAAAAATTTGACATGCCACTCGGGCCAGTCACATTTGACATTATGTCACTAGGATAATAGAGGTACATACGAAATATACCTTGCCTTTATCTCGTGAAATAATAATTGCTACTTTGAGAAAAGGCCTATATCTTAGGATGGTTTCGATAATACTATATTCGTACTACCATCGTAATACCAAAATATCTATCAATACTTTTGGAGAAAATCGATTTTGAATCTTGCGTAAGTGACTGTACCTAAAATTGTTACTCTGTAATAACACCTCCAGTAGCATTTTACGATACACAGGAAAAGATACTAGATTCTCACCCCGGAACCGCATAAAACGAGGGTCATCACCACAGCACTAAAATAAAACCACTAAAAACAAATTACAGAAAATATTTTCTCACATTAAACCATAATCTTAACAGTTCAGTTATAAAACTCATTTTAACGTCTGAAACCATAACTCTAAAGTCTCAACAGTTAAAATTTAACTGTCCAAGTTATCCAACGTTCAGTATATCAAGAGTATGCTAACTGGAACCGTAAACCGTATCACAATTTAACTTGAAACTGAAAACGGTTTAGTTAACTTTATGGTTTTACACTTCTACAGTATGCTATTATACCCAGGTACAGTACCTACCCGAAATATAATAGTTTCATCTCACGAAGCCACGCGCGCTTTACTTGTGATAATCAAGTGAGAGAGGAGCTCGTGGCTAAGTAATAACAGCCGCTCGGGTCGATCCATCAGGTTAAGCTACGCTTGCCGGGGTTGGTCCGTGGATGGGTGACCATTTTCACATATCGAGACTCCTCCGTGCCTCGGAAAGCACGTTAAGCCGTTGGTGCCGGCTGTCATTTGTGGATCTTTGACAGTCGTTACGAGTCGTCAGAAGCCCGAAAGTCTGACAACCAGTCTAACCAAGGGGTATCGTTATCCAGTTACTGGGTTGTGGAGGTCAGATAGGCAGTCGCTCCTTGTAAAATACTGGTATTCAGCTGCATCCGGTTAGGCTGGAAGCCGACCCCAACATAGTTGGGAAAAGTCGGGAGCAGTCGCTCCGCCCAGTGTGGGAGAAGTCATTTGAGGATTTCCCACCCACAAAAAATAAAATAAGGCATCTAACATTGTATTTTGTATTGAACCTTTGTAAAGGAGAATGAGAACCTATTTTTAATAGTGAATAAATATTCTAATATTCTATTAAATCTAATTGTGGTTGTCGCAACCAAAATGCTTTGGGATAGTTGTATTTTCGTTTACGTCACATGTTCGCAGTGGTCCACTGGTTCTGTAAAATGATGGGCAATCTTCTGGAAAACACAACGTATGACCGCGTACTCTGCTTAACTCAAAAAGTAAAAGCTTCACGATACAGGTTTGGCGACTGGCGTGACCTTTCGGAACTGGCTGCTGACTCATATTTATCAATTTCGCTTCTACTTTCACTGCCAACAAACAAGTATGCTCTTGGTTAGATCGTATGCTGAAGGAAATTATCGTATTGTAAACAGTCCGTGAATTATATTTGTATAATTTATATGAAGCTACATCTCATACTCTATAATCAATATCTACCTAAAAAGTAACTTCCCTTTATATGAGTTTGGAAAACGGAGGTTACAAAGCTTCCGATTCTATCGGCTCTATATAACAGCAGATTTAAACTTATTCTCAAATATTTTGATCACATAATATAACATCACGCCTGTATTCCCCGAAGGTTTAGGCAGAGATTTACACATATTATGCACACAGCAGTACAATTCCATTATAAGCTGACCTCGCATCGTACGGAAATCCTAATGCAAGATCAGCATAAACTGGAAATGTATAGCTTGATGTGTAGCCGTGTGTACACCCATATTACGTCTAAATCCCATGTAATAGGGCGAACCTATTGCCTATTATATTGATTACCTTCTGTAATAAAGTACTTAATAAATAAACTAGGACAGGAAGTAAGTAACGTATCATTTCACATTGCAAAATAAGATTTTTTATGATTTGACGCCGATAGAGGAAACTTAACGTTTAGAATTATTCAGCAACATAAAACAACGGTGTGTGCTTAGACTACACGATAGAAGTCAAAAATTACGACTGGATCAGAGTATACTCGATTCAGCTTCAGCAACCCGAGCGTGGTGGTTCAGTTTCGTTCACTGTTCAGAAAGAGCGTTCAAAATTGAGGCAATTGGAAACACTTTTTTCAAAGCGAGGAATCAACACATACCGCCATCTTACCTCCTATTCTGTTGCTTACCTTCTAAGCTATAACCAGTAGTAGCAAAGGTACCATCACAGTTCATTCCATTTAGTTCTGACAATCAGCTCTCTAAGGCAGTTCAGAACATTTCACCAAACTCCCGCCCCCCATCAACTAATACATAATCATGGTGCAAGTTATGGAGGACAAGCGGGGATTAGTTCAGCTTATGAACACCTTGGAAGGCCTGTCAGATTATTTTTAACCAGCTTATAAAATGAACGCCGCGCATGTTTGATTCTTTATGTTCTAGAATTTAGGTTACGATTAACTAAACAAAATTAAGGCATTCAAGGACACGAGACACAATGGAAGTTTTGTTGGTAAAACGCCTATTGGCGTTTAGTGTCCCTCAAAGTGTTAAGAACCAATGGTCTAGTCTAGCACTGGATGGAAACGGGCAGGTCTTTACCCAGCAGTGGGTGACTTGTTATTTTTGTATTTATGTATGTTTTTTTATTTAGCGTCACTTTTAGTGCGAATAAATGTATTTTCTTTCTTTTCTATAAACACTCTACGGCTGACAGTAACCAGTGAAAAGGAGGCAGTTCTTAATTTAACATAAAATGAGTTAAAAGAGATCTCTAAAATGTTATGTTTGACCAGCTATTTAATTGTATAACACATTTTCTAATCTGTTTAATTTTGACAGTTCAACAAAATTCATTGCGTTATGTACGTTGTTGAGCAGAGGTTTTTTCGAACTAATGAAGAATGGATTAGCAATCTGTTTCAAAACGATTCAGATTGTGATTGATCGTGTATTACGCAATGAGACAAAAACCGCTGACATTTTCTAATATATTTCTATGGACGTGGTTATAAGTTCTATGGGCGGACTATAAGGAATGTCATGTCCATGGTTATTTCAAAATTCCACAAGCGCCAGCGAGTCGCCACCGACTACCGCTTCTAACTCAGGCCACTCACTCAGGGAATCCCTCTCACTAATGGTGCTTGGTCGAAAGCGCTCAGTGTTTACTTTTATTGTAGAGATAAATCTGCCCTAACTGTCCCGATAATCGTCGCTAACTGTGGGCTACGTAAATATTGCTCGTATTATTGCTTCGTCCTGAATTTATGCTGTTTATGGAAAGGTGGAGTAAATAAACGGTCTGTCCTAGACGATTCCAGTCTCAACGAAACAAAACGAATTCTAACTTAAGGCGCCGACAGGAGGCAAAAGTTCCAAGAAAGCTTGTCTTTAAAAAAATTACCAAATATATAGTTAGTGGAGGTATAATTCTCAGAACTTGGATGTTACCAAAACACGTTTTGAAAAACAAATCTCGATACAAATTAACGGTAAATTAACCTTTTACCTTGAGTTTTAATCCAAAATAAATGGATTTGTTTTAAATATCAACGTACGTTGGTAATGAATTAATAACAAGAACGTCTTATTTGAATGCAGGACGTGGTTGTTTTTATTTTCGATTACTCAACAAATTTTTGATTTTTTAATAAATTACAAACGCCCGTGTTAGAAAGAGTATAAAAGACTATAAATATAATATAGGATTATCTCCTAATTAGTATGTTTTGAGTGTCAGAATGGTTACTAGTTATTTACTGTGTATGAAAGTATATCTACATGGTGTGTAGAGGAAAGGTTTTATGAAGAAAAAGCACATAAAGACAAGACTAGGCATTTATTCCAATTAGGCTTGTCTGTTAATTTGGTAATGAGAAAACTAATTGTCCGTTCCAAATCTAGGTCATCACGGAGAAGAAGGACAAGAAACTCCATGGCAGCTTGTTTTAAAGTATTGGATCAACACATATTTACTTTAGCATAAATCATTGTTATCACATTAATATCTTTGACTATCTCTCAAAGTTATAGCAACTTATCAACAAGAAAAGACGGAATATGAATATTCCCTAATTAAATTTAACACTTAGGACATTTATTATAACATATACAGAAATACATAGCTATCAGCAATATCAAGAAGGATGATCAATTAACTTACATTATTGGTAGTCCATCTTTCATCACAGTTGTATCCAATCAATCATGGCCTCGAATTGGCGGGTACACCCTTTTTATAGTCTCCAAATATTACTCAAGTACATCTCACATTGCCGCCATTTTAGACCAATCGCAGATGATCATAGATTATTGTTTAATAATCTCTAACATAGTTAATAATGAACAAATCTTAAATAGTGGAACCATTTTAAAACTTAATACAATAATTTAGCGATTTAGTATGTACTTATTTGTTATCGAAGAGTAAAATCAGATACGTTATTGACATATATTGACATCAACTTAAAGTTCAGAGAATCGTTTGAAACTACCTGTGACTTTTGAATTACAATATAAAATCCTAACTAACATTATAATATCGTATTAATTATAACTTAATCATTAATTGAAACTCTAAATTAAATACATATTTGTTTTGGTTATTCAAAAACCACCAATCATAACTTTCGTTCCGAAACTAGTCTTATAAGTCGCAATATTTCTATTGCGACTTAAAAGGCTTGGCTAGACTATTAACATAAATTATCTGTCTGTGAAATATTAATTCAGGGAGTGATAATTACATAGGTATTTTAAATTAAAACTCTTGTTTCACAAACTATTAATTTACAGTGAGAATGGAATGAATGAACAAAGTGTTGAAATGGAACGTAACCATCAATCAATGCCATCTGTCATAATGACAGCTGGACATTGTTTATTTACTAAAGTTCTTAATGTGAAAAGTGTTTTACAATATAAACAAACAACAGTTATTGTACTTTAAATATGAGCAATCTAACACGGCCATACTGACTGGTACTTTGCTCTCAAAGTACTTACAATATAATTACTTACGTCCTCATTTTTCAGCACTAAATCTAATTTAATTAGTAACAAGTTTCATCTCTGTGACAACTTGCAACCCATTCTTAGCCTCATCGTATGTGAGCACCAGAATCATAAATATTTGATGCCCAGTTTCATCTTAGTGACAACTTGCATCCCATTCTTAGCCTCATCGTATGTGAGCACCAGAATATTATATATTTAATGCCAGTTTCATCTTTGTGACAACTTGCATCCCATTCTTAGCCTCATCATATGTGAGCACCAGAATATTATATATTTAATGCCAGTTTCATCTTTGTGACAACTTGCATCCCATTCTTAGCCTCATCGTATGTGAGCACCAGAATCAAAATCAGTGATAAGTACATGTTTTATTTACCACATTTGTATCCAATTCTCAGTATCATCTTCGTGACTACTAGAATCTTAAATAATTGATGTCAAGTTTCCTCTATGTGAACACTTCCACCCAATTCTCAGTATCATCTTTGTGACTACCGGATTGATGCCAAGTTTCCCATAGGTGAACACTTGTAACATACAGATCTACATCAATTAGCAAGGCAAAACATTCTTATTTTTGTTTTCATTTTTTATATCATCATGTTCGCACATACTTGAAACTACTATTTGATTACTAATCTAACATGGTTATCAAGAAGAAATAAAAATAAGGGTTCCTTGTTGACTACAGAACCCTAAAAAAAATGTTATGGCCAATCACAGTCATTTAATACAAAACAAAATAAGTACTTACAATAAAGTTTTAATAATGGCCAACTTTATTTATTTATTATTTATGTACACACAGTAAAATACAAAGTAAAACTTTGTATTAATTGCCATTTTTTTTAAATCTCTTTCAGCATAACTAAGTTTTGTTCCGTATGAGCATCAATAGTGCCCTATTGGATTGGCAAGATCATGTAATCGAGGCTGTACACAATCATGGTATGTTTGCATTACAACTTATCAGTAATTGCAAAGGAGAAAGCAGCTGATTTTGTGAATTTAGGGATAGTTGAACTTTCCATATACGTCTCGGCCAGTCTGACTTATTATTCTGTAGTGAGCATAATATTATTTTATTATAGGTAAGACATAAATAATTTATCTCTTTGCATACCAGTTTTGAGTTAGTGTGGGCAAAACAAAGGAGTGGAAAAGAGAAAGAGGCTTTTGCCCTGCAGTGGAACAACATAGGCTAAAAATAAGTAATTGATATTTACTTATAGGAGTACTTGTAGTTATTATAAAGGTGATTAAATTGCCATTCATTAAACAAAGACCTTATTTGGTAAGTATTGAAATCAGTGCTCTGATCTGTATCAATTAAGGACAGGAGTTCCGAAAACACTGGATTACATTATAGAGAAAATCCATAAATTATGATCTGAATTATGTTTTTGTCCTTCAACTAATGTTGGGAATGAATCTGTGTAATCAAATGAATCATATGGGAAGGTATATATGAGTATTTTTTATTATTTGATGCAAAGGTATCTGTTTCAGACTTAAATGTGATTTACTTTTTGTTCATACAGGATTAAAGAACAGAAGAAATCTGAAGTAAAGTAAACTTCAAAGCTTAAATCTTGCTATATGGTAGGTCCGTCACTAAGCAAATTTGGGTGTTGACAAGGCTAGAATTACAAAATGATTACTAATAACCTTTGTCTGTGCCACATTCCTTTAACAACAATTTTAGTCATATTCATAATTTCAACCATATTAGATCAAAGAGGAAAATAATATTTCATTTACCAACTTTAAATTCTTACTTTTATAGTTAGATTAGGTTACCCTACATTCAAAACTAAATTTATAAGCAACACATCGGCCATGATATTACCTTTTGTTCACACTTGCATCATATTCTTATAGATTATTTAAACCAATTATCAAGTATTTACATAGTTATAAGTTATAACACTAATTTTCATCTGTTATAAACCAAGCTTAACTTAATAATGTACTAGTTATCTAAAACTATTAGGTACACAAAAATCTCCAATTTTATAATCTTCATTAAATGTAGATATTTCGTTTTAACTTAAGAAAAACCTTTGAGAGGGCTTACCGAATTTTGCTGCTTTTTATTGCTGGAAAGATTCCCAATACTCGTTTAGCAGCTCGAGGTTCTGGTAGACTCAATGCTCGACATGCAGCTTGTAGCTCCGCAGTTGTGATGCTCGACCAGCAGCTTGCAGATTCGCAGTTGTGATGCTCGACCAGCAGCTTGCAGCCACGCAGTTGTGATGGTCGTACAGTTATTTGCAACTCCGCAGTCCCGATGTCAGCTGCGGCATGCGGCAGCACGATGTCATCGTCTAGGTGCGAGTTAGATTAGCGGCCCGCAGACACCAACAGCTTCCAGACGATCCTCGACAGCTCCAACATTGTTCATGAAAATAGAAAATAAAGTTCATTAGAAATCCGTTATGTAAGTAAGCCAGAGCCCTATCCCACTTCTGATGTTAGAAAGAGTATAAAATACTATAAATGATAATATGGGATATTCTCCTAATTAGTATGTTTTGAGTGTCAGAATGGTTACTAGTTATTTACTGTGTATGAAAGTATATCTACATGGTGTGTAGAGGAAAGGTTTTATGAAGAAAAAGCACATAAAGACAAGACTAGGCATTTATTCCAATTAGGCTTGTCTGTTAATTTGGTAATGAGAAAACTAATTGTCCGTTCCAAATCTAGGTCATCACGGAGAAGAAGGACAAGAAACTCCATGGCAGCTTGTTTTAAAGTATTGGATCAACACATATTTACTTTAGCATAAATCATTGTTATCACATTAATATCTTTGACTATCTCTCAAAGTTATAGCAACTTATCAACAAGAAAAGACGGAATATGAATATTCCCTAATTAAATTTAACACTTAGGACATTTATTATAACATATACAGAAATACATAGCTATCAGCAATATCAAGAAGGATGATCAATTAACTTACATTATTGGTAGTCCATCTTTCATCACAGTTGTATCCAATCAATCATGGCCTCGAATTGGCGGGTACACCCTTTTTATAGTCTCCAAATATTACTCAAGTACATCTCACATTGCCGCCATTTTAGACCAATCGCAGATGATCATAGATTATTGTTTAATAATCTCTAACATAGTTAATAATGAACAAATCTTAAATAGTGGAACCATTTTAAAACTTAATACAATAATTTAGCGATTTAGTATGTACTTATTTGTTATCGAAGAGTAAAATCAGATACGTTATTGACATATATTGACATCAACTTAAAGTTCAGAGAATCGTTTGAAACTACCTGTGACTTTTGAATTACAATATAAAATCCTAACTAACATTATAATATCGTATTAATTATAACTTAATCATTAATTGAAACTCTAAATTAAATACATATTTGTTTTGGTTATTCAAAAACCACCAATCATAACTTTCGTTCCGAAACTAGTCTTATAAGTCGCAATATTTCTATTGCGACTTAAAAGGCTTGGCTAGACTATTAACATAAATTATCTGTCTGTGAAATATTAATTCAGGGAGTGATAATTACATAGGTATTTTAAATTAAAACTCTTGTTTCACAAACTATTAATTTACAGTGAGAATGGAATGAATGAACAAAGTGTTGAAATGGAACGTAACCATCAATCAATGCCATCTGTCATAATGACAGCTGGACATTGTTTATTTACTAAAGTTCTTAATGTGAAAAGTGTTTTACAATATAAACAAACAACAGTTATTGTACTTTAAATATGAGCAATCTAACACCCGCGTTGTGTCGTCTTTTATCTATGTAATCCGACAGTCACCGCACTTCCCGATCCAAAAATCGAACCCAGGACCTCATTACTTAAACCACCTTACATTATTATTTTGATTGAATACTTGTTGAAGTCTAAGCTAGGACCACATCACTAGATCGCTCATGTGTTAAGCTAACTTTACGTTATCTTATTACCATAGAATCTTTCAAGCTAGCCCAGTAAAGTAAAAGTCATAATTTACTACAAAAGCTCCATACAAAGTCCTAACAAACTACCCACATAAAAACGCATTTAAAAAACAATCCCACAAAACAATAGACGCGTAATCATCTTGTGCGAACTCGTAAAAACTTTAACATGATGCTATCAAATATTTTGCACCTAACTTAACGAGCGGATCCAGGTCATAAAACCTTGTATATCTCTCACGCTTCGCTATACATTGACGGTTTAGTTTATAGAAGAGTTTACCATCGTTCATAGCTCGCGTTCAATGTACGTTATAAATCATTAGTGATGTATGGATGCGTGGAAAGGGACTAGTTTTATTACGGCTTCGTTTTATAGTTCGGCCAATAGCCGCGGTGCTACAGGCTCTGGTTGCAAGTTTAGGGAATTAGGTAGAGGGCTTGAAACAAGCGGGTTGGAACGAGCGGGCAGCGGGTTATTTAGAATAATTTACGAAGCCTGGTGATGAAAAGATATAATGTAAATATATATACTATACAGCATGCCGCTTTAAGGCTCGTGCAAACAGACGCGATATCGCGGGCGCGACAGGCAGCGGTACCTTTGTCGACAAAGGTACCGCTCCCTTTCGCTTTCGCGATGTATAAGATTTCGTGGATTCGTTATAAGAAAATATTTTATTTTACTTAAACGTTATTATTTATTCATTTATTAACAATTTTCTAAACAAGCATCTTGGAGCAACTTGTACTTAAAGAACTGTAGCGCAGAGGTCATTTGCCGGGGTCACGGATCATAAGTAGCTTTATGAATGAATCTTTTGCACAGAGTGATCTCAATCTTGGTTATGTTTTTATTATTTAGTTTATTTGAAAAATATTTTTTTTCTATTTACGAATTATTTTATTTTATTATAATTTTTAAGATTACTGGACCATAGCCCTACTCGTGTGTTAAATTAATGTCACCATTGTAGCGGCACGTTGTATATAAGGTGTACCTTTTCATAAACTAAATATCTTAAGGGATCCATACACTTTATGTTCGCGTAGCTCATCAAAACGTACCTAGGTAACAACTGATTTTTTTTGATGATGAGTACAATAACCGTTTAGGAGATTTCGCGTATGAAAAGATACAACTTAAATACAAGATTTTCGGTTATAGTTTTTTATAAACGTATTTTTATTTTAAAAAAATATCCAGACAAATCTTGCCAAGCATACAAAAATTCATGAAATTAATTATATTGTAATTTATAGATACTTAAGACTTAGTAACTGTTAATCATGATGCCTCCTTGAGTGTTTTTTTGAGAACATTTTGTAATCACAACTAGTAAAAGTTATTAGAGAAATAAGGAAACTTATCTACCCATTTTGAACTAACATTACAACACCGTTTAATCTCATGTTCATTAATTAATCAAAGCACTAATCCATGAATTGGCTGGCTGGGCCACCAATACCATTTCGTTCGCAAACAATCCATCAAAAAACCGGCCAAGTGCGAGTCGGACTCGCCCACCAAGGGTTCCGTACCTTTATCTATACAAACGGCAAAAAAATCATGTCTGTTGTGTGCCCCCTTAAATATTTGTTTTATTTTAATTTAATTATTTATTTTTAAAGTGAATATATAACTTAATATTCTGTGAATATTTCAACCGTCTACCTGTTGCCGTTATCAATATCGAGCAAAAATATCACGTTTGTTGTATATGAGCCCCCTCAAATATTTATTATATTCTGTTTTTTAGTAGGTATTTGTTGTTATAGCGGCGACAGAAATACATCATCTGTGAAAATGTCAACTGTCTAACTATAACGGTTCATGAGATACAGCCTGGTGACAGATGAACAGACAGACAGACAGACAGATGGACAGACAGACAGCGAAACCTTAGTAATAGGGTCCCGTTTTAACCTTTGGGTACGGAACCCAAAAAAAACATCATTTTCTTCTTATTTTTTCCAATATTCTTTTTTCTCTTTACCCAGCTTATCTAATGGCCCACTGCCTCTCTGTCCACCCCTAATCCGGTTGTTTTACGACTCGCCTTTTGTAGCCGCCGGCACTGAACTCCCGACCATTTTCATTTATCGTGCGTATTGCATCCGATTCCGTGCGTTTATACTTGACGATTTAGTTTAGTGTGTCACGGACGCGCGCGATTGTTTTTATGTTCCGATTGAAGATTTTATTCGTTGTGTGTGGTTTATGTATGTGTTAATTTGTTTTATTTATTTAAAAACACATACAACTACTATCACAGCATTGTTCAATGATTTATCTTTGTTCTACGTATTCAGGAGGTTTTGCAGGATATGCCTGTCATGCGCAGTGGTTGAAGACGATCGAGAGTTTCTTTTTTAATCTTAGGTACCTACATAACTGGCGAAATGTGGGTATTCCTACTATACATAGATACCTCTGCGAAACCTTCAAACCAAACCATCTGGCATTATGTGATCTTAGGTACTACAGTTTTTTAACTTCCCTTTTAGAGAGAGTTAGTAACGTTGCAAATAGATATCCATTCTGGTAAGCTGTGCTGCTATCGGTCAAAAATCTGATATTCAATTTATTTACTTGGAATTTACTGAGAAACCTGAAATAGAGATCTAAATAAATCTAGTCTCAAGTATTTCTAGCCTTTTACCAACTATGTTGGGGTCGGCTTCCAGTCTAACCGTATGCAGCTGAAATTCTACATGGAGAGACTACATAATCTGAACACCACAACTCTGTTACTGGGTAACACGACACGCCCTATTAAGACTGGTTGTCAGATTTTTGGGCCGTAGTTCTGACTACCAGTAACAGCTGCTAAAGATCTACGAATGACAGCCGGGAAGAACGGCTAACGTGCTTCCGAGGTACGGACGTTCGTGAAATTTAATGGATGGTTATCTATCCACGAATCTACCGTAGCGTAAGCGTACCTGAACTTACCGTAGCGTAAGCGTAGCTGAACCTACCGTAGCGTAAGCGTAGCTGAACCTACCGTAGCGTAAGCGTAGCTGAACCTACCGTAGCGTAAGCGTAGCTGAACCTACCGTAGCGTAAGCGTAGCTGAACCTACCGTAGCGTAAGCGTAGTCGAACCTACCGTAGCGTAAGCGTAACTGAACCTACCGTAGCGTAAGCGTAGCTGAACCTACCGTAGCGTAAGCGTAGCTGAACCTACCGTAGCGTAAGCGTAGCTGAACCTACCGTAGCGTAAGCGTAGCTGAACCTACCGTAGCGTAAGCGTAGTTGAACCTACCGTAGCGTAAGCGTAGTTGAACCTACCGTAATAAGCGTACCTGAACCTATCGTAGCGTAAGCGTAACCTTCGATCAATATGTGCGGCTGTTATCATTTAACTACGAGCCCTTCTAAATATTTAGTCTAATGTTAGCAAAATACTCTATCCGTCCCTTGTTACCGCGAATATGAATTGAGCTCTGTTTATAACTCAATTGAATAACAACAATTCTGTATATATATGTAAATGTAAACAGCAACAAGCACACAAATTCACTTAGCAACAGTTATTACAACTTATGTTTATGTATCACATATTTCTATAGCATTGAATTCGATATCGAAATATCATTTTCAAAAATAACTGAAATCGTTTCAATGGGATGCCAATTTCACAATTATTGCACCGAGAATTGTTTTGTGAATGTAAAAAGTTTTATGGAGTTGACACTTCTTCGAATAAAATAACGTTACCTACAAATAGCTGCCGGGAATTGTGCCATTGTTGGTAAAACTCTGCGTATTTTAATAATCAGCTTATAATGTTCCCACTGCTGGGACATAGGACATAGGCCACTCCTCTCTTTGAGAGGGAGTGGGCTGTAATCTACCACGTGGCCCAGTGCGGGTTGGTAGATGTCACATGTCTTCGAATTTTTTGTTCTAGGATTTGCCGGTTTCCTTACGATGTTTTCCTTCACAGTTTTGAAAGCATTGATGATGCAATGATTTATACAAAGTAAAGCGCCTTTTTGGGTTCGCACCTACAACTCGTCAAATACGTATTAAATAAAAAGTAATATATATGTAACACTAAAATAATAATAATACGTACAAGTATATAAAAGGGGTGGGGGGTGGGGGGGGGGGGTAAACAGTAGTGCATTAAAAAAATCTTCCGCATCCCTGTCAGGAGGGAAAGTGCCGAAAAGGCTGGCAGCATTGCCACGTTGTATGGCAATGCTAATTCTTTGGCCAAAAAATAGGCCAGCGCTCTGGTCACGTGAAGAGTCGACCAACCGCTTGGCGATGTCTTGATAGCCTAAGTGAGCATAAAAAATATTAGATAAATATAATAATTATGCATTCGCAGCGTAGACCGGAGTCTGCTTTTGGCCGTTTGTACATACATTTTTCTTGCCGTGAGTACCTAATAACGGTTTATACGCAGTTTTTACGGCACGGTCTTCAGTGTTGTATGGATGACTATGGATGCTAGTTGATAGACACGTTTTTTTTCTACGGCGCGGTTTATACGCCGTACCGTAAAATCCGAAATCATGCCGTGTACAACCCGTGAGCATTAACATGGCACCTGGCTCCAAGACGTTTGTACCTCCCCCGCTTCCCCGCACGGCGACGACGGGGTGCCGCGCGTGTAGCGGGGGGAGTATTGAGTTCCGAGCCAGGTGCCATGTTAATGCGCACGGGTTGTACAAAGGACCTTCGTGTCTGGTAAATGGAAATGACACTTGACACAAAATTTGAATGTTCTACACACATCAGAAAAGTAATGTTTCTTTAGGTACTTTAGGTGCTATACTGTAACTGTGGCACTGATCACTTTTACAATAATAGCTAATTCATTGCCACCTCCACCCCTTCATAGTTCATCTCGTATCAAACTCGACAAAAGCGATCGAGTTTCTTTGATGGGCACGCTAATTTGACAAGGGTATTGAATTGTAACCGCGTATGTGCCTACAACGGTACCTACACGTGTTGTGGGGCGTGACAAACTCACTTTGAAATGTCCGACTCGCACTTGGCTGGTTTCCTTAGAAAGTCTAGTCTAATCTAATAAATGAATTAATTCGTCTGTTTATTATTATGCTGTCTAAACAATCATTAAATTCATATATAAGTAGCATGTTTGTTGTACCAGACGGTTGGATCTGAGTTCGTTAATTGAGTGACATATAGCTTTGATAGGAACTGGTTTTGAATTCTATTTTAGCTTTACATAACTACTGTATAATATCATCACGCCACTTTCAGGTAGGGGTAGGCAGAAATAAAGGCTTGTACACAAATAATCTATTTATCGCTTCTTCCTTTAGTTATTCGAGACAAACTTCTCTCTTCTAACTAAACTATACTCCATTTGAAATAAGATTAGACGTATAGATAAGCCTATTTTACATCCCGTTCAACCGATTTTGAATTCTATTGCGTTGGTAGCATGACAAATGGCAGCCGCAGTAGATAGTTGCTATTGTGTAACTTTTTTTGCTTTTAATGCTATCCTTATGCCTACGGTATAGAAGTCAAAATCGGTTGAACGGACTGTAAAAGGGTTTGTTTTAATGTCTAATCTTATTTCAAATGGGGTATAGAATACTAAAAGAATTAGAATACTTTACTTGAGAATCGAACAAAGGCCCCGACTTTTTCAACCACTACACTAAAGTCACCAACATAATACAAAATCAAATTCAACCCGCAGTGATGGGCTACAACATCGATAATAGTGATGCGCTGTTATATCGAAACGTTCGCTACATTATAATTTTCCCGAGTAATTAAATTCGATATCGCAGTAATTTCAGCGGCCATTATCGAAAGTTGCTATTAATTTTACTCCGTAATGACGACATTTTGAGCTACAAATGAGTTTTGTTTTTGGTACTTAACAATTTCTACGTGTTATTGAATGTTTAATGGTCTGAAATGTGTTAAATGCTATTAATTTTACATGAATAATAATTATTCATGTAAAATGAATAGCATTAAACACTGCTTACCCAAAAACTAATTATTATTTTATGGGTAAGCAGTGTTGTACTAAGGTGTTATAAAGTTAACTTTACAAACTTTAAGAGGTGCTTTAGACTATCGAACTGAATAACTTTGAAATCACAAAAAAAACAGCTGTCCCATACAGTTTAGAATAGGCATTAAAATAAGGAAACTTTAGGGTGTGCCTCCGCTGCCGGCGTCGGCTCCCAAAAATATCGCCATTGGGAACCGGCAATGACATTACTGCCGGCAGCCGATGTTTTTAATCTCGGCTGCCGGCAGTAATGTCAACGCCGGCTCCCATAATGGACACTGGCGCGGCGGCGCGAAGTTTATGGAAACTCTTCCATTATTCAGAACCCCACCTAACTAAAATATTTTTTTCTGTATATTCTAGTAGTTTTTGGCACTCGCCGGCCGCTGCTGCGGCATTTTTAATTATAACAAATTGACAACCAAAGTCAACGCCGGCAGCCAATTCAGCAACCGGCGCCGGCAGCGGACGCCCTTCCTAAACTTGAATACGGAAAGCTGATTTTTTTTTCGCGATTTCAATAGTAGGTAATGATGAAATAAGAAACGAACTGTAATGAAGGTTAACACATTCAAGGACAATGAACGAGACACAATAGAAGTTTTATTGTTACAACTTCTATTAGCGTTTAGTGTCTCTCCAAGTGTTAAAGGGGATGCGCTAAGGTAACCCGCGAAATTCATAATTATTTTCCTATGTTTTTTTGCAATTTGCAGGTCAGTATCAGGTTGTATATTGATTAAAATATGATTCGCGACCGAAAAAATATGGCTTTATAGAATTATAAACATTAGAATCAGAAATACAACTCCTTAAGTTCATATAAATGTCATGATTTCATGAATTAGTCATTCAATACATGTTTATAATTCTGTAAATCCATATTTGTTACGGTCGCGAATCATATTTGAATCAATATACAACCTGATACTGACCTGCAAATTGCAAAAAACGTAGGAAAATATTAATTTCGCGGGCTAGCCTGAACTTTTCGCCTTAAGGAGAGAGGAAGTTTTTGCGGTTTTTTTCCATTCATCTCTATCAGCAATCTTCAAAGTGTTCACTTTCTTCCTTCATCTTTCAACTGTATGTCATCAATCATTATCTACATTCTTCTCACTTGCTCCTCATTTCAAAGTTATGGGTTCAAAAACGCCAAACCAATTCTGGCACGGACAGTACTTCGTATAAATTAATTTAATATTGTTTTGATTGGTACCATTAATTAATTGGTAAATAGCATTTTACGGCGCAGTCAATGTGTCGTAAAATGTTATTAGGTTGTAGGCACACATGAAATATTCAATTAATTTGCCCTTACCCGGTTTATACAGTTCAATTTCATCAATCCTACTATCCTACTAATATTATAAATGTGAAAGTTTGTGTGTTTGTGTGTTTGGATGTTTGTTACTCAATCACGCAAAAACGGCGGCAAAATTTGGCAAACAGATAGTTTATAACCTGGATTAACACATAGGATACTTTTTATCCCGATATTCCCATGGGATCGAGTCTTACCCGGGTGCCTTCGTCTTAGCCGGGAACCTACCGTAATAAGCGTACCTGAACCTATCGTAGCGTAAGCGTAACCTTCGATCAATATGTGCGGCTGTTATCATTTAACTACGAGCCCTTCTAAATATTTAGTCTAATGTTAGCAAAATACTCTATCCGTCCCTTGTTACCGCGAATATGAATTGAGCTCTGTTTATAACTCAATTGAATAACAACAATTCTGTATATATATGTAAATGTAAACAGCAACAAGCACACAAATTCACTTAGCAACAGTTATTACAACTTATGTTTATGTATCACATATTTCTATAGCATTGAATTCGATATCGAAATATCATTTTCAAAAATAACTGAAATCGTTTCAATGGGATGCCAATTTCACAATTATTGCACCGAGAATTGTTTTGTGAATGTAAAAAGTTTTATGGAGTTGACACTTCTTCGAATAAAATAACGTTACCTACAAATAGCTGCCGGGAATTGTGCCATTGTTGGTAAAACTCTGCGTATTTTAATAATCAGCTTATAATGTTCCCACTGCTGGGACATAGGACATAGGCCACTCCTCTCTTTGAGAGGGAGTGGGCTGTAATCTACCACGTGGCCCAGTGCGGGTTGGTAGATGTCACATGTCTTCGAATTTTTTGTTCTAGGATTTGCCGGTTTCCTTACGATGTTTTCCTTCACAGTTTTGAAAGCATTGATGATGCAATGATTTATACAAAGTAAAGCGCCTTTTTGGGTTCGCACCTACAACTCGTCAAATACGTATTAAATAAAAAGTAATATATATGTAACACTAAAATAATAATAATACGTACAAGTATATAAAAGGGGTGGGGGGTGGGGGGGGGGGGGTAAACAGTAGTGCATTAAAAAAATCTTCCGCATCCCTGTCAGGAGGGAAAGTGCCGAAAAGGCTGGCAGCATTGCCACGTTGTATGGCAATGCTAATTCTTTGGCCAAAAAATAGGCCAGCGCTCTGGTCACGTGAAGAGTCGACCAACCGCTTGGCGATGTCTTGATAGCCTAAGTGAGCATAAAAAATATTAGATAAATATAATAATTATGCATTCGCAGCGTAGACCGGAGTCTGCTTTTGGCCGTTTGTACATACATTTTTCTTGCCGTGAGTACCTAATAACGGTTTATACGCAGTTTTTACGGCACGGTCTTCAGTGTTGTATGGATGACTATGGATGCTAGTTGATAGACACGTTTTTTTTCTACGGCGCGGTTTATACGCCGTACCGTAAAATCCGAAATCATGCCGTGTACAACCCGTGAGCATTAACATGGCACCTGGCTCCAAGACGTTTGTACCTCCCCCGCTTCCCCGCACGGCGACGACGGGGTGCCGCGCGTGTAGCGGGGGGAGTATTGAGTTCCGAGCCAGGTGCCATGTTAATGCGCACGGGTTGTACAAAGGACCTTCGTGTCTGGTAAATGGAAATGACACTTGACACAAAATTTGAATGTTCTACACACATCAGAAAAGTAATGTTTCTTTAGGTACTTTAGGTGCTATACTGTAACTGTGGCACTGATCACTTTTACAATAATAGCTAATTCATTGCCACCTCCACCCCTTCATAGTTCATCTCGTATCAAACTCGACAAAAGCGATCGAGTTTCTTTGATGGGCACGCTAATTTGACAAGGGTATTGAATTGTAACCGCGTATGTGCCTACAACGGTACCTACACGTGTTGTGGGGCGTGACAAACTCACTTTGAAATGTCCGACTCGCACTTGGCTGGTTTCCTTAGAAAGTCTAGTCTAATCTAATAAATGAATTAATTCGTCTGTTTATTATTATGCTGTCTAAACAATCATTAAATTCATATATAAGTAGCATGTTTGTTGTACCAGACGGTTGGATCTGAGTTCGTTAATTGAGTGACATATAGCTTTGATAGGAACTGGTTTTGAATTCTATTTTAGCTTTACATAACTACTGTATAATATCATCACGCCACTTTCAGGTAGGGGTAGGCAGAAATAAAGGCTTGTACACAAATAATCTATTTATCGCTTCTTCCTTTAGTTATTCGAGACAAACTTCTCTCTTCTAACTAAACTATACTCCATTTGAAATAAGATTAGACGTATAGATAAGCCTATTTTACATCCCGTTCAACCGATTTTGAATTCTATTGCGTTGGTAGCATGACAAATGGCAGCCGCAGTAGATAGTTGCTATTGTGTAACTTTTTTTGCTTTTAATGCTATCCTTATGCCTACGGTATAGAAGTCAAAATCGGTTGAACGGACTGTAAAAGGGTTTGTTTTAATGTCTAATCTTATTTCAAATGGGGTATAGAATACTAAAAGAATTAGAATACTTTACTTGAGAATCGAACAAAGGCCCCGACTTTTTCAACCACTACACTAAAGTCACCAACATAATACAAAATCAAATTCAACCCGCAGTGATGGGCTACAACATCGATAATAGTGATGCGCTGTTATATCGAAACGTTCGCTACATTATAATTTTCCCGAGTAATTAAATTCGATATCGCAGTAATTTCAGCGGCCATTATCGAAAGTTGCTATTAATTTTACTCCGTAATGACGACATTTTGAGCTACAAATGAGTTTTGTTTTTGGTACTTAACAATTTCTACGTGTTATTGAATGTTTAATGGTCTGAAATGTGTTAAATGCTATTAATTTTACATGAATAATAATTATTCATGTAAAATGAATAGCATTAAACACTGCTTACCCAAAAACTAATTATTATTTTATGGGTAAGCAGTGTTGTACTAAGGTGTTATAAAGTTAACTTTACAAACTTTAAGAGGTGCTTTAGACTATCGAACTGAATAACTTTGAAATCACAAAAAAAACAGCTGTCCCATACAGTTTAGAATAGGCATTAAAATAAGGAAACTTTAGGGTGTGCCTCCGCTGCCGGCGTCGGCTCCCAAAAATATCGCCATTGGGAACCGGCAATGACATTACTGCCGGCAGCCGATGTTTTTAATCTCGGCTGCCGGCAGTAATGTCAACGCCGGCTCCCATAATGGACACTGGCGCGGCGGCGCGAAGTTTATGGAAACTCTTCCATTATTCAGAACCCCACCTAACTAAAATATTTTTTTCTGTATATTCTAGTAGTTTTTGGCACTCGCCGGCCGCTGCTGCGGCATTTTTAATTATAACAAATTGACAACCAAAGTCAACGCCGGCAGCCAATTCAGCAACCGGCGCCGGCAGCGGACGCCCTTCCTAAACTTGAATACGGAAAGCTGATTTTTTTTTCGCGATTTCAATAGTAGGTAATGATGAAATAAGAAACGAACTGTAATGAAGGTTAACACATTCAAGGACAATGAACGAGACACAATAGAAGTTTTATTGTTACAACTTCTATTAGCGTTTAGTGTCTCTCCAAGTGTTAAAGGGGATGCGCTAAGGTAACCCGCGAAATTCATAATTATTTTCCTATGTTTTTTTGCAATTTGCAGGTCAGTATCAGGTTGTATATTGATTAAAATATGATTCGCGACCGAAAAAATATGGCTTTATAGAATTATAAACATTAGAATCAGAAATACAACTCCTTAAGTTCATATAAATGTCATGATTTCATGAATTAGTCATTCAATACATGTTTATAATTCTGTAAATCCATATTTGTTACGGTCGCGAATCATATTTGAATCAATATACAACCTGATACTGACCTGCAAATTGCAAAAAACGTAGGAAAATATTAATTTCGCGGGCTAGCCTGAACTTTTCGCCTTAAGGAGAGAGGAAGTTTTTGCGGTTTTTTTCCATTCATCTCTATCAGCAATCTTCAAAGTGTTCACTTTCTTCCTTCATCTTTCAACTGTATGTCATCAATCATTATCTACATTCTTCTCACTTGCTCCTCATTTCAAAGTTATGGGTTCAAAAACGCCAAACCAATTCTGGCACGGACAGTACTTCGTATAAATTAATTTAATATTGTTTTGATTGGTACCATTAATTAATTGGTAAATAGCATTTTACGGCGCAGTCAATGTGTCGTAAAATGTTATTAGGTTGTAGGCACACATGAAATATTCAATTAATTTGCCCTTACCCGGTTTATACAGTTCAATTTCATCAATCCTACTATCCTACTAATATTATAAATGTGAAAGTTTGTGTGTTTGTGTGTTTGGATGTTTGTTACTCAATCACGCAAAAACGGCGGCAAAATTTGGCAAACAGATAGTTTATAACCTGGATTAACACATAGGATACTTTTTATCCCGATATTCCCATGGGATCGAGTCTTACCCGGGTGAAACCGCGGGGCGCAGCTAGTTTGTAATAAATTTTTGTTTTGACCAAATGCATGAATGAGAAAGGTGTGTTCGAAGAAAAAAATAACATAGGGCTAATAATTAGATTTATGTTTTGTGTTGCGTAATGTAAATGATTTTGCATACTATTGTATAGAATCCATTTTGTCTAACTGAACAGACAGCTGTGCTGCTGGGGAGTTCGTTGCGCCACTTCTTCTTCCCAGCTAACGTACTAGGAAGTGGTGAAAGATGGGCGTTTTGGGGGACTGCCTTCTGTAATTTTGACGTTCGAAAAGTGCTGATTCTCAGCTTAGTTTGAATAAATAACTTTTAATTTTGGATACTTTTATCCCGTTATTCCCACGGGATCGAGATTTACGCGGGTGAAACTGCAGGGCGTAGCTAGTACTATATAAAACGAAAAACACTTAGAACGTTCACAAATGAAAGCTACCCACAAATTGAATCGCTCGAAACAGTAACGTATTCACATCCTCTTAAAAATCACGTCTTCCATTTGCCATTTCCTCGAGCGAGCGCTTAACAAAATGGCTATAAAAGTTAAAGTCTCAAAATTTAAATATCGCAAGCCGTCTGGCCGTCCCCGTGGGCGATTGATGTTTATAAGTACGTATATACAAAATGCCGAGACACGTTCTGGATGTGGATAGAGATAGGATAATTATGGAGGTGGCGAAAATGCGGCGGGACGGGTCACACTTATGGAAAGACGGATGCATCAGAATGGGCCAGGGTTGTCACGCAGAGGGTGCTTGAAGATAGGTATCGTCACCGAGCTAGGCCTAATAAACGCTGATGTGACGATTCAGACACGTTCTTGACTGATTGGCCAGGAAAAGCAATGGACAAAGATAAATGCATGAAATGAAATGTAATGGATGATGATGTATGGAAGAGACCTTTGCCAAGTACTGGAATGAAATGAAATTGTTTATTCTGTAAATAGGTTATTAGAATCACTTTTACACGTCATATGGGACACTATAGATAGGTTAATATAAAAAAATGTCATTCGTCCAGCATAGTTCTATTTCTATGTCGTACGGGGATAATTTCTATCTTGTTTATGAATGGCTTTATCATGACATGTACTAAAACGTCCTATCACAATAAGATCAGTCTTTCTACTACTAAAATACACATGCCAGTAACATGCACAAAAATATGCAAGGAGCAATGCTTTAAGGCGCTCCACAGCATGCCTGGGCTAAGCTACACACTTCGCGTTCTATGAAGGTTAGGCAAAGTTGTAGGTACCTATTGCACACCCACATATCGCCAGTTCCAAAATAATTTTCTATCGGTCTCAAATCCAGACTTGGGGCTGCTACTGAGAAATTCCAGAGGGAAACACCCAATAACACTTTGGCCATTCCGGGAATCGTACCCAGGACCTGAGGCAGAGGACCACGAGGCAGAGAAGCACTCTACTACAATCCTAAGCAAACCTCCCTTCGTACGTTCAGGGTTCCCAACACAGTCTAGGTGTAAGACGCCGAGACGCGGTGACTGACCTGCGACCGTGACGTGCAATATACAAGGAATATTAGCCGCACCACATACCTAGCTATTGTGCCGTCGATGTAGACCTCTAGCAATCTCATTAGTGATGGCTGAAGCTCTGGGATAGATTAGCAGGTAGCGTGAACTGTTGGGCCCAAGTTCAGCAAACTCTGTTGGTTATTACATGTCCCATTAAGCATTTTGACTGTTTTGCAAATACAAACTGTGTCTTGATTAAATATATAGGTATATATATGTATATATTTTTAATTCTCATCTTTTTAAATTTATTTTAACGATATAACGTTAAAATAAATTTAAAAATATGAGAAGTTAAAGAGATTTATAATTAGTTTAATAAATATAATATAGTACGGGACATTTAGAAACTAGCAGTTTGGTCAAATTAGCCCTCAGACGAGTATTCTGGATAGGACCTGTGAGGTTCGGTAGAAGTAAATAGTATTGTATTACATAGTGGCCGAAAGAGTTTAATGGCGGTTTATTATAATCAAATTTAATCGAAGAACTTATAGCCAGTTGTTACCCTAATTTTTCTCAACCAGTTAACTTAAACCTGATGCGGCTTCTTTTCGTTATTCAAGCCAAACCATGAGCTGTGATATGTTTTGTTAACATGGGCCTTTAGACTTTCTTTTTTGAGTCATTATCCTAATTCTAAATCCTTACTATCCTTACTAATATTATAAATGCGAAAGTGAGTTTGTTTATTTGTTTGTTACGCTTTCACGCTAAAACGGCTGAACGGATTTGGATGAAATTTGGCACAGGGGTAGACCTTGACCTGGAATACGCCATAGGATACTTTTTATCCCGATATTCCCACGGGATCAAGACTGACGCGGGTGAAACCGCGGGGCGTAGCTAGTAATAATATAAATGCGAAAGTGAGCTTTTTTGTTACGCTTTCACGCTAAAACGGCTGGACGGATTTGGATGAATTTTGGCAAAGGGGTATACCATGACTTGGAATAGGACATAGGATAATTTTTATCCCGTTATTCTCACGGAATTGAGACCTACGCGAGTGTAACCGCGGGGCGCAGCTAGTTTAATAATAAAGGTCCTATGCTGGCCGTGGTTAAGTGGCTAACACAGTTTATCCTCGCTTAACGCTTGATCTCCCCGTTAGCCATTTAGCCACCACTTGTCTGTTTATCAGCAATCCCAACTATGCAGTAATTCCCTCCATTTTTGACACGAGGAGTTACTGGCTTTATTCGAACCAGTCTAGTCCCCACATCCACCCTTTGGGAAGCAAAATACTAATTCAGTGTCTCATAAAATTAAATCTGTCAACATAAACTGAACAAATGTCAAGTCATCCGTGCAAACTTATATTTGCACGTCTAAAGTCCTTTAAAGTTTACCAAATAAAGTCCATTTCTGTATGATTGATGGCAAAAGTAATTTCAAACTCAAGGCCAAATGAAACTGAGCCAAAACGTGTCCATTACCACAATTAAGCGTACATACAGTTCTGAAAGTGATATTTTGTCCTTATTTCACTTAAGTAAGGTTCATTTTTGTGTAGCACGTGTGGTTATAACGGCAATGTAGATATAATGTATCTTCTTTTTGTACTACTATGTATGATAATGTTACCAGGAAAAATGGATTAAGCGACAAAACCGTTAAAATAACGGACAATGTTTCAGACAAATTATTCTAAACATGTGCTTTCCCGAAGTGATAAAGCTAAGCCACTTAAAGTAATGGATTCTGTCCAAAGTAAATGTTTGATTATTAATTGAATCGACCTGTAAGGGTTCACTGATCTCTTCATAAATTCTACAAGCAATCAACAAAGTATTCATCATTTCAGCTACAAGACGTCCACTGATGGACATAGGACATTAAACGTCGCCACATTAGCCGCCAATCTGCTTTTAATATTCCCACTGCTGGGAAACAGGCCTCCTCTCTTCGAGAGGTATTTAATCTACCACGCGGAACAGTGCGGGTTGGTAGATGTCACATATCTTCGAAATTTTGGTTCTAAGATTTCGAGTTTCCTCACGATGTTTTCCTTTACCATTTTGAGAACAGTGGTCATGATATTATTTAATCAAAGTAAAGCGCCTGCCTGGGTTCGAACCCTCGACTTACAACTCTTAAGTCGGAGCCGTTACCACTGGGCCACCACTGCTCTCAATGAAACTCTTCAAAACACAATTTACTTTAATCACCACACTTGGCAGAGGACTTGTAAATTGGTGATCGCAGGTCTGCCAGTGATGCCCACCCTTTTGGCATAATCTCTTCTTCTTCTCTGGCCTAAGCATGAACTATTTAGGAATTGCTTATGCCGTATTGCCGTGGCTAAATAAATTATTCAATAACCAAGGTTCCGGTGCTGAATGCCGAGGGTGCACAGGATGAAGAGACCCAGGGTGTTAGGGTAAACACCGTTATCCTTGAAACCAGTGGTTTGGTTTCATTTATGGAACGTAAAATCAATGGAAAATGACAACTATTTTTTTATAAAGAAAATCTACATTTTACCACAAGAGTATTTTCACCCTTTCACACGAACTTGCGTCTCAACCCGGGTGGATGGCTCGGGACGTGACCTGACCGGCCGCGAGCGCAACCCCTCCCTCAGTCAGCTGTTTCGCTAGCGAGCACGGTGTCGGATAGAAACTTTTTAAAATCTTTTAATGAAGATAACGTTTTTTTTTATTGTTACTCGGTCATTTATTTTTATATTCATGTCAACTACCCATGGTTTGAGTGACAACGGTGTTTACCCTTACACCTTGTATTCTAAGTAACTACTAGTGAAGGCTATTAAGTCTGAAACCACCAGTCTTACGAAGAGCACCACCTTACCATTTCGTGTTACCCAGTAACTGAGTGTAGAAGGTCAGATAGGCAGTTGCTCAGGGTAAAATAATGGTGTACAGCTGCATCACCGACCCCAACATAATATGCTATAATAACAGTGGAGGCTATTTTAATACACAATATAATCTTTTAATCGCCAATTACGACTAAAAGTCGCATAAAATGGCGAAGAAAAAATCTTCCCAAAATCTTTTAGTAGTAAAGAAGTCTCTATGTCAGTGATATAGATTAAAACAGTATAACTGTCTGTATTAAGACACAATCTCTTGTTTCCAGTCCGGTGGAGTCGTTAGACAAAAGACAAATACGTAACACTTTCTCGTACGGACAGAAAATAAAGAGAGATTAAAAGTAAAGACCGGAGACGACGGTAGGGTTGGCAGAGAAAATTGTGGGATAATATAAAATTAAATTATCTTACTTTTTTCTGTGAACTTTGGCATAACTGTGAAAATCCGATGAATGATATGGTAAGTTTTTGAGAAATTAATATAACTTTTCAAAAATGAATTTTTCGTTATAAAGTACTTTTTTTACGTGGTACGACAAATCGGACGGTGAGTATGAATCATTAAAAGGTCGTTTGATGGGACCTGCACATGGAAAGCATGGCGGCATAAAAGAGTGGATGCCCAATGAGCCATTAGTGGAACAAGGCCTGCTTATGATGATGAGGAAGATGAATCAGAAATCACCAATGCATTATTATTGCTATCAAGAACAAATTGATAGACCAAATTTTTATTCATTCAATTAGGCGATAACGTACGTCCAAAAAATCGTCGAATACGTGTGATTACGTTGTAGGGGACGAAGGAGCTCGTGACTAAGTAATAACAGCCGCACGGGTCGATCCATCAGGTTAAGCTACGCTTGCCGGGTTGGTCAGTGGATGGGTGACCATCTTTACATACCGAGACTCCTCCGCGCCTCGGAAACCACGTTAAGCCGTTGGTCCCGACTGTCAAAGATCCACTTTGACAGTCGTTACGGGTCGTCAGAAGCCCGAAAGTTTGACAACCAGTCTTACCAAGAGGTATCGTATTGCCCAGTTACTGGGTTGTGGAGGTCAGATAGGCAG
Source organism: Lithophane ornitopus (assembly GCA_948473465.1). Classification (NCBI taxonomy): domain Eukaryota; kingdom Metazoa; phylum Arthropoda; class Insecta; order Lepidoptera; family Noctuidae; genus Lithophane; species Lithophane ornitopus. The sequence goes on along the minus strand of OX419630.1, from coordinate 1,595,610 downwards.
TCGCTCCATGTAAAATACTGGTATTCAGCGGCCTCCGGTTAGACTGGAAGCCGACCTCAACATAGTTGGGAAAAGGCTAGGCAGATTGGTTCCAAAAGGTCACCCACATTATAATTGTTTGTTTCATGTTTATGCCAACCCTATGAGCGACAAGAGGCTTGAAGTAAACAGCAGAGTCTAGCTACAGTACACAATTATCGAGACATATTAGTCACTAACTAACTGCTAATCTATACTAGACTATTAAGGGCGGATTTCACCAATGAAATTGAACGCGATGAGCACATCTAAAACGCGTTCAAGAGCTGTCAGTGTCAATATTCCACAGAAAATAATGACACTGACAGCACTTAAACTTAGTTTATGTGCTAATCGCGTTCAGTTTCATTGGTGAAATCCGCCCTTATACTATAAAAATATAATGTCTGTTAGTTCAAAGAAGTTGTATTTTCTGTATTTCTGACTGACACTTCAGTCTAGTGGCATAAGCGCTACTGACGAACGTGAGGTCCTTCTTGGGTTCGATTCCCATGTTGAGCAAAAGTGTTATAGGGTTTTTCTATTAGTAATTTTCCTAGATACAGCATGGCGTCTTTTTTTTTTTTTTTGATGGTGATGGTTATCATCAAATGTCTTCTCCCGCTCTGGGCGGAGCGGATGCGCGTGTCAGACTTTGACTGACTAAAACCCACCTGTGTTCCTTCCGTTGCCTGTTGCCAAGGTCCCGGTGTCCCTTTCGGACTTTCCCGCAATCCTGGCGGGATCAGCATGGAGTCTGGATTTGTGCCCAGTGTATGCCAATAGGCTCGCCCCACATGGCACTTAAACATAACTGGTGAAATGTGGATAATACTATAGGTGCACCTCTGCTGAAGACTTCTGTGAATACAGGCGCTATGTTATGTATAAAATGTCTAAATAAACAATTATAAAGTTACCACACGGAAAAACACACATCTCTTCATAAACCAGAAAATAAAAGTGACACATACAAACTACGTTTTAAGATCTAAAAATATGAACTAGCACCAATTATGATTTTGTTTGTAATTTAAACATTAAGGCAATGAATCATTTTTATGACTCACAAACGCTGAGCGACTGAAAATTTTACGCAGTATTGAAGTGATAAAAGTGGGTCACACTTTGCATACTTAATTAGTATTAAAGTCATGGTTCCGCAGATTATTTTTCATTGATTATTATTTTGTGGCAGTACCTACTATGGGTACCCTTCTGCCTTACCCGTCGGTGTTACAAGGCGTGATGTTATGATATGTGTTTTATTAAAAATAATAGATAGTGATTAACATTAAAAACAAATTTTAATGTTAATCACTATCTATTATTTTATCAATGACTAGCTTCCGTCCGCGGCTTCGCCCGCGTGATATGTCAATGAAAAGTAGTCTATGTCCTTCCCCAAGATGCCTTCTATCTCCCTGCCAAATTTTATCGAAATCCGTTTAGTGGTTTAGGCGTGAAAAGGTTACAGACAGACAGACAGAGTTACTTTAGAATTTATAATTTAGTATGGATGGATTAAGCTATAAGATTCTGTCTAACCCTTCAGGAAATACAGGCGTGATGTAATGTTGTTATTTAGCTAAACCACCTTCCAGCCAGAAGAAGAGAAGACGAACTGAGAAGAGAATGAAATTTCCCTGCACAAGCAATGACAGCTGAAATAGAAAAATTAAAATAAAGGAAAGGAAGGTGTTTCGACCCAGCCAACTGAAACCCACGATTTTATCAACCACAAACATAAATTCTGTAGGTATAAAGATAAAACTTCAAGCAATAAAAATAAAAAAACATCGACAGCCCATCACCCGAAATCAATTAACAAAATGATTCACATCACACACCCAAAATCAATTAACAAAATGATTTTCCTAACCGAACCCTAATTTGTCTGTCTGTCTGTCTGAACAATAACTCCGTAATTACTGCGTCGTAATTAACCAGACGATGAGTCAGTGCACTTTCATAGGTCTTTGTTGCGAAGTATGAGGGCAACACGGAAATGACAAAGGGCTTAGTGCTAGAAATGTAGAAGTCAATTATGTGGGACCTTGGGCCCTTATTTGAATAAGTCCTCAAGTGTTTTCTTTGTGCTGATATTGTAGGAAGTATTTTTGAAGTTTACGTCGTAACATTCTGTATGGAAAATTACATTATTGTCTGAACCTGTTTTTGTTTGTATGAAATCTTATTAGGTATTGTTTTGAATGAGCCCAAATTCGGTTATTGGATAGTGCTTTAAGTATAACACAAGTCTTCAAAGTATCTAGAACGGTAAGTTGGACTAAGTACCTATTCTAGAGGTATATTGTCTTATACCGAAAAGCTTAAGAAATTCTTGGGTCATGTGTTCAAGTAACTACTTCTGTTAAATACCTGTTATCCACGAGAAATCTTGAATGTACTAAGATAATTAATATTAATCAGAAAAAACCCATGTGTCAGGTAGTGTCAGGACATTTTGTTGCTATTATTTCTATGAGTCTAAAAAACTAAAGTATCTATGAAAACTGTTGTCTATTACTATGTGACACTTGATCTTTCTGTCGTTTGTCAGTCAGGACATTAAATTCATAGTTTGCACACTTTATTATTTGCATGAAAAATTGCACTGTCAGTTAATGACTTACTTGCTTGCAAAATGTTGTCACATTGGCATCTAAAGCTAATTCGGTATTTATACATTTTGATGGTTTACAAGTATCGAATTACAGTTAATTAAGATTAAAAAATAATAATGGAAAGCAAGTTTATTTTACAATTAGGTCAGGTAGGCAGTCGCTCCATGTAAAATACTGGTATTCAGCTGCATCCGATTAGACTGGAAGCCGACCTCAACATAGTTGGGAAAAGGCTGGGCAGAATCAATGAAGTTTTTACAATAGGCTGGCGTTGCCCTAAAAACATGCAAACTTGTCATTTTCTCGGTCACTCTTTCACACTAGAGCATAGCATTGCCACTCGGCGATCTAAATACAGCTTTCTTAAATAGGTAAGGTAGCGTCACCTATTCGTAATGTAGTGTAGCTATGGTTTATATGTAGCTAGGTAACATTACCCCTTTCGAGATTAACTCGTACCTATTACCAAAGACGGGGCGTTTGACTTTTTCTGAAAAATTGAAGTAATTTTTACAGATTTAGGAACGAGACGATTGGTCTAGAAGGAGCGTTTCTTTATGCAATAGAGCTACTGAACTGTATACGGGTTAAACTGAATTTATAAACAAAATTACCCGCTTTTTTCTAGGATTATAACCTAAATGTGTTGCTCTTTTAGTACCTAAATGAAGGATTTAGGGTTTAAGCATTTCAAAAGAGTCTTTAGAAAGCCTAGTTTTTTTGCGCCATAAGTCATCCTCCAACCAACGTAAGTTCTTTCACGTAGTCTACCAAACTCTATTAAACGAACGATAAAAATGGTATTAGGATGCAAATCACATAAAATACAGCATGGTGTTCATAATGATGATGTAGCAAGTGAAGTGTGTAACAGGTCGTCTGGACAGCCGGGGTGAACGGCTAGTGTAGGCCCCGTCGGGTCACTCACACGTCTGTGAGACGTACGGGCGTAAGGGATAGCGAGCTTGTCAAACAACATGTTGGTGAGTGAAGTGTTAGGTTAGGTTAGTATTGACAGCTGGGGTGAACGGCTGGTGTAGGCCCCGTCGGGTTTAGGCAGCCCTCGTCTGTGAGACGTGCGAGAGAAAAGGGTAGCGAGCTTATCAAGCAACATGTTGTAAGTGAAGTGTTAGGTAGACTTGACAGCTGGGGTGAACACTAGTTAATACAAATCACAGGTCACTCATACGTCTGTGTGATGTACCTGAGGGTAGCTAGCCTGTTGGTCATCACAATAATGTTAGTGAACAGGCACATGGTGTAAGGCGATTCGGGCAGCCGGGGTGAATGGCTCATTTAGGCCCCGCCGATTTACGAGTGGATCAGACATCATGGTGTTTGTGACACATATGGGCGGGAAGCATTTATTTCTCCATTTATCATCACCAAATTTTATCAGTGCTTATTTTCACAAAGTGAATTAAGTTATACGATTCAGACAAAATGATAAAAATTCGAGTCAAAGTAAAATCCACTTAGCTAGCTCCACCCGACATTTGGCTCGCCATTCTCCACACCAGTACATTCCATCCAGCCGCCGAAACTGCCAGACAGACGAATGAATTCACAAGTTCCTGAAACTTGGTTGCAGAGTTTTGTGATAGACTTAGACGTGTTCATGTAAAAGTATCAACTGGAGTGTGTCACTCGAGATAACTTTACCAATCAAGTCGGGAGGAGGGCAGTTTCGATCTCGAGTTTCGGGTATTAAAGCAGTATTAGTTGTACGGATAATAGTAATTTGGTTTATCAGATTATGCGATTATTTCGTCCATGGTTCTGGTTGAAGTTGTTATGATAGATTTTTCGTTTCACAATTAAAGCAGCAGGAATAACAACAAGGGGTTTTCATCGGTAGGAGACTGATATGTCCTTCCATTCTTACTACACGGAGGGTATCCGAAGAATTTCCGATGGAAAGAGTTTTAATGTTTATTAAAAACTAGATTCTTACAGCGGCTTCGCCCGCGTGATATCTTTATAAATTATTGCCTATGTTAATCAGTGATAATATAGCATTCTACTGGTGAAGGAATTTTTTAAATCGATCCAGTCGTTTTTGAGTTTATTCATTATAAATACAAATACATTTTTTTTCTTTTTATGTTAGTCTAGATAAGGCCACCATCCATTACTCTCTTATGAGAAATGTGGACGAATGGCTTTGGTCTGAAAAATTGAGGTGACAGCTTACCTAACCTTCAAACAAAATGATGTTCTGAACGCCAACCAGGATAGTGTGATCAGCGCCCGTTCTTTTCATTTCACAAGTTATAACATCGCGCACGTATTCCCCGAGGGGGTGGTCAGATAAGTATAATACACCCACGGTTTGCCACTTCAGTTTTTAATACTAGACCTGTGTGACCTTTACTTAAAACTATAATATAGTTGATGTATACAAAATATTGTAAAACATTTTTAAAAGAGTAACGGTTTCTTGCCCATTTTTAACCCCCGACTGAAAAAGAGGGGTGTTATAAGTTTAACGTGTGTATCTGTGTATCTGTGTATCGGTGTATCTGTGTATCTGTGTATCTGTGTATCTGTGTATCTGTGTATCTGTGTATCTGTGTATCTGTGTGTCTGTCTGTTCCATCGTAGCTGCCAAACCGCTGAACCGATTTTGTTTTTTTTTGTTTTGTTTGAAAGGTGACTTGATCGAGAGTGTTCTTAGCTATTATTCAAGAAAATCGGTTCAGCCGTTTGAAAATTATCAGCTCTTTTCTAGTTGATGAATGGATGTGAGCATCTTTCACAGGGCTAATCGATTGGAAATTTAGAATTCTGTTACTTCAATGATATTAGAAGAATATAGTAACCTTGAACTGATGCTGCAGCATCATCTGGATGCAGGATACCCAACGCCCTCACCAACTTACAGCAGAGGTATCGTGTTTGGGCTCATTAGAAAGGTCTCAAAAAATAGGTTACAGATGGATTTTGATCAGGGTCTGATGATGGAGTAGGAAAGAGAAATGAGACTAAATTAGAAACTAGCTTCAATGTGGCAAAAGTACGTACAGCTACGCAGATTTCGGCGAGCCGCGGGTTGATCATAGCGTTTCTACTAGTAATATAATATGAAATTTAAAAAGCTGGAAATAAAAGTTAAATTAAAAATTTAAAAAACCCCCGACAAAAACAAAGCATTTAAAAAGTAAAAAAAATAATATGTATTGGCCCTTTAAGTTTAATATAAAAGTTGTAGGTAATATTTTGATCCAAGCGTCGTCGCGTCGGGGGACGGCTAATGAAAACGCCAACATACACTAGGAATAATGAATATATGCTATTGTAGAAAGGATAGCTGCTGTTAATGTCCTATTTTCATGAGCCGTCCCCCGACGCAACGACGCTGGGATCAAAATATTACCTACAACTTTTATATTGAACTTAAAGGGCCAATACATATTATTTTTTTACTTTTTAAATGCTTTGTTTTTGTCGGGGGTTTTTTAAATTTTTAATTCTCCATACGAAAACTACCTTTTGGAAGGGGCGACTAGAATCAGCTCAATTTCTTTGATTTTGACTTTGTGTTAAACTGATAAAGCCTGAGAGAGGCGTATATCCAGTAGTGGAGTATAATAGGTTGATATCCAACCAAAACCAGTGCACATCGTTAGTTCAGACATAGGCATATAAAGAGCTCAAAACGGGCAATATTAAATACAATTATAGTAGCATATCAAGCGCAATAATAACATTATATTAATGCAATAAAACCAAATAGCTCACCAGAACGTGGCATTTTGTACACAAGCTTATGTTGAATGGAAGTGACTCTTTGTCAGACAAGATTTATGTAACTTTTTCTGTGTCCGTAGTAAACTGGTCAACAGCCCAGAGGCCCAGACCAAGTGACTTTGCCGGCCCGGCTTCGCACGGGTAGCACTAAGTACTTATCTACAGCGCACCTACCCTACCTACTTATCTACCCGACCTACCTACCTACCTACCCTGCCCTACCTACCTACCTACCTACACCTACCTCCCTACACTTACCAACATTTCTACCTACCCAACCAACTTACCCTACCTACCCTACCTACTTACCCTACCTACCTACCCTACCTACCTACCTACCCTACCTACCCTACCTACCCTACCTACCCTACCTACCCTACATACCCTACCTACCCTACCTACCTACCTACCCTACCTACCTACCTACCCTACCTACCTACCTACCTTACCTACCTATCTACCGAAATATCATCAAGAAAAAAGCCATTCTATACTGAATGTATGAGCTGGTATTTTTTGGAGCTATACTTACATTTTTAAACTCGTGATATCTTTCGAATAGAATGTCTGAATTGAATAATTTAAAAAGTTATATGAAGGTATTGAAGCAGTCTTAATAATGAAGTAATTTATTTTGATAAGGATTAATACCAAGATACAAATAAAGAGCCTTTTCTAGCGGCGTCATTTCAATTAAATTTTCAAAATAAAATAACACTTATTGTGGCATAACTATAATATCTAGACATATGCTGTCGCGACACTTTTTGTAAATAATGATGTGTTCTGCAAAGTCGTAGTACATTATTTTATTCTATCATCAATAGTTTTCGCAGCGCACGCGATTTAAAGAATATTTAAGGTATTTTTTTTACACCTTGGGTTACATTATTGGAGTTTTAGTAAGGATCCCTAATCTTTTCTATCAATAAATATGCCTATGATACTCAGGGTGAATGTAGCTTTCTAGTGGTGAAAGAATTTTTGAAATCGGTGCAGTATTTTTTGAGTTTATTCATTACAAACATACACACAAAAATACAAATCTTTCCTCTTTATAATATTAGTGTAGATTCTGAAGCGGCCAATGGACTCCAAAAAGAGAGTGTAAGTGAGTTGTTTTATAAGAATGGACTTGGAAACATCACAATATCTGCCTACTTCGACGGAAAAAAATTAAAATAAATTTGGTTAGCGAATGCAATGTCAGTAGTTACTACCGGTAAACATTGTCTCATCTATGCTCCTTGCATCTCTGTAAGTTTAATTTTACGAGACGAATAAACATGCGCGCGAGTTTCCGTATTTAATGCGAACAGCCCAAGGTTGTGCTGACGCATGCCGCCGATGCGCTTGTTTTAATATTAAATGCAACAAATACCTACATACAATCTTGTATTAAAGTGTTTCGGTTTAAATTATGTGACATTTCGAATTGGTGCTGAGTATACCAACAGAGTAACAAATATTCCATTATGTTATACTGGGAGACTGTGGTAAAAAAGTATATTCGCGTTTTATTTAATTAAATCCCCAATAATTGATTATTCTTTAAGATGTTGCGTTTCGTTTTTCTTAGTCAGTCTAAATAAGGAGCGATAGTATGTTCGCATTTAACTAAAAACAAAAAGAAAGAAAGACAAAATAGGTTTATTTGTCACAAAAACACGTGCATACTGAAAGATAGAGTATTTAGTCAGCAAAATTAAACAAAGTATCTAAGTAGGTAGTCAAAGTCAAAATCAAATAATTTATTTCAAGTAGGGACATTAAAAGCACTTTTGTACGTCAAAATAAAGATATAAAACTTATTCTAGTGGCCCCTTCTAAAAGGTAGTTTTCGTATGGAGAAGAAAAAATTTTACAATATTTTGTATCCATCAATTATATAATTACATGTAACAGAAATATGAGATCGGGAGTACTAAGGACTTATGACAGCAAAAGATTTCAAAGGGCAACACTGGCTCCTTAAAATAATGATTAAAGACATATGTACAAGGCAGTTTATATATTTTGCACAGGTACATAGCATAATCAGCCTATGATATTCCCACTCAAGAGACATGTGACATCTACCAACCCTCTCACCGAGAGGAGGCCTGTGTCCCAGCAGCGGCAACATTATAGGCTGAATATGCTATACATAATTATTTTATTATTCCCACTGCAGGGATCCACGAAGGCCCAATGTGGGATTGGTGGCTGCACATGTCTGCGATTTGGAAATGCTGCTTTTTCCTCGGTTTAAGACTAAAGTAAGTACAAATACTTTCTTATTTTTTTCAGTCATGTTAGACGAGTTGCCCCTTTATTTCCTACTACCTTCTTTCTATCTTTGAACTCATAATCCTACCTAGAGTCATCCTCAAAACCTTAAAATCACGGATTTTTTTAAATTAACCTAAAGAGAAACCACCTACGTGCAATTTCATCGCAAAAACCAGCAGTTATTTATAATGACCTGTCGTAATGATGACTATATGACTCTTAAACATTTTTTATAAGTCATTATATTTATACAACCACTATAATGCGGGGCCGGTTAATAAATTAACTTCGCTGGCCGAACAAGTCAATGATCCATTCGTAAGATAAAGGAGAAGAACAGTAGGTTTGGCACGACTAAATTCTATTCAAAACAAAAATCATCTTTCAGCGAATATTTTAATTTAATTAATTTTAGAAAGACTCGTACTATTGAAAATATCCCGAAAACTATTGAAGTTTCGCAAACTGAATTTTAAGTTTGGGTAGGTAATTAGGTTGCTTAAAAAAAAGGTATAGTGCTACTGGTAGGCCTAACACGAATTTTAATCAACATCTATTTTGTTAAGTACCTGGTACTTACTTGGTGAAAGGCCTACATTGTCCTCCCATGCCTACTAACACTGTAATTTGAAAATATTGTAAAAGCCAATTATTTTTAAAAGAGTAACCGTGGAGTTTCTTGCCGGCTCTTCTCCATAGGAAACGACCAATTGGAACCGTGCACCTAGCTTCTGACGTTTCATAAGTGCCCATGTAGGTTTATGTGAAATAAAATATTTTGATTTTGATTTTGATTTTTGTTTTGATTTTAATTAATAATAATAAATAATTAATGAATAATAATTATTTGTAATTTTCTGGGTCAATTATAAAACTCATCTTCACCTACATAATTATTATTAATTTTTAAACAATACGACACTAAACTGGTCTTACTGCAGCATCCCTGCCACATACCCGTGGCGCGCAATCGCATCACTAAAACTGCGCGTGGGCAGCATACAAACGCATCGCACTCTTCCGCATATGACTCCGCTTATTTCGCTTATTATAATAACACTCATAAAAGCTATATAAACGATGACTCTCCTGCCTTTTTCTTTACGTTAGTTTCATGGAGATGTGCTAATTTCTGGATTTTAAAGTGTTTGGGAAATATTTTTAGTTGTATTATTAGTAAATTGATAAAGATGACTAAAGATGAAGGTGTGTTTGTCTCGGTTATTTATATTTTTAAACATTTATGGACCCACATTTAGACAGAAGGAGAAGGAACAGAAAGAAACGAAAGAAAATAAATAAGAAAAACGAAGAATGAAAAAGAAAAACAAGAGTCTAGAAAGTAACTACAGTTTTTTGACTTGTTATTATTAAAAATCTTTTAAGTTTTTTCCTCACAAACTTCATTATGATTATCAAAATTGGCACATAAATGTTAGGAAAACGTAGGACACTGCTGTCTTATCGTTATCGTTTCGTCAAATATGACATGCAATCAACCCAGCCTATCGCAGTCCACTGCTGGACATAGGCCTCTCCCAGGCTGCGTTACAACACCCTGTCCTCCACCTTTCGCATCCAGTCTATCCCAGCCAACTTTTTATGGTCGTCGGTCCATCTAGCTGAGGGCGTCACACACTACGCTTGCCGGTCTCCACTCTAGGACTCGTCTGCTCCACCGGCCATCAGTCCTTTGACAAACATGGCCAGCCCACTGCCACTTCAGCTTGCTTACTCTGCAGTCTATGTCGGTAACTCAGACCTATTTTCCTCTTTTATTTAGGTACCTTTAAGTTAGTTACAACTATCAATTTTCCATAATAAAATCTAAAAGTTTCGTAACTAAAGGGTGACCACAACCGGTTAAAATTCGCGGAAAATTAACGGGACAGATCTAAAACCCTTCGGCTACCAATTGGTTTCACATTTGTTCCCCTTTGAGTGGCCCTTATAATGGATACAATCCCTTATTACCGCTACCGAACATTACAAGACTCCCTATTCCAATACACGTAAGGTTTGATTTTAAATGATTTTTTGTTCTGCAACTGTATTATACCTGGTAATTTCTCTTATACAGGCTGTATTGACAAACGTCCTGTAAAATGAAAGTCTAATTTTATTATGAAGCCATTACTTTGTGATTACGTATGAGTACATTGAGTACATATAGCGGCTATGTTTTGGGCATTGTCTTAATTACGTCCTAAACAACATACCGAAGGGTTCGCCAGAGTTGTATCTATAGTTCACCCATATTTTGCCAGTTATGTTAAGTCTCATGTAAAAAGGAGCAAGCCTATTGCCTATTGCCACAGATCCAGACTCTGGGCTGCTGACTGTGAAATTCCTAATGGATTAAATCAATAACACTTTGCTCCACCAGGGAGTCGAAACCTGGACCTCATGCTCAGTAGTAATACCAACGACTCAGATCTATTACGTCCTATTTCTATTAATCCTTAGTTTAGTGGTTTCATAATGCACCAAAAAAAATCATATGGTTTTTCCATTATGATTATTTTTTGCAGCAGCCGGGGTTCAGGGTTTGGGCCCCGGTTGAAAGTCACCAGCTATTAGGCACATAAGATTTAAAAATAGCTGGCAATATGAGGATGTACTTATACAAGTCTCTGCCTGCTTCAACTGGGATTCTTCAAGCGTGAATATCCGTCCGTCTAGCGTCGACCATTAAAATATATAACATCAATACGAATATTTACAAACGAGCGCCTATTTTAGAAATTCCTTAGCATAATAAACCTACTGCAGAAAAATATTTTTCCCGTTTTTTCTCGATTTTTTTCCCCTTTTTTCTCAACCGCTTTTTCCCGTTTTTCTCGACTTTTTCCGCCATCCAAACAAACCAATTCAAAACATTATTTTAGGATAGATACCAATATGTTAACAAGTCGGAGTTATTTCGAATGCATGCATGTATGCATTCGACACACGACTTGCGAATGCCTGTCATTTCAGTACCCCAAAATATAGGTTTTTAGGCTGTGGCACAGCGCTCAGTTACAATATTTTTGTTACATTTTGCAATACGCATTTATTTTGCATGTGACTTGTTTTGTAATATTGATTTTGCATATTGTTTTGCATTGTTAGTTGTTGCATATGGAATGGAACGAATGTTTTGTTTCTAAATTTTAGAAACGTTTTGTTTTACTCAACTACTGGCTGTTGCTCTGATTTTTTTAGGTTATGGTCTAGATTCCTAAAATTAGTACTTAGTATTTATTTGGATTTTTGTTTAAGTTCCTGATAATTTAATATATCATCAGAATCTCAAACTAGATTGTGTGGTGACTATGAAAATTTCTAAAGGAAAAACATTTTATTTATTTATTTGAAAATATGGCAAAAAGGCAAAAACTACACGGTCTACACGGTGGGTGCCTGAGGATGGATGGCGCCACCGAGGCCGGCCCAGGAAGAGATGGCGAGATGTTGGATCGAGGTGGCCCTGGAAAAGGATGTTTGGAAAGATTTGGGGAAGGCCGTTGCTCAGCAGTGGGACAGTGTAGGCTAACATGAAAAATTTAAAATATTAGTTACTTAAACTAGCCAAATGTGGGTGTTCTGACCTTGCGCGATGTTATATAATGTTTATGTGTCATATCATAATTATTTATTTAGCGATTGAACAGCTCGTGGCTAAGTAATAACAGCCGCTCGGGTCGATCCATCAGGTTAAGCTACGCTTGCCGGGGTTGGTCCGTGGATGGGTAACCATTTTCACATATCGAGACTCCTCCGTGCCTCGGAAAGCACGTTAAGCCGTTGGTCCCGGCTGTCATTTGTGGATCTTTGACAGTCGTTACGAGTAGTCAGAAGCCCGAAAGTCTGACAACCAGTCTAACCAAGGGGTATCGTATTGCCTAGTTGCTGGGTTGTGGAGGTCAGATAGGCAGTCGCTCCATGTAAAATACTGTTATTCAGCTGCATCCGGTTTGACTGGAAGCCGACCCCAACATAGTTGGGAAAAGGCTAGGCAGATTGATTGATTTTTTAGCGATTGAACATGCAGTGACGAGAAATGTATACCCGCGACCCGACTCTAGTAAAACAATTTCCATGAAGTTTTCATAGATATTGTTCTACTAGAATCGGGTCACGCTGTCGTGTCGCGAGTGTCTGCCTTTAAAGAGAAATCTCAAGCACATAATGCATGTCCGACCTGACCATTAGTGGCTTTTAGACACGCTGTGCTTTTTAACCACTCTTTTGGCATGACCACCCTTTAGTAGAGGCTGAAGTGGTCACTTTGCTTATGCCTAATGTGACCTACGGCCCAGGATATTGAATAGTAGGCGTACTACAATGGCACTAGCACTATTCATAAGTAGTGAAAATACTCAAGTACTAGTCCACTTTTTACTTTGAAGTCGTATAAAGCATATACCTAGTAGACGATACCTATACTAGTGTTCTTTTTGGTTTTATAATATTTCTTTTACATTTATATCTGTATTTTTTATGGTGTACATAATAAAGAGTATTCTATTCTATTCTTTTCTTTTTGAGCGTTGGAAATCATCAAATGTCTTCTCCCACTCTTGGCGGAGCTCCAAGGGCGTGTCAGACTTTTACTGACTAAAACCCACCCGTGTTCCTTCAGTTGCCTATTGCCAAGAGCCCCGATATCCGTTTCGTACTTTCCCGCAACCCTGACAGGTGTATCCAGTATCTGAACTATGATAGATAGAGAGACACAATCAAGATGTCATTGAAATATTAACTTTTACTTAGGGACCAACCCTTTTGCGATTTCAGGGTTAGTTCGATGACAAAAATTGTTCATAATGATGAGTACAAAGACCCCTTTTCAGGTTTTCAGTTATTTCAATTATGCCTCGTATGAAAAGAAATGAAAATGTTATGTTAGAACATAACATTTTATTTTCTTTTCAATGAAAATGTTAGGTATGTTAGAACATAACATTTTATTTTCTTTTCGTAAAGAGTCTCCAGTGACTGGAGAAGAAGAAAAAGTAGATTTCAAACAGTTTTATAATAGAATTTATTATTAGATTTTATATTAGAATTTATAACAGAAATAAAACTGTTTGCAGTCTACTTTTTCTTCTTCTCCGGTCACTGGAGACTGTTACCTTTCGCTAGTTTTACTGTTAGTTTTCGCTGAAATCAGTTCAGTAGATCAGGTTTAAAAACGTCCTAAAGTGAAATATAGTCTCGGTTTCACTACCTAAGAATAGAATACTATAGTTAAATAAATTAATTGTTGAGCAAATTTACTACGTTATTAAATCGCACGTATATTCTAATCACATTAGCTGTCATTCGTTGACAGTTGTATGAAATGGTCAATTCACGGAAGGTGTCAATTTGATAAGCAATTAATTTCCCTCACTGTACATATGTAAATAAACAAACATGGAGTACAACCATGTAGTCTGTACAACATTCAAATCTTAAGCGAAGTTGAAAACGATTCGAACCCGTGACCCTTCGGTCCCTCGTCAAGCGCTGTCGCTTCAATTTGCGAAATAATTTACAACTCGCGTTGAAACGCGAATAACTAATAATATGTTCTGTGTTATGTATATATACAAGGCATTCTTAGATATACTTAGTAGCTACTTGTACCACATATGTTAGTGGAACTTCTCGGCTCAATCAAACTCTCTTCGAATGTATGGAAATATGTGAAGTCCGTGTACGATAAGGTTAAACATACATCACATAACATCGCGCCTGTAATCCCCGAAGGGTTAGGCAGAGGCGAAATGTGGGTGTACTCTAGGTACACCAGCTATCCCATATTTCACCAGTTATGTTTAAGTCCCATGTAATAGGGGGCGAGCCTATTGCCATCAACCGGGCACAATTCCAAACTCCAGGCTGCTACTGAGAAATTCCTATTGAAAAAACCCATTAACAGGAATAGGTACTCTTAACATAATAAGTATCATAACATCTCGACTGTTTTCCCTGAAGAGTTAGGCAGAGCTAAGATTATGTAGGTAATAAGAAAATTTGCCGCTAACATAAGAAAAATTTTATTTCATAAAAAAAAAGAAATGGGCAAAGGTCGTCACTCACTGGACACTGAGTGACGAGGTAGACCGCGGCGAAAGTGGTGTGACGATCTTATCATGTTTGCGGGACCAACATGGCCAGAAATCGCACATCGTGGCTAACATTGTGTCCCACTGCTGAGCAAAGGCTTCCCCTTTTTCCTTCCAAATCTCTCTATTGTCCTAATGCTAAAATTAACTTAATAAATGCGAAATTGAGTTTGTTTTTATATTTGTTTGTTACGCTTTCACGCTGAAACGGTTAAACGGATTTGGATGAAATTTGGCACATGGGTAGACCATGACCTGGAACAGGATATAGGCTACTTTTTATCCTGGATCGCAGACGAATTCGCGGGCAACAGCTAGTTAAAAATAATACTTCTCAGTAACACCTTACTCTGTCTGTTACGTCATGAAAATAGAGAAACACATAATATGAGGGAAATTTTAATGAACCTGGAAATCAAAAGCCGGTCCGGGAAAAATCACAAACTAACAAAAAATGCCAAGTCAATATCCTAAGCTAAGTATTCACTTGCGTGTTGTCCAGACATGTCCGTCGCCTACTTTCATTTTCGAAACGTCTGAAGTCATCGGGGGAATTTAAAATAAGACGCATTTCTGGGCCATTGTATTTTTTTTATTTTAGTCTTTTTTGCTTCCATTGTTTGGACATCAATGGCCTTCAGAGGATTGCAGTGGTGGCCCAATGGAAACGGCCGCGACTTATGAGTTTTATATGACGTACGTTCCAACTCAGAGAGGCTCTTTCGTTTGTGTAAATTATTTTATTGGCACTGCTCTCAAATCGATGTAGGACATCTTAGTGAGAAAATCGGCATGTAATGGAACCAAAAATTCGAAGACGAGTGAGTCTTTTAACTATCCAGCAGTGGGGTAAGTTGAGTGATTCTTCAACTCGTCCTACATATCTACGGCCCATTACGGCCCCCAGGACGAGTGCAAATTTAGTTTGATTTTCTGCAAGTCGTCCTAAATGAGCCATATGCATGTAGGACGAGTTGACGAATACTCGGTAAGTTGGTGCTTTAAAAATAAAGGCAAAAAAAGTATACCCGGATGAAATTTTGTGAATAAAATCACCTAAATAATACAAATCTGAAATTCATTCATTTACCAACAGACAACTTATAGCCTAAATCTCTACCTAGATCTAGAATAATCATGACGTTTTGCGCAAGATTTCCATAGACAACGAAGTTGAGCTCTACGCAAGGATTTTTTTTTAAATCCATTCCCTAAAGGGGTATTTACGGGATGCAAGTTTGTATGAAAGTTCGTTATTTTTGCCTCGTCGCGTACCTAAATACTTATGTTTTATGATTGCACAACACGTTCATCAAGAGGAAAGTAGTTCACAAAGATCAAATCCTTTTAAGGACAATCCTCTTACAAATCTCTTCGCTCGTGATTTATCAATTATATCGAGTCTCGAAAGTACCAAATGATACGTAAATCTTTCAAAGGATGACTTCTTACCGACGTTGAAACACCTTTTAGTACTTATATATAGGTGGTCATTGGTCACAGTGTAGAAAGTATGAAATAATTGAAGTACGTAGGTACTTTTGCTACTGGATTAAGATAAAAATCGTTATTTTCCCTTCATTGTATTGGTTCTTTCTTTTTCAACCAAATTAGTAGACTATCTGAGTTTTGCATGGAGTGAATCACAGTCGAGCTCCGCAATGGTTTTCAAGATAACGAATTTTTTTTTATATTCACATTATAAATTATTAAATTATTTCTTTAAATAATTACTTTTTTACTATAGGTAATTTAACTAATTAATTGAGACAAAAACAATTTCCTTCTTTTCCACAATATAAATTCAATTCCATTATAAGATTTCATAAAAAAGTGACCACAAGTAGTTTATATGTTTTACTGTAGATAATTATACAAAAAAATGTGTACCTATGTATCATCCTGTGGATCAACGCAAAACGATGAACGTTTTGCGTTGATCCCTAGGATGATAAAGTGTATTTGATAAGAAGTTGTGTATGCATTGAGTTTTTGATTAGTTTCTAGCAAAGATTAGAATAATTTGTATGAATGTAGAATTTACTTTATATCCTTGGTTAAGAATCCCTAAAAAATACAATAAAATAAATTCACAACAAAATTTTCTACTCTGTGGTCTTCCAAGGAGGTGAAAGTGAGGCGCGGTGAACAGAATTGTGACGAACGTGTATGTTCACATCTCGCTAATTTGTTAATGTGATGTATCAGCGGTACATGCACAAATAACGTACATTTTTGTACATAATTAGGTACCGTTCGTCAAATATTTGATAGAATATGACTCCGTTTTGTTTGAAGTTTGTTGACAAGGACAAAAAGGGCGGAAAAAAGTGTTTATTTTATTTTATGTCGCAGTAGCTTGTTATTTTCTTTGACCTACGTGTGCCAGATAGGAAGATTTATATGTTAGTGCTGGGATAGGTATCCCAGAATCGGTCCAGGGCACTGTTTATCAAAAGTTACAAGTCTACACGTTCACAAGTTACCTAGAATGTTAATTATGGTTAAATTGATAGCTCATGTCCATATTCATAATCGGCCATAATGTTCCCACTACTGGGACACGGGCATCAGGTCATCTCTCTCTATGCACCACATTAAAAAAAAAAAAGTAATAAAAACTAAAACCCAACTATGACTAAAAAGGTATAAACAAGACACCACAGACAGACAAATTAAAAATCCGGAGTCACACGTGTTAGGGCATAAATCGAACAGATTACGTGTGACTCCGGATTTTTAATTTGTCTGTCATGGTACGACTTAACAATTTTTTTTTTTGTTCCTGACTTTATGTCATCTAGAGGGCGCCATTTTTTATTTAATGTAACGTCAGGTAGCCATAGCGTAACCTATAACCAGCGGACAATCAAGACGCGTCCAACGATACCTCATTTGTCAAATTGTGATGAATCGTTTAGAAGATATGAGGAAATAGATGAACATACATACATACATACATACCGGTCAAAATCTTAACCCTCCTTTTTTCTGTTTAAACATTTATTGCGGTACTAAGCTCGACACTTGTAAACTTGTAAGACGGCATAGAGAGTCGCCGGACACTCAGGATTTGTTATGATTTTTTACAAGTTGTAACTTACAAATAATTTTTTGAGAAACAAATACACGATTATAAGTGTCAAAATATAAGTACCTACTTGTGAACTAAATAATGAAATTTGGTACCTACTACAAGGGTTGTAAGTTTGGATAAATAGGGCATAGGACTCTCTTGAGGTAAGTATTAAAAACTCAAGGTAGGAATTTCATATTATCATTTTTCATATTCATTCTGTTTACCTTCGATGTAGGCCTTAGAAATCGTTGGCTCTAGGACTAAGTAAAAAATAAAAAAGCTTTTCTACTAGGTACTACATGAATATCGACTGTATAAAACATGAAAGACCAACCCACACCCCTACACCACAATATTTTCCTTTAGACCCAAAAATATTTTTCCACAATCATAAAACCAAATTCCTAGTACATAAACATTATTATTGATCAACATCGCCCCTTAATATAAAAGGTTCAATAAATAAAACATACTACCGCATTATTGGTGAGCGGGTGAATGATGAATTATTCACGGAATAATCACCATGAAAAGATCAAAGTGGACTCGCCCGTGCGTAGTATGGTGTTTGCTGTACAATTTACTTGGTTATCGCACTTTTAGACCAGTGTTTGAAGAGTAAAGTGCGTCAAAGGCGAGCCGTGACGCCCAGGGCAAGGTGAAAATGTGATAAGTGTAAACGACAATGTGGAGGACAGTTGACCGCTTTGTTGGGATGTTCATATATCCCGAGATAGGTATAACAACAATTAAATAAAATCGAAACAGAATTGCTTATTTAAAGAAAATATTAATTGTTGTGTTAGCTGACTGGCTTGATGAGAGCCCCATAATGAGAAATTATCAAAACAACACTGTCTGTCATAGTGTATAAGTACTAATATAGATCAT
The DNA here is from genome assembly GCA_948473465.1 of Lithophane ornitopus. Lineage (NCBI taxonomy): Eukaryota > Metazoa > Arthropoda > Insecta > Lepidoptera > Noctuidae > Lithophane > Lithophane ornitopus. The sequence continues at coordinate 1,576,876 of OX419630.1, read as the reverse complement.
AAGCTACATTGTTACTAACATCCTAGCATATAGGTACTAACGTAGGTTATATGTTATAATTTGTTACTAACATCCTTTAAGTATTCTTGTTTTAGTTTTTTTTTTTTTGTCAGTGTGGACCTTTGTTTTTTGTTAACTAAATGAATAATAATAATTACCTATAGGTATGAAGCAGAATAACAAATCATTTTAGTTAAAAAAAATTAAAGTAATAAAAACTAAAACCCAACTACGACAAATTCAAAATCCGGAGTCACACGTGTTAGGGCATAAATCGAACAGATTTCGTGTGAATCCGGATTTTTAATTTGTCTGTCTGTGGTGTCTTGTTTATACCTTTTTAGTCGTAGTTGGGTTTTAGTTTTTATTACTTTAATTTTTTTTAAATTCTTTTGGGGTTATAATATATATATTTTTGAAATGTGCTCATTAAGCCCTTTCATTTGATACCCAACATGGTACGATAAAACATTTTTTTTTTTTAGTTCCTGACTTTATGTCCTCTAGAGGGCGCCATTTAATGTGACGTCACATAGCCTATAACCAGCGGACGATCAAGACGCTTCCAACGATACCTCATTTGTGAAATTGTGATGAGTCGTTTAGAAGATATGAGGGAACAGATGAACATACATACATACATACCGGTCAAAATCATAACCCTCCTTTTTTCTTCGCCGTAGTCGGGTAATTAGATGATTTGGAACAATAGAAGTGTTAATCGTTTTTTTTTGCTAACCGTACCTATTCTTGTTAATTAGGGCTGCTTTTAATTACGTAGTAGGGACACTACTTGATATTCTAGATCAGCTGTCATTCGTAGACCTTTGACAGTCGTTACGGGTAGTTAGAAGCCCAAAAGTCTGACAACCAGTCTTAACAAGGGGTATCGCGTTACCCAGTAACTGGGTTGTGGAGATCAGATATAGGCAGTCGCTCCATGTAAAATACTGGGGTTTAGCTGAATCCGTTTAGACTGGAAGTCGACCCCAACATAGTTGGGAAAAGACTAGGCAGATTGAGTAGGGGTACCTTACTACTTACAGACCACATAAAAAGTATCACACTTCATTTTGAAATATTCACTGATCTTAAGTCATAAAAATCCGAATCAACCCGAAAACACAAACGAAGTAACATTACAATAAAAAATGCGTCGCTCAGAATGACAGGCAACGGAGCATTGCGTAAATTCCGCAGTGCAATGATACAGGGTGTGCGAAAAATAACAATATTATTAACCAAACGTGCAGATTTCACAAGCGCGTCAAACGCGACGGATGACATTCTCGAAAGCGCAGCGTCATATCCTGAATGTCGAGATGGGAGTTGTACACGTGTTGGGAGCTTAGACGTTGCGGTTTAACCTTTTAACCGGGATTTTTCCGACAGTTATTTTCGTGTCCGTTTCGCGAGCGTCGTATATTTACGACACTCGTTAAATCTGCTTTTTTATTTAATCACGCATTGCACAACCCTCTTTGTTGTAGGTATTTATTTTTCGATTCACTGTGCCGGGCGCTGGGGCACGACAACTGATATGAAGTCGGGTGGTTAATAAGTTAAGGCCATTAAAAAAAAAAAAAAAAAAAAAAAAAAGTTAGGGGGTTATCTACAGCTTTAAAAGAATGAAGGCACGATGGACCGACTGGCTGAGTCGGTCTGACTTATTCATGTGTGTGATGGCTCTTAAAGACATGTATTTTGACGTGACTGTAGCACGTCAGCTTTTTATGTATTACATGCAGGAATCATTTTACAATACCCAAAGTAGGTAGGTATTTTAAAACCACTCCATCTAAACATTTGCAGTGTTTCACTACCCGGTGATAAAACCTCAGATGTTTAGCAACTTGCAACAAGTAAAACATTGAAGCTTTTAAAAATAGCTTAAGTAGAAATTATATTTAAAAAAAGCGACCACAAAAGCATAGCACCAAGCGCGCCCACACAAAATAAAGCCCCGTATCCACCCACTGCTAATTAGGCGCGTTCGTTTCATCTCACTTTGTCACTTTATTCGCAGAAAAATGCAGTTTAACAAAGGGGAAGTAAGTCAAAGAGACGCAATATACTTGCATCTCGATTAGCGAGGAGTGACTCATTATAATTAGCATAACTATACGTAAAGAGGACGCTTTGTTTGTTCGAATATCCGAATATGGAACGAACTAAATAACATGAGTTTATTTTTCTTGTGTGGCGTAATAAGGTGGTTTGAAAAAGGTTCGATTATAAAAGGAGGCCTTTTACCTAACCTAACGGTACGGGGGGGTTAAATTGAGATGCCGTTTTTTGGTGTGATGGGTTGACAAACAGGCTGTTCACTTAGTTGTAAGACCGTCGCACGGTCGCACGTTTGACGGAATATGCGTTGCGTATCGCCGCGCGTCGGTACCGTAACGCCAGAACGGAGAGGGAGGATCCTCCGACTAGACGGGTGTTATGTCTGGTGAGCAATAGGATTGCTGTCAGGAGGTAGTGTATATTCGACGCGCTGTAAACTCTGATTGCGCGATGCAGGATTTGTGTGAAATCAGGTCCTTGCTGCGTAGTTCGCATGTGGCGTTGTAGATGCCACCACAAACTATTTAAAAGTTATCATTTGCCCGTAATATTTCCGGAACCTATTGATACTTATCAAAGCAAAACAGACCTAAGTTTTTTTATGAAAAATATAGGTAGGTGTGTTTGGAAACAAACTCCTTTACGAACATTTCCTTAGAATTTTTTCGTCATTAATTCCACACGCCTCCCACTTTCTCATTTGTTTTAACAAGATAATGAACCGTGAATGTAACAAATGCGTTTCAGTTTTCAGGAACCCTGTCTGTGTTGTAAACACTTTGTTTTCAGTTCAGAGACCGAAACACCTGAGATTCTTCAGGTCGTCGTCTTGTGTATTATTAACATTTTTTGTAGGAATTTAAAATATCTTGAAGAAGAATTTGTTGAAGAAAAATTGAGTGAAGTTTTCTTGTTGCTGAAAGTATTTTCTTAAGTCTATTAAATGAAGACTGGACTAGAGTACAAGTTATCGGTTAAAGTATCTACCTATTCTTCATGGTAATTTTATATACATATACGTTATTCTTTATTTCTTTCTTTCCTTTCTTTATATAATACACAATGGTGAAGGCCACAGAAATCCGCGGGATGCGAGAAGCATAGAGCCAGTCGAAGTGGCCTGAAGTCCGCCTTTGTACCTTTTTTGAGTGCCTAAAGTTTGAATGAATAAGTGGCGGTACTTGGGGGAGGCCTGTCCAGCAGTGGACGTCTCTCGGCAGAAATTATGATGATAATACACAATTATAACAATAATATGTTTAGTAGTTAGGTTAGGCTTGGTTAGGTTCAGTCGGGGGTTGCAGAAGATTGTTGCGTTCCCGCGACCCCCGGCGTAGGTGTGAGTCGGAACACCGGGGTGGTTTTTAGTCAGTAAGAGTGACAGAAAAAAAAGGATAGGTTAGGTTAGGTTAGGTTTATATTTAGTAAGTAAGCACTTTTTTATCCATGTAATTATTTCGTAATGTACATAATTATTTCGTTTCAAATATACCTAAAGCCAAATATGATAATGTATAACCAGCTTTAGTCTTGTGCAATTTTATTTAGGAATTATTACATTTATCTGACTTAAATAATATAGCTGATAGTTCAATAACGTTAAACCCTGTAACGATATTTGTTAAGAGGCAAAAAATTAACAAAATATACCCCTTTATTCCACGAAAAGAAGGAAAAGGTATTTGGTACTATTACAAACATTTTAAAACCAAAATTAGCCAAATCGGTCTAGCCGTCCACAGGTTATGCGCTTACCAACGAACAGCATTTCATTTTATTATATAAATGATTTCTTAGAAAATCAAATCCTACTTAATTACTGAAAAAGTTATAAATATGACGAAGTGTGTCATAAGAATGCATCGTCATCCGATCACCGTTTTTATGACAGCCAAATGCAACAATGCATTGCAAAATAAGTATAATGTGTGAGTAAATGCCTCAGGAATTAGGGCAGCCTGGCTATTGACACCAAGGCCAGTGACACCGAGGGCCTATGCACTGAAATGATGTATCGTTTCTTTGAAGCTGTTAATATTTTTAGTAGTTATTGTTTTTCTTGTCATTGCAATATTATTTTCAGTTTTTGGCAGCGTGTTTTATGAGTCGTATTCTTTCCTTCATTTTTACGAGTATTTTGATCCTATTGAGGGCTTATGACATCCTGCATTTTATGACTTGATTTGCGTAGTGCATGCGTCACTAGTTACGACGCTTAAATACTAAATAGGTGTTTCTATGACCTAATTGTCACTGAGGATCTATTTGTGCCTATACCTCGAATGCAAAATAAGCAGAACATCTTCTAAAATCCAATTAAGCATCTACTAACCTACTCAAAATAAAATCCTAGCTAAACAGCACAAAAGAAAAAGAAAGAAAAAATAATAATAGTCGTTTAACAACAATTTCCCAAAGCAATAAACAGCTCATAAATTCAATTAGTTAATGCAAAAATTGATTTACAGCTCCAGCGCGGTGGGTTGGTCGAAATAAAATCATATAACGTCGACCAGAATCGGCAGTGTGCCAGAAATCTCTGCTGCGAAAAAAACGTGACCATTCGAAATTATTAATGGTTGAAAATAATAAGCTCGCTCCATATATCAGGGGTAGCGGCTCGCTGCATTTGATTTTTCATATGTTTTGGCTTAAAACCTGAACGCTATTGCCAAAAGTTTGCAAAAGATTTACTGGAGGATCGTGGATATTGAATTATTGCTTTATTATGGCATTTCTGGTTGGTGCAGGATTTTATTTATTTATTTGTTGCTTTTTTTTCAGCCGCCAACAGCATGATGCTCTTCGGCTTTTCTTTAAAACGAATAACAAATATTATTGTAGATATTAAATCCGTTATTCATCTCATAAATGGTTGAATATTACCTGCTACTGTCCACAATCCTAAGGCTAATTGATATAATCGGCTGGGAGTTTATTATTTTCGCATTTAATCAGCATTATTTAAAACATAACTAAGTAGGTACCTGCAAGAAGGCTCGGCTTTCAAAACATAATTTGTGTCAACGTAGGTAAAATTATAAGTACCTATTATACCTACAAATTAGCATAAATTATCACAAATTATGAAATAACTTATTTCATGAAACTATTTATTCAATTCAATTCAATTTATTTATTCAGTAACAATTCACATTGCGTTCGAATATAACTTGAAACATATTGTACCTACTCATACACAAACATTACAAAATGATTATTATTTAAAAAAATAAGCAATTCAATATTATTTATCATATAAATTAAGAAACCAAAACCTATTTTTTACAATATTTAACACAACTATTTAAACTATTTTACTAAATTCAATGCCTAACTAACAAACAAACAAATGACACTTAGGTGTCTTATTTCAAGAAATATAAAATTCAATATCTAATCATTAAACCAATCAAAAACTATATCAAAAATTATATCATACAATAGTTGACCTCAGTTTTCAGACGAATCAATCAGACAAAGCACTAGCCATTAGAGGTGCTGTACAAAAGCCGCACAGTGGTCAAAACCACAAAAAGTGGCAGACAAAACTCGAATGCAGGAACCACAACGCTCGCGGGAAAATCAATCAGTATTGCGTGCCCACGGTTTTTTCCACCGGGGCGCAAATCTGCACACTGTGTTTTTCGTTATTGAATAAAACAGCATTCTATTAGTGAATACCACTGTTCAAACCAGGTTTGTTTGTGCAGTTTGGAATTGTTCAAGCGGTGGAACATGTAGAAGTAATTCAGGTTGTGTGTGCTGCAATTACAATTGTAATATTATGTTTCAAAATGCTGGTTTTGGGTATCAAAGTGTTTTTGGTAGTTTAATACGAGTGTGGTACAATGTAAGTGTACTCTACGACTGGCGAGCGAAACTTTGACAATTGGCAGGTAGGTACAATATCGTGTCGGTTGTTAATCATAACTTACTTTGATTAAGCCTGTGAAATGAAATGAAATTGTTTATTCTGTAAATACGATACTAGAATCACATTTACACGTCATATTAAAAAATCGTAAAAATAAGCTAGATGAGGTCGGCGTTTCCTATCTGACTACTCTGAGAAGAAAGGCCGAAACAAACTCAAAGGTCTCAGTCTCTTTTAAAGTCCAGACATAATCTTGGTCAGGCCATATGAGGACCATGTAGATTAGCGTCTGAAATGGTCTTTTGAGGAAAGAACCACACAGATTTGAGTGGACCTGCACAATCAATGCAAGCATTTGTCAGTAATAGTGGAGCTCAACTCAGATGTTGGTGGTGATGTTGATAGTTGTAATTCTAAGATTATCAGCCAATGGTGCCAATTCCCTTGTTCACAAACTAAACTAAATTTAAGTTCAGTGCATCTTTTTCTTTCTATTTCATTAAGAAAAGGACAGAAGATCAATTTTAGTTTAGTCCTGTCAAACTGTCACTACTCAAAACAAGTTTAGACGCGATTAAAAACTTGCCTACTAAAATTACGTCAATTTATGTCAGGCGCTGATTAATTTGACAGGACTAAACTAAAATTTATCTTCTGTCCTTTTCAAAATGAAATAGAAAGAAAAAGATGCACTGAACTTAAATTTAGTTTAGTTTGTGTACAAGGGAATCGGCACCAATGTCTCATATACCAGGCCGAGTTGAGATTGACTTATGTCCCACTAATTGAAAGCAGCGACTTACTGTTGACTAAAGAGGTTGTAGAAGTTGCATTTATTTACATATTCATCAGCTGATAAAATCAATGTTTAAACCGGGGAAGTGCGAGTCGGACTCGCGCACGAAGGGTTCCGTAGCATTATATATAAAAACCGCAAAAAAAAAAAAAGTTGTATGCGAACCCACTTAAATATTTTATTCTGTTTTTAGTATTTGTTGTTATAGCGGCAACAGAAATACATCATCTGTGAAAATTTCGACGCTTCATGAGATACAACCTGGTGACAGACGGACGGACAGCGGAATCTTAGTAATAGGGTCCCGTTTTACCCTTTGGGTACGGAACCCTAATAAAAACATAAACATCAAAAACAGTATTACTTACTAAATCTACTTACTAAATAAAAGTAATATTGTCTTGGAAACGTCTTCAAATTCCTGATGTTATCGCAAATATCGTTTTGATGACTTATTCATGCTGAAGGCGAATAAAAACAAACTGATTACTAAAATTAAAATCTAAGAGATCTTTATCAGAACATGCAATGTCTTAAAGAGTTACAACTTAATGTTTTATGAAGTTTTTGGTTGAAATGCATTTGGGACGATTCAACATGAATTCTAAATAGAATCCCGGACGATGATCTTCAGAAATCAAGAGTATTCGTATTTATTTGTTATAAAGTCGTTATTTGTATCCGGTTGATGGCAATAGGCTCGCCTAATCACGTGGTACTTAAACATAACTAGCAAAAGGCAGATAGCCAGTCGCTTCATGTAAAATACTGCATACAGTTAGACTAAAAGCTGACCCCAACATAATTGGGAAAGGACAGATGTTAATATCATTTTTTGTGCAAATTATTTTTCTCAGTTTTTAGGGTTCCGTACCCAAAGGGTAAAACGGAACCCTATTACTAAGAACCTGCTGTCTGTCTGTCTGTCCGTCTGTCACCAGGCTGTATCTCATGAATCGTGATAGTTAGACAGTTCAAATTTTCACAGATTATGTATTTCTGTTGCCGCTATAACAACAAATACTAAAAATACAACAAACGTGATTTTTTTCGTGCGGAACCCTTCGTGCGCGAGTCCGACTCGCACTTGGCCGGTTTTTTTTTATATTTCATGTAGGTTTATTTTCAAATATAACAAAAAACTTTTCCATTTACAATATTAGTGAAACACGAACATACGAATGTTTACCAGCTTTTGGGCGCACAACAAACGCTTGAAAGCGCTTCGTCAGCTGAAAGCGCAGCGCTGTAAATCGATTGCAGCAGCTTCATTCCTAAAACGCTGTGTGGGGTATACGGGGATGTCAACAATGATTTACGAGTATTAAGTAAACAGATGTTTTGAATTTTGGTCGAATTTTGCAAGTTCAAAGCAAAGGAAATCATTTAAAGTAGAGTTTTTTAAAAGTAGTAGAGATTGTGAATTGGTGAAATAAGCATAAACATAAGCATGCTTATGTTTATTTAAATAAGGTGAAATAAAACAAGATATTTTATACCTAAACTTGCGACAATCTAAGAAGCCTCTTTTGACGTTTCTCAATAGACATGCCGCGATCACTTTGTATGAACGTCTACGTAACAGATCGAAAAATCAAAATTATAATCCTAATTAATTACTATGTTATCCATACACAATAACAATGAGTATCATTCGAAAGCACCAAGTTTCACTTTATAGTGGAAAATTGCACTCAAAAACACGAATTAATCGTTGATTAATATTCTGACAGGACGTTATTACAATGTCATGTCATTAGGTTCGTTGCTATGGCAACAGTAGTGTTGTGAATTCTAAACCCGTTTCTTGACTGAATAAAATCGATGTTCTGAAAAATCGATACTTTTAAAAACATTACATTTACTTTTAGAAAAGAGAAAAACGTATTGTGCCAATTCTCTTGTACACCGCACACTTTAAACTATCACAAAAATTCCTTACTTTTGTCTAAGAGAATCATAAAGCTATTCTGCAAAAAAAGAACTCCGTGGTATTTGTTTGTCCTACCCCGTGATTTTTTTTTAGAGCCGGTGGCGCCTTACGGCATCCTCGACGTGTTTTGTATGGAATTTTTCACTTTTTGTATGGAAAGTATGAAAAATTATTACCCATATGTTGAGTTGTAGGGGTCTAGGAGTTTTTTAAACGGGGTCAAAATTTACATTATTTTTGTGATACTTACACCGTTTTCGAGATATAAGCAAAAGAAAAGAAAATAAATATACAGTACTGTTTTTGCACCTGAAGTCGAGGTGTTGGTGTGAATTTTAGTTCATAACAACTAATTTTATTCCACATCTTTTTAATTGCGATTAAAAATAGTCAGATTTAGTTAGACATGAAAAAGCAAAGGCAAGGCAAAGGCAAATAACATACAGGTAAATGAATAAATACCGATGTTAATTCAAAAATGCTTCGTCCTTTTTTAGAGAACATAGTAGTAAAAGTGCCCAGTGATATATAAAATGTCCTTAAATAGGTATAGGAAATGGTTTGGTTAAAAAGGCCGAAGTCGGTGGACTCGTACCTTTTTATTAACCAAAACTTGTCGATTTTATAGGGTGCCATGATATTGAAAAAATATATTTCAACGTCAAATTTTTCTCTCCCGTCATTGATTCGTCAATGCTCCGTGTAGTCTCTCGCTTTCTTGGAAGTTTTTGTGTTACAGGTTATTGTTATATTTTCCGACTCGGCCGTTACTTTTGGACTGTTTCTGTTATATTCGTTGACCTTGGCTTACTAATTCCGGACTTTGAATACGCGTTACGTGATTTTGGTGTTATCGTGCGAACTCCTCAATATCACGAGTCACTCACGAGACTGACTGTTGAGAGTACGTCCTCTTTTAGACAAAAGAGGACGTACTCTCAACAGTCAGTCTCGTGACTTGGTTTTGAAGTTGCACGAATACTTTGAACGAATGCAAATAGAGGGCCTCTTTTAGAAGTTTTCCAAGTACAATAACGAGTCGCACAAGCGCTTCGAATTGGCAAAAAAACAGTTCGAAAAATTATAAAGGAAAAGTACGGGCCTTCTGGCTGTGAAGACAATGTACTTCACACACCCACAAAGCGAAAGAAAAATAAACCTGTGACAGGTATAGATAATTTTTATACTAATGCCATTAGAAACCATATATACGGCTACTACAAAAGACATGAATACCCCACCGTGAGTAAATTACTTGTGTCACTTAAATCTGCAACCTTATATGAATATTTAAAAACAATTTTGTTTTGGGTTTAAATACAAAAAAAACCGACAAACGGAAAATTATGATGGAAAGGTATGACATAATACTACAAAGAATATCATTCTTAAGAGAAACTAATAAAACAACAACAACTGGGACAAAGTAATGTGATGAGACATGGCTAAATGCTAATCATACTGTGCCACAGTCTTGGACGGATGATACACAAGCATCCAGCTCAAAAGTCCCAATGGGAAAGGGTGGACGCCTCATTATCTGTCATGCTGGATCTGCCGGGGAAGGATATATAAAAAATTGTTTGTTGGCATTTGAATCAAAAAGTACAAAAGAGTACCACAAAGAAATGAATGCCGAAAAATTTAAAGAGTGGTTTACGACGCTTATGCTAAACCTTCCAGAAGAGTGTACAATTATTATGGACAATGCTCCGTATCACTCTATCCAATTAGATAAACCTCCCACTCAAGCTAACAAAAAGATAGATCTAGTGGCATGGCTACAAAATCATGACATGAGTCTATTGAAAGCAGAACTATTGCAATTAGTAAAACAAAATAAACCTGTGAGGCCAAGATACGCCATCGATGAGTTGGCACAGGAACATGGGCACAAAATTATAAGGACCCCGCCATACCACTGTCAATATAACGCTATAGAGATGATTTGGGCTCAAGTTAAAGGTTCGTATTCTAATTATGGGAATAGAGAATGTAGTCATTATAACTTTGTCTCTTTTACAGGCTATGCTGCACGTCGAAATACAAAACCTCCATTCACAACAAAAAAAATGCTTGGTCTTCTTAAAGAAGCACGTGCACACGTCACAAAAGATGATTGGATCAATGTAGTAGAAAGGACAAAGAAAATAATAGCGGAAGACTTTACAAGAGACGTACATTTTGATAACATTATTGAAAACGAATTTATTATAAGGGTAACGGACGAAGACAGTTCAACTGATGATAATTTTTCTGGATCATCCAGCGAATAAAAATATTACAAAGAATGATGCGACAATAGACTCATGTCAGCATGCACAGCATGATTTTGTAGCCATGCCACTAGATCTATCTTTTTGTCAGCTTGAGTGGGAGGTTTATCTAATTGGAAAGAGTGATACGGAGCATTGTTCATAATAATTGAACACTCTTCTGGAAGGTTTAGCATAAGCGTCGCAAACCACCCTTTAAATTTTTCGGCGTACTCTTTTGTATTTTTTAATGTACAAATAAAATATTTTTCTTTCTTTCTTTGTCTTTCGACTTCTCTCTGTTTGTAGCTGCTAAGGATCCTTCTTGTAAGGAGTCCAGTAAGATGTCCAGCAGTGGAGTGCTATAGGCTGATGGTGATGGTGACTACACGTCACCATCATCACCATAAAACGATATGCCTCGTGAATCGGTTTTAAGCAATGTAGATAAATTGTCGATTGCAAACTCTAAGTTTGATAAATCGATATGTTTCGAGAATCGGTTTTAAAAGTATCCGATTATTTTTTCCCATCACTACAAACAGTATTTTGATAGGTGTCAAAGCGGCCTTCTTAGATGGTCTTCGGTGTAATAGTTGAATTTTTAACATAGGAATGGAATAACTATTTCTATAGTTAAGATTTACCGGGAAATTAATTTAAAAACTAAAAGGAGGAGTGTAATTTTTTTTTTCCGGGGATATCCCCGGAAAAAAAAAGTTCCCGTGGAAACCACGGGGCACAGGTAGTACTTAATAATTCTCATTTTACAACGACAGGCGTTATTACATTTTACATGACCCCCCAAAAAGTAACCCCAATAAATAAACTCGATTCCCTTTTCATTTCACAAAAAGCGCCACAGAGTAGTAGTTATTAGCAGTTCGACAAGCAAAAACTTCAGTCTGTTTGTCGAAAACAATTTTTGATTTCACATCGCTCCACAGCGATCCAGGATTAATAACTGTTGCATACCCTGAATTTCGTAAAAGCCCTTTGAGCTCTGTCCAGTGGTTAAATACACTATGTTTTTTGCTGAATCCTTTTATGTTTTCCGTGCAATGTAATATTTTATGAATAAAAGAGGCATTGTGATGCAACTATATTGAGATAAAAGAATTGTAATGTACTTTTTTTTGAGAGCTTTTCTTTTCAAAGGATAATATAGAAAAAAACGTGGAAATACCTGGAATTAAAGTAGTTTGTTACGTGTTGCTTTTTGTGAGTAAAAAAAAAATGTTTTATTGGAAAGAATGGTTACCGTTTGAAGCTTGAAGCTTTTTAATAGACAAATGCAGCATAACCTCCATTGAAGATTATTTCAAATATTTTGGACTTCATTATGTAAAAAAAATACCACAGGTGATTAACTTTTCCTCATAAAAGTTTCGAAACTAAAAAATACTAACATATTATTTTTGACAGTTTTATAAAATTTTACAAAAAAAAAAAAAGTACATAAGACTCCAAAACCTTTTACAAAATTGATTAAACAAACCGCATTCTTTCCTACAGAATAAATAAATACAGTACTACAGTCAGTTAAGGTCTTCTAATTATTTTCCAAGAGCAATTTCATCGAGGCTATAATTTCCTAGTTTTCCGTTATTATCGCGTCAATTACCTTCGAAGAAAAAAAAACCGTTTTCAATACTTGGAACCTGAAGTATTGTCAGCTGTCGCGGAACGGAATTGTGAATATTCCTTTTGATTTTACGCGATGAAGGGTTAATTTTTCTTTGATGAGCGGCCGTTGAAAGCTGAAGTTTCTTAGTTATTTAGATAATAACGGGTGGTATGACATTTCTTTGTATCAACTTTATATATTCGTGTCAGCTTAGGAATTTCCGTAAGCTTGAGAAAAGGGTTACCTATAATATTCTTAAAATATTTTTTGAAATGGAGGACACAGATTCTTTTCGAAGTGAATGTGTGCGCGTAATATCTTCACTGAACGTTCGAATCAAAGTTTTCATTTTACATAATAGCTTTAAATATTAATTAAGAATGATATGAAGAAATGTTTCGTACATTTTCTAAATGGCTTGGTTTATAAATTATGTGAAAGGGTTAACATATCATCATGCCTTTATTCCCCGAAGGTTTAGGCACCTATGTTTTTATTTCACCATAATATTAAAGTAATAAAAACTAAAACCCAACTACGCCTAAAAAGGTATAAACAAGACACCACAGACAGACAAATTAAAAATCCGGAGTCACACGTAATCTGTTCGATTTATGCCCTAACACGTGTGACTCCGGATTTATTATTTATTTTATTATTTACTAGCTGATCCCCGCGGCTTCGCCCACTTGACAAATTATATACTAAAACCTTCCTCGAGAACCACTCTATCCATTGGTGAAAACAGCATGAAAATCGGTGGAGTAGTTTTTGAGTTTATCACGAACAGACAGACAGACAGACGCGGCGGAGGACTTTGTTTTATAATATGTAGTGATGTACACACAGTAAAATACATAAAGACACGACGTAATGATAATATGAGTACAAAGGTACTGCTTATTTCTAAAGAAATTTCTTTCAGCAGACCTGCGATTCTTCGTCTTTTACTGGTGAAGTTACCCTATTACTTTTTTCAAAATAGTCTTGTTGGAAAATGTTCCTTCCTACAAGCTGAAAACGTTCGCGTGACGCTTAGCTTTGTAGTTTAAATAATAAATTAGCGTCAGTATAAACCGTCCGATGGCACCCCTTTCTATGCAAACACATAAGCTTGTGCATTGCTAAAAAAAAAAGCGACAAGTGACAGCGGTACGCGCGTGCTGAGGGTTCCGTGCATAAATTCATTGACTGGACTTTTTAGTGTATAACAATGGTAGTGTGTTTGAAAAATGATACCAGTAAAAATACACTTCTCATCAGAAAAATCGAAACACCTCGCAAGTTTATGTTTTGTAAGGATTATCAGAAAAATGTGTATATTTAGGAATATATACATATAATTATATAAAAACGGAAGTGTTTCGATTTTTCTGCTAAGAAGTATATAATATGTATATCGATGGTACATGTGTCAACAAAAAAAACACCTATATTTTTTTCGAAATAGCCGTATGATGAGACTTAATTATGCCTAACTTCTGATGAAAATGGTTAACATTACAGCTATTTCCTTTATATTTGCTATTTTTTCTAGTTAAAATTGAAAAGAACCTACCCAGTACCCATAAATGTCTAATTGAAATAAATGACTTCTTTGACATTGATTTATTATGACATGAAAATCATCACCATGCTCATCAGTGAGAATGTTAAACTTCCCCTTAAAACAGTAAAAGGAATTCGCAAAGATAGGCTTAAGAGTGTCCAAAAGAGTTTCGTCATTTCTTTTTAAGGTACGGTACCCTAAAAGCGCCATTTATATGGGTTTTATGCAGTATTGTGCGAGTTTACAGACGTTAAGACGGTGTTTGTTAAAGAGTCTCGTTTACAGTTTATAGTCGGTCGCCGTGCAGTTCAACGCAGAAATACCAGCCGGTCTCTCAAGTGAGCTATCATTCCACTCGATGCTAGGGATTGACAGCTCAGCACTTCAAAGCTCACTTCATCTAAGTTTTCATGGTGAACACAGAACACACAGAGAACAGAATCAATTAAATGTACTTCATAAACTAGTGTAGTTATTGAACCTTATGAGAAGAGTTGGCTAACATTAAAAATAAAAAATCTAAATATTTTATTTCACATAAACCTACATGGGCACTTATGAAACGTAAGAAGCTAGGTGCATTCTGGTGCATCGTTCCAATTGGTCGTTTCCTATGGAGAAGGAAAACGGAAACTCCACGGTTACTCTTTTAAAAATAATTATGTGTGGTGATTATTTATACTAATATTATGGAGAGGTATAATTTTTGATTTTGTATGTAAGGGAATTCTTCAATTCCGATTCTGAAAATTATTTCACTAATAATGTAATGGGAATGCCGAGTGTTGACTAATTATAGTATGTTAAAACAAGTAATTTTACGCGGACAAAGTCACAGGCAGATGCTAGTTCATAAAGACATAATGTCATATAGGTGGTACCACCAGAAAGGCAGCACAGATTTTTTTTTAAATCTTCAAATTCATTGATAGACAAAGAAATTTAAAATAAATAAATGTTAGGCACCCTGTAGGTAAGTATATGCAGGTCGTGGTGGTACTAAATTGTATGATTCCTCCAGTTTTTGTCTAATATTGCCCTGCTTTAAGATAATTCTCCAGAAAATAAAGCCAATATTTATCCAGCTATCTAACTACTAATATTCCTGTAGCCAGACAACCTCGGTTATTAATTTTATACTCACTAATTAGTGATCTCGCCCTGTGTCGGGAAGATAATAAGTCAGTAATTGAGACTAAAATAGACCCAATTAAAGCTATTTAACTGGCGGCTAAAACAGTACCAATTTGACGCGTCGGAGCTTTTGTTTAATTTAAAAAAAAATACTACAGGGAAAGAACGGTCTACGTCATCACGTCAACGCCGGCTGTCGCTGAAAACCAGCGCTGGGGCTCTGTCTCGCATAGGGTCGCATTATGCTGAGCGATGATGGCCGTTTTGCGTGGATATTGTGACGCATATTTTCTTTTTCGATCTTTTTGTATTCGTGTAATATTTTCCACAAATAAACATATATTCTTGTTTTTTTTCTCTCTCGCTCCTGAAAGCCAGAATCTGCAAGTCAAGTCTCCACATTTTTATAACAAGGTACCTACTAATAAAAAGTTACTATGACAGAAATGATAAGGACTAGTTAATAATTATTTGACACTCTAGAATGATAGAGGTGGAGGGGCTCGTGGATAATTAATAACAGCCGCTCGGGTCGATCAAAGGTTAAGCTACGCTTGCCTCGGTCGGTTTGTAGATGGGTGATCATCCATTAATTACATATCTAGACGCCTCCGTGGGTCGTTAAGCATGTTCAGCCGTTGGTCACGGCTGTCATTCTTAGATCCTTACTTGATTTTTACGAAATCTGTGTGTATTTCTTATCTTATGTATAACTTAGAATTTCTGTACCTAATTAGTTTAGTTTTCTGTTAATCCATGTTAGATTATTCTTTTAAATATCTTACTAGCGACCCGCTCCTACTTCGCACGGTTTTCACGACTTGACAAAACACCGACATTTCTTAGTTATATGTAACTTAATATGAACGAATACACAAACCTTCTGAAATAAATTGTTTAAAGGATGGTGAAAACCTAATCAAAATCTTTTGCGGGGTTTAAAAGAACAATGCGGACATAAAGACAAACACGAAAAGCGACATTAATCTAGAATATGTTTATACATCGATTTTATTAATTATTATTCTACACCCAAGGAATATGTTACAGAGAAACTTTTAATTCTATCCAGCTTTCTTCAAGGTTAATAGTTAATAGCGGGTTAATACTTCGAGTTTCCTTGAAGGATAAAATCAGAAATGGAGTTATCCGTAAAAACGGAGTTACCGCCATAGCTTGCAGAGTAAGCAAGGTGAAGTGGCAGTTAGCTGGCCATGTTTGTCGTAGGATCGAAGGCCGGTGGAGCAGATGAATCCTGGATTGGATACCGTGTATTGGTAAGCGTAGTGTGGGACGCCCTCTAGGTAGATGGACCGACGACCTTAAAAAGGTGGCTAGAACAGATTGGATGCTCCCTGGAAGAGGCATATATCCAGCAGTGGACTGCGATAGGCTATTTTTTTGAGGTTGGGAAATCATCAAATAACTTCACCCGCTCTTCGTGTCAGACTTTTACTGACCAAAATCCACGCGTGTTCCTTCAGTTGTCTGTTGCCAAGGGCCCCGGTATCCCTTTCGGACTTTCTCACAACCCTGGCAGGAGACAGGAACAATTATCAATATTCTGTTCTATAACTTTAAAATTAAGTAAGTAGAAAACTGGAATTATTTTTAGATACTAAGATAGAGTTAAACTACTCATTTGTCTGTCTGTTTATACCTTTGAATGCCTTTATGCTTGCTTATAGCGGACTGCAAATCGACACTAATATTTTTTTTATTGCAGCCAGCACGCGATGTATTCAGTGCACTCGTGTACAATTCCTTTGAAAATATACATTATTATTTTATTAATTTTAATTTGTCGGTTCACTGGTTTCATTCAAAGAATGCTAGTGAACACTGATTGTAGTTCATTTTCAGGCAGTGATTTTTGATCTGGAAAAGTAAAATTGGCTGTTGGGTTAAGTAATTAATGTGCAGAAACATGAAAATGTGAGACAAATTCAAGCTGGAGTTAAGGCAGGGCTGGCTGTAACGTCTTCTTTACAGAAACTAACATGATGCTTGCATTCTTCGAAGGTTTAGCACAGGTGTGTACATATAGTAGGCCCACATTTCGCCACTAACGTTTAAATCATATGTAAAAAGGCGCGATCCCATAACCAGCCGGGCGCAAATCCAAACTACACGATGTTCCTGCCAGGGTTGCGGACCTTGGCAACAGGCAACTGAAGGAACATGGGTGGGTTTTAGTCAGTAAAAGTCTGACACGCCCTCCCGCTCCGCCCAGAGCGGGAGAAGTCATTTGATGACATATCAAACTCAAAAAAAAAAGTCTCCTCGATGCTATTTAGAATCTCCTGATGGAAAAAAACCCAATAACAGTTTGAACAACCTGAAGATCACACCCAGGACCAACAGACGCTGGACGCTGTCCCTCTGTCAATATTGGTGACTAAAGTTCTATGACCATTAATAATATACCTACGTAAATCAAACAAACTAGAGTTAACAGTCAAATTAAAATAACAGCGATTATTCAAACAAACTCATAGGCAAAGTTTGTATGAAAGTCGAGCACTAAACAGCTAGCACAGGCTTTTATTAGAGCAATAACGAACAATGTTACGTATTATGTTGGAGCTGCCATCTTTACGGTGACCCTTGAGGGTTGACAACTCACACGGACCGCTAGAATTCGGAAAACAGGTATGTCCGATGTTCACAGGTTTCATCATCATCAGCTGAGAGTCTAACCGGATACAGTTGAATACAAGGGAAATACTTTCGATACATTGTTGAAAAAATCGTCTGCTCGATAACATTAAATAACGAAAAGAATGTTGTTGATGTTGAATTGTCAAACGGAATGAGTGTGTTCGCATTTACCCCGCAGTCGTTTTCATGGAGCGATTGCCTACCTGAAGGCCTAGACAAGTGACAATCGCTTCGAAAGCGTTTCGTATTTCTACAACGACTTAAAACAGGATTGACATAATCTTTTCGATAGCTTATGTCAGTCCCATACATTTTTGCCTTTTCCATCATCGTTATCGCTGATAGAATGACACTTTGTGTAGAGCTTCTGGGCCCGTATTATGGAGTATTAATGCCATCATTATTCCACTGCGAAAAAAGGATGGTGCTATCGGCCTTGTATAGCTCCGTCTATCACTCACACTGGAAAAATGGAGGCATTAATACGTCATAATACTGCCTGGGAATCATGCTACCCCTTGGCAAGACTAGATGTTGACAGTGTTATTAAGTTAAAATTAATAACAAAACCCTTCCATCTTACATACCTTACAATATTCGTTCCTGTAAAATTTTCTATTTTCTAGTTGAAGACCATGGATCATTTACGTAGATATGAATAAAAATCTGTGTGATTTTTTAAAGAAAGTATTGAATACTAAATATCTTTACCATAATCAGTTAAATTGGGTAATAATTAGGAAGAGGTACCTTCACTGCTAACCCTTCCCAGTCACAATGTTCACAAACTGGTTGGTGTGAGTCGGCTCGCTCATAACCGTGGGTAGAGCGAGGTGCGACTGTTTTATGTTGATGTTTTTATATTTAATTTATTACTCTAGTGTCAACTTGTACAGGTTGCTCACTAAATGGTACCAATTGTGTGTTTGGCTTAGCTTAGAAATGCTTGTAGCATGTTTGACATCGTAATAGGTTGATGGTTGAATTGTAGCTAACGATGTATTGAACTGTTCACGAAAATATCTAGTTACGAAAAAAAAACAGTTTTTTCACTTCAAAAGTATTGTTTACCTTTATTTCGCTCTGTTTTGTTAGTTATTTATTCAAACTCAAACTCAAAGCATTTATTTCAAATAAACCAATTACAGGTACTTTTGAATTGTCAAGGGGTCGGTCAGTCAAAAAAAATGAAGCTAGTTGCCCATTCCAAAGCGTAGTAGGTTCCTATGGAGAAGAACGGGCAAGAAACTCCACGGACACTCTTTTAAATCAAAATTTTGTTACAATATATTGGTTACATCATTCAATTGAAATTAAACATGTGAGAACAATGTAAAAAAGAAAAAAAAAAGAGACGTGCACGTTAAAAGCGTCCGTAAAGATAAAAAACAATTCAAAAATTAAAATAAATTAAAAATAAGCCGTGGCAGCTTAGAGATGACCAGTCCCTACTGGCGGCGCCCGTTCACGAACATGACGCATGGATCAGCACCATTCAGCTCAACCATTTTGAAGGGAACTTAATGATCCAACACACACGCCACCACCAGCGAGACATTTGAGTGAGCATGACATACTCTCTGCCGCCAGGGCACATTCAAGTCAATGAACGACGTACCTAGTAAATGGTAGCTTTAAGGTAGGTAAGTACATAGTGCTCACATATGTGCTATGAAATTATACAATACTAGGAGATTGAATTTATACAATGTCAAGATAGTCTTTACAATATTCAGCAGCTCCAACAATATTTTCGAATGCCAATCAATTAGTTTATGCGTCCTTGTGGAGCTGGAGCAGCGCTAAGCCAAGCATTTTTGTCAGCGATGTAATCCCCCAATTTATAATATGCTTGGCGGCATAGTGTGCGTTTTACCCAAGATTTAAATTTCGTTTCATTCAGTTGAAGTATGTGGGGAGGTATTTTATTGTAACATTTTAAACAGTACCCCATGAAGGATGAGTCTACTTTAGCCAGTCTGAAACCCGGTTGAACTAATTGGTCCCTATTTCTAGTCCTATAAGTGTGTCTTTCACCTCTTTTACTGAAAAGACTTAGATTTTTCCTTACGTACATGATGTTTTCATAGATATATTGACAAGGTATATCTATGAAAACATCATGTACGTAAGGAAAAATCTAAGTCTTTTCAGTATTTAGTGTTCAGTCCTGTTTCTTAGGTATTTTTATCAAAATCATTTACATATTTTGGTGGCGAAACAGCAAAAAATATCCGACGACTATGGCATTGTTTATTATGCATTAAAAAAACAGTGTTTTATGCACTAAATTAAACCTTTCATTTCCAGATTACTATGACCTTTTAAATCACCCATTTTCCGAACACCCTGTGCGCTAAAACGCTACAAACGCTATTACCACTAAGGTAGTATTTTTTTCATTTTTGGCCACAATATTGTAACTCCGCAGCACTGTGGGGAATTAATTATGACTTATTTTGTAATGCTGTATTTCTGCGAGTTGTGGAATTATTGCTATCGTTAAAGAGAAATATGATTGTGGTAAACTTTGAAGGTGTAGTTTAGAAAATGATAAAAAAAACGGTTAATGTGAAGTTGCCCGAGGGACTTTTTTTAAACCTGCAGTTAAAAAAAAATCTATTGAGATAAAAGGAGATCATTCACCGTCCATACATTTTTGGGCATAATTATGAAAGTGACCAAGACAGTCTCCTTTAGTTCCTTTAGTTTGGACTGTGTTTTCAGAATATAATGTTTGTGTATACTGAAGTTAGGACTTTGGTGCGCCCTTTCTTTCAGAGATCGCGGAATTCTCATTCTTGTGTGCTTCGTATAACCACTTCTCTTGTATGTTAAGCCATGGGAGAGGAAGGAGATGTCACTTTGGGTTTCGGTTTGAATGTGGAGAAGATGAGCTAGGTTATTTTAAAAAGAATTTTATTGTGTCGGTAAATAAGAAACCATTTGTAAACTATTATTAAAGCATTTTACTTGTCCCACAATCCCACATTCTACATTTTGGGAGCGAAGCAATAGTTAATGAAAGTTTAAGTAAAAAAAAGAGGTCAGATGACGGAAGGAAGTTTGAAAGACGTTAGGAGAAAGGACGAGAACATTAAATACCTACATAAAGTGAGAAGAAATCCGGAGTTTGATTCACGATATATTGAACTAATCCCACAACATATACAGATAAAATAAGATGAGATAATCATTTATTTGCTCAAACATTTATGAGAAAAATACACAAATCACAAATTTTCAGCATGCAAGAGATGTTAAAAGTAGATTATTAGGTGGAAGCATAGCCACTATTGTATACTTTGGTCCGTAATCATCTTCAATTTATCCACACAGGCAGAAAAACTAAACAAAATCAACTCAAACCTTCATTTACGAAAATAATCACAATAAAAATACGCTATCTGGAGACCGAAGCGCTATCAAATTCTTTTAAATCCTCTAAAAAATCTTTCCCCGAACATAACTAGCCCATTCCATTTTCTTGAAATGTTCAAGTTAAGTGTTAATTAAAAAAACAAACGTTTATTTCAGAAAGGATTCCATTCAGCCAGAGACGTTAGTTGCTAGATTGAGGAAACGTCATTTCCGTTCGAAGGACGATGATCATCTGACGATTTTTTATTGAGATTGTGCACGGTGGTGGGGGTAGATGAGGGTTCCGGGGAAAATGTGAAAAATTCGTTTTAATTACCGAGAAGTATTATTTTTATTATAAATAATATTTTGCTAAAACGGGTTAAAAATGACGAAAAGTAAATAAGTATCAACTAGAAAGGAAGTCAACTTTTGTTACGAAAAATAAATAGAATTAGTTTTCTTCGATTATTCTTGTAAACAAATAGGTATATTACGCAAATGATTATTTACTCCAATTTCATCTAAGTAAAGATACTTTTTCCAGTCGGAGAAACAATAGAACTTTATGTGGGTAATTACAGTGGACGGCGGGAAATTAGCGCCATATCATTGGCGGTGACAGCGCTCTTTTGCGAACCTCCTTTAAAATTCTTTGGTTATAAATGTTCGAGAAAAACGTTATTTTTGCACTTGAAGTTTTTGGAATATTAATGAAGTGAGAGGAGATAATATTCGACTAGCTTTTGCCCGTGGCTTCACCTGCGGGCGGAAATTATTCTTCGGGGACATACTACCGGGATAGAAAGTATCCTAACCCAGGTTTATCAGGGTATATCTGTGTGCCAAAGGAGAATGGCCAAAAACCAACGTTGATAAAAAAATCTTATATGTACGATAGGATGCATGTATGCTCTACTATCAAATGAAATGAAAGTAAGTGAAATTAATGCCCTTTTACCATACATGTGTTAACATGGATGCCCTTATATTTAACATGGATCTGTCACCATCATTTAGACAATTTATTCCGGAAGGTTAATGTGTATACTACACATATTAAAATTACATATAAAAAAGAAATCTCGATGTAAAAGTGGTACCAAGTTAATTTTTAAAAACCCGCCGACAAAAACAAATGATCTAATAAAGGTTTTTTTTATAGCTAACACTCTCGATCAATTCACCTTTCAAACAAAACCAAAAAAATCAAAATCGGTTCAGCCGTTTGGCAGCTACGATGCGCAGACGGACAAACAGATACACACGTTAAACTTATAATGACACCCCTCTTTTTCCGTCGGGGGTTACCGTGCGAAGCAGGGGCGGCTCGCTAGTAACTAATGCGCCGAATTGTGTTAGGTTCCATCCAAACAAAAGGACATAATAAAACCTAAATGTGATGAACAGGTAACTGACAACTGTTACTACTGTTGTGACCCTAATTCCGTTTACAACCATATGTTTGTAAGACATAACATGTAAGATTTAACTTCACAATAAGCGTACACGTTGACAGTTGAGTCACAATTGGCTCAAGATGAGAGGCATTCCTGGGTGAGGCAGAGGAGTAAGACATGGAGAAAATAGCCATTATGTTGTCTAAAGTTTAATTGGATGAAAATGTATTGCGACGTGTGGAAATCCTTGTACAATGAGTCATTGTTTTTCAGTTGAAGTTGTAGATATCTAGGTGTAAATGATAAATGATAAATGATTTATTTCTGTAAGTACGTTTGTACAAACACTTTTACACGTCAAACACATTTTTAAAACTAGATGAGTTCGGCGTTTCCTATCTGACTACTCTGAGAAGAAAGGCCGAAACAAACTCAGAGGTCTCAGTCTCTTATAAAGTCCAGACATAATCTTGGTCAGATCATGTGAAGACCATGTAGATTGGTGTCTGAAATGGTCTTTTGAGGAAAGAACCACACAGATTGAGTGGACCTGTCCAGTCAGTGCACGCATTTGTCAGTGATCATGCAGCTCAACTCAGAATTTAAGGAGCTCAACGATTTGACGAACAATACCAAAAACAGGACATTAGGCCGCATAAATTACTCAAACTACCAGACCATGATTAATTAAAACTAAGGAAAAATAAATAATAAAAAGAAAAGAATGATCAACATAGTCTTCACATTCACAATAATTAAAATAATGTAATACTTTACAAAGTACATAATTCATGTCATTGTAGGTATACATAAAATGTCAATGTGAATATAAAATCCAGAAATAATCTTGGTCAGATCATTTGAGGACCATGTAGATTTGTCTGAGATGGTCTTTTGAGGAAAGAACCATACAGATTTGAGTGGACCTGTCCAGTCAGTGCACGCATTTGTCAGTCATCGCGTAGCTCAACTCAGAACTTAAGGAGCTCAACGACTCGACGAACAATACCAAAGAAAGGACATTTGGGTAGGCCGCCTGTAGTACTCAAACTGCCAGATAAATAAAATATATAATCCACATAGTCCTCAAATTCACAATAATTAAAATAATAATAATATTATACTTCACAAAGTAAATATTCATGTCACTATGTATGTATATAATAAAATACAAAGTTATCAAAATCTGTAAGTATAGTTCATTTTAAAGGATCTACATTTTCTTACTTACATAGCTGTTGTGATTGACATTTCACTAGTCAGTCAAAAATCATGTCAATCCACCAAAAATGTTACCAAAATTGTTAATTATTCTGTTAGTAATTTAAAACGAAGCTATATGAGTATTTGAGGATCTTGGCGTTCTATAGTTTCGGCCTACTCCCAAAGCGTGAGTTTAAAAAAAATAAAGGCTCTGAAATTACTCATGCAAGCCCCTTTTTTTTTTTTTTGAGGTTGGGATATCATCAAATGACTTGACTGACGGGACTGACGGGAGGGCGTGTCAGACTTTTACTGACCAATTCCTATACGGACCGTTATTGGTTAAAATTAAGAATCTTGATCTTTACCAATAATGAAGCGAAGACCTCATAGCTTTGCATAGTAGACCCTGCCATATAGAAGAAGTTATCACAAGTAAAATTAGTTTACGAATCTAATTATATGCCCAGTTTGCCGATAGTTTCTACCATTGGTGAGCAAAACGATTCGTTTTTGTTTATAGGATCCGAGCATAAAAGCCATCGGGTTCCTTCAGTTGCCTGATGCCAAGGGCTCCGGTTCCCTTTCAGATTTTCCCGCAGCCTTTGCAGGCCCTAAGCCTAAGATCTATAAACGTTATTTAGCACGTGCTTTGGCTAAGCATAATTCCTGACACTGTCGGATAACTGTCAAACAACAAGTTCAAACCCTTCCGCTCAACTGTCGATTGTTTTTAGAAGGCGTTATCAATATAAAATTCTATTGTATCTCGTTAGTGACGGTTGGAGGTTTATGTGCAAAGAATGTAAATTTTCAGCAACAGTATTTCTTCCATTTACAGACTTGTATACATAAACAAACATTTATTTATTTATTTATTTAAACGCCTTAAAACTACCATTATAGGTCTTAGCCTAATGCGATAGCCAAGGAATATATATAAAATTAAAATTACGATCATTGTTTATAACATAATATAAATAAGAGTACTTTTGCGAATTCACCCCAGTGAAGTGAAATATATCAATTTCGACCTGAATATAATTGATGGTGCGAATTGCTCGAGCCAGCAAGTTGGTCCTGGCTGATGGTACGACTAGCAGTGGCGGGGGCCGTCGCCTCCACACATAGCGGTCGGGTACGTACAATTGCAACCGCTGCAGCACTCTCGGATTGTGCTCAATGCCTCGGAGCAGTTTCACTATATACGACACCAGCACAAATTCCCGCCGCACCCCTAGTTGATTGTACCCTACCATACCCAGTACGAATAGACATAACATAACATACTCAAAACTTTCATATTCCACACCTAAAAACGACTAAAAGGACACGAAAATTCGCTGCCATACGTGAAAATCCTTCACTGAGTCAGTGTTTACTTTCGAGACATATTCCGAGGGCATCGTCAGCTCCCAAGGATACTCGCTATCAACAAATTAACATATATTATCTTTAAGTTAAAAGCCAAGCCCTTGACTGTTAAATGTGGACTAAACGTGTTATATATGGGTGCGAGTTTCAAGGGAACAGTGAGACATTTATGCCGATCTTGGCAGAGATTAAGGACACGACTTTCCATTTTCCGTATTATTTCAAAGCTCTTAACATTTTCCTAAACAAACCAGTCCATTTCATAACTACAATGGGGCATGTCAAATGAAGTTAGATGTTCTTTACTAATTTTTTTGACACTGGCCAGTTATCACTAGTACCTTTACCACCACATCACCACCTTATAGGCTGGCTGTTTATTGATATATTTGAAAATAGAACACACTTCATTTCTTTTTTTTTTATATGGGTGAGCATTGTTTTTCCGATAATCTGACGGGAATTCGCTTGCAGCAATGGAGCTCGGTCGACGTGATTTTCGCGCTATGATTTACTAGTAGGTTATTGTGAACCAGTGTAGCCAAGGGGTATCGTGTTACCCAGTAACTGGGTTGAGGAGTTCTGATAGGCGGTCGCTCTATGTTAAATCCTGGTATTCAGCTGGATCCGTTTAGACTGGAAGCTGATCCCAAGATAATTAGGAAGACACTAGACGGATAAATGAGGAGTGGTTTTTGTGAACGACTAATAAGGGTTTTTTCAAGAAGATATAGGCAAGAGAAGCCTCCTTCACCTGCTACTACAGCATTTCAAATTAATCTAGGTATTGGAATGGGAAACTATAGTCTATTTTTAATCTCGTAGATTACTTTGACATTTAAAGTGATTGTTTCTTGTTTTTCAATATGAAGTTTGACGTTTGCACCTGTCAAATTAGTCTATGAAATTAGAAAACAGACTTTAGCTTCAACTTTCTGACTAACTGACCTACCCACTAATATTGTGTATATCATTACAATGATAATTTACCAACTATCGCAGTTAGACAGGTTTGGAATAAGGTTTTTCCAGTTCCAAGCACATTCCCTAACAAACTTTTTATATCTAGAACTATCACAATTCTAATCATCTATTAAACTACATACATATACTACTCACGCCTTTTTCCCATGGGGGTCGACAGAATACAGAACGCCATCTGCAGGCATTAGCATGACGCTTTCTATTCCTACGAAGAATAGACATAGCTTTTTAATTTCGTTTCTTAATTTTTGACATCACACCGTAGAAATCCATCTACAATCTGTTATTTAGTCTTTCATTTCTAACGATCTTTGTCTAGGTCTTTTTATAAGTAGACTATTTCGGAAGAAAGTTTTCTACTCAAACTGTCAAAATCACACTGACAACTGACATTTGTCTAAGGTAGTGAAGACAATTTGATTTTGGAATCGCCAGTAGAAAACTGTCTACTAGACACGGATCGTCATTTTTGTCTTCTCTTCCGTCGACAAAACGGTACTCGGCCTACGACTGCTGCTACGATCCTTACATATATACTTCTTTTGCTTCAATTACGTTTATAAAGTAAACTAGTCCTATAATTTTCATTAGGTAAGTACATACGAAGACCTCTAAAACAAAAGGTCGGCTAAAAATAATTGAAAATGCTCCGGAAACAGGAAATGATGAAGGTTGTACACTTTATATTATGTACCAATGACTTCGAATGGGTCTAACGACCTGGTCGAGTGGTGGAGTCGAAGTAATCGCTTCTAAATAGCTGACGGACGTGGTCTGAATGGCATAATTAATAGTTTTAGTGGTACCTAATGTTTTAAACGTGTTATGATAAAGAACGTCCATTTGCATGTGATATGTTTTGGATTGGGGGAAGTTTAATTTTGCAAGTTATGATCTAAGACCAAATAAAAAACCAAGACAGATCGCTGTCAATAGTGACGTGAGGCCAGTTTCGTAAATATATGTGTACATATTTTGGTATAGTTTAATTGTAAATGTGTGCGTTTGAGCGTGTATGCACAGAGCGGAGGTGTAGTTTTGGCATGCTTCACTGTATTGTTAACAGCGCTCTGTCTTGGTTTTTTATTTGGTCTATGGTTTGACTTGCAAAATGAATTTTTATTCTTCTATGGCATAGCTCTAGCATAAACCCGTCGTCCGATGTTGTCAAAAGTACCTGGAAATTAAAAAAAAGAGCATAAATACTTGTTAAGTATCTCTCATAATTTGTGAGCATAAGGCGACTGGCCTTAGCCCATTCAGGGCCAAACGGCCCAGTATGTTGCACTTTGGCCTTGGCCCGAGGCATAAACTGAAGCGGGGTATTCTAGTAAGTGTCTAGGCGATTCATTAGCTATTTAAAAATATGCTATGAATAAAATTGGCAATGCAACTGACCTTCATGAACAGTCATGGCCAAGCGCACCAGTGTATTGCCCTCTGGCGTTTGAACATAAGACAGGCGCGATAGCGGGCCGTTTCTGAAGAATATGATGAAGCTTTATTGATTGTTAATTAACCATTCTGTAGGTTATGGTGTAAAATATGAGTTACCATGACATTTGCAGAATGTATAAGGCAATTCTTAACTACTCTACAGTTAGAAACAAAGTTTTCAATGTGTTGTATTGAGTCCTTCAAACAAGGCTGCAATGAGGTCATTGCAGCCTTGTTTGAAGGATACTCAAATTTTCAGGCAAGAAATCACCTGATTTCTTGCCTGAAAAGAGACAATATCACGCCTGTAACCCCCGAAGCGTAAGGCAGAGGTGACGCACGCATTGACAGCAGTTTGGTAATAGTGAAGTATCATACCTCTTCTTCTTTTCTTGTAGTTAGTGACTAACCTGGTGTCAGAGTTTTAAAGCCGCCCATGAGCGTCTGACTTGGCTTCACATGCTGTAATACCCTGTTCAAACCTCCCTATTCATCATCAAACGCATAAGTGTTGAAATATTTCTTTAAGTACCTACATAGTACATACGCTGAAATTAAATGATTCAGAATAATTTTACAGCAACTAAGCATTTTTGCTATTCATAACTTACTGCAAAATTATTGAAAATGAAATAAAAATAAAAACCACTGTATTTCATTTGCAAATGCGTTAAGATAGCTGGACGTAGTAGAGTCACGGCCAAATGCTTCAGTGTGTTGCACTCTGGCCTTGGAACAAGGCATGAGCTGAAGCGGGTTTTGACAAAAAATAACTATAATT
Source organism: Lithophane ornitopus (assembly GCA_948473465.1). Lineage (NCBI taxonomy): Eukaryota > Metazoa > Arthropoda > Insecta > Lepidoptera > Noctuidae > Lithophane > Lithophane ornitopus. The sequence continues at coordinate 1,548,438 of OX419630.1, read as the reverse complement.
AAATTAATAAAAATAACTATAATTAAATAATTATAATTATAGATTAATTCTTCAGTGTTTATTGTGAAATTGCTGCAAATTCTGCTTTATGAGTAAATATGAAAATAAAATGCGGGTCTTCCTCGTAAATAACAGTGATTCTATTTTTTTTAATTGAGCATGTACCTATAAATAATACTAAGATAATTATGTCTTAAATGTTAAATGCCGTGTCATAACTGAAATTCTGAGTAAACCAGACCCAGAATTCACTTCAATGAGACAATAAAACGCTCCCCCATTCTACATAATTATATTCCTTATAATAAAACGCTTCAATACTTCTGATATTTTCACAGATAACTTGCATTACAGAAGGGCCTAAAAAATCACGTATTCGGACTACTACCTATTTATTTTGACTAATCTGGCTTTTTTACGGTAGATCCAATTAATGGTAACTTAATTATCAAATCAATCAAATCAAAATATTTTATTTCACATAAACCTACATGGGCACTTATGAAACGTCAGAAGCTAGGTGCACGGTTCCAATTGGTCGTTTCCTATGGAGAAGAGCCGGCAAGAAACTCCACGGTTACTCTTTTAAAAATAATTGGCTTTTACAATATTTTCAAATTACAGTATTAGTAGGCATGGGAGGACAATGTAGGCCTATCCTTAGTTGGTTCACGTTATAGTCACTACTAGGTATACTACCATCCGCCCCGCCACCTCTCCTGACGTGTACCGCATACCAACAGCGTGATAATTTTGGCCAAGAAGCGAAGGTGAGAGTGCGATATTTATAAACGAGTCGCATTCGACGCATGCGCAAACTCTATGCTTCCTGTTTTATGCCTGTTAGTATGATTGCTAGGGTTTTATTGTGCATACATTATTTTAAGTAGCTTTAAAGAATATGTAAATTTAAATGAAAATAAAGTGTTCCGCCCGCAGTGAGGTATTGGCTAGCGGTGGTTACGGATCCAGACCTCCTCACCCCTTTTTGCTTTGTTACTTGTAATAATATACTTGTCATGATCATAGCATGTATCGCCATGTTTTTGTTAAGTATTTTGTTCACATTTTTGACATTTGTGACAATTTTCTACCAGTTATGTATAATATAACTAGTCTTATCAAGTTGTTCTAAGTTTAAACGGTATACGTAGATAGAATAAACATCATGTTCTATACTTAGGCGTACACGCAGTTTCACAATGCGTGTCGTGTTCATGACGAACGCCTTCTGCATATGACTGATGAGGCCCTAGACAAAGTGACATTCTATCAGCGATAACGATGGTGGAAAAGGCAAAAATGTATAGGACTGACATAAGCTATCGAAAAGCTTATGTCGATCCCGTTGAAAGTCGTTGTAGAAATACGAAATGCTTTCGAAGCGATTGTCACTTGTCTAGACCCTCTGACCCAACTGTTTAGCGATCGTTTTTTACGGGGTATGAGGCACAGGGTGTAAAGTTCACTCATCCACCATAGAAAAGGGAGGATCCTCCGACCAGGCGAGTGTTGTGTCTGGCGGGCAACTGCCCAACGATGGATGTCGGGTTTTTATATATATGTCCATTGCATGGTAAACTTTAATTACGCGATGCAGGATTTATGTGACGTCGGGATTTTTGTGTGACGTCAGGATTTTTGTGTGACGTCTTTGATGCGTAGTTCGCATGTGGCGATGTAGATACCGCCACATTTTCTCTAGGTGTTAGTCGAAAGTCTTTGCTATCAAACCATTTACTGACTCGTAAGTTTTGTGATTACTTGATTAGTTTGGAAGTCAAATCTGGAAGAATGGAATAGAAAAAGAGATATATTATTATGTAAAAGCAGGCAGAAATACTTTATAGGTATTCTTTAACTTCCAAGCAATTTACGCTTCTAACTACACAAACCCAAACCAGGTATGAACTCACAAAATTAGATTTACATAATTTACTCAGCCACAAATCCCCATGAGTACCTACACCATAAAGTAACTCGTAAGTGAATTAGAAAACCGTAACTTTTTTGAAGATACGATGTGAATATTTGACGAAGATTATTCAATACTGTTAGGTTGTAAAATAGCGGAAAATATAAGAGTTATGCCTTCTTTAGAAATATATACGATAGGCGTAGGGACGTGGTAGGAGAGATGGGAATTGAAGACTGGTACAGTTAATATTTCAGGTAATTCTCCGAAGGTTGGAACTGGTCTGTTTCTCGGTATTACTAGTTAGGTACCATGTTATTTTTGGCTCAGAATTATTTATTCTTGTAAAAGGTAAACACGATTTTGTTAAGACTATGGCCAGTTTTAGTTCCGAAATTGTTTAACAAGAATAAATAAAATTGCAAAAATAAATTTAAAAAAACATCGCGGACCACATGATTTATAATAAACACAATAAAAAAAACCGGCCAAGTGCATGTCGTACCGTGCACAATGAAGGGTTCCGTTAGTTGGGATGAATTTATAAAACAAACTTAACATTGTAGTTGAAAAACTTGTTCTCCGATACAGAATGTATGGGAGATCATGTTTTTACAACTGCAAATTTAAGTTGGTCGATTATTACTCGGTAACTTGTGGAGCCTACGTAGCGGTGATAATTTTTCTTTTAATTTCGTTATATATACTACTGCCGTGAAATTTTTCACATATCCAAACCCAACCATTTAGCTGGCAGAGGGGGGGGAAACACTTGGCTCTAATAAAAATTAGCATTTTAAAGCTTAATATTCCGCAAACGGATCCCTGAATCCAAAAATGGTTTTAACAAACTCATATTATTTTTAAACAACCTTTCCAACGATACCCACGCCATGGGATTCATGACAAAAAAAAAACCATCCCCACTTTACGTGTAGGGGAGGTACCCTAAAAAATTATCATTTTTAAGAAAAAAAATTACCACTTTATCGGCGTCGTTTATATGTATATCCATACCAAATTACAGCTTTCTAGTACCAACGGTCTCTGAACTAAGCCGCGGACAGACGGACAGACGAACAGACGGACATGGCCAAACTATAAGGGTTCCTTGTAACAGACATACCTACATTACATTTTTAATAACAGCCACACGGATCGATCCATCAAGTTAAGCTACGCTTGCCGGGGTTGGTCCGTGGATGGGTGACCATCTTTATTTATCTATAAATTAATGTTAAGTAATAACTCGTGGCTAAGTAATAATAGCCTTGGGTCGATCCAACACTTGCCGGGGTTGGTCGGTGGATGGGCATCTTTACATACAGAGGCTCATCCGTGTCTCGGAAAGCACGTTAAGCCGTTGGTCCTGGCTGTCATTCGTGGATCTTTGACAGTCATTACGGGTCGTCAGAAGCCCGAAAGTCGTGACAACCAGTCTTACCAAGAGGGATCGTATTACCCAGTTACTGGGTTGTGGAGGTCAGATAGGCAGTCGCTCCATGTAAAATACTAGTATTCAGCTGCATCCGGTTAGACTGCAAGCCGACCTCAACATACTTGAGAAAAGGCTAGGCAGATGATGAGTGTAGCGAGTGTATAAAGATAGTGACGGACATAATAATCTTTCAACGTTTAATTGGAGCGTGCCACTCACTGCTTTGAAGATTATTTGGCTGAAGACGCAACAAGGCTTATTAATTTTGCTTCTGATACCTTTCTGGGAAATATGAGAAGTTAAAAGTAAATAAAACCCTACACAACTTTTCAGTTGCATCGTACCATAAATACAAAGGCCACTGTCAGTTTATCAGTCCGAACATAAAACCTTCATCCATGCACATAACTCTACAAAACCCCTACTGGTCCACATCTACTAAACCAACAGTTTTCACAAATTTTCTCAATTTTTCCCTTCACGCCAGTACTCGCTGCCAGCACTAGTGCTACAGCTGCGTCCGGTTTATGTCCCATCAAAGCCGACGCGGCGATAATGGCGGCCGCGAGTGCGCCCCTCGTAAAAATATAACGCTTTGAATTTCAGTATCGAAGGAGGGTGACGTACGGAATTATGGCTGCAGGAATTAGTGTTGTTTATGAAAGTTGGGCTGGTGTTTTCATTCTGGATTTGGTTAGTAGTAGTAGGTAACATAAGGATAAATTACCTACTGATGCACTTTTACCACTTAGGGCTCCTCATCATCACCTGCCTAGCCTACTGTGTTGGCGTTGACTAACCGGATGCGCAGACTACCAGTATTCGACATGGAGGTCAAAACAGACATACCTACATTACATTTTTAATTACTCAACAATTCAACTTTCTGTCACTACCTCACACATCCAAAACAGGTATCCACCCACTAAATCCATCCTTTTTATTATGTAGTACCAATAGATATTATCTGTGATACGGTAATGATAAAAAAAAAACATCATCATCTCTTCCTTGCCTTTGTTAAAAATTATAGGCAAGTTAATCAATCTACCTAGACTTTTTCCCAACTATGTTGGGGTCGGCTTCCAGTCTAACCAGATGCAGCTAAATACCATGTATTTTATGCCGTGCCAAAGACATACATACATACAAACATACATACTGTCGAAAAACATTACCTTCCTTCCGGGGCAGTCGGGTAAAAAATGAGGTTATTATCTAAAGTATCTGTGCTAATGTAAAAAAAAAATGTCTGCCTGAATTCTGCTGTTTCATTATAAAAACAAGTCACTTAAAATTACTTTAAAAACACATGCAAATCAGAATGACATTCCAATTTCATCCCCGACCTCGCTCATCTCTCGCTTAGCTTCAAGTAGGACTCTTTCTGTCCCGATCACGTACAGACGGACAACATTAACGGGTTTTGCATACAAATAGCTAATAATGTTCGTGAATGCTGTTTTTCGCACTTTGGCGCGTTGCCAGCGCATTGAAGATTAGTAATAATTGACAGCACATCATAAAGATGTATGTGAATAAGAAACTAGTATGGATGTAAGAAAATTGGATATTACAATTTAATAAAGAAAAAAAGAATTTCTTCAGTGAAATAATAAATGAAGGGCGAGTGATTCCCAGTTGGACACGATTTCGATTTGTACCGAAAACAAAAAAAATAAACAAATTCAGCTCAATATTGTGAGTTACTTAATCAATCAATCTGCCTAGGCTTTTCCCAACTATTTTGGGGTCAGCTTCCAGTCTAACCGGATGCAGTGAGTTACTGAATATCAATTGAGTAAAATATTTTATCTAGGAAAATTTTATATTATTAAGTACCATTTGTATAATAGTCAGTGCTTTTTACTTAAACTGAAAACTGATGACAACCAACTTAGAAAAAAAACGGCTTGGCGGTCATTTTTCTTTTTCCGATATGATTTTAGTCATTTCATTTTCATAACATGCCTTATGATTTAAAATGATATGATGATATAAAATGATACCTCCTCCAAAAACGAAACTATCCTTGTCCATGATGTGTTGTATGCAAAAGTCATCGGTTTTCATGTTGGCCAACCGCAGGCTTCCCTTATCGCCTATTGTCTGTTCGTCTGTCTGTCGCTCAAGGTCTGTCGTGTGCGGTCGGGGGATCCGGGAACCGCCAATGATATGGTGAGCCTGTATATTTTTTAATTCAAATGAAGGCCTTTGAGAGCATTTTCAAGGATGTTTAATGGTTTTTTGAACGTGGTTTACACGTTAATGTTGGTAAATGGAATTTGAAAGGAACTAACAATTGGTGGTACTGTGTATTGGCCAGTGTTGTGAGAGCAGTGTTGGCCCAGTGGTAACGGCCGTGACTTACGACTTGTAGGTCGTAGGTTCGAACCCTGACAGGCGCTTTACTTTGTGTAAATTATTTCATCACCACTACTCTCAAAACGGTGAAGGAAAACATCGTGAGAGACCGGCATGTCCTAGAACCAAAAAGTCGAAGACATTTGACATCTACCAACCCGCACTGGGCCCGCGTGGTGGATTACGGCCCACACCCTCTCGCAGAGAGGAGGCCTGTGTCCCAGCAGTGGGAACGTTATAGGCTGATTATGATGAGAAGTAATGGGCATATAATGAGATACTTAAAATAAACATTATCAAGAGGAATAATGTGTGTTCATGATGCGGATGCTCCTAACCAAATAGAAGAACATTAATGCTGATCATGCTGGATGTTTGGAGACAAGTCGTTCTACGAAAGTTATGTTTATTTTCTAGAGGTGTCTGAAAATAATGAGAAAATCTCTTTTAGATTAGTCAACGACAAACTTCAGTTGCCATTAGCACTACAGAAGCGAGCTTGTAACAGCAAGTGGGGCTACAAGAGAATTAGTTTGCCTAAAATGACTCCAGACTTGACTCGAATGGTCAAAAATAAATCCCTATTTTATTTAGGGATAAAGAAACTGCGGTCTTCTTCTTTTCGTGTGGTTAGTGACTAACTGGTGTCAGAGTCATAAAGCCACCCGTTTCTGACTTGGCTTCACATGCCGTCGAGATATATCTCTCAGCTATCGTTTCCTCACGATGTTTTCCTTGACCGTTCTTGAAGCAAGTGATAATTATACAAACTGCGGTGAAATTAGCGCATAATCCAGAGTTTCATCGTCGAAACATGTTCGTGTGATATAATTTTTTGTAAGAGAACTTCTACTTCAAAACGACATTGTGGTAGTAAAGCCTAGCTCTTCTACACAGCTGGTTTTCAGATCTGCTGACTAAGATCCTGCTCAGCCCGAGATTACAGTAATTTTGTTAGAACTAAGGTCTGAGGGATTAGAAGTTCGTCTAGCAGATGAGAGAAAGTGTTAAAGTCTTTTTGGCATGCTACAGCTGCAGTGACATAAAAAAAAAACATTGTGTCAGTGGTATCTGACAAGGGCAAAAGTCAAATTGTTTTCTAATCTATTGCAATTTATTGACTTTTATAATCACTGAATCATTTTCCATCTTAAAGTCTGTCACTGAAAAAGGTACCTGCATTAGGGAACGCGCTAGAAGGACGGGTACGGTCGGGTACGTAGTACTCGAAACCGGCGTGCATGTATAACTAGATATATGAACATAAACAAAACAAAAGCCCCCTTACCCCCATGGAAATAAAGCAACAATTGGTTTAACCAGAAAACAACTATATAAATAACTAAACTGAAACTTCTTAAAAGTTACCTAGAAGACCGAACCCAGTTCGTGAAGATTGGCAATGTTCTCAGCGCAGACGAAAAAAACACGTCCTTTGGTGTTCCCCAAGGAAGTATTTTAGGGCCTACTCTATTCTTGATATACATAAATGACCTTTGTAATCACTATAATATCTTACGCTGACGACTCCTTTTTTCTGCTGAATCGGAACATGAAGTCTACAAGTTTGCGCAACACGGTTTTAATATTGTAAATAAGTGGCACATGTAAATAGGTGGACATAATTCACCAACACTAAATGCGGCTCCGACAAATTATATTAAGTTTTCCATGCGTAAACCAACATCTGTTTTGCCCTCAACGCTGTATGCTCACTGTTGTATGTTCCCTGCAGATTGCTTGCTCACGTGCCCTAATATTAATATAATTATTAAATAAATTATCTGGGAATTATAATAGATGAAACCGTATCTTTTAAACAGCATATAGAAGCTTTAAATAATAGAATGCGTTAGCTAAAATACGTTTTCAAAAAACTACGCTATATTGCAGACCCAAAATTAATTAGGCGAGTTTACTTTGCTCTCTGTCGGTCAATTTTCACTTACTGCATTACCTCTTGGCGTGGAGCAGGTAAAAGTTTGCTACTACCTATCGAGAGAGCTCAAAGAGCGATTCTCAAGGTGTCTACTTGCCGCCCTTTCCTTTTTCCCACTAACCTGCTCTATGAATCCTGTGAAGTACTAACAGCTCGACAGTTATTCATAATGAGCATTGTATTAAAACAACACGCAGCCCTCCCCTACAGCACTGAATTAACTAAAAAGAGACGGAAAGACATAGTTTGCCCTACAAAAAGTACAAAACATGCTTTCGCAGCCAAATTTTTTGACTTCCTAGGACCATTACTTTATAACAGACTAAATGCGAGTGCCAAAATGTATTCACTTAATTATAATAATTGTAAAAGAACTCTCAAAGAAGCTCTTCAAAGTATGTCCTATGAAGATACAGAGGAATTATTAGTTTAGGTTATGTATGTACTAAGACTTTAGCAAGTAGGATTTATTGTATATTTATTTATTGTGTATTTACACCTTTTTACATACCTATTACATGACTAGATTATTATAATTAAGTATGTGATTATTTAGAAATACTATGCCTTGCCTCGCCTGAAACACAGGACGACCTAGTTCAGGCACATGAAATAGTTGAATTTTTCGTAGATTTAAGCTTTGTATTTAGTGTTTTACCTTTTAACCTCAATAAACTTTTATTATTATTACTTATTATATCAAAATACCAAAATACAAGTGGATTTTGTTGAAATATAGTAATCTCTTGTCTTATCATCTCAATGATTAATAGGTACTAAAACGATAGCAAAAAGGGGCTAAAATGCCATTGCAATCCCAAGATTATTTTCTTGAAAACATCTAATCTGTCTCAAGATTCTTGTAGTTGCTAGAAGTTTTCCTGGAGATATTAGAAACTTTTTGTTCAGAATCACATCAGTATGAACTAGTGGAACTTGCTCGATTAGGTTGAATTTTAAGGAATTGATTGTTTTTAATTTTCGCTCCTCTTAAATACCGATGACATACTGTGCCGACCACAAAACAATTAGGTTTAAGACATGAGGATGTTGACACAAGCCTAAGATTTATAAGGGTTAAGGTTCAAAAGGAACATTATAAAGATATCCAGAATTTTCTTTCAAAATCTGCAAAAGAGATCAGCAAAAACCTCGATGCAAACATAATTCTTTTGACAGTTACAGCCATTTTGGTCTGTACATGTATAATTTAAGGTCCGTCTGGTCACGCGTCGCGGAACAAATTGTATGGAGCCTTCGTGTATTTTGAAAGATATGCGTTTTTCTTTTTTTATTGTTGATTGCAGCCTGCATTGTTCTGTCCGAATGATGTTAGAGCGAATTTACATTGGATTTTGATGTTGAAATTCTGATTTTGAGTAGCCATTTTTTGTGGGATTACACGAGGGTCCTGTGTGACCTGGGGACTATTTAATATAACTGACAGTGCGTAATGTTTGCCAAAAAAACTAAATTGACACGTTTTCACGACATGTGCTGATAAATTAAAAAAAAAAACAAACGATCGAGCCTTCCGGTAGTCGCATTATGGTGTGTTGTAACATCTGACATCTTAGTTGACGTATGTATATTTATGATAATAAAATAAACAATATTAATCATCATCATCCTGTTTACAACCTCTCAGAAAATAGGTTTGTATCATGTGACAGCCAACTCTAGCACCGCACGCGCTCATTGGTTAAATCAAATAGCGCGCGCCTCCCGGGCTTCCTGTTACACACTTCCGTCCCTTTTCACGAAATCATTTTACACATCAAAAACATTGTCGGATTGTCGCCTTTCATTAAATAGGCTTCTGTTGATACTTGTTATGTAGATGCGAAAAAAAAAATTACAACCAATTAAATTATGTTAATATTTTATTTGATAGTTCGATGACTTTTTGGCTCGATGCCATTATAACCATAGGTCATGGATCTTAACGGCTATACATGGGGCTAACCATAAGCTGCTACATACCCTTTTCAGGCAAATTAATGGTTGCGGTTAGTTTCTATCAACATAAAATCAACACTGTAGCCATTTATAGCACCTCTTGTGTTCACTGGAAGAACAGGAACTGTTTAAGGTCTTGATATTGTATATTATTTGTGAGTTTGATTTAGGAGCTGCAGTGTTATCGTCGAAAGGTTTTAGTGGAATTCGACAGGATTTTGGGATTAAGCGATGATATCGCACGGAAATGGCCTTACCTTGTGGCATTAAGTCCACCTTATGTACCACTATTTAAAAAAATAAGTACATCTACTTAAATTAAAAATTCAAATCTAAAGTAATTTATTCAAATTAGGCTGAGAATCAGCACTTTTCGAACGTCAAAATTACATAAGACAGTCCCCCAAAACGCCCACCCTTCACCACTTCCTAGTGCTTTAGCTGGGAATAAGAAGTAGCGCAACAAACTCCCCAGCAGCACAGCTGTCTGTTCAGTTAGAAAAATGTTTATTGTATACAATTGCATAAATCATGAGAACTAAGCTAAGTGTTATTGCTTGTGTCTATTATGAATTTCTTAGTAGCAGCCCGGAGTCTGGTTATAGGCTCACCTCCTATTAAATGGGACTTAAACGTTACTAGCAAAATGTGGGTGTAGGTACTAAGCTCCTCTGCCAAACCCCTTGGGGTAGGGCCGTGCTGTTATGTTATATTATGTACAAACTAAGGCTCTCTGCTGACCCCACAAGTGGTTGTCAAAGTGACAGGTCAACACAGTATACAAAGAGCTTTACCCAAAGCGAGGATCGTACAAAAATCCTTACGCTTCGGCGCGCGCGCAGCCTGCGTGACGGAAGAATTGATCCAATGCGTTTGATAGCAATGTATGTAAGTACAAGCGAGTGCCGAAATGTTAAGGATTAACACTTCAGGCATTGAACATAGGTATATGTCATTAAATTGTGACGTCATAGAGACATTGAAGCTGAAGTTTGGGGTTGCTTGAAAATCTGTGGACAAATGGTTAAGACCATCCATTGTCATCGTGACTTGGTGGGGGATTAAGCTCACTAGACATGCTAAAGAATTGTGAATACACTCTCCTCTCTTCTTCAGTTGATTGCGCATTGCTTAACGGTGTGCCTGTCTAAACTTTTTGACGATCTCCCTACATTTGGATACATTTAGATATGGGAAAACTCTGTTAGCTGTGCAAATATTTATCTATTTCATTTATTTATATTTATTATAATGATTTATTTTCTGTAACTGGGTTTGAACAAACACTTTTACACGTCAATCACAGTTTTAAAACTAAACTTTTTAAACTCGGCGTTACCTATCTGACTACTCTGAGAAGAAAGGCCGAAACAAACTCAGAGGTCACAGGTAAAAATGTCAGCGGATAATTAAAAACACCAACAGTTTATGCAATCTCGCGAGATTGTAATCTGGCGAAATATTGTGAACAGGCCTTCATTTACTTAATCTACCCGATTACACTAGTGGAATCGCCTCTTGACGCTTAAGGGATTTATAAATCTCAGCAGTAATTATGGCAAGCCATTATTTCTATTCCATTCACATTTAAAACTCAAATTAGAATAGCATAAATCTATTCACATTTCTACTGTAATTTAAACCTCCAATGTCGTATAAAAGTTACCTTGATAGAATGTGAAATTATACTCCTATTCATGTGTGCCGACTGTGTGGGCGCTATACAACGTTACTTCAATCTCGGTTACTATTATACAAATGTTATGAATCGTCTGTCTGTCTGAAGCCTGACGCAGTTTTCAAGTGTATTCAGTTTTATACATTATTTTTGTAAATCTGAGTAAAAGAGAAAAGAGATTAGCGTAAGATTGAAAAAACAACTACTAATACTAGAAAAGTTTTCCATCATTTATCTGGGATACTTTCTATTTCTAAGCGGAGATTGCCTCCGCGTAGAATGATCGTACTGAAAAAGAAAATTCTCAATTTGCCATCTTGCTGATTGATAAATATAATAATCTGATGATGAACTAGATCATTTGCATTAACTGAATTAGATGAAAAAATAATATTTATTCATTTAATTCGTTTTGCTTAAAGTTAAATTATATTCTAAATACTGTTTATTTTATTATATTTATTACCTATTTATTATGTACAAAACGTTGAACCTGACTTGATTTCCGAACGTCTTTTTCGGGTGACCACTGAAAATCAGCGCTGTGCTGTGGGTCCCCATAGCGCAGCATCATGCTGAGTCTTCTTGTTGGAAGCCTTCTTGTCACAGTCATGACGTGCAGCTGCCTATTATTTATTTTTATACTCTTTATCTCATATTTGTACTTAGATCTATTTTGTTTAATATTTCTGATTACTGTTATCTTTTTGTGACGTGTTTCTGTGACAAATAAACCTATTTTTCTTTCTTTCTTTATTTCTAACTGTAAGATAAGTTAAGATGATTTAATCTTACGTATAACTTGACCATTACTTATAAGTTTATGGAAAATGTATTACCAAACCAAAAAGAATCTATAACTCAAGTACAAGTTAAAACTCAAACAAGAGCTTTACGGTTATAAAAAATAATCCCCAATACATATAAAACTGTTTAAACAGATTATGCCAACGACAATGTTCAGTTGTGAACGTTTAGGTACTGATGACTAAGTATGCAATCAAAATACAACTGATTTCCAAAATAAAAACCAACACTTCAATAAAACAACTCTTTGCTAAAAAAGAGCTGACCATAAAAAAAATATTTCTTCCAAATAAAGATATCCTAACAACCGTACGTGGCAGTACTTAAAAATTTGGTCACAAGATACCATCTCAGAGATAACTATGCAAATACGCGATTCGCATACTTATCGGAACAGCCGACCGGTGAGATTTTTACGTGCAATTAAATGAGTTTTTATGACCACCCCTCTACTCTAAAAACTTTATTATACTTAAAGTAGTAAAATCTTTTAAAGTTATTTTGTTTTATTTTATTCCTTATTTTGTATTGTTTTAATGACTGAAGTCTTTTGTGTTATCTGAGGGTAATTACTTAATTTAATTAGCTTTGTATCTTTATTGGGTGAGCTTGAGGAGTTCATCTTTATTGCTTGTAAGGAAGAATGGTTGGTTGTTGGGGTTGGTGGTGGTTTGGCTTTTTTTTTCTTGTTTGTATTTTGGAAATGTGGGTGTACCTACAAAGGCTATCCCTCTGCATAGCCCTTCGGGGAAATCAGGGGTGATGTTTTGTGTTATAACTGCATAAATAATAATTATAGTACCAGGCTACCAGGCCATGGTTAAAAAAATACAATTAATCACATTGGATTGTCCAGTAAAATGGGGCGGGCTTTTCCCTGCAGTGGGAAAACATAGGCTAAAAATATTAAATAAAATACATTGTCTTTAAGCAGAGAAATCTTAAGTTTCAGTAATAATCTCGCTCATTGGAACTTTTGAGACACACCGAATTACAACAGAGCCACAATTATTCATGCTGGGTTCCTATAAAAAAAAACAAAAAAAACAACCGACTTCCAAAAAAACACTAAAAAAGTGAAAAATAACTTTAATTTCGGAAGTCGGTGGCAAAAACCAAAAATTGAAAAGCAAAGACACCGACTTCTCAAATTAAAGTTATTTTTCACTTTTTAGTGATTTTTTTTGGAAGTCGGTTGTTTTTTTTTATTTTTCACTTTTCAGTGTTTTTTTTTGGAAGTCGGTTGCTTTTTTTATTTTTCACTTTTTAGTGTTTTTTTTTTGGAAGTCGGTTGTTTTTTTATTTTTCACTTTTTAGTTGTGCCTGCTTTGTAAATTACAGTGACAGGAACTTAAAATATCATTCATACAGGGTAAGTAGGAATAATACGTATTATTGAAGCTTACTCAAAAGCCACGCTAGCAAAGTTAATAAAATTTATATGAGACCACCTCTAAAGATGACCTACCAAACAAAAAAAGAATCATTACAAAATCAATTCATATTTGGCGGAGTATTAGCAATTCATATTTCAAGGCAATTCATAATAGGAATCGGCCATAACTGGGTCTTGAAAGGTAGGTACACACTATTATATAGGTAATCTTTATAATATAGTTAATTGATTCAGGCGTGACTTTGCGGAAATCCATTATAAAATACAATAGACGTATATATATTTAGTAAACTATTCCGCTTGACTATTCTTCAAGAGTCTTAAAAAACCCTGTAAGAAATCGACACGTGTTTGACACTTTGCGTCTAGCGCTCGGTGTGGTAACACGTCGCGTTCTGGTTTGCAATTGGTCAATCGTCATCCTGAGGATGCCTCGTTGAGAGGTGAAACACGTGTCGATTTCTTACAGGGTTTTTTAAGACTCTTGAAGAATAGTCAAGCGGAATAGGTTACTAAATATATCTACGTCTATTGTATTTTAATCTTTATAATATTAAAGAGATATCTACTTCCAAACGACTATAAAAGTACCTAGTAGTCCGTGGTCGCAAGCACTACTGCTGAGCACGAGGTCGATCGGCACTGGGTTCGATTCCGTCGGGAAAAGTGTTATTGCCTTTTTCCATCTCGAATTTCTCAGTAGCAGCCCGGAGTTTGGATTTGTCCCAGGTTGATTGCAATAGGCTCGCCCTAACTTCGCCTACTACATGGGACTTAAACATAACTGGCGAAATGTAGGTGTACCTACTATATGCGTGATATTATTAAAAAACCAGAACCAAAATTTACTTTAAACCTGCACTTCACTCCAAAACAAGAACCTCGTAACTGCACTTTTCATATCACTACTAAGTCTATACACTAATTTCCCTGAAGACTGTCTTCCCTAACACGAACAAACGCAGTGATGAGGTAATGCTTACTCAGTGACGTGTAGATAAATAATACGCCGGTGGCGGAGGGATCTTGGAATATAGAAGCGGCCAAGTGCGAGTCGTACTCCACCACGTAAGTGTACCACCGTACAATAAACAATAAAAAAAATTAAGTAAAAAAAAAAAAACGTTTGGAGATATGGGGACTTTTTTATATTTTCTTCTTAAAGTTGTTTTATCGGCCATAAAAGTACACACTCTGTGAAAAATCAATCATTTTGGGCTAAATTATGAAATTGCCGGCCAAACAATAAAAATTATATACTCTGTTAGAACATGTTATTCTCTTCACTTTTCACTATCGGACCAAATCTATAGGGCAATACCCTGCGCTGTTATACGATTTTAAAAATACTGTTTTCAGTATGTTTTAGTTGAAATAATTAATAGTAATCTAATTAAAGTAATAGCTAGTAGTAATAAAAAATGAAGAGAGAAACGTACCTTTTCGGAATATAGCATTTTTTTTGTTTGGCCGGCACTTTCACAATTATAGCCCAAAAATGTATGGACGGCGAATGATGTCCTTTCAAGTGTCAACCTATTATGGTTCAAAAGATACAGTCCTGTGGCAGACGGACGCACAGCGAAGCATAAGTAATAGGGTCCCGCGTACGGAACCCTAAAAATGGCGGTTGTGCGTATGTTTCACATCATAGCTGTCATGACTAGATGTAAAAGGTAGGTGGGGAATATAGAACTGTGAACTAAAGAACTAAAAAAAAAAATTGAATGAATGCTATGGAAATTCTAGTCAGGTTGTTTTAATTATTGGTATAAAGTTTCTAATTATAATTATCAATATAGGGAAAAATATTGGGTAAGTATGAATTTTGTTGGCTATAAGAGTGGGAGAAGATCAAAGAAACGTTGGATAAACTGTGTCAAAGATGATATGGCTAGAAAAGGGTGAATACCGAGATGACGACGTAGAGAAAATATGGAATACTGAGAAGTATGGAAAAAGAGTGCGCCGACCGAAATTTAGGGAAAAGTATATTTTCCTAATCTATATTTTATTAATATATATTTTCCTTGTTTGATAATTAAAGTTTAAATTTCTTAATATTTATATCTGAAGCCATAGTTTTTATTACAAGTGCCTATTCAATATAAAATGTACGTTATATCCCCCTGGGAGTTCCTGTACCCGGGAGCTTGACGAGTTAATGTGGGCCCAGTGACATGGATAGATAAAGACGTAATACGTAGATATCATCTATACAGAATACACGTTACGCGTTTTTGCGCGACGAGCGTTATAATGTTGTGGTTTCTCTTTCCTTTGAATTTTCTTTTAAAGCTTTTTTTATTTGTTTCAAAGTATTTATTTATTAATAGCGACCGGCCATGCTTCACACGGTTTATGTTTTAGGTGGGACCTATGAAATTGGTGTTTTGTATGGGGAATTTTAAAGAAGTTGCATTTTTCATACTAACATTTTCTTAATTTATATAACAACCATAAACACTAATGTTTTAAAACTTTTATGGACTAATGTTTAAAAACTAAGATAACGTATGCCACTTAGATTAAGCGACAAAAATAAGTTATGGGTAAGTTAAAAAAAAAAATTGTGGTCATTTCGAGTCATTCTATTCTTATACCAAAAACCATTAGTATTTGTATCATCTTTTTTTTTCTATTCTGAACGGATACCATAGTTTAAACTAATACCAAAACAAGTTCGAAGATCTTATATCTTCGAACTTGTTTGTACAGTCAGTAAAATGCTTTGTATGTAATTTCATATTTCGAAAATGTGAACGATCAATCCAATGAGTTGAGAAACTTTACGAATTGATTAAGTGATAATGAAAAAAGTAAAATTATTGATAAATATGGGGCCTTTATAGACTTCAGGGGCTTTTCCGAAAGACGCCTACTAGAATTACAGGTGTTTTTCAAAAGCAACTACTTCCAGTTAATTTCGGTATAGGACATTACAGTTATAGGTAAGGTATAGGACAGTTTTTCTATCGTTATAGTGAATAATAACAAATACTTTATATTCCTCTTTGTGTGGAATCGTTGGTTTTTGTGCAACTTTGTAGTCGCCTATTTTCTTTTCATTTCTGGCACCCTGGTACTTTTCAAAACAACAAATGATTCAATTTCAAAACCTGTATTTTTACCATTATTGAGCTAAGTAGTAAGTCGCTTAAGCACCTAGTTTCAGTTCATTTCTGCTTTCCTGGTAGTTTGAATAACTGAACAATTAGGGTAGTTGAATTTTAAAACGACTATCGAGTATCGATATCATTTGTTACGAATCCGTCATGGTTTGTGTGCGTTCTCTATGTTTCATCGTGGGTGCGTTTCGAAGAATACTTTAGTTGCGCTTCATTGGTTGCGTTTTGAGGAATACCCCAAAAAAAGTAGCAAGATGATGCACTTAAACTACTCTTACCTATATCTTTGTAAAAATATTGAAATGAAGCGTATTTGGTTAGTATTTTATTACGATCACATAAAAATATTAGAAAACCAAAATTTTGATTAGGTTTGACGGAGCTGTTTGTACCAAATTGAAGTTGTTGGTATTCGTTTGCACATTCAATTTAATTATTTAAAGAGTGGTATCTGTTCGAAATAGAAAATAAATATGAGTTCCAACAAATACCAGTGGTATTAGTTTTTGGTATAAGAATGGAATAACTCGGAAATAAGTCATTTTTAAGGTGGTTTTTATGTTGATAGTTGTCTATGATGGTTATTATTCGATATAATACCAAGCAATTGATGAATATTTTAAATCATAGAAGTGACGAGGTTCTCTATGTGTGAGAAAAAAACGCCAATTTCATAGGTGGGGACCCAATATTATACACATACCCCTTTCGGAATCAAATTCAACCTATAATGTTCTCACTGCTGGGACAAAGGACAACTGTCCCATACAAAACTTGAATGCCTACTCGACTCAAATGTATGGGACGGCTGATAATTTTTTTGACACAAGCTGTATCTCATCTTTCTGATACATGCTGTTCTTCTGGATTGACATTTCAACACCTTTTTAATGCCTCATTGCGTACTTAACTCAATCACTATTAAAATACACCCTCACGCGCTCGAACTTTCAAATTCTTGTACTGTACTTTGCTCAAAATTCTGTTAATAATAATTATGTAACAGATTAAGAAATACTCTTGTCCTATTTTCGGGAAATGAGGTCTGATTTTCCTTAGTACAGGCTATTTAGTAACCTAGCTAGGGCATCAGATCGTAAAATTGTATTGTTACCTATTATCCCTTTCATTTTGTCAACATTTTTCATTGTATGACATCGAGCAGATGAATGAGTTTTTAACCGACTTCTTCCAAAAGGAGGAGGTTCTCAATTCGTCAGTATGATGTTTTTTTTTTTTTTTGTATATGTTACTCGATCGCTCCGCCAATTATGAATCGATTTTGATGATTCTGTTTTTGTTTGCTAGGTCATGCTTCAGAGGTGGTCCCATATAAAATTTATTAACTTTGCTTGCGTAGTTTTTGAGTTAGCTTCAATATTACATATTTTTCCCAGTTAGTGTATGTAGACGATATATTGTTTGACTCCGTCACTTTTATTTACATATCAGGCAGTGGTATTCGAGTTTGTGTGGGGTAGGTACCACAACTAAAAAGTGAAAAATAAATTCCGAAATTAAAGTTATTTTTCATTTTTTTTTTGGAAGTCGGTTGTTTTTTTTGTAAAAAGTTTTTATTCAAACATGTGTTCTGTAGTTTTTCTCTACTCTCATGGGAAAAAGGCTTGACTTTATTTATGTATGTGTATTATGAAAATCTCCTTCAAATCAAGGGGCTTGTGAGTGAGATAACTTGAGGTGCTATGTCTGGCTATGGCTTTTTTGTCTAAGTTGCATCACACAAAATAAGCCATCCGTTCAAAAGCCATATAAACAACTTTGAATACATACCTAAGTGGTATAAACACACACGATACTCACATGAATATGAATCTCAACAAACTACGAGGAAATACACAATTAATTAATTAATTTCCAAGATCAAACGCAACTTGCACACGTTTTGTAACTTCAACTGAAAGTTCAGGCTTCAGTTCTAAGGTCCAAGTCGGACTGACCGATGAAGTTGTATTCAAACGGGAGTCGAACCTGCATCTCTTAATTAGACGGAGAGTGTTTGTGGACGGAGTTTCTTGAGTTACTTCGGTTTACTGCAACTTATTCTGGTAAAAGGGTTTGGAGTTGCGTGTGAGTTTTGGGCGTATAATATAAACTACTTAAATTACGTGCATCTATGTAATGAAGTGAACGCTGTATAAAGAAATACACTTCTCATCAGAAAAATCAAAACACTTCCGTTTTTATGGTTTCGAGTTTCTAAATATACACATTTTTCTGATAATCTTTACAAAACATAAACTTGCAAGGTGTTTCGATTTTTCTGATGAGAAGTATATAATATTTGAGGTGCTTAGATCCACCATGTAACATTTACAACAAAAATCATTAGGGATTACATAATCTTTTCCGGAGACTCCATAAAAAATTCAACATCTACCATCATTTAACTTTTATAACTTTTACCATCATTTAATTAAGTCAAAATGCATTTAATTAAATAGAGTGCTAGATGCCTCTTACTGCAATTCCTCGCAAAACGTAGGTTATTACAAAAATACACGATAATACATTCAAGGTATATTGCCTTGATAGCAACGCTTGTAAAGCCTAGTTGATGTCTCCTCTGTGTTGCCTCTTACAGACAAAGTGACAGTTTGTTCTGATGGTAGCAATACCATCAGCACAAACTGTCACTTTGTCTGTGCCACAAAAGCATGTGTTTTACTAGATGTGAAGATTACCTCTCCGAGAAATATGCTTAGAATTTTATGTAATAATGCTGCAAATAAGAATTCATTACATGCCCTTGTTGAATTTTAGAATGATGAAAATGTCAAATTTAGCTAAAATTGGTTTACAAAAAATAAATGTCACGCATATCGTGTAAAAATGAAAAACTGTCTACTCTAATTTAAAATATACTTTTTTCAGTCCAATATATTTCAGGTCAACTGAAAGATTTATTTCAATCCGCGCCTATAAATTGCGTGAAACAAAAAACAATCTAAAATTACCACACGCACAAATATAGAGAATACTGAATAAATCCCAAACTTTATTAAATCGTACCGAAGAAAATGTGCAGAAAACAGAGAATTAATCACCGTCCAACGTGGCCCACAAAAAATCTAACAAAGTAAAAATTTTCATCCGAATTAAATATTAATTATTGCGGCGAGGACTTGGCAGACTGACCACGCCCCTGTGGACAAAGGGAAATGATTTATTTGTATTTTTTATTACAACTTGATTATAATTTAGCGGAAGACATTAGTCACGAAATCATTTGCAACTTCCAACCTTATTGGCAAGTAAATTAGAACCACTTTCGAGTTAAGTAGGTTCAAAGTCATCGCCAAAACGAATGATAATTTCTGCCAAATTTTCGGACACAAAACGATAAAGTTTAATTGTATGCTCGAGTTATAAAGTACATTAATTAAATATTATGGCGAACGACGGACAATGAAAAAGACATTCTGAGGCTTTTTCTTAATGATCGTGATTTAATTATGTGAGAGCCATTTAGATGGTTATCGGATGAGGAACATTATTAAAACACCTCGCATGTTGGACGGCCAATAAAGGCACACGAGGACGATAACATCCATCACTCCACTTTTATACAATGTTTATTTATCTATACAACTAAATAATAAAGCAGCAATTAAGGTTAGTCATTGAGCTAACTTCGTCGGAAACGATTAGTGTAACTCGTAATAGTTCATTATTAAATTAAACGACACTTGTACACAGACTTCCACAGTTTATTAAGCAAGTTAAAAAACACTAAGAATTACACAAATTATAATTTTTACAATATGTCGGTCTCTGAGTCGAGGCGACTGAGGGCTTTCAACAAGATTGACAGAAGCTTTTCGATAGCTTATGTCAGTTCTGTACATTTCTATCTTTTCCGTCATCGTTTTCGCTGATAGAATGTCACTTTGTCTAGGCCCTCAGTGTCGCCACTCGATGCCGTGGGTTTCATAGGCGGCGTCGCGGGAAAATTGAAAATCACACGTTACACTAGGAAAGCCTACTGGCTTTGGCTGTAAAATAACCATACAAGATGCAATTAATTATCCGAACACCTGAAAAGTTGTCATCGTAGGTACTTATAATTAGTTATAAACTATTTTTACTAAGGGACCAAAAAAGACATTCATCATCTGCCTAGCCTTTGCCCAACCATGTTGGGGTCTAAATACCAGTACCTATTTTACATGGAGCTGGAAAAAGAGATTGCGAAAGAAAAATCTGCTGTTCTCTAGATTTTTTCGAGCCATGCGTACATAAAAATACAATATGAAGCATCTGATAATTTTTAAGTTTGGGTTACAATTACCACTTTTCAGGTTTTCAGTTATATGCTCGCTCCCTATTACATAAGACTTCAATATCACAAGCGAACACGTCTGCCTTCCCCTCAAAGAATACAGGCGAGATATTATGAATAGAGAGTAAAAGCTACATCTTTTAGATTAAATCTGCATACAACTAGACAAAGACCAGTCCTGGCAGATTATCTTAACCTTGGCAGAGAGAGACCTTCGTCCAAGGTCCCTCAGACCTTCAAACTAGCAGATATTGTAGATAAGGTCACGGGAATTTATAGTATTGCCAACCTTCGCGTACAATTGTCAGCTTTCATGGACAATTCTAGCATTGCATGGAGTTAGAAACTTAAATCCTTATTTAAAGTAAAAGTTTTTTTATTGGACAGCATTTTAATTTCTTGATGACTGTTAAGTTTTAATTAATTGAGGGGCTATGTGGCGGATTTAACAATACTTTTAAAAAGGTCGAAATGCTTTTATGGGCTTTTTTAATAATGAAATAGGTACTATGCAAGGACTATGATAGAAAGACCGAAATTACTAGCATAAAATAACACAATTTCCAAAGATAAATACAATTTACATAATAATTATGATCCGCTGGTTCGAGAAGCGCAGAACCGGTCGAAGTGGCGGTGCTTGGGGGAGGCCTATGTCGAGCAGTGGACGTTTTTCGGCTGAAATGACGATGATGATTGTGTTTCACACAATACAACTTTCGCAAAAAGACAATACTTTGTCTTAAGTTCTTACCTATACAATAAAACTAACAAAAATATCAATATAGTTAAACTAAGTACATATGATGCAAAGGTTGCGGTTAGGAGGTGGTTATTGCAATTGGATTACTTGGAAACTGAAAATGTCCTTACCTTTATTACATGACCCTAACGATCTTATCCACTATTATTATACACACCACACCCTACATAATATACTTCACACCACACATCTACTTTACACTTACACAACACACTTTCTACGTACACCTCACACCGCATTCCTACTTTTTCACACACCACATCCTCAGACACACACTTTCAATACTGAATCATCTAAATAGTAGTGGCACTCGGTAAATATTGTGTATAATTCATGGCTGAACACTACCCCCTGAGATACAGGTTACCACCTAGTTCAGGGGATAGCGTCAAAACTTCTTGGCAACTATCACATATATATAAAATATTGTTTTGTATTGTGTCGAAATTAACTTCCTAAAAAAATTTAATTTTCCTTAGTGGTGAGAATTAAAAAATTTTTTTTTTTTTTTTTTTTTTAAATATGAAATTATGTAGCATCTCTTGAAGCTTTAACCATATTATCATACTTGTATTTTCCGATGCAGTAGCAAGCACTTTATCTACTCTGCCAACTCTACTTAATAAATGTGGAACCATTTCATATCAATCTGTTCCCTTATATTTTTTTTACTAAAACGGTTTTTTTTTTTCAGCCAGAATTCTTAACTCAAACGTGCATGCATGTCCCGCGATTTTTTCCACTCTTACGCATCAATTACTTGGAAATGGTTTGATAAGATAGGTATCAGACGATTATGCAATATTAAAATGCATAAACATGATATTAAATGAACGTTCACGGTCTTATTCTTTTAAAGATTGTGACAGGTTCCATTCACCAAGATTCACATAACTGAACATAGGCTTATACATGGCTGAACATAGGATATGTCTACTGAAAAAGACAAGGTTCAGCTGAAAAAGCTAATTATTGTAATGGAAATTTTAGGGTTCCTGTCAACCATTTTTATAGCCTACTAGCTGCGCCCCGCGGTTTCACCCGCGTAAGTCTCGATTCAGAAGGAATATCGGGATAAAAAGTATCCTATATGTTAATCCAGGTTATAAACTATCTGTTTGCCAAATTTCATCCAAATCTATTCAGCCGTTTTTGCGTGATTGAGTAACAAACATCCAAACACACAAACTTTCTCATTTATAATATAAGTAGGATACTGTCCCACTGTTGGGCAAAGGCCTTCGACCTTCGACCTTCCAGGAACGCTTTCCCCGCGCCTCTTCAAACCCGCCTTCACGATACGCGTCCAGGTCATCGCGCCACCACTTTCTGGACCGGCCTCGGTGGAGGCATCCATGTTCAGGCACCCACTGTGTGGAGGCACCACTGTCAGCCATAGCTTTTTCAAACACACAACCCTCCTTTGCGTCGCACAGTTGGGTAAAAAACACGGGTAGGTACGTAATGCTATGGTGGTGGGGATTGGTATGGGTAGATAATTTTTTAGTTATTTAATTCAAATAGTAAGTGGCATGAAGTGCGAGTTGATAAAATCATTTTAATCGTGTTCATTGAAATATCGAACCCATCACGACTGTGAACATTTAACCTTGCGGAATAAATTCTCTAAATGACGACGACAACCGCATCAAAATCCGTTGCTTAGTTTAGAAAAACAATGTGGTTAAACAGACATACACGAAAAACCACTTTGTGATGTTTAACTTTATTATTTACGAGAATTTTAACAATATATAACCGCTCTAATCACAGTATCGCATTATGTTCACTAAGCTGAAAATGCAATTTTAAATACTCGACTGCATTTGACTGATAATAAAACAATCATTTGTTTATCTGATGATACGGCCCAGTGGGTTGATGTCTTTATTGTAAAAATGCTTTACAGGCTTGAGATGCATACAGATGTGACTTGGATAAAAATGATACACAGATTTTAATATATAAAAAAATATAATTATATTTATAATAATACCTGGAGTCAATTGTCTTTATTGTAAAAATACTTTACAGGCTTGAGATGCATACCTACAGATGTGACTTGGATAAAAATTATACATAGATTTTAATAATATCAAAAAATATAATTATATTTATAATAATACCTGGAGTCAATGGTAATCATACAAAACGCTAACGTTCAACTGCAGTCATGAAACGTAGGAGCGAGATGATACGACACTCAATGCATAGTTTTTAGAAAATATCTCATCCTACTTTCTACTATCCTACGAATATTATAAATGTGAAAGTTTGTGTGTTTGTGGGTTTGTGTGTTTGGATGTTTGTTACTCAATCACGGAAAAACGGCTGAATGGATTTGGATGAAATTTGGTAAACAGATAGTATATAACCTGGAATAACACATAGGATACTTTTTATCCCGATATTCCCACGGGATCGAGACTTACGCGGGTGAAACCGCGGGGCGCAGCTAGTATTAAATATTACGGAAACGCCGGGCCCACGCCAGGACATACAATGCCTTATTGGCGAAGGTCAGGTGCTTAAAGAACTTGCAACAGGCAAAGTGACATTCCATCAGCGATAACGATGGTGGAAAAGGCAAAAATGTATAGGACTGACATAAGCTATCGAAAAGCTTAAGTCAATCCTGTTGAAAGTCGTTGTAGAAATACGAAACGCTTTCGAAGCGATTGTCACTTGTCTAGACCCTCTGATGTATGAACGTAAACGAGGCAAAAGGCATACCTATGGAATCGATCGTAGCAGGTGTCGTTCTGTAGTTTCTGCCTACCCCAGTGGGAAGATGGCGTGAGTTTATGTATGTGTGTATGTATATATGCATCGTCTTTCTCTCACACTTTATTCCCACTGTGTCACAAAAGGGTATATAAAGGGGGGAGGTAAACGTGTAGAAAATAAAAAATTGCAATGGAGATCCACCACCACCACCAACCACTCATCACCATCCATCACCTACTTTATAATTAAGTCGTGACAGAAGATAGACAGACAGGTAGAAAATTAAATTGATTAAAATTAAATTGTTTTGTCTGCATCTGTAGAAAATATTTACAATTTACAATAGAGGTAAGAATACAAGACCTCTTGTATGTCACCAGCTTTATTACAACGTCGTGATTAGATCGTAGGAAAAATCTGTTGATTGAAGGTCTTTAGCAATGCGTACACGCATGGAGACACTAATTATACGCGTAGTAAGCCCACTGCATAGTAAGCTGCTTGATAAATCTATAAGTTTAAAAAGTTATTTATTTATTTATTACATACTTTATTGTACACCACAAAAATATATGGCAAAAAAATAATAACAAACACTACAAAATAAACTTTTTTTTTTTTTTTTTGGTTGGGAACTCATCAAATGACTTCTCCCGCTCTGGGCGGAGTGGAAGGGCGTGTCAGACTCTTACTGACTAAAACCCACCCGTGTTCCTTCAGTTGCCTGTTGCCAGGGTCCCGGTATCCCTTTCAGACTATTCCGCAACCCTGGCAGGACAAAATATCCAATGGGCGGCCTTATCCGCGATCTCTTCCAGGCAACCTTGACAAGTTCCTCACCTAACATAACCAACTGTAAACAAATGATTGAACAAAACCTACATCATTCATATCAGCCTATTTCTCTCCCACTGCAGGGCAAAGACCTCTTCTCATCCACAGAAGGCACGAGAATTGATCACTATTGCTGAAACCGGGTTGGCGATTTCAGACTTATAATTATAAACTAGTACTAGCCCCCACTTCACACAATTTTCACGACTCGACAAGACATCGTTATTTATGTGTAATCCTAACTAATATTATAAATGAAAAAGTGAGTTTGTTTGTTTGTTTGTTACGCTTTCACGTTAAAACGGCTGAACTGATCTGGATGAAATTTGGCGCAGGGGTAGCTAGTAGTACCCATGATCTGGAACAGGACATAGGATACCTTTTTATCCCAATATTCTCACGGGATCGAGACTTACGGGGGTGAAACCGCGGGGCGCAGCTAGTATACACATATACCTTCCAGAATAAATGCTCTAAATGATGGTGAAATCCGCATCAAAATCCGTTGTCAATTTTTACGTGATTGAGACACATTGATGCGTAAATTGATCGTCTACTAAATGCAATTGAAGCGATTGACAATATTACTAAAATACAAATTGATGGCAATTGATCAATTGTAATTGATCGTTTTGGAGCCCTACATGTATAGATATTCCAGTTTTCATTAATCTAAAATATCAATAAAGAAAATATATCTCCTAAAACAAGCCTTCTGACTTTTAACACTAACGCTTTAAAGCATTACATAAAAAACGCGTCGCAAACTAGAAAGCTTTAAAATTAAATTAAATTCTACATTAAAATAAATTATTTTGACTGCAACTAGGAAATAATATCCCTCATAATCGGGCGTGCATCCTCATGGCGCATTTGTTTACCACTCCCCTTTACATTCAACACAGGCGAATTTGAACCCTACAGCTATTGTAATAGAAAGGAACCCTAGTTGTATGTAATATTGCAAGTGTTTAAGGGATCTGTTAGAGACGTGACGCGGGAGACGTTTACGCGGGAAACATATTTTATTAAAATTTTCCATCTTCCTAGTTCTGTTCAAATGTGGGCATAGAGTAAGAGAGGAGAATCGACATCTATGTGTACCTATCTATAAACAAGACTAGCTTCTGTCCGCCACTTCGACCGCGTGAAATTTCGGCATCCGACCCACCCCGCATCGCATCCGAGCGCCCGCCCGCGGCACTTTTCAGATTTCTTAAAAAAAAAAACCTTTATTGATTCCACATGATCCATATAAAAAACACAATTTACAAAAAAAAAAATCGTACTCATTAAAATTAAAAATCAAAATTTAAATAAATTTTTTTGTTCAGATCATAAGGGCCGTAGCGCGGTGTTAAATAGCATATAACCTTCTTCAAAGAAAATATTCTTCCTCCTTGAATTGGGCTATCAAATACAATTTTAATTAGAATTATTCAAATTCGACTGGTTGTTCCAGAGATTAACTCGTTCAAACAAACAATAAACATAATCGTAATGATGCGAAAGTTGATGCACTCTTCCCCGCTTCAGAAACATCGAGACCCAAAATTCTGATCTAATGCGTAGCTAACTTTTTGTAAAAATAAAACAAGAAGTTCTGCTTTATAATCACCAAATGTGTAGGAGTGGTGATGAATGCCATACATACTTCGACCAGGCATCCAAGATACCGAGGGTAAAGGCTTCAGAGAAAGGAACTGACATCTTCGCTTTGATATTGACTTCTGTTCGAATTTTGTAATTAACATTAGTAAAAAAACATTTAAAGAAACTTGAATCGAGCCCGATAAACGAATCATCACTAAACGACTCTCCCTAGGCAGACAAAAACGAATCATCACTAAGCGATTTCGTCGTCGTTTAGTAATGATTCGTCGAGTCGTTTAGTGATTATTCGTCGAGTCGTTTAGTGATGATTCGTCGAGTCGTTTAGTGATGATTCGTCGAGTCGTTTAGTGATTACTCGTCGAGTCGTTTAGTGATGATTCGTCGAGTCGTTTAGTGATGATTCGTCGAGTCGTTTAGTGATGATTCGTTTATCGGGCTTGAATCTTGACTGCCTAGGGAGAGTCGTTTAGTGATAATTCGTTTCCTAGAGTTTCTAAAGTCAAAAATCAGAATCAATCACCCCACAATCTTAGGCAGTAAACTAAGTCCTCAAGGTGGATGCGCTAGGGTAGCCCGCCTGTAAGTGTATTGAATGAAAATTTCATGAAATCATCAGTCAATACACTTACATGAACTTAGAGAGTTGTATTGCTGATTCTAATGTTTATAATTCTGTAAATCCATATTTGTTACGGCCGCTAATAATATTTAGATCAACATACAACCTGATACTGACCTGCAAATTGCAAAAAACGTAAGAAAATTTGAATTTCGCGGGCCACCCTAGCGCTTCAACCTTAAACCGTTCTGTCCCATCTGTTTCACAGTCTACAGTATCTCATAGCGGCGTCGTCGTCAGTCGGCAGGGAGTTAATGAGCAAGCTTTGTTACCATCGCGCTGCGGCGCGCAGGCACCGGCAGAGGACTATGAAACACGTAATTTTGTCTACTTATTACCTACTAGACTTTTAGCCTACGCGTAGAGGCGTATGAGATATACGTGTGTCAATGAGCATGTTTTTTGTGTGGTTTTTCTAAAATGGCGCGATGTGTTGTGATATTGACAGGTATTTATACAGACTAGCGTAAATGTCTAGGTTGTTTATATTTTCAAATTAAAACAAAGACAGCCATTTTTTTTTATAGATACTCGAGATAGTTTTTTAAGCTGGAACTTTTCTGTAATATATACTTTTTATAATAATTAAATTAAAGTAGTAGTAAATTTTTTTTGCGTAAATATTTAGGTCATGTTACCAACTTTTGCATATCTTTAGAGAATCACAATTGGCTACTATAATTTTTCCTTAAATTTTTTAAATAAATTATTACTAGGTACTTCAAAATTAAGAGTGACGTGCAAAAGATTCACCTATCACAAAAAGTGTCGGTTTCATAATGAAAACTGACTGTTCCAAATAAGTTTCAGGATAATTCGAACCCTTAATATTGGATCAGAATTCTATCCGTGATATAATTGACTATGACGTAAGTCATGACGTAATTTAGATTAATTCTATCAGAGAACTTTTCCCTGAAAGTTTTCTCGGAATTAATGGTTTTATTTATTTAACTAAAGATTAGGTAACTTTAATTAGTTGGTTCCTTTGCTGAATTTTGAACCTAAACGTGTTATTGATTTTACCTTGTTCGATATTTCGGTGAGGTATTTGGCATAGGAAACAAACCAAGTAAATCAAATTATAAAAAAAAAAATGCTGAAATTAAAACTTCCGTTTTTATCAACGAAAATAATCTTTCATGCATAAACAGACGAAACATTTCAATATTTTGCGCCAAATAGAGCAACCAGAAACCGCACAACATTAAACTGTACCGCTGTAAGCAATTCTAGGTAGCACCAACCCCCTAACTAGCAAAGAGCATAATAACACACACACACACACATACCTACTTTAACACACACACACACTCACTCTCTCTCACGCAATTTACCTTGAATTTCTCACAAAGACTACCCCACGAAGATAATGCACGCTAAAACATTCAAAGATTTCTCAGTAACTAACAAATGCGACATTTAAAACCGTAGTTATGTTTGCTAGTAGAAATATGGATAATTTTATTCTTGAGACACTATGGCATGCTAATGCGAGCACCTAAGAACGAAACCGGGGAGTGTCCAGGTGTCCTAGGGATGTGAAAATCGTTCTGCAACTCAGGTAATATCAAGTTATCACCTCAGACCAAATAAAAAACCAAGATAGAGCGCTGTCAACAGTGACGTGAGGCCGGTTTCGTAAATATGTGTGCACTTAGTGAGGTGTAGTTTGATTGTAAATGTGTGCATGTGAGCGTGTATGCACAGAGCGGAGGTGTAGTTTCAGCATGCTTCACTGTATGGTTCGCAGCGCTCTGTCTTGGTTTTTTATTTGGTCTGAGATTATCATAATCAAATTAGTCTCAGGGGCAAGATTGGTCGGACTGGTTGGTTGGTTAGACTGGTTGTCAGACTTTTGGGCTACTGACTACACGTAACGACTGTCAAAGATCTGCGAATGATAGCCGGCGGGACCAACGATTTAACGTGCCATCCGAACCTCGAAGGGGTCTCGATTTCTAATGAATCGTCACCCATCCACGAATTAGTTCGTGGATGAGTTGCTTGACGCGATCAGTCGCGTCAAGCGTATTTTAACCTTCGATAGACCCTTGAGGCTGCAATCATATAGCCGAGCTCCTCTTGTGGGACAACCCAAACTGAATAGAGATGTTGACAGGGTAAAAAAAACAATTAAGTAAGATAAAAACAAAAAATTGACACGTATTTTTTGCTTTATCATATTAATAAAAATGATTTAGATACAACGCATTAAAGATGGGGAGTGGGGGCTCGCTACGTCACAAGTCAGTATAAAATCTAGGAAGTGCCTCCGCTGCCGGCGCCGGTTCCTGAATTGGCTGCCGGCGCTGACTTTGGTTGTCAGTTTGGCGTATGGAGTAGATAGACAGGGTACGCATAATTAAAAAAACATGTAATAGAGCAATTTTTTCCCGAAACCGAACTAGTAAGATTAGGTTTAATAATTTTAATCGCAAAAAAGGTTAGGTTAGAACTGTGACCCCTACGCATGACCTGAGCGAGCGTAGCGAGCGGTGCCGTGGCAGCGGCCGTGGAGTGCCAAAAATGACTACAATATTAAAAAAAACATATTTTAGTTACGGTTAGTTAGTTGGGGTTCTGAATACCTAATGAATTTCAAAATTCAAAATTCACCATTGAAGGCCAGTGAAGGGCCAATCGGAGCGCCGAACGCGGTCGATGCGTAAAGTCGAGATAGTTAAAATAAACTCACACTAAGGCCTCTGGAAGGGTTTCTATAAACGCCGGCGCCGGTGTCCATTATGGGAGCCAGCGGTGACAATACTGCCGGCAGCCGAGATTAAAAACATCGGCTACCGGCAGTAATGTCACTGCCGGTTCCCAATGGCGTTATTTTTGGGAGGCGGCGCCGGCAGCGGAGGCACTCCCTAAAATCTACTAGCTTACCTAGCCAGTGACGTTATGCCACATTTTAACTAAAATAAATCCGTAATTTGTTGATTACGAAATAATACGTGCCCAATATTTTTTAATAATGCATATGACGGACAAAAGAAAAATTTTAATCAACATCCCTATTTATTATAATTTACAAAAGCTAGCAAGGGGTAACCCTAGCCTGCAGACAAGTCGCAATTCAAGTTGCATTACCTTTATTAAAGGATATTAGCGTGTCGAGAGCGAGCATACGGATTTACATGTTGTATTGTATATAGAGGGAATGTTTGAGAGAATTCGCGACAGTTTATGCTGTTTATACGTGTTTTCTTTTACTTGATTATGATTTCTAGCGCTTTGTGCACTGAGAGTCGGGAAATGGATTATGGTGGAGATGCAGTATTAGGACTAAGAGTTTTGGGGCTTGTTTGTTCCGCGATCTAATTTTAATTCAGAAAGTTTAATGCAGAAAATAGTTTAATACTTATGCATCACAGGAAAAGCTTTAAGAAGTCTATGGTCTTAAGGTGGATGCATAGACAGGCCTCGCCATACATTTTTGAGGTGTTGTAATCTCCGTAAATAAACTGTTTCTGCAGAATAAAAGCAAGTATAATGAGACTTTATAATGTATTATGTTCGCATAACGCCAAAATTTTATAAAAAAAACAGTATTTCTAGGAGAATTAGACCCAATAAAAAACGAAAAATCTTTACATGTGTGAGTGACCTGAATCGCGCCATCTAACAGAAATTTAAAGAACCACCGAGAAAGAGTTATTTGCTGTTGTCTTACGAGTTTAAGTTCGGTAAATATTTATAATAGATGGCGTTCGAAAATTCGAACAAGCCCCAAGGTTACACGTCGAGTAGGTAGGTAACGCAGCGATGCGACGATGCCATTCATACGCACCCCGCATTGTTGCCAAATTGCTCCAGTGAGTCTTGACAACTTGCGAATCGTTTCCAAAATTGTGTTTCTAGAAAGTTAGCGCCGGCGCGCGGGTTTGCCCGCGGGTTTTACATTTTATGATTGATAAAATGTTTTTTATTAGGGAATGAGAAAGAATGCTAGAAAGTGAAAAAAAATATCTGCGATCTGCATTTGGTTCACACAGATACAATACTAATGTAATTATTGTAATATCTACTTTAAATATAAAGTACCTAAAGATTTAAAAATCTTTCTACTGTATGTAAGTAGGTACTGATAATACATTTTATGACACAGTTAGGTACTAATTCATTGGTTTGGGTTGAATAAAATCAGAGAATAGAAGTTCATGTAAACTTAGGGTATACCTAAATCAGGCGATCAGTGTAGGCAAATTTACCTTTTTTTTTTCTAATATCCTACCTACCTACGCAATGGTGACACGTAGGTACTACTTACATCTATTGATTGAATCATATTTAATTTACGTGAAACCATCAAGATAAGTGAATACACAGACAAACCACATTGATTTTTCATAACAATTGCACATTTTAGTATTATTAGCACAAGTCAAAGTGCGTCGAGATAAATTGGTCTTGCCATCTAAGAAGTTTACCAAGAAAAAGGGGAAATAAAACATAGGGCAGTATTTTAGTAGTAAGTTGTAGGATGTGCTGATATTTAAAACGATTAATGATATAGGTACAGCAGTGGTGGCTCTGACTTACAAGTGAGAGCCACCACTGCTGTACATCATTCATTTATGGTTTCGGGGTTTTTAACTGTCAGCGAAATGACGTTCTCAAAATGGTAGCTGTAGTTCCAATTTCGCTCGTCTGAACAGCTAAGTAAGTAGTAAGCACCATACAGGTTTAGAATTGGTGACTGGGGCTACTACTGAGAACCATTCATACGAGTGCCATCCGTGAAAGAGTTTTTATTTAAAAGTGAAGTGTTTTTGTGTTTTATTGACGGTAAGTGTTATTTTTATGTACAAAGGATGCTTTTCTGCTTGAAGGTGATACAGAGTTATATTATAATAGTAATTACCCTTAGAACTTAAAAAAGTGTAAGATTTAGAAGAGGAAATACAAAATCAAACGTTAGTAACACTCGTTGATTGTCATCACATCACATACCTACCTACTCTAAATTTCAAATATTTCCCCCTAATAGGGACGTCAATTCTCTCTAAAAACTCACTTTGCCTGTCCCAGAGGGACGAAAGGAACAAAAAAAAAACTCTCTGAAAAAGATCCGTTACTGAATTGATTCGAAAGGGAATATGAAAAATCGATTCACAAATAAAGAAATGATTTTCCAAAAATCAATCATTCGTTTTCGATGAAATTCGCAATGTAAAAAATCCGTATTTTTACGCAAAAGGATTTGCACTGGATATGCTTCGTAATTTTCCCGCCACCACAATTCTTAACAATTCAAACAAACAAAAAACTGATGTTCTAGGGTGAAATATCGATTCCCTGTATCGATTCAGTACTAGATATCGATTTGAAAAAACGTTTTTATTTGTTCCAAAAAATCGATTCTTTGCTCAATCGATCTCAGATTGACATCTCTATTTCGTCTGTTCTCATGTTCTGTCAGTTGTTTTGCAAATTTTCACACAGCTTGACAGCTTGATTGATGGTGACAAATGGTGGTGTTATTTCTGACTAATACAAATTTCTTGAAGCATTTCATAATTACGATACTTTTGCTGTTGTGTTTAATTATACTTTTTGATTACAGATTGAATTGCAACTCTGCCTAAGTTGAATCCGACTAATAAACTTGCCTATATACGACATATTATTATGTATTCAGGGCCGCGAAAATCACGGAAAAAAGTGCAAGCAACATTGAAAAGACATCATGGCAATTCTTCTAATGATTTTTAGTGAGTAAATCAGATTCCCATAAGATTTCGAATCAGATTTACGTGAATGTACCTATGAGTGTATTTGATACTCGTTGGCCCGTGATGTACCTAATGTCTTCGTTTGCCGTTGGTTTGCCAATAAAGCAGGATTTAGCTACTGTAAAATAAATGTTCCTCTCTTTTTCAACCGATTTCCAAAAAGTAGGAGGTTATCAATTCGACTGTTTGTCCACCGATTTGTCAGCCAATTGTCGACCGATTTTCAAAATTCTTTGTCAAAGTTTTTTGTCACAAATGAGGACCTGATAATGGAATCCCAGGGAAATTGAGGGAAAACCTCAAATTTTATTGGCATTTTCAAAGTTTTTTGTTGTTTTTAGAAGTCGGTTGTATTTTTTTCAAAAAAGATTTTTTCTCTTCCTATGTTTTAATATTTATATTTTATTTAAGATTTTAGGTAATACGAAACTCCCTCTGTATGGACGAAATATTTTGAGGCCTAAATTGATGAAATTGACACTAGTAGCGCGAAAGATTATTGTTCACAATAGCAGTCAGCCAGGTTCAATGGCTGATGATTTAAGGAATAGTCCACTTCATGTATTTGGACAGCATGAAAAATGTAAGGAATATTACTGTTCAGTGAAGCAATTACCACCTGACGAGAATAAACAGCAAGACAACCAAGTAGAAATCCTAAGAAATACAGCACCAGAGGTCTGGGCTCTTATTTATGCTGCAAATGAAAAAATTGCTTTGAAAGCTGGACGGTTGTCTAACGAGACAACAAACGTTGCAGAGAATTTTATGAGTGTCATTAATAAATTTAACTGTGGAAAACGACTCAGTCTTGGAAAAGGAGGCTCTTATCAGCGGCGTGTTCATGTAGCAGGTAAATAAGTTTTTTTATAGATATTTTAAAACAATATATGAAATCTCTAGCAACCCCCATGATCTATGACTTCTTCTCTTCATAATATAAGAGGTTTTTCTCAACTTATAGAACTTTCAATGGTCATCAATGAAAGCTTAGGTTGCAAACAGACATGTATGTGACTATGATTTGGTTTTTCAGGATTGTCTCATTCTGTAGGACATAAATGGCATCAAACTGCATGGAAAAAGAAGACAACACAGAGCCCTGGATAATATTTTAAAAAATATGTCCATCAAAAACAGAGAAGTAGATTGCGCCAACAGAAAATGACTCGAAAACGGCTTTTTACTGAAAAGACTAAAACTCAACCTGATAAGGACTATGGCCCAGAAGCAAGTGTCCCTGTCGACATTAATGAGGTAGAATTAAAACGGCTCTGTGAATTGAGATTGCTTAAATTCCAAGAAGATACACAAAAAATAGTACTAATTGAAAACCAGACTGTGGGTCAACATGATAATGAAAAGTATCTCTCATACAGATCTGACCGTCTCACAGCAAGTCAGTTTGGAATGGTAAGATATCAGCCATCCTCTTATTGTTTCTTACTTTCTAAGAAGCCACAGCTCAAGCCAGTACAAGAATTATGATTGTCACTTTGTTCATTTTAG
Source organism: Lithophane ornitopus (assembly GCA_948473465.1). NCBI lineage: Eukaryota > Metazoa > Arthropoda > Insecta > Lepidoptera > Noctuidae > Lithophane > Lithophane ornitopus. The sequence continues at coordinate 1,513,707 of OX419630.1, read as the reverse complement.
GTTTGCAAACGTCGTAATGCCACACCATGTCACAATCATGTGAAATGCATTCTCTACAAAAATAATATTTGTACTAAAGATATGATGTATGGACAACAAAATGAACATGTTGCAAAGAGCATGTTTATGCAACAATATGGCAAAATTGTCAGGCCATCAGGTCTATTTATGGATGAAGACTTTGGATTCTTAGCAGCTAGCCCTGATGGTAAGATTATTCAATAATAAAAATATACAAATAACTAGCTTTTGCCTGTGATTCCGCCCCCTTGGATTTTGTGTGTCGCGTGGATTTTTTAATTTGGTTCAGTGGGCCTAAAAACTGTTCTTTTTTACAGGTATTATAGAAGCAGAAAATAATATTGTAGAAATAAAATGTTTTCCCTCCTTGAAAAGGAAATCTCAAAATATTAGAGAAGCATCAGAAAATAGAAATTTTCCTATTCATTTGGAAAATGATGTTTTAGTTATGAACAAAAAGCATAATTATTATTATCAAGTAAGTAACAAAGATCATTATTTTTTGGTTCATGTATGTATAAATATAATGTATTTCTTGGATTGTTTCTCAGCTATTATTATTTTGATTCTAGGTCCAGGGTCAATTGCGAATTACCAAAATGAGTAAATGTTACTTCATTTGCTTTACATCTGTCACCCAACCATTGACTGTCATAGAAGTTAACCGGGATGAGGAATTTATCAACGCTATGATGCCGAAGTTGGTAACGTTTTTCAAAACATGTGTACTGCCGGAAATTATTTTGAGACGAGTTGAGAAAAATGCTAAATGTCTAGACATCAAGGAATTAAAAGGTATGAAAAATATAAGTCTTACTCATTGCCTAACTTATTCCTCAGGTTTCTGAGGTGTGGGTTCAGTAAGAATAGTCTAACAAAACTGTGTAAATTCATTTGTTGCAGCGAAAACTGTGTCTCCCAGCAATTGATTCAGATCGCACGGAAATGATATAAATGGAGGTAAAAAATGACAAGGAGAAGATTGATACTGCGCGGCGACGGCGGCGCAGCAAAAAGTAGCGTGTAGAAGAGAAGATATTTTATTATAGTATTTTTTATGTATCTTTGTATGGTGGTACGAGTCGATGGTTCGAATCCAAGCCGACACTTTGCTTTGTGTAAATTATTTCATCACCACTGTTCAGAGGAGGCCTGAGTCTCAGCAGTGGGAACATTATAGACTAATTATTATGCTATTTTTGTACGTAGCGATGTATAGTTTATGTTATTTGTTAGTTTATAAGATTTTTCAGTGTACATATGTTTCACTCATGTATTTAGGTACCAGCCAAACAATTCAATTGTAAAAGAATATTTATTGTTCAAAGTTGTATAATAAGTGGGTATTCTTGAAACATAAATGTTATGGTTAGCTAGTAACCACTTGTGTGTTGTTGTGTAAGATACTTACACTTACGTGTGATGTTACATAAATTGTAATCTACGTACATAATTCTTTCTAATACTAAATTCAGAATCATAATTGTAAATATCAAAATATTGAAAAAAGTATGTTATCTTTGTGTGGTGGTACGAGTCGATGGTTCGAATCCAACCAGAAAATATTTAGGTAAATGCAGTGAGAGTAAATAAAACGATATTTGTATGAAAATATTAACCATAGATAAATATTATTAATGTATAGTAAGATACAATAAAACGCTTTACAATTGAATACATAATCTTTTATTTATTTAGTACAGGTCACAATTCATTTACACGTTAGGTACTATTTAGGTTCAGTCACATTACAACAACCTATATAGGTACAATATACCTTTATTACCCAAAATAATTTATCTGAATAATTTGTTATGGTGAAAAGGTATCTGATATCGAGCCTAGAAACAAAAGTAAGCATATCCCAATAATTATATTATTAAGAAATAGATTGGAACATAACAATCCTCTAGTAATTTAAAGTATGCTTAATTAGTAAATTAATATTTGTTTTCAGTTTTTGCTATAATGTAAGGATATTCATCTTATAAATAATTTGGTCCTCTTTCTTTAAATTAACGCCATCTGGACATTTTAATTTCCAACCATGTTTGAATAAAACGACATCTAGTGGAGTCGGAAGTTACTACTATTTACTTTGCATGTGTGTGTAAAGAGTAAATTCATGCGGCTAAATCATTATTACGTTCTAATCTTTGTATGATACCAGTTAACAAGCACAGTGATGATCGTAAAAAATCAAGTTAATGCCCTAGGTTTCGCATAGAATAAAGTTGTTTATTAAAAATTTCTATGTTAGGTGTAAAAATTGAAAATGTTCGAAATTGTGGATGTGTCGCCATCTAGCGGCAAAATGGCAGTGAGATCATCTAGGGATCCACCTTAAAATAACGTGGTAAAACTCTCAATAAAAAAACTAACATTTGGAATGTATGGGAGAACGTGTCTCTCAACTACACTGGTAAGTTTGTTGTTGAGATAAATTCATCCCAACTACGGGAACCCTTTATTGTGCTTGGTCCAACCCGCCCAGTAAACTCTGCCTGATACAATAATTTACCTTTGATTGAGATTTGTATCGTGAAGCTGAGTTGTGATGCTGAGTTCCTTTCTTTTTCTCAAATTCTCTTAAAGTTTATTTTTTTTGGAGATATTTAAAACTTTTCTGGTTTTTAAATTCTGGTAAGATTTTTGAGATTGAGTTTTTTAAGATTTTAATTAAATTTTAATTTTGATGCATAAACGATTTTACGGATTTTTACGTGGACCGTAACACCTAGAAGAGGTAAATGGTTATTTAGGCAAAGTTGCTAAAAAGAATGTTCTTTGAAGACTTTTTTTTTTTGTCGGTGGGCAATCATCAAATGACTTCTCCCGCTCTAGGCGGAGCGGAAGGGCGTGTCAGACTTTTACTGACTAAAACCCACCCGTGTTCCTTCAGTTGCCTGTTGCCAGGGTTCCGGTATCCCTTACAGACTATCCCGCAACCCTGGCAGGCATCGGTCCTAACGGACCCCGTCAGGTGTGCTGACATCTCTTTGAGGCGCGCGTGGAACATGACGCGCCATCGACCCGGGCCTGGTCCTTATCGGACGGCGAGCTACACATTGCTCGCCGTCCGGAAGCCCGCGCCTATGGTGGCTGGGAATCCGCCTGGGATTCCCGACACCCAGGGTGTCTCCAGAGGCGGCGGTTAGGGGCGTGAGGGCGCAAACTTTGCCTCTACCTCACGCGTTCCGCCTCCTCCTTCGCGAGCATTACTGCTTCGCAGAAGGAGGTGACGGCTTCCCATGCCCTCTCGCTCCGTAACATCACCTGGACCAGGGCCGGACGCGAGAGGTCAGTGCCGCCAATCGCCTCCACGAGGACACGGCGGTACTCAGCCCAAACACCTCCACCGTATGCTCCACCGTGTCCTCCGGACGATCCGCACAGTGGTGACACCCGGGCGTTTCCTCCCGCCTAATCCTAGACAGGTACCTCCCGAAGCTGCCATGTCCGGTGAGGATCTGTGTCAGGCGGAAGGTGAGGACGCCGTGGCGCCTCTCTAGCCACTCCTCAAAGAGGGGACTTATCGCCGCAATTGTGGCGTGTCCAGCACTGGGTTGCGACAATCGCAGTCTCCATGCCGCCATGAGATCCTGCCGGAGCTCTGTCCGCTGTGCCGCGATTTCTCACGGTAGTGGAGTTACGCCCCGGCGCTTCATCTCCTCACGCCACTCCCAGATTGACCATTGGTTGACCTAAGAACTCAAATCTCAAACTACCCTGCAGCGCTATCTACGAAATTACAATCAGGGAAATTATTTTTTTATCAAATTACAGACTACGTTAATTTGCCGTGATAAAGCCATCTCATAAAACTGTCAAAGAATGGAAGTTGTGATTTCAATATACGAACAATTTAAGTTGGTAGTCAATTTGATAAACAATTATTTTCCCAAACTGTCCATATAAGTACACAAGACGTTGATACAGCTTAACTCCCTCTTATAATTATAAACCATACCATGTTAACTAAATTAAAAATCCAGCCAAAAGCGTGAAAACAAAGCACATTACATCTACTTACAAAATAAGACGCTACGTCGTAAGGGACGAGCTTAAGCGATTTACATGCGGAGTAATTGATTGCTTGTATTTTATCACATGAATTATGTATGTGGGTGTAGTGAAAGGTATAAGAGATAGCGGTTCTGAAAATAGATCCTTCATAAATTATAGAATTATGTCAAAATCTATACATATTATTATTAGGCATTAATTCGCTTTTCGTGTCGGCCCGTGTTCTTCTAAACACGTATACTCCATTCAAAATAAGATTAGACATTTAAATAAACCTTTTTTAGAGTCCGTTCAACCGATTTTGACTTCTATTGCGTTAGCAGCATGACAAATGGCAGCTGCAGTAGACAGTTGGTATTGTGTAATCTTTTTTGCTTTTAATGCCATCCTTATGCCTACGATATAGAAGTCAAAATTGGGTGAACGGACTGTAAAAAGGTTTGTTTAAATGTCTAATCTTATTTCAAATGGAGTATAGTTTACGGAACGGATTTTTGTAACTCGAGATGGCCATTAAGATTTTTTTAATGCCAAGTGCGGAAACTCGTATAAAAAAAAATTGCAGTTAAAAGCTTGTAGATAGATAAATAGTAAAACGCTACCGCTTACTTTCACACCAGACCTGAATCCCTTAAAATACGCAAATGTATTTCAGATAGCACAAAGCACATATCTATAAGGAAACGATTCCAATTACATCGGTAATCGATTTTTGAGTGTTTTCTGTAATGAATCGATTTTGTTTATCGAGAATTTTGTATATTGGATTTTGAAGGGCGTGTGTGTCATGCCCTCTACATTGTAAAGTACGTTCACAGGTCATCTTAGAAGCGTTAAGGATGTAATTAGGAATGCTTCATTTGCAATTGGCATTAATTTGAGTCAGTAGTTTATAGTAGGTACGAGAACCACTAATATTTTATCTTGGTATTTGAAAATTCCAAGTTATTATTTTGACTAAGTTCTTTTATCTGTTCATGTTTTTATTATGCAATTTATTTACTACCCGTTGGTTTAGTAGTCGCAAGTGCTATTGCTGAGTATGAGGTTCTGAGTTCGATTCCCGGGTCGGACTTTCAGGAGTCTGACGACCCGTAACGACTGTCAAAGATGCATAAATGACTGCCGAGACCAACGGCTTAACGTGCTTTTCGAGGCACGGAGGAGTCTTGATATGTAAAGATGGTCACCCATCCATGGACCAATGATACTTACTTGTAATAATATGGTCAAATTAATGATGAATTTTACGACTTAGGGAGGTCAGTTTCTAGTTAGTTTAATAATTTTATAGCTTATTAATGAGCTAGAAAAATTAAACATACCTACTATGGTCTTTTGATGTGTTTTATGATGTTCTATTAAAATTTATTTATTTTCTAATGTGTTTCAAAGTTTTTTTGTGTTTAAATTAATTTTAACATCAAATTGCATCTTAAATCTGTAAAATTAGATTGCATGCTATAATAGTGTTTTTAAAGTGCAATAAACTTTTTATTTATTGTTTGTTGGAAGTTGTTATTTAGATTTTGGAAATCAATGGTTCGTAAAAGTAATGTCAATGAGCCGTCCGATACGACTAGACGATTTCCTGTCCTCAATTTTTTTCCGGTTTCCGGAAACATGAAGTTTATTTTATTGTTTATTCGACATGTTTTATCTGGTTTAAATGTTTATTGGACTTTTTCTGGCACATATTCCTACAAATAATTTATTATTTACACAAACATAAACATTACAATATGCTTTATCAAACTTCTCATATGTATTAATGCATCCAAAAGGTTTTTTTTTTGCGATATGACCGCCCTCTGTTTTAATTATGAAAATAAAAAAAAATTACAAAAAAAAAACAACCGACTTCCAAAAAAACACTAAAAAAGTGAAAAATAACTTTAATATCGGAAGTCGGTGTCTTTGCTTTTCAATTTCCATTTTTTGCCACCGACTTCCGAAATTAAAGTTATTTTTCACTTTTTTAGTGTTTTTTTGGAAGTCGGTTGTTTTTTTTTTTGTAAAAAGTTTTTATTATTCACTTTTTAGTTGTGGTACCTACCCCACACAAATCCGAATACCACTACCTGCTATGTAAATAACAGTGAAGGAGTCAAACAGGATATCGTCTAGATAAACTAAGTGGGAAAAATACGTAATATTGAAGCTAACTTAAAAATTACGCAAGCAAAGTTAATAAAATTTATATGGGACCACCTCGCAAGCATGACCTACCAAACAAAAAAAGAATCATCAAAATCGATTCATAATTGGCGGAGTAATCGCGAAACAAACAAACAAAAAAAAAAAAAAAAAAAACATACATACGAATTGAGAACCTCCTCCTTTATGAAGAAGTCGGTTAAAAATAATCTATATTCATACTGTAATTTTCGTGGTAAACATAATAAAGAGTATTTCTATTCCCTTCTATAATAAATTAACTAAACAAACGAGTATACACCTCTATTAATTTCATAGAATCTGTGTACGAATTCCCGTTTAATATAGTGGGTATGTCATAGATACTAGTGTAGTTAGCTTTGTCGGGATGAACATCGACGGCTGTTGAGCAGTAATTAGTGGATTCCGATGTGCTTTGACGGTGCCGCCCTTTGATCACGGCGCGGCTGACGTGGATGTTTGGTGACTGGGTGAGACTGTGGTGCGATCATTTTTAATTCGATTTTGTTATCTATAGCAGATTTATAGTTCGATGTACATTGGTGGGGGACATATTGTATGTTTTATTACAAATGAATACTTTGTTTTACTTCAATTGTTGGAAAATCAAAATGTATTGATTGCAAAATGGTGCTTGTAGACCTAAAAAAACAAACCAACATCTCCTAGTAGAATACACATGTTTCAGTTTAAAATCTTTTAAGAGGACAACCGCCATTGTCCGTGGTTGTACCTATGCGTGAATGCGTGCACCTATTTTCGGTCGGTGCTGTACTCCTTCTATTTTACAAAAAGTTTTTCGTAAAAAGTTGTGTAATCGCAACAAAAAAAAAAAAAAGGATTTTCTGGCAGAGAAAACACCGTGGAGTGGAGGAGCCTTAGCTAACACTAGTCCGAAATGCTCTACACGTAGTCAGCAAGCATGCCTATGAATGCTTTCTGACAATGATCTACACTTGTATGAGAAGCAGCTTTTGCCCTGACCAACAGTGAGGTAATGACAGACTGGAATGATTATGATATAAATCAATCTGCCTAGCCTTTTCCCAACGATGGGGTCAGCTTCCAGTCTAACCGGATGCAGCTGAATACCAGTATTTTACATGGAGCGACTGCCTATCTGACCTCCACAACCCAGTAACTGGGCAATACGATACCCCTTGGTAAGACTGATTGTTAGACTTTCGGGTTTCTGACGACCTGTAACGACTGTCAAAGATCCACCAATGACAGCCAGGACCAACGGGTTAACGTGCTTTCCGAGGCACGGAGGAGTCTCGGTATGTAAAGATGGTCACCCATCCACAGACCAACCCCGGCAAGCATAGCTTAACCTGATGGATCGATCTCGTGGCTGTTATTACTTAGCCACGAGATGATGATATATACATTCAAAATGTTTCATGACACATCCAGCAAAACGATATCTGTCAACATTTTCACATAAAAAATAGATTCAGAGCATACATAATATATTTATGTTCTCTTGTATATTTATATTAATGTGATGTAATATATTATAAGAACACAGTGACCGCCAGACGGCTGACAAAAAATATTACGGTCGGTATATAAAGCAGTTTATACTATGTTTATTATAACTGTATGCTTTATATTTGGCGGCTTATCCTTCTCGAGGTTACAAAAAATTAGTGTTGCTATGGTGATCAAGAATGAAATAATAACTTAATGGTTTTTTTAAATTTCTATACGACAATATACTTCGACATAACATAACATTACGCCTTCTTTCCTAGAAGGGTTAGGCAGAGGTGTACCTATAATACACCCACATTTCGCCAGTTACGTTTAAGTCCCATGTAATAGAGGGCGAGCCTATTGCTATCAACCGGGCACAATTACAGACTCCGTCCTGGAACCGAGAAACTTGCTAGTTCAACATGTTCTGGTAAAAAACTGAGCTTAGTCAGCAATAGGTTTGTATTGGGACACCACTGAGGTAGGAATAGTCATTCAGGGAAGATGCATTCCATCCATTGATTGATACAATAAAGAAATGCACCTCTTGCTTGTTTTTCGAGGCTAACCGCCTTATTCATAAACCCTGCATAAAGTTAAGTTATGAATTAGCAACTATTAAGTGTTTAACCATACATTTTCGACGTTTATACGTCTCTTTAACTTTAAGAAACGTTTATGAATAAGAGGGTTAGTCTTTTAAATCACATAGAGATTAGTTGTAGACTCCGGTACTAATAAAACACTATATAATGATAGCAAAGGATAATTATTAATAGGGGCTACGTTTTTTATATTATTTTACTCATTCTTCTAGCTCCCTGACAGCTCGCGGGGCTTGCAGCCTGTTTCTTCCTATTCTTAATACAAATCTAACGTTTCTCTCCTGTAAGTGTACATGCCATCAACTTGAAAGCACCAAGGTCTTTTTAACCGACTTTTTCAAAAAGGAGGAGGTTCTCAATTCGTCTGTATGTTTTTTTTTTTTTTTTTTGTTTTTATATTACGCGATTACTCCGCCAATTATGAATCGATTTTGATGATTCTTTTTTTGTTTGGTAGGTCATGCTTCAGAGGTGGTCCCATATAAATTTTATTAACTTTGCTTGCGTAGTTTTTGAGTTAGCTTAAATAATTATGTATTTTCCCACTTAGTGTATGTAGACGATATATTGTTTGACTCCTTCACTGTTATTTACATACCAGGTAGTGGTATTCGAATTTGTGTGGAGTAGGTACCACAACTAAAAAGTGAAAAATAAAAGCTTTTTACAAAAAAAAAAACCGACTTCCAAAAAAACACTAAAAACGTGAAAAATAACTTTAATTTCGGAAGTCGGTGGCAAAAAACGAAAATTGAAAAGCAAAGACACCGACTTCCGAAATTAAAGTTATTTTTCACGTTTTTAGTGTTTTTTTGGAAGTCGGTTGTTTTATTTTTTGTAAAAGTTTTTTTTCTAAAACCATGCAGAGTAAAGCCTTTATAGTACTGTCATTCTGTCTCCTTGTTTTTCTATCAACCGAAAATCATTTTTCTCAAAATGTATTACAAATAATTTTTATCTGTCCTCACCTTCTTGGAAGTGATCTATCTACTTTACTTACATTGACCATGAAATTAATTTCTAAGAATCGACAATCAAGCTTCTAAAAATGATTTTTAATAGCCTTACAAAACTTTTTACAATCATTTTAATGATCTCACACACTGTTTATTAATAAAACATAATATCTTATTATGTGTTAATAATTTTATGAATGTTAATCTATCATTTTTTGCGTACATTAAGTGGTAAGCTACCGATCTGTCGATACTCATGTCCGATTTGATCGCTAATGACGTGTGTAAGTGGGAGTGAGATGGTAGTATGTTACTCTGTGTGTGAGAGGGATAGAGTGGTGTTTGTTTTTGCTGCATGTCTAGAAACCAGACGGTATCGTGTACTAGTCATTAAGGCGGGTTATAGTTTGAATTCATGTTTTGAGTGTTAGTTTGAAGTGCATAAATCTCTGCTCATTATTTAGACTGAGCAGTGCTTAAAATCAGGATTAACCAAATTGCTAAGTCGTTAATTTGTTATTAATAGTATTTTAGGGTTCTGAACTTAAAAGGAAAAAAAAGAGGAACCATTAAAAGATATTTTTTTTGTCCGTCTGCTATAAAGGTTTTCTCGAAATATATGTAATCTAGGAATTTGAATTTTGGCATAATAGTAACTCTCAATGACGCGCATACATACCTTGATAGGTTAACGGAAATTTCTAGTAAATAGGTTGGAAATCTGAAAAAAACAATCGGTGTCATACAGCTGATACTTGTAGGAGATTTCTTCTCAGGGGAGTGTGTGTTGGGTCATAAATGAGTTCTAACGCACGTTTACAGTGAAAATAGATATACTTAATGAAGTTTAGTAACACGGTTAATTGGCACAAACAGGTGAAAAACAATCATTTACTTAAAACTATTACGAGCGTTTCGCGAGTGTGATCATGATCATCTGCCTAGCCTTTTCCCAACTTTGTTGGGGTTGGCTTCCAGTCTAACCGGATGCAGCTGAATACCAGTATTTTACATGGAGCGACTGCCTATCTGACTTCCACAACCCAGTAACTGGGTAATACGATACCCCTTGGTAAGACTGATTGTCACTTTCGGGCTTCTGACGAGCGTGATACGAGACCAATTTTTTTTTTTCAGATTTTTATCCTATTTACTAGAAATTTCCGTTCCTTTATCAAGGTATGGACGCATGACAATGTCGAAAGTCGATGCGATACAAAGTCGAGAGTCGGCAGCACAGTCGACTGTATAGACAACTGTCGGTATCAGAGACCTTTGTAGTCGCCAACGTACACCGCTTGCCTTTACTTACAGTAGGTACACTTATTTTTAACCCCCGATGGAAAAAGAGGTGTGTTATAACTTTATAAGTTTAACGTGTGTATCTGTGTGTTTGTCTCCACCATCGTAGCTGCCAAACGGCTGAACCGATTTTGATTTTTTTGAAAGGTGAACTGATCGAGAGTGTTCTAAGCTATAACAAAAATCGTTTACTAGATGCTTTGTTTTTTGGGGGGTTTTTAAATTTTTTAGTTTAATTTAACTTGTTGTTAAAAACTTCAGAAAGTTGGATCTATTCAGAATCAAGCGCTTAATCCAGCTGTTCATGAAAGTTATCTATAAGTGTTTGCAAAGGCAAGATTTGAATACCTACGATTAATTTCACCTTTAATTCGACTTTCCAAAAATGTCTAACCTTTCAATTAAATTGAAAGGTTAGATATTTTTGGAAAGTCACATCGACATTTCCTTTTTACCTTTAGTCTAATAGAAACCTAAAAGGAGCTATGACATTTCACTAAACAGCCAATGAACTTTTGATGGCCCCTTCTTAATTTGAATTCTAGCCGTCAAACCATAGTAAATCGTCTCCTCCTGCGAGAGGGGGGAGGTTTCAGCGGATTCCAGTAAAGCACCTGAAAGTGTAAAGATTCAAGAGAGGTTTAATTAAACATTGCCAATACTTATACTGTTAATTTTAACATTCATTGAAACAGTAGCTCGGGAGGTATTACGTGTTTCTCTTGAAGCGTTTGTCGGCTATTGCAAATATCACTTTCTATGTCGCGGGAAGGCTTGATTGCGCCATCATAACGCACTGTTGTAGGCGACACGTGACTCGCTTGAAAGTATAACATTTATACTTCCAGGCGCGATACGTGTCGCGCTAATTATTTAATTACATTATTTGTACATTTTGATTTTAATGTTAATTTTATTTAATTGTTTATTTATTTTCACTTAATTTTATTTGCAAATTTATATATGCCTATTCTATAAGTCTATGCTACTGGAAATAAATTATTTGTATTTGAATATGTGAAAAAAATCGAAGATTTTTTTTTCTACTGTTGTATTAATTATTCATTGTAAATAGGGTGCATAACAATAAAGATCGTTATAACTAAGTAAACATTGTGTTATCCGACGATGTGGGTTGGCAAAAAGTTTTCCACAGTTTAAAATCCGGAAAAAGTAGTACTAAACTACTTTTTACATAAACGCTTTCGTTTATCCATTGATGGCAATAGGATTTGTCACTCCGACACGAAATAACACCGTACCGGTGTATAATGACAAGAAGGTGGGAATCCGAATTAAAATGGACGCCGTAAACAATGCTTTGACAGATAATAAAATACTCGTCTATGGCGCGAACGTAATTCAATACAGATTATTAAATTTTACCTTGTTTTGTTCAACGAGAATGATTTAGAATTTTATTTCAGTCATAAATTGTAATTATGCGTGTTGGTTTGTTTGTGATGCCGTGAAATATGGAGGATAGAACAGAACATGACGATAAACAAAAGTGTAATTATCACTTTCAAATTAATTATTCGTCGAAATCTGTCACCGATTATTTTATGGCGCTTACGAATTTAATATGATTCTGATAATGGAACTGGATAATTAATTTAACAAGCATATTTTATTGTATTTCGTTAATGACTTAACGGAATTAATTAATTTTGCTGACTGATTTGATTATTTTTTCTGTTTCTCCGAAATTGACCCAGTACGTATGTTCAATATAGAATTTACCCATTACCTTACTAATACGTAGAAGCCTCGAGCGATATATTCCTACCCACATAAATTAAGTTTTAAAGCTCTAAGACGGGAACGCAATTATTTCTAAGACATGAGCACATCATAAACATAGCGATGTGAAATATGAATATTGGTTGAGTATCATCACGCCAACGTCCCTTCGGGCCTGGCAGTTAGCGAGCTGTCATTCTGGGTGATTAACGTTTGACATAATAAATATTTAAGGCCGGTAGCCCATGATTTTGACGTAAGATATTTCCTTCAGCAATTGCTATTGCTTTGATAATGAGCCACAATATCTACCGCGAAGGTAAAGGAATTTCGAGAACAGAATATCAAAGGTCGTTTTTTCTGTTAAGATCGATCATTGTCGAACTTTATCTTGACCATTTTGTACTGTTTCTTTAATAAATTAAAGTTTTTTTTTATACACAATATTTACAGAACACTACTAACTATTTACATATAAAACTAAAACTAAAGGGACTAACTAAATAAATATAAAAACAAAGGGACCTTTAGGCGTCGAAGTATTCGTCCGCATCGCTGTCATCCGGAAACGTGCCCAGAAGACTGGCAGCATTGCCACGTTGAATGGCAATGCTAATTCTTTGACCAAAGAACAAGCCAGCCCTCTGGTCACGTGAAGTGTCGACCAGTCGGTGGGAGATTTCCTTAAAAAGGAGACGCGCACTCGGGCCCCATGACCCGAGCGTTTCGACCCCAAACGGCTCAAAACTGTAGTTGCTTATAAGGTTACAGTATTTGCGCCGCTTGAGGGTCTCAGCAGCCGCAGCAGCGGCGCCAGCACAGCCCGCCGTGCTAGGAACATGGGATGGCGCAAGAGTGTCGACACAGGTTGCGTCCCACACCAGAGGCCTACCCACCTTCCAAGGCAACAACGTCATGCCATCTGGTCTCTTCCCATCGTCACGTACCAAGCCGTTTGGTTCTAATACCGCTGGTACGCCGGCGGTGACAAGGGCTCGACGAATAATATCGTTGATGCTGGCGTGCCGTGCTATGCGGCCTGCACTCCTGCAGCAGGACAGGCCATGGTGCCCGAGACTGTCGACAGCTTCGCCGCAGTAACACCGATGCGGAGCAACACAAGGTGCGCCTAAGCGGAGACATGTAGCGAGCCGAAACGATGAGTCATCCATCATAGTGCCTATGGTGGATGACGGGAGCGCCTGAAGCCACAAGCCCGACTCCCATTCTCCCACAGCCAGCAGACGGGCACGCTCAACAGTATTAGGTGACGTGTTTACCAGGTTATTCCGTATAATACTGCAGAGCGGCACGTCCCACCGCCTCTGGGAAGACGGGTTGTCGGGCAAATCCGTATTGGGACAAGCCATTTTCCAAGCGTTCAACGCATCAGCCAAACACGGTACCTCAAAATCAACCAGTGAGGAAGATAAAATGTTCCTGGTTAATTTATCGGTACTGTGGACTGAGGAGAGGAAGGCCGGTAAACTTATACTTGAAATTTTGCGAACGCCGAGACCGCCCAACCGAATGGGGAGTGTGGCTTGCTGCCACGCTCGGTCGTCCAGAGCCACATTTAGGATTGAGGTTAGTGTGTTTCTAATAATTTGGTCTACTTTTTCTAAAAGTTGTGGATGTTTCCAGAGGTGTGAGGAGCGAAGGCTATACGTAAATTTTGGTCCAAAGCAACAATACCGGATGAGGGTGAAGGCCGAATGAATGTTAATTTTGAAAAGTCTTTCCGAGACATCATTGAAATTTTGTATCTTCTCCTCAATGAACGTTGGAAAGGATTCGTCGAAAATTGGGGACCCCAGGAGGTGAAGTGAGTTTCTTTCGGTAATTTTGATGTTTGGTGCTATTGTGTTAAATTTTGCGATGGTAGTCTGTCTGTCAGTGGTTTGGGGAAGGTAAATTTCACATTTTGAGAGGTTAAGGTCTAGGCCAATGGAACTGAATTTTTCTTTTATAAAGGTTAAATCTTTTAAGACTGTGTCTACGTCACCTCCTAGGGTTCCGTCATCCAGATACCATACGTTGAATTTAGAATTTAGTTGTCGAATGATTGGATTTATTGCTAAACTAAAAATGACTGGCCCAAGAGGGTCACCCTGTTGACAACCAACGGCTGATTCCAAAAGGTTGTCTTTATAAAGTAATTTAGAAGGGTGCCTGTAACATTGATAGAGAAAACTGTAGATTTTGGGTATTTCTTTTTGAACTTCTGTCAACAAGGTGTCCCTGTTTACGGAATTGAAGGCATTCTTTATGTCAACCTTGAGGATGACTTCCCCTTTATTGCTATTGAGGTAAGTGGATAGTGCATGTACCGCAGCCTCACAGCCCCCTTTGGACCCGAAGCCTAGCTGTAGGGGCTGGAATTTGCTGGCCAGTGATTCACTGTAGAAAGCACAGCAAATTTTGGCTGCGATACGCCGATAAGTGAATCCTACGGCAATGGGACGAATGCCGCCATCCTTCTTGTGCAGGGCACATAGGTTTGCCCCATACAAGATATCAATGACGGCTTCGTTCACATTGCCGGAGAGCATCAGGTTGATGAGGGCTGTCAGCTCCTTCAAAAGTGACTCACCAGCCTCCCCGGTGCCTGAACACAATAAGTCCTTCAGATGTTGAGGTGTCAGGCCGTCGAGGCCGCCAGCGGAGCCACTTCGAAAGGAGCACACGGCGGCACTTACTTGTTGAGCTGTAATTTCAAGTGAGTTGGATTCCGGATCGGGTGGGTCAGGGAAGGAGAGGTCATCTGCCGGGGTGGGGTGTTTGCTCTCCAGAGCTGTAAGTGTCTCTGGAGAGTACGGCGCAACCACATCGCTGCTGAAGATGATCCTAGCTGCGCCTCTTATATCACCCTCGCCTAGTTTAGACTCCACATGGTGCAATAGACCTCTTTGGGGGAGGTGCGTTGTTAATTTAGGGTCGAAACTTTGGGCCGAAATGTTACAATTATCCTTAATTTGTGTTGTTAATGTTTTTTTATTTGCCAAATTTTTTTGCACATGTAGAATTCTAAACGGGAAGGTGAGTAATTGCTCCCAGGCACTGAGAGAGTTCTCTCTGGCAGCGAGACGGATACAACGCGCCAAATTCAGTGCAACAGACCGTCTCGCGCCCCGGGGAACTCTCTTTAAAACTGGGGTAGAATTTTTTAATTTTGCAAGCGTTTTCCAAAGGTTTTGTTCTAGAGGTGTTGGAGGTGGAGATGTGGCTGGGGGGCACAATGATACACTATGTGATTTGTGGATCTTGCCATAGTGTATCCTCAGCCCCCGTTCGCCTTTAAAAAAGCGTGCCTGGGAGCAATGTGGACATCTCACCAGCTGGACATCAAGCGATGTGGCAGGTTGACTGGCACAGGTTCCGGCCGCGCTACAGCCGGCATTAAACATGTATATAAAAACACTCTTACAATTAAACTTACCTAGTAATATAAAAATAAACTATTTAATTAAAAACACACTTTTCCACTATTTACACAAACAATTTCTCACTTGTCAGTTTCTCACTTTCAAGCTGTCACTTGGTGACAGCTTGCACGGCTGCGGCGCAACGCGCGGGCCTAGGGCGCCGCCGCGCCGCGCGTGCAGAGCGCAGCCTTTGCGCTTTGATGTTCGTTGCATAGAGATGCGCGTCGCTTCGCGGCGCGTCTTCGCAACAATTTTTTTTTGTGTAGTTGATGTTTGAATGCAAAACGGACGTTTTCCAAAATATCGCACTTTTGCAGAGAATTATGAACACGAACTGCAGTATTATTTTGGGCTGTGGCCTTCTTGCACGCAACTGACATCGAGTTTCGGGTCGCAACTCAGAAAGTGGCTGTCTTGCATTTATTTTATGTCCGTAGATGTGTCCGTGGCATCACAGTGGGCCCTATCTGAATACCAGCGCTGCGGTATTTGTTTATTTTTTCTCAAATGATAAATTATATTTATTTCTGTAAATTGGTTCAAGAATACAACCTACACTTTTACACGTCAGAATTCGTTTTGTACTTATACCTACTTATTGACAAAGTTTATATGTTTTTCTGAATAAGGACAATTATTTATTTATAGTAGTTAATTGATTCAGGCGTGACCTTGCCACAATCCATTATAAAATACGATAGACGTAGATACATTTAGTAACCTATTCCACTTAGTTATTCCTCAAGAGTCATAAAAAACCCTGTAAGAAATCGAGACGTGTTTCACCTCTCACTGAGGTATCTTCAGGATGACGATTGACAACTCGGGAAATCGAACACGACATGTTACCACGCCGAGCGCTGGATTCAGAGACCAGCGTCCCGCGCGCGTCTCTGCGTGGTCAATCGTCAACTCAACTCTTGAGGAATAGCTAATCGGAATAGGTTACTAAACAATATCTACGTCTATTGTATTTTATTTATTAACTAAACAGAGAGGGGCCATGATCAGTAGTTTACGTAGATTACTTATCTGAAGATACTGATGATTTGGATGAATACTTGGAATGACACAAGAAATGACAAAGTAACTATTATTACGCTGTATTGCAGCGTAGCTTACATGGCAAAGGGGCAAGCGCGGCCGAAAACTACGAAAAGCTGAGGAGCTGAGGTTCAGAACATGGGTGACCTTAAAGTAAGACGTTACTGTCACTTAAAATATAATAATATGTATACAATTTTATATAACAAATAATTTAATACATAATTGGACCCAGTTGTGCCAAAATGTTCCAACCCACATTTTTTTCAGAATCGAGTTATCTATACCAACCAACCTAAAATGAGCCTTATTTTCATATAGCAAAGAAAACTACGAAAAGCTGAGGAGCTGAGGTTCAGAATATGGGTGACCTTAAAGTAAGACGTTACTGTCACTTAAAATATAATAATATGTATACAATTTTATAAAACAAATAATTTAATACATAATTGGACCCAGTTGTGCCAAAATGTTCCAACCCACAATTTTTTCAGAATCGAGTTATTTATACCAACCAACCTAAAATGAGCCTTATTTTCATATAGCAAAGACTCATATTATTATCTGTTCCCTAGGAAAAGATATACTACATGTATACCAACCCACATCATATTTTATTTTTTTAAATATGACGTGTAAAAGTGATTCTGATATCCTATTTACAGAATAAACAATTTCATTTCATTTCAATTTCATCTATGGAGCTTTTGGAAAATAAAATGCAGAAACGATTCGTGCTATTTGGAACAAAAAAAAATCTGGTTAATTAACACAAATCGGGTTTGCCACAATGATTCAAGTACACTTGAATCATTGTTGCAAATTAACACTGAAAACAATTGCGATTCACGTAGTAACAATGAAGTCAATTTTGTTAAGATGCAATGATATTAAGAAGGCAAAGTATATCCCATCCAAAACATAACATGTAAAAAAATCCAAGTCTTGCAATGGACTTCTTCTACCGCAAAAAGATGTGAGATTTAATGTAAAACCTAGTCTGTTAATTTATTCATGTACCTATATATTTTCAGCTGTGTTTCTTTAATAAATAGAATTACTTGGCAATAGAATCTACATACACGAAAACATACACGGTGGCGACGAAAGAAATTCTTTTGAAAAAGAACCACTTCTTTTCGATTTCTATTAGAAGCGGTTTTCATAAAGATTCCAAGAGCTTGACATTCAAGATAAAAACTGGAAAAGGAGTATGTTTCATGAAAATCGTTAATAAGAATCTATGTTCACTGTGGCCGCATGGTAAAGAGATGATAGCTCAGGTAAATCTGGATGACATAAAGTCTATGATGCATTTAATTCCAGATGATTGTAAAAAGTTTTACGAAAATGTTAAAGGTAACAAAAAGGTGACCTATGATGTTGACAGATTTGGAACACTTGATTTTAACGTTGAAAACCAAATTAGATATTAAAATGTTAAAGTAAGTGGGTTGGATCATTATTGCAAAATTATTTTTGATATAGACTCATAGAAAATTGTTTTTTGCAGAACTGATACAGACGATGTTTTTCATCAATATCTGAAAAACTTGCAGCGGCTGGAAATTGTAAAGCATACTATTAGACACCATATTCAATATTCTAAATATTAATACCTTCATGTGTAACAAAATCAGAATGTTTAAATGGGAAAATTACGTTTAAATGTTTAAACTTAAATATCTCAAAATGTGTCCATTGTGGGTTGGAACATTTTGGCACAACTGGGTCCAATTATGCAAGGAATAACGAAATATCACTTTATAAATAATGTCACAGAATTATATAACTCTAAACATAAGCCTGCAGGGACAGACGGTTTAACTAACAGCTAACTCGTACAGCCGTGGTTTAGCTAAACGAGTGTTTTATCAAGATTAGTCCGGACTCACACTAAGTGGATCATCCCTTTTACTCGTTACGTATTCTATTAAAATAACATTTTCAATTAAAACATTTTCGTATAAATTCTAATGCTTGTTTAATTGGGTTGAATTATTTTAAGAGTGGTTGGGTCACCTAGTATTTTTAAAGGTTTCTTTTAATTATTTGTAGTGGTTGAATGAAATGAAACAAATGAAAAAATGACAGCTTTCGATCAGTTATGAAAATAAATAAATAATTATTAAATATTAAACATTGGTAAATCTATTAATTATTTATTTAGCAGTTCCGCAGATTTATGAGTAGTGATCTACCTACAATTCATTTTGAAGAGAAAGACCAATCTGGTGGAAAAATTAAAAAACCAAGTTTTGCATTCAAATAAGACACAGACAATAAATCCAAACAAATTTGGATCCCAAATCAAGGCGAGCGGTGAGGCAGTGGCTTTATTTAAGGCCCGCCTGTCGTCGCCATAACAAACCAAATTTTACTGTATTACGAATAATACGAAGACGCGACGCCTGGCAACCAAGGCAACGGTTGTGAGGGCGGTGCCCTGCATGCGCGCAGGCCCCGCGATTGCGCCGCAGCCGTCAAAATGACATTTCCAATGGTGACATTTTGCAAACAAGGAAAAATTTGTATTTCTAATCTATTATTTTTTGTGTTTTTGCCGTAAGCGTGTGCCTCTGTATATATAGTTTTTGTTAATTTTCTTTTTAGGTAAGTTTAAGTGTTTTGTTTTTTATATGTTCAATGCCGGCCGTAGCGACGCCGGAAACTGTGCCAGTCAACCTGCCACATCGCTTGATGTCCAGCTGGTGAGGTGTCCCCATTGCGCACAGGCACGTTTTTTTAAAGGCGAACGGGGTCTGAAGATACACTATGGCAAGATCCACAAGTCTCCTAGTGTATCTTTGTGCCCCCCAGCCACATCCCTGACACCTCCGGATCAAAACTTGTGGAAAACATTGGCAAAATCAAAAAAAATCTGCCCCAGTTTTAAAGAGAGTTCCCCGGGGCGCGAGACGGTCTGTTGCACTGAGTTTGGCGCGATGTCTCCGTCTTGCGACCCAGGAGAACTCACAAAGTACCTGGGAGCGATTACTCACCTTCCCTTACAGGATTCTGCATGTGCAAAAAAATTCGGTGACCAAAAAAACATTAATGAACCAAATTAAAGATAACTGCAACAATTCGACCCTCATTTTAGATACAAAATTACCCGTTTCCAATAAACCTTCACGGAGAGGGCTATGTTCACATGTAGAATCCAAATTAAGTGAAGGTGACATCAGGGGAGCGGCCAGGCTACTGTTCAGTAGCGATGTGGTGGCGCCCTACTTTCCTGAAACTCTTTCAGCCCTGGAGAGTAAACATCCAGCGCCTGCCGATGGTCTTAACTTCCCCGACCCCCCTCTTCCTCCTGATCCGGATTCAACACCTCTCAGCGTTAACGCCCCCCAGCTGTTTGCTGCCGTGAACTCTTTCCGAAGTGGCTCTGCTGGGGGCCTCGACGGCCTAACTCTTCAGCATTTAAAAGACTTACTGAGTTCAGGCGCCGGGGAAGCTGGTGAGACAATTTTGAAGGAGCTTGCGGCTCTAATTAACCTGATGCTCAACGGCGGCGTGAATGATGCCATCGTCGATGTCTTGTACGGGGCTAATCTGTGTGCCCTGCGCAAGAAGGACGGCGGCATCCGTCCCATTGCCGTCGGGTGTACCTACAGGCGTACGGCAGCCAAAATATGCTGCAGATTATATGGAGATGTTTTAAAAACCAAGTTCCAGCCCCTACAGCTTGGCTTTGGATCCAAAGGGGGCTGCGAGGCTGCCGTACATGCCCTTTCTAGTTTTTTAAACTCCGGAAAAGGGGAGATCATCCTCAAGGTTGACGTCAAGAACGCCTTCAACTCCGTTAACAGGGACACCTTGTTGGCCGAAGTAAAAAAAGAGTTACCGGATATTTTTGGCTTTTTGTGGCAGTGCTATAGGAACCCATCAAAATTACTCTATAGAGACAACGTTTTGGAATCTGCAGTCGGATGCCAACAAGGTGATCCCCTCGGGCCAGTCATTTTCAGTTTAGCTTTTTACCCCATAATACAACAACTAAATTCAAAATTTAATGTATGGTATTTAGATGATGGGACTCTAGGAGGTGACGTAGATACTATTCTAAAAGATCTCCAATTCCTAAAGCAGCAGTTCCAACCCATCGGCCTTGACCTTAACTACTCAAAATGCGAAATTTACCCTTGTGACAATACTGACAGACAATCGACCATTCAGAAATTCAATTCAATAGCCCCTGATATCAAAGTTTTGGAAAAAAGTTCACTGCACCTCCTAGGTTCCCCAATTTTAGAAGACAGTTTCTCACCTTTCGTTGATGAAAAAATTAAACATTTCAATGAAATTTCGGATAGACTTTCTAAAATTAACCTACATTCGGCATTCACCCTCATCAGATACTGCTGTTTCGGTCCAAATTTTATGTTTTTCTCCGCTCGTCACCGTTATGGAAGAAGCCACACAGTAATTGTAAAACCTCTTCATAAAAAAAACAATAAAGAAAATATGTCAAATTACAGACCCATTGCTCTTATTCCTGTGTTCTCTAAAGTAATAGAAAAAATTATATATGAACAAATTTACAATTATTTGACAAAATTTAACCTACTTTGTGACGAACAAAAAGGTTTTCGTAAAGATAAAAACATCAATATGGCTATATTCGATTTATTAAAAACTATAATGGTGAACGTAGATAACAAAACACCAGTTTGCGCCATTTTCACGGATATGACAAAGGCCTTTGACTACGTAGATCATGAGACACTTATAAACAAACTTCAAGCTTACGGAATTCGAGGAAATGCATTAAATTTAATTAGATCCTATCTTACTGGTCGTATGCAGTATACTAAAATTTCTGACATTTGTTTGAATACAAAACGTGAAATAAAATTCAGATCTTCTTATAGAAACATTAAATATGGCGTCCCTCAAGGAAGCGTTCTCGGTCCGCCTTTATTCTTAATTTATATCAATGACCTTCCACTTCAAATAGACCATCCAATCATATTGTTTGCTGACGATAGTACAGCACTAGTTAAATACACAAGTAAAGAAAACTATGAAAATGATATTAACAACACTCTTAAATCTATAGTAAACTGGCTTGATTACAATAATTTAAAAATAAATATACAAAAAACTAATATCATGCATTTCTACCAACGAATTAATCCCAAAGACTTAAACGTCAATGGTCATAAGATTGAAAATGCTAAGGTAGCTAAATTTTTGGGAATATTAATTGACAATCAATTAACATGGAAATCTCAAGCTGAATATATTTGTAAAAAGTTAAGTACTTTCGCCTATATGTTATACAACCTATCTAAAAAAGTCAATACCAATACAGTCCTTGTTGCTTACCATGGCCTCGTTATTTCAACGTTGAGGTTTGGCATCATATTCTGGGGTAATAGTAGTGAAAGAGAAAACATTTTCAAAGCCCAAAAACGATGTGTTAGGTCAATTTTTAACTTACATGTTACGGACAGCTGTGTTCCTATTTTCAAATTACATAAATTACTAACCTTCCCATGTCTGTACATTCTAGAAATAGCCATTTTTGTAAAAAGCAACCCGCATCTGTTTCCATCGTTATGTGAGATACGAAAGAGGACAAATTGTATGAGATCTCAGTATCAAAATTTATTGCACACAGGTAGCTATAACACCACACTGTTAAAAAAAAGCGTTATGTGTATGGCGCCAAAGATATACAATAAGTTACCTGAAGTTATAAAAGAACAACCATTTAGAATATTCAAAAAGCGACTAACTGACTTATTGTTACAAAAATGTTACTATTCTATATCCGATTTTTTGAATGATGATTTGTGATAGTATATAGGAACATATTTTCGTTTTTTTTTTTTTTTTCCCTACGCTGATAACGCTGATAACCTGCTATGTCATATGTATGTACCGGTGTCTACCCATAAATGTTTGTATGCCGAAAGGCAGGATGTACAAGGACTCTTGAACTTTTGTTAACATCTTATTGTAATACCTACATTCTATACAAATAAAAACTTCTTATTCTTATTCTTATTCACACCTTTTAGACAAAATTGATCAAATCATTCGGAGCACTCTCAACAAAGGCACTATGCTGGGTGACACCACTTTCCGGCTCGCTACAAGTCTGCGTTTGGGCGCTCCTTGCGGGGCACCACATCGCTGTCAGTGCGGTGAATCAGTCGACCGCCTCGGACACCATGGCTTTTCCTGCACCATGAGCTCTGGTCGGCTGGCACGGCACGCAAGCATTAATGACATCATACGTCGGGCTCTTGTCACCGCCGGGGTGCCAGCTGTTTTAGATCCCAATGGCTTGGCACGCGACGATGGGAAGAGACCAGACGGAATGACCATAATGCCATGGAAGATGGGTAGGCCTTTGGTGTGGGATGCAACCTGTGTCGACACCCTCGCGCCATCCCATCTTCCTAGCACGGCGGGCTGTGCTGGGGCGGCTGCTGCAGGTGCAGAAAACCTCAAACAGCGCAAATATAACAACCTTATTGGCAGCTATATTTTTGAGCCGTTTGGGGTTGAAACACTAGGGCCGTGGGGTCCCAGTACTCATCGAATATTTCGGGACATCGCCCAGCGGTTGGTCGACTTTTCACGTGACGAGTGGGCTGGCCAATTTCTAGGTCATAGAATCAGCATTGCCATCCAACGTGGCAATGCTGCCAGCCTTTTGGGCACTTTTCCCACTGACAGCGATGCGGAAGAAATTTTTGACGCCCTATGAGCCCTTCCTTTATATATAATTTTTTCCCTTTGAACATATTGCTAGACTTAGATTGTATATTTTATTTAAAATGTTAATAAATGAAATCCTGAGTGCGCATTGTGCATTATGGCTTTTGGCTACTTTTGTATAAGTGTATTTACTCCCCCAGAAGGAGGTTAATATTTTTCGAGAATATGTATGTATGTTTGTTTGTATGTATGTTTGTATGTATGTTTGTATGTATTTTTATATGTATGTTTGTATGTATGTTTGTATGTATGTATGTCTATTTCTCTCGCTCAGGCACGCTCTCTAAACGGCTTGATGGATTTTAACATACGAGGTGTCGTTAGGTTCGTCTTAATTGTGGGAGTGACATAGGCTATATTTTTTTAATATATATTTCATCTGCAAATAGAAAAAAAGGGAGGGGAAGGTTTCTTTTTATAAATAAATTATTATCAAATAAAAGCTAAGCCAAATATGTATATTAATAAAACTAAAAAGCTTGAAATAAAACAAATTATTAAAAAAACAAATACTCGACTGCACAATCCTATAACCGAAAAGAGAAAAACAAGCATTGAACTTTGGTTTTTGTAAGGTATTGTAATGTTTTACAAACTAATATCCTGAAAAATAGTGTAACTTTTTTTTTCTGTATTATTGTAATGTAATTTATTAATTTAATTTTTGTTTTGCAGTGCCCTTACATGTTTGAAACTTATAATCTTATTCCAACCTCTGAACAACATGTTTGCAATAAACGATTTGATTTGATTTGACTAACATAATTCCTTCATCACCTATTTCCACACCCACAAATGGACAAAATATAAAAAAGGCTAAGAAGTTCCTACACCTCCCAAGTTTTTTCACTTTATAACATAATATTAAAATGGCGCATTAACCGATCGCCTCCATTATCTAATAAGAACGCTTTCTTTAGGGCAGCGCCATTAATCCCGACCAAGCTCATGCTAGCTTATCGGGTGGGGTTGCTATGGCAGCGGGGTGAAAGAAAAAAACATTTTTTGTTCAAGGTCAGAAGAGTTCAAAACCTTGAGAAGCATGATGCAAGGGTTTCGATCTAAAAACGACTAAAAGTCAAAGTCAAATAATTTATTTCAAGTAGGCACATTAAAGGCACTTTTGAACGTCAAAAACAAATAACATTACCCTCCTTCTGGAGCAGTCGGGTAAAAATAGAACTGATTCTAGTTGCCCCTTCCAAAAGGTAGTTTTCGTATGGAGAGGAATGGGCAAGAAACGTCACCTTTACTGTTTAAAAAAAATGTTTTACAATATTTTTACAACATTTTTTACAACATCAATTATATAATTACATGTGAAGACATTACATGTAAAGTTTTAGATCTAGAATAAAATTGAGTGTGCTAATTTTTGTATAGTAGAGACCGACCGAAAATTGATTTTGTACCGAAATTCGGCTTGATCTGCATTTTTGGTCGACAAACTAAGACGCAAACAATATTGGTATTATTAGTCAACATTTTCTTACCATCTGCGAGACGGACTCGCGCACGAAGTCATAAGCATAAGCATAATCAGCCTATCATGTTCCCACTGCTGGGAAACAGGCCTCCTCTCAGTGAGAGGTAGTGGCGCACGAAGGGTTCCGTACCAGCTGTAAAAACGGCCATAACATCACGTTTGTTGTATGGGGGAGCCCCCTTAAATATTTATTTTATTCTGTTTTCTAGTATTTGTTGTTATAGCGGCAACAGATATACATCATTTGTGAATATGGCAACTGTCTAACTATCACGGTTCATGAGATCCAGCCTAGTGACAGACGCATAGACAGACAGACAGTGGAGCCTTAGTAATAGGGTCCCGTTTTACCCTTTGGCTACGGAACCCTCAAAAAGAATGAAAATCACCCGGCATCTGCACCGGTAGGAAGGTATAATATGGTAGCTAAAACCACAAACTACAGTCTACAAAAGTATTGGGTCCCCACCTATGAAATTGCCGTTTTTTTTTCACAAATAGAGAACCTCGTCACTTCTATGATTTAAAATATTCATCAATTGCTTGGCATTATTCGAATAATGACCATCATAGACAACTACCAATAGTAATAAAAACTTATTACTTATAAGTTTCTAAACATTAAAAAATACCTTAAAAATGACTAATTTTTTTGTTAGCAGAAATGACCACTATTTGTTTTTTAACTTAGCCAAAATTTATTTTTGTCGCTTAATCTAAGTGGCATACGTTATCTTAGTTTTTAAACGTTAGTGCATAAAAGTTTTATAACATTAGTGTTCATGGTTGTTAAATAAATTAAGAAAATGTTAGAATTAACTTCTTTAAAACTCCCCATACAAAACGCTGATTTCATAGGTGGGGATAGGTTGAAATCAGCGTTTAGTAGGTATTAGGATACCTACGTCAATCAACCCAAAGACAACCCATCAGAAATCATCTCCTAATTGGTTACATTAATATCCAAAGTTAACAGCCCAAATGTTCATAAAAAGTCGAAATAACCCGCCAACACAACAACCACACACGTATAGCGATCATAAAATAAATCAAACGAGTTTATGGCCCAACTATCCCGGCATTAAAATATGGCGAAACGCTTAGCAGAGCTGCGGGGTGAATGGAAAAACTATAGGGGTGAAGGTGACTGGGTGAATAGCTGAGTGAACGAATGAAGATGGGTGAACGAAGCTGGGTAAACCGAAGACATCACAGCGATCAAGGGTACAATTATTGGGTTAAACGTCAAATATATGGTTCTTCATCTTCTTTTCGAATCGATGATACACCATTCGTCTAGATGAGTGCATAAACTATCTCAGCTCAAATTACTTACTTCTCTACTTTTTAATCTCGCTCGCACCATACTACTCGTGGACTGAGTGAGAGCGAGACGGAGTGGGGTGCTGGCGGCTCAAAGGCTCGAATAGTTAAGGTTAAGGCTGAAAATAATGGTTACTTCAAAAAAAAAAAAACATAATACCTGCTTTATACTGAGTTCAGTTATTATGTAAAGTTTCATGATCTAATTTGAAGTATTTTTTTAATACCAGCGGTTTATAGTTTGGTTTAGAGGTAACTTTGGTTTTTTTTTGTATAGAGAAAATTTTATGTAGTCGTTTTTTAGTGAAACATAGTACCTAGCATCAATCCTCAACTTTAACATATATTTATTTAAAAATTATTGCTGCAGTATTATCGACATAAAAGAGGATCATGCTAAGCAATTTGAGGTTCTAGATTACTTTGGACCAGTAGGTGGCTACTTTGATAGCCGCTTCAGTAGCGTTCTTTACGTCTTCAAATGTGCAGGGAGTAGGGAGGATACTTTGAACACTATATGTGATGGAATGATCTGGAAAATGTTGTGATACCTCATCATAGAAACAACCTATAAACATTATCTACTGAATAGGGGTCTTTCTATTGAGTTATGGAGTATAACAAAAGGGCCTTCTCTCGGCCTTTGAAGTAAAAAATAACCGCTACAATTAGTAGACGGTCATGAAAATTTTACTTCCACGGTTTGCCAACAAGTGAACAGAGGAACGTAACATAACATAACGCCTGTATTTCCCGTAGGGTAGGCAGAGGTGTACCTGTAGTACACCCACATTTCGCCAGTTATATTTAAGTCCCATGTAACAGGGGGAGCCAACTGCCATCAACCGGGCACAAATCCAGACTCCGGGCTGCACACAAAACAGAGTAGGTATATTAAAATATTAAAACACCATATTTTAATGATATTTATGGTCTGAGGATCAATTTAAATCGTCTGGCAGATCAGAGCTGTCACGTAAAGTCTCACCTAAAGAAAAAGAACTTAACGGTACAACGCAAATGACACGATAACACTTCACGTTTTCATCTTAACGTGGGTTTTACATAAAAACAAGTTAAATGTCACCTGTCGAATAACTCAGAAAAATATGAAGTATGAGTTCAAAAACCTGACAATAAACATTTAATGCAAGTTGGAAAGCTTTCAAAATGTTTAAATGTGTTCAGATACATCATAATGGGCCATAACGCGGGGCAGTAAGGGGATCAACAGGCATATAAAAACTTCGCGATTTGACGTAGTGTTAAGGGGCTCTCGCGATAAATTTGTTGCTCACCCGAAATCGTAAAGCCTGGGTGAATGTGTGAAATTTAAAGCATTAGCCGCGGTAGGGTTATGGTCGCTCGCGGAAATTATTGACACTTCCCAAGTGTTTATTTGAGAGGGTTAAAACAGGCGTTAAGTTTTGTTATGTTTGTTCACTTGTTTTTGACAGGTTAACTGCAGTTTACTTGAGCATGTAACTTTGATAAGTCACTGAATTAGTTTCTCAGACAGACAAATAAAAAATCCGGAGTCACACATAATCTGTTCGATTTATGCCACACGTGTGTCTCCGAAATTTTAATTTGTCTGTCTGTGGTGTCTTGTTTATACCTTTTTAGTCGTAGTTGGGTTTTATTCCCCATGGGCCTACAAACACCACATGCTACGATTCTTATACATGTCCGTTTGCTTTGTCCACGTTCATACGTTTCATACACATGCTCTGACATTGTTACATAACATGCACTTCTTTAGGGTTAAACCTTTAACCCTAAGAATACGCGCACAACTCAACAGGTGACCTACAATATTCTACGCATAAAACAAATGAAAATGACTTGATAGATAAACAATATTAACATCATTTTTACGGCCCAAGCCCAGCTGTACACTATAAGTTACCCGTGTGAACTATCTGCGGGTTATCTCTCAAATGATTGATTGATTTCAAACTAATTATCGTTTTTACTACAACGGAGCCAATTTGTTAGTGTTTATGACGCAACTTTGACCTTACAGCTGCATATTAATAAGACGTATAATAGTTTTGACAGTTAGATGTATGTGTTGGTCAAGGGGTAAATTAGGAGATGATGTAATTTGAGTCAGTTTACGTGTTTGTTATTAATAGCTGTATTTTTAACGTATCTACAGAAAATCACATCTGTGTTAGGTTAGCCACATTTCACCAGTGATGTTTAAGATACATGTAGGGGGCGAGCCTATTGCTATCAACCGGGCTCAAATCCAGACTTTGGGCTAATTCCTGATGGAAAAATCCAATATAATAATATTAAACACTTTGCCCGACCCGTGGATCGAACCCAGGACCTCAAGCTCAGCAGTAGGCAGGCAGTCAAGAGAGTTCTAACGTATCTATTTTTTCTTATACTTACCCTCTTATTCATAAACGTTTCTTAAAGTTAAAGAGACGTATAAACGAGGAAAATGTATAGTTAAACAGTCGCTAATTCATAACTTAACTTTATGCAGCGTTTATGAATAAGGCGGTTACTGTTTGGCAAATAAGTAGGCGACACACCTTTTAAGGGGGATGCGCCAAGGTAGCCCGCGAAATTCAAATGTTTACCAGTATTTTACATGAAGCGACTGCCTATCTGACCTCCACAACCCAGTAACTAGGTAATACGATACCCCTTGGTGAGACTGGTTGTCAGACTTTCGGGCTTCTGACGACCCGTAACGACTGTCAAAGATCCACGAATGACAGCCAGGACCAACGGCTTAACGTGCTTTCCGAGGCACGGAGGAGTCTAGGTATGTAAAGATGGTCACCCATCCATGGACCAACACCGGCAAGTGTAGCTTAACCTGATCGATTAACGAGTGCGGCTGTTATTACTAAGCCACGAGCTCCTAGAAGGAAGTATTTCTACTAAGAATTTCTAGTAAACTTCCTATAAGGATTAAATTCACAAAACACATATGAATCTGACAGGTGTCAGGAACTGATTCTCTCGACGCTAGCCGTCGTATAGTGGTAGCCTTTCCTTGGGCCAGCTCTTAAAACTAGAAGCTCTTACTACTTGAATTTTAATACAATTCAATAAATTGAATTATTAACACCGTCCCCTTTAAATGTCAAAACAAAATGAGTCACAATTATTTAAGGATCTGATTCTGACCACAAAAAATAACCTTTGCCACGAGACTTCCTGTTAAATAATTTTAAGAAATTATAAACAAAATAATAATGAGCATTATAATGTTAATAAACAAAATTGCGATATTACAATTAATTAGTTTAAATAGTTATTAAAAGTGAAACGTTGATAAGTGCGTGCCGTTGGCTACGGTCAGTGACATGCTAAAAGGAACTAACTACCTACATATTTATGAAAAAAAATATAGGATAAAAGTTTTCATACGAATTTTGTTTTTTTTTTGTTGAGGTTCCAAATTCAAATCACATTATTCACCAGCATCATGAAAATACTTTGATGCATCATATTAGACAAAAATACTACGGCGAAGAAAAGAGGAGGGTTATGATTTTGACCGGTATGTATGTATGATGTGTGTGCATCTGTTCCCTCCTATCTTCTAAAACACTCATCACAATTTGACAAATGAGGTATCGTTGGAAGCGTCTGGATTGTCCGCTGGTTATAGGCTATGGGACGTTCCGTTAAAAATGGCGCCCTCTAGAGGACATAAAGTAAGGAACTTAAAAAAAAAATGTTTAATCGTACCATGTTGGGTATCAAATGAAAGGGCTTAATGAGCACATTTCAAAAAAAAAAAATGTATAACTCCAAAACAATTTAATAAAAATAAAGTAATAAAAACTAAAACCCAACTACGACTAAAAAGGTATATACAAGACTACACAGACAGACAAATTAAAAATCCGGAGTCACACGTGTTAGGTATAAATGGAACAGATTACGTGTGACTCCGGATTTTTAATTTGTCTGTCTGTGTAGTCTTGTTTATACCTTTTTAGTCGTAGTTGGGTTTTAGTTTTTATTACTTATACCCAAAGAATTCATAACACAACTCTTACTTCCGAAAAACTTTTGAAGGAATTAATTCAAATAATCTCACAAAACGGCCTCATTGTACCCTTCATCTTCTTCTAAAGTTTTATTGTGTTTTTTTATTAGGAAAATCTCAATAGCAACCTGGAGTCTGGATTTGTGCCCGGTTGATCGCAAAATAGGCTCGCCCCCTATTACATGGGTCTTAAACGTAACTGGCGAAATGTGGGTGTATTGTACACCTGTGCCTAGTCCTTCGGGAATTACAGCCATGATGTTATATAATATGTGTATCTTACCAAATTAGATGCTTGTTTCACTATTGCCGACCGCTGTCCATTTTGTTATCTGTCTAACGTAGAACGGACAGCCGATAATAACAGAGTACTGCGCAGTTGCGATAAGCACCGACTTAACCTATTTATTATACATTATACAAAACCGACTGATGATTAGAAAAAAAAAAACTTAACTTGCATTTTTTCGTTCGAGATTATTTTAGTAGGTACGTAATTTTTTGTGTTCGATACTATTTCAGTTGGTGCAATTGTTAGAATGAATCTATATATGTATTAACATAGGTATTATAAATTAAGGTCACCTTTCGTGTCTGTCTGCATGATTACGTTGGTCTTCTAAACTACGCGTCGGAGTTTGATGCGGTTTTCACCATAATTTTGGAGAATTTACTACGGAAGTTTTATGATGTGTTTTATTACGTATACTTACATTAATATTCAAATTACATTCAATAAAGCAATCTCGATATAAACGGTACGAAGCTACGGCCGGTCACTAGTTTAAAAAAAAAAACATTTATTAAAAAAAAAGGCTGAATTGATGGTCCAGGTTAGTGGTCGAAAGCGTGACTATCCAAAGGGGTTCTGCATATTCGATCACCATTCTTAATTAAATATTGTAAAAGCCAATTACTTTTAAAAGAGTACCAAACCGTGTAGTTTCTTGCTCTCTTCTCCATAGAAAACGACCGATATTGGAACCGTGCACCTAGCTTCTGAAGTTTCCGAGGTGACCATGTAGGTTTATGTGAAATAAAATATTTTGATTTTAGTGGTAGTCCGAATTGGCGTCGAGTTCATGGCAATAATAGGCTTGCCATAACATGGAACATAAACATAAAAAGATCCAGATACCAGGCTGCTATTGAGAAATACTTAATGGAAAACCCTTATAAAACTTTCCCCAATCAATCGAACTCAATACCCCACGCTCAGTAGCCGCCTTTTCGCCCATTGGACCAATGTGGCAGTAAGTATGCACACAACTTTAATTAAATCATAAAATGCCAAACTAGTTATCGAATAGGACCATAATATATTTCTACCGCATTCTACCAAATATGGTAGCTTACCCAAATGGTAATTACGGACTAGAGTTCCGTAATTAAATTATGAAACTTTTGTTATTGTGATTTAAGTGACAATAGCGAAATGGCTAAGTTGGTGAAGGGGAGGTGTCATAGGTTCAAATGGGTAATGCCACGTTGAACTAATCACGGCGTTTAGTTGGATGTGAAATCAATTACCTATATTCTGACAAAAGGAAGCGATAAACCGTTTTAAAAGTTGTCTAAGAAATTGTCGATTCGTTGAAAAACACGATACCTCGTGACGGATGGACATTGCATACGGAAACGATTTTTTTAAAAGATACGGGATTCGTAAAAATATCCGAATATTGACCACGCACACACACCACTTGATTCGTGATTTAGAGAGTTCAGACTTGGCCGAGCGCTTCAGCAGATCCGTCACAAAAATTGCGATTCGTATTTTTTGACGAACGTGATTTTTAAAAGACGATACGAGATTTAAGACGTGTCCGTCATTTTTCATGATTCGTGATGCATGTGAACACGGGCATTTAAAAAGCAATGCCGCCGTAAAAAAAAAAGACGATTCGTCAAAAAACAAGTTCTCGGGTGAATGAGCCGTAAGTCCATCTATTGTGAAACACCTCCCTTTATTTAGTTTAAACATTGCAGTTTTAAGAAACCGTTCGCTGAATTTTTCAGTTTCAGCGCGAGCAGTGTCTTTGAAAATATTCTTTAAAATTCTGTTAGCTTTTCTTTGAAGCTAATAATGGCGGACCGGACCAAATTGACATATCTGGTAAAATATTGGCATCGCCTGAGATACTGTAAAATAATAATTTAGTTTCTGGTGAGGAGGGAGGTTGAATTTTTTGAAATATTGGGAATGGCTCTGTCTTGGTTTTTTATTTGGTCAGACCAAATAAAAAAACCAAGACAGAGCCTACATTATTATTTATTTCAAGACAGCGCTGTCCACAGAGACTTGAGGCCGGATTTGTAAACATGTGTGCACTTAGTGAGGTGTAGTTTGATTGTAAATGTGTGCGTGTATGCGCAGAACGAAGGTGTAGTTTCGGCATGCTTCACTGTATTGTTCGCAGCGCTCTGTCTTGGTTTTTTATTTGGTCTGAGATTGTAGGTAAAACTTTTTTATAATATGAATAAAAAAGAGGAAAAAAATGACATAAATGAAAGGAGATATCACTTCGTAATATGCTGAGATTATAGCAATTTTGGACTCGGGTTGGTTTTCTTTTTTTTCTTAAATATTTATTTTGTTATAAACAAGTCTGTTTTCCTGTTCTTGTTTTAAGTTATAAAGCCCCATTTACACGATGCAAGTTTCTTGCCTGTGGCATACAATCATATTATTATTTAAGCAAGAAATTATATCGTCTAAACACTGTTCACACGGTGCACCTTTTATAGTTGCTTCGACTTATGATATACCATTGGCAATTTAAATCGGAGCGAGTGTAAATCAGGCTTTAGAGTCATAAATAAATATTTTTCTGTGACATTAAGTAATTTTCGTCAGCCTCCAGGGGAAAAAAAAACCTGAATTCGAGTTACCAATGTCATATAAAAGTCGTGACTTCTATTTATATCTTCATTGCAGCAAGTAGGATATAACTCAACAATTTAAATCCCATAAATAATTATTTCTTGCAAAATAATTTATCCTATTTCTCAATGAACGTAGCTATAATAAATCCCTTCATAATTAGGCCTATCTAAAAATGGTCATGGCTTACGATACATGCCCGGGCATGCGGAACTATCAACATTAAGTTACTCCATCTTGTCCACATTTTTTTCTTTAATGGCTGATCCAATATGGCGAACTACCTTTGACAGACTTTGTGGCGGCCGTGAGATACATATAAGGAGATGTAATGAGTCGCGTGAGAAAAATAGCTGGTTTTAATTATTTTATTTACTTAGATTGTGTGATGATCTTGATGCTGGTGTGAATTTTATATGAGGATTGCAACTTTATATATTATTATAAATGCGAAAGTGAGTTTGTTTGTTACGCTTTCACGCTAAAATATCTGAACGAATTTGATGAAATTTTACACATGGGTATAGACCATGGCGATGCAGAATTTTGTGTGACGTCAGGTTTTTGATACGTAGTTCGCATGTGGCGATGTAAATCATTCATTACGTTTCACTCGTTAACTATAATGCATTTCTACCTATTTATTTCCATCATATGTGAGAAAATCTTCAAGCCATGAGCTATCTTCAATTGCGAAAGAGCTGTAAATTATTTTCCCATGGAAGTAAGGCATGACACACACGAGTGACTAACAGAGATATCATTAACATTCGCTGTTACATACGGAGCGTTAGTCATGGTGCTCACTGTAGGTAATTAATATCGCATTTGTATAAATATGTTTAATGATCCCACAATTAGGAATTTCTCAGTAGCAGCCCGGAGTTCGGATTTGTGGCCGGTTGATGAAACATCGATGGTGAAATGTCAATGTGCTGTGCACTTCTTCCTACCCCTAGTGGAAAATACTATCTGTATTTTCCTATTATAATAATATTTGTTATGTTCCCTGAATATACGAAAGTTTGTTGGTCGGAAGTTTCTCCAAAACTGTCTCGAAAGAAAGAAAGACAGAAACGAAAACGTTGAATGCCAACTTGAAAGCTGTGCGTTACCCCAGCAAATAATGTCGAAAACATTTGCGTTACCCCAGCAAATAATGTCGAAAACATTTGCGTTACCCCAGCAAATAATGTCGAAAACATTTGCGTTACCCCAGCAAAATAATGTCAAAAACGTTTGCGTTACCCCAGCAAAATAATGTCGAAAACGTTTGCGTTACCCCAGCAAAATAATGTTGAAAACGTTTGCGTTACCCCAGCAAAATAATGTCGAAAACGTTTGCGTTACCCCAGCAAAATAATGTTGAAAACGTTTGCGTTACCCCAGCAAAATAATGTCGAAAACATTTGCGTTACCCCAGCAAAATAATGTTGAAAACGTTTGCGTTACCCCAGCAAAATAATGTCGAAAACGTTTGCGTTACCCCAGCAAAATAATGTCGAAAACGTTTCGTTACCCCAGCACAATAATGTCGAAAACGTTTCGTTACCCCAGCAAAATAATGTAATTTTTTACACTTACACTGGAGTAAGATTTAAATGACAATTTTCGACATTATTTTGCACACACTTGAAAGTCATATATTGGAAAAAAAAAATATTTTGCAGAAATTCAACGCACTAACAGGATTTCTAAACAGTTTTTTTTCCAAGCAGGTTTTTGCAAGCGCAGTATAACGACTCATTTCGATTGAAACAGTCAGCTTCTAGATTAGTCAAAATCAATTCCCTACATCTATTTTGCGACAAGCCCAACCAAAATTGCGACAAATCGTCAATATGTATACATTAACCGTATCGCAGCCGCGGGCTCCACACAAAGCCTATTGCGTTCGTTTGTCAAACTTAGTTCAAACACCAAATATTGAAACGTTACAATTGCCATTTTATATATTAACGACATTGCTATTGTACTCACCGAGTGTAGTTCGACTTGTATTGGAAATTGATTGTAAATGGAGTATTTATTAGTCATCTTTATAAGATGTTGCAATCAGAAGTCAGAAAGTCTGACAGTCAGTTATGCCAAGGAGTATCGTGTTAGACTGCTTGACTGACCCCCAGAACTCAGAAAGTACTATCTGAGTTCTGGGGGTCAGTCAAGCAGTCGCTCCATGTAAAAAAATAGTATTCAACTGCATCTGGTTAGACTGGAAGCTGACCCCAACTAAAAAAAAAACAATCTGCCTAGCCTTTTCCCAACTATGTTGGGGTCGGATTCCAGTCTAATCGGATGCAACTGTATACCAGTATTTTACATGGAGCGACTGCCTATCTGACCTCCACAACCCAGTATCTGGGTAATACGATACCCCTTGGTTAGACTGGTTGTCAGACTTTCGGGCTTCTGACGACTCGTAACGACTGTCAAAGATCCACAAATGACAGCCAGGACCAACCCCGACAAGCGTAGCTTAACCTGATGGATTGACCCGAGCAGCTGTTATTACTTAGCCACGAGCTCCTGAAGCTGACCCCAACATAGCTGGGAAAAGCCTAGGCAGTAATGATTATGGATTACAGATTGGGATATTATCATCCCGTAAACGTCTCCTGTTGAACCATCGATACCCTTAGAGTGGACAAAGCCTCCATTTGCCGATTAACAACGAAATACTTTTATGGGCCATTTCAACATCCCTATATATGGCTGGGTCAAAGTATGGCGGATAAATAGGTTTACAAATTCTGTCCATTTGTATTATTTTTCTGGTAGATAGTGCATTGACTGTGAGTCTAGCGCCGAGATTAGTAAATGTTACTAAGTTCGTATAAGGCTTAGTATTATTTCTGCTTTCTCATTATTTCTGACAGTTGGACAGCTTGTCAGTTGTCAAACTACAAGTGCAAGATAGAGTAACACAGCAACGATGATCAATCTCGTCCACTCCAGAGTGGATTTTGACTAATAAATTAGTGTTAAATATTTACGCAAATAGCTAAAGCAATATTTGTCCGAGCCAAGACTGTAGATACCATAATTCTAAGCATTTATTGAATCGTGTTTGACATTTGAATAAAATTCCTATTATTACTTATCAGGCAGAATTCTGCAGAATGCAGAGGGGCTAACAAAACCGCTCTTTAAATATTTTAAATATTAAGAACGGGCACACAATGTAGATTCGTCGTGCGACTTCCATAGAAAATGGGATTAGACTGCGTTGTCGTGTCGACAATTTATACCTTTAATTTAGGTTTGTGAGAGTAGATTCGTTACTGTTAAGATTTTAAATTAGGTGCACTATTGTAAGACTGGCCTTTTATTTACAAGTTGAGCTCAACATGTTTGAAAAAAGGCAGGGCTTCATGATACCAACTAAATTAAATACCTATGGGTGAATATCCCGGTGGCAAATTATACGTGTCCACGTTGAGAATCGAGGTGTGTGTGAATGATGGGATGTTTATTTTTTATTTTTTATAGTGTACTACGTAACTTGGTTCAATTAGGGCCACATTTTTTTTTAAATATATGTGTATGTAAATAATAAGGGAAAAAAAAACCGCGTTAAAATTCAAGTTGGGTGGCTTGTCCCAGCTCCATTTTTTTTATATAATTGCGTTCACCAAAGTAACAATTTGAAGTACAATAAAAATAAACAATTTCGTTAGTATATGCATAAGACACATTATCTAAAAACAATTAAAATTATTTCGCATGTCTCAGGCGTGCGCCGGCACTTGCGCGAAATAGGGGTGTGATTAGTGCTGTGATTTCCCGCCAAAAACGTAATTATCATCTTGGGTGGCACGGGGGACAAGAATTGTTCAATTTTTGGTGGATCGATTTGCTATTGATTTTAAAGTGTTTTAATAGTAAGCTACACGTTATAGGTAGTGATTTGGGTTACGCATAAATGAGTTATATCAATTTATTTGTAACTTTAAATTATGAGTTTTTCAGAAAAATCATACCTAATAAATATGTTTTAACAATAGAGAGTTTTATAAATCTATGAAAGTTATTGATACATCCCGAGAATTTGTGAGATTGGTTACATTGAGCTTTATTAATTAGTGAGATTGAGGTTTGTGACAGAGTAATCCAATTTTGGTGCCACTGATTTTCAATTTTGGTGGGCACTTTCGATTCAATTTTCAATTTTGGTGGCCACAATAGACTTTAAACTAAAATATCTCAAAAAGTTATCGAGATATTCTCAGACCTCTTGAAGATCCTTCTAGCTTGGACTTTCTACTCTTATACCAGTTCCATATTTTTCACGACACGAACAGAAGAAAAAATTTCGCCACCAAAATTGAATAAAAATGCACTTTGTTGATATTGTTTAATCCATCCATATTATAAATTCGAAAGTAAGTCTGTCTGTATGTCTACCTTTTCACGCCTAAACCACTGAATGGATTTCGACAAAATTTGGCAAGGAGATAGATGGCACTCTGGGGAAGGCTAAACATAAGCTACTTTTTATCGACATACTACGCGGGCGAAGCCGCGGGTGGAAGCTAGTATTAGATATATTATAATAACGTATCAAACTAGATTAGAAGGATGTGAAACTACTTTGAATATCCTAAAAAGATAATTATTGAGGAAGTGATTTATTTTACATTGACTGCTTAAATATCCTTATTGTGTGAGAAAAAAATAGATATGTAATTTATTCAGTTTATTGATTTGAAATAGAGCAAACACTGCACATCGCAAAATCTCTTGCGACAGAAAATCGCAAACGCACACTGCCACTTATTTTCTGTTTTGGGGGGAAAGTCTGCGACTAAATGTGAACACGAAATACCTTACTGCATATCGGGCGTTTGTTTTAATTAAATTTTAGGCTGTATCCAAACTATTCAGTTTCATTACCGACAGTCTGTTATTACGGGAATGTGACTGTTGGATATCGGCTAAAATGGAAAATAGCCGTTATTTGGTGTATTTGATTTTAACCAAGTTAATTGTGGTATTATGACGTTTGCCAAAATAGTATATTATATATTACTAGCTGTGCCCCGCGGTTCCACCCACGTAAGTCTCGATCCCAGGTCCAAAAATAGATTACGACCGATTCTCAGACCTACCGAATATACATATAAAATTTCATAAAAATCAATGAAGCCGTTTCGGAGGACTATGGCAACTAAAACTGTGACACGAGAATTTTATATATTAGAAGATTATCATTAAGGTAGCTACTTATAAAATAATTAAAAAAAAAAAAATTGTAGAATAAAGATTTATTTTATTTATTCAAACTCAAACTCAAAGCATTTATTTCAATTAAACCATTTAAAGGCACTTTTGAATTGTCAAAGAGTCGGTCAGTTAATCAGAGAGTTGAAGCTAGTTGCCCATTCCAAAACGTAGATCTCTATGGAAAAGAAAGTCCAAGGACACTCTTTTAAAAATGGATATAGATATTACAAAATTCTGGGTACAGTATTCCTGTTGCTTCTATATGTGAGAACAATGTAAAACAAAAAAAAAACAAAGCAATTCAAAATTTAAGATTAAAAATAAGATCTGGCAAATAAGAGGTGACCAGTCTCAACTGACGGCGCCCGTTCACGAACATGACACGTGGATCAGCACCATCCAGCTCAACCATATTTTAATGTGATATCTCAAAAATGATAGAAATCAATTATCTAGCTGACAGGTGAAATATCAATCAAATATCATCGTAACATGATAATATTTAAATATGTGGCAGATGGCCCCTTGACTTGCCTACACATCGGGCCCTCGTGGTAGATAGCCCCGCAAAAGCTAAAGTATTACCTTCCAACACCATCTGCCTGCCTTTTTACCCGACTACGGCGAAGAAAAAAGGAGGGTTATGATATGTATGTATGTATCTATGTATGAATGTTCATCTGTTCCCTCATATCTTCTAAACCACTCATCACAATTTGACAAGTGAGGTATCGTTGAAAGCGTAATGATCGTCCGCTGGTTATGGGCTATGTGACGTCACATGAAATAAAAAATGGCGCCCTCTAGAGCACATAAAGTCAGGAACTTAAAAAAAAACATTGTTTAATCGTACCATGTTGGGTATCAAATGAAAGGGCTTAATGAGCACATTTCAAAAATATATATATTATAACCCCAAAAGAATTTAAAAAAAAAAATAACGTAATAAAAACTAAAACCCAACTACGACTAAAAAGGTATAAACAAGACACCGCAGACAGACAAATTAAAATTCGGATTCTGGGTTTTAGTTTTTACCAACTATGTTGGGTCGACTTTCGTTCTAAGTTCTACATGGAGCGACAGCCTATCTAACCTCCACAACCCAGTAACTAGGTAACACGATACCCCTTGTTAAGACTGGTTGTAGACTTTCGGGCTTCTGACTCCCCGTAACAACTGTCAAAGATCTACGAATGACACCCGGAACCAGCAACTTATCTTCAGCAATTCTAATAAAATAAAATCTCCTGTTCCCTCCATAAGATATTAAAAAGTCCTCTTCACACTAGCGATAATCGTCACGACTTGAGTCTGGAAAACAATGTCAAGTTAGATGTGCGATAACAAAGCATTTCAATAAAGAATCAATGGATACTCAGAATGGCGTGGGAACGGTTAGCTTCACTATTATACTGTATTAGTGGCGGGGAAGATAAAACCAGTGTAGGTATTGCATCGTTTAGATGCGGGGCTGACTTATTCTGGTAGAAATGGGTACGTTACTGTAAAGATTGTACCATACTAAAGGTCTTTATGACTGGTTATAGTAACATGAAGAAACG
The DNA here is from genome assembly GCA_948473465.1 of Lithophane ornitopus. NCBI lineage: Eukaryota > Metazoa > Arthropoda > Insecta > Lepidoptera > Noctuidae > Lithophane > Lithophane ornitopus. The sequence continues at coordinate 1,473,685 of OX419630.1, read as the reverse complement.
GTTCTAACAATCTTTGAGAAAATAAAAATACGATTGTATTCCAGTGAATTTTATTTAAAATAAAATATGAATTATTAATCTTCACATGGTAGCAGAGCGTGGTTCTTCACAGTTACTGCCAGTCAGAAGACTCGGAGATGAACGAGAATTTGGGCTTGTGGTAGCAAACCTTCATCATCATCATCATTTCAGCCGAAAGACGGTCACTACTGGACATAGGCCTCCCCCAAGCACCGCCACTTCAACCGGTTCTGTGCTTCTCGCATCCAGCGGATTCCTGCGGCCTTCACCAGGACATCGGTTCGCCTTGAGACTTTCAAACACCCCCAAAACACAAAAAAAAAACCTAGCTAACCTTAAGAAACCAGAACTAGAAAAATATTGCGACTTTTTAATGGCTCCTGCGAACATACCTGTGTTCGCTGTGGTACTAAGGAGTCGAGGAATGATTGGTTTCTGTTTTTGAAGAATCATAGCGAAAAAGTTTGCAGACATTGCTGGATGAAATGAAGCCCAGTGACTAAAGTCCAATTTTTTTTTAATGACGGTCGGTCTCATAAGTTCCTATAAGGGTATCGATTTTAAATCAGAATTTCCCTTATTGACTTCCAAAACTCCAATAATTTTCTAAAACATAAACAATTTTAATAAGCTCCACACACCTGCACACACACCAGAATGTGGAAAATAGCGGATGGGGATGGAGGGATGGGGAGATGGGGATGGGGGGATGGGGATGGGGGGATAAAAAAATAACTTAAATGGCAGTGGGCACAATGCTCACAGACCGGATAGTCGATGGGACCGAAAAGTTTTGAAGTCGTATCCCGTACCACTTGGCCACAAAGTAGGCCGATGATCTGGTGAAGGTAGCGGACATCCGCTGTTGTAGAGAAGCTTGGGAGAAGCCTATATTCAGCAGTGGCTGTCTTTCGGCTGAACGATGATGATGGAGTACGTATGACCGTCGCAAGTAATCTTCTTAAGAAGAGAAGTAAAATTATACAGGGTGTTGGAGTAGAAACCGTTATCCTTGAAACTAGTGGTTTGATATCATCTATAATATACTTTTTCTAAGGGACCATCTTTGAAATCGCAAAAAAAAAAAAACGGTTCCTTACATTTTGTCGATTTAAGTGAACACAAATGTATGGAACAGCTGATATTTTTTTCGCGATTTCAAGGTTGGTCCCATAGATAAAGTATATTATAGATGACACCAAACCACTAGTTTCAAGGATAACGGTGTCTACCCTAACACCCAGTATGTGTAAGTCCATCTAGCATCTACCTCGTCCTTTCGATTCAGAATAGTGGCAAACGAAGAACTTAAACTGGATGCAATGGCGCGTACTCCTGGAAATTGTCTTAAGAGAGCAAAGACGTTCCCTGTTAGACGACGAGTTACTATTAACTACTAGTGATGTGCTGCCATGTAAGGATAATGCTATGTTGTCGATGAAACTGCATGAACTTGTTTTGTGGTATTGGATAATAGTTGTGATAATAGTGTACCTACTATCAAACAACTTCTGATTTAAGAAAGGCTCTATTTTTAACTCTAGTTAATAAATCAAACCTCGAAGTTGTATTTTATATTTATTTATTTTTTGTACATCTTGTTCAGAGGTCATAATTTATTTATATATTCAATCTTTATGCAAAAAATAATGAACAAAATGCCTGAGGCATTCAATAAACCAAGTGATACAAGATATAGGTAGCATACATAATTGTAGTATTCCATGGAGTATCGACATTGCTTATCGTACCATCGTAGAGCTCTTAACGCATTTACTAGAAACGCAAGAGACAAGTTGTATTGTCAGGATAACGGTACATATACCGTTATCCTGACAATAATAAAGTTGTCATCCTATCGATGTTAAAACCATCGATAGCACCCCATCTCTCGCCTATCACCGCGGCTCTCAAACTTAACGCATTACTAGAACTGCATTCAGCAGAGAACTTGTCCGTACACTTAACCTGTACATCATTTTAATTTGTAAATATATTAAATATTTGGAAGTGCCTCTGCTGCCGGCGCCGGTTCCTGAATTGGCTGCCGGCGCTGACTTTGGTAGTCAGTTTGGCGTATGGAGTAGATAGGCAAGGTAGGCATAATTAAAATAAAAAAACATGTAATAAAGCATATTTTTTTCCATATTCCAGTAATAAAATCATAAAGTACTACCCGAAACCGAACTAGTGAGATTAGGTGTGATACTTTTAATCGTAAAAAAGGTTAGGTTAGGTAAGAACTGAACTGTTTTAGTTAGGGTTAGTTAGCTGAGGCTCTGAATACTGGAAGGGTTTCAAAAAACGCCGCGCCGCCCGGTGTTCATTATGGGAGCGGGCGCAAGCACTTTACTTTGTGTAAATTATTTCATCGCCACTGCTCTCAAAACGGTGAAGGAAAACATCGTGAGGAAACCGGCATGTCCTATAACCAAAAATTCGAAAATATGTGAAATCTGCCAACCCGCACTGGGCCCGCGTGGTGAATTACGGCCCACTCCCTCTCACAGAGAGGAGGCCTAAAACATCGTGAGGAAACCGGCATGTCCTATAACCAAAAATTCGAAGATATGTGAAATCTGCCAACCCGCACTTGGCCCGCGTGGTGGATTACGGCCCACTCCCTCTCACAGAGAGGAGGCCTGTGTTCCAGCTGTAGAAACATTATAGGCTGATTATGCTACCTGGTACTTGCTGTATTATTTTTAAAAGAGTAACCGTGGAGTTTCCTGCCGGCTCTTCTCCATACATAAACGACCAACACACACACTACTTTTAAAGGCTCATTATGAGGACATTGGACGTAGTTGACGCTTGGTCCTAACGAAGATACGAAGTTTTGGATGTCAGGTAGTTGCCTCTGAGTTTGTTTCAGCCTTTCTTCTCAGCGGAGCCAGATAGGAAACCGACCTCATCTAGCTTATTTTTAATTTAAAAGTGATTCCAATATCCTATTTACAGAATAAATAATTTCATTTCATTTCACTTAAACTAAGTCTCGTCTTTGAACATGGTAGTGTACCTACCGTCAAACGTTCGAAAAAGTACGAAAAAATATTATGTCAATGTGAACCTTTTTCAGTATCATGCGTTATCATCCACTCCAAAAAGTGTGGCAAGAATAACTTCACTTATTGCGTCTACCACAGGTATAAAGTACTCAATACGTTACAATATAGATCCAGCCAGGTACCAGAAATATCTCAGAACCATCTCTCATACATTAACTTCACTTTTATTAGTCCGGAAATCTAATATCGAATACAGTTCATTCATCATAGCACTAATGCACCGAGCGTACGGCTCGTATACGACAGGTATCCGGCACGTATACAACAGGTACACGGGACGTATACGGGACGCATTACACTGCATTATGTGCACTCGATATTCCGATATTCCATTAGTTTGAGCGTAAATAAGGGATGTTTGATGCTGTGGCTCTGGGGTTTTGGAGATGTGTTCGGAATTTGGTTGGAATAACAGATTGGAGCGATGGTTTTTTAGCGATTAATTGTCCTATAGGCTCCTGTCCCACCGCCAACGCAGAAGGGACTAGCAATCACCGATTTTCTCGCTCAAGAAAATATTGTAGGTCCCCTGTAAGTAAACGAGATACCTACATCATAGGGGTCAATTGCTATCAATTTGTATTGTAGTTTCGCTTCAATTGCATTTGTGATCAATTTGCATCAATCGCGTAAAAAATTACACTTGCAATTGATCGTTTCGGGGACCCCAAAGAGTTTAGCATAATATAAGTTTTAATTACTCGCTGACGTTCGCTTGGCGGGCAGAACACTCACTGAGAAACTCGCGCTTGGCACATACGCATACCAGCGAGTGATCGCTCGTCGCTTTCGCGCACTCGCTGCTCATTGCTCGGCGACTCATTTTAGTTGCTAACTCTACTCATTTTCGTTAATCGGCGGTGGAACAGGTGCCTTAGAGCCATCACCAGCCACAGTAAGAGGCTTCATTTTATTATGCACTATATTGATGCCTGAATAAGAAGCCATTGTACAGGTGTTATTAGATGCAAATCACAAGCTGGCATATTTAATCTAACCAAAAATTACATTAAGTAGGTATCGTGTTCCAATTCGAAGACTAGTGACATCTACCAACCCGCACTGGGCCTGCGTGGTGGATTACGGCCCACTCCCTCTCACGGAGACGAGGCCTGTGTCCCAGCAGTGGGAACGTTATGGACTGATTATTTTATGTTATCGTGTCCCAAAATATTGCTAAAATCAAATTATTCTTTTAGATTTTTTTTTAGACAAAGCCAAGTTAGAATGAAGTAAAAAAGAAACAGAAAATAAATGAAAACTAATTCATTACAACACGATTATTAATAGTTGAACAGCCAATCATCATCAGCAAGAACTCATTAAAAAAGTAATTCGGCGCAAATGAAATTAAAATTTCATTCTGCGGCTTGTTGGTTCATTATACGAAAAAAAAAAACGTGAAAATACGTTTTCCATGTCACATCGTTACGTCAAACGCAGTCGAAACAGAGAGCCATTATTTTTTATGGCAACATTACGGCTCGGCACACGAATCTGGTCTCGAAAATCTTTTGAATTGTTAAATATTTTTGTCCTTACACATTAATAATATATTGTAATATTTTTATTAATACCAATTATATTATTTCGAAAGAGTTGCAAGTCAAAATCAAAATATTTTATTTCATATAGACCTACATGGGCACTTAGGAAACGTCAGACGCTAGGTGCAATATTCCAATTGGTCGTTGCCTATGGAGAAGAACCGGTAAGAAACAGTAAAGCGGAAACAATTGTGGAACTCACTTACAATATTTTAATAATAATTTAGAGAAAGGATGTTTACAAAATAATTGCAAAATAAAGCACCCAGAAAGAGTAAAAAACGTATTATCGTTACGAATACTTCCAAGAACAAAAAGTTATAAATTATCGTCCAAATAGTTCCACGGACGCTGTACATTTACAGTGCATTCTTAATTGCCAGGATAGGCAGGTAGGTTAATGACGAAAAGCATTTTTACAACACAAAAAAAATAGTTCAAAAAATATTTATCCTGTACGAAAAATCGAGGCATTTCACACTCTTTTACAAAAGTATCCTCAATACACGTACCCCATTCACACACAGTCACAAATAAAATATGCTACCAGGTGTAATTAAAATGGCGTCGGCTAATTTTTATAGCCTTTAGCCGAATTTGTATGTTCTGAGGATTTCCGGGCCACCTGCGATGACTGTCTTTTGTTTTGTGAAGGTAAGTTTTTGTAGCTGGTTTTCTTGAGACGTTTTCTATATTTTCAAGTTAACAAGTTTGAACAAGTTAGTTAGGCAACGGTGAAGGAAAACATCGTGAGGAAACCGGCATGACCTAGAACCACCAACATCGAATCCACCAACTCGCCCTGGGACCGAGTGGTGGTATATGGCCCGCTCCACTCACAGAGAGAGGGGCCTCTATCCCAACAGTGGGAATATTATAAGCTGATTATGTATTATGTAAGTTACGTCAGTAAATACTGGATCTACTATACTTTGTTTACTCGAAAGAATTATAAAATTTCGCATTAATAAGCATCGCTAGGTTCCGGCTTGAAATGTATATTACCGGTAAAATTACAGGCACATGACACTTTTCAACCTTGTCTGTGACTGACGGGCATGTATGTCCTCGATAGAGCATGCGAAGTGCTACAGATGTAATAAGCAGATGGTATGACTGCTTAACGTCAATATTTAATACACTTATTTAATAACAAGTCATTTAGAAGAGAGGAAGGTAGATTTTAATTTAAAAGCAGAACCTGCACATTTGTTTTGGTCCTGTCCAGGGGGCCTAGTACCGCTTACGGCAGTATTATTTTAATATAACTTTAGTGTAGTAAAGAGATGAAGCTCTACAGGACGTATAGCTCCATCTCTTTCCCCCACGAAGTAAGATTAAAATAATACTGCTTTATGCGATGGTGGGAGGCCCCCTGGACTCACCAACTATCTATTTTTTGGAAGGCTCTTTTGATTCAGCATTGGTTACTACGAGTACGTATGCCTGCTAATCTCATAACGTTATGTGTAAGTAACTGATATTGTTTTGTTATGTGGGAGAGCAGCGATGAATTATCGTTTTATCAAATCAAAATCATTTATTTGTATATTTATTAAAATGTGGTTGGGACAAGAGATTTTAGGTACAATCTATTTAGTGTAATGACACTTTCCACCATTTAGTGATGACATGAAAATATCTAGTAGATAAAATGAATATTGGTCTCGAGTCTTTAATTGGATTATCGACACAACTGTGAAATCGTGATTATAAAGTATCACAGAAGTAATGTGTGAGAAGAGAAACAATTTAAAAAAACAAATATTTATTGATAACAGAAGAGCCTTGCAGACAAAAATGCTACTGACAAACAGACGTACACTAACTACAAAAAACAAAGCCCTTTGTTCCTTCACTTAAATATTAAGTTTCCGTTACATTTCTGGTGGGTTTATATAAAATAAAGCCCTGAACAAGTTGTTAAAATTGAATTATTACATTTTTACCGTTCTTCAACACATCTAATTGGCGAAGCGGCGTGTTTTTCTTAGGAATTATGTGTGTAAGCCGGTATGAACAAAGAGGGGACTAATTATTATGATTTTAACATACAAATGGAAAAACAAGTCATATTTTTATTTCCTTGTAATTCTTTTCTCTCGGGTTTCCGTTCTGCAGTGAGTTTGACTCGAATATTATATCGACCTGGCTGCATGTTTAGCTTAACAATGAACATATTGCCTAGTTAGTTTGTTAGTAGTTGTAAGCAGTGCTGGCAGGGCGAGGGTCATTGGTACAATTTACAGGTCGAGAACAGAGTGCGTCTTCTGTTAGAAAAATACTCAATGCCAAAGTCCAAGTGGGCCCGGTGGATGGTAATAGGCTCGCTATGTATTATAAGGGAATTAAGCATTAGCCATATGTGGGTCTGTCTTACGCCTTAAGGAAAGGAAACGGTGATTTTATTTTTACGTAGGCTTCCCTAATAGTTGGTTTACGTAAAAATACTATTATCATCAAGGTTGACATTTTACCAGTATAATCAGCCTATAATGTTCCCTCTGCTGGGACACAGGCCTCCTCTTTGTGAGAGGGAGTGGGCCGTAATCAACCACGCGGGTCCAGTGCGTGTTGGTGGATGTCATGACATGTCTTCGAATTTTGGTTCTAAGACATGCCGGTTTCCTCACAATGTTTTCCTTCACCGTTTTGACAGTGGTGATGAAATAATTTACATAAAGTAAAGTCCCGGTCTAGGTTCGAACCTAAGACCTACAGCTCGTAAGTTGCGGCCGTTTTCACATCGCTGCTCGTCAAGATTTAAGCTATAATTACAGATGAGATAATAATAGTTATGTTACTGTTATTTTGTAACTGGCGAAATGTGGGTACCTAGTCCTCTGCCTAAACCTTCGGGGAAAACAGACGTGCTGTCAATCAATCTGCCTAGCCATTTCCCAACTATGTTGGGGTCGGCTTCCAGTCTATCCGGATGCAATGCAGCTGAATACCAATATTGTACATGGAGCGACTGCCTATCTGACCTCCACAACCCAGTAACTGGGCAATACGATACCCCTTGGTAAGACTGGTTGTCAGACTTTCGGGCTTCTGACGATCTGTAACGACTGACAAATATCCACGAATGACAGCCGGGACCAACGGATCAAAGTGCTTTCCGAGTCACCCATTCGTCACCCATCCACAGACCAACCCCGGCAAGCGTAGCTTAACTAATGGATCGTTAATTTTTTGTAAATAACATTATATAATGGTTATGATTTATTTTGAAATTTTAATTATGCATGAATATCAAACATTTAAAAAAAAAAAAAAAAAATCATAATAATTAGATAGATGCACACCATATTTGTATGCCTCCTGGCATAACATAGCGTTCTGTTCACCAAACTCAAGATCTGTATTTCTTTACCTGTGTTAACAAATAAAAGTGATTTGATTTGATTTGATTTGATCGACCAGTGCGGCTGTTATTACTTAAAAGCAGACGTGATATCATGACGATTTTACCTTTATTAAAAACCAAGAAGTTAATCCTGTTATTCATTACATAATCCTGTTACAGTTTGAAAAATTGTCATATTTTTATTCTTACCTTAAAAATTAAATCAGAAACTTACATTAAACATTATTTTGCAGAAAGCTAGCGGGGTTCGCTCCAGGATGGGTAGCGTTCAAAGAGTATCATGCACTTTGGCATTAGTAATACATGACCGACCACGTGTAACTAAAATGCTATACATAGATGATGTTACATTTTAATATACCTTTCTTCATGACTTAAAATTGAGGGTAGACAGATTTAGAGGGTCTGATGTCGATGGAATTTTTGCAACGGTAATTTTTAATTTGGTCAGGCCAAATTTAAAATTACCGTTGCAAAAATTTAAAAAACGTTTCACAGAATTACCTGTAGATATTATTCTGTGCAGGATTTCTTAAATGATAATATTTTGTAATATCTTATCCTCTACTTTGTATCACATTTGCATGCTATATTAAGACAGAATGTACATGGATCCTATTATATAATTGTAATGACCTAACTGTGCGCTCACACTAAAGGCTCTTGTTCCTTGATCCTTCCTCTTAGATTCTGGTAGAACAATTTCCATGAAGTTTTCATAGAAATTTCTACTAGAGTCGCGTCGCGCTGCCGCGTCGTGCCTGTCTGCGGGAGCCTCAATGCTTAAATAACTAATCTTTGCAGCTTTAAAATAATTGTTATGTGTAACTTAAAATCTTGAATGGGTACTCCTCCATATCGATTGGTGAAAATAAAATATATTTACAGTAACACAAAGGGAATTGCAGCTGGAGCAATATCGACAAAAAAAAACAACCGTTAGAAAATAGCAAGCATCAATAATTTATTGAAAAACGCTCCGAAAGAAACAATTTCAATGTGAAGGACCCCTTTTCAAACAGATTATTTACTTTTCAAATTTTAAATATAGTTAAAAGACCCTTTTGCACCTTTCAAAAGATAATAAAGTGTGAAAAATACATGTTACCAAACTCATTACGGCACTTCAAAATTGATTCCCTCTATTTAATTGCTAAGAAATATTAAATTAATTCTGACAAAACTTTTTAAAAGCCCTTTGATCGTCATCCCTTCATATTTTTCGGGGCCTTGGCTTAAAGAGAGAGATTTAATTAATTGGTCATTATAACCTTAAGGGATGTTGCCATGGCAACGGTGGATTAGCCCGGAAAGGGTATAAACCTACCCTTTCGGAGTTTATGGCTAAGATAACAAATGTATTATGTGTTGGTTTTAAAATAAGAGGGGTGTTTGTTTACAGAATTGTTGACGTACTCCGTTTTAAGTGTTTGCGAAGGAAAACTCGACTGTGGAGGATGAAGTTCGATTGTCAAATCATGCAGAAATACGACTGTATTTTGCTATTCATTTGACACTTATTGTATTTAAGAAAAGGTAAATATGTGAAGGTGAAATGTAAGTGTACTATAAGTACACATCTAGCCTGCTATTTAATTCAAAAGGAAAACAAAGATGAAGATTACTCTAACTTAGAACGTAAGATTCGCAAAACTTGACAACCACTTGAAGAAATGAACTGACCGGTATATTAATCACTGGCTGCGCCCCGCAATTTCACCCGTATAACTCAAGATCCTGTGGGAATATCGGGAAAAAAGTATCGTATGCCCTTTTTCAGGTCACGGTTTACCCATGGGCCAAATTTCATCCAAATCTGTTTAGCCGTTTTAGCGTGAAAGCGTAACAAACAGACTCACTTTCGCATTTATATTATTAGTTAGGATTTTTTCTTCTTATACTGACGGCACCTACTACTAATCTGTTCCACGAAAACCTGTGCTGTTATTCTGAACTACCATTTATGTAACAATCATTTATCCCACAATACCACGTGGGTTATGCTACGTAGGCTATGCACTAGGTTTACCATTTCGACCGCGTGCCACTCGGAGGCAAAGTCGAAATGCAAAGTACCATTATTACATTTCCCATTAATAAGAAAAAAAAACCGGCCATGTGCGAGTCGGACTCGGATCAATGGGTTCCGTACCACCGTACAATATTTATTAATAACATATTGTTTTATAGCAAAAAAAACGCCGAACTATACATGTTTCTTGTATGGGGGTCTGTCTTTTATTTTATTTTTATTATTTATTGTACGGCAATATAATTACACAATCTGTGAAAATTTCAACTGTCTACCTATTACGGTTCATAAGATACAGCCCGCTGACACACAGACTGACAACAGAGGTTTAGTAATAGGGTTCCGCACTTTTGGCACGTTTGGCACTTTTCGGGTGCGGAACCCTACAAAAGAAGCCAAAGCATTCCCATCCCGAAACACTTAAATAAATCCCCATACACTTGCCAAAAAACTTATAAATGATGCTAAAGAGATTCATCTCTGGGTAATAAATTTATAAAGAGCCACGTTCAAATCTGGTAGTAGAAGCCTTATCAATTTCAAGGAAACTTTAATACTTTGCAGCGTCTTTGTAAACTTTATGCTAATAGGAGATAGCTAAAGTTCAAGTTAACCCTGGCTTAAGTAAAACAAAGTGCTTTTGAGTCGAGAAGTTAGTACGGTCGAAAAAATTGCAATGTATACTAAGGTTGGTAGATGGATGCGTCTGGTTTGTTTTAAGATGGGCAGTGATGAAACTGATTTCTTGGTCGGAGAGAAATCGGTGGCAACTGTTCACGATGGCTATTAAAACACGATCTCTCTCGTAATAATCAATAAAATCAATCAAAATATGTATATATATAAAACATATATATGTGTATATATAAAACATTGATAAGGCAGGGGCCATAGTCCATCCATAGTTCCAGGTTACCAGTCCACTTTAGCCACCCAAACCCATAGTTCAATATCATTGTTTTGTTTCCATATCCTGAAATAGTATAACCGGGGGTTGTCTTTGAGTGCCCTTGTATAGTGCGAATAGGGGTAATCGTCGGGTGGTGCCACATTTCTTTAAAAATGTCTAAAGGGCCTCTACGAGTTGGCTTCGGCCCCTCGTACGCCTTCCAAAGATTCGGGACCCCAGGGTCCCCAGGGTCCCCAGGGTCCTAAGCAAATAGAAAACATTTAAAATAAAACTTTTTACAAAAAAAAAACCGACTTCCAAAAAAACACTCAAAACTGAAAAATTACTTTAATTTCGGAAGTCGGTGGCAAAAACGAAAATTGAAAAGCAAAGACACCGACTTCCGAAATAAAAGTTATTTTTCAGTTTTGAGTGTTTTTTTGGAAGTCGGTTTTTTTTTTGTAAAAAGTTTCTTTTTAAATGTTTTTCAATTTGCTTGGGACCCTGGGGTCCCGAATCTTTGGAAGGCGTACAAGGGGCCGAAGCCAACTCGTAGAGGCCCGTTAGACATTTTTAAAGTTTTTATTTTTCACTTTTTTGTTGCGGTACCTACCCCATACAAATTCGAATACCACTAGCTGATATAAATAACAGTGAAAGAGTAAATGAATACATCGTCTAGATAAACTATTTGGGTAAAATACGTAATATTGAAGCTAACTCAAAAACTACGCAAGCAAAGGTAATCAAATTAATATGGGACAACCTCGAAAGCATGACCTACCATACAAAAAAAGAATCATCAAAATCGATTCATAATTGGCGGAGTAATCGAATAACAAACATACTAAAAAAAAAAAAAAAAAAACATACAGACGAATTGAGAACCTCCTCCTTTTTGAACAAGTCGGTTAAAAATAAGTTTCCGAGCGCGAGAACATGTTTACCTGCCTTTGATCCCAGGTCGGGCAAAATGTTATTGGGGTTATCTATTAGGAATTTCTCCCGGAGCCTAGATTTGTGCCCGATTGATGCTAAACTAACAAAAGAAAAGTCTATTAAAAGTCGTAGTTTGGGAATAAAATACGAACGCTAAGAAATAGTAATTAAAAAAGTAGTTAATCAAAAAAGTATTTCAAGCAACATTCTACAAAAGAATTCAATTTCTTTAAAATATTTTTGACGTCTTTTAAAACTCGCTGAAACTGAAATCAACTGAAGTGCCTTTAAAATTCTACTTCGATATGAAAACGCCAGACAGGAGCCTTTATTTCGTTTCTTTTCCGTTTAAAACAAAATAAAATGGACGTACAAAACTAAGAACGAGTAATGCCCGTGGGAGGTAAGAGTTCCGGGTTCGATTCCTGACCGAAGCAAGTCAGCTTTGGAGCTTAGTTCGCGTTGTTTCCTCGCCCCTCGGGAATTGTTTGTTCGTACGAATGTGTACATATAAAACTGACGGTTTCAACGTCTTGAAATCTTTTATTCTCGAGTATTGTTTGACTGCATTTGTGATGGTTGAATGTATTTATAAGTTTTGAATGTTCTTAGAAATGGTTATAGAAACTTTACCTTGTATTATTTATTACATTTCATTTTCTAATGGCTCATTTTTCAGAAGAGTGCAATAAGTCTGAAGCAGTCTACTGTTACATAAAGATATCATAACTTAATTAGGTATGTGTTTAATCATTATAATATGATTACTAGTAATGTCAGTATCTGTTGCTGCAAACGGAACTAATCAAGATGGAAAATTGTTGATGTTTTTTTTTCCAGATCTAAGATAAGAAAATGTCATCACACATTAATTGATAACACCGATGGCGCCGGTTGAAGTCGAGTGTGGGAGGAGGAATTCTATGTCTCCATAAGGCAATGGAGGTATAGGTCGTCCATTGACCAGATAAATATTAAATTATGTTTAGTAATGAATGATATTGATAATACCAATGTCGGTCTTATAAATGAAAAGCAGAATGAATAGAAAGTATAAAAATACTAGCTGCGCCCCGCGGTTTCACCCGCGTGTCTCGATCCCGTGGGAATATCGGGATAAAAAAAAAAAGTTGTACATTTTGACACTCAAAACTGTCTTTTATGTATCTATTTGATATAAATTATTTGATTTTGACGTTGTGTAAGAAAGACCTAAGAAAATAAGCACCAAGAATGAAATAAAGAGTTTAGAAAAAACTTAGGTTTTTAGGTTTTTCTAATTGCTAGGTATAACCGATATAACCGAAACCTAGTTAAATAAAAACACCTTTTATGAATTTTATTTTCTCATCAGCGTATCAACTAATACTATAAACAGCCTGCACCTCAAACAAAAATCGAGAACAATAAAAGAACAATAAAAAAAAACAACAAAAAAGACGGAAGCTCCGACTCGGAAGCCGGTATTGTACTGTACTCATATTCAAGAAAATATGACACCAGTTTCGCCGTGTCCATTGTAATGCTTGAAAAGTATAACTGGCTCACTTAAAAATACAATACATTCAGGAAAAAGTACGCTGAAAACACACACAGAGGGGTCAAAATCTGTTGAAAGTGCAGCCAAACGCGTACATTGTAGAAATGTCGCGAACTGTGCGCGCGAATACGCGTCTGTGTTATAATGTGTGCATCAGGGTCGCAAGTAGCGGGTGTACAAACGCGTGCAAAATTCCCGCGCAGTGAACTTCGCCTTTATCTGGTAATGTCCCGTGCACATTGAGAGAAAAACGTTTATTTTTATTACGCTCGGCTACTGCCACAATAGATGTAACACCTAAACGTGACTTATACTTAACTTTTATAGTTTGAATTTGAATTGGAAAGTTTAACTTTAACTGGTTTGATGTTTTCTGTTATTATAATGGTTTTTCATGGCGGACATTTCAATAAAGAAAAAGTTTCGTTGTAATTGCACTGATTGTAAGAGTGCCAATAGTAATTTAATAAAGGATGGTTTACTGTTATGTTTACAGTCGATAATAGTTACCTCAAAACTTAATGTCATATTATAAAACTCTTTGACTTTGTTCGTGCTTAGAAACTACACATGCAATCTTTTACAAAAAAAATCTTTGCATTTCGTTTTTTTCCAACTTCATGTTTAAAAGGCGCAGGATTTTATTACCGCATACACACACACACACTACTGAGCCTCCACATCCATATGAATGGTTTCATTATAAAACATATTAATCTAAACGCAAAAACAGTGCCAATAAAGAGAGCTTTAATAAACAATTTTCAGCTGCATTATAAAGATAAAATCAAAGCATAATAAAAAGATGCACCAAAAAACGATGATACCACAGCCTAGCAGAGCATGTGCGAGTCATTTGCGTATGCTAATCCGTGTCCAACGTCCGCGATATAAATTGATTTATCGCTCGCATCGGACGGTTGGATCGGTCGGTCGCAGACTTTTATATGACGTATGAAAATGTTGACGCAGCAAATTTATTTTTGGAAGGGTTGTATGGAAATCAATTACTTTCATTATGATTTCTAATATGAGATTTCATATCATTTAAATCTGAGTTTGTCTTGCTATTGGAACGTACCTTTTCGTTTTTTATTTTAATTTGGATATGTAAACGCGAACGATTACTAATGCTATCTGACATATTGATTAGGTAACCAGCAACCAGGGTCATTGATTGAAACCTAAATATCATGATAAGCTTTTAGTGTAATACTATATAATTATTAGGTATTCTACTCTGTCTGCCTAACCCTACGGGGAAAACAGGCATGATGTATGTTTGTTCGGTATACGGAACTGTTTTATTATAAAAAACGCTGCACTGCCCTAGAAATTAGTGTAGGTTGCAGAATTAATGCCAGTAACTTAATTATATTTCCCGATACTGAAAATTCGATAATTTTATTAAATGGGCAGGGGTACGTTTTAATTTTATAAGTTTAAAAATAAACGTACCTGTTCAAATAAGGAATACATTTCTCCATTACATTAAAAAAAAGTTACATTCCATATTTAAAACCCACCACAGACTAGGACATAACCATAGCTAACGTATAGCTCGATTACCCGCGCGGCTAGACCGAGGTGTTACTCTGTGGTCAGTGATTAATTTTGTGGTCATGTATCGTGTTCGGCCAGTAAGGGAATGAAAATTAGATTAAAATGGCTCGATGGGCGGTATTAATAGATCATCTAGAGGTCGGGTTTTGTGCGGGGTGTATTATATAACTTCTGTAATACACAGTGATTTTTAATTCAGTTTACTTTTCAGGGCGTGAAAGTACTAATAATTCAGAGCAACTTTCACTATAACACCAGCTCTGAAATATCGAAAAAAATATATGCTGCTTGATACAAAAATGAAATATTTACCCGATGAAAATGTATGAAACGGATGTATTTTTTTTTGGTATTAGTGAAAATTGTTTATAATCATGAGTACTTATACCCCCTAACAGGTTAACAGTGAATTAAAAATCACCGTGTATATGTGTGAGTCCTTTACGGACATTTTTGATACATACATACTTGTGGAACGGCGGCGTGGAAAAATGAAATAAAATTTCAAGTGATTGCATCGACGGTCAGGATTTGAATTGCGATGGGCTGAGTGTGGGGCACATACCTCCATACCATGACATACAATCTGTACAGACACATACGTCAGTATGCAATCAAACACGTCAAATATGTGGTCGACGTGGCCGACCACATATTTTCAAACGAGGTGTCAAATATGTGGTCGACGTGGCCGACCACATATTTTCAAACGAGGTGAAGGACCTCATCATGTCCCCTCCTGCAACCAACCGGTGCGACAAGTTAAACACCGAATTGGTGAGGCGCCTCTCAGCCTCCCAGGAGACTGTGACGTAGCTCATGCATGAGGAGCTGGGAGATCGGAAGCTGTGGCAGTTTCTGCGTCATCTGAAAGGTTTAGCTGGACCAAATGTGCCCGAGAACTTTGTGCGCACTATTTGGAGTAGCTGTCTCCCCAACCCAGTTACTGGGTAACACGATATACTCCTTGGTAAGACTGGTTGTCAGACTTTTGGGCTTCTGCCTACCCTTAACGACTGTCAAAGATCTACGAGTGACAGCTCAGATCAACGGCTCTACGTGCTTTCCGAGTCACGGAGGGATCTCAGTCAGTATGTATTGGATGGTCACCCATCCTCTGACTGACCTCGGCAAGCGTAGCTTACTCTTGGATAGTCCCGTGCGGCTGCTATTATTAGGCCACGAGCCCCTCCCCATTAAAAATATCGACTAAAACCAAACATACTCCATGAAACCCAATGTATACCGCGCCATACATTTCGCCTCGCCAGCCGTTAGACTAAAAATCTAATGGAATTTGCATGGGAATTGAGTCGAGGTTTACTTTGTGGTTCGTATCATTGCTTAATCCATTTGGAGGCTACGTTTAAAGGGGCAGTTGTGGTCATAGATTAAAATGGTTTGGGTAGAGGCAATGGAGTTATAAACGTTTACGGTTATAGAGAGACATAACAGAAGGATGGGGTGCAAAGCCTCTTTATGTAGTGATACTAAAATGAAGAAATAAACGGAAAATATTGTACTGCACAATCAGCTCCACTACCAGCTTGCAGCCTAGTATTTAAATATGGCATGGGGAATTCTCAAGTAGTTGACCATTGAACTTTTTAAATTCTGGTATAGAAGATCGGGTTGGAAAATGAAATAATGCTTGTGAAAACGACAGGCCAGCTTCGATTATAAAAACAATACTCCTTTTATCGATAAAGGAGACATTTTGAAATTATTATTTTCTAGCGTGTAATATGACTCGCCAGACTGAATTTAGTCTTGTTAATCAACCATACCCCATTGCTGCATCCTCGTTTCCGACAGTAACCACACCCACCCATCAATTCCAAATCATCGCTCACTTGGACCACTCCAATCCCATGTAGGTACTATCAACTGTACGTGCAACTACAAAACTTGAACTACAAAGCCGCCCTTACAGCTACAACCACAACACATTGTCAAAGTCAACCTAGTACCTTTTACGTGTAGTTGACCGTACCGGTGAACAGAACCCCGCCCATTTCGACTCACCGATACAATTAAACCAATTTGAATAGCAAGCAATAAAGATCGATACAGTATAAAAGTAGTCCCTCCAAAACAAACATAGTAAAATAGAGGAGTGACCGTTTCACACCAAATGGTCTGTGAAAAAGGAGCATACGGTTTTTGGGTTCTGCGGGACAGAAGTTAGTCGCCATTTTCTATTTATTTATTTGCACTTATCTATTTATTTATTTACAAGCGACCCGCTCCTACTTGGCACGGTTTTTACGACTTTACAAAACAACGAGATTTCTTAGTTATATGTAACTTTAATAGTATCGTATTATACACATAAATCTTCCGTAATAAATTCTCTCTCTAAACGACCTCATCAAAATCTGTTGCGTGGTTTAGAAGAAAAACTGACAATATAGACAAATACGAAAAGTGACTTTAATTTAAACTACCTCAAAATCATAACCAATTTATATTTACAGTTTGCAACACACATATCAGGTTAACTTAAACTCTAAAGATTATTAATTAAGCTAAAAAATATAAAATACTAAAGATTATTTTCTCAAAGAAACCCGGCAAGCTTATCGTGCTCACGCTTGCCCGTATTTTTTCCAGTCCACCATTGCACCACCTCCGCTGACTGAAATAATTTCGCATCGAGCTCATTTGTATGTAAATGCGGCCCGACCGTTTATATCTCTGTTTGCCTCTCCATGTTTTTTTATAGTCTACGCTTTTAAAGTATTATCCGCTCGTTTGGGGCGCTGTTCTAGTGGAGTGGCTTTGGGATGTATAGAGATTTTAGCTTTAAGCTGTAAGACCTTTAAGTGGTAACCAGGTATAGAGCGTAAAGGATGCTAAGTAACTTGAGATTTTTGTATTTGCGGATGGAATTTCGGAGAGGAAACTACTTATTCATAATTTATTTTATGTAATACTTCGTCAATGAAGCTGTGAATATCTAAATATCGAAATATGGGTGTTGTCTGCTATCTTTATATAAAAAGTGAAATTGAATTCATGGGAACAGCAGATTTTTATTTGCGATTTCAGGGTTCCTATAGTGAAAGATGTTCGTAATGATGAGTACTATGACCCCTTAAGAGGACGCCGATGAGTTAAATTTCACCCTGTATAGTATAGTAGCTTCTGCCCGTGACTTCGTTCCCGTGAAGTTTCTTGTTTTAACATAAAACATTATCGTATGACACAAGTAGTACTGTTGCTTTCTATCAGTGAAATATTTTTTGTAGAGTAGAGAGAAGTAATCGGATCAGTACCTACTTCAAGATATACCCACTGCATACAAACTCACAAATTTTTACCTCTTTATAATATTAGCTAATGTAAGTCCCTACAGGGTCAAATTTAATTAGCTAGCGTAACCGTGCAGAAATGATGGGTATTGCTGGAAAAAAAAAATGTCTTTTGGGGGTCAACGGCCGCTGATACTGTTGTTACTTCAAATATAAGCTGAGAAAATCTCAAAATTTCCTTTATTTTATCGTGTTTAGATATCGATATCGGTACCCATCACGTATGTTAAGTGTACACAAAAAAAAAACAGATTTTCAAACTAATATTACAAGTACGCTAATTGCGGTCGATGTCCCGAAAAAATATCACGAAAAACGCCTCAATCTGCTTCAAAGTCATTCAATCTCATTTCCCAAAGCATGAATGTTAAAATAAGTCAGATTGAACTAAAAATCTCATCAATCTTAGAAAAAATGCATTTCGATTTCCGAGTCAATCTGGAAATCTGAAAATTCTTCGTTTTTCATTTGGTTTGGGATTGGATTGGTGCATCATACGGGAAGGATGAACTTTAACATTTTTAGATTACTTAGCAATAGGTAGCGGTTATTGTGTGTTTATTACCCGACTACGGCTAAGCAAAAAGGAGTAATTTCGACCGGTAACAAAAGCCAACTAAAAAGATGTAAACAAGACATCACAGACAGACAAATAAAAAATCCGGAGTCCCCACGTAATCTGTTTGATTTATGATTTTTTTATTAAAAGTAAAAGTAAGCCTAGGATATTTAAAATTAAAATAGATATTACTAAAGCAATAACTCCTCCCAATTTATTTGCCACAACGTGTTACTGTGATTTCCGTACGTCTTTTTCACTGAAAATCAGCACTGTGCTGTGGGTCCCCATAGATCAGCCTCATGCTGAGTGGAAGCCTTCTTGTCACAGTCATGACGTGCAGGTGCCAACTGTTTTTTGATATTTATTTTATATGTACTCCTCCATCTCATATTTCTATGATTGATACATTATGATTAACTACTGTTATCTCTTTGTATGCACATGATTCTGTGACAAATAAACCTATTTTTCTTTCTTTCAGTGTAGTCCGCGCCTTAATTACCAAAATACCAATAAAATTATTTCTAAATTTTCCCCAGTATTCCCTATTAACAAAAGAACCACTGTTCGCAAGTTCATTTACCCGACTGCGATAAAAGTGCGTAATGCTTCATCCTTTGTCCGTAAAGGCATTACATTGGTGTAACAATCAAGCATTATTAATGGGCTTTTGTTGGGAGTAACTGCGAATTAGTTTTTAATTATCAGCCGGAAACAGGTACATGGTGATTGTTATAACAAAGATTGGTGGCATCCATTGTGGAAATGAATGTAAGGTGTTGATGAATTAGTCAGTGTTGAGTTTAATCTGAAAGGTACATAATATTGGTCAGTTATTTGACTGCAATTTTGTTACCTACCTCAGAGACAAAGTTGTAAGTCGCATGACCCGGTAATTTCAGAACAAAGAGGTGTTTAGAGATGTTTAATAGTGGCAGAAATAGATAGATGGTCACATTGCCCTAGGCCAAAATACTATTGTCAAAAAGATCACTGAGCACACATCTTCACGCATCAAAGAGACGATGAAACGGAAATATAACCTCTTCTCCTCTCTTTCTTTTTAAGTTTATCGCGAACAGACAGACAGACCCGGTGGAGGACTTTGTTTTATAATATGTAGTGATAGTGCTCCAGAACGTATTTAGGCCACGGCGGCCCATCTCAACGAAGAACTAGCCTTCGGCGCGGGAAATATTATAGTGCACAAGTGTGTGCGCAGACACAGGTGCACTCTCTCTTCCCTCACTCTCATAGTCCGATGGGACGACAATCCTACACGATCGAGAGAGATCAGGCGCAGGACCAACGGCTTAACGTGCTTTCCGAGGCACGGGGGTATCACACCGCCAACTTCCAAACTCCGGGCTGTTACTAAGAAATTCTTAATGGAAAAACGGAATAACACTTTGCCTGACCCGGTAATTGAACCCAGGACCCCACGGCAGACCAAAGGGGTAGTTAAAAAAAATATATATACAGTATCTATTCCGTGAAGCTGAACCAATAAACTTTTATCCGAAGGAAGCAATAATAAAAATAAGGAGAAATTGTTTGGAAAGCTATAGAGAGTGTCTTGTAAACCTTACTGGACAATAGTGCCATTTCCTAGCTATTAAGCAGTAAACCGAGGTGCAATTAAGGTAATTTAATAAAAACACCACGATTGAGTGCGCACTGCCACCCGTGGCGCGAGCGCATGTGTATGGCGTGGCCGCTAAAATGGCGCTGAGGTGTGAAAAGTCTAGTTTTAGAAACTTTATTATTCGGGCTTCACTGTAATGTCTGGACGAAGTCATCAAGTGAGAGATTTTTAAAGCGTCCGATAACTTTTACCTTGGGAATAAATAATGGCAGTTTAACAGTTTTTGTGTCTATAATAATGACTAATCGCAACAACTTATTTTTTAACTACTTATTTTTATGTACCTACATTCTAAGAAAATAAAGACCTATTCTATTCTATCGCTGTATTTATTCTTCAGATAAAAGCTTCTGACAATTGAAAAAGCGGTCCCAAATAACATCACTTAACAAATAGTAGGTAAGAATTATAACGTGAACATTTAATAAGTAAATTAGTAATCCTTTGATTGCGACACACAGCAAGCACGTGACAGAACAACTTCTTCACTTTCTATGAAAACTTCATGGAAATTGTTTTCAAAAGAATCGCGTCGCGCCTGTCTGCGGGAGCCTTAATTCTGCACCGGAAAATAATTGACACGCGGGCTGTTAACATTATACAAACAGGCAACAGTTTTCCTCCATTAAGTGTCTCAATTTAGGGAGGATAATCAACAGCTGATACGAGTGACTCAGCGAAAGGGGTTATCAAGATAGCTGCTGCCGTCTTGTTAACATTTTATAACGATAAAGTTTTGGGACAAAAGGACAGACACAGAGTCATTTCGTTTAGAAATTGGGAGAGAAAATACGCCTAGAAGTGGGACATTTTAAGCTTACAGAACATTTAAAAAAAAAGCTTTTAAGCGTATAAAAGCCCAAGATGTATGAAGTTTCACGCTGGAAAAAGTTCAACCATTTTTTGATGCCTGGAAAAGGTTACTAGAATATCCCAATAGTATACAACTTTATTTTGTTTTTACTTATCCAGTAAGCTTTTTACCAATTTACTAAAAAAGTATATATTATAGTGGCCTTACCATTAGTGATATTCTTTAGAAAGGTCAGTTAAGTAATACCTACTTGTAACCGACGTGCATGTATGCGGGTTTCTATGAACGTAAATCAAGCAGGAGGAGTATGTAAGAATCGTAGCAGGTGGTGTTCTGTAGCTTCTACCTACCCCCATGGGAAGAAGGGAGTGAGTTTATATTTTCTTTCTAATATATTAAATTCTCGTGTGTTAGTTGCCATACTCCTCCGAAACGGCTTGACCGATTTTTATGAAAGGAGATCATTCATTTTGGGCTAAATAATGAAAGTGCCAGCCAAACAAAAAAAATGATATATTCCGTTAGAACATGTTATTCTCTTCACTTTTCACTATTAGAGCAAATCTGTAGGGCAATTCCCTGCGCTGTTATACGATTTTGAAGAATACTGTTTTCAGTAATCTACTTAAAGTAACAGCTTGTAGCACTTTTACAATTATAGCCCAAAAATGTATGGACGGTGAATGATGTCCTTCATTCGGTAATTTTAAAATTATTCGGTAGGTCTGAAAATCGGTCGTAACCGACTTTTCATACCCCTACGCGGGTGAACCCGCGGGCAGCAGCTAATATTAGTATATTATGTTATAAAATTATCTTTCATTTTCAATGAAACCTTTCGGTCGCGTCGTATTGAAAACGATCGTCGCGTGCTTATGTCACTTTTTATTCGGTGAACCTGAATGCGCAGTCGCGCCGACAGAGGGCGTTTTCCGGTTTTCCGAACAAGAAGTGACATTATGCACGCAGCGATTGCTTTAGGACGCGGGGTTCAGCCGCCAGTAGCACGTGCACAATTTAGCGGCCCAGATTGCAGTAAAGATAAAATCCTTCACGAATGCATTGTAACGATACAAACCGATGCTTTTAGCGGCTGTTGTGCTAATTGCATGCAGAGGATTTCACTCAGATCCCGTCCTTTGATAATTTACTGTTGTAATAACGTGAGCTGAGACTAAAAGGTCGTATATGACGGTAATAATGCATTTTCATACGTATGTACCTGCAGTTATTTTAAAGAACCCGCCTCGGTCTACGGGTAGCAAGCGCTTCTGCTGCAAGAGGTCCTGGTGCCGTATTATGAAGTATTATTGCCACCATTTTTCCAGTGTGAGAGAGAGACGGAGCTAGACAAGGCCTATAGGACCATCTCGTTTTCGCAGTGGAATAATGATGGCGTTAATACTTCATAAAACTACTGAGTTCGATTCCCAGATCAGGCAAAGTGTTATTGGATTGTCAGAAATTTGTCAGTAGTAACCCGGAGTCTGGATTTCTGTCCAGTTGAAGGCAATAGGCTCGCCCCCTATTACTTGATACTTAAACATAACTGATGAAATGTAGGTCCTTTGCCTACCACTTTGGGAATTATAGGCGTATTGCTATTTTATTTTAAAGATAGAAATCAAATAGTAAAAGATTTATACACGGTTCCTATTTTTTAATAGAGTTCGTGTGTCCACTCATTGAAAATGTTGATTACTTTGAAACATGAAAAGATGGGGTTTCATATGTGTCAAATTGTTTTTAGTCAAAGGGAAGTTTCGAAATGTATTAGCAAAGACATTGTAAATCTTAACCGTAAGTAAAATATTGACAGAATGAAACAGAAATGAGCATTTGTAATAATTGTTTGAATCATTTTTATTTACACCTATAAATAAAAATGATTCAAACAAATAATACAAATAAATACGTAGTTATTAACATAAATAATAAAACGCATTAACACCTTCCGTTTGTAAACAATTAAAGTACTCACAATTGACATTGTTTATTATACCTATTATAACTACAAATAATTATTAATTCTGCGATGATCTGTAACACGTGATATAAATAGGAAAATAACAATATCATATTTTTTGCCAGTTATTGCTCGTGATTTTATTGGCATACCTACAAACATCCCTTTAAAGGGTTTTGTTAAAAAAAAAAAATCTTATTGTTCCTGTAAGGAGCACCATCATTGTCAGCCTATAGCAGTCCACTGCTGGACATAGGCCTCCCCAATTGCATGTCATTTATCTTGAACCTCAGTCTTTCTCATTTGATATTTAGGAAAATGATTTTCCTAATTTTCTTTTATTTATCTCTCTCTCTGTCGTCTGCCGGTCGGTCCCAATCATGGTCTATCATATATGTTGAGAAGAAGATAGAAACATAATGGAACATTAATCAAAGATTTTATAGAAGTGCGTAGATACAATGATGTATGACACTTAAGAACGTAGATGACTGCTAAGGAGTATAGCTAGCTATGCGAGTATAGCTTGTACAGACCGTGGAGGAGATAAGCCAATGGGCAGTAAGTAAAACTCAAACTCAAAGTATTTATTTCAATTAAACCATTTAACTTTTACCACTTTTGAATTATCAAAGGAGGCGGTCAGCCAGAAAGATGAAGCTAGTTGCTCATTCTAAAGCGTGCCTAGTGCGTTCTTATGGAGAAGAACGGGCAATAAACTCCATGGATACACTCAAGTTGATTTTTGAACTATCTGCTAGTATTAATTTAACCTACTGACTGATTTAGAATATCTTCATTGGATCTTCTAGTTCAAAAAGATCCAAAGATCACTCAAATAATGTTCAGGAAAATTCCTGGATTTTGGCAATATAGATGCAAGGTTAAATCATTTTGAGAACCGAAATGGTTAAGTAACTAATCTTCAAATCAACAAAGTCCATAATTAAGGCCGTCATATTTCAAGTTTCATAATTCCCCTGCCCTTACCCCAATTGATTAGTGGTCGGCGCAACATGTCCCTTTCTTCCACACTTCTCTATTAGTCGACATCTCGGGAATCACCCACTTTCTAGCCATATCATCTTTCACACAGTCCCTCGTTTATTCGGTCCCTACTCTTATATCCATCGATATTCATACTCAAAACTTTCCATACGAAATTTTCCCCATTCTTCCGCATCACGTGCCCATACCATGACAACCGATTTCCGCACAACTTTTCAGTCACCGGTGCCACTTTCAGACTTCCTCTTATGTACTCAGTTCCTATTCTATCCATTCGTGTAAAACCACACATCCCTCTTAACATTCTCATCTCAACTGCATACAATTGCCTTTCATTCAACCCTTTTGTGGCCCATCATTCTGATCCATACAAGACTGCATTCAAGTGTTTATAAAACTTATAATATAAATAGTTACCTAGCTAATTGGAAACCCGAGTCCATTCAAAATTGCATCTGATAATAAAGTTTCATGTCCACATATTTTTTTTTTCATTAGCAGATGTCATGCCAAGTCACGTTGTTGCCAAGCGAGGTTGCATAAAAAACAATAACTATTGTTTATCTATTTATAGGCTAATTATGATGTTTCCATGTCAATGGTAGCATGTAAACAAATAATTTACGTGTGCTTAGGCAGAGTAGTTAGCTAGATTATAACTGGTGTCTAAAAACATGTAAGGCAAACAGACTTTAGAATATGGTTTGATTTAACTTACTTATTTTCCAGTGTGGTCATGGAAAAACATCAATCTGCCTAGCCTTTTCCCAACTTTGTCGGTGTCGCCGGTCGGCTTCCAGATTAACCGGATGCAGCTGACCATCCGTTTTTTACATTGGACCTATGGCTTAATGTGCTTTCCGAGGCACGGAGGGGTCTTGGTATGTAAAGATGGTCACCTATCCATGGACCAACCGCGGCAAGCGTAGCTTAACCTGTTTGATCGACCCGTGCGGCTGTTATTTCTTAGCTGCAAGGACGACCCGTAACAACTGTCAAAGATCTACAAATTACAGCCGGGACCAACGGCTTAACGTGCTTTCCGAGGCACGGAGGGGTCTTGGTATGTACGGATGGTCACCCATCCACGGACCAACCGCGGCACTCGGGCGGCTGTTATTTCTTAGCTACAAGCCCCTCAATTTAATAACTTGCCACTGCAACAAATATATCCATGAAATCGTTTTTGGATCACATTAAACTCATACCTCATGTTGATTACTTATCAATTAAAATGATTAACAGTAACATAATTATACATTCATGTATGTTAATGACGAAGGTGTGTAACTCTCGGCTAATGCACCGATTACTTCATACACACCTCTTCCTTTTGGCCTTATGTTATAATATCAATATTACAGTTTAACATTAATTTAGAACACTATAGTCGCTAATTAACCAATTCAAAAAGGCTAAAATTCTTGGGTATTAAGTAGCCTTCATTTTTTTTTAGCCCTTACAATAAATTCTGAGGAACTAGAAACGCAATTTAGATTTCGTGCAAGTTTGTCTATTTAGCTGGGTTTATTATTGTAGGAAACTACTAATATTTACCGGTACCAATAAAGTTGCAAGACAGAAACCGCTTTTGGACTGATTGACTGCCTGACGTAGAATATCAGAACAAAAAACTTTCTACAAAAAAAAAAAACACTGAAAAGTGAAAAATAACTTTAGTCTTTGCTTTTCATTCTCGTTTTTTGCCACCTATTTCCGAAATTAAAGTTGTTTTTCACTTCTGAGTGTTTTTTTTTTAAGTCGGCTTTTTTATTTGTAAAATGTTTTTATTTTTTACTTTTTAGTTGTGGTACCTACTTATACTACTACCACTACCTGCTATGTAAATAACAGTGAAGGAGTAAATGAAAACATCATCTAGATAAACTAAGTGGGAAGAATACGTAGTAGTTTTTGGGCTAGCTTCAACCCAAAAACTACGCAAGCAAAGTTAATACAATTTATATGGGACCACCTCGGAAGCATGACTTACCATACAAATAAAAACTTTTTACAAAAAAAAAACAACCGACTTCCAAAAAAAACACCAAAAAAGTGAAAAATAACTTTAATTTCGGAAGTCAGTGTCTTTGCTTTTCAATTTCCGTTTTTTGCCACCGACTTCCGAAATTAAAGTTATTTTTCACTTTTTTGGTGTTTTTTTTGGAAGTCGGTTGTTTTTTTTTTTGTAAAAAGTTTTTATTTTTCACTTTTTCGTTGTGGTACCTACCCCACACAAATGCGAATACCACTACCTGCTATTTATATAACAGTGAAGGAGTCAAAAAGGATATCGTCTAGATAAACTAAGTGGGAAAAATACGTAATATTGAAGCTAACTCAAAAATTACGCAAGCAAAGTTAATAAAATTGAAATGGGACCACCTCGGAAGCATGACCTACCAAACAAAAAAAGAATCATCAATATCGATTCATAATTGGCGGAGTAATCGCGTAACAAACATACAAAAAAAAAAAAAAACATACAGACGAATTGAGAACCTCCTCCTTTTTGAAGAAGTCGGTTAAAAAAGAATCATCAATATCGATTCATAATTGGCGGAGCAAACGCATAAAATAAATACAAAAAAAAAACAGACAAATTGAGAACCTCCTCCTTTTTGAAGAAGTCGGTTAAAAATATAAATAGACAGCGAGTCTCCACTACTCATAGATATAATAACCCACAGTTTACTGACATATTCATATATGTAAATATTGTAGGTGTGCACTCGGGCGGTTGTTGCACCTCATTACCTCGCAGCTCTTCCTGCAACCTTGTCATTGTAACGACGATGCTTCACACGTGCAGGAACAGATTCATATTACAGACGTAAAGATGAAGAACGAAAATACGTATATTTTTATATTAGTATATAATTATCATTTTATACAGAGGAAACTGGGAAGAAAGGCCTTTATCCTGCAATGAGACAACAGAGGCTATACAACGTGTAGCGTCAATGCGCCAAACCTCAGATACCCTAACTGATTTTTAATTTAATTCAATTGACCTATTTCAGAGAGAAAAAAAAACATTAAAAAAAATCATTAAAAAAATTGTTTTAGGGCTGTTTTAGTTTTGGAAGATTCGTATTTGCATTGAAATAAATGCTATTATTATCCCGCCTATGAGAAAATTTAAATTGGTCGACAACAATTTGTATTATAGACACGGCAACGTTTTTAAGGAAGATTTTTTGAAAAATGTGTCCTTTATTAAAAAGTGGTTTAATTGATTCTGCTCGTTATTCTGATCAAACTATTTTCAGGTTTTGGGCATTTCACGTTTCACGTGTATAACCTTTTTGTCTTCAAGTCAATCAGTTTGTCATTTTCGGAACTGTGTTACATCTTTAAATCAATTAATATTTCATACCTTTAAATCAATGAACGTACGTATCTCTTCACACGTTTTTCACATGTAAGTGTTTGTTTGTCAGTGACTGAAGTACCTCATTATATAATTTAGTAAATAAACTACTATTTAATGATATTATACACTCACAAACATAATGATGTGAGTAAAGTCGCAAATAAGTAGCGATTTGACTACCAACTTACATTGTTCGTATATTCGAATCACAGCTCATAGCCTGTCGTTTTTTGATAGTTATATAAAATACGGAAAATTGACGTAGTCTGTTAATTTGATAAAGAATTAATTTCCCTAAGTGTGCTACGCGGTTATTGCACCAATTACCTCGGTTCTTCCTAATAACCTTGCCATGGGCGACGAACCTCTACACGACCGGCCTCAACACGAGAACCGAATACCAATCGAGAATCGTTTAGAATCAGATTAATCGATTCGAGGTCAAGTTTTACTTTATATCGGTTAATTGAATCAAGGTTTATATGCATCGTCTGAGGTTCAGATTGTTTGATTGAAGTGTGTTTGAAATAATTAATTATATAGGTCGATAATTGGCTTTCCGTGCTAGTAGATTTAGGTTTTTACATAATTATATTTATTTTCATTATGACTAACTCTATTAATCCGTGATTATTGTTATACCTTCCTTTCAATTATTAGGTTAATTAACATAAAGTCGAAAAGCCTCAAATCAGGCACACAGTTTCAGAAAATGTTTGGCTTTTTGTCCATCTGTGTAGACTTTTCCTTAAGCTCGATGGGTCATTTATCGTCGGATTACATAATCAGCCTATATTGTTCCCACTGCTGGGACACAGGCATCCTCTCGGTGAGAAGGAGTGGGCCGTAATCCACCACGCGGGCCCAGTGTGGGTTGGTAGATGTCACATGTCACAAGTCTTCGAATTTTTGGTTCTAGGACATGCCGGTTTCCTCACGATGTTTTCCTTCCCCGTTTTGAGAGCAGTGGTGCTGAAATAATTTGCACAAAGTAAAGCGCCTGTTTGGGCTCGAACCTACGATCTCGGCTCGGAAGTCGCGGCTGTTCCAACGTCCGATTATCAATAAGTAAATCCTTAAGGTTTTCTTCTATATTTATTACCTTATAAAAGTCCTATTGCGAAAATGTCTTACCGCAATATAATAGCATAATAGCATACGTGTCAGCAGACAGCGAGACGCCCCACAATCGATACAAGTCTATAATTATTATTGTATGACACTCTGACGTCAACACTTGTCGAACGATACCAATCTCGACTTTGATTTGACACACGCTGGTTAAATGTTAGCAAAATACACAGAGAAATATATTTTTGACTGCCTTGGCATAATTGTCGCAAGCGTTACTGCTGAACCTGGGTTCAAACCCCAGGTTGGGAACAGTGTTATTGGGTTTTTCTATCTAGAATTTTTCAGTAGCAGCCCGGAGTCTGGATTTGTGCTCGATTGATGGCAATAGACTCGCCCCTTATAGGACTTAAACATATTTGGCGAAATGCGGGTGTACTATACCCAACACTTCGGGAAAACAAGGCTTTGTTGCAAGGTTATGTTATGTTAAATAGATTTTTCTATTGCATTATAATAATAAAATATGTATTTTTATCATAAGTCCGTAATTTATTTTTTGTATTAAAAATACTAATTAGCTTTATATTTTCAATCTACATGTTTAAATTTAATTGTCTAACCTACGTGTAAATATTAATAAATAAAAAAAAACCTTAAAAGTAAATAGTTCATCATCGTGAGGAAACCGGCATGTCCTAGAGTCTAGGACATGCCGGTTTCCTCGGACTCTAGGACATGCCGGTTTCTTCGAACTTTTGGCTCTAGGTCCTAGAGCCAAAAGTTCGAAGACATGTGACAACTACCAACTGGGCCCGCATGGTGGATTACGACCCACTCCCTCTCACAGAGAGGAGGCCTGTATCCCAGCAGTGGGAACATTATAATATAATATGGCTGATAATATAATATCATAATATACAGTTCATCATAGCAATGATATCAATTTCAAACATTTCGTAGATAATTACAAGTGCGAGTAATTACTATAAGTGGCTAATACTCGAGGTTTCCGCGTGGCACTGTAATGGCGGCCATCGTCAGTCTGGGGGAATTTCAAATACCTATCTATTATTAAGTAGGCATTATGAGTATGGTAGCCACTACATGCGTCTAGAGAACATGAAATTCTGATACTGGAAAAACAATATTCCATTATCACGCGGTAAGGTACGCTTATAAACAAATATACACTTCTCATCAGAATAATCGAAAAACACTTCCGTTTTTATATTATATATTCCTAAATATACACATTTTTCTGATAATCCTTACAAAACATAAACGAAGTATATTATGAAATACACAATAAGTCAGAGGAAGAACAACTTACTGTAGTAAAAAGGATAGATTGATAAATCAATTATTTAGTGCACGCAAAAGAAGTACCACAATTAAATATACACAAGCACAATTAAATTATAGCTAAGTAAATAAATATTTCGAGTGAAATACAAGTAGATATAGTTGATTTTAATTTTGAACGGATTTATTTGTTGTTTTTGAACAAATAAAAAAATCAATCTGCCTAGCCTTTTCCCAACAATGTTGGGGTCGGCTTCTAGTCTGACCGGATGCAGCTGAATACCAGTATTTAACATGGAGCGACTGCCTATCGGACCTCCACAACCCAGTAAAACTGGGTAATATGATACCCCTTGGTAAGACTGGTTGTCAGACTTTCGGGCTTCTGACGACCCGTAACAACTGTCAAAGATCCACAAATGACAGCCGAGACCAACGGCTTAACGTGCTTTCCGAGGCACGGAGGAGTCTCGGTATGTAAGCAAAAATTAACAATATTCTATTCTATTCTAAGTTCTGCAGATACACTGGAAAATTATTTTGTAGATGTAAAAAGTGTATTCAAACCTTTTAATTTTTTAATGTGTAGCTCTAGCTATGCTAAACAAAACACATGCACAAACATTTTAAAAATTCATTTTTGAACGTTAAAACCTAATTTTTCCTGCACTTTACGATGAAAACTTTCCACCGTTCGTGTTCGCGTGCTAACCGTACTTACACTGTCGCTTGATTAATATTTATAAATTTAATTACACGTTTCATTAGTGTCGGTAGTTGATAGCACTGGGGTTCGGTTCTCGGGTTGACAATTTTTAAAAGTGGGTTTATGAATGTTTGTTGTTAAATTGTGCGCATAAATTAGTTTGTTATATTGAAGAGTGGGAAGAGCACACCTACATATGCCTTTCCGAGCCAAGTAATGCGGTGAGCCTACTGCCATAAACCGGGCACAAATTCTGGCACAGACGCGGGTTGTTACGAGAATTTCTAAAATACCCAAAAACACTTAGCCCAACCTAGGGATCCCACACAAGCTCTGCCAACCACCCTTTATGTGACACCTTAGAAAACAATATTGACAATGGTATGAGTGACGAGCAACGCTCTATAAAGCAGATTTTGATGTAGAACTCAATACCATATTTCCTGTCTGGTCCTGTTGTCTGTCATAAATAGTAAACTAATTTATTTCCAAACTTCATTACACGTTACATCAATGAGGTCTCAACCCCTGAACTAGGACATCCTGTATGACAGGGGTTGAGGTTTCTTCATTTACATGGTTCAGCATTAGAAGGCTTAGACTATATACAATTTACACTTAATTTTAACAATAATTACAAACAAAATGTGAATAAAAATAGTAATAATGACAAGACATGTCATTGCTCTCAAGTAATTTACGCAGCACCAACTACCAATATTCTTGTTCAAACAAGGCAGTAAGACAATAAACTTGGCAGGTAATTAATCATGGAGTTTAAATCACAAAATCAATATTTGCACAGCGGTTTACGAATGCAGCCAACTTGCTGCTAACTGCATTTCGGTGCCATAGAGTAGGGAGTCGAAACAGAGGTTGCACAACTTTTGAATACCAGTATTGTTGCGACCTTTTTATATTATTTATGGTGTTTTATAATGTCAAAATGAAAGTCGGTTGTGTCAGCGATTCGTAATTTTATTGAACCCTAAAAATACAGTCCACATTTTGCCTACAAGTATTTTTATTATTATTCTTTAGCCACCGTGCTGGACAATTAGATGCTGCCAAATAAGCTTTTCTATGTTCTATTTTTTATCAAATGGTATGTAGCAAGCAACACAATTAAGGTGTTTTAATAAATTAAAAATTCATGTGACTAGTAAAATAAATTGAGAGGTAAGTATTCAGTTTGTATACCTACCTTTATTGTGCACAAACTTTAAAAATCAATCAATAAATAAAATTAAACCTAAATGTTAAAAAAATTACGCAGCAAGATGCAAATTCATTCACTATAAAACTTATGTGGATAATGGTATCAATATTATCAATCGATCAAGGAAAACAGCACCGCAACCCATGGTTTCATAAACAATTCAAATCACGTGTTACACGTCAAGATAATGGACATAATAGAGCCGACTTCGGCTTTGGTTCTAATAATCGATAGATCTGAATAAAGCTAGATGGCGGGTAATGTTTAATAACATTATAGTAAAGTTATGCTCGAAAAGCAAAAATCTAGTTTTAGGAAAGAATCTACTTTAAAACAGGGTCCAAATTACGTTCTCACCTACCTAATCCTTTATCACGCAAGCAGAATTAACCGCGCGATCAGCATAATATAACTTCCCGACATCAATCGTTGGCGACGATCAGTTGCCCACCAGACATGACACCCATCTGGTCGGAGGTCCCCCTTTTCTCTAGAGGATGAGTGAACTTGTTCCTTATGCCTCTAAAGTAGTTTTAGTAGGTAGGTACTGGCTTTAGAGAAACTATTGAACATTACCGCTGTTTCCATACAAACGCAAACGCATACGGTGACGAATAAAATTGTTATCTGGCATAATTATTATGTGGCATTCTGTATAAAATCCTTTCTCTTGCTCACTCAGAATGATTTCTAAATGAATTGAAATCCTTTACTCTGAAAATAGGATATCGGAATCAGATTTACACGGCAAATTATTTTTTTTAAATGAACTGAGTCGACATGCCCTATCGGACTACCCCTGAGAAGAAATGCCGAACAAACTCAAAGGTCAAAGTATATCTTTTAAAGTCCAGACCTAATCTTGTTTGCAGGAAAGTCCGAAAGGGATACCGGGGCCCTTGGCAACAGGCAACTGAAGGAACACGCACCCGTGTTCCTTCAAAACCCACCGGTTTTAGTCAGTAAAAGTCTGACACGCCCTCCCGCTCCGCACAGAGCGGGGGAAATCAATTGATGCTTCCCTACCCTCAAAAAAAAAACCTAATCTTGTAGATTAGTATCTGCAATGATCTTTTGAGGAAAGAACCACACATATTTGAGTGGACCCAGTCCAGTCAGTGCAAGCATCTATAGTCAGTCAATCATTCCCACAGCCTGACCTGGCTCAGTGACGGTGTTGCTGTTGGTGAACCCAAAATGACAGACCATGTCACAAGTGATGAGTGGAGCAATACGAGTAAACTCAGAATCGCAAATTCCAAGGCGAAGAAAGGTGGGATTATATGGCTTGGAAGCGACCGGACCAAGGTGTGGCGGACACACACCTACCGGATGATGACGCCATGTGTTCGTTCTGGCGCAGCATCTCGGTGCCTGTCAGTCAGACCGAAGGTGATTGGACTTAGAAGCTCAAACGAGCGTGCAATCCATAACCAGAAATGGAGGCAATAACCATCAGGCCCCAAGACCTAACTCCTGCAGTCCGTCCGTCGCATAGCTGGAAATCGCCAGAGACCGCACGGGATATAAAAGAAAACTTAAAAGCGAATTTGAAAGCGACGATATCCTCCGAACAGGTTGATAAAATTGCTACGTTTGTCTTTTTCAGAATTCTACGTTTTACTTAATTTTTGTGTTTGGAATACCATAATGATTAAAATTCTGTTACAAATCTGTGGTTCAAACACGGAGCGATATTACTACGATTGACGACATAGTCCTTAATCATTTCTTGAGTTCAAATGATTTACATTACGTTTAAACATGCGTCTGCGTCTTCATGGAAGCATCAAAAAATTGTCAATAAAAATGCGCAGAAAAAAAAGAAAAGTTGCAAACTAAACTTTTATGCCTTTGCAGCATTGCGACTTGAATTCGAATGTTTTTTATGTACGAAAATTGGCCTTCTGATTTATTTGAAGTATCTGTAAATTAACTACTCTGTGGACCTGCACTTTTGCATAAAGTCCGTCAACTCCTTTTGCGAATATACTTAATGTTTGTCACGGGGACGATAAAAGTGTTTAAAAAGAACGTCCTTTTGACCTTGGCGAGCTATTGAACCTGAGATTGTTGTTTGTTTGACATGGCGCAGGCGCAACCAGGTATTGGAAGGTTATCTGGCAGGTAGATTTGAATTTTATTACAGTATTAAAGATGTCGACTCAGAAAACTATATTTAAAATTGAATCAGATCTGTCTAACAGAATATTTATAATTATAAAATAGCTAACCTACCGACCGACCATGTGACAATTATAATAATAAAGTATGCAATCACTAAACAGAATTAATATTTTTTTAAGATAAATCAAAGTATAAGTCAAGTCCTGGGTAAGACTGGGTTTAAGACAAACTACACACTATCTTAGACAATACGGAAGCCATTTAGCCCGTAATATACTTATAAAATATAGAGATAAAGTAGATAAAATCATAATACTTAACTACGCAGCTCTACACGTGTTTTCACAGCATAATGTAACCGCCAATTATAACTGAACACAGGAAGAAAATTATACCTACTCTCATTTCATACCAATCAATTACATTCCGCCAATTTTCTCCATAAAACAGGAATAAGTCAACAAATTATTAACAAAAGCCAGTTACACCGGAAAAACTCGAACACTTACGATCGCTTCCGATGAAAACGTAAACAATGGAAAAAAACCTGGCGTAGTATACGCTCGGTTTGCACATAAAAGAACAATGACTATTAAATCAATTTATAGACTTCATTATGATTGTTGTGATATTATGTTAATTGATAATAAGATGAGTTTATGTGTGTTTATTTGTCATTTCAGCCTATTTATTGAGCATTAATTGATGCTCAGATAGTCATTTGTCAACGTTTAGTTATAAGTTAAACATTTGTAATAGTATTAGGTAAATATTGTTTTTATTAATACCTACAGATATTATCATCCTGTATAAAAAATATACAATGCCTTATCAAAAGTGACCGTTGGAAAAATACCCCAACCGTTTTGGGGAATCACATATCTGAGAACTAGCCTTACTGCGTTCCGTCCCAATATGCAGGCTGTTTCAGTATTTCCAACAGGTTGTGACTGTCACAGCAAAGAGCTTTGACTAACTTCTTGAGAAGAAATGACTAAACACTTTGGTAAAAATTATAAAGCAAACGCAAGCCTTAGACACGACTCATCATCAAAAAGTATCTGTATTTTTTGCGTATACTACAAACCCGTTGTCCATTTTCAGGGTCACTCAATTTGAATATAATACAGATGGGAAATTCTGTTTCCACCGTTTTTTTTTATGAGAAATATAACTAGTACTAGTCTTCTCAGTACTCATTACTGTAATTAAAATTAATAATTAGATATTATTAATGCCGTGGAAATCTACGTTTATCGAAAATAAGTAGCGTGTGTAAAGACTGGTTTTGAGAATTGCAGTTAGAATTATGTAAGTGTGTTCTGGTGGAAAATTGTACAATGTTTTGTTTGATATTACAGAGTATTTCTTGAGAAATATAAATGATTTATTCCAGAAATCCCCACCGACAAATCCCCACCAGTGGGGATTGTTACTTTTTTTTTCCAGAAATCCCTACTAGTTTAATTAATTCAGCCTAGTGGGGATTTTTGGAAAAATAAGTAACAATCCCCACCAGGTGTTGCTGTTTCTAAATTATTAAACAATAATGCATTAATAAATTAATTAATCTAGTTAATTATATCAGAATTATTCATTTATAAAATTATTTGCACGGTAAATATTGCAAAACTTCAGTCACCAGAAATCTGGTTTATCATACATGAAACATATCCTATCCGCATAAAAACGATAAAACATTTTTTTGGGGATGGGACGTTCAAAAGCTGTTGTTTTCCATTTTATCAACTTTATACAGTACATGGTGATCATGGTAGCACCAATGAGAAAACACATATCGTGCCACTGTTGTACGTTTTGACGAGTGACAAAACACAGAAATCTTATAACATAGTTTTTTCCATGATAAATCCAATAGACCCGTGTGGAACCCACAAACGTTCAGATGCGATTTTGAAAAGGTCACGATTAATGCTATTCAAGATGTCTTCCCAGATGTAACTGTTAGAGGTTGCGTTTTTCACTATAAAAAAGCCATTTGGAAAAAAGGGCGAGAATTGAAACTGACGAAATCCAAAATTTTGAAGAGACAAGTTGAACTTGCTGCTGTACTACCACTTTTACCGGAACATTTAATAATGGAAGGCTGGTTCTATGTTGCCAGTCAAAACCCAGACAGTCAAAACTGACAGTTTTCACCGGTATAATTATGTTAAGCCAATGGAAAAAAGTAACAATCCCCACAGGTGGGATTTGTCGATGGGGATTTCTGGAATAAACCATATAAATGGACCCAAATAACTATGGTTTTTTTCAGGTTTCATGGAATTCATGGAGCCTGGTAGAATGAAGAGACTAGCACGTTATCTGAAAGGTAGCCCACGAAGAATAAAAACAAAATATGCCCATCACACAAAATGTTTTCCCCTATAATTCCCGGATGATTATGAAAACTTGGGCATAAAATTATGAGATCATCTCGAAGGAATCTTATCATTATCATAGCTGCCTGCCTATTGCATTCTTAGAGAAATATTTGCATCTAAATGTCCAGCGGAGGTCAAGTATTCGCTAGGTCACCCATCTGATTATCGGTCGCGGCAAATGTTGCTACACGCCCAGGAGGGTTTTTTTATTTTGATACAGATTTATTTTATAAGTGAAGGGTTACCTTTGACCACTATCTAATCCTGATAATAGGTGATTATGTGTTTGAAGATTTTGAAATGCTCCATTTCAAATTTAGTATTCCGGTCAGTTATTTTTTGAGATCCAAAGCTGTGAGATTTTTGTTCCATTTTTGTTACAATTCAGACAAACTTCAGAGATACTTAAATGCGTCAGTTGGCTCCCCTATAAACCTTTATTTAATTCCACTTCAAAAGATATTCTCTGGTTGGACGAGAGAAGAAAATTCAGGTACGATGTCTTCAAGACCTCTTTCAATACTAAAGCAATAAAATTTGCTCTCCTTCCCAATACCACACGATCTTGGTGTTCCAATAAACCAACAACATAACTTATGCCTTATTTTTCCGTCAGCGCCATATCTAGTGGCAACGCGGAACACAATGTCAAAACATACCATTTTAGGTCCACGTACCATATAACTAATGCGGCGAGCATGACCTTTACAATTGTTTCCTCTACTTGCAGTTTTTAGACTAACAAGCGATGTCTAACGGCCGTATGGAGAGACGTCTTTTTAAGATAATATTAAAAAACAGAGCAGTGGTGGCCCAGTGGTAACGGCCGCGACTTACCGAGTTGTAGGTCTAAGGTTCGAACCCTGCTAGGCGCTTTACTTTGTGTAAATAATTTCATCACCACTGCTCTCAAAACAGTGAAGGAAAACATCGTAAGGAAACCGGCATGTCCTAGAACCAAAAATTCGAAGACATGTGACATCTACCTACCCGCACTGGGCCCGCGTGGTGGATTACGGCCCGCTCCCTCTCACAGAGAGGAGGCCTGTGTCCCAGCAGTGGGAACATTATAGGCTGATTATGATTATGATGACAATGATAGGCTGAAGAATGATGTGATAGGCAACGTTGCGGTTTAAAAGAATATGTATGACAAAAAACCGTTGTGTTTCGATGGTTTGGTCATGTTGAGAGCATGAATAAAAGGCGACTAATACAAGGCGAAAAGATCGGAAGACGAATTGAAGCTTACAGCTTACAAATTGGAGAAGAGTTGCGAGAGATAGGACTCAGTGGCACTCGTTAGAGGTTAGAGACCTTTGGGAAAAGGCACACTGAACTATGAGACATTCTGTAAACTACTGAAAAATACCACAATGCAATGATGTTCAGAATAAAAAGGGTTTTTTTTTTTTGAGGATATCGTGGCTTTTTAATAACAGCCGCTCGAGTCGATCTATCAGATTAAGCTACGCTTGCCGGGGTTGGTCTGTGGATGGATGACCATCTTTACATACCGAGACTCCTCCGTGCCTCGGAAAGCACGTTAAGCCGTTGGTCCCGGCTGTCATTCGTGGATCTTTGACAGTCGTTACGGGTCGTCAGAAGCCCGAAAGTCTGACAACTCAGTCTGACCAAGGAGTATCGTATTACTCAGTAACTGGGTTGTGGAGGTCAGATAGGCAGTCGCTCCATGTAAAATACTGGTATTCAGCTGCATCAGGTTAGACTGGAACCCGATCCCAATATAGTTGGGAAAAGGCTAGGTAGATTTGATTATTTATTTATTTAACACAAGGCAGATGTGCGTGGAAATGTCGAAAGAGACGCCCTAGAAGGACATTTATAGTGACATTATTGGCGATGTTGTTCAGAAAGGTCACCTACTCGAAACCGGCGTGCGTGTATGAACGTAATCGAAGCAAAAGGGGAGGTATGTAAGGATCGTAGCAGGTGGCGTTCTATAGTTTCTGCCCACCCCCATGAGAAGGCGGAGTTTATGTATGCGTGTATATGTGTAAAACATTCATTGACTGACTACTCGACTGGCTGATGGTGAACCATGGAGAGAAGTATCTAAAAGCGTTGCATGAAAAATGATTGATTGTCGTTTACATTGTTATGCAATTTAAAAAATCGAATGACATAACACCATGATATTCAGAGAAAGTATTAGTAGGAGTGGCTTAATAAACAGATTTCGCCATTTATCGAATACTCAGTCGAAATAAACAAGCTCAAGTAATGGAATTTATGTTTCAGAGTGCGGCCGTTTGTACTTCTTGTAGCATTTGCTGGCTTTATTGCTAATGTCCCTGATACTGAATTAGCGGGACTAATTCCTTCTTTTATAGTTTGCTTTTTGTTGAGTTAAGGTACTTCACAATAAGTATAACCGGCCATTAATGTTCCCTCTACTGAGACACAGGCTATAACTCGTAAGTCGGGCGACCACTGTTCCTCATAATGATTCTTGGCTATATATTGTAACATGTCCCAGGCAAATAGGAAATCTCCCTGAACTTACAAGCGTTGTCCATCAACTGCCCTACCCATAGTTAATGAAGGCGTGTATATTCACGGCCGCCACTTTTCCGTGAGTGTTCGTACCACAGCCACAGTGTAGCGTATGTATGACCTTTTCAATTGTTTCCTCGTGAGCAGAATTTTAATTACCGTGGTCTTCCGCGTGGCGTTAAACACGAGATAGAAGTTGCATGTCTGCATGTTTGTTCGTTTGTTTAAGATTGCATGTGGATTTAGGTCATGTGCAGATGGTCAATTATTATACGCAAGAAGAGATAAGGACGTTCACTTTGCTTGTAATAATCAATTAAAATATTAAGATAATCTATGAATATTATTTATTTGAAAAAATATACGCGTCTGGAACAGTCGATGTAAACCACTGGAGTCATTTGTTTTCTAAAAAAAACCGGCCAATTGCGGGTCGGACCACGCACAATGAAGCACGATGAAAAACAAACTTATCATTGTAGTTGAAAAACAATGTTCTTCCATACATCGTTATACGTGACGGTCAATTCTCAAACTGCAAATGAAAACTACATATTAACGATGTTCGAACTATTTGCTTTACTTGTGCTGTGAGACCTCGCTTCTTGCCAAATTTCATGATTCTAAGTCTACGGGAAGTTCCCTATAGATTTGGATTTATTTGCGAGTATCAAAATAATGTCGAATAAATGGCCGTATTTTTTTATTGCTTTGACTTATGTATTTGCTTGATTTTTATGTATTTACTGATTATTTCACCTTGATACCTTCACATGTTTCAGAGAAAAAGGGTCTTGGAGACTGACAAACAGACAGACAGAGGACGGATGGACAACGAAGTGATCCTATAAGGGTTCCGTTATTCCTTTTAAAGCAGGGAGCACTAAAAATCTGACGCTCAAGCGTGGTGTAAACGAAATGGTCCTGGGAGCCTTATAGGGCAAGAACTTCCAGTCCCAATAATTGTGGCAGTCCTTGGGCAGGCCACATGTCCAGTAGTGGACATCTTACGACGAGATAATGACGAAGATCAATCGTTGCCACATCCTATAACAAGAAAATTAACATAACCACCAATACTGAAGCAAAAACGAACCCAATGCATTAAAAACCGATTACTTCATGCAACATTTACCTCGCGTCGATCTGTGCACTCCATCTTAGTCACAGTGTAAAAAAATATCCAAAAATTGAATCCTGGAGCGGCGTGGGACGAATTAAATGCGGAAGACCTAACTTTGGTAGTCCTTGAAATATTGACTTAGTGATGACCTTGACGCAGATAAAAAGAAACTGTAGGTCAGTAGGGTAGTAGCCTTTTAGGATTTTAACGAAGTTTTGTTCTCCTGTCTCGCAAGTAAGTAGGTATGAACTAAACTATAGTATAAAGTGCAATGATCTTTGCATAAGTCAGAGTTTCGATATTTTTTATAGAACACTGACTAGTCTAGTGACTATAAAAAGAGGTATTAGGTCCCACCTATGAAATCAGCGTTTTGTATGGGGAATTTTGAAGAAGTTGCATTTTTCATACTAACAAAAAATCATAGAGAAATCGCCAAGTCTAAAAAGCCCAATGTCAATATAGTATGGCGTACTTAGGTAGTCCAAACAATTTAAGGACCAAAATTAACTATAAATATTAAATAATGTTCATTCTGATTATTACAATATTCTGTAAATTGGGGATAAAAACAAACACTTTTACACGTCGAAAATTAATTATGTTTAAAACTAGATGAGATCGGTGTTTACATATCGGACTACTCTGAGAGAAAAAACAGAACCCTAATTTGGTAGTCGGGTAAAAAGATCGATACAAACTCCAGAGGTCACAGTCTCTTTTAAAGTCCAGACCATGATCTTGGTCAGGCCATATCAGGACCATGCAGATTGTCTTAGATGGTCTTTTGTCCTATACTTAGAAAAATCCGAAATAAATACCTATACATTATAAAAGCCATGCTTATTTACCCGTCAACAATCGCAGTATATAGGAGGAAACATTGACTAACATACCTACAAGGATCAGCTTTTAACATAATTCAGTATTTATAACACAGTTCCTCTTCCTGAGGAAACATGACGGAAAGTGGGATTTCCTTCCTCTTTAATTTGGAGGAAGTAAACAAACGTGTACACGTGCGTACCTTCAAATATGAATATTGATAGTTAGGTTAGACTAAGAGAGGTCACCTCAGAGAGAGGAGTCCTGAGTTTCAGTAGCGGGAATATTATTGGCTGCTTATGTTAATGATCTAGCCGTGGACTTGCTGTGGTCCTTTGGCTTGAATTAGTTCATAATCACAATTATCCTAGTTGCCATAAAGACCCATTATAAAATTTCGTATCAATTATTTTATTTTTAACCGACTTCAAAAAGGCGGAGATTCTTATTTCGACTGTATGTTTTATTTTTTGAGTATTTTTCCGCGATTACTCCACCACTTATCAAAGATTTTGATGATTCTTTTTTGTTTGGTAGGTCATGCTTCAGAGGTGGTCCCAAATAAATTGTATTAGTTTTGCTTGCGTAGTTTTTAGTTAGCTTCAACGTATTTTTCCGACTTAGCCTATAGGTATGGATGATGTTTTAAGTTCCTATCACTGTTATTTACATAGCAGATAGTGGTATTCGAAATTGTGTATGATAAGTACCACAACTAAAAAATAAAAACTTATTATAACAAAAAAAAACACAAATAAAAGTGAAATATAACTTTAACTTTGGAAGTCGGTGACTTTGGATTTAAATTTTTATGTTTTTGCCACCGACTTCCGAAATTAAAGTTACTTGTTGTTTTTTTTTTGTAATATGTTTTTTTTGTCATCTTCTTCTCTCATAAAGCCTGGATAAGCCGGTTACCAAAGTTGGTTTGTGAGGCTTTTCAGGCTGGGCCTGGCCACATAACTGCAAAACTTCTGAATAAATTCCTCCCCTTAGTAGGTA
Organism: Lithophane ornitopus; assembly: GCA_948473465.1. Lineage (NCBI taxonomy): Eukaryota > Metazoa > Arthropoda > Insecta > Lepidoptera > Noctuidae > Lithophane > Lithophane ornitopus. The sequence continues at coordinate 1,431,746 of OX419630.1, read as the reverse complement.
CCAAGTTTTAATACCAAATTCTCATTTCTCAAGTTACTGCAATACTAATGACACTGGGCTATTTTCCCGATAAACTAGATCCGAATAAGCAATTATTAAATGCAATGATTGAGGAAAACCATAAATTTTATTAGTCAGATCTATTTACTGCAGCTGGCAAAAACTGGGTTGGTTACAAAAAAATAATTATATTTTAACTCTGTGGTATCTTTCCAGTAATGTGGCACTTCATTGTATCAGACCGTTTCCGAACGCTTTAGCAAGGTTACACGACTATGATATCTATAACGAATCGTTTTGCTTACCAATGGTAATCTATGCAATTTGTCAGTAAGCTAAATGTTTTCTATGTAGGTATTTACGTAGGTATACTACCGAAGCTCTTATTTACGTGTTTAGTATGAGTGGCTTAATCCTAAACTTTACTTAAATTATTGATAATGTTCATAATAACAATAATTTAAGGATTATGCTACTCTGAGCAGACACCAGTATCAATAAGATGGACAAAGGCTCGTGCAAACAGACGCGAAATCGCGGGCGCGACAGGCAGCGGTACCTTTGTCGACAAAGGTACCGCTGCCTGTCGCGCCCGCGATTTCGCGTCTGTTTGCACGAGCCTTAAAGTGGACGTCAAAATGGTTAACATTCCACTTTGTCCAACTGGTAGGCCAAATTAGTGGGGCAAAGTGGAACAATTAAAATATTCGCGAAAAATATTTAATAAATATTGTTGTTTGTAAATACTGCTCCACATTTTACAAGTCAGTTAAATAGTTTCAAACTAGATGGCGCTGGTGTCCTAACTTCGATCAGTGAAAACTAATATACTAAACCAGTTTTCGCAATACACTAGCAGCAGCCATACCTAGCTGTCTCAATTACCCCAGATAATAAAACCAAAGCGCCCTTAATCAAATCACAATTTCAAAATTCAGTATTCCATTACATCGTAATAAGTTCAATCACAGAGCCAATCTGTTGTTATATACTAGTAAAGGCAGTCACACACAGCACCTGTAATGGGATAAAATATATTTTATGGCTAGACATATTTATCTTAATACAGCATGCCTTATGACCAGAAGAATATTACCTATTGGGACCCCAACATGGCAGAAATACTGTAGGTATATTTTTAAATCTTTCATTAGGTACTGTGCGATACGGAAATATAGTTACATTTAAATGTATAGGCACTTATGAACGTGCAGAATCTAGATACAGCATTCAAAATAAGAAAATAAATAGGTAAATTAGTACCTGCTGAATGTGCAACACTTTATGGTGATGTAAAATGTACATCCCGGGATGAAATACCTATACATAGGTTGCAGTGTGTGACAGGCTTAACGTAGATACGCGCGCATAAACGTACAAATAAACCCTGCGCACGCGCGGGTGCCACGACCTGGCTCAATGCTACGCGCGTACATGTGAGACACACACGCGGAGGTGAGCGTGTGTGAGTGAGCGCGTGTCGACGGCTTGTTTACATCAACACAAATGTAGGTGTAGCGCGATGTATAGTTTTGATCGAATTGCAGCCTTTTTGCTTTCATGCTAAATTAAACAAATATGGTAGTAGGGGTATAGAATCGGGTGTCAATTAAAGAGGCCGTTACTAAATTAGGCTTGATTAATACAGAGTCCGTATGTTACTGCAGTTGTTTGTTGCACTTACCTACTAACATAACTTTTAAGAACAAAAATTATGTTTTATCCAGAAATTTTATCTATGTAATCCTGTCTAGAACAAATCTTGAAGCCAGGCAGTAAAAATGTGTATATACGGATTTAATTTAAAAAACCGGCCAAGTGCGAGTTGGACTCGCGCACGAAGGGTTCCGTACCATTATCTATAAAACGGCAAACAAATCATGTCTATTGTATGGGAGCCCCCCTTAAATATTTGTTTTATTTTAATTTTATTTTTTATTTTTAAAGTGAATATTTATCTAAATATTCTGCGAATATTTCAACCGAATACCTGTTGTCGTTATCAATATCGAGTAAAAACGAGCAAAAAAATCATGTTTGTTGTAAAAACGTACGTTTATTCTGTTTTTTAGTATTTGTTGTTTGTTGTTATAGCGACAACAGAAATACATCATCTGTGAAAATTTCATCTGTTTAACTGTCACGGTTCATGAGATACAGCTTGGTGACAGACGTACAGACAGAAAGACGGACAGACAGACCGACAGACAAACAGCGGAGTCTTAGTAATAGGGCCCCGTTTTACCCTTTGGGTACGGAACCCTAAAAAAAATAAAAAGAAAGAAAATTTGTTTATTCTGCACAAACAAAACGCACACAAAACAATGACAAAATAAAAAATAATACAAAAGTAGCCAAAAGCCTCGCATTCAACCAATAAAAGAAAAAAAAAAATAAGTAAAGTAAGAGAGTAAGTAAGTATTGTACTAAATTTATTCGTATTATTGATTGTCTGTCTGTAATAAATAACTGCTTTCTCAGCATATTATTGGAGTTATCATTAATCAAAGTTAAACAAAACAACTTCTTGAATACCTAAATATTTTTATAGGGAGAACAGTTTCTCCGAACTGAAATTAGTATTTTCATTACAAAACTTTTTCAATTTTCAATGTTTTACTTCAATTTAGGTTGAATATTACTAGATAACTTTTAGTTACTTTACTAGAACAGTACCTAGTTTATTAAAGTTGATTCATTATTTTTAATTGGCTGTAAAGAAAACCACTAAATCATTTTAAAAACAATTATTGTTATTCGTTCGTGCGCGTGGTTTGTGGTTATTAGGTAATTTATTTGTTTGCAGATTTTCCTTTATCTGCTGAGTAACTCTTCACCTAAAAAGCAAGTTATCTACCCACCTACTAAACTAGTTTAAAAAAAATGTTTATCGCCAGAACACCCACACTTCACATTCTTTATGTCAAGAGCTATCCAAATATCAGAAAAATATTTTGCCTAGGTAGGCTTTTGTAATGACGAAGATTTTTAATTGGCTAGGCAAGCAGTCCTCCAAAAAAATGCTACTGATGCTGAAAATAACCTTGAGAGAACAGCACAGAGCTTGTCATTCTGCAACAATAATAAACAACCGACCAAGACTACTCGGTCCTCCTATACTCGTGCGCGTGTGTGAATGTTTACAGATAATAAAATATTCTCGAGTATTCAACTCTTGCGCACTATATTTGTTTGGTAGAGTCTTTGCCCTGCTCCCTTGCATTTAGGACCACTTAGGGTCGCACTCTGATTTAATTATCGTAATATGGGTCTCGATGCGTCATTATGTTATGATATTTCCTGGTATGAATATGGATTAGCGATCGATCTGATGCTCATTGGAAAGGCAAATTAATGTGGTATGTTATTTAATACGTAATTACGTATAATTTTATGTAAAATGTCTTGAGGTAGGTAGGGAATACAATATGTTTGAATATAAAACTACTTAGAGTGAACTTTAAAACACCACTCCAGTATAATAAGCAATAATTTCAGCCTGCAATTTATTTATCTTCTTGAAATTGTACTAATTCTAAAAGCCTCTTTTCACACTGTGAAAGAACCATCGTTTTCGAAAATATTCTTGTTATGAAAAGCTCTAGTGGCAATTTCAGAACATGTTATTTTTCTCCTACTTTTCACATTTATGGTATAATTTGTAATATATTTCCTTCTCGGTATTCAACAAGGCTGTATTTCAAAGTACCTTCAGGTAAATTCTGTGAAACGCCCCGAAGGTATAATTTCATAAGTAGGTATGTTCCGTTAAAAGTTTCACAATCCTTTTGAGACAGCGATTATTTTAGTCTTTTATTTACAATTTGCGAAAACAGGTGAAACATTTCCCAATAAGAGAAACGGTTTGAACGAAAAAATTAAAATTTACATACGAAAGACTTCAGCCAAGAAAAACAATGTTTTACGGACGGATTTTATGAGTGGTCTGTTTTTTTATATATTCCGGTTATTTTCTTAATAAACCGGAGGGAGATCATAATATAACCTATACGGTGTATCTAGTACCTATTAACGAACGCAATATTTTATTTTTATTATTATTCACAAACATTTCTATAGTAAATACTAAAAGTATGATTAAATACTTATTTGTATTTTTGTACTCTTCATAATCTATTTCCTGTATCGTCGTTGTTTTGGTGTGTGTCAAAAAATATAGAAAAACCATGACTTACTAGATTGGCTCTTATTTATATTTAACTAGCTGATGCCCACAGCTTCGCCCGCGTGGATGTCGGTTATTATATACTAAAACCTTCCTCGAGAACCACTCTATCCATTGGTGAAAGCAGCATGAAAATCGGTGCAGTCGTTTTTGAGTTTATCGCGTACAGGACGACGGACAGACACGGCGGAGGACTTTGTTTTATAATAATTATGTAAGGATTGTTTAATTTACATCAATTTCAATTTTACTCGCCAAACCTTCTAGTTTGATGGCAAGAAGCGCTTCCTAATAATTATTATACACATTTTAATAATCTAGTATAAACTTACCTTAAATAGTTAAATAATTGAATAATATAAGAATTATGTTTATTTTACTAGATATCTGCACACCTGTTTAGGTAGGATATGGTTTAAAGAACTTTCATTGTATTTGGGATTCAACATTTTGCAAATTCAACATTATGAGACCAGAAAATTCAATTTTTTACAAATTCAACATTTTGGGATTCAAAATTTTGCGAATTCAACATTTTTGCGAATTCAACATTTTGCAAATTCAACATTGTAGGCTAGAAGGCACCTGATGTACCCATATTCTGGCAAATAAATGATTTGATTTGACTTAAAACTACTAACTTTGATGATATTGCTAGCCCAGTTTAGGTCAACCTATTTATAACTGGTTCAATTCAATTTTTTTAGTCTGATCCAAAGTGTGTTTTATCTAGGTGTAGGTACTAGTTTCTAAATTAAATGGTAAGTCATAAATAACTAAAACGACAAACAAATAAAATCTTCCTTTGCACCAAATAAAGCATACCACACACTGGTCCTTTTGCACACACTCACAAGCTGCGTGTGTGTGAGTAATCCTTTCAAATGTTGCCAACTTATTTATGGAGTTAACCCTTCTTTATGACATTAACATGTCGGTATAATTCCTGATTGTTTTGATGATCATCCCGGTGACGGAAAACAGATCTTGTCAGCTGCTTGATTATTAAACTGCGCAATTTGCTGCGCAAGTGTGGTCAGCAAAAAAGGATTTTATGAAGACAACTTTCAACTTTTAATGGAGGTATTTGTACCGTTTTAACTTGGAACTTAATCTCATAGCTAGTATTGTTATACCTACAAAACTTTTCACAAGTGATGGAAAACAAAATTCGTTAACCCAATTTAGTTGCTAGCCTTACCTTTGGCTTAATTAAAATGAACATTAAATGCATTATTTACGAGAGATTTTGATGTAGAAGCACATGAATGTAAAGAATCCGTTTCTTTACTCTGTGAAGAAGGTTAGGTCACTGGATATCGATGGATATACTTAAAACGTTGCTTCTTCGACGGTGAAATGACCATAATTTTTTCCATGGTTAGTGTTATTGAAGGAGTTTTGAAAAATCTACAACAACCTATGTAATTACCCAATTATTTAGACTATAATAAATTGGTGATTGCTTCAAATTTAGAAACATATGGCGATTTTAGTAAAACTTATGACTTCCTAGAGATTATAATAGCTTTATCGGATTAACATCACACTCGATTACAATCAACCGATACGATCATCATAAATAATTTATTTCTCCCATTGTAAGCGTGGAAAATCACAACAAGGCTGTCACAGTAACTTAATAAAATCACAGTTTCCAAGAAAACTTAACACATGGAACTAATTATTTTACTCGACTATCTTCCTGACACACAAACAGTTAAATTCTGGAATTAGACACGCATACACACACATACGTCCTTGTAGATGTATTTAATTGTCCTTGGCTAAAAATAAATCATCCCTTTCTTCCTGCGGGACTTCAAACTAGGGCACTGAATAATTAGATGGGGACTTCCGTGTATATATAATAATGAAGGACCATGCATGTTTGCTTGAAAAACAAGGTGAAGTGAAATTAGCTTACGGCATTGATTGCTTAAGAGTATTTGTTTATTGTAATATTAAATTCTAGTGACAGAATCATCCATCACACAAAAATATTATGTAAATATTATTATGTGTAGGTATTTTTACCTTAAAACATGACTAACTAATATAATAATATGTACCTTTCTATATTGCCGTTGGTCAACTCTTTACATGACCAGAGGGCTGGCCTATTTTTAACCGACTTCTTCAAAAAGGAGGAGGTTCTCAATTCGTCTGTATGTTTTTTTTTTTTTTTTTTGTGTGTATGTTATTCGATTTCTCCGCCAATTATGAATCGATTTTGATGATTCTTTTTTTGTTTGGTAGGTCATCTTCAGAGGTGGTCTCATATAAATTTTATTAACTTTGCTTGCGTACTTTTTGAGTTACCTTCAATATTACGTATTTTTTCCCACTTAGTGTATGTAGATGATATATTGATTGACTCCGTCACTGTTATTTACATAGCAGGTAGTAGTATTCGAATTCGTGTGGGGTAGGTATCACAACTAAAAAGTGAATAATAAAAACTTTTTACAAAAAAAAAACAACCGAATTCCAAAAAAAACAAAAAAAGTGAAAAATAACTTTAATTTCGGAAGTCGGTGGCAAAAAACGAAAATTGAAAAGTAAAGACACCGACTTCCGAAATTAAAGTTAATTTTCACTTTTTTTTTTTTGGAAGTCGGTTGTTATTTTTTGTAAAACGTTTTTAGGTCAAAGCATCTGCATTGCCATCCAACGTGGCAACGCTGCCTTTTGGGCACTTTTCCCATCAACAGCGATGCGGACGAATTTTTTGATGCCCAGCTCTGACTTTTTTTTTCCTTCGTATACTTATACATAATATAAATATTTTAGAGTTAGATTGTATACCTATTATATTTAATATTTGTTAAAATAAAGCATTTTCAATGCCAAATAATTTCAGGTCGTGTCTCAAATAAGCTTATCTTGCATTATTAATTACACTTATAATAAACAATATCTACAATGCCTCACCGGCCTTAGTCAGAATCATTAAAATCCTCGAATTTCTGCACACATCGTGCGTGCCATTAATACCGAAACGGTCTTTTGGTCCTAAGTTCCCGTTTGGTCCTTTTTGAACAACAAGACCGTAATGTTCGTGAGTAATCCACGCAGCTATGGACTGACCGAGTTTAGATTTCATTTGCTAAATTAGCACCGCGAGTTGAGTGGTTTAACAATTTGAGGTGAGCAGGCGTTCGCGTAAGGCGTCGGTTGCAAGATTTATAGCTAACTAGCTGCACCCCGCGATTTCACCCGTATACGTCTCAATCCCATGTGAATATCGGGATAAAAAGTATCCTATGTCCTATTCCAGGTCATGGTTTACCCCTGTGCCAAATTTCATTCAAATCCGTTCAGCCGTTGTAGCGTGAAAGCGTAAAAAACAAACTCACTTTCGCATTTATAACATTAGTTAGGATTATATTATCTTTATCGTGTAGACGTCAAATGCTGAATCTAAGTCTGTGACTGTACAAATGAACAACGAATGGCTTAGTCAACGCAGTTAGTAGACCGATTGGCAATTGCAATGTTTTGCTAAAAACAGACAGAAGGACGCTGATACCAATACCCGCGACTTATTGTTTAATTAATTCTCAAACTAAACTTATAGATATCACAGTCGCCTTTTACGTCAACCAGCATAATCCAAGAACTTGGAATTTATTGGTGGCCACGTCATTTATTGTTGTGTTGTATTTTGGCCATATTATTTGCACTATTTAGGGCAAATTAGACCAAACTTTTATACCTAGTATAAGTCTAATTCAGCGAATATTTTTATAATATTTGTCGTCAATTTTATTCCACGGATAAAAGATATTGGTTAAATCAGCCTAAACTCATCTCAATTATATTTCCTAAACAATTACCAAACCCTAAGGAGTAGGTATCTAGATGTAGATCGTAGCAGGTGGCGTTTCGTAGTTTCTGCGTACCCCATGGGACAAAGGCGTGAGTTTATATTATGTTTATGTTAATTACTTCTAAAACAACATTATCTACAAGAGTCGTACTACTTATACTTATTAGAGTATGTCCGAAAGTATGCAGTACCTTGCAACGGCAAGATACACGACGGGCTGGTCTATCTATGCATTATTAGATGCGCCCCGCGGTTTCACCCGCGTAAGTCTCGACCCCGGTGAAATATCGGGGTAAAAAGTATCCTATGTCCTATTCCAGGTCATGGTCTACAACTGTGCCAAATTTCATTCAAATCCGTTCAGCCGTTTTAGCGTGAAAGCGTAACAAACAAACAAACTCACTTTCGCATTAATAATATTAGGATAGTTAGGATTCGGGAAGTACCTGCGCCGCATAGCGGACGCCCGCTTGTCATCACTGTGCGGACTGCTCCGAGGACACGGCACAACATACGCTGGAGGAGTGCTCAGCTTGGGCCCAACAGCACTGTGTCCTCGTCTCAACGCTTGGTGCGGGTGATCTTTCGCTTCCGGTCGTGGTGGTCAGTCCATGGTCGGAAGCGAAAATGCGTGGGATGCTGTCGCCTCTTTTTGCGAAGAGGTGATGCATGCAATGGAGGCGGCGGAGAGGGAGAGAGAGCATACCTCTCATTCCACCTGCACTAGAAGAGCAGCCGGTCGTCGAAGGGCGCTTAATGATCTCCGGCCACCATAAGGAGGGGCCTGCGGGCAGCGAAATTGGGGGCATATCATGCGTGCCTTTATAGGAGGACGTGCGGTCGTGGGATCGGCCGCATTTTGTGATGGGGCCCGCTAGGCATGGCGGGATGATACCAGTCGGGGGTGCGGCGAATGTACAAGTATCTCCCGGGCCCTCGACTCATGGTAGAAGTAGGAACAGTGGGGTTTTAGTCGGTAGGAGTCCGACATAACATCCATGAGGAATTCAGCACAAAAAAAAAAAAAAAAGCATTGTTAGGATCATAAATGCTTTTCTTGTCTGTCTGTGTGACCACGTTGTTATTCTAAAGTATGCAATGGATTTTGATACGGCCTGCGCCATCATTTAGAAAATGTTACATTAATATTCTAACAAAAAAGAAAAAATCTTGATATCGTAAAAACCGTGCGAAGCAGCGGCTGGTCGCTAGTTAGCAATAAATAGTACCAGGAGATAATAAGGTCACAGAGATAATTCAATACGATGTAATGTAAACAATTACAGACACCGCAGTTTTCCAGCGAATGCGTGTGGAGATTGAAATTAAAATGACTATCTGTTAATATGGCGCGGCCGCAGCTGCGCTAGTGAGTCAGTTTGTTGAGCTGCTGACCAAGTATTTACTGTAGATAAGACTGTATGTATAATTTTGTATGGGTTTATGCCTACTCGAGAGTTTAGGCAGAAAACTGTGACTATAAAAAAATGGAAAGTGAGTGATGCAATTCTAAACTTGTCTGTACAGAAGATTGTCAAAAGCAGAAAAAACATTCTGTAGGCGTATTATAAAAGTTAATTTTTATTTTCCGAGAAATTATAAGTTTCTGGCTAGAAATTAAAAAAAAAAAACAATTTCATTAAACGATCCCGTAGCAGTTTCGTAGAAGAATAATTTATGATCATTTTTAAATTAACTTTTCTAAAAATTTAAACACATTCAAATGTAAATGTCCAAAACATTCCAGAAATATATTATCAAATCTATTTAATTACGTGGTCTTTGTCGGTATGCCTTTGATCATGCCGCGGCCAGTAGCCCATATAATACCTATCCGGTAAGAATACTGGTAACCGCAATAATTATTGATAGCTATAAAAACAAAACAAAACACGTTCCATTTATTAATTGACAACAACTTATGCCTATTGTTTATATACAATAGGTTGGAATATGGAAATAATTGTATAAATATGAGGTTTCTTTTAATAACGACATAACATTGTATTCTTGCATGGGTTTAGGTACTTTGGTACTTGAACAAAGTCCAGGGGTGCACTTTGGTCTTATCTTTAAGGCCAATATGATCACTAAACTGTTTATATAAAATTGTTGACCAGAATTAATGTTAAAGAATAAAATTATTCATCAACCACATTATTATATGCCTCTACCTAAATATGACGCAATGAATGTTCAAGAAGGAAAATCCTTTGGAAGGTAAAAGATTAATAATTACTAATACCTACCATTCTCTTCTCAATAGGGATACGATGATAGATTGCGCAAAAAAAAATCCTGTGATCATCAATCTGTTGAGTGTAATAATTTCGTATTTATTTTCAGCAAGCCTTTTAAGATATAATACTACGCGAAAACATTAGCCATCCAGACGGCAAAGCTAAAAACCAAAGCTATGAATTTATGTATATCCTTGTACCTCCTTATCTTTACAAGCCCTGCTTGTAGACTGAAGTCCTTGAAACTAAAAAAAAGAGTCAAGAAACAAGCAGGTAAAAACAAAAAAATATCGTGCAAAACCAGTACTGAAAATGTCCTCTGAAATTCTACTTTTAGCGGCTGAATTTCAAGAATGTACCTGAACACGCCAGCTTTGAGCTGAATAGCAAGACAGATTATGGCGTAAGTCGTCGCTAGAGACCGAGCACACAGTGCGCCACACAACATGTGTTTGGAAAAAGAGGAATTTTCCATTTATTTTTATTTCTTGTAAAGGTTCTGTTTCGTTGAAAAGTGAAAGTTTTGTTCGATGTAAGAACCGTGTTGTGTAAGTTTTGAATATTTAAGGCTTGATGCGAATTTTGTTCTGGCTCTTTTGAATAAGTAGGTATGTTTTTTTGTTTAAACTGGAATTGTTTGGATTATACGACAAATTATAATTTCTATCAAGCGCTGAAGTTGTTGATGCTCTTATTTCTGGACAATGTTCTGAAAGAGCGATTTTTGAAAGGACTTGTTATTAGTAATTGTTACTGTTTTAAGGATATTGTACATGTACTGTATCATTTCACAGCCATTTATTCTGTATCAGAGTTACTCACTAACCTCTAAATCGATTTCTTACGAAACCCATTAAATAAAAACCGATAACATTTCTTCGTATTCTCTACCAAAAACCAGCAAATGCAAGCAAAAAATAAAATAAAAAACCTCTATTTTGTCCTCGCCGTGCACATTTCACCCACAGTGCAGAGCGCCCGACACGCCAAGTGTCACGTTACGCGTGTAGACCGTCTGCGAGCGCGATGACACTTGCAACTGCTATTTGCTCTAATTGCAAGTATTATTACACGGTACGGTCTACGATACGTTGGTGTCGGCAGTGTCTACACTTTCGAGAGTTTGACACTAGAACTCTCGTTAGAGTTGAGAGTTGTGTTTGTGATAATTTGACGATGTTGATGCATATATCCTGTTCTAAACTTTCTTGTCAAATCCTAGGTTCAGGTATCAACATACCTTCAGTAAATCTGTTGATTAAACAAGATGTCAAAATTCATTTGAGCAGTTTGCCTAAAAAGCTGCAGTACCAATCATGATAATATTATTTAGTCAATTTAGTCAGACATTTTTTTAAATCTCTCATCTATACCTAAACAAAAACCATGCATTCGTAAACAAACTTTTTATTATGAGAAAAACTATATTCATCTTTTTTTTAGGCGGTTATATATTAAAATGATAGAAAAATTACATTCGCATTAAACATATATTATATACACAGTACTTCCTCTGAATAACAGATCAAAACATTCGAAATATTTAGTAAATAACAAGTCAATAAGTACAGTTTTACAATGTTTACATCAACAAGTACTAGGTATCACAAATATTATTCATTGTACAAAACCGCAACGAAACTATGTTTAGATAATGTTTATTTTTTTTACATTGAAAACATGTTGCTCTCATAGTACGGCCAGCATCAAAATTACCTACAATCACAATTACATTAAAAAATATAGGTAGTTAAAAAAAAAAAGTAATTTAAAATAAAACAACCCAGTTACTGGGTTGTGGAGTTCAGATAGGCAGTCGCTCCATGTAAAATACTGGTATTCACCTGCATCCGGTTAGACTGGAAGCCGACCCCAACATGGTTGGGATAAGGCTAGGCAATTGAAAATAAAAGTAATAATGTGTGTACTTTTTGGTACACAAAATGGCAACCCTTAAAACGTTTACATTTCCTGAAGCTGTCTTTCATACTGTAGCTGTTATTTATATAAGCTTATAGATCATTATATTGAAATTGTAACAAAAAAATATTTAAAAAGTAATCTTTGACTTACTGACTGTACTTGCACGAGAATAAGGGCAAGTGCACTCTAAATACCGCTCGATATTTATCGAATCTGCACGAGTGGTCCCGATCATTTCCGATTTGCATTATAATAGGACTTTAACTGCGTAGAAGCATGCAGGATTTAATTAGATCTAGTAATGATTTTACGCACTAATATCTATTTAAATGTTGTGATTAATTGAAAGCCCGTATAGTTTGAGTGGGTTATACAAAATATTACACAATAATTATCTTTAGATCCCAACAATTCGATACGTTGTGACCACTGTGCATTGTAAGAACGCAATAAGCGCGTGCGCATGGAATCTTATGGAGGTCAGGTTGTCATATATATATTTATAGGCTGTGAAAGTCAATAAGTAATACTTTAAACAAAATTATATCGGGGATAACGGAAATCGGAGGAGAAAACAAAAAGCTCACACTTATTGAAAAAAAAAGGTCTCGAGAAATTAAAATTAAAAAAAAAAACCTGGCGCCGTACCATCAACATTTAAAATACATGCCAAGTACATGACAGGTCAACTTAGCAAGTTAACCTGACAGGTTTTGTATTTGTACCGTGAGCATTTCCGTCTGACCTGCAATGTATCAACCTGAACTCTGATTCGAGTCGATAAGTGCGTTTAGTTTTAAAACGGATTTGATTAACGTGAAGGCATTTTTTTAAAGCCTTTTCTTTGACATCAGCTTCGTTAACAATCTTCAAAATCAAAAGTCATATAATCAAAATAGGCTGAGAATTTCATAACAAATACAATAATTTTTTGAACGTTAAAATTACATAAGACAGTCCCCCAAAACGCCCTCTCTTCACCACTTCCTAGTGCTTTAGCTGGAAAGAAGAAGTGGCGCAACAAACTCCCCAGCAGCACAGCTGTCTATTCCTACTATCGCCTAAGTGTTGAAGTATCCAGCAGGATCCAGATTGATTATATACTTTGTTATACCATCTATGTAACACGTAAGAAAAGCAATAAAGAATTAAATATTGAGTATCCAAAAGAATAGAAGATGGAGCCATGCATTGGTGCAATTTCATAACACAAATTTCATATCTACGGTGCAACACAATGACTATACATTCTCTTTGGTGCAACATGTCAATAAAACGCTGGTTGCCTGAAAAATGTGTCTTTGCATCGACGCGTTTGACCCCGGTTTCTAAGGATTTCAATTAATGTAAGGGTTCAAGTAATCCTGGATAGCAACACGATGCTTTCCATTGAGGATTCTGATGCTTTTCCAAATGTCTAGGCTTTTACTGGGTAATTATTTTTGCTAATCGTCGACACAACCGCCTCTGGACATTTGCAATACTTAAGGCATCGCTCAATTGCGTTTTTAAAACTGAAATGTCACATTTGCCTTCAACTCCGAACACAGAAACGGTATCTCATGGCAGATATAGGTGTGTAGTACTCTAAAGCTTCTAAAATCTGTGAATTTCTGAAAATCCCTCTCAAAAGGAAGGAAAAATAATAACACAATTTTTATTTTTGCAAAAAACGTCTTGTTTCAACTTGTTTATTTATTTCTGGCGTTAAATTATTAACACTGGAACCGTAATCAGCGATCACCTTTACCGAAATCCTTGAACCTAATCAAACAGCTCAACATCAATAAAATTGCGTGCAAATCTCAATTTTTCGCACCAGCCGATGACGCATCTGTACGTTATCTAATAGGTATAAAACCGTATGTGTGTTTAATCGTATAATGTAGGTATGCCACACGTGTTCATTATTTTGCTGCAAGAGTAAACAAGGAATCCTTTTAGCTTAGTAATAATAATAGTACCACCACCGGTCACTACAAGTCAAGCCGACGACCAGGGGATTGATGACAGGGCTACAAACGTAATTACCCAGTGCAATGATGAATTGAGGAGTGCTTTGGAGGGTGCGATTCGGGAATATCGGCTCATGTCGCCCGAACTTAGGCAAAAATAGGGCACTGGTAGCGGTTCTGGATTCGCAGTTGAATTTTTATTTATTCTATTTTGAGGATTGCAAAGACCTCACCGATATAAGAAAATAATAATACTAGAGCCCTGACCACCGGCAGCTTGGACCCTGATCCTGATGCCGATGGGCTACCTACTATTTTTATATTTTTAAATGATTTTTTAAATCATTTTCATTAAAAAAAAATGTAAATGTATTTAAAAAGAAATAAAGGAAATACATAATAATACCAGCTTATTATTGTCCCTTAGCAGGGCCAAGGCCTCTCTTCTCATAAAGAGAAGGCACGAGGATTGATCACCATGCTTGCTCGAGACGGCGATTTCACACATAAGTGAGGAAACCTGGACATTATAGCTTAACTATAAAGTTAAGCTATAATGTCCAGGTTTCCTCACGATGTTTTCCTTCACCGATGCCAGTGATGTTCAAGATAAACTTAGAAAGTACATATTAATTTTATTGAAAAAGTCACATTGTTACTTGCGTGGATTCGAACCCAGAGCCTTGTGTGGATTTGAACCCACAGCCATGCATGCTTGCAAGATAGGCGAGGCCTTAACCATCATGATATCTTCTACATTTATTCTTTCTTCTAGCTTACTGCGCAACATAATTACTGGCATAGAAAAGACTTCTCAGGCTAATGTGAAATGTGGCTACAATATTTATTTATTTTATTGTAAGTTTTTTTTTAAATATACTTTCCAGTAATGGAGGAATAGAAACCTCTGCCTACGGATAACAACCAACTGCTTTTATCAATCCCTCCAGTAGCTAAGCGTGCTGATTATTATCATAAAATATTGCCACCATGCTTCCGATACTTACAATAAATTCTCATTCTTGCGTATCCAATTGTTTTAATGGGAATTACTTTTCTTTCCATTTTCTTTAAGGCTGGTCCATAAATTCAAGGTCACTCAGCGAGCTATGGACCGAGCTATGCTTGGAGTATCTCTGAGAGATAGAATCCGGAATGAGGTAATCCGGCAGAGAATCAAAGTTGTTGACATAGCTCTCAGAATAAGCAAGCTGAAGTGGCAATGGGCCGGCCATATTAGCCGTAGAACCGATGAATTTTGGGGTAAACGCGTTCTTGAGCGGAGACCACGAATCGGCAAACGTAAGGTAGGACGCCCTTAGGGTAGGCGGAGCGACGATCTCCACAGGGTGGCTGGTAGCAACTGGATGAGAGTTGCCGAGAGTCGAGCTGAATGGCGTGCAATTGGAGAGGCCTATGTCCAGCAGTGGACTGCTGTAGGCTGATGATGATCATGGCTTTTCTTTCTATTATAGCTAACTTCAGTATGCTTGTGGAGACAAGACAGCTAGGTAAATAATGCTTTTAAAATTCCACAAGTGTGTGACCGCAAATTTGTTTACATAGTCAGTTTAAATAAAACGATTAGTATAGGTACCATCATGCCTACCAAGTTTAATAATATTATGTTAAATGTGTAGGTATAAGCGCAGTAGGTATCCGTAGTACTACGGGTTCGATAACCCGAGGTCGACCAGTGTTTACTTTCCGTACTCGTTATTATGTTTAAATCACCATTATGTGCTGTGCATACAACTGGTCTTTTGAGGCGGCCGGTAGATGGCGTTGGCTATATTATCTGGTCCTTCGGTTCGGATTTTTAATTATATGTTGATTAATAATAAATATTTTCTGACAATATTTTTTTATGCTATACCAACATTAAAATTTAGTGACTTTAAAGAATCATGCGTGTTGTTTTAAAACAAGATACCTAATCCTTTGAATTATTGTGTTATCTCGATACAAATGCTGTTTTTCGATCCACGAGCTCGTCAGTTTATTATTTGGTTTCGATTTATTTTACAACTAGCTACGCCCCACGGTTTCACCCACGTAAGTCTCGATCCCGTGGGAATATCGGGATAGAAAGTATCTTATGTCCTATTCCTGGTCATTTTCTACACATGTGCCAAATTTTATCCAAATCCGTGCAGCCGTTTTAGCGTGAAAGCATAACAAACAACCAAACAAGCTCACTTGCGCATTTATAATATTAATTAGTTAAGTTTTTTTAAATTTACCAATACCATCAAAACCAAATGTTTCAATCCGTTGTAATACTCTATTATAGGTAGTTATTCTAAATACCGTTTAAATGTTATAACTAAACCAATTCGAAATACTAATGACTAATTATATTTACCTAATAATGCGCACATCAGTAGGTTTAAATTTTAAACTAATACTTATAATCGTATATTTATGCAAAACAATAGCCATAACCAAACTACTGGGTATAATTGGTGATAATTAAACTGTAGAACTAATAACTAGCTTGTAAAAAATCTCCTATGTAATTACGGAGTTAAGTAATTAAATAAAAACCGTCCGTAATGACTAGAGCATTTAGCTTTAGTCTTGATACTAGTTTTTACGATCGACGCAAGTGTCAAGAGGCATAGGGATGTGATATCATTCGTTATTACTGATAAGGATTTAATTGGGTTGTATCGTAGTTACCCAGATAAGTTTTTAACAATAAACATTACCTTCATCACGCCTGTATTCCCCGAAGTGTTAGGTAGAGGTGTTAAGTACACCCACATTTCGCCAGTTATGTTTAAGTCCCATGAAACAGCGGACGAGCCTTTATTACCATCAGCCGGGTTTACATTCAGATTCCCGGCTGCTACTGTGAAATTCCTGATGGAAACACCCTATAACACTTTGTCCGAACCGGGAATCGTACCCAGGACCATCATGCTCACCTTGCCCGAACCGGAAATTGAACCTAGGAACTCATGCTCAGCAGTAGCGCTTGCGAGCACTAGATCAAAGAGGCAATTTTTTAAGAAATAATGTAGGCAATTAGGTATGGTTTAGTAAACAAACCTTGGTACGGCTCTCGTGATAAAGAGAAGCAGGTTTTCAATGCATTGTCAAGTTCAGATGACGCTATTGTAACCACCCACTAAAAAGAGTCACCACCAGGTTAGTCACTAACTACACGAAAAAGAAGGTAGCAGAGAGTTCTATCACTACAAAAATAATAGAATCATTTACGATTCATATTATTATGATATTTAAAGGAGCTCGTGGCTAAGTAATAACAGCCGCATGGGTCGATCCATCAGGAAAAGCTACGCTTGCCGGGGATGGGTGACCATTTTCACATATCGAGACTCCTCCGTGCCTCGGAAAGCACGTTAAGCCGTTGGTCCCGGCTGTCTCTTTGCCAGTCGTTACGAGTCGTCAGAACCCCGAAAGTCTGACAACCAGTCTAACCAAGGGGTATCGTATTACCCAGTTACTGGGTTGTGGAGGTCAGATAAGCAGTCGCTTCGTGTAAATACTGGTATTCAGCTGCATCCGGTTAGACTGGAAGCAGACCCCAACATAGTTGGGAAAAGGCTAGGCAGATTGATTATTATGATATTTACATGTAAAGGTCGGATTAGATCAGACGAGCGAATGCACAATTCTATCTCCACTTTACCAAATTATTTTTGTTTAAATTGAGGCAGAGCGTTCAATATATCAGTAGATCAATATTACCCAGTAACTGATTTGTGGAGGTCAGACAACCAGACGCTCCATGTAAAATACAGCTGTATCCGGCTGTACCTATTCAGCTGTATCCGTTTAGACTGGGAACCAACCTCAACATGATGATGATTCTCGTTTCTATTCGAAACCGTATGAGATGCTTCCCCCCCCTAATAATCCTTCACAATGAGTTGCATTCAATTTCTGTTTGACCCCACAAAACGCAACGTCATCTTATACCTTATCATTTTCTATGAGGATAAATTGCAATAAATACAAAGAATGAAATTAAATGGAATTTCTCATCACTAAGTAATTACACGCAACACTGCCTCCGTTTAGTCTGTATCACTTATGATTAGTCTCATCATCGGAATCCCCCACAGTTTTTCAGAATGAGGAAAACTGAAGTCGGTAAGCTTCGTGGAAAAAAATCGCGTGTCCCTATGTAAGCGGTGATAACATGAAACAGATCATACTTGTTAGTGATTGCATTATATTCAGTAATGACTTCTTCCTCGAATGTGGCTGAAAGTGAGATGAGGCAGCTGGGTTTCCTGTAATCATTATCAGTATATTAATGTGTTAAGTTTATTGAAGATAATACCCAAGAACAAGCTGTTTAAGAATGGACTATAACGGGTGTAAAAAGAGGCTTAAGGAAGCTGAAAGTCACTTATTATTCCCGTTATTGTGATTTTTTTTTTGTTCTCGACCATACTTCTTGTTACGGAGATTTTGAAGGTCAAAGTTCCAACTTTTTCAGACGTTTTTTTAAAGAAAGCAAGTTTTAAGTGTTGTAAACCTCAGACGAAATAAAAAACCCAGACAGAGCGCTGCGAACAATACAGTGAAGCATGCGAAAACTACACCTCCGCTCTGTGCATACACGCTCAAACGCACACATTTACAACCATTTATAATCAAACTACACCAAATTATGTGCACACGTGTTTACAAAACCAGTCTCACGACACTGTTGACAGCGTCCTGTCTTGGTTTTTTATTAGGTCTGAGGTTGTAACTTAATTTTTAATACCCCCACGAACCCTAAACCGGTGCATGCACCCATAAACACAATGTTTTGCGTGTGTTACGTTGCGCACTGCCGTAAACAGGGATTTTTCACACCAAAAATAAAATTCGTTTCCCAGAAATTATTTATGTGCAATGTTACATATTTTTTTATTATTCTGTATCTACATCAAAATCTTTTAGTTGACGGCTATGACATGTGATGGGTCTAATACCCTGTATATAGGACTTAGGTGAACGGACTAGATTAGTGCACCTAGCTTCTGATGTTTTTTACCCGACTGCCCCAGAAGGTGGGTAATGTTTTTCGAGAGTATGTATGTATGTTTTTAGGTATGTGCCCATGTAGGTTTATATAAAATAAGATATTTACAATATTGAATTTCGAACATTATAATATCACAGAGGTTGTTTAGTAAACTCCGATGTTTTTTTTTTTTTTTTTGTGGGTGGGAAATCATCATATGACTTGAAGGGAAGGGCGTGTCAGACTTTTACTGACTAAAACCCACCCGTGTTCCTTCAGTTGCCTGTTGCCAGGGTCCCGGTATCCCTTTTGGACTATTCCGCAACCCTGGCAGGCATCGGTCCTAACGGACCCCGTCAGGTGTGCTGACATCTCTTTGAGGCGCGCGTGGAACACGACGCGCCATCGACCCGGGCCTGGTCCTTATCGGACGGCGAGCTACCCATTGCTCGCCGTCCGCAAGTTCGCGCCTATGGTGGCCGGGAATCCGCCTGGGATTCCCGACGCCCAGGGTGTCTCCAGCGGCGGCACAACCCCGGCAGGAAACTCCCATGCCTGGGTTAACGATCACTAAAATTACCATTATACGACATCCTGAAAAAATAATCAGAGAAAATAATATTCGACTAATTCGACTTTCAAAGTGGAAAGTCGAATTTGCTCTCATTATTTTCTCTGATTATTTTTTCAGGATGCTCCGGGACTTCTTCCTCTCTTTTCATTTGTTAAAGCTACCTTTCTGGAAAGTACATGCAATGCCGTAGTGGAAACATTAAAAAGTCAGTCAGTGTTGCAACACAGCAGAAAGACATAGCTAAACTACATAACATTGGGGTTTCTCAAAATGGGAATACCATAGATGCATCACAAAATTGCATACTAACACCACAAACAAGTCAGTTCCGCTTGGTTTTGTAACTACAATAAAGGCTAAAAGTGCAACACATGATTCAGATGAAACAGTGAGTGAGTCAAAAGGAAATTTTCCTGCTGATGTAGGGCAGATAAAACGTAAAATTGTAAACGTCGCGTGCCAGCTGTGAGCGTCAATTGGAGATGAATTGTGTACGTAGGATGATGATGAGAAAGTTCCTGTTTATAAATTATCTGGAGTGATTCAATTGTTATTGTTTACTAAATATTCTAGAAATACCTAAAATAATGAAAAGATTTTATGAGATTGTAAGATTCATAAGGTTCATCATCAGACAACAATGCGCCACCGGTGTTGTCTTTAGAAGTCATTGTTTCATTTTGATTTTTTGTTGGAAATCCTAAATAAAGAATCACAATTCGAAAATCTATTCGTTTTCTTCTTTTGGAGAATTGTTGTTTTTTGTTTTATGAATAAATGGGCCTGCTCCTGATTTCGATCTCAACTGGTAGATACATGCAAGAGGTCGGTGATAGAACAAGCGTTTACTCGTCATTGACTGCAATCTCATTTCTGTCACTTATAAAGAAATTTCTGGGAAGTATTCATTGTCTTTGTTACGTATGTTAACTTCGCAATTACTTGTAAAAAAATTCTTAACCGTTAAAGCATATCACCATTTCCTTACCTCCACTAATTTCGTGAAACCTCAAAACGCAGCTTTTATTATCGACTTCTGCAGAAGTCAAAACAGTTACTCAATTACTGACACAAACTAATAAAAACAGGAAGGTTGCGATAACCAACAAGTAATAACCGTTTACGGGTAATAAACCAAAATAATAATTAAAATATCAAAAGCGCCGCGTTTTGTAAAATTTTTGAACGTTTTGCGATTCGTCACGATGTTGAGTTTACATTGCACCGGTTGGTTTTGGGTTCCACTCGTTCAAATAATGGAGTGATTTTTAAAGAAGAATTAACTTACATCATATTTTTCAAATCATAATCATATCGGAAGAGAGATACTGCGAAATATGACAACAAGATGGATGAGGGCAATAGAATTACTAGGGAATTATTAGAATTATTAGGGATTATTACGGAAAAATATTAAGTAATAATTAAGTAGGTAGGTTTCTCTCTCTGGAGCCCTGACCGGTGGGCTACAATTTTTTATATTTTTTTATGTTTTTATATTCTAATATTTAAAATGTAATTTTTAAGTGACTTTATGAAATAAAAGTAGGTAATATGATGATAACGATGAGATGATGATGGATTGTAGCAGGTGGAGTACTGTAGTTTCTGCCTACCCCCATGGAAAGAAGATGTGTATTTATGTATCTATGTAAGTAATATATCCTTGCATCCTATCCTATACTTCTATTAAAGCATGATTACCAAGCATACTGTGGGCCTAAAACGGTCACATTAGCAATTCCTCTAAAAGCATATCATTTCCTGAATTTCCAGCTGTCATTAGCAATTCCTCTAATTTGACACAAAAGCAATTCATTTATTATGTGGACCAATTTACGAATCTCCATAGAAAACTGTCAGACAGATGAATTATTTCGTAATATGAATCGTATGCAGATCATATTATGAATTGTCAGGTTGTGACATTTTACGATGATTCATAATATTATCCTATTATGATTCTGCCAAAATGACTGGTTTAAGCCCCCTGATTATATGACAATATAATCGAATTCATTCGAAGTGAATAAAATGCTCATATTCAGCATTATTGACGTTTACGACCTACTAATGACGTTTGAGCTAACGGGACTTTTTACAACTTATTACCTACCTTAAAATTTGAGTCTAACTCAAAGAATAGCGTAGGTACAACATGGTTGTTTGCAATACAAATTTTATGTTTCTTCATCATTTGCATTTTGTTAAGTGTGAAATTTGAATGGAAAGTCGTGTTTTCTTGGGCCCCGAGACTTTTATGGGGTAGCATTATGGATAACGGTACTGTAGCCTCGGAAGTTTAAGTACCAAACGTATTAGTTGGTACATTGTTGGTACTCTTTGTACCTATTAAAACAAAATTACTAATGATATTGCTTAATCTTTAAAGTAATAAAACCATCACATCCGCTGAAACCTTATTTGCATGCGGAACCTTTAGTGAAGTTGTAAAATTGAATATTTTCCTTATAAATAACTTTTAACGCACGAAAAATATGACTTTGTTATAATATTTTTGCTTCCTACATCTCAATTCGTTACGCGAGGCTACATTTAAAAGCATGACAGACGGTCGCTTCTAACTTATGTCGAGTGCCAAAAATACTAAGAATAAATTAATTTTAGAAAATCTTTAGTGACTTTTAATCGGTTTGGAAAATATGAAAGGAATTTGATTCCCGTATAGAACGTGGCACGGATATTATAATGGCCCCCATGTCCAGAAGTAGGCTGAGATATAATGAAAGATTTGCTCATACCATGAGTGTCACTTCTGGAAAATTCCGTAAGGAAACTAAAGAAGAGTAGGGGACGAAAAAACGATAGATGAACTGTGTTAAAGGTGATAACTTTCAAATTATCTAGCCATATGGCTATAGAAAGGGATGCCGAGATGAAGACTAATAGAGAAAAAAGTATGGGAAAAAAAAGACATGTTGCGCCGGCCACTAATAAATTGGGATAAGGGTAGGAGAATGATGATCGTGATTATCATGATATTGACTTTTTCAGCTTCTTATATTCAATGCTAAATCATTAAGGGGCCGGGGAGCATCGGTCGCTACTACAAATCGAGTGCTACAAATGTTGCGCTAGTGTGCCTATCGGAGCAATAAACACAGCTACCGTGGACTGTACGACCACGCACACATTGACATTGACATGACATTTGCTTGACGCGATAGCACTACTAGCTATTGAAAATTTATGATAAACAATATGTTCTGTAATAGCTAAAATGATGAATGAAAACTTAAGGTTTTTTCGATAATTTGTAACTTGATAATATAAGCTGTTTCTGCTGAAACAATATTACAAATATTGTTGTTTTTTTCTGTTTTATATACAGATAAAACAATATGAAAATATGTCATTTACGCTGTAAAAATGTGCGAAATTCAATTCGATCAACTTCATTTTAGGTAAGTATTTTGGGAAAAAAAAGATGTAGGAACCTAGATAAATACTATCTAAATCCGAATATCAACATGATAATGGTAGAAATATGCTCAAATTGCAAATGATTTATACTCCATTTGAAATAAGATTAGACGTATAGATAAGCCTTTTTTACATTCCGTTCAACCGATTTTGAATTCTATTGCGTTGGTGGCATGACAAATGGCAGCCGCAGTAGATAGTTGGTATTGTGTAACTTTTTTTGCTTTTAATGCTATTCTTATGCCTACGGTCAATCTGCCTAGCCTTTTCCCAACTATGTTGGGGTCGGCTTCCAGTCTAACCGGATGCAGCTGAATACCAGTATTTTACATGGAGCGACTGCCTATCTGACCTCCACAACCCAGTAACTGGGTAATACGATACCCCTTGGTTAGACTGGTTGATCCTTATGCCTACGGTATAGAACCCAAAATCGGTTGAACGGACTGTAAAAGGGTTTGTTTTAATGTCTTATCTTATTTCAAATGGGGTATAGGTATTACGTTTGTATGGAAAATTCATCGGTCGCCGCATTCTTAAGCCGATAACCACTGAAAAAATTGAGTAGTAATTTAACTAAAAACCACACCTCAAATACAGTCCACCTCAAAAAAGGTAATTTATTTATTTATTTATTTATCATCATACATCTACCCTTACAGCTAACCAATGCGGTAAATGTGCCTTAACATAATTGTTCCTTATAACTAATACCTATAACTAATAACAAACAAAGCATTCCTTGTGAATTCACTCAGAGAACAACAGAATAGGTCTGTCTCACTCGCTATGAGGTTGAGCGTGCGGAGTGCACGCGTCAGCGGCGCCTCCTTCAGAAGGTTGGTCCTAGCACGCGGTTCCACCAGCAGTCGTGGCTGCCGTCGTCGCCACACGTACCTGTCCGGAACACACAGACTCACCTGGCCTAAAACAACTGCATTATGCACCTTCCCTCTCAGTACTTTAAATATATATGAGGCGAGTGCAAGATCCCTCCTAACCCTTAGCTCGTTGTATCCTACCATACCTAGAATAAATAAGGTTGGATACATTAACGGGTAAAAGGGATAGACTCCGTAATAGCGCATATATAAATATCTTATAAATTTATTTTGTACCCTCTCCAGCATGAGACTATATTTAGCTTCATGCGGAGACCAGATAACTGCGTTACATTCTACCTGGCTCCTCACCAATGCATTATATAATCCTATAATAGCTTTCACATTCGTGAAACCTCGGACCGTAATAAAAAGCCTTATACCATTTTATGACGTAATTTTGGTGACGTTAAAGTACAGTAAGCCCAATCTGTTTTAAGCTACACAATAACTAAAGCCCAACAATTATTTTTAATTCCTTCGCAACTTCGCAATTTCGGCTCTCATATAATTTATCGTCCATAAAACCGAATTCGGCACAAAGTGACAATCCCTTTGTCGTGTTACGTTTCCGAGAAATCGTTTGATGACTGACAGACCGACACTTATTATGTGTACGGGTTGAGTTTACATCTGACACTGTCAAAGGTATTATTAAATATAGTATTTTTGCAGAAAGTGGTTTTGGTTATATTTACTGTCGCATGTCGCGGCTACTTTTTATGGGTTAAGTTTATTAATTTTAGGTGCAACTGACTGATTAGAGTATTGTTAACTAAAAATAAAATATTATATATAACTCTGAGTTCGAGAGCACACCTGGCTGGAAACATAACTGGCGAAATACTCTCTCTCGAAATACCCTCTGCCTACCCCTTCGGAGAATACTGGCATGACCGCGTGATGTTGTTATGCGAGTTCTAGAGCTGCAAAATCTTGTACACTGCCAAATTTTTTGACCAAACTCCTATGTACAGTCTAAGTTGATCACACCTACTAGGGATCAAGGGTAAACCCAGAATAATGGGGTCATTCAAGTTCACATAACCTGCATACCAATAAACAAATCCCGCAAAACATAAATACACTTAATTGCATAAATACGAAACAATACCATCACTTATTGCGCCAATAAAAAAACTCAGTAAACGCCACGTGCGCTGAGCACTGTCGTAAATTGTGTGCGTCCGTTTATTTGCGTTCATCTCGAAAACGTAGCATCTGCGTTTGTAGCGCGTTTTTACGTTTATTTTGCATACGTATGTGTGTAAGTTATGCGGGGAAATGTTTACGAAAACTAGTGGAATTTACCCCTTTATTTACAATTATTATAAAATAAAAGTTGCTTTTAAAATTTTAAATGTCAACTTGATACAGTTGACATTTAACACGTATTTTTTTTTTCAAAGTGTAATATTTTGTATTTTTTATATACCTCAGCCTCGATAGATGGCGTTATTTAATTTCGGCCTCCCGCTGAATCGTTCCCCGCGATTTCATGACCCCCCCTTGTTTATAGTATAAACGTCTCTAATTTAATCTATAACTGTAAATGACGAATGTTGCAAGACTTTCGACCAAAATTAGTAAAAGAAACGGAATGACCCATATAAGCCTAGCATTCACACATATTCTAGAAATCGACTGTCAAAGTTGAAATGGCTGAAGGAGTTCTGTCTTAATAAAATGAAATACTTTTTGATAACAAACTTTTTATCGGTATTAATTAGGTACTTGCATGTCAAAAACACAACAAAATGAAAAATTCTTTTCTATCTTTTATAATACCAAATAGAAATAACTAAAATCTTCAGTGCATGTAACCGTTAGAGCCAACAAGAAGAACCTCTTTTCATGTTTTTTTATTCTTCTTATTTTAAAATATTTGACACCTCTCAAACTGAAGTCTTTATTATGTATGTACAAGTAAAAATAAATAAGTTATGATATTTTATGAATACTTCTTCATATCTAACAAAACTTTTTACAAAAAAAAAACAACCGACTTTTTGGAAGTCAGTTATTTATTTTTTGTAAAAAGTTTTTATTTTTCACTTTTTAGTTTTGGTACCTACCCCACACAAATCCGAATACGTGCTATGTAAATAACAGTGAAGGAGTCAAACAGGATATCATCTAGATAAACTAAGTGGAAAAAATACGTAATATTGAAGCTAACTCAAAAATTACGCAAGCAAAGATAATAAAATGTATATGGAACCACCTCGGAAGCATGACCTACCAAACAAAAAAAGAATCATCAAAATCGATTCATAATTGGCGGAGTAATCCCGTAACAAATATAAAAAAATAAATAAAAATAAACATTGATGAATTGAGAACCTCTTCCTTTTTGAAGAAGTCGGTTAAAAATAGAAGCTCAGAAGCTTGAATGAATACATCAGTGGTTGCAGGCACAGGAAGAATGCAAAATCCCAAAGAAGTCGTGTGTAAGAACAATAGTAAAAAGTTTTACGAAAAGTTTAACCAAAGAGTACATTGATCACTTAAAAAGAGGTCACTTAGTACGTTTAAAGCGATATAATGACTTTTTATCGTCCGGTGCTAACGACATGTATCACTGCACAGACAGATAGTCTCATTCTGTCTTTAGACAAAAGAGACATCGTGACAAATTAGTCTTCAAACCTCAACGACAGCGCATATCATCATATTTTTAACGAATTTTGACACTTTGAAATGAGTAATGTCATGATCTTTCTCGTTGTAAATATTGACGACGAGGAAGGGAGACAAAACGACAGAGTCGGCGATGTGAAAAAATGGCGATTAAAAATTTTTAGCTTTATGCATTTACTTATAAAAATGGCAGTTCCGTATTATAATTATTTAAGAATGTTATACGAAAAAAGGAAGACGTGGAAATTTCCAAGAGGAAGGAAAAGAGACGTTTGTGATCCCTTTGATCTGAGGGACCCGGAATTCCTGTCTGCCGGGCGGATCTCAAAGCATATGACATTTACGTGATGGAAAAACTAAAGTACGACTTAGAACCCAAAAACTGCATGGGTATTCCAGACCCCTTCAAGGTTAATACTGTACAGTCATCCTACTTAACAATTTATTATAAGTACTTAAAAAACTTATAATATCATTGCTACTTATCTATTACATCCAACATTATTTAAATGTGACTGGATTAGTTGCAAACCAACAAAAACAAACCAACAAAAAAGGGTGTCGTAATAACCACACTTGACAAAAATTGTTCAGTGTGAGAATATTAGAAGAAAGGAGGACGCTACTGCCCACCCTCTCAAAATAATAGCTTAGTTGCCGACCAAATAAATCACAAATAATCAATCTGCCCAGCCTTTTCCCAACTATGTTCGGGTCGGCTTCTCGTCAAACCGGATGCAGCTGAATATCAGTATTTTACGTGAAGCGACAGCCTATTTGACGTCCACAACCCAGTACTACTGGGTAAGATACCCTTGGGAGGACTGGTTGTCAGAACTTGGGGCTTGTGACTACCGTAACGACTATCAAGGAACTACGAATGACAGCCGGGACCAACGGCTTCACGTGCTTTCCGAGACACGGGGGCGTCCGATATATAATAGATGACCCATCCATGAACCGACCGGGGCAAGCGTAGCTTAACCTTCGATCGACCCGTGTGGCTGTTATTATTTAGCCACGAGCCCCTCACAAGCAATAAAGCACAAACACATGCATAAAATAATTTATATTTGCCACAAACACACACAAACGTTCGAATTTAAGAGAACACTCATTTAAATCCGCAATAAATAATCGCAAATAGCCAGAACAAACGGCGCGTAACCAGTAACGTAAACACGTGAAATGTAAGCGGATTTGTACGGCCGTCAAACGTAAACGTAAACTTGTGCGCAAATTGCAGTTGTGAGTAAGTGGTGTGCGTTTTATGTTAAGTGTCATATTGTTTTAGAAAATACGTTTGTTTTGATACGATTTTGGGATTCTGTTTATTGGTACTTTGAGGTATATTATAAGGTTTTCAGATTTTTGAGATAAGAGGAATTTAAAATTACAAAACAAATTATACCTACATAAAGACATTATAAACTGACTCATGACTTGCCCGATCTCCCCACCCAAGTTACAAGTTCCCCAAAGCTTTATCCAAAAAATGACATTATACTCGGTTTCTATAAAAAAAAACCGAATCGTTTTGCTTACCAATGTTCAAGTTAGTTTTATTACTACAAAGTAAAGCTTTGTGGTGTTTCCTTCATTATTGGTAATGATAGAAGAGTGTTAATTTTAACCAACAACGGCCCGTAAATTATAGGAATCGATCATAAGTGTATGGCGGGAGCAATAAGAAGGTAAAGATAAACACTTTTTTTTTTTTTCAAAGATTGATAAATACATAAATATACAAAAATACAATTTTTTACGTTCCTTTTTGACAAATCCACTCATTCGTGATTAAAGGAAATTGATACAATTTGATACTGGTGCGAACAAAATACCTGAACACTGCAAAAAGTTGTCCCTGATCATGAGACAGACAAACAAACATCAGTTTGACAGCACTAACTGGCTACAAACATGAAGCCATTAAACTAACAACTTGGCCAATTTATGAGCGGTTCAGCGAACCCCACACCTATTGGAGAGCACACGCAGATTAACT
Organism: Lithophane ornitopus; assembly: GCA_948473465.1. Lineage (NCBI taxonomy): Eukaryota > Metazoa > Arthropoda > Insecta > Lepidoptera > Noctuidae > Lithophane > Lithophane ornitopus. Next base: position 1,403,076 of record OX419630.1, on the reverse strand, counting down.
CGAATTATCTAATAATGAGTGCAACGAGGGAACGCCCGCGCACTGCACTCCCATCACGATGTGGGGCAAGCAGAAGGACCATCTAGTAACGTAACTCCAGACTCCAGGCTGCTACTGAGAAATTCCAGAAACCCAAAAACCCAATAACACTTTGCCCGACCCGGGAAGCGAACCCAGGACGTCATGGCCAGTAGCGCTTGCAAAACGAGGCAGTTTATGTGTATAATACATTACTAATAATAAAAGGTGGAGGAGAGGAGCTCGTGGCTAAGTTATAACAGCCGATCGGGTCGATCCATCAGGTTAAGCTACGCTTGCCGGGGTTGGTCCGTGGATGGGTGACCATTTTCACATATCGAGACTCCTCTGTGCCTCGGAAAGCACGTTAAGCTGTAGGTCCCGGCTGTCATTTGTGGATCTTTGACAGTCGTTACGGGTCGTCAGAAGCTCGAAAGTCTGACAACCAGTCTAACCAAGGGGTATCGTATTACCCAGTTACTGGGTTGTGGAGGTCAGATAGGCAGTCGCTTCATGTAAAATACTGGTATTCAGCTGCATCCGGTTAGACTGGAAGCCGACCCCAACATACTTGGGAAAAGGCTAGGCAGATGATGACATTACTAATATTAAACTTACAGATTATAAAGAAATCTGGATGTTTTGTCGAGTTGTAAAAATCGTGCGAAACAGGAGCCATTGTTTTACTGCATTCCCTGTAATACGCAAACACTGCGCAGAAACTAACATGGGTGACGATACTGCGTAATGACTGACTTACCAACTATAACATGAGCCCTCATTCTGAACATTAAATAAGACAATAGAGGTCAATATTAGTCAACGTACTGCGTAGTAACTTACGACCAGTGTAGGTTGGACCCTCGGTCGAAACATTTAGTATGGAGCTATGGGTCAACGAAGATGGTCGAGTGACTTATTACGATAATACGGTTCGTACAAGCTTTTGCTTTTGTTCGCTTTGACGATTAATTGGTGTAGGTTGCGCCTCATCGACCTCATGTTCTATTGTTAAGGAATTACGTATGTGCTGTTAAATAGATACGGAAGTTCTAGACACTTTATTTATGGTTCTACTCAAGTATTCATTTCGGGATCGTTTCGGGTTTATCGATCAATTATTGTAAAGTAAATTAATCGATGCAGTAATGGCAGGTGGAGCTGAGCCGTAAATCAATGGCCGATAGGTGGCAGAAGAAATGTTAGCTGGCCAACAGTCCTGGGTGCCTAATGAATTTACTGCAAATTAATTAAGGACATTTGCATGTAATAATAATGCGTGATAATGATGTAATCATATTGTAATCATAATGTAATCATAATGTAACAATAATGTAATATTAATAATTATAATCGGCATGAAAATTATGACAAATAAACATGAATAATTTGCACGCTTGCTTGCAGGCAGATAATACATTCGATTCGTGTTCAATCTGCGTAAATATGATCATGTCTCTGCGCATCGATCGCTTCCAAAGTGGTTGCCCATACGTCAGCGCAGGGAGCAAAGGGTGCTGACCACCTTGTTCTCGTTTCTTGTCTCTCCCTCTTCCCCTAGTTATCTAGCTCCCCACTTTCAGTACATTTGCGCCAACCACAGTAGAAATCTACGTTCTTCAAGTAATCGTCTTCTTCAATGTCCCACTCACCGTACTGACTTCATTCACTCTTCCTTCTTCGTTCAATCTATCTCTCTGTGGAACGCGCTCCCCGTGGAAATCAGGATGGCAACCAACCGATTATCCTTTAAAATTAAAGTTCGAGAGCACATTCGCAAGAAGCTGGCAGTATCATCACAACGGAAATGGTTTCCCATTGTTTGTCTTATTTGTTTTAGTATGTTCGTGTAGTTATGTGTATTTATTTGTTCTTATATTTATATATATCTAGGTTTATTATATATATATTATGTATATATAGTTTTAATAGGTTTATGTATTTAAATCAAACTCAAACTCAAAGCATTTATTTCAATTAAACCATTTACAGGCACTTTTATATTGTCAAAGAGTCGGTCAGTTAGTCAGAGAGTTGAAGCTAGTTGCCCATTCCAAAACGCAGATCTCTATGGAGAAGAACTTTTAAAAATGGATATAGATATTACAAAATCCTGGGTACAGTATTCATGTTGCTTCTATATGTGAGAACAATGTAAAACAAAAAAAATAAGGGGCAGGCAAATAAGAGGTGACCAGTCTCAACTGATGGCGCCCGTTCACGAACATGACATGTGGATCAGCACCATCCAGCTCAACCATTTTGTAGGGAACCGAATGATCCAACACATGTGCCACCATCAGCGAGACATTTAAGTTAGCATCACATACTCTCATCTGCCATGCTATTTCAAGTCAACATACATCATACCATACTAAACGGCTCCATGGTACTCGCATTTACAATAATTGAAAAAACGCTTCTAAATTATACAAATATAATATTTATTCCACAAGTTTCGCTATTGCACCTACCACTGTTTGTCTCTGCATGACCCAAAGGTTGACTGGTAGATAATGCCTCAGGCATTAAGTCCGCCTCTGTACATTTGTGTGCTTAAAGTGTTAAATAACAATGACTTTGAGGCTGTAAGATCTTCCCTTGTAAACTATGTATGTATTTTTAACCGACTTCTTCAAAAAGGAGGAGGTTCTCAATTCGTCTGTATGTATTTCTTTTTTGTATGTTTGTTACGCGATTACTCCGCCAATTATGAATCGATTTTGATGATTTTTTTTTTGTATGGTAGGTCATGCTTCCGAGGTGGTCCCATATAAATTTTATTAACTTTGCTTGGGTAGTTTTCGAGTTAGCATCAATATTACGTATTTTTCCCACTTAGTTTATCTAGACGATTTTTTCATTTACTCCTTCACTGTTATTTTCATCAGCTAGTGGTATTCGAATTTATGTGGGGTAGGTCCCACTACTAAAAAGTGAAAAATAAAAACTTTTTACAAAAAAAAAACCGACTTCCAAAAAAAAAACACTCAAAACTGAAAAATAACTTTAATTTCGGAAGTCGGTGACAAAATACGAAAATTGAAAAGCAAAGACACCGACTTCCGAATTACCGTCTTTTTTGTAGTCTTGCCAATAAACAATTTTAATTTTAATTAGCCTGCTGATTTAAAAACGTTGCATTGATACAAACACACAAATCTGTCAAAAACATACAATGGAGAGAATTGGAGGGGATTGTGGCTACATTAAAACAGCCGTACGGGTCGATCCATTGGGTTAAGCTACGCTTGACGAGGTTGATCAGTGGATGGGTGACTATCTCTATATACCGAGACTCCTCCGTGACTCGGAAAGCACGTTAAGCCGTTGTTCCCGGCTGTCATACGTGCATCTTTGGCAGTCGTTACGGGTCGTCAGAAGACCGAAAGTCTGACAACCAGTCTTACCAAGGGCTATCGTACCTATTACCCAGTTACTGGGTTGTGGAGGTCAGATAGGCAGTCGTTCCATGTAAAATACTGGTATTCAGCTGCATCTGGTTAGACTGGAAGCCAACCCAATTAGGAAAAGGCTAGGCAGATTGATTGCCAAATTAATCTATCATAATTTCCTAACTCTATTAGTCTATCGTCGACTCAAAGAAAAGGCTACAACAATGTAAATAATAAACTAAATAAGTACCAACCGACTAACTGCTCATCCAATGAGCTAAATTGAGATAAAAGCCAGGAAAATTACTGATATGACTTTTTAACAGCTAACTGGCAATTATGTCTAATGTAGAGCTGTGCTGAGGGAGAACGTAGTAGAAACACGATACTACACTAATTTGAACTCAAGGATAGCTTTTATTTTGTTTTTATACACTGAATTAGTCAGTATTTTGAACGATATTTATCATAGTAATGGTTGAATAACCATTATTGGTTCTGGTACTTGTTGGCAGGCCATTTATTTTTAATCGTGGAGTTTCTTGCCGTCTCTTCTCCATAAGAAACGACCAATTGGAACCGTGCACCTAGCTTCTGACGTTTCATAAGTACGTGCCCATGTAGGTTTATGTGATTTTTTTTTTTTTTTTTTTTGACAATAACAAGCGGTCTTATGGGGTTCTGAACGATAATAATAAAAAATCAGAAGGATGTCACAGTTCCCAAATAAAACATACCTACCTACATATAATAAAATAGAATATTTTGTTTATTTTCATAGTAGGTACGTAGGTACGTAAGTATTTACATAAGATGGAGGAAATAGTTTTGATTCAATGATTTTGTTTATAAATCACGTTTTATTAAAAACCAAACCGCGGAAGAGGTTTAGTAAGTTTTATATTCCAAAAAAGTCAGATTCTGGTTTGAATATATTCTTCTTTTCGTGTGGTTAGCGACTAACCTAGTATCAGAGTTTTAAAGCCTCTCTTGGGCCTCTGGGCCTCTGACGTTGCTTCACATGCCGTCAAGAAATATCTCTCAGGCATGTGTTCCTCACGATGTTATCCTTCACCGTTTTTGAAGGTTTCACCGGCGTAACTCTCGATCCCGTGGGAATACTGGAATAAAAAGTATTCTATGTCCTATTCCAGGTCATGGTCTACTCCTGTGCCAAATTTCATCCAATTCCGTCCAGCTGTTTCAGCGTGAAAGCCTATCAAACAAACAAACTCACTTTCGCATTTATAATATTAGTTAGGATTCAAACTATAGTATCATTCGATATGTCGATCACTGAAAATGAACCTTCCACTTTTTTACATAAAGTAAATAAGAGACACCCGGCTACAAACGTATAACTCCATCCATAGTTAACTTAGTGTCGAGACAGAGCTTGTCTCAGCATGTATAGAAGATAATACCATACTGCTGCGTTGCTTGTCAAATTACCGTTTGACGTCGACTCGCCGAAGCGGACGTTTTACTCGCCACGCGAATAGACAATATTCTCGTAGATTTTATATGCATGGGTATTCTGAAAACAGTTATAATGTCTACATTGTTTTTTTTTTTAAGTCTGGGCAGAATACTTAGAGTATGTTCTCATATTTATAGCAATGGTGAAGGGCGAGTATTCATTTCGGACAACTTTTGTAGAAATAGAAGATTTCTTTAATTAATTTAATTACTAACTTTACACCAAATTCTGTAGTTTAAAATAACGCTACTGATTTTCAGACACAGACAAACTCTCATTATATAAGCAAAGTATCTATCTAAATACAGCGCCCTTCGCGTTTAATTCACGGTGTTGATGGGGTTGCCTCGATACTGCAGCGCATCAGGGATGTTTGCTGAAGCTCGCGTTGACTGCTCCTACACTGTGATGCGGAAGCGGTGCACATCCCTGGTTAGTGGGTGCGGGGCAGCATCAACAGATTCCTGGCTATGGTAGCAAGCATGCTGGATTGTGCGTTTGTGAGCCACTGCTGCAAGGTATCGGCTGGGTCTGTAGCCTTGCAGTAGGGATATCACAAATTCTTTGTGTTGAAGTTAATGTTTTACAAACATATATTACTAACACTATGAGTCCTGTTGCTTGAATTAAATGAATAAATTAATAAATATTTTTTCAGAGTTCAAAAAAATCTTCGGTCACTTAGGTATACTTCCCCGATCATTCAGTATCTCATAGTCAATCGTAATCTCCTTTGTTGATAAGGGCGCAAAAAAGAATAAAAACCAACCACACAGATATCTTTGTATCCTAACCTACATCTCAAACATTGCACTGCACAGCAACAACAAAAACTCACAGAACTTTTCCACAGGTAACAAACGGTCAGAACACAGTGCAACGCTCTTCCAAATGGCAGTAAGTGTGCCATTTTCAATACAGTACTGTACATTTGAGTATGAATGTGTAATTATTTAGCATCCTGCATTATAACGGGTAACGGTGGACCATTGTATCTGATGGACAAATGATTGCGATTTTTTTTCGTCTCTGTCGCACTGGTTTTTTGTCCATACAAAAGAGTTGGCGCAGCGTGCGTGTGTTGAATGTTTCCGAGAATTAGGATGCGATACGCTGGTTATGGATTTGTGTTGTTGACCTGTAACCTTTTCTTCATAAGCAGGGGTTGCCAGTAAGTACTAAAACTGGCATTCAAAATTAATATTTTTTTATTATCAATCTCGGGAACCACTGATCTCCATTATCTTCCTTCTGCTCTTATCCCAATTTATTTTGGTCGGTAAAGCAGTCTTCCCCACCTCTCTATGACTCTATCGACATCTCAAAGTTCACATAATTCCTAACCAATATCTTCTTTCTCTTAATTCATCCATCTTTTCTTTGGCCGCCCCTTTTTTTAAACCCCATTAAATACTAGCTGCGCCACGCGGTTTCACCCGCGTAAGTCTCGATCCCGTGGGAATATCGGGACGAAAAGTATCCTATGTCCTATTCTAGGTCAAGGTCTACCCATGTGCTAAATTTCATCTAAATCCGTTCAGCCGTTTCGTAACAAACAAACAAAATCACTTTCGCATTTATAATTATGAATTAGGATTAGTTAGGATAGGAAGTTAGGATATTATTATCGTGATACCACCAAATAAAAATGTTCGGAAATGTGTGTTTCCTACTCTGATGAAAAGACGTACATTTACACGATTTATGTAAATTTTCCAGTCTGAATCTGAATTTAAATTGTATACGTATCTAGTGATGTATATTCTCACACATAATCTTCTGTCAAAGTAAATCCGCGTCGCCGAAAGCCGAGAATTAATTCCCACTGAGCAAACAGCGAACTATGCTGAGCCAATACTATTAGTAATTTAGTCAGTAATTGTCTGTCGTATAATAAGGTAAACAAGGAGGTTCCTCGGTAAATATTTGCCAACACTAGTGTTCTTGGGTGCTTTGCTTTCAATTCTGTTGTATGGTAATATTTGTTACTTGATGAAGTTATGATTTTTACACATACTTTAAGTTCACCTATACTCCATTTGAAATAAGATTTAAAGATTATGATAGAGATATATAATAAGATTAGACACTTAAACAAACCTTTTTACAGTCCGTTCAACCGAATTTGACTTCTATTGCGTTGGTGGCATGACAAATAGCAGCTGCAGTAGACAGTTGGTATTGTGTAACCTTTTTTCCTTTTAATGCCATCCTTATGCCTACTGTATAGAAGTCAAAATCGGTTGAACGGACTGTAAAAAGGTTTGTTTAAGTGTCTAATCTTATTTCAAATGGAGTATAGTATTATAATCAGCTTCAATGTTAAACTTTTGGTTTGTTGTTATGAATTCAGGAACCTAAGAAATAGTGCGCATGCTACCGCATTTTCTGAAAAAATCCCAAAAAAATTAGTTTAGTTTTATTTACAACCAATAACATTTTTTTGCAACAAGTATAATTCATAGTAGGTACCGATCTAGTGGTATAATCCCAATCCCATCAGTGCTCACTTCTTTATTCTGTGTCATTCCTTCTTCGTTTCAGAGAAAACCTCAGCCTTACGAGCTACTATTATTTTATACCGAAACACTGCAATTTAATCATTACTAAAATCGTCTCTTGACCTCAGTTCCAAGCTATCGCCTCCATGATTCACTTTTCACAGAATTCAGCTTATCATCGCAATGTTTTATTATTTCGAAGAATCGCCATCGAGGTACTATGATAATTATGTAGTAAATAATGTTTGCGGCTTTTCTAATAAACTTTGTTTTATGGCATATTACTAGAACTAATTGGCTGATGACCTGCCCTGATGTGGCGCGAATATTTTGTTTGATTTAATAAATAATGACACATAATCCTTTTGTAATATTTTGCTTACAGCCATCCAATCAATCGGCCTAGCCTTTTCCCAACTTTGTTGTGGTCGGCTTCCAGAGAAACCGAATGCAGCTAAATACCAGTATTTTAAATGGAGCGACTAAGTATCTAACCACCACAACCCATTAACTGGGTAATACGATACCCCTTGGTTAGACTGGTTGTCAGACTTTCGGGCTTCTGACGACTCGTAACGACTGTCAAAGATCCACGAATGCAGCCGGGCCCAACGGCTTAACTTGCTTTCCGAAGCACGGAGGAGTCTCGGTATGCAAAGATGGTCACCCATCCACCGATCAACCCTGGCAAGCGTAGCTTAACCTGATAGATCGACCCGTGCGGCTGTTAATACTTAGCCACGAGCTTACAGCTGAAATTGGTAAGACGATATTCACTTCCCTGAAATAAATCTTTCGCATGGAACTTGTTACGAACTTGTTACGATGGATGGACTGTGTGAAAGATGATATGGCTAAAAAGGGGGTGACTACCGAGATGACGGCTAATAGAGAAGTATGGAAGAAAGGGACATGTTGCGCCGACCCCAAAATATATCAATTGGGATAAGGGCAGGAGAATGATGATGGAGTTTGTTACCAAAACGACTAGACAAAAGTCAAACCATATTTTTTGGATAAAATCTGATTAATGATTAACAGTACCTGGATACATCAATAAAAAAAAACGTTTAAAATTAAACAATCATGTTAGCCACAGACTGCAGCTGATTGAATGTTAAAAAGATTAAAAAACAAAACTGGTCCCCTAAGGAAACAGATTGGAATTAACCGTGCGTGTGCAAGAGAACTATTGGGCACGCTAGGCTGTCACTCATTCCATGGTACCCATGGTTTGTGGCTTTACCTTCCAAGCTTTGGATGTGGGTAGCAGACACCGGAATTGGATACGAAAGGTCGGAGCAATTGTGGTTAGGAAAAAATAGGTTCTAATTTCGGGATTGGAAAATAAATAAGGCAATTTTCAGATGTTTTAGTATTTTTTTGTCATTTTGTTAATAAGGGTTATTGTACATTCGCCACAAAGTAAATTCGTCACATTTTTAACCGACTTCTTTAAAAAGGAGGAGGTTCTCAATTCGTCTGTTTGTTTTTTTTTTGTTTGTTACGCGATTCCTCCGCCAATTATGAATCGATTTTGATGATTCTTTATTTGTATGGTAGGTCATGCTTCCGAGGTGGTCCCATATAAATTTTATTAACTTTACTTGGGTAGTTTTTGAGTTAGCGTCAATATTACGTAATTTTCCCATTTAGTTTATCTACACGATGTTTTCATTTACTCCTTCACTGTTATTTTCATCAGCTAGTGGTATTCGAATTTGTGTGGGGTAGGTACCACTACTAAAAACTGAAAAATAAAAGCTTTTTACAAAAAAAATGTCAAAAAAAATGTCTTTGCTTTTCAATTTTCGTTTTTTGCCACCGACTTCCGACATTTAAGTTATTTTTCAGTATTGAGTGTTTTTTTTTTGGAAGTCGGTTTTTTTTTTTGTAAAAAGTTTGTTGTACACTCCTTACCTAAATTAAAAGTGTATTCGCCACATGCATTAAAAATATTCAGGTGTCATTATTTTTTCTGTTTACAGGCAAACAATTCTGCTTGCTACACGTAGTCTTTCAATAAATGGAATCTAATTCTAAAGATAATCTAGATACCAAGGCGCTTGATCGGAATTTTACGGTCGATGTTGGATGATCAAGCGAATCATACATCTGATCAGTAAATTTTGTTAAGTGTATAAAAGGCCTTAGTGTCTAAATTACCTTTACAATACGGAAGAATAAGTTATGGTAGAACGGTATTTCTCGCTTTTGTGCCAAACATAATGCTATTATAACTGTCTAACAATAAATCTAGTTAATTCAAAAAGTCTGCAATTTTTCCGGTACATTATCCAAAATGTTCGTCATAAACGGAGACACTTAAAACTGCTGCAGTACGCCAAAATCTGGTCGTATGACGTATTAATTAAAACAGAACAATTCCGACTATTAGCTGCTACGTTTGGCAATATCCCGGCGTCTAGCGCGGAAATGTGAAAGAGATTAATATGACCCGTGCTGAATAGGAATTCCTTTGCAACGCGTCTGAAGGTGTGACTGCACAGCAGGCTGTAAAGCGATGTGATGACGTTGCTGTAGCATGACTGTAGCAAATTAGTTAGGGGAAGACATTGGTGCCGATTCTGTTGTACACCGAACTAAACTAACTAAACGATTACTAAAATTCCTTAATTTTGGCTATGAGAATCTTAACACTATTCTGACAAAAAAAATCTCTAAATTTAAAAATTATTTTGACACAACTAAAATCGAATTTGACAATCGCGCCTCCACTTGGTATTTATTTTCTCGCCTCTAAGTGCCCTACCCCGTGATTTTTTTTAGACCCGGAGGCGCGCTGGGACATCACTTCGACGTGTTTTTTAATGGAATTTTGACATATTTTGTACGGAAAATATGCAAATTAAAAAATTACCAACATGTTGAGCCAAATTTCGACCCCCATTAGGAAATCCATAAACCCCTATTATGGATTTCCTAATGGGGGTCGAAATTTTCATTATTTTTGCGATTGGACCCACCATTTTCGAGATATAAGCAAAAGAAAATAAAAAAAATCGGTACTGTTTTGCAACTGAAGTCGAGGTGTTGGCTCGAATTTTAGTTCATGACATCTAATTAAATTCCACACATTTTTAATCGCGATTAAAAATAGTCAGATTTAGTTAGAGAATTTTAGATATAGGACAAAATTTTAGGTTAAATCTTCAAATTCAGAATAGCATTTTCACACTACCATCTAGTCTCAGTGCCATCTTAGTGCTGTCAAACTAAATTATAGTTAAGATGTGTCATTTAAAGTCTATTTCAGAATGAGTTTGATCGTTTGACAGGACTAAACTAAATTTTAGTGATTTTTAGTTTAGTTTAGAGAATTTTGTGACACGAGAATCGGCACCACTGTCTTGTAATTTAGTGTGTCGAACTAGCTATTTGGCATTCAGGCAGATAACTTGCAACTACTTTAAAAACAACTTTGTGAGTTTTTTCAGTAGGCAACAATCCTTTTACGTCACTCTCCTAAGCCATAAGCTCAAAAACTTAAATTACATCCACAATCAAAACGAGTTTTGGCAGTGAAGCGGAAAATGAACATATTTTGCCTGTATACCTAATATCCTGTTCGATTGTACCTACTCTAGCGCAGGAGCTACATAAGTTAAAGCTTTGTATTTCCCATATCCTGCACTACGCGACAACTTTACCCGGAGTCGGCATGTACGATGCGTGTGACAGTTGAGAGTCTGCCAAAATCGTCGCGTGAACAACTCGCCGTCGCATTAGCCATCGCCGGATTCCGCACCGGTCCGGATCGGCCCGGAACCCCTACTTTTACACCGGATTAATTTTGTGCATTTACACTGTTAACTGTCCCGGGGTTGAATTGACCCTCCGAAGGTATGTGCGGGGTGATTAGATAGTTTCTGTTAACTGTAAATTGCTGTGGACAAATTTTCCGGACGTGTTTGAGATTTTTGACAATTTCTGATAAAATGGAGATGTGTGTAATGTAGGATGAGACTGTTTGTTTTGACCAGTTATGATGACATTAAGAAAACTGAAGTGGCAGTGGGCTGGCCATGTTTGTCGAGGGACACGGAGACGACAAGGAACGGGTTTTGTCGATGGAAGAATAGACAAAATGACAGATTGTGATTGTTTATCTGTCATTTTGTCTATTCTTCCATCGACAAAACCCGTTCCTTGTCGTCTCCTTCCGTCGACAAAACTCGTAGACAACCCGTTTCTATGGTGGTCATGCTACGCGTGCTGGACAGGTTTTATGAATTTATTTTACGAACATTATTACGATTCCTTAAATCGTACGATTCCTTAAATCGTAATAATGTTTATGTTTATTTTTCCTTGTAAACAGGAGTCTGGAGGTGGGATGAGCTGGACTGGGGACATCAAGGCTAGTAATAATAATAAAGGAGCCAATGGTTTAAGTTAAAAACCGGCGGTTAGTAACTCTGTAGGTCCTCAGCATAATGCTGACGCTCCAGTGTTACATTTCTGTGTAAGTCATTTCTACTACAAAACAACTGGATGGAGCAAACAGAAAACAGAGATAAATGGAGGAGGTCTATGCCCAAGAGGGGCCATGACTTATCTGTACATACCTATAAGTTTTATAAAAAAATAAATTTTGGAAATAAAGACGCTTTATTATTTATTATTACTTACTAGGTACTAGCTGTTTATTCTATAACATAGAATAATGCTAAAAAGTCTAAAACCATATCAACAATAAAATTAAAACTACTTTCCTTTCAACGTTTAAAATAAATGAAAGTGCAATCAGCAAGTACTACGAAAAGGTTAAAATTACCATTCAACGAAGTTTTCCCTGTGCAGTAAGCAGAATTACTAAATCAACTGTTACAGAACTTGGCACTTGATGCGAGTTCATGACCAATGTGGCAGATGGCATTATCTGTCAACACTACTGATAAAAAATTACAGAAGAACGACTCCAAACAAAATGTGATTCATTCACTACTACTTATTTCACTTCATTATCACCCATTACTTATGTTGTGACACATTTACTATGCATATTAAGTATCTAAAACAACTCAGTATTCAATCATATATTAAAAAATGTGAAATTAACTCTGTCTGTCTGTCTATTTGTTTGTCTGTCTGTTGCCGTTTCACCCCTAAACCACAGAGCCATTATCACATTTTACAGATGGAAGCATGGCAATTTTTCATGCTGGATATTAAGCTATTGAACAATGATGAAACACAACAGGCTGACGAATTCGCGGGCTACTCATCTTGTACCCACAAAATAAATCGACTAAATGGGGGTGAAATTGAATTCCTCTTAAGGGTTCATTGTCCTCATCATTATGAACAACTTTCGCTATGAAACCAACCTTGAAATCGCGAAAAAAATCAGCTCTTCCCTACATTTTGACAAGCTGTGAACATAAATGTGGTGTGTGCAATTTTATGTCATATATGTGTGTACAGACAATCTGCATCGTTTCCCGCAATGCCCATGACGTGATTGATAGCTGGAGGCGCGGATAGGCCAACGGAGTGGTCGGCAACTCCCGTCGCTGATCGTGGAGGAGTGCGATGAGGTGGGCCGCCCCAGACGATAACGCACGATAAAATACACGTTACCTTTAATTTTGCACGTGTTTTTCTTATTTTTTTACTTTATTAATCATCCACATAAAGTTAAAAAAGAATACGTTGTTGATCTAGTGATATACCATGGTGTATTTTATGCTGATATCCAGGGCGCCAAGTCGGCAAAAGAGATATGGGACAAATTTTATTAATCTTGCGCTTTCCAGGACTCGGGTCCAAAAGGCTGGTTTACTTAAAGATTGTGTTAATACAACACTAGAGGATTCCAGTTGTACCAGCACACAAATTACGAAACATGATTTGAAGTTAATGATGATAGATCGAAAGAGTACAGTTGCTGGTTTTGCGGAAGTTTACGAATATGATTTTGATTGAGTGATGTAACATATATGTGTGGGTTTGCACCTTCTACACATTCCTGCCTAGTGTCTGTTGTGTGACACTCTCACGCCCATTTCTTGTTAGACGAGTTTCCTGAATGTTTTCCTTAAGTTTTTTGGCAGGTGGGCATAGTAGAACTAAAATATACCATTTCGTGGGTTACTTTATTTCATACTATGTTCGTATCCCCGTTTATGTCGACAGCGAAGTAGATTTCAGATGTAATAATAAATTATGTACCTAAGAACATTGCAATCACAATCAATGTTTCTTAAAAACTACGTTGTTTTCCCCTGGGGTTTCCAGGTCCAAATTTTCCCTATGAAAGAAGTGAAAGTATTCACAGGAGATAATTGTATGAAAATTAATACTGCATTTCCTTCTCATTAACAAAATTAAGTTGGACCGAAGGCAAACACAGACACTAGGTATATTCGAAATTAAATCCATCCAATATCACTACACTACATTTAGCACCAGCCTTCTCTTAGCACCCATAACGAACAGACAGACAGACAAATTGACGGATAGCTCGCACAGGATACACGGCAGACGAAACAAAAAAACTTTAGCTTATTAACGTTTACAACGTAAATGATCGCAAGTGAAACGACCTCGGTAGGATTATTATTGGATAAGGGTGGGTGACCCCTCAGGGCTGAGGAGTAGGTGGCTTTGAAGGATTAAGAGAAGATCTAGAAGATTCCGGAACCAGTCCAGGTTTTAGAAAAGCTGCACAGCTACAGAACACTCTGTCTATCATTATTTTCAACTGGATAAATATAGTGCAACAGGCTAGGCTATAAACTAGGATGTAATCCTTTCGTTTAGATTATTTAAACGTAGTCTGTAAGAAATCGCCTAGTGCGATAGAATGCCCATTGCAACATTTATAATCATTGTCCCATCAGTTATGTGGAATAAAATATAGTTAAACTAGCTGCGCCCTGCGATTTCCCCCGCGTAAGTCTCGATCCCGTGGGAATATCGAGATAAAAAGTATCCTATGTGTTAATCCAGATTATAAACTATCTGTTTTCCAAATTTCATCCAAACCCATTCAGTAGTTTTTACGTGAAAGAGTAACAAACATCCATACTTACAAACTTTCGCGTTTATAATAATATTAGTTAGATTAATAAAATTGGGATTTGAACCCACGATTTATCTTTGCGCTAGTCCTTTGTCTCAGCTATAGTCAATTGCGGCTACAAGTCAAAAGATTTATACATTGGAAAGTAATGTAATTAATGACTGTACAATAATAGCGCACACAATTAACTCCACTAAACTGTATGATAATGTCATTGACACGAACATTTTGTTAACTCATGATGATTAAGACATTTTCTGGTTGCAGTTTCAGAGTTTATTAAAGTGATAATACCAGGAAATTAATAGATGCTTTCCAAATTGTTCACCATGTGATTTACTAGATTTATATCAGGCGTTCTGTCAGTTTTCTATGTATGCATCGTATGTATGTATATCGTATCTTGATGACGTTTTGATTTGGTAGAAAGCTTATTTCTACCAAAATACTGTAAGATACCGAGTTATTTGTTTCATCGACCTGCCATCGCCATTTTGACAGCGATATTTCTCTCATTTCCAGGAACTAGGCACAGTATATCGAGTGCAATATCGGCCATATTTCGAAATACACACGAGAGCACTAAAACGTCTGTGTAAAGCTACGGACACATATATTCAGTGCAGCATGTCTCACCGAGATCAAAAGGAAGTGAGCACGTTTATTTCTGGATCATAATGTAAACTGCGCTCACCAAGGTTGTGTGCACTCCTCCTTTTTGACATTTGTCAAATTAGCGATCGTTATTTTGCTGGCGATGCGGCCGGAGATGAATTTGTGTTATTTATATGTTTGACTTGATATTTTCTTGAGAGTGATTGACCGAATGACGAATATTATTACAGTGCTCTGCGGTATCGTGGAGATTATTTTTATAAACGTGTTATTTTGGATGTTGCCGTTAGCTGCAGACACTGCAACTTGGTTCCAATCTTTGCTTCTTTATCACTTTCAAGTGATAATGAGCAAAATAAGTTGCAAATTTTATGTCCCGACAATTTTTTTCGAAATTGTATGTATCGCTAACAGATTTTTTCTCAAAGGACATCTTGTATCTCAAAACTCAATCTGGTCTTTATACCTGAATACTTTCACACATTATAGCACGCCAGTTAATTAATTATTTTATAAACATCGGGCTCTTACTGTTTTGCATATGTCATTTCCGTAAAACAAACAATTATACCTTAACCCGGAAGAAGGCAAACTGCCAACATTACATAGTGCACAATTATACATATGACAAGGGGCAGCTCTTGCTATATTTCATCACATTTTTCATCATCTTGTATCCACCTACTTAATAGCTGATCTCCTAAAAATACAATAGACGTAGATATATTTAGTAACCTATTCCGCTTGACTATTCTTCAAGAGTCCAGTGCTCGGTGTGGTAACACGTCGCGTTCTGGTTTGCAATTGGTCAATCGTCACCCTGAGGATGCCTCGTTGAGAGGTGAAACACGTGTCGATTTTTTACAGGGTTTTTTATGACTCTTGAAGAATAGTCTGAAGAAAAGAAATGTCTGTCTTGAAGAATAGAATAGTAATGGATTTCCACAAACTCACGCCTGAATCAATTAACTAGCTGATCTCCTCTTATTAGTTGTGCTGGTTAATCTGGCGCAAGTAGCACGTTGGTCTTACCATGAACCTATCTTTTTATATTATTCTCATTCACACATTCGCAAGACATAACTTCGTCTCAGGAGTGATTCTTCAGGATATAAACGAGCGCTTCTAATTTCAAGAGGTCTGCAAAATTCGGTAGTATATTCTGTTATTATGTATTTTGAAAAGTTATTTCCTACTTTGCAGTTATATTATTGTTTTCTACAGTAACAATACAATCAGTTAAATCATTAAAACAAACCCGGAACGCGGCAGCCTGCCAACGTCACAAGGATGTTACATAGAAATGCTTTCTGTCATAGTTATGTGTTGATTAGCATAAAACATGCTCCTGCGCATTGAAGCCACGCTCTTCCGGATTTTTTCAACGTTACACCACGAACGGAATTCCAGCCCGCATGACATTGAACGTTCATTGCCAATGTTTTGCATATAGTAATAAAAATGTGTGAGTGTGTTAAGTGGTATTAAGTATGGAAATTATCGTGAAAAGTTGGGAAATAAATCAGAATTTATAGATTTCGCAACTTTATAGAATAATATCTAAATCTGTGATTCTGTGAATGCAGTCGGTGATATAGAACAAAGCAAACAACGTTTTTCTGTAGCTTCAGTGGTTAAGGTACCGACCCCTTAATGCCCCCTTTCAATAAACCCAAACCCTGTATATAACTGTCCGTATACACAAAAACTACAATCAACGATCGCAAGCCAAATGAAGACAATCTTTTATCAAAATAGTCTTCAAAGTTCTAATTCATCAGCACAAATAAAGCTCAGACAAACCCACCGTACGCACTAGTATGCAAAACAACGAACAATGTGACTATTTGTCACGCCATGGACTTAGTATGTGCATAATTATGTCCCAGTGAGGGTATGTACTGTGAGACATCGCACCTGCCCTGTACGTCAGGTGGCCTGAATCAGGCCACTTGATCATCAGATGTGAGGAGGCGACGGCCCCCGCCACTGCTAGGCCAACCTCAGCCAGCACCAACTTGCTGGCCAAAACCCCTCTGACTCGAGCAATTCGCACCATCAATTATATTCAGGTCGAAATTATTATATTTACATGTCACTGGGGTGAATTCGCAAAAGTACTCTTATTTATATTATGTTATAAACAATGATCGTAATTTGAATTTTATATATAATATATTCCTTGGCTATCGCATTAGGCTAAGACCTGTAATGGTAGTTTTAAGGAATTTAAATAAATAATGATCTTGGAGTGGAAATGGCGTAGGTATAAACTTTCATGGCCTAGTAGGAGATACGATTTTTGAATAAAAACTTCATAAGTTTTTTTAAATCACAAGTTCACTCAAGCGGTATAACTATTTCTAGTCAAACGGATATAATTTGTTCCGTGCGATCCGAAACTTGTAATAGTAAAGAAACAAGCAGTAAGGTTTTAGAAAAAGGGGGTTTAAAAGAAAAGAATGAGATGTAAGTGCTTTAAATTCGTGATGTAAAACACCATCTCATTTTTGCACTGAAACAGTGGTAACTTTTACACTTCCGTATACAGAACTATAAAACTTATCATTATAGCTTTGTAATTATCAGTCGTTGTACCAATTATGCCAATAATTTCTCCTTTCATTTCATCGCCATCCCATAAAAAACATTTTTCCTGCTCTTTTAAAGGCACTCCCTTAAAAGGCCTACAATGAGCTACTGGCAAACAAATCAACATTAAAAGGAAAGCAAATTAGAATGAAGCAGATAATACTATCAATTGCTACCATAAACTTGCTGACCGATACCGCGATAACACCATTTTATTGGGCCATTGTTCTTTAAAAGGATTCTCTGTTTTAGTGGTAAATAAATTATCGGCTGTGCGTTGAACTCCTGACCTGAAATCATTTAAGGAATGATTCTGATAGTGTGACGATTATGGTTCGCAGTACCTATTCAAGTATTGGCGAATGGAACTAAAGGAATATTAATTAAATAGATACGATATTTACTTGAAAAATCTATCATCATTGTCAAACCAAATACTTTTTCCTCATATTTGAAATAATATAGGCTTTGTTGTTGATATTTTAGTGGTATAATATGTTTTAAGTCAGTACCTACGGAAAGATTAGAGAGCAAAATAATTTCTGTGTTTTTCCTTATAAAAAGTTGTTGAAAGGTACATAATTATATGAGCATTTATATATGATAAATATATAAGCAAATCTTATCATACAAAAGGAAGAGAAAGCGGGCAACAAAAAAAAAGCTACCAACATAAATTATGTGTTGAACATACAGGGAACCAAGAAATTATTGATAGCGTTTACCTAAAATAGTGGTGGCAACATGCTCCAGAAATATGACTTCCCCAATGTTCAGTAAAACGGACGGTGGCAAAGGGCCAAGAATACACTAGGATGAAGATGAAGATATATTATGACATTGTACATTCACGAAGTGAGGAAGGACTAAACGACGAACTCAGAAACTGCGTCACCACTCAAATGTAGGCATATTGAGAAACAGAATAAAATAAAAAGTATTAGCGTGAATGAGTGTGTGGAATAATCAATTAGAGTTACAGGCCATTTGTCAGCAGCGGGACTGTGTAATCTAATTAATTGAAAATAGTTACAGTTTTAATGAATTACAACCATTCAAATTCTTAAAATCCACGTGAAACAAAAAATTATCCACAACAAAATATTAAGAATTCTATCAAATAGCAACAATAAAATCTTGAAAGTTATTTGACAAGTCAAGAATTTTTTAATCACTACTACCGCGTAATCCTCCTCTAATAATCACCCAATATTTTCCCATGTCATGCCGTTAGTAGGGCAAATCGTAATTGCCCCCTCATTTTAATTAATTGGCCCTTGATTCGAGCTTAGGTCAACAATCACATATTTCAAACCTCGATTCTCCACGTGCTACAATAAAATGTAATATTTATCTAATGTATAAAACATAATAATCAATTTAATGGGCCAATCAGAGGCCCCTATCAATAAATAAGTTCGAAACTGCATTGCCAGCCTTGGAAATGTCTAATCATTAATAGCTTTGTCTTGGTGTGGTGTAAGTGGGAGAAACTTCGTTACATTTTATTTGGAAAAGCGAGTTATTGGAAAATGACACAGATCTATCATATATGGAAAAAGAAGGTTTTAATGTGCGAAGTTATAAACTCTTTTGATAACCATAAAGGCTCCCGCAGGTAGGCGCGACGCGACCACAGTGCGACGCGATTCTAATAACAATTTCCATGAAGTTTTCATAGATATTGTTCTACTAGAGTCGCGCCTGTCTGCGGGGGCCTTAATACTCTAGGTAGGTAAAAACTATAAAGCATCAATTTTTCACACCTGTGTAAGTAAGATTAATAAGCAGAATATAAAATCTCTCTTTTATTTACAACAGTGTCTATTAGCGGTTAAGTCTAGAAGACTTACTTAACAAAGAAGTGTAAGAATTAAAACATGAAAAAAAATATTGAAGCTTGGCATTTTTTTGCACTATTACGCTGCCCTTTTAAAAACCCAGTAAGTCACCTTTACGATACTCGAAATAACACATGAAGATCACCCTTCTTTAAACCCTTAAGGCATCGCATTATGACAAAAAGCTGAAAGCCCTTAACTTGAACGGCAGCCTTAGATCACAATTAAGTTGTTAGGCTCATCGAAAACGCTCGGCTCCAATAAAGACCACCAATCGGTAGTATTAAACATTCACTTACTGTCCCCGATCCATTTTCAATAGCTGGAAAGAAAGAAATCTTTCTGGAAAGTGGACTAATTTGCTCATTTAAGGCTTCATTGAGCATAAGCTTGAAATACAATCAAAGTTTGATTACAACGAACAAATAGAATCAGTTTAAATAGATGGTAGTAAGGTGTATAAAAGATCAAATTAAATGGCAAAAACAAAATGTCTTTATTGGAGATCCAAATACAAAATGGACTATTGAAGATGATTATAATAATATTATGGTGTTTTTTTGTGTTTAAGAAAAACTATATTAGTACACTCATTATGCACTGACGCAAAAACATAAAAAAACTGTAAATGATGAGCAAGAAACGGAGAAATTAATTATGATGAATCAAGAAACACCCCACAATTAATCACTCAAGTAGATAATTTTGAACACTCAAACAGCTTCCTAAATAACAAACTGGAATTCACGAACCCTAAACTTAACAAAACTAAAATCAAGACACAAATGAAATATGCAAAGGCGAAAATTCTGTATATTACAGAGGAGTCCATAAATACATGTCTTGGCGCACCAAGCGAGGGAAAACGCACACTTGATGTGCCTCCGTCGCAATTATCGGCGGAAATAGACGGTTATTAGAGGCTCAACGATGATAAATTCCAAATTGAACCTTACGCGATCGACATAGATGCTATTAAGCATGATAGGGCTGGTAAAATGGGTTTGCAAATGTTATAAAGAAGGGGTAAATAAAGCATACAGCATAGTTTCGTGTCCGTTGCCATGCGAAATGGCGATGAATAAGTTATGTGACACGATGGATTGAATAACACTATTATTGTGGCATCGTTAGCTGTGTTGTGGTAGAATGTTGCTTTGTGAGGGTTATTTTCTGATTGAAAATGAAAATTGCAGAGTAGAATTTTATGAAGTGAATAGAAGAGGGGTTTTGATGCAGAAACTTATCGTTTTGTGTGTAAGCAAAATAAGCCTGTTCATATTAAATAAGCCTGTCAATAATATTGAAACTAATTGCTTCATATCAACTGCAGTGACAGAACTATCCACACGTTTATTGAACCTTGTCATGCATTCAAACTAATTTAAAATTCCTTTGAGAATACGTAGTATTTTATAGATCAAAGGCGGCGGAAATTGGTTTATTTAGAAAATTGAATTTGTTAAGCACTTCAATTTCGATGAGGAAGAGGCTAAAGTGATGTAAACAAATTCTCCTCATAGAACCGCAACCGGCTAATTATGATATCGGTATCGGGAGGCAGGGCTACCAAATATGATCACCATCGTCACTTGAATATAGCAACGGCATAAAAGATTACGTCAGTGGAATTATGAATGTTACTCACAAGCTTAGAAATATAGGCTTTGAAGTAAATGATGAATGATTGGGTACATTAATGTCGGCCGGATTACCCAATGTGTACATGATAATGAGACTGGGGGAGCTCAGGCACCAAAATCAGTGTTGATTTTTATCAAGACCAAGTTTGCAAAGAATTCAACAAGCACTGCCTTTTATATATGTATATATAATATGCGAAAGCTGCAATTGGAGCAGAAGCTTATATCGCAGGACTTGGTGATTATGGAGATACTACAGGACTAAAATACGTCCTTATATACCTCGAGGATGCAGCCTGGAACCAGACCTGTCCAGACTGGTCCGCAACCAGAATGGTCTTATCACTCACGAAGATACAGCATGGGAGATCCAAATATCATTGGTAATGGCGAAAAACAAAATAATAACAATATCAACTTCTATACATATTACAAATTAAAGTCGCTTTTCGTGTTTGTCTGTATGTCCGCGTTGTTCTTCTAACCACGCAACAGATTTTGATGACGTTTTCATCGAATCAAGGATCCATCAAAACTATTGTAAGGAACTTTAATACCAACGGTATCGATTAAACTAACACGACGAAACCATTCGCATTTTCCAGCCCATTGCGAGAATCCTAAAGGAACCAATCGTGCAGCATTGACCTCGGAAGAAATGCTCCGAATTCATATCACGCGTCCGCTACGGCCAACCACGATATAGTGAGACAGTTTAATCTCTTATGTACATACGTTATTCTACGCTCAAGGTCACAAATACTAGCGCACGACTAAATTTGTATTCAAAATATACTTGGTAAATTAGGTGGTGACCTTGACTGGGGACAGTTGCGATAGCAATTCCGTGGGTGACAATTTACACAAGTTTTTTTGCTTTTCAATGTTACTGTGTCAAGCATTTTGTGAATGTCACCACGCAAGAAGTTAGTAGTAGCAGTTTTTAGGGTAGAATGGGATAAACAGATGAACATGGATTGTCTTAACAAAATTTCAGCAAGACACAACTGTGAAGCCTGTTTTTGTTGCCTTGTGTTGTCGAAAAAGAAATATATTTTTTATCGTTCAAATATGTACCTACTTATTCATACTTTGTCATTAATTATTGTCATTGAGATGAAACCACATTTTTCCTACTTCTCTTCTTTCTCTGCCTGGCTGCGTGCGTATGTGTATCATCAAAACTCCTACAGTTTTAAATCCTCAAACGCTTACTATAATGAAACTCACAGGAAGATTAAGGAAATAATTAATCAAGTCTGATGATAGTCTTAAAGTGTGCGACAAGTGTCATAAATTGGTCTTTTTTTAGACGGTCAGTAGTCTTTATATAGCCTACGAGCAGATATACGTTATTTACCGTAAATGTTTTACGCACTTGGAGTCCCACAGGGAGCCAAATTCGGACCACTGTGTCAATGTCGAAATGAACTGGGTCACCGAAATTGTTCCAATACCTAGTAGGTACATTCAGTGCTGTGCATTCCAAAAGAACAGAACAATTATCAGGAGTATTTCCAAGGAACTATTCCAGAGTTTCAATAGAATGGAATAAACCGTAGATAGTAAATCCTAATTAAATCATTTACGGCATTTCAACCCATTAAGCTTTTCCATAATTATGAAAATAATACTGAAACACTGTCTAACAATAAATGATTTAATTTAAGCTTTGTAAAATTGTTGTGGAATACTTTTGAAAAAAATAATGTACCTATTTAATTATTATTTATACATAATTCATTCACTTCCCTCACAAGAATATCTCTGTGTCAGCTTTTTAAAAGATAATAATATAAGCTTCGAAAATAAGAGTTAAAGCGAGTCTTATTTTCTTTTATCGCTGTTTATAGCACATAATTCGTTTATGTAAATCAGGTCAGATTGTGTATCAAACAACAGACGCTTTTATTAATTTAAAATGCTTTAATGGCTGACTTTTGTATTCAGGAAAATAAAAATAGGACGCTTTTTCTGTAGCAGCATTTTTTTTAACCACTTTGTGGAAGTTCCTGGCCTGCATCTCATCTGATGGTAAGTGATGATCAGGCCGAAGGAGGAAGCGAGCTTCACCCGGAATCCTCAACCTCAGAGGAACTGGCTATCTTATCTCTAACTTCCAAAACATATACAACATGGTGGTAGCTAGTCAGGCGGGCATAGAACTAAACCTACCACCAACCAAACCGAGCAAAAAAATTTGCCCCCACTGGGAATCAAACCCGGGACCTTTGGGTCTGAGACATGTGGTCTAACAACTAGACCACAATGGTGCCTAAATAAAAGTATACGAAAAGTCTAATACCTATAGTATAAAATATGTAGTCTTTTAAACCTATGACCATTTTTAACCGACTTCTTCAAAAAGGAGGAGGTTCTCAATTCGTCTGTATGTTATTTTTTTTAATTTTTTTGTATGTTTGTTACGCGATTTCTCCGCCAATTATGAATCGATTTTGATGAATCTTTTTTTGTTTGATTTGATTTGATGACCTACGTCATGCTTCCGAGGTGGTCCCATATAAATTTTATTAACTTTGCTTGCGCAATTTTTGAGTTAGCTTCAATATTACGTATTTTTCCCACTTAGTTTATCTAGACGATATACTGTTTGACTCCTTCACTGTTATTTACATAGCAGGTAGTGGTATTCGGATTTGTGTGGGGTAGGTAGCACAACTAAAAAGAGAAAAATAAAAACTTTTTACAAAAAAAAAATAACCGACTTCCAAAAAACGGAAAGTGACAAAAGACAGTGGCAAAAAACGGAAATTGAAAAGCAAAGACACCGACTTCCGAAATTAAAGTTATTTTTCACATTTTTAGTGTTTTTTTTGGAAGTCGGTTATTTTTTTTTTTTGTAAAAAGTTTTTCTTTTATTGATATTGGAGGATTTTCATCGTTCCTGAATTAGCAAACCTCAACTCAACCAAACTCAAGTATAGCAAATGATTTAGTGGAGTTTCAAGACCTTCTGGCCTACAATGTTGAATTTGCAAAACGTTGAATTCGCAAAATGTTGAATCCCAAAATGTTGAATTTGTAAAAAGTTGAATTTTCTGGACCCGCAATGTTGAATTTGCAAAATGTTGAGTCCTGTGGATGAGCAAATTAAACCTTGAAATGGTACCACCATCATCAGACTTTCTATCAATCAACACTAATATTTGAAGACGTAAAGTTTGTAAGTTTGGATGTAGGGGTAATCTCTGGATGAACTGATCTGATTTCGAAATTCATTCACTGACAGAAAGTATTGCCAAGTGTCATAGTATGTTTTATAGTATAGTTAGTACTACCAGACGAGCAAAGTCACGGGCAGAAACTGGTGTTTCGTTATAATCAGTAAAACTATAACCAAAACGAGCAAAAAAACAAAAATGGCATCATTGCAAAGCTCCGACCTTTAAATAATCCATTAAGAAATTGTTAATCTCAATTATGCATTACAATGATACATTTATAAGGCAGCGGTGCGCTCCAAAAATGCTTTTTCTCTCATTTTAGTATAGTAATGAAAATTTACGAGGCCGCGAAGGAAAACTTGGCAATTTTGCCATGTCTGCTAAAACATACCTACTTATCTGATGAACCCAATGCTGCCAAAGATGTTTACTCAAGAATTTTGTACGAGAGCGAGTTTTGACTTTTATGTTCAAGAGAATAATTTTTGTTTTTATTGATGCAATTTTGATCTGGCGATGACAAAATGTTTGTCATTCGAGAAATTAAACCAAAAACCTCGTTAGCTGTGATTTGTTTTTTTGTTGCTGAAATTATAAAATTATTTATGTATTGTTTTTTGGTTTTTGATGAATTCATTATTCTGTTGCTTTATAAATATTGGGCTTAATATTTTATCTTTTATATTTAAATACAGGACCCTGTTTTTACTAGTCTTCAGCCATGTGAATTAGAATATCCGCCCTTTAGTATTTTTATGAAGCCGTGATTAAATTACGATGATAATTTTTCAACCACATTAGATTAAAAACTTCAACAAAAATAATGCCGCTTTTACATAAATCTCAAAATCAAGATTGATTCAAATCTCGCATTTGGCGCAGTCAATGTCACAGCAAACTATCCCATATTCGGCGCGTGCTCAGAATAATCGACCGCATTTCACGAGCGAGGCAAAGTACGTGCAAAATCCACTCATTTCATGCCTTTTTACGATCCCGACGTAAATTCTTCTCCGTGCCAGAATATAGCTGTCATAAAAAGAAGAACTAGGAATTGTGCGAATAAATGCTGATGCTTTAGATAAGGTTTTTGGCATTGCAGAAATTTTCTGGACATTAATTTTGTTCAATCTAGGTGGGGAACGTTTAGATCAGACTTTAATACAGTTAAGTGACATAGGTTTTAGTTTGAATCTGTGATTTCAGCACCATACTCCTGCCGTTATCCCAATGTATTTGGGGTGCTTTCTGTGTATGTCTTTTTCTTCCATACTTCTATAATAATATATTATTATAAACCCTACCTATAGTTATAACACATTAATATTCTTGGAGAAGAAAACAATTGAAAAGTCGATTGAAATATTCATGGAAGTCTTAGAATCAACTAAAAGATCAATTTATTTTACGTTTCCCCACGATTCTTGGCTGTAAAAGATCACAGTTTTCTACCAAACCCAATATTACTACAGCGGTACCCCTATATAATATGTGTTGTCGTAAAAACGCTATCAAAACACACCAGGCAGACGTATTGGCGTATCGAAATACATTTGAATTTCAAAGTTCAAAGCAAAGCTTAGTTTTTATGCACCGCTCTAACTGAGCTTACGGTGGTCGGTCGGGAGCCTACGTGCACGGACTTGTTGACGAATTGGCAAAGATTATGTGACGGAGAGCAGAAGCGGTGGTGAGGTGAACTCTTAGTGCCTACGTTTAAGTTGTAAAATTGTTATTTTATTCATTTATTTATAAAGCAGTTGCTTACTGATCCTGTTCTTAAACATAACTGGCGAAATGTGGGTGTACAATAGGGTACACCTCTGCCTAACCCTTCGGGGATTTCATGCGTGATGTTATGTTACATAAAAGCACCATTACATAACATAACATCACGCCTTTAATCTGTACTTAACCCAATTCGTACAGTAAGCTAAACTATGACATACACAATAGATTACATTTTAATGGAGATACGAGACACAGGACTATACCTTTACCATTTTTAAATATTAATTATAAAGTTTTTGTAGAAATGTATGGAAAAGCTTTAAAAATAAATACTTCTTGTTTTTTTTCTAGTAAATAACTAGAAAAAAAACAAGAAGTATTTATTTTTGTGATTTATCAAAAACAGTTTTGAGGTTGAGTAATTCGAATCTTGTAAAAGTGCATTGTTTGTGCAAAGTCATTAGTTCCCAAAAAAGTAAATGCACAAATAAATCAATTACTAAACATGTATCAGTGTCCTTACATAATGTATAATGTCACATATAATGATTTCACAATGTACAGTCGTTCTATCAAAAGTTTATTGTACAAAAATTGGATATCATCATCATATTCACCATTTCAGCCGAATTCCATTGTTGTTGTCCATTGCTGGACAAGCCTCAAGCCTCAAGCACCGCTACTTCGACCACACCTGTGAAAAAAATAGAAAAAAAAACAGAAAAAAAAAACAAACTGATCAATATAACTTACCACTGTCACTTCTGTTCAAATTATGATTGTTACTCTGTGCCCGTCGAACCCATATCGACTACAAATTGGGCGGACTCCGAAGCCGTAGCGAAAGAAAATAATATTGTTTCTTAGCAAATATTTACCATTCCCTATTCCGTGTGTCTTTACAGTGTACGATATACGATGGCCGAATATTGATCGACTCGAATTAGCCAAATAGTTAGCTTTTAATGTTTACGCTGAACGTTTTATTGTTTGTTTGGAGGGAGCAGTATTTGTGGTTGTCTTTAATATTAAATTGGATGTTTGATGACTAAAAGGCAGGGACAAAGAAAAGATAGATAAAGGCATAAAGTACTTTCCATTCATACTTTTGGAAAGAAGTTTTGTGCATACCTTTGGTGCTGGAGCTACATTGTCGCGATAACGCGAACTATATACTGCGTGCGCTGTGTGCAAGAGAGAGCGCGTGAAATTGAGTTCGCTTTGTGACGATGTGGCCCCAGCATCACAGCAATCAAATAGTAAATTCGTGATAAAACGACCTTCGTAGAAAAAACTTAATTTGAACAACAGAAAAAAAAAGTAACTTCTCATTTTTTTTAAACTGGGATTATTGTTGCACTGTTTCAATAATTAACTACCTACTTGTAAGGTTTTGGAGATAAATTATTAACAAAATCATTAAGATTTTTACATAGCCAATTCTCTAATGCTACGGCCACATTTTCGCGCAAAAATTCGTGTCATATTGTCGCGATAAAACGTCGTGTACGATCTACGATGAACTATATTGGCCACATTATTAAAAAACTTCGCAGTTTCGCATTCGAAATCGCCTGAATGATTCGCAATGTGACGACTTGCTCGTCCAGACGTGTCGCCACAACGCAAATTTTCGCTTAATCGCGACAATGTGGCCGTAGCATTACGGTTTCTGCACTAAAATATGCCACGAAAAATTATTTAAGCAAAATTGGCGGTAACATTACAACTCAAGCCTTCCTATTCCACTTACAACAATCTAAGATACGCAACTCTTTCAATATAATACGAGAACAATTTATTTCGTCATTTAACTATCCAAAGTGGTTTCATACAAATTGTATGTAATGTGATTGTAGAATGATGTAAACGAGGAACGAAGAGGCTGATGACTATCATTATGCCTAATTTATATATTCTGTCAGAGGAACGGACGATTCGTGGGAGAGATGGGCGGAAAAGTGTTAAGAAACTATACAAAAAAAATTATTGGCCGTGAGTTTGAGAAAAAAATTAGTTCGATTTTCTAGTCCTCAGGATTAGGGTTTGCCCTTGAAAGATTTCACAGGCACCACAATATGCTCAGATAGGTATATCTAAGACATGATGACCAAATAAACCATGGCAGTCTTGACTGTCCAATGCAAGTTTACCAATAATACTTGAGCGTCATCACGTCGCTCTATTCATCAACGTGACTACTTTAACATAACAATCCTAATCCTAACTAATATTACAAATGCGAAAGTGAGTTGTTTGTTTGGATTTGGATGAAATTGAGCACAGGGGTAGAACCTGGAATAGGACATAGATTACTTTTTATCCCGATATTCCCACGGGATCGACACGTACGCGGGTCAAACCGTGGGACGCAGCTAGTATAACATAACATGACGCCTGTAATCCCCGAAGGCTTAGGCAGAGGTGCATCTTAACCAAACACTGAGCGACTGATTGTGACTACTTAATACCTAAATATTATTATCCTAAACCTAAAAAAAATAATGATGGTATACATCGCACTGAATCCGGTCTTCCGTATCCTGTCTACATCCGCTGAATGACTGTGAACTTGAA
Organism: Lithophane ornitopus; assembly: GCA_948473465.1. Taxonomy (NCBI): domain Eukaryota; kingdom Metazoa; phylum Arthropoda; class Insecta; order Lepidoptera; family Noctuidae; genus Lithophane; species Lithophane ornitopus. The sequence continues at coordinate 1,374,450 of OX419630.1, read as the reverse complement.
CAACTGCGTTCTTCCTTGAAACTAATTAAAATCCTGCTTCCGCACGGAAGAACGCTCTTAGAAATCTAACAAAATACGCTACATACATGATAATTATTATTCAGCTTTTATATCCGGTTGGCGGCGAAAATATGGCCATTTTGTGTTTTGCGAAATAAGACAAGTATTAAGATAGGATTTCTAGAAAAACAGTCGACTTCATGACGTCTCTGTAGTATAATGATGCGAGTTCCATAAATTACTTTGATTATATTAAATGTAGGTATCTAAATTAATGATTCGTGCCTCGGAAAGCACGTTAAGCTGTTGGTCCCGGCTGTCATTTGTGGATCTTTGACAGTCGTTACAGGTCGTCAGAAGCTCGAAAGTCTTACAACCAGTCTTACCAAGGTGTATCGTATTACCCAGTTACTGGGTTGTGGAGGTCAGATAGGCAGTCGCTCCATGTAAAATACTGGTATTCAGCTGCATCCGGTTAGACTGGAAGCCGACCCCAACATAGTTGGGAAAAGGCTAGGCAGATGATAATGATCTAAATTAATGATTGTTCATAAACTATATTACAATTTATGTTTTCAGTGGTGTTGTCAGAAATTATAAAGAGATATTTAGGTGAATTTTTAATTATGTACTAATAAGATAAATATTATTTAATTACCCGTACTACGTAGTAGTAACAATGGGAATATGACCAAATATTAATATTTTCAAAAATTCATATATTATACAAATTATAAATTAATAGATTTTATTTATTTTTTGTATCAAAGTCACAAGGACAACAGAAGTAGCAGTATACACACAACTCAACAGTAGCTGGGGTAAAAATTGACTGTTTAAAAAAAAAACCTCAGTACTTCTGCACGCAACTGTACCTCTAGTTGCCTAAGAATAATTTTCATGGTAATTACGATAGGCCTATTCGACTGCGTATACTTCGACTCAATATGAATTGACACAAACGAAAGAAATCAACCCATTGCGCTGATTGAATGACACTCATTTCTTTACAATATGGAGTAGGTGATCGTATGGAACTCAAAATAATGAAGTTGGGCAGTACACCTGGCAAGGCGCAGTGATGACAGATGGAGTAAGGCAGTGATGGAGTGGCTTTCAAGGACTGGAAGACGAAGAAAAGTGTCAGTCACCCAACCGCGAGATGGTCAGGTGACATTCTTACCATCGAACCTGGATAAGGCTGGCACGGGAGGTTGGGGATGGGGACAAGAAATCAGATGCCAATGCTCAGCAGTGGATGAAGTCGGGCCGTGGACGATATGCTGAATGTGGGTATTGAATTAGCTGCTATTGCGCAAGTTGTCTGTCATCTTTTATTGGGGAAAATGCACTAAGTTTGTAAGTAAATAGCTACGGCTACGCACCAAATAACTTCGTTGTAGGCCCAGAAGTAGATGACGAATGAACTGCACTCATGCCTAAACTGACATAACTGACATGACTGCATAGACTGGCCTGAGATGGCGGTAGATAGACAGTGGGCAGTGGAGTGGAGCTGAAATGGGTGGCAATGTTTGTCAAAGGAACGATGGCTGGTGAAGCAAAAGAGTCCTGAAATGGAGACTGCTTATTGGCAAGCGTAGTGTGAGACGCCCCCCAGCTAGATGGACTGATGACCTTAAAAAGGGGGCTGGGATAGACGGGATGCGGAAGGCGGAGGACAGGGTGTTGTGGCGCAGCCTGGGAGAAGCCTATGTCTAGCAGTGGGCTGCGATAGAATGGGCCGATTGAGACAGTCGATAAGTTATAATACCCCCAATACAAATGGTATTATATTTGACTAGCTTCCACCCGCGGCTTCGCCCGCGTGGTATGTCGATAAAAAGTAGCCTATGTCCTTTTCCAGGTCAAGGACTACCCCTGTGCCAAATCCGTTCAGCCGTTTTAACATGAAAGCGTAACAAACAAACAAACAAACTCACTTTCGCATTTATAATATTAGTTAGGATTATAATTACCTACCTGTAGGTATGCGCCGCAGGGTTTACGGAAAAATTCTATGAAGAAAACAAAATTATGCATTTCACAAAAACATTAATATTAATAATAATTATGTGGTTGAACCGATAGGAAATGAAACACAGTATTATCCGTGCCGAGGTAACCGAACTTTTAATATCTTGTGCAAAGATGAGACTTTAAAAAATTGACGCATAATTCTTTAAAAAAACAATTGACTGTCATACACAGTACGTCTCAACCAATTATCATGTTTTACACGACAACACTTATACTTACTAAAACTTTCTTTATATATTTTCATGGAAATATAAGAAATACCATATTCTACGATGATAAAATATCAATAAATACAACTAAGGAAGACGTGTTGCAGCAATAGATACTAGATTATAAAATAAACACATCAACAACTGATGCCAACAACATAATAAATAATGTAAACAACTAATGAATTTAAATTCTAACCATCAGTATCAACAACAGTTAGTGCTAATCTCTAGTTGGATCACGGCTAACAGTAGGAATTATAGGAACTACGGTTAGCAAGGAAAGGCGGTTAAAGTTTAGACGTAGGTAACATTAAAGTGCCGAAAAGAAGAATCAACTCGTGACTGTTACATGAAATGCTGAAATGCTTTTTGTCGAATATTTTTATATTAAATTAGATGAATAAAAGTAAGAGAGTCAAACAGTCGCTGCTGACCGTACTATTAGTTCAACAGTGACCTAATTGGGTACAAAAATTGTCTCTTCAGCATTTTTCATAAATGGAAGAATTCTATAGAAAATAAAACGATTATAATAGTGAAGTTAGGAAGTAATGAATTTAGCTACAGCTGAATTGCTAAAACTACCTAACGGGGATGGCAATCTAGTAAATTACATGGGCTCGAAAACTACATAAATTGAAAATGAAAATTAAAGATCAAAAGAACGAAAAGATAAATAAAATGGTGAACATAATAATTGCAATGAGTTATTTAAAAACGTATTTAAATACATAATTACATCAATAATAACATCAGTAACCTCATTACTCATTACAAAATGGCAACCAAATAAATGTGACAAAATTATCATAAGCAGAACCGCAGAACATTATTTTTATAGCCAAAACATTCAATCGTAGACTCCTGCGCACTTTTCAGGTTATTGCGTCACGCGTCACAGGTTAACGACCCCCACTACTCGGTCAAGGTTCGCTCTAGTATCGGGTAAAATCGATAGATGGCACTGTTATCAATTTTGGCAGCTGTTTTGTTTTCTTGTACGTAGAATATACAATCATGCTATTTAACTAAGATCGGATAAGCAGAAACAATGTAAAGTGGAAAATTGTATTTGAAAAAGTCATTGTAGATGTAAATAATCTAAATACACCTTTTAGAAGTTTTCACAATCATTTCTTTTCCTTAGAATACTGCCGTGTTGTACGGTTTCATCGCTTACCATTAGGTAAAATAATGGTCAAATGGGAATGGGAACCAAATACAAAAAAAAGTTGAAATAAGAATTCCATAACTCTAGAGTCTATGATTTGACTTTAGAAGTTCGCGTATATAAATATATTACAACCTATTGCAACTTCTCCTATTATATTAGACTGACGAACCGATTAGTCAACACTCAACTCACAAAGGCATACATATAAACTTTATGATATTCAATTCCGGTGTCCTGTTTTGTTATATGATTTATTTTACGACTGAGAAAGTAGATATATCAAGCTTGGACCGAAATGGACTAGTTGACATGGTAGAGGGAGTATTATTGTCATAACCATTATGTTTTTGTCGTATCACAATATATCTTCGTGTAAGAAAAAGCAGGATTTGACGATGTATAGTTAGATGATAAATCTATCTAAAGAAACAGAGTACCTATCGATATTTTTCTAAATAATATTTTGGGAGATTGACCGGAGAACACACATGGAAGGTTGGAAGCTGTGGGGGAGACCTTTGCCCAATAGTGGGACAATACAGGTTTAAAAAAACAACTGGGTCTCTGGTAAAATACTACTACAATAAACACCTCTTTGTCATAGGAGTCACAGACAGACAGGCAGCCCGCTGTAAAGTGCCTGCATGGAGGACGACGAGACAGCAGCTCATGTGCTGCTACACTGCCCGGTGGTCGCCACTTATAGGTCAAAGGAACCCAAGTACACTCTACTAAATATATCTACGTCTATTGTATTTTATGCTGGATTGCCAATTCACTGCAAGCCACTTTACCCAAGAATATATCGGCAGTTCTATCAAATAAATTAATTGTTGTGGTTGCCCTTAATAATAACGGTCATGCTGCCCTTTGGTTTACCTCAGATTTGATCATCATCATCTGCCTAGCCTTTTCCCAACAATGTTGGGGTCGGCTTCCAGTTTAACCGGATGCAGATAAATACAGTATTTTGCATGGAGCGTCTGCCAATCTGACCTCCACAACCTAGTTACTGAGTAACACGATACCTCTTGGTTACTGAGTAACAAGATCTACAAATGAAAGCTAGGACCAACCAACGGCTTAACGTGCTTTCCGAGGCACGGAGGAGTTTCGGTATGTAAAAATGATCACCCATCCACAGACCAACCACGGAAGCGTAGCTTAACCTGATGGATCGACGCGTGCGGCTGTTATTCCTAAGTCAGATTTGATAATAGATTAAATTAAATAGGCTTTCAGAAACTAGATACAGCAGATTTATAAGATCAACTAAGGGGGAATTTCAACAATTAAACTAACTGAACGCAAGAACTGTCAGTGTCATCATGGTTCTGGAATACACTAATAGCTCCTGAACGCGGTTTAGATCAGTTCAGTTACATTGGTGAACTTCCCCCTTAATTAAAAAAGATGCTCGTGTCGATTCGGGTGCAATAATAATTATAAATACAATACGTCATTTTTTCTCTCCACATTTTCACAATTATAGTATTTACAAAATAAGTACATATTCTGCTCAGGTATTTTCCTCATTTATAATCGGGCACCCATCCAACTGTCGCTGGCAAGTATTTAGGTATGCAGATCGAATGAGTATTACCACTACCTACTACGTATTAATCATTAGGCAATAAAGTAGTTAATATGTTACAGTACTTACTGTAATTGTAATAAGGAAGCTAGTTGAGAGTTTTATGGCTGTTGGCCGTATACACAGTAGATCATTATTTATGTAAACATAGCAAATAGTTTAGTTGTCGCTTAATCTAGTCTTTGCGAATTTAAAAGCTATCGTATCTGAAACAAACTGGAGCTTACTTTGATCATATCCAGAGCAATTGTAAGAAAGATTTTTGCTGGCGCTTCCAAGATATCCGCAGATCAGATAATATTGAAGTACTTATGTTGACCAGCAGTGGCTAGATTATAAGAGTCTTCCAGACAGAATTTTGGCCATAGCGATCAATCTCAGCGGAGACCACCCTTCGGTGCGGGAGATATCATAGTGCACAAGCGTGTGCGCAGCAGACACAGGTGCTCTCTCTGTCTTCCCTCACTCTCATACTCCGATGGTACGGCAATCCGACACGACCGGAGAGAGATCAGGCTTATTGCCAACGGTATATCGTGCTTTCCGAGCCACGGAGATATCACACCGCAAACTTCCAAACTCCGGGCTGTTATTAAGAAAAACTAGATAAACAAAATGGAGTTTATTTATAAACGTTGCTTAAGTTAAGTGATGATTAGAAACTGTTTAACCATACATTTTTGACGTTTGAACGTCACTTCTTTAAGCAACGTTTATAACCCTAAGCTATAAAACGATGATCATTGCTTGTGAAATTAGTCTTTCAACACACCCTGATACATAAAAACCGTACAAAAGTGTTGTAACATCTCCCAACTACTAATGAACATGTTCATACGTTAAATGAGATACAAAAATCAAAACAAATGCTAGACGATTTTCCTAAGAATCTGCAAAAAAAAAAAAACAAGTTATGTCTTTTAAGAATTACGTGGACAGCCGTGAACTTGGCTCCGTACCAGAGAGCAAGAATCCGTCCGATAATGACGAACTTCCGGTCGGACGGACGGACAGATTTCGGCTCGCTGGAAATGATAAATACTCGGTCATTTTTTATATTTTTTTGTATAGTATTAATTCTGGCGAGTTTAGATGGAAGATTACGAGGAAAACTGTGTATCATGTTTGCAGAATTGGTTGTTTTATATTCTATTGAAAACAGTATGAATGTTAAAGTTTAATAGTTCAGGGAACGAAATTGTTGAAATGGGATTTGAGAAAACCTCTCACTTGATTCCAGAGAAAACCAAAACAGCTTTTAATTATTGTAAAAACGCACTTTATTTGGCAAGAAATCAAACACAAATATTTTATCGCCAACAAACATCACAGTCAAAATGTTTTTACTTTTATTGCTCTCGAATGCCTTTTATCTTGCCTGAAGGTAAGTGATAATACGGTCAATGGCAGTTCACGCTTGCCTAATGATCCAGACGTCAAACTCGTAAGTGGGCTGTCATTTACTTCGTATTTGTATTTTTATTTACTAATTTTTCCATATGAGCCCCCCAGCTCCTTCTCTCCGGGAGGCCTGTGCCCCACCAGTGGAAACATTATAGGCTGATTATGCCATCACCAGTGGCTTCGCCTGCGTGATATCTTTATAAATTATAGCCTATGTTACTCAGTGATACTGTAGCATTCTACTGGTGAAATATTTTTTTTAATCGGTCCAATCGTTTTTGAGTTTAATCATTACAAACAAATCCTTTTCTCTTTATAATATTATTATATTATTAGTGTAAATTACAAACTATTAGCTATTTTCCTTGTTAAAATCGAATTATTTGATTTATTTTTCAACCTAATATACCTGGGTCCCGTACACCTCCTATAAGGAACATTTATACACTCCAGAGATGAAGATTTCCAGAGTACAGCTACTGGAAAATACAGCAGACTTAGCCGTGAATCAGAAGCACGCTACACAAGCTGCAGTGCACGCTTTGGCACCCATCACAGATGATTCTGACAGACGCACACTTCCCAGTGCATTCCCCCTGCATGTTGCAAGTACCTATAAAAGTATAAATATTCTCTGTTCGTAAATTTGGGCATATTTCAATAATAACAGCTCGAAACAGCTCGGCTTTTGACCCGGACGTCCTTACATATAAACAACACATTTTCGTGCAAATGTGTGGCGAAAATAAATTTTATAGCTATCTCTGCTGATACGGGTCGATTTCTGGGGTATTTTCACGACTTAGTCCTTGGGAGGTAGGTAGGATGCCAACTGATTTAATTCAAGCCATGTGGAAATAAGCGATGCCCTCTCTCGCAACGGGTACGAAGTATTTTCGATTTTCAAGTTTTTACTTAACGATTTTCAGTCCACAGTCTCCAGCTTGCTAAGAATCACACACTAACCTAACCCAACCTAACACGTTTAATTATTTAGGATATAGGTATCTAGGGCCCGTTTCCCATGGAGTTACTGAAACGAAATCAATTTATTTCCCAATACTTAGCTATTACCTGGGACTCCAGTGAGAAGGTTACTTTTAGATAAGTATGCACTAATCGTCAACCGGATTAAAGCTTAGCATCAGGAGAGAAAATAGTAAAATAAGAGCCTGTAAAAAAGAAAATACAACAAAGGAGGACCGGGAAGTGTGAAACTTCTTAGTTGACAACAACATTTCAAATTGATACTCCAAACTGTATTTTTGATAATGACTTGTGTCATTCACTTGAAATAAAAATGTATCTGTGCATATAACGTGTTTACTTCCTTATCCAAGTTATTTAGTTTATTTCATCAAAAGTCCAGCCCGCGAGAGAATTCGTTCTTGTCAGTAGGAACATTTCTAGTAGTAATAAATATCAAATTCGCAAAAAACCTATTCGTTCGTATGACACTGACAGGTGTCATTTCTTGACACCTGTCAGTTTCATACATTCTCTCGACGGCCGGGACTCTACACATTTACACGCTTCTTGACACCATCGAGAAAGTTAGGGATTACTAGGGGATATTAACTAATTAAAATTGTATAATTCAGATAGCAGAGCCTCTTTTCAGATAGGAGAAACTTTCGTACGATAATTTACTAAACAGAAAAATCCACCCACCCAAAGAAATGAACTTACAATTTTACCTATCCATCAACCGCATAATAACTCCACCATTAAAATTCATCAACCATTTTACACAGAAAGCAAATATCTGCAGTTCAAAACCAAAGCAAAATGTCTGAACGAAACAAGCTCACATCGCGTTGCATCCAAGGTGATTTTGAAATCACATGCACTGCTAATGTAAACCATTGCTAAATAAAACAAACAAACTCTGTTTACGTACATCAGCCAATATAAATTACGGCCGTAGGTATGTATTTTATGAGAGTTGATATAGATGGTTTTCGAAACATGACGTTCGTTGGTATAGGGAAATAATTTTCTTATTAGGGAAATTTCCAGAGAAGTAAGGAGTCCGATGGTTCGATTCCTAGGTCGTGCAGTGTTATTGGGTTTTTCTAACAGGAATTTCTCAGTAAGTACCAGCCCGGAGTCTGGATTTGTGCCCGGTTGATGTCAATACCCGCCTCTGTGGTCTAATTGTTAGACCGTCTTAGACCTAGAGGTCCCGGGATCGATTCCCAATCTGCTCGGTTTGGTCGCTAGATAAGGCCTGTTCTAAGTCCGCCTGGCTATCTACCACCATCTTATCTAAGTTTGTCGCCATAACAATATTAACAGCATTGTTGTGTTTCGGCAGTTAGAGGTACGATAGCCAGTTTCTCCGTGGTTGAGGATACCGGGTGAACTTCGCTTCCACCTTCAGCTTGATCATCACTTACCATCAGGTGAGGTGAAGGCAAAGATGAATGTCTGCCCCGTATTATATGGTACTTGACATAACTGGTGAAATGTGGATGTACCTACCTACTATAGGTACACCTCTGCCTAACCCTTCGAGGAATACATAATTCGTGATATTTAGTTATGAGTGGTAGAGATAGGAGCCTGAACCAGGCACTAACTAGACAACGATTTTCATTTAGTTAGGAGACTGCTAAAGCACGGTAATAACTTCACGCCTGTTTTCCCCAAAGGGGAGAGATGCAGAGGTGTTGAGTACACCTAATTTCGCCAGTTATGAGGTAAGTCTCATGAAATAGGGGAAGATTTTCGGTTGCTATGAGCAAAATAAAACGTTAAAGTTACCAAAATGGTAGAGTTTTGTAAGTAAAGTAAAATGAAATTCCTAACAAGGTTATCCATACTAATATTATAAATTCAAAAGTAACTCTGTCTGTCTGTATGTTAACTTTTCACGCCTAAACCACTGAACGGATTTCGAAGCCGCGACCCTGTACCTCAAATCCGCTCAAAGTTTCCAAGACCGGTTCCTCTCAACGTCAAAATCAAGACAATGTCACATATTTTTTCCAACTTCCGAGCAAAATAATCTTTGACATAATTCACATTAGCATACAGATTTTACACACAAACACCGTCTTTTATTACTCACTATAGATAATCTTGAACATTAAACACCCATATATTTATTATAACCATAAATCAGTCTCGTGCTCTGAGGTGCATCACTGAACCGCAGGCAAAGTGCACTGCACTTGTATCTCATGAAAAACACTGAATAACATACTCTGAAAACACAACATACAGTCTAAAATCACTTAGCAAGGTTAACTGTCCTACATCATTTTGGATTAGCAAAGATTTTTACGATCCTACCAACCCAAAATGAACTTTAGCAATCTAAATTTAAAATCCGTTTTCGTAGATTTTATTGCACCCATCTTCAATTTTACGACTGGTGCTCGGTCACGGTAATTTCAACTCTAACATTGGGACAGTAACATGGATTTTGCTGTATGGTTCTAGTGGTTTTTATGATGTTTCAGTTGCGGGTAGTAGGAAAATTGACCTCAGCTGGGTCGTCCCTGTAAATATTTGTACATCGGACGCGGTTCGTGCGAACTAGTAAGAGATTAGTGAGCAAAACTCCTGAATTTTAAACGCTTGTAATTTGGTAAAGTCCAAAGTTAGGAGAGAATTACCGCCTTGTAATAACTGTGGCTATTTGCGGGCGGAACCAGAAGTTAGGGTTTTAGTATAAATAGAGATATGTATATACTAGGAGATACTAGGTTTTGTCAGAGCGGCTTCTTTGCGTGTAGTGCTTGTTTGTTAAGGATACATGGTCGAATGGTCATGGTCATCTGTCGAATGTAGGTCTGAATATCACAAACTATTCGGATCTGAAAATACAGGATCGCAAGAGATGATGACTTAATGTCTCAAGATAGATCGTAAACAAAAACTAATCGGACAATTCAAAGTGATAAAGCCTAGAGAAAATTTAAAACTATCTACCTGCAAACTGGCGCGATATCGCGGGCGCGAGCCAGGCAGCGCAACCCTTATCGTGCCCGCGCGCCTGTTTGTGAGAGCCTTAACCCTTTCTTGCTTCTTCAATTACCTACAATGCTGTTTTCCAACTAACAAAATATGAACACCAAAAACGTATCGGTTTCGCAATCAGGAATCAAAATGTTTACCTTCAAGCTGTCCCCATTCCTCCTTCATTCCCGATTCAGCAAAGAAATATTAGTACGTCTTATCAAGATTTCACCAGAAAAATATGTTCGGCAAAAGGCGAATGCGTTCGTCAAACGAATACACATTTTTTTATAAATATCTTCACATAAAAATCTCAATTTCCCGTTTTTCGTGGGATATAAATTGCTCGATATAGTACAGTAGGGTTCAAAAATGTCGGTTAACGTAGATTCATCGTAAACATCTCATTTTTAGTGTACCTTGTCGTTTTCAGGACTCTTGCCATGTTACCATCGACAGGTTAATTGGGTGAGTTTTTTATGTACACGGAAAAACACATATTTTTGGAATGAAGGAAAATGTCGAGTGCCTGCTTGTTGTGCGGAAGTTGTGAGATGTCACGTAAATACATTGCAAACATGTCCTACGTTTTTTCAACCATGTTATTTTTTTTATTTTCGACAATGTTTTTATACATTTAAAGGCAAAAATAAAGATGAAATAATGAACAGGCGACAGCTTCTGTCTAGAAAAGTGGTTATTTAATAAAACATCACGCCTTGTTTCCCCGAAGGGTTAGTCAGAGGTGTACCTACCGATATTACGTAGAAACACCCACATTTCGCCAGTTATGTTTAAGTCCCATGTAATAGGGTCGAGCCTATTGCCATCAACCGGATACATATCCAGACTCCGGGCTGCTACTGAGAAATTCCAGATGGAAAAACCCAATATCACTTTTCCCGACCTGGGAATCGAACCCAGGACCCCAGGCTCAGCAGTCTCGCTTGCGACCAAGAGACTAACGGAGCAGTTTGCCCCCATACATGGAAGTCAAAGTTAATTGGCGAAACGTGCGTGTACCAATACAGCAGTTCTGCTAACACTTCGAGCAAAAACAAGCGTGATATATTTATATAGCAGTTATAGGTAACCGTTCTAAATGACTAAGTTATTAATTCTTAATAACAATTTGTTTGACCACGTATAAATAGACTATTACTAAACTAACAATGCCAAGTCCCGGTCAGAAGGTCGTGGGTACAAATCCCGGTTGAACTGATGCGAACCCGAACATTAATCTTGATCGGATGAGCTAATAGGAGTGTTACTGATGCATAAAAGTAAGTACCTATATTATTGTAGCTAGAACATGACGCATCACATTGATATAAAGAGGGTAAGCTGAATTGCAGGAAAACATAATACGACCTCACTAAGAAATAACTTTCAATAACTTTGAAGCAGAGGTATTTGAGTCACTAACATTTCGCTTGTTTTAATTCCATGTACTTCATAGGGGATGAGCCTATTGCCAATAACCGGGCACCAATTCAGACTTTAGGTTACTACAAGTACTTATTTTCTGACAGTAATATCATAACAGTTTTCCCGACCTACGAATTGAACCCAGGACTAGTCGATAGTCGCACTTGCGACGACTAGACCAACGGGGCATTCAGTTCAATCTTAATAATGATAAGCAGCTATCATTAGTAAAAACAAATTAGGTGATGATAAACAACTTTTTATGACTTTTTTATTATTTAATTTGTTGTTGACATGTGAAGTAAAAACGTAAACACGTAAACGTAAACGTTTTACGTAAACGTAAAACGTAAAAAAGTAGAAGAAGTCGTTAAAAACGTCTCGGAGAAATGTTTACTACTTTACGTTGATAAATATAAGCTATAGGCGACTTGACATTAAATTTACTTATGAAGCTATCTAAATGATAGCCGACAGGCTAAGTCTATGTAAAGACTTAAGTCAAATTATGCCTCTATGAAAAGAAAGTTGTTCCGAACGGGAATCCCCCTCTTGGCATATTTTTTTTTGCCATAATATTGTTTGGCATAACGTTTTCTCATAACTTTTTTTACCATAATAATACTGTGGCATAATAATACCTTGGCATAATGCTAATTTGTTTAAGCATAATTTGGTGTTGCTATAATTTTTTAAGGCATAATTTATTTATTCGTCTTTTAATCGTAAGCCATAAATATAAACATTATTTATTATAATTTGGGAATTACTCTATTGGATTAGGTTAAGGTGCGGCGGGGGTGGCCCTTGCGCCACCCCTGAGCCTCGAACATGTTTGTTTTTTAACCGACTCCTAAGAGGAGGTTATCAATTTTGAGGTTTTTTTATGTTTGTTCGGGCATACGTCGTATACAGGGTGTTAGGGTAAACACCGTTATCCTTGCAACCAGTGGTTTGATTTCATTTATAGAACGTAAAATCAATGGAAAATTACAACTATTTTTTTGCTGCGATTCGATTACTTTATGGTTGCCAAGTAATTTATGCTCGTCACAATGGTTATGGTGAAGCTGAGCTGATGGTGAAGTACTGGGAGAACTCCTCAATGATTAACGTCCATGCATCGGAAAAAGCAATATTTTGTAATGGTGGTGAGCAGTTGACATTAGGCTATTGTAACTTAGATAAATTACAAACTGACCCACTAAAAAGCGAGAAATAAAAACACTAAATAGTGTAAAATAACTTAGAATTTCGAAAGTTGGTGGCATAAACCAAAAATACAAAACCAAAGGAGTGAGTTATATTTGGATTTATTATATTATATTCCAAAGAACATTATGTGTAAATATCATTATGCGTTTATACCATTATGCTTAAGAACATTATGCTGCATTAATAATATGCCAACAGTATATATGGCAATTAACATTATGGCAAAACATTTATGCCTAATTATATTATGCGTAATGATCATTATGCTGAATTTCGTTATGCCAATGTAAATTATGAAAATTTATTTTATGCTTAACATTAGTAAACCGTTGCGAACACCGTGCACCGTATCAAAATATAGTCCAGATTTAAAAAAAAGTTATGCAATCTGATCAATTTGTTTTGAGGGGTTCCGCTCACAACCTAGACTTGGCCAAGGAGAGGGTTAAGTTAAAAACACAATTATGTAACGACTTATATTTTCATGCTAAATGCAAAGCAGCATGAAAAATGTACTCGTAAACAAGAATGTAAGGTCTCTTAAAATGAGAAACTCTAAATTGATTATGAAAAACCGGCCATGTGCGAGTCGGACTCGCACGAAGGGTTCCGTCTCATTATCTATAAAAACGTCAAAAAAAAACACATTTGTTGTATAGGGCCCTTAAATATTTGTTTTATTATAATTAATTATTTATTTTTAAAGTGAATATATAACTAAATGTTCTGTGAATATTTCAAGCGTCTACCTGTTGCCGTTATCAATATCGAGCAAAAAAATCACGTTTGTTGTATGGAAGCCCCTTAAATATTTATTTTATTCAGTTTTTTAGTAGGTATTTGTTGTTATAGCGGCAACAGAAATACATCATCTGTGAAAATTTCAACTGTCTTACTATCACGGTTCATGAGATACAGTCTGGTGACAGACAGACAGACAGACAGACAGCGGAGCCTTAGTAATAGGGTCCCGTTTTACCCTTTGGGTACGGAACCCTAAAAACGAGATCTAATACAAGACAACTCTGAGAAAAGAAAAGATCCTAATCGCTGAATAAAGACGTAACATACAACACAAGTATTAAAACATTTTCAATAGGCATACACACTGCTAATCCCATTAAGGTAAAACGTCGTAGACGTCTCGCCCACTGAGTATCATTGACCACGAGCATCGAACCCTGACCTTCAACTGTTGCCTTGGTACTACGTAAACACTCGATGCAATGGGGAAAAATATTGCAGAGATTCGTGTTTTATGTATAATAAATGAGAGGCTTAGAAATAAAAAATAACTTGAAAAGTTTGAAGTAAATTGAAAAAATAAAAAATAACTTGAAAAGTTTGAAGTAAATTGAAAATGTCTTTTGTCGAAAGTTTTACTATCCTTAGCATATTAACTAGTCTTCTATACAGTTGGTTAAAAAAACTTAACTACAGAGGTACATTAGTGCAAGTAAGTGTGGGACAAATACTTCTATTAGTTAGGTACTATACGAAAGATTCTAAAAAGATTTATCAAGAAAAACATACATTTATTTAATAAAAAGAGAAAGCGCGATCGCGACAGGTTATTTGCGGTGAGCTTATTGGAGAATAGTAACACATGGAAAATGAATACAGTAAAAAAGGTAATATTTTAAAAAGAACTGTTGCAGAATAGTAAATAAAAAACCGGAAATCGTGTCAAAGACACATCTACAATATCTATAGTATCTTGACAAATAAACATAAAACAACTGGTAGATCATGCAACTCGAGCATTTTCATCATCAAAGCACGTTTGCTGATGATGAGATCAAGAAGCTTCTCTAAATCTAATGTAAGAATTACAACCAAAATGTTATTGTACTTGTGCAGGTTTTGACAGCGCAACACATTTAAACAAATCTGTCACCACTAACCGCCACTTCCTTAAATCATGTATTATTTAACGTACAACAAAAACTAAGGTGACTTTAATAGAAAAAATAACTAAAAATCATATGACTCAAAACGATCGGACAATAATGTCAATCCAATTACTGTAAGATTTATTATTTAAAAAATAAGTTGGAACACGTATCGTATAATGAATCATCACGAAAAAAATTAACCCCTGCAATAATCAGGACAAACCAGAAAAAATATTAAGCAAAAAAGGGTACCTAACAGTATAGGTATTAGGCGTTAGATCCTTTAGATTAAGTGAACTGAACCGTGTCCAAAGAATTAAAATTAAACTTCAGTCATGCCCTTTTTTGCGCAAACCCGCTATTATGCCATAATCTTTTCGACCCAGCCCCACAATTAGCTAAAAATAATTGGGACCAATAAAAGTCGGGTCCTAAAAAAACTCGGAACGAATAATCTAACATTTGTTTTTCGGGCGTAACCGATTCCTGTACGTATAGAGATAGATATAAAAGATTATGAAGGCATTCAATTTGATAGGGCTATTGATCATAGCAACAATAGAAAAGTGCTAGGTGATCTGAATTTAAAATAAAATTGGAGGTGTTGAATAAATTCTATATTTGTGTATAGAAATTGGAAACAATGAGCTTTGAATTTAGTTATGACTGCATAACGAAGCAATAGTGGATTACATTTTTAAGGAATCAAGTTCTCAATAGGCAATAAGCCAAATACAAAGTGTCGCAAAACAACATTTAGAAGCAACTGACATTAGTATAAACTGTAAAAGAGAAACGAAAAGCTTTCCCTTATGTTAAAAGAAAAATTGAGCATAGACATTCCTTCAACAGATGTTCCATCCAATGTGTTGCAAAATACACACGTCAAAATTGTGTATTTTTCTATTCTTTTGTTTACTACGTTCTAACTCTAAAAATACGGCTGATTATTCCCAGAACAACATTATTTTTAGAATCACCGAGATAGTAAGGTCGGTTCTAGCCTGAAATAAAACGTGATGAGTGAAGGATAAATAATCTGTATCAATATAAAAGACACATTTTAAAAGGATCAGTTCAATGACTTTCAGCGCTGATTTCCTAACAGTCCTGCTTGATATCAGCCCGTCAATCTTTATTTATTCGCTTTAGATATTCAAGTCAGCAGACCGAATAATCAACAGGTAATAATACTATGTGTAAAAAATCTATTTCAGATCGTCTGCGCCAGATTTGCGCCCCACATGCTTTTTCTTTATTTTACCAGTAAACAATGCTGCATTTTGAATGCCATCAATATTATCGCCAAATTGCATAGACACTATTTCCTGGAAATAGAAAAGAATTGGAGTTTATTATTATCATCAGACATCTACATTTTACACCGAATCTGCAGTGCAATTAGATAACGGACCTCTATGTTGCAATTGTTTCAAATTGCCTTTCGGCTGAACTGATTCACCGGAACATTTGGATAAAAAGGTGGCAATTAAAAATCAAAGAAGGGAAAATGCTGACAAGGACTTTTTTTCAATCTATGTTAAGCCAAGGTGATGTAAAGGTAGCAGCCAGGATCCTTTTCAGCATCAATTTAGAGGTACCGTGTTCTCCAGATACACTGTCAGCTGGAGAGAAATCACCCTTTTCCGTCAGATGACCTTCACTCTTATCATTACAGTTTGGGAGTTGGTCAAAGCCAAATGCTCCTTCCAAAGTAGAAAGCATCAACGGCTTGAGTCCTCAGCAGCTAAAGTACCTCGAATTCATGCTTCGTTGAAGATGCTAAGCAAGCACAGCCGTCGAACATACCGTCAAAAATAAACTAGTTTTTACACAAAACGGCGCAACAAATTCAATCAGTTCCCATTGTTTTAAACTACGCAATTTTTAACACTTGAATTGCTATAAAAAATATACGGCTTTAGAAATTACGTAAACAGCCAATGTTTTAATTTTTTGTATGGTTAGAAGACGCTGAAAATTAGGATTATCTTTTTTGCTCGTTTTAGACACCGATTCCCACTACAAAGAGCCAGAATTAACATTAAGTGGAAAGCCAAAATTATTGTATTATAAAATACGAAAACAGTGACTTAAACTCATATAAGTACAAAAAGCCATTGTTTTATAAATAAATAAATAATAAAATGCTGCGGCTGCTGAGACCCTCAAGCGGCGCAAATATTGTAACCTTATAGGCAACTACAGTTTTGAGCCGTTTGGGGTCGAAACGCTCGGGTCATGGGGCTCGAGTGCGCGTCTCCTTTTTAAGGAAATCTCCCACCGACTGGCTGGCTTGTTCTTTGGCCAAAGAATTAGCATTGCCATTCAACGTGGCAATTCTGCCAGTCTTCTTGGCACGTTTCCGGATGACAGCGATGCGGACGAATACTTCGACGCCTAAAGGTCCCTGTTTTTATATTTATTTAGTTAGTCCCTTTAGTTTTAGTTTTTTATGTAGATAGTTAGTAGTGGTCAATAAATAAATAATTTATAAAATAAATGAAAAAAAAAGCTGACGTTAATCTCTTTGCGTCAAACAATAAATAGACGCACCTAGAGACACGGACAAATTGCAAAATTCTTGGTAATTGCTCTACAAACTCGATATTGCTACTGGCTTGGTAAGTAGAAGATTATTTTGAACATTGCACTATGTAAAAAGATAATAAAATTCTAAAAAGCAAAAATTCTTTATGTAAAATCATAAAGCCAAGAATGTAAAATGGTTCCACTGCATGATTAAAAACATTCTGAAAACATTTCACAAGTGCTCAAACAAAAGATTGCGTTGTGCTTCGATAATTGATTTTTATAACAAATTACATCAAAGGGAACTTCAGAGAGAATTGTCAAAGTAATTTGTCAACGAGTTCGGGTCGTTGATAATTCTTCCAAGAAAACGGAGAGTGGGTTTTTATTTAGAAAGTACAACTACCTACAAAATTATTCGCCCTTCACGGTAATTTCTCTTGAAGTGCACAGAACTGAGCTGGTCATAAAAATCATCACCATTTTGTGAACCTGTAAAACTTCTGAATATTATATGCTAACCAATTTTACTTCAATATATTTACTAACTAGCTGCTCGCCCCGGCTTCGCGCGGGTAGAACTAAGTACTTATCTACGGCTATTTTAGGTAATTTTTTTTACACCTTGGGTTACATTATTGGAGTTTTAGTAAGGATCCCTAATTTTTTTGAAAATATAATATAGCCTATGTCAGCCGGGGATAGTGTAGCTTCCCAACTGTGAAAGAATTTTTCAAATCGGTTCGGTAGTTTCGGAGCCTATTCAATGCAAAAAAACAAACAAACAATCAAATCTTTCCTCTTTATATAGATTATTACTATAGATAAAACGAACTAGTGGTCGCAGTGGCCACTGCATATTTTCACTATTGGGTTCTATTCCTAAGCCAAAAATTACCTACGGTAGTTTGGAATTGTGCCCGATGCGCACCTCTTCTAACATAAGTCTGAATACTAACCGTTAACAGCTTAAGGCGACAGTTTCAACTCTGTTAACCTCAAGTATATAATAAGATCTCAAAATCAGTCCAAAAATATATCAAAATTACTCCGCAACAAGTAACTAAATAAAACAATTCCGTACAAAGGATCATCGGCCTCTAATTCGACGATTATAGCGTTCTTGAGAAGCTTATCAGTCAAAGATAGATCCGCTGATTGTTAGAATAAATTAACGCTAATTAGACTCGAATAGAATTCTTAAAATGTTTCAGAAACAAAATCTATGTAGTATTTTCCGTAAGAACTAAGTAACTAAGTGTTGGAAATATAAACATACAGTAGGACAGTAAATTTTGTCTAGGTCATTTACCTATTTGTCACTCATATCTCCTTTTTGCTAAATCCAAATTTATAATTTTACACATAAATATATTATAATAATTAAGGTCACTTTTCATGTTTCTCCGCGTGATCGCGTTGTTCCTCTCAACTATGCAACGGAATTTGATGCGGCTTTCAAGGTTATAAGACGTTTATGTACCTAATACATTTATAAAGAACTCTTGATGTTTTATTAAGACGTAAAAACCGTATGAAGCAGGGGCAGTTCGCTAGTATATTTATTATTTATAACAGGTGAATTTTTGTCGTATGTTTCCCTAACTTTAAAAGGCTGCTCAAGATGTACCCCGTTATATTTGGTACCTACCTTTGGTAATTTATATCTAATTCATTGCTGGGCGAAACAAACGTTTCGCCCAGCCTTCCTTTCAAACCTCCTTATTGTTTGAGATTTGAAATCGCGTCCGTAAATTCTAAATCGTAGAAAAGATTATCAATATAATACCATGGAGAAAACTCAAAAATTTGGCACAAAAAAGCATGTCTTTGTGGCGGTACCTACATCGCCACATGCAAACTACGCATCAAAGACCTGATGTCACAAAGTCCTGACGTCACATAAATCCTGCATCGCACAATTAAAGTTTACCGTGCGGTGGACATATATACAAGAACCCAACATCAATCGTTGGGCAGTTGCCCGCCAGACCCAACAACCGTCTGGTTGGAGGATCCTCCCTTTTCTACGGTGGATGAGTGAACTTTACACCCTGTTCCTCATAGCCTAAATCCTCATTAGTTTGAGAAGACATAACTTTAGGGGTCCTGCTTAAACTGCTCAAAAGATATCATAGGACTCCTTAAAGCACTTTTACACAGTAATTTCCTACAAAATCTTTTTTAAATATCCCTCTATAATAAACTAACTCGACTTCGAAACTTCTTTTTCCACTTTTCCACAGAATCTAACCCATTTACATGAACTGTAACTTAAGTTGAGATTAGCATAGCTTTAACACGAGCACGATAGTTGAGCTAAAGTTAAATTATCTTGTGTCACTTATGCTGCAGTGGTGTTCCGACTTCGTGTCGTAGGCCGTGGGTTCAAGCCCAGACAGGCACTTCACTTTAATGAAATTTATTTCATCACCACTACTTTAAAAACGGTGAAGGAAAATGGCGTGACGAAACCGGATTGTCCTAGACCAAAATAAAATAAAAAATGTGACATCTATCTAACCAAACTACGCCCGCGTGATGGATTACGGCCTATATCCTCTCGCAAAAAGGAGGTTTGTGTCCCAGCGGTGGGAACGTCGTTTAGGTTGATTATGCTCGTGCTGGGTAGCGTGCGTATTGTAGCAAAATATTAGACTGCGTTCTAGTTATCGCAAGGGTATCTATACACCAAAGAATTACAATGCTAATGTGACTACCGCATTCATTTTTCACAAGTTCAGATTGCAGCTCTGATTGTACCAAATTTAGCTAAAAATATAACACAAAGATTCCTAAAACGCGTCATGAAGGTATATTTAAAAAAAAAACTGAATTAAGTGGCAGAATTTCACAGTTTTTCGTGCACCATGGGAGTAGCACAAGGTTTTCAGGGTTGCAAACATGGGTAGGTATATAAACTACTCTCAGGGGATCTACATATAAAAAAAACGTTTGCGATGTTTGATATTGTTATTGACTGGACTATAACACATAGACATCACCATTTTCAGGTTTTTCCCTTTCCAATTTTTATTTCCCTAAAAAACCGTTATTCGTACTCTCTCGAATATGTTTAAACAAAAATTAACCAAATTGATGTCCTTTCGTTCTTTTTATATTTGCATGATTACTTTTTAGCAAGCAAAACTTATGAAATAATTGTTTTGTTTGGTGACGAACGCAGGTGTGGTACCAGCATTAGGTTCTAAGTATATTATCGTGCGGTGCTTCCTGGCCATACCTTCATCGGTTGCCAAGTGACAATGACCTTGCGATCACCGGCCAGGTCAAGGTGGTTTATAGGGACCTGCCAAGGTCACTGGCTGTGCCAACTGTTGCCAATCATGGCATAATGATACGCAGAAACTATGGAGGAGTGCCCGATTGTCCGTGGTTTTATGCCAACTTGAAGTGTGACGGTGGGCATTTTTTTTATATTTCTCCGACACCATCGATTACAAATTTAATTAGTGCTACTCAATTCTACATATTAGAAGAGACCATTAATAATTTGTTCAATGCAGCGAAGTAGATTTATAGTTTATATATATATTGATAGATTTTAGGTGTTGACATTGATAATTATCACTTCGATTTATGAAGGTTTTTTTTCTAATATTTTGTTTGATAAACTCATAAAATAAATGAGTCTTGATTTTTCCCTTCATGCGGTTTGTTTTATTATCAGACTGCAATAATACAAGTAAAAATCTGTCATAATTGTTGACCCTGACATTATTGTCCATTATGTCATTCCTATAAAAATGTTTAGTTTATTATAAGACCGTGTTCTATAGGTGCAAATAGTTATATTTAAAGAATATTTTCTCATTTTCTTTTTCTTCATATTTTTTTTTGCAGAAAAATATTGTATTTTAGAATTATTTAAAAGATCAGTTATAAGCATTTATAGTTACGTAATAGTTTAAATAGTTTCTATATTAAGATTTAGACTAGATACCTATCAATTCTGTTCTTAGTATTTATGTAAAGCTAAGCCTTTACGTGGTTGTAACTTGTATTTGAGATTGAAATCGAATATGTTTGGTCACGTCTGTTTACGAACTTTGTGTTTGTTTTGGAAGAACGTGTCAATGTTTTAGAATCGATACTTCTGAGCTTGTGGCACAGATGCTGACTAAGATCTTTTGGTCTTGGCAATCTGAGCAGAGAAATCTTTGTGGTTATAGTTTAAAACGATTTGAAGACTTACAAGAATGAGCGACATGACTTTTTTAAAGCGCTGTTAGTTAGATATATTTTTTTTTAAATATAAAATACTGGTGGCCCATTTTGCAGATAGACCGTAGGTTGTCATGATTTGTGCAGTATGATAATAATGAAGTTACTGATGGAAGCAAGTGACAAGCCATTAGTTACCTAGCTACCTTAGTAATAACAGGATATACTATAAAAAGAGACCACACACAATCACAACATAATATTATTTTCTTGAAACGCAATTTAAAAACAGTTGCTCATGCCACGCCACAAGATTCTCTGAAACGCAAATTCGGAAAACCTGAAACATTACAAAACATTCCGAATGCAGATCATGACGATGATTAATCATCAGCGTCTGTTCCGGGAAGGGACCTTGGGGCCGAGGTGAAGGCCATTGGTGCGTCGCCCGGCCGACGAACCGCGGGTAAACATGGCGGCTGAAAATGGCGGGAGATCGCGCTGGAAGCGGCGCGGGCGCAGTTGCACTTTATTGCGTACTTGTTTATGAGTTTCTGGTAGGTATTCTTGGTTCTGGTTTGGTTAACTATTTTTGTGTGTAGGGTAATATTAGGTAGGTATGCGATGAAGTACAGGATTAAATGTGTTATCTCAGGTGTATTGATATTTATAAAAATATTGTTTTATAAGTATACCTAGATATGTATACTATTAGATACATGATTTCTTAAAAAAAAATGCATTCTAAATACAAATGGCCGCTACAAATAACCAACGTGTGCACAGCTAGATGTGCCTAGAGCGTAGTTGGTATAGTTTTAAATTCATGATCTTCTCAATACTAACGTATGTACCGCTTTTATACCTGTGCTTATTGGTTAATGTTTTGTTTTTTAGAATAGGTAAAACACTTTGAAATACCACAAGTTGTATTTGTTAAATAATGTATAATGTGTTCTAAAATATGTCACGTGCCGTTTTCAATGCAATTTGTGCATTGGGTTTGTTCGCTCGTTTTCTGATTAAAAAATCGATGCCTATGGAAGTCCACTAGAAACAAAATTCCAGAGGTTTCTGCACTGGTTAATTCGATTGTATCTGCTGTAGTGAATTTATGGCTACAGTAGAGACAATCCTTTTGAACCGTTGAATTCGGTGCCTATCATTAGGCCGATGAATTTGAACTGACAAATTGACTATAGCCCCCTTTCCTGAGAACCTCCTCCTTTTTGAAGAAGTCGGTTAAAAATGTTACGCAATTAGATACCTGGGGTCTGTGCGAGTCTCATCCAGGTGTTCCCTGTGACCATCTGAGGTGTTCCACTTGGCTGTTGGTCCGCCAACGCTCCTTCTACCGACTTTCGGTATTAACAAGCATATTTTAATTAGTTGACTTTTTTATTATTCGTTTTATGTATATATAAGGAACTCTAATTTTATTGAATAATGATTAATTTAATGGTATATAATTTAATAATAATTGATCTAATGATAGATAATAATTTGATGTAACTATAATATAACTATGACAATAATTTGATATAAATGATAATATACAATAATAATAATTTGTCGTAAATATTTGCATGCTGAATGGCAAAATATGGCTGATCTTTCTACTGTACTAACACCTATTGATGTATCATCTACTCATATTTGCAAAAATAAAATTATTCTTATTCTTTTAATTATATCTGCAGTAAAATAACACAAATCTAAATGGGGATGCTGAAAATGGCTTGCTCTGTAAATGTATCGTGGGATACATTGCGGACATGGTTGCATTTTATTACTGACTAATGTTCTGTGGTTGAACTAAATTCTGTTGGTAAATATATCCTCACAGCTGTTTTCTCTCATGTATTTCATTCGGAGCTAATATTTTTTTATTTTCTGAAAAAGGACAATACTATTTTATTTGTTTGTAGGGTTTGTTTTTGTTTGAAAGGTTTGTTTTCGTCTGTTCGTCGTACTCATTGGTGTAGTGGTTGCAATTGCTACTGCTGAGCATGAGGTCCAGCGGGTTCAATTCCCAGGTCGAGCAAAGAGTTATTGGGTTTTTCTATCAGGAATTTCTCAGTAGCAGTGACAGTCTAGCAGCACGGGTCGACGGGTCGACCTCTATTACATGGAACTTAAACCCAACTGGGGAAATGAGGGTGCACTATAAGATACTCTGCCTAACCCATCGGAATTACAGGCGTGATGTTTTGTGCTGTTTGTAGGCTGATTACTTAGCTACACTGCCCCAGTCCCAAGGCACAAAGAGAGCATAGGGGGCACAGAAGAGGGCACAGTCCCGCAGTTATGTAATGTTAGTGCAAAAGCTAGATGGGCAGAGCTATAAAAAAAAGTTAAGCAATTGCAAAGCAATCATTACTTAGTTTAAATTCATGTATTGTCATGGATTTCCGTAAAGTAACGCCTGATTCTATAAGTTACGTACCTATATTATATAGAAGAACTATAAATTAAGAAAGTTAAGACTTGTATTGTTTCTGCCTATCCCGTGATCACCTTGTATTAATGAGTTCTCCTGTCATCTCTGCGCCGTCTTACCACGTCCACAAGAAACTGCTGTTCTGAAGCAATCCTATTGGTAGAATAGAATCGAATCGAATAAAATACAATACAATACTTCGAATATGCTCTTGATCGAGCTTTCGAGCCATTTATTCGCTCCGTTAAATACTTAAATGAATGCAAAAGCCGAATGTGGTAGCAGCATTGGTTTTGAAAACCAAAATTAACCCTATCGTGATGACGTGCAAGTAGCATACTAACTGAGAGCCATAAGGAGGTTGAAAATACCTATGCATCAAGATAAGAAAACATCTAAAAACATACTCTACACTCATACCAAAGATTTATTGATAACTGACCCAAAAAATCCAGAAAAACGGCGCAATTACCAACCGTATTTAACTCCAAAGAGTATGAACATTTTAATGCAGCTTATTACAAGATAAATACCTGATAACATACTTAAATGACCCCTTGTTTCACGAGGAGTATTAATTAAGCTCCTACTAATATCATTAGCATAATTACGTGCTTTTAGCTAACTTGTTATAAGAACACGTGTTTCTGATCGGTGCCTTCAGTGTTGCGCTTCAGTGTTGTCGCGGCTCGGGGACTTTATCTTTTACAACGATGTTTTAAGACTCTAAATTTTATAACTAAGTTTTAGTTCTATCTATTTTTTATTTAAACATCAACACACAATATAAAACTGATTTACATCCGTTAGACGTCCTCGTATCATAAGGTCCAGTTGAAAACCAGCGTCAGGCACTAGTTGGCTGGGCTAATGCTGAACTGGGCCTATTTGGCGCAGCCGTGAGACGCACAATACTATTTTTATTCTGTTCTTTGTTTTTTGTGTGAATATTGTGTATAATAAGAAAAAAAAAATACCCAAGTAAGGGTCAAATGAATTCGAATTGAGAACCTCTTTGTTATTATGATATTTCTTCTCTCCAGGCAAAGATTAATAACTTTTTGGGCACTATGTGAATGAGGGCAAAAATATTTATTTTTACAGAATTATTAGTGTCAAAAGTACTTCCATTTGAATTGTATATCTGTGTAGAACAAAATGGCAACTCCTGCGCATCGCTTACGATCTAATTATGACTATGCACCACCGCCGTTTACATGAAAACGTTTCAGTAGTTAAATATACCTAAAGATTGTATGTGTGTGTTTTTCTTTGAAAACCTATAACATTTGCCTAACCATTGTAGATACCTATTGTTAGTGTTTACTATCAATAAAATACTTTACAGTAACAATTCGATGATGTAGAAATTATTTGTATTTAAAGAGAAACTATAACTATATCTACTTTCACTAAACGTTGACTAATCCTAAAGGCTTTCTTAAGGTAGATTCAAGTGTCAGATACCATTAAAAAAAACTAAATTCAACCCTGATCTAGCGAAACCGGGAATCAAGCTAAAATGCAGACAAATTCATTCATTCTAATATTTAAAGTTGTACTTACCTAATTCTTTCTCAAAACACAGCTGTTAATTTAAAATAACAACTCGAAAAGCATCGATAAACCTATAGTTAAGTAATTAGTTAAACAATCGTATCTCTAGTTCTGTTAAAGCAGTTTATGAGACATGCAGTTAAACTTTAACGTACGTTCGTAGTTCAGTTCGAGCGCCAGATAATTGCGCTGCGCCGCCGCTCAGATCTAAATGGGGCAAAGACGTAGTTTCTGGGATGAAGAAGTGAGAGGGTTAGTCAGGAAAGCGGCAGTGCATATTTTGACAATGTGAGAACGTTCTAGGCCTTGTGGACATTATAGATTTTTTTATTTGTAGACCATTTCCTGTTCCGTTAAGTACCTGACATGTTGACAGGCCTACATGTTGTACTACTATATCTATTTGGAATGGAATTTGAAAATATTGTAAAAGCCAATTCGTTTTAAAGCGTGACCGTGGAGTTTCTTGCCGGCTCCTCTCCATAGGAGCCGGCAAGGCTCCTCTCCATTTCCTATAGGTTTATGTGAAGTTTTTTTTTTGATAATTATAATTTGAAAAATGCGAAGATGCTGTTTGATTGCTGATGTGATTGTAGCGTTATGTGGAGAGCTTCACGCCTAAAGGGTAGGCAGATAATGTATATTGTTCATTGATGAAGGTGTTTAAAAAGATAAGCAGTGAGCATATGAGATTCTATAAACTAACTGTTGCTTGATAAATATACAAAATGAACTTGAACAGAAAATGAGTTTTGGAGAGATTTTTGTTAACGCTACGAAGCAATGCTTTGGCAATTGGCATTCATAATACTAATTACGGCGGACAAATGGATTCAGCTCAAAATAAAATAATCTTAAGTCTCAGTTAGTTTGTTTTACAAATTAATACAAAAACCGTGATTAAGTGCTACATTTAAAATAATTACCGAAGAACTTACTAAATATACCTAGTTCTCAAATCCAACAACAACACTTGTCTTTGGCAGTTCAAAGATGTTCATTGTTTTGATCCAATAATGTCATTCAATTCTGTTTAACTGTCAAAACGAAAGCGATGCCAGATTGTAAGATTAACCCTCGTTTGGTGGAATATTGGTCAAGTTTCTGATTTGCTGTCAAATGCCATAAATTACGATTGGTGGACTAAAATAATAACAAATTGTTGTAGGTATAGATTAATGACGTAAAAATAACGTGATTGGGCCCTTTTTTCTATGAAGATAGAATACTGAAGTTATTTATACTGTACTAGAAGTAACCTATTCACTTTCACTTGGGACTTGAAAATAAAGATTCTAGCAAGGAGTTCCACTTAGCAGTACAAACAACGAATATGTTGTCAAAACGCTTAAAAACGCAAACGAGTCGAATTCGCAACCTAACAATGTTTTCTCGACCAATCTAAAAAGCAGTAACTAAATTACTGTTGTGCTAGACGACTAACAAGCCAGTAACCAGTAACCACAGATAATGCAAATTAGCCGACAATACGTAGAGGCGTGTCTCGTCCTAATGGCACAGCCTTATTGTTTGCCTCCGATTCTATCCACCCTTGACACATAAACGGGTTGACGTTAATATTTGCAGTGCTATAATTGATGTTGTTGTAGGATAATTGCGTATGTTTTATTGTATAGGAAAGCGACTGACGATATTACCTAGGTACATACATAATAATTACCTGTAGTCACCAAAGGGTTTAGCAGAGGTCTACCTACATATAGTACACCCACATTTCGCCAGTTATGTTTTAGTCCCATGTAATAGGGGGCGAGCCTATTGCCATCAACCGGGCACAAATTTAGACTCCGGGTTATTACTGAGAAATTACAGAAGGAAAAACTTAATAACACATGCCCGACCCGGGAATCGAAATTAGGACCTCGTGCTCAGCAGTAGCACTTGCGACGACTAGACCAACGAGGCTGTCACTGACGATACAAGGTTTTAAAACTGTATTATTAGAAAGGCCATTTCTAGTAGCGGTATTAAAGTTTGTTTGTTGATCACAGGGAGATTCAGTAAGATTCATAAGAAGATCATAAAGAATGGAAGTGATGGATTGACTTTGGAGTTGGTCAGAAGCGTTATAAGGTCTGAAAGAATTTTGGTATTACAGGCGGGGAACAAACCAATAACCTGAAATACCTATGGTGTAACTTGTGTTCCCCGGCTGTAATACCAAAATTCTACACATTATAATGCTTGTTTTTCTCTTTTAAGTTATGCGTTTTTGCTGGTGGGTTTTTTGTTTTTTAAATAATTTGCTTTATTAGCTTTGGACTCCCCAACTCAGGTCAAAGTCAAAGTCAAACAATTTATTATATATACAAAATAATAGAACTGATTCTAGGCGCCCCTTCCAAAAGGTAGTTTTCGTATGGAAAATGACATGACCGATCGAAAGGCTTCATCATAAGGATTATTTTTTGCTAAATAACATAGTGTCACAAATAAAAGGAAGACCGTGAATTTTAACAATTGATGTGAAATTTTGTTCAGAAAAATGAAAAGCTGACATTGCCGTAAGGACACTATGTTATTTAGCAAAAAATAATCCTTATGATGAAGCCTTTCGATCGGTATGATAAAGCTACAGGTTGATATTTTTTCTTATGTTACGGATTCGATTCCCGGTTCAACCATGTAATTATTTAAATATTGTTTTTTAAATTCAAATAATGTCGTCTTTCAGTAAAATGTTCCATCTACAATATTCAAGGTACTTTCCCTCCATGTGGCATACCCGTGGGACGCCCTGTATATTCTCAAGAAACATAAAAGGATCCTGAACTACAGCAATAATTGTTACAACACTTACAAACTGGTAGATCACTACGAAAACTTGGTTATAAGGATAATGAATTAACTCTTCAAGACGAGTGTATATTGTAAGGAACCCGAATTATGATTCCGCAGACCTTACGCGCGTCCTAGATGAACTACATGCTGGGCATAATATATGAAATTTAATAATTATAAAAATAAGATGAAATTATTAGCCCGTATATTATATTGAGGATAAGGTAAAATCAAGTAGATATTCAGGAGATATTCTGTACCTTTCGAATACCTATTATTTTGGTGTCATATAATGGGCGACAGTTTACTGCGCAGGAATTTGAGAGTTTTAAAGAAATTTGAGTTACACACAGGACATCCGCCCCTTACCATCCTGCGACGAATGGACAGGCAGAACGCTTTGTTCAAATTATAAAGAGTTTTACACGCAATGGAGGGCGAGAGTGACTGTTTAAATGAGAAACCTCTAATTAATATCAAAAATAGACTGCGGCGCACCCCCGGCCGAAACGGGCTAACGCGCTATCAATTAATATTTGGGCGAGATGTGAGGACCCATTTATGTTCTCAGATAACCCACATAAGTGTAATTCAGGGAAAGATGAATTCCTAACTAAAGTACTAAGAAAATTTGCTATGGGAGACAGAGTGCAAGCCCGAAAATATTCTTAGGTCATAAGAAATGGAAATCTGGAATAATTTTAAAACGGATCAGTCTCCTCCAGTACTATACTCCATTTGAAATAAGATTAGACGTATAGATAAGCCTTTTTTACATTCCGTTCAACCGATTTTGAATTCTATTGCGTTGGTGGCATGACAAATGGCAGCCGCAGTAGATAGTTGGTATTGTGTAACTTTTTTTGCTTTTAATGCTATCCTTATGCCTACGGTATAGAAGTCAAAATCGGTTGAAAGGACTGTAAAAGGGTTTGTTTTAATGTCTAATCTTATTTCAAATGGGGTATAGGTGCAAACGGATGACGGTGTAGTATGGAGGAGACACATTGACCGGATCCTGCCGGCTTCGCGAGTACTGGAACCAAGAATGATGGCGGAGGACTGATATATATTCAGCCTTCGCCTTCATGTTTAGAATATTAACTCCTTGGAAACAAGCTGATAGATTAGAAAAAGGAAAACGACATTGTTGTTTCATTAATTGAAAATTATTAAACGAATGAATATAAACCAAATATTTACGTAACAGAAAAGAATGGGCAAGAAACTCCATACCGTTAATTTTACAGGGCTTTCCAACTCGTTACGATCTTGACCCATCTACGCGAGTACATAACATAGTTTTCAGAAGCTTGTAAGGATAATGGTATACTTACGCTGATTCATTTCAAATGTGGTTTTACTTTCCGAAAATAAAGTTAAAACAAGGACAATACCTCATACCCTACGTAAGCCTAAAAGAAAAAGGGGTAAAAACCCCAAAAACCAACTGCTCATCATGTGAGGTTTATGACATAGTTCTCGGAAAATTAAAATTATTAAATACATACAAAATTTAAATATTTAAAACACAATGACTTCATGTAACTTCTACGAAAATGTATTACTTATCATAATTTTGCACAGTTTTTATGAACATTTTCATTGAAACTCTCCAAGGATTTCAATAGGTTTTCCTTTAAACGTCCGTGACCTATCAACGTTTAGTCACATTTTAATATACGTACTTTATTTAATAACCTGCACATCTATCTACCTATCTTTGACAGTCGTTACGAGTAATCAGAGGTCCAAAAGTCTGACACCCAATCCAACCAAGGGGTATCCTATTACCCAGCAACTGGGTCGTGGAGGTCAGATAGGCAGTCGCTTCATAGTATTCAGCTTAGACTGGAAGCCGACCCCAAGATAGTTGGGAAAAGGCTAGGCAGATTGATTGATTTTAATACCTACACATAATGTCGTGAAAATCTACCTGTAGCCTAATTGCGTCAAGTCGCGTATTAGTAAAAATAAAAGCTGCATAACATTGGTTTAAAAACATGGTCTTGCTGGACAAAGTGTGCAATAAAGCCGGCAACATGTTTTCAACAACAATTAAACATATTGACACAACTTTTGTTTATCGAAAACGAGTCTTAAAATACATCAAATGCAACAAACGCTTTTATTTTTGTTATGTTTTATCAAAATATATTTGTCGCCATCTAGTGGAAGGAATGTGTATTTGCTACACTTGATTTGTCTTATTTATTCTTTAATTGAATATATTCAATCCTTCTATTGTCATTGCACGCGTTGTTTCATTTTAATTTTGACAGGTAGGACATTTACCATTGCTTCGATTTATCTATCGTGAACACGGATTTTAAAACTTACCTTCTGCTCAATAAACGTTGCCTATAGGATATCCTTCATTGTTTATCCAAGAACATAAACAAAGTCCATTTGCCCCACTTTCCTAGGTCCAATGATTTGGGCTCGACTGATCCAAAGATACCACTAATTTCAATACAGATCTGATAGTCTTGTAACCTAACCATCCCATGTATTGTATTATGAGTTACAACGTTTTTGCAAGTGATCCCAGTGAGCCTATCTTCACGTCATTTAGCTTTTTAGGTTAGGTTCAGCGGAGCAGTAAAGGGTATCGGAGATTGTCTATCAATCAATCAACTTATTGCAAAACAATGAGAGGTTTATTTATAAACGTTGCTTATAGTTAAGTAGGTAATGATAAGCGATGTTTAACCATACATTTTTGACGTTTGAACGTCACTTAACTTTATGCAACGTTTATAAAATAAACCCCTGAATGTATAGATGACTCTGGTCAAAGGCTTTGTAAACGCATAAAATAATATCCGGTTGCTCTGAATTGTGTAAAATCTTAATTATGTTATTGAAAATTTTCTTTTTACTCTATTCGGTGACAATGTAATAAGCTATCAAATTATCAGGACATATTTACACCAGTTAAGATAAGATTTAAAAACAAGTAATTTCAAACGGAAGTCAGCAGCTGAATCATATTATTATTAATGAATCAAATAAGTACATAAAACATTCTAAGTTAAAGTATTTACTAAATCCTTACTTAAACAGGTGCAATATATAAATTATATTAAGACACACAATGCACCAACATAGTTACTTGTTTTACATAACCGCAGATTTGTATTTATTATATATGACTACAAGATTTAAGTCACGTAGGTATCGGGATACGGATGACGCATAATTGGTGATTTGACCCCACGTAGGTATTTATCTAAATAGGGTGAGAGAACCAGTTGTCAGCGTCAATGTATTGCGTCGTTCACTGACGTCGAATTGTTACGTCTTTACTGTGGCTGTCCTTTTAGGAAATAAAATAGGTATATGTACGTAAGTTGTTTTAAATATAAATGTATGTAAGTGCTTATGCACAAGGTATACAAACCTTGTACACTAGCACAAGTCATGATAGGTCTGTTTCCTGATTTGTTTCGGGAGATAATCTAAACTATTTTTGTTTTATTCTTGATACCACACTTGATGCCACAAGATTTAAAATATCCAAAATACTGATATTATATATATCAGTATTTTGGATTTTTTTAATCTTGTGGCGATTACAAGTGCTGGCACTAATGTATTTGAACTATCATTGAAATTATCAATATTTTGTGCAATAATTCATTAATGAGCTTACAATACGAATACCCGCATTTAAAACCTTAACGATAATACTATTACTACTACCTAATACTTAATAAAAGTTAAATTTAAAATTTAAAAAACCCCCGACAAAAACAAAGCATTTAAAAAGTAAAAAAATAATATGTATTGGCCCTTTAAGTTTAATATAAAAGTTGTAGGTAATATTTTGATCCAAGCGTCGTCGCGTCGGGGGACGGCTAATGAAAACGCCAACATACACTAGGAATAATGAATATATGCTATTGTAGAAAGGATAGCTGCTGTTAATTTCCTATTTTCATGAGCCGTCCCCCGACGCGACGACGCTTGGATCAAAATATTACCTACAACTTTTATATTAAACTTAAAGGGCCAATACATATTATTTTTTTACTTTTTAAATGCTTTGTTTTTGTCGGGGGTTTTTTAAATTTTAAATTTAACTTTTATTTCCAGCTTTTTAAATTTCATATTATATTACTAGTAGAAACGCTACGATCAACACGCGGCTCGCCAAAAAATGCGTAGCTGTACGTACTTTTACCACAGTGAAGCTAGTTACTAATTTAGTCTCATTTCTCTTTCCTACTCTATCATCAGACCCTGATCACCATCCATCTGTAACCTATTTTTTGAGACCTTTCCAATGAGCCCAAACACGATACCTCTGCTGTAAGTTGGTGAGGGAGTTGGGTATCCTGCATCCAGGTGATGCTGCAGCATCAGTTCCAGGTTACTATATTCTTCTAATTCATCATTGAAGTAACAGAATTCTAAATTTCCAATCGATTAGACCTGCGAAAGATGCTCACATCCATTCATCAACTAGAAAAGCTGATAATCTTCAAATGGCTGAACCGATTTTCTTGAATCATAGCTAAGAACACTCTCGATCAAGTCACCTTTCAAACAAAACAAAAAAAAACAAAATCGGTTCAGCCGTTTGGCAGCTACGATGGAACAGACAGACACACAGATACACAGATACACAGATACACAGATACACAGATACACAGATACACAGACACACAGATACACAGATACACAGATACACACGTTAAACTTATAACACCCCTCTTTTTCAGTCGGGGGTTAAAAAATTTATATGAATCTAAAATGTAATTATTTGTAAAAAAAAAAAAAAAAAACACTACTATACTACTAAATGTCATCATAATACTAAATTCTAAACATACAAATATGTTCAGTCAATAATTAATTATTTGCTATATCTATTGTAATGATTATCTGCATACCATTTACCTACTATTTTTGGCATTTTTTTGTACCATTTTCCCAAATGTGTTGGGGTCGGTACCAAAATTTTACATGGAGCGACTGCCTATCTAACCACCACAACCCAGGTACTGCGTAATATCCCCTTTGGGAAACTGGTTGCGAGATTTTCGAGCTTCTGACACCCGTAACGACAGTCCTGGATCTACAAATGATAGCAGTGAATAACGGTTTAACTTGTTATCCGAGACACGGCGGGGTCATGAATAGTCACCCATCCACGAACCGACCTCGGCATGCCTAGCTTAACCGGCGGTCGACCCGTGTGACTGTTATTGTTATTCCACACGTTTATTTACTCTATTGTAACATTGCAAAATGATTAGAGTCAAAAGTCCAGTAAAATAATACATAATATAAACAAAGTGCAATGCCGGTAGCGTCACGTAGGCATTTACTATTTATCTTTAAAAAAAACAAACGGATGTAAAGTTAGATAATATTATGTCAGATTCGATATTTCCCGGTTTTGATAAAATATTTAAGTGCAGGATATTGAGGAGTATCATTAGCAACATAAATTAAATAAAAAATAAATTTTAATTATTATTTTCATGTGCTCACATAAAATGTTTAGTCTAAGTATTTAATTATTTCAATGTCAATGAATTTAAAATATTTAACACACATAACATCACGCCTGTATTCCCCAAAGGGTTAGATAAAGGTGTACCTATACAATATGGAGACGGCAATACAACAATAAATGAAAACACTGGCAATACTAATGCATATTAGTATATTGGAAAAATATCAAAAAATAAATCCCAACATCGAAATTAAAAAAGTAATTTTTTCAAACAAACTAAATAGTAGTGATGGGCCGATTATGGGGTTTGCCGATCTTTGTCTAGCTATCGTAACTAAACTATTAGATATATTTGATATTTTTTTTGTATGTAGACCGAGAACGTCATTAGATATACGGAGTTTTATTTTTTGTCGTATGGTCATCTCCACCTTGTATATAGTACACCCACATTTCATCAGCTATGTTTAAATCCCATGTAATAGGGGGCGAGCCTATTGCCATCAACCGGGCACAAATCCAAACTCCGGGCTGCTACTGAGTTTCACCACCCAATAACACTTTGGCCGACCCGGGAATCGAACTCAGGATCTCATGCTCAGCAGTAGCGCTTGCGACCACTAGACCAACGAGGCAGGTATGTAACAGTATTTTGATGTCTTAGTTTGAACAACTGATGTTATGGCTAGAAAGGGGGTGACTAACGACATCCCTACTAATAGAGAAGTATGGAAGAAAAATACATACAGGGTGTAAGGGACATCCCTCCGCAAACTCATGGGTGAGTTCAGTATATCATACTAAGACGACTGGTACATGAAATTATTTCAGGAACATTATGGGAATCCAATAAACCTGATTTGTTTTATTACCTCACACGCAATGTTTCGTTACCGTGGCATGATACACGTAGCCGCACTTCCCATTGCTGGTTTCTTTTTTATTTTAGCTGTTTTATTTACATAAATGGACTGCTGCGTACAGGTAATGTAATTTTACATTGAAATAAAGGAATAGTAACAAAAAAAGAAGATTAAAAAAAAGGAAATTTTCCGGAGAAATTTTCCGGCGGAACACGATTCAAAATAAGGAGCTGAATGCCCCCTTTTAATTTTCGGAGGGCTGTCCCTTACACCCTGTATTGCGCCGACCGCAAATAAATTGGGATAAGAACAGGAGAATGATGAGCTTGATAAACTAGCCTTGTGTATCTCGGGCAGTTTATGTCATTTACTCAAAGAACATGATAGTAAGAATCAGGTGACACTAATTACTCATCACATGATAATCAAGTTCAAAAGATCAATCAAAACCAAGACTTGCAATGCCTGTATCATCACGTAGGCTTTTTTTTCTTGCTAATCTAAGTTTATAGTAATTAAACTTTATACAGATAAATTGATGTTTATTTTAAATTTTCCTCTTCATCTCTTTTATGAGATTACTTACAATTTTCTGAGTAATTATTTATAACTAATTTTTATTTATCATTTACAGTCATTAATTATTAGGTACTTATCATTTACATGTTAGTTAGTTGCAAACAAGAATACGAAATTCATATTTATAGAAAGATTGCGCTGTGCCTGCGTGCGCTGTGACTTTGTTTAGCTAATTGCCTAAAGGAAGCGATTCATACGCATATGACGCGGCACTTCAAGGCACCCACAAACAGGCGCGACATCGCGGGCGCGACAAGGGTTGCGCTGCCTGCCGCGCCCGCGATGTCGCGCCAGTTCGCACAAGACTTCAAGCTCACTTCACCTAAGTTTTCATGGTGAGATTTTTACTGAATAGACCAGCTGGAGTCTGCTAGAGCTGATATGAACACCCACTCACTAACCAGCAAGAAAATCTTTGATAAGTTATCCTCCTTGGTTGCCTTGGTGTTGAAGTAAAAAGTTCGTTCCATTTTTAAATAAATAAAAAACATTATAATAAACAATAAACATAATTTTTCAGTTTTTTTTTGGTTATTTGTTTTTTTTGTTTCACGAACTGTGTCCAAATAAACGTTATTCTTTCTTTCTAAATAACACGATCAATATGAATTTTCATAGTCATTTATTTGGCCGCTAAACAACACAGATATGGATTTTCATAGTAACATTTCTGGACGCATCGTCACTTGTTTTTTACCAGTACAGCAATTTCGATGTATCTCGAAGAAGGTTGTCAAAATAAAACTCGAATTTCCAAGCATGTTTGAGAAAATGCTATTATTTTTGTGTGAAAACTTCTATCCTCAACACGGAACTACGCCTTAAGAAACGTACTGATTAAACCATCGCCATAATGTCTACCAATCCTACTTACAATTGCCCTGAGATAAGATAAAACATATCGAATGACGTCACTGTGTCCATTTCTGCATCATTAGGTACTTCTGTCGATCGGCAATGTATTAGTTATCTTATCGACCGCGTTGTCTAATAATTAGTCAGGAATCGGAATGTCTCCTTGAGGAAGCAATAAGTTGTAATCGATTGCAATCATGTCCTCGATATTTTGGAATGTGATGCAATGATTTCACTTATTAGATAATGAGGTACCTATTAGTATACCTACTGAGATGATTTTTTGGTATAGATGGCATATTTCAAGCGAGGCTGCTAGGTTCAGTGTTGAAAAAACGATGTGCTGTTACTATGAAATTGTAAATAAGTACCTGTCATAAGCTGTCTGCTTCAGGGCAACGAAAACGAGAATTTTGATATAATTTTATCAGTGTTTTATGATTGATTGATACTGAAAAAATGCATAATTAACATTCATGATAACAACATTATTGTGCCGATTTTCGTATCAGCCAATGGCTTAATTGCCAAGAGCCTCGAACAACACCTATGGAGGCTCTCGTTGGGCAGCTGGAATAAGGGCTTGATTCAGAAAGCGGTACTCCTGGACCCGGCTCGCATTGTTAGGAGATTCCTCTCTCTGGAGCCCTGACCGCCGCGGTAGCTTGGAACCTGTTCCCGATACCGGTGGTACCTATTTTTTATTCTAATATTTAAAAATGTAATTTGTAAGTATTTAAATATAATAAAGAAAATAATGATAACAATGTAGGTATCCTTACAACGACGCGACGCAACCAACCCAACAACGCTCTAAGAGGCAATACGCGAAAACGTTATTTTAAATCGTGACCATACCAAAATTACCTTTGACAAAAAACCTTTTAAAATTAATTTCCTTTACATAAACACGGGTTTTAGGCCCGGCTATCGAACCCGGGACCTCATCAAAATAATTTAAAACCACAGTTACAACTAAAACAAAATCCTAAATTGGCGCGATTTTCTCCGATCCCTCGTGAGATGTTAACGGTAGATTTTTATCAATCAAGTTTGAGTCTTTTCGTGTAATTTTTATGGTTGAATTTCCTTCGGTGTGTGTTGCATTATCGGTTCCTACAGATTTAATTATTTCTTAGTCATTGGTAACGGGCATCGATGAGTCAGTGCGCCAATGATGTTGGAAGGTTTATAGTGTTAAGACGAAAGGTCAATTTACTACTTCTGTATGTATCATTAGGTGTCATTTCCGCAATAATGGTAGTTAAATTACGAGTACTGACAGCTTGTAGGTATAATTTACTTGGACAGTTATAATGAGGTGGTGGTCAGTGATTTACTTGCCATTTAAGTATTAATCTCGCACTGCATCCGTTTGTTTATTTATTGATAAAATAACTTGGGTGGATAAAACATTTCCATGTTATCAGGAAACATAATTATAATAATAAACCTAGACTCATATGAAATAAAATATAGGTAACGATAGACTAGTAATAGGAATAAAATACAGAGAACAAGTAAAATTGATAGGTACCTAGTTACCCAAATCAAAATGGAAAATACGCAGATGATAAATAAAGAAATTCCGTGTATTTATGGTCATTCGCAATCTACTGTCGGTCTCAATCTGTCAAAAAAAACCTCTAATTTATCAAAGTACACAAGTTCTGACAATGTTTGTCTGACTTAATAGGAACAAAACACACACCTAACAACAAGGAACATCAATGTAAATAGGTACCTACATAATAAAAATTACAATAATTTTTCACCAATTTTGAAAGCAACAAAGAAGACACAAAAATGTATAGCAGAATGAACAGATAAAACACTTTTCATTCCTAATTTAACTTCAACTTGTATTTAATTACGCACTGTAGCACTTACCGCAGAATATTTAGCGGGCAAATCGTAAATTAATGTGGAAATAAAATTACCATAACAATGATTCACACTTAACGTGTTTTAAAACATTTAACTGGACACACCTCTTAGTATCCGAGGTCATTGGTTATGCGTGAGTTGTCCCGGCTCGACAAGTCGAGACAGGTTACACTACGCACCAATAATACCAACAAGTTCATAGTTCTGTATATATTGCGCATTTTGATCATAATGGTTTCAAAGTTACAGGAATTAAACAAGCAATGTATGGCTAGAAGATATGAAATAATCGTCAATGCTGACATTTTGTACCTTAAGTATGTGCTGTAGTACAATTTCATCATCGACGTAATTTGAAACATTGTTTATTCAAAGGTGTGACGAAAGATAGGAAAAGGATTAAGATCCTTGTGATATTAGAAGATTGACGTTATCGGTGTGGATTTACGTGCAAATAAATTCAAATTGCACAATTATGAGAAGTTATTGCACGAAAATGGTAACAAGGTTAATAAGGACAAAGGAAGAAATATGGTGACATTAGTTAAAGTATGTTATAAATAATAGTGATATTTATAAAATCCCAATACAAAAGGCATATTTAAGTATAACACTCAACTCTGGTATATCAAATATTTGTTAAGGATACCGTCTGGGTTAACCTAGGTGCAAATCTCACAAAAGAAAATAATATGCAAAAAATCAAGTCTTTAAACAATAATTCATAAAGTACGGAATTACTTAGGTATATGACTGATGGAAGAAACGAGAAGTTTTTAAAATTCAAAATATTAATTGCATAATTATGTAGTATTCTATAAAAAATATTAAGTAAATTGAAGAATCTATTCCAATCCTGCTAAAAGTGAATAGTTACATGCTACTATGCGGAATATAAATATCAAAGAAAGTACCCTAGCTGCATGTGTAGTTACGTGATCAACAGCTGATCATGAACTTCGAAGATACACGGCAGTATTCAATGAATAGCACATGTCATATCGTGTTTGGACATCAACATTCAACACCACCAAAATAATGATCATTTAATTACGTTAGTCGTGACACATAGAGAAGAATTTAAAAATATTAATTTGAGAAAAATTGTGATCATCAATAGAAACGAAATAAACGAAAACGATATTAATGTAGGATGGTGTAAGTATATGAGGAATGGAACGCAATGAGTGTGAGAGAGAAGGAATGACAGTGAGAGAAGGAGAAGACAGAGGAAGGAGATGTCAGTTTGGGATTTGGTTTTGGAAGGAGAAGATGAGTGAGAAAATAATTTAAGACTTTATTGTGTTGTTGATTACATTAATGATATACAGATAGATACAATATGTAAGTACATACGTTATGATAATATATAATATTTAAAAATGACTATTTTAGCATTGCTACAATGATCTTTTGGCACTCGTATGACGTTGACAAGGGGGCGCTGTTGGTAATAAAAAAAATCTGAAATTGTTTCGTGAAAATCATTGGAAAAATCAGATGGCGGCGTTGGTTCTGATTTTGGCCACACGCCAAAAGAATTTTCGAGACGTTGAGCCAGCTGTCAGAGTTTTGGCGCAATGACTGTCGGATCAGTCGGAATAATGTTGAAATGTCAAAATGAAAGCCATGTCTACTGTGTGTTACGCAATTAGGTACCCCGCAGGTAATTTATAATATTATTCAAATAATTACTGTAAATGATATCCATGACGAAACACTTTAATCCAACACTAACTCACCCTTCGGAGGTACAGAGAGATTAAGAGCTGTGAAATAGCCTGTAGGAGCGGATGATTTTGTGAATGTTAATATATCTAAGCAGCATAACGAAGAATCGTGGAGAGCTTTGAACGATGTGATTGCTAAATACCGCGCATCTCAACTTTCTGGGCCATCAACAAACAAAATAAAATTGAAGATTTTTTAAAAGCTAGAAATTACAATGTAATTATAAATAATTTTAATCGTCATGTAGAACAAGGTCCAGAAGAGATTAGCACAGAACTTCCTGAAATTAACACCAACAAAAAAAGAGACCCTTTTAAAACTAAACTACACTTGAAATAAAACAAAATGGATACTAATATCTACATAAAAACTGACCTAACAGCCAAGTTAGGAATTCTGAACACTAGCACATATTGTAACAACAGGGGAAACAACAAAACAACTACTGACAGACATAAAGAATTCATCAGACCGAGCCCCACATGACACGTTCAAAGAAGCTAGGTTAAGTACCTTTTACTGTACAACGAATCGACCACACATTAAAAAGCACTCTTTACGAAACATGCCATCATAACCATCAATACTAAATTTTACGACTCCCCATAAAAAATCACACCGTAAAACTACCACTGCCTAGTTAAAAACAGATCGTTTGGCATAAAACCTTGGCTGGCTAAAAATGAGTCAGTTGCTCGAGATTGTATACAAAATTATTAAGATAATAAGGGGATACGTATATTTTGATCACGAACCCATTGACAATGATCGGTACCGTGCCATTTTAGTGATGGTAAACAGTGTTATCGATGGAGTTTAGACATTTATTTTGTGATATAAAATTATGATGTCGAAATGCTTAATATTGAAAAACAAGAAAAACCCGGTCGAGTTTATGGAAGCAGAAGATGATTGTGTGAAAATTACTTTGGCTGTTTTTTTTTTAAATTTTGTTTCGATATGAACAAAATGGAAACAAATAACCAAAGTATTTAATTTCCTACATTTGAATAAATCTTAAGTTACAGGAAAGTGTAGCCAAAAAAAAAAAAGTTGACAAAATGTGTATGTGAGAGCGACGATGATTTGAATTGAATAGTCATAAATTACAAGTATTGTTGTTTAATATTTTGCTACGAAGCTGTAAGATTTAAAAATCCGTTATATAACGTTCACGACAGTATAACCCAAGCGTCTAATAAGAATTTTGACACAAGCAATAAAATATCGAACACGAATTGTTTCGTGCTTTCACACTTTAATTAAAATAGCTGACATTCTAACTAGGTACAGCTCTAATTGAAACTGCAAAGCTAATCCGGGAAAATAAACAGGACTTTATGGAC
Organism: Lithophane ornitopus; assembly: GCA_948473465.1. Lineage (NCBI taxonomy): Eukaryota > Metazoa > Arthropoda > Insecta > Lepidoptera > Noctuidae > Lithophane > Lithophane ornitopus. Next base: position 1,333,278 of record OX419630.1, on the reverse strand, counting down.
GCATATTCTAATTCAACATTAATTCCATCGACATCGTATTCCACCACTAACCGCCGACTAACCTTTACTCGGCTGTATTTTGCTTTTGCAAGTTTAATCATGCTTCTCGGTCGGTTCGTGACGCAACGTTTCGCAACCCAAAACATTATTTTATCTTACAAATTGTATTCGTGTTGCTGTCGGCTGTCGATACGTTGTCCCCGAGCGTGCAGAGTATCGATAACGATAATTTATTGGAGTGTGTGTCATCACTAATTCCTGTTATAATTGGCGTTGATTTTTGGAACTCTTTTCTCAAAAGGGATTGATTGGGTTAAGTTTTGAATGAAAATCAGTCAGAGCCGCAGTTGTAGTAGCAAATTCTATACTTTTCATAAACTTCAAATAAAAGACAGTAGTCAACAGCAATTATTATAACAAATCTTTAATGATTTCAATTAAATCTAATAATTGCTGCCGTTACAAAGCTTAAAAGATCGGCACAATACAAGCTATGAGCAATCGTCAGATTTATACCTACGTCTAATATGTAGGTATACAATAAACAGTACATACATACATAATCAGCCTATAATGTTCCCACTGCTGGGACACAGGCCTCCTCTCTGTGAGAGGGAGCGGGCCGTAATCTACCACGCGGGCCCAGTGCGGGTTGGTAGATGTCACATGTCTTCGAATTTTTGGTTCTAGGACATGCCGGTTTCCTCACGATGTTTTCCTTCACCATTTTGAGAGCAGTGGCGGTGAAATAATTTACACAAAGTAAAGCGCCTGTCAGGGTTCGAACCTACGACCTACAACTCGTACGTCGTGGCCGTTACCACTGGGCCACCACTGCTCTGTATATATGTACAATAAACAGTACTCCTTCGCAATTAATAATTGCTATGATCTTTATGATTGCTCACACACCCAGTCCTAATCAATAGGGCAGATCTAGTAGAGTACATGTGAATAGATTCTGAATTTAAAATATAGAGATTGAAATAGATATCTGACAGTCTGTTGTGTAAAGGCCAAAAGGAGGATAATAGTTTTCAAGCAATAATTTGGCATACTACGTAGTTACTAGCAGCAACAAAGTTTGGTTATCAACAAAGTTTGCTTAAGCCACTGATGACTACTCGTTGATTCAGTGGTCGCAAGCGGAACTGTGAAGCAGGGAGGCGTGGGTTGTATATACTGGGGCCTATTTAATAAAACCGACAGACGACAGGTGACGGTCGACATTCGACAATTTTACAAGTTTCTTTGATACGTTTTCTGCTCTTTTATACAGTGTGTAACCAAAACCCTATCCGATCCGTGAGGGTGTTGTTAAGAATCATACTGAGAGTATATTTATGGTATTTAAAAAAAAATAAAAAAAATCGCATCTTTTTTTGTCAATGGGGGATTTTACCGGTTTATTACATGGGGCGTGGGCGACCATCATTACGGTTGTCAAAAAGTCATAATATATGCCCCTGTTGAAAATTTGCTGATTTTTAATGGATTTCAGGTAATTTTGGTAGGTAGGTGCTAAAAAATCAAAAAAAAGTGAATTTCAAATTGCAATAACTTTTTTATTTCCATTAATAATATTTATTTTTATATTTTTCTGGTAATTTTATTGCAGTACCTATGTGCCCCTTTCGGATCGGATAGGTACATTTTTTTTACATATTGTATAGATAGCACCTGTAGAGAAAATGTGACTCAATCACATTGTCAGTCATTAAATAGGGTCCTGGATGGACGAAGTTTGACAATGTTTCTTCTTAAATTTCAGCCTAGTTTAGTACCCGATATTATTTGAGCATTCTTCTCTATCGTTCTAAAACCCAACATAATATACCTACATAAAAACATTTAAAACGACAAACGTTTCCACCGATTGACTAACGTCACAGAGGTTACTGTCAGACGACCTGGGGTTAACGACCTGCAATAAAAACCTCACAACACCTCTATTGTTTTCTATTTGATTATAATATGCGCTTCTATGTGGTTACTTGAATGTAACATATTTCATATTATTCTTGTTTGACTCAACAGATGGTGGATAAGGAAGTTCTTCATTGCGGGGTGAATAGTCTTTTATTAAAAGGTAACAGCATATAGTACGGAATATTTCCGGAAACTAGATTAAACTTATTTAAGACAATTAAACAGGAGTTTACTCGAGAACGAAACTTCTCTTCAATAGTAGTAGTATAAATAGGTACAACTAATTCGTCTCGCAACTTCTAAATAATTCCCAGGTTTAAATTACGTTTTTTTTTTTTTTTTTGGTTTGGAAATCATCATATGACTTCTCCCGCTCTGGTCGGAGCGGAAGGGCGTGTCAGACTCTTACTGACTAAAACCCACCCAACACGGGTGGGTTTTAGCTTTCAGTTGCCTGTTGCCAGGGTCGCAGTATCCCTTTCGGACTATTCCGCAACCCTGGCAGGCATCGGTCCTAACGGACCCCGTCAGGTGTGCTGACATTTCTTTGAGGCGCGCGTGGAACACGACGTGCCATCGACCCGGGCCTGGTCCTTATCGGCAAGCCCGCGCCTATGGTGGCCGGGAATCCGCCTGGGATTCCCGACGCCCAGGGTGTCTCCAGCGGTGGCGGTTAGGGGCGTGAGGGCGCAGGCGTTGCCTCTCCCTCACGCGTTCCGCCTCCTCCGCGAGAGGTCAGTGCCGCCAATCGCCTCCACGAGGACACGGCGGTGCTCCGCCCAAGCAGGGCACACCTCCACCGTATGCTCCACCGTGTCCTCCGGACGATCCACACAGTGGTGACACCCGGGCGTTTCCTCCTGCCTAATCCTACACAGGTACCTCCTGAAGCTGCCATGTCCGGTGAGGACCTGCGTCAGGCGGAAGGTGAGGACGCCGTGGCGCCTCTCCAGCCACTACTCAAAGAGGGGACTTATCGCCGCAATTGTGGCGTACCTGGCATATCATTTCAAATAAATCGTCAAACGGCGCAAATACCTTTTTAGTAACAATTATTATGGTTGTGCCGTTTGGGGTTGAAACACTAGGGCTGTGGGGTCCGAGTGCTCAACGAGTATTTCGGGACATCGCCCAAGCGGTTGGTCGACTCTTCACGAGACTGGAATGTTTAGGTCAAAGAATCTGCATTGCCATAATCCAACGTGGCAACGCTGCCAGCGTTTTCGGCACTTTTCCCACTGACAGCGACGCGGACGAATTTTTTCATGCACAAGCACATTGAGCTCTTCCTTTATTATTATTTTTACAAGCTTTATTTTCCTTTATATACTTGTACATATTTTAGTGTTAGATGTATATTATATTTAAGATATAATGTAGAAATTTAATAAATTCTTTATCATCTTTTTAATGATTAATCTCATTGATAGTGCCTGTCCTGACCTGACAGTGTGAAACAGGCCATATATTTATTATTTCCGAAATTCCACATTGAGATAGCGTGTAAAACTAGAGAGATTTCTATACGAGACTGCAAAAGAACAGATTAATAATTTTATAATAAGGAAAGTAGATTATGAAAAAATGTTTAGTGTCCAGGTAATACAGCAAGCAGGTTCACAGGTTAATATCAAGGGACGACATGGGTAGATTAAAATTATTACCTACAACTAAGGTTACTATCCGTTACAACATAATTATTTGTCAGTGAGCCATAAACTAAGAGTCTGGTTTAACTTAACTGAAAGAAAAAAAAGCGTTCACTTTCACTTCTAACTCAACCCCTTAACAAATTCCCGCGTTCCAACCATAAAACGATACAGATACAAACTCTAAAACATACCTAATACAATAACAATAAATCATACAAGTTTTCTAATACATTTTTAAACCACCCTGACTTGCATCCCCCCGGAATATTGGTCGCATAAATCTCTTCTCTGCGGTGTTTTTTATTTCACATACTGATACCTATTCGTTTGTCGGCGAACTTTCCAAATTTTGGTATGAAAAATAAGGGTAATTTTTGCTGTGATCTTTCGCTTAAATAAGGGAAAATATTTGGGTACCTAAATGGACATGGAAAATGGTGGTAAAATGGTAGTTTATATTTCCGAACTTTTTATTAATTAGGTAAACGTAAAAAATGGTGAACAATATATTATATTTTCATGTACAATGACCTTTATCACTGGCGAATGATACTTGCTAAAATCAATAATAAAGGCCGTGACCTAACTAAAAGCGATTTTTGTACGTCAACATTCATACAAACGATCATGCCGATCGCGTACTCGCGCAACTATCGCTTTTGGTTAGGACGCGGGGTTAACAACTGAATGATCAATTACTAGCAATTATAGCGTAAACATACAGAAAAATCCCCTTTCTTTAAACCTGCTAAATTAAATGGTAACCTAAATATCAATCCACAGTAAAATCTCATAAACAGTATTTATTCCATTTCAACAAACAATTCACTAGTAAAGTGAGTGAGAATCGAAATACATGTTCGTGTTCTAATTTAACTCCAAAACAATTATAACTTCAAGGTATACAGTAATTATGCGCAGCGAAGAGACAATAATTATGCAAGTTATAATAATCCGAGGCATTCATGCAATCAGCAGAGGTAACGATCAGCCTAATACAGCCTCAGAGTGGTAGACCTTTAATAATTCATAATAAGAGCGTAGGCCGAAGGTAAAACCGCTGATCCACTGGTGTGTAAGCACTCTAACACGTTCGTTCCGCTTAAACGCGAGCAGATCATGCAACAAGGTGTTGCCAAATATATGTAGTTGATTCTGCCACATGCCGGATAAGCTGTGGCGAAAACAACCAACCAGTGGGTCCTTATCATCATACGACTTCCTAGGTCAAGACGGAGATGGCGGTATGAACTGTAGTCCTATCTATAGGTCTGGGGCCCCAGATGACAGTACAGAGGGTACAACTAAGAGATAGAAGGTGATTTTCGCCCTTGCAGTGGGACGCTATAATCGGCTAACTAAAGAAATAAATAAATAAAATCATTATTTCATATAATAGTTACCACGATCTTATGACCGATTCCTATAAGTTACGGACAGTTATTGGTTAAATGAAAACTCTCCTCATTGGTTAAATGAAGCAAATACCTCATAGCTTTGCATAGACACCTTTCCATATTATGGAAGTAGCTATCATAGGCAAAATTAGCTTAGCTTACGAATCTGTTTATATGCCCCGTGTGGCAATAAAAAAAGCTACCATTGGTAAGAATAACGATTCGTTTTTGTTTATATGGCCCGAGCATTTTGATCCTGTACTACCAATTCTTATTATGTTACACATAGTTCAGTGCATAACGACCCTAACTCCAAGTGAACCCAGTCATCATTATCTGCCGTTAGCTTTAATACGTTTATGAATATAATAATGTTAAAATCTATACGGTTATGTAATGTACATAAGTTCAACTAAGTGTGGGTGTATAATATAAAGATGTTTTAAGAATCGTTGAAAGTGAGGTATTGGCGACTTATTGAACCCTGCTTTTCGCGTGGGTGTCATGAGAGGCGTTCATATTAATCAAACAATTATATGGTAGACAATCTTGGTTTTACTCAGAGTTTAAAAGGTCATACAAAGTTTGGGCTAAGATGACCTTGCAGTGGTAAAAGGTAAACTCAAAAAGTTTCTTAGAAAAAAATAAATGGAATATAAGGCTAATCTATATTGTATTTCTTTTAATTTGTAGCCCGTCTAATACGAAATGTAGCTCTGTAGCTGGCAACTTAATTATTAGGTAAATTTTCTAACTTGTCATTCAAGTCACATTAAAAAATTTGTGACCTCCGGTCTATTAAAAATAGCATATCGATATTACACTGAGTTTCCTCAAGCATTTTATAGAACTCCGAAAATAGTGACCTCGCGTTGGAAAAATGTCGCGCCATTATGTAAGAGCCTTCAGTCTGCTTATACTAGATTCAACCGTCAAGGTCAAAGTATCCAACCAATACAGAAACAAACATTATTAGCATGATAGAAACCCTGCCCAAGGAGGTAGACGCTGAAAATTAATACAATTCTGTTAGCCCACGTTCACATGGCGTGAATAGTACGGTTTTTTACTGTTAAGTATTCGGATTGCATGGCAGTTGTTTAACGTCATAAGAACAGTGGGATGTTGACGTGTGACCAATCAATGTACTATTAAAAACTGTTTACAAAAAAAAACAACAGACTTCAAAAAAAAACTAAAATATGAAAAATTTCGGAAGTCGGTAGCAGAAACAGAAAATTGAATAAAAAAAATATTCACTATTTAGTTTTTTTTGGAAGTCGGTTGTTATTTTTTTGTAAAAAGTTTTTTACCCTACACAGATTCGAATACTACTACTTGCTACGTAAACATCGTCCATATAGAGTAAGTGGAAAAAATACGTAATATTGAAGCTAACTCAAAAACTACGCAAGCAAAGTTAATAAGATTTATATGGAACCACCTCTGAAGCATGACCTATAAACAAAAAAATAATCTTCAAAATCCTACTAATTCCTACTAATATTATAAATGTGAAAGTTTGTGTGTTTGGATGTTTGTTACTCAATCACGCAAAAACGGCTGAATGGATTTGGATAAAATTTGGCAAACAGATAGTTTATAACCTGGATTAACACATAGGATACTTTTTATCCCGATATTCCCACGGGATCGAGACTTAAGCGGGTGAAACCGCGGGGCGCAGCTAGTCAATTCATAATTGGCGGAATAATCGCGTAGAAAACATACGAATTGACAACCTCCTCTTTGAAATCGGTTAAAAACGGTTTGTGTTTGGAAAGCCGTTCTTATGTGACTAGGAAACCAAAGCTTTACGGTACCAACAGGGTTATCTTGATATATAAATAATGTTGACAACTCTTCTACATCCATAGTAATACCTAAACCATACGAATTAAATGTCATGATGATAAACATAACAAGTCACAATTATTATTAACTCCGAGTAGGTAATTATACTAATATACAATGACTCGAATCTTTTTTACCGCCGTCCATAATTTAATTTATTCGTGATTAAACTATATACTGAGCTCGGTATGAATTCAATCGATGAAATCAACCTCCCGTAATAAATCAACTGATCATAATCATTACATTCGCATAACTAATTGATTTTACGATGTAAGGAATTGCACACAACGAGGATTATAAGTTCTTTCTTCGTAAACGTGCACCCTATCGTTAATTAAATCATCACTTAAGACTTACATCACGTATTCATGAACTGTTTAATATGAGTCTGAAAAAACATTTTACAAAAAAAAAAAACGATTTCAAAAAAAAATCTTTTTTTGTAACTAGTTTATATTTTTCACTTTCTAGTTGTGGTACCTATACCCCACACAAATTCGAAATAAGTAAATAGCAGCGACGAAGTAACTTAAAATATCGTCCATATATCCATCTAAGTGGGAAAAATAATATTGAAGCTAACTCAAAAACTACGCACACAAAGTTAATAAAATAAATTATATGCAGGGACCACCTCTGAAGCATAACTTACCAAACAACAAAGAATCATGAAAATTGATTCATAATTGGCGGAGTAATCGCATAACAAACACAAAAAAAAACAAAAACGTACAGACGAATTGAGAAACTCCTCCTTTTTGAAGAAGTCGGTTAAAAAATGATCTGCTTGGGGTGTTAAGATTGAACCAAATTGATTTATGTTTGGTTCTATACATAGCTTACCAATAGCACCATTTTTTATTGCCAAACGGGGCATAATAAGTAGATTCTTAAGCAAATTTTACCTATGATAGCTACTTCCATATGGGAGGCTTTACTATGCAAAGCTATGAGGTCTTTGCTTCATTTCTGGTAAAGATACAAACAAGAGTCTTCATTTTAACCAATAACGGTCCGTAAGTTACTACATTGAACACTACATATTTTTTAAATACTTCAGTAAAAAGCGCGTTTTTTTTAAGGGGATGGGGATTCCTTTCTATTTGTTATGAGGAAATAGGGTAGGTCTTTTCTCTATACAAAAAGTAATAATTCGAGGTTCGGCTCTCATATAATTATTTCCTCCTCCAATATTGGACTAATTCGAAAGATATATTATAAATTGAATAAGAGGAAATATTTACTGTGCACCTATGTTTTTCTTTATTCATTAAAATTTGTACAATAGGCTTCTCGGTCTAAACAGGCAATTTTGAGCATTTTCTGAGGGTTCTAGTGCTTCTACAGATAATGTATCATCAAAACGCTAAACATAGGGGCATAGAACTAGTTGATATTTATTTTACTGTAAAAAATCATTTCTCTGAGGTCATAAAAAAAGAAAACAGGCGAGAGCTTTTGTATGGAGAGGGGACCGACCCTATTTCCTCTTAAAGCGGCTGTAGTTGTTCACACTCTGTGAAAATTTCAAATGTCTACCTATTACGGTTCAAAAGATATATTCCTGTGCCAGACGGATGGACGGACGGACAGCGGAGCCTTAAGAAAAAATATCTCTTGCGCACACAGGCCTAATGCGTCACTCCTGACAGCATCTCTATTTACATCATAAAACGGTCACTAATATTACTTATGACGTAATAACCGCTGGTTCAACATCCTGCAGTAGTTTTATATCACCAGTCGGTTCCTCTTAACTATAAGGAAGCGTTTATGGTTAATTATTAAATAAGTGGCGCTCTGCCGTAATTTTCAAATTAGCGGGTTCGTTTTTTTTAAATAGTATGGTAGCAGTTGCCAGTTTGATTGTGGAGTGTAATGTTCCGGGTTCGATTCCAGGAAAATATTTTCTTTGAGAAATCATTAGGTATACGACATAGGTCATAATCATTAGGTATAAACCCAGGTTTAGGGTTATGATTATCGCCAATAAGGCAGTCAAGGGTGATTATAAAAATATCCGTATATTAATGTACAAAAATCTGAATTGGAACGAATGGAAATATGATTTGAACCGGTGACCGAACGTGAATGGGAAGAGTTGAGAGTTGCCAAACCGACTTAGTAGAGAAAAATCGATGAAAAAAATACTTCTATTTATCTTCTTGATTTCCTACAAGCTTCACATACATAACGTGCTTAGATTATTTTTTCCAATACAACACAGATAAGCATCTCCCATTAAAAGCCTACGAATATCACACGAAGTTCGGTCGAGAGCCGAACTTAGCCGAAGCTGCGGCGAGCGCTCGATTTCGGTCGTTTAGGAGCAGACATGCAGCCCAGACACGGCGTGGGATGGCCCTCTATAGGCGGTGCGACGACCCGGTGTGCCCATAAATTACTGCAGAAGCTTACTGGAGTACGGGTGGAAACATCCGTAGAAAATTCCAATTAGTTCAAGGTAGGTACTCGAAAACAGGCAAAGCATGTTTCTAAATGTACAACCTTCGAAAAAATAAAACTCTAAAAATTTTACATTAGGTACTTTTTTTTTGTTTAGGGATTTGTTCCTAGATAGACTTGAGCCACTAGGTAGAAACGAAACTTTAACAGATAATACACACATCACGCCTGCATTCCCCGAGAGGGTGAGGTGTAGTAGTAGTACAACCACATTTCGACGTAATATCCCATGTAATAAGGGGCAAGCCTGTTGTTCTATTATACTGGCCACAAATCCAGAACCGGTTACTAATGAAAAAAAATTTTTTTTGATAAAACACAATAACACTGTTCCGACTTGGACATTATGACCCCACGTTCAGCAACTGCACTCAAAATCAGCAACCGCACTCAAAAGTAAGTAAAACAAGTCTTCACCACAAGACAAAATACCGAGAATCTCTTTAAGTATGGGGAGCTTTGAATAACTATAAAACTCATTAATATAGATGCACTAACTTCGCAAGGGGCATTGATTTGCGTAAAACCTAAGTCTTTGACCGGCCGAAGGGTCAAAATCCGATCCTTTGAAATCTGTACCAGTCATAAATAACCGACTTCACTGCGAGGGATTAAAGCAAATAGATTTAGTACCATACAAGTTTTAAGTTTATTTTTTTACATAAATGTATGCAATAAAATATTTGACAGCTGAGTTTGTTGAAAAATTCTCCACAATTTCTAGTTCGTCTGAATTCCAATGAAAAAGTAGAATTTTTATGAATCTCCTAACAGAGAAATTATTGTCAGATATAGCTCAAGAGCTAAGCTTCAGGCTCGCGAGTGTGCCGTTGCAAGTTCGAGCCTGTAGCATTGGCATATTGATTTTGAACATACTCCTAGCATAGTTAGTATAACTAAAGAAAATAGGACGAAAAGGTAAATTGTAACTAACCTTTCCAGTAAAAGATGGCCTGAAAACAACCAATTACCTACCAATTACCACCAAGCGGAGTTCAATAAAAAACCTTAAAGACTATTGAAATAAAACCTCATTTCAGTGCTGTAAACAATCCGAGTGATTTTTCAATGCATCACCGTTCGCTGAGTGCAGTGAACATGATGTTATTCACCGAGCATCGAACTCGTGTCCTTGGCCTCAGGTCTTTGCCGCTCGAGCCTACGTGGTCGAGAGTCGCGCGGACTTATAACGTGCTAGATAGGGCTTCATTGAGCAGATACACAAAAATAATGAAAATAATGTTTATTTGGCACATGTCATAAGCCCAGCTATGTTAAAAAAAACAAAGTTTTTTTTATAGTTTAAAAGTAATAAATGGTTTTTTTTTTTTTCACAATTGGGCTTTTTTAAATTGTATCGACCTTGCTATTTTCAACATTATTCTATGGTTTTTGTGAAGATGGCATTCATTTGTCAACAAGCTAATTATGACATACGTTTTCGGACCACTTATCTACATCGAATATTATTCGAGAGAAGTTTTACATCGACGTGCATAAAATGTGAAATAAAATTCATTTAGGTGAGGAAAATATTATTTTGAATTTTGTGAAAAATTAATAGTAGAAACTGGAGTATTTATGAATATCCTTTTTAATAGTTGTTTAGAGCTCGCTGTATGTAAGCTGTTAGCAGCCAATGTCAAATACATCATCAGTAACTAAATACCTATTACATTGGCGAAGAGGATGGGATGGGGATGTCTTTGGAAGGACCTGCACAACAGGAACGGCCTTTGGTGGAATCTCCAGCTCCAGCACAAACTATGGGATCTGTCCCCGCCCGTCCCAATACATCAACCAGGGCGTAACTTAAAAAAGTCTGACACGCCCTTCCGCTTCGCCTAGAGCGGGAGAAGTCATTTGATGATTTCCCACCCTCAAAAAAAGAAAAATAACCGGCCAAGTGTATGTCGTACCATGCACGATGAAGGGTTCCGTAGTTGGGATGAATTTATAAAACAAACTTAACATTGTAGTTGTAAAACTTGTTCTCCGATACAGAATGTATGGGAGAACATGTTTTTGCAACTGCAAATTTAAGTTGATCGATTATTACTCAGTAACTTGTGGAGCTTACGTAGCGGTGATAGTTTTCCTTTTAATTTCGTTATATATACTACTGCCGTTAATTTTTTCACATATCTAAACCCAACCATTTAGCTGGCAGGGCTAATTTTTGTTAGAGCCAAGTGTCCCGCCACTTGGCTCTAACAAAAAATATTTTTGCGATTTCAAAGTTGGTCCCATAGAAAAAGTATATTATAGATGACGCCAAACCGCTAGTTTCAAGGATAACGGTGTCTACCCTAACACCCTGTATGTATATCCATACCAAATTACAGCTTTCTAGTACCAACGGTCTCTGAGCTAAGCCGCGGACAGACGGACAGACGGACTGACGGACATGGCGAAACATTAAGGGTTCCTTGTTGACTACGGAACCCTAAAAAGGGCGTAACTTATAAAAAGGGGGAAATATGAAGTAGTTTAAAAAAACTTTTATATTTGTATGTAGGTAAGCTGCAATTTATCTTAAGTCAAATTATATCAGTTAGACTCCAACTGGTGGCGTTTTACTAAGAAACGAACTTATCATAATTGTTTCATGAAAGGAAAAAAAATACAGACAAATGAAAACTGGCATTGCAGCTGCATTATTATTAAACCACTTGTTAATATTTTTAAGCCAAATAATTAACAAAAACTTAACAACAAAAGACTCACTTTAAAGATACACTGCCATAGACAAATTGATTAAATCAAAATCTAGGTACATCCAGTTCTTTACTTAAATCAGGTTCATGTTTTTTCCGTCTGTCAGTCCAACATAATGTTAATTGGTGGCGCATCTAGTGCTCTTATTGTGCTAGGTACCTGCAGGATACCTAGCTGGATGCACAATAATGCTTGTGTTAAATATTTTGTGCGAGGATTTTTTATGCTAATGCATTGATGTAGAGGGAAAATTATAATGTTGAGGCGTGTTATTTAGTATTATAAAGATAAAGATAAATGAGAATGAGAAGGTAGATGAGTTTATGATTGAGTGCTTATCAAATTTTTCACAGTATATTGAGAAAACTGGGCGTTGAAAAAAAAAAGAGGTAATAAAAGGAGAATGCCAGGGTCTCCCACAAGACTCGGCCAGAACCGACAAAGATGAACTATATTTCATAAAAAATAAAAATAAATATAAAATTTTATAGTATAATTAGTTTTCTATCTGAAGCACACCTAAAAAAGTTAATATTGTTTTTAAAGTTGACCACTTCAACCACTTGATACTTCTGATTTGAACGTTATCATGAAATAAACTATGAAATGAAACTATATAATGACTTTTAGCACATTATCCTCAGTTTCAACAGCCAGTGGTCGTAAATGGTAGAAAAATCGGGGTCCAGAAACAATAATAAACTCACAAAAATACGAAAATACTTCGTTGCTCGTGTTATCACGCGGGAGAAATCTTTATGACATTGACAAATGCCAGATAGAGTTTTACATCAAGTGTTGCCAGCACTATAATTAGATTATTAGGAATAGACTATGCCAAACAATATCGATAATCGAATTAAAAATTATTTTTAATCAAATTACTATAAAATATAATATACTTATTAACAAATATAATTAAACGCTTTTTATTAACATAATTACGAGTTACGATTTATGTAAGTAATGAATTCACTTAAGTATCTTCATATTGATTTTATTGTAATCGATTTGCAAGTGCAATTTCGTATCGATATTATTATATTTTGGTATTGGTAACATTTCTAATTGAAAATGTAGCTATGGAATGTGTTGTTAAATTGAATAACAATTTAAAATTAGTTTGTAACGGTGTGCTTCTACAGATTTTATTTATATTGTATAATTCTTCCTATTTTTTAATATGAATTACCATTATTATAGAAAGTCTGTCGGACACTACATACAATTCGAGCCGATTCTTGTCATTGTCTTTTGGACTTAAAAAAAAGATCATTCTGCCTAGCCTTTTCCCAACTATATTGGGGTCGGCTTCCAGTCTAACCAGATGCAGCTGAATACCAGTATTTTATATGGAGCGACTGCCTATCTGACCTCCACAACCCAGTAACTGGGTAATACGATACCCCTTAGTAAGACTGGTTGTCAGACTTTCGGGCTTCTGACGACCCGTAACGACTGTCAAAGATCCAAGAATGACAGCCGGGACCAACGGCTTAAAACGTGCTTTCCGAGGCACGGCGGAGTCACGGTATGTAAAGATGGTCACCCATCCACGGACCAACCCCGGCAAGCGTAGCTTAACCTAAAGCATCGACCCGTGCGGCTGTAAGATAAATAGCTTATATAATTTTTTGAAGTTACCTGAAGTGTAAATACTTTTTTTTTAAATATTTGAGGATAGCAGAAGCTTTTCAGAACGATCAATGGCACTGGCACCAAAATATTCAGAGCTAATAATGAAGCACACACCCGCTGACTGCCAGTAGGTACACCCTTGCAGTCTCCGTTGCAACCAATATTTTTGATTTAATCACGACTTGAACTGCCGGTCGGATCGGCAGCTCGCGATGATAGGAGATAAAAAGAACGATAAATCGTTAATAAGATAAATATTTGTATTATATTATTCGTTATCGATAAATTCATTAATATATTTATTTCATATTCGTTCGTATTTATTCATATTTATCGAACATAGCCAATGTACCTATAATGAGGCATCAGTGATGCATGTGTCATAAAAGGCACAAACGCATCGTATGATGCGGGAATTTAACTGTTCAACGAAGTCTATAAGGAAAATAACTGCACAAAAATAGTTAGAATTCTATTTACAAAATTAATTCTATACCTACTAGTTTGGCTGATGTAAAGCGGCTGTATAATGTCTCAATAGGTTTGTTTCATAGACTCGAATAACTCGAGTTAGGTGGGATTATAACCGATTTCAGTCTATGGGTAGCAGTCCAGTCCTAGTTCCCGTAAGTTAGTTCTTAAATAATCTGAATTTCTTCCATAAAATACAACCACGGACTACAGGCTAATACAATTGCTACAGGCTAATATTTTGTGAGTAGAATCTACTTGAACCACGTGACTTAAGCCATTCTAACTAATATTACCTACTAGCTGCGCCCCGCGGTTTCGCCTGCGTAAGACTTGAGCCCGTGAGAATATCGGGATAGAAAGTATGTCCTATTTCAGATTATTGTCTATCCATGTGCCAAATTTCATCTAAATCCGTTCAGCCGTTTTAGAGTGAAAGCGTAACAAACAAACTCACTTTCGCATTTACAATATTATAAATGAAAAAAATTAATGAATACGAAAGTGAGTTTGTTTGTCACGCTTTCACGCTAAAACGGCTAAACCTGGATTAGGACATAGGATACATTTTAACCCGTTTCCGACCTTCACGAGGGCGAAGCCACTGACTAGTATACTCATAAAGTCATGAGAAGTTCGATGCATCGTTTTCGTTGTGTGGTCCAGAGTAAAGATATCATGATCTCAGCTCAAAGAAAACCAGTTCAAAGTACAATAACCAATGCCTAGGTACGCAAACTCAGATGCAAAAGCTGGTTACATAAGAAACGAACGTTCTCCACAATTCAAGGTTGCGGAGATTGGGCGGGACATACGGATAGACAGGCTGGAGCATGTCCCGAGCAAGTCACGACCTGTTTGAGATGTTGAACCGTTTCCACTTGTCGATAAACGTGTTATAAATAAGGTTATATGGTAATTATATATATGAGTATATTTATAGCTAATTGGCTGAAGTTGTTTGGCCATATAGGGTGTAAAAATGAGACGCAAAAGGCTGGAAAATCTCGCTTCATCCTCTTAGTCATCTTAAAAACATGACACGACTTGTGCAGATTCTGAGGTCCTTAGAATCTATAATTATGTATAGTTGACGTTTCGATAAAGTTTATTTATTTATTTAATACTTCAACCACAGAAATGTACAGAGGTGGACTGAAAGTCAATCTTTGGATGATGCAGAGTCAAACAGTGGTAGGGGCAATTACGAAAAATGGAGGAATAAAAAATTATTTAAATATAAAGATACACATATACAGGGTTATTGGTAAAACACCAACAACCTCTTAAGGAGTCATTGTACTCATCATTATGAACAACTTTTATTATGGGGACAAACAAGAAATCGCGAAAAAAAAAAGCTGTTCAGTACATTTATGTTCGCACATAAATAAGTAACTCGTCAAATTGTACGGAACAACTGTTTTTTTTCGCGATTTCATCCCAATCGCACTATGAAAAATTTCAGAAACTATCCCATAGGATCTTTTGGGAAGGCACTTCGTCCGAATATCGGGAAGGTCAACTTAATACCATCCACCATCGATTACCTATTTTTTACCTATTACCTGGTCTTCGGTGAAAATGGGACAAGAACGAGCAATATTACCTTATTGCCTTAACTTATGATCATTTTCCTTAAATCCAGTTCTATAAATAAACAGCTACTTAAAAGGTACAAAACCGGACCGATTTTTTGCTAACCAAAAATCCGGTAAGTCGAAATGTATCATCTTATACTAAGGTCCATCGACACCGCACGGGCATACTAACAGAGCGTTTAGCAATCTGCGATTACTGAACAGATATTATCTTAGTACGATTAATGGCCAGCCCTTTATCCAATGTCGATAACCGTGGTAAAATGAAACGGTGCAACCCACCTTTCGAACCACCGAATTTGAACCTTATAAGAATTGAAGCCAAGTTGAATTTCGAATGCAGAACGAAAAGCTTCCGAAAGCTTTTTTCGTAACCTGGATTTTGAGTCATGTTAGCTTCAGAATAAAGTTCTATACCAATTGCGTGTTGATTTATAAATAATAGCCTATGTGCATGGCCAGTTGTATGTCCTCGGGGTACAATAGGTAGGTCTGCAACAGATATATCTTGAAAACGAGACAATTTAAGGTATAAGTGGAATATTAAACGTGTCAGGAAGAAGTTAGGTCTTTATTGTAAGGTACTGAATTGACGGCTTGTATTTCTAATTGATTTAGAGAGGTACGTTTTGGTTGATGTCTTTGCCGATAGGATTTCTACATCGTGACTTTGTAATGTTCCAAATGTGAGCAGACTACTTTTATTTTTTCTTGTAAATGATTAAAAAAAACGAAAAGATTTTTTCAAAGTCATGCTTTGTTATAGGCTGTGGTGGCCCAGTGGTAATGGCTGCGACTTACGAGTTTTAGGTCGTAGTTTCGAGGCCTGACAGGCGCTTTACTTTGTGTAAATTATTTCATCACCACTGCTTTCAAAACGGTGAAGAAAAGCAATATGAGGAAACCGACATGTCCTAGAACAAAAAAATCGAAGACATGTGATATCTACTAACTCGCACTTGGCCCACGTGGTGGATTACGGCCCACTCCCTTTCCCAGAAAGTAGGCCCCAGTAGGTTTCCAGCAGTGGGAACATTATCGGCTGAATATGCTTTACGCTTATGCATGCTTTGTAATTTATGAAGGATCTGACGGTGTATATTTAATATACTTATCCACAAAATTGGTGATAATAAATTAATGATAAAAATTATATGGCAACCTCGTTTAAATTTAATGTACTCAATAGATTATTTCTGATCCAGCCAAGCTTAATATTAGGGTATATGCTACTCAATGTATGCTGCAGATCAATAAATGCAGCGGGTGGAGTTCAAACACACAAACCTCAGTAGCCAGTCTAACGACTTACCCGTTTAGTACTCCCTAGATTGACATAAAAGAAGCTATAAAAATCTATTGCCCACTAAAATCAATGAGTCTAGGCAGAAGTCTACCTGAATCGATACTAAGCAAGTCTGTTCAAGAACTTGCTGCTAAGCCCCTTAAAACTTCGGCGTGATGGAACTTTGCAATCAAATTTCAGTATAAGCTAATTGAACTTTGGGCTAAAAAGTTTTATACTTTAATGCTAGTTAATAATTTTTATAATGGCTGCGGTTTTGATGGTGATTTTGAAGGTAATTTAAACTTTTCACTGGAACGTAGCATTTTGCATTTTGAGAAATAATGTACCTAAATGACTTTGTCATATCTTGTAGAAAGAAAGTAACGAACGATGTTGATGAAGAAGAGTTAGCTAATAATAATGACTCGATAAATAATACAAACGTTGAAAACCAATTTCCTAATTCTTAAATTACCAAAAAAATAAGAATTGTGTGAGAGATTAAACGAAGTAGCTTGATAAAACGGCTTACAATGATCTCTTGACTGTAACCTGTAACACTGTAACACTGTAAGTAGACTGCTAACCCGAATGAAATTAGTATCAAAGCGGAAGGAACATCCCTAATTAGTCCCAAAAACCGTGAAGATGACGAACCCTCAGGTGTCCTGACTGCAAACTCTAAAGTTTTCCGTTCTAAAACCCGCACTTAGTTCTTTTTCACAAAAAAAAACATCTACAGGCTGATCCTTTTCGCGCGGCGTCCAATAATGCGATTTCAATGTACCTGCTAATTGCGTCCAGCGTTGGTTTGGTGCGCGCTCTAGTAATGTTTGTATACAGGATGATGTTTTTCGATTCATTTGATTATTAAGTTGGAATGTGTGCTCATTTATCTCAGGTGACCTCGGTTGAAAGACTTGAGAGATTAATGTTTTTATGTTCTCTTTAGCTGGGAAACACCAACAAAAACATTTATATTTAAACCTGTGAATTGGCTATCTTATAAGTGTGTTATAATTTTTTCGGCACAAGAAAAAATGTAAACGTCATTATGTAATATAATGCCCTGATGGTCTGTAAAAATCAATGTTAAGGCGATCGAAAACAATAAGTTTTATATAATAAAACATTTTTGTTTAGTATAAAAAAAACAAAAAGTATGACAATGTATTGTCTTAAGATAATGTTGTTGACTTATACCCTAAATCAGATAAACATAATTTTAATTAATATTACTTTCATTTAATAAGTTAATATTGAATTTCGTATTAACATTTTAATCTTGGATAACACAAATTAAACATTTACCAATCTTCCTACGCCCTGTAGACTACGGGTATCGCCACCTGCGACAATGGACTCGGGGGAAGAAAAACAAACGAAAGTCAGCGGCGGGAGGAGGTCGGCTACGGGCACACAGGTAGCTGTTATAGAAAGGCTATTGATATAGCCGATAGGTGTTTATTCTGCTAAAGATCTCGATTAAGGATACCGTGAAGAGTTTGCTGATCCTTTTTAGCGTTTAGAACTTTAGAGGGACTTTAATATGTCGCAGGGTGATTTCATAATTCGTATTTTTGTGAAAACCCTAGGGATGTTGCGAAAACCTGGATACTTAGAAAATGGTGAAAAACTGGGGGAAATAGGATAGGTTAGAACTGTGACCAACCGAGCGCGAGCCGAGTGAGCGAAGCGAGTGGTGCCGCGGTAGCGGCCGATGAGCGCTACTTCCAAGTTACTCGCAGATTTTTTTTCGCCAGTTTCTAATTATCCGGGTTTTTTTAATATTCCTAGAGTTTACGTGAAAATACGAATTATCAAATCACTCTGCGACATATCTCACAACTGTTACACCCCGTTAATATATAAATAATTGTCAAGCGTGTTATGTGATTTGAATGGCAATGTTATTTTATTCAGCCAATCTAAGCAGTTCACATAAGTTTGAAAGTTTGACATATTTTTGTTTTTTAAATGCTGCCCATGAATTAGGGTTGGTTGGAAAAAGGCTATTTATTTCTGAATTTGGAAACCATCTGTCACATCCAGCACCACATTCATAAACAAAACATGGCACTATTACGACATCTAATACACTAAAGATCTATTTTAAGATAAACCACAAGACTCCAATCCTCCTTTAATTTCATATAATAACTGAAACATAAAACTATAATAGATTTAACCAGAAACCATAATCTTATAATATCATTAAAACATCAACGAGTATGGTACAGCTTTCTCAGAAAGCGTTAGTTTTTTAAACCCAGTTTCAAATTTGGTGGTTCAAATATCAACTTTGAAAGCTCCAAGCTAGAGTTTAGAATTGAATACAGTAGTGGAAGGAAGCAATATGTCGCTATGATTATCTGTTTTCAGTTGTTCTATGAAATGGTGATTTGTGAAGATTTGTATATTTATTCCTAGAAATGATTCTGAAAAGCTTGTTATAACTTTTCTGTATTTCATTCGTAGGTTGAAAGGTGGCATGTTTTGATGTTTCTGATAGACGATCCCGAAATCTGACAGGAAATTATTTTTTTGGAATCATTTGTTTATTTTCTTTTGTCTTACACATTATATCTTGGATACCTCAGATTACAATTTCATTTCAATTGACAGTGACATAAAATAATTCTGGAGAATAATTCTGAATAAAAGCAAAATGTCATGAATCCTAAAATTCTAAGGAATACTAAACATAGGTACAATATTTTAATACGTGTATCACAATTTCACAACATTCACGTATAAAACAGCAAACTCTAATCTAAGCTTAACGATAAAAATATGAATATTATAATAATTATTGCTCCAACACTAAACAAATATTGACCAACCGATCAAACATAATCAACAGTTAAGGTTATAGAACTTATAAATAAAGGTACAGATGAATGTCAGACTTTTAATCTTGGAGACTAGTCAAACAATAATTATTGAACTGATATTGTTTCGATTAGATAGTGTGTGTTTATGTTTTAATTTGTACTTTAAGTTCGATACTGTTATCTTAACTTTTATTAACAGTGTCAAGCACAAGGGTGTGTTTTTATTTGAAACTTTAGTTAAAGTTAAGTATTTCAGGAATCTAAAATATTAAAAGACAAAATGTCGTAATAAATAAAAAACTTCATTTTGCAGGCGCCAAATGTAAATAGCGTGTTAATATTATATTACAAATAAAGTAAAAACGATGGTAGTAGAACAACAAAGTTACAATCACAGTACGATTTATCAAGCCCGTGTCTGAAATATAAGCTTGATAAACCTATCCATTGTAGACCCTTCTAGCCTCTCCGCAAAAACCTTCAGATACTATTGCTGCCTCCTCTAAAGAAACCAATCCAGATAATGAAACCACAACAGTACTAACAATTAATGACATCAATAAATAAAGAACAAACAAAAAATTATATAAAAACAATACCTATAGATTAAGATAAAACAGCAAAAACTACTCAAACATTTCTATTACTATATTGAAGAACTAATTTTCTTTTTTCACGCACCAAATAAAATAAAGATTAAATCAACAGCTTGTATTAAAAAAATAGTTGTAACAAAACTGGACGTGGACATTAATGTCAAAATTACAGCAATAATTTGTACTAATGGGATATTAATAATTTTAAGTGACAATAACCCAGCGGCTAAGGCATTGACTAGTAAAGGTCGTGAGATCAATTTCAATCGCATTGAACTATTGAACTATTGGAGTGAACCCATTCCTTGTACAGGCATATTTAGTTTAGTTGAGGAGATTAATATGAGGATAGTTGATATTTAAATGCTCTTGCATGAAAACGAGATGAATTATTTGAATTTACACGCAGCATTGAAGAACACAGTACTTTGGAATAATTTGGTTTGGCTTTCTGAACTATTAAACGATAGCGCTGATGATAGTAACAATAAACGTCTAAAGCTACTTTTCTCTAATGCAAAATACAATCAGGACACTTAATCTGTTCCCACTGAAGCCTCAGGGAAGATAAAGACAACTAAATCGCCTTGAAACCATCACCATTTAAAATTAAACATTCAATTATCAAGAAACGTTGCGGTTCAAACAATTGTGGTTCCATTCCGGAGCACAATTAATAGAACTTAGTCAATCAGGCATCTTGGAAAGCTCAACAAATGTTCTCCATTATGCTGATAACATCGGTGGAAGGGGTCTTACAATTACTGTACAATCTACAGACAAATCAACGGGTACCGCACAAATAGATTTTATATCTTCATGTTTGGTATAAGTTGGAAGCTTTTCAGTTATATTTTTGATATATGTATATACATTGGACAAGGCTTCATCATCATCATCATTTTAGACGAAAGACGTTCACTGTTGATTAGCTGCTGCCCTAGAGATAGTAGTGCTTTTAATACATAGTTGACTAAACGAGCAATTTAAGATTGTATTACCAAGTGAAAAGTTACCTACTGGATAATTTATCATCAGAACAATTACATAGGCTTTGTGTCATTTGTCAAATAATAATGCAGACAAGAGCCAAAACTAGACAGAATGCACACCCCCCCATGAATAACATTATGCCAAAGGTGTCAAAATGGGGCTGTAAAAATTTTAAATGCTTGAGGCAATACTTTATAGGAAACTAGAAAAATTACACTATGTACTTTCTGTCTGTTGAAATTTGTGACCGTAAAACTGATGTCGGAATGTCATTGTCAAAGAACTGTCATTTGAAGATGACATTGATGACAACTGCTCTTCTATGCCAGTAATGGACATTGTAACTGCAATACTGTGTCTCTATTAAAATTAATTTAATCGCCTGTGTTTAACTTGTTTTCATCCCAAACCTTTATACAGCCCTTTGATTTAGAACCTGCTCAATCCGCTACCGCTTATACCTTCCACCTTTTCACATTTAGTGGCAATAAATATTTATCGCTCGCGTCAGACCCTGGGATTAAGACGAAACTACACAAATATTGTGCCGATACACTCTAGCGTCCGTGGTCACTTTGTAGTGGATTGTTTTAGGCCAGTTATTTATGAGGTGCACAAGTGGTCCATGTTTTCTTACCTTGCGCAATGTTTTTAAGAGCTATAAAATTCGTTTGATGGTAAGAACCGAGGTTTTTAACAGAGATCTGTTTGAAAAGATTTCAGATAGTTTCGTGTGGTTTAAAGATAAGAAAATGATGATCTTTTATCTAGTTTCTATCACTATACTGATTTTATTTATCATCAGTCCACATACCTACGTAATAATTATGAAAATCGCGCTACAATTTTAACTTTCTTCATTTCACCTGTTATACCTGTATAATAGAGAACCCAAGCCACTATATCCCATGCCAATCTCTCTTAGCCACTAATTCCAGTAACAGCATTCAATTCAATCAAACCAGGTGTTCCTTCACAAATATATTGTTCAGTGATTGTGAGGGTACGACCCTTCAGGCCCTGGACGTGGTCACTTTGTCAATTAACTGCCCGGATTCCACACAACCATTGAATTATTTCATTTGCACAGATGTGTCTGTAAATTGGGACTTTGGGAAAAGCGGCGCGAATGTACGGGAAGACCGAGAGGATAATTGTTATCCTCGTAACTTAGTTGAAGATGAGACAATAGTTAGGATATCTGGACAGGTAACCGCTAAACAAGAAGGTATTTCAGAAAATAGGTATTGGAGGTTCCATGATAGTCGCTTTGATATTATTAGTACAGGTGTTAATGTGTTGCAATTTACCTCTAGATAGACTTAAACCTACAAACGCTTGTCTAGTAGCAAATCTTATTACTCCCGAAAAATGCATAGTCGATGAAACATTCTGTAAAGTACATGCCACTGGCCAGTACGGATAACTTTTTCAGAGTATTTTGGAGAAGAGTTGCCATATCCAAGATCTTTGAATAAAGATTGACCTAAAAAGGCCAATTTAGAAAGTACATCATGCTATCTTTAAAAAAAAGCGGAAGGCATCTTGCCGATAGACGAGTTAAATCAATTCTTAAAATAAAAACGGAAAACAATACAATGTTTGAAAAACAACAAACAATAGAAGTAGGATGAAGGAACTATTCAATTCAAGCTTAACGTTGCGCTGACTGCATAACACCTGTGTTAATACTAATTATAAATTGTTGTTCACTAACATAAATTTTTTCGCATCTACATTTGTATAAACAGAACCGGTTTGCGATAGATAGAGGCCTGCCTGAACCAGTTTGGTAGGAGAATTTGTTCCATTTGCATACGGATAATAATTTCGCAGTGATCTAGAAAAGGGCCTTACAAACACTATAAGTTGAAAGATTTAAAAAATTTAGAAGAAAATACTATTGCATTTTTTCCACATAAATATTAGATATTGATATATTTTTATTTTTTCCACTATTATTAGATATTTACTAATATAATATATTTATTAGATATAGATTTGATTGGAGATATTTTTGATATTGTTATTCATGATAGTATTGATTGAAAACGTCATGAATGTACTAGCAGTCGTCATCATTTCATCAGCCAAAAGACGTCCATTGCTGGATATAGGCCTCCTCCAAGCATCGCCACTTCGACTAGTTTTGTGTTGACCGCATCACAGCAGCCTATGGACAATCACAGCAGATATTTACAAGACGAAACATTAATTTACAGAAAAAAAAACTGTAAAACGAGGTAAAATACGCATCACATAAAAGCAAGATAATAATGAATATCCAATATACACAACTCAAAGGTTAAGTTCTAATAATATCAAAAAGCAGTCTTACACCGAATCATTACCAACGAGAGTAGGTATAATTTCAAAAGAAAAATATTATATTCAATTTTCTCATTCCAAAGAATCAGCTTAGAGTCAATTATTGTCTGACACCTAAAGATCTAGCACAGAATTTTATATAGGTAGGATTATCCCTAGATCAGTTAATATTCAACGAGAATAATTCTTTCTGAAAAAGAATGAATTATGATTGTAGGAACGGAGATTGGACGAGAGATGGAAATGGATATTTTAAGATTACAGAAAGAAAAAATGGTTATAAATAACAAAAATGTTATTCTCATAAAAGGGTTGTTTTCTGATAATAATGGATGTGTGGACGAAGGATAATTTACTAGCTTTTTTCTTTCTATGGAGGACAAAAAAAAAGTTGATGAAGCTGACGATACCTCCTAATCTATCAAGATCTATTTGAATAAGTAGGTACATACGGACTGAGTGACTGATTGATATTATCATAATACTACCAAAATTTTCGACTAAATCCACTAAAGAAACGAAACACTTTTTTCCTGTTGGCATCTATTTCCTTTACATCTCTGTCAATATGTTGATAAGTACATTTATATAACCTATTATACAAACTGTTAATGTAAACTTAAAATAACAGGTTGATAAATAGTTATTTTAGGTACACATTTACAGTTTGTAGGTATCATATACCCATGAATAAGTTTATGATGATCACCTAATATAGATTATTTCGCGACTTATTGTGAGCATATTATTATTTTGACATTATTGACACTAAAGTACCTACTCGTAACTATTTTAACTAAAAAATTTAATGTAAAACTGTCTGTCTGTTCAATCTACCATCTCTAGTAAACAATATGGTAAATTATATATATATATTTTTAATTAACGAGACAGCTAAGTATCTTGAAGGTCATAAGGTAACGATTATGAGAAAATTTAAATCTGGGTCTCATCCGAATCCCAAATTAAATCTTAACACGCGTTCAAAACACAAGCCACATCTAGTTCATATATCAGTCCCCGTACTGCTGATCAAACACGCACACACGCGGGAATCCCGTGTCAATGTTTAGTTCCCGAAATAAAAACAGTGTTATCGTGCGTCGTCGACTAGTCTGGTAGTGCGCACCTTGGCAGCCGATCCAGATAACTCGCTATCGTTGTAGCTATCTAAGGGTTTGGGACAAGGCAGAAGCTGATGCTCGAAAGGAAACAAAAGTAGCGGATGATCAAAATAAAATGTTCAATTAAATAAAATTTTATTGAGATTAAAAAGGCTAGAGAGCCATTTTGCAGTATGGAGCTTGGAACTGGTAGGATTGCCGGAAAACCTCAGATTTTATCTCGCTCGCACCTTACTACTCGCGGCCTGAGTGAGAGCGAGACGGAGTGGGGTGCTGGCGGCTCTGAAGACTCGAATAGTTTAGGTGATTGCTTTTTACGGTGAAAATAATGGTAATTCAAAAAAAATAAAAAGCGTAAGACCTGCTTTATAGTTAGTTTAGTTATTATTCAAAGTTTCATGATCTAATTTAAAAATTTTAGGAACTTCATCAATCCTCAACTTTAACATATATTTATTTCAAAATTAATGCATAACGGAGGATCATGCTAAGCAATTTGAGGTAGGGTAGGGCCATAAGATTCGAAGTCAACATATTTATCGGGTTTCAATGTCTACAGAGAAGCTTTGTTTAGAAATGGAGGACATCATCTTCACTCGCAAGTTCTGCCAACAATACTGCATACACTGGAGAGCTATCATACTACCTTTTCACGAACTAAATTTTATTGCGATCACCACAGAGCTCATTTTTGTGTAACAACAGCTTTACACTTCTCTTAATTACCTACCACGTACACTCAGTTACGATGCCAGACATGTCTGACAGATTCTGACCAAAACTCTATTTACCCTAATAAACGACCCTGTA
Organism: Lithophane ornitopus; assembly: GCA_948473465.1. Lineage (NCBI taxonomy): Eukaryota > Metazoa > Arthropoda > Insecta > Lepidoptera > Noctuidae > Lithophane > Lithophane ornitopus. The sequence goes on along the minus strand of OX419630.1, from coordinate 1,307,576 downwards.
ATATTAATTATACACTTCAATTATTTTTCTATAATATACCCGCTTCATCTCAAACCTTATGCGTCACGGTAGCAAGCCAGTATCGTACATTGAACCAGTGCGAAGGACAGTGAGAAAGTATGTCGGTATGTATACCACTATTGTAATCTGTTTACATTGTGAGTTTATTGTGCTGTCATACTGTTTAACATCTTCTCATATTTAAATCTTGGAGTACATTTGACATGACAGTGATGTTCTTGACAACTTGGCTTGGTGGTGGTTGGCCTGTTTTTCAAGCACTTTTTTTTCAGTATTTTAAATGCATGTACAGGTAAACGATGGCCATATTCTCTGGTAGTTACTTTAAATGTCTCGTTATACATTTTGACATCTCTCACAGAGAGGAGGCCTGTGTCCCAGCAGTGGGAATATTATAGGCTGATTATATACTAAGAATAACAGCCCGTAAAAATGCTCTAAGAAAGTTTGGCAGACTTGTCCCTTAACCTGTTAGTAAAATATTATTATGGTCCAAGTCTAAATATCACCAAACATAAGACAAATTGAAATCAATCAGCAAACAAAACACAAACAAATAAACAGACATCAAAAGCAATTACCACTTATCACCGCGTAAAACTAGAAAATTATTAATCCCACGTAACATTACGTACAACGCGAACTCGAGACGGATTCGCGCAAACGACGCGTAAAATTCGCAGCGGGATTACGCGAGATGACGCCATAAAGCAAAATTACGCGACGAACGGTCCCCTGAACGATCGCTTGTTTCGTGGCTCGAATATATTTGCAATGCTTTTCTATTTGAGAGTCTCTGAGCTATTTGATTTAGAGCGGAGCTGTTTAGTTTACTAAGTGTACGATGCCCATTGCTGGGGCCCAAGTCTGCTTCTTCTGCTAATGCAATTGTTTCAGGATGGCTGATCACTGCACCCTAATTGTTGTTTTTGACAGTTCTGGTAATCATTAATTTAAAGGCGTCATCATGGTTTTCCAAAGGCGTAATAGTTACACATTCATTTAAAAAATAAAAACGTATTTGGTCATTTTGATCTCCTATATTTTTGACATTTCTTTTGACCACTGACACGCCATTACGTATTTAGGAGATTGAACTTTGAACTGTAACATTGAACTTTTGGCACAATGGTAATGACGTTGTCTTAGTGGGTTATTCGACAAATCCCCATTGTTGCTGGCAGTTTTAAGAGACATTGATTATTTTTGAGGATTTTTTGAAAAAGAGAAATGTCACTTCGCTTTGATATTGACATGTAAGAAAAGAAAATTGAATAAAAGATCTAAGACAATTTCAGTGGTTTTATGTGAAACAACATAGAGCCACCTACAACTATTTTGATCGTCTCGAAAGCTATAGTGCTTAATGACCATACTCGTTTTTCAAATTAGCGCCGACTAACAAGAAGTTTAGCATACGTTTTGTTCATAGATAGATGTCAAAGAGTTGACACTAGAATGTCACCAGTCTATGAACGTCATTCTCAAACTCATTATCCGGCTCGAAGGCCCAGTTGTTTCAGATAAAACCACTGAAATTGTTTTAGAAAATCTTTTATTCAATTTTCTTTTCTTACACCTATTGACGATCCCATCGTTTTAAAAATAAAATACAAATTATTTATAAAAGTAAGTATTTATAAATCATAGAATATACCAGACTTGTCCCACTGGACTTTTGTAGTGTTGATTCTGTGTTCATTTTGTGGGAGATTTGACGATAATATGCCAGCCAGTGTATGTATGCGACAATTGGCAATCCACTTTTATACAACGAGTTAAATTGACCCGAAAAACAACATGGCTCCTAAGCTGCACAAAACATCTCTCTCAAAGATCTTCACTACTTTTATAAGCAGTTTTTAAACATTCACAAAAAAAAGAAAAGGTGCGCAGTCCACATTAATTCAATCAATTTCACCTCACCTCACCTCTATAATTTGCAACGCATAACGCGACATGCAAATCGTTATAATTGCAAGAATTGTTTCAACCTTCGCTAAAATCAATAGAAATCAGATCGATATAACCTCGCGAGATTCTCAGAAAGAATCTAATATGAAAACCTTTGTGACAACGAAATATTGTTAAAAGAAAATTATCTAAATTGTTAGCGTCAAGTTATCGCAAAAAGGTATCTCGTCGCACGCCGGTTATTTTAGGCATTTTCAATTATGTACCGGACCATTTTTAGGGGTCCATGCGCTTTCGAATTTTAATTTGTTGTAAGGTTTTTCGGATTTCGAATTTTTGAGTTGACAGATTTTTAAACATACTTAAATCATTCATGAAATAATGTTTATTCGTAAAACCAGAGCTCTCTTTTTTTAGATTTTCAAATACGGTTCTGAATATCCCAGAGTTTTCTGATATTTACTCTGAGGGCAGCTATAAACTAGGTACTCCTCGTCATCTGAACTTTTCTACGTAAATCATTTGAAACGATAGAACAAAGAAATATAACCAACCAATGACAATAGACTAAATACAGCCACACGGAACCCGCAGCTCAAAAGTGAAGTTTAAAAGTAGCTTTTTTTCTCATCTTCCCTCTGCTTCGACAGGTAGATACAACTATGCGATCCTACGCTGAGACGGGCCACTTGGTTTTGCCACTGCAGCTTACCCACTACTTGTAGCTATGAAACTGTCAAGTATTTGCGAAAAATGAAAGAATGTGAGACGGAGGTAGAATATTTTTGTCGTCTGGGAACAAGATGTTGGTTATTTGCCCGAGGCTTTAGACATTTATAACCTTTTTTGTAATGGTTTCTTTTTCGTAGAGTTAAAACAATTTATAACGAAGTAAAATTTTTAGCTGAGAAAATTAGGTTTCTAGTACTTATAAAAAAGGTATTTTATCAAAACGACGGCCAATGCTTTTACTGTCATGGACGATGATAATTATGAATTATGCACAAAAATGAATGTTCCGTTCCAGTATTAAATAAAACACTAAAAAATATCCATTCCGCGACCTCCCGTTCACCAGTTTAAAAAAAGCTATCAACATTCAATTTTACAAACTAAATATGGCTCAACTTTCAAAACCAACTTGAAACGTTACAGTTTTACAAAAAAGGTCCGAAAGACTTTAAAATTACAAAGACTAATAATAAGTTTCAGTTAGTTTGAATTTTAATAAAGTCGCTTCCGAGTTTGGTCGGCAACTTGTTCTGGGGTTAAGACTTCAAGTATTAAGTCACGGTACATTGGAAGCGACGATGGAATTTTTCAGTAAAAACGAATTTTGTAATATTGACCTTTGTTGCTAAAATTATAAGGGTGTCGTGCAAATAGAGCATTCCAGTTTGCCCCACTAGACTCGCGACAATCTAAGAAGTCCGTTTTGACAGCTATAAAAACATTTGTGTAGCCATAAAAAAAAATCGTTTCAATTAAACATACTTAGAGAGTTTGTAATCGACGACTTATCTACATTGCTTAAAACTCATTCTCAAGGCATAACGTTTTATTACAAGTACGAGAACGAAACGTCAAAACGGACTTCTTAGATTGTCGCAAGTATAGTGCGCAGCTTGGTGGGGAAAGAGGAATAATTCAATTATAAAGATACTAGTTATTGGTCGTGGAACCAAACCGTGTATCAAGTTGATGGGAATAAAATTAATGCTTGTGATATTTCAAGGGTCCTTTGCAGGTATATTGCCTTTCAGCCTATTGTTACAAAGTTAGTTTTGTAATTAAAAGTCATGTGGAAATAGAAACGTAGCTAACTCCAGATCAGAATTGCATAATATTTATAGAGCCTTTCCCCTGCAGTGAGACAACATAGGCGTTATGCCGAAAACTGCAGCATTAATTTTGGAATAAATAGGTTAAAGTTGAGGATTGATGCTAGATCCTATGTTTGACGTAAACAAGATTACATAAAATGTTCTCTATAGAAAAAAGTCCAAAGTTACCTCTAAACCGAACTATAAACCGCTGGTATTAAAAAAATACTTCAAATTAGATCATGAAACTTTGCATAATAACTGATCTATGTTTATTTTTTATTTTTATTACCTTTTTTTTACTATTTACCGCTGAATGGATGTTATGTTTTTTTATTTTTATTACCATTATTTAAAACGGTAAAAAGCAATTACCTAAACTATTCGAGGCTTGAGAGCCGCCAGCACACCACTCCGTCTCGCTCTCACTCAAGCCGCGAGTAGTAGGTATAGTGCGAGATATGAGGTTAGGTAGGCCCTTAATCTATGATGTCCAACTGCAGGTCAAAGGCTCTACGCCTGCCAGGGTTGCGATGCCTGCCAGATTTACGGGAAAGTCCGAAAGGGATACCGGGACCTTGGCAATAGGCAACTGAAGGAACACGGGTGGGCTTTAGTCAGTAAAAGTCTGACACGCCCTCCCGCTCCGCCCAGAGCGGGAGAAGTCATTTGATGATTTCGCACACTCAAAAAAAAAAAAGGTCGAGGGCTCTCTCTTTCCACTTTTCTCTATTCAAAGCTGCTAAGGACCAGTTCAGGTTCACTTCGGTTCGGTTCTAGGCAAATAATAGGTAAACATAATTATTATTATGACAGGTATAGATTACCTCCCTCCCATCACTTAATGTCCATCAAAACGGTTCTCTATTGTGTTCCTTAACTTTTTTATCCATAATCTAAAGTGTTATTTTTTTTCCTAATCATCATAATTTGTCCGAATGATAAGTTGTCCGAACTTACTGTCACATGTCATAAAATTGAAATCCCTAATTATAATAGTACTCGATATTATGTCAGAATAGTTTTAGAAGTAAAGATGTTGTGTAAAACAAAATTTCGAATTTGTTAACATTATGGTTACTGAAATTTATAGCAAACGTGTTATGGATAATGATTTTCGGGCAAACGATTTACCTAAAATTTTGGAGAAGAAAGGGAGTACCCATTAATCAACAATAGACTTTTGTTGTAGAAGTTTTATCAATACACTCCGCACTCAGTATATTTTCAATAATCATTCCAATTGTTTTACTGCTGCGTATAAAGGAATAAACCGCTTCACCGCTCCCGAAATTTTCCCAAAACACGAGCCCTAACCGCCAATCTTCACCCAAATAAACACGATTGCGTCAAATCCCGAGGTTTATCACCTTTCTTTATAAATTCCAGCACTACAGGAACAACAAAAGCCAAGGATGAAGCAAAAAGGTTTAATAACGCCGTACGTCGGGTAATTCTCTCTATTTTTGCCGGTCATAACTTAAGGAGAGAAATAAGGCAGCCTGAGTCGTTGTGCGAAACAATAATAAAAATAATAAATCCCCTTCAAACGCGGCTGACAGACGCGAAACTATTCGCCGGCGATTCTAGAGGGGCTGTGAGAGAGAAGCTTTCAGGATAAAGTCCTACGTGAGGAATTCGAAGAGTCGAGGATTTTTATCTAGTATTTTAAGAAGTATTGCCAAACGCTCCATAATACAGTTTACTCCATAATACAATTAAGTCCACGCACATATTTTACAAAACTCAAAACGCTTGGTTTTGAGTTTTGTAAAATATGTGCGTGGACTTGTACACAAACACGCATCTATTTGACTGCTTATTTTGAAACCAGTCTGTTGAAGATTTGAACCCTAATCACTGACACTCACTCGGTTCACAATAGTTAATACTTACTGAACCAGCTGGAAACAAGTTACCATAGCATACTAATCAATGTTTTCACGCTATTCAGATTATAACTCAAACTGTATATATAACACTAAAAGCAGTAGCAATTTACCACTGCAATACAGTAAAAATAGAACCCAATTTTCGAGCTATCACCAACAAAATTTATGTCCATCATTTGCCTCCGAAAGCACGAAAAAAACAACATCTCCGACACGCCACGTTTCTTTTATTCCCAAGGAAGTGGGATAACACTTAATTTGAGCAATAAAAACAGAAATCTCGCAAATTCATTAAGCTTTTAACGGAACGACCCATAATTATAGAGTCGTTCCACCATTATTAATAACTCATAAAACAATACGAGAAGAAAATAAATTGTTCAGACTGCCTCTAGTGAAAATTCTTGGCTTCGAGCCTAATAGTGGCGTTTGGAATCAGTTGTTGTGTTTCTTGTAAAACATTTTAACAATTATGTTGTTTCTCTAATCGCGTGTGCGTAATAGATGACATAGTTAAACTGTTGTATTTTTCAACTTTTTTTTTTGTTTATCTTTTATTTAATTGCGAAAGTTTTTTTTTGTGCTTGATTGCCTATGGCTATAAAGTTTTAAATTATGTGGCCGTAATTTAAACTAATTTAAGCGTTCTAAATTCTTTAAATTCCAGCGAAAGTCCACGTGTGTCATTCAAATTAAAAATAAGAGACGGAACTCACCGTCCTTATTATGAAGTCAAGCCTAGTTTTAGTTATTTGAACTACACAATTTTAAATAAAACCTTTATAGGTACTATTTCGTTTTATTTTATGCCATTTTGTCGTCTCACGAATCCTTGCAACATGGTCACCCTACCGAAATCCCGTCACCGCCAGCAACTCGGTGCGAACCCAAACGAAAATGCGGGAAATTTTTGTTTTACATGCGAAAATGGAGAAATACGCCTTCAAGAAGCTAACATCGAGAAAAACCGTGGAACAATTGAACTGGAGTGTTTCAGTCCGCGCCGGGAATGACAGCTTTCCAATTCAATAGAATAGGGTTTGATTCTGTTTGTGGCAGCCGTTGTGAGGAATTTATAATTTGGCGCTTTGGGCTCGATATGGAAGTTATGGATTGAAAATTTTATTTCGAGGTGTGACTGTAACGGCAATCTCAATCCTAGCACGACTTTTAATTAGCATGTCTTGCTAATGCATGCTAATGCTGGAAAAACGTATTTACGTCAAAACATTCATTTTTGAAAAAAAAAAATGCTGTCAGTCACTTTTTATTTGTGTCCTGTAGATATTGAAAGTTGGTAAGAAAATATTTTTTTTGGGTAAAACTAGGACGATGGTAAAAAGCAGGTTAGTCAGTCAAGGGTGACTTGTGAAACGGTAAATGGTAAGTAGTCCCTCTGAATGTTAAAACATAAAAGAAATATTCAGAAGTTATGTTATGGACCCATAACCTTATTATAAACCGTATCATAATTTCTAAATATTTCTCCTCACAACGCATTGTTCCAACACTATAGCGTTATCATTTATTAACTCATAAAAATAAAGTTAAAACCTGTTAGTAGATACCTAATTCGGGCCCTATCAGAATACGAACACTGCGGTATTTATTTATTTTTTAAATAACGCAGCATTATGCTGAGATAGGAGACTTGTTGGCCTGGCACAGGTCGTTAAATTTGATTTTTATTTATTTGTGTTCAATTATTTAAAAAAAACTGTTTAATTTATTAGTGATCTTTATAACTCCTGTTTAGTGTGTGTCCCAAATAAAGTATTTTCTTTATTTATTTAATTTTAGCCTATGCTGTCCCACTGTAGGGCAATGGCCTTCCAATCTCCTTTCCAATTCTCTTTGTCTTGAGCTAGTGTGGACCACTCATGTCTGCAGGCGTCAAGCTCATCCGACCATCTTCTCCTGGGTCTCCTCTTACATCGCCAGACGTTTTCTGGGACCCGTACAGATATATTAAGATGAGGAACTTCAAACTTAAGGGTACAAACAAACAAAGCAAAAAGTGAATAAAGACACGTGAACGAGTATGTGTTCTGATGGTATATTAATGTATTATGCAACACTTTTTGTAAGGTAAGTACAACTTGAGGAAAACGTTGCAAGGAAACTCACAAGTTTTTATAATCCATTCAGAATGGGTAATTTGTTGGAATAGAGCTATCACCCATCACATTAATTTTGACGATGTTTTTATTCAATAAAAAGATCGTGGTTTTTGTTAGTAATATCAATTTTGATGGCTTCTTTTTGCAAACCATAGCTAACTGGCTATTGATATTCTAACTAAAGTTAAGGTGAAACCGACAGGGTAGTGCGCGAAATTCAAATGTTCTTTAAGTTTTTTTTGCAATTTGCAGGTTTTATTCGCGACCGCAAAAAATATGTATTTACTGAGTTTTTAATCATGAGTACAACTCCCTTACTCGCATAATCAATAATGCAGTTGTAGCTTGGATGGCTGCTATTTACCTAGGTATCTACCTACCCCTATACCTTCCCTTAGAGTTTACGGACAAATGTTAAAATCTTAATAATTATTCCTAAAACCTACCCTAAATAAACAGTGCGCATACAGTTGAATTTTAAGTCGAACAAAACGTCATTTCAAACCGTAATTGGTACCAAAGATTCAAAACGGGCCAGAAAAAAGTGTTTTATGAAAAACTAACTGGCCCATATGAATGAAGTTCCGAGCCGAATTCGGTCCACTTTGCTTCAAAAGCGCTAATTAGCAAACGTGCCAGTTACTTCATCCATGATACGAAGTTTTTTAAACTGCTCTCTATTCAGCTTGTCGGATAAAAAAAAGTAGAAAAGAGTTTGAATAAACCTACAGAACTAACTACGGTTACTATAAGATATTTAAATGACACACTTTTTTAGAAGCAGCTCAATAAATTAGTTTTACAAAGGGCCTTATATATTTATTTATGGATAACCAACGAGATAGGTGCATTACAATTATCTTCTACAATATAAAAAACTTGTATATTTTTTAGATTATTTTGTAATGCAAATTGCACACTCAATTACAGGTAACCACAGCTTACGTACCTTTCGGAAAGTGTCGTTATAATACCTTAGAGGTAGAAGGATATTTTGTATGCAGACACAGAAATTCACAATGTCATCCTAGATAATCGCTATAATTATCAAATGAGCAAATTCAAGTTTCAATCAATGATACGATAGTTTTGAATATTTGACTCAACATAATTGCTTAACAATTAGAAAAAATTGCGCAATGTGACTTTTAGATAGCGTTCTAAAATACTTTTATACGGGATAATCCCGTTTCCCGTCCCGCAACAGATAATTGCTGGGAATTCCCTAAGGCTTATATATTGAAATGATACAGATAATTTTTCTGATAAATGTAAGTACCCATTTAGTATTTTTTTATTGCGAAAGTGACCGATCTGGCATTTAAACGGCTGCAGCTCGTCAGTCACGTACACTCATCAAGGTGATCATTATACCCTTGCATATATCACCCATAGACAAAGTTCAAAAACCGTTAGTTTTACGGGTACCTACATCCTTAGAAGAGAGAGAGAAGAGGTGGTGGCGCTGTGGTTAACGGCCGCGATTAGGGGTTCGAACCCCAAGCTGGTACTTTGTGTAAATTATTTCATCACCACTGCTCTCGAAACGATGACGGAAAACATCGTGAGCCGTCATTCGCCAAACCGCACTAGGCCTGCGGAGTGGATTATGGCCCACTCCCTCTCATATAAAGGAGGCCTGTGTCCCAGCAGTGGGGATATTATAGACTGATTATGTAATGTATGCTTAGGCATATGCAACATCCTTGAAACTGAAACTACTACAATCGTAACACAGATATTATTATAGCACTCAGCACGCATTATCTACGACTACCATTAGGCATTTCTAGTACTAAGTTATCTTTCCTTTATGCACGTGTTCTGTAATAAATTTAAATTTTTCGGAGTTTCTTTTTTTAACTTCACGAATGAACGCTGTCAAAAAAAACTCTATTACAAAAAAAAACCATCTAAATATAAAAACTCACAATATTTATTTGTCACTCTCAACACTAAAAAGGCTGAACCAACAATGAAACGAGACGCCTCAATACATCATAAAGCCAACTTCTCATATTACAACTCCAAATTAGAAATCCCATTTTTCCCAAATAGATTCGAACCATCTAGAACAGAATGTTGAAAATATTTTTAACTAAAAGTCTGAAAGGTAACCTGTAGGATTGTAACCTAGCTTGGCCGGGGAATCGGCTCAAGTCTACCTGCACCAAGGCATCGATTTAAGCCCGTATCATCTGAACGCGTGGCGGCGGGAGAGGGTTTACAACCCTTATTTTGGATAATAATACGTGGGTGAGTAAATGGATTTCAATGCAGGCCTAATTTTTAGGCAGTTTGTTGAGGTTTTGAAGACAAATTAAAGATGAATGTTACTTGGAAAAATGGAGAGATCTTTTTAATTAAAATTAATAGTTATTTTTGAGTTAGTATTCAAAGAAAAAGACACTCCTCCCTCATAATAGAAAGGTAAGTGAAGTTTGTAAGATAGCAATGGACATTAACGAAGAGATAATGCAAACAATACTATTGAATCTGAATTGGTGTAACGTACCTAGAAAAAATCACACATATGCAAGGCTACAATGTCGCAGCATTTTATATGTTCAAACACTCCTTTTAGCGACATCTCTGCTGACCCCACAACGAGTCCAGTCCACCTGATTCCTGCAGCATCGCATCCTAATCGCGTATCAGCGGATTCGGACGACATTTTACGTCTTTTTAGTTCCAATGGCTCCACGGATTTCACAGTTTTACTACCATCATAAAATGAGATGGATGTTTTTTGATTAGATTTAATTTGTAGGACCGGTGGGACGGCGTCTGGTGTTTGATGTATTAAGGTTTTATTAAAGGGATGAATGCAGCTTGGAAGCGGATTAAAGTACAGTTTTGTATTCATCCGTATCATCTAAGATGCTGGTTGGTTGCGAGGTTATGGGTTCAAATCTGGGCAAGCACCAATATGATTTTTTCAAATTACTGACATCGGTAAAGGAAAACATCGTTAGGAAACTTCGATTTATAGTTATTATAAGTCTGAAGTCGCCAACCCATCTTGAGCAAATGTGATCAATGTATGAGAAGAGGCATTTGCCCTGCAATACATTAAAGGTTGCTAAATACAACGATGCCACCAAAATCTATTTTCTTAAGTAATACAATGAAAAATCAAAAGCTCGTATTTTATTGATCAAAAACACGTCTCTAAGTTTGTTGCTAAAACTTTTAATTATTTAAATTTATCTTCAAAAACATTATTTTCAAAATCAAGACAACGTACACATAAATGTAAACTTTTCCTACATATTTTAAGAGCCCAATCGATACAATGTACGATTTGGCACTAAATATAAACAAAACTAAAACATTCCTTCTCCTGTATCCCAATTAATCTGCAAATAATGAGTCTTCCAAGAACGTAGAGCATGTAGATTGTGAAATAGATACTGTTTAGGCTTTATTTACATCGTACCTACGACAGACATGCAGTGACACTGGGTTACTCTAACGGTATACATTTCAAAGTCATTACGGTTTGAGAGCCAAGCGATGCTGCAACTTGGATGAGGCCTATGTCCAGCAAACTGCAGTATTCTTCTCGTAGGACTTTGCTAAAGAGAAACAAAGATTATTATAATACAATGTAACAGCAAATATGTAAACCTCGACCTATATAACGCAATAAATGAATACATAAAAAAGAGAAAGGATACGGGCTACCAATAAATAAATAAATATAAAATAAACAACAACACTTTTGTAAAACTGTAAAAGTCATCCTTGAACACTCGATTCTTTCAATATGCATCTTGAAACACAAGCAGAGAAATAAATAAATAAAAAGAGCCTGCACAAAGCCAGCATGTAACGCAACCAACTAAAGAAAATCCAGCATCCTCGAAGGCTGATCTTTAAAACCGTCCCGGACATTCTAATATCGGCCACGAGACGTAACATTCGCAGGATATATCCGGTTAAATACCGGGTAGGGGTGCCCGGATATCTACAGGGGAGAAAAGGAATTCTATTGTTTCAAGAATTTAAATTTTAGTTACCTAAAATTTTTGGTGTACTGCTGTTGTTTTGGGTTTCAGTACCACACAATCTCTTGTAGTGTGTTTCGCTTTCAGTTTTTACAGATAAATACTCATTTCTACATGTATTTGAGATTAGTTAAAGGAGCCTTCATGAATATCTTTGTCCGGAGCACTCTAAGCAGCCCAGTTATCTACCTTCTAGGTACTTGGGACTGACTAACTAAAGGTACAATTCCGTAAGTAACTGCAGACAGCAGCAGCAGGCGATGTGTCGCAGCGACAGTACTGGTTTCTATGTATTTCTATGAAATATCTTCCGTAGCTAGCGACACGTCGGCTTCATAGATATCCATAGAAACCAGTAGTGTGCACTCAGCTTAATCATTTCACAACGACTTTAGCCTCTGCTGAAACCGACAAGAGACCTACGTTAAGAGAGTCCTTACATATTTAATTCACCTCTTTTATGTCAAAAAAAAAAGCCTTTGTTCAGGTCCTTGACCCATATTAAATACAAAAATACTACACATATTTGTCAATTTTGTGTTTTCTCATATTTGTCAATTGTGATATATAAATAAGATAATAAAGTTATGATGATAAAAATAAATAAATGTCAGATTAAATCTGAATTGACAATGAATTAAATTAAGTAAATGAAGTTATGTCAGAATCAAAACAATGAATCGAGAGCAGTGGTGGCCCAGTGGTAACAGCCAGAACTTACCGAGTTGTAGGTCGTAGGTTCGAACCTTGCCAGGCGCTTTACTTTGTGTAAATTATTTCATCGCCACTTCTCACAAAACAGTGAAGGAAAACATCGTGAGAAAACCGGCATGTCCCAGAACCAAAAAAATCGAAGAAATGTGGCATCTGCACCAACCCGCACTGGGCCCGCGTGGTGGATTACGGCCCGCTCCCTTTCACAAAGAGGAGGTCTGTGTCCCAGCAGTGGGAACATTATAGGCTGATTATGCTAATGATTATGCAGATTCAAAAATTTATCAAAGTATGATTCAAATGACAAATTATACTTAACCCATAGCTCACTCTTCACAAATATTGATTCGTGAAATATTAATATTGTATTGGAACCCGACGTCATGTTCATAAACGGCAAATTACGGCTTGATATGAATATACTGATATGAAGAGGTATATACTTGTCAATTCTAGCAAATTATCGGTAGTTGGCATGTTCCGCTTTTCAAGAACATTTCCATGAATTCGTTGATTACTACTATTAAATTATTATAGGTCAATTCAATGAAAAGCCTCGTAATTGGACTAACATTTTCATAATATCAGAACTTAATGATAGAAATTACTGTGAAATGAAGGTTTTATGATTATATTTTTGTGCCAAATCCCTCGAAAATTACTTTTTCTACATCAGAAGAAAAATTCCTTCTATTAATCTCTGTTTTAATTGATGTCAACTATACAATTAATGTAAAAAAAAGTAGGATATCGTGAAAATAAATTCCATACCTACACTCGCGACAATCTAAGAAGTCCGTTTTGACGTTTCGTTCTCGTTAATGTAATAAAACGTTAAGCCTTGAGAATCAGTTTTTAGCAATGTAGATAAGTCGTCGATTACAAACTCTCTAAGTATGTTCAATCGATATGTCTCGAGAATCAGTTTATAAGAAACCAATTTTTTTTTCATCGCTACACAAAGCTTTTTATAGCTGTCAAAACGGACTTCTTAGATTGTCGCGAGTATAAAAGCTTATAACTGAAAATTTGTGCATGCATGACCCGATGTATGAACGTAAACGAAGCAGAAAGGAGTATGTAAGGATCGTAGCAGGTGGCGTTCTGTAGTTTCTGCCTACCCCCATGGGAAGAAGGCGTGTTTTATGAATTTTTGTATGTACATAACGTCTTTAAGGTGCCCAGTACCTTAGAACGCTTGCCAAAGACTCAAATGACTTGATACCAACGAATTACCTTAGTGAAAAACATACATTCAAAATAAGTACTAAGTAAATGTGCCCTATTTCGTCACCTGTCTAGATTTACAGACTACAATAATAATACAAGTCTATTACTTTATTATAAGCCTCTAAAAACCATCAAAGAATTCTAATTCCCACCTCCCACCGAATAATTCCAACTATTCAATTCGCCAACCGATAAATCAAAGAAACAATTCGTTGCATCTCTTCGCATCCCTGAGACGATACGTCCAAATCTACAGTGGGGAAATTGAACTGTTGTTCTCAAAATGTATTAGTACATTTATTCGCGCTGGATGCAACCCGCCTCGATACCGTACGATAATATTTTAACTTTATCTCGAATACTGTAACGAGAATTCTTCTGGCGTTACAGAGTAGGATATTGTGGCGATTTCAGTAGCGCAATTTCATTTTAAAGATAATGTTATGAAATTTACAATGGGTGAACCATTCGAATAAATTATATTCTTTTACAAACTACATTAATTCCACAAATAAAAATACAAAAACTAAGTAACACAAACGCATAACAAAACAAACTAAAAATAACAAAACTTTTCCACAAACACGGTTGACAGTCCAAATATTCATAGCATAAAATAAACATTTTGGTAACATAAGCACAACTAGGTACATACTAATACAAAATCTCTCATTTTCAAATAACCATTAATGTTGTTGCATTTACCTGGCTCACAAATGATTTCGTATTAATTAATTCAATATTGATTTTATAACCAACTGACTGCTGAATACTCGAAACGTGTGTATAAAAGTAGGTAATTTTCAAACAAACAAACTAATAAACAAGAATTTCCTCACCAAAGCTTCATTCTTAACTTCTATGCCATAAAAAAAAAACAATGTGTTCTGGACCAACTGCAATTTTCAACAACAATTCCTACACTGTGCCATTCACAAAGGACAACGCAAAAGCGACACGGCATGTTTATATCCGAGGGAGGCGCACAAAAAGTGCAGCATTCTGGCTACCTCTTTAACATAATAATAGATTTCGGCTTCAGCAATTTATTTCTAACCAGCTTCGGCTGCCGACTCGTGAATGTCCTGGACTACTGGTATTTGTGTAAGTATTGATTTTAGGTGTAAAGACTCTTTTAATGGCTCCTTCATGCGAGATTTTATTGGCTGTGGTAACGTTTGGGATGCAAAATGCAGATATTTTAGTCTGACACGGGATAGCGTCTACAGTTGATATTTTATGAGAAACGCGAAAGACTCAACGGGGAATGGCTAATAGTTATAACGCTGACGTATTGTTGAAATGAAATGTTATACTTTAATTTCTATGCCGTTTTAAAACAATATTCGATCACTGGGTCGACTTTAAAACTAAATACAAAATAAAAGATGGGATCGAAATATTCGTCCGCATCGCTGTCGACTAGTTACGTGCTGCATTGCCACGTTGATTGGCAATATTTAGCCTCTGGCCAAAGTTTCCAGCCCTTGGGTCACGGGAACCTACAATAATATGAATAACTTACCCGAGTTACCACAAACCTTGTCACTCTCATTTAAGAAATTCAAGTTCCGCATTTATATTTATTTCCAAGAAATTTTTCTTCACATTTACTAAATCGTGTTCTTTCAAATGCGATGTCATGCCATCCATATTGACAGCGAATTTAAAAAAATAATGAATCAGACTTTTAGTGGCCAGCGTTACAAACCATTTACAAACTTTTTACTTCATAGAATAATTTGATATACTTAGTGAAGAAGGTTGTATCTGAACAGTTTTATGTGAAGATGTATTTAAATTGAAATTAAGTTCAAGGCAAAGCACTTCCTCTTTACGACTGTTTCTAACTATTTCGTTGCTATACGAATAATAAAATTTCCAGAATCTTCCAAAATCTTTTAGATGGGTACTTTACGAATAATAAAATTTCCAGAAAGTATCCTAATCAATAAGCCACTTGTGTAATTCTATCTTAAACTTTCTCGAGTTCAATATTTTAAAGCGACTTGGTATTTTGTTATAAATACGTACGCACATTGCAAGGCAGTTTTTGTTGTATTTCGCAATAAATGCGAAAATGAGTTTATTTGTTTTTTACGCTAAAACTGCTGCACGGATTTGGATGAACTTTGGCACATGGGTAGACCATGACCCGGGTTAGGACAAAGAATACTCTTCATCCCGATATTCCCACGAGATCGAGAATTATGTAGGTGAAACTGCGGGGCGCAGCTATAGTCTTATAGCAAAAATCTTTAAACAAAACCATGCTATATCCCAAAATACGTGGAAACGCCTCCCAGAATACCGCTACAAATATTATTATTAAACTGAAAACCGAGTTACAAGGAAACTCACTTCAATTCCGTTGAAGACCTCCCCAAAACCGTACAAGGTAGTTCCATTATAAACTCGAATTTTGCTAAGCCTTACCCGGCGTGAAATATGTAAAAAGTAATGAGAATACTGTGCACCATAACGAAATCAACGCACAAAACATTTTATCATTATTTAGACCAAGTATTAAGCTTATTACTTCAAGACTTTGCAAAATTATTATAAACTTAAGACACTCAAAACTCAACCCTATTTTTGAAGCACCAAGAGTTCGTGCTACAGCAAAATAGTGATGAGCAATCTCAGTCTTACGGTTCTGTGTTTCAAGAAAAACTTTGTCAATTCCTATGAGGTGGATAAACCGGCTAATAAAGACGTAAGTAGGTTGCAACTTAATTTGGCAACTTAAACTTTAGGTCTCTGGAATAGGTGTTTGTTTAAAAAACGTCGGGAGATAACTTTGAGCTATTTGTTGAAGGTTCTGTAGGTCTAGTCTTGTTATTTTTACACTATAATTTTCTTACCTGGTAATTTTCTTCTTAATAATCGATTGTCGTTTACTTCTACAAGGTTATTTTGGCTCAGTGCCAAAATCGGAACCAACGCTGCCATCTAGTTTTGTCAATTAAGTTTCTGTGACAATTTCACAAATTCTATGCAAAATATTATGCGCACAGCCAAAGTGTGGAACTCAGTGCCAGCGTGTGTGTTTTCCACAATATTAACCTATGAGCCTTGAGAGCAAGAGTGTGAGAATCAAATCTTCAGGGCACGCTCGTTCGATACTAGACTTCCTACATCACTTTCCGTCAGCCGATGTATTCTACATAAAAATCTCACCACGAAAATTTAGGTGAAGCGAGCTTGAAGTGAACTGTCACTTAGCATCAGTAGACTCGCGACAATCTAAGAAGTCCGTTTTGACAGCTATCAAAATGCTTTGTGTAGCGATGAAAAAAAAAATGGTTTTTTATAAACTGATTCTCGAGACATATCGATTGAACATACTTAGAGAGTTTGTAATCTAAGACTTATCTACATTGATAAAAACTGATTCTAAAGGCTTAACGTTTTATTACATGTACAAGAAAGAAACGTCAAAACGGACTTCTTAGATTGTCCCGAGTTCTAGGTATCGATGACAATGACATCTCACTCCACGCTCACTTCACCTAAATTTTCACGGTGAGATGGTTACAGAATATCAATGCTGATGAGATCCTGATTAAGAGCAGGTAGGCACAGAAAAAAAAAAAAAAAAAAGGTTTTTCCAACAACAATGCCCCACAGGCAATGTCATTCAGGAACCTAATAAAGTACATAATATTTGCATATAGGCGCCAAAAGATCGCGTAGCGCATCTTTAAACCAGTGACACTGATGAGTCATGCCAAATATTATTTATCTCTTGTCAAATTATTGTTTTGACCAGAGATCGCAAAATCAAAGAGGGCAACCTCTTTAATTTTGCCTTCTACCCTGAAATTCCACTTCTTCCTGATGTTAATGTCACTATAAAAGTAGCCAACCGGAAGGTCTCAAGCAAGGGTTCCATGCACCAGGAACCCAACTGTAAAAAAAAAAAGATGACGAGCTCTAGTGGAACCCCGTTTCTCATTTAAAAATCTCGTAAAACGACAAGAAAATGTTTTGACACTGTTCCTAATATAAATTTAGGGAGTGTACACACTTGATAAGGTAAGTTCGCTCGTAAAAGCCAACGAATCAAGGCGACGCGATAACGGTGCGGGTTTTATCCACGTCTAAAGGAACCGTATTTCTCTTCTGGTTATTTTTGAGGTAATGATGGATGGTTTCTTCACGAATTTTTGGAAGTTTTTTTTTTGTGATGATTCGGGAAAAGGAAGCTGAGGAGTTTGTCACTAGTAAACATTTTGGTTGAGAAAGTGGGAAACGTTTGATTGATCTTTGTTGTAAAACTTTTAGTAGTTGTCAGAATAGGTTGTGTTTTGATGATTAACTGCGCATTGCTGCGATAGGTGTCAAAATAGATGATTTAGGTGGTTCCGTTTGATTTAATTTAATTGCATTTTCATGCACAGTTTTTTTGTAATAAATAGGTTTTGCCTGTGTTTTGACTGTTAGTGATAGCTGACTGACAGTTCAATAAACAAATCAATCGTTTTTTTTTTTGTTTTAAATTATTCACAATAAAAACATAAAAACTTTCACTTGTATTAAAAACTTGTAATTAATTATGGTGCTAATTAATTAGACAACACATTTCAAATTCATAGAAAACAAAAAAAATGGTAATTCACCCGTTTTTTTTATGCCACTGCATTAATTATGACATGTTTTCAAGCGAGTCTCCTGCGTAGGAAACATACATAAATCTTAAGAAATATTAATAAATCATAACGTTAGTATTGTTCTTCATCGTGGATTCTTCCTTATAAAGGTTTTCTTATGCCTTCTTGCGTCAAGTTATATAAAGTTGTTTCAGAAATATCGAAAATGCTGAACCGGTAAACGACAACATCAAGCCTGTTAAGGGAACGTGGAACTGTGTATACTACTACCTAGAATATTATAACGGAGTCGCAGGTGACTTTTTATCACTAATTATTGTACATCTCAAATCAAAATATTCGTTTTCTACGTACCCACGTTGGGTTCCAATTTGTATCGTATAATTTAACAAAGCGGGTAGTAATTAGTTAGCCTATAACATTCCCACTGCTGGGACACAGGCCTCCTCCTCCTGAGAGGGATGGGGCCATAATCCACTACTCGGGCACAGTGCGGATTTGGAGATGTCACATGTCTTAGAATTTTTGGTTCTATAGGACATGCCGGTTACTTTGTGATAATACTATATAAACCAATTAATAGGATGATGCTAATGATTATACTTTCAAACTCAAACTCAAACTCAAAGCATTTATTTCAATTAAACCATTTACAGGAACTTTTGAATTGTCAAGGAGTCAGTCAGTCAGAAATATGGAGCTTGTTGCTCATTCCAAAGCGTAGTAGGTAGGTACCTATGGAGAAGAACGGGCAAAAAACTCCATGGACACTCTTTTAAATCAAAATACTGTTACAATATAATGGTAGCATCATTCATGTTGAAATTATACATGTGAGAACAATTCAAAAATTAAAATAAGCCATGGCAGCTAAGAAATGACGAGTCACAACTGACGGCTATAGTGTAGGTACCCAATATAGACAAATAATTAACTATCTATATCACTGTTCATGCAGATCTTGAAGTTTATATAAAAAACGAGCTTCCGCCCGCGGCTTCACCCGCGTGGTACGTCGATAAAGTAGCAGTTATGTCCTTTCTCAGGCTCTAGACTATCTGAGTACCAATTTCATTTAAATCGGTTCAGTGGTTTTCGCGTGAAACCGCGACAGATAGACAGACAGAGTTACTTTCGCATTTATAATATTAGTAAGGATTATATTTCTATAGAACGACAGATCAAATATTCAAAAAAATAATATGCAGCAGATAGATTATTTATGTAGTGTTCAGTTTTTTAACTTCAATAAACAGCATTCTATTATAATAAATCATAACATCGCGCCTGCATTCCTGGGTACCTTTAGTACACCCACAGTTCGCCAGTGTTAAGTCCCATGTAATTGGGAGTGAGTTGCCATCAACCGGACAAAAATCCAGGCTCTGAGCTGCTCCTGCCAGGGTTGCGGGATAGTCCGAAAGGGATACCGGGACCCTGGCAACAGGCAATTGAAGGAACACGGGTGGGTTTTAGTCAGTAAAAGTCTGACACGCCCTTCCGCTCTGCCGAGAGCGGGAGAAGTCATTTAAAGATTACCGAATGACAAAAAAAAAAAAAAAGGCTGGGCTGCTACTGAGAAATCCATTTTTTTGAATTCTTTTCTGTTCCATTCTTTTATTTAATTCTACCTCAGTTCCCAGTCTACCTGCCCCCTAAAACCCCCGATGCGTTCGTCATTTCCGCCGAGTTTTTTACGATCCTACCCGAAACGTCAAGTTAATCAAGTAGTACCCTAACATGGCGGCAAACGATTTTAATTAAACTAAATTGCGTAATTCTTTCGTCTGTTAAGAGTTTTATTAACGTATAATATACGGTTTATGTGCTGGCGTTTTGTTGAGATGTAAAATTTTTGATTAAATGGCGGGTGACGTGATGGCTCTAAGGTTCTTTTAAAAACCTCTATTTCGTTTTCTTCTTTCCTGTGTGATGTTCACCAGTGAGCTTTGGTCGCAAGCGCTACTACTGAGCATGAGCTCCTGGGTTCGATTCCCGGGTCAGGCAAAGTGTTATTGGGTTTTTCGATCTGCAATTTCTCAGTGCCGTCTGGATTTGTGTCCGGATGATGGCAATAGGCTCGCACCCTATTACGACTTAAACATAACTGGCGAAATATGGGTGTTACATAGGTACGCCACTGCCTAACCCTTCGGGGAATACAGGCGTGATGTTATGTTGCTGCTAATAAGTATAGTTATTAATTTATTTACTTTTATTTATTTATTAATCTAGTTTTTTTATTGATCTAGTTTTTATTTATTTATTTGTACATAAATATTTATTTATTTGTTTAGTGACATACACAATGATTTACAACGAAAACGAGAGAGTATTTCATGAACAGACCTTTGGGCGTATTGATAAAGGAAAAATTCCTGGATGTATCTAGTCAAAATAAAATTATTTCTCTCCCTGTAAATGATCTATTTCCGATTTTTGCTTGTGATTTGTCCCACTACACACAATAATTCACCCCAGAATTTTCTAGAATACTCGTTATGTCCAAACCTCCTTTAGTAACACTAACATAGCGAATAGTTAGAAGTCTTAAAAAATGACACACGAAACGCGTCAATCGAAAACCAATTGTCCCAAAGTGGTGGTAGGTACAGAATCAGTGAACGCGAGAGCCCATCGACCGAAAATCTATTTTACAAATGAATAAACAAAATAAGCACCGCTTCCCTTTCAAGAAAATTACTTAGAAATATGACGAGTGTACAGGTTGTTTGATTTGTGATGTGTGCTGTCAGGATTTTTTCTTTGTTATGTGTTTCATGCAGTTTAAAAATGAACGGCTTTTTACCCTCGGAACGCAAATGTCACTTTTACAACCATTTCATCTGTGGTCAGCCGCTGAACGAACATTTTTGTGACAAGTGCACCGTATTTTTAATCATTATGGCGAATCGGAGAAATGTAAGTCGTACAATTTTTTGATATGTTGTAGAATTTGAGATTTTCCAGTGATTTGTGCATAAATTTTTGGTAAAATATCATGATATAACGAAATAAAACATGTTGGGAATCATATGACCTAAGCCTGTGAATACGTAATTATTGCGGGAGTTATTATTTCCATTAGCCGGTGAATGAAATCTTTATTTTATACTATAATATAAAATGTGGGTAGTGGTAAACTTTTGTTGTCTGTGAGTCTACTTTAGTGTATTTTTTTGTTATTCAGGTAATAAACGTTCAACAGCTCGAAAATATATATAGAAAATAATGATGAAGATGAAGACCCATATTTAGATTAATTATTTATTGTGTACCTATTTATGTTTTTTTTTAAATAATGAATAAGTGCTTACATTACATTTTTCATTTGGACAACAAACAGTAAAAAATGCTATCAAAATGACAATCGTTTTTTATTTTATATAAAGATATAAAAGTCGTCGTCTAGACAGGCAATGGGATTATGTTTTCCCACATGTTTTTTTTCAGGTTTTCAGCTAATTTTCTAAATATAATTGATAAATCTCATACCAAACGTTATCACTCATCTAAATCTACGAAAAAAACATGATTACTGCAGGATTTGTCCGTTTGAAGAATGGTTGTGCAACCTTCTTTGAATTGTTTAATATTATTTCTGTTTCCTTAGGCAGTAGCTATATTAACAGCGATTGCGAGAGAGCCAAATAAACGCTATTAATAAGTAATAAATTGAGCGTATCCTAATCAATCCTAAGTCATAAAACTAATTACACAAAATGGCAATACTTATTAAAAAACACTAGATAAATCTAAGCTCTAAGTTATTATAAAACACAAACTAGCGTGCCAATGAGTATTAATGCTATGCAAATCAAGCTATTAAAATAACACGCACAGCTTCCTTCTATATTATTATTTAAAAATATGGTAAATATCTCCATTATTAGTATATAAAAATTGCAAAAACTTTATATATGTATCTCAGAACGGGCCGTGCAGCGTGCATTGAATTTGTTTGTTGCCTTGTTAAAGCCACGGTTTTAAGGCGTGTTCGATGGTTCAGTTTTTCGAATATGTTTACTATGAATAACTTACGAAATATAGACACGTTGATATAATTTCTTCCTCTCTAATTCTATTGGGAAGGAAAGACAAAGTGAATACGTGAAAAGAGCTACTCAGTTTCTCGGAATGTATTACAAATTAGTTTATCGTATAAAATAAAACTCAGCTAAGATTCAACGATGGAAATAAGAATGATCAAGGTAAGAAACCGTTTACTAATTAGGTTGCAATACAAGTTTCTCCAAATATCTATTAATTTATTTAATACAAATAAACCAACAGCCTGTATACAAAATAAGGCGGGCGTCATACCGCGAGGGCGAACGCGTAACGCGTCATCAAACACCATGGGGCAGCCATTGTTCTAAATATTCCGTCGGAAACCCGCCTAAGTGATTGTTGGCTTTAATTTTATCAATTGCATGACATGTGTGCAAGTATTGTAAGTAGAATTTATAGTTAAATTATGCTAAAAGGTCCACAATAAAAAATGCATTTTTCTTGTAACAACATTGATTTTTGTAGCACTAACAAAACTACAACGTTTACGTTAGTAAACTAAATAAAAGAGTGAGTTAACAAGAGTCCGACTAGCAGTACTTATTTCTTTTTTTATATTAGGTCTTTACCTATGAAATTGCCGTTCTGCAGTACTGGCCATTTCAAATCAAAATAATTTTTGTTTGGCTAAGAATTCTAATTTCAAATTAATTTTATTTTAAAAACATGGTATTTTTTTCCAAAAGTAGTCATTTCTTTATTGATTAGTGTTACATTTTCATCGCATTTCAATCTTTTTCGTCATCATGGATACGTTAAAAATTCGAGTAATTATGGAATATGAGTACCGTCGTGGCAGCAACGCGGCACAAGCGGCACGCAACATCAACGACGTTTACGGAGCTAACACTACAAACCAACGCACCACCTGTTATTGGTTTGCTCGCTTCCGTTCTGGAAATTTCGACCTGAAAAATGAACCTCGCGGTCGTCCGAAGACTTTGGTCGACAATGACGAATTAAAGGCGATTGTGGAAGCTGGTGATACACAATCTACGGCTGAATTAGCAGCAGCTTTCGACGTTAGCGTCAAAACAATATTGGTCCATTTGCGTCAAATTGGCAAGGTAAAAAAGCTTGACAAATGGGTGCCCCACGAACTCAATGATCGCCAGCGCGAAGTACGCGTCGAGACGTGCCTTGCACTGCTCAACAGACACACAAATGAAGGAATTTTGAACCGCATTGTTACCTGCGATGAAAAATGGATTCTGTTTGATAACCGCAAGCGCTCAGCAAGTTGGTTGGATCCTGGTTCAGCACCTAAACAATGCCCTAAACGAAAACTTACCCCTAGAAAAGTGATGGTCACTGTTTGGTGGTCTAGCGCCGGTGTGATTCATCACAGCTTCTTACCAAACGGGGTGAGCATTACTGCAGATGTGTACTGTGAAGAACTGAACACAATGATGGAGAAGCTGGCGCATCTCCAACCAGCATTGGTCAATCGCTCGTCTCCGCTGCTCCTGCACGACAACGCGCGACCTCATACTGCACAGCAGACGGTCTCCAAGTTGCAAGAACTGGGGTTGGAAGCTCTCCGTCATCCACCCTACTCACCAGACCTTGCGCCTACAGACTACTACTTTTTCCAGAATTTGGATAACTTCTTGGCGGGAAAAAAATTCAATACCCGAGAGGCAGTACAAAATGCCTTTGAAGAATTTGTTGCCTCCCGTCCAGCTGATTTCTTTAAGAAGGGCATCAATAAACTGCCACTGCGATGGCAAAGATGCATTGATTGCATGGGTGATTACTTCGATTAATACATATAAAAAAATTCATGAAAAAAATTCGTTTAAATTTTTTCATACAAAACGGCAATTCCATAGGTAAAGACCTATTATTTGCCATGATAGAGCCAACACTACAACCTATTTACGATTTAAAAGATTCAGACCTTTGACAGACTAGGAAGCAGAGATCTGCCGACTCCGTTTGGGTAAGGAAACCTAAAAATCATCGAAAAGCTGTCAATAAGTAAGTGTCATGGTCTGTCATCATAGTGTCTTCAAAATATGTACTTTTTTTCTTTTATATTTTGTGTATTTGCACCTTGTATTTTATTTATATTGATGTACCGAATTTGTTATTATTTTACTTGTGGTTTTGTATAGGTATTGTGCACTAAATAAACGTTTTATACATAATATTTAAAATCAAATTGATCGGCAAGTTTTCATCCTCAAAACTTTATGCAATTATCAAAACAATACTTTTTAATTTTGACTTTACTAACAAGTTTCTACTAAACACTTCGATGGAAAGTTATCCCCGTAAGTGATAGTCAATTTTAATTTAGTTTAATGGTATGCGTGCAAGCAATCGCTTTATTATCGGCCGAAATAGTGAATTAATTTCATAATAACTGGTGATCGTATACTACTGAATATCGGCTTCTAACAGAATGAAATTATGGTCGATGTGAGGTTACCTTTAATTGAGTAAAATTAGAATAATTTATTTATTAACAAATTATTCTAATTTTACTCAATTAATATTCTAATTCGAATATGAATAATAATAATTCGAATATTTTAATTCTACTCAATCAATATGTACAAATACTAATTACCTATCTTGTTACTATCAAAATAAGAGCTAAAAACCAGGATCTGCAACTGCAGCAAAACTTGACAACATAATAATAACACGAGACGCGAAACAGCATTCAGTGTCAATCCATCCAAAAGAAGTGAAGAGAATCCATTCACTTTTTGAGTCATTCCATTCTAATACCAAAAACTAATACCACTGGTATTTGTTTCAACTCATATTTATTCTCTATTCCGAATGGATACCATTGTTTAAACGAATACCAAAACAAGTTCGAAGATATAAGGTACAGTCAGTAAAAATGCTTTGTCTGTAATTTCATTTTTCGAAGATGTGAACGATTAATCTGCTCATGAGTTGAGAAACTTTACGAACAAGATATTATGTGATAATGAGAAAAGTCAAATCCTAACTAATATTATAAATGCAAAAGTGAGTTTGTTTGTTTGTTACACTTTCACGCTGAAACGGCTGAACGGATATGGATAAAATTTGGCACATGAGTAGACTATGACCTGGAATAGGACATAGGCTACTTTTTATCGACATACCACGTGGTCGAAGCCGCGGGTGGAAGCTAGTTCTTGATAAATATGGGGCCTTTATAGACTTCAGGAAGGAACACGGGTGGGTTTTAGTCAGTAAGAGTCTGACACGCCCTTCCGCTCCACCCAGAGCGGGAGAAGTCAAATGATGATATCCCACCCAAAAAAAAAAAAAAGGTGTTTTTCATAAGCAACTACTTCCAGTTAATTTCTGTTTTCCTGATAGTTATAATAGGTATAGGACATTACAGTTATAGATAAGGTATAGAACAGTTTTAAGACTTCTATCGATATAGTGAATAATAATAACGAATACTTTATTTAAGTATTTATTATTTCGTTGGTTGTTGTGCAACTTTTTAGGCGCCTATTTTCTTTTCATTTCTGTTACCCTGGTACTTTTCAAAACAACAAATGATTCATGATTTTGAATAACTGTACAATTAGGACAGTTGAATTTTAAAATGTCTATCGATATCATTCGTTACGAATCCGTCATGGTGTTCTCATCTATATATTTCATCGTGGGTGCGTTTCGAGGAATACTTTTGTTGCGCTTCATTGGTTGCTTTTTGAGGAATACCCCAAAAAAAGTAGCAAGATGATTCACTTAAACTACTCTTACCTATCGATCTATATCTTTGTAAAAATATTGCAATGAAGCGTATTTGGATAGTATTTTATTACGATCAAATAAAAATATTAGAAAACATTAATTTGATTAGTATTGATGGAGCTGACTGTACCAAATTCAAGTTGTTGGTATTCGTTTGCACATTAAATGTAATTATTTAAAGAGTGGTATCGGTTCGGAATAGAAAATAAATATGAGTTCCAACAAATACCAGTGGTATTACTTTTTGGTATTAGAATGGAATAACTCCACTTTTTCACATGCGGAGGAATTTATCGACGCCATATTTTAGATATTAATTGTTTATTTGTATAGTTAGTTTTAATTGATATTAGTAATAGTTTTGTTAGAGTTAGTGTTTAGATTTATACCACATTTAGAGAAAAAAAAAAACTTTTTAAAAGACTTAACATAAAATATGTACCTCCCTCCTGCTACTGTGTAACTTTGAAAAACTATGCAAGACGAAGTATGCTGAGACGTATTTAATTCATCTTTCTACCAGTCACTACTACGCTAAGTGCTGAAATCGAAACTAAATAAAAAATCAAACAAGTATGAAACTACGAGGAGATGTTAGGAACACTTGAAATATACGTACTTAAATACATAAACTCACGCCGTTTTCCCATGGGGGTAGGCAGAAACTACAGAACACCACCTGCTACGATCCTTACATAGTCCTTTAGCTTCGTGTACATGTTCCTATATCAGTGCCCTGTTTATCAAAACTTACAAGTCTTGTAGTACCAAATGTCATTATTTAGTTCACAAGTACTTATATTTTGACACTTTTATTCGTGATTTTGTCTATCAAAAAAATATTTGTAAGTTACCACTTGTAGAAAATGATAACAAATCCTAAGAGTCTCCAGCAACTCTGTATTCCGTCTTACAAGTTTACAAGTGTCGTGCTTGGTACTGCAATAAATGTTTAAAATCGATTTTCTTTTTTTAAATGTTGTCAAAAGAGAAAGATGACCTGATGCCCGTGTCCCAGCAGTGGGGACATTATGGCTGATTATAAAAATGGAGATGAGCTATGAATTTGACGAAAATTAACATTTTAGGTAACTTGTGAACGTGTAGACTTGTAACTTTTGATAAACAGGACCCTGACGCACGCCTTGGCGAGTACTACGCACCTGACCTTTTTGTAGAAAGTAAATTTCTTTTGTTTGATATTTTAAATCTCCAACACCTGAAACGTATTTCTTAAATAAACCTTAATACAAATCTGTCTCGTTAATCTAGTGATTGCAAGCGCGACTGCTGAGCGTGGGGTCCTAGGATCGATCACCAAATCAGGTAGTGATACAGAGTTTAACCAACAGGAATTTCTCAGTTACAGCCCCGGAGTCTGAATTTGTGCTTCGGTTGATGGCATTTGTTTAGTCCTCTATTACATAATTGGTGACATGTGGGTATTCAGCTGCATCTGGTTAGACTGGAAGCCGACCCTGACATAGTTGGGAAAAGGCTCGGAAGATGATGATGACGTGTGAAATGAAATGAAATTGTTTATTCTGTGAATAAGATATTGGAATCAATTTTACACGTCATATTCAAAATATTAAATATAAGCTAGATGTATTCGGCGTTTCCTATCTGACAACTCTGAGAAGAAGGGCCGAAACAAATTCAGAGGTCGCAGTCTCTTTTTTAAAGTCCAGACATAATCTTGGTCAGGCCATATGACGTGTGTGCATTGTACCCCTCTGCTTACTCTTTGAAGAATTTAAAGACGTGACATTATGTTAAATCGACGAAATATCTCGTCATTCCGTCACATTCTCACCCGCAGGTGGTCTAAAGTCACTGAAGTTTTATCTTTTCCTTATCAAATGTCATTGGTGGCCGAACGTGACATGCCTGCGACACAGACGGCGCTGTTATTGCCTCCCAACACGGAAGGCGGTCGAAGGGACATCGCAGCTTGATTGACATTACTTATTTATTCATTCCTATGTCCTTCGGAAGGGTTGGGTCAGTGGGGTCCGTACTAGATGTACTCGAAGATCTTTTTAGCAAACAGATCCCATCGTCTTTACCTAGAGTAGTTGTCAAGTAAGATTGTTGTGATCTTTAGTCAAAACTCAAAATGCACTTTGATAAATAGCTAGTGGTTGCTTATCAAAGTATCCCAATTTTGATTCCTTAGTTGGATTGTGAGGTTTTATACTAATAAGTAGGCTTAGGCGCAGTAATGGGTAAAGTCAAGCTGTGGATGATCATGATGATGATAATGATTATGATACTATATATTTATTTATTTATTTGATTCTGTATTGGCAGACCTTGAAGTCCATTGTGTTAGTAATGACTTGAAATATACTTATTTAACTATTATTAGTAAAACATATAACAACAACAACAAACAATAAACAAGAAGCCTGTATAGCTACTTAGAGCCGACCTGTGTGTGCAGTCTCACCCATCGACCAAGCATCGGTCAGTCCCACCGGTCACTCAATGCCCTCAACATGCTGTGGGAACTAAAACATGTTCTTTGCCGGAGAGAAGCGCATCGCTTCCGAATAATAGCGTAGAAATCATCTACCCTCGCATCGGTAAACATACCCGAAGCGCTACAAAACCGCGGCAGCCCCACGAGCATTCTGAAGGCAGTATTATATTGAACACGCAGAGCACTGTATGCCTTCTGCGTATACTTGATCCAAAGGTTACAGGTATAGAAAGTCTGACAATAGGCTCGAAAAAGCGTCATTTTAACATCACAAGAACACCGTGCAAACCTGCGGGCCAGCATATTACTTCGAACAGACAGCGCCCTACGCTCCCTCTCTATATCTAAATCATCACATTATATGATTATGATGCCTAAAATGTGTTTTACAGAATACCATGGCATTGCAGAAAATGTATGTGTCCAAGAGTTCTCTAAATTACCACCAAACTGTCCTCTTTCGGCAAAGACAAGCTCAAAGTTATAGGTATTATTTTGTAATTCAATATTCACTTTACCTTAGCCATTTTTTACCTTCCATTAATCTTCCATCTTTTCGACTTCCAAGGGTACGGGTCATTTTTGTTTGCGGTACCTCCTGGACCCTTTAAATACAAATAACGTTACCTTCTGGGAACAATGTTTATGAGCTTTTCATTGAACGGAGGTCACTGGGAGGGGGGGGAAGGTATGTTTGACGTTAGTAGTGCAAAGTATACCTTGGGATGTGTTCCGTATTTGTCAGGTCATTAACTTGTTACATGGTCCGGGCAAGATGTTTGTCTATGTGTATTTGTTTGTAAATATTATTGTGTGTGTAATATAATAAGCCCTATCATGAGTTAACTCGAGTTAACATCTCAAAGCTCAGAAATATTGGCTAAACCATCAGTTTTAAGGCAATATTTCTAGTGATTTTTTACGTAAAACGGCCATGGACCAGCATTAGATAGCTACATTACTATCTATAAGTATAGTTACTTACGAAAAACCACACCTTCATCTCATAATACTCCAGTAATACTGACAGGATCGTCTTCCATTTGTCCCCGACCACATCGCACTCAGGTTTGTCGTACAAGAAATGAACCAAAATGTATCGAAAGTCTGTCCTTTTATTTCTGGCAAAAACCGTGCCCTCAGGATAAACTGGAAACAACAAACAACATTGTCAACAAAATGTGTCAATACGCGAAAAAAATATTTTTTTCTACATCATTCTATTGAATCCAAATACGCCTTAGGCAAGTCGTTGAACCCTGTCACAAACGAACTAAGTTGCCATCTAAATTCAGTTAAATACTGATAATATTGATAACTGCCTAGACGCGGTCAACGACCTCTTATCAATGACCTTCCCCGCGTCCGATACCTATATTTTTTCATCAATCGGAGTATACGTCATGTTTGAATTACCTACATGTATGCTTTTATTCTTATCATTAAAAATGCTTATAGAAAGTTATCCGTCACTATACATGCCTAATAAAAAATAACGCTAAGTCATTATTATTTAAATATAAGATTAATTGTAACTCAAAACCTCGACTAATTTATATAAAACAGAAAGTATCTAAATAATAATAATAACCGCAAAAGGCTATCACGTCATTTTACCGATAGATGAATTAAATGTATGCTGAAGTATCTAATTGAACAAACATGTGTTTCCTGTTTTCACATAACATCACGCCTGTATTCCCCGAAGGCTTAGGCAGCGGTGTACCTACACCCACATTTCGCCAGTTACGTTTAAGTTCCAAGTTACAGGGAGAGAGCCTATTGCCATAAACCGGGACAAATCTAGACTCCTGCTACTGAGACATTCCAAAAGGAAAAACCTAATAAGATATGTTCTGAGCTGGGAATCAAACTCAGGATCTCATGCTCAGCAGTAGCGCTTGCGACCACTAGACCAACGAGGCAGTCCAGATCTTATTAAAAAATGTAGATTTACAGAATGTGTCGACACCCTAGCACCATCCCATGTTCCTAGCACGGCGGCTGTGCTGGCGTCGCTGCTGCGGCTGCTGAGACCCTCAAGCGGCGCAAATACTGTAACCTTATAGGCAACTACAGTTTTGAGCCGTTTGGGGTCGAAACGCTTGGGTCATGGGGCCCGAGTGCGCGTCTCCTTTTTAAGGAAATCTCGCACCGACTGGTCGACACTTCACGTGACCAGAGGGCTGGCTTGTTCTTTGGCCAAAGAATTAGCATTGCCATTCAACGTGGCAATGCTGCCAGTCTTCTGGGCACGTTTCCGGATGACAGCGATGCGGACGAATACTTCGACGCCTAAAGGTCCCTTTGTTTTTATATTTATTTAGTTAGTCCCTTTAGTTTTAGTTTTTTATGTAAATAGTTAGTAGTGTTCTATAAATATTGTGTATAGTTTTGTAGTTAATTTTTCATAATTCACACCTCAACAACGGATTTACAGAATTATAAACATTAGAATCATCAATACAACTCTCTTAGTTCATAAAAGTGTATTGATGATTATTTCATGAAATCATAACATTTGGCACTTTTATGAACTTATGGAGTTGTATTGTTGATTCAAATGATTATAATCCAATAAAGCCATATTTGTTTCGGCCGCGAAACTTATTTGAATCAATCTACAACCTGACACTGACTAGCAAATTGCAAAAAAAATAAGAAAAATTAAATTTCGCGGACTACCTTTTCGCATCCTAAAGCATGCAAAATGATTTTCATTAAATAGTAAGCCAGCTGACGGCTCTCCGCTCAGGGTGTACCGGACCGGACGTACTTAAGTATCTACGTATCATACCTACGATTTCTGTTATTTAGGTATTGACTAATAATTTATAATTATGAATAATACGCAGTCACTACTGAGCTTACACAATATTGCAAAAAAATTATTAATACCTAATGGTGGAAGGAATTTGTTTTTCCTACCGTTCGAGTCAATACATTGCCTTGTTCCTGTGTAAATATGAAATGCTTCATTTACATTATGAAAATATTAAAATTTGCAGAATTGCCTAATTTATACACTATGGTTCGATTATGAAATAGGAAAATAAATTATTTATTTTCTAAACATATAAGATGGATTTTTTTATAAATTGTCTTGATACATTTTCTACAAGTAAAGCAGTTCAAAGTAATACATTGTTTTTTTCAAACTACCGTACAATTTTTGCAAGTGCAATTGCTTGATGGCTATATTTATTCCCTTTTACATACCCTTTTCAGCATAAAAACAGAAATGTAAATTCACGTAAAATAATATATTTTTACGTGTACCTATTTTTACATAATACCTACATTTGTAAATGTGGAGCCGTCTCCCTACATGAGTGGCAGTTACCCATGTCACATTAAAATGACGGCTATTTTCAGTTTTATAACTTTTACAAAAAGCTACCTTTCTGCTCGTGTTGGTGTGTGGTTTGTATTTATTTACCTCTTATTTACATACGGATAGGTACTGTGTGTTGAGCTGTATTTTTGGGAATCCATTTTCGAGACGGATATTTTCATGCAGGCTTTTTCAAATACGAAAATTTGTATTATTTGAAATGACCTCCTGATAAGTATGAATATTGTGATTTATGATGAATTCTAAACCTGATAGTGTTGGGTTTTTCCGTTTCAATAATAGCATACTAAAATGAGTAAGTAAGCTTCTTTGCAAACAAACAAGACAAACTGAGAAAGACAATAGACTTGCATCTGTAAGACATTCTATTTTAAATCAATCAAAAAAAAAAAACCTAACAAAATAACCAACCGATTTCAAATAATTCGACGCCTTGTCATCATGGAAAGTGAATTAAAAAATGATAACCAATCATATGATGGTGACGTCACAGCATCTCGATCAAAATATTAGATAATAAACACAGCAAGGTGACACTATGATAAAAATAATCGGCGGTTCAACGACCGTGTTATCAGCACGACCTCAGAATCACCGATAGCGTATCACGATGAGTTACATGCGACTTGTTAGCTATGTTTTAGAATGTTTCGGACTATGTTCGTATTATGTGGGTTTTTATTTCCTCAGGAATCCACTAGGTAACTACTGGTTTAATACCTCGACAGCCATAAGTTTGTATTTTGACAATATAAAATTATTGAGCTCTAAAATTACACTAAATTCGAATAAATAGTTACAAATAAGGAAAATAAACCAACTATTCCAATATTAGTCCTTAATAGCACATACATATTTACTTCAACACATTTCTCGTTTTAAAGAGGAAATTCTATTCACCTACAAAATTGTTCGATTTCGTACAGTGATCGTGTTTCTTTCCCAGTTTTCTTTGCTGCATTTTCTAATAGCTTTGCTTTCAACTCATAACACTGCTTTTAGCCAATAGGGCCTTTACTTTTAGCTTTATCTAATCCAGTCCCAAATCTGGCACTTCCAGAATATTTCAGACTGCCAAGAGCCCAGAAGGTTCTCCTCTGATATTATTTAAGTACAAAGGCATGTGAAAAAAAAACTGAAATTATTTAAAAAATAAATCCCATGAAACCAAATTAAAAACTAATGATAAATAAACATACGATTAAAAATCCAAAATGGCCGACGTCCATGAATCATTGTATGAAACAATTAACCCAGATATAGCGAGGCATAAGCTCCATGAAATTATAAATTATGTAGGAAGTAACGCTGGTGAATCAACTGGTTGCGTGCTGCATTAACACTCGGCTAAGTTTGAAGTTAGTTCAAAATTGATCCAGCATTTTTACGAAAGTTTACTCTTGGTGGATGACACGGTCTGCGTGCCCTGATACCTGTGCTACAGGCTCTCACAGGGATCATTGACTAAAATAAATAACTTCTCCTAATGTGAAAAAAAAATCTAATGAGATATTACTGATCAAAACGATTGTTTTTATTTTATAATGAAAATTATGGGACATCACAGTCACCTTATTTAAGTTTTTTTCACAGCACACGGCTATAACAGTGAAGTAGATTTTTCCAACAATATAGACGAACTGCTAGCCTACTACGCTGTGGAACACTATGTTCACTTTTTTGCTAAACTTATACCTCATAATATAAAGGACTAAAGGTAAGACTTAATCAAAAGTAATGATTTTGGTAAAGTTATAGGTAGACAACTAAACAATT
Source organism: Lithophane ornitopus (assembly GCA_948473465.1). Taxonomy (NCBI): domain Eukaryota; kingdom Metazoa; phylum Arthropoda; class Insecta; order Lepidoptera; family Noctuidae; genus Lithophane; species Lithophane ornitopus. Next base: position 1,273,835 of record OX419630.1, on the reverse strand, counting down.
TCCCATCAAGCAGTTACACTATAAATTGCGATGGTGTGACTTTCTGCATTCCCCTGGCTCTAACAGGCAAAATCATTATTCCCATCAAATACGTCTATTTGCCAACCTATACCGGAAGAAGACCTTTAAAAAAATAACTTAACTAAACCAGGCTTACTACAAAAAATAACCTTAGAACGAATACAAACCAATATCCACCCAAGTCCACACGCTACGCAGCCACTACCTACAACCTTGTACCTTATCTTAAAGTGAGTCAATACATACAAACTGTAAGTACTGCAGCTGTTTTCTGGTTATTCGCCCTTCGTCTATCGTGCGTTTCAATGTTACTTAAATACTTAATAACTATACACTAGGTCAGTGTTGCCTGTACGCTCGCCTTGCATGATTTTTTAGAACTAATTTGTATTGGAATAATTGCCTTGGTCTAATAATAGTGGCTGTTGTAGAAGCTAAAGTGTGTCATTAGTTGTATGTGTTTTGATGCCTCATCTGTTTGAATGTAGGGTTAGATGGGAGTATACTTTAACATACAGGGTTAATCATTTACATAGTGTAGCTTAAGAGCCAAATGTTAAAACTGATGCAAGGAAAATGTTACGGCTATTCCCCAAAAACCAATCTTTGAACATGGTACAATCTACACGCAGGATACCTAACTACTAACTCAAACACAAAGCATTTATTTCAAACTAGCTGCCGCCCGCGTGGTATGTCAATAAAAAGTAGCATATGTCCTTCCCTGGAATGCCATCTATCTCCTTGCCAAATTTTATCAAAATCCGTTCAGTGGTTTAGGCGTGAAAAGGTAACATACAGACAGACAGACAGACAGAGTTACTTTCGAATTTATAATATTAGTATGGATAAATCAATTACAATCAGGTAGAAAGATGAAGCTAGTTGCCCATTCCAAAGGGTAAGTAGGTTTACATCATTCATGATGAAATTAAACATGTGAAAACAATGTAGAAAGACATGCACGTTAAAAGCGTCCGTAATAAAAAGATTAAAAAAAAACTATTCAAAAAGCCGTGGCCGCTAAGAGATGACCAGTCCCTACTGATGAACTAGAAATAGATTAGATTATTTTCTTCAAATGTAAGTTTGACGAGGAAGGCCTAGATGAGACTCGCACAGACCAGGGAAGCATGACACAAAAGGTAGGAGGCCAACAGAAGATGGAACAAGGCTGCCAATGATAATGATGAATATAGATAAGATGGATTTTTTTGAAATAGTCCCGATACATTCACAAAATAAATAACAAGTAATTACAAAAAAAACCTCTGTTTATAATAAAAGTCCATTGCTTGCATCACCGTACAACAGCCTTCTGAAGGAATAGATAAGAAATTAATTAAAAAACACAAACTCTTCAAAACGATTGTTCAAAAAGAAACAAACCTCAATAATAAAACGTGTAACGCAGTAAAATCAGGTGCATTAGAAACCACAGGTGTGGACGTTCCACAACGGTTGCAGGCCGACGAAATAATTCATACAAATTATAACACGTAACTACTAGTATTACTAGATATGACTACAAGTCTATAGTCACGTAGGTATCTGGATCCAATGAATCATGAATTACCCTGCACGGGATATGGAAATCAATAATTCTGTATCTATATAGTTTAGTTCATTTAAGGCGTGATGTTACTCATTTAGATAAGATTTCTTCCGTAGGTACAGTTCGATTCAAACTTAGCGGCTCGGAAGTTAGCTACTCGCTGCGCAGTGCCCCACCTCTCACACCCGCTGTCACATGAAATTGAAACTGCGCAGCGACTCGCCTCATGTTCTAAGCCGCCATCAAGTTAGAATCGAACTGTAATGGAAATAACCACTGTTTAAGGCGAATGCGTCAGGGTAGTACGCAAAATTCAAATTTTCTTATTCCGAAAATTCCAAAAAATGTTAAAAAATCTGAATTTCGCGGGTCACCTCAGCGCATCCCCCGTTCAAACAACACACTTTCACAATGAGTGCGCTCTTTCGATCGTTCTGTTGTAGACCTCATGCATTTTCCAACAAGCAAGATCTAGTTAAACAGGGGAAGAATGAAACAGAGAAGAAAATTAGCGTCTATCAATACATTTGCAATCAATACATTTTTCAGACATTAAACCTAGGTTTCCCCTGATCCCTTCCCACTGATATAGTAATAATATAGCTTGAAGAATAAATTTTTCTTGAAGTCTTTTCACCAATAGTTGGTGAATGTAATCTGATACGATGATGGATGGTATCTCCATCTTCCATCGAGTGCCCTTCAAACCCAGAACAACCACCTACTAAGAACTCCTTAACATTAAATTGACAATCTGAATTAATATTGTTTATAATCTGATCATCAATCATCGCTTTACCTTGCATCATGATCTTACCAAGATCATGTCCGCAGGAGTTCATCGCCACGCTTCCTTGTCCAAGGTCAGATGGTGATAATTGATAAGGAGTTGTTTGTGTGACTTTTCTGTTATCAGTTTCGTCACCAGTGTCTGGGTTTATAGAGAAAGTTGTTTTGTTTTGCGCAAAGTATACGTTTTAGACGCATTTTCGTTATCAGTAATTGTAGATAAATAGGGTTTAATCTAGTTGTATGCAATGAGGAGGTAATTTTGATAACCATAGTTAGTAAGTAGATTTAGTTACTAGAAAGCAATTTAAACCTATTGGCCTGGACCAATGAAAATAAAATTTCGAAATTTACCTTTCTGATATTACCGACAGACAACTGACCCTTGAGAAATTTAATACAATAGCCCCACAAATCCAAAATTTTAGAAAAAAGTTCACTGCACCTCCTGGGTTCCCCAATTTTAGAAGACAGCTTTTCTCCTTTCATCGACGAAAAAATCAAAAACTTCAACGACATTTCGGACAGACTCTCCAAAATTAATTTACATTCGGCATTCACCCTAATCATATACTGTTGTTTTGGTCCAAATTTTATATATTTTCTACGCTCTTCCCCTTTATGGAAGCAGTCACACCTCTTGGACAAAATTGACCAAATTATTCGCAGCGCACTAACATCCATTTTAAATGAGGCCCTGGACGACCGAGCGTGGCTGCAAGCCATACTACCCATCCGTTTTGGTGGCCTTGGCGTCCGCAAAATTACTAGTATTAGCTTACCGGCGTTCCTGTCCTCTGTCCACAGCACTGAAAAGTTGACCGGGAAAATTTTAGCCCCCTGCCTGGTTGACCCTGAAGTGCCGTGCTTGACCGAGGCAGAGAACGCCTGGAAAGTGGCTTGCCCAGATCTTGTACTTGATGCTTGTACAGATCGGCCCGTGAACCCATTTTCACTGCAGGTGCAGAAAACCTCAAACGGCGCAAATACTCCAATCTTATCGGGACGTATATGTTCGAGCCGTTTGGGGGTTGAAACCCTAGGGCCATGGGGTCCGAGTGCCCACTTGGTTTTTCAAGACATCGCCAAGCGCTTGGTCGACTCTTCACGTGACCAGAGGGCTGGCCTATTTTTTGGCCAAAGAATCAGCATTGCCATACAACGTGGCAATGCGGCCAGCCATTTGGGCTCTTTTCCTGTTGACAACGATGCGGACGAATTTTTTGATGCCCTTTGATAATTTCCCCTTGTACATAATTATTACTATTAAGTAGATGTTACAAATTAGTTAGTAGTTATATTTACCTGTAATTATGTGAAAATAAAGTTCTCGTTACTAGAATACTTGATTTCTTGAGGAGCTGCCAGTCTTCTGCCCCAAATTTGTCAGTCACTCATTGTTTAAACTTACTTCATCATCATTAATAACAATATACTAATAAAATTTAAGAAATCGTTTCCCTGATCCATAAACAACAATAAATAAATCAACAATAATTTTCATAAATATATAAATCACTGGCTGATGTACCTACTTCAGCCATTGTCATATTATCATATTCAATTCATCATATTAAAGCCATTCAACGTTGAACCCTAACTAACTCGTAAATAGTTCAATCTACGCTGCAGGCATTTATTATCAGCTGATTATGGATCATCATGGAATTAGTCCACAATCGGTCAAGTCCTGACGAAAGAAGACTCTGATATCCTAAGGTCACATTGTGTATTGACATCAAGGCAAGGATGACGGCAATGACAATAAAGTGACGTCTAACGTGACGTCAGTGTCAGCAGAAGTAATCGCGGTAGAAATAAAGTAAATATTTGGAAAGCTAATGGAGAATTCGTGATTGGAAAATGCATTGATTTTATATTACAGCATAACGTTTTGGAATAAGTAAAACAAAAAGTGCTAATTTTGATTATGAGTCGTAATTTATTCACCAGGTTCAGACTAACAGTCTTAAAATACCCACTATAATAAATTATTATAATTATTTTAGATTTAAAAAATAGAGGGGAAAGAATCATACGTCATCAAACAATTGTTCCGCATCACTGTACACACAGGAAAAGTGCCCAAAAGACTGGCAGTTGTGCCACGTTGTAAGTGTGCTGTCCGAGTGCCCACATTGTTTTTCGAGACATCATCGCCAAGTGGTTCACTCCAAACGTGACCGAGGTTTAGCTTATTTTTTACCAAAGATTCAGCTGGGTGAGGCTTGATTTTGATGAATCTGACCAGCATTAATAAAAGCTTTTTACCAAGTCCATAGTAATTGTCAATATCTTGCACAATGTGGTTAATCTACGTAGGTACCTTAAGTTATCCTCATTTTCTTGTAGTATTCTGAGTTCAATAACATCTATTTCTTTGCCTCACATTTTGAATTACATAGGCGTGGCTACATTATCTTTTACTGACTCTTCACTTTTAATATTGTGATTTATGATATTTGCTTGAATTCCAAAATAAAATAAAGTACCAATTTAGCAAAATGTTAGCTCGTTATAGTCGTTCTTAAGCTAAGGTCATATGATTTTAATCTCTTAAATCTACTTGATCGTGCAATAAAATTGCAAAATAAATACTAAAATGCTTTAACACTTTACTGTGAGTGCTAAATTGCTGTGTAAATTGATGAGATAATTACTGAAACAAGGACAACATCTTTGAAAATATTATACACGTTGTTATAGGACGTGAAAATGAGAAGCATGATGATCTAATCGTGCTTCCTCACTGAACTCATCTGAGTTCTCACAAGTCTTACCACCCTTGCACAAGTTGAATACACTTAGCCTCACATCATCGTCATCGTCAGCCTATTACAGTCTATTGCTGGACATAGGTCTCTCCAAACACATGCCTATTAAGCCCTGAAAATGTACCCATTTCCAAAGCCATGATTTTTGTTCCGAGACTCAATATTTCAATAATCAAAATAATTTGCAATACCGTTCCTAAAAACATATTATTCTTGGACCACAATAATTTTACCTAAAACTTTTGAGTTATCATTACTGCATTATGTTTTATATTCTAAGTGCAGTAGTAGTGGATAGCTAGTTACCTCTCCATTCCAATGATCTAAAAGGACGTTGTGTCACATACCTTCCTCTCCTCAAAAGGTCACACTTTATCTGCTCACCCCTTCAAGGAAACGTCGAGTATGTGACTCTAAAAATAGCTCAGATAAGCAGAGTGTTGTCTTATCAGAGCGACAGATTGTCTGCTATTTCGATTGGCGAACAAAACACTGACTTGTTGAGCGGGCGATAAAATTGATACGGGAATGCTATGGACTCATATGGCTGTGTATAATGGTATTACGATGTTTAGATGTGCACTGTAACGTTGGTGGGGGACGTTTCATTAGAAAAATGTTGTATCAATCGTAGTTACAGACATCTATACTGATATATACCTGAATTATAGAGTCCTCTTTTTTGTATTGTGTAAATCCTAACTATATATATAAAATATTATATATTGTAATGCTATGCTAATGCGAAAGTGAGTTTGTTTGTTACACTTTCAAGCTAAAACGGCTGAACGGATTTAGATGAAATTTGGCACATGGGTAGACCATGACCTGGAATAAGACATACAATACTTTTCATACAGATATTCCTACGGGATCGAGACTTACGTGGGTGAAACCCGCGGAGTGCAGCTAGTATTTTATAAGACCTTTTGACCTCAGTTAATTAATCAATCACCATTCACAATAATTTTGCTATAAAATCCAACAAACAAATCGACTTCGGCCAGCTATATGAATTACAGCGACAATATGCGCAGAAACAAATACTTACTTTTTAGGGTTCCATACCCAAAGGGTAAAACGGGACCCTATTACTAAGATTCCGCTATCCGTCTGTCACCAGGCTGTATCTCATGAACCATGATAGTTAGACAGTTGAAATTTTCACAGATGATGTATTTCTGTTGTCGCTATAACAACAAATACTAAAAAAACAGAATTAAATAAATATTTAGGAGGGCTCCCATACAACAAACGTAATTTTTTTGTCGTTTTTATAGATAATGGTACGGAACCCTTCGTGCACGAGTCCGACTCGCACTTGGCCGGTTTTGTTTCCACTATCTGTCTCATTTGTTTATCTTTTTGCTGACCACCACCAGCAGCCTCCTACCACAATTAATCCCAAATCCAAGTCCATCCACTGAATATAGCAAATCGAATGTTCAATTTGTTTTTGTATATTCATGAGGACAAGGCGCTTGAACACCGCCCTCTACAAGAACATACGAAATTAATTTGGACCCACCTACTTAGCATTCATTCCGTACAAACCGATCCCCATGTTGTATTAATAGAGCTGAATTAATTAACTGTTGTTGATAAAGTCTTCCAGTTGATTAAGAGTTGAGAAAATTTAGATTGGCGCTCGATTTCTTAGTGGATGTTTATTGGGGATCTGTTTTACATACTGATTGGATGGTAGATGAAATTGCTGGAGTGGGTTCGATGGAATATGTTGTGTTAGATGCTGAAAGTATCTGCTAAGTTCTGTTCTTGTATAGTCGTGATTTTTGACTATCTGCTAGGATTTTTTTAAACTAAATGCTAGGGTGCAATTATTATAATAGCTGTACTTTTGGTTGTGCACCATACACATATTGCACTTTGCAATCTCTGCACTACACTTTTGAGCTTGCTTCAAAGTCAAATCATTTATTATATAAGGCACTTTAGAAACGACAAAGTTTTACAAAAAATAGAACTGGTTCTTGTCGCCACTTCCAAAAAGTAGTTTTCGTATGGAGAAGAATGGGTAAGAAACTCCACCGTTATTCTTTTAAAATGTTTTACAATGTTTTGTATTGCTGTCGTACATAATGGTGAAAATTGGTAATCAATAAGAATTACTGCATAAACTTTCATGGTAGTTATGTAGTTAAAATACTAAGTTATTACTGATTTTATATCTGCCATGTTCATTGGGTACGCATACACATAGATTTCTTTATTTTAGATAAGAGTGCTACTCCAACAAAATTCAACACTATACATTATTTAAATTCATTCCTACCTTCAAAAAGCTTAAGATCAACACCCACCTTTCTTCCAACTTTAGAGCCGAAAAGTACATCGTATCGTAAAACAGGGGCTTCATCAATCAAGTTAATTAATATGTAGGTAGGAGGAAAATATTTAGCTCTGTAATGTAACAGATAAGAAGCTTGCGCTGACTTCTGAATACCAAACAGTGTTTAGCATTCACGGCAACCGCTCCTAGATATCGAACGTGATGAAAAAATACGCTGCGGCGATGGTTGAGCCGATTTCAATTTGTATTTACCAGACAATCGTTTCTCGTTGTTTTAGTGGCTTTAATGCTCCTGAATAGGACTTTTTTTTTCTTTGCTACATTTACGGGTAGTTGGAATGTGAATTCTGGTTTTAGAGATGCCTTTGATGTATTGTGGCGGGTAGCATTGGATCTCGGTGGGTTCAGTTGATTGATTGATTTGATTGCGATGTGTTGGTTGGATATTCGGCTTTTTTTTTTTTTGGCTTTTGAATTGTTTTAGGTGAAATTTTACTGTTTATTTGTAGCTACAGGTACATCGTAGAGTGAGAGGTGATATAAGTAAAAAAAAAAAAAGGGAAATGTTTTATTATTATCTCTATTTTCAACTACACTTGTTTTGACGTAGAGCAAGAGACGCCGGTTTTATTCTTGGGTAATGATGAGAACTTCTGGATTTTTCCACGCTTACATAGGTCGTTTGCATTATTTATTTATTGATTTATTTATATATATTTTATTGTACACCACAAAAAGATATAACAAAAGAAAATAACAAACACTACAAAATATACAATGGGCGGCCTTATCGCTATCCGCGATCTCTTCCAGGCAACCTTGGAATGGACAGTGATTTGCCTGGACATAAAATGGGGCATTATGTGCGCATGCACTTGCACAGATGCGAGGCGTTGACATCTCTTCTTCTCATAACATTTTATTCCTTCACGTGCAGAGATATCTCATTGGCGCCAACGTAATTATTGTGCGTTGTATTCAAATAAATAATTTCTTCCTGAATAAATTATGCCTTCGTAAACATATTAACTTACCGTTTACCTTGTTTAAAAGATAACAATATTCTTTGTATAGGATAGCTACTTCCTTGTCAACAATAAATAATGATTCTGTTTCGTTTTCCTGTATTAAATTTTAAAATGAATAAGCTTATTCCTTTGGAGTTAACTTCAATATACATTACAGATAATAACTGAAATGATTTCTGTTGATTTTATAATAATATGATCATTATATCACTCAACCAACAGACTTCCATTGCCCTTAGTGATAAGAGCCACAAGAATATAATTATCACATCAATAAGTAGGATTCTTCTTTAGACAATAATTGTAAGGTCATAGTCATTCCAATCATCAATCATGGTAATAACAACCGTCAACGTTTCAAGGTCCTTCATAGAAGCCGTAGCGAGAAAGGGCCATGTTTCATCTGTAGCCTAATACGTAATACCTTTTGCATCCTCCCCTATTAAATTTACAACGTACCATCAGACCCATATTTGTTTACCACCCACTTCGTATACGGACACATCTCAGGTCATTCCCATACCCATTACATGAAACCATTAAGTCAAAATTAAAACCATCCGCGTACATTTCAACATTATAATTTTGAGAGCATTGCAAAATTGCTCCAAATATGATGACGTCATCAAAAATGAGTAATGATCCGTCTAATGCGCTGTGGCATACGAAATTAAAGCTATAAATTTGAATAACATGATGATAGGGCCCTCGGCCGAGGCCTTATTTGTGAGGCCCCTTTAATGAAATTGCATAAGGGAGAATTTAATATGCTCTAGTATTGATAATCTCTTAACATTATCATTTAGCTAAGTGGACCTGAGAGTAGGTCGTACTATCTCTGCTAGTGACGTGAAGGTGACCCAAGGGATTATATTGGGCCCTTACGTTCTAGAATTAGGTATAAATTTAGCTCGGCCTATCGTCGTTCACTGTCCCGCAGTATAAGATATTGCCTAAGCCCTGTTTATTGATAACATCGTACTGAAATACTAACTCTCTCTTTTTATTTATGGAACTAAATTACTAATAGGTTTTGCTACTCTGACCTCTTACAATTTTTACTTTTACCGTCGTGTTCATTTTATTCTTTTAGTAGGTACTCTCCGTTCAATTACGTTAATATTTCAGTGCCATAATTCTCTAGTGCCAGCGGTGCTCATCATTGTAGATAGTCTTGTTTATTTATACTTACTTACTCTCATTTTACTTTATTATACTTATGTTTCAGGAAGATCTCATCATGGTTCACAGCAGGCTTAGGAAGCCAGCAATCAGCCTCTTCCATGTTGTACCAGCTTTTTTCAACCTTCTGCTTCAATTTACTGCAGTGATCATCTTCGGGTATTTATAATTGTGTATTGTTTTCTATTCACTTCTTACTTCTGCATAAAGAACCCAGAAAGTCTAGGCTCACTATATTTCTATGTGTACATAAATTGTGTGTGTGTTTATGTGAGTTGTAACACTTTTTGAATTGTGCTTTCTGTTTTGAGTATACTCATAGTCATTCAAATTATGTTTAAAGGTAATAGGGATATTTTCAATAAAAATCTGGTTATTTTTTAAAAACTGGATGTTTTACTTTACGATATATAATAATTATATGTTCATTGAAACAAATTACAAATACAAAATTTACACAGTTTGTCTTATGATTAATCAATAACTACATTATTATTTAATCGTACCTATCATTAAAAGACTACTCATACATTTTATGTATATACCTAAAGATACAGTGACAATAATTTATACAACGGACGAGGGGAAAACGATGTTAAAAATATGTCTTGTATGAAAACTTAAACATAATAGAACTCCTAAATTATTGGACAAAGATGAATAAAATGTACCCGTCTAGGGTTAATTACTTAAAGATAAACCAAACTGATCTAATATGTACAATCTTTTAAACCAATGTTACAAAAAAAAAAAAGTTGAAAACAACAGTTTCCAATTTTTGGTAAGCCGAATGTGTTATCGCTACATACAAAGAGATCCATCGGTAACAGTGTTGAAAGAGCTTCGTATTTTTTTGGTATAAATTGAATAACACAAACTAATAATCAGGTATCAGGGGCCATTGATGATGAAGGTTCGTCTTATCAGACTAGAATGTCTCGGAAAAATGATGCAGCTTCCGACGAGGCCAAAAATATTTACAAGTCCAATGGCAAAAGCTGGAAAATGAAAACATCAGTCCAATCCTTAGCGATATTTGTTAAAGCCATGCTTTCTAGCATCGTATTAAGTTTGGCATTGTACACCAAAGCATATATTCCGAGTGTATACATGCATCTACCTTAATATTATTTGTTAAAATTTAATGGACCATTTTTTGTTCCTAATTTGTTCAAAGTAATTATATACAGTAAATCAACTTGAAACTTTCAATTCAACAATTAAGGACAGAGTCAATCGCACAAGCAGCTTTCGTTGCGATTGTTGGACAATACATACATAATTATATAGAGCGGGCGTATCCCCCTGGATAAACAATTCGTTAACACAAAAATCGCATCTTACAGTAAAATTTTCTTAATCATTATGTTTTATAACTATCAACTTTACTCTTATGTTAGTTCCTTGATTCATGTTGTGCGAAAATTTTCGTTATTTTTTATTATTCTTTTTTAATTATTAATAGTTATTATAGATACCAATAATTATGACACACTCTACTATAACAACGAATATATGTGTACTACTGTCGGGTGATAATACATTATCGTTTATATTGAGTTACAGACACCAATTATTTTCTATTTAATATTAATGAAGTGCGTGAGGAATGAGAAGGGAACAGAAGATTCGTTGTGTCTTGAAATATTTCGAAGCAAATAGGTTTAGGGACATACAACTCTAGATCGTGACCATTGGTTGTAGCTTTAACTGCGACCAAATAAACAACATCGTTGTAGAGTTGGTCGTATTCTATAGTTTCAAATGTGGACGCAATATCGAAAAGGATCAACCATATTAATTTCGTCTTTATGACCAAATTCGTCTCAATGTACAAGATATTTACAAAGGCCGGTTATGGTCTAGAGAAAGTCCTAATTTAAAACTTGAAACTTTCCCATTTGTTTCGAAACCGAAGGAGAGGTACTAAGATAGAATATGCTTATAATAAATCAACAATAGCGTAGATACATATGATACAGAGATATAATTACGATCAATTATTTTTTTTAAACAACGTAACGAGAATATCAACTTTTCAGTTCTGTGAATGATTTCACTAACATTTTAATCGCATTTATAGATTATTATAACCAATTCTTATGATACAAGTGAATTACTTCTTTGCCATAATTATGTCCGCCTGCCAGGCTATATACATCTAGTCGGTTCAAAGCGAGATTGTAAGCTTAGTTTCATGCGATCTCGATAAATTGTTACTTATACCACCGTCAACCTACTTGGTTATTTCTACAATTAACCAGACAACACGCGAAATATACTACTCATTTCTGCACAATACCCAGTCACTTCGTAAAATTTGAGTATCTGACCGTGATATACGTACTTAATATATAAGTATATAATAATTACATATATAACCTACAACAACTACGTTCTTTATGATATTTTTACTTAAGACGTTTTATATACCCTCTAATTTTTTGTCACAGTGTCGCTTTATTTTGACTTCATTATTATAAACATTACTTTTTCAATACTTACTTACATACCTGAGATTAAAATATACTTCCATGGTATTCATTAAAAGAATTTTAAGGCTAAGAAGAGAGGAAGCCTTATTAAGCAAAGAATTTTGAAGAACATTGTCCAAGGAAGGCAATGATAATCTTAGGGACATTTATACATCTAAAATACATAAATGAAAACTATTAAACCCTGATAATTCCAATAATTATTGAAAGAGAAGCGCTAATTTACAACATTTTAAATTCGATGTTGCTTTATAAAATACTCTTGGGGTTTCGACAACTCCCCCACTAATAAAAATCATATTTACAGGATTTGTACAGCGGCTTTGCAAACAAACATGATTAAAATAACTTTAAAATTCTGTGGAGAATCGCCCCGTTTCGAATCAAAATTAAATATTGCTTTACTTATTACACACAAGCGTAAAATGCTCAAAATTAATTTTCATACGAAGCACAACGGTTTTGTTCGGAATATTTTCAATATTGCATATTACAATTTAAAATGGTAGTTGAATTTCTTATACTATGCCTATTGTTTGAAAACGACAGATCGACTTACAATTTTTATTAGTAGAAGAGAATTATACTAATTTGAGCGTGATGTCACTAATCATAGACATATTATATTGCTTTCAATCGTTGATTATTGGTTATGAACCCCATTATATACATGGAAAGTTACAGAAAAGAAGGAAAAAATATAGCGACTTTGAAAACAAACGTTATAAGGAAGTCAGGAGAAAAACTCACAAAAGATAAAGCAGAAATAAATGACACTTTATTGTCAAAGTTGAAGTTATGGAGGGTCTGGTTGTACAGCCAAAATATACACCTAATGAAATTCCTCATTCAAATACAACATTTATACTTGAAGACTTCTTTGACATCAATCCATTGAAAAGAGAATTCGAATATTGACAACATTCTTTGAAAGAACCTGCAGAGGGAGTATCCAAATTAGGCACAGTTTTTATGCTCGAAGAATAAAACATTCTACGAAAATAACTTTGAACAAAATGAAAAAAATCAAAACACAGTGCGAGTTTAAAATTTTATCACGTAACTATTTTATTAGCTGCGTGTCATTTAACGACCTATGACAATCGTCCTGCGAAATCAATTTGAATTTGTTATCAGGGAGCAATGAAATAGTCACGATAAAATTATTTAAGGCATGAAGTGATAAAGAAAATAACAAATAAAAATGCACCAGACAAAAATGAATTTTGACAAAATTCAAATCTTCTGGAAAAAGGAATGATTGAAAGAAAATCATGAAAAGTGTTTTACGGTAATTGCCGATAAAATAAGGAATTCCATTAGATCACAATATGAACGAAGCAAAATGAGAAAACAAAATGCAAATCTGGCATCGAATAATATAATCTTACAATATCTTTTATACAAGTTTTGTCCATTAACAGCGTCTAAACACTACGCGCTTAAAATACTTGTTTGAGCATCACTAAAATAAGTATTACAAGAATTTCCAAGTTTTTTTTTTTTCATTAGGCACAAATTTATTTTTCGTCCTTTCTTATATAATCGCCCTACGACACACAAGACAGATATAGATAACGCTTTTTATGCATTTTTCCTTATTTAAATGGGTTTTCATAGACACTTACTAATTAATACATGAACTTTTTTACATATATAATATATTATATAAAGAATATAATATAGGTAAAGCATTTTCTTTCTTACCTAGAGCACAACGGATCCCTTATATTTTTTGGGACACAGAAGTATCTACAAATATTGTTACAATTTGAAAACAGGTATATTATGTAGAAGGTTATCTATCTTAATAATGAATAAGGTAACATTCCTTTAAACATTACCCCTTAACTGACACGATTTTCAATGAATTGACAGATTTTTTAGCAAAAATTTTTCTTTTTTTTTTCTTTAAATACAATTTGTTTAGCTTATGCTCTGCTGTGGAAATCGGAATCAAAATGGATTTTAATTTCATTTACCTAAAATATTATGTTTTGATTTTTATTTTTGGCTATCTAATCCTGAAATAATCTGACTATCTATGTATTATAATATTGACAATTTTGTAAAATGTCCGAAGTCCGTGTTCCACAGCAATGCAAATATCAAAAATATGTACGTATTTTTCACAATATAAAATGTTATGCCCAGTATTAAAAAATAACAAAAAAATAAAAGAGTTAGAGAAGCTAGCGCTGCTAAAACTAATCTATGCGATATCAGTCTCCACTAGAACCTTATAATTTAGAAAATCCATAAAGTAAATCACAGAGTTTGAATTAGCAAAACATTTTGTGTTGAAAACTAACAATTTGTTGACCCATCCAATATAATATTTCTTTATAACCCACCGTCTCGCGGTACAACGCATTCCAATTATTGATATGTATCTTCTATAGACGTTATTGTGTTGTCAATGTACTGAGAAGAGTAACGAAACGAGAATTGAAAGTGTCCCTTCACATCGATCCATAGGTGCCATCATGCTTTACAATATATTTCATACCTTACCATTGAACAAATATTACCTTACTTTACGAATCCTAACTTACGAGACCGACTCGAAACATTTAATATAATTCAAACAGTGGACCCTACCACTGCACTCTTACTGGGAGAGCGAGACACGCGTAGCGGAAGAGACGGTATACATACAGCAGTGACATAAGTGAACTAGTACGCGCGACTCGCTCCGGTGACAAACTAACTTGGTAGGGGCCCACCGCAACCAACCGAGACAAACACTTACTCCCGCACACCGAAATTCTTCCAATGACATACCGATCAGCTTCCAATAGTAAAATAATAATGTTTAACTATCTCTACGTGTGCATCAAAGTATAAAGTGAACTTACGTACAGTATATACGAACGCAAGACAAACGACTATAACTAGTCTTATTGTTCTATTACAAGAAGAATGATACATATTTCAATCTAAGACTTTTCAAAAATAAAAGACGACCCTTAAAAGTACAAATGTTAATAAAATAAAAAAGAAGGTGTGACGTAGAATGCAAACTCACGATTTAGAATGCACTAGAAGCCAAGTCGTGTAATGTACACGTACAGAATACGGCGCGACAACGCGATGCGAACGCGGGGGGCGACCTGACTGGCCCGTGGCTAACTAACAGGCGACGGAGAGCAGACGGATTTAATTACTGAGATGCGTCTGAGACGTGTCGTTTGGAAATTACCTCCATTATGTGTCGAAACCATAAATTTAATAACGAAAGCAGAACGACAAAACAAGAACCAACTCACAGCCTACGTTTATAAAACCCGATGCCGCTTCCTAGACGAAGCGTCGCCGTTATCGAAAATGAAACTTTAAAACTAAACGATTAAAGTAACCGTACGAACCGAAGAGGAACGCGACCGTGAGGTCGGTTTTCAAAACAATTTTCACCCTCGATCCTTATTAAATAACTTTGTACATTAAATCCAAATGTCGACACGTCATTTTGGATAGGCACTCTCTAGGCGGAGCGGCGAGCGGTCGCCGCGTCGTCGGCCTCCGTGGGGGCGGCCCGTTGGCCGACCGCATGAGATCAATGGAACCGGCCGGCAGCGGCCGTGGCGACCCGAACACCGCTCTAAGACGACGTCAGATACGACGAGAACGTGTGGTCGACCCAGTCGCCCGCCACGCCGATCTCGCTCAGCATGTCCGACACGTCGGGCGTGCACGAGAACTCGAAGTGCGACCCCGATGACGACGACGCTGTCTCGAATGAGTCAATGTCCGTCGTGAGGGCCTCCAGGTCTACCTCGCAGTCCGCGGGCAGCGGCAGCAGGTCCGTGATGGAGTAGAGATCTGTTAGGTCGGCCTGCTCGCGACGATTGTGGTCTTCGTAGAAGCAGGCTGATTCCGGGGAGTCGGGCGAGCCCGCCGGACTCGCCGGTAGCGGCGGAGGCGCGGGAGTCTCCACGGGTACACTCGGCACCGATGGAACAGGTCTCCTCCGCCTGGCAACGCCCCTGTTGTTATTGGAGTCCGCGCGCTGTTTGCGTTTTGGCTTCGTCACGCCTCCGGTCTTGGGCCCCGACCTATCTGACTTGGCGGTCTTCTTGCGCGGCCTGTACTTGTAGTCGGGGTATTCCCTCATGTGTAGCTGCCGCAGCCTCTCCGCCTCGTCGATGAAGGGCTGGCGCTCTTCGTCGTTGAGCGTCTTCCACACGCGGCCGAGGTTCTTGGAGATCTCCGCGTTGTGCATGTCTGGTGTCTGCTCGCATATTTTCCTGCGCTCTATCTGCGACCAGACCATGAACGCGTTCATCGGCCTCTTTATGTGGTTCGGGTTGTTCTTCTTAGTCTGTGAACAAGAGAGAAAATCCTGTTAGTCGAGATCACGTTTTCAAATTTTACAGGCAATTTGTGCCCAACTATAATGTAAATTCGCATTCGAGGTGGAAAATCAACGTTATCTGCTTAATTGTGGGAGCACTATTATTATTTCAGGCATGTCCGATTCGCGGAGCCGGGCCACGTCCAATTAGTATGCAAGGTGGTGCAACATTAACTCAGTGTCCTTACTATTAATGATATTGTTATCATAGGAATTATTATTATTACAAACAAGTCGAAATCACTAATAGTGTACACAGTTATTGCGTTGTTATGTCGGTTTGTGTATGTTTTGATCAAGTTAGAGAAACATATTGAGTTTACCAGAGTTTGCCCTGATCAAGATTAGTTTGTAACTTTATAATAATATTGTAGAACTAGATTAGCATTCGCACAGATTTGGTGTACGTTAGTTTATGTTCTCACGCGACTATTCATCTGTTGATAAGGCAATCAAAACCTACACGAAACACGGACAAAATTCAGCGCAATTAGACCAAAAACAGTCCGCGATAACGTCTGCCACTAGTGACCCCATTTGAAATTCTATTTGAAACGATAGCTCCAACTGGAGCTATAAAACGTTCAAGTGCAATAAACATTTCCGTAATTTGTTTATACAAAACATTGACTAACGAGGATGAATAAGGACGCAGGAAGTTATTATCAAATCATGTAGGAAGTGATCTGAGGACAGAAGCCGGTATTGTCTCCTTGGTGATAAGCGTTCGAGTTTAGGGAAAGTGTCATGACACCGGATTAGAATCCGAGGCCTTAAATTGCCGGGAATTCAGTGCAGGACTGACTAGTATCTAATAATTATTCTCCAACGTATAAAATTTCATTACTAATAAATATTGCTCGTCCTGTCAGACAAATAAGCATGATACACACAGGAAATGAAGCGGTCTCTTCAAATAGAAAAGTGACCACGTTGAATGAGTCAAACATTGAGTGAAGGTTATCTTAAGAAAGCTACTCCGTCAAGGCTAACCACCAGATATCAACAAATTAACAATGCAAATGCAAAGAACTCTTCCTTATAATCAGATATTTGCTAAATCACGCCATCATTTGACCTCGGAACCCCAAACCGAACCACTTTCGTTGAGCGCGACTCGACAAAAAGTTTTTTCCAAACTTATTTATATTCAAGACAAAAAAAGGGTTTGTACGATAGCAACTAAATCAAGTTCAGAACACCCACACAGTTTCAAGGTGAGCTGAGGAGGCAGTTTTTGCGTTCCGCTATCCAGGTTGAAAACGCAGTTATTATTGAGCCGAGTTTTTTGGGCTCCTACAATTTGTTTTAGGCCAGAATTGCAACGGCTGTGACTGGATTAATCACGTGTTTGGTGTTCGTGACTAGTCTGTTGCTAGGCAGCTTTTTTCGTCGTACGGTTTCAAGTTTGGCTAGCTAGTGTTGGTTTTAGTATTTTTGGTTGTTTGAAATGAAACTTCTTTTAGCGGCCATTTTGAGATTCGGGAACTTTTTACAAGTTGTTCACGGGTGATTTAAGTGAGCCGAAGTTATCCCAGTTTTTGCTGCAGTATTATTTACTCTATTGTAAAATCCTGAGCATTATTAACGGATGCACGATAGTTGAACTTCAGAGTTAAATATAGGAGAGCCAATCATTCAATGACATTGATGAATCATGTCTGTCTCAGTAAGATACGTAATGACTGGGACCGTACCCAGTTTTTATAGTTCAGTGTATATTTTAAATACAATAAATGTCGCATGTGTTTTTTGTATTTATTAGATATAGGTACATGTCTTGGCTATGATACCTATTCATTAAAATAAGTCAGTACTGTATTCGTTATTATTAATTGGATAGAAAATAAACATTGTAACATTTTAAGTTCTTGTTATGTTATTGTTTGCTTTACTAGCCGACTTATAATTTCTCAATACCCAACAAAACGATTATTGCATTTTCCATTCAAACGGAGGATATCGTCAATTTTCACTTAATTATAAACTTTATTATAGTAATAAAGTTAGTCGACAAAGGACAGTTGAACGATTAGTTTTCAGCAAATCGAAAGTTCCTTTGACTTCGATATAGGTTGAAAAGGAATCATTTAGGTAATGAGTACACTGGTAGAAGTCATTGAGTTAATTAATAGGTATTTGCTTGCAAGATATAGCCTGTAATTCTATAATAACTGTAATCAACTTCGTTTTGGCTATATATAATACCTATTCATTTAAATAAGTCAGTACTGTAGTCTTAGAAAAAAGTTTATTCATAGGAGCAAACAATGCTATACAGGTGATTGCTTTCCTATGAAATTAATATTAAACGGTACTTAATGTTTCTTTGTTGTCAGTGCTTTTAATTTGCTTCGTAGAAAAAATAACGTTTCAAAGTTTTAATGCAGAATTATTCATAGTAATTCGCAAACAGATCCAGCAGCAGGACTGTCTTTAAATCAACATTCGAAAATAAACATCCAAACGTGTTATGTATGCAATAAAAACATTAACATATTCACTCATAATACACAATAAATCTTATGTTATTAGCCGTATATTACCTTAGATACTAACACAAAACTTCCTGGCATATTATTTACTATAGCTTGCCCGGAAAAGGTGCGTTCAGTCCTTGTATATTTCCCTTTTTGTATTTTATCAGTGTTTGCACGATCTAGGCTTTAAACAACACGTGCCCTGCACGTGGACGTTGCAAAATTATAGTGTTTGGGTAGCCTTCCTTTTATGTTAACAGTGTTTCTGTAGTGAGCCTTGGCTCTCTATAGCAACATACCTATTATCTATATAGGATAAACATAGCTACCGCTGGACAACAGTCTCCACACGGTGCCTGAGAATGGACGGCGCCGCCGAGGCCGGCCCAGGAAGAGGTGGCGAGACGATCTAGACGCGTACCGCAAGGGTTGGATTGAGGTGGCCCTGGAGAAGGATTTGGGGAAGGCCTTTTCCCAGCAGTGGGACAGTGTTTTGAATCACAAAAAAAAAACTTCTCAAAGAAGTACAATTTTTCTAGATAGTAAATTAAATAATAATGGTCCTATTTACATGTGTTACATAGCTATAATGTTCCCACTGCTGGGACACAGGCGTACTCTCTGTGAGAGGGAGTGATTTTCTACATAGGTAATAATATTTTAAAAAATATATGGTAAGGCTTCATATATTAAAATATGAAAACAAAAATGGATTTCAATGTAAATGAAGTTTGTATTTCTGGATAGGAGAAGGATAATTTTTACTTTTCCTAGTATCAAAATCATAAATCCTTAAAAGACTAACCAGTAATTTAATTAATTAATTACCTATCCATCATCAAAGAACTCATTGCACTCACACTCATAAAATATATACCACGTTACTATACGGAACATCCTGTATCAGTTGGCAACACCATATGTTTATAAGTCGCTTATTATTGTAACCGCGTAGAGCCGACTCTACAAGGGCATCCAGTTAGTTTCCTGGATAACTAGAGATTGCTCTACCGTAGCTCTATATATCAATGTCTGACAAATCGAGAGTTTAGGTGACCTTAGCTGAGAACATTCTGTTTTTATGTTATTTTTAGATGTATAGTTACTGTTATCCTTTCTCTGGTTCAAGTTAAACAAGTATATTTTGATAATGTACTGTTTTAAGTCAATTGTAATTGGATATTTTACTCTAGGCTGTCTTAGTACAAATGCAATGATTTATAATTCTAAAAAAAATATATTATTCTTGTCTAGTTTTTGTAACTTCCTAGCTTCCTATATTTATATACGGACCAATATGGAATAAATGATAATAATTAATAATATCTATTGGCACATTAAAATCAAATGATTTATAGATCATTGCTTGGCACAGACATAAAGCGTGACCACTCTATACGGCCAAACATGAGGTTTAACGTTAACCACTTTTCACCCTTATGTTCTTAGTAATAAGATTGAAAAGTGGTGAGCCACCATTTTCCGCGGTTGTACATACGCAACTAATGTTACAGCCTGTATCGTTCTCACCAAGGTTACCTCACTTCCTAGTCACTTTATATTATTCCGGAATTTTCGCGAGCCTTCGACACACAAGGTCGACTCGGGTAAAGTTTTTGAAGATGATTAATAATGACTTCCTTTGAGGAAACGAATTTATTTAAATTCGACTGGTTTTTTTTCTACGACTTCTTGATAGTGTAACACTGTGTGTTTGTGTTAGACGGATTTGAAGTTTATTTTTATTGGGTTAAGGTTGAATTTTGTTTGTAAATAAACTGGCTTAAATCGTTTGATCGATAAAAGTAAATAATTATCGGATTCAATCGATGTGGCATAAAAATAGCTCACATTTTTGAAGTAATAAATCATTTAAATCAATATTTAATCTCAATTATCAAATCTCTGCTCATTCTCTCTAAGTAAATGCGTGAAGAGGCGTATAGAGTTCTTAATGTTATTTAATTTAAATATCATCAGTATTGAGATAGTTAACGTATACTACAATTAACGTAGGTACCTACTTGTAGTCAATTCTATTTAGTCTAAAGTACCTTCTTCAGTTTCAAGTCTATTATACAGAAACTACCGCATTAACTGTCCCTAAAACTACCAAACTACCATTGCCGATCGTCTTTCTACCATCAAGAGTACCTAAGCTTAAAAGGAATTAATGGCCAATCGGATAAAAGCAACTTAAGATAACTACATAATGCTTACAATATTTAAATACTTCTATATAAGTAGTCTTATTATAGATAAGACTACTTATATAGAAGTATTTAGCGAAAACTGGCATTTGTTTAGCGTAAAAGTCGTATTGGCATTTTCTCCGGCTAAATGGCTTTTGAAATGCCAAAATTAATGTCCGATCCTCGTATGTAAGCTGTTTATGCCATATAAAGTTTGTTCTGAGCATAATACGTTTTTTTATTGATCTATTAGTTTTAACGAGGCGTTCATTTGTGTTAATACCTATAGGTATATACATTATTTGTGGCAAATTGTAACAGGGAAATATGGAAATTAATGCCAATGAAAGAGATTAGCCGTCTACTAATAATATAATTTGGTTAATTCATTTCATATAATGTACGATTCTTCCTTAATTAGTTTCAACGCTAATTTAATACACCAAAATTAGTTTGCAGAGATTAGCTCAGTGTCAGTGATAATTAATGAGTTTATTATTGTATTTCTAGTATTAAATGCTATAATAATACAAAATGCACAATAGTAAAATGACCAAAAATGCACTTAATTAAAACAATTAATTAGGTCGATGCTGTCGTATAAACAGATTACATCGATGTCGTCCGCACAGTGGGCACAAAGCCGAACTCCTGGGAAATATTAATGAAGAAGATGTTCGACACTTTCGGGGCTTTTAACACGGAACAAAGAAGGCCCCATTATGGGTCCCCATTGTCGAGGGGCCCAGATGATGTCCGCACTTTGTTTGTGGATAATAGTCAAAATGAAAGTTCCTTTTTTATTAAAATCGGACCCTTATTACTGAAGCAATTTGACTGGTTCGAGGAATACAGATTGGAATTTGGCGCCATATTGAAAGTTATTAAGTTTGATTTTATTTCGCGAGGAATTTCTGTTCTTAATAATTCTTGATTTATTTTTTATTTGGTAATTGAAAACACGTTTTGCTGTTTCTCGGTGTGTTTTGGAGCTTTTTTGAGTTGATTTCTTTTTCAACACTGTTTATTTAGCTACAATAGAGCTGATTACTAGAGCTTAAGATAAAACATTGTCTTGATCTTTTGTTCTACGTTGTCTAAGGACTTTATACTTTTTTCGAATATATATTTCTTTACAAAAGATCAACGCTTTTTGTACCAATGATAAATTAATATTGTAAGCACTGGTGGTTTAAATTACGATTAAGAAGTGTACATCGTTGATTAAAATATTAAGATTAATGCATTAGCAATTCAAATTATTCTGAAAAAGTGAGGTTGGCCAAAATAAATCATTTTTGGAATGAAGGGGAAGGCCTGATTAATAATGGAATTTACCATTGTAATTTGGTTTTTGTTATAAAATGTTATTATTTTTGCCACTGTGTTAGGAAATATCTAGTAGGTAGATACAAAACTTAAACTGATAAATTAAAAAACCTCAAAGTTAACATGCAACAAGGTAAAACAAAACAACATTTTCTTTTAAGCTGTAAAATCAGACAAAAAAATGTATCAGAATATAGGTTTTAAATTTAAATGTACTGGTGGAGTGGTGGCGTTGACTCGATATATGTAAAACAGGCAGCAGAGAAAAGGCAGGATTATGCCGGCTCTAGGAAGCGAATATAAATTGCGTATAAGTGAAGGATTGTCGCCCAACGCAACAGGGATGCATTTTATTTACTTTATGCCGGCACTATTTTATACTGCCGGCTTTAGCGGCGCATAAAAGAATTTTGGGCTTTATTTTTATGTTTTTAGGCTTAGTTACGATCGTAAATTCGTTTTTTTTTATTCATATAAAAAGTTAATCATAAAATTTTAAGTGCTTAATAATACCTTAATGCTAAAACGGATTTTTCGTGAAAAAATGACTATTTTAATATTTAAAAAAAAACTAAAATGAAAACCAAAGTCGTAAAGAGCATTTCAACGACTTATTCAGTGTCTGAGAGCGTGATTATTATGAATAAAATATTTTGTCTACCACCTAATGCTTTCATCCCACTGGGGGATACACAATTCTAGAATTTCAAGCGTGTCTTTTAACTAGTGATATTTGAAGTACTATTCAGATCGTAAAAAGAATTTATTCAAAATTTCAGCCCTTTGTGTCTGTTCATTATTTTGCTTATTCTGAAAACAAGGACTCTAAGGGACACTTTGTCAGTGTGATTAACAATAATGCTTATTTAAATTTATAAAACAGAATACCCTTAATTAGAACCTCATGAATCCGTCTGCCAAGCGTGATGTTAATAACCCTCCATGTTTTAATTTGCAACTTCCAGCATTCGAAATCTTACAGTCGGTTGACAACAACCACTGGCAAAATTAGACTATACATGATACTAACCCTGCTCACCCCTTATAAGATGCAAGGGCACAAAGAAGTAATGGCTTCTAAATGGTATGCAGCCATAGATTAATGACCAGACACGCGGGTTGTTCCGGGTTCGCTACTTAAAGTCAAATTGATTTGTTACACTATCAATTTACTTAGCTTGCAATCAGGAAATCATTTCCTAGAAGGATTCTGTTATGTTTTCTTTATTAAAAGCTGTTCAAGGCTACTTGATGATTATTATAAGCCTTGAAATAAACCCTTAGAATACACGTATACAGGATGGTAAATTGTAATTAGGATTTTGACTTGATGTCAGGCCAATTTTCTTAGTATTCTCTGTATTTCATTGAAAAAAGGCAGAATTTATCTCTCCCGCCTCGTTGGGCTAGTGCTCGTAAGCTGTGCTTACTACTGAACATGGAGTCCTTGAGTTCGACTCCAAGGTTGGGCAAAGTAATTGGGTTTTTCTATTTGGAATTTCTCAGTAGCAGCCCGGAGTCTGGGTTTGTGCCCGGCTGATGGCACACCTTCTATTACATGTGACTTCAACATAACTGGCGAAGTCCTCTGCCTAACCTTTCGGCGAATGGTGTGAATGTTATGTTATGTTTAATTATAAAAGTCCCCAAAATTCATAGTACTTTCTCCTACAACACTATAACTTTTATCGATAGGTACTACGTAGTCCATGGGCAGTCAAAACCTTTAAAAAAATGTCCTTTCTGACCCACTTTGCCATATTCGTCTATTCATAAGTGTACATGACGTGAATTTTAACAAACTTTGACCTATAAAGTGCTAACGTGTCTCAAATGTATGTAGATGTGCCACTTTGGCATGTGTTAGGGATTAGTATATGTGACACGGTTTTATTTGTGCCTATTTCATTTTGTGATGTTGTTGGACTGAATATTAAACCGTTTACGTTGTTGCTGTGTTTCAGAATAAAATATTTTTGCGTCTATCTAGGGATTTGCAGTTTGTATAATAATAATGTTCATTCAGCATTTTCTTCAGCTGTCTACTTTCATAAACAGAGAATAAATAACATCAAAGTCAAAGGCAAAGTTAAACATTGTGTCTTGTTTTAATAATAAAATAATTAAGTGTAAGAACAAAATACATTTTTGAATTTACTACTAAAATAATGACATATCTGTGTCCTAATCTTTGGCTCTAATGTACACAAACACTATACAAATAGGCAGGCGACCATATTTGTGTGTCTACTAATTTGGCTTGACCAAGTACAAACGATTATTATTGTCTTGTTCTACAATGCTTACTAACTTGATGAATGATAAATAAATTATAATATAATGATTTTTGTCTGGCCACCTGCTTCGGTTGGTAGCACTGTGGGACTTAGAAAATAATGGCGTTTTTTTGCGAAATTTTCTTGTGGTTGACATTGACTATTTTTGCTATTTTACAGATTGTAGTAAAGACAAATTAAAAAAGATAATTTTCATGTTTAACCTAGAAAACGCTATTAATGGACGTTTAAGCAAAGCTGAGAAAGTGGCATAAAGAAAAATATCAAGACCCAACTTTAAACTTAAGTCATAAATAACAAAGTAAGTAGGTACGTATAAAGTTAAGCTTTTACACAAACACATAAATGGGTAGATCATTTGAATACACATAAAAAAGATTTACTACTCAAAGTAATAATGAATAATCCTGTAAATGTTTTGATATACTCGAGATATACTGAGACACAAAACAGATGTCAATTTGACATTCACCTCGTGTTTGTTTGACATTATTATAATATTGTAAAACCAGTTTTGCAATATCAGAAGCAGTTTCACTAAAGACCTCTAGCAATCACCTTATGATCCGACTGTGTCTCTTCCTGTCTTACTATAAATACAAATAATACTGATAGATTCAACCTAAGATCTAACCAGACAATGTCAAGGATCTAGACAACATTGAATCACTACACAGTCAGACTGACAGCCAGAGCAAATCACCTTTTTGACATCACAAAAGAAATACACCTTCAGACCTGAACTTTCACTTCATATAACTTCAAAGGGCTTAGGGCACCTGTCCCACCGCCGGCGATTAACAAGAAGCGAGGAGAGCTAGCGACTAAAAACGAGTTGGCGAGCAAATGAAATGAAATGAAATTGTTTATTCTGTAAATAGGATATCGGAATCACTTTTACACGTCAAATTAAAAAAAAGCTAGATGAGGTCGGCGTTTCCTATCTGACTACTCTGAGAGGAAAGGCCAAAACAAACTCAGTGGTCGCAGTATCTTTTAATGTCCAGACATAATCTTGGTCAAGCCTTATGAGGACCATGTAGATTAGCGTTTGAAAAGGTCTTTGGAGGAGCAATTAGCAGTGAGTGCGCGACGGCGCCGACGGCGACGATGACGATGATACCCGATGGTACCCGCGAGCGAGCATCGCTGAGCGAGTACTCTCTTTCATAGCTCTTGTCGCTGTGACAAATGAGTACTCGCCGGCGATATGAAAAGTCAGCGATCAACAATTAGTTTAAGTATCTCTTTTACGAACACGGGACCCACAAGCTTTTGTAAGTTTCTTGAGCGACAAAATCGTTGATAGCTAGTCGGTCCCTCGTCGGTGGGACAGCTGCCTAAAGGGCTGTAATACATTTAACTACACGTAGCTAGTAAGATAAATAAAATATATGTCCTTTACAAGGGCATAACGTTATAAAGGTGGCAAATTCGTACGTGATTCGATCGCGACTTGTATCAGTAACAATGAATGATTTTTTTAGCGTTCTGCGGCTAAATAAGTGATAAATGTTTGTCTGTCCTAGTTGTCATTTGTTTTGAGACCGTTTTTTGTTTAATAATTTTTATACTAATACACTGAACAAAAAATTATCTCTGTTGCTTGTAAATGTTATTTTACATAGTGCAATTGAAGTTACATTGAATTATAGTAGAGAATTAGGACTTCTGAATGCCATTAGTTTATAATAATATGATTGTTAGAGTATGCAATGTTTTTTACCGTCTTTATAATTCTATTTAATTTTCAACGAAAATGCATATTTTTTTTCTAAAATAATTTAATGTATGCAGAACCCGTAGCAGCCAGTACCAACCAGCACCATTTTTTTTACATTGTTCTCAGTAATGCTGAAGCAAACATTTGTGGGCCAAGGTTGATCCTCACATCACGTAGGGTTTTTTATATTTTAACAATAAATTCACGGTTTTTAAACTGGGGCCACGAAACACGCGATGTGTCAAGAGATGATGTGTGTGTGTTTGTGGCGTGATTCTCTGAATGTTGGCTTTCCGGGTGACCTCACTAAAACTAGAAGGATGAATACTGAAGCCCTATTAGGTAGTTAAGTAGCGCATCATTATTCTGTCAGTACTCTAAGAACGCTTTGCAAAATTACCTACCTAAGTAATATTAAAAATATCTTTTGTTCTGCTTTCAGTTATATTCGAATGACGTATCAAAGATGTCTTGGGATGAATGGAGTCAAAACTCGGAAGGTACGATTAGAGCTATTTGTTATTGTCTTGTTGAGTTCAATTTTGGAGAGAAGGCGCTCATGCTTTTAAAAATCGCTTATTGTAAAGCTCCAATTTTGGACACGGATTGATATTCTTCATCCATTTATATGTAAATGTTTTGTGTTATTTTTGGATGCCTCGTGTAAAATGATGATATTTATAGTTTCAAATTAATTGTTTAAAGTAAGTATTGGTGATAAAAAGAGAAGCAAGTTTTTCGCGTTTCTGATTTTCTAAACATATTTGTAAAGCCATAGGTTCATTTATATTATTATACTTAAAAAAATACGAACCGTGTTTAAAGATATGCAATAGTTTCAAATCAAATAAAATGTTACACCAAGGGGAATCCTTGATATCATTTCTTACATTTTAAAATGTCATAAACCGATGCCGTGGCATTTTATACTGTTAACCTTTGGTTAACCTTGAGCAAAAGTCAAGCGTTAAGGCGAACAATGCAGAACACAGATTGATATAACACAATACTGTAATAGTATAAAGATTTGTTACGAAACTTGATGGATAGGTGGTACGCTAAAATGTTTTCGGAGCGTATTATTCTCGGCTCCTATTACGCAAGATAGATTTGATTTGGTCAATTCAGACCTTCAATTGAAGCTGCTTGATTACACTTAAGTACCTTTTGGTATGATACCACTTAAAATGAGTCTTTAAATTGTATCTCTTAGATATTTTTCTTATACAACAGCAACATAGGTAACTTATAATAATAATATTTGAGGGACAGACGACACCTATACTTTAGGCTTTAAAAGAGACTGTGACCTCTGAGTTTGTTTCGGCCGTTCTTCTCAGAGTAGTAAGATAGGAAACGCCGACCTCATCTAGTTTTTTTAAATGTGATTGACGTGTAATAGTGTTTGTACAAACCTACTTACTGAAATCAAATTATTTATGCACACTAATCTTCAGTAAATACAATCGACTTATCAACTGATGTTTCGACTTCACATGACGATTAACCGGCGATTCGATCGTCATTTCAAGTCCCGATGACTACCCCGTCACTAACGACTATAAAACCCGTTTACATCAGCTGACTCACTAAATAATAACCAGATGTTATTTATTATAATCCCAGATCACCTTGAAACTAGACAATACCTAGTTTTAATAGCCGAACTAAAAATATAGTTTGAAAACGTAAAAAACGCAGCAAAAAGCTGAATAACGATAGAATGACTTAGAGTCACGTCAAACAGGTTAAAGGAACAAATTGTAGCTGTCGTTACAATAACACGGCGCATTTTGTATTGTAATATGTCAGGCTTAGTAACTGTGCATAGTGAAGGAAATGTATTAACGTTTAGGCAAAAAATAACTACTTTTTTTTAAGATTTTATATAATATAACATCTACCACGTAATCCCCGAAGAGTTGGGCAGAGGTGTATATTGCCAGTTAGGTTTATTAAGTCCCATGTAATAGGGGCGAGCCTATTATCATCAACCGAGGTCAAAGTCAAATAATTTATATCAATCAGGCACATAAAAGGTACTTTTGAACGTCAAAAACAAAGAAATAGAACTGATTCTAGTTGCCTCTTCCAAAAGGTAGTTTTCGTATTGAGAAGAATGGCTGAATGAACTCCAGGCTAAACCTAATAACACTTTGCCCGACCTGGGAATCGAAATCAGGACCTCCTGCTCAGCAGTAGCGGTTGCGACCAAAGAGCGCGAAATAGCGAGCTAGATTTTGAAGGGAAATGACCATGCCTGGAAGACATTTTGTGAAAAGTCTATCCCACTAAATAACTAGACTAGCCCCTAACTATTCTAAACCTAAAGAATGGATTGATTATTTGTGTATCATTAGATCTCTCAAACATTAGATAATGAAAATAGGACATTCCTACACACTCTTAAAGACCACATGAATCATATTTTTTGTCCGTCAGTTACCACGAACTCGATGTAACAAGACATTCTGTACCACGGTCCTTATGTTACAGTACAAACAATTATTTGCTTTGCTTGTAAAAAAACATAATCCGAGTGATTATCTGCGGACGTGATTAGACTGAGGTACAGTTAGAGAAACAAGCATTTTAAATTAAATTAAATTTGCGAAATTATTCGAGTTGGTATGGTAGAAATATTGTGAAATAGGTGGGTAGCAACGCATATAAATGATTTTTTTTTATTATCATACTCACTTTTTAAATTGATGGATTCTTTTTTTCTATCTTTTTGTTTTTCGAATAATTATGCGAAAAGTTATTTTTGCTGACGATACAAAACATATCTTCTGAGTTTAATAGGACCGGTTTAAATAATTATAACTATGATAGTTATAAATTTTATACTATTAAGCACGGTACTCGACCTTGTCGGTTTGTGTGTGTCGAATGTCGATTGATCTACGAAACTCGCCCACAGGCGCAAATGTAATTTATATGTCTTCTACTTGTTTAATAATGGCTGTAATTATTTTTGGTGTAATTAATAAGCGTGCTACTATTAGAAAAAACAGTAGCGAAGTTTTTTAGTTATTGGAAGTTTTATGCTTCTGCAATCTTAATTTATTATAATAACTGAACGGACAGACGTTGTCCTGTTTCCTAGAATTCGATTACAGCGCCACCTACCGGGTTCAATTAGCCCTCTGGAATTCTGGACACGTGAAGAGTCGACCAACCGCCTGGCGATGTCTCGAAGAACTAATTGGGCACATGGACCCTATAGCCCTAGTGTTTCAACCCTAAACGGCTCAAACATAAATACACTTAGCGCCGTTTATATTATGTAAAAACTATATTGGAAGTTAAACTTGAGCCCTATATTAATGGGCTCAAGTTTCAAAACTGTAGGTTACTAAGGCTAATTTACATACTACAGCTATGTATCTTGTTTACCTTTTCATTCCGCTACCGCTTATCGTCTACACCAAATTAAAGACGGAAGGACAGAATAATTTTGTGTTAAATGATTATTTCGATAGAGCCCTTTGATATCACTGTTTTAATGGCCCGACAGCTTTATAACAGGTACAGTGGCGCCTCAGGCTCTATGTGGAATGGAAAAAATTGTAATATAAGATATTATTTATGTCTTACAAACGCTTCAGGCTGTTATTTTACATGTGTTGGGATGTTTTTCTTTTGTTTATTAATGTGTGTTTTGTTTTTTTTATAAATTGAGTATTTTTATGTTTTTCTAGAACTTGTGGAAGGAGGATTTCGGATAATATTGTTATTTTAATACATATATCGTAAGGAAAATTAGATGTAATGGTCTGTTGTGATAAACAGTGATCTGCCTAGCCTTTTCCCATCTTTGTTGGGTTTAGATTCCAGTCTAAACAGATGCAGCTGAATACCAGAATTTTACATGGAGCGATTGCCTATCTGACCTCCACAACCCAGTAACTGGATAATACTGGTTGTCAGACTTTCGGGCTTCTGAAACCCGTAACGACTGTCAAAGATCCACGAATGACAGCCGGGAGCTTTTTTTTTTTTTTTTGGTGGGAAATCATCATATGGCTTCTCCCGCTCTGGGCGGAGCGGAAGGGCGTGTCAGACTCTTACTAACTAAAACCCACCCGTGTTCCTTCAGTTGCCTGTTGCCAGGGTCCCGGTATCCCTTTCGGACTATTCCGCAACCCTGGCAGGCATCGGTCCTAACGGACCCCGTCAGGTGTGCTGACATCTCTTTGAGGCGCGCGTGGAACACGACGCGCCATCGACCCGGGCCTGGTCCTTATCGGACGGCGAGCTACCCATTGCTCGCCGTCCGCAAGCCCGCGCCTATGGTGGACGGGAATTCCCGACGCCCAGGGTGTCTCCAGCGGCGGCGGTTAGGGGCGTGAGGGCGCAAGCTTTGGCTCTCCCTCACGCGTTCCGCCTCCTCCTTCGCGAGCATCACTGCTTCGCAGAAGGGGGTGACCGCCTCCCATGCCCTCTCGCTCCGTACCATGGCCTGGACCAGGGCCGGACGCGAGAGGTCAGTGCCGCCAATCGCCTCCACGAGGAGACAGCCGGGACCTGAGCTTAACGTGCGATCCGAGATACAGAGGAGTCTCCACCCACTCTATCCACGGACCAACCCCAGCAAGCGTTGCTTAATCTGACCCATGTGGCTGTTATTACTTAGCTACAAGCTCCTAAAGAGAACAGAGCTTTCCGTACTGAAAATTGGAAGCTTATATTATAAGAACGAAATTATTAAAACTTACAGACTAAGTTATTATTACATTTTAAACGTTAATTTAATAATCCCTCCATCCTAAGCTCGTAAATGAAAGCTTCTTAAGAACCAGTTTATTGATGATAAAGTCTCACAACGGCTAAGTGGTTAATAATCGATAATTGTCATGTTCGGGTTCGATTCCTGTTTGAAGCCCGTTTCTAATTTGACCCAGTATTAACTGGAATAGTTCTAAGTTTAATAGTAAGAAAATAAAGATAATTTTAAAAGCTTTATGTTTATGGAACGCATTTTTATAGGATAATAGGTAAGTATTAAAAAAATAATTGTTATTAGTTTTGTAATGACTGTGAAAGTCTAAGGAAAATTGGTTTCTTGACTTGTCATAAAATGATAATTCGATAGTTATTGTCATCACTCCGCTAGTTGTGTCGTCATTTCGTTAAAATAAATCAGAGGTATCACGCGGTCATGCTTTCCGCTGTGACGCCGATAAAATATTCCAGATAAAATATCGGAGATATTATTTAGTCTAGAGTGCCTATAAAACTAGTAATAAATTAAAGTCTGTTACTTCCCTAAATATACAAAAAAAAAAATCGATTGATACATAAAAATCGTAGTTCGAAATGTCCCATAACAAAAAAAACTTACAGATATCGAACTATCATCGACCTCGAGTTCAGCTCAACCCTCAAACTAACAAATATTATTTAAACACCAAAATGGCGGATGCGAAATATCATTACATACAAAATTTATGATTTTGGAAGATAAATTGGATCCTAGTATGGGTCGTGATTTCCTGAGTATAATGTATTCTGTAGAGCGAACGACTGCTTGTTGGCTTTAAAGGCTGCCACAGACTATTAAAGTCTACGTAGATAAGACAGTTCGATTATACTTAGTCGGTATTGTACCTAAGTTTCGGAATAGGTTCAAGACGTACCATGATTTCAGATTAGGCTGTCAGTTACAGTTTGCATGTATATCTGAAATCAGAACAGTACAATCCTTTGGGATAAATGACAAGCAAATACTACATAGTTTGTAATAACATTTGTGTGCATTCAATAGAAGTGTTTTACATAATCACAGATTATGTGGAGTTATGTTTCACATTAACGAGCTAGGATTGCAATTGAATAATTATTGCCATAGAAATAACCGCATAGTAATAAATGTTTATTGTAATATATTCATTTGCGAGCAGCTTGTTAATGCGTTACATTGCCACATTATCATAAACCACAATTTACTGTTCGGCGAAATTTTTCTATGAAAACAATAATAAATGCTGTCAGTGTATAAAAATAATGACTTTCTGTAATCATTCTTCATTAAGTCACGAAAAAAATACATTTTACGCTGCTCACGTTACTCCAAGCGTTACAGAACACATAGGCATAATACATGCGTAATTACGACCATCTGTATGTCATCTGTATGTCATTAGCCCACACGTCACGTTTTACTCGGGAACGCTCACCGAATGTCAATGGACCGCTTTTTATGCTCCACCACGTAATGTTTATTGAATCTCGCATTGACTTGCGTAGATCAAAACTGTGGCTATGAATGACCTTACGGCCAAATAGGCTAGTTAGGAACTGAGTAGGTAACTGACACATCGTTATGTTTATGTGATATAAATTATGTGCCGTAAATGTAAGGTCAAGTAGGCTTGAAAGGTTAGCGTGCAAAGTACAGAGACAAGAGAATTTTTGATAGGAAAATGTACCTTTTAATTACTTTTGTTCATATATTTTGAATTAACTATTATGCATGTCGCCGGCAATGTTATGTGGGGAAATAATGTAACTTTAATTTATCAAATAAATCCTATTATGCACATATTATTATTTTAAGAAAACCATAACATAAACAACGATTTACATTATCAGTCTAAGGTCATAATAATAATAATAATAATGTAGTTTAAAAACCAGTACACGGCTTATTGACTGTAAACAGAACAATGCATATGCATAATATACTGGAATCTTCCGTCATATAATGTCATTATCAAGTTTTGACGAGTTCGACAATACAAGGTGACCTTAAAGTACTGATATATATACGGACATGGAATTATTGGTAGACATAATATAAATAATAATTAATCACCATGGCTAAAACCAAACAATGGTGGGTAAAACAGGCTATATAACCAACTGCAGCTAAATATCAGATATCCAGACAGAAAAAACTAGGGTGAACAGGAGAAAGTATTGGAATTAAAAAGGAAAAATAAATTGAGAGAAAAGGAACATAGAAATCTGAAGAAACTCCTAGTGCCTGTGATTACAAGTCAAGAAGAAGCTACAATGTATACTATAGCTGGTTGTGATTATTCACAACCACGGTTAGGTGATCACAATTTACCATAATTTGTTTAACAAGATCCAAGCATGGGGAAAGACCGACCAATCCTGAGTTAAAACCACAGACGACAATATAAATAAACGGCTCACTACGTCCTCATTAAAAACGCTCGTAAAAATATAAGACCTCTCATATTCTCTATCAGAGATATAAGCCTCTTCCCTTCCCTAAGTTATCACTTTAATAACCATTTTTGTATGATATAGGTAGGAGTAATATTCACACAAATGTAGGTTGGGACAGTCGTTAATACGAGACTATGAGGGTAGTGCTATCAGCTGATTTATTTTACAGCTTAGATGGAGAGGAAAATCTTTTGTAGATTGTAAGTAAAGGTTATTTTCCTACACGTTGGAGGGCCATAGATATTTTGTAATATTTTGTGTTTTTACTTAGTGTATTTCTTTCATTCTAGTCTTTGTAAACTTCATAAACGTGGTAATTATTAATTACTAGCTGCACCCCGCGGTTTCGCCCGCATAAGTCTCGATTCCGTGAGAATATCGGGATAAAGATATTCTATGTCCTTCTTCAGGTCATAGTCTATCTCAATCCGTTCAGCCGTTTTAGCTTAAAAATGTAACAAACAAACAAACTCAATTTTGCATTTATAATATTATTATAATTAAATAAGTTAGCATTTGGTTATGATGATGATTCTAGAGACCCTTTTGTACTTAAATTATATTAACTCTTAGACGTAATCGGATTGATTAAACATTTGAAAACATTGGTAGTTTAACCTTAGAGCATCTTTCATCTAAATAAGAAACTACAGAAATCTTCCAAACTATAAAAAAAACTCCAGTAGAATTATACAGGTGTCATCCAACAACTAACAACAACCTCAACAAACGAGACAAGACTTGAACAAGTAAAACTTAAATCATCCGGACTCCGTGAATGAAATGAATGTAAAATAAAACAGTTGTAATGCAATTTTCTTTGGTCTAGACTTGAAAGATGAAAAGGAAATGTATCAGTAGGTTTTAGTCCTGAAACTTGGATACAACTGAGGGATAATGATGAGAGAAGAGAAGTTGAAAAACTATTCTTTGTGATTTCAACTGTACTTATAGCTTATGAACTAGCAGTTATAACTGATAAGAAGGAGTTTCATTAAAAACCAGTTGATTTATTCGTTGATATCAATACTGTAAAAGTTAATCTTAATAATGTTACCCAAAAGCCTCAATGATGAATGAAAGAAAGTCTAGAAACCCCACACAGAAACCTAGCTCAGGCATTCAAATTATAAACAAACGCAAGGAAAACAAACATTTAAACTCCTGCGTCACCTTCTCAGAGGAAATGCGAAGTTATAAAACAACAAGACTTATAAGACAAGAACAGCTGTGAAATTTAAATCTGCTCGCGATATGAATGTAAAGTAAACTGTGTTAATGCAATTTGCGATATCATTTACAACTGGATGCGGTTCTGAACTAATGTCGCCTTCGTTCCGGAGTTACGGTGGCAAGGGGTTCGGGTTTAGAGAAGTATGATTGGATTTTAAAGGGATTCAGGGTTGGATTTGTTCCGAGAATTTAGGGATGTTGTTTGGAAAATATTTCATCGGTTATGAAAGCTTGGGAGTTTTTGAAAATGGTGAAGTTAATTAAGGTCGGTTTTTTTTGTAGGGATGGGATGACAGCCATACTTTTTTGGAATTTGAGAAAATATTTCTTTATACACGTCGTCTAAAATGAAGCGTTCCAATTGATGCGGTGGAAGAAATGAAAGAAAATATCGCCCATATCTCAGTATTTCATAGTTAAGTTTTCAAAGATGGGAAAAATTCGTGGTCGCTAAAAACAACATGGAGTGAAGTGCATTCAAACTTGCTGTTTGCTTTAACGTATGCGAGCATCTACTTTGGAATAACACCTCGGCGCTTACCAACTTTCATGCACTTTAGGCTTCAACTTATAGGGGAGACTTCACTGAAAATGGAGACAGGGCAATGACCTTCAGAAATGAGATTTTAGGAAAATATGAGACAGAGGGCGTATTTTTGTAGACAATAGGTGTTGTTCTAGTGTGAATGATTGTGTCTACTGTGTCTAATATGTACCTATTATTTTGTTGTGTAATTCTATGATTCGATACGAAGACCTTTTAGTGTGCATGTATATTTTGTACCAACCAAATTAAATTGGATAATATATTGGAAAACCAACAAGTAAATGATAAGTGGTTCAAGTGAAGGTAAAAAAGTAGAGAGACTTAACATCGTATATATCGCAGTTTATATTTTATCAAACCTTTACACCACGCAACTAAAATCCTACTTTTACACAACAACCAAAAGGCATTTTATACCTATCCTATACAAAGACATTAAAGTCATAATGTCATACAATAAAACTCAGTCTTATACCTGTACAGCACTTTCAGTAACTGCATGCGTAATAAATGCAGTTATTACCATACCAAGTATAGGACAAAGAGTTGAAATTTTCTACCTCATAAAGCTACGACTTTGTAACTACCCTCTTGGTAAATACTTGTTCTTTGGCAAAGTTTTAAGTAGCAAATGACGAGTCTGAGTTTTATTACCTCTGTTTAATCTTTGGTAATTTTTGTGATATAGTAAATACAATTTGCTAAGGTGATTATTTACTTTTAGTTTCTCCTTAATAGAAGTTCAGGAAAATGCTTAGAATATACTTGTTTTACCTCTAATTTAACCGCGTAAAGGATGATAATGAAACCACAATTTATTTATTACAGAAGAGTGACAAAATGTTAGTCACTAAATGATTCATTAACCGTTGTTTAGATTATACCAATGTAAATGTAATTGGAAGTATTTATTGCAAGCCCCTTCGAAAAGTATAATAATTAAACGAGAACTTTTAAATCCAAAATCTAATATTAAAGTAACTGAGGTGACATTAGACAATAAATCTAGAAACTTAACAACAAACGTGAGTCGTATGAGCGAACTTTGTTAATTACAATCAAATGAAAGTTTCTCGTGACAAACGTTGCTAACTTTTGACATACTGATGTAATTACACATTTTTGTTGAAGGAATGTAATACTATTTATGGAAAACGAATTCGGTTTGGAATTGGATACAAGTCAACTTAGAAAAATATGAAAACCTTTTATGCAATAACAGAAGAAATTGATAATGGTGTTCATATGATGGCCTGGGAAGTATAGGATTTATTGACTTCGAAAGATGCCACTTAAGAAGCCTAATGCCTCCAAGAAGACGAAATAGATTTCGTGCTCCTCACAAAAACATTTGTAAAATTAAAGCGAATGAGTTATTTGAAGCAATTAGAAACAGATATAAAGATAAACTCACTACACAGAATAACTATCTCAATACAAATCAAGTTACAGACGAACACAATAACTTATACTCTTAAATTGCTATAAAACTCTGACATGGTTTTCACGCACGGTTTAAGGCTACGCACAGACTTCACGCTGTTAAAACGCAACACGATAAGATTGAGATAAACGTGACAAATGACGATGATGTGAAATGTCACGGAGACCATTAAACCACAATGGTAGCCAATAAACTGAGATAAATTCGACCAGAGTAAGATGGAATAGGTTTTTCGTGAGCATTTGAAGAAAGCGCGTTTCGTGAAGATGAATTAGAGGTTATGACAGGTGCGAGAGGGAGAGAAAATATACTAAGATTACTGTGATATGACCTTTGAAAGTCAATTTAGTTATTTATATTTAGAAGTTGATGTTTGTTGAAAAGGAGAAGAATCTCAAAGAGCCTTGAAGCATAGTCTGCGATCCTAATCGAAATTTTGTTAAAGTTAACTGTTTATCCAGCGAAGTTTATGTTTGCAAAAGCTCTCTTCAATAAATATAAGAAAATAAAACTGCATGATATAAGATTTTGTGTTTCAATATTAAAATATTTCAAATTCTTATATTTTTACTTCTTCATAAAATTATACTGTTTTTAAAGTATTCAAAATTCCTTCAAACATTAAGGAATTTGTGAATGATTAAAACTATTTAGAATTAATTACAATACATAGCTTAATGCTAGGTCTTTTAGCAACTAATTATACATCGACTATGTTTAGACGTCATTCTATAAAAAGCATTAAGACTATTTTTATACATGCTTAGCGAATACATGAATTATTTTCGATCAAGGACCACTACATTTTGGTTAATAAGTGTATATCTTTCAAATGATTTAGTATTTCATACTTTGATATCATTGACAAGTCACTATAAGTGCGGTAGATATCTATTTCTTTTTAATATTATAGTAATTTTTCATTCTTAGATTAGCAATCATCTGCTCGCAACCAACAAAACAAGTCCCATCATCCACCACCTACGGTATCTCAACTTTCTGGAATATTCCATTACAAAAGCCCTCTAACACTGTCCCATAAAAACAAGAAGCAACAAAATATTTACAAGGAATTCCGCAGCTCATCTCGGTTATCGTTGAAAAGCGGGAACTCTCGTAAATCCACCCTGTCAATGTTTCAAGTTGGCGAAGTAAAAACTCGCAGTCCCAACGAAACCACTGCAGCTCTTAATATGGAACTTTAATAAAGTTACTTACCAACGAATTGCATAGTTTATGATCGGGGATTAAAGTTCAAGCGGATACTTTGACTTTCAATTGATGTTTTAATTGAGTTTGTTGCTGTAGTTATTTTTCGTGGAACTATGAAAATTTTGAGCATGTTTTAGTGGGCTTTGAAACTTGACAATTTTTTTTTTCTTGGCTAACGCCATTCATTTTTATATATATAAACTTTTCTTTGAGCATTTTGCAAGATCTATCAACTTTGGAAAATACGATACGATAAGAATCCTTGTAATAAATATTATAGTTGTAAAAAAAGGTTGATGAATGTAGGTAGCAGGGGCGTGTGCGGACGATAGCCTTTGGCATTTCTCAGTGTGATCGAAAAACTCTTCAGAACACAGGTACCTATTATTTTTTATCATCTTAGATATCCAGCAGGTGCACCACAACCTGAATGTTCTCATACACATAAATACAACCTCCAAAATAAACGGTAAGCAAAACGAAATTACATTTGCAACCGACAAATACTAAATAGAACATATGTAGTGCGACCGGTTCTATTCAAAAACGCTAGCTTCGCAAATATGCTAGACTCCGAATGTCTGCGTTTCGGTCTGCCATCTGAATAAACAGGTAACAGTCTTATTCAGGTAAGATGTGTGTTTCAACAGGCGCATTCAGATTTTGTTAATTAAAATCTGATTTGAATCCAGATAATATTATGCAGCCTGCAATTTCCAGAACACATGCAGATTACGTTAATGGCGCAATGAAAAACAATATATCAAATTAATTAAATGACATGGCTGAAGTTTCACAACATTTAGAAGATTCCTATCTTGAAATACTGACTTAATTCTCCATTCGCAGCTTCAAAGATGAACGATCACGCAGGTCAAAAACCTTCGCTGAATTAAACAAGAATTTAAATCAAAAGAATTTGATGAAATAAAACATCAGAAAATTTTTGCAGCGTACAAAATAAATGTTAATACTAAAACTGCATTCGAAATTCACTGCGTTAATTACAGCGTCAAGGTAACGTATAAATGAGGTGAACTAAAAAATGCTTCATGTGCACGCTACAAGATTCAATCTCCTAATAATGGGCGAGTAATGTTGCCAAGAAAAAATAACACCCCAGCATGATATGATCGCGAACATGCGAAAGAATATATTAGCCGGTAAACAGTTTTAATTATGCAAAACATTTTTAATTGTACCTTGAACTTATTCAGACATGTTGCACGCATTGAGGGCATGAAACATATTTGATTAATTGATAATTGCAACTGAAGATTACTAGTATAAGATTTAGATCATTTGAGCTAAAAATAAACCAGCGTATCGAAATTACATAATGCTGTATTTGCTATCGTGAATTTCGTTCGTCTACCTATTGAAAGTTCCAAAATGTCGTGTAATGAATGAAACTGGGGCAAACATTTTAAATTTGACTTCCCACAGCCTCAGCGTGTACCAAAAGGATTTGGAGTTTCATTAAAACATTCAAAATTTTAGCGGGTCTTTTGATATATATTAATATATAGTCAAAGAGAACTCACAACATCTTAAGAAGTTATAATCATACTTAAGTCAAGACTAATTGAACTCTTAATTAAGTTAAGTGTAACTCAGTGAAATGTACCAATTTCAACGGCTGACGCAAAAGTTATCGGGGGTTTCAATGAAAATTTATTAGTCCAACTATTTGTCAAAATTGTCCCCAAAGGGTCCCGGGGTCTGTTGGAATTCTGGCAAATATCAAGTTGAATAGCCAATTTGTTTTGAGGACCTTAGGACTCGGTTCCATTGAAATATGTGTGGATTTTAGATTAGTATAAGTTTTGAATTGTAATTCGTTTTCAAGGAGTATAAGAATTGGCCTTCATATTTAAACTAGCCGGAAGTTACGTGTGTTATTACAAACCTAATGATATACATAAATTCTAGTTATTTTGTGTTGAATTTAAATACCAGGGTTATTGTGTTAAAATTGGCAGACGTCTATTCCATTAAAACGAAGTCATACATGAAAGAAGCAAAGTCATTTTTTTCAAAAGAAATTGTAGGCCCTGAATTTTTAAATGGCCACGACGTCTTGTCCAATATACCAAGACCTCTAAGTAAACCTGTACGTGGTTTAAAGAAACTAGAACCAAAGGTCGTCAGCCTCAACAAAATCAAAGAGGCAAGATGAAACATGGTGGATGTACACAAAGTTATCCGTGTTAAAACAACGCCAACGTCGCTTGGATATTGTGAAATATGAGCGGGGATCACTGTGTCATTCCCTCGCCTGCTCAACGAATTTATCACGTTCCTGTCCGTCCGTACGTATGGTGCTCCAGATATTGAACGTTTCACGAAACGAATTGGATGATCCTAAAATATTTGTTATGTTTTCAGACGCTGTGGCGAATTTTTTCGGCGAAAATTTTTGGCATCACTTGGGTATGGTTATTGGAAATGATGGAGTGGTTGTTTCAATTCAGATAAAGCTTGAAAATTTTTGGCTTCGAAAACGTTTGTTGGAAAATAATGGAATTTA
Organism: Lithophane ornitopus; assembly: GCA_948473465.1. NCBI lineage: Eukaryota > Metazoa > Arthropoda > Insecta > Lepidoptera > Noctuidae > Lithophane > Lithophane ornitopus. Next base: position 1,233,136 of record OX419630.1, on the reverse strand, counting down.
GAAAAGAGATAGGTATTACGAACTGAATCATACTGTTTTACCACTCTCCATTCAGAAAATGAAATTGCCAGCAGCCAATTTTTGCTCAAGAGAAAAACAGTTTCCTGCGTCCGAGTTTTCATATTTCATCCGAGCTGTCATCCGTGATAGGTTAAAATAAAAACCCCGAAATATCCATTTTCAAACGTAAACGCGGCTTACGTTTTGGTATAAAAACATATGAAGTGTACAAAAAAACAATGGTGGGACTACCTCCTTACTTTTAATTTATTCTCTTTCCGTTCGTTCACTGGACATCATTTCATTTTGCGTTAAAGCAACAAACACGCTTATGCTTTTATTTTCCCGTTGGTATTTCAGTTAAAAGCTATTTATTCACCGTTCTCTCGTAAGACGTAAATTTGTTTGGTTTTATTTAACAGATACTTGTTAGCCTAAAGTTGCGAAGTTTCGGATCTCTGAAATATCTCGTTAGCACCGAATTTAAGTGAATCTGGACTAGTTGAGATTGTATCTCGACCGAGGTGATATATATCCTTATACACCGTCACTTTTAATTAAGGCGGAGACTCCAAAACTTTGAAATTTAATACGAAATTGCGGCGAAGCAATAAACGTATCTGTTGTTTATGTGAGCCATCAAACCAAGATAACACCCGTCTTTACATCCAGAGTTTAAGTTAGTGTCATTGTTTCGTAACTTACAAATATAAACGATGTTTGGGAACAACGCCACGCTTTAACATTCATGAATAACATTAAGCCCCCTCGTCCTGTTTTGAATATCGCGAAGCTCTTTTCAAACCAACTTTCCAGAGTTGTGTTTATGCTTATTGCCTTTTAGGGTGGCTATTTTTCGTGTGAGTTTACGAGCATTACAATATTCACAAGTAAACAATGGACAGGCAAGGATTCCCCGCGGGCCGCACGTTAAAAGAACAATCCGACGGTCGGAGGCAATACGCCTCTATTTGAAAATGTCCCAAAAGGTTTGCTCTTAAAACACGGTCCGTCTACGATGGTAGCCGACATGCAAAGCATCGCATTTAAAAGAGGAAAGAATAAAATACGTACGGTTGAAAGCAAACAGGAAAGTTAGCCGGGCGCGGCGTACCCCGCAACTTGCACGAAACAAGTTTTCTATGGGCATTATTTAAGTTTTGCCTGCAGTAGACACTATATTAAACGTATCAGAGTTGAGTTTTAAAAGTCCCGCCGATACGGCTGAGTTGGCGGGCCGCGAAACAGCCGCAACTTGGAACACTTGGCAAGAAGCGCCTATAGGAAAAATAAAAGGCAGGCAACAGTTTGCTGTCAACTTGTACTTGCTTGTACGACTGCTAAGAATTATTGTGTTTGAAAAAGTGCCGCTTCTAAATGTTGACTTTTTAGCTTTTTATATATGAGGTCTTTTTTCAAAACGGACGTTTCTTACAGTCTTTTGGTTAATGAATCTGTTTCGATTAATGCAAGTCCCAAACTAAGTCATTTATAAGATAAACAACAAATAACACAAACAAATAATTTGGAGCAAGGAGCATCTCGCTTTAAATTAACTGCACGAAACACATTGCTTAATTTAACATTCTGAGTACCTTTACCTAAAAGTCACTCAACTAATGATAAAAAGGTAAATCTTTTCCAAGATGATGATAACTAATACCATAAATATAAAATAACAACTCCAGACATGCAATATGCTGAAACTGCAGTCTATCTATGTGTCCCTGCCATTAAAGCAGCCGAGAGCAAACAGAATTTTATAACAGGAATTAAAAATGTAGTGTACAAAGTAGTAGTCGTTTCTCTTTTGTTTTACTCTGAAAGCTTATTAGCTGCTAGATTTTCTAGGAATGGCTTTGATAATTCTCTTTTTACAGGTATAATTGTACTTTGAGTTGAAAAAGCAGCTACGCTTTATAAAAGCTTAGAGAGATTCATGTTATGAGCTTTGCGAATTAAAGGACAATAAATAATTCCGAGAATGTAGAGCTTTGAATTTACAAAGGTGAGTACTAGAACAAAACTAAAGGTCAAAAGTGAGTAGAAACGGAGATGTTAGTTATATTTAATGATAAAGTTATTGAGAAAAAATCTCACTTACAGCCTAAATTCAAAAGTGGATGGATTGAGATAACTTAAGACGTTCAAATTCTAAGAAACAAAGTAACAAATCCACCAAAATGGTTTGGCCTTTACTCATTCCTAAGCAATACAACTTAAGCAAAAACGATACTTCAGAAGTCCTAACAAAAAAAAAACTAGCCAAAACCAGCAACAACATAAACACATTCATCTGAATTAAGAGCACAGTCCACAAACAACGAATGGAAACAATTTTCTATTTCGAAATGTCTTACTTGGCCCACTATAATTTAATATTACACGAACAGCCCGCTCTGGGCGGAGACTGCTGGCTTTACTAGGATTGCGAGAGTGAATAATTTGACTATGGAGGGCTTGCTACCGCGGACGCCTCGCTTGCAATTTATTCGCAACTAACGAATTGGGGCGAATGATGTATGGCTGGAATTTAATTTGGATGTTTACTGTTCTTAGATAGTAGAAGGTGGTCGCGTTATTGATTTCATTTGCCCATTTTGAAAAAAAAAAAAGGATTTGCTTTGAAATAGGTACAGGCGTGAGATTGGAGAGGCCTATGTCCATCCGTATACAGATAAATTTCAAGCTCACTTCACCTATGTTTTCACGGTGAAATTTTTACAAAATCGATTGGCAGATGATGTTTATGAGTATTTTTTCGTACAATAAACTAAATGCGAATCAAATTATAATGTATCTCAAAACAATTTCAGATCTTTTAAAAGTTTAAGTCTCTAGTCTTAAAGTTCTACAACATGAAACTATAATCCAAAACCAATCTTATCTCCAACAAATCCTACAAATGTTAAACTCTCGGTATCCGCTGCAGGAACAAGATCTCTAATAGGCTGTTACTATTAGATATCGAGCCCGTAACACGAGCCTATTATTCTTGTGGTATCTCCAAGATTGAATGCTATCCTTCAGCCAATCATCCCGCGCCGGTGTTTCGTTACCAGCGATGTTTTGACGTAATATGCGTAACTCAATTGTCTTGCGGTTAGCTTGGCATTCTCTGGTAAAACGTAATGTATTTTTGAGATGATCGGATCATCTCAAATGGCACTAACTTTATTGAAAATGAGGTCTTTATTTTATTCTGATTCGATAGTTTTTTTTATGACTTGTTTAAGTCGAGACTGTTATCATAATTTTATTCGTCTGATAGTGTTCTTAGGCCCATTCATGTTGGTAATGTAAGTATAGATGTGGCGGTTTTCAGTGTTACGATGAGTGATTTAGAAGAAAAACCGAAACTTTTTAGGCAGAATGGTGAGCGATCAATTTTAATTAAAGGAAATGGCAGTCATTAGGGTAAGTCAGAAGACGTTAAAACCCACTGACTTGGAGGTGAAAGGTGGCGTGATTAGATAACCGGTTATCGTGACCGATAGGCAATGTAAAGAAAACACGCGAAAGGAAATACTTTAAAATATTTTATAAGTTACGATTATTTGAGACGCAAATTGTATTTTGTCTTGTGGTGTAGAAACTAATGATGAATATCTAAATGTAGTACTTAGATAACGTATTTTTTTATTTTTGTCTGCAAAGGATTGGGATTAATTAGTACTACTTTGTATTCATGCAAGTATTATCATCAGTGTCAAATGGTGAAAAGTCACATAGTATAACCTCGTTTTTTTTACTTATTTACAAACTATGTCAATTTCATGATAAAAATACGTTGAACAGAATCATAACAAGCAAAAAATTCATACATCAATATTTTATTAATAAGTTTGCTGTGTGCGTTTACTAGTTCATTTCCAATACCTATATTATTGTGATCTGTGTGGTACATCTTTATATACAGGTGTTTACATATGTGTGTGTATGTCATCAGTTATGTACCTACAAACGAAGTTCGTTCAACCAACCTTGCGATATCAGTTCAACGTTAATCGTAAAAATTTTACGACATTTTATTTTTAGTGTTGATGAAAAAAATAAACAAACAATAAAGTTTGCTGTGTCAACGGTCGATCGATTGACGGTCGAATTGAGTTCTGAAGTTATAATTGGATTTATTGATGTTCGTCATGATTTGTTCTTAGATATGAGAGAAGCAGAGGGGACGCCCTCCAGCCAAGTAATGGACCGAGAAGATATAATGGACCGACGACCTAGGGAATCTAGGCAATCCTGGATATAAAAAAGAACAAGGCGTTGTGATGCAACATAAGGCTTATGTCTAGCAGAAGATTAAGATGGACAATTACTGTCAAGAATGGGAAGAGAAGAACAGTTTTCCCAAAAATGTGAAGTCATAGTTTTAAACTGCAAATAACAAAAAGCTGCCCACGCCATCTCTTTGATTTTAACCGTAAACCATCTTAATTCAGCTCAAAAACTTATATTTTTCGACGCAAAACTTTAATCACAAACTCACGCTAAAAGGGGCGATTCTCAAACGTTTCGCAAACTAATCTATTCATAGTTAGTTAGCATTAATCATAACAAGTTAACTATAAAGTTACGAAGTTCAACCCTCTTGAAACTTGAGGACGCCAGTCAGAAAAACAATCTCCCCAGAATTTAATAAAGCGCAGTGCACTGAGTGTCTGCGACGTGTTGGCAGCCAATGTTGGGGCAAATGATTGAGAAATATTTGTAACTAGTTTAATGACTGTCACTTTTATAATACACAGCTACTTACTATGTAAAATATTTAGCAAATTGCTCGTATTTCTATTCTAATATACCGAGTATAATTTAATTCGCAAAATAACTCATGTTTCATCTTCTTGGAATTTCAATTAACTTGCCGTTTAAAGACTTCCAATTTAACTTCGTAGGTATAAACAGATTGTAAGAGGTAAAGAATTGGAGGGGGAGACCTTCCCTTTGTAACGATAAGATGAAAAATGTGCTGTAATTTATTTAACCAGACCTCGGGAACATTGATAAAAAATCGCTTATTTATTTTGCTAGTTCAAAATGGGCTAACATTTCTTCCCTTATACCAACATTGCTTCTACCAACATTGGCTCCAATATTCATCCAAATATTGGTCCCAACATTAGCCCCAAGTCTAGTCTAGTCCCCAGAATATTACGGGATACGACAGCTGTCTAGTAGCCCTTTCAAAGTTACTTTGTAAAATGAAATCGGCCTAAAGGCAACGTCGAAAAGGCTATGTGTGGCTTAACAATGCTTTTGTATTGCTCCTTTGAACGATAGCGTGGTGATATTAAGAGAAATGTATTGGAGTAATTGTTCGGTGACTTTTAGAGGAAAATTGTGGGTGTTTTAAGGAGGACCTAATCATTTTGTTGGCTGTACTTGAAGTTGAAAGCTTTGACAATTTCTTGGTGCTTTTATAACTGTTACCATTTTCTTAATATTTTAGGTGCTGCTTTACACTTTATTTGTCTACTAGCTGCGCCCGGCGGATTCACCCGCGTAAGTCTCAATCCCGTGGGAATATCGGGATAAAAAGTGTCCTATTTCCTATTCCTCATGGATCATGGTCTACTCATGTGCCAAATTTCATGTCAATCTGTTCAGCCGTTTTAGCGTCAATGCGTAACAAACAAACAAACTCACTTTCGTAATGTATTAGTTAGGAATTTTTATTTCATCTGAGTCTTCTAACAGATAAGTTTTCTTAGCAAACTTTACACCGTATACAGAAGAAAACATTGCGAGATGTTACATACAAATCTACTCACATTACTTATGTGTTTTTAGAGTTAAGTAAACTTCAACTATTTTTCCAGAAAATAAACTAACTACAAAATCAATTAACATTATTTTCTGAAACCAAAACTGGAATTGAAAGCACCAACAAAATTTTAATTCCCCACAGCATGTAAACATGTAAAACGGGGCGGGCAGTCGGCTCCGATTGCAGAAATAACAGCCTAATAAAAAACCTACACCTCGAACAGATGTGCAGCGTTCAATTCCACAAATAGTATAACCTTACTCCGTGGTTCCGTCGCTTTTTCTGTCAATATTCTTTTTACTTCGATAAAAGAGTGAGAATTGGATCGATGCAACGGCTCTTTAGACGCGGAAATGTTGTGAAAATTGATGCTATAATGATATATATATTTTCTTTAAATAGTTATAACTAATCATCAATACATAAAGTTTTTTAAGTAGTAAGCAGGCACAAATGATAAATAGTCAAAGTATTTCAAGTCTTGTGAGTTTAGTTGCGTGGGTGTCTTACTCTCAGACAGTCTTGAGAAAAAATAATAGTCTACGTGATAAATAATGTATTTTTCAATTCAAATTATACCTAAATATCCAGTTTAAAATGGAAATAATATGCATTGCTTTTAAAATTCTGTCAAATTAGACCATCAAACAATTAGTAATCATATAAATTAAGTCACTTTATATATGCGCTTGGCTTAAATTACTTCTAAGATTTAGTGATGGGATACAAACTGAATAGTATCGACAACTTGACTTTTCTATGTATCCTCACTTAGTTTCATAGCCTCTATTTTTTGTTCAGAGGCGCAAAATGCTGAGTAACAGTAAGAAACACACGCATTCTAAAGATACCAAATCCCATCTTCATTTACGAGCCAAACAGTAAGCAAAAACGAAAATGTCCTTTTCCAATTTCGTAAGGAACCCTGAAACTTTCCTCTGTTACCTGCGAACGTAAATACGGGTTTTGGAGATCGAGATATGCACTACGATATATTCCGTGCCAATTTTTGCTACCGTTCCGATATATCGGAGCAAAATGTTTTCAACCCCACTTCGTAGCGAGCTCCAATTTCTCGTGGATTTCTTTCAGTATGATAAACTAAAGTTATGATAGTGTACAAGCTACTGCTGTTTTTAAGAAGTTATTCTGCGAGCTTTATTTATCGTGTCTATCTCATATTTTCGAAAATGTTTGAAGTAGTTTTGCTGTTTGTTTTAAATTGATTGATTATAGGTTCAATATTTGTAAGGTACCTTTTAGGTAATTAACGCTATTGAAAATCAATTCAGAAAACTTTTCTATATTAGCACCGATCACTATTGCGATTAACTAAAACATCGACAGTTTGACACCAACTATCGACTTTTCCCAGCCCGTGTTTACTAAAATCTTTTCTATACCCGACACTTAATTTTAGTCTAGACATCTAAAACTAAAATTATATACGTCTGGCAATACTTCAAGACGACACTTAAGATTATTAACAAGGACAGCGAATGAAAATGATGACGAGACTAGACCGATATTATAATATCTACATTTTCAAATAAGTATTTTGAATTATATTAAAGTTTATAAGTGAATTTTGATGGGTTCGTTAATGGGTTTCTGTTTTATGGTAAAAGGGTGATTTTATGGGGTGGGCAGGAGTCCAAGTGGCATTAAAGATCGATACTAGAGGCCAGATTTATGTTGTGCTGGCCAGTTGAACGAGCGTCTTCATTTTCGAGGAGGCGTGGAAATGCTCAGGAAGTATATAAAGATAGGTATATCAGACTAAATTCTATAGACGATTTTCCAATAGGTTGAGATGTTTGATCGAATAAGGTTTCCAGATTGTACTAGGAAATCAATGGATGAAACTGGGTAAAAAGAAAACAAAATGTCGGCACCCTCAGCAATAATTTTAAGAGAGCAAATAACTAAAAATTAAAAAAAAACTCCATCTTAATAAATCCACCAGTATTATTATTTATACTTCAACAATATTCAATCTGTCTAGTTCAAGCACTTTTCCGGTTACTTCCATGTCATTAGTAATAACATTTTTTTTTACAAAATCCTTACAAATGGATCGTCCGTGTTAAGACAATTTAGTAGGGCGTTCAACACAAGATTGATCGTTGTCCAACTGTTATTTATAATGAATTTTGTTGAAGGCTGAGTGGTGGACTGTATTTTGTTTATTTTTTTATTGAGTTGGGGAAGAATTTAAGGGTAGATTTAAACCTAAATATTATGTAGCTTTAAGTTACCAAAACCTTAGCTACTGCCTTCCCAAGCGTTAATTCTCGTTAAAAGTTAATGACATAAAATGCATTCGGTCACATTTCGTGGACTGTCGAAATAAATTTTCGCTTCGTGCTTGTCCAGTCACGATCTTAGGCGACAGTATCCGAAGCAATCCGAATGACCGCCGTATCAATATTTAAGAGCTTTTAAAACATGCTTTTATTTCTTATCTTTTAAGATGTATAAGAGGAGATAAAAGCGTGGTAAAGATTAGGATGGTTGCATATTTATGATTATTCTGTGATACATTTTATGATTGATGTAAATAGTCTATTTTGCAGTTCACATTTTATTTTAAAAGTCCTACAGCATGAGTCACAATACCAAAGTTGATTGAAGACCTCATTATGATTTTATCATTACAAAGAATCGCCAATGCACTATGCAATTAATTTCTCTATCTATCTCAATATCTGCCCTTTACCCTATAATTAGAGTTAATGATACACTTTCATCAAGATTCGATACCAATAAGCCTTCAAAGACAAGACACTAGAACAATAGATATTTATCACAAAAGAGGATCAACCCGTCAATCTATTGTGTCCCCAATACCCGCACACCAGTTTTCAAATACACCCAAAAACTGTAATTTTCATCTCTATAGCATATGTAATAGAGGTGTTGGGTACAGCAGTGTATCTTGGCAGAAGGACATTATCGAACAGCGAGTGTATCTAATGATAACATGGGATTAAGCTGCTTCAGCTGCTTGAACGTTATCTGCAAAATAAAGGGTCAGCAGTATTAATAGTTTGGGTTAGTAGGTACGAATGTTTCGGTATTTTGTTTCGAATTATTTTCTTGTTGAACTATGGCGGGTCAGTTAAAGTGTAGGGTGGTTTTCGGCCAGTAATCTGTGCAGCTAATTGTTTTATTAAATGCGACAGTGCTTTTGCGAGGGTTGGAAAGGTCGGATGGAACGGATTTCATAGATGGGAAATCTTTAGGTAACTTAGTGATTGGCTGAATGTTAATTCCTTAAATCAGTATTGGAATGAAATTCAAAAGCGTCTATGAGGTACAACGTTAAAATGTTTATAATGCCTACTCTGACCAATCAATATCAGATCAAGTTCAATGGCTAAGATCTTCACCACTTGCTGAGCTTGTGCCCCGATAAGAGTAGAAGAATCATTGAATCTCTCAAGATTTGTTTTAAAATACTAGCGACTTGACAAAATATCAAGATAACTTTAGTATAATTATGTTATTTTATTATGAATGCATTATAATTATAAACCTTCCGGAATAAATTCGCATCAAAATTCGCTGCGTAGTTTAGACGAAAAACACGGTCACACAGACAGAAAAGATAAACAACTTTAATTTGTATACAAGTTCCCAAAAGAAAACACTAGACAAATGATAGGAAAAAAAATAGACACATTGCTACCATGTACTTACAAACATCGCAACAAAAAATCTTTGCCCTATCATCTCCGGTACATTTACTAAACCCATTACACCCCACGTGCTTACCCAACAGTTACAAAGATAAATAATATACGTATAGGAGGAAAACCCATCGGTGCTCAGATTCAACCCCCCACTGCCGATGTAACGACGGTCATTAACCTTTACAACACCACGGTAGATTACAGTGCGTTGCGTTAGCGAGTGGTGGGTTAACATTTTTTTGGGTAAACAGGGTTGGTTGTTGAAAAAAGGTTATAGGTTTCGGATTTGGAAATTATTTGTTAACCTAATTGGTGCGGGGTGGACGATGTAGGATTCGATTTTCATGTTAATTTTGTTGATTTAACTCGATTAAGGCTCCAAACTACGACTGATAGTTATTTAAAAGAAGCATATATGCCTTCGAAACTTCGAGACTTATAAGAGCATTCTTATAATTATTTCAATACTATTCTGGAAATAATTATTATCCCATTCCACCCCATAATACTCTAAATAAAAACACAAGACATTTAGCAAAGAACAAAAGTTGTTAAATTCACAACTTTTCGCCAACTCTGTCCGAGGCTTAGCAGTATTTGCCAAAACACTCGCGAATCTATAGGCGAATCGTGTACACAAATAATTTACACTTATTTTTCTTTGCCAGAGTGAAATAATGCCCTGAATCAACTTTATTTTTGTTTATTAACATTACTGGGGCAAAATACTCATTGACGTATTGAAATGTTTTGACAGATTAGGGATGGTGGAGAGATGTCCAGCAGAGGTTTGTCCATAAACGGATTGAGCTTCCATGCCCTATAATACCATAATCTAGGGCAAGATTAACAAAAATGGGAAAAGCCTTTCACAAAAACTGAATTTATAAACAAAAATATTGCACTATTCTGCAACAATACAACCTCACAGAAAAACCCGAAACATTTCACCACGATTCCCCGAAAAAAGCTCAAAGGCATAAAAGGCATAAATTCACAAGTTATTAAAACAATATAACAGGCAGGACGGACGGATTAAACCGTCGATCGGTATTGACTGTGCCCGCCTGCCCGTCGCCGATAAACGTAGATTAAACCTGGATGTACATCACCCTTTAATCCGCCAAAGTCCGGCCATGTTTTTAATATGGCATTCTGATTTTGAATATTTTCGCGCCGATTTTTGCGTTCGTGGGATTTTTATGATTAGCTCGAAAACGTGCTTTTATAGGATTAAAAAAATGTTTTAAAAGCCAGCATTCATGAGAGGATTAAATTAAATCAGGGATAGGGTTTTCAAAATAATGATAAATAATTATCATTATTTTGCATTATTTTGAAATCACTACCCCCTGAAACTATCATAGATCAGAGAAAAATAAATTGATATCAACACAGATTTTTTTTTTCATAATCTAATCTAGATGGACAGGCCCCTAAAAAGTTAGTAAAAAAATGCTTACTTTATTTTTGGTAATAGAATCTAAACAATTGATGCGCAATTAATAATCTTTACATATTGAAAACAGTGTACACAGGAAAGTGATAGACATTGTCGTATCAAGATAAAGTGTGGGACCATGTTAGGTTATCTACAAAGTTCCTAAGTGGGTCACTTCGAAATAAACTATTAATAGCACGCTGGTCGGATCGCTTTCGGCTTAGCAACGGCAAATTAGAATTCGGTTTTGTAGATTAGATTAAGCATGTTATTATGTCTGCGTCTATAAATGTAATAAATATTTTTTATTGATTTAATGACAAAATGCTGCAACAAAATCGAATCTATAATACATTTTTTTTTGGTTTACACCTTGTTTATTTATAAGATACGATAAAATAATTTATTTTATCGTATCGTATATTAGATGAACTTCATAAACTAAATTAAATAAAAAAAAACTATTTTGGGTTTATTGTGTTGTGTTATAATAATGCGTCTAAAATCATACCTAAATAACAAAATAAGTTTTTTAACTTAAGTATTATTATATTTACATTTACGGGAAATGCAACATAAATAGGTAATATTATTTCACAATAAAGTGTTAAAAACCACAAATAAGTACTAGGTATTAAAATTAATGCGCCTAGAAAGAATATTAAAATAGTCCATTAAAAAGTAATCCTCTCTTTGATAACCTGAAAGCTTTTACAAAGTATCAAGTTGATACATTACCTACATTTGAATCCACTTGCAATGCACATAAAAAGTGCAACAGCTTTTTATACGCCCTTAAAAATATTTACTCCGAGATAAGAAACACATTTGCAACACAGCATACTTGCAAACATCTCGTTTTATTAAAGAACATAAATAAACAATATGACACATAAAAGGGAATAAATTTTTTAATAAAGTCTTTTCAGAACTGGGATTTGATATAGAACTGTAAAATATCTTTGACACAGTAGATAATCATTTCTGTGATAAAAAGGATGAAAAAATGCTATACCTACATAAAAGTTGGTAATAAATAATGTATTCTATTTAAATGTGGTCTAGACCTCAGAAATACGACCCATAATAAATCCATAAAATAAACCTAGTACAGCAAAATCTGGAGGGACCATTAATGCAGTAATTACGAGAGGACAGCTAGCAACCGACTTGGACTATTTAATCTTAAGTGGTTAGACTATTAAATAATAAATATATAGATTTCTTCTAATGGGAAACATAAATTTGTTTGTAACTCTATTATTTATGGCCAGATTGTGTTTTTGTTTCTTATTTGTTGAATAATCCGCCTGCTCAGATTATTGCAATTGGTTTTATTACACTGCAATTAACCATTTATGTTTCATTTGTTGTACGTAAATTAAGAATTTAAAAACGTTTTATCCTTTTAAAATTCTCACTTATTTACGTACACTAAAACATCTACATTTGGCACTATTTTAAAAACATATCTCCGAACCAAATGCATTCATAAGTTTTTCCGTCTCACTCTCATCACAAAAGTTATCATAGTTACTTTGCACGTTAAAAATACACTACATAACATGATATTTCATAACTTGTTAATATAATTGACATAATAAATTATTAAAACGGTTGACATCTACTACTTGGCATGAAACTCATCCACGCATCTTCTAAGCGACACGTGGCGCCATCTATCGCACAGATCAACATACTTTAACTCACACAACATTGCAACGGACCCTCGAAATACGAGGCAAATAGTGCCAAGTTTTGTTCTCAACATCGTATGGCTCGTTTAAGATATAAATATGATTAAATGGTTTTAGAGTTTATAACAGATTTATTAAACTGAAAATATAAACAAAATTTTGCTACTGAAAGTTTAATCCGGGTCAGGATTTTCAACAGTAAATGGCTGTCAAATCAAATATGTTGGTGTGATTGGTAAGCACAACAAAGGCTAATCAAAATCATTTGACATCAGCTTTAATAGAATAGAACAGGCTTTCAGGAACCGGGCTCATTTAGTCATTACCAGATAATTAGGATGACATAATTCAATTTACAATGTAATTTAATTGAATACAATGCTAATTGGACTATGTTCTACCGAGAATAGTATTGACTGATTGATAAATGTATGCAATATTTTTATTAACATTGTTGTAAAATATAATTACGTATTGTGAAAAAATCTATCGAGTCTGTGAATAACAGCTGCAAAATGTTCGCGACGATACATTTACCGAGATAATAAGGTCAATGAACTTGATTCTAGTGTTTATGCGTACACCTACTGATTTCTTGTAGTAAGTACTAAATTGAAATACATTCAGATTCATTTTATTGAACGTATGTGTGTTTTCAATAATTAATGGTTTTTTTTAAATATTGTAAAATCGTTCTGAGCCTAAATGTAAAGTTTTAGATGCAAATAATTCGATTTTTTTTTGTTGCTTCTTTGATGTTAGATATACCTACAGAAATCTAATTTGTTTATCAAGCAAAATCATTATCTATTTCTAAATCTTGATAAAAACAAGGCTAACGACCTCATTAGCTGTTCCGATAGTAAACAAATGAGGAATCAAAGTTCATTTAGAGGCAAATGATAGTTTATTATAAAAAGCTCAAATAATTATGTTTTTTTAGACGACTAGTACTGTGGGTTGTGGATTACAATACAATAACAAAGTAATTATTTCTGATAGTTACTCTAAATTAGTAAGAAGTGTGTTCACGTAGCAAAAATGAAATGGTTAGGGAAGAAAGCCATGACCATTTAGTCGAAACTCCATTCCATAACCGTTGAGCTATTACCGCTTATATTGTTGATAATATAAAAAAATAGCACACAGTTTTTTTTTATCACATTATAAATACTCGTATACCTACTCAAAACTTTTTTGACAAATGATACAAACGTTATCTTAATGACTTATGTATTATACATATAGATTGCAGTGGTTACTGAACTCGTCGAGATTAGATACTGATATAACATAATTATTAAACAAACAACCCACGCATGGTAGAATACCTTGGGATAGGACTGACATTATTTACACTGATATTTTAGTTGCTAGCTGGGTTGATAACTGACCCTAATTGATAACAAATAACTGGAAAATGGCTGTCTGAAAAATTTCTAATTTCGAATTGCTAAAAAATAATTTCATGCCAGATCGTAAAGTTATCCATTCTGATGACATATGGACTACAACATTTGATTTTACTATCATTATGTATGTACATGCATCCGAATTATTTAAATTCAATAATTGCAATCACAGTTAAAATTAACCCATAGTTAAATTAGTAATAAAAACTCATGATTAACTGCTTAAATAAAGGCAAAACTTTAAACCGTAAATAAAAAAGTGAAGGCATTGAACCGACCCCAGGTTGTTTGCCTTTGACCCGCCTTGACAAGAACGCTTGACTCTGCGACTTATTTGACTATGCTGAAACTTTACACTGATTTTGATAAAGAATTTGTTAATAGTTATTAATGACTCTTAAAATAGGGTTTCAATTTATGACTCTAAAATTAGAGAGTTCTATTAGTCACTCTAAAGATCTCTGTATTTTAAGTTTAAGAGTAAATTGGTAGGTAATTCGTTTTGCAATGCATTTTATGTAGTTAGTTATTATAATCTGTTGATAAAAACAGCCATTTGCAAAAAAAAATGTTAGGTATTATAATAAAAATAAGATAAAACAATAGTAGGTAAAGTTGAAAAACCTTTTAGAGTTGTTTTCTTTACCCTGCTGACCAAAAACCGTGTCAACACACACATAAAACATATGCATGGAATATTAATTTTAAAAAGGTTCGTGTTAAAAATAACTTTTGCAAAACGAACGTAGGATGCATTCAAATGTAACATTATATTTCTTTATATTCAATACGCGGTCTCGTTTAGGTTGATAAACTTTGAATTTCTAAACCGATCGGGTAATAGAAAACGTATTACATTGCCCCTACATATTACCCGGCGATTGAACATCCGTTGCTGCTTTTGTTGACCACAGTTACTAAATTTTTAGAAGAAAAACCGCGATGAAAAAGTGTTAGCTGATTGTTATTCCTTGCGAGTTGTGATAGTCAATATCCAACGGTTGGTTGTCAACGAAACAAGTCGGTACTTGTTTGAAATTATGATTATAATACTGTCACTTTATCGGCTAGAAACTATTATCTAGTTGTAGTTTGATAGGCAAAGAAATTTAACTCAGTTTAATCATTCAATACCTATGTTTTTGTAATGAGAGTGGAAATGACGCAACGCTGACGACAGTCATCGGTGGAATCGCGAAATTCGTCCCATATATTATTCACGAGAGGCCGATAATGAGGCCGTTCACCCTACCGCGTTAGACACAATTCGACGAGACTGATTGTCGATGTGTAGTTTTTTTCTCGGTTTATTAGCCGTCGTAATCTGAGATTTTTTGTCGCAGTGTGTGCTGTTTAAAAAAGTATTCGTACCTACCTAAATATGCGAATTTGTCAACTGAATAAAACAAAAAATAAATTGATAATTTTATAGAAAGTAATTCCATATTTCACTGAGTTATAATCACCACCTCGCACTCACCATCATTTTATAACAGCAAAATTCACGTATCCACTTACGGACGTCAAAAAGAAGATCTCCTTACCTGAAAACAAGAAAAAAACACCATTCAAATCGTCATTAACGGTTCATTTTTTACCGAAAAATTCCGAATTTTTGAAAACGATCCATTGTTACAAAATTCTCCCACAACACAGTTGAACGACCGGCCAAATTTTTAAAACACAACCTAGATTTTGTGAAAAAAAATTATAATACGATTTAAAAGTTGAATAAAACATGGCCGGCCCGTGCGTGTGTATTTATGAAATTCGTAATTGATACCTAAGGAGTCACGTTTTTGTTTGTTTGCTTAAAATAATCGAATTATTTCTGACATAACAGTCCTATGTGTACACGTAACATTTTTCATGCAAAAAAAAACTGGAAAAACAGCGTTTGTCGACATGCGACATCGGCGGCTACATTACCCTTCACTTGTTATCTTTAAGAGCCCTAAGGGTCAACTCGCATCAAAATAAATATTTTATTATGGTCAACTGTTGTAAATTTCAACTTTATAACAATGTTTGCGCATCCGATTTTTCTGGGGGATTCCTATTTTTTATTATTTTTATGGCAAGTTTGTTTTGTATTTATAACGTATTTACAAAAACTTAGTCGTGGCAAAAAACGAAAATTGAAAAGCAAAGACACCGCCTTCCGAAATTAAAGTTATTTTTCAGTTTTGAGTGTATTTTATTTAGCAGTCGGTTTTTTTTTTTTGTAAAAAGTTTTTATTTTTCACTTTTTAGTAGTGGTACCTACCCTACACAAATTCGAATACCACTAGCTAACTAGAAAATAACTGAAGGAAAATGAAAACATCATCAAGATAAACTAAGTGGAAAAAATACGGAAAAATAATATAATATTGACGCTAACTCAAAAACTCCCAAGGCAAAGTTAATAAAATTGATATGGGACCATTTCGGAAGCATGACCTACCGTACAAAAAAAGAATCATCAAAATCGATTCATAATTGGCGGAGTAATCGCGTAATAAACATTTAAAAAAAAACATACAGACGAATTGGGAACCTCCTCCTTTTTGAAGAAGTCGGTTAAAAAACAGTGTTTATTTTTGACATGCATATTATTTCTAACTTATTTTACTAAGTTTTTTTTAATTCGAAAATGTGTAGAATCAAAACTGTTTTCCCATTATAAATAAAAAGAGGTTCTGTGAAAGAAAACCCGAGTTTAAGCCCAAGTGAGCAACGCACGGAATATTTCCGATCTATTTACAATCTCCCATCACCATATTGTCGGAGTGTTGTATAATCACCAATGTTTATTAAAGCTATGCTAAAATATACGTTTCCTATGTCGCATGCATGGTTACACGCCCTTATGTCTGTCGCTGTGTTTTCATTACAGCTGTCACGTGTGCGATTTATAATGCATTGTGGACCAGGAAAAGAATTGATTATGTTCATACTTGTTTGTTTTTTGAGGTGAACAGAGGTTGTGTAAAACAATTCAGACTGATTGTAGACAACATACAATTTAAACCACTAAAGATAATGGTTGGTAATTATTGAAGATGCAGATGTAGTTCTAGTTACTATAGTATCATCAAAATAATAATATTGAACAATGAACAGTCCAAATTATGGACGAAACTGGAAAAGCAATCTCTTCGTGGTCGAAAGATGTTCATTATACATGATGAAAAAATTAAACTGTAAATAAAATTGATACAGGTATTCATTTAAATAATCCATTCCGTTAAATAAGGGATTGTTAAAATAATTAATTGCACTGAGCAATTATAATTAGACTTTTTGTTGAAAATGTTATCATTATCTGCAAAAAATGCAAATTTAAAGGTGTGTGGTATATGCACCAGTTATTCACCAACTGTAAATTTTATATTTTTCATAAAAGTCAAAGCTACGCTATAATAAGCAGTCAAATATGTATAATATTTAGTCATGTTATTTTCACTTTCACGGGGCATGGATATCATGAACACGCTAATTTACTTAATCCAATTTCAGAGTACACATGAACATTTAATAACACGTCCCTTAAATATCCGTTCCATAATTTGAAGTTTTTGTTCCAAGAGCACCCCAGCACCTACCTTCTTCCAGGCGAGTTCCCCCAAATTACAGTAATACCCCAATGTGTATAAGCGTTATTATAAAATGGCGCTTCGCTGAGCCCACCTTTAGTCCCTATATTGAATGTCCCCTAACTCGTAAAGAAGTTCAGATTATAAGGATTTTTGTTCTGAATAATATAGATTTTTATGTTTTTTTATTTGGTGTGCAAAATGAGGTAAAGTTTTATATCTAAAGACTTTGCTTGAAGGTACATATTTTAAATAAGTTTTATAAACCTAGTGCTACAAATACGGTTTTCTTGGCAAGTTTCTCAAGTCAGGCGAAAGATACTATTAGAAATATCTAAGCATAATCTTATCGGTAGCGGGTGAATAACCTTCCACCTATGCCATAAACTGCCTGACTGGTTATTTAATATTTTAACTATCCCCTCAATAATGAGAAAAGCATAATTCTAAATAATAAATTGTGGTATGTCATTGCATGGAACTGCACAATAATAACGTTCATGAGTGCGGTAATAATCTGTCGAGTTTAAAGTACTCAGAACCGTGTAAGTACCTTTATAAGTGAAGCATAATTATATACTTTATCTCGATGCTGATCAGGAAGACATAAGCTTTCCATTTATGTAAAAATCACTTAAACCAGTTTAACAATTTCCGAGATAACCGCATCAAAGTTTATACTAAAATAAAACGACAGATATAGCCACGTAGATCTCCGCTAATACCCTAAATGAACAACTTGAAGATATTTATGGAAATATAAGGAAGATTATGAGCATAATGTTTTTTAAACAACACTTCAAAAAGTTTTCGAGATAGAACATTAGAAGATGGACATTAAACATAGGATTTCACTTATGGTGAACCATAAAATTAAAAAGCCATGGTAGTAAATATTACATTAAACTTCGCGTCAAAAAGTTGTCTTGAACTATTTTAGTAACTTTTACGCGCCATAATAATCTAGAGGATTTTTTCCCCATAAAATACAGTGAACAAGTTTTTTACAGCTAACGTTTTACTACGGGCTCCTTAAACTTTTAAAGTGCATCATCATAATCCTTACTGTATTTTTAAAATCATTATCTATGTAGATTGTAACAACAATATGATAATAATTTAAGAAAACCTTCATTTTTATTCAAAGATCAACTTGATAATAATATGTAAATGTTACTTACAAAAATGCGAAAAAAAACACAAAGTAACAAAAAATCTGTACATTTACGTGACGTAACAGTTACGGAATTTACGAGAATATCACTTAAAATATACACATAAAACGTTAAGGGTGTAACATTTGCAAGTTTTCAGAGCCAAAACCTTCAGACGGTGCGTGATAAAAGTATATGGCTTTAAATATATTATTACGAAGTCAGTCTTTTGGTTTCATTATGAGTTTTATTTAGATTTTAAGCGAACGGACGAGAAAATGTGCTTCCACCCTACATTAGTGGAAAATAAGATCGTTCTCTTCCGTAATCTCTTGTGTCATTGTTATTTGTTTAAAAATTCTAACGTGAAATTGTTCTTTTCTGTTAAGTACTAGAGTTCATCTTTTACTTACTTATTTAAATTATTTACATTACTATACAGTTTTTACAGTTATATATGAAAATAGAAACCCATTTTTATTAGCTCTGTGACTCGTGCAAAAGCAACAGAAGCACAAAACTTTCTGAATAAAACAATTCAACATTTGTTATCTTAAAAATCTTATCAAAAATTCAACTCAACTAAAAGATTGAACCTCTCATAAAATAAAACCTAGACGGTGCAACAAAACGCTCGCCTTTTTAAAACAAAAAATGACCTTAATACTTAAAGAGGTACATAAATCACAATCAAGAGGTTTTCTATTAATGCCAACATAATACCTCCATTAACATTTGGTCTTTAGAAGACCGTTACGAAGTAAAATAATGGATTTTATTAATACTACCCACGTTTACCCTTATATGGTAACTGGTAGGTATTATAACATTAAATACTCGTTTATTTTAACCATTTTAGTTTTAAGTACTCAAATTTAGTTTTTTTTTTTTCTGTACACGTAACACAAATTAAAATCCATGCATGGAGTCAAGTCACTTTTTTTTTCGTTTCAGTTTTTAACACAAAAAACCAATATAAACAAAAAACAGGTTCTCAAACAAGATTCGGCTAAAAATAAAAACGCACAATCGAAAATCATTTTGCAATCCATTCTAAAAATGCTACACATATCACAACACGGGCAAAAATCAATCTAAAATGAATCTCATACCGAATTTCCATATTTTACACATACATAAACATCCTACGACCGACAACGGGCGTTTTCACCCCACAAAGACCCCGTAATATGCCCGGGGCAATAAATTTATTATGATAAAGTCGATTTACGTCAATAAGCCCAACTTTTTTGTTGAATTGAAAACTTTTATTCCGTTCAAACTCTTTGAAAAAGTATTTTGGATATTGGACTCCAATAATAATATGTAGGTACACAATTTTCATGTGAAATCATTTCGTTCGATGTTTTCAATCATTGCGACTGAAGTCGAACGAGTTCTGAAGTTTATTATTACGGCTTTAGAAGTATTTATTTGTGTTTAAATATAAAAAGTCTGAATGAAAATGGGGAGAAATTCAGAAAGCTCATTGGGCTGAGATAAGATTTCTATTCCTGAAATAGTTGCTGAAAAGAGACTCTTGGGAGACTGGAGCACAATACAAGCAGACGGTACGTTAACGCTTGAATTCTTGATCTATCGTTAGTTCAAATCTCTAATCCAGCTTTAAATTCAGCCTAGAGATAAGATTCTTCTTGAACTCATCTATTTTAATAAGCGTGATAAAAATAACCATGATTACATAACATACATAATCAGCCTATAACGTTCCCACTGCTGGGACACAGGCCTCCTCTCTGTGAGAGGAAGCGGGCCGTAATCCAACACGCGGGCCCAGTGCGGGTTTGTAGATGTCACATGTCTTCGAATTTTTGGTTCTAGGACATGCCGGTTTCCTCACGATGTTTTCCTTCACCGTTTTGAGAGCAGTGGCGATGAAATAATTTACACAAAGTAAAGCGCCTGTCAGGGTTCGAACCTACGACCTACTTACTACTCGTAAGTTGTGGCCGTTACCACTGGACCACCACTGCTCCTACTGGACCACCACTGCTCCTCCACCCTCAACCATGATTAAAAATTATAAAAATAAATTAAAGATAGTTTAACAGATTTAGATTTCGATTTGAAAATATTACAGTACGACACAACTTAGACGTATTCATTTCGATTTTACGAATGTATTGACTTTACAAGTTATTGCGTTTACGTAAAGATCATTTTCACCTACAGCAGTACCTAATATAGATTGGTGATTTTGAAGGCGCATTCAGTTCGGATGGTGATCGGTTTTACGAATTTTGCTGATGCTACATCTAAATTGTGTTGTACTGTACTTTTTTCACGAAAATCGCTACTAATTTTGAATTTGAGTGAGATATAATTATATTATACTGGGTGTTAGGGTAGACACCGTTATCCTTGAAACTAGTAGTTTGGTGAAATCTATAATATACTTTTTCTATTGGGACAACCTTGAAATCGCAAAAAATAAATCAGCTGTTCCATACATTTGTGTTCACTTAAATCGACAAAATGTATGGAACAGCACATTTTTTTTTTGCGATGCAAAGTTGGTCCCATAGAAAAAGTATATTATAGATGACACCAAACCACTAGTTTCAAGGCTAACGGTGTCTACCCTAACACCCTGTATATTTTAGTGAGATATATTTTTAGCGCAAAAAGACGGCTTACAAACTGACGCATTATATTATTGTAATAAACACTGTCACTCTCTCTTTCGGCGCAATAAGGCACATGCGCCTTAATTCTTCGTCTCGAACTACAAAGCACCACAATTAATCTCCGGCGTGAAAGTCAAGATTACCAAGATATCGAGCAATCCCGGCCGATCTCCGACCAAGGTCTTCGTAACGTGGTAAATGAAAACAGCCAAATACAGAAGTTCCACTTAGGTGAGACTTCTAAAAAAAACCCCGCCCCGCCCCCGCTACCCACCCCGCCCCCCTTCTGCACTGCAGCAACTTCGCGCGTCGGGTCTTGCGCGTACAAGATTTTTTTCTTGGTCAGCGCCGAAGCAGTGTGCACAGTTCGTGTGTAGAAACGACACGAAT
The DNA here is from genome assembly GCA_948473465.1 of Lithophane ornitopus. Taxonomy (NCBI): domain Eukaryota; kingdom Metazoa; phylum Arthropoda; class Insecta; order Lepidoptera; family Noctuidae; genus Lithophane; species Lithophane ornitopus. The sequence goes on along the minus strand of OX419630.1, from coordinate 1,211,348 downwards.
TCTTGCATAGGCCCGGCGACTTTTCTTAGCGTGTACAAGCGGCCTTATGCTTTCTGTTGTTCTTATTTCGTAAGATGTCTCATGCACAGCGAAATCAACAGCAAGGTCGGTTACAAAGGTGAATGCCCACTGCAGGGTGCGCCGGACGTACTAAACCGCACCATGAAACTTCTGAATGAATCTATCTATCCATTGGTAATATGATCTCGTTCGTTCACTAATCGTTCATTCCGACCGAACGAGTCGAGTTTTACGTATCGCTTGGCAATGGGCGGTGTAGGTTTTATAATTTATTGTAGCTATTGGCTGGGTATTGTGAGAAATGGCTGCTGGGAATAGACTTTGTTGGTGGGGTGGTTAGGGTTGATAATAATTTGGCTCAGCGTCCTATCGGTGTATGTATAGTGCATTTATTTCAAATTGTTCTTTAATATTCTGAAATCGCAATGAGCAAAATATGCTCATTCTTTCTCTTTCTCGGTTAGACTGGAAGCCGACCCCAACATAGTTGGGAAAAGGCTCTGCTAGGCAGATGATAAAGAGGTATTTGTGAGGTTGTATGTTAATCTTCGGAACTGCTGATCCGATTCCGAATTTTTTTTCACTAATAGGAAGCTACAATATTGCTGAGTATCATAGGCAATATTTTATGTTAAACTAGTAATTTCACGTGATCGAAGTGGCGAGCAGAAGCTTTTTTTCAATAAAATGAAAGGCCTTGCAGTGAGCCAATTACAGGCTACTTTTAAGTTCATAAAAGCAATAAAATTTACTGCACCTCATTTTTTGACTCATTAACATCGTATCCAAAGGCACCATGGCTTAAAGGTCACACTTTCACGAAACAAGGCCGGATCGTAGGTTCGCTTCCTCGTCCAATCACCTTGATACGTTTTTTTTTTTTAAGTTAGAAGAAGGAAGTTAGTTTTACTGTTTGGATTATGTTACGTATAGTAAAACGATTAATTATTTCTATCTTGGATAAATGGAGCATTTTTTTCATATGAATGAATTAAGTATTATTAAAAGTTATTATAGAAACGGATTGAGTTTAATGCTGTAGGTAAATAACATCAAGCCTGTTTTCCCCGAAGGATTAGACAGAGGTGTAGGTAAGCCAGTTATGTTTAAGTTGACTTAGAACGAATAATGATTTAACATAAGGTTAAATAAATATGGAACCAACATTAAATATTGTACACCTTAAAGAGGTGTGTTACAGCTATCCTTATAATAATCATAAGAACTGATATAAACAATAAATGAATTTGAAATTGAATTTAAGTCCTATAATAATAGAGACGAGCATAATGTCCATACCTGAACAAAAAAAAAACCATGAACACCAACAGACATGTTCTCGTGTCTTTACCCTATCATAAACTGTACGTCCACCCTTTATAAAACTGGCTGAAAATAAACTTCCATAAATTCACCAGGTATCACGCCAAAAACTGTAAGAAGAATAAATACTACATAACGTCAACCAACGCAGGTCGAAACGCTAACGTACCCAAAAACCCTTAAATCTTCAAATTTCTTAAGAACGAAGTTATAAAACATTACGTACAATACAATTTCTAACACCTCAATCATTCTCTGTCAGATTGGGATTTCTCAAATAACATACTACCTGCTATAATAACAGAAATAATTACATTTTACACACTCGTTACATGTTATTTTACCAAATACAACGCTTTTCGAACGATCTTCATTAACAAAATCACGCACTGTACTACGTTAGGGATGAGGTTTTGGTAGCTAAGATCTAGCGGGTTTATAAGCTGTAGCGATTTTAAAGATTCGTGCCGTTTTGGTTGCACTACTTGTAATAAAAAATATTGGTAATCATATTTAGTATAAATATTTGAGTATGATAGCAAATAAGTATAAATACAGACAGACGCGACGCGATTCTGGTAGAACAATTTCCATGAAGTTTTCATAGAAATTGTTCTACTACAGTTACTTCTCGCTGTCGCATCGCGCCTGTCTGCGCCTTAACTATAAACAAAGATGTAGTTGAATGTTTTTCTAACTTAACAGATTTGAAGTTTCTGTAACATTTGATTAAAATATACTTGACATTGAACAGTCACGGTTAGCCACATTAACTAAACTTGCATATTTTCAGCACGAAACAGTATGACGAAAACAGTTTTAAATACTTAATAAAATAAAAAAACGCATTGGTACATTATTTATTCAACCCTCCACCGCTACGCTAAGCTACTAAGCCCACACCTTAACCCCACAGTATCGTATTTTTTAAGCTCATTTCGTAACTATATAACCATCAATTGAACAGATAAAAATCTCAAATAGAATTACATCGCGTGTTCTGACCACCATGGTCTAATTTCGGTAGTATAACCCCGCCGAATTAAAAAGCAAATTAAACGATTCAGATGTATGCAAATCCAGTGTATTTTTTACACAGTCGGTTAACAATTTTATAAAACAATGGGTGCGTGAATTGTAATTACAATGTCAAGTATTTACTTGTCAAGCAGTTGGGGTTTAAGTGTTGAAGAAACGGGTACATTTAGATTTTTATAATGATACACTCATTTTGTTGGGCTCATGACACGATAAAATGTATGAATTAGCTGTATTGTTATTTAGGGCGATTTTTTTATTTCCGATGTAAGTGTATTTTTTTGTATTTTGAAAATGGATACAGTTTTTTAAGTTATTTTATGCATAAGTTATATGTTAGAAGTTGTAAAGAAGGCTAGAAAAAAAAATGTTCTAGTTTTAGTAAGCAATTCTGTGTTTGTTAATACATAATTCTCAGAAGACACCAAATCCTTTAAAAATCAGAAACAAGATTGGAGTTGAAGGCATTTGGGATTTTGTTTAGCAAATACTAGGCCGACAAAAAATGAGTCATCAAAGACATTTCTTTATCTACGTGTATTCTTTGACCAACATTTTTTTACAATTTTATTTTCAGTAACAAACACCAATACTTACCTAAATTTTTGATCACTTAAAATATTCAAAGAAAAAGGCTTCTATTTGGTTTTGTCTTACATAAAACCTTTTTATTTTATTGGGAAAAAAATTGCCAGCCATTACTTTAGGCTTTTATTGTTATTTTTTTTATCAAAACGTGCAGAAAGTGCCATGTTTTCCTAAATCACTATTTTAAATTCACGAGCAAAAAGCAGTCACTGGAAAAAATCCAATTTATTTTTAAGCACTTACTTACTCACGTAGTCACCAATTTGTGTAGCGAATATACTTGAATTTTATTGGCCATTCCCCTGATATTGGGTGCCGTGAGAAGGCTTTCCGTTGTCATGGCAACCGCCTATTATGAACACCATGGAAGGTAATGATAAAGTAGTGCGGCAGAAACGACCATTTTGTTTGTTATTCTATATACTTAGATATATGATTCGGTAGTAAAGTAACTGTTTATAAAAGGGCTCATTCATAAGCACCACAACTATACCACATCATAGCAACAAAATGTGGACAAGCAATGCTTATGATAGTAGTTGTCGCTAGTAGTTGCTATATGGTTACGTTGTGGCTAATGTTTGCAGACAGAGAAATCTTTGTGTTTGCGATGTCGCCAGCCGCTAACTAGTACGTGGTCTCTGCTGGTGGTTGCATGGCTGCGCCGTGGCTTTGATGTGGTCGGTATTACCCACACGGTTGATTTAGACGTTCAAGTTAAAGAAAGAAAATTATTCATTTTCATACAAATTAGTGCGTGCACGTGTTGTCGTGGTGTGGTTGTGGTACGTGTGATCGGGCCTTACGGTCTCCATGAACAACATAACCGTTTTGAGTTCTTATTTTTTATTACCAAAATAATGTTAGCAGAGATGAAGGGTTAACGAATGTTCATAGCATAACATTAATAAAATCTGTATAAATTCTCATATTTACATTTGAACACAATTGAAATTCAAATGTGTCAACATATTTATGAGTATGACTGTACTTTTACAACTTTATTCGCTTAACATAACAAATGATAGAGTAACTTTCAAAAGTTCAAAATATTACTTTTAACATTTAACTTTGAAAGACTTTCAAGATCTTGCGTGCTTTTTAGGGGACCATAACTATTTGGAGTTTATAAAAAAAAAAACGAATGTCACAGAGATACCGTTATGTCTACCATAAATGGTATAAAAAATCAATATAATTGAAAAGATAAGCCATAATCCCCTTGAATTAAATGAGGTAGTAAGCATGGATGACAAATCCAGTGAGAAGGATTTACTAGAAAATTTGCAGACACGCACTTGGATTAATTTGCCTGCAGATTCCGTACTACTAATGCTCGTTATGTACTGATCCTACAATAGTTTTAAAGCGATATAATATGCATTATCTTAGACTAGATTGCTGAAACGTCCCATTTCCTCAATCAGGGTAAGCCTAGTAGCCGTCTTACATAGAAATTAACATTAATTAATTATTTTGTATGTATTTAGTCCAGTTAACTCGAAGGCAATATAGCTAACTCTATTATAATTAATTAGATAATTAGTTAATCCAATTTAATTGCTAGTGTGTGTGTATTATCATCATTGATGTGGTTGGTTGTTGGTGGTTGGAAACAGGTATGCCTAAGAGATATTTCTCGATGGCATGTGAAGCCAAGTCAGAGGCTCATGGGCGGCATAAAAACTAGTCACTAACGTCACTAACCACACAAAAAATAAAGAAGATGTGGTTTTTGTTATCTTTACTTAATCACCAGTTCTGGAAACAGTATTTTATTTGAGGAAATCCTTTGAGCGGCATAACTTGAGATGTCCATCGTACCCCGGGCAGACAATTCCCTCTACAAACACAGTATTTGTTTTCCTCCTAAACATGTGTAGTTTCGTATACCTCATACCATACCATATTCAGCCTATAATGTTCCCACTTCTACCGGTCGATTACCTCATATAGATACTAAATGTGGTGCTAAACAGAGCAATTCCCCTGCAACCTACAAGCTAAAACTTAAACCTAAAATTCGCTAAAACAAAATTAAAAAATAAATACAACAAAAACTAATTGTTATCACTCATTATTGTAACCTTGCGCTTATTACGAAACTGATACACTATACAGTAGAACATTTGCGTGCCGTCATGACGTGTTACTACCATTACCTCGTAAGATCATAAGAAGCTTGACCTTCTGATGTTTTTTACTCCAACTCGCAAGTAAAGGGAATTGTAACGAGAACGATTTGAAGTAAAAACGTGTGTTCTGTTATAATTGTGTGCAGTTTGTGAAGTGCCATTGATTTAGTGCCTATCGGAGTGAATAGCGAAAAGGGAAGAATGATATGTACTGACCTCAAAAAACTTGTAACCAGGGCTGACCTCTCATTGTACGGAAATCCTATAAAATGCGAGATCAGCATAAACTGAAATGTATAGCTTGATGTGTAGCCGTGTGTATAATACGGCCGTTTTAACTTGTCAGTTCTGAACTTCGTGGAGAAGGCTGCGCAGTACCTACTTAATATTTTTAGGAACCAAATGGTGATATGAGGTGAGTGTGAGTGAGAGAACATGCGCGAATGCGCATATCGCCAATGTTCAGAGCTGCTAAATTATATCGGCCATACTACGTTAGAATAAACAAATTGACTGCAAAAGGTTAAGAAGAAAACGCAACAGTTTTTGAGGATGATAAAAACCACAACAAATATGGACTAACTTAAATATTACCTAATAGTAATACTAATAATCGTAGAAAATGTCTAACCTCCACAAAAGTGCAATCGGACAAAAAAAACCTAAAAACAAAAAAAATATTGTGTCCAAAAAGTCAGTCACGTCCACAAAACTGTGTTAGTATGTCATTTCATTAACAAAATATTATAGACTTGCAGGTATCCGTGCATAAATTTCATCTGGGACTGTGTCACACAACTACTTAAAAACACTATAATTTTGGTGATAACCTTGCCAGTATATGGCGAAAGATTTAAATAATGAACTAAATGTATTGAAGAAGAAAATTGTTGGGAAAAGAAAGATAAAGGAGTGGTGATACAAGTGTTATAGAAAGAATAAATGTTACAACTAAATCACTTAAAATACCCTTCAGTGATTTATTAAGGCACTTACAGAAGGAGTGGCACCAATACTCAAAGAATGAACTAACACTAATGATTCCAATCTTAAATCACAAACCCATTACGTAAACGCTGCAATTAAAGATCTAAATCGCCAATACATTTAAATTAATTGAAACTTTAATACAATTAAAATTATACAAGATTCCAATTAGTTAGATACAATGTTACTGGCGCCGTAATAAAAATTACCCGTCATAAGAGCGTAATAAATTATTGACAGCTGGTTCTAATTTACAAAGGAGTTTAAATCTTATTACTTGAAAATAAAGTTTATAATGGTATGAATTGAAATATCTCCTTGATACTCTCAAGCTTGCGTGGGTGCTTAAAAGCCTCATACAGTGACATATTTAGCAATAGTATACGCAATCTGTGGAATAATGAACGTTACACAATTCAGATATCGCTGGTAACTTCATAATTTGAATTGGGTTTATAAAGGCTTATGTATACTTTAACAATATTACATGTTCCTTTGGTAAACGTAGAAGGGCTCTTAAGAAAGGATGGAACATGCATGAAAGTAAAGTGTATGAGCAAAACTGTAGTGTTTTGTAGAATGTAAGCTGTATACTAGCTAGAAGCCCTGTGAAGTAGTGTAATAACAGTGCAATTTGTGTAGGATCATCATAAATATGTGCAAAGCCTGGAAAATACGAAAACATTTGAGTACTCTTTGACATGTAAAAGCTCATAAAACCATCTAGCTAACGCAGCCTCTCTAAAGCTCAAATTAAATATCGTCACACATCGGCTTTCCGATTGATTATGGACTCAAGCCTCGAATAAAACCGAATCTCGAAATCTCCCAGAATCTCTCAATTTTTACGAGAACGAAATCCTCCTTTAATATCCAATCTATACACAGTTTAATAAACGATAAACTGAACTGCAGAACCATAAAAAGCTTGGAACGTAAAAAAAAGAGAAAAAGGCGCAACAAAACTTTTCTACAGGCATCGGGAGTTCATAAAAATCGTACCCAAATGACTACGGTAAAGTTTGACGTAAACATACCAGTACTGAGTGGAATTGGCGAAATTCTGCAATGATTTAAGGTTTCGTTACTGCGATATCGAGTTTGTTAGTGTTTACAATTCTTGGTTTAACTCTGGATACTTTAATACCTACTAGTGAAAACACTGCATTCAAAATTGTTGGTCCTATATTATTTGCTAATGACGTTCCTATATTTATTGAGGAAGATTTTTGAACAAACTTTATCTCCCGAAATGAGTTTGCAATCTGCAAAATGAAGTACCCTGACTTTAACAGCATTATCAGAAAAAATACCCTTCTTTTTAAACTTTAAAAGGAATCCACCCTTTCTAAACAAGAAAAGCGAAAAAGTAATTTGTCAAGTAAATCCTCAACGTTCGAGGGAATGAGAAAGGATATCAAGCTGATATCTGATTAATGACTCCATAAATGATTAATAGGCGATTCCGACCAAATTAAATGTGACAACCGACTACTGGGGAAGGATTAGGGAAATTGACTATTGAGTATTTTAGATGGAAAAATTTCGCGGTCTTATTTGCTTTTACATTTAGAATGAATGTTTCAATTTCTTTTCTATAAGTCAGAGAACTTAAATATATTTCGAATTCTGTTTTCTATGTTTAATTTCAATACCAACTCAACAATCTATCTCGTCTAATCTAGCCGTACTAAAATTTACTTTGCTAAGTCAAACACGTATCTTAACGACTCGTCCTTGGCAGGGCAAACAGAAACCAAAGGCCACGTAACTTCCTCCATGTTAGCTAATCAGTTCACATCTAGCCTCTATCCAATCGACCTTAAAAAATAGCGAGTTGTTTATATATAACAGGATTTCCTCGATTTTATAAAAGGTTTCCTTAATTCCTTTTTGAATTTGGTTGTACAATATAATTCGTTGTTCGAACAATCGGGCAATCAAATCGTTACCGTCGAGCAACATTAAGCAGGGGTTCCCATCGTTGTTTCTATTTTATTTCCGTGAATTAGGTTGTCTACTTCTTTTGATAATAACGGTCTTAATAATCCGATCCTCATCGTAATGGCTTCGTGAAGTATCCAGATAGGGTTGCAGTTTGTAGGTGATTTTGTTTTAGTATCTACTGTTCTCTTTATCTTTTTCGTTTTAACAGAGCTCTTGCTATTGAAACGATAAATGTAAATAGGTATTTAAAACAGATATTCTCCTGGAATTGCCTTTGTTTCAAGAATTTCAACAAACTTTTCTTGACCTTTCCACACCATCATCAATTTCCCCATATCAATCAAACTGGTAATTAATTCGAATTACAAGTGCCAACCCATTGTTCCCAAATTAACACTCACTAACCACCCAAATTACATAATCCTTTATAGAACCAAAGTTAACAACAGAGACTGACGCCCCTCCAGAAATTATAACAATTTTTTTACCATTATCAAAAAACAAAAGCACAGCCACAGTTGAAGGGGGAAAGGGGGCGTCCACCGTCCAAGTCCCCTTCGCGTCAATTACCGTGATTAATGAAGCCCTCGAATATTGAAACGTTTATTCGACCGACGCCAAAAGTATTATATTACTTTTAGAAACACTGTATCAACTTTTAATAAAGTCGCTCCTGGAATTACTTACGTTTGAGCTACGAATACTGCGTTAATTAAACATTTTTTCGATACTTCAAGTTTTATCTCAAGGTAGGCTTAGGAAAAGGGTTATTAAATTTATTTATATAAAGGTCAATTTAATTTAACATTCATTTCAATTTGGTTCACCTCCTATTATCAATTTAAAATACTTTAAGCTCCATAGAATCTTGCGAAGCTAAAAGTGATTGACTTCTAATTGATTTTGCTATAATACCCTAATCAGAAAAACAGTTACAGAATATAAAGTTCGAAACCAAATCTAACAGTCCATAAATCATCATCAATCACAGCCCTCAAACAACATTTGATGAAGGTAATACCAATTCAAATAAATCATTTAAAATTTCAAAATCTGCATAGAAACCCAGCTAAAACATTGGCGGTCACAATGTCAACGGAATACCAGCATGTCCCCTTGTATCGAGAGAACAAATTAAACATTTTCCGAGCTACGCGACCAGACCAGATTAAATTATGAATTCAAAATCGATTCACTGGCTCACCCGCTGTGAGTTATTTCCAAAGATTCGGATGTTTGACGACAAAGTGTAGGGAAAAACCAGAAGGTTTTGATATATTTGGAGTGTATTAAAAGATGGTGACACAGATGCGACTGTTAAAGAAGGCAATTGATTCATCAGTAGTTTAAATGATACAATGAAATGCAATATACGTGAGGATAAAGTTTAAAGAAAAGAAAAGGTTAAGCTGAGAAGTAAGCAGTGCAGCTTTTGCGCAGCAATGGGACGAGGCAGGCTAGCCAAATAGAATTAATGTGAGTTATTGGAAAAACAGTCAATCAATTTTATTTAAATCCAGACAATATTCTACATATAAACTTTGCCTTTCTACATTCTGAGTATCCTCACCTCAAACTGCATTGTTCGTTCGTGCAAATTAACATAGAAAGCTACATCCGTGTTTAAAAGAAAATTACTCATCACAATTTCGTTCAATCCACCTGGTTTTCCCCAAGCCGTCAGATTTTCATCAAAATAAATATCACGTACTTGGCACAGTAACTGCTTGTCATATAATAGCAACAGACTGATGATCGATGGTGAGCTTCCGAGAAATGGAACGATTTGCGGAAGAATAATTCAATCAAGACATTCGATTTCATGATGATTTCATAGTAAATTTTCCACTTATAGTGTTATTTTCCAATCTTTGATGTATTACTGGTATAACTTGAATTGTTCAAGTTACGAAGCCTTTTTCCGACCTCAATCTATGTTCTACGGAAGTTTGGGAAGGACATATTTTTATGGTTTCAGTTTGTTGTGTATATTGAAGATGTTATGGATTTAAGGAAAGTATGTGAAATCATTTTGTGATTGTATTGAGTTTTGCATCATAGAAAAACATTGCCTACAAAAATTTACTTCAAATACAAAGAGAAACTGGCTCCTGCGATATAAAGAAAGTTTTTCAGAGAACAACAAAATTAAGTTAGTGTAAGCGAAGTGGGAAAACATCAATTGTCGTCCACTTAAAGTGTTCGCAAAGGCAATTGTCTCATGATATCGGGAGGCTGCCAGGAAAAATAGTCACTTTAGAGGAGCAACTGTTTTTTTCCCCTAGTTGGCAACATCCAGACATTTTTATAGCGACACTTAACCGCAATCAAGTGGATCATTAGCCTGTAAAGGCCTGCCAAATATCTTTGCTTCGCCTCCGCTGTTTTCTCACCCTTTTGCGTGAAAGATGCTGTAACACACACCTTTTTTGGACGAATCCCGCTCGGCCATTGCCAAGTTCTGGCAGATTTTTTGTAGGACATTACGTCGGCTATTCCCTGCGGTCGGCTACAGCTGTTTTTCGTACGAAACTACGCGGTTTGGAAGCCGAATTTAAAAGCCCGTATCATTTTTGGAGAAAAACAAATTGAATTATGTAAAAAGACTCCTACCCGTAAAGTCAAATGCAAAACTGGAAGGGAATCACTCTGGAACGAGCGCCGGGCGGGCCGAAACGAAAAAAAAAAACAAAACATCAATTTTAATGAGTCGAAAAACCAAGAATTTTCTCTTACATTTAGAGAGCAATATTTTTTCTACAACATTTAATCAGAGTAAGAAGTGAAATGGTAATTTGTGTGGACCGCTCGATGTAAATTTTATGCAAGAATTCGCTCGGCGCTCCCCTCTCCCTAAAAGGGGAAGGATTTTTGCAGCGGACAGAAAATTTTGCTTAGCCAAGTGAAATTTTAACTGCTACGACAGAGACAGCTATGGAAATGCGAATACTTAATGCTAACTTACTTCCCGCTGGTTCATTATACTTCATAATTTTTGTGCAAAAAAATGTGATCTAAAGGGTTCCGATGGTTGTATTTTTTCCTCGCGTTGTTTTGAATATTGAAGTATTGATTTGCGTATTTAGGTATCTACTAGAGATAAACGATTTAGTTTTATTTATAGGAGTAGTAGTATTTCATTACAAGCTTAGAAGTAGGCCAACATGACGTACAGAATTAATTCAGTATGAATAATTGACTGGGTTATTGCTTAATGTTATTTACATAATTTTTGCCAAAACAACGTCTTTTTCGTATATAAACAACTGTTTAATACTTATTGCGAATGCGCGAAGTAAATACTTCTGCAAGCATTAAAAGTTTTCGAGTAACAAATCTCGAGTTCAAAGTTGTTGTTGAGATCAGAAACATTCAAAAACCTATTTAAAATTTGCGAGTAGGCTCAAGCATCAGATAACTACACAAGCAAAACACTCTAAACTTTAACAATAATTTCAATGATGCTCCAATACAACAGCCCTCCAAGTTACACTCAATTCCATCAAATTATAACTTGTACAAGACAATCTAACTCTTTGAAGTAACGAAATCCACTTTTTGTTTCGAAATCGTAACAAATTAATAACTGAACAATTTCATTTAAGGGTAGTGTCCAAAAATTGTTGAGTTAAAGGTTCGAATGATTTAATTCAACTTCTTACACTGAATTAATGAATCCTGTCCCAATTTGAAGTCTGTTCTAAACTTTGGAAGTCGACTTTTCAGTTTGTTTCAATTTGTTAGCCTCGATATAAATTCAATGGGGTTCCATAATAATAAACAAAAGATGTCTTGTTTCATTTTGCAAGTTTCTGAAGTTGTTTTTAGTTCAATTGCTTTGGTGTCAATGTTTGTTATCATGACTGTCGACATTCGTGAATTTGACGAGTTTTAGTTCGACAAAGTTTCTGTTCCTTTCGTATTATTAATCCTAGCAACAGATTAGTATAATGCGTACGTTTTCAGTGTTTTCGTAAAGGCCAAATTCTAATATCAATCTGTCCTTATAAATATTAAGGTTCTATTACACAAACGAAGTTGTATTTTGCTTCCAACTCATTTCAGCCGTAATGATTAAATACTAGTTACCAAACGGATAATTTATATTAGAAATGCGAATATCCCATTGTCCCAAACAACATCATTATTACAAATTCGCCATAATCCCTAGCTGGCTAAACAGAGCTTATTAAGACCATGATTCAAACAGGAATTGAACCGGCTAAAATTAAATCAACTCCATGGCTCTAGTTGCCTACGTCCACTAATTAGTACCGCAATTTATACATCAAACAGCCAACGGTGATACGGATCATCAAAACGTATCTAGCACAAAAGGAAGTCTGTGTGTATGAGTAATATGATCTGCAAATGATTATGATTGTTGGAGCGATTTTGATTCTGTTTGTATTAATTTCAATGGGAAAGTTGTGGAGAGGATGAGCAGGATGTGTATTGATTGTTTGGTGTCAGATTGCTCATTATTTTGTTCGTTGGTTTGGTGTTTAAGCAACTTTGCTTTCTGTAAGGGATACTGTTCATTTTGGTATCAAAAGGCACATTATATAACCTAAAATCAGTTATCTTGCTGTATGTTTTTGTATACTATTCTTAATTTTTATTTGATATTGCTTCTGTAGCTTTAAAATTGTCTCAATGATTTTAGAAACAAGTATCACTAACTTCATCATCATAAATCTTTTCCACAACCTTCATCAACCAATTCAGATTATTAAAGCCAACAAAACCGGGTTACACCACTAGTTTATGTACATAAAAAAGCATATAATAGAGACAAACGGACTAATACAGCTGATCAGCTAAACCCGAACGTGCAACTAACAGTTAATGAGGAAGTGACTACTTGCAGACAAATTAACATGTCACTTGAAAAGATAGGAGCAGGAAACCATAATATTTAATGTTAGACTGGATTAGTACTCGTTAGGTGAGCGTGAACTCTTGCCCTTTGAATTGAGTACTCGGAAATGTGATGATGGCGAATGTAATTGTTCTAGGTAGTTTTTTGTGATATGGAAGAATCGGCTACTGTAATAATTATGAGGAAATTTAATGTGAGATAACGATTTACTTAAGCTACTTTTGATCGCATTGAGTGACGCTGTCATTGTTTCTACTAATGATATACCAAAAATGTATAATACTGACTCTTATAATAACTATTCAACACCTAAGTAAGGATAAACAAAACACGAAACAGGAAAACGAAATCCACGAAAAATCAAATCAATAACACGTATTTGGATTGTCACAGACAAAAATAAACATAGAGAAACATATCACGCGAGGTTATATATAGAACATGGGCATGCATTTTTGATACAAAATTCAACTATGAGCCATAAATAATATGAAATAGTTGAAATAAAAGCAGCTAACACACGCGATACTCGTATTAATCTGCTAGCATTGAAGTGCTTTCTAACTACGGAGGGAAGTTTTTAATTACTTTGTTCCCGACGTTTGCTAGAAAAAAGGGGGTTTAAAGAATGAGTCGTGAAGAGGCCGGTTTGGGAAAGTGTTTCTGAAAAGTATCTTGTTGAATTTTATTTTTACGAGACGAAACATATAAATAGAAGTTTACAGTCTAAGAAATGAAAAGTTATTGCTGATAAAGTTTCACTCATATATATTTATTCAGTATCGTTGAAGATTTATATGCAAAGCATGACCACAAACATGATGTTGTACAAACAAATCACGTTCACAAACATCTAGGTTCAGAATAATTATATATAAATATATGTAGGTACAAGCCTGAAACACATTCTGCTCCGTGTAGGAATCAAACTTTAGCGAACAACACGCTACCGTACGGCTACGCGAGGCCATACTTCATAGGCACTAGACTCAATATATCGTGGAAAGAGACGTTTAACTATAACACAAGTATTATTTGTGCATATTAGAGAAAATGACTTTTATAAAAATATTAATGTTATTAGTCTAAAATAAAATAAAACAGCAAACGTTCATGTCTGAGATCATGAATTAAAATCTCACGCGAAACGTGCAATCTTCACATGTAAACAGCAACTAACATTCGCAAAACTAATTACCAACAACACTATAAACTAAAAACGTATCTAAACGTTATTGTAAATCAAGCTAATGAAGTATATATCAGAGTAAACGTAAACTGTGAGCTGTTAAACGTTCCACGTTGTACCGGAACGAAGTTCAGCTAAATTTATTGTTATAGTTTTGTTAAGAAACGCAATAGCTTCTTCAGGTAAAGGCTGAGTGGTCGTTAAGGAGTCGATATAAAATACTGCATTACCCTTCTTATGTATTGCCCCATCTTACTGTAATGCTCACGCCAATGTTGCTATTTACCTGAAAATAGAAAATATATTGTTAGATACCGCACACTTTGGCAATAAAGAAGCTATAGGTAAGATATATTGTAACATGTATTCCTTTTATGAGGAAAGGAAACTTGATTTTAAAATAAAATAGCACATTGAAAATTAAATTGTTAAGGATGTCAAGTGATTCACAGTTTTTTGCCCTGTGATTCAGACCCAAACCGCAGCGGGGTCAACCCTCAAGCCCAATCATTTACCTTCTTATAAGATCCGGAAATACCAGAACCTAAAGCTGTCAGAACAGATAAACCGATGAAAAAGATGAATAATATTTTTATTCTGAATTGTAAATGAGAGAAATATGTAAAGTATCATCTGTCTATTGTCTTGTGGAAGATATAACTTATAGTAATGACGGAGAAACTTTTTCCTTTTCATTAAATGAAGGCTGTTAAATTGCTATTCGAAGAATAATGAGGTTTTGTACAAATAACAATTGAATCACCTAACTAAAGGATCTCAATTATAGGTTTTCGACAGGATAGACATTATTGGAATTCACCTTTTATCACATATAAACGAACATCGTCAACAATAAATTCTGGTTGAATACAGATAAATCTCGGTCTTACTCTTTAGGGATTACAGACCTAACGGTTATAACTTCAGCCGCACCACTAAAATTTTTATTCACCCTAGTAACACAAAAGAAACATCCCAGCGACCGAAACCGCATTACCAAATATACATTTACATGAAACATGTCAAATAAACGAATGTTTTAAGCACCCAGTTAAGTTATGCTGGCTCACGTACCGCTAACCAGACGAGAAGAAATGTAACGATATAAAAGCGAGTGCCTCCCCGAAAATTTCCTTCAGTCTTGTACGATAAATCTTTTAATCCTCTTATACAATTTGATCGAGATTGCCCGGACGGTGTTTTTTCGTTTTGTTCACGGACGAATGTTTCCGATCTTAGTTTTTGTTTTGACGATAAATGTGCTTTTAATGTGCATTCTGCTTGTTTTCTGAATTTGTGGATGTGCAGTTTTAAGAAGTGGTCTGACTGGATTTTCGGCGAGAATAATACCCTCATAAATTATGTGATTACTTTTGTTTTGTTTATGGTTTGAGAGCTCGTGATTTATTGGAAAGGTCAGCTTTATACTGTAGTTTATTAAGTTTTGATTAAATTGAATCGGTTCATTAGTTTTAGCTTATAGACAAAAGCAGACTATAGTAATCCTTAAATCTCTTGCTGAAAGATTAACTAACTTTATTGTATAGTCGATTCTTGAAAGCTTATTGACAGAACGTTCGTTATATAAAGCTCGCAACAGTGTATCTTAACATCGCCTGACAAAAGCCGGTAATTATGAATTTTACGAGGGCAGTAACTCTTTCGCAATGTCACCCAGAATTCTTAAACATTTCGGAAAGTTACTTATCTCGACAATTCTAAACAAAAAAGAGAAAGAGATAGGATAATAATTCGTCCCCAGTCGATTATAAAAGTCAATGCAACGGAGTAAGGCCGTGTAAGCCTCACTGACGGTCTATCAGATGAAACTTTGGGAGATTTGGGAGTAATGTTGCCACATATTGTATTTAAATTCGGTTGTTTGTTTTTAGAGCATGATAAAATTATGTTCTTTGTACAGTTCATGCTGATTCGTCGTTTAGCCTCTAGGCTCAAACTTATTGTCCTATCTGTCATAGAATTAGATAAGAAGTAATTTTTTTTGGACAATTATCACCGATTATTTCAACCGCCAGAATAAAAAATCCTTCAGTCAACGGTTTTTACCTGGCAACAGCAATGGTATTTAAATCACATCGATCACCCCGTGACGCAGATGTTAGACAATGTTAGAAGATACTCAGCCGATAAAAAAATATAATTGATGAGGACAGGTAGTGGATTTAGGGTTGTCTGATTGAAGGGACGTTCGGACGAGATAGCTACCAAATTCGGATTGTGTAGGGGTGGTCGCAGGAAATGGGATTGAGGGTAATAATAAAGGACATAACGTTATTGAAGTAATCTTTGATGAAGGTGGTGTTGATGTTAAGGCTAAAAAGCTTTAAAGATACGTAAAGCACTAACGTAGCTATATAGATACGGAAGTGGGAAAGATTATTATCTATATCAAAAAGGAGTACCTTATGTAAAGTGTGTCATGAGTTAAAAGAAGCATATAGAAAACATGATCCAAAAAACATGTAAGATACAATATACACAGGAAAGACAACCCATTTATTCACAACTCATATCTGGACAGATCTATATACAAAAATTTGTCTTCAAAAGTTGGACGCACTCGAAGCAGCCCTATCCCATCAGATACAAAGGACGTTTTGATGTATCGTTCTGTATCAAGTATGATACGAATCACTTGTTTTACATGTCTGAGTATTACATAGATAATAGTAATGTGCTGTATCTATTATGATACGATTTACATTAAAACACAGGTTCAGTATTCTATAAAAAAGTCTGGGAAATAATTTGCGAGCCGTCAAATCTTGATTTATATCGGAAAGCTAAGTATAATGTATCGGTTTTTTCTTGGACTTGCACGAGACTTTGCCTAGTAGATAATATCTCGGCTATTATTTTTGAACGTAGATTAACATAAAATATTGTATGTTCTTTCAAAGTACGAGCGTTATTTTTTCGTATTTTGTTAAAATCCAGTAATTCATTTTAAAAGAATTATAGTTAGGGATTTTATTTAGTTAAAACTTACTTACTGTCATGCTTAGTTAAGTAATTATGTTAAGTTAGACGATATTATTATTAAAGTAGCTACATTTACACAAAATAGACAGCTATTATCAAATGAAACCTTTTTGCCGAACACAAACAGCCTGTATCGTATGTTTTTTTCGTCGCCCCCATGTTTCGGGACAATAAAACGAGTTCTTATCTACTCCACTATGTTTTCGTTTTAAAAACATTTTTCGTTCTTTCATGATTATTTTTTAAGCTACCGCACTACGCTTTGCCCACATCTTGTTTGTTTAAACTATTTTCATCTTTATTTTCAATAAAATAGGGAATAAGATTGTGTGTAGCTTGGTCTTTTAATTCTTTTGTCTTTAAACTATTGATTCTTTTTCATTTTTTAGTGATTTCGGAATGAATAGATATTCAGGTTTTATTGACGACTTTTTATGGTGTGGGTCGGGATTCGGATCTCGGTTGAATTAGGGTTTTATGTGCGATCATTGTCTACGTATTTATGTATTCCTTGTAAGGACGAAATAAAAACGGCTTATGTGATTTGTTGGATAAGCACGGCCTTACTGGCTTTCATCTTGTCACATACATGGATCTCTGTGCATATTTCTTCTTCATGGGAATATTCACAATCACGTTCTAATTTTCCATTGAAGAAAATATAAATTATATTATTATTATAAACCATTTCCAAAATCATAATAGCCCACTAGACAATGCCGCAAATTCAGTCCTCATTAAAGGTATTTGTTCAAGTGTTCAACCAAAAAACATTTCACATTGACAACTGTTCGTTTCCGTATGCAACAGATGGAGACGGCGGCAGTTGCAAAAATATATGGAGACAGGTGGCATCACGACCTACAATTTGCTTCTTTTCATGACTAATAATTGAGGCATGCTTAAGTATATAGGAGTGACATAGTAAATTAAATAGAAAATCATCAAAGGACTGTTCTAGAAATATTAAATTAAATTGATGTTTTAATGAATCAAGTTGTTATTGATAAGCGTGTTATTAATGATCATCGTTTTCTCCAAGAGGTGAGTATATGTTCTATAATTCTATTATATATAAACGTTGACTCAACTCTCATCCTCCTAACATATCTCAAGCATCCAGAAAATAGTATCGATCCATCCCAAGAGGTCCATCAAAATAATGTAGCGATAAAAGTAATCCTTTGACGTGTAAGCCCGCATGGCGGAACTTGCGTAGGATGCAAAATATCTGACCCATATTTCAACCGAGAGAGCATAGAAGCAATAGCCTAATATTATGAAACCTCATGTAGACTGAGATAAAGCAGAGCTAATACAAATTGGGAGGCCCAAAGAAATCCTATTACTTAACGTTATCAAAGAAACCAGCACTTAACTTTATTATGAGTCTCATAAAGTTTATCTGGATTTATGTTTTTGAAGCTGTGGCTCTGTGGCTGGGGGAACGGAAATTGTTGGGAGTTCGAATCCGACGGACTTGTGTTTGTTGTTGATTTAATTAGAATTTTGTCCAGAAGGAAAAGTGAAAATTGTAGCTGTCACAAGTCACGTTGGAAGTACTTAAAGTCTGAAGTCCGGTTTTGATGAGACAAAACCGTACAACCAAGATTACTACTTAAAGTGATCCTTAGAAAAGGCAAATCAACTTACAACTTATATACGATGAGTAACTAGCAACTAATACCCTGTACATTTTCTCAAACACTCAGATAAGCTCGGAAAACAATATAAAAACTTAATACAATAAAAGAGAATCTTGTTTATTTTGATGTCGACACCAAGTGGCTAGAAAATATTGTTAAAACAAATATTTGCTTTGGTCTTGCAACCTTGCAGTTATCTACGAACAAATACTCTTGCTGTGTGCTCATGGCTCTTTTCCCTTAAGGACTCAGTTATAGACCTGACAATGTTACTATTAGGACTAAGTATGAAGAGATTGGGTTACTCCTAGTCATTTTTTAAGAGCGTAGCAGGTGGCTTTCTGCCTGCCCCATGAAAAGAAAGCGTGAGTTTATGTATGTATTTTTTTTAAATAAGGCATTGCAAAATTCTGCTATTCTATTCTGTAAGAACTAGTTTGTTAGACTTTATATTTCTGGTCATAAAAAAAGTCTAGCTGATGTGTAATAACTAGCCTAGAATCCAGATAAAACCCATAAAGACTAGTAGTCAAAAAGCACCGTTAAGTTCCCAAAAAAACAAGATCCTAGATCAAAAAGCAGCGATGACATTTACGACCAAATACGAAACGTTTTGAAGAAATATCCTCATGAGAGATCTCAATTGCTATCTCTTTAAGATGTCCAAAAAAGTGGCCGTAATATTTTTGCTTATGTAAGTTAGTTTTTGCTGCACAGATCTGTTTAGTAGATTTGTGTGTTCAAACGGACCGAAGCTCGCCTGAAAATATATGACCAAATGTTGTCAGATCTTCATGATTTATGTTGCAATAATGGTCACCATATGCGGCCATAGATTCTTTCTGTGACTGGGAAGTGTAATTCCATGCGAGCCATGGGTTTAAGTGCTGATTTGTGCATGGTCAGTTAGTTTTTCATGCTGACACTTGTGAGCTTCATCTACAGGTAAAGTTGAGTAATCCAATCCCTCAGTAAGACTAACTACATAAAAGTAAGAACCTGACACGCTCTACATATCTTTTCCATTACAAAGTCGACATTTTGTTTTAAATTCAACTAACGATCCACGTGTTGAAGGTCACGTTGCATCGCACGCCGTCACTCGACGTTTATGCTTAACATCAATGCAGTAATCACATAGTTACCCGTCGATCTATATCAACCACTTGATTTAATCAATAGAGCTAATGTCTTGATAAGAACCGCCAATAATAACTCAAGGATAATCCTATTTATTTAGGATGTTGCATTCTGCTTGAATTTGACTTTGATTGAAAGCAAGCTGCTCAATTTTAGTATGTGCGCGAATTATTGTAACCTCTAAATGATGCATTGTAGGTAATTTGCTCGTATCCGTTGCTACTATGATCGTTTGTATGAAGGATTTTACGTTTACGCGCAAATTGAACTTGTGTATATAATAATATGTATATTGCTACATCGCTAGTAAACATAGGATCTGTTCGCTATGGTTTATGGGGTCACGTTACAGACATAAGTCTGTATGAGTTAGAGTAGTTCTTGTTGATGTGACTTAGTCATGTTCTATCTTAATCCGCAGATAAATCTTCATTAAGAGAAGGAAATAAAATAGCGATGTTGAAAATTGTGCCATTTGTCAGCCTTCGAGTTGAAAACTCCTTCAATTTCAATTACTAATTCTGGAAAGATCCGAACCCCGGCCATTTTAACTATCTGATCCTATAATACTGGCTGAACCGAAACTTTATCTTCGAGCCCACCTTGATATTACAAGTGAGACCTTCGAGAGGAGCACCTTGTCCCAACGTCTCGAGATTTAACAACTTTCTGAAGACTTTTTAAGTTTCTTAATTTCGAAAGACCCCATATTTCGTGGGAATAAATTGAAATTGTTTTGTTAGGGACTGTACTGCTTGTAAATAAGGGTACTTTAGTGATATATATCATTGGACACAGAAATACAAAACAGAAAAGAAGGGAACTTAATTTGTTTTACTCCATTAAACTTTTTTTGCGTCGTAAATGGACTTACAAGAGTTACAATGCAGCAGAATGCAAAAGGTTGATCCAACAAAAAGAAAATTTGCATCAAATAATTTTTACAGCGATACTAAACATTAAAATCATTCAACAATCAAGCCAAATAATAAAATGGCCACACCTACACACGATATTACCCACTTATCTCCACCTAAATCAGTTAAACATGGCTTATTATCCTAACGAACTATACTTAGTAAGAATTTACTAAATATACAGCGTTATTACTCAATTAAAACATGAATTTACGATTCATAAAAGTTCACAAACTTTCTACCTGCGTGTCGCGAATGCATATATTGTGGTGGTAATGTCAGCAATAATTTCAATATGTAGGTGCAGTACAAGGAGCGACGGGAATGGCGAATTTGCTGTTTTTTTTTTTAATTTTTATAATGGTTTGTGACGAAGGAAAAATATGGGACTTTGTTTCTTGGCATGTTTCAAGGGTGGTTTGGAGTGGATTGTTTGACTTTTGTGATGTTGCCAATGTCACCACTAAATGTCTGCCTAATAAATAAAGGTAATGTTTTATAGTATAATCGAAGGAGAAAATAACAACCAAACTACAAAATATCTAGCCCTATAATTAATTTGTTTTACCCTATTATTTCACTAAAATTGCAAGCTATAAATTGTTAAACTTTTTTCTCAAACGTTACACAATAACGCGAATTAATCAGCCTTCCACACATAATTATTAAGTCATTAATTACTACTTTCTCCTTTTTTTCCAACTCAAAATCGATACAAAAGCTACTACCCGCTCATACTTGCGCCATAAGTGTATAGTTTAATTTATTCCTTGGCAACACGAATACTTTTATGATGGTGCAGTTGACACATGACATAATGGCGGCGGTAAAAAAGCGGTAAAAAGTGGTAAAACGGCTACCACTAGCAGGTTTTATGCGGTAAAATTAAACTTTTTTACATTTGAAAGCTATTATAATAAAGTTATAGTGTGTGCAAATGTGAGGGGATGAGATGTTGTAAAAAAAATTGTGAAGTCAAAATTAAAAGTCGCATTTAAATTTTAATTAATTGAAACGTAATTCTGTGGACTGTGAAAATAAATCACTCGTAATAAATTAAAGGCAAAATCGCCTCATTTTGAAAGCAAAAACCGTTCACAATAAAACATTAACTTGGATAAAAACAAACTACAATACTTTTCCGCACAGTTTTTTGTATCTGCTTTCAACATACCAACGTTCACCCCTTTAAAATATTCCACATACTTTTCCCCATACGTGCAAGTAGTGGGTACGGTAACGAGTAAACAGATAAAAAAGACCAACACGTGTGCTTGTACAGTACAAGCCCAGTTATATCTATTCCCTTAGGAGTTATCGCGTGCAGCGATACAAATCACTAATAATAACATTGTTTACGTCCGTCAGTACGTTAATGCGTCGATCTTTAAACGTGCCGGATACGCAGTTAATGGCGAAAGTGTACTATAAAGAGAAATTGCTGTAATTTTTATTTTAGATCATGTGATGGAAGGTTCTATCTGGTGATATTATATGTAGACCTGATATTTGTTGTGTCATTCTTTCATCAGAATTGGTATTATTATTATCACAAATGTAGTAGCAGAGAATTGAGCCATGATCACCGCGTTTGGCAAAGGGATTGGTGAAGTCAGTGTTGGTTTTAGCAGACAAGAGGACGCTTCTGACGATCCTCCTAACGTGATCCCTTAGTAACGGCATCCTCAAATGAAGTAGGGTAGTCTGTTCAAGACTGCGGCAGCCAAACTAAACTGTGGAACTGGTGAAAGCAGATGACGACGAAAGTAAACTGAAGTCTAAAGATATCATCACAAGGCAGGACGCCATTTCATCAACTGTCCAACAGCTAACGATCAGCTGTGTAACGCGCCTAAACACATCTGTGTCAATCTATCAATCGTCATCTCGTGCAAACTGTAACAGTCAATCGGGAAATTGATCGAGGTTCGACAAAAATAGACTGTCCATTTCATCCCGTGGGCTTCATTAACAAAAAGATATTACATCTACAGAAGTACAGACACACTGATGAAACTGCCATAAATGTTCGTGGTGACAATTGCTAACCGTCAAACATGACATCTCCCATTTTCATGGACGGAAGAGCACTTTGGCTTGAACTAAATGGTTGACGAGCCCTGAATTCCCGACTTAAGAGAAACTGAAATCCCGACGTGTCATCAGCTTTATTTACTTAACTAATTTAAATCTGAGAAGACCCGATGAAAACGGCCGATGAATGCTATATGTTAACAGGGAAGAGAGTTTGGCACAGCACATAGTATTACTAAGACTAGCATCGTTAGTTCCAAGTGTTTACGAGCCCTGCTACTAGTAATGTTATTTAATTTATTTTCTAGTCAACTGCGTTCGTAAGGTCACATATAAATTGGTTGTTTAAAGAGTTAACTGCGAAGAGGTTATATTGTATGTGTTTATTTATATCATATACAATAGCTTATCGTATCGAAGTAGGTTATTTATATGCTAAAGTGTTTGCCAATATGGATTTTCCATGTTGGTAACCCTTTATGAAAGTTATTATTGATTAAAATCAATTGTTTTGTAAGAATTTTGATGAAGTGATGTAATTTCAGTAGCTGAAAGAATAGATTTCATTTTGACAGATGAAACTGATTACTGGGAGTCGAATTTCAAATTCGATTTCATAAATTCGAATTATGCAATCTATGTCTGTTTGTATCATTTGAAAGTTAATTACAGGGTCAGGTACGTTAATAGATAAAGTAATAGTTAGACACATCAATACTTTCCAGTTATTGCTATTTTTAGATGAGGCAGATAAAAATCTGAATGGTCTAAATGGGAAAAAAGATACGTTGTTATTCATTTGTGTCAGCCGAAAATACTTATAATTTGGTGCTTAAACATCTCACAAACACGATAATTATACATATTTCTCAGACCATACAATTCGTTAACGTGCACGTCTCTTATTTTCCTCTGCTTGCTCAAACATGGTGGGTATTATAATATTTAATCGAAATATTAGCATGTTTACTTTATATAACGTTACTGAGTCTAGCCCGCTTTCATGGACGGACGAGATATGGTCGCGAGTGCATTGCTCAGGTGCGACTATGTTCATAGAAGGTAGCGGATCTATCGGTGAGAGAGATTATAAAAACATTTTTTTAAATCCGTCAAAAATATAATTATTATCGTTTCTGCGTTGCCAACTTCAGTATGGAATAACGATAAAACAAATTACATTGTAGAGTGTATAAAGTAAAACTGAAAATGTTAAACTATTGCCTCAACCCAAGTTTATAACAGTCAAATAAATTAAGTTTTCTCTTTAGTAATCCAACTATTATGACTCAGAGTTCAGACAGTAATCATAACTTAAACTACATGCCTATCACAACATTTATGAAACCAGTCTAAAATTATGGGGCTGGTTATAAGAGCAAGTTTTCGCAATAACCCTAGATTTAGTTAGACGAATGCTAACCGCCAGTTAACTGTTTTATATGATCTATAAAATCTTAATGGGATAGTTAAAACACAATTAAGGCTTAGTTAGCGGTGAAAGTGCTTTTTTTAAACTAGTAATTTCTATATTTTGTTAATTATATTCGAATAAAGCTATGATTTTTATATTACTTTTTGCCAAAACATATTGAAACAATACATGGTAAGGCAATCACTAGCAAAAAAGATTTCACAGAAAAAAAATCCAATAACAAATTCTAAACTTACTATTACTGTATCGAAAATTCTTAAATCACATCTAATATAACCCTAAATTGCTCCTAATCCTTACTTTTTGCTACCCGCTAACCGCTGCCCACATCAACTGCACCGCACGAAGCGCACAATATCATACACGTGGCTGTTTATTAATAAGCACTGCGCAAACGCCGCGCGTGTAGTGATGTAACTGCGTAGCTACGCTTATTATGGATTTTGAGCCGTATTTGTGGACTGAACTTTTTACGGGAAATCAGGAAGAGAAATATAGTCTTCAAAAAAAATTCCATTATAATATAGGAAAATTTTCAAAAAATAAAAGAAACCGTGCAATTTACCGTGGCTGATGATGGGAGTCAGTGACCGCAGATATACACACTAATATTAGGTACTAATTCTTTTTCTCATTACCCTGGAAGAGCGAAAGGTAGAAGTCAAGCTAGTATGACTGGTAGGGTAACAGGCAGAAGGTAAGCTAGCAGCTTAGTTGGTCAGTACCTATCCCATGTCATGGGCATCAGAACCAAACATGTATCACCAGCAGGTTGCAAATGAACCACGTGTAAAACATTGTTGACGATTAGGGAAGTTGATTGATAACGAATATTCGGTGTAAAGAGCGGCGCGTGCGGCGCGTGTTGTGATGTAACTGCGCAGCTACGCTTGTTATGGATTTTCTACTGTGTTAGTATACTGAACACGGGTATGGAGACGGCCATGCTGCCAATTTTCGATAAAGGGTTAATCCCATGATAGAAAGAAGTACGTATACATTATTTATTTTTGCACAAGAAATCTGCGAACAGAACTACAACAAAAAGAATAGCGTATAAGATTTGAGGTTGAACACGTGCTTGCGACAACTAAAATAAACAACGTAAAAAAGAATTTGTTAAAATATAACTGTAGTCTAAAAACTATAATATGACTTAAAATTCGGTTCAACCACCAAACTACTCGAAACAAACGACTACTCACGTTTACTTAATTCATATTTAAATGATAATCTTACCACCATATTATCTACCGACCACGAGCTCCGTTAACCGCTTCTAAGGCACAACACAGACACTGAGATGCACAAATGCACATGTGCATAATATCAAGCAACTCATCATTTAAGAACATCGCGATAACATACGTCTTTCAGTTGACTGGCGCATGCGGGTTGCATGTGACTAACAGCTGATTCGGTTTATTTTTAGTTCTGTAGAAAATATTGTGTGTTTGATGAACCTTACTGTGAAATGGGGAAATTCTACCAAAACCGTGTTAATTCTAATTTACTATAAATTTTGTAATGAACCAGATAAATTAATTACAAACGTGCTAAAATCTTGATGAAATTATAGTCAAAAATTCATGTTTCCCTCAGTCAGATAACGTAGGTACGTATTTTCTTTTTGTTGAAACGACTGCACCACAGCCTTCCCAAGCACTAAACCACCATAGCAAGTATTACAAACTAAACGCAGACGCCATTAGTATAAATCCTATAAACCTGACTTATGCTATCAGGAACCAATAATTCGCTATCTTCGCGAAGAATAGCCCCGAATGGTGATCTGGAGCCGTGGGGAGCTCGCCTCGTGCCAACACTCAGATTTATTGAGACGGGCCTGCTTCGGTGATTGCAATTATAGATATTTCTATGGAGGTGTACTTTAAATTGTGAGTGTGCACTTTTGAACGGAAAACATACTATAATCTGGCAGATTTAGGGATCACCCTAACGCTAAATAATTATGGTTTCTGGGCCCTGGTTGCCCCAACGAAAGGTGTATCATAATAATCATCAGTAGGTACAATGCGATCAAAACATTTATAGAACCTTGAACGAGCCATTAAAACAATAACATTACTATTATTTCCGAACGTGTATCATTTGACGTTAAATTGACAGCTACAACGTCACAAATATGGCAGGAGGTCACACGATAGAATTGACCTCTAACCATCCCTCATTTTGATTGGATAATACCCAGGTCTTATTCCCTCTTCAACTAGTATTAAAACTGTCGATATTAGCCAACCGCCTCAGTAACCCAGTGTACCGAATTAAATCGATTTGCATTGAATTGCTTATTAAACAGGGATATTTCCAGAAGTCATTATCTAGTATGACTAATGTTGTGATAGTGAGTTACGCGTTAGATAAAATTGTCATATAATCGTTATAATTAGCGCATGTATGTGCACGCTCATTGATATTATGCAGCAGTATATATTTGGTTTTATTGAAAAGGGGTCAAAAGAGCAGTTTTGATTAGGGGTATTGAGATCTATTTTAAGGGATGATTTTAGTATTGTAATCATTAGGGGCCAAAAAATCAATTGGATTTTTCGTAATTGTAGTTGAAAAACTAACACGTTTTATCATTCATTAAAATGGAAAATCACTAAACAGCCAGTTCTAAAACGCCGTAATTTTCTCAAAGTGTACATTTAGAAAGCGAATATACCGGTCAAAGCGGGTAATAGCGGTAATTTCGCGTTTTGTCTAATAGTTCGCTGCATGTGTTGATGCCGCTCGCACGTGTTATTTTCTACGCGTCATGTAAATCGTAGTATTTTCTCTTGAAGCGAGTAGGTATGGCCTTCATATAATAGATAATTATAACAGTGTCATTTTCATAAATGGCGCAGTGACGATTCGTTCACTTTCAGAGAAAAGGATTATGGGTTCCATTCCCGTTCCATACCCGTTAGATATTTTAACTATATTATAAATATTTGTTAACTATCAATATGAGACATTGAGGCCCCGAAGGAGGCCACCATTACTTCAGAAATTAACTTAGGTATAATATCAGAAACGAAGACTGGCAACAACGCATGTGTCACTCAATAATACATACAATTAATTATTTACATTATTAATGCAATAATATAATTAAAATCCTTTAGTTTATAAGGAAATATATAATATAAATATGTGAGACCGTCAATAATTTTCTAGTCAGCTGGTTGGTTACGTAATAGGTCATATGTATCGGGTAAAATTTGCGAGTCAATACAGTTTTATTAATGGTTAACCTAAAACAAATGGTGGAGGTCATATTCAAAACATATGAGGTGAAACACCTACATAGACTACCCACACATTTTTATATTATCAAGTTGGTTCCTAATGAGAGTCCAATTTATATTCTCACTTTAATCATAATACTGCTGGCTTCTCCAAAATATATGATGTAGTATAAAAAGCATTTCTCTGAGCAAGCATGGTTGGTAATAAATTCACGATAGCCCTTAAACCAGCTTATGTCCAGCAAATTCCATACTTTGATAATGATAATGACTATGAAAATAAGCCTGCTATTCAAATCACAAAAAATACTTAAATTTCCGCCTTGATATTAGACCATAACATAATGTTTTACTATAACAGTAAAGCACGGTAATGCGTTTATAATTACATATATGTAGGCTGCTTCGTGACAAGCTGTCACAAAGATTACAATGGACAGAACGCAGGTTTGCCGTGAACTTTTAAAGAAATGGCCATAAAATTGCCTATCTAAAACGATTATTAGAATGTAGTCTTGAAGTAATCTGGCGGAGAAATTGGAGATCATTAATTTCGATTATAGCGAAGTGTGTTTGAGTGAAATTTCCGTCAATGTTATGCAATTTTGACCTAAAATGAACAATTTAATAGGGTTATTCGGTCAGTGCAAGTTAATCTTAGTCAAGTATATTACAAAAAATCATATAATCTAAGTTAAGATAGATAGACAATGATAAGTCAGTGAAAAGCAATTTAAATCTCGCAGTAATAAAGTAGAAGCCATTATAAAACAAGAGAATTTCATCAAAGAAAATGACAAATCATAAGAAAAAAGAACTACCAATCATAATAAGTAAAGATACAGTACAGTAAAAAGCACGTATCATAAACATTGTGAGAACAAAAAGCCTGGCTGTGTTGTACAGTAATTTTCCACGTAGTCATAATTCTACAGCACACCACAGTAACGGGGCTAGCATCTCCCATGTACATGGGAAACATGGCTAACGTGGTTGTTAAACACACGTAATTTAATTACATGTAATTTTTGTAATCTTATGTCATTGATGCGTTTCTAGTTCATGGTTAGATGGCTGCGTGGTGTAGCGTTTAAGTGAGATATTAGCAGAGCGCATTAGAGTCTTAGCGGTAACTTTGTGTCTATTAAAAAGGGTGAGTGTCAGATGCCATATAAAGCATATGACCTATACGTAAGTGCTTTATCAAACGCAAGTAATGCTTAAACAAATCAGCATTGTATGAATATCAACCAAATTGATAGTGCACTAACAATAATTGCAACATTAGATGGTTAACACATTAAACAGACAAATACTGAATACCTACGACAAAAAAGCAGCAAATCACAAACAGATGGGCACAAAATTAGTTTTTAATGCTGACCCGTTAAAATAACTTAAAACCGACACATACGTTACTGGGAACCCAGTGTTCGTAATGACATAAATCTTAGACAAAAACTAGCACTGTGTGCAGAATGAACGAATATGTCAGTGCCAATCGATTATTGACGGTGGAAAATTACTATTTGATTTCTGGATAATGACATTTAGGAATACGCTTCATATGTCGCGGATGTTCTATATGAGTATTTAATTATATATTGAAGAATATGCTTCAAACGATGATATATTTATCGATGGAGGCGAGGATCCAGAAAATTGAAAGAATATACTCGCTGAAGAGCACATGATTTGTTCAAAAGGAAAGTTGAACCCAACTATAGACCAGGAAACTAAAGAATAAAGCATCACCTTCCCAACAAAAGGCTGCAAACTCAATAACATTATATTAACCTTTGTAACGAAATAATCTTTTAAACATATCCTCAACTTTGAAAGGAACAAATATCAATTTATATAATAGAGTGCTCAGACGAATCACTTTACGTTTGTTGGTCTGTAAATATAAAAGAATCTCGGCTATGAGATAAAAAGGGAAACCTTATGTTTCAAAATTCAATACATTCTTATCTTCCAAGATACAGAAGGCAGTGAGAGAGAAATATCTTGAGAGGCAACGAGCGTTGGCGGACAAAAGGATAAAGGGTACGTAATAAAGAAATCATAGTCATATGTGTATATGTTGAGATGTCTCGCAATGGAAATGTTTACATGTCGGGCTGGGGGTGAAATGTAAAAGGTAGAAGTAATGGGGAATGTGAGTGTTTGCCAGAACTCGTAAAAATTCTGAGTGTAATTGGGTATGTTGGGAAGAATGAAATGATACTGACTTAGGTATTATTGAACTATTGTCCCATAGATAACTACATTATAAGCAAATTAATGATTTTTACTTCAAATGTACCCTTATACTTAGCTCATGTAGTTTATTGACCTAAAGTAAAATCGTAAAATAAAGAAGTAATCAAACAAAAATTAGAAACTTGTAACAATCCTAATCAAATAAAAAGTTGTATTAGAAATCCCATCCAATGTACAACCACTGATTTAATTATAGAAAGTTGTTCTAAAATAGGCCACATTATCCTCAATGCTTTAATGAAAATTGTATCAGCACAATTCAAACAATGGTACAAAGCGTTTCAATAAAGTACTCCCTCGCCAGGAATCCTGTTAATCCCAAACTGGAAGCAGTAGCGAACACACAAATTAACAATACAGAAAATTGAATTATTCCTTTCAAGCGAATTTCTCATTAAACTTGAAATTAGTTACTCGCTTCTTTGGGGTCCTAACCAGATAGTGTCTTTGTTCCAGTTAATTCTAACTTTGGGTTGCAAGATCAAAGGTACCTATTAAGTTTAGTGCGCTCCGAAAAAGGCCTCTTTTCTTTTCCCCTGTACCAACTTTTCTTATTCCGAGAGCTGGTTCGGAAATGGGAGACATTACCGAGTCAATAGATGCCGGTACGAACCGAACAGTCAATAAGAGCTTCGCTTTTGAGCCGATCTCGTTTCAGCTAACTTCTGGCTTACGACGTGATTGGAATTCGTAATACAACATTTTGCAAACTATTTCCCTTGATTGCGTCAGTTTAATCAACTGTTATTATTACATTGATAATCTTCAACTCAAGACTTTAGTTTGCATCTGTTCGCATTAATATTTAAATAAATTCCGTTATTTATTTCTGAATAATAAATTAATGCGTTATATTTCCATGTCAATTGCTAGAGCTGATAATAAGACGCATATAGTAGATACAGTAAGTAAATGTCTTTCCAATTTTGCACAAATAAATAAACATGAGTGGATCAATGAATAAATAACGCAAGAGGCATGTTGGGGTCGAATAAAATGGCGTTCTATGTCTGCTAAATAAGTAATAAGACGCCGCCATTTACCAAAATGTGATCTCCGAGGTAAGGATCCAGGTGACTAAAACGTTGTTACACTAAACATGTCCGGTCAGGGTCCCTAAAATGTTACGCTAAACATCTGACACGAATCTCGAGGTATTCCCAAAGCAATTACAGCAAGTAGCGGTAATGGTCCATTCGGGGATGCTGGATCACAATTCACTGACCCCGTCCCAAATTCGTATGTTCAGTTAACTTAGCTACGAGTTTTAATAAAGGAAAATTCCTGGATACGAAAAAACGGATGAAAAACTTGTAAGCTAAGTTGAATCAAGTGGCTTAAGGGCTGGAAACAAACAAGTTCGGTGCCGAAAAAGAATAAACGAAAAAAGTATGTGAGGGATTAAAGTTGAGTTTAGTTGTTAAGATTGGGACTAAATGAAATTAGTTGTTGCGTAGTCTAGTGACTGAAGGTCGACTTTCGAATTAGAACAGGAACTCTATTTGCTTTTTTTCGGTCTTCGTAATTATTAACCGTAGCAAACTGATCTAATTAACTTTGTTATTGTCATTAAGTCAGTTCAAAAACAATTTAATATTCTAGACGTTATTCTGTGGACGTTGTATTGAAAAGTCAAATAAAGGATCTGCACAAAACTAAATCGCATACCGAATTCATATCACACAATTCTTTAGGGCGAAGTTGTGCATAGGTCCCGGGAGGCGATGCTGCGCCATCCCAGGGAAACTCTGGCAGTCTGACGCGGCCCGATGCATCAGCTGCATGTAGTAAACCTATTGCCAGATGCTCCCAATCAAGTCTAGGGTTGAGGCCGAGGATGGAGTATTTCATGTTAAGGAATTATTTCATGAATTTTGAACCCTATTATTACCTACATAGATATATTTATTTTTATTTTATTATTTATTGGTCAAAAACAGATTGTTTGTTTTCAATCAGGTAGGTACATGGCAAACCAACGTGAATAATAAAAGTAATAATACAGAAAAACATTTGTGAAAAGAGAATAATAGTTCATTAAGAGAAACAAACACGTGTATGCAATATAAATCTAATAGTTAAGAGCACATACCTGAAATGTACCAAACAAATAAATCTATTTGAAAACAAAAGGCCACTCATACTTGATGAAGCAACTCTTATCGAACTTAAAAATAACAAAGCCATATTTAAATCACACTTGAAAATCAACGAACAGCCCTGGACCGCAGATGTAAGTCCCAACTGTACTACATTGTAGTTTAATATGGAACTTTTTATTTACAACAAACAAAGTGTAGTTTTCGACCGAAGTAAATGTTTGAATTTATCGCTCACATGCGCTTATAAAAACTATGTAGCAACAGCTATATTGCCGAGTGTTCTCAAGTGCCTGAATCCCGTATGTGTTTTTAGTCCGTTTGGTATTAATAATGGTACTTTTATAGCCTCTGCGATATTATTACTTACTTTTACTAGATTATGTTTTTTATAAACGTCTGTTAATGTATTATGGGAATTTGTAATGTTAATGGTCGACATAGAAAGAAATTGTAAGTTAGTTGGCCTGAAGTAGGTTTAATTCATTGATTATGGGATTGAACTATTGAACACAGTTTTTAGTACACATTAGATATTTTACGGATTTTACCATGAAGACCATATACTGAAAATAAAAGAAGTCAATCTATAGAATAGAATACACACACAAATCTACCACATTTTAGCCCATTAAAATTCCACCCAAAACTCCAAGAAAAGTTCTCCATCCAAATTGCATATACCATAAACGCACTAGAAACTAACACTATTAGTCGCCAGCCCCTCGAGACGAGTCGAACGCTGAAACAGAATGCATCTAAAGAACATTGTTTGCTCACTAGAGCGTCCCAAGCCCCGTCCAATCCTCTGAGAGTTGGCACCAGAACAAATATTGGTCGTGTATTAGCGAACATGGCTGTAACAAGTCACTTCTTAGCTTGGCTTGACTTTTTTCGTTTTAAACCGGTTTGTGATACCTCTGATTTAAAGTTAAATGTTTCGTTTTTTCTTAGGGATCACTTTTATTCTTATTGTGGTCTCAAAGACGGAGAGACTGGTGGCCCAGTGGTAACGACCCCAACTTTCAAGTTGTAGGTCGTGGAATCGAACAATAGGCAGGCGTGTGTAAATAATTTCATCACCACTGCTCTCAAAACAATGAAGGAAAACATCGTGAGGAAACCGGCATGTCCTAGAACCAAAAATTCGAAAATATGGGACGTCTACCCAGCCGCACTGGTCCCGCGTGGTAGGTTATGGCCCACTCCGTCTCACAGAGAGGAGGCCTGTGTCCCAGCAGTGGGAACGTTATATGCTGATTATGCTAAAGACGGAGAAAAACTGACTGGTTACATTTAGTTAAAAACAAAATGGACCATTAACGCAAACATCTATTATGAATTGTGTCTCTTGTGACATTAGAACAGAAACATACTCAAACATGAACACTATATCAGCTGTTTATAATTCCATGCAGGTCGAATGCCAAACGATTAAGCATAATGCGGATTCAAGTAACGCATTGGCACTAATTGTGACTTCTGTTTAACCCATCAAGGATTATAAGTGGCTTATGCACGTGTTTAGAGATAGTAAAGCAAGTGCATGATTATGTCAACCTTGAGCTTACTAACATGGAGTAAAAATTGTTCTTTATTTTGTCATCTTAGATGCTATCGTTTTCGAAATTGAAAGCGTTATCGTCAGTGTAACCTTTTCAATCGCAACAAGAAGCCTACGTCGCAATATCAGAGCGTTCAAGCTTAATTTGTTTTCACTAACCGTCTTTACAGCTTCGGCTCCCCTTAAAAAATAAAAAGCGTGAAGTCACCTTCACATAAAATTCCCTTTTCCGTCCGTCTATTTGCAATTTTATCTGCCATCTAAAGGGGAGGTTGTAAAAAAGTTTCAATGAAAACGGTCGACTCGCTGCCATATTTCGTTCAGCTTTCTTCATAAATCGTCAGCATTGAATCTCATCTACATATCTCGGAGATTGTCTGAATGTAGATTCGGTTTGTCGCGATCTTTCGGGTCCCGTAGGATGAAACGTGAGTCTGACTTCCGACTAATCTATCTGTCTGAAGTAGGAGTTAATTCAAAACACTTCTGGATATAGTTGAGAAAATTGCACCTGCTGTACAAGATAAAAAAGATATATGTCCTCTAAAGATTCTAAATATAGACTCCAACAAGTCTAGACATGCTACTTCTGATTGAGGTTTGAAATTTGCTTTTTATATTTTAAATTTTTTAATGATTATACCCTACACGTTTTTATTACATTAAACGTGGGCTAAGCTAATGAACCTAACATGAACCCTATTACACCACCTTGCAATCAAAACTGATTTGAAAATTGAGCAAATTTTCACCCAGCTGCCCAATCTGAATTCATTTTCTCTCCAATTTTTCATCACACCCTAACCTTTGACATTAATGTTCTCTGTAGGTATTTCAATTAATTCACAAGGATTAGATGTTTTTAACAATGGATTTAACGTTAAATATTTAATTGCTTCGCTCGTTACAGAGATCGTAAAATATATGTCTGAGGCATCAATTAGAGAACAGTGTTAGCACTTGAATGTGTAATTAAGTGCCAAGGCATCGTTATTGGGAATCCAGTTAAAAATGTTTTAATTTTTTATTGGATTTAACTTGTTTTTTGGAGATATCGAATAAGCTTCGGGTGATTGAAAAGTTAAAGTTACCTACCCGAGCTTTTTGTTATCTTATCTGCTGCTTAGCAGAAAACTTCTAAAACAAACACGCAACGTTCATTCTTCCTTGTAGGATTCCATTTCTCATCTTCTTTAACATTTTCATTTCATCCTTCGTCTTCGTCTCAATCACTTTCCGCTGTGAATTAAAACTCCTCAGTAATTGTTGTCGGAATATTATTATGTTGTTCGTTGAGAACCTCACCCTAGCCATATCGGGAGTGCCTCGAGGCACACCGGTCACATTTGAACAGCTCGCCTCGAATATTTTTAAGTTCAAGGCCACAGAATTGTATACAAGTTTTGCTTCGGCTTCCTTGTGCCGGCTTCTACATTAAGGTACATTCAACTCTGTAATGACTGCTCTAAGGTTGGTTTTTCCTCGATAGTCAATTGCAGTTTTTTGTGCATGTTTTTTTTCTTGTTCCTGATTTAGTTCAGTAGATCGTGTAGTTTTGATGGTGGAACGGAATAGGGTGACAACTGGTAGACCAGCTTTTGGTCTAATAAACATCTTAGTTTACGATTCTTTTGGTTGAGTTTCTTTTGAGTTTCGAAGGGTCTTTCTTTCCAGAAGTTTTGTGAGACGCAGTTTTGTTACTTTGGTGTGAAGATAGATGTTACTTATTTATAGTGTTTGCTACCTATTTGTTGTTAATTGGATTAAGCTAAGCTGGTTAAGCTTATTGATTTTATATTTAAGAACCAGTTAAGTATAATCATCGATGAAATAATAATGATCAAGAATATTAATGGTGCCAGTCAGTAGCTAATAATTGGTTTGTAAATCAACTTGGTGTTTTGTCTAGTCTACCGAAATTCT
Source organism: Lithophane ornitopus (assembly GCA_948473465.1). NCBI lineage: Eukaryota > Metazoa > Arthropoda > Insecta > Lepidoptera > Noctuidae > Lithophane > Lithophane ornitopus. The sequence continues at coordinate 1,175,955 of OX419630.1, read as the reverse complement.
ATCTACTACATAACCAACATTATGTTCGTATATCCAGACACTATATTTATCACTTAACTAAAACAAGTAACTACACAACTTAAATCCCACATCCGCATGGCTAAGCCCAAGATTTAGTGAAACAAACCACTTAAGATAAACACGCGTGCGCTCATAATTCTTCCGGACGCGTCACCCAGCGGATGTTTTCTAGTGATACTGATTCGATTCATACTTATCTGCATTTTGATGACATCACCTCGTGTTGTCCGGGTAGAAATAGGCCAATCCTGCCTTAAGAGATGGCTGACAGAATTATCAGGTATATCAAGATGGATCTTGAGTTCATCAAACGCATTTGATGTTTGCTTTTCTTTTGTTTTTACATTCTGGACTTTTCTATCTAGTTTTATAATATTTATATTTATTACTATATACAAAATTTGAGCGATTTGTAAGTTATAATAATGCATGGGAAAATATACCTTGCATTAAGAAGTTCATAAGTAGTTTGTCATCAAAAAGCATTGGAGTTATGTTACTAGGAGCAACTTTACCTCATAAAACAACAAATAAGCACATAATAATAACGCTAGTTTATTATTAAAATGACTAAACTAATACCAATAGAAGGCAGTAACTAACAGCTACGTGCCAAGTCATTACCACCGTACGTTTCATAAGCCGTGTGCATAACCCCTAATGTTCATTTAATACCAGCTGATTAGTTCATAGAAACTTGAACAAAAACTGCACAAAAAGCGAAGTTATGAGTTCATCTTAGTTATTAGTTTAACGACTCAATATTAGAGCGAGAACTTGTGAAAATCATGTCATCATATTTTATTATCATGCCACTTGATTAAAGATGAAAATTATACTTAAATTGTAATTAATGATGCTATGTTTGAGTAGAAAAACGGGTATATGAACGTGTGTAAGATTTAATCTATATTCTAAATATTATACAGACTGTATCACTGGTATTCTAGTATGAAAAACAAGCAATTATAAGAAAAATAATAATGATATGTACCTATCATAACATAATATGTTAATGCCTCCTTTAGTTTTTTTTTGCTATATCACTCTGTATAATGCAAAATATCAAACTAAATAAGGTACCAAACGCAAATAAAAATACTGAGATATAAATCTATCCATCCATAAACAGCTTTCAATAATATATTCAAATATATGTATCGCATTAAAAATCCAATTCAATATTATTACAGCATACTTCATATCGTAGATCAATTGTTAGCCAAAAATTGTTCAAAGTTCATGGCCGCGTTCAGTAACTATACTGATAAGAATCAGGTTAATTGTACAACAGTTTGGATGTGTCCGTTCATAGAATCATACTATGTATTATTAGTATGTGTAGAGAGGACGGTGGTACCATACAATAACATCATCCTTACTAATCCTTACTAATATTATAAATGCGAAAGTAACTCTGTCTGTCTCTCGCGCTTTCACGCCAAAACTACTGAACCGATTTAAATGAAATTTGGTACACAGATAGTCTAGAGCCTGAGAAAGGACATAGACTATACTTTTAATCGACATACCACGCGGGCGAAGCCGCTGGCGGAAGCTAGTCATCTATAGGTATGGGGTCTGTTTCCAGTCCTACCAGACGCAGCTGAATACCAGTGACCATGAGTGGCACAATATACAAATAGATTACGAATGTTCTAACGAAGCAAACTAAGTTCCAAGTAGCCAATTATCTTTTAGCTACCTCCATAATATCTTTCTTAACTCCCAAGTCCCACATCAGCGAAATAATTGCACGAACCATAACAACCTACAAACCGAACATTTTTCCGGAACATCGCAAAACTGTCGATCAGCAGTAATCATGTTATAACTTGTTTTTAAGAACCGTCCAAGTTTCCAAGAAGATATTATTATATATCTCTCGCTTCCTGATTAGTTCGGCAAAGTGCAAGATGTTAAATATCGTTAGGTACCGTTTTTATAAGAAAACTTCGCGCTATTTATACAGAGGGGAAAGGTAGGACTTGATCTTTAACTTTAGCTTAGTTGGTGAAATTTGTAACTTCCAAACCGCTATGAGTGACTTCTGGCGTTCTAACTTCACCTATCTGCTGCGTGAAATTGTTAGCGTCTGCAAATTCAGCACTGGTTTGACTTCTTACGAAATCAATATATTATTTCAGTCATTCAGCCAATTCCGTCAAAAGAACAGCAGAAAATGTTTCAGAATCATTTTCAATTTGATAACCCAAATCAAAAGTCATTTATTCAAACTAGGCTGAGAATCAGCACTTTTCGAATGTCAAAATTACATAAGGCAGTCCCCAAAAAAGCCCGCCCTTCACCACTTCCTAGTGCTTTAGCTGAAAAGAAGAATTGGCGCAATAAACTCCCCAGCAAAAATGAAAATTTCGATGCTACAAAATATGAAGAAAGCTAAAAAGATAATAAAATCGATACCTTTTCTTTTATAAAAGAGGTCCAGGCGAAAACAGATGCTCCTACAAATCTAGAACATAATCCTAACTGTGTAGTATCATTATTATCAGTACCATTAACGCAACAGCTCTTTTGTTATCTACTAACACATAATTAGGACAAGTAATTTAATCACCATTAGTTGTAGTTAACACGAACATGTCTAATGTTTTAGTTTTAAATTTAATACGATTGAGACTGGTTAATAACGATGTAGGCTGTCGTGTTTTATATGGAATGACCAAGTAGGATGTAACTCTGACCTATCTCGACGTTTAAAATTGAAATGCACTGCAAACAGAGAAGCGCTGTGCAACATAACACCTAAGTCTGCCAAAGCAATTGGATATATTCATTTGCCGGTTCAAAGATACAAGATTATACACGTACAAACCGGCTTGAATTTATATTTAAAATCCATTCAAGTTCGAAGACAGGGTAATAAATCTACAGCGGGCCTAACCAAGCTTACACATATTTTTCCAAAGTCTCGTGCTGGATAAATACATTTGCATTTTCCCCTAATAAATTACGGCGTTCATGAAAGTCTAGTCGCCCGTTATTTCAGTTAGACCCAGAGGAATTTTGATAATTCACACGGCCAAATACGAAGCGATTAATTTAGTCGGCATTCTCCGAACTACCCGGCCGTTCCTCATAGTCACGCTACAGAAGGCATAAATCATGCGAATGCCTCGGCAGCCGATGCTGTTTTTTTCAAGCTATTTTTAAGCTATTTAAATTTGAAGCCAAACGTTGAGCTTGCAAAGAGCGATTTGTTCCACGACAGCAGTTGAAATGTTTGAACGATTTTTTTTGCCTTTTTTCCCGACTTTTGGGCCTGAAATGCGATTGCTTAAGGCAGACTTTATTGCTGACGTTTACTGGTAGTGTCGTTTTAAATTCTGTACCAGCATCGTGTAAAAAACGAAAATGGAGGTATTGACTACTTTTAAAGGGGAACGAACAAATTGAACGTCAGTTTGGTTTGCTTCTCTTTATACCGACGTTCTTCGAATTTACATTAGAAACTTGTTTACTTGCAGTTTTGATAGACGCTTTTATGTAGTACAAAGAAACAAGTAATAAAATAAGACCAGCGTAATTCTGTAGTACGAATTCACACTCATTGATACTAGACGGTTCTTCAAATTGAATTCGATACAATCTTAATATTCATTCCTTTCCTAGTAGCAGGAAACCGTAAGTAATACCAGACCAGACCAGTAAGTCTGTCTAGACGCCTCAGGGTCAACGGTTGGACAATCACACCTATAAGTTCAGAGGTCTTCCTCACTTAGACTAGACTTAAATCCAACTTAATGTATGCATGGCTCTCTAAGCTCATTGCGCTCACGAGTGCTGTACTTGGAAGCCTTTTAATAGAAATAACGTTGCGTTTTAGAACTGCAATTACGTTGAGAAAAGTTTCTCGGTAATAGTAACCCTTTTTGCATAGCGTTTTATATTCATTTTTATTTAAGTTACCTACTCTCTAACAAGTATAATTTTATTTCATTCCGGAAATTCCCAAAGGCTTGTAGTTTAAAAGTTTAACGCACAGGAAATTTGAGTTAGATACTTTTCTAAAGTAAACCACCCCAACCGGTGTCAATGCTAACTTTCCGAAACGTGGAGAGCACCCAGTGTCAACGTGCTGAGAAAAGTAGTAAACTTTAAAAAAAACTAGATTAAAAGAAGGAAGGATTTTTCCAAGTCAATAAGGAGCTAATTGTATAAAGGGGCTGTCCACAGTTTCCACGGGGTAATAGAGTAACGCGATTAGAAGTCGCAAGTGAATAGGAGGACGAACAAAAAGTTTGGAGCCAACGACCACTTACGACCTGAGTACGGGATCAATAGTTCTGTTATTGTGATATTAGGGGCGTCTTCGGGATTATATGAGGATTAGGAACTAATTTCGACGATGATTTGGGAATCAAGGAAATCAGATTGGATAAGTAGACAGACTACCGCGTCGAATGTAATTAGGTTTGGAATGAAAAAGTAATTGAATTAGGTTTTTCTTGTAAATTGGGAACTCTGAATTGTAAGTTTGACTCACACAACAAGATTCGTTTAAATATGATTTATATCCTCTTTATTACCGAAACCAACAAAAAATAATCCAGCTTATCATAAGTCATAACCTTTGACTAACCTACACAAAAAATATATAATATGTTCATCATAAAGGGGAAATGAAGTTCGCAGACGCGAAGTTTCTTTTTTTCGAAAGTGTCTGGGATCGAGTGTCGTCCTTTGGTTCCTCGTAAAGTTTATCGTTTTTAGAGTTCCGTCGGCTTAATGACGTCGTTTTAACGTTTTGAAGGCTGCTGAATATTTAAGGCTTAAGTTCCGGGTACGTTGTTTTCGGTTTAACGGTTCGGATTAACCGGGGTTGTAAATGTGATGAAATTTCGGTTAGAGTTATGTTTGGGTTGTAATTTATGGGTCCGGAATAGGCGTATCAGAGTTAGAAATTTTGGACTGTTGAAAGAACAAAATGTCCTTTGCAGCAATTCTAGATGAGGATGAATTTTGAAGGTGCATTTTAGACTTCACTTTATCAAATGTAGGTATATCCGTAATTGTTTGTATATCTATGACCTTTTAAAACAAAGATATATTTAGTGATAATTACACAAAATAAATGTTACAGTAAAGCTGATAATTCGATGTCTGTATCAGTGACCAAAATTAATAATAATTGCATAAGATTAGATTAGTTCTGATGTATGCAACTTCTGTACCTAAATGATACATTTAGTTCTATTCGGCTGATGATTGTACTGACCTAGGAAGAATTAACAATAAAAAGATGAGTAGCTGATATATTTCAGGTATTACCAGAGTTAACGTTAGAATAATATTTAAATAGAATCACGTAAAAGAAGGAAATAAAAAAAATATATTTCAATCTCAGTTCAATTATTGAACAATCGTCGTGTCTAGGATACCTAACCGGATATTGGGTAATACACCAAAGCTGTACCGAATTACAATAATAATACCCTACTTATCGCAAAAAAATCTAGGAAACAAACAAACAATACTAGCAGAAAATACGAACCAAAGATATATGTGCAGCAGTTTTGTTTCTGCACCGACTTGAGCCGTCATCGCGAGCCCAAACGAATTTATAGCTATTTGCTCTTCAGACTTTCTGTTTTCATGTGGGAGTTTCGCCAGGAATCTAGTCTTGGCTTCAGGTTTTAATTTATAACGTGTATCGTGAATTTCTAACGATGTATAAGTTATCAAAACGTAGATAATGAATGATAGATGAATTTGGTTGTAGAATGTAACAAAGCTTTCAAAATTTAACAAAGTTATTTAAAAAATCTATTTAGTTTAAGTGCTTTTAAATAACCAGTAATTTTGTCCTTAACATTATTTAATATAGTGCTTGTTTTGACATTTTGAATAAATCGCAAAATGAAGCGTTATTATGCTCTGAAAATTAATTTCTCTTCATCCCTTCAAAACTTAAAAGTATTTATTATATTACATGAAAGAGAATTTTAATAGCGCACAATCGGCTTAAACCAACGAAGCTTAAAAAAATTCAGAGAAAAGAAAATTATAAATGAAACTAGAATCCATTAACAATTCTCTGAAGGACCTAAATATTTCAATCAAAATAAAGGCTCCGAAAACAAATTAATTTTTAAATTAGCTAAATTTGGTGCCAGACTCTGAAAAAACTTAATTAAGGAATATATTTATCCACATTCCGTAGACTGAGATTTTTGTATTTTATTGATTCTTGGAACTCATCGCTGATCTCAGGACTCTGAAACCTTCTAAATTTAAACGAAGACCAAAATATTTCAAAAGGAACCAATGTTGAAATGATCGGAAAAATGGAACCTATCAAGTGCAAAGGCGTAATTTAACGACAAAACATAACCATTATCCTCTTACACGAAGAGCCTTTTCAGTACCATAATTTCACCCGTATTACTCCTAACGATATCACGGTAATCCTTCTCTATAAGGAAGCAATACTCTTATGTTCCAAATAAGTATACAAATACAAATTATTGTTGCAAAAAGGCAGGTACACTAAGAATTTTCTTAAGCAACGCGCAACTGTAATGGTGCTATTAAAAACACCCACGAGTTGCAAATTGCAAGTGGCTTGAGCACAATCAAATGTTGATTTGCTTCAGCTGCCAACACAGTTTTGTATACGGTGTAAACTATGGTAATTAAAATTTTGGGTGGCAACTCTGTTGATTTTCTACAAGGTATAAAAGTCTATTACTGGAATTATCTATCTATTATTCACAGGAAGGGGACATAATAAAGACTTCAATAGTTTTGAAAATTAATTTATGGAGCGTTGACAACGTTAAAGTAAAGGATAATGTGTTGGATATAACCAATATAGAATTAATAGCTCCAAGCGGAGATGTAAAATTATTTGAAGTTGTACACACCCGGAAAGGAAAATTACTCGCTCACTCAGAGAAATAGCGTGACACTTAATACGAAGAAAAGTCACAGTAGACAGGAAGAACTCAACAATTCAACATAGTTTCTATTAATCAAAACAACAAATCCAATTGAAAAATTTCTTAGCTTCACAAATCACGTTATCAGCCCTTATTCTAGGGTAGAACTTGAAATACCGAACACGGAGAATTCTCGAAATGCCTGCATATCGTGAGCCACAGTTGTAAGGCCAACATTATAGTGAAAAGACACGAAGTTGCCCTGCTACTTGTACGACACTTTTTCTACGAACTCAATGTAAATTGTTTCAAAGATTTCGCGTTAATGCAAATGACTACGTTAATCGCTTTTTAGTGCTTGGCGGAGTAAAGTTGTGCGAGTTTTATGCTTTTAGTAATGAAGGGGTAATGGGATACAGTCGGACTTGGGAATTATATTGAGAATAGTCATGATACGTTCGGAATAGTGTTCATGGGTTTGGGACTTGTGTGTGGAATATAGCTCTTGAAGAACAAAATAAAGTTTAAGCATAAGACAGAGTTGAGGCAGAAACTTTACAAGTAAAAACTATTACAGCAAAAAAAAAACTCTGATGTAGAAAGGCACACTCTAGAGTGTGAAAATTAAATTTTCCGCGAACACACCAAAGTCAGGTGAAACATTTTTTTCTAAATAACTCTAGAGAACGCTGAATAGCAACGGCTAAATAAAAGTACGATAGATAACCTTGTGGAACAAAACTGTTGCCGTACTCTTAGCTTCGCGTCCAACAAAAAACGTTAACAAAAAATAACACAGCCAGTCTGGTCGGTCGCTCGCTACATAATGATCCAAAGCTCCGCCCTTAGTTAATTTTGCATTTTTTTGCACACAACCAAATGCTAAATTTTAACGTCCACTTTTTTGGTCAATAAAAGCATATCGATTTCATAATTATTGCCTAACAAAAAAATGGACGAAGATGGTTTTTTTCCAGCGATTCGGTTGCGGATTTTAAGACAACTTAATTCTTCATGGGCTACCCCTTTTTTGCCCGAAGCAATTAGTCATAGACCAGACGTATGATATCAGCTACCTACTATAAAAGAATCTAAACAATCGTAATTTTTTACAATATTCAATAGTCGTGATGACAGAAATGCTACTAATTAAGTGCAATCAGTGCAATTAAATATTGCAATGATACTGTTTAATCGTTTCCTTATATTTCCGACGACACACGTTTGTACGTTTTATTTCCTTGTATCTGATTGGTAACGAGAGCTGCACAAACTGAGGTTATCATGCTCGGAGAGTTAAAGTGTCGGCTCGGAGTGTATGAACTCTCGAGTCTCGAGAAAGACTCGCTCGGCCAGCGGATGACTAAAAATACATTGTTACGTGTTGACATTGAAATGTTAATGCACTCTCTGCTCGACGCATTTCATGGATACAGCATGGCCTTAATATCGTATGTCTTTTTATTTTATTGATTGTTTTGACTGCTATAGCTTCATTTCATACGATATCGCGTGAGCCGGTGTTTATAATGCGATAATGCGAAAAATTCATAAATGTGCTGCGGTGTCGTTACTCCCGACCATGTTTTTCGTACTGGCCGCATCACCCGTGTGTGCAGTGGATTTATCACCGTCATCTACGTGCGATAGTTTATTTTATTCATTACCGGCTCCCGAGTTTTATGAAACGTTTACATTTTAAGTGTCCATCTCATTTATTTCACGGTCGCTTAATTTATTGCAGCGTTTTCTATCGTTAATCTTGGTTTTGTGGAAATCTCTCTACGTGGTTTGACGCGTCATTTCACAACAATTTTTGGTTATTCATCGCTTGCCCGCTGAGTGTTGTCAACCTAGACGTTTTCAAGTTCATTCTCGTTTCAATTATAGGAGTAATCAATATTAATTTTCAATTGCAGCGTATGATGGACGTTTTATTTTGTCTTTCCAAGGTTTTTATAATATATTCAAATGTGAGATTTTGTAATGTTTAGCTGTTAAAATTTCAACATTTAGTTACAAGGTTTTACATTAGAGCCCATTTAAGAATTTCAAATGTGTTTTAATTTTATTCAGAGTAGGCATTAGAGCTCAAATTATATTTTGTAAAAATAAAAGTAGGGACCGCAGGTTGTTTGTCATCTAGTATCCTTTCCACATTTCCCATCTAGTATGGATGTTGTTCTTAATTTCTTTCCAGTTCCATGATAAGGTTTCTTTCAAAATTTTATTTTGTTTTATTGCATTCGTTTTATGTGACTTGACTATTATAATATATACCTAGTACTTAACACTTAATACGAATATTTAGAATCACTCCAAAACAATCGCTAAAATTTAAACAAAAATTGTCCGAATATTCCTAACCCTAAAATGCATTCAATTTATCGGAACCAATTTTCCGAGTTTTAAATTATATTCGCCGATTTAAATGTCTGAGTTTCTGATTTTAAAGTGTGTTTTAACTCCACGTGGGATTTTTATTGCGCTGGCCTGCTGGATCGCATGTCTGTGCATCATTACTCCTCGTTAGTAACCAGTTTAGTGAGCGAATTGAATTTCAGTGTCTCGGTAATGGCTGCGTCGGCCAATGAATGTTTATTACGATTATATCCAAGATAATAGAGGACTAACCCTTTGCAACCAACACACCGAAATTACAAATTGTTTAAGTTAAATGGGCCGTTTGAAGGACTAGCATTTTCACACACCAACTTAGTAGAAATTTAATTAATTTAACAAATGCCTGCTCGTGTGCGGTTTTGTTGTTTTGAATTGTAAAATGTGATTTATTACAATTTCTACTTTTTTTCCCGCAGGTATTAGTCGACAGACAGAAAAAATGTAGGTAGATCTGACAATTATAAATGTATTGACCTTATTATATTTTCCGTGTTGGTTACTTAAATTATACTTTTTCCTTAACGTTATTATTTTATTGGTGCAAGACACTTCACCTGCAATATTATGTTTACAAAATATATCCTTTTTCTATGTGTTGACTACTTTCTGAGCGATAAAATTTATTGCGCGTTACTTTTGTATATATTTGTATTAGCGTTACAGTTATATTTTCGTGCGTATATCATGGATTCGCACTTATTTTTTTAGGAGAGTGTGCGCAAATATTTTTGTTATTCATAGATAGGATTTTAGATAAGATTTTGATGATTCGGGTTTTTACGATTTGTTTTAATTTTGTTTGCAAACATTTTATAAGAAGCAGTTCATCAATTTTATTCTTCTGTTGGACGTGATTTTATTAATTTTCGAATACCTCCCAAGAATTTTTATTTAGACAAACTTTTCCTGAGTTTTTAATTTTTATCGGTGACTTTTGATATCTTTTTTTTATTTCACACTCATTAATTTGAGTTGTAATTTTATTTACTAACTGATTAAATATTTATTTACTTGTTTTTTTTTTTTTTGTTTTATACAAATTTCTATTCTCACTATAGTCACTTTGAAAAAAATTGTTAGTATGAACTTACCTGTGTGGCATCCGTGTATGGGGTTGATGAGTTTTTGTCGACGAGCTGGGACCCGAACACGGGTACTCCACTACTCGAGGTTGGAGAGAGGGACCTCACATCCGACACTTGTTGGGGCACCATTTTGTTTATCCAAAAAAATAAACCCCAAATAAAACTTAACACAAAAAAACACAGTTCACCTATTGCACTTAAAACACTAAAAGATTAATTTGTTTGAGTCCAAAAAAAATCCATAAGTTTCTTAAAAAAATATTTATAACAGTCCGAATGGGGCAACGAGGAGCCTCTGTTTGTTTCTGAACCGCAGCCTCTCGGCGGACGAAACTCCTGAGACCTCCCAGTACCTGGACACTATCCTAAGAGCTTTCTCTTCTAGAACGAGATATCTGCTACTATCTTCGTCGCCGGCGAACAGTCCAAAAGTCATAATTTTAGCGGTGTCCCGACCGCAGTTCAGTTAGCACTGCGGGGCGATCGTGTCATAATCAATCGGGAGCGACGTGTGGTGTGGGCTTTATGCGGCTACGTTCGCACTCCGCGGTGACAGAGAACCTACTGACTGAGCGGCAACGTGCTGTCAATATACCCGCGCGCTCAGCTGTTCGCCCCTGCCCCGCGCCGCGCAAGCGCCCCGCTCTCCCCCCGCGGCGCACTCTCGCGGCGGCGGCCGGCGGAAGCGCACGCTTCCTCCGCGCTTCCCGCTGCACCGGTCCGACCGGTCGTCGTTACGAGCCGTGGCCGGCTAACCGTAACCCACAGCCCACGGTGGCCGTTTTAAATGCAAATTTTAGATGTATGAACACTTATTTTGGAGTTTTACGTAAGAATGAACTTGTGTTGGCAACTGTTTCCAGTAAAGTTTATGTTTATTAAACTTTTATAAGCAAACAGAGAGTAATGGGACAATGTTTACGTTTTATGGCTATGGAAGTTTCAAATTAGGGCGTCCTAATATAAATCTATGCCTATCTACTTTGTTATTTTTGCTGACAGCAACAAACTAATGATTGCAAATCGATGTTGTTGATTTGATAGTCGGCTATTAAAAGATATCGTGCCTATTTTGAAGATTCGATATCGAACCGATAGTAGCATATTATAGTTTTTAAAAGACAATGTGGCCTATCGTTAAAGGGTAAGCAGTAGACTGTAAATAACATCAATATGAAATCCGATATGCCCTTAATTTCGAAGGGAACTAAAGGGCGAAATCCGAATACCAAATAGATGGTAGGTACACACGGCTACACATCAAGCTATACATTTCTAGTTTGATCTCGCATTGTATAGGATTTCCGTACAACGCGAGGTCAGGCTGAAATTGAATTCGATTTTCCGAGTTTTAAAAATCAACGTTTTTCAAATAACTTCAGTCTATCAAAGTCAAGTTATTTTATTAACTTTGTACTGCAATAGCAAGTATTGAATAACAATTAAAATGTAAGTAAGTAATCAGTTCAAACAGCTGGTTCTCTTAAAAGTAGTTTAAGGGCAACTAAGTTATCTATGCTTAAGGCTTTTCCGTTGCAAAACCCTCTAATTATTATAATTGAGTTAATCTATTATACCTTCATGGCAAACAGTTCAGTTATTGCATAATATTACCTACTATGACAGTACCCGGTCAGTCATTATTTAAATTTAGGAAATAGGAACGCGAACTGCCCTCTGAATATCTTTTGTTTTAACAAATGAATATTTATTATTCAACAAAAATAATACCAAAAAAAAAAACTTATTTCCATCTTCAGCTTAACACCCAACAATTTGCCCAAAGAGCACATTGGGCACAAGGAATTATGCCCAAATTAACAAAACCCTTACCCACGTAGACTCACTATAATTATGAAGACCATTCATACCTTTAGTCAAAACTTAAAAAGGAACGCATTAAAGATACGACAGTCAAAAATTGTGAAACTGCAGAAGGTTCTTCTGCAGCTAAAACTATTGCTAAAAATGAGCCCTTGGAGTTCACCGATACAATAAAATTAACCTTCTAGTTCGTCTTTGCCTATGGAGGAACCCTTCAAACTTCTTTGGTAATCTTTTACAATTAATTTCTACTTCGTATTGAACTTGCAGGGCAGAGTACAATACAACTATTTTCTGAATGTACCTCGGCAAACTTCGTGTTTCGACAGACGAGAGTCCTTGAGTAGGTGTCATAAATTAAGGCAGTAATGGCCTGTTTTACCTTTTTATTTCCTATCCACAACATCTTGCAATCATCAATTCATTTGCATTTCTGTGATGACCGTTATTCCTGAGGACTCATAGGGCTTTCCAAAATTCAGCAGTGGAAGGCTCCACTCCTGAATTTTGCCGTGTGGTCCTTCTATAGTTTCCTTTATGTTGTCCTTTGGCGTTGTCCCGGCTACCATCTGCCGTGTGGTTACAGTTTGCCCGCATCCTTCTGGGTGTGGCGACCATTATTTGAAACATTAAAAAGACGTAAAATTTTATTCTTTAAAATTAAGAATGTTTTAAAAAGAAATTATAGGTCGATTCGAAATGAATGTTTAACTTTGCAAGTTTGTAAAATAAAATTGAGCTAACTGAGTAGGAAAAATATCGTAGTTATCAACATTAAAATATCTTTTCCAAAAAATAAAACATATTTTTTTTATGATCATGCCTATCCAACATTGACAGACTAACAATATTTAGGTACCACGTGACTACTAAGAAGTTACCAGTAATATATAAAATATCTGCAAACCTGGCTTCACATGAACCCATAAAACTGAGCACTTCAAAACCATTTAAAATTGACATCCACCATACGACACCCACCACGGAAGCGCAGATCAATTTATACTGGTACCTAAATTCCAAGAAATTATCTAAGATGATGCAACGTTTATCAGAATTACAACAGTATTTCAACTTTCTACGACAGTGTTTAAACTACTTAACAAATGTTCAATATTATTTTACACAACTTATATAACATCACGTCCACATTTCCCCAGTTATGTTTCGCCATCAACCGGGGACAAATCCAGACTCCGGGCTGCTACTGACAAATCCCAGGTGGAAAACCCGATAACACTGCTTGACCAGAAATCGAACACACGACCTCATGCTCAGCAGTAGCGTTTGCGACACTAGACCAACGAAGCAGACTATAAAAATTATCTATCCATCTATCTATCTATCTATATATCTATCTATCTATATATCTATCTATCTATCTATCTATCTACTATCTATCTATCTATTTATCTACTCTATCTATATATCTATCTATCTATCTATCTACTTCCTATCTATTTATTTATCCATCTATCTATCTATATATATATCTATCTATCTATCCATCCATCTATATATCTATCTATATATCTATCTTAACATAACTATTTTTCAAGGCACTCTCAAATACCCCGAAAACTCCTTTATCCGTAGATTTGTCTATATTTCTAAGAACGAAGTAGAATTTAAAATTACCATAGATGTTTACCAAAGATGTTTAGGTTTGAAACAATTTTTTTACAAATGGTAACAAACAAATAATTTTGACATTTCGTGTTCCTACAAATTAGACTTACTAACCTTTCAGTACCTACTAACCCCACAAGCGCTACTAAATTAAGTTCAACTATATCATCGACGGTTTTTATAATTCTAATTATTAAATTTTATCTCAATACACACTTGCTTTGCCAATGCCAACTCACTTTAGACATTGGCAGAATGGTCGACATAGGCTTGGCTTCCCATAATAAAAAAAAAGAATAGATTAAACTTACTAACCTAGTTTTCTGTAAGTCAGTAAAGCAGATGCACCCCCATACATACCATTGTGGTGACCACATTAGACTCGAGGGGGAAAACCCATGGATAGCTTCAATTATTAGCAAAAACCTGCGCACCCGACAGAATTCGTTAATTTGCAACAAGTTATGAATATAGAAAGGAGTGGAAGCTGCGGTTTTATGTGTTGTGTTTCACAGCTGTTTTTTGGGTAAGGGTGAGCAGTGGCAGTTGTTATAATACATAGAGATATAGAGGAATAGTTTAAAGAGAAACTATGTTTCTGGAAGTTAGAGAAGAAAATTGAATGAATTGAAAACGCTTACTAGTTTTTTTTTTTTTTACCTTGTATACCTTTTCAATTCATTCTTTTCACTTATAATTTGGAATCTTATATTTTTGTATGTAAATTGTGTCAATATTGTAAGAATTTCATTAAATACTTAACGCTTGTTTTATTATGAGTAGCAGATTCATTAAATTAAAAAGGTTTGCTTCCTGAAGCTACATGAATTTTTCCTTATTACTCCTGTTTTTATTATAACGTTAGCGATCCCAAAATAGAGTGTAATTTAGCTAAAATTAATTGTGTTTTTATGATAAAAAGCATATCAGCGCAAATGAGAAATGATTGTAAGGAATAAAAGGATCTTTTCAGGCAATTTTCTAACTTTTAATTCGAGCTTTCAAGGTAAACTAAATAAAACTGAATTCCGAATTTTAAAACCCGGACTTTGAGTTTTAAAATTCGGAATTCAGTTTTCTTTTGTTTTATTAAATTGGTCTTTAAATAAGTATTTGGTTGTGCTTTTTCAGAAGGCGCAGCTTGGATGTACCTACAATGGGGCGATGACCTGGTGAAGGTCGCGGGAATCCACTAAATGCGAGAAGCACAGGAAGTTGTTCAAGATGTACTTACGTCCTGCTGTGGACGTCTTTCGCCTGAATAATGATGATGATGATGATGATAGGATTGTTGAATTTCGTTGACCTAGTGTGTGCGACCGCTACTGCTGAGCACGAGGTCGTAGGTTCGATTCCCAGGTCGGGCGAAGTGTGCTTGTTTTTTTCCGTCAGGAATTTCTCGGTAGCAGTTGATGGCAATAGGTTCGCTCTATATTACATGGGAGTTAAACTTATCTGGCGAAATGTGGGTGTACTATTTATAGGTACACCTCTGCCTAACCTTTCGGGGAAATCAGGCGTGGTGTGTAATTTAAACACAAATACAAAATTCAGGAATTATGATGTTTTAAGTCAAAAATGTTATAAAAAAAATTAAATTTTTTTTTACTTATATTAAAAAAACTTTATTCTTAAACTACCAGCACAGAACTATGTTTTGACTAGGCCATCATTCATAATGTTCTGTATATGGTAGCTGCCACAGAACGTATAACTGACACATCCATAATTCCATATGTTTATATCCGGAACCAATCAAATCCATACCTATTCATATGATTGATACAAGGATAAGTTTAGATGACGGTCGTAATGTTCTGTCCCTTCCACGTTCAGATTAACTTGTGCAGTAACTGGGCATAAGTTTGTTAAGCCAACTTTTTGTTTATGACCATAATATTGACTGTCTGTATTCACTCATGCTTAACTTACGAAATGAATATTGTTTCAATCCGTGTTTGGGACAGTTTGGGGTCGGTATATTGTTACGTTTCGTAAATTTATCAAAGTGACTGTAACTTATATAATTTCGTTTTACCTGAACCTGATAGACCGCACAGGAAATTGTTACTTTCTGAGCTTCCTTGTCAGGCCTTGTGGCCTTTACAAAGTTTGTAACAAACGTTCTATAACTTAATTTAGGTATTTTATTGGAGGTATATCAAATTATCAAGATAAACTTGGTGAAATGTAAAATGTCATGTGTGAGTGTGTTTATCATCATACTCTTGCTCTAATAAGACATCACGCCTGAAATCCCCAAAGGGTCCGGCAGAGGTGTACTCATAGTAAACCCACATTTCGCCATGTATTTTTGAGTCCCATGTAATAAGCGGCGAGCCTATTGCCATCAACTGAGCACAAATCCAGATTCCGAGCTGCTGCTGAGGAATCTCTTGCTCTTATTCTAATTTATTTGGGTTCGGCGTAATAGGACTTCTTCTCCCATAGGTACTTCTCTTTTAGTCATCATCTCATTAGTCACCACTGTCTTGCCCATATCACCTTTCACGCAGTCCATTCATCGTCTATTGTCTTCCCCTACTCTAATAGCCATCCACATTCATACTGACAACTTTCCTCACCACATTTCCCTCATTTCTCCGCATCACTTGCCCATAGTGTTTATCTAGCTGAACAGGCAGCTGTGTTGCTGGGGAGTTTGTGCGCCACTTCTTCTTCCCAGCTAAAGTACTAGGAAGTGGTGAAGGATGGGCATTGTGGCGTTCGAAAAGTTCTGATTCTCAGTCCAGTTTAAATAAATGACTTTTGATTATATTTGATAACATTCTATGGATTCAAATTCAAGCAAGCATCAATACTTATGCATCATGGGTTAGACGCTAAGAAAGCCGTAACGTCAATCGCTTCATAGATCTATCGTCAACATTACCGTAACATAATAAATAATCATCTCTCTATTACAACAATTAATCTGACGTTACCCACATACTTTCTTAGTACTCCACATGACATGACCTAACCTGTATGAGTCAGCGTGTCAAGGCCAGTGACGTCATCGGAAGCCATCAGATTGTCCACTAAGCATCGCGTGCGCACTAAGTAATCGAAATGTGATTATTGTGAATCAATTTGTTTGTATAGTACGATTTGATTGGACTGGAGTCATAGGTGTAGTATTAAAAGTTGATGTGTTTGCATTTCGGATGTGATTGGGTTTAGGGACAGCTAGCTATGACGCCTGTACTCCCCGGAGGGTTAAGCAGAGATGTAATAAAATTATAGTACACCCATATTTCTCCAGTTATATTTAAATTCCATGTAATAGGGGCGAAACATGCAGCAAATGCGCTGTTTATTCATTACAACAACGCTTTTCGGGTGCTATTGCGACTACCACGTTATTATTTGCCTGGTCCTGAGATCGAACCCCAGGCCAGGACCCTATTGCCTGCCAGGGTTGTGGGCCTGCCAGGTTTGCGGGAATGTCCGAAAGGGATACCGGGACCTAGGCGACAGGCAACTGAAGGAACACGGGTGGGTTTTAGTCAGTAAAAGTCTGACACGCCCTTCCGTTCCACCCAGAGCGGGAGAAGTCATTTGACGATTTCCCATCATCAAAAACAAAAAAAGGCCAGGACCACACCAAACACTACAAAGTTAAATACATATAACTTTAATTTCTGAAGTCGGTGTCCTTGGTTTCGCATTTTAGTTTTTGCCACCGGCTTCCGAAGAATCACGTAAGTCAGCTCGGTAATCACGGAGAATTCAATGTGAATACCGGCCAAGTACGTGTCGGACAACGCACAACGAAAGGTTCCGTAGTTGGGATGAATTTATCTCACGATCAAACATTGCAGTTTACTACCATATATGTTCTCCTATACGTTCCAACTGCAAAAACGTAAGTTTTGTTTATTTGTATAAATGACCCTACTAAATCCAATGGGTTAATTCTACAATTGAAAGGAAATTAACTCATAATACGATATGGCATAATAACCTATCACAACATGATGTCATGCCATCGGAAATCATTAATAATTGTCGGCGCAGCGTGATTGGATGACGGGTTGCTAAGTCAGCGAAATCAGACATGAATCAGTCTGTACGTTTGTTTATCATTGCACTTTGATTGAACTTTGTCAGTAATATGATGATCGATGACGAATAGTAGGTAATCTACCTAATCAGCCGTATAGCTGTCTCGTAAACGAATCAGTTATAAGTAAGCAGAATGCTTACAAAATATATACCTATAAATAAAATGCAGATGAAGGAAAGGATGCATTTTTGGAGAGTCTTCGAACAGAATAGAGGTATGATTGGTAGCTTGTAATTACAGCCAGCTCGCATATTATAGTGTTCAAGGATCTATTGGCGGGTGGAACTACTACCCCCATCTTGTTTTAAGGGTTCCGTACCTACCTCAAAAGGAAAAAACGGAACGTTTTTAAGATCACTTCAGTGTTAGTCTGTCTGTCAGTCTGTCAAGACCCTCAGGCATGCGTACAGGTATCAAGTTCAAAAATAAATATCAAATAGCGTCAGTGTGTCTGCGGTCCCTTGGAGCTCTAAAAAAATTTATCTTTTAAGTAAACGCAATAAAAAATACGGCCATTATGCGACATATTTTGATAGGTATTCGCGAATAAATCAAAACATAGAAGGTATCACAGGAGGTAAAGGAAAAAGTCCGAAAATGGTAAATTCTTAGTTTTATCACAAAACAATTTTTTCTGCTACTACACGCTTTTATTATGATATCGATTTAGGGGGAACATGTTTTTCAATTTAAATGTTTAATTTGTTTTCGGGATAAAATTCATCCTAACTGCGGAACCTTTCATTGGTGTGTGGTCTGACACGCACTCGGCCGGTTTTTTTATTTCAATGTTTACCAACAATTACCTTGTAGCACTGTATAGGTATTGAAATTGCACTTTTGATCTTCTAAAGTTGCCTAATTCTTCAAACATCTTCGTTAACCATACTAACATCCTAAAACACAAAATTTAACAATGAACTCATTAAAAAACGGCCACGTTCCTAGCTTAATCTCGAAAGTTATACTTAAGTTAAAGTTGGGCAAGTTACCTACGTTCTATGAGCCATTGAGACGTGACACTATTCAGCGGCATCCCCGAAAGAGTTCGTTACACATTAGTTTCATCTGATCATCCCTATAATGACACGGGCACAACTTGTTGAACTGATAAGGGTCAAAAACTTATAGTGAAGTCAAGTCAATTTTTTTTCCATTTCCTAGAAGATGCACATTTGGTTGCATTGACTTTTTTATTAATGTGGTAAGTTAGTTGGACTTTGGTTATAAAATAGGTATTAAATAAACATACGTTTTAAGTAAATATTGAACCAGCAAATAAGTTCACATTCAAACTTGGGCAATGGGAACTGGGCAAGTTACTATACTATTGAATTACCCTCCTTTGCATCGCGCAGACGGGTAAAATAACTTTTGTGATTATTTTCGAAAACACAAAGATGATAACTCGAAACAGAGACTAAACTGGTTTTTTAGTAGTCAAATTAGATCGTAGAGACAACTTAACAATCATAAGCACACCATAGTAGAGTCAACAGTTACAACTTGTAATCTAAACTGATTTGCAGTAAACCGTCTAACACCCTCTTTTAACCCCAGATTAACGAGGAAGCCTTTCTTGTTTACATTGTTGGAAAGAGTAAAAAAACGTAGTGTACAAAAAATAGTGGCGTACTAGCAGTCAAGCGAACGTTGTACGAACATCTGATAGAATCGAATCGAGCACTTCACGTCAGCAGGCCCGTGGCCTCGAGAAAAGCGAGGCCTTTAAATTGGCCTCAGGTTTGAAAATTCGGCTAGTAAAAGCAGACCAAAAAAGATAACAACTCAAAAGGTTCTATACAAATGGACTAGTTAATTAATTTCTAAGTTTGCTTTTGAAATTTTTGGGTCTGAATTTTTTGGGGTAGAAGTTACTTTGGGAGAGAGGATTGTTTAGCTCTTTCCATTTCTGAATAAATTTAGTTTTTATTAGTCCTGGTTATCTAAAGCTACTTCTTCTATTTTCTGTACTTCATATTTTCTTGTGATAACGTTCCAAGTTCAAATGGACTAGGACAGGAAGCAGAACCTTAAGAAAACTTGTAAAAATAAGCAAAATTAAAATCAAACAACTCCCAACTTCAAGGAACTTAACTCCGCTGTTTTCGAGGGCACGGCCTTAAAATCGAGACTTTATCCAGCTGAGGATCATATATTTCCCTAGCACACCCGAAAACCGACCCTAAAACTGGAACTGCAAAGTCTAAATTAAATTAATGCTGACCTCCGCAGAAAACGCAACGTGCAACCAGCTATACTATATTCGTTTATCTTTCTCGTGTTTGTGTTGTGGTCTTACTCGGGCATCGATTAGGCATCTCTTTCCTTCGTTCGTTGAAGTGTGTCTATCTCGCTCTGACACGAACTAACCGGTTCGGACACGTTCGCAGTACGTTGGAAAGAATTGTGTTGATAAGCGCTGTGTAGTTTATCTGTCCTATTTAGTCACAGTTGGAGACACGAATGTGCTCTATTTTTTTTAGTCTATTTTTATTTAGTTTATTTTTATTCCTTCGTTTGATTATTGCAGTTGTTACTGAAGCCTCATTTGGAATTGCAATTTAAATTATCTATTTCTTCTTTTACTTAATTGCAATTTACTTTATCTTTATACTTTGGTTCTCCGCATGACGTACCAATATTATTTGAATGTTCATTATCTTCTGCCTTCTATTTATTTATTAGCCTTTCGTGTAATTATTGTTCTTCTATTAAGAACCCGACTATCAGGACAGGTACTTCAGATATCAGATAAAACTATAATAACATAGTGCTTTATCAGCCAAGACATCAAAATCACTTTCTAAAATTAAATTAGCTTTTTTACTAAATAAGTAATTGATATTCGTCCTAAAAATCTTCAAACCATCTTCTTCCCCAAGATATTTGTCTGAGATTGGATTAGTATTATTTTTTTCTAAAGCTAAAAGTTTCAAGTCAACTTCGTAATCCACATTATTCTCTCTTCCTGGCTTAGTTGTCGCTTTAAGCGTAGCAGTGTGTTGTACTGCTAGCAGCTACAGCTTTAGTTCGAGCTTCATCAACTATAAGCAGTTTTACACATTAAACACATATGTATAGCTAATCCATGTTTATGGATAAACAATAAACTTCCTTCTTCCCGTAGATAGCGTTAAATTCTAACAACTGGAACCTATCTAACGTTTAGAAGGAGCTAAGGGATATACCTGTTTTAAGATGCAAATGTAGCAATATTTTAGCATAGTGATCCTACACCGATTGAATCTACTACATATGTTTTTATCAATTCGGTTGAATTCGTTTTCGCCCAAGGTTTCCAATTTTGACAGTTACATTATGTGACTCTCAAAAAATACTAATTGATTGATGAGCAAGTGATATTGATGAAATGGCAATGAGAATTTGGATGAGAATTTGGATGGCATCATTATTTGTACGTTATAATAATAAAAAACCGGCCAAGTGCGAGTCGGACTCACGCACGAAGGGTTCCGTACCAATATCTATAAAAACGGCAAAAAAATCAAGTTTGTTGTATGGGAGCCCCCTTAAATATTTATTTTATTCTATTTTTCTTTTGTATTTGTTGTTATAGCGGCAACAGAAATACATCACCTGTGAAAATTTCAACTGTCTAGCTATCACGGTTCATGAGATACAGCCTGGTGACAGACGGACAGACAGACAGACAGCGGAGTCTTAGTAATAGGGTCCCGTTTTACCCTTTGGGTACGGAACCCTAAAAACTATGTTTTTATAATTATCTTAATAGAAATAGGGGTTTCTTAAAGGGACTTTATTAGGACCAATCACCTAAACTTTATTACTGAGATTATCTACTTCTTTGGAATACTATCGTTTTAAAAAGTTTAATTTGCGTCTTGCAAGTAACAGTCAGTCGAGGTGCTGGCGATGCGATCTTCGCCGATGTGGAAATCTAATGTGTGCCTACATCATGAATCTTACACAGAATTTCAACTTACCCCATGAAAATTACAAAAGCGTAAAGGATAAACATATAGGGCATATTATCCTTGACCATATATCCTCTTTCAACCCTGAAAAGAGCTTTCGTTTCGACCTTTATTTGACCAACATGAATTCATAACTTTTACTCCCATACACATAAAGTCCAATTTTGAAGACCATAAGGACTAAGTATTTACTTTTTTCTTCGTGTGTGCCGAAGTAAATATTGAAAATAAAAATGTTTGCGATTACTCGCAGTTTTAATGAATGTTTAACGAATCTCAAGGCTTTACGTAATTATGGGATAAAATAAATAGAGGAGAAACTCATATTTTGTTTGATTTGTACAATATTAAATGAATTTAGGATTGTAAAGGTCTCTTTTCTCAGAAAAATATTTATTCATTGACTTATCGTAAATATAAACCCTAAAGTTAAAGTAAAGCAAATAATGCTAATAGTAAATCCTGTACTTATGTTAGGTAAAGGAATCCATTAAAATCCAATCGAGTCAATCGAGATTATTGAAAGAATATTTGCATTATTTTGATCAGTAACGTATACTGATATGATGATGGGAATATTCACATATCTCTAGTTCTGTAACTCATTACAACCGAACATTGAACTCCGGATGATTATGGCAAGCCAATTGATGATCACAGAAATAAAGACGATGGTATCCACTAGATAATAGCTGCTGATTGATTTACTAAAAATATAATAATATTCTAAATTTACAATTTCTAAATTGTACTTTTAGAGTACATAATGTCTCTGTTTACCCCACCAACGATCACGGCTATGTTAATTGTTCTAATTACATAACAATACCACCTTGGAGCACAACTTCTAGTATTCAAGATGGCTACCTTCGCCTCTCCTCTGTACTAACAACGACCCACGCCACGCAGAAGACTAACCTTGGCCCATTGCAAGATACGCCCATAAAACCATGGCTTATTTGTTTTCATATTATCTCCGTCATTCGGAATAACTGTTCTAATGTTGGCCTATGGTTTAATGCCCCAATTAGTGGGTTTATATTGCTATATTGGTATAGGCCTCGTATACAAATACGATTGGTTTGAGAGGTAAAGTATTACCGTTGTGTAAGTGGTTTGCTGATCGTGGTATGATTATGATATTGCTTGTGTTAATGACTATCCACTGTTTTATTTCTTTTTGTTTTTTAGACTCTCTTTAGTTTTTTCCTTTACCGCTCCTACATAAGGCTAATTTTTAGTATCTTCGCATATTTTTTAACAGCATATGATATGAAAGCAATGATTATGATGTTTAGCACAGTTTGTAATGACGAGAAATGGGAAATTAGTAAATAAATGTTCATTTCTTTATGTATATATGTTATGGACCAAGTAATAAATAGGGGCATTTTTCATAATGCCCGCGCATTATGAATAATGACAAGCTACTTAGGGCGAAATAATTAATTTTAATTTGAACTTCCTTATTTATCACATTGCCTCGTCATTATTAAAATTGCCTTGGAGTCTTTGGGCAATCTAATAATACTCAGGTATTTAATTATGGTACAGTCATCATAGGTCTGCAGAGTGTCTACGAATGGAAAGATTTTATTTGATTTTAAATATTGATTCTACTTTTGAAATCAAATTAATAGTAATAAAACCAGTTTTTAATTGTGCTGCCCCATTGGAGACTAGCATAATAAAAAATGTCCGGTCGATTTAATTATTTCAATAGTTGTTACACTGCCCTCTCATACTGGGCATTTTTCAAACTGCCCGGGCATTTTTTATAATGCCCTAATAATTAAAATATAGTTGCATAATTTCACATGGTTGAGAATTATAGACATCGTCGGTTATTCACCTTAGATAAGTGAATGATATACTTGTGATAGTGACTGGCAATTAAGGTAAACGTCATCAGGAAAGTTTTGGGTATGAATGTCGATGGCTATAAGAGTAGGGAAAGACCAAAGAAACGATGGATGGACTGTGTGATCAAAATCAAATCAATCAAAATATTTTATTTCATATAAACCTACATGGGCACTTATGAAACGTCAGAAGCTAGGTGCACGGACCCAATTGGTCGTTTCCTATGGAGAAGAGCCGGCAAGAAACTCCACGGTTACTCTTTGGTAGGCATGGGAGGACAATGTAGGCCTTTAAACAAGTAAGTACCACGTACTTAACCAAATAGATGTTCAATAAATCTACAGTCCAATAAGCCTACAAAGTTCTCACATTCACAAAATAGAAAATAATCTATATAAAAGACAAACAATTTAAAAAAAACCTATTTCAACCAAATGACGTGATTGCTATTACAACTGTAACAAATTGAATAATTATCATGTCTACAAAAGCCACTAAGAGTTGAAATTAAATTGGAGGTATAATAATAGGAAAAAGGTATCTATAATAATAGGAAAAAGGTCAAATATATAAATACTACGTGAAAGATGGTATGGATAGAAAGGGGGTGACTACCGAGATGACGACTAATAGAGAAGTATGGAAGAAGAATACAATGACATGTGGCGCCGATCCCAAATAAATTAGAATCAGAGCTGGAGAATAATAATGAATAGCAAATTATTGTTTTGGTCCGTTGATAAAAAACGTGCCACTACCATAAACCTAATTATCTTCAAATAATGAATACAACATGTAAATACTTGTGAAGTAATTCTAACACATATTTGCCTAGAAACGAGGCGACCTCTAGACAGCTCGTAAATATCTGGTCTATGCAACATCCTGTGTATCAAAGGCTAGAATTTAGGATGTCCAAAATAACGGTGACATGAATACTGATTAGGATACATGACATACAAACTTGATTTTGTTATTTGATAATTGGGTATTGTTATAACTGCTGACTTTCTGCGTCTCAAAGGGTTCGCACGAACATTGATCTTCATGATCATCATTATCTTGCCCTTTGATATTCCAAGTTATTTGGGGTTGACGAAACATGTCTTCTTCTGCAATAATTCGCAAACATCGATACTACAAATAATTATCAATTTTATATTATTACTAGCTGTGCCACGCGGTTTCACCCGCGTAGATGTCGATCCCGTGGGAATATAGGGATAAAACGCATCCTATGTCCTATTCCAGGTCATGTCTACCCGTGTGCTCATCCTGTCCTCTCTAAATTAGGGTACGTCGCGGAGGCGCGGCGCCGGCGTCGAACGGTTCGCGTATTGCATTTTTATACTCGTGATATCTTCGAAATTTAATGTCCGATTCGAATGAATTAAAAAGTATTTTACTGCTACATAAATACCCTTGATGTTAAAACGATTTATTTGAATAAGAATTAATATTATGTCGATAAAACTCCTTCGCAAATAATGCATTAACTTCGAAAAAATTTGATTACCATAAAAAAGGTTATAGTGAGTCAATCTTAAAAAATAGATATATGCTGTCGCAGACTTTTTTTTAGAACTTTTAAAGAGGAACAATTCCATGATACATGATATTTGTGTAACTTAAACCGTTTACTCAGCGCACGCAACGGAAGCTCTCAAAAAGGAATATTTTTTCCCGTTTTCGCAACAATTTTCATTCATGCTTCGCTCCTATTGGTCGTAGCGTGATGTTATATAGCCTTCCTCGATAAATGGACTATCCAACACAAAAATAATTTTTCAATTCCAACCAGTAGTTCCTGAGATTAGCGCGTTCAAACAAACAAACAAACAAACTCTTCAGCTTTATAATATTAGTATAGATATAGATTTTATCGTAAGGCACTTTGGATAAAAGCTATAGGAGGCTATAGCGTAACAGATAAGAAACAGACTGGTGAGCGAGACATCGTTAGTTTGACCTCCGACTGACCCTAGTTCTCGAGTCAGAAACATTATTTCCTTTTTTAACCGACTTCTTCAAAAAGGAGGAGGTTCTCAATTCGTCTGTATGTTTTTTTTTTTTTTGTTTGTATGGTACGCGATTACTCCGTCAATTATGAATCGATTTTGATGATTCTTTTTTTGTTTGGTAGGTCATGCTTCAGAAATGGTCCCATATAAATTTTATTAACTTTACTTGCGTAGTTTTTGAGTTAGCTTCAATAATTACGTATTTTTCCCACTTTGTGTATGTAGACGATATATTGTTTGACTCCGTCACTGTTATTTACATGGCAGGTAGTGGTATTTGAATTTGTGTGGGGTAGGTACCACAACTAAAAGTTATTTTTCACTTTTTTAGTGTTTTTTTTGGAAGTCGGTTGTTTTTTTTTGTAATTCAGTTACACTATGACGTCTTCCGCATCCAATCCAATCCGCTTTTATTTTTTTACATTGTCTTTGAAAGTGTTCCTCAATACGTCTTCTGATCTAAGGTCACCTTTCAAAGACTGGATGGCTCTAAAGGCCATATAAGCATGGCAAGTCAACTGCAAATTCCTAGAAGGTACGCTCTACGCTAGCATTTAGTAAATGAAGTCGTACCTTATTGAAAGCAATTATGTAGTTATTGACAAAGCAATCAGAATAACATCGCATGTTTCTGGAATACGACTACTCCATGATTCTCGGAACCGATTGGAAGGGAAATGGGCCAAGCGTAGGTAGGTACTATTCATATTCAGGTATTGGTAAAACTCATAACAGCCCACTGCTGGAGGTAGGGCCTCTTTTCCACCTTTCGTATTCAAGCTGTCCCCGGACAACATCTTAAGATCGTCGGTCCCTCTAGCTGGGGTGACTGACGACTGATTCGAGGTTTCGACTCAAGATCTCGTCTGGTCTGGCTTTCTGTTATCTTTAACGATAAATATCTAACGGCACAGGATATTCTTTACCAGTAGCAGTTCGTTGTGGACGTGGTACGACAGGACAGGCTGTCCATAGATAATACACGTCTTCTGAAGATAGCCTCCACGCAACCATTGATTGATGCGACGCTCTGCTAGAGTGACTGTCACCAGCCAGTGTTAATCTTATCCGTCCTTTTGGTTGATTCCAGTAACATCGTAACAAAACTCATCGGCGCCACTTGCTGCGTCGTCATATCAAAACGAACCTATTTTACCCTTGAGGTATACTATATTATACGATTCTCGTCTCATAACCGACAAGAAAAACGTTTTTACCTATTTATTAATCAATTTAGTTCATTAGGTTGTCTGCCAAACTCAAATAAAGCCGTTATTCTAATTAGGCGTCCTATTTTTGTCAAGTTATCAGTAGCGGGCACAATCTTAGTCACATATTAACTGAGCCCGTTTGTTATCGTGGCCAAATAATATAATTGATATTAGTTTGATGTGGGAACGTGGGCAATGTATGGGTCGTATGAGTAGTTATAAGTTATGGCAGCTTACTTTTATACTGAACTTACTTCTGCCTGCGGCTCCGCCCGCGTGAAAGTAAATCTTCGCCGTGAAAAAATACATTATAATGATCCAATTTTCATGGTGATCGGTCAAACCGTGTCGAAGTCTATTAATATCAAACAGATACACCTACCAACATCTATTTTATATAGGTTAGTATAATATTTATAGAAACTATTATAAAATGAATATCATATAAATCGGATCAGTGGTTTTCTAGTTATACGCGCTCTCTACCATTCTTCCTTCATGATGATCAGATTACAATATCAAAAACAACTTCTAAAGCCCAGCTTCTGATCCAAGAGTCAAAAGCCAATTGAAATCCCCTTCTTAAGGTCAAAAGATCACAACATTATATAAGTAACAGATCTTCTGAATGACAGATCGCTGCCCCCTGACCCCTGACACTATTCAGTTAGTCATTAGAATTACTTCCAACTTTGGTATTCGTAACGATAAATTGGTAATTAAGTTTTTATGGGTATTAAGTGATATTTTAACTAATGTGGTAGAGAAAGTTGTTTTCTCTTTAAGATGCAATTCCTTCATAACTGTAGTTACAACTACATTTGCAGAAGAGGTACGTTTTGACGGAAAATCGAACCGATTTCGATGAAATTATTTAAGCGCTGTATCTTATTACTTGGAAAAGCAACAAACTAACTATTTTACTTATCGCTGCTAGTAAAAAAGTTTAACTTAGCCTTTTGCGTTTATATAAAATTAATTCTATTTATAAGGTAAAATATTTCTTATTTATGTCAATTCGATTCTCAGGTGAAAGTGACATTTTGACAGTGCCCGGTTGATGGCATTAGGCTTGCCCCCTATTACATGGGACTTAAATATAAGTGGCGAAATGTGGGTGTACTATAGGTATACTTCTGCCTTATCCTTCGGAGATTACAGGTGTGATGCTATGTGTGAAAACACTTTTTCCTAACACTATGTAACTAGCCAAATGTTTAATACACAACCATAGACAATTAGATTTCAGTTCTTAAACTTAAAGACTCACCCCTAACACTATCAACACTACAAAAGCTCTGACGTCATTGGTCAGCGTCAGCGCACGTTACATTATCATCAATTCACGCAACTGACTTACTTAGTAAACTGATAATAATAATAATTGTTACACCAAAACTGAACTCCACTACTTTATCTTTCAATTGAAATAAAACTCTACTGCTTCAAAAATAAAATTTACTTTCAGAAACTGTTTATGGATTGGAAATGGATTAATACTCGTGTGAAGTTTAGTGTTTGACTTGTCAGTTAAAGTCTAGTTAATATCATTCTAGTAATTGGAAAACCATGGATTCTAAGTTTGGATGGAATTTAGAGAAATTAAAATCTAGTTCGTGTATTAATTTTAAAGATAACTTGCAATATTGGTTGCACTTTGCTAGGAGTTTGCTTCCACTAAGCTAAATAGAAGAAAGAAATAAAAATATTTTGTTTGGGACACGATACAACAATAAAAAACAAACAACATTAAAAAAAACATTAAAACTTAACAAAATTGTGAAAAAACATTCAAAGAAGTGTCAGGCCAAAAAGTCTAGTATCTCAGCATAATGCTACGATATTTGAGAAAAAAATAAACAAATACCGCAGCGCTGGTATTCAGTTAGGGCCCACTGTGATGCCACGGACACTTATCAAAAACACAGGACTACCTGCTAAGCAACGTAACTAGCTGATAGCTGTGGATTCACGTCAAGAATACAGCCTAGTTTAACTTATGCTCGGTTCCTATAAACAGAAACGAATCGTTTTGCTTAACAATGGTAGCATTTTTTATTGCCAAACTGGGCAAATAGATAAATTCGTAAACTAATTTTACCAGTGACATCTATTTTCCATATGGGAGGGGGTTCTACTATGCAAAGCTTTTAACGTTTTAGCGTCATTATTTGAAGATGCAAGACTCTTAATTTTAACCAATAACGGTCCGTTAATTATAGGAATCGGCTATTAATGTAATTTTCATTAATTACCTCTAATAATCAGGGAGTCGATCAAAGGTTAAGTTACACTTGCCGCAGGTCGGTTTGGGAATGGGTGTCCATCCACATATCGAGACCACTCCGTTTCTCGGAAAGCACATTAAGCCGTTTGTCCCGGCTGTCATTTATAGATCTTTGACAGTCGTTACGTGTAGTCTAAGTCTGACAACCAGTCTTACCAAGGGGTATCGTGTTGACCTTTGGGTTTTGGAGGTCAGATAGGCAGTCGCTCCATGTAAAATACTGGTATTCCGCTGTTAGGCTGGAAGCCGACCCCAACGTAGGTGGGAAAAGGCTCGGCAGATTGAACATGACCATAACATTAGAAAGATTTTAATCAAGGAATTATTTGATAATATAATTATTTGGTAATAGTAAAAGCATTCGTGTATTTAATTAATTTTTGATATTTAAGTGAATACGGTAAGATTTTAGCTATCAATTGGTAATGCTCAAACTTCGAGGAGAATAAAGGCCCAATCCCGGGTACTGAAAGTTTGATTTATTTAACCATTTATGTACACACATAATAAGAAGAAAAGAACAGAAAAAAGAACGCACAAAGGTGATGCTTATTTCTAAAGAAATCTCTTCGAGCACACCTGCGATAGGAAAGTAGATAAGAGATGTAGACACCGTGTGTAAAATTCGTGAGAAAGTAAACTACATAATAATCAAAACAATTCACTTAATAAACTAAAACAAATAATATGATCATACACTTACATACAAATATACATACATACCTACTTCATAAATATATATCTTTATAATAAATAAATACATACGCAACTATGACGAAGTGGAAAGATAGTGTTCTTTCACTCTTCTTTTAAACACTGCAACAGTTTGGCAGTCCCTAATATCAGGCGGAAGGGAATTCCATAACCGCACCGCGTGCACAGTGATGGAATAGGAGTAGAAGTCAGTGGAATGGGGAGGGGACTTAAGGAGATTTCTAAGATGCGACCTGCAAGTTGCATCAGAAGGACGGGCGAAGGAAAAACGCTCCCGCAGATAGGATGGAGTTTTAGGATTGTGAAGAAGGTTAGGTTAGGTGATCGGTAAACCATCTGTCAAAATATTTATTATGTTAAGCGATTTGATAATGTCTTATTGCAAGCCAAAAGGTCCCTCTACTCATTCAAAGAGCGTACTCATTGCGTGACGATTTCAAACGGTACTTACATTCATGTTTCCGATTGCGATATTGTTTCCTTAATTCAACCTAAGACAATGATTATGAGGAGCTCGTGGCTAGGTAATAACAGCCGCTCGGGTTGATCCATCACGTTAAGCTACGCTTGCCGGGATTGGTCCGTGGATGGGTGACCATTTTCACTTATCGAGACTCCTCCGTGTCTCGGAAAGCACGTTAAGCCGTTGGTCCCGGCTGTCATTTGTGGATCTTTGACAGTCGTTACGAGTCGTCAGAAGCCCGAAAGTCTGACAACCAGTCTAAACAAGGGGTATCGTATTACCCAGTTACTGGGTTGTGGAGGTCAGATAGGCAGTCTCTCCATGTAAAATACTGGTATTCAGCTGCATCCGGTTAGACTGGAAGCCGACCCCAACTTGGTTGGGAAAAGGCTAGGCAGATTGATTTTTTTTTGACAATGATTATGAATTATTTTGGGAAAAATCATATTGATGGCTGCCAGAGGACCCATAACCTCGCTGTTGTGATAGGAATTTCTGTACCTTCGGGCCATCACGGCATCACATAACTTTATTACTAACATGATTAATTAAACAAATAAAGTAGCTATTTCTATTCAGCATTTATACAATAAACACGAAAGATCGAAGGCTCCCGCAGACAGGCGTGACGCGACACCGATAAAACAATTTCCGTGAAGTTATTAACCGACTTCTTCAAAAAGGAGGAGGTTCTCAATTCGTCTGCATGTTTTTTTTTTGTATGGCTGTTACTCGATTGCTCCGCAAATTATGAATCGATTTTGATGATTCTTGAGTTAGCTTCAATATTACGTATTTTTTCCCACGTATGTAGACGATATATTGCTTGACTCCGTCACTATTGTTTACAAAGCAGGTAATGATATTCGAATTTGTGTGGGGTAGGTACCACAACTAAAACGTGAAAAATAAAAACTTACAAAAAATATATATATTAATAGAAATGAATTAATGTCTGCGAGTACCATGATGCCCATTTGTTTATACGCACTAATTTCAAGTTTCATATTGCATGTAACTCGAGACGAACGATTTGAGGTCGCGTTAGTAACTATAATGTGTGATACAGTTTGTTACAACTGATCCTTTGTGTAATAGGAGCGAGTGTAACTTATGATCCGGAAAGAAATGAGTCATCACTGATGATCGGTAGTAAGTCAATGATGATGTGTGTCAGTGGGTCAGTAGCACAGCACAGGACTTGTATGCAAGGCAAAGTTGAATCTTTTTTAAGATAATTTGCTTTAACTTTTGAATTGGGATTACTTATAACTAATTCCAGACCAATTTCAGAATAGCCACGACAAGCAATGTACTCGTTTCAGACTAGCACCGTGCTAGTTTCAGACTAGTCACGACTAGCACCGGGCTTGTTTCGGACTAGTCACGATTAGGCATCGGGCTAGATTCAGACTAGAACCGTGCTAGTGTCAGACTAGCACCGGGCTAGCTTCAGACTAGAACCGTGGTAGTTTCAGACTGGCACAAGGGCTAGTTTCAGACAAGTCACGACTAGCACCGTGCTAGTTTCAGACAAGCACCGGGCTTGTCTCAGTCCACTCACGACTAGCACCGGGCTAGTTTCGGATTAGTCACAACCGGGCAAGTTTCGGACTCGTCATTATATTAAGGCAGCTAGTCGATATAAGTCCGCAGTACATGAGTGTTAAAATAATAGTATTGATATTATAGTAACTTTACCTTAAAACAGGCTAATGAATTTATTAATGTAAATACATTAATAAATTTAAATAAATAAGTATATAATTTAAAAAAATCCCATTAGTATTTTCAAGGAAATGTAACAAAGAATAAAAATATTGAATTAGGTATTCATTATTTGAACATGTGTGATTAAACAAATTTTATGAATTCACACCATGTTCATGGAACTATTCACGGTGATGTCATTATCATCACATGCTGTTGCTGTTGTTGCATGCACTTTGGTAAATTGTAGATTTTATAACATGAACTTGACCGAAGGTAATCTCGTACTTAATAAACATTGAAATTCGAGTCACAATCTCATCTCAACGACATTCAATGTCAGAAACTTGTCAAAATGTAGAAAAATTAGAGGATTTTTTGACAGATTATGAGACTGATATTAGAATGCGAACGTTGTCACTTTGCGGGAATTTCCTGCACAATTTATTAAATAATAATAAAATCATTTTAATTCGGACAACTATGAGATCCATAAATTGTTAGTAACAGAAACTTAAAACACTATTGTCAGTAACTTAAACTAAAGACGAAAAGACGAAATTGTGAGAAGACCAACTATTACTGGACACTGAAAAGTGGAAACTAGGGTATAAGTCTTCTCACAAATTGCTTTATTATGGCGGAGGAATTATCTGCCGCCACCGCCTTCATGATGCTATTATGACTGCCTTTTATTCTGCTCAGGAGTGAGGCCGTCTTTTTGCGGATGATTGCATGAAATCCATCAGTATGGTTTACCGTGAACATTTCTGAGGCACTGCAATAACGAGGCAGTCGCAACAGCATCCTAAACACATTGTTGTATTGGACGCGCAGAACATCCAGCGACCTTTTCGAGTATTTGACCCACAGATTACCGGTGTATAAACTCTGACAATAAGCTTTAAAACGTTATCTTACCCTGATCAGTACACCGAGCAAATCTGCGTGCCAACATATTACCCCTGACCGCTAGAGCCCTACGCTCCCTCTCAAGTCTCCATGGTCACTGAGGTCGTCGGTAAGAAAATGTCCAAGATATTTGAACTTCGTCACTCTACGTATTGGGGTACCGTTTATGGCAAGTTCGAGTGTACTTTCCCGGCACTTACCGGCGACCCCAAAGACCATGTATTCACTTTTTTTCTATTATAGACCAGTCCATGTTCAGCAGCGTTGGTCTCACATACATTTAGCAACTCCACGATCGCCCTCGGCGACGGGCCCAGCAGCACCATGTCATCCGCATAACTAATATTGTTGCAACTAACACCATTTACCCTGCATCCGACACGCATGCTGCTGAGCTCGGCAACGAGGTCATTCACATACCTTGAAGAGCCGAGGGGACGACAAACCACCCTGCCGCACCCCGCACTCCAATCCATATGACTCCGAGAGCATATTAGACCATTTAACACGGTTTGTCTGGCTACGATACCAAAACTGCAATACATTGAGCAGTTCTTCCGGTATACCCCTACTCCTCAATTTACTCCAAAGCACGTCATAAGAAACGAGATCGAAGGCCTTGGAGAGATCAAGGAAGCAGGCGTACACCGGTATCCTACGGTCAGTGTAGTATTTGACAGTATGCTTAACACTTAGGATAGCACTTTCGGTTGATAATCCAGGGCAAAACCCAAACTGTGCATCGTGTAACTTTACATACTTTGCCAAATAAGAGTCAAGCATACTGTCCAACACCTTAGCCATAACAGTTGCAAGAGAGATCGGGCGATAGTTGCTGATGTCCGAGATGTCTCCTGTCCTATTCTTCACGATGGGTACTACAATGGTCTTGATGAAGTCTGCCGGTAAATACGAATGGCTGAGACACATCATTTATTGCCTAATTGATTTTATTAGGTACCAATTATAATTATGACATCTACATCATCTGCCTAGCCTTTTCCCAACTATGTTGGGGTCGGCTTCCTGTCTAACCGGATGCAGCTGAATACCAGTATCTTACATGGAGCGACTGCCTATCTGACCTCCACAACCCAGTAACTGGGCAATACGATACTCCTTGGTAAGACTTTCGGATTTCTGACAACCCGTAACGACTGTCAAAGATTAAGTCCAAGACCAACGGCTTAACGTGCTTTCCGAGGCAAGGAGGAGTCTCGGTATGTAAAGATGGTCACCCATCCACGGACCAACCCCGGCAAGCTAGCTTAACCTGATGGATCGACCCGAGCGGCTGTTATTACTTAGCCACGGGCTTCCTTGCCCTTCTGATATATTACAATTAAAAACGCGAGCCCTGGATTAAGGGTTATGGTACAT
Organism: Lithophane ornitopus; assembly: GCA_948473465.1. NCBI lineage: Eukaryota > Metazoa > Arthropoda > Insecta > Lepidoptera > Noctuidae > Lithophane > Lithophane ornitopus. The sequence continues at coordinate 1,141,502 of OX419630.1, read as the reverse complement.
TTTTTTATTTGTAAGTTGTTCATTGAAAATTGAGGTACTGGGGATTGGGGATTAATTGAGGGGATTGGGGTCCTAGAAGTTAAAAAAAAAAAAAAACATTGCCTACTTTTATAAAAAATACAGCACTGTGTACAAAAATATTGGATCTCGACATATTGCTTTGGTAATATTTGGAAGGTTTCATGAATAGAATGTAGGTAAATCTTAAATACCTATGGCACAGGTATTATAATACTACGTACCCATGGGTAACTTAGCCATATTCTAAAGGGGTCACGAAAGTTGTGTAAATCACATTGTGATTGACATGCAAAATATTAACATGGCACTTTTTTAAACTAGAAAGTTAGTAGTATATATTTCATAATGAAGTTAAGCATAAGCTTACAACTTTTTATAAAGGGCGACGATTTTATAATCAACGTTTTTAAACTAAATTATTTTATTTATAGGCTTAACTACTTATTGATAGTTTTAAGAGATTTAATTTAAAGTTATGATCCAATTAGATTATGATACGATCCCTGCGTGAACATTAAAAGATTTAAATGGATTAAAATTTATTAGATCTCATGTTTTAATTATTTATTTCAAGAGATTACTCTTAATGATCGGAATACTTTAACATTTTCACACATTTAAATAGTGTTTCTGCATCTGGTTACCAAAAAGCAAAGTGATTTTTTTTAAATTTTTTTTTTAGCAAGTAATTGATGAGTTCCACATTAAAGTGCGTCTCTGGAGAAATCTTCTAAAGAGCTCGATTTCTCATTATACCTACACTGATAATTTTATAGTGACTAATTAAAATATAGGCTGAATTTAGGTGTAAATACCTGATGCTACTTAAAATTACTCTTACGCAAAGTAAGGAGTGAAAGTAAATAAGAATAGCCCTAGTATTATCCTAACCATAATTTTATCGCAAAAAACTCAATTAAACAAAAAGTTATGCAAAATTTTTGCAAAGCCTAAAATTCTGGAGAGTTCTCGATCTAAATTGCCTCAAATTAACATAAAACCTAAAATTTTAATTAAGACTAGGATTTCGGCGAGTCTGACCTTCGAAACAATTTGATAGTCCTTTATCCTTTAAATAATATTAGAGCAGATTTTCAAAGTGATAAGAAAGTAAGTCTATTGTTGAATGCAAATTGGTCTCAAAGGAAAATTTGAAAATGGCAACACTTTCTGCTTATGGCTAGTTATTTTTAAATCGGGATAATATTTTAATTTTCAAAAACCGAAAAAAAATCTTTATTAGTCTAGAAACTTATTCAAAAGCCTGACTTTCTCATCTACGGCGTCTCAAAAAAACATATTTCCACCATGCGTTATTATTTGTGTAACAAATAATTATGATACGGTTTACCAGTAAGTGTTATCTTGTAAACATACGTGGAATGCCATCGGCAAGCATCATTCGAATCTTGATCATGTTATATGTATATTATTAACACGATTTTTATCTAAGGAATCCTGTGCATGTACGATTCGTAAATATTGGTTATGTCATTGTGATAAGGGCAAGAGAATGATCATGATGATTGTCATGTGCTGTGGTGTGATTTTTTCTGCGAACTCTGTGTTGGTTTAGTTGTTGCATGGTTGAGTGCTCAAGGTTACCTCCTGTTTTTGGTTTCAGTAGAAAAATTTTTTACCTCATTATGAGGGAAAAAAAATCCCTTAAAAATGTTGTGGGTAGGTATGCACTCGAAGGAGAACCTAATGAATGTTTATTTCAGATATGACAGTACAGTCCATAATTATTATGAGTAGGAAATGTTTAAATAAAATTATTAATTATTAGTATCTAACGTAAATTACAAATATTTAACAACTTATGCAAAAAACAAATGAAACCTAGTTATGAGATCATAGTTTTACCGCAAAAAATACAGCATACGATAACGAAGTGACTAAGTTCTTTTTAAAGATTTATCAAATACAGGGAAAATTACTTACCGTTACGGTAACGTACAAATAAACGTTATGTAAACGTACAAAAATAGTAACCAGTTTGCCGGGTCATCGTTCATAAGTAGAACATTACTTTCAGATGACTCATATACTTAAGCATAATGATAATAATACAATATACATGCAGAACGTTTTATTTTGAATCATGGAATTAAATTAAAAACATTTTTTTTTTTATTGACAAGAAACCTGTCCTCCATTGGCTACTGGGCATCTACTAGCCCAATAGTTAAACATAATGAGCGTACTAACAAGCAAGAGGTCTTGAGTTCAATGTCCACCAAAAGCACTGTTGACGTAAATCCTGAGTAACTTCTTAACTGAATCTTAATATTTTATGAGAATCTTAAAAATAAATATCTCGACAAATCGCAACAGCGTTTAGTCGCGTCGATAAGTCTGACGTACGTATCCAGCCATCCTTAGCAACACGTTACGTCCCAATGATTCAAATTATGATTCTGCCGACTTACATCACGGGGCACATTTTCCGAGAAATTAGATCCCCCGCCAAAAATCCTAAGGGGTGTTCAAGTTTATGCTTTGCGTGTACGTAAACACAACATTACTCTTACAATTCAAATATAAAAAGCTTTGGTAATATCGTCTTTATGACTCTAAAGTTAGGGGCTTATAAATAGTTGGTGAGCAGCAAAAATAAGGTTGTAAGCAAAAACTACTGTTCATTTTTCATGTAGCGTTTTTACGGTAGACATGTTTAGTAATGCAAAAAATAATCTGAATATAAATAAATATGTTATGCTAACTGACGATTCTTGGCTGATAGTGTTACTAGGGTCCGAGTTGAAAGTCTCGAGTTTCTTTTAACAGGGGTTAAAGAGAAAAATGGTTTCGGTTTTAGTACTACTTCATCGTTATGTAGTAGGTAAGTACTAAGCGATCTATGCAATTTTAATAAAAAAAGAGCAGCCCGGAATCTCGATTTGAGGGCAATATAGGCTCGCCTATTTATTACATGAGAGTAAAACATAACAGGCGAAATGTGAGTGTTACTTTAGGTACACATCTGCCTAACCCTTCGGTTATTACAGGCTTGATGTTATGTTGTGTTATGTTAAACAAAAAAAAAACAAACTAGGTAAACATTGTTATAACTTTTCAGTTTCCCATCTAACCTTCTTTTCATTCATGAATGTTTACAAAAAGTAAAATTATCATCTTAAACAGCACAGCCGCGGACCCCAGAGCTTCCTCGAAGTAATTTACGTGAAAAGTTTCGATAAAGGCGACACGATTCCTGTATAAAACAATTGTTATGTCGGATCGTGAATGTATAGCTATATGTTTGTAGAATTAAGGACATCGTGCACTGGGAAAATAATTGAAGACCCGTGGTTTTTTCCCGACTGCGGCAAACCTCAAAAAGATGATAATGTTTATTTGGAAGTATCCATAATATCCATATACGTACGCTATTTAGCTGAAACTAAGAACCTAATAATTATTAACATGGATTTAGGTTACAGGATGTGAGGTTATTATTTTATTTTACCTACAGGAAATAATAATAATATATACCTACCTTATATATATATATATGTAACAAATTCTTGGAACATAATAGGAAAAACAACAATTTTCTCTTCTCGAGTCGAGGACGCCTTTCTAAGGGATTTTGCGTGAAAGTTAGCAGAGGCATCTTCAATTTTATTTTCAGAATTTTTAGGGTTCCGTAGTCAACAAGGAACCCTTATAGTTTCGCCATGCTCAGAGACCGTTGGTACTAGAAAGCTGTAATTTGGTATTGATATACATATAAACGACGCCGGCAAAGTGGTAAAAAAAAATCGTAAAATACATTTTTTTTTGTGTACCTACCCTACACGTAAAGTGGGGATGGTTTTCTTTATACCCGACTAATGCGAAGTAAAAGGAGGGTTATGATTTTGACCAGTATGTATGAATGTATGTTCATCTGTTCCCTCCTATCTTCTAAACCACTCATCACAATTTGACAAAAATAAGGTATCGTTGGAAGCGTTTTGATTATCTTAAACTCAAACTCAAAGCATTTATTTCAATTAAACCATTTACAGGCACTTTTGAATTGTCAAGGAGTCAGTCAGTCAGAAATATGAAGCTAGTTGCCCATTCCAAAGCGTAGTAGGTACCTATGGAGAAGAACGGGAAAGAAACTCCATGGACACTCTTTTAAATCAAAATATTGTTACAATATAATGGTTACATCATTCATGTTGAAATTATACATGTGAGTAGGTACAATGTAGAGAAACGTGCACGTTAAAAGAGTCCGTAATTAAACGATAAAAAAGAAACAAAACAATTCAAAAATTAAAATTAATTAAAATAAGCCGTGGCAGCTAAGAGATGACCACTCCCTACTGACGGCGCCCGTTCACGAACATGACGCATGGATCAGCACCATTCAGCTCAACCATTTTGAAGGGAACTTAATGATCCAACACACACGCCACCATCAGCGAGACATTTGAGTGAGCATGACATTCCCAGCCGCCAGGGCACATTCAAGTCAATGAAAGACAAAATACCCGGTAAATGGTCGCTCTATAGTACATAGTACTCACACCTGTGCAATTATATAATACAAAGGAGATTGAGTTTATACAATGCAAAGATAGTCTTACAATCTTCAGCAGCTCCAACAGCATTTTCGAATGTTAATTAGTTAGTTGTGGTTGTAGAGCAGGACCAGCATTAAGCCAAGCTTTTTTAATAGAGATGTAATCCTCCAACTTATAATATGCCTGCCTACATAGTGTGCGTTTTAGACAAGTTTGGATTTCGTCTCATTCAGTTGAACTATGTGGGGAGGGATTATATTGTAACATATTAAACAGCACCTCGTGAAAGATAAGTCTACTTTAGCCAGTCTGAAACCTCGTTGAACTAATAGGTCCCTATTTCTAGTACTACAATTATGTCTATCACCTCTTTTACTAAAAAAATGTAATTTTTTTCTTACGTGCAAGATGTTTTCATAAATATATTGACAAGGTACCGTCATGATGTTAATATCCTTAAACAGTTCCCTTAAAGAATCGCGCCTGCGTAGATTATAAATGGCTCTGATCGCTCTTTTCTGCAGAATAAAGATAGACTCAATGTCTGCAGCCGTAAGTAAGTAAAATAGACTAGCGCAAGGCTAGTCTATTTTACTTACTTTCATAGCATAATGTATTACGGTATTTTACTATGGGGACGGGCTGCAGACATTGAGTCTATCTTTATTCTGCAGAAAAGAGCGATCAGAGCCATTTATAATCTACGCAGGCGCGATTCTTTAAGGGAACTGTTTAAGGATATTAACATCATGACGGTACCTACATCAGTAAATTGACGCAGACTGACAGCATATGCTGCTGAACTTAGCCCTCCTGCAAGAGATGTTAAATGAGGACCCCATTGTAGCCTTGAGTCGAGCGTGATCCCCAGGAAAACAGTTTTATCGACGAATTCTAGTTTCTCTTGATTCAATATAATCTCACAATCCCTACTTTTGACATTTGGTAAAGAAAATTTTATGCACGTAGTTTTTTTCCATTTAATACTAAATTATTAGCAGTGAACCAATTTTGAACCTGCAGTAGGGCGTTATTTACTTCGTCAAAATATGTAGCACGTCTATCTACCTTAAAAATTAAGGAAGTATCGTCAGCAAATAACACCATGTGTGGCTGATTTTTTAATAAATGGAGTAGATCATTAATCTACACTAAAAAGAGGAAAGGACCCAAAATCGAGCCTTGTGGAACACCCATTTTTACTTTTAAACCTAGTGAGTTGATACCGTTTATTTGAACTTGCTGTTGTCTATCATTTAAATAAGATTTTACTAAACTGAGCGCAGGTTTTCCTAGTCCGTAATGCTCAAGTTTCAAGAGTAAGGTTTCGTGATCGACGCAATCAAATGCCTTGGAGAGGTCACAAAAAAATCCTATGGCGTCTTGGGCCTCTTCCCACGCGTTAAAAATGTGTCTTAATAAGGTTACACCGCCGTCAGTCGTACAACGTCCTTTGGTGAAACCATACTGTTGGTCGTGAAGGATTTTATTTGTGTTAAAATGATTGAGCATTTGATTCAGATTTACCTTTTCAAACACCTTGCTGAAAACCGGCAGCACGGATACGGGTCTATAATTATTGGAGTCTTTACTGTCCCCGGATTTGAAAAGTGGTATTATACCTTACTGTATTTCATTAAATCCGGGAAGACTCCTTGATCCACACACAAATTAAATATTAAGGCTACGTAAGGCGCTATGGTCTCAATTATGGAGGTACAGACTTTAATGGACATTCCCCAAAGATCCTCGGTCAATTTAATTACTGTAACGGGGTTAATATGCTTAAAGTTAAAATCAATCAGGCAGGCTGAAACGTTCGCCCTTACTAAATCAAAAGAGAGCGATGGCGAGGAGTTTAAGGTTTCAGTAGTTTTAAGTGGGATACTGGTAAAGAAATGTACAAATGCTTGAGCCACTTCTTTGCTATCGCAAATGAGACCACCACTTGACGTCTCCAGTGTGTAATCGGAATTATGCTTTTTGTTCCTATTCGTTTCGATATTGATAATTTTCCAAACCGTCTGTATTTTATTGTCCGCTGATTTAACTTTGTTGCTAATGTATAATGTAATGGCTTTAGCTGCCTTACAAGTGCTCTTAAAAGTTCTAGAATAAGTAGCAACATACTTATTAAAACTTTCCGTGTTAATATAAGGCTTAAGGCCATACAGTTCGAAAAGTCTTTCCCTACTTTTCCTGAGTCCTTTAGTTGCCCAATCACTAAATAAAAACTTAAGGCTGATAGTTTTAGTGTTTTTCTTAAAAGTATTATTGAACTCGGTTTGGACTACCGAAAAGAATTCTTTATACAGAATATTGACATTGTTTATTGAAAGGTCCTGATTAATTAATTTACAAACTAACGTGCTATTAAATTTATTTAAATTAACAGCGGTAACTGGTCTGAATTGTATATGCACTTTTTTATGGGTAAGTTGGACTCAAAAGTTACTGTTTGCCCACTGTGATCAGAAGGGAGATAATTAACGATGGCTTTATCTAAATAGTCGCAGGAATAAAACACATTATCAATACATGTAGCAGTAGTCGTAGTTATTCGGGTTGGCTCTACAAACACATTTGACAAATTGAAGGATTTAAACAAATTTAATAATCTACTGGTATTAGATCACCCTCTCACACTGGTATCAGACCCATCCTAACCTACGGTGCCCAGACCTGGTCGCTCACCGAGTCGCAAAAGTTCCGTCTTGGGGTTTGCTAAAGAGCAATGGAGCGCAGCATTCTGGGCGTAAACCGAACTGACAGAATACGAAACACCACGTTGCGCTCCAAAACGGGGATTCTAGACGTAGGCAAAAAGGCTGCCAAGCTAAAATGGGACTGGGCGGGTCATGTCAGCCGCATGCATAGCGACCGCTGGGCAACAGTCTGCACGCGGTGGGTGCCTGAAGATGGACGGCGCCGCCGAGGCCAGCCCAAGAAGAGATTGCGAGACGATCTAGACGCGTACCGCAAGGGTTGGATCGAGATGGCCCTGAAAAAGGATGTTTGGAAAGATTTTGGGGGAGGCCTTTGCTCAGCAGTGGGACAGTTTAGGCTAACATAAAATAAAATAAAAAAATAAACGTATTAGAATTATTTTCTAAAATGTTAATATTAAAGTCCCCGCAGATAATTACCGATTTATTCCCAGTTGCAAGTTTTGACAAAACATCTCCCATTAGTGACTCAAATATAGAGTAGTTTTGATAATTTGGGGGTCTGTAAACGCTCACTATAACATGCTTATCTAGCTCAACACAAGACAGCTCAATGCTATGTTCAACCGATAGTTCAACTATGTCTTTACGGGTTTTTGATTTAATACAAAACGATACGATTAAAACAACTGGCCACACTATAATTCTCATAATTAATTAACATTTCATAGTCTTTTAACCAATGCTCAGCTAAACAAATAATGTCAAACATTGTTTTTTCTAAAAACAATTCAATTTCCAATTGTTTGGATGAAAAACCTTGAATATTTTGATGAAATAATTTCAAGGATTTCTGCTTAGCCCCTTTTGTGCAGTTAACTTTGTTAGTGCTAGAAAATACCTTTTTGCTATTAAGTGTAACTATACTGCTATTGGTACCTTATGTTGTCTTACAAACTAGTTTAAATTACTCATTTGAAGCACCTTATCATTAGTACTATTACTAATTGTGGTGCTAATTAAACATGACTTCGACATACTAATTATGTCTGGGTTAATATTAAAAGCTAATAGCCTAGCTATTTGACGTCTAAAACTAATGGGCAGATACACAGTATCCCTAGTCGACCTAAGCTTATCAACAAAAATGTTGGTGTCAAAAAATATAAACTTGTCACTATGGTGACTAACTAAAAAATGCATGTCATTATTTAACATATGAATGAAGTTATTTTACCTATTTGACAAGGGCTCAAAATATGGAAAAGCACACAAAATTATTTTCTTACAATTTAACTTCAGTAGCTCGGTGACACTTTCAGTGATATCATCTTTTTTAACATTTAAACTATTACCTATAAGTACAGTTATAATGGCATTAGGGTCATATTCATTCTTAGTTATTGTAGACATTATTTGATTATAGGAAGTCTGAGGCATGCAATAGTTTTGAGAAGAATAACTCAGGCTAATTTTCCTAACCTTTTTCCAAAACTATCAGAAACCATAATGGAGCAGCAACAAACTTTACTACTACAAGTGAGAGAACTAGCTTCTGTCTGAACTACTTGCAATGGACCTTGTTCAGCACCTGGTGTAACACCACCGGGAATCGAGACCTGAGCACTTCCTGACTGGTATGGGTCGTCTGTTGACTCCGGTTGGTGGGTGCCAAGATTCGATTTACTTTGCAGTGAAGTTTCAGGGGTGCTGATAGTCAGCGGGTCCACTTTGTCTGCCTTAGAGTTGCACATGTCCACTAACTCATTAGCTGCAAGGATGTGCTCCTGAATTTGTTTTTCACACCTCACATACTTAGTATAGAGTGAATGAAGTGAAGCTTCTAGTACCTGAATTTCAGACTGTAAGTGTTGAGTGTCAAACTCATAATTAATGTTCTTACTGTCTTGGTGGTTATTTAATTTATTAAGAAGAAAACCACGTTCTTTCCTTAACATAATATTATTGGAACTGTGTTTTTGTTGTTTCCTATATTTATTGCATTTATTTATGATTCTATTTAGCTTTGCATATTTTTTAATTTTATTTTGACTTAATTTATTACTACTATTATTATGTTTCATTAAAGAATCTTCAGTGAGGTCTATTGTTATTAATGAGTGCTGGTTGCAATTAGTGTTTAATATTTCACTATACAAGTTATTCGTTTCCCTAGCCTGAGTACATTCTTTTTGTTTCTGTAATTTAGTAATTTGTGTATTTGCATGAACTAATTCTTCCTCTAGGTCCCTAACCTTACATAAAGCCTCCTCATATATGTAACTGCAGTTGTTGAAACCATCTGTGACCACCCGCAGTTTGTCCCGTTCATCAACAACATCTAGGTATTGCTGATGTAGGATCACTAGCTCCTGTTTTAAGCCTGTGTTTTTGAAAACGACGTTCTCGACTTCCTTCTCACTTTAATCTATCTCCTGTAACAGCTGTTGACATTTACTGTTTGAAGCCGATGGAGCTCAATTTAAGCTCCAACTCCTGAGCATCAGCCTTACGGGTCATCACAGGCATGGTTTCAGGAATTAGTACTGAAAATAGAATTAAAGGAACGGTGAGAACTACTTAGACAGACAAACAAAGGAAAGAATGCTAGAAATGACATGCAAAAATGGGAGAAGTTAGTGTTGCTTTATAGAGAAATGGGGAAGGCTGTTTAATCTAATTTAAAACAACCAGATTAGATCAGATCACAAAGTTTCAACGATTCTTTCTTATGATTTTACTTTTCTTAATGTGGGTAGGATGTCTAGATTAAAATAAAAACATAGTTTTATATTACGATAATGCAAAAACAACGTTCTTGTTGTTGTGTAATTCTAATAATCTATCAAAATTATTATGAAAAATTCACTAAAGTGTCGATATCTTAATTAACTAAGGTAAAAAACATGTTCTCCCATACATTCTGTATCGGAGAACAAGTTTTTCAACTACAATGTTAAGTTTGTTTTATAAATTCATCCCAACTACGGAACCCTTCATTGTGCATGGTACGACATGCACTTGGCCGGTTTTTGAAATTTAAGGTATCACGTAGTAAATAAATACACGTGTCGGTTTGATAAGCATGGTGGTTACAGTAATAACATTATCACATGCAGTCTTTATGTCAACCTATGACTTTTTCAAGTTGGACATGCCACAATATTTAAGAAGACTATTCTAGGATCTTCATGCAGAAATCGCGTTTACTCGCGCCTTCTCGCGTCAAGTCGCGTCTTACCATTGTCCGTCGATCCTTACAGGATTCGGCTCTCGGATTCTCGACTCGGATTCTGTTTATTCAAAGTTTTTCTCTCCATTAATGAGCCTCCCTGAATGATGAGGGTTTAAACAAAGTCGGGTTAGTGCGTATATGATTGAGCTGTTTAGCGATAAACTAGTGAAGACGGGAGGATATGAACTATTTCTGTGGTCACGTGTAAGAAGAATGAAGAATCTTATAGATATTTGACTAGTTTTGAAATTGAAAGGGAAACTAGGTAAGATTTAACGTAGTTATTTTTATGGGTTCTCTGGATTTTGCAAAATCTGGATTAAGTCTCACCAAATCGAAATTCGACTCTGGTAAAATGCTGTTTGTGATTCTACAAGCTACATAGCATTGATGAGATAGCCATCTAAACAAGAACGGTACCTACTAAACAAAGAAGTTTTTTTTTTTTGATACCTATTATATAGTTATAAAAGTTGTCTGGTTTTCTAAAACAAAAGCGATCTATAATCAACTTCTAAAAAGTTATTTTTTAATGTTTATTGCTTGCTTATGGTATAAAACCTCATAAACAATAATACCATTACCATTCTCACACGTTTCAAGGAAAGAATAAAAATTGTGACTTTGTCCCAATTATAAGGAAATCTATGACGAAATGAGCGGATGTTTCATTAGGAAGCTTAGCAGGATACAATATTGGGGATAGAGCGACCACTGTAACTGAGGAAAAGGCTTATTTTCTTACATAAGGGGTTTGTAGTGTATTAGCTGTATTTATTTTTCTACGCACTTACCTACACGGGTTAAGAATTATGGCAGTAAAAGAAGAATGTATAACACGCCTTTAATCCCCGAAGGGTACCTATACACCCACATTTCGTCAGTTAGGGGCGAGCCTATTGCCATCAACCGGACACAAATACATACTCCGGGCTGCTACTAAGAAATTCTTGATAAAAAACCCAATCACACTTTCCCTGACCTGGGAATTGAACCCAGGACCTAGTGCTCAGCAGTAGTGCAATTGAAAAATGTCCTGACTAAATCGGCAACATACCAGAGAATCAGTAACTGACCAGCATCTATGTCCAGGATGTCAGATAAGCACGCGTTCTATGTAAAATACTGGTATTCAGCTTCATCCGGTTAGACTGCAAGCCGACCACAACGGTTTTGAGAAAAAGACTAGGCAGATGATGCTGTAAGTATTTTCAAGAAGTAAAAACCTACTGTGATTTCCCAACTTGACCTCATTTGCACTGAAGAGGACCTAGGTACTGCAATTATCAATGAGTTTACGAGGTTTTGTGGTGAAGAAAAATACGTTTACGAACGGACTTGGTAATCATAATGCTGACTGACGTCATAATTATAATGGGTACATTATTAGCAAAGTAATGAGTTCACCGACCGATTAGTTAACGGGAAAGTCCTGCAGAAACAACAAACAAGCCTACAAAACTTGCAGCTTGGATAGCTAGATAACTTCAGTTGCTTCAAACCGCAAAGGAACTTAAATTTCCAAATGGAACTCCTCCATCGTAACTATCCATACTAATATTATAAATTAGAAAGTAACTCTGTCTGTCTGTATGTAACCTTTTCACGCCTAAACCACTGAACGGATTTCGATAAAATTTGGCAAGGAGATAGATGGCATCCCGAGGAAGGACATAGGCTACTTTTTATCGACATACCACGCGGGCGGAAGCTAGTAATATTATAAATATGAAAGTGAGTTTGTATGTTTGTTTGTTACGCTTTCACGCAAAAACGGCTTAACGGATTTAAATTAAATTTGGCACAGGAGTAGACCATGACCTGGAATAGGACATAGGATACTTTTTATCCCGATATTCTCATGGAATCGAGACTTACGCGGGTGAGACCGCGGGGCGCAAAAAGGTTATAATGTATTTCTCTAAAATCTTTCTAAATTGCTCTAAACTTCTTCATCTTACATTATTGGCACAAACTATAGAAAGACAGAAAGAAAATAAATAAACATATTTTATTTGGGACACTCAAGAAAATACAAAGAATAGGTAACCTACATATCTATGAGAACTGTTAAAAATTGTTATGTTTCCAGTACGCACGGTGATCTCTTCGGGGCTGTCAGGCTAGTGCCTACGAAGCGCGGGACTCTACGATGGCTATTAAAATTATTCAACAAATAGACTAGACTGAAGGAGAAATAAAAGAAAATAAAATGGACTAAAATACCAATATAAGAATGAAGAATGGTCCATAGAGTATTGAGTCACACATCTCGCCGAGTCGTTGGTCGCACACCTTTTGGGCGTAATATCGAAGATGTCCTAATTAAGGGACGCGGCATGGGCGGGCGCAGGCTATATTGCGACCTTTCAATAATGAACACTGGGGGAGGATTGGATCAGCTCAAGGTGAGGGATGAAGCGGTTTTGAAATATAAGTTGAGCCAGTATCTATTACATTTTACACCAAAGTCCTCATTTCTTGTTTTATGGTGTTTTAATTTCCAGCGTAGACTAAAAGATCTTTGAAGAAATGTTGTCCAGGATCTGAATTTATAGAGTCAAATAGTGATTTGTCAAATTATTTGAATTTCACAATGTGTATAAATAAATATATTGAAGGATATAGAAAATGCTAGCAAACATAAATCGACATTTGGGGTCCACCTCTTTAAGGTAGTCGTTCAAACGGGTCATAATCAGATCCCTATCACTAGTTCTTATGATGATGATTAAATGTTTAGGAGCACCGACACTTATCAATCGATTCCCCTTCTTTCCTTCATCATCGCTTCCACCTCTCCCTTCACCCACTCCTCAACGGATAAAGGAAAATATTTGGCAATGAAATCCTCAGCTCCAGTAATTGCGGCATGGCAGCCGAGATACCGCTGTTACAAAGAATCGTGTTTCAAACAGATAAGAGAGATGTTAGCTAAAAACAATCATCGATATACGGATTACTGATACACATACACACATTCTGGAATCGGAGACACAATTAAGAAGAAACCTTTTCCTTAGAATTGATTTTCTTTCAGTATTTGTATCGTACGAGTGTTTTGTCTACTTTGGGTAGATTTACCGTGTGGAGGAGAGGTTGTTTATTTAGTATTAAAACTTCTTGTGAATAGGTTAGTGGGAAAAACTATTTACAAGAAGTAGGTACTACATCGTATCTATTTTTGCCGCCATGTAGGAAATTGGCTTGAATGATTTGTACACGCACAGACGCACACATAAACTCACTCCTCGTTCAGGCAGAAACTACAGAACGCCACGTACTACGATCCTTAAATGTTCTGCTTCGTTTTCGTTCAAACATCTGATTCTACACGCACGCCGGTTGCGAGTACTACGCACCTTGCTGAAGATCACCAATAAAAAAATAAAAAAATATGATGATTCGTGTCAGTGTAATTAAATTAATATGCCACAATTCGACTTTATCTATAAGGAAATGGGAGCTGTATTTTGTACAATTTTTATCCTCATATAGAACCGACTTATCTCAGTCCTGTAGATTTCATTTCTGAGTCTTTTTCAAGTTAGTTTTTCGGCTAAATTACACCTACAATAATCATCTGCCTAGCTTTTTCTCAACTATGTTCGGGTCGGCTTCCAGTCTAACCGGATGCAGATGAATACCCGTATTTTACATGGAGCGACTCTCTATCTGACTTCCACAACCCAGTTACTGGGTAACACAAGACACCTTGGTAAGACTGGTTGCACCCAGAATACAAAGTGAAAAATAAAAAATTATAGAAATGAAATGAAATTGTTTATTCTGTAAATAGGATATTGGAATCACTTTTACACGTCATATTAAAAAAATATTAAAAATAAGCTAGATGAGGTCGGCGTTTCCTATCTGACTACTCTGAGAAGAAAGGCCGAAACAAACTCAGAGGTAAATGGGGGGGATAGGGCATGCAAAAGCTGCAACCTATATAAAAACATGCTCCGATGAAACAGCCCGGGTCTTGATAAAGCTAACATAAGCCCTCTAATGGTATTAATGTGTAATTGTCGCTTATCTAGCGATAGAAAAACATAGTGTCCCAGGTGCATGGCTAGTTTCACAGCTGCTTATTCTAATAATATTCAATCGACGGGTCTGATTATGATTATTTATGTAGTTATGTACTAGTCTGTACGTGTTTTGGATTAATAGAGTTTATCATCAACTCCTTTTTATATTTATAAATATTTTTATTTATTTATTTATAGGAGAACCCAACAGCTATAACTGATGGATAACAATTATATATGAAACATAAAGCCAATTACATGTTCTCACGGGTAAAAACAGAAAAAGTAAAAGGATAAAAATCATTTTAAAAAAATCATCAAGAGACTATCACACTGGTATGAGTGAAAGAGACGACACTCTACAACTCTAATGCTCACTCTCTTTTTCTGTACTCTATCCCTAGTAAAATATTACTTGTAAGTGATATTTTCAATCACAATCTGAATGATTTTGAAGGATATCGCTAATTGTTAATCATATATTTCAATTCTTTTTCTGCTCAACAAACGTAAATAACGCAATGAATGTTGTTGAACTGTCAAAATGAAAGCCATTGCTACAGTAAGTGTGTTACGGAATTACCCCGCAGGTCGTCCTGATCAAACACAATACATCTCATCGGCACATCCTAAAGTGAATTCAGAATACTCTAAAAGCCATTCAAGAAATAAAACTTCTTTCATTTTATTAGTCCCTTAGCAAAGGTGTGAAAAGGTACTTTAAGTGTTCGTGATATGGAGCTCGGGTCCTCGTAATATCCATATATAGGGTACTGTAACTATTATACGCCTGATCAGGCTGCAGTTTTTACACATCCCGTACGAGTATACAGGGAGTTCTTGCAATCTTGGAATTGTGAATAGTATTAAAACCTAAATGATCATAATGGAAGTAGCTTAGTGTTGCATCAAGGTTTTCAATCTTGCAGGAACTTCGTAGAAGGAGGTCGAGGATGATTTTGTACTGAGACGAATGTTCCGGAAGTATGAATGAAGATGGCTATAAGAGTAGGGGAAGACCAAAGCAACGATGGATGGACTGTGTGAAAGATGATATGGCTAGAAAGGGGGTGACTACCGAGATGACGGCTAATAGAGAAGTATGGAAGACATGTTGGACCGACCACAAATAAATTGGGGTAAGGACAAGAGAATATTGATGACGAATGTTCAGGAAAAAAGAAACACGAGGACAAGTTTTATTAACTTTAAAACACAGATTAAAAAAGAAACAGTGAACAAATCTCTTTAAATGCGAAGTATCTTCTCCACAATCTGATGAACTTTGTTTCTTGCTTTTTATACCTACCCAATGGGAACACCATGTATAAGTCTCACATTATCATAACATTAGTATTAATTAATGGATATATTTTAAATTTTGCATGTTAATTTTATGTCAATGAAACAAAAACCGCTGGACACACCGGAATAAAAACGAAAACTGCAAAGCAGCTGTAGCTGCTTGAAATATCGCAAATTATAAATGAACTGAATTTTATTTTATTATTAACACTTACCTATCTTTGACCTTCTCAATGGAAAAATATTCTTTGTTTATCCAAGATCTTTCCTAATTTCTGAAAATGTATTTAGGTCCACAAACGCCTTATTGGTCGGTCTTTCATAGTCGGTTCAGGGCAGATTTTTTCAACGTCAGATAACTTTTATCCGTGGAACAAAATTGACACCGTTATTGAGTGGAATAATTGTCCAAAATTTAAAATTGTTCCTCAAAGCCCATTTGTAAGTATATTTGAGTCCCAGGATCGATCATAACCACAGGTGGATTCCCGGCCACTGTAGGCGCGGGCTTGCGGACGGCGAGTAATGGGTAGCTCGCCGTCCGATAAGGACCAGGCCCGGGTCGACGGCGCGTTGTGTTCTACGCGCGCCTAAAAAAGATGTCAGCACAATTGACGGGGTCCGCTAGGACCGATGCCTGCCAGGGTTGCGGGAAAGTCCGAAAGGGATACTGGGGACCTTGGCAACAGGAACACGAATGGGTTTTAGTCAGTAAAAGTCTGACACGCCCTCCCTCTCTGCCCAGAGCGGGAGAGGTCATTTGATGATTCCCCACACTCAAATAAAAAAAAACGATCGATCATAAGCAAAAACCTAGTGATGAAATCTTGGTAGTTGCAGGCTGTGCTCAGTGTATTCGTCCTAGTTCAGAAACCTTGGATCTAATAGGACATGAAAAGTTTCCTGGAGCAGTTCGGTAATAAGTCAATGCTGGTCAGACTTCATTTAAAAAAAACGACTTCTATGACAATTCAAATCGGACAAGTTGTTAGTTTTTTCTGTACTGAAAATCGTTTGGTGATACGCTGTACACCTCAAAATGATAACAAGCGTGAAAACACTTAAAATACCGATAACAACATTTCCACACATCTCTTCTCACCAAACTCACACTCCATTATTACTCTTTACAATGTTATTTAGCGGTTCAAAGAGATCTAATTTCGACGCTAGTAACTCCATATGCGAGTCATTAGAACTATTAGCAATGTCCTAAGAAAGTAGCAACTGTGTAGGAAGCTACAAATTGAGCTACTTTGATAAGAGGCAGGTAGATGTGAATTACTTGTGCCGGAACAATATTGTGCGTAGGTAAAGTCGGGAATTTAAGGGGTTTATTCATAAACGTTGCTTAAAGTGGCGTAATTATTAGCGGCTGACTATATATCCATTCATTTTTTGAAGTATGAAAGTCACTTAAATTTACGCAACGTTTATAAATTAACCCGCGTTAAGAGGGATGCGCTAGGGTAGCCCGCGAAATTCAAATTTTCTTACGTTTTTTGCAATTTGCAGGTCAGCATCAGGTTGTATGTTGATCTAAATATGATTTGCGATGCAAAGTGCGTAAACGTACCGCTGTTGCTAGCATTACCTAGTACTACATAAATCACCAGCTAGAAACGTGGAAAATTGGTGCAAAAATTACTTGAAAAAAATACAATTTACTCGAAGTCTATAATTATATTTTCCTTAGGTCTAACCAAAACTTTATACTTAGTTATGGCTAACTAACTTACTAACTTCGCAACAACTTTTTGTGCCGCTTCTTAAATCTACTAAAAAATATGTAATCCAACAAGCCAGGACTTAGCTAGGCTATAATTTTAGTAAGTCGTTAGTAAGTTCTTGAAGAAAGTGAAGGACTCCTAGTGCTAAGTAAAATCAGTGAACATTCATGAAGCGTCTGTGGCTTTTTCCTGAATAGCTACAATTTATTACGAAGATATATAAATAATAGCTGTGCCCCGCGGTTTCACCCCCGTAAGTCTCGATCCCGTGGGAATATCGGGATAAAAAAGTCTTACTCGTATGTCCTATTCCATACCAGGATAAAAAGTATCCTAGCCAGGTCATTGTCTACCCGTTTTAGTGTGAAAGCGTAATAAACAAATTCACTTTCGTATTTATATTATTAGTTTGGATTTGACTGCCTCATTGGTCTAGTGGTCGCAAGCGCTACTGCTGAACATGAGGTCCTGGGTTCGATTCCCAGGTCGGGCAAAGTGTTATTGGTTTTCTCCATCTGGAATTTCTCAGTAGCAGCCCGGAGTCTGGATTTGTACCCGGTTGATGGCTCGGCCACTATTACATGGGACTTAATAAAAACTTTTTACAAAAAAAAACAACCGACTTCCAAAAAAACACAAAAAAAGTGAAAAATAACTTTAATTAAGTCGGTGTCTTTGCTTTACAATTAACGTTTTTTGCCACCGACTTCCGAAATTAAAGTTATTTTTCACTCTTTTAGTGTTTTTTTTTTGTAAAAAGTTTTTATTTTTCACTTTTTATTTGTGGTACCCACCCCACACAAATTCAAATACCACTACCTGCCATGTAAATAACAGTGACGGAGTCAAACAATATATCGTCTACATACACAAAGTGGGAAAAATACGTAATTATTGAAGCTAACTTAAAAACTACGCAAGTAAAGTTAATAAAATTTATATGGGACCACTTCTGAAGCATGACCTACCAAACAAAAAAAGAATCATCAAAATCGATTCATAATTGACGGAGTAATCGCGTAACATACACACAAAAAAAAAAACATACAGACGAATTGAGAACCTCCTCCTTTTTGAAGAAGTCGGTTAAAAATAACTGGAGTGGAGTGAGGACCAAACTTACTATTAATCATGGTTAGAAATTACTCATGTATGTAGACATAGATGTAGACATGCCTATGTCCAGCAGTGGATGTCTTTCAAATAATGCAGGTGATGATACAAAATATAATATATCAATAACCACATGAAAAGATCTACAAAGTACACTGTACTTGGTTTAGCAGAGTTAGACTATAGTTCTCAATTAAGTTAAACAAATTGAGAGAAAATGAGGGAACAGCGAACGAGTAACATACCGCCCCGTAATGATAGGGTGGAATCAACCCCTGATTGAAGACTGGGAGCTATTTCATCCCTCGTCGGCTGCAGGGGGTGGCAGGGATCGCGGCCTCAATTGTTTATTGAATAGTTTCTTTTTTCCGAAAAACTGCATCTTCCATGTGATTTCTGGAATTATGAAAATAGAAACAAGTTAAAAAAACTGAGTTTTTCCACTTAACTACGAGAATTGAAAGCTCGCAGCTAAAAAGGTAATCTAGCCATTTAGTTGGTACGGTTATCTACTTGATTATTAAATAGAAAGATAGATACCTAGTAGTTTTAGATGCTTTGAACTATTGTAAGGAAGAGCTGCAGGTAAATGAGCTGAAGTGATATTTAGAAAACTTGATTGTTAAGAGGCGCTTCATTACATTATACATTTAAATCGTAGCATTATTTGCCATCGCATTATTGAGCAAATCTGAAACATTTCCATTTCTCAAATGGCTTAAAACAGACATTGGAGAAATGGAAATGTTTCAGATTTCATTCTATCAGCCGACCAGAGATCCGTAAGACAATAATAAATTATCTGAAAGGATTAGATATAATAAAAATAGTCCGATTGCTTCACTCATGAGCGATAATGTGACTAATAAAGACATATTTCACACGAAACCGCGATAAAATTACATACAGACAAACAAATGATTATTCGGAGCTTACGAAGCTTAAATAAGATTAACAATTCTGGTAGTTCACAAGAAAAATTCCGAGGAGTAACAACAAAATCATCTCGGCAAACAAGAGGAAATCACCCTTAAATCATGACAACAGGGTCGAAAATCCCAGCGAAAGTAAACATTATTCGTAACGCTTGTATATTTTACAATGTACTTGCAAACTTGTATTTGCAGATGATACAGTTTCTATCACTGAAGACGAAAGTTCAATTTTGTTTGATACGGATGTACGTGAAGAGTGCGAGCCTACTAGGAATGAGGTGAACACACCAAATATTGACATAAGACTTAGTGGATACGACATAGAAATGTGTCCAAATACTGAGGTGTCGATGTGTATTTGTAGAGCAATAGAAGACGCAATAAGATGGTGAGGATCTGTTGCTGATGGGACACGATGGGGGAATACTGACAGATTTCAAGTGTGCAAACATAAGTTTGTGGACTTGGATATTGTTCTGGTAAGCGAATCTTCGCATCATGCTGTCAAGATAACTAAGCTGCATGACATTATATTTTGTAATATCATGCCTGTAATCCCTGAAGGGTTGGGTAGAGTACCTTTAGTAAATACACCCACATTTCGCCAGTTATGAGAAAGTATGAGTTGAGTTTTAAGAAGTTATACTTTTTGTTTTAATTAAAATATTGTACCTAAAACATTTTTAAAAGAGTAACGGTGGAGTTTCTTACCCATTATTCTCCATACCAAAACTACCTTTTGGAAGGGGCAACTAGAATCAGTTCTATTTTATCGTTTTTGTCGTTCAAAAGTGCCTTTTATGTGCCTAATTGAAATAAATTATTTGACTTTGTTTCTAATAGTTATCAGACGATGAGTAGTTGCATCGGCATCCTGCCTGGGTGATGTGACATCATGTTAATTCGGAGAAAATAACAGTAGCAGCGTTTTCTCGTTATAAACAATATTATCACTCACGAATGTGCCAACCAAGGTTATTTAATTTACAGAATGACTCTTATAACCGTACACAACGGCGCATATTCACCAAAGAACTTTTCCGAGTAGGTACATTTTCTGAATTCAAAAGCCCATCATGAATTACAAAATTGTAATAATAATCCTTCATTTGAAAAGCATTTATATATCTTTTAACATCCTCCCTTCCGTTTTCACAACATTAGTTTAACTCCCCTTTCAAATCATGGCCGTGCTAAGCATCTTAAACGCTTATAATTTCGTGTATTAAGAATTCACTTTGTGCAATGGGCCTGCTCGAGTCATTCGCTTCAAAACCATGAATAACTTATCCTCGTTTTGATGTACAATTAACTCTTTCTTAATTGATGAAGCTTACGGCCCAATTTCACCAAGCTCCGTTTGAATCTCTAGTTAAGCATTTTCACGGCCTGTTTTCATAGTCAAACTGCGTCATACAGCTTAACGAGACAATTAATAACGAATTTATTTTCGTTCTTTTTTTATCGTATGGTTATTGAGTGGTTTCAGAGTTTTTATGACACCCTGGACCTCTGACTTGACTTCACGCCGGATTCCTCACGTAAATCTCTGTTAAATTATATTTATTTCTGTAAATTGACAGAAATAAATATAATTTAACGGAGATTGATGAAATCAGCCCTTAACGCTAGACGTGTTATTGAAAATTTAATTTTTGGATCAGTGCTGTAGCATTTTGTTTCTGCTCTTGATTCAAATTGATAAAGCCTGTGATGCTAATTATGAGGGATTTTAATTAGGAAGTTAATGATGTCTTTAGAAGTTGGTAGAAAGCAGTTTCAAGTACGCTGCCTATAATGATTTTAGGAAACATGGTTGAAGGTAATAATCCCTTACAAGGCAATTGAAAAGACATTTAATGCTCTCTTTGAGAATCTTATTCATTTCGAAGGAAAGAGTTTTTAGATCTGAGAATAAGTAAATCCGATAATATCAGAGGGAACTGAGAACAAAACATCTTATTTTTTTCTCATTACACGTATCCTAATGGCATAGAATTTTCCATAAAGGTTACATTCAGAGCCGCAAAATAGGCAAATAACACAATAAACATTAGAAACCTTTCCTTCGTTACATAACCAAGAATCAAGAGCACAACAATAACTCCAATACAAAATACTCAGTCACTAAGCGAACGCTAATTACAACGTTACCCGAAACTTAACTAAAGCGCGTTTTGTTACCCTTACAATATAACTCGTGATTACGTGCGCCTCGATGGTTTTGCGTTCATTTGTTTTAATGACTTGGTAGGTTAGCGTTTCAATTGAAGTCGGGTTCAAAGATCAGAATTGTTAATTATAGAAATAAATAAATTATTTAACAAAACGTAGTAGTGCCTATTTTGAGTAATCTATTTCCCTTGTTATTTTGACTTTACAATCACACTATGACTCAAAGCTAGTAGGCACATTAGTGTTTTGCTAACTAATATAATATTATTTTGTCAGCCAAGAGACGAAATTTATGTTTTCTATAATAATTTCGTGACATAATTATTATTAAGAAACTTCATATATTTCTTCCAATTTCTATCGTTTTTGTTCTGTGTTTAATTACTTATATGCCATGGCTCAATTGCAAGTAACCAGGGGGCCAAGTCTACTAATTTACAAACGTGTCAGTGGTCTCACAATTATCAGTTTTTGACAGATTTTGTGTGGCAAATCTGTCAAAAACTGATAATTGTGAGATCATTGACACGTTTGTAAATTGGTAAACTTGCCCCCATGGGTCCGTGTCCGTAATATCATTTCTTTCTGCAGAGCCTTATCGGAACTAGGTTGGTATCGGCTACTAATCTAGGGTCTCGCATCATTGTTACATTTATTTTATCCCTTCATAGAAAGAACCACTCAACTTATATTGCTACCTTAATTTATTAATTATAACAATTATTAGATATCAAAAAAACACCCTAATAGAACACAATATAGCAACACAAAATTAAACCGAGGAAAAATCTCACCAATCTATCTAGAGCTGTTACAACCACACGCATTTGTCCTAAAACCCGATTATAATCACCAATTATCCCTTTGATCGTGAAAAAGGAAAAAAAAATACAAATTCGTAAACAAAAGGGTTCAGCCCAATTGGAGGGTACTTTAAATTAAACACCAAACAGGGCTTGTGTAACGAAGCGTTACCTTACCGAGAGCACCAGACCGAACGTTCCCGAATTATAATTCTAGGATTGTAAAGTAAATTTGGAAATGTCGATGCCATTTTCAAAATGAGACTCAAAATGTATTATATAATAAAATATGATATTAAACAACAACGTTCGAAACGAAGCTTTTAAAACATGAACAGAGTAAGTAACCAACCGGATGTTAAAATTATTGGAGAATAAATTGTTAGCAAGAACTTTATGTCCCTTAAAATTTCTGCAGAGATTTCCTTAAAGATGCAATAAACTAATTATAATCTGGCACAAAATACTTATCTCTAAGGGCCTAGTTAGTAATTGACCTTGGATATAAACAAGAAGAGAGAGAAAAGCACCCTTAAGAGCTAAATCGCTAGGTACTTGATGTTCACCCAAACTTAGTGACTTTGCACTTTACACCCCCTAACTAAAGTCATCCCTCTTTCGCCAACTGAACTTTATTTCTCCAACTTGTGTTGTTATTTGCACCAATCAGCCCCTACTTTGACAGCCAGATAATTATAACTCGTTCACCCCTAGGCCAAAAACTGGGCCTGTCATATTTCCCATTTCATTCTTTGGAAGCCTTTTAAAAATTTTGGCGAAGGAAGTGTTCATTTCCGCTTCCGTTTGTCCGTCTGTCATAGACACTTCTTAGGAATTGGGTGTTTGTTTTCATTAAAATGATCATGAATTTATTAATAATCTTTTTTCTTTTTACATACTTATTAAAAAAAAACCTTACCCATTTTGTAGTTTTTACTGTTTTTTATTAGTATCCCACATTGACTGGTAAAAATTCCCCAGGCATTAAGTCCGCCTTTGTGCGATATTTTTTTTTATCTGTGCATAAAGTTTAAACAAATAAATAAAAGGATCACTGTCAATAATAGGCAAGTTGTTGTAACGTCAATTAATGACCTCTTTCGTTATATTGAATTCAAGCAAGTACTTTGTTCCTGTACATATAAGTCAGAAACCTGGCGTGAAACTATGTATTTCGTAGATCCCAAATTTATCAGTAGTGGAATTGAAGCCAATATCAATGTGGTAATAGTCATTCGAATTTAACCTGAAATCGCGATAGAATTTGTAGAGAAAAAGAAACAACTGAAATAGATACCTAAAGGTATCAACTAAAAAGAAAGAACATTTTAATGTTCATTCTTTTTAGATTTTATTGTTTTCGTAACATAATCCTTATTCCCCCTTTTTTTATCAAATACAAATCATTAGCCGAGTTTAATTTTAATTCAATTGAATTAAATTACATCATTTTTCTGAACAACCCTTTTATGTTTTCGTCGCGATACAAAATTAAGGGCGCCGGAGAAGGGACGGCTAATACTCGTAAATTATTAAGAAATCACCCTTCGGAATATTGAATTTTCTCAAGATTTTCTATTATTCGCGTTGAATTTATTTTTCTTATAACAATGTTAGTGTTTTGTTAGCAATTTATTTTATTTTGAAAAGGGGTTGAAAAGAGATTCCTTTAAAAAAATAAATGAAATAGCAGGTGAAATACAAGCTGTTTAGCTTGAGGCACTGATGCTGTTTTCTATAATATAATTTTCTATCAGCATTTACATTACAGGCCTGTGGGTACCGCTTCACAGCTTTTCTCTTCATTCCTTTTGTTCAAAAACCCGTAACACACATGTTTGTAAAGATAGTTATAACACTATCATGCAGGTTGTTTAATTAGACAGATAACAGGTTAGACCTTTAATTTCTAAGCAGACCATTAAGGCCTACACTATCATAAAACCACACACCATTATAACAAAGGTGTTAAAACAACCACCCATTTAAATCACGACGGAAATTAACAGTAACACAATAGGCAATAAAAATAAAAACAATACAAATGATATAACCGTAAAAATCTAATTAAATAAAACTAAGTAGGTTACGGTGATAACCACAACCCTAGTGTCAATCGATCGTGGTACCTTAACCCTAAAAAAACGACGGTGGCTTCGCGTGACCCCGGCAATTAATTTCAAAAGTACGGCAGCGACTGAGTGGGTTTTATCATAATTATAAATGCAACGTTTGTAGTGTTAATATGTATTCACCGTGGAACGATGTGCGTTAGTGATAAATAGCTGCCTAATTGTTTATATTATAATAAATAAAAGGGAGGCCGTAAGCGTGGGGTTTGGAGTGTTGAAAAATTATTTGTGCTTGAGTTTTCGTCGTGTAAGTTTCTGAATGTTATTAAAATTAGGTTGTTGACAAATTGTGTCATGGAACGGTAATGTGTGGTGTTAAAACACCCCATGACTATCAACGGGTGACATCACAAGTGACTCAGAGAATGTTATCAGAAGCATTGCTATGTACTCTAGTAATTATAATAGAAATAACATACTGTGAAGTGTATATTTTTGATTAAGTCGACTGTTAGCATTTGTGGATCTTATTCACATAATTACGCTAAGTTCAAAAACTACTAGTATCAAATAATCTCGCCAGTATTTACGCTGATCAAAGTTCCAAGTCACGGTTTCAGAGTTAAAGAAACTCTTCATTTCCCGTTGAGAATCATCACTTCGAAATTATTATGTGTTCAAGCAACATTACCAGCAGTCTGCTATCTGAGATCTCTACCTTATAATCTAACATGTAACACTCCACTTGCCGACTATCAAGCTATTTTAATTGTGCCTTAAATGACCCATGATGTTATTAGGGTTAACAACGCTTCATTTTTTTTTTCACTAGAGTTGTAGCAATGTCGACTTCGTTGATCGATGCTATGTGTTCGCTTTGTCGGCGTATAATTAAATAGTTCGCAATGTGTGTATGTTAAGGCTCGTTTCTCGGAAATTACTGATACAGTTTTAGTGGAATTTAAGTTTTCGAGCTGATTGTTGATAGCTTTTTGTTTACTGTGAGTATTTTTGTTGATTTTCGCGGAAGTTCTAATGAAACTTGTTCGGAGAATTTGTTGTAATGTTAATTCGTTTGATAAGTGGGAATTGTGATTTTATTTGTTTTAAAATCAAATAGTTTCTCTATGGGCTTAGTATTGTTTCTATTTTATATTAATCAAATGCTGGCATTGCGATGCTGTATTCGATATACCGAAAAAAAGGTATTTTTCTACATCGACTCAAGATTGATTTTATTTTTAAAGTATTGTAAGCTACAGATGTCTGTCTACATTAGGTTTACATGCAATTTTTATTACTATTGAATTCTAGCACACTATTTTCCATCAGAGCCCTATACTAAATGCACGCCAATAATTTCTTAATCAAACCACCTGACAAACTCGCTTTCCAAATCTTCACCACTCGTTCAAAACACAACAATCTCATTCATTCCGTAACAGTGCCTATACTTTGTACTAAATCTCTTAACTTGATTAACTTTTTTTCTATTTATTCCCTTGGCTCCATCGCCTTAACAGCGTATGTAAATTCGGCCTCACACGGCTACTTTAATCACAGGCGATGCAGGGGAACTTATATAATGTGTTATTTGGACTTATTATTTAATTAATTGTTTGTTTTATAATATACAGTGATAATACGGAGTTTAGAAAGACACTAGGATTCAAGTCCTGGAGAAACTCCGCAGTGACCAACAGCAGACCACGTGCAGAATCCTGTTTGAATAACTATCGGATTTGGTTATCGATTTCTCACAGATTGGTACAACAACAATTACGCTTCTCCTTTGCAAATATTCGTCAAGGGAGCATAGACAACAAGGGAGCATTGACAACAAGGGAGCATAGACAACAAGGGAGCATAGACAACAAGGGAGCATAGACAACAAGGGAGCATAGACAACCAGGGAGCATAGACTAAAGCCCGTATTACAGAACCTCACTCTAGACCCAAGCATTACTTAAAACTAGTTTCAACCAATCAAAAGGCTTTAAACAAGTTTTAGGTAATGCTTGAGTTTTGAGTGAGTATCTGTAATACGGGCCTAAGTGACATTCTATCATTGATAACGATCAAAGTCAAAGTCAAAACGTTTATTGCGAACAAAGTGTACAATGTTGTAAGAACTTATAACAAAAAGATGTTGAAAAAAATAAAATCGATCGAATCGAGTCGATATTGGAAAAGTAAAAAATGTGGGACTGATATAACGCTACTGAAAAGCTATGTCAATCCTTTTGAAACTCGTTTTAGAAATACAAAACGCTTTGAAAGCTATTGTCACTTGACAAAGTATTATTGACAAAGTAGTTAAATTCCTATAGCAACTATTATTATGGTTGAAACTAACCTGGTGTCAGAGTTTTAAAGCCGCCGCAAGGGCCTCGACCTGACTTGGCTTCACACTTCACATACCGTCAAAAAATATCTATCAGGCATGGTTTCCTCACGATGTTTTCCTTCACCGTTTTTTTAAACAAGTGATAATTATACAATACGCATATGAATCCGAACAGTCAGAGGTGCGTGCCTTGGGTTCGAACTCGAGACCTATGACTTGGCAGTCCGACGGTCACACCACTAGGCTATCACTGCTTATCGTCAGTCTATTCAGGGTGAAGTTATACAATTCATAATCAAATGTTATTCTTGCAATATTTACTATCCCAGATGTTTTCATCCACGAACTAAATTCAGGATCAGCAACAAAACAGAAACAGGCTGATTCTATTGACATTAATTTAGAAACTTCTATCAAAGCATTTATGCTGAACTAGCTTTTGCCCGCGGCTTCGCGTGGGTGCTGGTCGGAAATTATCCGTTACGAACGTACTACCGGAATAAAAAGTATCCTATGTCCTAACCCAGGTGATACGTATGCCCATAAAAAAGCGTTCAGCTGTTAAGGTGTGAATAGGTAACAGACGGACAGACAGCCAGAGTTACTTTCGCATTTATTATATTAGAATGGTTGTTTAGTTTCACCTATGGGTTGAAATACATTTCAAACGATTTGAAATTGTACATTGTACAACCCATCAGATTAAAAACGTGTGCAGATAAGTACTAGCCCAACAATGTATGTAAATTGGGCCTCACACCGTGCCTCTAATAACAGGTGATGTCGGTAACGTGTGTTATTTTGACTTTTTAATTAATATCCATATTGTTTTATAAGTAAATGTTACTTCCTGGCATTAAGTGAAGTTTTTGTGTTATTATAGGTTAAGACGAAAAAATTACCTACAGTTTATACACTACAGGGTCGAACGAAAATCCATACTTCCATTCTCATTATAAATTCGAAAGTAGCTCTGTCTGTCTATTACCTTTCACGCCTAAACCACTGAAAGGATTTCAACAAAATTTGGCAAGGAGATAGATGGTATACTGGGGAAGGACATAATGCTACTTTTAATCGACATACCAAATATAATAAACAGTTAGGAAGCTAGTATTATTAATATAATAAACAGTCGCTCCAAGTAAAATACTAATATTCAGCTGCACCCGGTTAGGCTGGAAGTCGAACCTAACATAGTTGGGAAAAAGCTAGGCAGATTGATTAGTTTTTTTTTTTTTTAAATTAAGTACATAGGTTTTCAAAAAGTGAGAGAGTTACTTATTAGAAAAGGATATTATAATGATAGTGAGTTCGGATGCAACAATTATTATATATATAGGATACACTTTTTCTTTCGCCAGAAAATCAATACACATAAAAAATCAAACCATAGACAAAACAATCGCAGGTAATTCATTTGAACATTACTCTCAATATTTTCATTTTCATTCGTTGATTTTCTATTTCTAAGAAATCATGATATTGCAAATACAATCCACACGACAAGATCACAACATCTTTTCATTCAGAAAGTCAACGAACTCAAACTTTGATTTTCAAGTCGTCTGTATCACCCTCTTAATTAGCTCCCACAATTCCAATTTCACCCCTCTAGGGTTGAAATAACTCAACCCTTTCATCCAAAATCGTGTGCCAAACACGAAAAATTTATAACGCCCCAATAAATTAATAAAAAAACCATTAGAAAGTCATTAAAACATAAATTAATAACACTGGCAACAAAAAAATTACATTAGTGTATTCAATTAGGTGCACCTGCGCTTTGAAAGTATCGGGTTTAGATGTAAATTATGTCTTAATTTCATTTTTAGGGAAGATTTATTGGTGATTTTCATGTTTTATGAATAAAAAGGGTATTCATTTGCGCTTGATGTGATGGATAGGTACTGCGGGGTTTTATTTTGGTCGTAATCTTGATTATATTCATTAACAGGCAATCCAATTACTCTATCTGCGGAAGTTACCTTGTGGCTTTGTCCAGTTTGTTCAGTTGACTCGGCCCGAGCTGTCACTGACCCAAAATAAGTTGGTAACACTAATACTGCCTATTTATGGATGCCTTAGATTATATAATATTGGATTGGATTGTATAATTCGCAGATTTGTTGATGCGCAGAGTGAGGGACAGTCCTAACGGCTACCGGAAGGTCATTGCTGAACACATCGAGAATCCTATCTGGAAGCACTGGTTAGTCTACATATAGGATAATTGTTATAGTTTGTTTTTGTATGTGTGTATTACTAACATAGTTCATAAGTTTAATTGTATTACTAACACTCTATGGACAACCAAGTCTGAAATAAAGTATAAATAATAATCATTATAAATTACCTTTAACGAGACATGCTGGCTGGAGGAGAGTAGTTCTCATAAGCTAGGCAGAGACGCTGATTATAAATAAATACGACACAACGTCGTGATGGCCCAGTGCTTAAAGCCTCGTCTCTCATGCACGAGGTTGTATGTTCAAATCCGGGCAAGTGCCAATGTGACTTTTTCAATTCATATGTACTTTCTAAATTTATCTTGGACATTACCAACATTGGTGAAGGAAAAACATCGTGAGTACATAGTTAATAAGTCTGAAATCCCCAACCCTTCTCGAGCAAGCGTGGTGATTATTGCTTGTACCTTCTCTGAATGAGAAGAGGTGTTTGATCTGCAGTGGGACAATAATAGGCTGTTATTATTATATTAAATCATTTACATATAAATTATATTTAAAATATAAAAAATTGTAGCCCACCGGTATCGGGAACAGGGTCCTTCTAACAATACGGGCCGTGTCCAGGAGTACCGCTTTCTTATTATTATTATGTTGCTATATCAATAAGTGACTTCTTATAATCTTTCCATGAATTACGACAGCAATAATAACAAAATGTAAACATACCTACTCTTACAAAAAAGCTCACATTTCTCAACCCAATGTTTCGTAGGGTCATCGATAGTTCGGGGTCATTCCAATATAAATGGCTTACACAACAATATAATAGCTTATTAGCTTCTGTAGCTAAGAACACATACAATAGAATCCACTTACCGTACTCCGTTATGTAGGAGTGCACTAAATGCATTTTTAACTGTATTCTCGAAAACGTAGAGTTTAAATTGCGTTGAATTAGTTCGTACATTAGATGTGAAGTAACTTTCAAATGAAATAGGTTAATAGGCTTTTTAACGCCTAAACTTTACAGTTCGTTTAAAACATGAACCATTTAGGTCAATGATTGAATAAACAAAGATCTGACACTCCTTTGAATTTCATCTACGCCATTTTGAGCAGAAATCATGTTATGTCAAAATGTCAATCAAAATGACGTTTGGGTTCAAAGATCAAAATTGATATTGGAATCAAAAAGTTACACGTGTATTGGCTGCTTAAATACCTATTGTGAGAGTAAAGTTTCATTTGAAGATACTGTTTTTTGATACTTTCTAAATTGTATAAACAAACACGTATCGTAGCTTGCATCTAACAGAAAACGATTCCGATGCCACATTGTTTCGTGCTGCAAATATGAAAAAGAAATACTTGATGAAATGCATTAGTTGCTAACTGCAAACTAATGATAACGTTGATCAGATTATGTGTTCGTGGTAAACAACTGAAAAAGCCAGGAAATATAGGGCTTTAATGAAAACATCGTAAGACATGGTTTTATCAAACATAAAATCACGCCCTGTTTCCCTGAAGGGTTGGGCAGAAGTGTATCTATATTACACCCACATTTCGCCAGTTATATTTAAGTCCCATGTAATAGGGGT
The DNA here is from genome assembly GCA_948473465.1 of Lithophane ornitopus. Taxonomy (NCBI): domain Eukaryota; kingdom Metazoa; phylum Arthropoda; class Insecta; order Lepidoptera; family Noctuidae; genus Lithophane; species Lithophane ornitopus. The sequence goes on along the minus strand of OX419630.1, from coordinate 1,110,750 downwards.
CAAGCCAGCCGGGCACAAATCCAGACAGGATTTTTAACATAAATATGTTATCACACATCTAGCTAGACGTAGTTTTTCTATCCTTGATATGAGGGAATATTCTTGAGAAATTCAAGATTCAACGAATAACGTTCAGGAGAAACGTGTCAAAAATATTAAGTACCACCACATTTGACACATCTCTTTCTTTAGTCTATGCCCCAAAAAATTAAGGAGTCTTGTAGCGACAACAAATTACTGCTTTTTCGTTTATCTACACAGAAGCTGCTTTCTCTTTGACTATATTGATGACAAATTGGTGATATTGTATGGCGTGACGTCAGTTTAGTGATTTATCACTCGAGCCGATGAGCACTCAGAAAGATGGTGAGCTTGGGACACTTTGTGATAAGGAGGTGAAATTACGAAGTTGAAGGCCGTTTTGAAACAGATGATTATGATTTATGGAGATGGTACCGAATAGTATAATACCTTCTCATTTGAAATATTTTAAAGATTTTTTTAATAATAATATTGGCATGTTTTTCTTTTTACCTACCTACTTATAAATGAGGACAGGCTTCGAAGACTCAGAGGATTTACAGAATCAAAAATGATAATTGCATGAAAATCCTGCAACAAAAGATTTCGAACGATTCAGTTTTCTAAACCATAAATTATTGAGCAAATTATTTAATGAAACTCGTAACAGAAGTAAGATTTTATGAAAATAATAACTCTTAGCAAGTGATAATCAATCATTTTTTTCTAATTTAGATAATGTGGAAAAGTAGCAGTGTTTCCTTACTTTTGTTGCTGACCGTAACTAAGAACAGAAAGAAGATTAATCAAATAATAAATTCACAATGATAATCACGATTATAACGCGATCTCCATAAAAAAATCCCCTGTATCAATATCAGTATCATCTAACACCCAATTACAAATACCGACATACAGAACCGCGACGAAAGTCATAAAACCTCGTTACAGTTTTTACAACACACAGTGGAACCCTAAAATTGATTTACGATACATACGTATTACATTTGGCTCTTAATGATACTGATTGCGTTAGGATTATTTATCTTTACGACTTACCAGTCAGCGGGTAGGCAGGCATGTTACAACGAATTTTATGGGGCCATGAATTATGGTTTCTGGTGTATGGCTTATTGGCGAAATGGTGTCAGCTACAGCAATTTTTGGACTGGTGTTGATGGCTTCTCATTGAGGTCGGATTTTCATGGTGATTTTGTGTTTAGTCAAGAATAAAATGTATGTTAATATAATTAGAGTTTCTTTTTTCATGATTTCATAACATCTTGGTATTCATGATCATCATTTTTCTGCTATTAGCCCAATTTATTCGTGGTCGGCGCAACATGTCCCTTTCTTCCATACTTTCGTACTATTAGTACTATACTTACACTTTCACAACGGATTTCGATTTCTCCTTGCTCAATTTTGTCGAAATCCGTTCAGTGGTTTAGGCGTGAAAAGGTAACATACAGACAGACAGAGTTACTTTCGAATTTATAATATTAGTATGGTATTGTGAAGTCATTCTTAATCAAAAAGGTACTCAAGCATTCGTTTCGAGCAGTTGATGATACTCAATTTCTACATATTCTAAACATATATATTCCTAGATTTATATTGGACCCCATAGAACTTAGACATCACACTGGTTTCTCAAGTTTGGTCTTAATAACGTTAACACTTATCACTAACTAGCTGCAGTCCGCGACTGTGTCTACAATCCAGGATGAAAAGTAGCCTATGTCCTTCTCCAGGTCATGGTCTATCCATGTGCCAAATTTCATCTAAATCCGTTGAGCCGTTTTAGCGTGAAAGCGTAACAAACAAACTCACTTTCGCATATATAATATTAGTTAGGATTGTAGCTATGATTGAAATATTTAAATCTGTAATTCATTTAATCTCCATTTACCTCACTGACTACTTATTTACTTTAAACTCCAAGAATTTAATTGCCTTTAAATTATTTATCAAAATAAACCGGTTTTAAAATCGGCTCGCGGTGACTTTTAGCGGTAAACGAATCTGTTATCATAGGCGCCATAATTATCAATCGGTGGTGAAAGGCGAGGTGTCGAGGAGACCAGCTCTGACCTATCACGATGCTTATATCTGAAGGTAGATTTAGAAGTTTATGTACCTACTTGACTATTTTTAATATGGGTTTTATCTGGGAGCAAATCTTACCTACAAAGTGTAACGGTGGTGTTATAATTAGGTGGTACCCAGGATGATATTTTGAGATGGGGCAGTTAGAGCAGGTACAGTTCGATTAACTTAACTTCTCGCTCTCAGTTCGGAACATGAGGTGAGTCGCTGCGCAGTAACAATTTCATGTGTCAGCGGGGGTGAGAGGTGGGGTACTGTGCAGCGAGTAGCTAACTTCCGAGCCGCTTTGTTTTGAATTAAGTTTGAATCGAACTATACCTTAACCGTTGTAGCTACAAGTGATTGTTGACAGATGATTGTATTGAAAGTGAAATCTGCACAGATTTTTTTAAAATTGTACAGTCAGCAAGACAACTGACTTCCAAAAAAAACACTAAAAACGTGAAAAATAACTTTAATTTCGGAAGTCAGTGTCTTTGCTTTTGAATTTTCGTTTTTTGCCACCGACTTCCGAAATTAAAGTTATTTTTCACGTTTTTAGTGTTTTTTTTGGAAGTCGGTTGTTTTTTTTTGTAAAAAGTTTTTATTTTTCACTTTTTAGTTGTGGTACCTACCCCACACAAATTCGAATACCACTACCTGCTATGTAAATAACAGTGAAGGAGTCAAACAATATATCTTCTACATACACTAAGTGAGAAAAATACGTAATTATTGAAGCTAACTCAAAAACTACGCAAGCAATGTTAATAAAATTTATATGGGACCACCTCTGAAGCATGACCTATCAAACAAAAAAAGAATCATCAAATTCGATTCATAATTGGCGGAGTAATCGAGTAACATAAACACAAAAAAAAAAAAAAAAAAAACTACCGACGAATTTAGAACCTCCTCCTTTTTGAAGAAGTCGGTTAAAAATGGGCGATTTTCACAAAAACTTATATCTACACCGTGTTTATTGGTGACGATGAACATTTTTAGTTGGTCAGAAGTAGTGAAGGTTAGCATTGGCTGTAGCTTTGAAATGTTTAATTTGGCATATCGGTAATCAGTGTGATCGCCAAAATATCTTCGATCCATCCATCGGTATTGCTATCTCGTTCCTGTATGTATGAGAAGATGATTTTGTTCTACAATGAGAACGTACAGACTGAAGACAAATATTTCAAAACAGGAGCTCTCTTGTCTAATACAAGTCATTCGCTACCAAAACCATACTCAGCATATTAGAGTCACAACACAAAATTAAACAATTCTAAGCTCTTTTACCTCTTCGACCCACTGAAATATAAACCTATCACGTTACCCTTATCTCATCTCCTCAGCATTATTTCAAACCACTTTTTGTATCTAAGTTATCACCAGACCCACTGCATCATATGGGAATAGAATCTGTGCACTCGCCGAGTGCTGTCCTGTTTGCGTTTACAATATTAAAATCTATTCATACTTGATCAGTACTGGTATTGATAATTTGGTCGCGATAACGTTTGATTTAGAACATAGTTTTTAGCGGTTCTGGTTGTATGTAAGGAAGTAAACATTGATACCGTTTATTACGTAAGATCTTCTAAAAATATTGGTTTTTTAAAGACAATCAGAATAATAGGACTTCAAAAAGGAGGAGGTTCTCAATTCGTCTGTATGTTTTTTTTTTATTATTTTATTTTTTTATGTTTGTTACGCGATTACTCCGCCAATTATGAATCGATTTTGATGATTATTTTTGTTTGGTAGGTCATGCTTCCGAGGTGGTCCCATATAAATTTTATTAACTTTGATTGCGTAATTTTTGAGTTAGCTTCAATATTACGTATTTTTCCCACTTAGTTTATCTAGACGATATCCTGTTTGACTCCTTCACTGTTATTTACATAGCAGGTAGTGGTATTCGGATTTGTGTGGGGTAGGTACCACAACTAAAAAGTGAAAAATAAAAACTTTTTACAAAAAAAAAAACAACCGACTTCCAAAAAAAACACTAAAAAAGTGAAAAATTACTTTAATTTCGGAAGTCGGTGGCAAAAAACGGAAATTGAAAAGCAAAGACACCGACTTCCGATATTAAAGTTATTTTTCACTTTTTTAGTGTTTTTTTTGGAAGTCGGTTGTTTTTTTTTTTGTAATAAGTTTTTATTAATAAATAACTCTGCGTAATTTACGACTAAACCTAGTGGTTGTCTCTGCTTGACCCTTTAAAAAAAAAAGTGTTTTTTTTGGAAGTCGGTTGTTTTTTTTTTTGTAAAAAGTTTTTATTAATTAATAACTCTGCGTAATTTACGACTAAACCTAGTGGTTGTCTCTGCTTGACCCTTTCAAAATTAAAAATTCATCACACAGTGCGGCTTCACCAATACCAATTGATGAATGAATGACCTAACTGTTTAGAAAAACCAGGGACTTGCAACGTTATGAAATAACGTTAAAATACCGTTACGTACAGTTCCAGTACCGATAATTTCTACTGTTCCACCCGGTTAACTAAATTAATAGTTGAAGATTTCGTTCTGAAAGATTTTCGTTATAATTATTGCCAAGAAATTAGTTCGTAAATGGTTACTGGAACTATACATAACGCTATCATACCCCTATTTTGCGTAACGTTTTAAGCTCCTGAGCAAAACCATTTTGTGTGTATTCGTATGCAATTTTTTATGTGTATCAGTTTTCCTCTAGCTTTCCTGCAATCTGTAGGAGTGATTTCGTGAAAAGGGACGGAAGTGTGTAACAGGAAGCCAGGAGAGCGCGCGCTATTTGATTTTACCAATGCATGCGCGGTGCTAGAGTTGGCCCTCAGATGGTACCAACATATTTTCCGAGAATTTGGTACTGTCAGCCAAGATGTCATCATAGGATCGCTTGTTTTTTTATTTATTTTTTGCATCAATTTCATACGCAAAATTGCCCTAAAAACCTAAAGCCATGTCCATAAAGCCCTACATCCACGATCACATGAGTGAATAGAACCGATTACACGCGTCCGCCTCCAAGTCTAAGTAACTTACACAAGTTGAGGCGTTCGCTCACTATGTGGAAACTTTTGACTCGCGACTTGGACCGTGAGTTGGGGCTCTTAGTTTTTGTGATCTCTTCACTTATGTAGTTGTTCGGGATTTTTTCTTCAATTAGATTTGAGTTAACTGTTTTTGAATGTAGTGAAAAGCTTCACTACAACTACAAAAATAACCGCATATTTTTTATTCAATATAAAACATAAATATATTTCTCACAAAAGTTATTATAATAGAGACAAGAAAAGTCGTAGGAAACTTGGTTCAAACGAAGTTTCGCTTTTGCATACTTTTGTTTCGTAATAAAAGTGTCGTGGCGATCAAAATGTTACACTTTTTTCGATATCAATCAATCTGCCTAGCCTTTTCCCAACTATGTTGGGGTTGGCCTCCAGTCTAACCGGATGCAGCTGAATACCAGTATTTTACATGGAGCGACTGCCTATCTGACCTCCACAACCCAGCAACTGGGTAATACGATACCCCTTGGTTAGACTGGTTGTCAGACTTTCGGGCTTCTGACGACTCGTAACGACTGTCAAAGATCCACAAATGACAGCCGGGACCAACGGCTTAACGTGCTTTCCGAGGCACGGAGGAGTCATATATAATTATATTTTATATATAATAAGAGCTAGCTCTCATAATATATATAATTATATTTTATCGTGCGAAAAGGAGCTTCGTTCCAAAACTGTCAACTGAATCTGTTAGAAATAGGATACTATTTCAGTTCAGATTATGAAAGTTTATCAAATCTTTACTGTTTACTCATTTGCTGCCTTCGGGGCTTCAAAACTTTTGTACTCTTGATCTCTTATAAAATCTTCATTTTTTCTTGTCAGTTTGTCCTAGGACTGATGATAAATTTCTTTAGTGTACCAAGATCTTTAATTTGTATGGTGTACATAATAAAGAGTATTCTATCTATCTTTTTGCTTGTATTTTGCTAACCATTCCAAAAATTAATGACTACAGATTTTAAAAACTCTGTTAAAAAAAACAACCAGTTCAATGATCCACGTCCACGTAGGTAACCTTTTTACAAAGAGTGCAATTTCAGGTCAAATCAAAGACTCCAGAGATCAAAAGCGTATATATCACAGCCGTAAAATGGAATCGCCCGGGGGCAGTGCCATACGCCGCGTATGTCCGAACTACGGACAATAATTGGTAACTCTTGTATTCCGCGGGGCCTCGGGTCCTGCCCTACCTGTTGTGGTTACGGATTCATAATTGGAAATGCTGTTGATCTCTAATGTTGTGCGGTATTTTCTATTCTGAATTTGAAATGGTTTGGCACCATATTGGGTTCATGCACGGTTGCTAATGACTGCTGGGTTTCACAAATTGGATAGGGTTTACAGAAATCTATCGAAAGTTTCAAAATATTATGAAGATAGTATAAATGTATACAAGCGAAAGTACCTACGAAATTATTTTAGTTTAGTTGGTATTCTATCTAAGTAGTAAGTAATGTACCTATAAATGGGAATCCCCAATAGGTAATCTCTTCATGGAGCAAGATTTTTAGACAAGATAAGTGTTTCTTATAAAAATTTAATGCGGGTCCGTCGAATGGAGATTTCCTCTGTTGTACTATTGCTTATTTACTTACTTCTAAAATCCCCTCGCTTTGGCACTCCTGGGATTTCCAGAGGTAAGCATCTAGTTCTTGAAAAGATAAACAAATTGTCATGAAAAAATGGCTAACGATTGATTAACAAAATGAAGAAACATTACAGGTTCCCGCAGACAGGCGCGACGCTATAGCGCGACACACTACGGAAGCCTTAAGGCCTATCGTCCACGACGCTAGCTACTCAAATAAACATGATGTTACAAACTCAAATCACCATTGAGTCACAGTACTAGTGTTTCAATGGTAGTTCGTACACGACGCGACTTTGCTAACGCGTTATAAACTAGTTTGTGATAGGCATTGCGTGGTGTACGATCCGAAATTGAAATACTAGTGCTGTGACATTCTGGCTACTTATTGATGATATTATGAGTTTGTAGGTAACTGGTTTCTTTTGTGTAACGTAGTGGGTCTAACACCATCTCTAGTACCTACTAGAGATGTACCTACTACACCTTTGAATCACGAGAAACTAGAATTCGTCGATAAAACTGTTTTCCTGGGGATCACGCTCGACTCTATCAGGCTACGATGGGGTCCTCATTTAACATCTCTTACAGGACGGCTAAGTTCAGCAGCATATGCTGTCAGAAAAATCCGTCAGTTTACTGATATAGATACCGCGAGACTAGTCTATTTTAGTTACTTTCATAGCATCATGTCTTACGGTATTTTACTATGGGGACGGGCTGCAGACATCGAGTCTATTTTTCTTCTTATAATGAAATGAAATGAAATTGTTTATTCTGTAAATAGGATATTGGAATCACTTTTATACGTCATATAATCAATTAATTGATATATCCTATCCTTCCAACCACCATTATTACCCTATACATCTCATGTTCCAGACACTGCTTGTCCAAGTAACTTGAGATATTGCGCTATGTTCGCAGTGGGGGCAGCAGACTTGGTGTTGGAACAGGAAGCAATCTTTCATAGTCGATGTGCTCAGGAAATTGGTAGCTTGACAACAAATCGATGAGATGTTTGAATTGTGCTTAGAGCTTCGGCCAGTGTGTGCCTTTTGTTAAACTGTTTTAAAAGTGTCAGGGTTTTAATTGAAAAGGAAATCTGGATGGATCTGGCTACCAAGAGTTTTGCAGAATTAATGCACGCAGCGTCCAAGACAAGATGGCACAGGTATCTAACGGAATAGTTACGCAATGTGTATTGAATTTGATCTTGGTGTGACCATTACATTGTGACCTGCCTTGACATAAAGCAATGGACAAAATTGACAAACTTTACACTTTTATTTGTTGAATAAGAGGCTTTTGGCTACTTTGTATGTGTGATTTTTTTTGTAATATGCACTTTTTTTGTGCAGAATAACCAATTTTTCTTTCATTCTTTTCTTTTTTGTTTTCCAACTCTTTACCTAACAATCTGAGTTAGGTAAAGAGTTGGAAAAACTAACTACAATCTATATAGTTCATAAAAGTTGTTAGAAAAGAAACGAATCATAGTTAGAAAATTAATCCTACATTTATTCAATAATAAGCATTTTTCTTTATCGTCTCAATCGTCGAAACTCTTACACTGAAGATTTAATTTGTAGAATAAAACATTCTAGTACTTAGATTGATAGATCGTAACATTTTAACCATTACAATGTATATGAGTTAGAGGTCAATCGTTATCAATGCTTCCGCTTGACTAGCTTTTAGGTATAAATATATGATCCAAAGCTCCATTGACATCAAGAGGTCACTGGCATTTAAAATAACCAAAACCTTCAACCCATAAGGAAACACACAATACTCGTGCACAGCCAATATTTTGCAAAAACCCATCTTCACATATTAAAACGCAATTGAATGTCCATTTATCACCGAACCCTTACAACCATCAATCTTTCTCCTCTTAAAAGTCGAAAAATTTCAACTCAATTTCAAAACCCGACATCTAAATAAGTCTGAAGAACAGTTACCATAGTCCTCATGCCCTTTACGACGACGAGATGAAAACAAAATTAAAAACTAGCCACCCATGCTTAAATCACCTTTATTTTGTTCTTGATAGAGTTGATGTCGATCGCAAATATTGGAGGTAAATTTGTAACAGGTCGTACAAGAGTTGTCCTACTACCGAACTACGCATTCAATTGTGTATATGTATGTATATGTTGAGATTTATTTACTTTTGAGTTTTGTTTTGTATGTACCTAAATTATATTATGTAGTTATAAGCATGTTCTATTGTATGTAAGTGTTAGTTGAGCATTTGATGGCGGTCATGAGTACATACTTATTACTTTTGAAGCAGCATCTTCATAGTTTTTTGACACACAGTGTATAATGTCAGTCTATCATTCTAAAGTCGTCTTCTGCTAAAAGAACGTCCTATTACGGAACCTTTTTTTTTTCTAATCTATTATCTCATCATTTCCTCTCATGCTTACTACTTTAGCCATTTCTGATTCACTGTTGCATGATTTCTAATACCCCAGGGATAAATAGTAGGTAATATTTTACATAATTATGTCAAAAATATATGTCATATGTCAGTAATAATGTTGTTAATATAGATAAAGTATGTTTCTGCTCAGCCTGATATATATTATATCCACAGCCACATATTATTATAAGAATACCTGTTCTCAGGACTAATGCAAATCTAACTTATTAATATTTAAATTAATTAAAACAGCAATATAAACCAAGGCACTGGCAAAATTTTGCATAATCATAAACATAATTCAATATATTCTTGTAGACTTATAACTTCATTGAAATTATTTCTTTGAGAAATACTCGTTTTCCATAATCAAGTCTTGAGTAGATTCTGTATCAAGATGCAGATATTATCATAAAAACATTGAATAGGTAAAATTTTATTTTTCTTCCAACAACAGTTTTCAAAGCTCAAACGATCTAAAAAATAAACTTTTTAAATATGGAAAGAAATTAAATTGATGAAAGTGACGAAGTGCAATTAATAATCCTAGTAATATAAAACGAGAGTTATATGAGTATTGAAACTTTTAGTACCTAATAGAAATGAGAGCAGGTAGTACATCGTACCTATACCTGTAAAAATAACTGATAAATAGTTACTCTACTACAGCATGATCTCTTTGAACCCTAATCATCTGTTAACGTCAACTGCTAAACTCATATTCAATTCTTGGCCGTGACCTCTTCCGCAGTAAACAAATAATCGATCGTAGAACAAACTGACACAATTGCTAACATTTGTAGTAGTTGCATTTGTGATCGCGTATCGTTTAACATTATTAGCAGACAAGATGATGTTGTAGGAGGATCTGTTATTGTTACTGGAGATAATAATGAAGATATAGAAGTAATATCAGGTTCGGCTTGAATCACATATGCATCGCATATAGTTCAGATCTCTCCATAACAACCAAACCTTGAATCTAGACATCTTACGTCAGAGCTCAAGAAAATGTCGAAAACGCCCACAAATCCTACCAAACAGGTATATACGAATGTTTGTAAACCAGGAATAGAACCCAAAACCTTGGTCACGACGCTTATCCAATAAACCATCGCGCTCTCTCGGGCACTGCCGTGTGCTAATAAAAACCAGTTTGAGAGCTCTTTATAGTGCAAGACTTGTTGAAAGAAATGTGGCTCTTTTTTTTGTTGGTGACCAAGTCTTAGTCGTGACGATTAATAGGCGGGCAATAAATTGGAGGAATTAAAGTTGGAAAATCGTCGAATGTGTGTTACGACAAACATAATGAAGAGGTTTTTGTGATTTTAATAAACCAAAAGGTCCTCAGAATACATCTTCATGAAAACCTATAAATATCCTTGCAGCCATTTAGACAAACAAACAGATATCAGGCGGTTAGTCAGTAAATGTTCTGTTAGAGCAAGTGGACACGTCTGATGCTATTAGCGGTGTACTCAGGGATCCTTGTCTGCTTTTTCGGACAGTGGAACCTCATAAGAATGATTTTCACACGAAAATAACAGGAGAAAGAACTTATGATTAAGATGCTACCGAAATTATGTCCAGTAAGACTTACGAGGCCTATGTGCAGCAGTGGACGTCTTTCGGCTGAAATGATGAAGCCTTACGGATTATGTCTGTCGAAGTCAAAGTCAAATTCAAATCATTTATTTCAAATAGGCACATAAAAGGCACTTTTGAACATCAAAACGTCTGTGATTGAGCATCGATACAGCCAGATCAAAACTGGTATTGATCTAATAAAAAAAAACCATTTACGATGTAAAAAATTCGATTTTGACTGGAGCAGAGAGTCGTCCCGTCACCGCATCGTCAACTCTAATGCAACCTCAACTCGATCACTACTGCGCTACGCAAAACGTGTTTCTAATACGATTCCGACTATAATTTATGTATATTGCTTTTTGTTTCTGGTCACTCGATATGTTAGGCGATTAAATCTCGACGATTTCGAGACGTGGCGCCTCGGAAATTTGGGTCTCGGAATTATTATGAGTACTTTGGAGTGTTCTTCATAAAAATGTTGTGTGTTGTGTTATCCTACGTGGATGATAGTTGTTGTGAATAATTTCTTACACGTTGACGTACGGCGTGTTAGAGAAGATTGTACTCGTTTAGTTTAGTTATAGCATATAGTTTAATTTATTTATTTTATTTTTATTTTCTTTATTTAGGCAACCAACAGCGATACATAATAATATGTTACAAAATATGTGTTACAGTATTGTATGGCTAATAATAGGTTTCCCTGTATAACTAGGATAAGTATAAAACATGCGAACGGACTACTTAGAAATATTTAAATTCAAAAAGTGAAATTTCAGGTAGTACTTATATTTAAGTTTAAATAATAATAACATATAAAAAAAAAAAAAAAAAATTTTTAAATTATAATAATTTTCCTAAAAACTGGAAGCAGTTAACTGACGTAGCGTATAAAAAGAAAGTTATAAATTTTCTAGCAGATAAAGCGTATTATAATTTAAATGAATTTTTAGATGAGTAATTTATTTTACTAATTACTTTAATATTATCATGACATTTTAAATAATTAGAGTCGGATTGACATTTATCAATATTTTGCATGCCATTGTTTAAGACAAATGTGATGATCTGTTTTTTACCTTTACTTTTAACATCTCTTACATGCTAACAGTTTGTGTTGTAAGTATGTAAAATATTGTACTCATTTTTGAGCAAATCAATGATTATCTTACCGTATCTTCTTATCATCTATAATGCACGTCATCCATCGCTCTCATTGGGGAGCTTCTCAAGATTTAGTCATGTTATGTTGTGTTATTGTTACATAGCGGTTTTTATTGGACTTATCTTCATTACAAGATCACTGTAATTAAGGCTTCACAACAATCTTATGATGTACGCTAGATTAATCTCTACGATGTTTAGCTTTACTAAGTACTCACCACAATGTAATCCGCACCCTTTGTAGTCAGTCCCGTTAACATCCTGGCTGACTGGCTAATCTTTGAAGATCTACTAGGTACAGCGGCAAACACATGAGATGAAAATCCTAATATGCTAACCTCATGCTTGGCAGAATTTATTTATTTATTTATTGAAGACCTCCAACAAAAGATGTCCTACACAATATACTCACAATTTATTGAGTTTTAGTACAGTGCACTTCTTCAATTAGGTACAGGTAGCCTCAGCATGCTTTAAACTATCGACAAAAGTAACTTAAATACTCTTTACTTTATCAGTACTTAAGGGTAAATAAAATAGACAAAATGTGAAATAAAAACACATGAGATTTAAAAACATGACTTAAAAACTTGTTTCTAAGATGGTTTTTGAACTTGAAATTATGTTACTGATGTAAATTTTAAAATACAAACTTTAATTTTCCGTTATTACAATAGAAATAAAATGTAGAAAAATATAAACACAATGAAAATAAAAACAAAATATTGCTGACAAAGTTCTTTTATAGACTTTTTAAATTTAAAAAACTCACAAATATTACACTATACAAGGAAAAACCTTACAACACAAAACAAAACACGTGTTCACAGAAAAGATCTCGTATCTTTACAAGAAAACGGTATCAGGGAACACTAAATAAAATCCATAAACGCTTGCAGAACCCCATAAGCGAATTCAAAACCCATAGACAGAGCTTATTATGCCAATAAGCCGGGCAATTTCGAGCCAGATACGTGGTAAAAGCCACATAACACCTCGTGAGCAGCCGATAGCATATCTAAATAGGCTTTGATTAGCCGTTAAAAGATAACTTATTGGCTATAACTTAATTAAATACAGTTATCAAGAGATTATTGGGTGATGCGTAGGGATATGCGTGGGTGCGGTTATTCGATGTTTAAACCGATTCTTGGAATAATGTTATATGTTATTATTTTGAGAATGACAATAGATTTGTTTATGTGATAAATTGACAAATAGGCCATATGCCTACTTCATGAAAAGACACTTCCAAAGAATAAAAGGTTTGATAATGCTATTTGGAAGCAGCATGAACCAAAAACATATTCAAAAATCATAATATTAGTGGATACTGCATAAATACTAATACCTAAATAATTTTCGATATTTATGCGAAATATACACCGATCATTAATTTCGAGCAATTATGGACAGTTGCTTGATTTTATCAGTAGACTTAAATATTATCTAGTTATTCATTTTATTCACCGCAAATTGAGCAAGATACCAAAAATAACATACCTATTTCAAATTATGAAACCTTCTTAGAAATCTTGTTGTAGCTTAACGGGCAAATAAAAAAAATCACTTTTATGTTAAATAAGATAATGGTATGGTATCGGGGTCTCAAATTCAGCAGCCGTCCTTACTTACCACAGTTACTAGTACGCTAATAAAGCTGTCGAGATGTAAAAGCTATATTTCTTTAAGATTTGATTTTAATAATTATGGTTTAATACAGCACCTCCTATGCAAATCACTCTATAAGTATTCAAGGCATCTGGTTACCACATAGAAATCGATTGAAAATAATCTTAGTCACTTGCGGTCAGCCACCTCATTAAATTAAACCTTTTTATTCCCTCTAAAATAATCCTTTTTCAAATAATGAGTCAGTTTATTCAGTTACTTTTTATTTTTATTCTTTGATCGATTTCCGAGTAGTCGATTATTCGGATTCCAAAGCAGTCGAATAATCACAAGTCACAACACTAGTGAGTCATCGGGCGTTCGAAATCGATCACCTTTTATGTTCGGTACTGCCCTATTTACGCAATCGTATTGTTTTTGCGTTGCCAACTGAAATATGATTAAGTGGGTGCACAGACTCTCGACAATGCGAATAGTCAGCAAATGGGAATTTAGACTTTGTGTGGGCGTATGCTTATGCCCAGCTGTGGACCAGTGATTAATGTGTTTAAGATGACTTACCAATAGGCACTACTATGTTCTAGCAATTTATGTGCCCAAGACTTTACCTACGTTAGTTTTTTAATAATCTAGCTAGGACAAGAGAAAACCTTCTTATATCCCAGGTAGATTATAAAAAATATCTGTCAACTTAAATGAATGCTCCTTAGTCCGTCATGTTCACGTCGTAACACGTCGCGTTCTGGTTTGCAATTGGTCAATCGTCATCCTGAGGATGCCTCGTTGAGAGGTGAAACACGTGTCGATTTCTTACAGGGTTTTTTAGGACTCTTGAAGAATAGTCAAGCGGAATAGGTTACTAAATATATCTACGTCTATTGTATTTTATAATGGATTTCCGCAAAGTCACGCCTGAATCAATTAACTATCACATCTTTGTCTTTAATCGATATCAATTCAGTAATACAGCCTTTACAACACTAAAGCAAACAAAGACGAATTCACAAAAGCCTGCAGTGTCTGGGAGATACCACACGATGACTAGCCTTATTTAGAAATAGTCCTAAGCAGTAACAAGGCACTTACAATTTAATCCGTTGCCTACATAACCAGACACTCCCATATCAATTCCTACAACTACATACACACACACACAAACAAACACACCCCCATACACAAAACTACCTACAAACACAACACACACATAGACATCTGAAGAAACCGCGTTTACGAGACGTCGGCAACACGATGTTTTTTGCATAATTTAATCAACTCGCAACGATCAAACGTATGTGTTTACAGAAGGGGGTATAAATCATATAAATCGACACATTACTCCTCCGAACTGGTGAGTAAAGGGGTTTACACACGGTTACTGTGTACGCGACGTTTCTGAACCCCAAGTAAAAAGTTCGAAATTTTCCGGAACCCTAATACGCCTATAGTAGCAGAGGATCGATAGATAAATCCCTTGGGTGTCAAATGAAGCGGCTACTGATTCATTTGGATAAGGAGCAATTAGTAATTTATCTATTTATTAAACAAAAATGTTTTAATAAAGAAATAAATGATTGTACACCACAAAACAATAAGAACAAATATCATCATCGATGGAAAAACATCAATGATGATCAAGGTAGATGACAGCCATTGCAACGCTTACCATACTTCCAAACAAAACGGTCTAGCACATTACTTTATAACTTTATTTACCAAAGACTTTTTTGACTTTGACTTCGCTTATTGAAAGTCTCTAATTCACTCGGCTTTTATATTTTTCTACCTCACCTTCATTTTCATCCTTGATAATCGTAACCATCGCAGCGACTTCTCCACCTCATGTGAAACTCCCTAACAGATACAGACGCATTAGTAGCGACAAGTTCCCGCTCCAGGCTAATTGAGATCGCTTCGCAGTTGATAAAGATCCCCCGTGTGTACGAGAACATACTTATTTCACATGTTTACCTGTTTAGGGGGTGAAATACTTATTAAAAGTTTTAAGTAGGAATTTTTAAGGGTTCGTGGATAACTTAATGTTTTAGGAATCGATTGATTTACATACTAAGTTGCGCATCAGCAGATGGATGATTGTGGATATTCAATGTGTGAAGAGCTGGTCACATCTAGCAAAAAGCAAGATGTCAGTAATGATCAGAAACCTGATCACTGGTTACTGCTCTGACACGCATGAAATCTAACGTTCAGTGCTTACTTTTTATTTTCTCAGTTTTTGGTCAGAAAATTGTATGATCCCACCAAATTTTCAAGCTTAACAGCAAAATAGAGAACATCTAGCAGCATAGTAATTTAGATTGAAGATTCATGATTTGTAAAGATTTTGCTCAAATCTACTAGGGATCGCTCCACGCTTTATGGGGTGCGAAAAGCTTAGTACGATACTGTAAGGGTGAAAATTGCTTACAAGGTTTTCAACGCATATGTTTTGAAAGTTATTACAAAGGGTTTGGTACCTGATATTTTGCATAATGTGTAGGAATTACATGGGGTAACTTATGGGGTTTGAGCGAGATCATTGATCAAACGTATTGCATGTTGTAGTCATCTTAACTTGTGTTCCTTCACCGTCACTAAATAGAAGAAATTTTTAGTTTATTAAGTGCCCATGTTGTCCAAGGCCTCTCTACTCTCTTTCCACTTCTCTCGATGCAAAGCGACGAAGAACCAGTCTTTCTTGAAGGAGTCTGGCTCATCCCGCCATCGCCGCCTGGACCGGCCGCGATATCGCTTGCATAGTAACATTGAATAAGTGTCATACGATGATTAAACCCTGCGAATTGGTGTTCTTTAGATCAATAGTTACCCGAGGAGCTCGTGGCTTAGTAATAACAGCCGCTCCGGGTCAATCCATCAGGTTAAGCTACGCTTGCCGGGGTTGGTCGGTGAATACCTAGACTCCTCCGTGCCTCGGAAAGCACGTTAAGCCGTTGGTCCCGGATGTCACTCGTGTATCTTTGACAGTCGTTACGGGTCGTCAGAAGCCCGAAAGTCTGACAACCAGTCTTACCAAGGGGTATCGTATTACCCAGTTACTGGGTTGTAAAAGTCAGATAGGCAGTCGCTCCATGTAAAATACTGGTATTCAGCTGCAACCGGTTAGACTGGAAGCCGACCCCAACATAGTTGGGAAAAGACTAGGCAGATTGAGAGCAGTAGTTACCCAGTCCACGCTTACTTACTTTCTTATTCTAAGCCACCTCGAAATACTACGGACAATTTCATCATCTTATCGTAACATTGACTCTATTGGTAGGTTAGTATGATCGTCTATCACACATTTAGTGTCGGTCGTCGAGTGACTCACAGCAGTAGACGGCAGTTCAGACTTTCACCCAGTTTCGATACAACGCGCTCTGGTTATCGCCAACGTTGAGGTTTATGTGTTCTGTGTACATTGCTGGCTGTAATTTCAGAATTTTTGCGTGTCGATGGCAAATATAATGTAAATTTACTGTTTGGCCCAGAACTCAGCAACGCTAAAATCATTCGCTGACGCAGATATTAGGTCCTCACATGTACAGGTGACGGGGCATGCGACGCAAGATGAAAGGTGGGCCATGGTTTGCGGGGAGACGCCGCATATAAGGCCGCATTGAGGATCGGAACGTGAAGAGTGGGCGTTTTGGGGGACTTTCTTATGTCATATTGACGTTCGAAAAGTGCTGATTCTCAGCCTAGTTTGAATAAATGACTTTTGATTTGATTTGGAACCATCCGAGAATCCCCACCTGTGGAGATTGTTTTTGATTGATTATGAAGTGATTATTGTGACTGATGTAACGTACCTAGTTATTGTCAAAAACAAAAGGGTTGACGTAAACCACTGAGATTGGTTTAATTTTCATTAGTGGGTACATTCCAAGTTAATTTTGAACGCTATGAGCCATTTTGAAATAACTCTTAAAAGCGTGTGCCTATTACTTGGAGTGAGATGATGATGTGGTTTATAATAAGGTAAAACAACCAGGAACAGTGATTAGACACAGTATTGAATAGAATTTTATAAAATTCCTTTTTCAGTCTCTCGACTCTTGGCATCAGCTGTGATTTGATCTTGATCGTTTTCAGAAAACAAAAGAATTTTATATCAGCCAAAAGTCTACTTTTTTATACAAATGCTAAGTAGGTAGCTAAAATAAACACCAAACTCATTCAGAAAATCAAGCCTGTAAAGATACTGTGTGTGATCACATTGTTCACCGATTTGTTATTCAAAACTATTTCAAAACTATTTTAGTGAAAAAAAAAATTAGAAGTCATAACCTAGCTAACCAGTCAATGTAAATCATCCATTCCTGTAGCTTGCGCATGAGTCACTCACATGCGTGTGCGCATCGTAAGGTGTTACGTTCTGTGAGTCATTTTGTTAGCTTTTTATTACTATCGTGTTCACTAGAGTTATCTTTATTGCCGGTTTAAGTGATGTAACTTAAAGTAATAGTTTTAGAATTATTAGATGACGGATTGTTGGGGAATTTTTCATAAAATTTTGTAAATAGAAACGATCACATGGTGGTATCACGTTTAAAGATGTCTTTTACCTTGCATTATAACTTAAATTACCATCTACTTCACCCTACTTTAATAAATTACCTGAAAATCTTGTAATTTATTAAAATTTACTACTATCGCACTGCAGAACATAGGTTTTTTTCTCAACATAGAACGATAGACAATTGATTATCACCATGCATGTTAGCTATTTTAGCCCTTCAGTCCAGGTTCCTAACTTCCTATGATAATTTCTCTTACATAAACATAGTGAAAAAGATCAACCTCGTACAGTTTGCCAAGATTGTAACCCGCTGCCAAAGAATCGGTTCATGGTTCACCTAAGTACTTGCTTAAAGCAATCATCCTATATAATAAAGTTTCATTATTATTATTATTTATATGTTTAAACATCTCGGGACCCTGGGATCCCGGACCTTTGGAAGGCGTGCGAGGGGCCGAAGCCAACTCGCAGAGGCCCCTAAGATAATTTTAAATGGAATTAGGCACCAACCGACGATTATCCCTGTTCGCACAATGCAAGTGCAGCCAAGGACAACCCCCGGTTGGTGTAGGACTATTAATTGCAGAACATGGAAACAAAGATATTGGGCTACGGGTTTGGGTGGTTTAGTGAACTGGTAATCTTGAACTATGGAAAGACTATTATTATTATATATAATATTTTCAACACGAATCTATACCCAAAAAGAAATCGCATTTTTCTCAATAATGTCCTACTAACTATCTGAAATCGGACCACCTGGGCGCCTCAATTTACGATAATAGCCGTACATTCGATAATTTTACCTGTGATAGGCCAAACAAAGCTGTGCATGTTTTATGTTTATAGCGTAACCTTAGACCTTTCAGGGGAGGGGAAGGGGGGGACGGCGCTGATTTTTAATTTAGATAAAAAAACGTAAAAAGTAGATGCCATCACTTAGCATGCGTGCCGGCGGCGCGCGGACTTCGAGCAAAGAATTGTGGCAGCAGGATAAGAAGTTATTTAGTTGGCTTGAGCATGCTTTTTCATTATTTATGTTTTTTTGTAGCACGCTTATAATTTTTGATTCTTTGAGTATGTTCTGAGCTCAAACAGAGGCAGGAGTAGTGTTGACTATTTTTAACTATCATTATTTCAACATCATGCTGATTAGCTTATATGTCAAATGACAGCTTAGTAAAAATGAAAAAAATATACGTATGCAATTATTTTCACCACACTTGCTGTTCTCTAAACTTAGTAGTCATAGGTAGTTACAGCTATGATTAGTTCTATCTATCTCTATCTCACGGGTAGGAATGTTTCAATTTCTTTTCTTGTTTACTGATTTTCTTTTTAGAAAAATGAAATTTTCCTGTACTAAACTGCACAGGCACTGAAACCAACATAATTGGTGAAATTATGGTTAACAATACACCTGTCTACTCCTTCGAGAAATATGCGTGATGTTATGTTTAAACGAAACCGATACCAAATTCACTAACAACTAATTTTATACGAAAACACACATTAGTATTCTTATCTAATCCTCACAGCATCCCAGTCGCTCTTCCATACTTCACATCCTCGTGGCCAACATTATGGGAGAATGTTAACATGGCCCATTACGAGCCATGGGAACAATGATGGCGGCCATCATCGCATGACGTCATTAACGTGACAATTGTACAACGCCACGGGGAAAGCCTTTGTTTGTTTATGATTAGACTTTTTGTTTATGGGGCTAGAAAGTTATGAAGTGTCTTTGGTTTAATATTGTAATTAGAAGAGGCTTTTTGGTATGATAAGGTTTAGTACCAGCATTATTACATCTAAAATGGCTATTATGATTTTTTATTGCCATGTGCAAACTGCGTCGTAGGTATAGTAGTCGCAAGAGCTGCTGCTGAGCATGAGGTTCTGGGTTCGATTCCCGGCTCGGACAAAGTGTTATTGGGTTTTTCCATCTGGAATTTATCAATAGCAGTGCGAAGTCTGGATGTGTACCCGATTGTTGGCAATAGGCTCGACCCTTTTTACATGTGACTTAAACATATCTGGCGATGCGAGTTTTATATAGGTACACCTCTGTCTAACCCTGCGGGGAATACAAGTGTGATGTAAGGTTATGTTATTGCCAATTGTCATACTGGTGTAGGAAAGGAGCTTTATATATATTAAGGTGATATCGCTGACATTCAGTGAGTAAGCGTAGTTATTAAAACTCAGTCTTTGAGGTACACCCGCCAAAGGAGATAAGTAACCAGTCACGCACACTACAAAACTATCGCTGCTGTGTAAACGATTCATTACGTACTGCTCAATGACAGCCACGCACACATAGCATTCGTAGAGTGAGTGCGCAAATGTCTTCTTATAATGATACTATAACATAATTTCGCGTTGAAATCTAAAGCGTTCGTAGCTCAACGAATAATACAAATACTTCAGAATATTTATGTATGGATTCGATTCTCTGAAGGTGTGATTCTTTTAGAGATTTATAATTTAAGTTAAAGCAATTGGAATATTTTTTTTAAATAGCTTAAATAAATAAAACCATTTTTATTATATATCTTTATTTAAAAAATAAAAGAACATCACAAGTTAAAATGTTTTATTATAAATGCACAATATATTTAGAACATAATTACCATTACATCTTTTTATACAATTACATAATAAACAATGGACGGAGTGAATAAACATGTCACATAGATAAATATATAATCTGATCCAGTAACAATAACATCACTCACACTCCAGTACCGCCGACTTATTTTATCATGGCTAAAATATAATGCTGTAAAGTTCTGAGAATAGTAATTTCGTCTATTCAGTTATAATAACAAACAGCAAGTAACACACAAACAAAAGTAACAGTGACAGTAGTGTCAGTAGTTCAGTTGTAACATATAAATTACATTTTTAAATATTAATGTAAAAATAACAACATTTCAAAATATAAAATATAGTAACCCACCGGTATCGGGAACAGTATTATAATTATTACCAACACAGTTTCTAGAAAATGTGACTTAAACATATCTGGCGATGCGAGTTTTATATAGGTACACCTCTGTCTAACCCTGCGGGGAATACAAGTGTGATGTAAGGTTATGTTATTGCCAATTGTCATACTGGTGTAGGAAAGGAGCTTTATATATATTAAGGTGATATCGCTGACATTCAGTGAGTAAGCGTAGTTATTAAAACTCAGTCTTTGAGGTACACCCGCCAAAGGAGATAAGTAACCAGTCACGCACACTACAAAACTATCGCTGCTGTGTAAACGATTCATTACGTACTGCTCAATGACAGCCACGCACACATAGCATTCGTAGAGTGAGTGCGCAAATGTCTTCTTATAATGATACTATAACATAATTTCGCGTTGAAATCTAAAGCGTTCGTAGCTCAACGAATAATACAAATACTTCAGAATATTTATGTATGGATTCGATTCTCTGAAGGTGTGATTCTTTTAGAGATTTATAATTTAAGTTAAAGCAATTGGAATATTTTTTTTAAATAGCTTAAATAAATAAAACCATTTTTATTATATATCTTTATTTAAAAAATAAAAGAACATCACAAGTTAAAATGTTTTATTATAAATGCACAATATATTTAGAACATAATTACCATTACATCTTTTTATACAATTACATAATAAACAATGGACGGAGTGAATAAACATGTCACATAGATAAATATATAATCTGATCCAGTAACAATAACATCACTCACACTCCAGTACCGCCGACTTATTTTATCATGGCTAAAATATAATGCTGTAAAGTTCTGAGAATAGTAATTTCGTCTATTCAGTTATAATAACAAACAGCAAGTAACACACAAACAAAAGTAACAGTGACAGTAGTGTCAGTAGTTCAGTTGTAACATATAAATTACATTTTTAAATATTAATGTAAAAATAACAACATTTCAAAATATAAAATATAGTAACCCACCGGTATCGGGAACAGTATTATAATTATTACCAACACAGTTTCTAGGAAAATATTAGATTTAAATTCGTTAAAATGTCTGAAATTTAAAGGCAGTATAAATGTTACGATAAGTCGGCGGTAATTGTCGATATTACACTTTCTCAAGATGATCCGTAATTAATAATAGATATTAAATATTTTTTTCCGTGTATTGGCCTCCTTTTATTCTCCATAGTATTTTTCGTCCATCCTTATCTGATTTGAAACATTTTTCATCAGTAAATAATATGACGACATTGTTTTGCCAATCGAAGTGCCGATATTCCTTCGATTCGCGATTTTGACGGTGCACGGTAGATAATAAAATTTTCTGCATCCGTTTGCAACATGACAAGCCGTCCGCTCGCAGGTGGTTCCGTACAGTTTGCATAGTGACGTTGTGTGCTGCTGCTGTTATGCTGGTCTTAGTGAATGGATCTGATGTATGGGTGGCAACAATCTCACGGTGCCGAGGCGAAGCATTTTTGTAAGTCAATGGTGTCGGTCCAGGCAGGCGACGGTTTATTTCGCCTGTCTCAGCGTGACGATGCAGCCACAGTTGAACAGTTTTTCTCTACAAAAAAAGTGAAAATAATTATTAGAAATAAACATACACCTCCCAAATTATGAATTAAGAAATTAAAAATTCCTACACAATATAAATAAAATGAAGAGAATATAGTTTTATATATTTATATAATATAAAGACAATTCATATACTTATACGTAAATTATACAGGGTGTTAGGGTAGACACCGTTATCCTTGAAACTAGTGGTTTGGTGTCATCTATTCATCTATAATATACTTTTTCTATGGGACCAACCTTGAAATCGCGAAAACAAAATCAGCTGTTCCATACATTTGTGTTCACTTAAATCGACAAAATGTATGGATTAGCTGTTTTTTTTTTGCGATTAGCTTCTAAACTGGCAAATAATTTTAAGTAGGCGAGAAACTTGTGGTAGATTCTCAAACCGGTCAGAATATTGCTGTATCAGTTAGTATATTAATTCTAAGTTACAAAATCTTAAAAATAGTAATTAAGTAAAGCCGTGGATCGAACTCAAACCATTTGTCACCTGTGAATGCTTACCTGATGCGCCACGAGAGCGTTGATCTTAAGTGGCGAAATTATGATATACTATCATTTAGAAGACATTAACGCACTCACCTTACGAATGCTATGTGTGCGTGGCTGTCATTGAGCAGTACGTAATGAATCGTTTACACAGCAGCGATAGTTTTGTAGTGTGCGTGACTGGTTACTTATCTCCTTTGGCGGGTGTACCTAAACAATTCCAGGCTGATATCATAAAGTTTCTGAACAGCCGATAGCAAAAATCTCACCCTGAAAACTTAGGTGAAGTGAGCTTGAACACTGCCAATAGTGTCAATCCGTATAGCATCAGGTAGAATGACATCTCACTTTTAGCGCACTTCATTTTAGTTTTCACGGTGAGATATTAACAGAATACCACTACTGGTCTATTCTGTAAAAATCTCAGGGTTTTGAGGTGAAGTGAGCTTAAAGTGAGCTGCCACCCCACCCACCTAACGCTATTGATTGGTAGCTCACTTCACCTAAGTTTTCACGGTGAGGTGTTTACAGAATAGACCGGCAGCTGTAATTCCGGTCTAATGACATAATTAGCAATTGTGATTGGCTCGCAGAAATACCGACGGCCAATCAAATTATCGGAATTTGATTTTAACGGATTACTTGCAACAGCCTTTCAGGAACACACTTAGTGTGTTCACTTAGTGTGTTGGTTAGTTACTATGAACCATATTAATACAGTGTGATTCGATTCCCTGTGTCATACAAACTAGCATAACGACCACGTATGCGGTCCTCCAATCAGCGATTATTCCATTGTTTGTCCACACAGTTTGTTAGCTTTTTTGCAATACTAGCCAATTTTATATTACTATGTTTCTGGAATGGGAATTTTGAAATTCAATTTACAATTATTAAAAACCGGCCAAGTGCGAGTCGGAAACGCGCACGAAGGGTTTTTCGTACCATTATCTATAAAAACGGCAAAAAAATCACGTTTGTTATATGGGAGCCCCCTTAAATATATTTTTTCTGTTTTTTTTTGTTATAGCGGCAACAGAAATACATCATCTGTGAAAATTTCAACTGTCTAACTATCACGGTTCATGAGATACAGCCTGGTGACAGACGGACGGACGGACGGACAGCGGAGTCTTAGTAATAGGGTCCCGTTTTACCCTTTGGGTACGGAACCCTAAAAATATCTTTTATTTTTGTGTCTATAGCTAAAGTAAAGTAGGGGCTGGACAGCGCGCTTTTATTTAGGCATTAATTTAGGTGTCGAGTAGGTACTAGAAGAAACATTGGGGTATTAGTCGGTAGGAGTCCGACATGATTATGACGAAGGGTATCCATGAGGATTTCCGAAAGGAAAATAAAAACTAAAACTCAACTACGACTAAAAGGGTATAAACAAGACACCACAGACAGACAAATGAAAAATCCGGAGTCACACGTGTTAGGGCATAAATCGAACAGATTACGTTTGACTCCGGATTTTTTATTTGTCTGTCTGTGGTGTCTTGTTTATACCCTTTTAGTCGTAGTTGGGTTTTAGTTTTTATTACTTGATTTTTTTTTAATTCTTTTGGGGTTATATCATATATATTTTTGAAATGTGCTCATTAAGCCCTTTCATTTGATACCCAACACGGTACGATTAAACAATTTTTTTTTGTGTTCCTGACTTTATGTCGTATAGAGGGCGCCATTTTTTATTTAATGTGACGTCACATAGCCTATAACCAGCGGACGATTAAGACGCTTTCAACGATACCTCATTTGTCTAATTGTGATCAGTCGTTTAGAAGATATGAGGGAACAGATGAACATACATACATACATACATACATACATACCGGTCAAAATCATAACCCTCCTTTTTTCTTCGCCGTAGTCGGGTAAAAAAGGTGTCGCCTATATTGTGAGTCAAACCGGGCATGCAAGGCTGTAATAGTAAAACTATAAATCTTCATTCTTCTTTTTAAATAACTTTTAAACTATTTATTTTAAAATTATAAAAAAAACAACATACCTAAGCCCTTTCATTTGATATGTCATACGTGACACATATCAAAACTTTAAAAAAAAAATTGGTTGCCTGTAAAGTCGGTATACGGGCGAAAGTTTTACGTGACAACGACTTTGAGTGGTAAAATAATTTTAATGTGAATATTCATTCGTATAGTAGGAAGAAGGATGAAATATCTCTCTCACTCTCTCTCTCTCGCTCTGTCTCTCTCGCTCTTAGGCGGGCTAACTGTGCTCGAGTGGAAGGGACGCGTGCCTTTCACTTTTTATGTCTGTCTCTCTCGCTCTTAGGCGGGCTAACCATGCCCGAGTGGAAGGGACGCGTGCCTCTCACTCGCTCTCATTGTGAGCGCATAACGTGAGCGGAGCGTAACGCAGTTTCTTGAAGTGTCACCCGGCAAACCAATTTATAAGACGTTGTCACGTCAAAACTTATTTGTCTCCCAAACGTATCTCCCAATATTCAGAATTAATTTATTTATGTAACACGTCCCTGTTTGGGTCACAGAAATTGATATGTGTAAATTGCCTGTGATAGACGAACAGACAGACAGACACACTAGTGATCCTATAGGGGTTCAGTTTTTCATTCGAACATACGGAACCCATAAAAAATAAAGGAACCCTAAATGCACCAATAGTTTTTTGTATTTAACAAAATAAAATGCAAAAGTAACATAGTTGCCATACTCATTTAACCAAAAACGTAAAAATCTGCTTTTGTGTAATTACAAAGTAGAATACTGTGTCACGAGGTCTTAACCCATTTTATTATATTTTCCGAGAATTCCATAGGTAAATGGTTTATTCAAAAAACTAATTACATGTTCACGATTTTCTGGATTGACAACTGACTGATAGTTTGACAAATGAGGCATTATTGAATATACCTTGGTCATGGATAGGCGTGGGCCGGTTTCAATTAGTTTTTTTTGTTGTTGTCATAATAACGTAGTCATTGGATCAGTTAAGATAAAAAATAATAAGAGGTGCGTGATGCTCATTATTTATGAGTTTTTAACCGACTACAAAAAAGGACGAGGTTAGCATTCGGCGAGTATTATAATAAGACTTGCACATCATTTCGTCTAAAGCTCTGAGATCTTCACTTGTCAAGAGCATATTCTATTTTTACCCGACTACGGCGAAGTAAAAAGGAGGGTTATGATTTTGACCGGTATGTATGTAAGTATGTATGTATATAGTATGTATGTTCATCTGTTCCCTCCTATCTTCTAAACCACTGATCACAATTTAACAAATGAGGTATCGTTGGAAGCCTCTTGATCGTCCGCTGGTTGCCATTTTTAATTTAATGTGACGTCGCATTAAATTAAAAATGGCGCCCTCTAGAGGACATAAAGCCAGGAACTAAAAAAAAAATTGTTTAGTCGTACCATGTTGGGTATCAAATGAAAGGGCTTAATGAGCACATTTCAAATATATATATATATTATAACCCCAAAAGAATAAAAAAAATAATTAAGTATTAAAAACTAAAACCCAACTACGACTAAAATGGTATAAACAAGACAACCACAGACAGACAAATTAAAAATCCGGAGTCACACGTAATCCTTCGATTTATGCCCTAATACGTGTGACTCCGGATTTTAATTTGTCTGTGTCTAAATGACAAAAGTTTGCTAACTTTTTCAAGCAATCCTACAACATTTCAGCAAGTGGGTACCATTGCAATGCTTGTAAATGTAAACCTATGAAAATAACCCGTTAATCCAAAAGATTTATAATTTTATCCAAAAAATAAGTAGCTACCTAATTAAATAAGTAAAAAGAGTTAAAATAAAGTTACCACAACTTCCTCAATTATTAAAACACAGCAATTCGCCGCTTCCCCCGGCTCTCCTTTATTCTCCACCAAATTGCTATAGAAATATTAAAGAGTAACACGCTATAAAAGACTGATATAATAAAAAAAAGTTTCTTAGTAAAAAAAAGCAGTGAAAAGTAAGTAATTTATTCAGCAGCGCCGAGTGTGACTGGTGCCGTTTCTTATGCAAATCACTGAGATATTTACGAGGTAAGGGGTTGCGCATAGAATAACTTTGTAAACTTTACAGATGCGACAGACGTTTGAACGGGATTTTTTTTTTACTGTCAAGGATAGTGGTACATTTTTAGATCTGAGTTATCAGATTTTGCATGTGAACATTGATTAAAAACGTTTTGGTTTAAATCTTCCCGGTTAGCTAGCAATTACCCAACGTAAACTACCATGCAGTTACTTACTTTTGTTATCTGTAGGTAGTAAATTACTTGTTTAACGGAATCCCTGTTTACTTCTACAAGACCAAGTAAGTAAATAGTTGCTACTTGTGCTAGGAGTCATTTTTTTTATCAAATGGCTTTCAACTAGTAAGTGGCTTTGATATTTTGCATGCAGCCCAGGACGCGACAGTCAGTGCTACGCGATTCTGCGATATGTATCCGTAGCAAAGTTTTCAATGAAAACAGTGTAAATGGTGGTGATCAAACTGGCATCTTCTTCGGTGATCGACTCTTTAACTAGCACCCTGAGTCGTGGCCCATATAGTAAACAATAAAGGCAACAACAACACATCATTTTGACCACAACTTATACACAATCAACTAATAAACTTCCCTTACAAAAGAGCCGATCTATTCTGTAAAAATCTTACTGTGAAGTGAACTGTCAATAGTGTCAGTCCCCGGTGTATTCTGTAATAATCTCACCGTGAAAACGTAGGTGAAGTGAGCTCACAGTGAACTTGAAGTGAACTGTCAATCCCTAGCATCACGTGGAATGACAGGTCACTTCACTGAAGCGTTCACGGTGAGATATTAACAGAATACACCAGCAGTGTCGCCTCTGCACCACTTTGATCGCATCACGCTCAGTGCGCGCGTGACGTCGTGGACGCGTTTTGTGAATAATTGTCGCGTAGTTTAACTAGCCACACCTTTAGTAGCGTATGTTTGTTTTAATATACGGGAAAGTAACTGGGACTGCGGCTTCGTTTATGTGGAAAGCTGTTTTTCCGATAGGTATAATACCGTAATTAACGTCAACTTCTAATTATGGAATTGCTCATGATTGCTTGATAGGTGGTGATGGTGATCGCTGTTCGCCGAATACTTTCGGCTCATAAGAATAAGAACAGTCCTCCTGCAAGCTTAGCATGACCACAATAGAAACGAGTTTTGTCGACGGAAGAATAGATAAAATTACAGATAAACAATCTCAATCTGTAATTTTGTCTATTCCGTCGAAAAAACCCGTAGAAAATCCGTGTCTATGGTTGTCATGCTACGGGTGCTGGACGCTGATGCTGCTTTTGAAGTAGGTACTTATTTAAAAAAAAACATTATTTAGCAGAGCAAAGGTGAGTTGGCGATTAACAAAAACTACAATACGCATCGCAGGAAAAAGCTGTACCTACTGATTGTTTTATTAAGAAGTAATTCGTTTCTGAGATTTACTTCTTGTTGTAATCAGATAGCATACATTAACTTATTCACATTTTAGCATTTTTAGCAGAGATAAGGTGACATTTTCCTTACAGGAAACAACCAGACACGTGGCAGGAAAAGACGTCCTGATTGTTTTATTATTAAATCATCGGTTTCTAAGTTGTTGTTATCTTCGGGTAGCTTATCGACGTGTTAAAAATCATCTCAATTAGGACCAAGCATACGCAGCTAACATACAGACACGATTACTAACTCACTCATTAATAACATTTGTATGTTACCTAGCTCCACGTAGTCACCGCAGTGTGCTTGATATCAATACCCTGTCCATCGATGAACATCAATCTTTTTTGATGTTACACTGTTACTAACGCAAAGCGGTTTCAGGAACATGTAATTAAAATTACTGACGGATTGATTGCCTAGTTTAGTTGCATAAAATATGATATGGTTGTACTACTGTGTCAATTGTTTACCTAACAGTAAAACATACCTACAGTTCATCTGAAAATGACTGCCTAAATTATGGTGCCCAACAAACAGGGTTTCGTCTTGTTTGGGACCAAGGGCCAAATAAATCGTAACTAATATCATAAATGCGAAAGTGAGTTTGTTTGTTTGTTACGCTTTCACGCTAAAACGGCTGAACGGATTTACATGAAATTAGCCACATGGATAGACCATGACCTGGAACAGGACATAGGATACCTTTTATCCCGATATTCCCACGGGATTGAGACTTACGCGGGTGAAACTGCGGGGCGCAGCTAGTGGACTATAAATGGACTATTATTATATAAGGACCTAGTGGTAGTGCTAGACCCTCGACAAAGTGACACTCTATCCGCGTTAGCAATGATGGAAAAGTCAAAAATGTATGAGACTGGCATAAGCATATGGCATAGGTATATGCTACCGAAAACCGTATGTCAATCGTGTAGAATGTCGTTAAAGAAATGCGAAACGCTTTGAAAGCTATTGCCACTTGTCTAGGCCCTTCGTTAATTATGTTGATAAAAATAAATACTTTTATTATTCACCTCTTGAACAATCGAATGGTATCTCGTGGTATTAATGCGGATATTTAAAGGGCAAGGTAGAAATTTTTTTTTTTTTTTTTTGGGATAATAACAGCATTGCAGCAAAATTGTGCATTGACAGTGTGAACGAAATCCTAAAAAAGACATAATAATATTTCTTTTGTATAAAGTTCTGTTACACAAAATAAAGATAGGATTAATTCCGAATAATTATATATTTTATTCTAATAATTTCCCAGTAACCTTAATTCAAAGTGGACCGAATCTAAACCAAACTTCGCCATAACTCGAAAATAACAACACAGGAACTTAATTTATTCACCAGTCTTTGGTTTCACGTCAGAACTCGATAATATTTTTTTGAAACCTACTCGACTGGAATGAGCAGTCAACATAGCTATGTTTTTTGCCCGACTTTTGGTCCTGTCATGTCCCGAAATACCAACTTAATATTACGTCCCAAAAATCTACGTCGCCATCAAAAGTTTATAAGAAGCTCTTTTTCACAACTGCAAAGATAAATTGGTATGGTGTCAGAGAATATTTTAGGGTTGTTTTTCATTTTGTTGGGTCTATAAACATGTGATTGTTGTTATTATTACATAATGCAAGCATTAGTGATAGTTTGATTTGTCAGGATAAGGGTTTCTGATTTCTCATGGGGTTTGAATGATAAACAAGTTTAAGCTTTTGAACTTTTTGACTGGGAAGTTAAATGTTGAAATATATCTTTAACTAGCTGCACCCCGCGGTTTCACCCGCGTAAGTCTCGATCCCGTGGGAATATCGGTATAAAAAGTATCCTATGTGTTAATCCAGGTTATAAACTACCTGTTTGCCAAATTTCATCCAAATCCGTTCAGCCGTTTTTGCGTGATTGAGTAACAAACATCCAAACACACAAACACACCAACTTTCACATTTATAATATTAGTAGGAATAATTACAAAACTTTTCACAAAACGTATTCTCTTACATATTGATCAAAGAGAGGATTATATTCCATTTGGCGGTTTTACTAGAACTGTATCAAAATAAATGTTGAATGACATGATGGGAGGTAACTAAGTAAAATGACGCGCGTGTGAGCTGCAGGATCAGCAAATAAATGTACGGTTGAAGACTTGTATGTACTAAACATACCTACTCATAAATTAGTGATTACAATTAGGTTAATTTTGTTACAGACAAGAGACCACAACGGTCCATAATCTTGACCAAATTGGTCTCCATCAGTCACCTTTTCATGTCTCGGCTCAATGAAAATAATTTAAAATACCTGAATACCGTACACCTCAGGAACACTAAGCATTAATTACTGACAAAGCGCTATTTGTCGCGAGCACATTCTTACATACGTTATCTTTTTGTCCTACAGGAGTATCTTCAAGCCGCTGTAGCGCTGTCAAGCGGACTCGGGAGTGTCCAGGTGTCTAGCAAGCTATTGTAGCACAAATACATACTGAAGCTATTATAAGAGCACCCTCAATTAAATTAATTGGCCTTATAGTTAAGGGGATTGCGCACTGACGGAAGTAAGCTGAGATGTTGACTTGGAAACAATAATTTCACCATAGAAGTTTGTTTTAGCAGATATTTATAACAGAACACATAAGTTGGATATCCGTCTATATAAGGTGTATCTTTTCATACACGAAATCTTGAAAGGGGTATAGTGTATGTTGTTCATAATGGTGAGTACAATGCACCATTATGAACAACATACACTATGGGACCACTGAAATCGCGAATCTGCTAAAAAAAAAGGTTGTTATTTAAAAGAAAAACATATATCTAGGGAACAGCTGTTTTTTTTTTCAGGGTTTGTCCTATAGTGAAAGTTGTTCATAATGATGCGTACAATGACCCCTTAAGGGATTTCGTATATGAAAAGATACACCTTATAGACAGGGCCAAATTAAATTACTTATTGAAACTCGACACACGTGATGGGCGATGGGAAAAACTGTTTATGAAACTAATATTTCAAGTTACTACACTACTTACGGGCGTTGACCCCAAAAGGAAACCATACTTATTTTTTTGTTTTGTCATTTTATTGAATATCGATACCTATAATGTGTGTCTAATTTAATTTGCAACATGATAATTACCTCACACTCCAGGCACCCAAGTAAAATATTAAATGATTTTGTAAGCCCAATTTTTCGATCGTCATCTTTTATCCGGCTAATATTTCTAAAACATACTGGTACTCAGAATACTAACTAATGGAATACTGATATTTAGCTGCATCCGGTTGGATGGAAGCCGACCCCAACATATTTGGGAAAAGGCTAGGCAGATAGATAGCTTCTAAAACAAAAAAGTATCAAACAATTCAGTGACACTCTTCAATAAAATCTTTGCCACATCATCCCATGAGCAGCCTCCTTTAACAAAGCAAGTTTACAAGACGCAACAAAACTGATGGTTACCATTTAAGGACCATTAATTACCCACACAAACGAGCCACCATTAACAATGGTATAATGGTTCGTCGCCAGTTATTTAGATTGATTCCATGCACCATTCATTAGCGATCGGAGTTCGGATTAATTTTAGTTTAACTTGACGATTAGTTAGATTGTGACTGATTAAAAGGTTGTGTTGTTAGTTTGTTACGCGTATCGTTGGTTATAATCTTTTCTTATACAGAGTACTAAACGTACTAGAATGCTAAAAGTACTAGAATACTAAAAGTATTAGAATAATAAAAGTACTAGAACGCTAACAGTACTAGAATACTAAAGTATTAGAATAATAAAAGTACTAGAATACTAAAAGTATTAGAATAATAAAAGTACTAGAATACTAAAAGTACTAGCATACTAAAAGTATTAGAATAATACAAGTACTAGAATACTAAAATTACTAGTATGCTAAAAGTACTAGAATACTAAAAGTATTAGAATAATAAAAGTACTAGAATACTAAAAGTACTAGAATGCTAAAAGTACTAGAATACTAAAAGTATTAGAATACTAAAAGTACTAGAATAATAAAAGTACTAAAGAAGTACTAGAATAATACTAGGGCTAAAGTACTTAAGAATGTCTAGGGCTCCCTGGGCTAGCAACTTTCCTGTCTGGTCTTATAAACTCGACAAAAAATATACTCGTAGAGCTCGTGCCGGCAAAACGAAAGAAAAATAATTAAAGGCATCTTTAACTCGTAAATGTATTCATAACTTTATAAAGTTGGAAGGTTATGTTATCCTAACTTAATATTATAAATGCAAAAGTGAGTTTGTTTGTTTGTAACGCTTTCACGCTAAAACGGCTGAACGGATTTGGATTAAATTTGGCACATGTATAGACCATGACCCGGATAAGGACATAGGCTGCTTTTCATCCTGGATCGCAGACGAAGTCAGCTAGTCAACAGCTAGTTATTAATAAGTTGGAAGTTGTAATTATTAAGAAGTTGGAAATACAAATAACTACAACAATAGTCTAGTCCAGTTTAAAGGTAATGGATATCGGTATGGTAAAATAACTCACATATGAGATAGTCAAGTTAATCTTTACGATCGGTGACGTCATCTGTGGCGACTGAAAAGTGACTTAGAGATTTTCACTGTGGATGGACAAACGGATTTTTATCTGCTAATAACAACACTTTATTATATTTATTATGATTATTACGAATCTATCCAGTTAATATTGTACCAGAAATAACATTACCATAATACTATTCGAAATTAATGAAAATGAAACCTTAATTAATGAAATAAAAGTAATTTACATTTAAAATTAAACGGAACATTAAAATTACGATGTGCTTTTTACAAACCTTTTTCATGTTGAAATTGCGGGTGGCAACTTATCACTATATATTTTTAATGAAAACAAAACACAACTGGAAACATTGATCCTTTTAATATATTTCTGATCGTACTTTTTTAATTAAATATCCTATAATATATTGATGGCCTTACACATAAATTTCTCCAGCTAATTAAGATCTTATTGCTTTAAAATAAAGTTTAAAATGGTCTGTGTAGTTGTATCAGCTGTTGCAATAATATTGGCTAGAGTACGCTCAAGAATTTCTCTTTCAATCTATCTATATCAATAATGTGTAAGGGATTGGTTTGTCTGTATGTATAAATATATTTTTGAGCATATAATAAATCCGACGTATTAAGATCAATCTTTAAAAGGGTAGAAACTTCGGCAGCCGGTATGATGGGTGCTCGGGTGACGGATGTGCAGTGGACACGAGGCCATAGGAAATGTATGTATCGCTACTTCGGCGCCGGCATCTCGTTTTAGGTGACGTACGAGTGACGGCTGCGGTGGACGAACGCACTAATAAATATAATTATGACAGAAATGGTTAACAAAAATGTTAGAGCTAAATCATTTAATTTTTATTAGAAGTTGGTACAAGCGGATCTTGTATGTGCCGAGACATTTGAATATGATTTGGTATATCAAGTTTGATCAATCGTTACGTCACTAGAAAAAATAGAGCATTATAAAATAAAATTTTAAACCCTGCAGCCAACAGCGCCGGAAAACGTAAGCGCATAAAAACAACGCCAAACAAAACCGCTGGCGAAACATAGTTATCAATAAATTCCGTATTCGCGTGACACAGGCAGATGTTCCGCGGCTTATCGCATCAAAAAAGAAAGCATACGTAGGAATAGTCCTACATTTCTATATAGGTCATCTACCTTATGTATATACCTTCATTATTACATATAGGTATTTTTAAGTGCACGCCTCCAATTTACATCGGAATATTTCGGAATGGGATTAAGATGTTATTTCAAGATTAGGGGTTTCATTACGTAGTTTGAAGTCTTTACACTTACTTAATAATAGGTACTTATGAAATTTTTAATATGGTCGGTATTCGGATAAGATCGTTTTGTAAAAAATATGGTCCATTTTCAAATATGCCACCTTATGGGAAAGGATAGTCGATATCTTTAACGTTGCAGACACCTGTAATGCCATGTGGATTGCTGCTGTGGCCGATTTTAGAGAAAAATTACTCATGTTTCTCGGATTTCCGCGGCAAGATTATTAAAGTTTTAGGGGTAGAAACAGGGTATAAAGTTCACTCATCCTCTTTATAAGAGGGAGGATCCTCCGACCAGACGGGTGTTGTTTCTGACGTGCAACTGCCCAACGATTGATGTTGGATTCTTGTATATATGTCCATAGCGCGGTAAACTCTAATTGCGCGATGCAGGATTTATGTGACGTCAGGATTTTTGTGTGATTTCTGGTCTTTGATGCGCAGTTCGCATGTGGCGAGGTAGATTATAGTGATTACTACATGTCTTCAAAATAGAACATAGTGCGGTCTGCTTGGCGAAAGCAGTAAACATTGGTAGCATCCTCTCCGAAAAACTCCTTCACAAGGTGAGCTTAAATTACCTACTGAATGATAATCCTCCTACACTGATTCATCAATGATGGGGGCACGTTGGCCATTAAATTACCTTCACAACTGGCGACTCCTAATTGTCCAGTACACTATGCCATAGTATAAGCATTGCATTATTTTCATATTATTATAATCCTTGGCAGCCAGCCCTACCTTGCTGATGGGCAAATATGTATACCACGAATCGTGCGTGCCAAGATACGAATGGCAAAGAATGTCCTCACAATCATGGGTTAAATATGATGATTGACTTGTACTACACTATCTCCGCAGCTGTACCACCAGTAAATAATATTATTATTTTGATACAATTAAAATGGTAACACTAGTTGCTGTTAATGATTAACATTATTCAGTCACGCTCGCAAGAGCAATCAGCAGCTTTCGACACTTATCAGAAGTTTTATGTCGATCGATAACGTACCTATTAAATATTATATCTTAATTAAGGCATCAGAAGGAGCGCGTGGCTAAGTAATAACAGCCGCACGGGTCGATCCATCAGGTTAAACTACGTTTACCGGGGTCGGTTCGTGGATGGGTGACCATCTTTACATACCGAGACTCCTCCGTGCCTCGGAAAGCACGTTAAGCCGGTGGTCCCGGCTGTAATTTGTGGATATTTGACAGTCATTACGGGTCGTCAGAAGCCTGAAAGTCTAACAACCAGTCTTATCAAGGAGTATCGTATTACCCAGTTACTGGGTTGTGGAGGTCAGATAGGCAGTCGCTCCATGTATTCAATTTATTATAAATAATATATTGTAATACTAATAATAATATATTGTAATACTGGTATTCAGCTGCATCCGGTTAGACTGGAAGCTGACCCCAACATAGTTGGGAAAAGGCTAGGCAGATGATGATCTTAATTAAGGCATCTTGCTTACTTGGGATAAAGACAGGAAAATAATAACTGGGTGACTACCATCCAGAATCAGTAGTTACCAAATGGCCAGCCACAAAATTGCCAAGCATTAGATCACTATATTTTAATGATATACTTATCAAGACGTTATCTGATAGGCACATCAATAAATACATCTCTGTCTTAACCTTCGGGGAAAGCAGGAATGATGGTTCGTGTTATAATGAATACAACAGGAAAGATTCGAATTCAGATCCCACTAATTACTCGCTGTTGCAACTAACTTGCACATAAGCCTCTTGCCAGTAAACTTATAAAACAATCCGACTTCAGTAGTAATTAAAGACAAACTGCAAATGGAAAGCTAATCAATTTTATTGTACTATTCAGTTGGTCCATATATGTACCTGATAAACCGTTAAGTTAACCTAAGATACTTCAAATATCTGTAAAATCGTGTTCAACATAACGACATTGTCAAAAACCACCTATAATAATTTGAAAACAGTTCACACATCTTCTTTCAACTAAAAATCATACATCAATCTTCTATCGCCACTAAAGCCCTAATTTACAAACGCAATCAAACTCAAATCACCAATCACCATTCACTCTAAAATTAAACCCTAATTCAGCGCAAGAGTCGACGTTATGCGAAGTCCTATCACCAATTACTGACATAAATTGACCTGTGCCACGGCAATCCAGACGCAAAGCCAAGTCTAGTGAAATAAACCTCTGGCACTTTGTCTATGTACCAGTATTAAACCCCGTTAAAGCTTGTAACTGGTGCAAGTGGGGAGATTATGGGGATTTCAGTGGGGTGGTAGAAAGTGGGGTACCTAGGTTATTTTGTTTTTAGTAATGTTCCATAGGGTTTGAAGATTACATTATAACTAAACCTGCTTCACACGGTTTTTACAACTTGAAAAAACATCGAGATTTCTAAGTTATATGTAATTTAATATTAACGTATTATACCTACATACACATAAACCTTCCGGAATAAATTTTCTTAAAGATGGTGAAAATCTCATCAAAATCGGTTGCGTGGTTTAGAAGTAAAACACGGATATACAGACAAACACAAAAAGTGACTTTAATTTATAATATGTAAAAATATAGCTATATAGAAGAAGATTTATTGAGATTTTTGTTTAAAGCCACACATCTCGTCCTGCTGTTCTTACCATAAAATCAATTGAAATTTCTCTGATCAGAGACTTGGGCAACGTTTCTCTGTTTCCCTTCCAAGAAAAATCCTCTCTCATCTAAGAACTGTGACCCCTGTAGCCACAAACTATGTATATCTCATCTCCTGTCTTGTCTATTTGTACCCCAATATCTATAAGTAATCTATGCTCTGCGATACCACTGACAACGCCGCGGAGGTAGCTAAGTTTTGAGTCAATAAAATCTAAATAAACATCATAATTACTATCACCGACATGAAGAAGAAGAAAATCAAAGATAATTCATTGATTCAGGCGTGAATTTGCATGGCAACACGTCATGTTCTGGTTTGCGACTGGTCAATCGTCATCCTGAGGGCCTCGTTGAGAGGTGAAACACGTGTTGATTTCTTACAGGGTTTTTTATGAATCTTGAAGCATAGTTAAGCGGGATAGGTTACTAAATAACTATATCTATAAATACGTCTATTGTATTTTTTAAGAATAACATCTCTTGCCCACGTGATAACCCCTGTCCCAATTTCGTTGTTAGCAGCTTCAATCGTTGACTACCAGAACTTTCTTCTACTCCAAATCGCTTCCGCTCATCACTACTACCGCTTACAAAGAGCAACAGAGCGGGCACGCACGTCCGATACGCCGCGGGGCAATCCGACCAGGGCTGGCTCGCACCTGGTATTAAAATGTACTATTGTTACACACGCAGGATTTACCCAGCAGTGGGTAGCTAAGCTGATGATGATTGAAACATGAAATAACAGGCTGTTCTGAGAGGTAGAAGTGTGTAAAGAGAAGGAATTTGTTAGAAGTTACATGTTCACACTTCTTCGGTCTCCGTCTTCGTGATAGCACGAAAATGGCTAAAAGCCAGAAGGATGGTGGAGGAGCTGACTTGAGTGTCGAAAGTAGAGGTCCATTTAATAAATCATCAAGCTGCCTAGCCTTTTCCCAACTATGTTGGGATCGGCTTCCAGTCTAACCGGATGCAGCTGAATACCAGTATTTTACATGGAGCGACTGCCTATCTGACCTCCACAACCCAGTAACTGAGTAAGACTGTCAGACTTTCGGGCTTCTGCCGACTCGTAACGACTGTCAAAAATCAACGAATGACAGCCGGGACCAAACATGAGGCATGGAGGAGTTTTAGTATGTAAGGATGGTCACCCATCCACGGACCAACCCCGGCAGCGTAGCTTAACCTGATGGGTCGACCCGTGCGGCTGTTATTACTTGGCCACAAGTCCATTTAATACATCCCCATCAAAAGGCTGTTCTTATATACGTAGTTCGAACCGTATATCGTAAACAAGAGCATAAATGGGTCTATAGATTACTGACAACAGCATTTGGCTTATGAAACTGAAACTGGGAAGCCTATAGCTGTTCACTGTACTGTGCATATACATATGTATAAATTGCCAATGCTAGAGCTTAAAGCCCTGCACTTCATAATAGCCATCCCTGACTTTTGGGCAAACATTTAATGCAAATCATCTTAAATTAGAAAACATATCCGTCAGTTCTTCAATTACATTAGAACGCGAGAATTGAGCCCACGATCTTTATCACAGAAATTGGATGCTTATAACCGCTATGAAACTTGCATCGCCTGCATAATAATCATAATGATAAAAATCATACTTTTACCAAGCCAAAATTAACGTTAGGTAAATATCAAATTAACAATGGTAATTATTGATAACGATATCTTACTAGTAAATTGGTGTTTTATGAGAATTTGCGAAGGAGAGAGATAATGTATCAAATGTTAATATATGTGCATATATATACACGCTTATCAGGCCAAAGGCGCGAATATGAGCTTTTACCAGAAACCGTTTTAATTAAGGATATTTAAAGAATATTGCATTAATATCGTAATCGGCTTTCGGCAGGTGGATTGAAGGAAGCAATAAGATGTTAACATGTACAGGTACTTTCATACAGTGGTCATAAATGAGTACCCTGGAATACGAAAGTGCAAACGTCTTTACGCTAACAACAATTTACTGTGACTACTATTTCATGGGCTAAGCGCAGCTCATTATGAGGGTTTCTGATCCTCTCACCATATGCATCAGAAGTGTCAGGTCAGGAGTGGACGTTATCGGTCCGATGAGCAAACACAGTCAAAGTTAAATCATTTATTTCAATTAGGCACATAAAAGGGACTTTTTAACATCAAAATGTTCATGAGCAAGTTCATGCGCACAGCTATTTCTCCTACAAGTTACACAAAATTAATACAGATCGAGGAGTATGTAGTTGTTGCAAGAACAAACAAAACCCAGAACTTCAATTTGGTGGTATTTAATATGCAACTTCAGTAATAATATTCAAAACTGTATATGCAGTTGTTCTGAAAAGCAGAAGCAGCTAATCTTCTTACAAGTTGTCCTGGAAGACAGCTCGCCTTAGTTCCACAAGCTAAACAGCATTGAAGCGGCTAAGAAAGCTCATACCTGCACACCAACTAAACTTGCAGTACAATTATGTCCCAGGGTCATTTTAAAATTTATCAACAGAAATGATCAGCTTTAAAACATAACTGACTCTAGAACTAGTGGTTTCACACATTCCCAGAATTGCCAAACTTACTAAACTGACAAAACTTCTTGTATTGTATCAATGCAAAGGTAGCTAATCTCTTGAATGTGAAGTAGTTGTTATGTATAACTAGCTTCTGCAATCTTCGTGAAATTTCTTGTTTTATTGCAGACTGCAACCTGCAGAGGACTTCCAAAAATATAATAAGAAGCATCCGAACATTCTGATTTCTTTTAAATTTCAAATCAGCCTAAATCCTTTCAGAAAGCACAAATCATCCGACACCTCTCGAAACCGGATCACCACATAATGTGTTACAGCCTAAAGATAACAACACAGCCTACGTACACCTAGCTACAGTATGCAAATACAAACGGAGCGGAATCAGATACACTGTGCACAATGCATTGAGATCGTGGCCCGTCGAACTAAATCCTCTTTGGAGGATCCTCGTGTAGGAAGTCATCGGGTTCTATATTGTTATGTTGACGGATTTTGCTTTAATTGATGTTTGGGCTTAAAGGGCCCAGGAGGGATGTGAAAGCCGAAGCCTCTATTTTTGTGCCTCAACATTTCTCACGCAGGGAAACACAGACACTCAAAATGCCTCTATATGCATGTTCTATTGTTGGAGCTGCTGAAAATTGTAAAAACTATATTTACATTGTATAAATTCAATCTCCTAGTATTGTATAACTGCATAGCACATGTGTGTGAGCACTATGTATTTACCTAAGTACTTTAAAGCTACCATTTACTAGGTACGTCTTTCATAGACTTGAATGTGCTCTGGCGGCTGAGAGTATGTCCTGCTCACTTTAATGTCTCGCTGATGGTGGCGTGTGTGTTGGATCATTAAGTTCCCTTCAAAATGGTTGAGCTGAATGGTGCTGATCCATGCGTCATGTTCGTGAACGGGCGCCGTCAGTAGGGACTGGTCATCTCTTAGCTGCCACGGCTTATTTTAATTAATTTTAATTTTTGAATTGTTTTGTTTCTTTTTTATCGTTTAATTACGTACTCTTTTAACGTGCACGTTTCTCTACATTGTACCTACTCACATGTATAATTTGAACATAAATGATGTAACCAATATATTGTAACAATATTCTGATTTAAAAGAGTGTCCGTGGAGTTTCTTGCCCGTTCTTCTCCATAGGAACCTACTACGCTTTGGAATGGGCAACTAGCTTCATCTTTCTGATTGACCGACAATTCAAAAGTACCTGTAATTGGTTTATTTGAAATAAATGTTTTGAGTTTGAGTTTGAGTTTGATGCTGTTGTGTTTTTGTTCTTTAAGGACCTATTTCACAATGTCTTCGTAGTTAATATCTATATTACAAATCGAAACTAATTCGGCAATTTTAAAACAGGCCATCAGTCGGATAATTCACTGTAATGTCTTAAATTAAGCGCACCAACTAAGAAACACTAGGAGGAGCTAGTGGCTAAGTAATAACATCTGCACGGGTCGATCCATCAGGTTAAGCTACGCTTGCCGGCGTTGTTCCGTGGATGGGTGACATACCGACATCTTTACATACTCGTCCGTGCCTCGGAAAGCCCGTTAAGCCGTTGGTCCCGGCTCTCATTTGTGGATCTTTGACAGTCGTTACGTCGGGTCGTCAGAAGCCCGAAAGACTGACAACCAGTCTTGCCAAGGGATATCGTATTGCCCAATTACTGGGTGGTGGAGGTCAGATAGGTAGTCCCTCCATGTAAAATACTGGTATTCGAAAACCCACCCTACCCAACATGGTTGGGAAAAGGCTAGGCAGATGATGATGAACTAAGAAACACAACAAATTAACAACCGACTAAACCATTCAACAACCAACGAACATAATATTTTCTTGCATAACATATTACTAAATTAGGCAATTAATCGTTTATATTTGCACTGAAAAAGAATTTAATAATGTCTCAAATATTGTTGTGTTGTTTATGGTATAGTCAGCATCTACCTATGCTTATAACATCAAACCTCGATCATCAATCAGGCTGTGAACCGTGGTTCATTACGGCATTATCCCTGGCTCGTTCATCCGACGCTAATAGTGTCCCGATTATCAGGGTCACGGGATCGTACTGATTCCTACAGCTCATTAAGATGAGGTAGGCAGTGGTATGGTTGTTGAGGGTTACCTGGGTACTGCATACATTATAATCTATCTTAATATTAGTCGAGTTTTGTGTTAGTATGGTTTTTATTATTATTATTTAAACTTTATTTCGGGTGGCATAGACCGGTAGAAAACTTAACCTACTAACATATATATTTTTTTTCCCTTTTTATTTACCTACTTGCCATGACTCGCCACACCTAAACAAGACTCATGTCTTGTTTAGGTGTGGCGAGTCATGGCTGTGCGTTCAGGATGCCGTTGTTGCTACCCCGTATACGGGCCAACAGGGAAGATGCTTTTTTGCGCATGATGGCCCGGAAACCATCTGTGCGGGCTTCAGCAAACATTCCAGACGCGCTGCACCGCCACGGCAGACCCAACAACATCCTGAACGCATTATTGTACTGAGTGCGCAGGGCTCTGTAGGCTCGCTGCGTATATCTCACCCACAGGCCGCTTGAGTAGAAGGACTGGCAATAAGCTTTGAATAGCGTAATCTACACTTCTCTCGTGCATCGCCCAAACCTGCGTGCGAGCATATTAGCTCTCACCGACAGAGCCCTGCGCTCGCATCGTCGTTTTACCTTACTGCCAAGAACAACTAAAAAGTTCAAAATAAGATTACTTTTTAAGCAGATGACGGTGATGCAGTTGGTAGTATCTTATCGGAGATTGAACTAAAATCACTGCCACCAACTGCATCAGACTGCTTGAAAAGTGATTTTGTTTTGAACTTTTTACTTGTTTTTGTAATCGAGTTTACAGATAATTATATTTTTAGAGGCATGAGGAACAGGGTGTAATGTTCAGTCATCCTCTATTGAAAAGGGAGGATCCTCCGACTAGACGGGTGTTGTGTCTGGCGTACAACTGCCCAACGATTGATGTTGGAATTTTGTATAAATGTCTATCGCGCGGTAAACTCTAATTGCGCGATGCAAGATTTTATGTGACGTCAGGATTTTGTTTGACGTCAGGTCTTAAGATGCGTTGTTCCCATGTGGGGAAAGATGCCGCCACATTTTTTTTAACGTTAAAATAGCTAAATAGAATAAAATTGATTGTGTGATGGTGGTTAAAAACGAATTATCAGCATTCCTGTGTTCAAATAAATAATGACTTTACAAATGATTTATCTGTGAGCTAATATCGCAATCAAATTCTAAAAAACTTACAGGATTGTTCTACCTACTCCTGCCATTATTATACGCGTATGTACGAACTTATTTCTCTGCCTAACCCTCCACAGCCTTCTCACTTACGTAACAACCACTTCGAACCAACAAGTCATGCTCCTGAACTTAAGTGCAGTTTCTATTTTTCACACGTGCTCCGTAAATTCACATCCACTGCGGATCAAATTAAAGTGTACACCACTTTCACATAGAATTACAGTGCATGCCACTAGCACACCATCAACGACCTTAAAAGGCGCTATATCATTGCCGAGTTATTTTGAACGCCAGTGTAATTTGGTGTGGAGTACTTTATGGGAATTCTCCCGTATATGACGGTGTTACGAAAGTGTACAGACGCCTTTATGGTTAGAAGTCTACGTGTGTGATGAAAATTGAGCTGGAATTTACTGACAATAGATTTTGCAATTTGTATTTTTATTGTTTCTACTATAAAAATAAAAGGAAACAAATTGCAAACTAATCGTTCATTAAGTATTCAGACTTATAGTCTCCAATTTCACATAGAAGTAACAAAGTTTTAAAAATCTGATAATTTACTACTAAATATTGGTAGTACCCACGTTTAAATATGAGACATGGCTCCTCAATACACACGGGAATCATGCTATGCTAAAAGTCTTTCATCTGCATACTATTCTTGAAAACGCCAGAAAATGTGGGTCAGTGACAACTAGGCCCGTGTCAACTCAACCCGAATAATAATAATACCAGATATTTTACTCCCGATTACGGTGATTTGTACGGTCAGGCAGAAAGTCGATATTTTTAAATAAGTACTTACGGTACACATCACTTTTTAAGGCGTTTTGATGATCTGGTATTATTATTCGGGTTGAGTTGACACGGGCCCAGTTGTCAGTGACCCGAAAATGTGCGCGATATTATATTAATCTTTCTATCTATAACCACCATATTATTACACATGGTAATGTATATGGCAAACATATTGGTGCTAGCAGTACGTTGTTATTTGCAACTTCTATTACAACACAAACTCCTATAACAGTAAATAACGTAAATATCCTAGAAACTCTTCTGTATATTCTTATTTTCCTAATCCCATTAATATTCATATCTGGTCCTGAACCTAGAAATGCACAAGCGTAAACTTTAAAGAATGAACTAAACTCGTAAATATTTTAAATATACGCTCTTAAAGTCACAGTCGATACATTGGTCCCAGGATTAAAAGGGGTAGGATAAGAATTGAAGAAAAAATTGTATTGGAGAGAATATTGGAGATGATCGTCATTGTAATGTAAGTTATGCACATTTAGGTTTTCTGAAAATTGAAAAATATAAGAGATTGATCACTTCAAACAATAATGTAAGCATAAAGTTCAGTGATAACGTTGGTTTACTACTTTGGCAAATTGATTCAAAAATTTTTACAGCAGCAGT
This sequence comes from Lithophane ornitopus, assembly GCA_948473465.1. Taxonomy (NCBI): domain Eukaryota; kingdom Metazoa; phylum Arthropoda; class Insecta; order Lepidoptera; family Noctuidae; genus Lithophane; species Lithophane ornitopus. The sequence continues at coordinate 1,066,360 of OX419630.1, read as the reverse complement.
TTCCATTATCCTGTTTTATTTCCCATGACAGATCGACTATATTACGGTGGCTCAGATGAAAAAACGTTAAACTCACAACAAATGCTATCTGAGTTCGAAAGCTCCATAAAAAAAAAAAAAAAAACAGCTACACAATGAGAAGGCTGCACACACATGAGGAGAATCCTCACTTCTGATCCAAAATCTAAATTCCCGGCACAAAATGGAAGCAATCAGGGTCCATATTGGCGACCTCATAACTCGATAGAACATAAATTTTTACAAGACGCTAAAAGCATGGAGCATGGCGGCATGGATGGCGGTGTGACACGTAAATTGTCATCAGACTTTTATGTAGCCATGAAACGTGCTCAGTCATTACTTTAGGAAACGTTTCATGAGATCTTAGCCTGACTGGGAATGGTTTAGAAGTATTTTTAACGTTGTGGTGTTTGGGGGGTCTGTTTATGTCAGGAATTTTCCAGAAAATTGTGAAAAATTACTCTAAAAAATTATCTTATTTTAGTAAGTTATTTTTTTAACAAAAGTTTAAAAAAAACCCCAACAACATGAAGAAGATAAAGGTGATCAAGTAAAAAAAGCTGTTTTTCGGCGCGGACAAAAGCAGAGTCAATAGTTTTTACGCTACGGCAAAAGCATTTGTTTGGGCTGAACACTGACTACCGTAGCCTAAAGATTTTGTACGATTTCTCTTACATCATATTAAGGCCATAACAACCACCTTTTAAACGCTTATAATTTCTGCAAAGCCACAGCCTACTTGCAATACCAACAATTTGTTGCTACACCCGATGTTTTCCTTTGATTACAAGGTACTCTGTCGCCAAGAAATAATCTCGGCCAGGTGGGCAGCTAATTATCAGCTTTCTTCACTACTGATTAAAGGGTGATAGTGATAAGTGCACTGATTATATGTAGTTGTAGAACGATGTAAGTGGGATGTGTGGTTACTTGGTTAGTGTTTTCTCTAAGTGGGTTTGTTGGTGTTGCTAATAAGGATGAAATTAATAGTATGTTATTCGATTTTTGCTTTACATTGACATTGTGGGTTTATCGTTCCATTTTTACAAGCTTTTACAAAAAAAAAAACCATCTTTTTTTGTGATGGATTCGACTGTTCATTTTCAGAAAGTGCTGATTTTCAGACGACTTTAGTTTTGGTTTTCACTCGTGTCTACTTCTTCATCTAATTTTAATTACCATGTAAATTTTCTACAAATTTTATATGTAATGTAAATCTTTAATAATGTCAATCTTTTATTTAATGTTAATCTAATTTAATACAGTTTTTTTTTAAATATATTCTTCATTCTAATTATATATTCAGAGCATGTGTACTCAATAATGTGTAAGCTGTGGTTACCTGTAATTGAGTGTGCATAATGTTTATCAAACTAGTTTTATGTAGGTATGTATTATTGTAAATGTTAATTATAATGTATCTCGTTGGTAATCGTTCAATAAATAAATCTTACGTCAACGAATCATAAAATCGTTTCTATATGAGATTTCCCGGCACACTCACTGATCAAGCTTTCAGAAACCTAAAGTTAATCCTATAAAATGTAAAAGCCTTAGCGTTCCATAATCCTACCATCCTCCATAATACCAGTAACTCAATAACGAACACACGACGCCAAAAAACCAGACGAGTAACATTTCAACAAAATAATCCGAAGTTACCAATAAATACAGCATCACTATTTGATTTATTATTCGATAAAAGCAACGCTAGGGATGCGAAAAACTACAATAAAATAATAATCGTTATGCAAAAAACTGTAATGGAATCACTCAATCGGAGTAATGTAACGAACATTTGATTTATTACTTGTCGAGTAAGAAAAATGACTATAAAATACAGTGCGGGGCTTAGAGCCGACGGGACGGGAACGAGACGGGGTTTTTGAGAGATTTCTATACAGTAAACTGACGATTTGAAATCAGTGTAGTAGTTATGACCTATGTCGAATAACTCATCAATTAAGTACTTCTATTGGTTAACTGAAGTAGTTTATTTATTAAATACTAGCTGCGCCCCGCGGTTTCACCCGCGTAAGTCTCGATCCCGTGGGAATATCGGGATAAAAAGTATCCTATGTGTTATTCCAGGTTATAAACAATCTGTTTGCCAAATTTCATCCAAATCGATTCAGCCGTTTTTGCGTGATTGAGTAACAAACATCCAAACACACAAACTTTCATATTTATAATATTAGTAGGATTACTATATATTATATTATATAATAAATATTATATAGTAGGATAGTAAGATTGTATACTCATGCCTCGAAAGCACGTTGTTAAACCATTGGTTCAGGCTGTCATTTGTCAGACTATTCTCATACTCTATGCTCATGATTCGAATAGAGTTATAATTACTACTGATTTACCAGTGCACGCTTTTCCAGGTTCTGACTATTCATCACAGCAGACATTGTAATGATTTTTAACCGACTTCTTCAAAAAGGAGGAGGTTCTCAATTCGTCTGCATTTTTTTTTTTTTTTTTGTATGTTTGTTGCGCGATTACTCCGCCAATTATGAATCGATTTTGATGATTCTTTTTTTGTTTGGTAAGTCATGCTTCCGAGGTGGTCACATATAAATTTTATTAACTTTTCTTGCGCGATTTTTGAGTTAGCTTCAATATTACGTATTTTTCCCACTTAGTTTATCTAGACGATATCCTGTTTGACTCCTCCACTGTTATTTACATAGCAGTTAGTGGTATTCGGATTTGTGTGGGGTAGGTACCACAACTAAAAAGTGAAAAATAAAAACTTTTTACAAAAAAAAAAAAATAACCGACTTCCAAAAAAGACACTCAAAAATTTAAAAATAACTTTAATTTCGGAAGTCGGTGGCAAAAAACGGAAATTGAAAAGCAAATACACCGACTTCCGAAATTAAAGTTATTTTTCACTTTTTTAGTGTTTTTTTTGGAAGTCGGTTGTTTTTTTTTTGTATTATAGATTTATTGGTACTTCTAAATATTGTTAGATACGCTACGGAAGTCAGTCTTTCAGTTACGAAAGTCGATTATCATTGTGACTTAGTTAATTATTTTTAAAAGAGTAACCGTGGGGTTGCAGACTCTTCTCCATAGGAAACGACCAATTGGAACCGTCGTGTCGTCGGCTTCTTTTCATAAGTGCCCACGTAAGTTTATATGAAATAAAATATTTTGAATTTAAATTTGACTTCGACTGAAAAATTCGTGACCTATAATATGCTTAGTTTCATTAAAATGTTATGTGCTCTTTAGCAAATTATAAGCTACCGACTTTTGGAAGCGATTCCTTGCTCATCATAATGAATCTGTAATGTATTTTTATGTCGAAGTGAATGAAGGTCGATGTTGATTGATGAAACTTCATGTATTAAGCAATTTGGGGAGCTTATAGGGCCATTATTTTCCTGTACATAATATGTGCATAATAACGCGTAAACGTTCCTAAATTGACCGGAGAAATAAATATTTTTGAAAATAGGGTCTTAATAATACTTTGGTTAATTTTAATGGTGGATCTATTTGTATAATATATTTGTATCATCAGTGTCATAGACGTTGAAGCAAGGCATACACGATGGTGTAAATAAACCGCTATCCATACAAAAGCAAACCCTACACGATCGCTGGAGAACTGGAATCATTATTAAACTGAATCCATGGTAAACGTTTTCGTAACGATGTCCCTTCCACCGTGTATGACATGCGCACAGCCCCTCCCAAGTTTTACGTTTGAAATGTCGCCCCAATAATTTTCAAGCTATCTTTAAAAATGACAAATGAATGACAGTGAATAAGTACCTAATGACAGGACGAGGACGGCAACTCATCGGTAACAAGTGCTATAATCAAGGCTGGCTTCGGTGTACTTTGACAATCTGTGCGGAACGACGCACAGGATGGTCTAATGGTACAAACACTATACTTTTCTTGGAGAATAAGTTAGTGAATACAATGTTTATCAGTGGTAAAGCTGATATCGTACGCTTCACTTTTTGTTCATTTTTGTCTTTCACGTGAAGTGAAACGTTTGAGGATGCATATCCGGTACGGCTCGCAAATCCTTCCATATCCTAAGGGCACGTCTTCCCTACCATTACTGCGCCCTCTGGTCTACCCCTTGATATGCAATGGTCTCTGTAACACCATGAAGCATGAGGCTCCAGGGGCTAGTGTAAATCTTTGGGTTCATTCGATTAATCGAGTCGTGGTCAAACCACCCTGGGATCAGTTTCATTGATGATTGTATGAGTGAATGATGATTTCATTCATTCATTCACTCGAAGTGAAACATCTGAATAGAACATGATTATTTATAATTAATTCATTAGTGAACCGATCCGATGTTTTGGATTTCGGCACTCGCCTCTCACTCACCTAACGAATGATCAAAAAATGAATTAAAAAGAGCAGTTGAACGTTCATTTCTATGGATTTTCTTCGTGAATTAAACAAAATGAACAAGCGTATAATATTGCTTAGCAAAACTATTAATGAGGCAAGTTGGTATCTTGTTGAATTGTATGCTCGTTTGAAGATTATTATCGTGTCGAAAATGACTTCTTACTTACCCAGCAATCTGATCAATTAGTTCAATTTGACTGCCACAGAGGTAGTCAAAAGGTCTGGTTTGCAAACGCGACTGCTGAACGCCAGGCACTGCGTTCGATCACCGGTCTGAGTAGTGAGTCTAGTGTTAATATTTCCATTAGGAAATTCTCGAAAAAAAAAAGGAGCAGTACGGAGCCTGGATTAGGCTGCCCGAGTAATGCCAATGGGCTTGGCCTCAACTGGCGAAATGAGGGTTTACTAATGCACCTCGACTGGCCACTTCGGGGAATACTACCTAGCTATTCCAGAAAGTTCAGTAGGTGAAAAATCGATAACCCCCTATTTTTCTACCCTTGGGGGTGAATTCTTATTTTTATTTTAATGCTACCAATGTCGGAGCTTAGACCTATCTAATAAAAAAAAAACATCAAAATAGGCTCTGTAAAAGTTAAGCGTGGCGATACATTTAAAAAAAATCGCATCTGCTTGAGAACCTTCTCCTTTTTAACCGACTTCTTCAAAAAGGAGGAGGTTCTCAATTAGTCTGTGTTTTTTTTTGTATGTTTGTTACGCGATTACTCCGCCAATTATGAATCGATTTTGATGATTCTGATTTTTTGTATGGTAGGTCTTGCTGCCGAGGTGGTCCCATATAAATTTTATTAACTTTGCTTGCGTAGTTTTTGAGTTAGCTTCAATATAACGTATTTTTCCCAATGAGTTTATCTAGACGATGTCTTCATTTACTCCTTCACTGTTATTTACATCAGCTAGTAGTATTCGAATTTGTGTGGGGTAGGTACTACAACTAAAAAGTGAAAAATAAAAACTTATTACAAAAAAAAACCGACTTCCAAAAAAAACACTCAAAACTGAAAAATAGCTTTCGGAAGTCGGTGGGAAAAAACGAAAATTGAAAAGCAAAGACACCGACTTCCGAAAGTGATTTTTCAGTTTTGAGTGTTTTTTTTTGGAAGTCGGTTTTTTTTTTGTAATAAGTTTTTATTTCTTCGATTAAAAGGACTTCGACTGCGGAAGTTTTGTTGCGTGTAGACTGATATTAACTCACTTTATATATGCAAGTATACCTATGTTGTTAACCATATAGGTACCTATACGGTTACAGTACCTGTATAATCCATATTCACCTCAGTCCTATAGGTACCTAACGTGCCTCACAGTTTGATCGACTCGTGGTTCAAAGCGTACGTTGTGACCTCTTGCAACAGCCGAGTCGCTCGAACAAACGAACCGTATTGTTAGACTGAATGCGAGCTATAATAAATACGTTACCAGCGTTTAATCTACTCAGATTGTACGAGATTCTGTGATAGATTATCTGGTGGAAGGCTACGGTAAGTGCGGAGTTGGGTACATCTTCATCAAAATGTCCTAACATTGCGATGGTCACAATGTTAATGCAAAAAAAAACAACAAACTCAGTCTATCGTAACCAAAAACTTACGGATTTTATATCACAAGATTTCATCAGAAAATCAAATTAATTTATAGACTGTTGATAATAATGTTCAGGGTTTTGGAGAAGGAAACAGATGAAGAGCTTTTTTTTCCTTAACTCGTGTCGCCGGCGCCGTAGTGAGAAAGCCCAGAGCTGGTCCTTTCCGCTCCATTTTTCAAAATCCGTATCCATCTTTTGGTGATAAGTTCCTCAAGTCTGTGGTGCCAAAACTCCCAGTATTTCACCTAACCCTATCTATCTCGCGGGCCATTCATCATGGCTGGCTGTTTGTACCCCCTGTTTGCCGTGCACTTACTAGTAACACTTCTCAAACTATGATGAATAAGTTTTTGTCGTGGTGTTCCCGATTTCTCGGGTGGTAGTGGAAATTAAGGAAATATTTGTTTCTTTAGAAGTGTCAACATGTGGAGTGTTTTCTTAAGCTAGTAACTTGTCGGTGGTGTGACATGACAGTAATGAATTGTGGTGCATCTGAGCTTGTTGAGAGCAAAAGGGTTAAAAGCTGTAGCCATTCTATTAGATTGTTTTGTTTTATTTTTGTATGTTTATGATTCAATCAATCTTCCCAGCCTTCTCCCAACTATTTTGGGGTCGGCTTCCAGTCTAACCGGATGCAGCTGAATACCAGTATTTTACATGGAGCGACCGCCTATCTGGCCTCCACAATCCAGTAAGTTTATGATTATAGGTATAAAAGTTTTTACTAACATACTTCTGGTAGTTGGACACACAGCTTGAAGGTGGATAATTGTTTGCCATCTCGGCCTTAAACCTGAAAAAAGCAAAAACAGTTATCAATTTTATTTCTAGTTAAGTCCTGTAAAAACTTTTGATGATATGAAAACCTGTTATTTCGTATAACAGGTTTTCATATCAATCACAACGCAGAACACAGAAATATTCCGCTGCAGCAAACAGGAAGCTTTCTTTCACGTAGCGGCTTGAAACCAATATAAACAAAGTAAATGTGAACCTCCCATTGTAAATCTCACCTACCATTAACCCTGCGACAATCACAGGGTTACAATATTATTTATACAGTCTGTAAACTATAAATCCGATAAATGTCTCCGAACAATTCTGATGTTCTTGGCGATATCATTTATAATTCTGTTGACCCCAAGCCGTATAAAGTGCGCGAAGATATCTTAAAGTCATCCATAGATCATGGGCATAGTTCTCGAAATAACAAATATTCAATAAACATACAATAAACGTATTTATTACGCTATTTAGATTTTTACTTTAGATTGAGAGCAAATCAAATTGTATAATCAAATACAATGAATATTTCAAACACATCTGTACCTAAAGACCAAACAAAAATGGTCTTTAATCCAACAAAATAAGATTCACAACGTAGTTTTTAAGTAGCAAAATTAATTTTGTCAAGGTAACAAGTATATTTTTAAGGCAATATCAAGCTATTTGGCCTACATGCGTGTGCGCAATTGTATTGTGTTAAAACAATAGCAATGTTAAGGTTACGAATTGTTTTTGCTTACTCGACTTAATCGGAGGGAAGTAATGCTTTTGGTGCGTATGACGTAAGTTGTCCTTAGGAACCGTTTGATAGTATCAAAGACCTTGAAGATGGGCCGTAATTAACGTTTTAAATTGGCATTAAAGGTCACCATTTTCATTCTCAATTTGAAGAATATCAATTGGCCTATAAAATTTTGCAGATATGCTACAATGTACATTTCAACGTAGATAAAGTACATTAAGATTATTTCCCAGCAGTGGGACATTGTAGGCTAACAAACAAAAAAAAGATCGTAGGTACACATGATCCAAAAATCTGAATACCTGTAGATAACAGCTGCTAAAAGATCAATGCTCCGTATAAAACTAATTGTTCTGAGCTGAGACAGATGCCACGTAGCTCCCTCAAATAAACCAAACCCTGAAAGGACCACAGGCTCTAAGGACCAAAAATAAAACAAACAGCAATAATGAGGCCGTAACAGCTGATCGCTCCTATATGTACAGGCTCAGAGCAATGGACTATTGTGTGAAACAGGTAGGCATTGAGGTTATAAACCTGTTCCATGTCAAAGGCCTTTGGGCACAACATATTACGGCATCAAATGACTTTTGCAACAACCCTCAGGCAAACAGCGTTTAATGTGGAACTTTTTGTGGATATCATCTGATAGGACATGCACTTAAATGGATGGAGATGAGCATAAGGTAGTCACAGTAATTTATTCATAAGGTGCTGCATGACATTAACGAGTATATCCCATTTCTTTTTGGTAGTACCAAAAAATCTTGGAACCCTCTTAATTTATAAGTACACCATCATCATCGTGAGACAGGGTTACGAGATCATCGTCAACTATAACGATGAATGGAAAAGCCATCATCATCATTTATTTTTATGTAGGTAAAGTAATGTACAAAACCCAGATTTAATGCCATAAAGCATATTTGCATTATCATTAATCCATTCGCTTTTAAAGATAACAGTATTAAGCCTTCATAATCCCAGTGAAGTTATAACGCAGGCACATAAAATCAACATTGTTGGTTGTTATAATATAAAATTGAAAAATGTGTTGCCGGTACGGGCGAAACGGCAAGAAATAATAATATCCTTGTGTAAGCTAACCAATCGTGACTTGGAGCTTTCGCCGACTAGTGACGTGCCGCGCATGCTGATCGATAAGTGCACGAATATTGTGCTGGTCCTTTTAAAAGGTGGGAAGTATCATTTGTCTAGGCTTATTAGCTTACTAGCGACCGGCCCCCGTGTGTTTAAACAATGCTCTAAATGCTGGTAAAAACTACACCAAAATCTATTGTTTAGTTTAGAAGATCTAAGTGGTGATATAGACAGACACTAAAAGCCACTTTGTTTTATAATATGCATAGATAATGGCTTTTTCAGTTCCGTTTAGGGTAGGCTGGTAAAATGTTGAAAGATAAAGAAAATGACTATAATATTGAGAGCAAAGATGATAATAATAATAATAAAAACCCGGTAGTGCATCTGTTGAAAATGAAGTGTCCTCAAGATCTTTACTTGAAGTTTAAAAGCTCCTAAATCGAAGACCAGATAAGAACCAAATTACTATTGTAAAATCACACAGCAGTTAAGAAAACATAATATAAATTCAACAATCTCATATGAATATTCTAATAATCATTGCTCCAAATAATTTGAATAGGAAACACAAATAAACCAAAGATATCCACAACAAATGAGATAATTCTTTAATAGAATAAGTTTTTCAAGAATCCTTTTGTGAGCCGAGGGTCAGTACAATGCGATACAGTATCTTTGGGAGCCTGTTTGAATCCTTTCTTATTTATTCGTGTATAAAAAATAAGCGGGCTTTCGTACTTACCCTAAATTTCTAGTTTTTCGGGTCAAGTTTCTTTGGTTGAACGGTAATGAGTATTTGGAGTTACCCTTCTATTATTCTGGGTAAGTGAATTATTTACTGCAAGGGCTCACACATGAGCGGGTTTGAATTTGATTAGTGAGGATACAATTGACTTGAAATAGGTACTTTTGATCATTATTGTAACAAGGGATAATAATGTTCTCCTTACGGAGTAAGGGTCGCAGAAGTCTGATGCTGTTGACATCGAAGTCAAATAAGGAATATATCCAGTGGATTCAGATCCTCATCGTACTCTTTTCTAATTTGGAGGTTTTCGAGAATATCGAGATAAAAAGTATCCTATGTGTTAATCCAAGTTATAAACTATCTGTTTGCCAAATTTCATCCAAATCCATTCAGCCGTTTTTGCGTGAAAGAGTAACAAACAAACATCCATCCATCCATACTTACAAACTTTCGCGTTTATAATATTAGTTAGATTAGATATAATGAAAATCATGGCTGTAGCCATTTCGATGGGTAAGTTGGCACATACTGATGATGCTGGTATCTAATACAAATCTACTTAGATTCAACAGATTTATCGACAACACGATCACGATACACAGCACTAAACGCTCGGAGCGATCAAATCGTATCCATACATTAAGAGCATTCATAGCTCGTAGAGGCCCTGTCGCTTAATGCAATTCATTGTACAAGGATCCTTGCAGTACCCAGAATTACATTACCTCCCACTCCTCCCACAAATCCTTTGCATCCGTTCTACGGGAACGGGAAAAGGTTCAACATGAGGGCTCAAGTTATATAAGACATCGGATCGCTTGCATACATTTTGGCTCCCATAAGCTGGCCTTCCATACCCCTCTTGTTCTAAGTAAAATCAGGTTCTAAGGAGCGAAACTTGGGAAAGGCAGGGGCCAAGACGTTCTGGTTGCCGTCAGTCAGATGAAGCCTGCACAGTGCTTCGATTTACAAACTTAAAAGGATTGGCGTCGAGATTTTTAAAATTTTAAGATTAAAAGTTGTTTATAGAATGCTTATATTGACTGGAGAAATAAGGAACCTCGCTTTTTTGTGTTTTTTAGTAATTTGTTGATGGATCTCGAATTGGTTTTAATCATTGCTAGAAAGGAAATGAAAGATGGTTATTTTACTTTTTATCTTAAATGGTATCAGCAACGTTCTGAGAGAAACTGTAAGAAGATTAGGTTCTTTATAAACATAATCTTTCTCTTCAGTATTTTAGCAATAAAAAAAACAATAATTTAACTATAACATATTTTATTTCCAAGACCATTATCAACCTTATTTGTTTACAAGAAAAAGTACAAAAAAGGAAATAATAAAAACCATGTCATCGTTATTCTACGATTTCAAGGTACGCACTAAATTAGACTATAAACATAAAAATAACACAACGCCACAGGTAATGGGCCGTAAATAAAATAAAAATAACTACACAGCACACATTGGAAATCAATAAAAAAACGACTCAATAGCTCAATAAAAAAAAAACTTATTTTGTCATATAAATCTTTTTGACGGACTCGAATAGTACGAGCAAATGTTTTTAACCCCTGGCGAGACTTGCTTAACCATTTTCAGCTATAACATTTCGGTTATAGAGTTTAAAATTGATTTTGCAGGAGTTTTTGTAACATTGTAGTAAATAGTTTTATGAAAACAGGCTGTTTTATGACCGCCAGCCGAATGTCTAGGTGGTAAGATAGTAGCCTCAATTCTCAAGCAACTTTAAACCTAATATATGTTGCTTTAGAGTCCAATTTAGTATTGTAAATGCATTATTAAGGGGTCGTTCGGTAGTCTCCATTGTCAATCAATAGATCTATTGCAAGAATGTAAGGATTCATTCAGTGACTTTGATGTCTGACGTTGAGGAACATGAACTTTAAGTTTAATGTGTTGGGCTGTGTGTATGAATAGTTGGCGGACATTATACGTATGATCAAAGGGAATGGACAAAAGGTGCGTTATTTTCTTTTTATTTATGATAATAATGGCTAATGGCTGCACGGGTCGATCCATCAGGTTAAGCTACGCTTAACAGGGTTGGTCCGTGGATGGGTGACCATCTTTACATACCGCGACTCCTCCGTGCCTCGCAAAGCACGTTAAGCCGTTGGTCTCGGCTATCATTCGTAGATCTTTGACATTCGTTACGGGTCGTCAGAAGCCCGACAGTCTGACAACTAGTCTTACCAAGGGGTATCGTATTACCTAGTTACTGGGTTGTGGAGGTCAGAAAGGCAGTTGCTCCATGTAAAATACTACTGGTATTCAGCTGCATCCGGTTAGACTGGAAGCCGACCCCAACAGAATTGGGAAAAGGCTAGGCAGAATGATTATGATAATAATGTTAAAGTTTACGTCTTTATGTTATGTTAAAAATAATGGTGGTGCAGCTTTCAAATTTGGTTTGGTCCTTGGCGTGGCGATGGTCAATTCAATCAGGTTCGATCGTAAGATTTTACAATACCGCCTGAATAGCCTTGCTTATTACATTTAGAGGTTTTTCACAAAGTTGGAGACTCCCTAGCACCCTAATGTGAGTAGATTCTTAAAATACAGGAAGTTAACTCAATTTCCCTTCGGATATGCCAAAAACTCGTATTTTAAACTATCCAGGAAGGTTCTATGGGTAGCAGTCAATGGGGGCCCATTTGAGTAATAGTCAGTGTAGCCATGCGGGGGGCGTCGGCAAAAAACGCACATAATAAGAACATACCTCACGGTAAGATAAGTGCGGTCAACATTGGGTAAGATGTAGGGATAGCAAAAAAATTTATTAATTTTCAGTTTAACATCCTGTGTTGTGGGTAGGCAGGTCAGATAGGCAGTCGCTCCATGTAAAATACTGGTATTCAGCTGCCATCCGGTTAGACTGGAACTGGACTCCAACATAGTTGGGATTTTGGGAAAAGGCTAGGCAAATGATGATGATAAGCTTAGCATTAGCACAAGATTGAGCATGACATGCTTTGCGTTTGTTAAACGAAGATAGCAATTATCATATATGGTTGGATGTCTAATTTTACTTCCCTAAGAAAGTATTGTGGGATGAGCGCATAATAATTATTATTTATTCCTCAATTTTCGTTACTGCACCTAGCGCTGTTTATCTCTGCATCACCCAAAGGTTGACTGGTAGAAAATACCTATGGCATTAAGTGCGCCTCTGTATGCTTAAAGTATTAATTAAATAAATAATAATTATGAATGTTGTGTAATGAATTGATGACAATATTGATAAATGTCTTTAACTTACATAGCCATTTTAAGTTAAAGTAAAAAATAAAGATTGCATGTTTTATTCAGGCCATTAACTGCAGAAAATTGTCCTCACAATTTTTAGGCACTAGTCTAAGAAATAAATTCTACTTGATTGGTAATTACAGTTAGTTTTAGCTGCTCTGCATTTGACGTCATCTCGTTTACTTTTTAACCGACTTCTTCAAAAAGGAGGAGGTTCTCAATTCGTCTGTATGTTTTTTTTTTTTTTTTTGTATGTTTGGTACGCGATTACTCCGCCAATTATGAATCGATTTTGATGATTCTTTTTTTGTTTGGTAGGTCATGCTTCCGAGGTGGTCCCATATAAATTTTATTAACTTTGCTTGCGTAATTTTTGAGTTAGCTTCAATATTACGTATTTTTCCCACTTAGTTTATCTAGACGATATCCTGTTTGACTCCTTCACTGTTATTTACATAGCAGGTAGTGGTATTCGGATTTGTGTGGGGTAGGTACCACAACTAAAAAGTGAAAAATAAAAACTTTTTACAAAAAAAAAAACAACCGACTTCCAAAAAAAACACTAAAAAAGTGAAAAATAACTTTAATTTCGGAAGTCGGTGGCAAAAACGGAAATTGAAAAGCAAAGACACCGACTTCCGATATTAAAGTTATTTTTCACTTTTTTAGTGTTTTTTTTGGAAGTCGGTTGTTTTTTTTTTTGTAATCTTATAACAATTAGAATTAATGTCGAAGAGTCACTCTTAAAAATGTTTGTAAGTATATCGGGTGTAAGGGACAGCCCTCCGTAAATTAACAGGGGGCATTCAGCTCCTTATTTTGAATCCTATTCTACCGAATTTTTTCTCAGGAAAATGTTTTTATTTTCTTTTTTTATTTGAATGTAAAATTACATTCTCTGTAGGCAGCAATTCATTTATGTAAATAAAACAGCTAAAATAAAAAAAACAGCAATGGATGTTGAAATACTATAGCGATCGACGCGTGAAATTCAAAATTTACATTGATAAATAACGCGGCGCGAGCGCGCCCCCCCCCACACGGGGAGTGCGCCTATGTGGGTTGTGCCACGGTAACGATACATTGCGTGTGAGGTAATAAAACAAATAAGGTTTATTGGATTCCCATAACGTTCCTGAAATAATTTCATGTACCGGCCATCTTAGTATCATATACTGAATTCATCCCATCAGTTTGAGGAGGGCTGTCCCTTACACCCTGTATGATTCCTACTTTTTATCTTACTATTTTAAAGGGCCAAAATCTTGAAAGAAAATTAAAAGGGGTGATATTACAAAAAAAAAAAACTAAATCCTTTCGAGAATTTCTGGATTTCAGAGTCATGTCAACCCAAGAAACCATAAAAACAATCATCTAAGTTGTTTTAGAAATACAAAACCAATCGTTTTTGCGCTCGGTACAAAGGTCCCCGCTGACCAAGCGAAGGGCGCGATCTAAAATAAGATATGTACCGGCGACCTACGGACCGCATAAATATACCCAATATCAACCTTTAGCTGTATGTATATAAGTATAGGCCTTCTATATATAGGTTTTGCATCTGGTTGTGTGGGCTGAGACCTTCAAAACTGAGGGCAATAATGTTAGACTGCATTTGTGTTATTGCAAGGCAAAAATCTCTTCTTCTATGAATAAACGAGCGACTATGTCTCTATGACACCAATTTATAGACGTACCCAGGCGACTTTACAATGTCTAAAAGTACCAGAGGGCCTAGACAAAGTGACATTCTATCAGCGATAACGATGATGGAAAAGACAAAACTGTAAAGGACTGACATAAGTTATCGAAAAGCATAAGTCAATCCTGTTGAAAGTCGTTGTAGAAATAAGAAACGCTTTCGAAGCGATTGTTACTTGTCTAGGCCCTCTGAGGACCTAGACAAAGTGACATTCTATTAATTTCGATAACGATGACGGCAAAGTCAAGACTGACATAAGCTACCGAAAAGCTGTTCTGATGAAATCGAAAGTCCTTTTATAAATTGAAAACGCTTTGAAAGATTTACGCTTGCGCGTTTGCTTGTCTTGCAAAAAGACACAAATTTACTGAGATCGACCGTTCTTAAAATTGAAACTGGACACTTTAACATACAGATAAAAGCAGAATGGTTACCCATCCAACATACAGACAAAAGCAGAATGGTTACCCATCCTGGACCTTACCACAGCAAGTCCGGATTATCTTCGCTTAACGATTAACTTAAATTGAGTGGTTGTTATTTAGCCACTTGGCTTTGAATACAATTTAAGTATATTAGTATTATGTAAAACTGTTTATCTTAAAACTTAATCACATACAACCTCGATCTAAGCCATTGTACTAAGAACATACTTCCACAAGATTACAACACCATCTAAATTTTCATTAAAAAGGCCTCATTCTTTACGAAAGAAATATGATAATCTATTGAACCGCGGGTCGAGTCGTGATCTCGATATAATCGCGATACATCTCGATAGATCGTATCGATTTAAAGAATCGATTCGAAATCGTTCGACCTTGATATTGATGAGTCGTAAAGATCCCGATTTTAGATTAATGGTTAACAATACTGTTTTTAGGCGTATTAAAATTCTTTTGTAGTTTTTAAATTATGGTTTTGGGACAGTACCTACCTAATGATGTTAAGCTCATCGTAGTCTGTTACTTCTATGTTGGCAAAATTAAAGCCTAAGAGATTTGAGAATATGTTGGGGAACGTTCGACAATGGGATAAGACCGTACGAATCAAATTTTCTATAAATTTGGTTATTTTTTGTAAGCTAACAACATTGTATTCTGCACAATTATTTATTATTCTGACCGGACCGTCGGGGCAAAATAAAATGGCGCAGAATTTGATTCGTACGGTCTTATCCCAGCGCCGAATTTACCCAAACTTATCCTATAGACCGTTATGCTAATAGTAACATTGCATATCAATCTGTCTGTAAAACGTGGTATTTATTGCATTTCTCAAGATCTTCGCATGACCGCTTCTATAACTACCTGCAGGGGACAGCTGATTACTGAAGCGGTCATTCGGAGACCCAAAGTCTAGCTGGGATAATATTGTAATCCATGTTGACCTCTTCGTAACCAAAGGTGTTGCGCTTAGGCATATGACTTACTGACTTAGAGAGCAGGCAGTCCTCTCGCTACCAACCAGCTGACTTGCTAATTTCCATCGTGACATGAGCTACATAATATTCTTGCTAAGCTAGTTCCACTAGAGAAAAAAGAAGACAGTGTCTTCTGACTATTTAATTGTCGCAGCTATAATCTCAACAATACGTAAACTTTGACCCTCTTCCTCAAACCACAAGAAAGCTAGAAATATTTCTGAAGTCACCAATCAACAAAACATGATGACTAACGAGGAAACGTTTAAACTAATCAAAGTTGAAAAGTAAAAAAGTTTCTCCTCAAGCGGTACTATGGTACAATTAGCGGCTGTATGTAATTATCTAAAAAAAGGAGGCATAAAGATGACCATTACAATGGTTGGTCGTGACACGCGCGCGGGCTCGGACACGACTCGCGACACGCTGCCTCGAGACCGGCACAACATACAGGTACGGATTATATACAAAACATAAAAAGAAAGACAAGCGGTAAACACAATAATTTAAGTTGATTTCCAAATAAAATAAGTGCAACTGTTGCCGAAAACGAAGTTGACAATTTGAGGAGTAATCATATTTAAAGCAGTAATACAAAAATCTGAGTAATATTTTTAAGCTCAAGTCAATCAAATGTTTACGATGAGGAATACTATAGACTGCACCCGATTAGGAAAATGGAGTGAGGTGATGCAAATAAAAAGCATATAGACATAATATGACATCCTCTCAGTCATATAACAGCACAAGAAACCATAGACAGTCGAAGGAAAACCAAAATAAAAACGTAAACCAATCAGAGGTGCTAGATAATGATAAGAAAAATAAGGTTCCATTCTAGCGAGAAAACAATTTAAAAGCGAGATAAGACTCATTCACTTAACAGCATTTTCCATTGCAACTGGTTTTAGAGACAAAATGCAGGGATAAAAAAAAAATAAAGAACCCAAATCCTTACCTTTTACCCACCTCCTAATTTGCAAACACAGTACAGTCACCGACAAAAAAACAAAACACACAAAAATTACAACAAAAACTCGTGAGTCCGGTCCACAATCCATTTAGAGAGATAGCATCGACTAGAGAATTATTAAGTCATTATAAGTACGCAAAGGTCACAACTTTGTATTATCTAAGACTTGGATCGTAAATGAAGCATTGTACTCTGTAATGTGTGTCGCCATGCGGGACATAGCTGGGTTAGTGTTACTTTCGTATCTATTTGTACCATAATTGATAAGTTATGTGGAGATAATTATAGCTTTTTCAAAACATTTTGATGTCGAAATTCTACATCAAAATGAAGCACCTTTTTGCTTTTGACTTGACTTGTATTGTTTTTTTTTTTATCTTTAACTCTTTAGCGCTATTTCGAGGGCCAACTTAGCGCTAAGTTGGCCTTCAAAATTCTTCTTAATTTTCTTCTGTTTTTTTGTAATTTGCAAGTTAATGCCTTGATCTCTCAAATGTCATGATTTTATGAAGTTTTTGTCATTCAATAGGTATTGTATTGATGATTGTAAATAAATATTGATGTGATAAATACATATTTGATACGGTCGGTCGGACCAGCAAATTGCATAAAATGAAAAAAAAATGACTTCCGCGGGCTACCCTAGTGCTTTCACCCTAATTTTCCTAGAATTTTCCCTTATCAGTCCAAGTTACACTCAAAGATTTATGTAAAAAATTATCAAATCACTCTACTGCTTAACAGTAGCTGTAACTTATATGTATTTTATTTACCTATCTATCTGTCCGACTTGCACTTTATGAATATTGTCTGTCTTTTTGTGTATTTGTTTAGAACTTTGTTGGTTGCACATTTGTAGAACTCATAAGGTTCTATTTAACCACTTCCTAGCTTTCGCAAGTTGTTATTATAGAACACTTATCATAAGAATAGCCAGCAGCATCCTCCTATCTGCTAATACCAGTATAGATGATGTATTTAATTACTTATCGTTATCAGTCTAAAAGTTGGCGATGGCAGTAATGTCCATCAGTAAACTTGTAGTGGGAACACCGTATTCAGCAGAAACGTTGATGAATACAAAATCGATTAGCAAAATAATATTTTCTGAAGTGTCCATCAAAATTTTAATATCTTCTGATCAAATCAGAACCCTTGAGTTTGATGTCTCATAAAAATCTCGAGGCTTCCTATTCATTTTTAATGAAGAGGAATTAAGTAGGCATACAAATAGTACATTTTTAATTAATAGCTGTCTGAGTGCCTAGTAAATTATTCAATTATATAATGCGATTAATAGTCTTCCAGTCTAATGCATTGGTTTGATTACATTTTGGTATGTATAGAGATTTATTTTGGAAATGTTCATAGATTGTTACAGTGCATATACTGACTCTAAAAGATGCGTTAATTGCGGTACTATAGCTTTATCGCTAGCTAATAAATGATGTCAAACTCTAACTCAAAGCATTACATTTATTCTAAATTACAGGCACTTTTGAATTGTCAAGGGGTCGGTCAGTCACGAAGATGGAACTAGTTGCCCATTCTAAAGCGTAGTAAGCATAGTCACGGACTTTTATTGATGAGCCACTTTCCAACTATTCAATTTTGCAGATGATTTGAAATTTCTCCGTACGCTAACGTTACTATGGCTACGCTAAAACAATGGTCGCTAGGTTACGGTTGCTAGACCTGCAATTGGTTGACTTTGGGTAGTCACTCTGCTGTCAAGTTTGTAGTTCTGGCTCTCAGGTTAGCCAACCGGTAAAGATATTCAATATAATTTTCTATTCTATTAATATGAAGACATGACTTTCCGTGTCTGGATGTACGAGTGTAACCGACTAAGCCCGATTTGCATTACACGGCTAAAATGCGAACAGTGGCAAGTGGCTCATCAATTAAAGTCCGTGACTGTACCTATGGAGAAGAACTGGCAAGAAACTCCACGGACACTCTTGTGTATGATATCAAATAAGTCAGATTGAAAGTAAGTCTGTATCATACTCATATTTATATTATTTGCCATTTAAAATATGAGAATATTAAAATGAATTGCAAAATAAATTATAATTACTATAGGTAATGCGGGCCTAATGAATTGTGTGAAGCTGTCTATGCATAAATTAATACCAGCTTTGAATTTTTTATTGGTATTAAGTAACATGCCCTCTAGTATTCGTAATGGAATCGGAGATGGTATCAGTTGGCTATTACCCCATATAAGTAGTAAAAGTCAACTGACTAATAAATATATTCTTATTAGCTAGCCATTGAATGGGTTCTCGACATAAATTTTGCATTAGTAGCGGCTGTATCGACATCGTAAATGATCCACTTTTCGTCACTAAAAGTATAGGATTTTAGATTCCAAATAAATTATCTGCTAGATTCAAAATCAGCCTTTAAAACAGTTTTTGCAAAGTTTCTTCTTTCAGTTTCTACGGAAGACATTTTTTTTTTACAAACTAAATAAAATAGGTACTGTTCTGATTGGGATTCATCTAAAGCTTAATAATTATAGCACTCAATTTAAATATAAATATAAAAACTCCGCTTAAAAAGCGCTCATTTGTCCGTATTAAATATTTAAAACACAATGCATTTTTGACATTTCACAAAGCCCAAAAGACTCATCGCCAAAGGACAGTCTCTCGAAAAATTAACGAAAAAAACGTAATGATTGACGGGAAAATCGTGCCGGATTCCACTCACAATGCCTCAATTTAAGATTCTCTTTCATAAATATAAACCGTTACAATTTTTGTGGAATTTTAAACGAAACCGTACACAGTGTTTCGAACGAATTTTTTTTCTGGGCAAAGAAAACAGTTAAATTTGCATGAATTACGTAATTTATATCTTTCCGCGTTCATTGTCATTCGGGTGTTGTACGATTTTAACAATCACGGCCTTTTGGTGTGAAGAATTTCTTCGCTTCACATTTTTTTGGCTAAAATCGAGAGCATACTTAACATTTTTGACAATTTTCGAATTCATGTTTCGCTTGAATTTTATTCAATTACAATGACGTATGGAGCGTCATGCTGTTCTCTTATTTAAAGACTAACCTTGCCAACAAAATAAGGAATAATTTTGAATATAAAATAGAGAAAAATACCAACTTTCGCTTATTATAATCACAATTTAAGATTGCTTGTCGTTCGAAAATAATAATAGTTCATTAGTACCGAAAAACGTTTATTCAAACTTTGAATTAGCTTTAATGAATTATTAGATTTTGCTTTCGAAAATTTTCCTCTAATTTTATATTGAAATGAAAAGGGAATTATCATAATGTTTGTGGAAGGGAATAGTTTTAATTTAGCTTTTATGAAAAAAAAAATGAATACGACTAAAAATAACAACTTATAGATTTAGCCTAATTCAATTTATGAGCTGATTAAAAAAAATAGGTACTGAAATAATTGATAATGGTACGGTACTGAAATATTATCACACCATGAAGCCTATTAGGTAATTCGAAAACACCAACTATTGTGCTGACTTTATTATTTTACATAAACACCGAAGTTTGACCACAAAACGGTTTAACTGCTGGACCACAAACGAACAACGAGTTTAACAAACTGTTCGAGTGTACCAAGCCGACTAATGAGTGTGGGGACACTTTGGAACTAAACAAAATTATTATAGCTCTAGGCCAATATTTAGGTCGACCTTTTATTTGTGAAATACAACGAATCACCCGCTCTTAAGAATTGAGAGCAATATCTAAATACACATGAAATGATGAAGAGGTGATGATGATACTGATGATGCTAAAAATTATGATAGGCTGAAAAACTAGAATCCTTTGCAAAAAAAAAGGGGCACCTTACAATCATTGGCTTTTCTATGGATAATATTCATATCTTTACTACGTCATTAGCATATATGACTATCAATCTACCTAGCCTTTTCCCAACTATGTTGGGGTCGGCTTCCAGTCTAACCGGATGCAGCTGAATACCAGTATTTTACATGGAGCGACAGCCTATCTGACCTCCACAACTCAGTAACTGGGTAATACGATACCCCTTGGTTAGACTGGTTGTCAGACTTTTGGGCGATAAATATCATATCATTAGCATAAATGACTATATTAGACATAATTTCTTATTATCAATGAGAATATAGTTTTTTGGCTACCAGCAGCGCAATAACTTTACTAGCTCTTATTGCTTTTTCTGCCATTACAATCGACACAAAGATATCTGTTTTAAGTCACAAGAAGGCTGGATTATGCAACAAACATAAATTATTCTAATAAAAATAATGAGAACTTAGTTTTAGTTGCCTGATAACCTTTTGACCGTAAAAGTCACAAACTAAAAAAGGGATTATTATTGTTACCCGACTGTCCCAGAAGGAGGTTAATGTTTTTCGAGAGTATGTTTGTATGAATGTTTGTATGCATGTCTATTTCTTTGGCACGCTCTGTAGCCTAAACGACTTGATGGATTTTAACATACGAGGTGTCGTTAGGTTCGTCTTAATTGTGAGAGTGACAGGCTATTTTTTTTTTAATATTTCATCTGCAATTACAAAAAAAACGGAGGGGGAGGGTTTAAAAAAAAAAATTACAACAATATTGGTACCATCAAATAAAAGCTAGTAATGAGTTAATTAATAAAACTAAAAAGCTTGCGCTTTTGCAGTCGGGTTTTTTGTTTTTTAAATAATTTTAAACAAAAGTTTCGAACTTGGAATTAGGTAACAATTTGATCCAAGCGTCGTCACGTCGGGGGACGGCTAATGAAAACACCAACATACACTAGGAATAATGAATATATGCTATTTTAGAAAAGATTGCTGCTGTTAATTTCCTGTTTTCATGAGCCGTCCCCCGACGCGACGACGCTTGGAACAAAATATTACCTACAACTTTTATATTAAACATAGAGGGCCAATACATATTATTTTTTTACTTTTTAAATGCTTTGTTTTTGTCGGGGGTTTTTAAAATTTTTAATTCCTAGTGAATTCATTTTTGAAAACGAGATATAATAATATGGTGCAAGGACACAGGAACACCTCATCTTTCTGTCTCCTTCCAACATGAAGAAAAGGGAATAACACCGTGACAACCTGTCAAGCTACCAATGCTCCCACTATAGTCAGCTTTTGCGACAAACATGGATGACCCATAAGTAGAGGAAATTATATTAAAACATGATATAGCGATATTAAACAAACCAAACTGTGCGGTTTCCGTTTATATGGGGACCACCCTGTTTATTCCCATCGATGCGATGTCAAGAGAGATGATGGAGCCACTGTCAAATGATATAGTAACGGAGTAGTACATATTCCGTGTGGTCCCAATCTAGCTATGATTGGAACACTATGCAATGCATACCCTGTTTCTATGAGACAATAACGGATCGTTAATCATACCAATGGTAAATGTAGGAAAGATTGAAATGATGCTATTTAACCGACTTCTTCAAGAAGGAGGCGGTTCTCAATTCGTCGGTATGTATTTTTTTTTTTTTGTATGTTTGTTACGCGATTACTCCGCCAATTATGAATCGATTTTGATGATTCTTTTTTTGTTTGGTCATGCTTCCGAGGTGGTCCCATATAAATTTTATTAACTTTGCTTGAGGAATTTTTGAGTTAGCTTCAATATTACATATTTTTTCCACTTAGTTTATCTAGACGATATCCTGTTTGACTCCTTCACTGTTATTTACATAGCAGGTAGTGGTATTCGGATTTGTGTGGGGTAGGTACCACAACTAAAAAGTGAAAAATAAAAACTTTTTACAAAAAAAAAAAACAAAAAAAAGTTATTTTTCACTTTTTTTGTGTTTTTTTTGGAAGTCGGTTGTTTTTTTTTTTGTAATTTGGGAGAAAGGGTCGCTGAAGCAATTCTATTGGTAGGATATTTATTTCTGTAGTTATATGTAGGTATTGCGATCTCGAGATAACAAGGATTTCATCAGTAAATACTTACACGTGTCTTCATTCAGCCAATTACGTGGACAATTGCAATATGGTAAATGATTCAATAATACAAGTTAAGTTTTTATTGCAGTTTAATTGATTCTAAGGCCAGACTTCGATGCATCAATCAATTATCATTTACCTGGACCATTAACCTGTTTGCCAAAGTCTACAGTCTTAAACTGTATTATTCAGATGTGATTCAAAACTCTGCCTCGTTGGTCTAGAGGTCACAAGCACTACTGCTGAGCATGAGGTCCTGGGTTCAATTACTAGGTTGGTTATTCGGTTTTTCGGTCTGGAATTTCTCAGTAGAAACCCGGAGTCTGAATTTGTGCACGGTTGATGGCAATAGGCTCGCCATATTACATTGGACTTAAACATAAGTGGTGAAATGTGGGTGTACTGTGGTACACCACTGCATCCTTCGGGAAAACAAGCCGGTGGTGTCATATAAGATTCAAAACTCATCTCAATTTCGTGCTGTTTAAAGGAAAAAATCTTTATGTAAATATTAATAAAAACAATATACCTAGAACACAGAACGTCTTAGGTATAAAAGATTACAATGGCACTAGTAATCATAGGTTGCGAGCACTCGCTCTACTTACGTGCAATATGTATTTATATCGAGTGACTTGCGTGGGAAATTATTATGTGCCGCCATATTGTCACGATGCTAATAAACAATTGATTTACTGTAACGGAACACGTCTTACGTTACCTGGACTTGATGGTCTGAAATCGCCAACAACCAGGACCAGGGTCTTCTACTAATATAGGTAACTGACAATGCAACACATTTGTGAAAATTTACACATTTTCACGACAGTACCTACCTATCGTTTTTAAATAAATCACTAAAACGGTGAAAACCAACGTTTTATTAAATAGGTTTTTTTGGGTGGGAAATCATCAAATGACTTCTCCCGCTTTGGGCGGAGCGGAAGGACGTGTCAGACTCTTACTGACTAAAACCCACCCGTGTTCCTTCAGTTGCCTGTTGCCAGGGTCCCGGTATCCCTTTCGGACTATTCCGCAACCCTGGCAGGCATCAGTCCTAACGGTCAGGTGTGCTGACATCTCTTTGAGGCGCGCGTGGAACACGACGCGCCATCGACCCGGGCCTGGTCCTTATCGGACGTCGAGCTACCCATTGCTCACCGTACGCAAGCCCGCGCCTATGGTGGCCGGGAATCCGCCTGGGATTTCCGACGCCCAGGGTGTCTCCAGCGGCGGCGGTTAGGGGCGTGAGGGCGCAAACTTTGCCTATCCCTCACGCGTTCCGCCTCCTCCTTCGCGATCATTACTGCTTCGCAGAAGGAGGTGACCGCTTCCCATGCCCTCTCGCCCCGTACCATGGCCTGGACCAGGGCCGGACGCGAGAGGTCATTGCCGCCAATCGCCTCCACGAGGACACGGCGGTGCTCCGCCCAAGCAGGGCACGCCTCCACCGTATGCTTCACCGTGTCCTCCGCACGATGCGCACAGTGGTGACACCCGGGCGTTTCCTCCCGCCTAATCCTACGCAGGTACCTCCCGAAGCTGCCATGTCCGGTGAGGACCTGCGTCAGGCGGAAGGTGAGAACGCCGTGTCGCCTCTCCAGCCACTCCTCAAAGAGGGGACTTATCGCCGCAATTGTGGCGTGCCCAATTAAATAGGCCCCTGGTGATCCAGGCATGCTTTTTCTCTGTCATCATAATCATCTGTCAAGCCTTCTCCTAACTATTTTGTTGTTGTTCTTTGCCTTTTCTTGATCAATTTCTTTTTTTTACTGTACCCATTTTTCTAGAAATAAAGATTTTTTTTTCTATTTTAGGTCTCCATTTTAATTCAGTTACATGCTTTTCTGCGCTGACATAGAAGAACAGACACATTTTAACTGTCTTTAGATAAGAAGTGGACAAGGCAATTATAAAATAAATAGGTAGGTTTTTGAGAAATTTTCTTTTTTTGTAGTCATAATAAACAGCCCATAAACGTTTCCAAATAATAGTCTACTCCATAGACTACTAAATGGGCATAGAGAGGGTTTAAAAATGTCATTAAATACATTAAAAATGAAAAGACATAGAAAGGGAGAAATGTTGCATACTGCAATATTTACTTGTAAGAAAATATTCATGTTTTCCTAATTTTGGCAATGCAAAGGTACTTTATCGAGAATTGTTGACACATCCAACAAGGAACTGCAAGAATTGATCGTAAACATGAAAACGAAAGTAAAAAACCTCTTTCCAAAATTAGCAGTAACGATTTACGCGCGTAAAAGCACTCTGACGCCTCAATCATTCGAGATCTCCACCATGCAAGGACAATAAAAATCATTTTAAACGCATCATAAAACCGAAATCGAATTTCAAAGAAACTTTTCAAACGGTACAGAACAAAGATTCTGAAAATATTATTTTTATGAGTACAAATGTATAATACAAGTTTATACTGCGTATTCTCCTGTCGCTCATAAGGCGGTATTAGCGCGATAATTTACGATAATTTTTGGCATTTATCGTTCTATGTCAACTGTGGGTCGATGAGTTTTTATGCGCGAGCGCAACAGTGAATCATTCGCGGGGCACAGAGTATTAATGTAGAAGCGAACTGTTTTTAACCGACTTCTTCAAAAAGGAGGAGGTTCTCAATTCGTCTGAATGTTTTTTTTTTTTGTGTGTGTTACGCGATTACTCCGTCAATTATAAATCGATTCTGAAGATTCTTTTTTTGTTTGGTAGCTCATGTTTCAGAGGTGGTCCCATATACATTTTATTAATTTTGCTTGCGCAGTTTTTGAGTTAGCTTCAATAATTACGTATTTGTCCACTTAGTATTTGTAGATGATATTTGACTCCGTTACTGTTATTTACATAGCAAGTAGTGATATTCGAATGTGTGGGGTAGGTACCACAACTAAAAAGTGAAAAATAAAAACTTTTTACAAAAAAAAACAACCGACTTCCAGAAAAAACACTAAAATAGTGAAAAATAACCTTAATTTCGGAAGTCGGTAGCAAAAACCGAAAATTGCAAAGCAAAGACACTGACTTCCGAAGTTCACTTTTTTGTCTTTTTTTTGGAAGTCGGTTGTTTTTTTTTTATTATTAAAAGTCGAGACAATTTATAAAAATATTTTAAATACATAAGTAACGCAACGTAATTTTCGTTTTACCTAACCATTTTGAATTTAAACTTTCAGCATGCTATTGACTTAGGATTTATTTCAGAATTCTAAGAAATTACTTAACAATATCGAGACGAGGCTTTGTCGCTGTAATTTACTCAGACGACGAGAAATCAATTCCAAGAAGTGGGTCTGCCATATTTACAAGATACATAATTAATAAATAGTACGCTTTAAATTCTAAGAAACCATTTCACATTGACAGTAGCAGATTATTGTTGACATCGGGTTTGCTTGCTATAACAAAAAATATAATAAAATAATATAGACTAAATTAATTAGGTAATTTTATGCATTTCAAAGTTACAGCATTAACTTTAACTATTTTAAAAAGACAGTAACAATCTCACGAAAAAAAATCGAATCATCTACAAAAAACAAAAATATTGTACTCTATGCCATAAGCTTTCAAAACATGAGATTAATCCATGTCAGTGTAACCTCGACATTGTACGCCCGCGAAAAACTTTACGACATGCCAGTGGAAAAAGACAAATTTATTCCAAAAATGTTGAATTTATTCGAAATAACTTGAATTTATTCGACTTTTATGCCTGACAGCTTTTGTAAGGGTACTCAAAGCAAAGGAATCCCTTTTGTTTGAGCCGTTTAGCTGCAGTGTAAGTGTGAAATGTTACAGCTGTCAAACGTATCGAAAGAAAAGCCTTAAAAAATTCAGTCATTTGGTATTTGTACCGACATTGTAGCCTATACTGAAAAATTTAGTTTGGAAAAGTTCGACTGACATGCCGACATGCTTTTTTTACTTCGTTTGTGGGTGACGGGTGCAATGCAATGACAGTGAAATGCTATGAAATGTTTATGTAAGTAGATCGTTTTAAGACACATACATTTTTTGGTTAATTTTTTAAAACTAGTTCAAAGCTGTTGTATTAGGAAGAGGTTAACGAATAATTTGTGCGTTTTAATAAAAGCAAAATCTACGTAAAAATCCAGGAAAAATCAGAGTTGCAGGGAGTAAGAAAGATGAATAAGGCAAATTACTTAATTTTTTTAAGAATTGGCCCCGATTTTTATGAATCGGCCTTTGACTCACGATAGGCTCCCTGCAGGACTCTCTACTTTGTAAAGTAAGTATATTATTTTAATTATTGTGAATGTGAGGACTATTTGGATCATTTTTATTTTTAATTATTTTTTTTGCTTCTCTTTTTCAGTTTTAATGATGGTCTGGCAGTTGGAGTACTATAAGCGACCTACCCAAATGTTCTTTCTTTGGTATTGTTCGTCAAGTCGTTGAGCTCCTCGGTTACTGACAAATACTTGCACTGACTGGACAGGTCCACTCAAAACTGTGTGGTTCTTTCCTCAAAAGACCATTTCAGACATTAATCTACATGGTCCTCATATGGCCTGACCAAGATTATGTCTGGACTTTAAAAGAGAATGCGACCTCTGAGTTTGTTTCGGCCTTTCTTTTCAGAGTAGTCAGGTTGGAAACGTAACCTCAAGTAGCTTTTTTTTTTTTTTATATGGCTTGTAGATGTGATTCCGTTATCCTATTTACAGAATCAACAATTTCATTTCAGGCTGTTCTGATTTTAGCTCCTGTTTTATTTAATCCATCTATCAGAAAGCCATGATCACAGCACCTACAAATTACCTCACACAGCTGATACTCATAAACTTTCCTTCATTCCCCATTATCACTTCACGGTCGTAACTCCACGACTTATCCATTGTAGCATTATCTAATTGTATGATCTGTAATGTTTACATTTTTATTGTTACACGCTGTATACAATTTACGGCGGTGGCTTATCATTATGGTTTGTTGGCAGTTCAATGGTAACGGTTGATGGTCGTCGTAAATTAGGAGCTTTGTCAGATCGGTTAAGGGTAGGTTTGAAAAAGGGATGGGTGGGAACTGGGAGTTTGAAATTATAGCGATTTAAAAATGTATGGTGACAGTATGACAGTCATTGCGTAGAGGCTGTTTGATTCAAATTGGTACCGTCGATCGAACGTCTGTGGTATCACTTTGACCTTGAGCTGGTCTAGCGTAGTACGAAGTTTTAATAAAATAAGGAGCGAATTTATACTGGTTTTGTTACTGCGGCCTACTGTACATAAAGTTAAAAAAAAAATAAGTAAAACTAATTTTGGAAAAAAAAATCTTCCGAATTTATTTTGTACGCATCACAGTATAAATAGACTTAAGTATAGTGGTAATACTTAATTTAAATTAAATACACATGACCTAGTTTCCTATTTCGTTTTCCGTCGACAGTGATCCCTTATTGTGCCAAACATTGGGCAAAATGGAAATGAAGATGAAATCGTCTCAACTAAGCTCAGGCTCCAGCAGAAACCGTTACTCTATTTGTATAAACGCTCAATTTCATCATTAAACATAATAGACCCTAAATGTTAATGTATGGTTCTTCGGCGCCCTTCGGTTCATGGTTACCAACTATACAAACAAACGCAAATACAACTACATCAACGCAATTTCAACTCTATTCGGGCGTCTGAAGAGTTACAGCAACTGCAATAAAATTTTAATAAAGTACGTGAATACAAAGTTAACACGTAACTGTAATTTATTCGAATTTACGCTCAGAGTAGTTGCGATAAAGGTGTTAGTGGCAGTGTATGTAAGTTGGTAAATCAAGCAAGGACATCGGTATTGGCAATAGAGGTATAACAAAATAATTGTTAGATTGTTTGTACTATATTCATAATGTGAATCTGTGGATTATTTCTATATTACTAGTTATAAACTCAGTTAGGTTTATATTATCTTTTACTGTTAACCATTTACATGTTAATTGGGCATTTGGGAAGGAAATGGGATTAAAATCTGAGCTATCAACCATGGAAAGTAGATGATTATATAAAACCCTACCTACTAGCTTAATAGAATGGACATCTGGAGAAGCCAGTTACCATACAAATTAAATGGAAGCAGTGCATAAAGCTTCGCTTCTTGCTACAGAACATAAATCCCTGGGTTTGGGAACGAAATGCAATCTTCACCATATACGCCTACCTATGTAATACGTAAATATGCTTGAAAGGTTCTGCACGTTTCCTTATAAAATCAACAGAAACTGTTTCACTATTATCAATCCTCGAGGACACACATATAAAACCTTTAAAAACGAAATATTACTAACTGAATTTAAAAAAAGGGTTCGCACTGGAAACGACTATTCAAATCAGAGTTGTAATAACAAACTAAACAGACACATGTCAAACAAAAAATATTTGTTTTATCCGTTATTTATTTGTTTACACACATTATTTTATCAACTTTAGTGAAAACACAGACAATATTATTTATGGAAGTCAAACATGGATGGCTCAATAAACATAAACTCCCTACATTTAGAGTTTCAATTTTAGTGGTAACATTTCATGTACTTTTTTGGAAAAGCAACCTTAATAAAAACGTTTTAAATATTAGCTGATGGTGATGTCCCCAAACTAAAATATTATTAAAAAATAGGTATTAGTAATTACCAACAATGTCTTTGGAAAATGTTCAACATTTCATTTTTTCAAGGGCTACTATCGACTATGCTTCTGATTTGGGGTGGGATTTCAGGGGTGTTTCAGTTTAGAAAGCTGCGTGTGCTTATGCAAATATTTTAGGATAAGAAATTACACATGATGGCGTGTGAAGTACCTATATTTAAAAGACATGTAAACACTGGAGCAGTGGTGGCCCCGTGGTAACGGCCACGACTTACGAGTTGTAGGTCGTAGGTCCGAACCCCGACAGGCGCTTTACTTTGTGTAAATTATTACATCGCCACTGCTCTCAAAACGGTGAAGGAAAACATCGTGAGGAAACCGGCATGTCCTAGAACCAAAAATTCGAAGACATGTGACATCCACCAACCCGCACTGGGCCCGCGGGGTGGATTACGGCCCGCTCCCTCTCATAGAGAGGAGGCCTGTGTCCCAGCAGTGGGAACGTTATAGGCTGATTATGATTATGATTATGATGTAAACACTATTTCTATGATTTTTTTTGGCGGACGTCTTTCGTGGTGTTTTTCTTATGAACACGAGTGCTCCGATTATTTAAATAATTCCTGGCGTACCATGGTGAAGAATTAGCAATAAATTAATAATAAATTATCGTCTGTGCTGTTGTTGTGTCTATTTTCGTTGAAGTTTTATGGTACGTATAATCGATTTCTATCTGTGCCACTATACTCGCTCTTTCCCCAAGGTATGTCTAGTCTTTTCGCTAGTCTAAAACCTTCTTATTTGTCATAGGTTTAAGAACCCGTGAAAAGGCCTATTTTGGCCTTTTACCGGTAGGGTATTGGAAACTCACCTGACCCGGGTTTCGTCTGTGGTCTTGGACCAGATGCTCCGGCAATGCTGTTCGCAGAGTGTCGTGACACGTACCGCCCAGGAATACCGCCTGCCCACGTACCGTGCGGTCCCGTATTTGACTAACGTTCCCCTTTATTTTTTTCATTGCGAAGCATCGTGTCTACGAATTTTTCTACATTGTAAATTAAATTATTGGAATAATTGTTATTATTGGAATTCGGTCGCAAGATTTTTATGCAGGGAAATACTGCACTGGGTAATACCCCTTGGTGAGACTAGTTTTCAGACTTTCGGGCTTCTGACGATCCGTAACGACTGTCAAAGATCCACAAAAGACAGCCGGGACCAACTGCACTCTTTTATTTTATCTAAATAAATAATTGAATTCAATATAATGTTTGCAAAAAATTAAGTAATAAAAACTAAAACCCAACTACGACTAAAAAGGTATAAACAATACCCCACAGACAGACAATTTAAAAATCCGGAGTCACACGTGTTAGGGCAGAAATCGAACAGATTACGTGTTTTTAGTCCCTTTTTAGTCGTAGTTGGGTTTTAGTTTTTATTACTTATTTTTTTTTTTTTTTTTTTGGGGTTATAATATATATATTTTTGAAATGTGCTCAATAAGCCCTTTCATTTGATACCCTATATGGTGCGATTAAACAATATTTTTTGGTTAGTTCCTGACTTTATGTCCTCTAGAGGTCGCTATTTTTATAACCAGCGGACGAACAAGGCGCTTCCAATGATACCTCATTAGTGAAATTGTGATGAGTCGTTTAGAAGATATGAGGGAACAGATGAACATACATACATACATACATACCGGTCAAAATCATAACCCTCCTTTTTTCTTCGCCGTAGTCGGGTAAAAAGCCTATCAACAAGGAACCGAATTACTAAATCATAGATCAATTAGAAGCTTAGCATTATAAATGCAGACTAATTCAATAATCACACGCTTGCAAACAATACGAGTGCTGTTTAATATTCATGATACATTAATTATCTTGTTGTGTTGCAACAGCTTTGTGTTCTGAAGCTTAGTAGGTAGGTATCATATGCGTGTTGAGTGATTTTTGAAGTAGGTATTCTAATAGACAGCCTAGGACGTCATCGATGGTTAGGACATATCCCTGGAATGGATGAGACTAGACCCAAACATATACTTAACTAGCTCATGCCCGCGGCTTCGCCCGCTTGACAAATTATAACCTTCCTCGAGAACTACTCTATCTATTGGTGAAAACAGCATGAAAATCGGTGCAGTAGTTTTTGAGTTATCGCGAAAAGACAGACGCGGCAGAGGACTTTATAATATGCAAGGATAGTAAAAGTAGGATGACTGGATTTTTTACTACATTTCGGAAATGGGTCGAAGCATAGGTTGCGGTCAATATGGTCAATCTATATAGGTACTTGATTAATATTATAAAGAAGTAAAATATTAGTTAGGATACCTACCTAACCTTTAAAATTCTGCATGAAAAGAGGTAACTGTTCATTATAATGGACAGTTACTAGCTAATATATTTGTGTAAGGTATAAACAAATGCAGCTGTAACCTTTCGACATACAATTACAATTACCGACAGGTAGCCCGCCCAATCCAAAGGTAACTTGTTCCCAATAAAGTTGTATAGAAATACGTTAACAATCTACAGTTCAAGTAATATGTAAATGATACTAACTGTACTGTTGACTCGCAGTTGTGTGCAAAGAATATCTTGTACTTACCAGTAGAAAGGACAGCTAGAAATTGGCGCCAGTGACAGAAAAGTTGAAAGGAAATCATTTGGCTTAGTATAGGCATGTGATGAGGAGGATGGAAATACTAGTATTCAGCTGCGATCCGGTTAGACTGCAAACCGACCCCCACATATTTGAAAAAAGGTTAGGCAGATGATGTGAGGTGGATAATAAGAACAATACATTTATTTGCATTGGTTTACTATAACAGAGGATACAGGAACATACACGCTTGTCAAGACAGTATTTCAAATTAATTTTAAAGTGATTTTTAATTACTACATTTAACAGGAACACTGCAATAACAAAAATCGTAAACCAATCATACCTACAAACCGTATAGAAACCATAGAAAAAAAACTACAGTATACAACAAACCAGACAGAAAACGCTTTTATGAAATTGGAAAAATACTAGGAGCGCATAACGCGATCGTGTACTGCGGAATAAAAACCCGTTGAAATAAATATTGGAAAATAATTCCAGGAATTCAGTTCGGTACGGCAGCTATTGAAAATATTAAAATTATTGTCTTGTGTATAAAAGTTTTCAGGATTCGGGTTACATTGTAGCGATGCGTGTGTTTTTGGAATGGAATGGGATTTCGAATACTTTGTGTTACCAGTGAAATATTGGATTTTGAGGCAGACAATTGTATAGGTAACATATAAACCGCTGTAGGACAAAGGCTTCTTCTCATACAGAAAATAACAGGCTCAGATCATTTGTACTTTTCATTGGTCACCCAAACTTGGTACCTACATGTATCATCATCGGCAACCTAGTATAACGGGTGTAACGATTAACGATTCCCAAAGACACTTGTTATTCCCATCATTGTGATAATTTTTTGTTTTGGACCAAACCTAGGAACCACACATAAATGTATGTAAGTTTTGAACAAATAAATTATTCTTATTCTTATACCTTCTGGTTACGGAGATATTGAAGGTCAAAGGTATGGTTGGGATTATATTCTGCTACGTATTCAAAAGAAGTTTCTTTTAGCACAAAGTGTTGGGCTTAAAATCAGACTTGTAACAATATACTTTTGTTGATGTTAATCAAAGGTCTTCTCTGTATCAGAAGAGAAACCTGTATTTGTTGTCAGTCTTCTTCCTTTCTATCACCTCGAATTAGAATAAGTAATGACTAGTATTGCCAGGTCCGATTTGTTTTAAATCGGGGCAGAAGGTAAAACAAATCGGGATTTAGGGTTTTAGATCGGGACAATAAAACAACCAAGGTTTTTTTTACACATATCTTTCTGTGACCCAAACACGGACGAGTTCCTAACGTAAATAAGTGGATTTTGAATATGAGGGTACTTTTGGGGGGCAAATAAGAATATTTAAAAAAAACGTTTTGCAAACTGTACCGTGTGACATATCAAATGAAAGAGCATTACAAGGACCTCAAATAATATATTTAAAAAAAAAATTAAGTCAATATTTTTATACATATATATTTAAGCAAATAGATGGAAATTGACCATTCCCCCCAACCTTATTTCCGAAACTACTGAGTCTACAATTTTGAAAAAAATACAGAGAATGGTTCTATACTTATATGTAGATTACAGGAAAACCTGTAGGAAGTCCATGGTCTTAAAATAACATGGTAGATATTGTGCGTACAAACTTACATTTGTACTTATAATGTATAGGAGAATATGTTTTTCAACTATTGTTCTTGAATTAAATTCATCCCAACTACGGAACTCTTTCTCGTTTCTAGGGTTCCGTAGGCAACAAGGAACCCTTATAGTTAGAAACTTATGTTTGACTTTTGTTTCAAACCAATTCAGATTGATCGTGAATTAGGTACGCAATTAGGATGCTGGACATGTATTGATTTATCGGGACATTTAGTGTCCCGATCCGAGGTGCAAATCGGGACGCGTCCCCAGACCCCTGAAAATCGGGACGTCTCGCGCAAATCGGGACACATGGCAACCCTACTCATGACTGACATCAGCCGTTCTATTCTGTAAAAATCTCACAGTGAAAACTTAGGTGAAGTGAGTTGTCATTCCACCTAATGCTAGGGACACTATTGACAGCTCAGTTCACCTAAGTTTTCACAGAATAGATTGACAGACGTCATTTAAGTATCGCCATCTGGCGATTATTTTAATGCATGTTAACAGTCGATGGTAATATAAAATCTGCTAACCCAATTAAACATGTTAACACCAAATTAAAACAATAACACACGTTTAAAATAAATGCAGTATTAAGACGTGACAATTGGACGGCCAGGTGTGTTCGTATCGTGCGCGTGCGCCGATTGTGACATATTGATATTACACGTGTTTTTCTTGCTGACCGTACGATCTGCACGTAGGTACGGAAGTGGGGGGATATGGGGCAGTGGCTATGGCGGAAGTAGAATGTGAAACGTGGCTACAAGTTTAAACATGGTTGGATGATGGTTTTTTTCTGGGTGGTCTGTTCGTGGAGGTCAGGATCTTTACGTGTGTTTGGAGACGTCACTGAGGTCTTGCTTGTTGTATCTCACATAATGTCTCATCAGGCATTATCAGCATTCTGAGTTGTCCTTGATGACTTAAGAATTATTTAACTTGTTCAGCTTAAATTGCGGATCCTGGAAATGAAATGAAATTGTTCATTCTGCAAATAGGATATTGAAAAAATATGAAAATTAGCTAGATGAGTTCGTGAGGCCAGGATCTTTACGTATCTTTCGAGATGTCACCTCATCTTGCTTGTTGTATCTCAAATAATGTCCTTTCAGGCATTATTATTTAAACATGGTTGTTACCAGAGGAACTTGCGTACCTACATTGTATCAGCGATGAGTTCGGCTGTACCGGTACGTCGGCGGTGGATACGTCGGCGGGCATTCTTCGGGGGCGACCGTATGGGGGCCTAGCTCTGCTCTGGAGAAAAAGTGCGTTCAACAATGTATCGGTCGTTAAGTGCAATAACCCGCGAGTGTGCGCTATTAAAATAGTGTTAAACAAAAGGTCAATATTAGTGTTTAATGTGTACATGCCCACGGACGTGGCTAGTAACTTAGTGGAATTCACGGATTGCCTCAGTTTGGTGAGTGCCATTATTGATAGTTCAAATGTTGAAAACTGTTATATTCTTGGCGATTTCAATGCACACCCAACAGAACGATTTTTTACAGAACTGATAGGCTTCTGTCAGGAATTTGAGTGGAACTGTGTTGATACGGAGATATTGGGTTTGGACTCAGATATATATACTTTTGTGAGTGACGCTCATGGCTCACGGAGGTGGCTTGATCACTGTGTGGTTACTAAAGCGGCCCGTGAGTCTGTAGTTAATGCGAGTGTTGTATATGATACATTATGGTCCGACCACTACCCGCTTGTTTTAGAATGTCTTTTCGATAGTGTTTCTGTAAAGCAATGGGATTTTAGTTATGTGGAAAATGTTGTTGTTTGGGGAGATAGAAGTCTTGAACAGGCTCAGAGTTACACAAAGGCATGTCATGAAAGACTTAGACTTATTGATTTCCCTGAAAACTTCAGAATCTGTAGTGACAAAAGTTGCAATCAAGTATGTTATCGCACTGTTATAGACAATATGTATAAAGATATAGTTAGTGCTTTATCTGAGGCAGCTGCGATGGGTCGGGGGCGCAATAAGCGTAGGAAAAAGAAAGTAGTGGTAGGGTGGAATGCGCATGTAGGTGAGGCTTACAGGGACGCCAGGCAGAAGTTTCGACTTTGGGAAGACCTTGGGAAGCCATCTGCTGGTCCCATATTTTGTGATCAGGAAGCTAAGAGAATTTTTAAATCTCGCTTGAAATGGTGTCAAAATAATGAAGATCAAATAAAAATGGATATTTTGGCTTCAGAACATTCAAGCAATGATTTTCGCTCCTTTTGGAAAAACACGAACAGACTCAGTAGTAAGCCTGGCCTCCCTGTGTCTGTCAATGGTCAGAGCGATCCCGTAGGCATTGCTGACCTCTTTAAGGAACATTTTAGAATAAAGTCTCCACTGGGTCCCTGTGTTTCCGAGCCTGATGTTGTTGACCATGGTGACCTTGGAACGAGATTCACTGCCAAGGACGTTAAAAGTGTTATTAACAGTATGTCGAGAGGCAAGTCTCCAGGTCACGATGGTCTCAGTATCGAGCACCTCAAGTTCGCGGGCCCTCATCTACCGAGGGTGTTAGCAATGTTTTACAACTTTTGTGTGAGTCATGCGTATTTACCTAGCAATATGACTAAAACTATTGTAGTGCCCATTATTAAAAATAGAACGGGTGATATCGCTGACTTAAAGAACTACAGGCCTATTTCTCTGGCAACAGTGATCGCGAAAGTGCTTGACAGCCTGCTTAACAGACAACTTAATAACTTTGTTCAGCTGCACGACAATCAGTTCGGATTTCGATCCGGACTATCTACTGAGAGCGCCATCTTGTGTCTAAAGTGGGCTGTGAGGTACTATGTGGATAGGAAAACTCCTACGTATGCTTGCTTCCTCGACCTCTCCAAAGCTTTTGATCTGGTCGCGTACAGTGTCCTCTGGAGGAAGTTACAGGAAGCTGGAGTTCCTCCTGAGTTGATAAATACTTTTAAATGTTGGTATGGGGGCCAGATCAATCAGGTACGCTGGGCTGGGGGTTTTTCAGAGCCGTATAGGTTGGAGTGCGGGGTGAGGCAGGGGGGGTTGACTTCACCCACGCTCTTCAATCTGTATGTCAATGAGTTGATCGAGGTGCTCAGCAGAGAGCGTGCCGGCTGTTACATTGACGGAGTATGTGTAAATAACATTAGTTACGCCGATGATATGGCGCTGCTGAGCGCCTCGGTTTGTGGTCTTAGGAGGTTGGTGACCATCTGTGAAGAATATGCTTTACTTCATGGATTGGTCTACAACGTCACTAAAAGTGAAGTCATGGTCTTTGGTGTCAGTGGTCGATGTCCTGATTCTATCCCTCCGGTCAAGTTGAACGGAATATCACTTATGAGGGTATATAAAGTGAAGTACTTGGGACATCTTTTGACCGCTGACCTCAAGGACGATGATGATATTGAAAGAGAAAGGAGGGCGCTGTCGGTGAGAGCTAATATGATCGCTCGCAGGTTTGCACGTTGTTCTAGAGAAGTAAAGAGAACTTTGTTTCGTGCATATTGCACCTCATTTTACACGTGCAGCTTGTGGGTAGATTACACTCAAAAATCCTACAGCGCCCTTCGTGTTCAATATAATAATGCGTTCCGGGTATTGATGGGGCTGTTCCGCTTCTGTAGCGCATCAGGGATGTTTGCTGAGGCTCGTGTCGATTGTTTCTACACTACGATGCGGAAAAGATGCGCTTCCCTGGTGCGCCGGGTGCGGGCCAGCCCCAACATTATACTGCAGTGTGTGGCGAGCAGACTGGACTGCTTGTGTGTGAATCGCTGCTGCAAGCTTTCTACATCGGTTTTGAGCTTGTAGCAGGGATTCTCATATCTTTAAGGCAGTGTTAGATAAGTATTTAGGTTAAGTGTACTAACATAGTTGATAAGAAAGATTGTTACTAACGTTTTGAGTCATGTTACTTGTGAATTAAATATAAATAAATAAATAAAATAAAATTATCAACATTCTGATTTGTCCATGATGGATGACTTAAGAATGATTTACCTTGTTCAAATGAAATGAAATTGTGTATTCTGTAAATGTAAATGGGATATCGGAATCACTTTTACACGTCAAATAAAAATAATCTAGTTGAGGTCGGCGTTTCCTATCCGACTACTCTGAGAAGAAAGGCCGAAACAAACTCAGAGCTCGCAGTCTCTTTTGAAGAGGAGAAGGGTTCTAGTGAAAAGAACCACAGGAACGGTCGATGTGGTGACGCTTAGGAGAGGCTATGTCCAGTAGCTACTGCTTCTTTTGGCTGAAACGATGATTATGATGACTGGTGTCAACTTGATAAAGGCCTTTGAATTATATGCGAAAATGCCTCTTTTTTTTTTCCTCCTTTCGTACCAAGTAACATTATATCACGCCTGCACTTCCCGAAGGGTTAGGCAAAGGAATATTAAGAATAGCTAAGTATTTAGAACTGCTTTACTCTAATTCCACAATTTCCTAGTCTATGGTTGTGAATTGATGCCAAGGTCGACTGAGCTTGCGTATCTTGTAAACTTGTAACTTTCTAACTCAAAGCTGCGTCGTGTTGCCAACCTTATGGTATTGTTTTTTTTATAGTACCTTTTAATGTTGTTAAAGATTATTTGTGTTATGAAATACTTTAAAAGGTACCTCATTATAAAAGAGGATGGCTATAAGAGCAGATTAAGTCCAAAGAAACGATAGATGGACTGTGTGAAAGATGATATGGCTAGAAAGGTGACGACTAATAGAGAAGTATGGAAGGAAAAGGGGATGGAACTCAATTGTCTTGTAATTATCATACTGCAGTTTAAAAGCGTCTTCTCATAAAGCAACGAGATGAAGTTTATTAAATACATGAACACTAACGTACTGTGATCATACATCCATTTAAACATGTGTGGTAATTAGAGTAATGGTGTTGTTAGCAGTTTGTTCAAGCAGTCCATTACGAGGTTCATCCATGCTTATAAATGGACATCCACGGACTGATAATAATTATGATAATAATGAGTGCCTCATTCCATTTAAAATTATCTTAGGGGCCTCTGCGAGTTGGCTTCGGCCCCTCACACGCCTTCCAAAGGTCCGGGACCCCAGGGTCCCAAGATATGATAGAGACATTTTTTTAAATAAAAGCGTTCATCTCTTATCCTTGTTTTCTGCCGACTGCCTCTTTTGTCTAGTGGTCGCAACAGCTACTGCTTAGCATGAGGTCCTGGATTCAGTTCCCGTCGGACAAAGTGTAATTGGGTTTTTCTAAATGGAATTTTACAATAGCAGCTTGTGGTTTGGATTTTTGCCCGATTGATAGCAATACTCTCGCCCCCTGTTACATGGGACTTAAACATAACTGGCGAAATGTGGATGTAATAGGCACACCTTTGCCAATCCCTTTGGCGATTACAGGCGTCATGATATGTGTATATTTTATCTCTTCTCCTTGTATTCTAACAGGCAGTATAACTATGACCTTAGATCACCAAGCTCCTGATCTCCCCACGCAGTAGGTAGCAAACAGGTTATCATTCGTGTAGGTGGAACCTAGCACCTGCCAGTATTATGCCTAATTGGCATCGTGAACTCTGGCCTTCGAATGTTTTAGTCGTGTTGCCACGTACACCAAAATAGACTTGCCCATTTCCTTTTATGAGTTGAATGAATAGTGCGCTAATAATGATACACGTGTTTCCGGCTTTCCTGGTTAGTCAGTCCTGCTAGTATGTCGGTAAATTAACATCAGATTTGAGGTATTCTTGTATAATCGTTACCTATATTATTTCGAAGATCCTCAGGTTGGGCAAAAGAATTGTTTTCTTTTTACTGGGCAAAAGAGTAATTTTTTTTTGTTGGGCAAAAGTGTCTTTTTATTTTTACCTCACGATTTTTTCGGTATCAGGCCGGAGTCAGGGTTTAATAATTTTTTATGCTTTTTTTGTCTGGATTACAATTAACATAAACTTAACGGGCGAAATATGGGTGTCCTATAAACCTTAGCCCACCCTTTTGGGGACTGTGTCATGCGTTAATATTCAACGAAGGAATATGCCTGTTTTTAAAGCCAAATAGAGCCTTAACTCTGGTACATGTTACACAACTCTGTTAACCAACGAGTGTGAACAGCGCAAAACCTTCGGGACTTCACCAGAAAAACGCGCAACAAAAATGTTCATTAAATTTTACGGCCAATGAAAGTTTCGGACGAAATTCCTGTCGGTACCTGCGTTCGGGTAGTTTAGTGCTGAAATACATATTTCTCGCAAAACGCCAGGGGCCACAAAACGGTGAACTATTCAAATATGAGCCAGCCAGGGATATTTAAGCGTTCGTTTTTTCATTGAGTATGACGTCAGGTTTTTGGCTCCGCGTTGCGAGCACGACGCGACTCTGTTTTAGTTTGTTGAGCAGAGGTGAATTTTGAAGTTTGGAGTATGGTAGTTTTAAAGGGAACTACAAAGATACTGATCAGCATGCTACTAGGATTTTAGCAACTAGTCTACTCCCAATTATGTGGGGTTGGCTTTCATTCTAACCGGATCCATCTGAAAAGCGAAATTTTGTTTTGCGATTGACGAACTGAAATCAAATGAAGGAGTTTTATTTCAGTTCGCTCTGAGGACACCTCATGTCTAATGTCTTCTGAATTTAAGTAAGATGATGTTCACATTTTTTAACCTACTTCTTCAAAAAGGAGGAGGTTCTCAATTCGGCTGTATGTTTTGTTTTTTGTATGTATGTTACTCGATCGCTCCGCCAATTATGAATCGATTTTGATGATTCTTTTTTTGTTTGGTAGTTCATGCATCAGAAGTGGTCCCATATAATTTTTATTAATTTTGCTTGCGTAGTTTTTGAGTTAGCTACATATTTTTTACCACTTAGTGTATGTAGACGATATATTGTTTGACTCCGTCACTGTTATTTATATAGCAGGTAGTGGTATTCGAGTTTGTGTGGGGAACCACAACCAAAAAGTAAACCAAAAAAAAACCAACTGACTTCCAAAAAATTACATAAAAATTGTGAAAAATAACTTAATTCGGTTGTTTTTTTTTGTAAAAAGTTTTTTTACTTCTCTTAATTCATATATATTAATATATATTTTCATAATTCATAATTAAATATTGTTAAAAATCGGTCTACAACTTTATGAAAATTGATTTATGTTGTACTTATCTGATCCTAAGCTACTTTAATCACGAAACACAAGGTCTCAATAGGCTATCTCTCAACGACCAGTCTTAATCGTAACATATGCAGTTCCCTACTCAACAATGCACCACTAAAAACCTTCAGCAGAACTAATTCACTCCTGTTTCAATAACTTGCGATGAGTGAGTTGTACCTGTAATTGAAACAGTTCACTTGTTTCAGATTTTCAATTATGACTTTTGGATTGGTGATGTGATATTTTATAGGTAACTGATTAATTAACTTAATCAAGGTTTTTTACCACGCTTTATGACTATGATTGTGCCTGAAATTCCGCGTACATAAAGCCTCGTGCAAACTGGCGTGATATCGCGGGCAGCGCAACCTTTGTCGCGCCCGCGATATCGCGCCCGCGATTCCGCGTCGATAAGTGTAGTCACTCCGATAATTAAACGAAGAGGAGCTAGTGGCTAAGTAATAACAGCCACGTGTATTTGTTATGGTGTACATAATAAAGAGTATTCTATCTATCTATCTATCTAACAGCCGCTCGGGTCGATCCTTCAGGTTAAGCTACTTTTCACATATCGAGACTCCTCCGTGCCTCGGAAAGCACGTTAAGCCGTTGGTCCCGGCTGTAATTTGTGGATCTTTGACAGCAATTAAGGGGTATCTTATTACCCAGTTACTGGGTTATGGAGGTCAGATAGGCAGTCGCTCCATGTAAAATTCAGCTGCATCCGGTTAGACTGGAAGCCGACCCCAACATAGTTAGGAAAAGGCTGGGCAGATTGAGATTGAGTTGCAACTACACCGCTAAGAAGGGAGCGAAGTAAAATATTTTTTTTCAAAAAACTTTTCTAGAAAACAAGTTGAGAAAATTCTACGCTAAGAAGAAAATTCAAACTTACAACAAACAACCGCTTTTATTTTCAAACTGGACAAGGTTACAAGTTTCAGGAGCTATTATAAGTTCAGTTACTGTAATAAGAAGACATGCTCACGATACCTTAACAACTTTAAAGGTACAGTTTTTGTTTCGTTAATGTTGAATTGTCCTGTGGCCAGATTGACGTAGGTAGGAACTAGAGGGTTGTCAAATAGGAGAATATCATTATTAATAAATTATTATTTCGTGATGTGAGTAAAAAAAGTATTTAGACAAGCATTCGTGTCTCTTAAATCAAACTTCAAATTCTCGAGATTAAAAAAAAAGTTTTATTTTAATGTTTTTGGGAATTTTATTTTCTGAATTATACTTAGATGAAAAATGTAATTAATTTACATAAATTCTAAATCATCACTCCTATAAAACATTAACCAATGAAAAAATAAACAGGAGTTGATATTGTTGCTACTTAGTGCTAATAAACCTTTGCAAATAGCTTTAGGTACAGGGATACATCTTTGTACGAAACACTTAAACTAACAGTAAGCCAAATAAATATCAATCCCATTATGGAAAATCGTGAACCAGACACCTCGCCGTTTAAATAGATTCACGAAAACAAAACAAAAGGTACTTCCACACACTAATGTCCTCACTAATTCTCTTTAAACTCTCTCGAATTGTAATTCACAAACGTGTTAACAAACTCTTTTTAGTATCTCGTGCCATCCTTAATGCTCTCAGTTCGTTCGGGGCTCACAGAGCTTCAGGCCTTGTACCGATGGCAGAAAAAACGTTGAAACATCGACATATTTTTTTCTTTCTTCTACGAATGCTGAAATAAATCCCTTGCCGGGAACACATGAGTGTCTCGTATTGCTATTTTTTGGGGGATTTTCTGTTGGTATAAAATTCTGTTACCAATTCTGTATTGTTTTACATATAGATAGTTCGGTAGAGATCAAATGTTGAGGTTATGATAAGCTCTGATCTTTGTTTATGATTTTTTGGTGTTAAATCTGTAAAAGGTTGACTTAAGTGTGAATATAAATAACCTCTTGCCTTATAGCTAAACAGACTTTTCAAAAATATACATGGGTAAAATGCTAGTCAGTATAGTATTTTGTAATAGATTTTTTCGGTGAAAATGTTAGGCACATGTATTTGACTGCTTCCTCAACGTTACCAAATTATGTAGATATAAATCGGAACCATTATCACCTCGTTATACTCAGCCGTAGTCACTTAATTAATTAACTCACCTTCTTCTGCTGGACATAACCCTCTCCAAAATG
Source organism: Lithophane ornitopus (assembly GCA_948473465.1). Lineage (NCBI taxonomy): Eukaryota > Metazoa > Arthropoda > Insecta > Lepidoptera > Noctuidae > Lithophane > Lithophane ornitopus. The sequence continues at coordinate 1,023,441 of OX419630.1, read as the reverse complement.
CCGTCCTTGTTAGGTATCTTGTCCACTACCCTGGAGATCCTTAGAACTCTTCAAAGTTTTCTATGGTTGATAATTTGTTGCTTATAATAAATATTTTTTCCTCTATAATAGCAATGACCAAACACATTAGTTTAAAAAAAACTTCTCTCACAAAAATATCTCAGCGTCCACTAGAAAGCACCAATTTTATAATTGGTGTTTTCCGCAGCCGGCCGTCCATATATAAAGACGTTTTACCCGTAATAAAGGTACAGACAGACACACTAATTAGCGACGACCAATCGGCTCATTTACGAACCATATACGGACGAAAACATACGAAGGCTAGCGATATTTAGCGACTCGAAGAATTATTTATGGGACAAGACATAAATTGAAAATGAACTTATTTAATTAGTAGTTTTTACGAAGAAAGCTATAATTCTTGTCGGTTGAACGGCGATTAAGTTAATCGGGGAGTTAAATGTTAAGTAAATAGTTATAGTTACGTTCGGGGACGATTCCTAGTGACAGACTGTTTATAAGTGATGGGTACAAGACCTGTAAGTACAGTCTCCCGCACGTCGATGGTACCGATTTGCATTTGCCAGTGCTTAAGGATGGTCCTCTTATACCTATTAACACTGTTATTTATAAATATTGTAAAAGCAAATTATTTAAAAAAAAAATACCGTGGAGTTCCTAGCCGGCTCTTCTCCATAGGAAACGACCAATTAGAACCGTGCGCCTAGCTTCCTGACGCTAATGCATATAAAACAAGTTGTTTTAAATGCACATTATGCACGTATTTCTGTGACAAATTAAAAATATTTGACGCGAAAACTTCTTGGTTATTAGGTACTGCTAGAGCTCAAAGTGAACGAAATTGAACCATCACACTCTCGGTGACGCTGGATCGGATACACTCGGCTGCCGTCGGTCGGTGACGCTGAATCGCATATCACTCGCACTCGGCTCCAGTTGTAATTTTCACTTCTGTCTTGTGGTCATTTTTTCTTTCTTTCTTGATGTATGGTTGACCGTACCACACTGGTGACGATGTGTGGTTGCTCGTACAACCCTGATTACTGACTGATTTATTCCTTTATAATGCTTAGGGCCTAATAAGACCCCTTTCAATTATGTTAGATTAAGATGAGCACACACGGTCGGGTGTGCTCGACAGTGACCATAGCTATAAAAAAGCATTGCCACGGCCACCTACATGTTGTAAAACTTCCAGACTTTCTGAGGTATTTTCACAACAGGTGAAACGCAGAAATATCTTAGAATTCGATGCTATCGTTTATCTATCCTGTCGAACTCATTAGGCTTGAGAGAGATAGTTGTAGGCTTTAAACAGCTGATTAGCAGTTTTTTTGTTGTCTTTGGATCGCAATCAAGTAGTTGGCTCACCTGATGGTAGGTATGTTGTTACTACCGCAGCTATAGACGTCTGCAACGCTAGAGGCATCGCAGATGTGTTGCTATTTCAGACAAGAAACTGAAATATCTAATGAGCCGCATGTTACACCAGCACTCGTATGCTTCAAATTAGAACACAGTAAAAATGATAAACGGAAAAATAGGCGAATAATAATCGGCTAATTAGCTACTAATGTCTTACCAAATAATAATAATGGTGGTAGGAGGAACTTCCCCGGACGACCTCATTCACAGACAGCTCTGTCAAAAGTTTAAGCAACATTAATTTACAATCAATCTGTCTAGCCTTTTCTTAACTATCTTGGGGTTGGCTTCCAGTCTAACCGGATGCAGCTGAATATAACAGTATTTTACATGAAGCGACTGCCTATCTGACCTCCACAACCCAGTAACTCTGTAACCGGGTAATACGATACCCCCTGGTAACACTACTTGTCAGACTTTCGGACTTCTGACGACCCGTATCGACAGTCAAAGATCCACCAATGACAGCCGGGACTAACAGCTTAACGTGCTTTCCGAGACACGGAGGAGCCTCTGTATGTAAAGATGCCCATCCACGGACCAACCCCGGCAAGTGTTGGATCGACCCTTGCGGCTATTATTACTTAGCCACGAGTTATTACTTAACATTAATTTACAATCGATAAATAAAGTAAGTAAAGTCATTCTTAGGCCGTTCGTCCAATCAATCACCAATAGTTAATAACGCGTTAGTAAAGTACTAGTGCTGGGACATTCTGGCTATTAATTGGTGATTTGAGTTTTTAAAACGTTGTTTTGGAGTAGCGTCCTGAGCAAACGGGCGTTAGTCCACATTCTTCTACAAATGATCTCTCTCAGATCAACTTTATAATCTCATTTTACGCCATACCCTTAGCGAAGAAATTACAACACCTTAAAAAAAAATATCCCAATACATAACAATTACCTATTAAAAAGAAACCTTATTCTCAACTAACATAGTATTACATAAAGGTAATTACCATACAATCGCTTATGCAAGTAGGTACTGTAGAGAAACTTGTTATAATTAGTGACCGCAATGTGTTACCGCGGCATATTTTGACCGTGGTGAACTGGTGACCAAGACTTTGTTTGCGTGTTAAACATGGTGTGTCCTTATGCCAATTACAGTGTACTAGCTTCCACCCGTGGGTTCGCCCGCACGGTATGTCGGGTGCCATCTATCTCCTTGCTAAATTTTGTCGAAATCCGTTCAGTGGTTTAGGCGTGAAAAAGTAACATACAGACAGACACACAGAGTTACTGTAGAATTAATATTATTATATTAGTATGGATGTTTTAAGTGAAAACCTCTTTAGGCGCACTTAGCGCTCTTTCCGAACAGTGAACGAAACTGAACTGTCACGTCTCGGGTCGGTAACAATCGGGTATTCTCGGCTCCAGTAGGTCGGTGACGCTGAATCGCGTATACTCGGATCCAGTCGAAAGTTATAACTTCTATGGTGTGGTCACACACCCTCTATTTTACGGTTATTATTATTATTACCTTAAAAGCAAAACGGAATGAAGATCTTCATGTGGTCTACACATGCATTGTCTATGGTCTGTGGTCATGTACGACTGCTGAGCGTAATATTTTGAGTCATGTAGTGTTATTGAGTTTATCTATTAGGAAATTCTTATTAACAGCCAGGAATCCTCAGCACACATCCAAAACCTCTACTTCCTCCGGATAAAAACTTGCGTCCCCTGTCTTGTGACTTTGGCACGTTGTACTTAAACTATTTCCCACACTCGTAATATTTAAGAAAGCTAGTCTAAAAGGCCATGTTTAAGACATTTTCTAAGTCACAGTTCTAACCCCCAGGCTACTCAGTTTCTGCCAGGGTTGCGGAATAGTCCGAAAGGGATACCGGGACTCTGGCAACAGGCAACTGAAGGAATACGGGTGGGTGTTAGTCAGTAAGAGTCTGACACGCCCTTCCGCTTAAAAAAAGGCTTCTCAGTTTGCCTAACCTAGTCATTGAACCCAGCGAGTTCGCGCTCGGCAGCCGACATATCCAACCATTTAACCATTAAGGCACTAACAGAGTAATAAAGATGATTTCATTCCAAGTAGGTAAGTATCTATGTTTTTCTTCCAAACTAGCAATCAGTCTACCATTTAGGGCATCTAATGTCAAAAATATTCAAATTAATTTAATTAATTACTTCTAAATGTTTCCTACAACTTGTCTCTACAAATATAGACATATTATATTAAAACAGGAGTGTGTAGTGTATGTCCATGTATGTCATATTGACATAACTCGAACCTTGAATTGATAAGCTGTCAAAAGTGGTCCTGCCCACACAATACATAGTTAATTTTAATAGCCATTCAACTTCGATCAAGTCATTCAAAGCAGAATATTCTATGCCTTATTTGGTTACTTTTTTGTGTATATTTATTTATTGGTTAAATGATCACTTTTGACTACCGTGATATTAGGTAAAACGCTGTTTCTTTAGTGTGTAATGATGTACCTTTAATAATTTTAATAAATTTGAAGATGTTTGCGATTTAATTTAGTTTACGATTTGATTGTATGGACTTCAGTTATTTAATTTGGTACAAAAAAAAAAAAACATACAAACGAATTGAGAACCTCCTCCTTTTTGAAGAAGTCGGTTAAAAAATACAGATCACTGTGTCTGATTTAAATAAATAAATAAAATTTAATATGATTAATTTGCTTTGTTTTTTCAGAATATACCATTTCACAGGAGAGGCACTAGAGTTCCTTACAAAGGTGATCTCATTGCCTACCCTTTTCCAGATATGCTGAGGATATATTGACCACTGCGTGTAGACGGAGTATCTATGAACATTTAACACTCAAAACAAAGCAAATAATAAACATAACCTCACGCCTGTATTCCCCGAAGGGGTAAGTAGAGGACACCCACATTTCACCACTTATGTCCCATGTAATATAGGGGGGAAGGGGTAAGTAATTGGCGATCGATATCTGCATTACAATAAAAATAAATGAAGATTAACAAAAACCTAATAAATAAAGTAACGCTAATGACGCGAATAAAAGTGGTCTAATTAAAAACATCCGCGTTCGTTCGTGACTGCGGTAAACATAAACATCACTCAACTTTGCCTCGACATTACTCGACATTGCTCAACAAGTTCAGGCTCAACTTGTCTCGAGTGCCTGTTCATGGGAAAAAGTTCTCTTTGTTTTTAATTTTTAAATACTTAACTTTGAGGGGACTTGTCAAAGTGCTGTATATGTTTACAGATGTAGGGAGAAGATTTAAGTATACTGGAAGGGGCAGAAAAAATTAAAATCAATCACTACCTCAGGTGCCACCAACAAGTTAGTCATCATCACCATCATTTCAGCCGAAAGACGTCCACTATTGGACATAGACCTCCCCCAAATGACGCCACATCGACCGGTCTTGTGCTTCTCGCATCCAGTGGATTCCCACGACCTTTACCAGGTTACAAAAGAACTGCTCACCAATCCGTTAGCCAATCGTGGTAATTATAGCAGTTATCCCATTTGCCGTATTTCCATCTCTTATTGACTTCTGGACAAGTCGGGTAAAAAACGTTGCAGATCTTTCAATTCCATAATATAGGGTAGCATAATTACTCTGGAATGTCATCGCGTACCAAATGATCATAATATATTATTATGATTATATAATTATAGTATGATAGGTATAACATGCAGCAACAGCCTATAGGAATATAACATGAGTTTGATGTATATGAAATTGGAATATTCTGATTTTTAATATCAGCTTTTGTCGTTAATAGTAATCCTTTCAATAAATACCTTCAAAAGTTTATAAAACCCAATTCTCTGCTTTACAGAAAAGTACAATATTTTATATAAAAATAAATGTTTAATTCTTTTTTGATGCGCATTAATCCTCGCTCTCACAGTATCTTTTTATCTTTATGTAACATGCTTAAGCCTCTCATTTGCATATTTCATTGAAACACGCATTTTTGCTACACATTTTTCTGTTATTTTAAAAGCTTTCAACATATTCTGGGGATTCGGAGACGTGTTTCACAATGCATTTTACAGAAAATATTTCCGAAATATTATGTTTCGTAAATAGGTACGGATTAATTTTCATGTTAAATAAAAGCTTAAATAAAATCTGTTTAATTAAGGGAAATTTAATTTTGTAATTTTTAATTCGTTCGGTATTTTTACTTGGTGTAATTTGGAGTGTAATATTTTGATAATGTTGTTGTCGAATTGCATTTGTTTCCCTCAATAATTGTTACTTTTAATCCTTTTTTTTTAATGATGGACGTACATAATGTAGTAATTATTAAATCACAGTTCTCTTTATTAGTAAGCAAGTTCAATTAATTAGTTAAATAGAAGTTTAAAGCATGAAAATATGACCAACAAAGCAAGTAATTTTAGAATCTACACTCAGAATACTTTATCACGTTAAAATTTCCCAATAAAAAGCAATAAGGTCTCTCGTGGTGAACCAAAAAGCCGCACCATTCACGTTTTTTGCAAAAGCGCAGCGTCAACCCATTTTCTAAGCCAACTTTTACGCGCGAATAATGCAGCGCCATGCTCTATTTTCACCCTCACAAAAACCAACACAAAGCGAATATTAAATATTGTTCACGATCGATTTAATACACTCTTTCATTTTGCCCATATCCGGTCGCAGATCCGGATAAAAAAATGTTATCCGTGTACAAAACAATACGTGTTTTTTTTTGTTTTGCGTGCAGCATGTACAAAGTATTGATTAACGCCCAGCTCTCAACGGACCCGGGTATAAAAAATAAAAAATCAACGGGACTGCATCGCCTCCGGTTATGCACTCGCGACCGTGCAAACATAGTACGGACATAATGTATACTGGAAGCGGCTAGCTTAAACTGACCCACCGTGATCCCTTCTCTTTTATCAAACCTATAATGGCACAAGTATAATGGCACAGAGCTGTCAGAATAGCCGGGTTTTTCGACAATTGGTACCTTTACATGGCCAGGAGGCATGGTAAATGGATTTTTTTATTTCCATTCAACGAATCATATGTGTTTACTTTTTTTTATTTGTTGGGTTAACGGAACAGAGGATCTATATTTGGCAACAATTTGTTGAGTGTATTCAGTTTTCATTTTTAGTTATTATTGGATTTAAAATTGCACTTGTATTGTGTTAACGTTATTCCAATGATATAATGATTTTCGTTTGTAAAATCGTATTGTTAGAGTACACTGAATTTTACTTTTAACTGAAATTCAATGTTAAGGAAAGTTACATGGTGGAGATAATGAGACCACGAAAAAGGCAAAAATAAAAAATATATTTTTGAACAAAGAAATTAAGTATAGTTTCGTTTATGGTCACACATATTCCTTTAATACCCTTGGGAGTAGCACAGTACTTAACTTGCTCCGCTTGGTGTGACAATGACGACAGCGGATGGTTTTGCCAGTCCCGTAGTTCAGCTCGACATGGCCTACGGGTAAAATAATGTACCCAGTACGGAGCTAGAGGATAGTCGGAAGATGGTGGCTCGGAACCCAACGATAATTTCCGATTGAACTTCGGTGATTGACTGAATGTTGAATATTTATCATGAATGCTATTTTGTTTTTTGCGACTACAGTGCTTCATTGATTTCGAGAATTCATTATAAAAGTGGTAATAAATCTGACAATGTATGGCGTAAATACAATATCAATGCAAATTAAATTTACTCGGAATCAGAGACACGCTTTTGTACTCATCTATAATATTGTATAGTAGGGAAGTACCTACATTTTTCTGATCATTTCAATATTAATTTTCTACGATGGGTTCGATTCCCGGGTCCAGCAAAGTGTTATGGAGTCTTTCCATCAGAATTTTCTCAGTAGCAGCCCGGAGTCTGGATGTGTGCCTGGTCGATGGTAATAGACTCGCCCACTATTACATGGGACTTAAATATATGTAGCCAAATGTGTCCCTTAGTGGGTTACAGGCATTATGTTATGTTAAATTCTTAATTCAAATATACTTCCCAACCTCAACCACCGACACAATACAAACACAATACCTATAGATACACTCATTAAGGTTGTCGCGTGATTTTAATATATAAACCGTTGGTGGTGGGATTGCAATTAAGCGGAATGGTTTCCTCGACGGTGCCTCAATTTACATATTTTTATTGTAGCCGGAAAGCGGTGTGTCCTCACGAAATGTCTAAAACGACTCAGCTGAATTTTCTACGCATTTTAGTTAAGTATTTGTGGTTACAGACCACAAAATTGTAGCAGATTTTTCCTTGTGTTTTAATGTTTCAAGGCCGCTGGTCCACCTGATCGAAAGTGGTTAGGTATCTATACAAAGTAGGTATAAAGCAAAAGTCGCTTTTCTTGTCCGTCTGTGTGGCCGCTTGGATGCGCTTGGACCGCTCTGATGGATTTTCTTGCGTGTATAACCAGAGGGCCTAGACAAGTGACAATCGCTTCGAAAGCGTTTCGTATTTCTACAACGACTTTCAACAGGATTGACATAAGCTTTTCAGTTGCTCATGTGTGTCCTATAAGTACATTTTTGCCTTTTCCATCATCGTTATCGCTGATAGCATGTCACTTTGTCTAGGGCCTCGGATGTATGAACGTGAACGAAGCAAAGGGAGTGGCTTTCTGTAGTTACTGCCTACCCCCATGGGAAAACGGCGTGAGTTTATGTATGTATGATTTCACCATCATTTCGAGGATTTATTCCTGTACCTGTATAATACAATGTATAATCTTTATTTTAAATATAGTACAGAAATTGGAATATTTTGACATGTCACCCTTGCACCAGTGCAAACCTGGGGCGAGGTGTATGTGAGGAGCTTATAAATAGGTGTCTATTAGATAGTATCGGAAAACCTTGGTTTTGCAGGTGCAATAACAAGGTTTTCCAAGGCTTTAATGGCTAGTAGGTACTAGCCATTATAGCTTCGTCTGGTCATTATGAAAAATTGTCACCCTGCGTGTTGGTACACCCAGGGTAACAATTTTTCATAATAGGCTTATTATTTTATCGATACTAATGAAACTGTGGCGCTGTTAGCAGAAAAGTTATGCGAAATGAAGTCATTCTCAAGGAGCTCTACAATAACTTAAATTCTATTTTTTATATTATGTTGTTAGTGTAAGATTAGGGCTTAAAACTTAAATGGTTCTGAAAGTATCACCTGCATTGCTTAGCATACAATTATGCAAAGAAGCTCTTTCAACGTGCATTTTTTTTTGTGAAAATAATAAAAAATAATTATTTTTACTACTAATTTGCTATGACAATGTTCAACGTTCATGCAGTCTACTTCAGTGAAAAAATTAATATCTTATCATCGAACCACATTTACTAGCTATATGTACCAATTCCTTTAGTGTCTTTTACAGCCGAATAACTTATGTATAATTATAAAACGATGTCCAGGTATAACATAATATTACGCCTGTGTTTCCTCATGGGTTAGGCAGAAATGCACCTATAGTATCACCCGTTGACACGTTTGCCTATCTGCGGTCTCAACTCCAAAACTCGTCTGTTAAATAAACAAAAAGAAAGAAAGAAAGATTTGGTTATTCTGCACAAACATTTCTGCACGCATAATACAATAAAAATACATTATAATTCTCATTTACAAATTAGCCAAAATACTCGTATTCAATATTCAAAACTTATAAAAGTTTGTAAAATTTTGTCAGCGACCATAATTATCATTTGGGTTTGGGAATCGTTCGACACATCATAGACCACTGCAACTTCAGCTTAGCAACTACAACCAAAGTTAATCAAAAAACTTGTTTCCATCACATGAGGTGTTATTAAGCCCTAAAGCCGGACTAGAACGATCCACAATTATCAATGTACCGTCCTTCACTCCAGCGCGAACTCATTCGTTCCCCAATCACGGCCAATGAGCGTGAGTCTGTCAATTGTATCCTCAATTCGGTAACGATGGGGAGTTGTGTAACACGGAATATTGGCGTAGGTGGCGGTCGTGGTGTTAAAGATATGTCGATAAACTGTTGGGATATTTTTATCTTGTAACTATGTCAATCCTCCATTTCTTACAAATATGTATTTGGGTATATATTATTATTTTCAGAGTGCAATTTGGCTTCAGCGAGATTGGTGAAGGCATAAGATAATTCACAGCCTCTGGGGATATTTCTACAGAAGTTTTCAGTGCGTCTGTTTTTCAAGAAGACTGGGATAAGATTAGTTATAGGAGCATGTTTCAAAATAAACGCCGCCGACGATCACCCTAATTGCGTAATATACGATCAATCACAATCTGAATCGGTTTGAAACAAATTACTAATCCATTGCTAAGAAATTGCTAGTTCGAAAAAAAATCTGCTTAAAACGTAAATATCCACTCTTTGTATGTTTTGTAGTGTTAAATTTATTTTTTTGCTATGTATTTTTTTAAGTGTAAAATAAAGTATACTAGAAAAATAAATTGACAACCGAATTAATGTTGTTGAACTGTCAAAATGAAACAGATTACAGTCGCGACAATCTAAGAAGTCCGTTTTGACGTTTCGTTCTCGTACATGTAATAAAACGTTAAGCCTTGAGAATCAGTTTTTATCAATGTAGATAAGTCGTAGATTACAAACTCTCTAAGTATGTTCAATCGATATGTCTCGAGAATCAGTTTATAAGAAACAAATTTTTTTTTTCATCGCTTCTCAAAGCATTTTGATAGCTGTCAAAACGGACTTCTTAGATTGTCGCGAGTCTAGTTTTAATCGGTTACGAAAACAAGTTACGCAATTAGACAGCTGTTAAGATATCGAGGCCTGAAATGAAGACATTTTCAAACAAATTCGCTTTTACACTAAACACCATCTTTAAAAACAACCTGTATAACCTCCACCGTTTCGTAAATATCAATTTAGTTAAAAGCAATAGAAAATTGTAGGGAAACTTTATATTGTTTTGTTTTATGCTCGTAAACGCGTAGTAAACGCACTGTATTTAACGTTAGCCGTCACCGAATGGGACACAGTGACAGATATGGGATAATATCACGCGACCACGGGGGGGCTGCTAAAACTTGGGACCTGGGACACTTGATTGATGAAGAGTGGAACGTGGTTTGACGAATCAATTTTCTATTTGAGTGAAAAGTCCATCCATCTGCCTAGCCTTTTTCCATCAATATTGGAGTCGGCGTCTAGTCTAACCGGATGTAGCTGCAGAATACCTGCATTTTACATGGCGTTTTTTAGTGTAAAATGTTGTGTTCTAAATACTTCTTTAATGGTACCTACTAAACTATGATTTTGTCCGTGAGAACTTTAACTCTCTCTCTTGCCGAGGGGTCTATGTCCCAGCAGTGGGAACGTAATAGGCTGCTTGATGTGTTTTAGTTAACACTCAAAAATTCAATTTTATTTTATTAAAGTTTACATTAAAGAGTAGAGTATATTTCTATCAGAACTTGTATCTTACTACATTACATGTGTGTCTTGTTATCAAATTCCTAGTAGTTTGATAACACGCAAAATAACCAGCTGAATACATAACAAAATTCAGAGTTGAAAATTCTAGGAAATTCTGATTGTGTACTCGAAACGTGATAGCTCCATGAAAACCTTGAAATACACAGGAAGGCTTTGTTAAATATTTTCTGTTCTGTTGAAAACCAAGTTTACGTTATGTTTTTTTTGTTATTGTTTTTTATTTACTATTGGAGGCAAGGCTTGGAAATGAAATTAAACTGTATATTCTGTAAATAGGATAGGTAACAGAATCACTTTTACACGTCATAAAAAAATAAGCTAGATGAAATCGACATTTCCTATTTGACTACCTCAGAAGAAATGGCGAAAAAATCAGGTAAAAGGTAATATTAAAAAAAAGGAAAATAAATATCTATAATTAAAAATAACAAGCAATAACTTAATGTTATCTTTTTATCGAAAACTTGGTTTTCTGTAAAAAAAAAAAACATAAAATGCAGTGGTGAAATATAAAATCTCTTCCTCTTCGAATAGTTAATTACCTATTACTATTTTGAAAAACATTAAAAATAAAACACCATTCAAAAAGCAGACTGTTTGGTGTCTAATGTCTGACATGTCTGACAAAAAGCTCTACTCTCATAATTTGACGCTAAACTGTAGGATTCTTGACAAGCTTTTGTACAAAAACCATATTTAAATAAGCTCACGCACGATACCAAGTCCCTAGTCTACCTTGTAGCAGTATCAAGCAGATACATTAAAAAGTTTAACTGCTAATTTTGGGGCCACACCGTCATTCGTGACTGGATTGATGTGGAAATGGATTTCCTTCACTATTTCCACACAAGCTGTTGTTTATACTTTGTATTTATATTGTACAGCCTATCATGAAGCCTTTGGGACTTCATTTACACACATTTCAGTTTGTTTAGCGTTTGTATAATATATACGAAAATTTATTTAATTTTGTCATTATATATTATAAATTTCGAAACATCATCATCAGGTTTAATGTTATACAGATCGTATGATAATAATGAGGAGCTTGTAGCTAAGTAATAACAGCCCCACGAGTCGATCCATCAGGTTAAGCCACGCTTGCCGGGGTTGGTCCGTGGATGGGTACCATCTTTATATATTGAGACACCTGCGTGCTTCGGAAAGCACGTTAAGCCAGCTGTCATTCGAGGATCCTTGTCAGTCGTTACGTCGTCGTTACGTCAGAAGTCCGAAAGTCTGACAACAAGTCTTACCAAGAGGTATCGTATTACCCAGTTACTGAGTTGTTCACAACTCAGTAACGGCAACCTGCCCAAAATATGACAGATGTTCATTAAAGGAAGTTCATTGGTTTTTTTTTTATCAGGTAACAATTATCTTGTCTTTCTATTATGTATTAACCTAATTCTTATATAAAATAATACCTTTAACCATTTGATCTCACATAGAATTCATTGCTAGTAATTGTAAATTGAATACCGCGGAAGCCTATCAGAAAAAGATTTAGATGTACAATTTACACTAGTACACACAAAGATTAGTTAATACATTTTACGAGTATCTCTATAAACTGCAAACTAATAAACTTATAACCTCCGTGAGAATTCGCTAAACCGTCACCATAAAGGCTTGTTTAGACGACACAAGGGAGATTCACAACTTCACGTTTATAAGCAACTATCTTCTGCCAGCGGCTTCACCCGCGTGATATCTTTATACAATTTATAGCCTTTAATTTATACTCAATGATGATAATATAGCATTCTAGTGATGAAATATTTTTTTAAATCGATCCAGTAGTTTTTGAGTTTATTCATTACAAAAAACAAAAATGGAAATCTTTTCTCTTTATAATATTAGTGTTGACTAGTCAAAGTTATTTAAAAAAATGCCTAACTTTAAACTTTTCCCTGACTTTACCAACCACTACCAATTTAGCATTTGATTATGAGCTTATAATTATTTTATTCGCCTTTTCGGTGCATGAAATTAATCACATAAAATAACGCTACTTAATGATATGGACATAAACGAAGCTATGGGATGTAAGGAACGTAGCGGGTTCTGTAGTTTCTGCCTACCTCCATGGGAAGATGGCGTGAGTGTATGTATTATGTGAATGATATGGGTAATGCGTTCACTTTTTAATTCCTTCAATAATTGAAATATAACGAACCCTACCCAATTATTATAAAAAAACCTGTTTTATTTTACTAATAAAGACCATAAATATTATTTTTTTCAATCTAATTAAATGACATAAGTACTATCCGTCTGAACCCGCAGCTTTCTCAATAAAACGAACCACGCATATAATTCTAGAATAATTTAATTTGTTAACCCATAACCCGTTTTATGGTTAACGGTTAAACTTGGGTTAATTGCACAATATATATATTAGGATATATTGTAAATATGGGTTGTTTATGCCCGGTGGGGTTTCGAGTAGTGTTGTCGCATTAATTGTGAGTATAATTATAACTCTGCTTCACTGATTCATAGAAGTTGTGTGAATCATACAAACAATATTGTCGAGAAACCAGATTAAGTCATAATAACCTCCGTAAATTAATCAACCCTCGAAAATATTGATTTGCAGTCATTGATAAATCCGTGTTTATATAAAAGGTCTTGTTTTATGAATCATAATTATCAATGGTTGCAAATATAAGAGCCTCAACGAATACCGTTAAACGAGTACCTATCGTCACTCGTTTATCTTACTTACTTTAGAGTAACTACATAGTTTCTTACCAATTCTTCTCCATACGAAACTACCTTTTGGAAGGGGAATTTAAAATCAGTTCTATTTTCTTGTAAATTTTGACATTCATAAGTGCACTTTACGTGCCTATTTGAAGTAATATAAACGATTTGTCTTTTTTAATCACAGCAGGAGCTCACGTACAGTTCCTGCCGAATAAAGATTTTGTTAACCGACTTTAAACAAGGAGGAGGTTATCAATTCGTCTGTTTTTTTATGTGTGTTACCTCAGAACTTTCGACTGGGTAAACAGATTTTGATGATTCTTAAAAGGTGGTTCTTGCGTAGTGTTTAGTTAGCTTCAATAATTACGTATTTTTCCCACTTAGTCTATGTAGATGATTTTTATTTGACTCCGTCACTGTTATTTACTTGTATTCGAATTTGTGTGGGGTAGGTATCACAACTAAAAAGTGAAAAATAAAAACATTTTAGAAAAAAAAACCAACCGACTCCCAAAAAAAAACACAATAAAGTGAAAAACAACTTTAATTTCGGAAGTCGGTGGCAAAAAACGAAAACTGAAAAGCAAAGATGAAATTAAAGTTATTTTTCACTTCTTTTTGTGGTTTTTTTTGTTTTCCCATAACATACCTACATATGAAGTGCAAAGGTTTAAACAGTAACAGTTGTTGGCACGACCAAGATAGCCTGTCTGAAATATAGCAGGCATTTGTCATGAAAATATTCGATACAGAACCAATGAAACTGATTTTACGGAACATTTGAACTTCGCTTCTAGATTTGTAAGGATCGTTTGTTGTTAGGTATTTTATTTAAAACTGTTAAGTGTTATTTTCTTGGCTATGTTTTCATTGATTAATCGTTGCTGTACTTAATTGTTTTCGTTTTTGCGGGATTCTTCAAACTACCGCTCTTTAATAACAGCAGATTCTATTACATCACAAGAAAGGTCTTAAAAAAAAGCGGCCAAGTGCAAGTCGGTCTCGCACACAAAGGGTTCCGTACCACCGTACAATATTGAACACTACATATTTTTTACTAGCTGCGCCCCGCGGTTTCACCGGCGTAAGTCTCGATCCTGTGGGAGTGTCGGGATGAAAAGTATCCTATGTCCTAAGACAGGTCATGGTCTACCTCTTTGCCAAATTTTATCCAAATCCGTTCAGCCGTTTTAGCGTGAAAGCGTAACAAATAAACAAACTCACTTTCGCGTTTATAATATTAGTTAGGATTTATTGTTATAGGTTGGGTCCATAGTGGTACGCATTCTGATATAACTATTATAGTTCATAAAACAACCCTAAAAAATTATAAAATACGGCTTTCACGCGAAAATAATCTTCGTAGAAAAGACTCACTTCCAGCGAGAGTTGCATTAAAAACCTTATTGTTTTAGATATATTTTTTACAGTCCGTTCAACCGATTTTGACTTCTATTGCGTTGGTGGCATGACAAATGGCAGCTGCAGTTGACAGTCGGTATTGTGTAACCTTTTTTGCTTTTAATGCCTTAATGCGGTTGAACGGACTGTTAAAAAGTTTTTTTAAATCTTATTTCAAATGGATTATAGAATATTGCAATTTGAAAATAAACACAAAGTTATTTAAAGGTAATTCTTACACAAATAATAATGTTAGCATACTTTATGTAGATAGTGACCTAAACAAAAAATAAATTACAATTATTTGATGTAGGAAATAGCAAAGCAATGTCCACTTTATCATCACCACTCAACAACTAAACCTCTAACTCTGCTTACACCAAAAAGACTACAATAAAAGTCCCACCGCACTACGGGCTATACTTGCATTAATTTAGATCTGAGCGCAGATTGTATTAAGTAAAGGGCCCGATTAAACTGTCTGTCTTCGGGTGCTATCTCATCACTTTGAGGGCTGAGGTTTGGGTACTTGAGCGGAGTGGGTAGTGGGCAGCGGGCGATTCTATCAAGGGAGATTTGATTTTCGCACAGTGATTTTAAAGTATGTAATACCAGTGATGTTTCCATCAACTGAAAGAGAGCTTCTGCAGGTATTAAAGATTTTTTGACATCAATAGTATTTTTATTTACGTACCAATAGAACTTTCAGGAAATCAATAGTTACCGTCCGAGCACTGCAATAGTACTGATGGTGTGAAACTAGGAGAAGTCTGGTTTTATCGAAATAAAGCAAGTACTGAATCAGATGGTATATCCAACAGTATGCAGTACTTAGGTCAGTTATAATGTTTCTATTCATACTTCTTCTGGAAGTTGTTTAAAGTTAAAAAACGTTGACTATTGTTGGGTTAGATTTTAGTCGTTTAAATCCTCTTACGGGGTCATTCTGAACAACTTTCACTATGGAACCAACACTGAAATCGTGGACAAAAAATCAGCTGTTCCCTACATTTTGACGAGTTATGCGAACATAAATGTAGGGAACACCTGATTTTTTTTTCGCGATTTCAGGATTGGTCCCGTAGTGAAAGTTGTTTATAATGATGAGTACAATGACCCCTTAAGAGAATTTAAACGACTAAAATTTTACGTTAAACGCAAAGATGTTAAAAAACCAATAAGAAACAATAGAGGTACAACTACCCAATTATATTGTAAATCGTTCTTCCCCGCCACTAAGTGTGCACCCTATGTTGAATTTGATGTATCTACCTGACAGCTTAGAATTTAACGGAGTGCTGGTTTGGTTTACTTTTGTAATTAAAAATGGCTACCGTGGATGTATTCACTCGTGATTGTTGCGTCTAAATGACTTGCTTTTAGCTGCTGGTTCCCTTCTAATTCCAAATGTTTAAGTATTGGACGTGGCCCCGGCTGTCATTCGTAGATATTTGACAGTCATTACGCTTCCACTAGTCTTACCAAGTGGGCTCGTATTACCCAGGAGCTGTGGAGGGTTGTGGAGGTCAGATAGGCAGCCGCTGGCCATGTAAAATACAGATACTGGATATCTGTCTGCAGTCTGATTAAAATGGAAGCCGACCTCGTATAGTTGGGAAAAGGCTAGGCAGATTGAATTCAGCTTGTTACAGTTCACCGCTGAACATAAGTTTAACAAACTTAGGTAAGCGTAAATAGCAGTAAAACTTAGCTAAGTTACTAAGGTTTTTGAGATTACAAAAATGCATTGCGTGTGAATAGTACGATCATCATAATGAATCCATGCAATGATAACGTTGGTCATTTAAAAAATAATAATAAGTAAATAAATATATTATATAGGTACATTAAAAAGTTTTATTTGTTTTGTTAATTTCTAACCCTACCTACACGAGAACGGTAAATAAATAATTTAATATCAGTTTATGAAAAGGCTACAATCATAGATTTCTTTGGAGTTAGAAAACTACAGTTTACCACAGTTCTAGTTCAGAAGTTAGTGCACGGTATCAATGAATAAGGAATCTCATGCAAACGTCGGTAACGGCTGTAATTACTGACCAACTAACTGCTAGTTACTGGCCTATTACCTGATCAAATATTTATACAGCCGCTTCAGGTTTGAGCTGGGAAACTAAGGAGTTAATAGTAGTTGAATTATATTGTGTGGCGGAGAGAAACATTGCAAGGATAGGCTGTCGTTTTAAGGCTCGTACAAACAGACGAGATATCGCGGGCGCGACAGGCAGCGGTACCTTTGTCGACAAAGGTACCGCTGCCTGTCGCGCCCGCGATTTCGCGTCTGTTTGCACGAGCCTTTATGGTAAAAGAAAGTGTCGGTATGTTACTAAGGGAAGTATGAAGAAAAGTTGAGTCTGCTGACTAATAAGCTTTTATCTATACTCCTTTTATTTTCATTAGAAAAGTCGAGCGGTAAGTATGTGAGAGAGAGCGCGCGAAGTTTAGTTCACCTTATCGCGGCAATGTGGCCTTAGCATAAGTGATAATATTAAAATAACACCGGTGAAAGAACTTTCAAAACCAGTCCAGTAGTTTTTAGTTAATTCATTAAAAACAAAAATACAAATCTTTTCTCTTTATAATATTATTAGTGTAAATCAAGAAAGAAAGGATTAAGGGATCTCTATAAAAATCCTATCCTATCTCAATCTATCAGGACGAACCTGTAGCTACAGTGTAACAGTGGACGTTTACGAACTACTATGATGATGATTTAATAAGTGCAGCACAACTCCAGTAGCAGCTGTAATTAGCACCGAGCTAACGACGGGCTATCCCACTATTACTCACTTAATTATTTATAGCAGCCTTCTTGTGCTTTGAGCGAGGGAAGTCGAGCAAAGAATTTTTGAAGGAGACATGTTTCTATATCGATAAAAAAAGGTGGTATAGACTCTCGCTCGTACCATACTACTCGCGGCCTGAGTGAAAGCGAAACGGAGTGGGGTGCTGACAGCTCCAAGTCTCGAATAGTTTAGGTAGTTGCTTTTTACGGCGAAAATAATAGTAATTAAAATTAAAAAAACATAAAACCTGCTTTATAGTTAGTTCAGTTATTATGCAAAGTTTCATGATGTAATTTGAAGTATTTTTTGAATACCAGCGGTTTATAGTTCGGTTTGAGGTAACTTTTCTCTCGAGGAAATTTCATATAAGTAATCGTGTTTTCGTCAAATATAGGACCTAGCATCAATCCTCAACTTTAACATATATTTATTCCAAAATTAATGCTGTAGTATTTTCGGCATAACGGAGGATCATGCGAAGCAATTTGAGGTTGGTAAGAAAAGGCCGTACTTAAAATAACTGAAACATAATAATAACAATATTAACTACAAGACAAACACACAACAGTAGGTATGGGCAAAATGAAACAAGAAAAGAATTATCAGATATACCTTATTAGAACTTCTTCCTTTCCACCATCAAACCAAATTCAACAACCAAATTCAAAATGAATGATGTAACCAATATATTGTAACAATATTTTGATTTAAAAGACTGTCTGTGGAGTTTCTTGCCCGTTCTTCTCCATTTGCTTTGGAATGGGCAACTAGCTTCATATTTCTGACTGACCGACTCTTTGACAATTCAAAAGTGCATGTAAATGTTTTAACTGAAATAAATGCTTTGAGTTTGAGTTTGAATCACTTATAACAATTACAATAACTAGTGTTATTGTAAGTGAGAGCGAACCAAATACCTGAGCCCATATCCTGATAGAATTTGAAACAAAACAACGGGTTTAAACAGACAAAACGACTTTTATTATTCAGCCATTTCTAGACTCCATTAACAATTGAAACACGAGAATACACGAGTAGTACAATACTTTTTATCAATATATGACCTAACAGTGTTGCTCACCAAAAAGTACTTATTACACTTGACCTAAAAGAATTACACACGTGGGCCAAATTTGGACTCAATACATTATGGGAAAATGTGTGAAAAATCACTCACATAATTTGACGGCTAGGGAGCCGAGTGTTGAAACTAATTGAAGTCATTTTTCCCCCTAGTAAAATAATGAGAAGATAGAACAAGTCACACACAAAACCAAGTACTTTAATAAAACCCTGTTTAGCTTGAAAACAAAATTAAATGTTGACTAGTATCAAACTGAGAGGATATTAAACGTTATATATTAAAATTGTACTTTATTGCATCAGAATTGTGTGCCCTTTGACGTAAAGAACTCGGAGTTGAAGGGCTCTGGGCCCACGCAGGCTGAGCTGTTATATTGTGTCAATAGTGTTGTGTAACTGTCTCCAACACGACACAGTCGTATTACGTGTTTAGTATTTAAGTTACGTCTTTTGAATACGCACTGTTCTTCATCTATGTACATAATATACAAGTCGCTTTTAGTGTCTGTCTGTGTGACCACATTGTCTTTCTAAACTATGCAACGGATTTTGATGCGGTATTAACCATTAAATACTAGCTGTGCCCCACGGTTTCACCCGCTTAAGTCTCGATCCCATGGCAATATGTATCTTATATCCTAATCCAAGTCATGGTCTATCCATGTGCCAAATTTCACCCAAATCTGTTCAGCCATTTCGGCATGAAAGCGTAACAAACAAACAAACTCACTTTCGCATTTATAATATTAGTTAGTTAATTATAAACTTGTGTAAATAATAAAGAAACGATGTTTTTTTAGGTCTTAAAGGTCGTGCGAAACAGTGGCGAGTCGCTAGTTGATGATAAATAGCACTAGTCTATTTTTCCTAAATACCTTGATAACATAGTATTCTTGACTTAGCTCAGAAAACATGTTTATTTTATACCTAAGAAAAGTTTACACGTGTAAATTGGGGTTATTCCATTTATTCCCATTGACAATCCCCATCAGTTTAAAAATAAAATACAAACAACAAAATTACTATGGAATCACGACGTCTTTAGTTCTTACGGACGTAAGGACTTAATGATTATTTTTATAATAATATCATATTCGCTCTAAATAAGCAAACGGTACACGTTCCTAATCATGCGTAATACGTACTCCATCCAAAACACGTCAATTTCCAGCGTCTACGCAGATAGACATCTGCGACAGTACCATTACAATAAACAGCGCAATGACGCGGGACAGGCGGCAACAGAAGTGATTCATGTCGTGATAAACCACGTAGCACTTGCGTAACAACTGTACAGCCGAGCACAAAGTACGCATGGACAGCTGATTATGTTATTGTTGAATTATTGTGGTTGTAATTGTTTTAGTGCTCGCCTATTGATAATTGTGTTCACGGTTTTGCTTTTAAAGAGATTCAGGGCAAATCTTAGTAAAGGCAAACATCACTAGGTTACTATGACTTCACACTACCCTGGATTAGGTTATTATTTATCTGTTACTTTGTATGGAGAGTCCAATTTTAGTGACTGGATATTCATACACTAAGTCATGTATGTTGTTCCATATTATAAACATGGGTCCCAAACTCTTCAAAACAATATCAAAACCCGCACCATAGCTAAAAACTTTGTTCCACGAGAAAAACAGCATTTTTCCCCAATATTTTCATACATGTTACATCTTTATTTTCCCCTCGTTGCCACAGCCGAGAAAATCTACATTTAGCGGCTACCTAATAATTTTTTCACACCACCGAAGGTGTTTTCCCCTAAAAACAAAAAAGTTTGCGTAACGCACCCCTTGTGACGTGTGAAAACCGGATCGCGCCGGATTAGACCAGTTCTAACCGCAATGTTTATTTTTTAATAACATAAATGGCACGGGAGAGGTGAAAGAAAAGGTATTTTGTTCATTTTTGTTGTTTTATTAAATGAGTAATGAAATGTATGCTCTTCGTTATTGTACAAAAAGGAATAACGCGTGTTTTCACCAAATTAGAGTGGAGCTCGCTTGTGTCTGTCCAAATGAGTAATAAAGAAGAGGGTTTTATGCTTTGCCATCATAATGTCTGTTTTTGTTAATTTTATTTTAGCTTATTAAATAGACAAAGGTAAAAGTCGAGTACCTTTGTGCTTTGCTAGTCGAATTTTACTATAGGTACCAAAGAACTACAGCTTAGCTAGTCTTGTTTGTGCCAGTCAGTTAAACAAAATAAGACCTAGGCTAGCTGGGAGGCTAGGGACCCTACAGATTTTCTATCCACCTTAAACTTACATTCTCTATCTCATCCTCACATCATCTGGTCATTGTCGAGATCAAATCAAGACAAAAATATCAACTTTTATTATCGCTAATTTCATAAACTTCAACACTGATCATCCCTCCCATTATTCTCGCCTACAGAGTTTAGCACTGAACCAGATTAGATCACAACATTGACCAAGGAACCGGCCGGTACGAAATAGGAACATAATTGTTATCAACATGAGTCACCGGCTCAACAATCGAGAAATCACATAAATGCCTTTATTGCAACAGCTTTAAGTTTCAATTTGTTGGGTTGCTAATCAGGATTGTGGGGTTTGAGGGATGAGAGACAAGCGTGGAGTAGAAATATTAAGTTCTACGTAATCAGAATATTTTCAGAACATATTAGTGAACCCACATACTCGTTTGCCCTCACAGGTTCTCGCAAAATAACTTTTAGAAGAAAGTGCTGAAATAAATATCACTAACAGCTAGGTACATAAATTATGTCTATAAAAATAGTGAATTATGCTCACTTTACACTTCTTTTTCATTTAGAGAATTTTTATTACACGACTACCCAAAAAGGAGTGTAATGTTTTTTTCACATAGAAGACTACAAATAACGGCAGAATGCTACACAAACAAATAATGCCGACCAAAGTTTTTTTCTAGTACAGTGTACTACTGTATAGAAAAATCTTTGGTTGGCATTTGGTTGGCACGACTGTGGTAACACTAACCTTGACAGCTCAAGGTCGTTAGACCAGCGCCTAGTGTAGTACGGAGTTTCAATACATTATGAGGCCAGCTAATACCGATTTTGTTACCACTGAATTGGGCGCACCGTACCAGTAACCACCTCAAATCTTAGAAACTTTCAGAACATTGATAACTTTGACTCTACTTGTAAAGCCAACCGAAATCAAACAGACTAAATCCTCGCGCCCAAAACTTGCACCACCAGCTAACGGTCCCAGAGTTAGTCATATTGGCTTATCGGCACGTACGGAGTAACCTTATCAAATGTGGGCCACAGATCTGTTGCCTGGTAGTAGTAGGGCTATCGCGGGTCTTAACTGGTGTCAGACCGTTTAGTTAAGGTGCGCTGGTAGAAAGTTTGGGAGAGGTAAAGATAAACGAGCCTTCGATAGTATTAAAGAGGCAGTCGTTTTAAATGGCGATTTTTTTTTTTACTGTCAATATAAATGCTATCGTATTTAAACACATCGACATCGGTGAAGGAAAACATCGTGAGGAAACCTGGATATAAACAGGGTTATTGTTAAAACACCAACAACCTCTTAAGGAGTCATTGTACTCATCATAATGATCAACTTTTATTATGGGAACAAATATGAAATTGCGAAAAAATAACAGCTGTTTTTTTTTCTCGATTTTACCAATACTCCTGTTTTTTTTCATGTTTACCTATACTGTCCCACTGCTGAGCAAAGGCCTCCTCTAAATCGCTCCAAGCATCCTTATCCAGGGCTTAGTGTAGTTAATTTAAGTCTGAAATCGCTAATCCGTCTTGAGCACGCGCGGTGATCAATCATACCTTGTCTGTATGAGAAAAGACCTTTGCCCAGCAGTGGGATAAAAACAGCCTGGATTATTATTTATTTATTCCTTTTAAAACATCAATTTTATTAAATAAACCTCGTGTTAGTTTTATTTATTAACTTCCCTTTTAAGTAAAGTTTTTTAAATAATTTATTGTTGAGGACAATTTCATAATAAAATTCCCTTTTGGACCTCTATTTACTTACTCCATATCTTCCTTGAAATTATTATTTCGGTCTGTGATTTAAAGTTATTTTATATAAATGTTAAATGACTGATAACTAGTTCCATGAATTTTAAAGGGCACTTGAGTGTCATTTCAAATTTCTGGTCTAAAATTCGCGAAAGTGGTGAATCAAATTCTGGATCTGGCAGGCGTTAAAACCACTATGACCATGAAGCGTCTTCATCGAAATTCCAATTTTCAACTCCCTGAAATATTAACTGTCTAACATTTAGAAAAGGGTTGTTCGAGTAGACAGGGCTACCACGTATACACCACATATCACAGTTTGAATTGTTTCTACAGATTTACAATTATTTTGGAATTTAGAAATACAATTTTTCAGCGTAGTTTAAACAAATATTTTATTTTCAGATATAGAGGAAAAACACAATTAATTGTTTAACAAATAAAGATTCTGATTCTGATTCTGCGATTGAAAATACGGCATAAAAGCTTTTCAAATTAAGATGACGTCTTGTCTTACGTTCCTGCACTGGACAGAACTTTAGATTCCAAAGATTTCGATAAAACATAAATATATTCTGAGTTTATTTGAAGCATTACGGTGAAGGAAAACATTGTGAGGAAACCTGGACTTACAGTTAATATAAATCTGAAATCGCCAATCCGTTTTGAGCAAGCGTGCGTCATCAATGCTCGTGCCGTCAGGCACGATAGACTGGTATTATTATTATTCACTGAACAAGATATCAAAACAAATATTCTAAAGAAGAAAGCAATAGCTTTAGAATATATTAATCTTATTTTCTTCCTCTCCATAAAAAACAATCCACCACATAATAATTGCACGGCCAATTCCATTCACTTCTCCGAAGTCCAAACTGACATGGAAATAACAGCATTAGAAATAATATCGAGTTTCATTCCCGAGGCTACCCCTGCGAGCCCCTGTTACGCAACCCCAGGCGAATTTCATATATTATGTATAACAGTGGTATTTCACAGACAAGTTTTCACGCCAGTTCTGACACTAATTATACGTATCTACGAAAATGTTTCAGAGTTACGATGTTCAAAAATGTTGTTAGAAAACTTATGATTTTGGATGTGAAAACTATTAAATTGAAGGTATTCAATGGCTTGAAATATTGTCTTTACTATATAAGTGTGACTAAAATGTGATATTTGTATAGTAAAACAGTTTGGTAGGTGGACAAGGACTACCTAACCAAACCAATTGTCGAAGTACAGCATGTCGGAGTAGAGTACGTCGAAATTGAATCATGTCGAACTAGCATTATTGTCGAAGTAGAATGTCGTCGAAGTCACATCATTTCGTAGTTAAGTCGGAGTACAGACGGACAGTTAGTGTCGGACTTAAGGTATGTCGAACTAAAGAATTGTCGAAATAAAGCGGTGTCGTAGTTCCGTAATGTCGAAGTAAAGTCTTGTCTTAGTTCCGTTTGTCGAACTTTAGTTTGGTAGTCTAGGACAAGGCCGCGGCGATTTGACTAAATGCGTAAGCTTGGTCCTTCTGAATCAATTTTTAATACTCCGACACAATTTTGTTCTATAACAACAAACATTTTCTCTAATGTCAAGTCCGAGGCTTTTGGTTCCTCATATAAATCACACAACATAACTTAACATGGATATAATATGGAGACCATGCACGAAATAAATTATATTAGGGGTTATTTCAGTCCACATTAGGAAACGTGTCCTTCGTCCTATTATTATGCAGGACGGCTTACCGAGGACTTGTTAGGTAATTGTATAATGGGCATATAAGTTTACCGCGCACACGTAGCCATAGATCATTATGCGGGTACAAACATCACACTTTTCTACCTCGGGGTTAGGCAGAAAATATAATTATACTTGAACAGAGAGCTGGCTCGTTTTTCGGCATTCAACGTGGCAATGCTGCCAGTCTTCTGGATACGTTTCTGGATGTCAGCGATGTGGATGAGTACTTCGATGTCGAAGTGTCCTTTTGTTTTTATATTTATAGTTAGTTACTTAGTCATTTAATTTCGTACCTAGTGTAAACATTTAATAGTGTTAAATATTGTAAAAATGAGGTTTTTGGTCCTTTTTATACTTAATAACTAATTATACTATAATTGTTCCAGATTTGTTAAATTAGATGCCGATATCTAAGAGAGACTAACCTAACCACAGAGCTTATTTTCTTTGGAGAGCTTTTTGTCTCTTGGATTATGTGAAATTTTAATATTGTTTGTCTAAGAAGAAATAAAACTGATAGAGCTTTAGAAGACGAAGACGTTATGCAACAATGCAGGGCAGCAATCAAAACTTGAATGAAATCGTTTCCCTAAAGGTGGAACATGAGGAAGTAGCTGCGCAGTAACACATTCACGTGTCAGCGGTGATGGGTGCGGTATAGCGTAGCGAGCAGCGCACGCGCACTTCAGAACCGCCATAAATTTTGAACTATACGCTTTGTCAACTAACATAGGTACACTGATCATATTTCCAGACTTACAACGGATTTCTGATTTGAGAATTTGAAGTCTACTTTAGCATAACAGTTTTTTTGTAAATAAATTAACGTTTCAGGCGTCACCCTGAATAATTTACGAGTAGAGTTTGTCAAGTTATCACCTCAAATTCTCAATTCACAAACCGGCCCTCCATGTGTGATCATACAGTTTATGCACCAGTTGAACTTGACTAACAATGTACGATAACTATTCCAAGCTCTATTGACATCAAGCAGTGTCAGCTTCCCCTTAAAGCTGACTGTTGACCGTCCGTCCGTAGAGGTTACGAGTACCTATGTACTAAAGTTCGTAACTCGTATGTAACTGTAATGGTGAATCTATTCCTAAGTGTACGACTCTTGGAAGTGAGCAGGCCATATCTGACGTTTATGTGGATGCCGTAAAAGACGAGGAAGGAATTATGACATCAGGAAGGCTAGGAACACACTCCTGAGATCCAGTAACAGCATAGAGTTAAGGTTGTCAATCTAATTTCGAAATGTTCAGTTTCGGAGATATTTTCTACTTGTTATTTTATTGCAATATTCTGCTTCCATTTCTGGGCAACATCACCAGTTTATTATGTTCATACCAAGAGTCGTTACCAAAATATCAGAACAAAACTCCAAACTAACTAAATTAAGTGTTTTACCTGATATCACTCATCATGGAAACCTTACATTACATAAATCGCAAGGAGATATTTGGCAGATTAAAGTTCAAGAACTCTCAAGGACCAAAAATCTGGGATACTGTCCTAACAAAAACCCACCGAAAAAGTCACACGGCACCCAAAAAAATCTAAAATTCCTTACCACAACTACGACACGAGTCACACCTATTTAAATGACGTCGGGTGACACGTAATAGTGCTGAATGTTTTACGAGCTACTGTCCAATCGATCTGATCGTAAACGCTGGGGCGGAATAATTGAGGGTTGGACGAAGAGCCTTCGTATCAGGTGTAGTTATTGCATTTAATTTTGATATCGTAAATGGTGCTGGAAGTTTTATTATTTGTAGAATGGGGTCAATTGTGAAATAAGTTCTTGCAAAAAATTCCGGAAATACAGTCAGCATAATATTTTTCTTGCAAAATGGTATTGATGTGAATCAATAAGTGAGAGTACCTATGGTTGACATGAAATCGAAACTTTTCTATTTGATTTCCAAGGTCGAAGTTGATCCTTCAGCTCCCTGGCTTATCAAAAACAGGTATGATGGTACCTCCTTCCTTCAAAATCAAAATAAAAAGTCAATTATTCAAACTACGCTGAGAATCGGCACTTTTAGAACGTCAAAATTACATAAGACAGTCCCCCAGCCCTTCACCACCTTGGACAAAAAGGAGTTTCCTCAAGGATTTCTGCTCCTACTCCTCAACTCTCCATTTTTTACTTACGAAAATGCCGATGACGATAAAATCTAAGCGCGAAAATAAAATATTTAGAACCCGGAACCACAAATTATGAATAATGACTGTTCTAGTTGTCGTGAACTATAGGGACCTACTGCGTATCAAAACTTTTAAAAGCAACTTTATACAAAATACAATCTAGAAAGTATTATCCTTTTCCATTTAAAAATCACAAAGAGATAATGTAAAAACATCCTGGTAACACAATAGTTATTTACAAACTTTTATAAATTACGTCGAAAAAAAGACCGTTTTGCGTAAAACAATATGAATCAAAGTACGTATAAACTAAGTGCTAGTTAGACGCAAAAACATTAACTAAACATGTGGAGACAATGGATTATTGTATGATGGGATATCAACAATAAGTGGGTCGAAGAAAGCTTTTGTAGTACTAAAGGAAATCGATAGTTTAGAATGATAAAGTAATGAGAATATGAAACCACGCTTCTTACTTGCTGTCATTGTCAAAATGTAAGTATAATGTCTGCCATGGTCTTGGCCATTAATACGATATTTTGCCTCTCTGTACGATATTTGGCAATCTTCATACACACCTACATTCATGTGGTAGGCAAAAACGCGACTTGCTTTTATTCAGTAAGCAGTTACACTTTTGAGTATGGTATATATTTTGAACGAGGTCGCTGTTTTCTATCCTGCCCTTACAAAAAACAAATTCAGAGGTTAAGTGATTAGGTCGTCACACCACCTTCACCGCGGTCTACCTCGACGGCGCGGTGATGTCCTCCCTGAGGCGTTCAGTGAATATCTGCGGGGCCAACATGGCCAGAAATGGCACAAAACAGAGATATTTAGAAGGAAAACGGGAGGCTTTTGCCCAATAGTGGGACACAACATAGGCTAATAAAAAAGAGGTTTAGGTATAAACATTTTTCTTTGAAACGCAATGATCACTACTTACAACAATTTTAGACTTATCTACCTCATAGTGGGTTCTATTCCCAAGACTATCGCACACAGACCTGAAACAACTAAGTATCTTAAGGCCAGACAAATATTTATTCGGCGAGGGAATCAACTCGTAGTGCAGAAGGGAACCACTCAACCACTTCGGCAATTGAGCCGGCACTGAAGATGCTTCTGCCTTTATTTAAGATACATTCATGTGTACCTAAAAGCTCTTGATTTCATAATACCTAATCAATCAATCTGCCTAGCCTTTTTCCAACTATGTTGGGGTCGGCTTCCAGTCTAACCGGATGCAGCTGAATACTAGTATTTTACATGGAGTGACTGCCTATCTGACCACAACACAGTAACTGGGCGATACGATACCCCTTGGTAAGCCTTTCGGGCTTCTGACTACCCGTAACGACTGTATGTAAAGATGGTCACCCATCCACAGACTAACCCCGGCAAGCGTAGCTTAACCTGATGGATCGGCCAGTGCGGCTGTTATTACTTACCACCTAATCAACAATTGAAAACGGAATGCATTTTTATTACAAACAAAATACTACTAAAAATCATTGAAAAGAGGTGATTGAATCGCTACCGAACAATCATGAAAGTAGTCAATAGATATCCTAAACATTGGTCATCCAACAAAATCTTACACCACATCATTTTTAAATTAACAGCTGAGTGGTATCTGCTGAGATACAGGCCTGGCCTAGTTCATAGGATAGAGTCAATACTCTAAGTAAACCTCTCTTTACCACCACTATTGCTGCTGGATTATTATTATATAATGTACTAGCTGCTCGCCCCGGCTTCGCACGGGTAGCACTTAGTACTTATCTACGGCTATTTTAGGTATTTTTTTTACACCTTGGGTTACATTATTAGAGTTTTAGTAAGGAGCCCTAATTTTTTTGAAAATATAATATAGCCTATGTCAGCCGGGGATAGTGTAGTTTCGGAGCCTATTCAATGCAAACAAACAATCAAATCTTTCCTCTTTATAATATTAGTATAGATATGATGTAAGTATACTTACCTAGTATTAAGTACTTTTACTATGTAATCCTTGTTGCTATGCTGGTGAGAAATACACTATTTTATATATTTACATCTCTTTTATCCGTCATTTTCTATCTGGGAAAAGTATCTTTGCATCAATTCATCTTTACTTCAGTCGATCTATTTCTTACTGGCACCCTTAACACTTTCCTTGTTACATGGTCCTCATTCCTTCGCATCACATATCCATACAACAAAAATCTTAATGTTTATATTATTAGCAACCAGAAAAACTGGTCCTTTTGATCACACAGACCCATGGTAAGGGTTAACGTATCACAACAAACGTCACGATATGCGCAGTTGACCATCGGAGTCGGGTTACTATCGTAATATTATTGTGTTACTATAAACACCGCTATTTATGTTCAAATCACTTTTTTGCTTAGTTATAACCAAACAGCTGGTCAGTGTCGGGTTTACAAAACAGTAGTTCCTACCCTTTGTTTGTTAAGCTTTTTAATAGTTGCCAACATTTATGTAAAACTTTTGATGTTGATAATGCTGCAATGGTTGCGGCTTTTTGTTACCTCAATTTATTTTCTGAAATTGATTCCTTTCACATAATTAAGTATGCAGATTCCGTTTTATTTTATCTGCTTTAAATTTATTCTCATCTAGTAATCATGTCGTGTAGAAATCCAAAACCAATCGTAACTATTTGATGTATACATAAAAATACACAGAAAAGCTGAAGTTTGCTTTTACGCTTATATGGACTTTCTCGTTAAATAAAACATACTGTTAGTTAAAAAAAACATACTCATCTGCCTAGCCTTTTCCCAACCATGTTGAGGTTGGCTTTCAGTCTAACCGGATGCAGCTGAATACCAGTATTTTACATGGAGCGACTGCCTATCTGACCTCCACAACCCAGTAACTGGGTAATACGATACTCCTTGGTAAGACTGGTTGTCAGACTTCGAGCTTCTGACAACCCGTAACGACTATCAAAGATCCACAAATGACAGCCGGGACCAACAGCTTAACGTGCTTTCTGAGGCACGAAGGATTCTCGGTATGTAAAGATGGTCACCCATCCAGGGACCAACCCCGACAAGCGTAGCTTAACCTGATGGATCGACCCGTGTGGCTGTTATAACGTAGCCACGAGCTCCTCCAATTAAACTCCACGAGTTAAATAAAACATACTGATAGATAATAATAATATTCTTATTATAATCGTTTTCTGCGATCATTCTTAGGTAGGTAATGCAAATTCTCAAACTAACCGATTCCCAAACATTAATTTCACAATCAAGCTGTAAAGATAATACTAAAACATTTTATATCCGCCAAAGATTACCACCAAAAGAATCGCACACAATATAAAATAGAATAAAAAAATCTAAATTTATGATCTCACTAACATTGCACCAATGTTGACTGCCCAAACGCGGTTTGTGGTTCTACACTACGCCTTACCCCCCAGTGTAACATGATCTACCTCCCCTCGCCAAACATCAGCAAAAGTTCGAAGGACCAGGGAGTATGCATCCGTACCGAAGGACCAAGTTATTCTGTGCGTTAGTCACACTTTGACGATTTAGTACACACTTTGATTTACCTTTAATGGGACTGAAGTAAATTTACACGTGATATAAATCAATACGGTACGGTTACGTTTAGAAAAACTACGCCCTTTGAGTTTAATTGAGAACATTTATATTTCAGGTTTCCGGTTCCGACTTTTATTCATGTTATAAGTTTTTAATGGCATATATAACGGTGGGCCAGCTTATGAGAAAACAGATGCGGTGCTTATGACCACCCAAACTGCATAGGAGATAGCTTAGAGTTGTGTTTTTGAAATATAGCACCGCTGAGCATTTCTTCGTCGTATCGATAATTTCATTATACACTTAAAATAAACTTAAAGCTTATAGAATTAGAATACTTTCAATAATAAGAATTCTGCCAATTCAACAGCGTTAGCGTTGGCCTCGCAAAGGGCTTCCATAGTGCAGTTGTTGTTATGCACAGCGAGCACGACAAGAGGTGACGCATCGTTTGTGATGTGGCTCCACGGTCGCACTGTGGCTAAGCATTGTAAATAAATGGTTTACATGTATTATTAACTCCCAAAAATTGCTTTATTGCCATTTACCAATAACATAACACCATTCCAAAAGCTATTTCGCTCCACTACGCGCAGGTACTTACCCGTTTGTAAATCAGGCGTTTAACAATAAAACCCAATCAACACTGCGTTAAAGGCGCTTTAATTGAAAATTGACCTGTCCAGTGCAGAGCGTGTGTCTTGTTCCACGCTGTCTGCCGTTAAATGAAGACATGTTTGTTTCCTTCGAGTAGTCTGGATGCCGAGCAGTAGGATTTTGTTGGTTCAATATAGTTGGAGTATTTCTCTATCCTGGAGAAACGTAATTAGGAATGTAGTCTAGGATGTTTGAACTTTGTCTGATTTTGTAAACGCACACTTCATCTATATCTATACTGATACCCAAAAGAGGTAAAATTTGTGAGTTTGTATGTAGGGGGTAACCTTCCGAACTACTGATTTGATTCTGAAAATTCTTTCACTAGTGAGAAATTACAGTATTTCCAAGTTTAGTATTATAGCATATTATATTTTATGTTATTACAAGAAATATCACGCCGATGTAGTTTCGGGCAGAAACTAGTGACTTTATAAAACGAATACACAAGTTTAGGTCCAAGGTATTGAAGTGTGATTTGATCTCCATATTTCTGGCTAACGTTGATCTATTATTAAAATGAAAATGTTCACTTA
The DNA here is from genome assembly GCA_948473465.1 of Lithophane ornitopus. Classification (NCBI taxonomy): domain Eukaryota; kingdom Metazoa; phylum Arthropoda; class Insecta; order Lepidoptera; family Noctuidae; genus Lithophane; species Lithophane ornitopus. The sequence continues at coordinate 991,871 of OX419630.1, read as the reverse complement.
ATACCCGTACCCTTCAATATAATTATGACAATAGATCTTTTTCATCAAGCCTCAGGGTTCTGAACTTCTGACACTAAAATAAAATCGTAATTAAATACTTCTCGCGTTAACAAACAGTAAAGTTAAGTGCCTCAGTTTAAACGATGAGTAGTAAATTGAACACTTTACACGGTTTAAACTAGGGCACAGCATCCAGCCGTGTACTGATGGCACGTGTCTTGAGAGAAAAAGCTTTTACTAAGATTTCATTGGGTTCGTCTAAACGAAATTCTAAGGAGTATGCTGCATTTTCCCACAAAAAATATGGAATCTTCCAAGGCCACTAAAGGGTAATTAATATTGTCAAGAAACAAGAATGCCCTTACAATGTCGGTAATGTACAAACTAGTATGAACATTTTGCGATCACCAATTCGTTTGTTCGTTTGTCAACCGTGTTTATACTATGATATACCTACACAATGAGATTTTACTAAAAGGTATATTGTATAGTTATTTTACTATTACTGCACAATATTCAAATTAAACTACGTACATGATTGATTGTTGTTGACTTAAAACCTAGAAATAAAAATTACGGTAGATCTACCCGTAGTTTTGTAGTTTATCTATTTTTATTTCAATTAGAATATTTTATTAAATAATAAAGAATATTGAATATTTTACAGAAATTATATTGTTACTAATGTTAAACTAATTTGCATGCCCTAAACAAGCAAAATATGGATTATACGTACATTACTACCCACTTTTACAACTGGTAATACCTACCTGTATTTTATACAAATAAATGACTCTTGATACAGTTTTTGTTTAGCTGCAAAAAGAACGAAAACTCAAGAAAATAATTATAGCCGTTTCTTTCTCTATAAATTCTTTATTATTCCCTTTATTTTCCCTGCAGTGGCACATAAAAGACTAACCATTTTTTATATTTGCTTACGTAAACTTTTTCTTGAAAAATTTCTTTACAATATTCCCTGATTCTCAAACTTAAATACACTTTTCATGTTAAAATGGCCCTTAATTCCTTTAATATCATGTTATTGTTCATTCAACTCAAATTACAATTGAAAACTTGGCATTAATTAGTTCGCATTCTGCAGCTCGCGGGAGTTAATTGAAAATAGCTGTCAAGTGGTCTACCTGTCGGAAATGAGCGAGCGTCGGATCGCTACTTAGTACGGTACGTGTAATTTGCATTGTTCGGGGGTGAGCAGGGGCGCAGGTAATTTGTAAAGAGATTTTATGAAAATTGTGAGAGGAGATTTTTTAATGTGGTGTGTTTTTTACAAGCTTTTATTTAAGTTAGCGTGTTTTCATTAGGTGGGATAGAATTTATATTGCATTTATTAAGTAGTCCAGGTTCTTTAAGCGTTTCCTAGTACCCGTTTTCACTAACACTATATTATGGCACGTTAATGCAAGGCCTAAATATTATAATATTGCATGTTGAAAATCGAGTAGTGTGATATATGAACTGCAAAGATAATTATAGAAGAAAACCTACCACCCCAAAAAAGTGCTCTAATTAAAACGATTAATTGTTTTCGAAAAGAATCTGTGGTGTCTCAAAAAAAAATGAGAATTAGAAACCTAATTTTTACCAAAAACAAAATCAAATGGAACCCATCCAATAAATACCTGTTAACCCTAACAACCCCAAATCACCTCACGACTCTAAAGACCAAAAACCAAGACCATCAAAAACAATCCACCAACAAAAAAAAAACCCTTTTAAATCCCGCTTAAAAACATTCTACCGCTGAAAGATTTCCAGTTGAAAACGGCAACTTTATTAAAATTCAACCGGCGTCAAAAACTTACGTCTCTGCTAACGTCGTGTTTCACCGTGTTTTAAAACATGATAAGAACTCGTAATTTCCGGAATTATGTTAGATCGTATCTGGTTGAAGCACTTGCTGCAACTTTAACATCTCTCTGTGCTTTTTCGGGTACATGTGACGTCATAAGTTATGCTGTCTAGACGGTTAGGAAAAAATGTTTTCGACTGCGAGATGTTGTATTTTTGGTGCATGTTATTAAAAATGTTTTGGTAAAAGGATGGAGATTATGCAGAACATTACATGGGAAGGGGAAGTTAGAGGTGTATAATCCAAATACACATATGAAACGAAATGAAATTGTTTATTCTGTAAATAGGATATTGGAATCACTTTTACACGTCATATTAAAAAATATTAAAAATAAACTAACTACTGACTACTCTGAGAAAAAAGATCGAAACAAACTTCAGAGGTCGCAGTCTCTTTTAATGTCCAGACATAATCTTGGTCAAGCCATAATATATGGGGACCATGTAGATAAGCGTCTGAAATGGTCTTTTGAGGAAAGAACTACAACGATTTGAGTGAACCTATCCAGTCAGTGCAAGCATTTGTCAGTAATGCTGGAGCTCAACTCAGAACATAAGGGGCTCAATGACTATTTATTAATTAATTTAAAGTTTTCGCACACAAAAAAAAAAAGGTACAAAGGCGGACTTAATGCCTTAGGCATTCTCTACCCGTCAACCAAGGGTGGTGAAGAGATTAGATGGCGGGTGCTCTTAATGAGAAGAACAAAGAGGAAAAAAAAAAAAAAGGAAAAATATATATATCATAATGCATTATAGATAAAGCAGTTTTTACAGTAAATAAATACGCAATCAACTTATGATACATAATTACTTACATACATATTTACTATAATATATACCTATAATATATATATATATATATATATTTAATATACAAATTCAAGGCAGAGAGGTGTATATGAATCTACTCTATTTATTTTGAAAAAATCTTTGCAAAGATTTTTTCAGTCGGTATGCCGACTGGTGGCCGTCCTGATATCAAGAGGAAGCGCATTCCAAAGAAGAATGGACTGAATATGAAAAGAAGAATGAAAAAATTCAGAAGTATGAGAAGGGCAGAGTAGGAGGAGATTTTTAGAAGAACGCAGATTCTTAGTGTGTGAAGAACATAGATAGAGATACAAGATAAGAAGGAGGAGTGGGAGAGTTGAGAACGGAGAAAAGCGTGGTAACAGCACGCAAACTTCTTCTTTGGCGAATGGACATCCATTTGAGCTCAGGCCTATAGCTCGAAACATGGTCATATTTCCTAAGGTTGAAAATGAACCGAATACAGTTGTTGAGTAGTCTGTCAAGCTTATCCAACAAAACTGCATTCAAGTCAAAGTAGGAAAATTAAAGTCTGCACAAGCATAGTTTTCGTCTTAGCGGGCAAAAAGTTCCTCAGACGATACAGGGATCGCAGAGTACCGCTGACCCTTTGGCTAAAACTAGAGACCTGGCGTTGCCAGCTAAGTGTCGAGTCCAGATGCAAACCGAGATCCTTCACAGTAGAAGTAATGGGGATGACGGTGCCATTGAAAATTAGTGGAGGAAGAGAGCTGAGCGTCACCCTACCCATCATGCTATTTCAAACTCAAACTCAGCTGAAAGCATTGATTTCAATTGAACCAGGCCTTTGTCTATAGTCTGGCCAACGAAAGTTGATCCTAAAAACAAGCGCGATATTAAAAAAAAACAAGACTGTTTATCCCTGTACATAGTGCGATAATTCGTGTTGATAATTGAAAAATTTCATTTAAATATTATATAATAAAATCTCAAGTATCAACTTTCGTTGACAGCAGCAGCACAGGGTAAACAAAAAAAAACACACACAAAACCAGTTACAGGCACTTTTCAATTGTCAAGAGGTCGTTCAGTCAGAAAGATGACGATAGTTGCCCAATCCAAAGCCTAGTAGGTTTCTATAGAGAAGAACGGGCAAGAAACTCCATGGGCACTTACTACGGTTAGTCCCCCTATGCTCTAGTCCCGCTATGCCCGACTCGAAAAATACCTACTAAAAAATTTCGCTATGCACGAAATTCTTCGATTCTTCGTAAACAATGGAAGGTACAGTTGGAAAGAAAATTGATTGAATTCAAATTAATATGCGTAAGCGTCTGTAAATTAAAGGTTATTCAATACAATTACTTCTGTGATACTTTATAATCATGATCATGATAGTTAATCCTATTACCGGATCCTAGAAAATGACTACATAGAGACCAATATTCATTGCATCCCTGATTTGACTTCTCACCTGATAATAGATTAGGTACCTCTTACACCTTAACAAAAAAAAATTCATCATCCCTCCTATAGGTACAGTCATCGGCACATCAGTGGTAACAATAACAATAAATAAATAATAGTTACAATGCTGTGCTATAAAGTACATAAAACACATGAATGACCATATTTTTATGAATTATCAGACATTATGCAAGTTCTACAGACTTTTATAAAAGTGCAAATTGACACTATGCTTTGTAATAATATTATAAAATAATCTTTCACGTAAAATAATAAGATTTTTTATAATTATTTTTGGCTAGATTGTTATCGATTATTAATAACTTGTTCATACTCATATTGCATACAACCAATAACATTTACCTACATGTAAATATTTTTTATTGGTTTTTCATTTGTTTCATGTCTTGTATGTATGAATGCGCTATCAATGTCAAACTGTTACCATCGCTGTGCGGTTGCCTGTACCTCGTGCCAATATTAATTCCTCTCCGATCTCCATATCAAAATCTTCGACGCATCAGTCACCCCTTTGATGGTACGCAAACTTCATAACCTGGATGTTGCAAACATTTGCTGGCGGTAGGGCTGGCACGCAGGACTTATTGGCTTTTTTTTTTTATCTAAATGAGTGAGTAGATAAATTATTGGTACCGAAAAGAGTACGATGCGGGTAGCGTTACAAAGTTTTATTTGCTATTTTGTGGAGAAAAATCAATATTTATTAATAACTAGCGACCCCGCGTCTGCACGACTTGACAAATTGTACTAGATACATGCACGGTAAAACTCTATAATGAGTTTATATTTGCACCAACTTGTATGTATAAAAATGTAAGCGTACTAACGAATGAAGAAATAATTAAAAAACCTAATCTTCCGGGATAGAATATCAAAATTACGGTGAAATCTGCATCAAACTCCACACAGACAGACACGAAAAACCACTTTAATTCATATAATAATTATGTCTGATTAATTGATTTCAACTTACAGAAACAGACATAGGAGAAGTTCTGTTACATAGCAACTCACGTATAGAATGGCGTTAATTTTGGTTTCATAGAAATACAAAATAGTTTCTAGAATTCGTAGACTTACTGAGGGCCTAAAATAACAGCTCCAACTTTAATGAGGCAACCCTACGTGGAACCAAGTTTGCGGAAACGATATCATCAGTACACACGCAGCTATCAAAGAGATATACATACAAACAGATAAACATTATATTTATACATAGCTTTGATCCGTCGTTACAAACGTACAGAGTATTTATTTTATTCATCACCGTTTGTTTTTAATAGAAAATGTTTATATTAAGCTTGTTTGGGGATGAAAAAGCGACGACTGTGTATTTTCCCGCGCTAAAATAATATTATATTTTTCATAAAAACTGGACATAAATGTTTTATAATTTATGTAAACCTGTTTTTATATTTATTTTTATGTTAAAATAGATTCTGATGACAATAGAGTTAAACACCATTTACTTTGTGATGTGGATAAAAAGGCTCGAACGTCACCACAGCAAATTCTTGATAGATCATTGTGCTCAGTAAGTACAGTAATAATTTCTCAAGGTTTTTACTATAATATCAATGATCGATGACACTGGAACAGCCACCACTACCCCCCAAAACCTTATTGAAATTAATGGTCCTTAGAAACTTGGGAAGGACCATTCCTCCCTTAGTTCTTGTGGAGCGATGATTAACGCCCCGCGATGAAAGATCACAAGTGATTGTAATTACTTGTAGCTACTTACAGATTGCTAAACCATTACTTGCAATATTACTCAGGAAGTAATGGGTTGGTCCGGGAAGTATTACCACGAAACTGTGTTGTAAACACAACACAGTTTTGTAGGTTTAAAGGGCATGACCGACGAAGTAAGCAGTTTTATACAAATACTAGCTATGCCCCGCGGTTTCACCTGCGTAAGTCTGGATCCCGTGGGAATATCATTATTAGTATTTTTTTAAAGTATCCTATGTCCTAACATAGGATACTTTTTATCCTGATATTCATCTAAATCCGTTCAGCCGTTTTAGCGTGCAAGCGTAACAAACAAACACACTTTCGCATTTCTAATATTAGTTAAGATTTGTTCTGAGCAAGAATTTCATTGCTATCAAAATCAAACAGATACCGCTTGCATTCGAATCGTCTAATTAGTTATTACTACCAAACACGCATTCAAAACGCACGTCAAACGAATTCCTAGACCAAACTATAAAGGACCCTTAATAAAAGCAAATCAGCCGAACCAGACCTAATCCAGTTTATATTTATAGGATCACACACGCAGGCTATCAATGGCTAAAATTTCAGCTCTGCAAACAGGCTCTACTACAGACGAGCAATCCCTACAAAGCACATATTTCCAAGAGCATTGGAAGCCGAAGCCGAAATCGTCAAAGAAGAAGCCTGTGTGGCACGAAGCCGGAATGGCACAGAAGCCGATATGGCATTTGTTTATTAGACAGGATTGGGTCAAAAGCAATTTCTCTATACTAATTGTGCAGACAGAGGCATTCTATTGTAAACGGTATTGTTTTACACGAGCGGTATCTAACCCTGTGTCTGGGGGTGTGGAGCGAGTTATGAGACGGTAGCGGCTTGAATTAATCCTAACGAATAAATAGATAAAATAATATGATAACAATACACAACTAAAATATTTAAAAATAATTCGGGAATCTGTGTCTAAATGACAAATATTTCCGGATGATACCAGTTTTGTAAGCATAGCGCTCAAAATAAACCGCATGATTCAATAACTATTGTTGCCAATTTTTCTATCTTACACATGGCTGTGTAATACAGGTGCCACATACAGGTGTTATAGGACGAACATTACATTAAACAAACTCTCTTATAAGTAAGAATCCTATCTAAAGAATAAGAAAGAAAGAAAATAAATTTATTTGACCCAGGAAACACAACAACAAAAAACAACAACAACAACCCAACAACAACAAACAACATTCTCAACCCGCTTCCTCCCTTCAGTTGTCCCCAATAACAATACTGGTTCATTATCATTTCATGGCATGTGTCGGCATGAATATTTCTGTGTGATTAATTTGCATGGCTACGACGCTCAGCGTTTATTAGCCGTCATAGGTGAGCGTATATCGAGCGTACATTCAGCGTATATTCAGCGTACATTGAGCGTACACGTGCCGTTAATCTTTGAACTAATTAGCTATACACGTGCTCTTTTGTTGTACAATTTGTGTATTGATATTGGAAGCAGGTGTGGTTTATATTTTTAAATGTATTGTGTTGATGAATTATGTACTGAAAACCTACTTTCAAATATTAATACAATTGTTCATTCTTATTCACATGCACACTTATATTCTCACTTATACAAAATAAATGTTTGTTTTAGATTCAGAATCCTTAAGCATGAATACAATTGCAAGACTAGTTACTACTACTATGTATTTCTAAATGGATACCTACCCTGTTTTAGCAGATAAACGTGGGAGAGAATACCCTTAGGAGTAAGTCAACAGTTAGTCAAGTTAGCTTGTTTAGGTTGTAAAAAACCTAAAGAATATTAGTAGAAGGGGGAATACCTCGTACCGATCTTGTAAACACAAAATCGTTTTCTAACAGGAAATCGTCGTGTTATCATCCAAACACTTCAATAAACACCATAAAACACAAAACGCAGCACATAAACCACCCCGCCCCCCCGCCCCCCGCCCCCGCTCCCGCACGTCTTAACGGCGGAAACAATCTCACCATGACTCGCCTCCATCGGATCATAATTCATCATCATTATCCGCACATTTGGCATCTCTGCCCTCTCCCGAATTCATTTAGCTACAATATGTTTTTATATTGTGAGGATAACAGATGGAGTTTCTTTAATTTACGGAGTGTTACGCTTTTGTTATACTTTACTGCTTACAAATATTGGGAAACTAGCTGAGCCCCGCGGTTTCACCCGCGTAAGTCTCGATCCCGTGGGAATATCCGGATAAAAAGCTATGTCCTATTCCAAGTCATGATTTACCCCTGTGCCAAACTTCATCCTAATCCGTTCAGCCGTTTTAGCGTGAAAGCGTAACAAACAAACTCACTTTCGTATATAAAACATTAGTTAGGATTAGAATAGGAATAGACTGGTTAGTTTTAACGCAGATTGAGCTTCAGTAACGCTTTACACATAAAAAGCCACGCATGTCACTGTGTGAACACCGGTTAGGAATAGGCTATTCTAATAGCTAAGGCACTTTGTAGTTCGAATACAATACAGCTAGGTATAATTCCAGTATATCCTTATTAACATGATAAAGCCAGAAATTGTATCTTGGAATATGACAGTTATGTTGTATGTAGATGGAAATGCTGGAGTTTGATATGAATGATAAGAAATCATTGCAGCTCCCTATTAATCTTATTATCAAAACAATCATACTATGGACATTACGATATAGTAATGCCCACTGATGTGTATTAGTATGTTTGTTAACTTTGGGAGGTCTATGGGCTTCTTGTTTATCTTCGACATGATGGCCCAGTGGTTAAGGCCTCACCTCTACGAGGTTGTTGGTTCAAATCCGGGGAAGTATCAATTCATATTTCTACGTATACCTTGGACATCACTTACATCGGTGAAGATAACATCGTGAGGATACAATGAAGGATTTTGCAAAAAATAGGCTGGTATTGGTTAGTATATTGGCGTGTACTAGCTGACATTTATGGCTAATAATTAGATTTATGTTTTATGTTGTGTAATGTAAATGATTTTGCATACTTTTGTATAGAATTTTTTTTTTCTAACTGAACAGACAGTTGTGCTGTGCAGAAGTGCTGCTGGGGAGTTTGTTGCGCCACTTCTTCTTTCCAGCTAAAGCACTAGGAAGTGGTGAAGGTAGGGCATTTTGGAGGACTGTCTTATGTAATATTAACGCTCGAATAGTGCTGATTCTCAGCCTAGTTTGAATAAATGACTTTTGATTTTGATTATTTTAAAAGTTATTATGCAGAAGAATCAAGTGGCGTCCAAGCACGCTGCAGCAGCACTCCATCTTGTGTCATGAGAAAAAACAAAATACAGTAACATAAAAACAATTCTAACCCCCCAAATCCGCCCTTAGAACTATAGAAGTCGGTAACCCTCCAAGAGAGATCGAAGCCACACTGCACAGTAGCATCTAATCCATTTTACTTTAGCATCGAGTGTGCCATTAGTTAAGGTCTCCTTAACTGGTCTAAACTGCATCTTAAACCGTACATTAATTGTAAATTAGTGGTGGTCTGAAATACGGCTATTTGTTACCAGTTGTTGTTTAGATTTGTTGCCGCGTTAGCAATTTGTCGTTGTCTCTTATCTAATTGTGGAGTTTTAACTGCTCTCCGTATTTATGTACCGTTTTTATGTGCTCTGTTATTGTCTGGGATATAAATTAGTCGTTATCGTAAGAGTCAATTGGGGAACGAGTTGCTGGTTCCTGGTGGAAGTTGTGGCATAATTTTATTTTAATAGAGATAGTTTTTTGTTGATTGTTAGTCACTGTTCAGAAGCTTTGCTTGTTTAGGTTGTAAATTATTTGAAAGGGTTTACGTACCCTGCTTAAACAAATACTAATATAGGAACAGATAACATTGATTTGTGTATCAGTCCTTTAAAAACAAAGCGTGGTTCACTACCTAGTACCTAGCATTTAGATTATGAGTTGTCTCATAAGCCTGTACATTTGAGTGATCGTTAATTGAGTCAGGCGTGACTTTGCGAAAATCCATTATAAAATACAATAGACGTAGATATATTTAGCAACCTATTCCGTTTAACTATTCTGCTAGAGTCATAGAAACTCTATAAGAAATCGACACCGAGCGCTGGACGCAACACGTCGTGTTCTGGTTTGCGATTGGTCAATCGTCATCCTGAGGATGCCTCGTTGATAGGTGAAACACATGTCGATTTCTTACAGGGATTTTATGACTCTTGGAGAATAGTTAAGCGGAATAGGTTACTAAATATATCTACGTGTATTGTATTTGAGTGATTTATCGGAAGGCCCATGTTCAGCTGCCGAATCGAATGGTAATTTGATTAGGATGAAGTGATTATGCAGATAACATTACCCATTGTACCCAGCAATCATTACAACCAGCAAAGATTTGAATTCACAAACACCACTCCATTCTGCCCAAATAATTTAAACAGTCCCGAAACAATGTGACACGAACAGGTAATTAACAACCAATACACTTAAACATTCAAAGACAACTCTAGGCATTAATAAGCCACAATGCACAGTTTGTGCAAATTGCGCAATTAAGCCAGAGTGCACAAGCGGCGCAGTGCGTCGTTAAGTTGACAATAATTTAAATTGGTTCTTACAGTCGATATGTACTTGTAAATGAGCTAGAATACAAGTGCACAGAGTTGTAAAGCAGTTTTACTCTAGACATCAGTTATGTGAGCTAGGAACGGAATTAGAGTGACTACTAGAAAATGTTTTACAGCGAGTTCGCATCAGGAACAGAAGGAGATGACGGGATGAACTGAGGGCCTATACAATTGACTATCATTTCGTATACGACTTTCAACAAGATTGACATATACTTTTCGGTAACTTATATTAATCCACTACATTTTTTACTTTTTCATCATCGTTATCGCTGAAAGAATGCCACTTTGTCCTGCTATCTAATTGCGTAAAATATTTTTGTAAACAATTATGACTAATCTATTTCATTTTGACAGTTCAACAATATTCAGTCCGTTGAGCAGCTTTTTTTTCAAACTTTTGAAGCAATGGATCGGCAATCTTTTTCAAAACGATTCATATTGTGATTGATAGTGTTAAAGTGTATTACGCAATTAGGGTGCTCCCCCTCAGGACTCATATCTAGAAGTCAACTGGTCTCAGACTGCAGTTGACAGTACCAAGTCGAAAGAAAGGTTTATGCCCAGCAGATGACAACAATAGTAAGCATGCTCTTGGTAATAAGATCAGGTACCCAAAAGACAAATTCTTGGAATGGTCCTTACCCACTTTACGTAAAGTGGTCCTTTAAAACTTGGAATAAGATCTTCACCATGAAAGTTTGCGGAGCAATCCTGTCACTGATACTCAACCACTAGAGACACAAATTGATTCGCACTTACTATCACCACTAAGCAGGTAAGTAACTTCATTTCACACGAACTGTACCTCAGTCAAGTGATGGACTTGACTGAGGTACAGTTCGTGTGAAATGAAATGAAATGAAAGGCGTTCCCGTGTAACACAGTGTTGCATCAACCTTAAGAACTCAATTATAAATTAGTTTCCGACCGTAAATATGGCACATACTTTCAGTCTCTTTCTAAATATCGATAAATAAATAAATTGTTTATTGAAATAATTAATTCGATGCCTCACATTTACGCCCGAATACCGTATCTTACCATTACTGTAAGAGGGCAGCAGCTGGTCTAAAAACATACTCCAAAACTAAAACGCAAACATTTCCTCGTCCGCCATTCGTAGCTCAAGTTCGCGACACTACCGCTCGGCCCGGAAAGTCCCTTCAATTAATTGGCGTGCCGTTTCCCCGATTTAACTTGTAAACGAGTGTAGCGTATAGTGCAGGCTGTGCAAGCAGCGCGCCAATTAGAAGGCAGATTAATTGTTAATGCGACTGATTTGTTCACGTACGTAGTACATGTGTGGGACTGGGAAGGTAAAAGCGCAAAGTACCTATAATGCTAAGTCTGTTACATAAGTGGAACATGGATAGAAAGCGGCGATATTGCTAGTTGGTAAAATGGTGGAAGCGCTTGAAATGTTGGTTATTGAATATTGTTAGCTTGGTAACGAACTTCATTTAAGAACCAGTGGCGCCATCTATCATAAATCTGAGAGTATTAATAAAAATAGATTTCAGTGCGAAGTTCTTTTGATAATTTCTGCTGTTTAGCATCTAATACGCTCTATACTTACATAAAAATGCGAAATTAATCAGTAGATCCTTCAGATATCCATACATTTTAATCCAGTGTTAAGTTTGGCATAACTTAACTCCACTTTTATTTATAAAAGGGTAAGGGTACATTCATGGGTAACAATACCATTAAAACCAACTTTCCACTCAACTGACTTTTTATTCCTGTGACAAAAGTCGCTCACAATCTCATATAGTTTCATTTCATTCCCAGATCATTAAAATAATTCCAACATTTTAATAAAAGGATTAAACGTCCAAAATTATTCATTCCCATTCAAACACATACCCCTTTATTTTTATGAACAAGCATATAGCCGAAGTACAAAACCAACGCAAGCCGGACCATTTCACAACCTCACCAAACAAAGGAAATGCGACTGTATTACTTGGTAATAAGGTTAGAGAGAACTGCAAAAGTAAGTTTGTCCGGCTGTCCATACAACAGATGTTACAAACACTTTATAGAAGACTAGTTGAAGAAGTTGGTTCAACTTTCTCAGTTCGTGAGATGAAATTTTATTTGGCAAACCTTTTTTGAATATTCGCAAAAGTTTGGAGCTCTCAGTGGCTCTACGGAGCGTCTGATTTGGTCCAAGTTTGCAACTCGACTGAATTTTTGGCAGTCAATGACTTTTATTGGTTTCCGAGATCTGTTTGTCTGACTTGTTGTGTTTAATGCTGCGGGTTGCAATAGAATTCTATTTTGTTTGCTGTGATGTGACGCAACTAATGCAAGGTTATTTTTAGGGACAACTGTCTCGATTTTCTTACAATTTCAATAAGAAAATTTAATTCATTTTAAGTTTAAACTCAGCAAATACTATCCATTATCATTTTAATGAAGCAAGATCTACCAAGGATTATAGAGGCTAGAAGGCCTCTCGTAAAAGCACAAGCACCAATTTCAATGATGAAAAAACTATATAGCCATCCACTTTCCGAAGAACACACTGAAGTAGAAACAGATGTGTGAGCTGTTTACATCATCGTTGACGGAAGTCAAAGCACTTCAAAGGAACTATGGTGTTCACTTTACTTGGGTCTTTCATTTCATTTGCACCTGTATTCTTACTTCCTTTTCTTTCACGTAGGTAGTTTTTGCACGTCAAATTTTGAGGCCTTTACTGGCCTTAAGATATATCAATCAATTGGCTTAAGGATCACGTCATGTAGGTAAAATAATTAACTTGCCTATAATTTCTTGCACTAGATATAAAGAAGCATCTTTTCCGCTATATCAGATTCTGTTTAAAAATTGGTTGATTTCTAAGAATCAAGAAATAAAAGCTTGCCGTGTTGTAAATGCATCTTCCGAGATTTAGTTTGCTCTTGTTTTTCCTGTTTCCTTGTTGATGATATAAATCCTTATGTAGAAACCCCAGGATTGTATTTAAAACATACAGGACAACTTGAATTACCAAATCATAACAAGTCGAGTTTACTGATCCATTTCTCATTTCGAGAAATGATTTTAAAGATGGTTTTTGTAACAAAATCGCCTGCAGCATTAGTAGGCAGCATCCATCTTCCAAAAAAAAAACGTTATTTAAGTGTCTATGGCTATTCGATTCCTTATTGATTTATGGAGCCCTCAAGCCCTGTGATCTTTACTTTTGTTTCATTTCTTTCCTTAATTTTTTTCATCCACCCCCAATTGAACTGCAGGCACGAGGCATGTAACCATGCTAAATTGAACTTTGTTTCTTTCAGTTAAGAGTTTGCAAGTTTTTTTACAGTTGCAAAGTGATTTTGGTATAAGCAAAATAGTAACATAAAAACACTTTAGAGTATTAGCAGGTAGTTCCAAGAAATTCTCGTTCGTTTCTCGGAAGATTTTTAAGAGAGGATTTCCTTGTAGGTACCTGTTTTTATATGGTTTTAGGAATATGTTATTATTTTTATACAGGTGTTAATTTTGAAGTTAATTAAATGTTGGTAGTGATGGTGTTTATTATGGGTACCTTAGTGGCATCATGACCTTGAGCTTCCTAAGTAATTCTTGTACGAACACAAGAGTTCCTTTACTTTAATAATACACATACATACATAAATTCGCGCCTTCTTCCTATGGGGGTAGGCAGAGAGAACGTTACCTGATATGAGCCTTACATACCCCTCCTTACTCTAACAATGATGCTATGAAATACATCAATATCGTGTCACATATTAATAAATAATTCTTACCTTCACCAAAACTGTTCAACTTACCTTGATCAAAGGCAACATGAATATGCAGAATTTCTATACCTTAATTTGATGACAAACTCGTCACCATATTCACTTTCATCTTGCCATTTCATATTTAACATGGAAACCATAAATTCAAATTTAAAGAAAAGTTCAATGTCTCTTACTTCCATAAGCTGAAACAAATACACGTAAATCCAAGATCACTAAAAAGTTTTTCCCATTTCCAAATTTTTTTACGATCGTGACCTGCAGTATACTTGACTTCATCAAAACTGTGGTCAAATGAACTTGATAACAATCTCGCCTGTCATCAAAAGTATTAACTAGGTTGTAAAAATTCTTAATTCCTTTTTTAAGGTTCCGTTGTCTAAGAATAAAACCCTTCGTTCATCGTTAAAAGAACCGAAGTTTCCCCAATCACTGAATCTTCACTTCCTGTGTTGACTAAATCATCGTTCTTCAAATAACAGAAATGACAAAAAAGCAACTTTAAAAAAAATTTTGGCGACCAGTATTAAAGATGTTTCTCAATAAAATAAAGAGCGTGTAATTTAGAAGCTAACTATGTCCAGCAGTTGACTCGGACTACATGGAGTCGCCCAGAATTTGGAAGAGTAAAATCAGAAATTCTTTATGATCATGTCTACCGCGAAAGTCACTGCGACATTCTTTGCATCGAGGTGAAACCCTAAGATGGCCACACATCCTTGGACTTAGGCTTATCACTGAGATCTGTCACCCGAAACACGGTAGCGCAGTGTTTGCTGCTCCCGGCGCGCGGCGTAAGCATATACCATTAACAGAGTTAATCAACTCTTTAACATTGGCAACATACGGAACCGCCCTTCATACGAGCATGATCACTTTCCAAATTAACGAAAAAAAAAAAGCGTATTGTAGGTTTTCATGTAAACTTCTTTCCAAGTTTCATAATCATAGTCGAAATCATTTGTTGCTAGGTGTTGCCTACGTTATTTGTCCGACTTTGTCCACAGTTCGGTTGTTTTACGGCCACGGCTCGTATTAAACACGTGATGGCTGCACGTGGTATAAAGGGCGGAATGTTTTACGCGAGCATTTTGCAACGTTCGCACGCGTGACTTTTATCTTGAATAAGCTATGAAACTTCTAACCGTTCGAATTTGTCGAAATATTTATCAAAAAATTTACTTTTACTAATCCTAAAATAAAACCTTTGATTTCATGTAGCAGAACTATAATTCACTTTTTTGTAAAGATGGTGCAAAATTGCTGTTTTTTTTACTGACTAGCCACTTTGTATAATATAAGTATACTAACATGAAAATATTCCGAATCAAAAGAAAAATGATGGCTAAATGAATTTTATCCTGTTCAATTTAGTCAGAGTAACAAGGTTACCAAAAGTAGTTTTACTTTAGAGCAGGTTTCGACGGCCGATCTCGACGAACAATTTCTGTCCATTCGCCGCAAACACCGCCGTCCTTACAAAACACGTGGCCGCTGCCTCCCTCCCGAATAACTGAGCAAAGCTAAACAATAGCCCTTTAATACTTGCCTCACACCATACGCCATTACTTGTGACAGTACCAGTACCACGCTGCGTTGATTGTACCGGTTGGCAACTTATGCAAATGGACTGGCCACTCTTTGATCCATACTCTTTGGTCGAACACAATAGTATAATACTCACTATAATAATCCCTATACGAGAAATACAATAGCCGTAGTTCTATAAAGGAACTAATGGTGTGGAGTTGTGCAGTAGGTCAGTTTGGACATAAATTAGAATTTTTATTTCGTTAGGGTGGAGGGTACCCTTGGTGTTGATACTGTGATTGGCATTAGTATTGTATTCTTAGTAAAAGCTTTGAAATTCGTCGCCTTATTTTCAAACAAATCTTTTGAAGTAATGTTCGTTGGTATCATAGGGATTGCTAAATTAGAAGATTCAGGCGCTATGAAGTAGTTACCAAAGACTTGACAAGATGTATTAGACAGATGTGAGAATGTATGT
This sequence comes from Lithophane ornitopus, assembly GCA_948473465.1. Lineage (NCBI taxonomy): Eukaryota > Metazoa > Arthropoda > Insecta > Lepidoptera > Noctuidae > Lithophane > Lithophane ornitopus. The sequence goes on along the minus strand of OX419630.1, from coordinate 975,607 downwards.
AGACCAAAATGCATATTGTGTGTTACATTTCAGAACAGTGCTACCGAGTGTATTCGTCATACCTGCAGTATAATTTCGGTTAGTAATTCTGATTGTTGCATTGTGAAGTCTTTTAGGAGCTCCCACTCAAAGATAGTGGTCAAAAGAGAATTCTAAACTGGTTACACTTTCATTATTTTTCAATCCTGCCTCAGGTCTACCCTAATCGTCTACCTACACACATACCTGGTCAATTATAAGAGACGGGGGATTACAATACAAGATTCAAAACCAGACCCTACAATAGAACCATAATAAAATCCAAGACGGATTGTCCAAAAAAGTACAAAACGTACAAATCAAAACAATACATCTAACTTATGCAAGTAATGCGTTGTAGTATTTGTATGCCCACCCTTTCTTAGAGAACTGGTGAGGCCAGAAAATAGAAAAAAGCGAAGGGCGAACGCACACATGCAAACATCTCACACGTGAGAGAGCAAAAAATAAACGTCGCTGGGTTGTTTGAGAGCGCGTAAGAGAATTCCAACCCTAACTTTTTATGAATAGAGTTGAAGTTTCAGTGAGGTAGTAAATATTGTTTATGATAAAACATCAGCTGTTTAGAGTAGCTGCAAAGGGAATATGGTGCAGATAAATTAGTGTGCGCATTTGGTAACTGTCACGTCTATTACGGGGATAATATCGCTGGAAACGGGCGATGAAAGACTGCTTATGAGTTTAGCTAAATTGTATTATATTCATACTGTTTTTACATTAAGGGGAGTAGTATTCCCTGTTGTAATTACGAGAGAAGCGTTACTGGCAGTTACGCACTGCGTCGATTGAAGATCGTAAATTGTCTGCACACTTTATTATTTCTGTTCCCGCATATTTATTTCATAAAAAGAAATTCTCGTCTGCTCATATGTACGGTTGTGTATCTATACTGGTATATCTACCTACATATTGTGTGTTTGGATCTCCCTCGAAAGCTACTAGGTGAATTTAGATAGTGTTTTGAGCATAGTTGAGGCTAGACTAATTCAAGTTTTGAGATGGATTTTCGCTGGTGAAATGTGCTTTTGCCTTTCAATATTATTTCAGTCTTCCCAAACACAGATATTGCTATTTGTTGTTGCGTTTTCTTTGATTCTTATTTCTATTAATACTTCCTCATAATTTTGCAAGTAAACGTACGAACTGCATAATATTAAGTTTGTATGTGTACCAATTCTAAAGGGTGAAACCATTCTATACAAGTCTCTAAGGTCCATATTCCCAATCGCCCTTATTCCCAGTTTATAAAGTCCATTATCTATTACCAAGTTTTTCAATCGCTTTAATATATAAAAAAATCTACCTGTCTCTTCTGCTTTATGTTGGAAGTTTGTTCATAAACGTCTTGAGTTTTTTTTGCAATACATCTTAAAGTTTCTTTTGCATGTGCTGCTACGTTATTCATGGTGTACGAAGTTTTTTCGATTCTACGAACATTGTGTTGAGAAAACGAGTTCTGTCAGCTGATCAGATTATCCGTCTTTTTGGATCTGTAGCAAGAGCCATTTTGTCTATATCTAAGACCGATTCCTTGAAGATTTGTACTTGTTTTGGATCGGACCATACAGTGGTCCGGTCCAAAACCTTTCAAGTCATCCAAGTCATATCTTTCGCTTCAAAGTTAGCATTACTAGGAACACAGTCATGTTTAAGAATATCAATTCACTGATTTTTTTCCATCATGCAAATATACCGGTATAGCTCGTCGTGTTGCGGAAGTCAGATGGCAATCGCCTTGAGACGCATGTGGGATATACTGGAAGCCAAGCCACTTGGGAATAGGATAGGGTAACGAATAACGATGATACTACGTTTATTGATGGCATTTCTATAATGTCGTAGTTAGATTATGAAACTGTGCAGACAAGGGAAGCTTGAAACAAACTTGGTAACTACACAAACGATTTTAATCAGCCACAGCAGCCTTATTCAAGCCGTTCTAAGAGCCAGTAATTTGATAGGGAATGGCATATTTCGAGCGTAATCTCAAGAAAAAAAAGCTACTTAATAATTCTACGTCATTATGAGGAGAGGGAGGAGCTAGTGGCTAAGTAATAACAGCAGCACGGGTCGATCCATCAGGTTAAGCTACGCTTGCCGGGGTTGGTCCGTGGATGGGTGACCATTTTCACATATCGAGACTCCTCCGTGCCTCGGAAAGCACGTTAAGCCGTTGGTCCCGGCTGTCATTTGTAGATCTTTGACGGTCGAGTCGTCAGAAGCCCGAAAGTCTGACAACCAGTCTAACCAAGGGGTATTGTATTACCCAGTTACTGGGTTGTGGAGGTCAGATAGGCAGTCGCTCCATGTAGAATACTGGTATTCAGCTGCATCCGGTTAGACTGGAAGCCGACCCCAACATAGTTGGGAAAAGGCTAGGCAGATTGATTGGGCGTCATTATGAAGAATTATGATTCTTAGCTAGATTAATCGCCAAAGCACAGCTTCCCCAATTGAACAGAAACAAAAGATGTGTAAAATGAAACAGTTAATGCGACTTCAACCCCTTCTAACTTGACTTGTAACAAATGAACCAGCAGCTGACTTTATTTTTTACATCCCAATTGTCACAAAAACAGAAATAAATTCCCTAGTATTCTTCCATACAGAATTTTTGACAAAATATTTATGTTTAAAGAGAAATGCCGCGTCATTCCGCAGTTGGCGTATTGTAAATACATTTTGACTGATTACTGTTTCTCTCAGTCGGTGGGTCCCTATTGGGTGATTAATCTAAAGCAATTATTTCGTAGGTCCTCGTTATTGGCTTCAATAGAAACTATAAGGTATTGACACTTTTTGTGATGAGAAAAAATTACGTGTCAATTATGTACAAGTTAAATTGTATTACTGTTTGGGAGATTGTGTTCATGTTTGTGACAAGACACAAATCATTGGAACTATTTCGTAGATATTTTGAAAAAACGAGTGTTTTGAATACGATTCTCTTAGGTACTATAAGTTTTTCAAAATAAGTCTTATTTCGGGATGATTATAAAAGGTGTATTAGATGACGAAAGCCTACAAAACTGATTGTGGGATCTCCAATAATATTTCTTTTGAGCGAGACAACATATCTTTATACATTACTAGCTGGACCCCGCGGTTTTACCCACATAAGTCCCGATCCCGTGGGAATATAAGGATAAAAAGTATCCTATCTCGTAATCGTAATTCAGATCGTGGTCTACCCATGTGTCAAATTTCAGCCGTTTTAGCGTGATACACTTTCACGCTACACAAACAAACAAATTCGCTTTAGCATTTATAATATTAAGTTAGAAGAAATATATTCATATATTCATTTCTCATTGCAGAAGTTCAACAAATACCTTGGCAATAATGGTTCATAGGATCAGCCCTTGATTTCTTAGACTCTGTCTGTAATTAAATACAAGTTTACTAAGCTCCTAGAATACATCCGAATACTATTAAATTCTTCAAAAGTTTTCTGATAAAGCTTCGCACGCACACACGCACCGAGCACGTACAAAAAAGATGGATTAAGAAGTTTCACTGCAGACAAAATTTGTTTGAAAAGTATACGTACTTACCTATTCAATGAAAATCTAGAACTAGATAATATTTTTCAGATGTATTTTGTCTGGAGCTCGTAGTTCTTTTATTTTTTAATAGTAAGTTTTTTTTTGTTGTATATAACAAGAAAGGGGCTCGTGGCTAAAAAGTAACAGCCGCTCGAGTAAGCTCGCAGTGGTCGGTTCATGGATGGGTGACTACATACATACGTATGGAGACCCCTCTCTGCCTTGGAAAGCACGTTAAGCCGTTGGTCGCGGCTGTCCTTCGTATTATAGATCTTTGACATTTGTTACGGGTAGTCCAAATCCCAAAAGTCTGACACTTACCAAAGAGTATCGTGTTACTCAGTAACTGGATTGTGGAGGCCAGATAGGCAGTCGCTGCATGTAAAATACTGGTATGCAGCTTCATTCAGTTAGACTGGAAGTCGACCCCTAAATAGTTGGGAAAGGCTAGACAGATTGAGTTAATAAGAGTGGGTTAGGTGTATTCAAAAATGTCACCAAGAGTGACGATTCTAAAGAACTTTCACCACACATTGATATCAATCAATTCGTTTACCAATCTGACTGAATATAATCTCGTATATCTCGTAAATAACATCTGAGCTTGTTTCGGCGTTTCTTCTCAGGGATCAGTCAGCTAGGAAATGCCTGCAACATCTAGTTTTAAAACATTGACCAAAAGTATCTTAAAAGATCGTTTTTATGACATTTAATTTTCACATCGTCATTTCTTTTTATTCATCGTTTCATCATTTCATTTCAATAGAAGTAATTATGAGCCTTCTGTAACTTTCTACCTGGTATTATTTAAATTATTGTTCGAAAATTATCTGGTAAAGCGTTCACACATACACCCTCCCTACCCTATAGCTGTGTGGGTGTAATGTGTTGATGTGCGTGACGTTAGTATCAGGTAACATCAGCTGTTGCGCCGGCGCAGCCCATATGACTTCAAGGACATCTTGTGGTACCTTTTTTTTGAATTCCCTAGAAATATGCCGATATAGATAAGTAAGTAATTTGATGGTAATTGTAGACTATGATAAGGTTGAGGTTGTAATATTTTTATAATGTTGTTAGTTACTGATAAAAAAACTTTCTTGTATTTTTTTAAATAGTTTTGGTACGAATAGCATGTTTTACAATCCTATAAAAGTCGTTTAGAACAGGTAATTTCGAAGATCCGAGTTTGCTTTTAAAATTTACGAGTCGTAGCAAAAATGATTAGTTAACCCAACGTTAAAGATGCGTCCCAAAACTACGGTGTGTTTCATAATTGCAAGTTTATAAATTGCACAGCACATAATTATGATTATAACCGGATACTCAACTAACCGTTTAGCACAATGCTTAAGTTGTTGCTCAACTTTTACACACTTAAATGTGATGATTGATAAAGAGTAATTGGCTCGAAACTAAAAAAACTAAACTTACATTTTAAATGTTAAGTTATTTATTTGAACAGGCAATTATTTTCTTTGAAAATAATAATTCAATGAGCACGATCAATAATTATGTCACGCGAAGTTATAATAAATAGACGAGTAAATGAAATGTCAATTACACAAGACGTTTGAGACATCAAAGGCATCCAATTTATAATTACGGTGTATTAAATTTATGTTATTCTAGTAAGCTAGCGAGTAGAGTAGCTTTCGGTAAAGTCTTGTTTAAAACAGAAACGAATTTTAGAGTAATTCAACTCTAAAGTTCTTTGGCTTATTGACGTGTTTACCAGTGTTCTGTACGATAACTGCACTTATATTTCTCCAAGTTTATCTGAAGGAAAAAACAGGATTATTATTAGGATAACCGCAAACAAATGCCTTTTAAATACCCAAACTTCAAAGCTCAAAGATCTTATGAAAAATCATCTAAAATTACATCTCCCATCCTGTACACTTCGACACCTAAACAAAACGCACACACGCACACACACAAGCCACGTGTTGCTTCAAGGATTTACTCAGCTGACTACCCACACATGCACACCAACACAACACAAATAAACAAACACCCTGTGTTAACACAACTCAACTGAGCTTGTAGTGTGTGTAGTCTGTGTATAGTAATGAGAGGGTTTCGAAAAAAGTACAAGAGATATGGGGTGGAGTGACAGAGACAGTCCAAACATGTGATATGGAAGGTTCGAAAGGGTCAGAAAGGGATGGAGCAGTTTTATTTGTGCGCCGTCAAAACGTTCCTTTTTTGTAAAGCTCGCCGGGAGGCAAGGTGCACGAATGCATTCGATTTTTAAATTGTGACCTGAGTGATGTGTGACGTTCAGTCATTTGGATCTATGTTCAATAGGAGTACTAGGAATGCAGAACTATGTAACAGTTGCCAGTTAATCTTCTTCCAGTGAGGAAATTAATAATAGTTATTTGCCGAGCGATTAAGTTCATAATTAACATAGCATACATTTAATGAAATATGAGTTCCTGGTTGTTCTAAAGATGAAGGCTACATCTTAACCACATTAGTTGGTTAATAAAACAACATTGTGGGTAAAGTAACTTCCCACGAGTCGAAATTATAGTAATAAAAAAACTTTAAAACCCTAACTTCTAATTTCTTATCATCGTCATAACATGCTCCCAACTATATTGGGGTCACCTTCCACTGCTGGTTATAGGCCTGTCATAAGTGAAGCCACATGGTGACATAATCAGCTGCTAGCTGTCATTTTCTTGAAAGGGATTAATTCGTCAATTCTCTTTTAATGAAGCCAAAATTTAGTACAACTGTTAATTATTTGGTAGCATCTACAATATAAATAGCGTACGTAACTAAATGTAAATACGTGCAGGTAAGCACTTGTTAGATGGAGTTAGTTGAACTAACTTATAGTTTAGTGTATTTAACCGGCTGACCGCCACAGAATACTAAGCTTTGCTATCAAAGCTTTCCGAGGTTTAGTGGTAAAAGCTTGATAACATAAATGTTTGTAATATGTATACATCCCTGGAATAAATAAAGGGTTTTCCCATTAAACTGTAAAGCTGTAGGTAGGTATATATTAGGGCAACTAAATGGTGCTTACCCATAATGTGGGAGGAGAACCGAGAATTTTCTAGGAAAGCGGTTATGTCATATTATCAAATCAAAATCAAATCAAATCATTTTTAAATCTGGAAAACACCCTTAAAAAATTTACAATTTAATTACAAATTAATTCAATAAATTAATTATTTTTAAATTAGCTGCGCCCCACGGTTACACCCGCGTAAGTTTCGATCCTGTGGAAATATCGAGATAAAAAGTATTCTATGTCCAAATCCGTTCAGTAGTTTTAGCGTGAAAGCGTAACAACCAAACAAACTTTCGCATTTATTACAGCATAAGTTGGTGATTATTAATTACTGGCCACCCCCAAGAAAACCTTTCTTAATACTTCCTGAACATCTGTAAGTGCGGTAAAAGCAAATGCTTGTACTAAGTATCCTTAATAATCATAACTTAAAGTAAAAAAGTTAGGCCTTTATAAACATTTTAGTTTTACACATTTTTTACTTTATCAAACTTACGACACTGTTTTTCAAAGTAATAAAATTAATTGAGTATTAATTCAAGCTATTCAGTTACATGTTCATATTTCATATGAACACTTTTCACCTTTCGCTGTGCAGGCATTTGTAGAAACTATCACCTGCTACCTAACTTGTTTAAGTCAATTGAATTGATAACTTTTGTATTTTAACAATAAACTAGCAAATAACTTACTATTACTTACACTTTAAACTAATCTGTAAACTAAAAAGTGAAATTAGTTATCTTTCAAAATAAAATATATGTAAAGTAGCGCCATCTATCGCAAAGATAAGGAATTTATTTTATGTGTTGTGGAAATGAAACATAGAATTTCAAAGTGGTAATTAATAAAGGAATTTAAATTGCAAGGATTAAGTTTAAATTATTTTATTAAGTAAGCTTGTTCTGAAGGCGTTCCTGGCCTTCTTGGAGGAGCTGGATTGGATCGAATAAGCGATTTCCCACCCGTACGCAAAATATGCGCTTTGACGTGGAGTTACCAGCCCGTATTACCTATTACCTAAGTAAGCTTCTGTAAGTGAGTTCGTTACTCAAGTTCATAATAAGTAAAATCCTGCACCAACTGGGGGTTGTCCTTGATTTTCCTTTCCTCATTTCATTAAAAGCTTCTAACGGGCCTCTGCAAGTTGGCTTCAGGCCCTCGTACGCCTTCCAAAGGGGTCTTCCGGGACCCCCGGGGTCCGGAGTAATTACAGCGACGTAAATAAAAACAATTTGTTCCAAAAATAGTGTTACAGGTACTCCTTATCATCAAAATAGCTACAGTACCTAGGTATTGTTGATACTGTACGTTCCTACCTACTTCCAATCAAACCATTTCGTACAGTTACAATCATTAACTAAAATCAAACAGCTGGATTTACAAGCATGATTAGTCCATGCATTGCCTATGCCAAAAATGTCAAATTATTCTCACTATGAAGTAACTTCCACACTGATGGTCGAGTTCCAAATGCAGCGAGCACCTGGTACTTTATACCTGCCTGGTACTTTAAACCTTGTTCCAGGAACAGTCCTAAACTGTTCATTCGTTAGTCGTAAAAGAGTAGTTATTACGACTTGATGATGGCAATACTGTTAGCCTTTATAATAAGGGTAATAACTTGGCAGTTATTGTGCTTAACTGCCTAATATAAATTCATAGTGTGAGAATAAAAATTGGAATTGCACCTATGTGAAAGAAGAATTGCACCTATTTAAATATTTAACAAGTACAACTTAATGATAAAAGCACCAAATGGTGTGGTGGTGTGGGTTGTGTGGTGTGGTGTGCTAAAATATGTGCTTAAAAGATAGCACATGTTTTTGTTAGAAATCAAAAAGGTGTGCTGACTTTTCAGATTGTATCGGTCATACCTAGGTTATTATTGCCACTGTCTTAAAGTAACTTCACAAACAAATACTTTGTTTCCTTCATCATCATAAACATGGAATAAGGCTATAGTTTACTAAAGCATAACATAATATCATTATGCAACTGTTGCCATCCGTCGTTTTGGCTGGAACAAACTAAAAATTCCATATCTTACTCTGCTACTTACCAAAAAGACCGCAACATCAATTAGACACTCAAATTCCATAATCCTTCCGTTCCCTTGGGCATACCTCCGCATTTCCTCGCATACCAATATCACGTATTTAAACCGATTGATCACACTACAGCTGTTGCCATCAGCTGATCACGCACACAAGCACGCGTGCACGCACACTGTGCGCGTGCTCGTGTGCGTGGGTCCGAGGCCGTAGGGGCAAAAAAAGTGGGAACCAGTTTGACGGGCCCGCTTTTGTGCATCCGCTGGTGAGGGCATAGAGTAGAACGCAGATGGGACGTTCTTGGGTTTGAATAGGGCGATGCCTTTTAAGTAATAATGATCGAATCAGCTGTGGCAGAAGTGGCATCGTTTTGCAATAATATGATTCACGGAAGTGAAAACTCGAAAGATTCATTGATTTGTGATCTGGATTCACTGAACTATCTTTTTAAGTATGGCATTCTCGTGTATGTCTTCCTTCTGCGAGGTGACCTCCTACCGAATTGACTGCATTAAGTGGGCACTTACGGCGAAGACTCCAGGTTCGCGGTTTAAACAGGGCACCATACTTGGCATAAGAAACAAAATCATTTCGGTACCTACCTAGACTGGTCTTACACTCTCGTTATGCCAACTATTTTACGGGGTACCAAGGGTTCCAGTGTTTAACTGGTTGAAGTTAGTCGTACCGGCTCTTCCAATTAAGGTTGAGGCATCTCAATACACTTGCACTACAACAATAAACCAACTTAATCTTTGACGGTGTACCATTTTTTTCGTTTCCATGCCCTCTGTGAATGTTTTACAACGTATGTCCGAGGTATAGTGATTTCGGGTACCTGCCTCGCACCCAAACGATGAAGCGTGAAGTTCACCCAAGTGCGACTATGCGAAATAACTGACCTGACTGTGGTCGGAACATTTGAAAACCACGCAAGTTCTAGTACACAAAAAAGAATAAAATTAAAATATACAAACTGTTAAAAAATAACTATGCTTTATGTTGACAGTAGCCGTAAGAGCCGTTTATGGTGTGACTTTCGAAAAATACTTTCTCAGTTAATCTCTAACTCCCCATAGGAATGTAATAATTTAATTTTCATGCTAAAATCTTCAATGGTTTTAGGCTGTGTGCTGTCTGTGTGAAAATAATACTCAAGCAAGTCTTGTAGTATCTTACCTGCCATGCCGATCTGAGAGAAAGAGAAAAAATAACGACGTGTATCAGCTGTTTACTATCTCGAGCACGTCGTAAAATTCTTGAGAAAAGATATTCTGTTACGCTAAGAAATAATGCCTATGAGAAAAGAATCTATCTGTACACTTGTTTCTTAGATTGATTCTTAAAACTTAAATGTGCTATGAACATTATACTACTTAATTATGAAACAAAAGAGTGACTACTATATTTTGAGAATATAATTATGAATATTTGAGATACAATACATTGAGTAAAGTTCAGTTGATTAAAATATATGAAGCCATAATTATTATTTTCGGTATGAAATAATAAGATTAAAATTGAAATAATTTTAACGAATCTCATTTCATTCGTCTCCTCTTACATTAAAATCTCATTTCATTTCAATAGCCAATATGATTGGAGTAAATATCCGAAATTAACGTTCAATTATTATGTATGTAATTTTGAATTCGCAAATTCTCAGTAGCGTATTTCAAATAATTAGTCCTTTTGAACCTGCTTACATTCACATTCACAGACGTTGATTTATCGTTAATGAAGCATTTTGTTGCTATTAATTAAGGTCACCCTTAGAAAATCGTGGCACACTGGTCATAAATTAAACGATGTCTCAATACAACCAATTCAGCATTAAAAGACAAAATAAGTTCGTTCGGCGCACCTTGGACAATCAGCCCTACTGCCATGGTAATCCTAAAAAGACTTTTCACTAAATTAATGTTCAATAGTTACTTATTTCACAACCTGGCTAGTGCCTACATACTCTACATAGTCCTGAGTTCCTGACTTAACTATTCAAGTCAACGTTAATGATTAATTAACGGTAATCGACGTCTGTAAGTGCGGCGGTTAATATAACTACCCTTAACCGAATCATCCAACTACTGCCTCCATCATACATTTCTATTTAGCCCTATTACATGTCACATCAAGGGAATTCGATAGACATTCTGATGTCAAACGAGTTTAAATTGAAATAGAGCCCAATTACTAGATGGAGGCAAATTGTTATCGTATTACTTAATAACGTAGTGAATGGAGCTGTAATGGCTTCTCGCTGACATTTTAATCCTGGCTAATCCATGGAGACTGATATTAGGAACGATGTAGTGCTGTCGGGGGTAAAGTTCAATGGACTAATGACCAGAGTTACTGGAATATATGTTTAGAATTTAAAAACTGATGACATAGTCAGAAGATGGTCCAGTAGAAGATCGACCCAATTAATAAGTAGGTAGGTTAGTAAGCATAATACTCCTATAAAACCTGATTAGCTGGACGACCACAGAGCCCATCTTGTTAAACCAGGAATGTTAGTACCCAGCTGATGTGACCCGAACCTCCAAATATATAGAAACAGTCACCACGACCACTCAACTCACTCAACACATTGCCAACTTTTTTTGCATGACTGATTATTTTTTTCACCAAGACACTATAGCTATCTTTCGTAAAGCTTCTGCTGATACACAGGAGGGGTAGAGGTTTCTTTAAGTGTAGGAAAATTATTGGATGTGTTATGAACTTATTGCTTGCACTGTTCATTTTCAATGAAGTTTAACAATCTACCACCTCCATCATTTCCTACATCCTCGCTCACCGCGACACACTGCACTTACATATTTCATAGCGCACGCGATCGTATCATTGCTAAGTATAAAACTGTACACTCATTGTGAATGCTCATCGATTTTATGTTTCCATGCACTAGAACGTTGCGAACTTCTTGCTGTTTGTAGTTGCAAGTTGGTTGAGGATTGTGCTTTGTAAGTTGTCTTGATATTGCATGGGACTTATGTAAGCTTTCTACATAATATATTTTGTTGAAAGCATATATTTTAGCAATACATAAGATATTCGACTGTAACTCAAATACATTTTCCCTAACTTAATTTCGAAAGAGTTTGTTTCTGAGTTCAGAGTCTCTGATCGAGCTAACCGACGACTGCTAGCCAGTTCAAAATATATGTGAATGGTCTTATTTATTTATTTAATAAAAATTAACTAACTATAACTTCAGTGTCCGAGTTTTAATCTTGAGTATTTAAATTATTTATGTACACACAGTAAAATACAAAGAGATATGACATAATTATGATATGAGTACAAAGGTACTGCTTATTTCTTAAGAAATTTCTTCCAGCAGACCTGCGAAAGGAGAAATGAGAAAGAAATGTAGACAATAGTGTGTGAGAACAAGAAGAGAAAAACATGATTATGCGAAGTCTTAACTAAAATATTAAATACCTACACATATACGTAAGAAAATTTATGTTAATTTTCTTGCGTATTTACTATAAGTATTACTATACTTAAATAAATACATAAAGCTTAAATATATAAACATAAATACACTATAGGTACCTATATAATTATATACTCATAGTTGAGAGGAAAGATAATGGTCTTTTACACGAAATTTAAATAAAGAAACAGTTTTCAGATCACGAATGCTAGGCGGAAGTGAGTTCCACAATCTTGCATGGACAGAGAAGGAATAAGAATAATAGCTAGTTTTATGGGGATGGGATTTAAGGAGGGATCTAAGGTGAGATCTACACGCACAATTATCATAATGATATCTAAGTCATCTTCATAATTTGTTAAATTCTCTCCAGATTTCGTTGCAGCATTAATTCTCCGACAAACCCGCTACACCATAATGTATAAACCTCACCATCAATAAACTAAAAACACGAACATCATAATTAATAAAAGAATAACATCTTCACGCCTTCCGATGGTATCTACCACCATAAATATGTTTCACAAAGCCATACCATACCGGGCCTAGCTTCCTGCTTAGCCCATTCAGAAAAATTATAACAATGAAAAAATATTATGTATTATGATAAATCTGAACAATACATTAAGTACAGTTATTACGATATTAGTACGTTGGCCTAAACGTCGGAGTAATTAGATTTAATTTTAATGAGCCGGTGTGCGGCTGTGTTTTAACAAAATGACTTAACAAACACTTTAAAATGTTAAAGTTATAAAAAGTTATGTTACAGCCTATTTTTGGTGGAAATTTTAGTTTTAATTATAAAAGTTTCGTTTTGTATTGTGTTGCTAAGCTGGCTTGGGAGTTAAAAATAGATTGTTAGTAGTTTTACTACTAAAGATTAATTAGTAATATTTTTTGTTATAGTTTTAATAGGCAATTAGTAGGTATTAGCAGCGTTATAAAAGGTATTCAGTTGCCTTTTTGGGCACAATTAAATGCCTTTTTTCATACAGATAATGAACGAGGTATGATCACCAGTTCTCTACACTTGCTCACACTTTTCGGCCACTTTCGGCCATTTAGTTCAGGTTTTTTAATAAAACTTTCTGTCGCCGTAAATTATTTGTAGGTCTCTTAAATAACCTGGGTATATTAGGCGGACCCTTAATGATCAATTATATTGCACAATACCACGAATAGCGCAATGTTTATGACCGTTTAGGGTTAATGTTGAAGATTGCGCAATGATTGAACAGAAGTTTGAGCGAGTTTAATTTTTATTGCACCGCGTAGGATAAGTATTGCGCAGGTCTTGCTCATGCGATAACATTGAAGCTTATGGGCTTGAGTACAAGCGCTGATTCAAATTCAATCATATTGCGCAATATAAAGTTTGCGCAAACTTATTGTAGGTGTAGGGGCCGCCTTAGACTAACAAGCTACAAGTCGGTCTACCTTGTAAGTTATAACTTATAAGTCTTCAGAGACGCAAATCCCGTATTTTTTAGAAAGTTCGTATTCTTATCTCAGTCTCAATCAAATAAACAAACAAATACCTCTAATTTTCGAAGTTTTTGACATTGATTGTCGCTGTTATGAGATTCATCATCTGCCTAGCCTTTTCCCAATGTTGGGGTCGGCTTCCAGTCTAACCGGATGCAGCTGAATACCAGTATTTTACATGGAGTGACTGCCTATCTGACCTCTACAACCCAGTAACTGGGTAATACGATACCCCTTGGCAAGACTGGTTGTTAGATTTTCGGGCTTCTGACGACCCGTAACGATTGTCGAAGATCCACGAATGACAGCTGGGACCAACGGCTTAACGTGCTTTCCGAGGCACGGAGGAGTCTCGGTATGTAAAGATGGTCACCCATCCACAGACTAACCCCGGCAAGCGTAGCTTAACCTGACGGAACGACCCGTGCGGCTGTTATTACGTAGCCATGAGCTCCTCCTGCCGCTGTTATGAGATTGCGACTAGATTTTAACCGTTTTTTATTACACAAATTAGCCTTCAGGTTTCCACGAAAAATAGCTGAAAAAAGCTAATTAATAAAAACAAAATAAGTGCTTACATAAAGTTTCTGCCCTAATTATGTCACTATAATTATTTACAACTGTCAAGTCCGTTTTGATTATGTTATTTAGGTTCGTTTCGCGTGTTTCACTATACATTTATATTTACACAACAGCGACAATACGAATTTATCAACATACATAAATAATTCCTTCATAATTATTGTTACTAGAGTTTTGTTAGTTTGTAGGTATGTTGCGAGTTAGCGGAATAATGGCTACTTACAGAGAGAGATGAGACTTTCAGTTTGATCAAGAGGATTAACGGAGATAACTTAAAGACTGTCACATCTTATAATAAACAGTGACACAGACCCGGCAAATTAATGATTTTGATCTCTCGTAAACTTGAAAAGAGGGAAAAAAACATTATACATTATTTTTTGGCAATGTCATATATCTTTCTCAAAATAAGGAAGATACTACTATTTAAAATTCACGTTTTCAGTACCACAATGACCTCAATTTCATTATAAATTAGCAAATTTTCTACAGAGGTCATAAGTTAATAACTTGTAGACACCCGCTAAATGACGGCCGCCCACGCCGCATGTAATAAACCGGTAAAATTCCCCATTGAAAAAAAATGACGACGATTTTTTTTTTCTTTTATCCTTAACAATACCTCATAAATAGACTCTCAGTATGATTCTTAACAACACCCTCACGGATTGGTCAGGATTTTTGTTACACGCTGTATATTCGTAAAGCTTTGGTTTCTTATGAAACCGGTGAACAATCACACATTTTAACAGCTGTCCAATTATAGAGTGTTTTTTGACACCTAATGTCAGATACTGCTGAAAATTAGGTACAGTTTTTCATGACGGCCGTAACATGACGGAACTGCTTTCCAAGGAAATCCTCACGTAATCGAAAATAACAACAGCAAACCAAGTGACTCAATAAAAGATTTGAAAACAAATCGAATTGAAAATGCTTTCGGAAACTAGAGTAACACACTAATATGCCTACCCTAACCCATTACCAGTATAATTCCCGTGTATTGCACAAAATACACCAGCAATCTAAAGCAAAACACAGCCAGAGCCGCGTGCAGCAGCTAGTATAATTAAAAGTAAGGTAAACGTCCCAGTCGTCACGCAATGTGCATAAAAACGTAAATTATTAATGAACGCTTGAAGGCGATGTCATTAATCCTGTGGCTCTAGCGTTGTGGCTACGAAGATAGCGATTAGACTGAGTACCTACTCATGTTTTTATATGTGATTATTAGAGGTAGCTTTAAATTATATTCTGGTTATTGTAGGGGTAGTTTATTTGTATGTCATAATTTCGAAAACCGCTGATTTATATTCCTGTTTGCAGTGAATTGCTATATTTTATTGATAGGCGCTTACTGATCAGCGTACTGACACTTATACTCATGATTTTGTACGTGTTTCGTACCCATTATTTATTGATTGAGTGCAATTTTAAATCCTACTATATATAATATTATAAATGTCAAAGTTTGTGTGTTTGGATGTTTGTTACTCAATCACGCAAAAACGGCGGAATTGATTTGGATGAAATTTGGCAACCAGATGGTTTATAACCTGGATTAACACATAGGATATTTTTTATCCCGATATTCCCACGGGATGGAGACTTACATGGGTGAAACCGCGGGGCGCAACTAGTCTGTTATAAATGACTTATAATATTGAGTAGCTAATAACTTAATTGAATTACGGACTTACAGCTTATAAGTTTAATTTTAGAAATTCATTGTTTTTTTCTTCTATAGTGTGATAATGATATCATTCTTCAAATAATAAAATTATGCTCTCTAGTCACATGTTTTTAGAGCTTAATTGTTTACTTAGATACTCGAAGTGTTTTAATTAACATAAAGCAACCAAGAATCGTGTGATATTGCCATTATTTTAATAGATATATAAGCACTTCAAACTACCGGTACTTTAAATAAAACCTATGGCTATGCTTGTTCCAAACCCGCTTACGTCGAGGCCTCAAGTCGACAAAGCTAAAAATCAGTTAAGATGAGGTGTGCGATAGCGAGCGATGACTGGGACAAGCGAGACCCGCGGAATTATACCACATTTATCAACTTATTAATGACCCTACTTACGAAGGAAGCCGGTAGCGATAGAAAAAACAGTTTTCTGCAAAAGTGTTAATGCGTATTTTCCATTGAGTTTTTTAGTAGCAGCCCGTAGTCAGGATTTGTGCTAGTAGGCTCGCCCCTATTACATGGGACTTAAACATAACTGAAGAACTTAAACTTAAATGGTGAAGGAAAACATCGTGAGGAAACCGGCATGTCCAACAACGTCTACCAACCCGCACTGGGCCCGCGTGGGCTCTCACAGAGAGAAGGCCTGCGTCCCAGCAGTGGGAACATTATAGGCTGATTATGCTTATGCTAAACATAACTGGCAAAATGTGGGTGTAGGTACTATACCTGCACCTCTGCCTAACCCTTCGGGGAATACAAGCGCGATATTATTTTTATTTGAATGAAAACGAAATTAAATCTTTTTATTCCACATATAAAATCCACATACAATAATTTTCAATAAATACATACATAGATAAAGTTATAGCTCGTGGCTATGTAATAACAGCCGCACGGGTCGATCTATCAGGTTAAGCTACGCTTGCTGGGGCTGGTCCGTGGATGGGTGACCATCTTGACATATCGAGACTCCTCTGTGCCTCGGAAAGTGCGTTAAGCCGTTGGTCCCGACTGTCATTCGTGGACCTTTGACAGTCGTTACGGGTCGTCAGAAGCCCGAAAGTCTGACAACCAGTCTTACCAAGGGGGGGTATCGTATTACCCAGTAACTGGGTTGTGGAAGTCAGATAGGCAGTCGCTCCATGTAAAATACTGGTATTCAGCTGCATCCGGTTAGACTGGAAGCCGACTCTAACATACTTGGGAAAAGTCTAGGCTGATGATAGATAATTTTATAAATATGTAAAGTGGCGAACGTTTTGTAGCTTGGGAAGTCGTTTGGTTGGAACTTATAATTCTGCTGACCGTACAACTCAACACTTGGCGTAATATCGAGTCATTTACTTTATATTTTGAACGGCCAGTCGTTACCTGCCTCAGATTTGTATACTTTACAGGTAGGTAGGTATATCTACAGACTATTGTGTGACCTGTATGACATAGCCTATGCGTTTTGAAGCTGATATTGATTCCTACTAACGGAATTGTCGAGCTCAGTTATCGAGAGAGAGATTTTTCTGGTGTTAGACACCTGCAACACCAAGGGCACCTGCAATGCCAATGCATTTTCGACCTTAGAGATAAAGATTAAACTTAGGTCATAATGTCTGTAATCCTTTAAACTGCTTGGTGGTGTGGCGGCATCTACATCACCACATGCGAACTACGCATCAAAGACCTGACGCCACACAAAATCCTGCATCGCGCAATTAGAGTTTACTGCGCGAATAACATACAAGATTCCGACATCAATCGTTGGACAGTTGCCCGCCAGACACAACACCTGTCTGGTCGGAGGATCCTCCCTTTTCTATAGAGGATGAGTGAACTTTACACCTCATACCCCTAAATTGGTAAATGGGAGTGGTTGTAGCATTTCCTCGGTTTCTTAAACAAAAATATCTTTCTCTTCACGATTCTTTTGCCATCGGACAAGAGACTTAATTATAAAGATGTCTTCAACAAACCTGTCATCAAGTTGTTTAAGAAAATTATATTCTGAAACTTTCATACGACGTCGATTTTTAAAGAAAATATTACTATATAAAACTTTATGCTTTCACGAAACAAGCTTCCTTCTTGAGAAACCATTCTTGAAGCAAGTTCTTTTTATGGCCTTAAGAAGTTAACCAGGAAAATGTCACCCGAAGTTATAAAAGAAAACCGGAACAAAATCATAATTACTATTCCTAACAAAGTTAAAAGATCGCTATCGTTTCTAAAACTAGTTTTAAACATCCCTCATTAACTAAACTTCAAGAAGAACTTAAAAACTAACCGTCTACTGTATCGAAGAAAATCTCGTGTAAAAGAACATAAAAGCTTATAGGGTGGAAGTACCAACTATCGTCCCTAGCATATTTACTTTCGCGCTAACACGAACCTTCCCCATAAACACGATAGGTACTCTGTTTACGTACAGACAAACAAATCAACTACTAACATTATGTTAGTAGTAGGAACATGTCGCTATTATTAACAATCTCATTTTTTTTTCTTTTATACTCATACGGTAATCTGAGACATGTGGCTTACCGAAAATAGGTCGAATATGTTCCGAGGGTGACGACACCTATTATGAGATACTAGTTTTTTATGGTAATTTCAGATAAGTGAAGGAATGAGTACGCTTGTTATTCAAATACAGAGAAATAATGTCGCTTTTATTTCGTATTTTACCAAAGAGATAAAGGTGAATTGTCTTGTTATGAAAGATACCACCAAATAATGATGGGTAATGCTTACAGAATAACTCTTGAAATTGTTACTAGCAAATTCATCTCATTTGAACAAATTAATTACTAGATATATGAGATCTCTTAACCCTTCATTATCTAACCCTATCTCGCATACTCGTACTCAAATCTAATCTGTGAACGCAATCATAAATCACTCACCATATTTAATCACAAATGAAACCCAAACTAACTTCAAAGCGAAACTTAATTAAAAACAAATCACGGCCGACAACTGTCCCGCGTACCCCACATCTCTTCGCTTAGGGTCAAAGCCCTTAGCTGTTTTGTCAGAGTTAACCAGATTAGGTTATTTTTTTTACTGTTTACTGTAACGAGGTTACGCGATAGTTAGTTTAACCATAGTTTAATGGTGACTGTAGTAGTTTGGTTAACTACGTTCGAAGATACCTACGGCTTCATCATTTCTATGGTAATTCTAGAATTAATTAAGAATGTCAATCACAGGAACTACTAAGTTTACGATGTTTTAATTATTATTATATGCAGTAGAATTGGGTTCTAAATGTCATTGATAAAGGTTGTTATCCGGTCCGAAAATATAACTGCTGCATGTTAACAGTGACAGGTCAATCTGCCTAGCCTTTTCCCAACTATGTTGGGGTCGGCTTCCAGTCTAACCGGATGCAGCTGAATTACATAGAGCGACTGCCTATCTGACCTCGACAATCCTGAATCTGGGTAATACAATACCCCTTGGTAAGACTGGTTGTCAGACTCGGGCTTCTGACGACCCGTAACGACTGTCAAAAATCCACGAATGGCAGCCGGGACCGACGGCTTAACGTGCTTTCCGAGGCACGGAGGAGTCTCGGTATGTAAAGATGAAAAAGGCAAATAGTAAGTTTAATAAGAAGGTACCTAAGTGTCTACGTATTATAGTCTTCTACATAATTTTGGTTGTGAGATGGCTTTCAAAACAAATCTATCACAAAACCAAATCTATCTATCATATCTGTCTATCTAAGAATATATCTATTTAAATCTATATAGATACCTATATTAAATAAATGACATATTCATAACATGACATTGGCTAAATCCATAAACCGCGCGAAGTCAAAAGGGGAAAAAAACATAATCGTTCCTTGGCCGTCCGGGTAAAGAGAAGACTTAGATATAAAATTATGCAGATTCCATGGTTTAAAAAAAAACCGTTCCCGTACGTAATAATTATTCAAAATTGTCTTATTGTATGTTATTTTTAGAAATACTTACTTATAGAGGAGTTCTAAGCAAACCAATTGTAACTGAATATATTTAGAAAAACTGCCTTTACACATGTAAGTACCCAAAATTGCAAACACTAAAATGACGAAATCACTTCTAAAAACGTGCTTACCCCAGAACCGGTTCCCCATTTCTACCCCATAGTTCCCAAATAAGGCTTATTTATAAGGAAAATCTATTTTGTACTTTTTAAAAGGACAGGGAAGGCTTCTTAGGACACGTTGGCATGGCGATGGGCCGGTCACGTCTATACCATGGCACACAAATGTCCCCTGTCCGAACGCATTGTGTTGTGTGGGGGAAGGGGGCAACGGCCTTTGATAGGGACATTGGGGGAAGCTGAGGTGTCAAACGATAAGTCAGCTTGTAGTGAGATACGGATATAGATAGATACTGTATCTTTGGAATATACTGTATCTTTGATTGTAATAGTAGAGTCAGAAAATACACACGATTAAAATTATCCGACTTCCGAAAAGAAATAATACAAAGTAAAAAAAAATTAAAGCAATAAAAACTAAATTAAAGCAAAAAAAAGATAGGTATAAACAAGACACCACAGACAGACAAATTAATAATCCGGAGTCACACGTGTTAGGGCATAAATCAAACAGATTACGTGTGACTCCGGATTTTTAATTTGTCTGTCTGTGGTGTCTTCTTTATACCTTTTTAGTCGTAGTTGGGTTTTAGTTTTTATTACTTTAATTTTTTTTAAATTCTTTTGGGGTTATAATATAGATATATTTTTGAAATGTACTCATTAAGCCCTTTCATTTGATACCCAGCATGGTACGATTAAACAATATTTTTTTTTTAGTTCCTGACTTTATGTCCTCTAGAGGGCGCCATTTTTAATTTAATATGACGTCACATAGCCTATAACTAGGTCGGACGATCAAGACGCTTCCAGCGATACCTCATTTGTCAAATTGTGATGAGTCGTTTAGAAGATATGAGGGAACAGATGAAAATACATACATACATACATACCGGTCATAATCATAACACTCCTTTTTTCTTCGCCGTAGTCAGGTAAAAATATCTTTTATTTCAGAAATGAAAAAAATAACTTTAATTTGTAGGTATTTCCGTTTTATGCCACCGACTTATATAGCACCACCTTGCAAGCTTCCTCTACAAAATGAACAAATTATCAATTAAATCAGTACAAAAATCGATGAACACACAAGAAAAACAAAAACCAATAAATGCATAACATCCTTCTTTTTTGAAGTCGATTAATAAATAAACATATATAATGCATTTTGTAAGACTGTTTAAAAACACAAAAAAATCGAAAACGAGGTGACCTTTATATCGGCAACCATATAAGTACAACTTATTATACTTATATAGCACACTTTAATGTTACACAGGTCACCTAAAAGCACCATTCAAGATAATCTAATTCCGTCAGTTGACAGAAACAGTGTTATTGTTTAATAATAACATCGTATTGTGTGATATACGCTTTACAAACAGTCATAATGGTGGCACAGGCGTAATATAAACACTCTGTATATACCCATCAATGTTATGGCAAAATAGACCATCTCCTTAAACGATATTTGGGTACGCAATGTCATAATCGCATGAATGACAATTTTTGACTGTTGCAATAACTTAGAAATATGATTTACTTTGTCAACAAAAATGTTTGTTTACTGAGGATATCGTGGTGCTACCTATGTGCATGTTTCATAAATTACATGATTTCATAAAAAAAACTTACTCAATTTGAAAATAGAAAATCGTTTATTGAATGGTAATATACAGTGAACACTTTTACAGGTTACAATATGAAGCAGGTTTGCAGATTACAATATTACCTATATTTTACACAGCTACTTACATAGTTAATTAGTTTCCCGCCTCTGTATATTTGTGTGCATAAAGTATTAAATAAATAAATAATAAAATTCATGCTGCACAGGTCAGACAAGTTGTTCTTTTAAGACGAACTCGTTCCAAATATCATTGGTTTGATCACAATTGATGACAAAGTAAAATTAAAGATGCACCACCCTTTCGAACACGTAATTTAAAAAGATATATTCAACCCTTTCGAACACAAAATTCCGAAACACCTACAATTTTCAACTCTTCACAACAACCTAATTCAAAGCATGATTAATTTTTCGGGGTGTATCTTAAAAATTTAGGGGTAGTTAAATCATAACTCAGATTTAATTGCCCCATATTTCATGAGACACAATAGTGGCTCTGACGGCAAATGACTGTAGGCTGGTGGGGTTACAGGCCTACACAATACTGTCTCAGAAACAATTAGAAGATTTAGATGATTTTACAACGAAATTTATGAATGTATTGGATTCGGTTTTGCGTGAAGTTTTGTTTTGAACTCGTTTGTGCGTTGATGGGGGGTTAATTTATTGTGAATTTTAGCAGAACATGAACTAATGTTTTTTTCCGAAAAATTAAAATAATTGACTGTCTAACTGCATTCATTGATATTGCGGATTAACAAAGTCACATTACAAAAAAATGTCTTACAAAACACAAACATGTTACCACCCCTTTCTCGGATATTATTTTGGCAAAAATACGACACGTAAAACGACCGATCTATTAGGTTTTGTGTAAGATATTTTAGGTCAAATCTTGAAAGACGAGTGCGAAAATGTAAGGATAGAAGGTCGCAGGGAATCAGGCCCAATCTATCACGATCACACAGGCGTGTACCGTAAGAGCTTTGGACCTTTGCAAATAACGTGCTTATTCATGTAAGTACCTACGTACTGAAAAAGTAAAAAGGAAAGGTACTAGTGACCTAACTTAATACCTAGGCCTTTATAGGTCAAAGAGACCTAAACCGTGTTCATCATTAGGTTTTGTCTCAGACCTAGCAGATTTGAATATAAATATAGTTAAGAACACAAACTTAATTGGTTTTTGTTGGTCAAATTGAATATTAAATCATGTTTATTTATTTTTTTTAATCTTGAAGCAATCTTTACCTGAAATTTATTCTACTACTAATCCTAAAAACCAAAACCTAATTAGGTACGCGGAAAATCAATTAAACCAACAGGAAATTATCTAATCTCCCTAAATAATGTTGATCATTTTGCGTTGTACCACGAACATTAATTATTAATTAAACGTGTTTAAACGGTTTTATACACAGTTCGACATCAAAACAAACAGACATGGCGGATAGCGGATAAATCGATACGCCTCGGTATTATTGGTAGCGGAAAAGCGGAAATCAGTGATTGCCGACCCGTGGCAATATCCGCTTAGTACAGCTTTTATCCGCCGCGCCTCTGTAGGCATTGGGCCTACAACTGGGTGTTCTACCCTACTATTTTATTTATAGATATTGCTCAGTAATTAGGATGGAGCTTTGCTGGCGGGTTTATTTGTGCTCATGTTTGAAATGGCGCTTATATGAAAATAATTCGCAGTTGGGTGCTTATGTGTGATTGCTGAATGCTTTATTAATTAATTTCTATTGGTAGATGTAGAAATCAGTAGGTTGTTTGATAGTCCTTTTGTCATCAGAGCTTTTCTCCTATATCCATGTATTATATAACATATAATCATAATACCATAATGTGTCAATCGGGCTTTTAAATACCGATAACAATTAAAATTCTATTGTGTCTCGTTAATGACAGTTGAAGGTATAAAGGCTAAGTTCATACTTAACACTTATGGATCCCATGGTCTGATATCTTTTTTTATACATTTGAATTACCTATAAAATAAAGTTGCATTTTGTGTATGTCTGTACGACCGCGTTGTTCTCCTTTAGGAGACAACAACAACAGACAACAGACGTACTTTAGTACGTAACAGATTTTGATACAGTTTTCACCATCATTTAGAGAATTTATCCCGAAACTTTCAATATTAAATATTCTTATTTTTTTCTACGTTGCTTACATATAAATCGCGAACTTTTGTGAAGTTGTAAAAGCCGTGCGAACCAGGGGCGAGTCGCTTTTGAAGACCAATACTTACCTACTTAGGAAAATTGACTTTAGCCCAGTTCTTACATAGGTCCGGTCCTATCAAAACTGTGGCGGTAACCCAATCACCATATTTTAACACAATGTTGAACAGGTTACTATTTATTATTCTACGATAACTAAGCAATAATATGTATTTAATGTTACAAGCCTTAAGCCACAGTTATCACTTGAGTTATTAAGTTCAGAGATCAACTGCAGTAGCTGATACTGACTCGTTTCTAAATTTCCAGTTTCACACAGAATAAGAAGCCAATGGAGTAACTATGTAAGTACAGAGTTTACGAAAAACGGACTGCAAAAACAGTCGACAACAGTCATTTGGCAGAGTTACGCTCAAGTCGCACCTTATGAATAAAGATAGAATTTTAGTAATTTCTTGGTGATTTGGTTATTGTTCGGGGCTGATTATACTTAGTTTAGGCTTATCAGGATACTTGGTTTTAAGGCTTCGTTTAAAGTTTGATAGGTTAGCAACAAAATGTTACACAACTTATTAAAATCACAATTTAAAATCAGCTATAATGCATTCAAAGACGTTTCTTTCATCAGCACACCTAAATCGTTGCCATGCGTTTGGGCACTCCATTCACTCACTACTCCATCCAGCCTTAAAGCATAAATAGTATCGAAAGGTTCTCGATATCGACACAGAAGTACAGACAGACGTGTAGCTATTGAGTTATTTATTATAACCGAGCTAGATCTCTTAGATAGCCGCCACCTGCCCTAGGCTGGAGTTACGCCTTGTTAAGGTGCAATTACACGTGGTGTCGAGTAGTCATTTAAAATAAACTGAGGGAAATTGCTAAGATATAAAAATATAAAGTTATTTTTTTACAAATAATAATTTTCGCACTTGGTTTTTTATCGATTGCATATATTTTATTAACACATAGTAGATTGTTAACTTGACGGTTTTTTTTTAAATAAAACTTTCGTTGGAATTTATTATGGGGCTTGTTATTTTTTCTGTCACATTGTTTTTATATGTAGAGTTGATCGACTCTTCATGTGACCACAGAGCTGGCCTATTTTGTCAAAGTTGCAATCCTGCCAGCCTTTTGCCCAAAAGGCTGGCAGGATTGCAACTTTTCCTGTTGGCAGCAATGCGGAACAATTTTTTGATGCACTATGATTCTGTTTTTTACTACTATTACCTACTATTAACTTTTATTACTATATAAATATTGTATTGAAAATAAAGTCTGTAGAATTTTCGAGAATCATAGTCGTCTTCATAGCTATTGCGTCATTTTTTTTTTATGCTTCATGGATCAAGGACAAACCAAGCCATATGTCATTTGAAACAGAACACCCAATGACAAGGCCAGATTATACTGAGATTGTAGGCAGTGACATCACTACAAAAAAAAAACATTTGGTCGAATTTCGAAATCAAATATAAATGAACCCTTAAATCTACTGACACAACTTGGAGACTGCTACATGCACACTTATGTCTTCGCATTTAAGTTTATTTTTGCTTGATTCATCAGTTTTACACATAGGTGAGTTAATAAACAATTTCTCTTTTAACTAGTTAACATGACGTCGAGTACACAAATTCATTATAGGTCCTACAATTCAATTTGAATAAAATATGTGCGTTTAATATTCTAATGTAACGGATAGTTTGTTCCTTTATCTAGGAACAATTAATTTAGGTATAACTAAGCACATATTTTACCACCTTTCTAAGTAAAAAAGTATATAAGTGAAGGTATTTTTATCTTCGTCACCATGTCATGTTAACATTTTAAAATGCAAAATATTTTCATAGACTTATCAATGTGTTGTGGTGATGAACTTAAACGCCTTTTAGACTAACATTAAAAAATTAAAGTAATAAAAACTAAAACCCAACTACGACTAAAAAGTTATAAACAAGACACCACAGACAGACAAATTAAAAATCCGGAGTCACACGTGTTAAATCAAACAGATTACGTACATTACGTTTTTTATTCTTTTGGGGTTATAATATAAATATTTTTTAAATGTGCTCATTAAGCCCTTTCATTTGATACCCAACATGGTACGATTAAACTTTTTTTTTTTTTAGTTCCTGACTTTATATTCCCTAGAGGGCGCCATTTTTATTCTCTTTAATGTGACGTCACATATGCCTATAACCAGCGGACGATCAAGACGCTTCCAACGATACCTCATTTGTGAAATTGTGATGAGTCGTTTAGAAGATATGAGGGAACAGATGAACATACATACATACATACATACATACATACATACATACATACATACCGGTCAAAATTATAACACTCCTTTTTTCTTCGCCGTAGTCGGGTAAAAAGTGCCAGTACTGGCTTATATAACATACACTATGTCTATGTATTAAAAAAAAAAACGATCTTTCTTTTCCCAACTATGTTGGTATCGGCTCACAGTCTAACTGGATGCATTTAAACACCAGTATTTTACATGCAGCGACTGCCTATCTGCCCTCAACCCAGTTACTGGGAAACACGATACCCCTTAGTAAGACTGGTTGTCAGACTATTAGGCTTTTTTTACCCGTAAAGACTGCCAAAGAACGATCTATGACAGCCGAGGCTAACGGCTTAACATGCTTCCCGAGGCACGGAGGGGTCTCGATATGTAATGGATGGTCACCCATCCACGAACCGACCGCGGCCCCAACCCATGCGGCTATTATTATTTAGTCACTGCAATCACTCCAATTATTCGACACCCATTAAAAAACAAATGCCTATCCAAACCAATACGTAAGTACCTACTTTTCTTCAATTCTTAACACAACCAAGAGCCTATCTCAATATCCTCTCCCCATATATTCTTAACAAAATATAATGACACAAAAGCTTAAAAAAATCGATATTCTTTCAATTTCGCATCTAATAGACCTTCTTCAAAAAGCGATTTAAAATAAAATCGCCCTTAATCTCCGTACGAAGGGATCGGGCATTACATGTTAAGTATTGTGCGATAGGGTTCCAAGGACCAACTTATTAATATTGCCTCCCTTGAATAGAAATGTCGGGATCATTATTGAGGGTTGTGTACTGGGCATCGTGTTTGGTTGTTCACATTGGGGGGTTTAGTTTTTGTAGTTGTTTTCGGCGTTAAATGCTACTTATTATTTGTTTTCGGATTAGATTTCGTCATTGAGTAACTAGACTAATACAGTCGTAATGTCACCTCAATTGAAGTTTGATTAGAAATCAATCGTGAGTCATTTTTGTTAAAACACAGGTGATTTTAAACTCAGTAATTTTTAAACAGTACGACACAATGTAGGCTAACAGAAAATTCATCATCATCTGCCTTCCCAACTAAGTTGGGATCGGCTTCCAGTCTGACCGCATGCAGCTGAATAACAGTTTTTTATCTGGAGCGACTGCTTATAACGACCTCCACAAATTAGTTACAAAAAAAAAAAATAGTTATTGTAAGTGATTATTTTCAGGTTTAGTCCCATCTCTCCCCTTCCCTTCTCTTCTATGCATATGCATAGGGGTAGGTAATATTACCTGCAAAAAGTTCCCATCTTAAAGAACAGTAGCAATATATTAATAGGCAATTTATGCACTAAATATCAGAGTTTACACACTTTTTGCCGATGTATCGAGCTTCTTATTTTTTTTTTATTTATTAAAATTCGGACAACAATATGGTCCAGTTTGTTAGTAATAATACCTTATCACTAGTGTTAGTAGTACACAAAACATGAACAACAAAAGCTGGTGACTGCGACAAGATGTGCAGAGAATGATAACCAAGGAATATGCTACCTAACCATTCTCCCCACATAGTGCCTCAGAAAAGGGGAGTAAGGGCTCTCCACCACTGTTTTCAGGATGCTATTGTCACTGACCCGCGTTCTACGCATCAGTGATGCGTTTTTTTTGCGAACCACTGCATGGAAGCCATCGGTTTGGTACTGAGCAAACATCTCCGATGCGCTACAGAAACGGGGCAGTTTCAACAGCATCCTAAAAACATTATTGTATTGGATGCGTAAGACATCTAGCGATCTTTTGGTGTAACTGACCCACAGACCCCCCGCATACAGACCCTGACAAAACGCCTTAAACAAGGTGATTTTGACTTGGTCCGCACAACGAGAGAACCTACGGGCCAACATGTTCCCTCGGACCGCCAGTGCCCTACGCTCCCTTTCAATGTCTGCATTGTCTTTAAGGTCGTCGGTAAGTATGTGCCCCAAGTACTTAAATTGGTGTACTTTATTTATGCTCATACCATTTAGAGTAAAACTAGGTTCATAATTAGGGCACCTACCGGCGGCCTTAAAGACCATGTATTCACATTTACGGACGTTGTAAACAAGGCCGTGCACGGCAGCATAATCCTCGCAGACCTTCAGCATTTCTCCGATGGATCCCTCAGTCGGGCCCAGCAGAACCATGTCGTCCGCGTAGCTAATGCTGTTAATACTAACACCACCAACCCGGCAGCCGACACGCATACTACTGAGCTCAACTATGAGATCATTAACATAAAGGTTGAAGAGCCGTGGAGACGTCAACCCCTCCTGTCTCACACCGCACTCCAACCCATATGACTCAGAGAACGTTCCGGCCCACTTTACATAGTTCGTTTGGTTTGCATACCAATACTGCATGAGCTTAAGCATTGATGCCGGTACATTCCTGTCACCCAGCTTTCTCCAGAGTACATCATATGACACCAGGTCGAACGCTCTGGAGAGATCCAGGAAACAGGCATACACCGGCGTTTTTCGGTCTGTGTAGTATTGGACAGCATTCTTCAAACTCAGCACAGCACTTTCGGTTGAAAGCTCAGGTTGAAAACCAAACTGTGCATCGTGCAAACACAAATAGCTTTTCAGGCATGAATCAAGCATACTGTCCAAAACTTTAGCCGCTGTGGTTGCAAGGGAGATTGGACGGTAGTTAGCCTTGTCCGAGATATCCCCTGTCCTGTTTTTGACTATAGGTACTACAATAGTTTGCATCAGCTCAGCAGGTAAATGAGAGTGACTGATGCACATTGTATAAAACCAGGACAAGACCCTCGGCAGGTGACCTCCCGCATGTTTGAAATGCTCGATGCTGAGTCCGTCGTGGCCGGGCGATTTACCTCTGCTCATGCCTTGAATGACAGATCTGACTTGTTTAGCTGAAAAAAGTGTGAGTGGTTCCGCCCCCCCACTGTCAGACTTATGCATAACAATAATAAGCTACAATATACCATCAGTTTTCTATTACAATAACAACTCACACATGTTGGGAACGAGCCACTGTTTCTCTTTGATGCTCAGATTACAATTACACAAACATATTGTAGTAAATGAACCATGTTTAACACCATCTGATCAGCAGCTGGCCGGTCTTTAATTATTATAATTAAATCAGCGTGGCATTAAAATGTTTGGGATGAATCATGAAAGATTATAAGCCTGGATTATAACGGGTGTAAAAAGACGCTTAACGGAGCCGAAAGTCACTTGTTATTGCCGTCATTTTGATTATTTTTTTGTTCTGGACCATACCTGGGACTCTTCTGGGTACGAAGATATTGAAGTTACAACTTCTTCAGACGTAAAAAAAGCAAGAAAGAAAGAAAGTTCTAAATGTTACAACTTAATTTTAAATACCCCCACAAACCTTGAACACTCGCGCACTACCGTAAACAGCGATTTTTCACACAAAAGTAAAAGTCGCTTCCCAGCAATGATTTTTGTGCAATGTACAGAATGCCCAGTTGACGGCTATGTGATGGATCTTATTACAGCCTGTATAAAAACATATTTATACTGACTTTGGAAGTAATTTATTTATTTAGTTATTTATTTTCATACATACATCTATCTTTACAGTTTCCCCAATGCGGTGTAATGTGTTTTTTTTGTTGCCTTTATGATAACACCTAGAAAACAGTAAGTTTCCTTGTGAATCCACATGCCACTGCAACCTATTTACTTTCTCAGTAGCAGCCTGGAATCTGGATTTGTGCCCGGTTGATGGCAATAGGCTCGCCCCCTATTACATGGGACTTAAACATAACTGGCGAAATGTGGGTGTAATATAGGTACCTACCTAATCCTACGGGGAATACAGGCATGTTTTTACCTGTGTTATCTTCATTTTCTGTGTTGAAAAACACAAATGATTTTACTCAAACTATTTTCCAAGTTTAGTACCCACAATCGGAACACGTCAAACTAAAGTCACGTTACAAATCCGAGTGTGAAAGCGAACGGAGGCACGAGCCCTTCAATTTGTGATCGATGAGTCCATCGCTCTTGCGTCTCGTAGGACCGCCCAATACCCGCGTGTTGCTGGGGTCAGCAGAGTTGTGAGCCTATCTGACAATATACGTAGGTAGGTGTGAGTTTTATTATAGGCAGTTGCAGTTAATAGAAACACCAGGTTCTTGCATGTTACATGTAAAAATTAAGTAAATGAAATTCTGTTTTCTAAAAAGAGATGTTTTGAAAAGGTAAATAAAAATGTTTTTTTATTACCTTTTTGTGTCCCACTGTTGGGCAAAGGCCTTTCTCCTTCTCTTTCTCCTCAAGTCACAAGTTGTACTAGGTTCTGTCTTTTGAAGTTAAAGCTTAAATATACTCAGAATTATATGTATCTAAGGTACCTCAACTCTAAATAAAATTGCTTACCTAATTGAATTCTTTACAATCTTGATTCTGATCCATCATGCATTTTACTATGACAAGTAAAACATAAAACGTGACTCCCTACACCTTGCACACCTTATTAAAATTATCTAAAAGTATCCAGTCCACCAACTAACTTTAACTTACTAAATAAGGATAAAAATCATAAACGTTAACATACACCCAGTCTTTTCTAGTACTTTTTCGTCTTATAAAGATCCCTAACTATTCCTGGCTGTATCTAATACCCGCTTATTAGCATGAAGCTATGGTTTGAAGTCTAGGTAGATAATAGATGTGCTAGAAATACAGACCACCTGTCTGTGAGCCACAGTGTTGCAGGCAAATCGATAGATGTCTAATTTATACACAACTTGACAAAATAGAATGATATCGGTTGATATTAATGCTGTTTTAGAGATTAAAATCTATCCAATAGCTTGTTGAATAAGTATTTCTTTACAATGGACACAATTTAACGCCCTAGGGCCCTGTTTTAACACTATATTTTTAGGCTGAAGAGCCATTTACACTAATTCTATAAAGAGGTTAAGTTTGTGAGTTCGGTTGTAGGAGGTAATCTCCGAAAGAACTCATCAAGTTTAAAAAATCTTTCACTGATAGAAAGCTACACTATCGCTGAGTGCCATAGGATATTATTTATGCTATATGTAGTTGGCTTCTACGTGAAGTCGCGGGCAGAAGCTAGTACTATCCTAATCCTTCCTAACTAATATTATAAAAGTGTAAAATAGTTTGTTACGCTTTCACGCTAATACGGCTGAACGGATTTGGATTAAATTTGGCACATGACCTTTCCAGGTCATGTGCCAAAGGCATGGATTGCAGACGAAGTTACGGACAATAGCTAGTTATAAATAAAAATCAACATTAAATTCAGGCAAACCCCATATTTACATAAAATAAAATTAAATTTCGCAATACTGTCACAGAATAAAATGTCAAATTAAAATAAATGAATTAATAGGTACAAATTGAAAAGAACACAAAGATAAAAACACAAAGAATAAAATAGAACTTTCTTGCATCTGTCCGTCACTCAGTATTAACTCACTAAGTTGCATAAAATTGTTTGCATTATTAGCAGAGCTATGCTATAGGACTTATGCAGATAGTGGACATAATGTAGATCCTTATAGATTTCAATCGCAAATCATTTGATGCCGTAGTTATACAGAATGTTTGGTTAGATATTCTGGAAAAGGTAGACTTTTATTTTTGTGTACGTAATAGTTTGTGATACTGTGTTGTTTGTTTGTTACAGTGCGTTGACTGCCCCGTTGGTCTCGTGGTCGCAAGCGCGACTGCTGAGCGTGGGGTCCTAGGTTCGATTCCCGGGTCGGGCAAAGTGTTATTGGGTTTTTCCATTAGGAATTTCTTAGTAACAGCCCCGGAGTTTGGAAGTTGGCGGTGTGATACCCCCGTGCCTCGGAAAGCATGTTAAGCCGTTGGTCTTGCGCCTGATCTCTCTCCAGTCGTGTCAGATTGCCGTCCCATCGGACTATGAGAGTGAGGGAAGATAGTGCACCTGTATCTGCGCACACACTTGTGCACTATAATATTTCCCGCACCGAAGGCTATATAATCTCCGTTGAGATTGGCCGCCGTGGCCGAAATACGGTCTGGAGGACTATACTAGTTTGAGAGACACTGACATGCTATGCCGAAGTATCTGACACTCACTGATATGCTACTCCGTAGTGTCTCACACTCACTGAGCACTGACATGCTACGCCGTAGTATCTGACACTCACTGACATGCTACGCCGTAGTATCTGACACTCACTGACATGCTACGCCGTAGTGTCTTACACTCACTGATCACTGACATGCTACGCCGCAGTATCTAACACTCAGGGACATGCTACATCGTAGTATGTGACACTACCAAATACTTTAATCGACCATCTTAAGCCTATAGATTAAAATAAGATGATATTCTAAGCATACACACTTGTAGCCCCATATGGAATAATAGCTCTTTCAGTATGTAATATTAAAATGGCTAAGCTTTATGTTATCTCAACAAATAGGGCAGGTGGGCGTTAGAAATAGATACTACGTTTAGAGGTCAGTCGGAATGTAGAAAAACACTAGACAGTGAACATAGGTGTTTCTAAGGAATTAGTATTGGGATATACTTTCATTAATTTTTTACCCTTTGGTACTTGATTAGTTAGTCAAATGTTTTCAGGGCAGATTTTTTAAAATGATGAAATACACCATGATGCAATTTTTTCCTACAGCTGTTTTATACTTGCTCTTTGCTTGACAATTAACTAATAGTTTTCCAACTTAAACCACCAGTAAGCTGCTAATAAAGTTTAACGATATAGTTAAGTCTGTGAAACTTTTCAGTTAACTTGCTTATTTTCTTAATTAACTCAATTTTAAAATAAAAAATATAAAGAATCTTTTTTTTTTATTAAGTCAAAGGACTAGTTACATACCAATGGGCGGAAATAGGGAACGGTATCCTAAGTTTATTTACATTTACCTATGCTCATGTTTTGCAAAAACTAAATACATTTTACACTTGGCTACTTTTTATAGCGTTTTAATGGCCCGCATAAAATGTGATATTATCTCAAGTCACATCTGACAGAGAAGTACTATCTGCGTAGCCAATCATCGTTAGGCTAGATAATTGTAAACTTTATATGATACAAAACAAGCAAGTCTTCAGAAAAAAATCTAGGAAATAATAAAAGCTATGCATAGCATGGTAGGCGTTAAAGTTTAATTTCTCAGAATAGAATGAAACATTTTATTTCTTTCTTGAGGTTTCATAATTATTATAACAACACTATGAAGTTGATTATTGTAAATGGGTTGTATCAATCAATTATCTTGTGAGTAACTAGGTACTATTAGCTACTAAAAATCATGATTGGAGATTGATGATCTATGGATGAAATTGTTGTCTAAGAGCTTTAGTGTTTCCTGTTTTGCGAGTGGGATCCTCGGTAAAATCACACAGTGAAGAAAAAAAATAAAAATATTGATTTATTCGATCGGTACATCCATTTTGAAATACAGGCGTGATAATATATTTAAGACATCGCCTGGTCATCGAATATGACATTTGCGTCTGCAGTGAACCCCAACTTTATATTATAACGCATTCAGATGTACCTAACCCGTAAGAGCGGTTAACAAGTAATATTTGAGCAGTAACGAATACGTTAGTAGAACAACTTTATAATATTCATGAAACTACAATATTAACTGGATAGTGTACATATAAGCCGAGTCCACGTGTTGGCAGTAGTTGAGGACCAAATCTGTCACTATTACACAAGCGCCGAGGACGGCTTGCAAGCGAGATGTGACCAGGCACACGAGTGGAAGAACGGAAGAATTCATGAATTGATTTATAACAAAAATACTATTTTCTTTATTTGCCATGGAACCAAAATGAACGACACTCGCAACGATTTGATGGTAGAGGGGAAAAGTAAGTATTCAATATTGCAATAATGTAGTTTATTTTATTAGGCATTGAATAAACAACGAATTAGCAATTATGTTGATTGGTATAACTAAAATATGAGTCAGAAATGGGGCTTTTGTTTCCCTATATATATCCAAACGAGAATAAAAATGATAGCTACATAACTGTTTATACTCACATTACATTTTAAGAGCATTCTCAACCGATGACACCCATTTCCAAGCATGACTCACGCATCAAATATCATCTTCACATCCAAAAATATCACCTAACTAATTAGTCGTAGTACTACGCCCCGCGTACCGCGTAGTAGAGTGTACAATACGCGCATAACGCTCGGTTTACCTAAACTGGTCGTGACTCACCGGGATGCGTCAGCGCAACGAAATAAACACCATGTATCATGTAGGGTTGCCAGTTCATTAAAATATATATGCATCATTTAGTATCTTTATTTTAATTATATTATTACATATTATAATATTTATATTTCATATAGTCATGGTATGGTAAAGCTCCTTTCAGAGATGGCCTAGCATTTTTTGAGTCACACATCTTAATAATATAATGTTCGGACTTTATACGAGACTCTCTCTGAGTTTGTTTCGGCATTTCTTCTCAGGGACCAGCCAGCTAGGAAGTGCCGGCAAAATCTAGTTTTAAAATATTGACCAAAAATTGACTTGTTAAATTGTCTTAGAAGATCTTTTTACAGAAGTTAAACTTTCATTTCATTGGAGGTGAGGTTGGCATTGTGAGGTGGATGGTTTTGAGATGGGAGAGCTCAATGAATCTGCCTGGCCTTTCCCCAACTATGTTGGGGTCGGCTTCCAGTCTAACGGGATGCAACTGTATACTACTGGTATGCAGCTGCATCCGGTTTCAAATGGAGCTACTGCCTATCTGACCTTAACAAGCTGAGTAATACGATACCTCTTGGTAAGACTGGTTGTCAGACTGTTGTGTGTTGTTGTTGTCAAATTACTCATTTACAAAAAATCATGAAAATCACTTCTGCTAACTGGCAACCCTGAAATATGTCACGCACTATCACTCGACATCTATGTTCTGAAGCCGAATATTTTCCTACCTCGTCACCTCTAGATTTGAACAAACTTCCTTAACTCATACAACGAAAATCCATCTTTAACTCTTTCACTTAGAGTCCACAAGAACTGCTCTTAATATCTCTGCAATATTTACCTAATGTTCGGAAAACAAAATTCAAAATGCGGTTACCATAAACAATTTTACTTTTAAAACGTTGAGATTTCAAGTTTTTCGGCCAGTAATATAAAGTTGGCCACTTATAAGTTATTAGGCTACATATTTTATAGTGATACATCGATCTTGAGCCGTCCGCTTTGAATAGGAAATTTTAAATTGAAAGAGTAATACATTCTTTTTATAATCCACGCGTGATATATTGTAGTGTGATGTGACGCAATGCTTTTGTTCCATTGTATGAGGTTCATACATTTTTGTATGGATTTTGAGGGGAGAAGTATTTTGCAATGTTGATCTTAACGAACAGATTGGTGACATCTTAGTGTTAATTCGAAAGGGGTCGTCCTTTAATCACGTGTCGTTCGAAAAGAGGGGAAGGAAAAATATAATGATTAATCATAATGTGACAATAACGTATAGGTACATTTACGTGAGACAAAAAAAAAATGTGTGACGTGTAAAATATTACTTTTCACCAATAATAATAAAACAGGTTCTAAAAATATCTGATCTTTTTAATAGTAATGAAAAATACACGTTTGCTGGGATCGGGGGAGGAGGGCTACCCTAAAATCTCGCGACATATCATCAAGGGGGAATACAAAAGTGGCTTAAAAACTTCACGTGATTAGGGGATGGCCCCTATATGCAAAAATCAACTCTATATTTTTCTAATCATAAATTCCAGTCTTAAATTCTAATCATAAATTGTAGTCGTAAGTCTAGTCATTTTGCTAATCATAAATTCTAGTCATAGAATTTATGATTAGAAAAATATAGAGTGAAAGAAAATTGATAAGAAAATCGCACAATAAAATTATTTCTGCTTATTGTTGTATGATTAAAATAATGAGCTAACATAAGTACTCCAAATAGATGTCTACTTTGAAGCACCTGATACTAATAGAGCAGATAATGTCTTTGGACTTTGGAGCCTTTAATAAAATGACAGGCCTTTGAAAATTGAAAAATAATAGCTTAAGTCGAGAAAATCTTATTTTATAAAGAGAATGCGAAATAACATCAAATTGATTTCCTTTGTAGTATTTATTATAGTGCGTTCATTAAAACGTGGCCCATGACACGATTGGTAGCACTGAATTTTGCAGTCATGTGATTGGTAGTAATATTTTGCCATTTTGAACTAAGGTATTGAAACTAAGACAAAATTCGGTTTAACGAATCGCGTCACGGTACCAGTTATAATGAACGCACTGTAGACGTTCGCACCGCATCTCAAAATTATGACAGTTGCGTTCAAGCCCATCCCTAATAGTAGGGCTGTCTCGTCTTTTGAGCAAATGTGTATACAAATTATTCAAAAATAACCCTTGCGTACAAAAATAATGTTTGAACAAATTGTCGGTCAATATCACTTTTAGGCCATTACGGTTGAGGAACCACTTAAAAACCAACAAAACTCGAATGAAACGCTCGAAAAAACATTATTAACATCAAATCTGATCTCGTTATCGACCAAAACGTGGTTGCTGACACGGAACCACGAACCGCGTAGCAACCAAACGATACACGAACAAAACAGTGTAATCTGCATTTCAACTATTTCCTAACATTACGTATACACAATTAAATGTTTCCAGCATTTTGAATAAAAACAATCGGATGTGGGCATCTCATTTTGAAAAAATGCCAGCCCTACTTCACATCTAGCACTCACTGACAAATATCAATACCACTCTTATGTCTCCCCCTTAAGGTTCAATATTCTATGTCGACAGTTTCAGGGATGGCAAATAAAGTTGGTTCTTATATTTATGTAGATCATTTGACACGCGTCGACAAGCGAGCGTGCGCGCAGGGTTAGCGACCTCCGAATCTATGACCTCAGTATTGTGATGTACAAGTATTTATTAGTTAATGGCTTAATGATTTAATGGTAGGATTATGTTAATTAGTTGGTTAAGTTCGGTTTCGTATTTTGTCATCATCAGTGATTGCAATCTGGCTAATTGTTTTGTTTTTTTATTTGTAGTTTTTATCCGATGTAGGACTTTCTATGCAAATGTGGGATTAAATGAAGTTGTTACTCAACTAAAAAACAATTCAATGATGACCACAATCGTATTATTAACCGCAACATGGATTTATATATGTAGAGATTTGTATTCTAATTAAAGTCATGCTTGTCATGAACCTAATTAGGAATATTAAGATACTATCAAGTACTTACACCAAGATTTTTACAGCTCATCCTTTCTAAAAAATATGACACACATTGATACAACAATCGATAGTTGCACTGCTGAACAAGAGACTTCCAAAAACCGCTACAATTTACGGTAAGCGGAAAACATCGCCATAATTTAATTACTAAGAAAATATGCAACAAAGATTTCTGGCATAGAGGCACGGAAGAAAGCCTAAAAGAAAAATCACCTGTCTTACTAAAAAAGTAGTTCAATAAATTCATCCTATCTTCATCTCTGCTTACCCCAATACCTCCAGCGTGAAGTTATGTTCATAATTATCTCATAATTAGCGCCACAGACTATATAAAACATCTTGTATACACCTCAAATCCTAATTAACAAGACGTAAGTAAGCGTAATAACTTGATAATACGCCAGTGTACTAATTTACGTTATAACTTATAATAACTTTGTTAAAGTCATCAACAGTTAGTGATAACATTACGATTGTTAAACAAAGCCGGTAATTAGGTAAACGTTAGGCTGGCTGCACGTGAGCGACTTAATTTCTATGGACAGCGACTTAATTGTATAATGTGTACTGATTTGATACGAGGGGCATTAGAGGTAATTTTCATACGTGTGCAGCATGTTATTTTTTCTCCATTAATGGTTAATTTCTGCTAATAGCTTGAATAATAATTTAGATTCTTAATGTTGCTGACTATTTTGCCATAATATCTACTGTGGTTACTTTTCTATCTATACAAATATTTTATAGAGAAAATATTTGTATTTTTAATTATTTGTATTTCAAATATTTTATAGAGAAAATATTTGTATTTTTGTTTGTAATGAATAAACTCAAAAACTTTTGATTGAACTTGATTAAGTACCATCTTACTGTACTAGTATGTAGGTAAACAAAACAAAATCAGTTTTTCAAAGGAACACATCTACAAAACATCACAAGTCGCGCCTACTGTAGCCAGTCTAAGGCCGAGATGTATAAACGTTACTTAGCACGTACTTAGACTAAGCGTTATTCCCGTCACTGTCGCACAACTGTCAAACTACAAATACAAGACAGTCAAGACCGGAACATGTCTAAGTCAATGCGTCTGTAGATCTCGACCTAAGCCCTAACAAAACCTTAACAAGAAATGTCTCACCTAGAATTATGTAATTAAGTTGACAACCAGCGTTAAGTTAGCTTCAAGTAATGCTAAGTGCGTGGCCGAGCCATTATCATTGCTGCTCGGTCAACGGGCTACATCTGTCTGGCTAACTAACCCTGTGGTCAATTGGTGAGGCTATTTTTAGGATGGGAGTTGAAGAAATATAGTCATTAAATAAAAACCGGAAAATGTAGATCTTAGACAGTTTTGTCAATTGTTATTTTCTCATCTTATTGCTGTTAATTAGACGAACGTCTAAGATAGCTACTTAGTTCGTCTTATATTGGGACTAGGGTCTCGTGTTTAAATCATCATGAGTTTGAATCTTACCTGTTAGGTAAAGGATTTAGATAAAGGATTCTTGATAACCACTCACTAATGTAAAATGTGTAGGAAGTTTAAACGAAAAAACTTGTATGGTTCTACAAACCTACTTTCACGAGGAAAGCAATGTCATGTCCAAAAAGAATAAAAACTTTTTACAAAAAAAACAGAACTTCCAAAAAAAACATTAATAAAAAGAATAAAAAATTACTTTAATTTCGAAAGGCTGGCACAGGAGCGTGGGTAAAGTCTGGCTTTGGAAACTTCTACCAAGCTGCTTTTTCACCAACAATCAGCTATCTATTATAACTTAAATAACAATATCTTCTCACATACAGATGCAGCAAAAAGGAAATTGTTTCTTAAAACGTGATCAGAAACCGCTCATCAACATCGGATGTGCAATAATAGGGACAAGCAATCAGAATCTTGATCATGAAATATTGTGGGGAAGCTAGTTAAATATTGTGGGGAAGCTAGTTAAATATTGTGGGGAAGCTAGTTAAGTGAGAGCTTATTAATGTGTTATTTTTCAGGGTTATAACACTAACTATATTTCTTTATAAGCACTAAGTTCCGCTTACACTGCCAATCAGAACAAGAAAAAAAAACAATAAATCGCTCTTAATTTTCAATTAATAAACACGTAAGTAATAACGAAGGTCGTATTCTTCGATAAAAGTGATACTTAACTACTAAAAGAATGCACCTATTGTCATATAGATACAATAAAATAGCGACTACACTATTTGGTATTTCAAAATATTTGGTATTTGGTCCGTAACTACCGCATAATTCGACGCCGCCCTTTAGAAGTTTATTAAAAAGGAAATTACGATTCGATGCGAGTAGATAACTGCTTCGGTGAAAGTGCGAAATGTAACCGACAATTTCCGAACAGTTTTTGCTACAGTTAATTGGCAATTTTTCAATGTGGTAACTTTCGTAGTGGGAACCTTCCTTTTGAAGCAGTACGTTTGGGAAAATATACCTTCGTACGTAACGGTCCTCCAGACCAACTTTCGGCCATGGCGGCCAATCTCAGCGGAGTGTGCGCAGACACAGGTCTCATAGTCCGATGGGACGACACTCTGACATGACATGAAAGAGATCAGGCGCAGTACCAATAGACTTAACGTACTTTCTGAGCACTGGGAGAACACTGCCATCTTCCAAACTCAGGGTTGTTACTGAGCGGGGTCCGCTAGAACCGATGCCTGTCAGGGTTGCGGGAAAGTCCGAAAGGGATACCGGGACCTTGGCAACAGGCAACTGAAGAAACACGGGTGGGTTTTAGTCAGTAAAAGTCTGACACGCCCTTCCGCTCCGCCCAGAGCGGGAGAATTCATTTGATGATGTTACTGAAAAATTCCTAATGGCAAAACCCAATAACACTGCCCGTCCCGGGAATCGAACCAAGGACTCCATGAATTCTGCCCAATTAATGGCCAATACGCTCGCCTGTTACATGGGACTTAAACATAACTAGCGAAATGTGGGTGTTCTATAAAATAAAAAAAATAAATTTCATTTATTTCAGGTCCTTGACCCGTATTACATACAAAAACAATACACACATTTGTCAATTTTGTGTCACAATTTTGAATTACATAAAAGTACAGAAAAGTTAATAAAGTTACGTTATCAGTTGAAGGTATAATGCTCCTGCCTAACGCTTCGGGGTATATAGGCGTGATGTTATGTTATGTTAGTTTACATAAAACACTAGCTAGCCTGCCGTTTCGCCTGTAGCCACTGTTAAAAGTTCATTGCGGTTACTAATACCGGTTGCCTCAAAGTTTTATAACTAAGAATACTTAGCAGTTTTATCCTGAACAAAATGCCCTGAGGAAGTGAAGTGTGCATGTTTAAGCTATGAGTAACATCATTACGTTAACTTTATAAGACTAGGTAAATTGTAAAATAACTTACCTATTAGAGCTAGGTGCATGGTGCATGGTGCTCAAAGAAAAGCTTTTCTTCATCGTTTCGAGTCGATGGAAAAACATCAATCTGCCTAGCCTTTTCCCAACTCTGTTGAGGTCGGCTTCCAGTCTAACCTGATGCAGCTGAATACCAGTATTTTACATGGAGCGACTGCCTATTTGACCACAACCCAGTAACCGGGTAATACGATACCCCTTGGTAAGACTAGTTGTCAGACTTTCGGGCTTGTGACGACCCGTAACGACTGTCAAAGATTTACGAATAACAGCCGGGACCAACGGCTTAAAACATGCTTCTCAAGAAGCGGAGGAGTCTCTGTATGTAAAGATGGTCACCCATCCATGTACCAACCCCGGCAAGCGTAGCTTAACCTGATGATCGACCCATGCGGCTGTTATTAATTAGCCTTGGGAATTATTATATTAATTGGGAAATATGTATTATGTACGAGTTGGGCCCAGTAAGTGGCCACGCCAATCATGGCATCAGTGGCAGGTCCTCAGAAGTCTGCATTTCTGAGGACCTGCCACTGATGCCACGATTGGCGTCCACACACCTGCGTGTGTGGACACTTTGGACACTTCAACTTCACTTCACTACATATGGGTCATGGTTTGTCAGGAGCACAGCATTCGCATTGGGTGTCAGTTGGGTCAGTAATCTCCCGTTTCGCTAGATGAAACCAATAAAAGATCCGAAGAAAATATGGCCGGCTAACAGGTGATTATAATCCAGTATCTAAATGATTTACAAATATTTGCATAATATTAGATAAGGGTCTTTAATTTTATATAAAAGGAAAGTTTTAATTACTAGTATTCCCGGATAGGAAATCATTTAATACCCATGTCAGCCTTAGACGATAAAAATAAGTAATTGGTCTTATAATTAGACCATTAATCAGTACAACTCACCCTGCCTAGAAAGCAGCTGGTACACAGACTTAATAACTAGGAAATAAACACTAGACGAACACATGTCAAGGGTGTGCAATAAACTGCTATAAACATCAAAACTATAAATCAACTGTTACCTCTTTTTTTTTTTCCAAACCACTGTTACAACTCCATACATTTATCTAAACTCCAAACAATTAATTCGCAACTTTTATCTACCTACTCGAAAATTCAAAACATCCATCCGTTCATGTTTTTCAACGGGATCATTCAACTATGAATTGACAATGTCATACACACGTCAAAATCAGCTGTTTAATGCCAGATGCAGGAACCGTTACATTACTATACTAGCATCTTGCTCATTCAGAAAATTCGAAATTTTAAATTTCGTGAATGCCCTGCCGTTGGGCGGCGCGCGGCGGCTGCGTGCGCAGGCGATTACGCATCGTAGGTAAGGGTAGTGTGGGGTAGAATAGACACGTTAAATGTGGAAGAAGTAATAGTTCAAAAAGTATTACGACTTTTAATATTTCAAAATGTTATAAAAAAGAAAAAGCCTTAATTTTAATTTATTGATTTGACGAATGCTTTTTTCGTACGTTTAAAACGCCTATTGAAACCAACTATTAAGAATTTCAAAACGAAGGGTTTAAAGATAGAACTTTTACCTCAAGAGAATACATTTATTACGCTTAGCGTTATTATTTTCTTTTGAGTGATTTACGACAAAATAATCGTGTTAGTCATGGGATGTAAAATAACAAGACAGTGAATCAGCCTTTTAAGTCACGTCACTCGTAACATAACTATTGATTTCAGGTATTCATTGTTAATATGAATGCACCAATCGCTAAAACTAAAAACTTTTCATTCCGTTTAATTTAACACATCTTTAATAATGCAGTGAGACTTTATCCTCAACTAGTTACCTATCTAATAAAATAATGTTACATATTTAAAACGACTTTAAACCGTAAAAAAATCTACTTAAATAAAAATCTAATTACAAAAAAAGTACATGCAATATAATAATAACACACATCACAAAACCCTAATAAACAAACTCGATTGCATCTCAGCCAGCACCAATATAATTTAATTACAGACTTATAAACAGTAAAAAGAAATGGCCACCACAGCCTACTACGCCGCGCCTCCTCATCTCTACTCACACACATACAAATTGCACTTGTCAATCGACGCGCGCGCACCTGGAGCAGGTGGCGGCTTATATCAGCTGTGAGACC
This sequence comes from Lithophane ornitopus, assembly GCA_948473465.1. NCBI lineage: Eukaryota > Metazoa > Arthropoda > Insecta > Lepidoptera > Noctuidae > Lithophane > Lithophane ornitopus. The sequence continues at coordinate 932,650 of OX419630.1, read as the reverse complement.
GGCTTGTGCCAAACTACTATACCGCATATTTGTGTGGCAAGTCGGTTAAATGACCTAGTTTTTGATAGGTGGCTTAATTTTTTTTTAATAAGGATGTAGATATCATGAAGATCTTTCGATAACTAGGTGTTTGTTGTTAGAGTTACAGAATTCTGACTATCTGATACAACAGTCGTGTCGAGTCGTGTAAATGAGAGTTGATTATTATTTCTAAGGATTGGAATAAAATTATATATCGACGGCGAAGTGCCAAATACTCCTAACTAACAAAGTAAAAAAAATACATAAATTGAAAAAATCGTTTCATTTTTTAAAACAAGAAATGAAACGTTTTTTTCAATTTGTCACATTTTAATGTAATGCTTTTGCAACAAAAAATAAACTTAGATTTCACAAAAACATGCGATTAATATAACGCTTAAAAATTCAAAACGATAAAAAAAAGAATTTCTCGAAAAATTTCAGTTATGAGTTATTTGCATTTCGCCGTCGATATGTTAAACAATCACCTATTCATAGAAACTAGTTAATATTAAAGAAGATGCAAAAGAAAAGTAAAGGCTCTAGTTACTTTATGGAACAAAATTACAAAGATTTATTACACGAATGGCCCAATAAAAGCCTATTTAATTCGTCAGTTAGTTAATTAATTAGTTAGTCTAGTATCAATTAACATGTTTCTTTTATAGGTTTACCCTTTAGTTTATTTTACATAATGTTTAACACAATCTAACACTAAACTATTTATATTATGTACAAGTACATGAAGGAAAAAAAGGGTAAGAGCTCACGTGGCATCAATTGGTCACTTGAAGAGTTGACCAAACGCACGGTGATATCCCGAAATACTAGATGAGCACTCGGACCCCACGGTCCTATAGTGCTTCAACCAAAAACTGCTCAGACATAGCTCCCAATGTGGTTGATACATTAGCGCCATTTGAGATTTTCTGCACCACATTTACATGATTGATTATTATTGTTTTTGTCTACCAAACAGCAGGTAACATGGCATGTAACTGCTAGTTTTTTCAGAGACTTATCTGACTGTTACTGAAGTGGTAGTAACCAGATAAGTAAATAAAAAACCTATATAAATACCTATATAAGAGATCCTATTGTCTATTTACACTGTGTGTCTTTGTTTCTCATCCAACTCTTCCATCGCAGGTCTACAGGTTAGAAAATTGTGTTGAAATTAGCAGTACCTTTGTTCTCTTCCATCTCTATACATTTTTGTCTATTAAGTGTTTTGGTGTACATTAATAAATAAATAAATAAACCATCACACCTGTACCTATTCCCCGAAAGATCGAAATTTCGCCAGTTTTAAGTCCCATGTAATAGGTGGTGAACCTATTCGTTAATAAAGAATCCATTTAGATTAAAACACTTTAAAAATAAAAATTAAACTTCTCCACACCATCCATTTCACACGTACCTACAGAGCAATTAATTCTGTAATCGTGGAAGTAGTGACACTACTGCCATTATTGCCATCTGTCACGCGATGTGCCACGCGCCCGCGCCGCGTGTCAATCATCCACTCACTACTATTAAGGTGTCATTTAGCCACTGTTAACCACACAATATTGTTGTTGTATGTTTATACGTTTTAAAGCTTTTAGTGCCACGCTATGAAATTGGCAGTTGAAAAAAAAAGTTGCATAAACTTAGGCAGCCTATATCCCCCTCTGCTGGGACACAGGCCTCCTCTCTGTGAGAGAGAGTATAGGGTATAATCCACCACACGGGTCCAGTGCAGTTAAATAAAGTGCCTGCACCTCCGACCTATCAATCGTAAAGTGGCGGACGTGTCAACTGGGAATATTGAAAAAAATTATCAAAATGACTAAAGAAAATCAAGTAGTCGAAGCAGTTGATATATTTTATCGTTTTTATCCTACAATCTACGAGATCGGTAATTTGCTTCTTATCTCAAAGAATGATTAATCATGGAATATAAATGAAAGAAGCTTGGTCGCACTCAGGCTTTGTTCATGTATACTACTTATTTTTGTCGCCTATGTTTTATGGAAATCTTATACGTACGTTTAGTCTTGTGTTTTACCAATGCATTACGTTACACTCTTCGAATGTTTGTTAATCCTTAACTGAATTAACAAGATTATAAAAAATAATGTATAGTAAATTGAGTACTTTCAATATAATTGTAAATTAAGTAAATAGCTGTGTAAATCTTATCACTATAATTTATAAGCTAAAACGAGCCAGCTTAATAAAATGCTATTTCAAAACGAAAAAATTGTGTTTCACATTTTTAACATTATTAAAAAACGCAGAGAAAGTGCTAGCAATAAATTAAAACAATTATCCTTTTCCAAGCAGCTGGCTAGTTGCTAGGCCTATGTAATTTGCCGCCGGGAACCGAACCTAGGACCAGCAGATGTCGGGTTTAATATGTTACTTTAGATTAGATTTTTTATTGGTTGTTTCTGGTTAGTTATTGGGCGCGTCTGCCTGGCATACTCATGGTTTTAAAACTTTGTTAGTGTTTATATGACACTTCGGTTTTTATTCTGCCTTTATTTTTTAATGTTTGGAGCAAGATGCTCGTCCTATGGGCAGCAATATAAGTTACTTGACACAAATAAATTTATTAAAAGACCAGAACGCCATAAGTTAAAATAAGCCAGCTGTGGAGTATAAAATAAACTTGTCACCAGATCATTTAGATCGGTTAGTTTGATCAATAAATTATAAAAAGAAAGGATTGACTTTCGTTGCCGACTGTCCAAGATTTATGTTTTACGTAGTAGGTATCTACCTAACATAGACACAGGATTATAATTATGTCTATGTTTACCTTTGTAGACCTTTTTTCGCAGCTGCTCAGCTCTAGAGAAAGAGCACATTCAGGAAACACAGTACTTTCATAGCCGCAATGATTTTGTCATGTTAGAAATATAAAACAGCCTGTTTATAACTTACGAGCTTCCGCCCGCGACTTCGCCCGCGTGTTATGTCGATAAAAAGTAGCCTATGTTCTTCCCCATGGTTCTATCTCCTTGCCAAATTTTGTCGAATTCCGTTCAGTGGTTTAGGCGTGAAAAGGTAACAAACAGACAGATAGACAGAGCTACTTTCAAATTTATAGTTTGCTAGCTTCCGCCCGCGTCTTCGCCCGCGTGGTATGTCGATAAAAAGTAGCCTATGTCCTTCCCCAGGATGCCATATATCTCCTTGCCAAATTTTTTCGAAATCCGTTCAGTGGTTTAGGCGTGAAAAGGGGTAACATACAGACCGACAGACAGACAGAGTTACTTTCGAATTTATAATATTAGTATGGATAGTATGGATTCTGCATCGTTGATCTAGTGGTCGCAAGCGCTACTGCTGAGCATGACGTCCTGGGTTCAATTCCCGGGTCGGACAAAGTGTTATTGGGATTTTCATCAGGAATTTCTCAGTAACAGCCCGTAGTCTGGGTTTGTGTCCGGTTGATGGAAATAAACTCGCCACTTATTACACGGGACTTAAACATAAATGGCGAAATGTGGTTGTACAACAGTTACACCTCTGCCTAACCAGCGGCCATACAGGCGTGATGTTATGTTATGTAATAGTAATTCAGTCATGTCAGAAATATAAAACATTATCAATCAATCTATGTTGGGAAAAGGCTAGGTCGACTTCCCGTCTAATCGGATGCAGCTGAATACAAGTATTTTACATGGAGCGACTGCCTATCTGACCTCCACAACCTAGTAACTGGGTAATACGATACCCCTTGGTTAGACTGGTTATCAGACTTTCGGGCTTCTGACGTTCTGACGACCCATAACGACTGTCAAAGATCCACAAATGACAGCCGGGACCAACGGCTTAACGTGCTTTCTGAGGCACGGAGGAGTATCGGTATGTGAAAATGATCACCCATCCACGGATCAACCCCGCCAAGCGTAGCTTAACCTGATGGATCGACCCGAGCGGCTGTTATTACTTAGCCATGAGCTCCTCGATATGAAACATTATGTTTATAATTTATTATAAATTAATCAAACTTTTCTTAGGCTTAAATCGATGTCATAATGATAAATGACTCTCATCGAAGCGGCGATAGTTCAAACAGTTTAACTTACGAACTTGATCGGAAGGTTATCAGTTCGATCCTGACCCTATTGAACCCTCAGCACATTTAACTTGGAGGGTTAAGCGATATTAGTGATGCATCACGGGTTAACAGCGATCTTTATCTTAGCCTTTAATTACTTAAGTTAATATTCTTAGCAGATAGTTAGTCAAGTAGGTTATAAAACAAATGAGGTTTATTTGAATAAGGATTTGCTAAAGATGGAAACTTTGAAGATTAAAAAGACATTGCTTATGATTCATTTGTATCTTAGCTAATCTTTTATTACGTTGTTCCTGGGTTCGATTCTCGGGTCGTGCAAAGTGTTTTTGGGTTTTTCCATCTGGAATTGCTCTGTAGAAGCCTGGATTTTGGCAAGCCCGTTTATAACAACAGGCCCGCCCCCATTATATGAGACTTAAACATAAATGGTGAAATGTGATTGTACAACAGTTTCAGGTCTGCCTAACCCTTAGGGGATTACAGGCGTTATGATACGTAAAACAAGGAAGGTTATTTTTAAAAATAATCCCAAAGATTATGATATTTAAATTGGTTTTAATAAAAATCTGAAAATACTCATGAGCTAACATTTAATAAAGAAATCAATACAAATAAAATATTGGAGGCAATTAGTGCAAACAGGCCGATGGAGAAAAAACAATAGGGCCATGAAAACAACAACTATCATTTTAATTAAACATCAATCCCTTATTATTTGGAAAAAATATTAGAAAATGCTCTAGATGTATTCAGCTGAAGTAGGTATTGATTGGCTTAGATATATTAATAAAAAAACAATTTTAAAAAATTCATGCTATTTATTTAAAAAAAAGCGTTCATAAAACTAAAACTAAAAGACGAAATATTATTAAATGGTGCACAGACTTGGTCTTTGACTAACATCCAGAAGTCCAAACTCGAAGGTCTGCCACGGATCGTGTTCGAAAAAAAAAGTACTAACTAAGTACGAGATTTATGATTTTAACTCTCCGAGCATCAAACTCATCAATAGAAATTAGTATTTCGTTTACTTAATTAAAAATACTTCTATTCCTCATGTAGATACAATGCTGCTTTATTGGTACTGGCAGAATCTTCTACCAAAATGGTACTTAGAAGGTACGTAACAAAGTAAGTTCTTAGAAGGCAGGCATGGTTCGCTCTGTACATAACAAATTCATCGCTGTTTCTCGGTTTAAATCCCCGCTGTTCTCATGGCCACACTAAAGATTCGTTCCGGAAATTATTTCATCGAGATTACCACTTATTCTCAAGTACCATCGGAGAGCCTCTTCTCATTCTGTTTGCTTCATTTTTCTCCTCATCGTATTAATTTCTTAGATTTTTTTATAAACACTCACTGAGAGAGAGAGAGAGTTCTGTTGTGAGAGAGTGTTCTGTTGTGTTGTCTACTCGATATAAACGAAGATTGGATTTTGAAAGCCTATTTTAATAATAAGGATGATAAGTGTTGGCTTCTACGTTAATGGTTGATTGATATTTTAGTAAACCTTTGACGGTTTTACGAGTAGTCAGAAACCCGAAAGTCTGACAACCAGTCTTACCAAACGGTATATCATGCTACCCAGTACCTAACTGGGTTGTGGAGGTCAGATAGGCAGTCGCTCCATGTAAACTACCTACTGGTATTCAGCTGTATCCGGTTAGACTGGAAGCTGACCCCAACAGAATTGGGAAAGGCTAGGCAGATGATGATCTTGTTTTAAATCATGAACAAATATTTAACGAATGGGTCGAGTAACAAGAACAAACGTACGATTTTAAAGGTTATTTGCGATCAAAAACTGCTTTTATTTTACTAATTATTTTTAGATAGATAAATCATTCAAACTCAAACTCAAAGCATTTATTTCAATTAAACCATTTACAGGCACTTTTGAACTGTCAACAGTCAGACAGAAATATGAAGCTTGTTGCCCATTCCAAAGCGTAGTAGGTACCTATGGAGAAGAACGGGCAAGAAACTCCATGGACACTCTTTTAAATCAAAATATTGTTACAATATAATGGTTACGTCATTCATGTTGAAATTATACATGTGAGAACAATGTAGAAAGCACGTTAAAAGCGTGCGCAATTATAAAATAAGAACAATTCAATAATTAAAATAAGCCATGGCAGCCAAGAGATGACGGGCGCCGTCAGTCACAACTGACGGCGCCCGTTCACGAACATGACGCATGGATCAGCACCATTCGGCTCAACCATGTTGAAGGGAGCTAAATGATCCAACACACGCGCCACCATCAGCGAGACATTTGAGTGAGCATGACATATTCCCAGCCGCCAATAAGGAACATTCAAGTCAATGAAAGACATATTACCCGGTAAATGATAGATCTACAGTACTCACACCTGTGCTATGCAATTATACAATACAAAAGAGATTGAGTTTATACAATGCAAATATGGGCTTACAATCTTCAGCAGCTCCAACAGTATTTCCAAATGTTAATTAGTTAGTTGTGTTTGTGGAGCAGGACCAGCATTAAGCAATTAATTAGTACAACACACAAATGAAGTACCTAAGTAAGTACCTACAGGAATATAAAGAAAATACTAAAAAAACACTGTTTACTATCATTACCGTCATCAAAAACCTGCATACTTACTTAAAGTTTAAAATAGGGGGTACTTTTTTCATAAAAATATACTTTACACTATTTATGATCATTCACCTATTATTCATTCTTAAGACCCCTACTGCCATCTATTGCATACTTTGAGAACTATAAATGTAAACAAAGATAATTTTAACGATAAAATCGGTTAATCACGTTCAAAAAGTATATTTGTATTATTATTTATGTAAATTTTATTAATTTAAAAACTTTGAAATGCGTTAGTGACACAAAAAGAAGTTTATTGTTTCAGCACGACTCAATCGATCTACAGGCAGCGCCATCTATCGATTCACGAAGACAACTATTTCTATTTACTACGGAACAAATAAATAACATTAATCGTAAACATCGTACTTCTAAGATTCGTCTTTTAAGAATATTTCAAGAGGGCAGCAGGCTGCAGTGTATCAATCCTAATCCTTACTAATATTATAAATGCGAAAGTGACGTTGTTTGCTTGTTATGTTTTCACGCTAAAACGGCTGAACGGATTTGGATGAAATTTGGCACAGGGGTAGACCATGACCTGATATAGGATAAAGGATACTTTATCCCAATATTCCCACGGGATTGAGACTTACGCGAGTGAAACCGCGGGGCGTAGATAATAATCTAATAATTCTGGAGTGACATGAGAACGACAATATTCTGTTCAAAATTCTTTACGTAATTATGTTCAGCATTTTGTAACTTTTATAATTATTAAAAGAGCATTTTTGTTTATTTGATAACTACTTTTGAGTACCAACCTAGATACTAGGTAAGTATATCTGTCATGCTTGGTTAGGTACTAGTCAGCCCCTCAACATTACTGACTAGCTAAATATACGTAATACCTATTTTCAATGCGTTTTCGCAACGTGATCGAATCAGAAATGAAAAGATCCGCAGCAGAACCAAGGTTACCGACATAGCCATAGATGAAATTAAAAGATGATTTCCTTTTCCATTAGGTACCCTTTATAGTGTCTCAAAATATGAAGTAGCATCACATAAAGCAATAATTCTCATTAACAGTAATGCAGGAAGTCATAATATTCCAGTATTAATTACTTCGTTTGACTGGCGTCATTACTAACCATTTCCTTTAGTTAATGTTAATGGCCCAGACATGTGATCAGTGGTTGAAGGCGCAGGTGCTGCGTTAAGGTCCTAGATTTGATTCTTTCTTTCGTTTGGGAAACAGCACTAGCTTTATTTAGCACTAGATGTAGCCCGCGTCGTCGTCCACGTGTTTCTTGTTTTAACATAAAATATACCGTATGACATTCGGCAATACTGTAGCTTCCTATTAGAGAAAGAATTTTTGGAAACGGATCAGTAGGTAGTTCTGAAGCCTACCCCCTATATACCTACCTAAGTATAGATTTAAGATTCGCACAGGTATAAAATTAATATAAGGTTAAATGCAATCAACACAGGCTGTTAAGCAAATTGACACTCTACGTTGAATTGCCGTGTTATAGTCATTTCATACAACTGTCAAAGAATGACAGTTGTGATTTGAATAAACAGACAATTCAAATTGGTAGTCAATTTGCTTAACAATTAATTTCCCTGATATTACACCCATATATATTGCCAGTCATGTTTAATAGGGTTCTCGAATCCAGACTCCAGACTGCTATTGAGAAATTAAACCAACACTTTCCCCGACCTGGGAATCGATCCTGGGACCACGTTTAGCTTCGTGCTTTCGTGCACCAGTAGAGCCAAGAGTCATTCTACTTTTCTACTATTGGACTACTATTATTCGTTCCAGGTAATAACTATTTAGTATCTACCAGTTTCAAAACTACTCCTAACATTAGAAGGACACTCAACATTGCAACACAAATCAAAGGGTTCAACAAAATCAAGATTACAAAGAACAGCTTCATCGCCTATTTCTCTCACACAATCTATGTATAAACTGCATAGTACGAGTTATGATAATTCGCCTATTCATCGACATCGCCTATAGTAACACACAAGCGGCTCGTTTCAATCAACTCGCGCATTCGTCACGCTTATCATTCTGTCACGTTTAGGGGCCACACACTTATTGTCAGTAGGGCTGCCGCGCGACTTTTGGTGATTTGATATTTTGTTTAGGTAGCCTTGGCTTTAAGATAAGTTCGGGTTTATAAATTTCATGAACATTATGAGGCCAATGAAGAAAGAAAGGATAATAATTTGTCCATCCATGTTCTGATGTAGACCCAATTAATTTATTAATTGATTATTAAACATCAAATGAAACAGATCTTTTTGGTCATAACTCTGATGTAGTCGTTTCATATAGTCGTTGTAAATAGAAAGACTTCAGTAATAAAAATATTGGAAGTCCGTTTTATTAAAAGAACTAACACATCTACAACACACTGATAAGAAAACATCTTTCTGAATAATCCCTTGAAATCAAGTCTAAACGCCATTTTAACTTTCACAAGTTACTGAGATACCAACACACAAACAGACACATATACATCAAGGACATTTCCAGCCGAGTCCAGCCTTCGACAGCCCTACTCATTAGGCACGCTACTCGACGCAAAACGTTCTATAAGCGTGACACACAACCGGTTTGTTGTGGGGTGAGCAGAGCTTATAAGGGTGCCTCACAAAGCGGTGTGAACCGTGGTGGTAGCACTTGAAGATATAATAATGTATTGTATGGACACTATTCTTTGGTTTTTTATTCAGATTTGTATAGTGTATCTGTACCCCCGCTAACCGGTTTTGGATTATAGTGAGGGAGAAACTCGAGTGATCGTCTCATTTTTACCCGACTACGGCGAAGAAAAAAGGAGGGTTATGATTTTGACTGGTATGTATGTATGTATGTATGTACCTATGTATGTATGTTCATCTGTTCCCTCATATCTTCTAAACCACTCATCACAATTTGACAAGTGAGGTATCGTTGGAAGCGGCTTGATCGTCCGCTGGTTATAGGCTATGTGAAGTCACATAAAAATGGCACCCTCTACAGGACATAAAGTCAGGAACTAAAAAAAAATTTGTTTAGTGGTACCAAATGTTGGGTATCAAATGAAAGGGCTTAATGAGCACATTTCAAAAATATATATATTATAACCCCAAAACAATGAAAAAAAATTTATCTGTCTGTGGTGTCTTGTATACCTTTTTAGTCGTAGTTGGGTTTTAGTTTTTATTACTTTAATTTTTAATCAGAAAACTTTTATTAGATTTGATGACTTAAATCATTTTTCAATTTTAATACACATAACATAACATTACGCCTCTTTTCAGCAAAGAGTTAGGCAGAGTAAGTAGTAGTAGTAGTTAGTACGCCTACATTTCGCCATGTAATAAGGGATGAGATTGATGCCAGAAACCAGGCAGAAATCAAGACGAATAACTAATACCTAGAGGAAAATTGTCACGCGCTCATCTACTTCCTCTATCAGCTTTTTCTTTAACCTTTTATCAAGGATCCAGCACTGTGCTATCCTAACTTAAAAAAATGAAAGTGTGTTTGTTTGTTTGTTTCGCTTTTACGTTAAAACGACTAAACGGATTTAGATGAAATTTGGCACATAGATAGAACACCATAAGCTCAACGCGGGCGAAGCCGAGGGTAAAAGCTAGTTATCTATTACAACACAGTACCGATAAAGCCTGATTAAGCTCCACCATATACAAATATACACGACAAACTATATTAGTAGCCCAAAAATCAAGTAAAGTAGGTATCAAAATCAAATTATTTTATTTCCCATAAACCTACATGGGCACTTATGAAACGTCAGAAGCTAGGTGCACGGTTCCAATTGGTCGATTCCTATGGAAAACAGCCGGCAAGAAACTCCAGGTTTACTCTTTTAAAAATAATTGGGTTTTACAATATTTTCGAATTACTGTGTTAATAGGTCGAGACACAGGTGTATCATTCCACTACATACATGAACATCAAACACCCAACAGTAAATAAAACATTCCCGATCGTCGTACAACAAACATTGTTATTCCACACAGCGTGTCCTTAAAAGCTGCCTCTCAGCTTACCGCGGCAAACTACCGTAAAATGTTATCTTGACACATTTGTCTGTAGTACTAGACAAGTAGGTATAACTTAAAGTTAGAGATTATATGGCTGTTTATTTAGTGAGTGAGATGTAACAAGTGACATCTTGAAGGAATCAAGAAAGATGCTTTAAAATCGTGGCCTTTTATGCAAGAGCATCTATTAAGACAAGAGTAATAAAACTATCTGCTTCTTAATCATACTATCATAATAATAAGTTAATTAAAGCAACTAGCTTCTAGCGCCCTGTTATTTTCTCACTGAAGAGTCTATAAAGCTTCCGTGCATAAGAAACGAGTTTTAATTGGCAAGTTCGCTGACTGCCTTGTCGATTATAATACTAGATTACTTACTCTACCGTAAGACACAGTTAATGCCGTCTTAAAATATAATGATCAAATAAAAAACAAAAACCGTGCCAAAACCTAACAGTCTAAAAAAACATTTACCAAAAAAAGAAACAACCGACTTCCAAAAAAAAACACAAAAAAAGTGTCTTTGCTTTTCAATTTAATTTTTAGCCACCGATTTCCGAAATTAATGTTATTTTTCACTTTTTTGGAAGTCGGTTGTTTTTTTTTTCGTAAAAAGTTTTTATTTTTCACTTTTTAGTTGTGGTACCTACCCCACATAAATTCGAATACCACTACCTGCCATGTAAATAACAGTGACGGAGTCAAACAATATATCGTCCACATAGACTTAGTGGAAAAAATACGTAATTATTGAAGCTAACTCAAAAACTACGCAAGCAAAGTTAATAAAATGTATATGGGACCACCTCTGAAGCATGACCTACCAAATAATTGACGGAGTAATCTTGTAATAAAGACACCAAAAAAAAACATTCAGACGAATTGAGAACCTCCTCCTTTTTGAAGAAGTCGGTTAAAAACCGTTATCACGCAATGAGCAAGCATAGATACCAATTTCGTAAAAAAAAACTGCTTTTGCCTTCAATGGGGACCATCACAAAACATTTTGTTATTTACCTTTATGTACATGATACTGTAAAAACTCCACAAATAATTAATCCGAGGACAGGGCGCGCATTAAGTTGGGCGAGGACTGCCAGGAGTGCAGTCGTTAGCGACCGGCCGCGGGCTACGTCTGACGACGCTAAGACAAACCCTTGTCACGCCCAACTTTGCACAAGTGCCGCACATAGCGACTACGTTTTGTTGCTTCTTTTATTTTTTTTTAAATATAAGACCGGTATTTTTCTGGTGCAAAATGTTCGTTATTTATCGTCGAATTGGTTTTGGGAAAGAATTGAGCATTTTAATGTTTCATTAAACCGACTAAGGTTACTGACAAGCATAATGATTATCATAATATAAAGAACTGTAGACATTGTTTAAAATAATGATTTAAAAAAAAATGCTTTAGAAAAACTGGCACAGATTGGCGTCATTAAAACGCTTTGCTGACTTTGCTACCATTGCTAAAAGCCTAGGCATTTAAATAATCATTTGTTTTTCTACTTCGGAACAAAAGTATCTGCTCATACAGAGAAAGTACAAGCATAGATCACCACACTTGCTCATGCTCACTGCAATTTAATTGAAAATTGATTATTTGCGCAAATTATTCAGCAAGCCAGAGATAATTATATCATCTTAGACAGTCGTTACGGGCCGTCAGAAGCCCGAAAGTCAGACAACTAGTCTTAGCGGTATCGCATTACCCAGTTACTGGGTTGTGGAGGTGCAGCCGCTCTATGTAAAATACTGGTATTCAGCTGCATCCAGTTAGACTAGAAGCCGACCACAACATAGTTGGGAAAAGGCTAGACAGATTTTTATACCCTACTAGTCGAACATACGGTCGTCACAGGTTAGTACATACGTCTGTGACACAGGCATATCCCTTCAAAGCCTGATTCTTACGTAATACTGTATGTCATGTGTACCTTATATACTTACTGAATGTATATACAAACAAGCGTGTTGAATGTAATTGGAAATACCTGGAACACTACCGTACGTTATTATTATCAGCTTGTAAATCATGCTGGCTGTCAATCGGGTGGAAGGCTTGTACTACATAACTGTGAACAGGCTTAAAACATAATTATGTAGATGGTAAATCAGCATAATCAGCCTATAATGTTCCCACTGCTGGGATACAGGCCTCCTCTCCGTGAGTGGGAATGAGCCGTAATCCACCACGCGCGGCTTGGTAGATGTTGTTTTGGTTCTAGGACATGCCGGTTTCCTCATGATGTTTTCTTTCACCGTTTTGAGAGCAGTGGTGATGATACAATTTCCTCGTAAAGCGCCTGTCTGGGTTCGAACCTACGACCTACAACTCGTAAGTCGCGGCCGTTACCACTGGCACTCCCAGATGGTAAACGATTCTGACAAATACTGCTGAAAATGACAGATTTTCACGACAGCCGTTATAATATAGCGAAATTGCTTTCCTGAAAACCAAAGCTTTTTGATACAAGATGTCTCTATCTTAGTAAAAGATTCCATAGTTACTTTGCATAGAAAATCATGCCAGTTCATCAATTACCTAATAGTTATCTATAAACCCAATTCCACCCCCAACTTAAGGATACCCAAACGCATATTCAAAGCAGTCCCTCAATATTAAGTGCGGTAAGTTGTACACGTAGCTACCATAGTTAAACTAATTACAATACAGGTGGCAGAGGCATCAAAACATGCGCTAAAGAGCACACGCGCCGCCAACTTGCTCCCACAGAAGTTTGGATCGGTACGGGTTTTTGGATAGCGTAAGTGAGGAGGTTTGGGAGATTGCGACATTGGCGTTCGGGATAGTTTTGATAAATAATTTGCTTCATCGTGAAAATCATTTAGCACTTAGACAAACCTTAATACCTCATTACGTAATGGATAACTATATAATAACAATATATTAAATGCGAAAGTGAGTTTGTTTCTTTGTTTGTTGCACTTTCACGCTAAAACGGCTGAACGGATTTGGATGAAATTTGGGGTTGACCTTGAGCTGGAATAGGACATACAGACATACAGAATACTTTTTATCCCAAAACTCCCACTGGATCGAGACTTACGCGGGTGAAACCGCGGGGCGCAGCTATTAATAAGAAATATCGATGATTTTTCAAGCCGTAAAAACCGTGCGATGCTGGGGCGGGTCGCTAGTCTAGTATACAGAGATAAGACATTCATTGAAATCGCTTTCTCTTCCTGTTTACGTCATCAATTAACCTAACATATTATTTAAGCTAATATGAAAATTGGTGAACTAATATCACAGGCCGCTCACGTGTGGATCCGTTCGTCCGTCCCACGGATCTGTAATTAAACTTACAAACGACACGCCGAATGTTTTACAGAGATTGCGACGCGATTCTAATACCATTCTTAGTTTGTAAACGGCTTTATTTTGGAGTTCGGAATTGGTTTTACGTGAGTTCTAAAGTAAGGGGCTGAGCAAAGAGTTTCTGCGCTGTTAGTGCCGTGAGGTGATTAAGGGATGAGAATGATGTCATTTGAATTTTAATTTGAAATGGTGGAAATGTGTATCGATTTTGGAATGGAAACTCTACTTATTTAGTTTCCTAAGAAAGCGGTGATCGGTCATGGTCAGGTTTTTTGATACCTTAATATCAAAATGCTGTTGAAAATGACGAATTTTGATCACGGCCGTTATAATATGACGACCACCGCTCTTCTAGGTTCTGTAGCTGAATGGAACTCCTTAACAAGAAGCAGTTTTTTTATTGTAGGTGTAAGAGAGATGGTGTAGTAGGTAGACCTCGTATATACCGTCGTAATTTTGACTTTTACCGAAATACTATTACCTACTTACCTATTTTTACTGTAATTAGTTGTTCAAAGCAGAAGTCGATTAATTAATTTTATTTTAATTTTATTTTTATTATAGTATCAACAGTTTTATCAATGTTGAAATGTATCACGTTTTTTAACTTTCATTCCCTTAAATCATTAAGTTCTATGCTAATTTCTAGTGCTGTACACTACTGTAAGTACCGAATTCACGATAGCTAAAACTGTAAGTAATTTTTGTTCGTTAATTTACAATAAAGTAGTAATTAATTACCACTGTAAAAACAATAATCTATCATAAAATAATTATGTCTTTAATTTACAATTATATAAAAATATAATATACAATCTATCACTAACATTATGAACAAAGGGAAAAAATAAAATATAAAAGAAGAGCTCATATGGCATCAAAAAATTCTCCCGCATCGCTATCTGTGGGAAAAGTGCCCAAAAGGCTGGCAGCGTAGCCACGTTGGATGGCAATGCTGTGATGATGATTTTTGTTTGTGTATGTTTAGTAGGTCGCCGATTCGTTGAATAAATAAATACTCAAACGCGGAAATACTACTTGGTAGCAGAAAAAGCACCCTTTTCAGGAAACACTTTTCGCAAAAGACCTTAAACTAATCATCTATCAATTGTACAAATTCAATAACAAACCAGTGTTGTACATAATGTACACAGGTAAGCTGTTGAGTGACCACATGTATTAGCACAGCCTGCAGCGCTGGCCATGTAAAGCGGTATCTTAATTAATAATTAATACCCACTGTACCGTAATGGACTTCCATGAATATTTGCTCGTACTGAGCAAATTGTAATTAGACGTTTAATTAAGTTTACTCTTCATAGTAAATATATGTTATATAAAATACAATAGACGTTGATATATTTAGTAACCTATTCCGCTTGACTATTCTTCAAGAGTCCGAAAAAACCTGTAAGAAATCGACACGTGTTTCACCTTGCGTCCAGTGCTCGGTGTGGTAACACGTCGCGTTCTGGTTTGCAATTGGTCAATCGTCATCCTGAGGATGCCTCGTTGAGAGGTGAAACACGTGTCGATTTCTTACAGGGTTTTTCGGACTCTTGAAGAATAGTCAAGCGGAATCGGTTACTAAATATATCTACGTCTATTGTATTTTATAATGGATTTCCGCAAGGTCACGCCTGAATCAATTAACTATATGTTATAGTAAATGTTATTCTGATACTCATGTGAATAGGTTTGATAGTGAAGACGAATTCTAGAGATCAAAATCTTGAGTCAAGGGCCTTGGTGATTATTCTTCAATAAACCTCATCAGAGTTAAGGATCAGACCAAATAAAAAACCAAGACAGAGCGCTATCAACAGTGACGAGAGGTTGGTTTTGTAAACATGTGGGAACTTAGTGAGGTGTAGTTTGATTCTAAATGGTTGTTAATGTGTGCGTGTGGTGTGTAGGCACTTTATTGTTCGCACCGCTCTGTCTTGGTTTTTTATTTGATCTGAGAGTTAAGGATGTATAGGATTGATGTGGTATTTGTAACAATCATTGAGATGTTATCGATAGCGTGACCCCGGGTTTAGATAAGGCACGCGTTCTGAGGAAGTTGCTCATCCTGAAAGAAAGAAAGAATAACAGATATTTGGCCACAGTTCGTGAAACACAAAATGCAAATAAAAAATCCCCATTCCCAAACCACCGTTCGGTATCTTTTACACCTAAGGCCCATCGTCCACGACGACGCTAGTCAAAAGTAACGTGCCTCTCACATGTGCTTTTCATAGACTCCCGCCATCTTTCAGGCTACAGCCTTAGACTTCAAAGTACAAATGGTCTCCAATAACTGTACAATCACAAACAAAACTTGTAGGAAGTCGTGTCGCGTCAAGGATGCTCCTACCTTCACGCATTTCCACGTCAACGTCGATGTTACACCATTAAAACTTAACAAATTTTGTGAAACTGAGACCTGCCGGTATACTAGTGATGCGTCGCGAAAGTTCTCGAAATGTTATGCTCGTAGTGTAATTTTTTCTACTGCATGTCAAATGCCTTTTCTAATACTAATAAGGAGTGAGTATTGATTACCACACTTTAAACCCTTATGTCGGAAATTTAAAGAATAATAAATAAAGAACGACGTTTATTTGGCACAGAAACCATGTAAGTCCAAGTTTCTTTAACCTTTATATTCGTTCACTGTAAGAGTCTAGCTAAGATAAACCTGAAAGGAGGAGGTAAAGATGACGATTTTCAGTTAAATTATCAATGAACATAAGAACAAACATCCTTCTATTATTAGTACCGATCACGGAAGTTGATGGCGTGTCCCTAATACCAGCCAAAATATTATGTTACTAATTTACCAAGTTCGTGACATTAATAAATGTTACTTATAACTTGGGACCAACTTAAAGGTTTATTCTAATTTAAGCATTATCGCGACGTGGATCCTTTTAGGGGCAGTCGGGTAAATAGATGAAAGTTGACCATGACTGCTTATCTCCGAAACAAACAATCCTAAAGTTTTGAAAAATAATACAGAAAATAGGTCATAATACTTGTAGATTACAGAAAAGTCTATGGTCATAAAATAACATGTTAAATCTCTCAATATTTTGCTATTGCAGTGTTATTTGCAGTTGAAATATATGTTTTTCAACTACAAAGTTAAGTTTGTTCTTGCGATAAATTCATCCCAACTAGGAACTCTTCATTGTAAGTGGTCCGAAACGCAATTACCCAGTTTCTTTTTATTTTTAGTTTAATCAATAATTATGTGTAAAAAATGTAAAGCGTCCCCCCTACCATAGTTCTAAAAAAATATTTTACAATTGTCTGTTAATTCAAATACAAACATTGTGATTTTAATATTACATTATCAAATTAAACTTTCCTATGATCTTTCGCACAACTCTGCATGATTTTTTCATTTTCCCGCATACACAAACCAGGTCAATGATAAACAGTAATGTAGAATATCAAAGCCGCCATAAAAAGGACATAACGCCACATTACCATTAAACACAACATGCACTCTTTTATATCCAACATCTCCTCGAGCAAAAAATTGTCAACTTCAAAGAAAGGGGAGACCAATAAAATTGTCATTACGAGTATATTTTTGTCTGATTCTATCTCGGAATAGATAGGGAATAGAGTAATAATGCGAGCTCGATAAAAATTATTTCGGTGTACATATAAACATGGTCTTGTTTCAGACCACTACATTGAATGTTCACGATGAAATTGCGTTATTAACAGGATATCAACGAATGTGGTAAGATTTAATACTGTATGTTTTCTGTTCCCCAAATGTACACTGTAAATTAAAAGATAATTCTTGCTTGATTTTTGGCTGTCTGACAACCTGTCTAACCAAGGGGTATCGTTTTACCCAGCTACTGTGTTCGGAGGTCAGATAGGCAGTCGCTCCATGTAAAATACTGGTATTCAGCTGCATCTGGTTAGACTGGAAGCCGACCCAAACATAGTTGGGAAAAGGCTAGGCAGATTGATTAAAAGATAATGCTTATAAGTAATCCAAATAA
Source organism: Lithophane ornitopus (assembly GCA_948473465.1). Taxonomy (NCBI): domain Eukaryota; kingdom Metazoa; phylum Arthropoda; class Insecta; order Lepidoptera; family Noctuidae; genus Lithophane; species Lithophane ornitopus. Next base: position 914,551 of record OX419630.1, on the reverse strand, counting down.
TGCAAAATAATTGTTATTTAGTACCTATTTCGGTAGACATGGTTAGGTTATTGTTTTGGTCGAGAATTTCCTATTGACAGTCGCGGTGATACCCTGATACCAATAAGATTTCGAAGCTGTCACGCACTGTTTAGATACTTATCACTCCATGTGCTAACTATTCCATGTCTCCCATACAAGGCCCTCTGTAGCTAGGGTAACGGCAGGGTAACTTCAGGGTACGTGACGGGTACGTGGCAACATTGCTACAATAACGGTTGATAAGGAAAAATTCACCAAATTTGAGTAATGACGCAGACACAATATAATGGTCGTCTAACGAGGGCGCTTGATACAATTTTACTGTACAATTGAGAGCAGAAAAAAGTGTACAGTTTCGAGTTTACAAGTTGAATAAGTGAAATAATAAGAGAGTCGTGGAGCGTGTAAAGGTGACATTTTTGTTTTAAATTGCTGCCGATTTAGTCCAGAAAATGTAGAAATTTAGGAAGGCTTAGGTTAAAGTATTAAACGTAAGAAAAATTCAGTTACTTTTAACCTTGTCTTTGCTTTGTTTAAAACTCCACGACTCTCCTTTTACCCCAATGCGGCTTAGCCCAAAAGAAAGGTTTTTTTTTTTTTTTTCTTCCATAAATATCTACAAAAGACATAAAATAACCATCAAATTTACATACATAACATCACGCCTTGTTTCCCCAAAGGGTTGGGCAGAGGTGTAAGTACCTGTAGTACGTACACCCATATTTCGCCAGTTATGTATTAAGTTCCATGTAATAGGGGGCGGGCCGAGTCTAGAATTGTGCCCGGTTGATGGCAATACCATCAACCGGGCACAATTCTAGACTCCAGGCTGCTACTGAGAAAAATCTAATTATACTTTGCCTGACCTGGGAATCGAACCCAGGACCTCATGCTCGGCAGTAGCGCTTGCGACCACTAGACCAACGAGGCAGTACACCATTAAAATTAAATCTCATTTTTAACCGACTTCTTCAAAAAGGGGGAGGTTCTCAATTCGTCCGTGTTTTTTTTTTATGTTTGTTACTCGATTACTCCGCCAATTGTGAATCGATTTTGATGATTCTTTTTTTTTTTTGTTTTTTTGTATGGTCCCATATAAATTTTATTAACTTTGCTTGCGTAGTTTTTGAGTTAGCTTCAATATTACGTATTTTTCCCACTTAGTTTATCTAGACAATTTCCTTATTTACTCTTTCACTGTTATTTACATAGCAGGTAGTGCTATTCGGATTTGTGTGGGGTAGGTACCACCACTAAAAAGTGAAAAATAAAAACTTTTTACAAAAAAAATCAAACCGACTTCCAAAAAAAAACACTAAAAAAGAGAAAAATAACTTTAATTTCGGAAGTCGGTGTCTTTGCTTTCCAATTTTCGTTTTATGCCAACTGTTTTTACGTATTTTATTTCGCACTGTAGCCGTTTCCCTGTCCCAAGCCACAGGGCTGTTAATATAAATCTAATAACGATTGTATCGTCGTATCTGGAGGCTTGTTTTCGTACAGCAAATCCCTGAAGCACCGGCTCCTACAAAACAGATATTTTTATCAACAATTATGTTCGGTACCTATCTTTCAGGAGAGTATATGGCTTTATGGAGGGTATATTGTAAGGCCATGTTTTTTATCTGTGGTTAAGTGGTGCTTTTTCCGCTAAGTTGTTTAGAAGTTTGTTGTTTGATCTAATGAAGGCGTTTAACATTTTCAGACTGAAAAATTATTATGACACTACTGAAAATTCAATCAATCGGCCTAGCTTTTTCCCAACTATGGGAAAAAGCTAGGCCGTTGGGGTCGGCTTCCAGTCAAACCGGATGTCGCTGAATACCAGTATTTTACATGGAGCGACTGTCTATCTGACCTCCACAACCCAGTTACTGGGTAACTCAATAACCCCTTGGTAAGTGTAGTAGTCAGACTTTTGGGCTTGTGACTACCCGTAACGACTGTCAAAGATCTACGAATGACAGCCGGGACATACGGTTTAACGTGCTTTCCAAATCACGGAGGGGTCTCGATATGTAATGGATGGTCACCCATCCACGAACAGACCGCGGCAAGCGTAGCTTAACCTTCGATCGACCCGTGTGGCTGTTATTATTTAGCCACGAGCCCTTCAAAGATAATACTGAGAATTAATCTCGGATAATCTTAAATCTCCGCATTGAGCAAGCTCGTACCTTCTCTATAGGAGATGTTTTTTCTGAGAATAACAACAGGCTGATATTATTATGACCTATTTTGATAAAAAAAGCCATAAAAATCAGCTAAAAATACTATTTTCATAAGAAGAATAAACGAATATAGCAGTCACTGTAAAAAAAAAATAGGTACCAAACTAATAAAGACCTCATCGTCCCAAAAAATCAAACAGCCTGTAAGTTTAACAAAAAACGGAAAATATGTAACAAAAGAATAAAAATAAAATTACGAGATAAAACCCTATTAAGCCAACATAGGGTGATGGTACAAGGGTCGTTAAATATTTCTTTATATTATCTCGTAAAACGACAGTCTTGTGTGTGCGTATATCCCGCGTATTATACGAAACTCTGCGAGATACCAATAAGTTGATTTTAGCTAGCTTACTCGCAACATAATTTTGTTTGGATGCTATAAAAAATACATCCTGTATGTTTTAGGGTTACGTTTAAAATAATGGTGAGGAAAATATTGATTGACGTAGTGACGTTTAGCAGATTTTTCGAAATTCGCAATATATCACATACCTACATTATTATTTGTTGTACTACCTGCACTCGATGGCTTAATGCATGAATAGGTACCAAATTTAACAAATATTTAAAAATAAACCGTAGTGGTCATTAGTCCGTTTCCAATTTCAAGATGTCAGTCATACATTAAAAAAATAACATGGGTCCAATTAAAAGTTCTTAACAAAATTAAAAATTCAAATCCAAACCTCCTTTTTATTTCAACAAGCATTTTTATCTCATTCTAAGTCAACAGAAATACAAATAACATTTTTCACACATTTCTATTATTCTTTAAAAATATAACACGGATTCCCGCAACAGCTTCCATTTCGCGCTTGCCAACAATTTTTATGATTTCACGTTGAAAGTGTACAAAGCGGGATCCATTAGACATCGCGAGCGACTTCCATCGACTTCCACAATACGTCGTTATGCTGTTATTAGTATGTTACACCCTGTATACACTGTTTATATCACCCTGTATACACGCTTATCGGGGAAAGAGAATGTTTATATTTAAGGTTGCTTGAATTGGTTTGTTTTGTGTTTACATGTCATTGTTTTTGGTTTTAGAAACGCTCTCTAGGGAAACACCAACTTACTTTCATAAAAAACGTTTCAATGACGTCAATTGACGCTAAATTGCGGACGCAATGTGGCGGCTACCGCAGACTTAAGCGTCCCCGAAATAATCAATTGCTATTGTCCATTTTTACGTGATTGAGACACATTGATGCGCAAATTGATCGTCTACTAAATGCAATTAAATCTATTGACTTTATTACTTCAATACAAATTGATGGCAATTGATCAATTGCAATTGATCGTTTTGAGGACCCCTTAGGAAACCCTAGCTTTAGGCCCATCAACCACGATGTTGCACAAAAGTAGACAGAATTTCACAGCATAGTAGGTATTTCAATACACGACGCGACTTACTATTTTAACTAGTTAGCGATTGGCTGGATTCTGGCGACTCATTGGTTATTTGATTTGTAACACGTTACTTTTGAGTAGCATCGTGGAGCATGAGCCTAAGTGGTCTAATTCATTTCCGTAGTAAACTGCTAGATCTGCCTGTTTGGGTATGAGCCTCTAAGGCCTGAATTCCTCTTACGCTAATGTCGGTCGCGTACGCGTAGCATCGTAGTACGCGCCGCGGACGTCAGCGTCGCAGTATGGTGCTATATAGAACACAATGTATATACGCACGCGCGACCGACGTCCGCGACCGACATCCGCATAAGAGGAATTCAGGCCTTAGAGCCTCATCCCCAAACAGTCAGATTATTTGTAGTGTTTTTGTAGTCTGATCACAAACACACTGATAAGATGCTGATCACATTATCCTGATAAGACCGAATGCACACCACCGGTCTTAGCCTATTGATAAAAATTGCAAAAGTCATTATTATTAGCTTGATTATTATCATATTTTGGCCATGCCACACGTCTTGATTGGACGTATCGACAAAAATATAAGTAGATAATTATGATACGGCCACAAAAATATGCATATGCAGAAGATGCGGTTATTATGATGCAACATGCAACCCAAACCAATACCTACTCGAGACATGCATATATATGCGGGCTGGGAGGGCTTGGCTGAAATGAAATGATATTGTTTATTCTGTAAATAGGATATCGGAATCACTTTTAAACGTGATATTAAAAAAATAAAATAAGCTAGATAAGGTCGGCGTTTCCTATCTAACTACTCTGAGAAGAAAGGCCGAAACAAACTCAGAGGTCGCAGTCTCGTTTAAGCTACATTCTGCATCCAAGCCTGGATTTAGTTATTGAGGTATGATTCCATAACTTATCTCAAGGAGTGTGATTATACCATGATGATTGACATGACGCTACGTTGAGTTTGAAACACCATCATCATCTGCCCAGCCATTTGGCAACTCTGTTGGGGTCGGCTTCCAGTCTAAACGGATGCAGTTGAATACCAGTATTTTACATGGAGCGACTGCCTATCTGACCTCCATAACCCAGTAACTGGGTAATACGATACCCCTTGGCAAGACTGTTTGTCAGACTTTTGGGCCTCTGACGAACCGTAACGACTGTCAAAGATCCAGAAATGACAGCCGGGACCAACAGCTTAACGTACTTTCCCAGGCACGGAGGAGTCTCGGTATGTAAAGATGGTCACCCATCCACGGACCAACCCCAGCAAGCGTAGCTTAACCTGATGGATCGACCCGGGCTCCGGGCTTGAAACACCATTGCAACATATTTATTGCCAATTAATATCTTTGTTTTATTAGTTGATTCTTATTTTCACTTTGCTTTTTATTTGTTACGTTTTCAGGCGTAGAATTATTATATTTATTTTATCCTCTGCCCAACCAAAATAGCGGGTGATTTTAACTGCGGTACTCTTTATTCCTCCAAATATCCTCATTGTGGACCCACGGTCAGATCTAACGATGATACCTGGAACTGGCTCACCCTGGATGGGGAATCCACACAATTATTTTAATCAACCCTGTTATCTAAAACAAACATAGGAAGCCAACCCTGTCCCCAAAGCTAGCCCATACAGTTTTACAGCCCAACAACCCACCGCTTGATAGTCATACAAAAACACTTTTATTTCGGTCTCTGCCGTTATCCCGTAGCTAAAAAGTGTGATACATGGTAAATGGCCTTAACAGCTATATCGAAATCCAGCTTTGAGTGTGTACCTGGTCGTAATCGGGTGACCCGGTTTGGTTTAAAATGAAGGATGAAGCGTGTTGCACCTATGAAGGTTTTGTTAACCGCTGAACCTCTCCCGTAGCACAAATATGTGCATTCAACATTACATAAAGCCGGTTTTCCGCGTCGGGGTAGGTAATGGTGTATATTATTATAGTACTCTATATTTCGCTTGTTTAAAGTATTGAAGTCCCATGTATTACGGGGCAAGCCTATTTATTACTATTAACAGGGCACACATCTAAACTTCGGGCTGGTACTTAGAAATCCTAATAGAAAAATTTGATAACATTTTGCCAATCAACGAGGCAGCAAGGGCACAAGCATTAATATCACGTTAAATCACATTAAATTAACATTCCATCCCTTCCAATTGCTGAGCATTTTTCCAATGTAAGTATGTACTACTATACTAACTTTCATGCAAAACAACTTAATGCAGAAGTAAGTAACTGCACAATGGCGGATTTTTTTTATTGTTTACAGTTAGTTAAATCATGAGTACATTGTCTGTTCGACGTCAAAATTAGCCGGGAAATCCTACATAAATACGTAAAAATAATTAATTTACTTATTCATTAAAAACTTTAATTTGTTGTGTAGATTCTTCATAAATGAATCATCATGTCCTTCGCAATGTTTTATACTACCGATTAAAAACTTTGGAATAAAAGCGTTATACAAAGTCAACTCCACCCTACATACATTGAAACCCGCTACCTCTTATGACTTGTCCCCCAACAAAAGGTCCAGCCAAAATGGGCTCTCACAGTTTTCAGCGCACATTTGAATGGGAACGACTTTATTCAGATAACTACCCGTGATTTTATCTTGCTATATTTCATGCTCAGATTACGTGCTTGCCTCCCTTTGGCTTTGTTTTTTCACCGTCAAAACGCCAGCGTTGAAACGAAATTAATTGGTTCGATATTTGAATGTTACTGGTAATTGGATGGGGTTATGTAAGAGGGGGACGTTTGTTTGAAGGTAAAGATTATTTTTTTGTTAAATAAAATTGTTTGAAAATTGTAGTCATCACTGTAATTCACAATAATAGGTATACTACATAGGTAAAGTACGACCTACATGATCGAGCCCATCGAATATCCAGAATGAAGATTCTTTTTTTTTCGAATACGAAAAATTATGCATGACCGACAGCTACGCTTACCACCTTCCTGGCTGGTTAATATTTTTAGCACAGCACGTCTTAATTTTACACATGTACTTATAATAGTTTCGAGACTATGAGAGAAGAATGCATAACGCCAATTATATTTGGTTCTTTAAAAATATAAAAATATCGTAGACGTTTAATAATAGAAAGAGTATCTACACGCTGGATGAAAGTTACAACCTGTTCAGAATTACCAATACCAGCACCACTACCACTGATGTGTGTTCAGGCTATGATATATTATAATGTTGTATTAAAGTTGTGACTAACTCTTTCAGATTGTATCTCTCAATTTAAATAATAATTTTTGACTCAAAGCACATTTAGTATTACATTTAACACTGTGTGTGTGAGCTGTGTACAGTTTACATTTTACTTCTCTCATCCGTGGAGTAAGTGTTTGTAAAATATTTTTAACAATCAACACATTTCATGCAAGCCAATCCCTCATAAGGTGGTATAATGTTACTGGAAATGGTAGAGTGGTAAGATAGGATGTTAAAAGACTCATACTCGATGAGTACGCTCAGCGAGGCATCAGCAGTATGAACTCCACGTTCACGTCCCACCCGCCAACACCACGTCGCGTCACCGTTACGTGTACTGGCTAATGAGTGCATGTTGCGAAATTACTGATAAAAGACAGAAAATCATTTTAACTCTTCTTCATTATTTCCTCTTATCTAGATTCATAGCGATATATTATGTATTTCTACTAGATATAAATCGTTGCAGTAATTTTGCCTTTAGTTCAGTACAATCATTGGAAAAGTCAACATGCCGCTAAAGATATACAAAATGGACGTGAGTCCGCCCGTCCCGAGCCGTTTTAATGGCGGCTGAGCTTCTCAAACTATACTTTGTGCAAAAAGAAGTGAATATACAGGCCGCAAAACACTTGTCGCCGGAATACTTGGAGAAAAACCCCTTACACTCCGTCCCTCTGTTGGAAGATGGTGATTTATTTCTCGATGACAGCCATGCAATCATCACCTACCTGGTTTCCAAATATGGTGCTGAGCAGGGAGCGACATTATACCCTAATGCATTGAGTTTGAGAGCGACAATAGATCAGAGGCTGTTTTCCGACACTTCGATCCTGTGTCCGACCAGCAAAAAAATAGTGCAGGCAATGATAACTAAAGGACTAAAGACTCTCACTCAACAACAACTTGAAGAAATGTATGACGCTTACGGAATTATGAAAAATACTTGCAGAAGACTAAGTACGTGGCAGCCGACCATTTGACAGTAGCTGATGTGTCATGTGTTGCTAGCATCTCCTCTGTGAATGTTGTGATTCCTGTGGATGATAAATACCCAAAGTTGAAAGCTTGGTTAAGTACACTGGAGCAAGACGGTTGGTACAAAAAAGGAAATCCTCATGGTCTAAATAAAGTGAAAGAATATTTTAAATCAGTTGGAATACAAACAGTGTAAAGAATAAGAAAATTGTAAACAATATCATTTGTACAAAATAAATAATGATTTATTGTTTTAATAATGTGATATTATTTCTTCTTATACTTTCAACTTCATTCTCCATTCCCGTGAGTTTGACATTCTAGATTAATCTTTATCTGGATCCTTGTAAACAAATCAGCAGTGTAACACATACGCCTCGTTCACGCCTCGAGATGCTGGCTACTGAGTAACGATCCAAAATGACTACATACATACATATCCTCACGCCTTCTTCCCATGGGGGTAGGCAGAAACTACAGAACGCCACCTGCTACGATACTTACATACTGATTTTGCTTCGTTTACGTTCATACATCTAGTCATACACGCACGCCGGTTGCGAGTACTACACACTAAATGACTAATGACTTTTATTGACTTTTAATTCTACTTCATTATCTCCTGATATCTCGCTTCATAGCGATAATATTATTTATATTAGATATCAATCGTTGCAGTGATTTAGCTTTTAGTTCAGTGTCAGTGTTCAGTACAATAATCGAAATGGTCAACATCAATCAATCTGCCTAGCCTATTCCCAACTATGTTGGGTTCGGCTTCCAGTCTAACCGGATGCAGCTGAATACTAGTATTTTACAAGGAGCGACAGCCTATACGACCTCCACAACCCAGTAACTGGGTAATACGATACCCCTTGGTAAGACTGGTTGTCAGACTTTCGGGCTTCTGACGACCCGTAACGACTCGACTGTCAAAGATTCACGTTTGACAGTCGGGACCAACGGCTTAACGTGCTTTCCGATACACGGAGGAGTCTCGGTATGTAAAGATGGTCACCCATCCACGGACCAACCCCGGCGAGCGTAGCTTAACCTGATGGATAGACGTGCGGCTGTTACTACTTAGCCACTAGCTCCTCCGTCAACATGCTGCTAAGAATACACAAAATGGACGCCTTTCTGCACGTCCGAGCCGTTCTAATGGCGGCTGAGCTTCTCAAACTAGACTACATGCAACAAGAAGTGGATATTCAGGCCGGAGAAAACTTGTCAGCGGAATACTTAGAGAAAACCCCTTACATTCTATTGGAAGATAGTGATTTATTTCTCGCTGACAGCCATGCAATCATCACGTACCTGGTTTTCAAATATGGTGCTGGGCAGGGAACGACATTATACCCTAACGTATTGAATTTAAGAGCGATAATAAATCAGAGGCTGTTTTTCGACCTATCTTTTTAATTTATTTTATTTTCGCAAAGCTAGACTTATGATGAAAATTTATAAAAATAGCCTCCACATCAAAACGTCCTAAAAGCAAATGATCCTATTAGCAAAACGACCCATAATCAAAACGACACTTTAGCAAAATGTTCTATCAGCAAATCTACAAAGTTTACATAAAGGAAAATTAGTACCTAATTATTACAGAACTATAAACAAATTGAACTTAATGGTGTACCAATGCTATTTAACTGAAACTGGTCATTAAAAAAATACACATATAACTTTTATACATTTACTTCTTAGAGACGGAACCTTCGTTGCTGCAATCTGACTCACACTTGAACAGTTGTTTATCACGTATACCGGCAAACTTATTTCGCCGGCTCCGTTATCGCTATATGTATTATCACTAAGATATAAACCGCTGTTGTTAGCCTTTAGTTGCACGTCAACATCGACACCGTCACCATGACTCTCAAAATATACAAACTCGACCTCAGCCCGCGCGCCCGCGCCGTCCTCATGACGCCAGAAATGATCAAACTTGACTACGAACCCCAAGACGTAAATCTTATGACCGGAGAACACATGAAGCCAGAATACTACTTATTTACCAATATTATTTATTGAAACCACTTTTAATCCAGTCAAATCCATTATTTTATTTACTCCTACGCCACTATAATTATAATGCTTATTATCCTACGCCACTATATGATTATTAATTTATACGCTATACATTTATCTATCTATTTAATCAAGATAATAAATACATTCATCATCTAACAACAACGTTTCCTAATGCAAAACTTTACTCCAGAATAGATTATTTAAATTGCGGGTATACTTACGTAATTTTGATCCACTTTTCACATAACCAAATATTCACATATTTAATATATCTGCTCGACGTTCGTATTCAGTGACTGCAGGGATCCAGCAGAATATCAGCGTCAAGTATTTGCCTGACACATGCTGAGTTGGGCTCTCATTTGGTGCAACGTTGAGACACACTTACGTGTGTTATTTTTTAAAGTGTGTCATAGACAAAATTGTCATCACTGTGTCCAGTTTTCTTTTATTGTTTTATTATTTGTATGTTTTTGTATATTTATTTTATTTTTTTGTATGTTGGCACATTGTAGTTATTTATTACTGTCATCAGTTATTATTTAACCGTTTTTTGTATGTTGTGCTGTCTTTTGTGTGCACCAAATAAACGTTTTATCTATCTATCTATCTAATACTTGGAGAAGAATCCTCTGCACACCGTCCCTTTGTTAGAAGAAGACGAGTTCCTGCTCGCTGACAGTCATGCAATTATCACGTACTTGGTGTCCAAATATGGCGGTGAACAACAAGCGAAATTGTACCCTAGCGACCTAAAATTACGTGCGACAGTTGATCAAAGACTATATTTCGAGACTGCCAACTTCACTGCTGCAGCCAGGGCGATAGTGATCAGTCTCATGGCGGTAGAAACGACACCTTCTGCAAAACAAATCGAGAGTGTAAATGACGCTTACGGAATTTTAGACAAATACTTAGAGAAGACAACGACCAGTTGACGGTTGCTGATGTGTCAATAGTTGCTGCTATCTCTTCTGCAGCAACTGGTTCCTGTGGATGAAAAATATACCAAGGTTCATGCATGGTGGAACTTGTTGAAGGAAGAAGATTGGTACAAAAAGGTGAATGTACCTGGACTGGTTCAGTGTGAAGGTTTTATAAAATATTGATGAAGTGAAACAGTGGCAGTGCTTAGTTTTAAGATGAAACCAATGAGTATTTTATTTTTGTATTAAATTAAACGATCGTTTATACCTAATGTTGTTGTTTATTATTTTGTTTGGTTAATGTTTCTCCTGCAGCCTGTATTTTAATTTTATAAATGCAGGTTTGGCAACGATACATAGCGCGTGAGGTAATAAAAATCAGGTTTATTGGATTCCCATAACGTTCCTGAAATAATTTCATATACTGATCCTCTTAGTATGATATGCTGAAATCATCCCATTAGTCTGCGGAGGGCTGTCCCTTACACCCTGTATAGTATATGACTCACACATACACAGCCCAACTAAACAGATTCAAACCTGCTCCAGTTGGGACTAAGACATGCACAAAAATGAATGGAATAGTTTAATCAGTTAGAACGACTTGTTTCTAAGTATTGGTCGGTCAACGGATTCGCTTGGCCTTGAGACATGAGACACACGGTTAGAATTACTAAAAGGTATGGAGGATCTGAAGGTCAATTTGATAAGCAATGGTATCCCATAACAACGCGATTTTAGTCTTTAATCAAACAACAAATCAATGATGACAGTTCATCATCATTCTCTTGCTCTATTCAATCTATAATCAGGTGATTAAGAATTGATTTTACAGTTAATTAACATACTTGTCTCTGTAGGGACGCCTTGTTTGTAGACCCGGCCTTACACTTGAACTCTTGCTTGTTGACCTTGGCGCTACTTTTAGCATCTAGCCGGCTTTAACTGATGACCTTGTATTGGCCCGAACTTACTTGCTTCTACTTATCTGATTCTATCAGATATTATGATTTCCTCAATTGCGAATGAGGCAATGCGATGAGTCAATTTATGTAACAATATTGATAAACATGAACGCAGTGTATTTTTAATTGTTATTTAATTAATTTATCATTTTAGTTTCCGAACATAATATTTATTTAATAGAGATGTACTAGTCGTCGCGCCGACTAGTCGGGAAACGACTTTCTGGCCATATTATGTAGTCTGAGAATATTCGGAAATAAGAGTCGACTAATCGGCTCTTTACTTTATTTCATACTAATTTCTAAGCTTAAAATAAAAATAGAGTGATTGAAACAAAGTACCTAACCTTTTTTGTTAATCCTTTTTATTTCAAATCAGTCTTACAGTTCGTGTTGAACTCTTCCTTGGTAGTTAATAAAATTTTAATCAAGAAAAATTAAATATCTAAACGAGAGCTTCTACAATTCTGAATAAAGAATGCGTAAACTATTGTTTACTACCTTTTTTATATTAGAATCACAGTTCCGGTTTTGTACACTAGAACTGCACCAAAAGCAATGATCGGTTTGGGCGACTAATCGATCTTTTTGTACCCGACTAGTCGGCCAAAATCATAGTCGGCCCATCTCTAATATTTAGCCAGAATGCTAAACTAACCCACCAATCAAGTATGAATAAATGTGAATGAAACTTCATATGGTTCGATAATAAAGGCTCGCAAACAGTTCCTCACAGTTCAATTCCATTGACCTTCAGAAATAATAAACATCGCACAAAAATTGTCTAGTATATATCGCTATGTTATTAACACTTAAACTCGTCTACTTATATCGGTCGCTCAGTAGTCATCATTTTATCACTGCGAAATAATTATTATTATAAGCAGTTGAAGTGATTAACTGCATTCAGTACCACGCTAACATTGAAACAGGCAACATGACGATCAAAATATACAAAATCGACGCCAGTCCTCCCGTCCGGGGCCGATGATGGCAGAAATCCTCAAACTAAACTACGAACCAGTGGACGTCGATTTCATGGGTGAAGAACACTTGACGCCAGAGTACGGGGAGAAGAATCCTCTACACTCTGTCCCTTACCTAGAAGATGGTGATTTCCCGCTCGCTGACAGCCACGCAATCATCACGTACCTTGTCTTCAAATATGGTGGTGACAAAAAGGCGAAATTGTATCCTGAAGAATTGAAATTAAGAGCGACGATAGAGCAGAGGCTGTTTTTCGACACTTCGCTCCTCTTTCCCCCATTAAGAGGGATTTTGAATACAATAACAAGTGGAGAAAGAACGTCACCGACACCGCAACAAATCGAAGCTGTGAATGACGCATATGACATTTTGGACAAATACTTACAAAAGAGTAAGTTCGTGTCAGGCGACCATTTGACTGTAGCTGATGTGTCAATAGTTGCTAGCATCTCTACTTTAGCTACAATGGTGCCAGTAGATGAAAAATATACCAAGGTGCACGCATGGTGGAATTTACTAAAGGAGGAAAATTGGTACAAGAAGGCAAATGTACCTGGACTAACTCAGTTTGACGGGTTCATAAAATCAGTGATGAAGTAAAACCATTTTTGTGCTAGGTTTTTTTTTAATGTATTTATTTTGTGTTTAATATTATGAGTGCAAGTGATTCATTTGAACTAAATGAAATTGTAAGTTTCTTTTTGTGTATTCAATACATATTTATGACTGATTATAACTTACGTACATTCAGTTTAAATTAAAGTTTTGTTTTTCTTTAACAATTATTTTGAATCATTACTCAGCATGAGCTCGTGAGTCTCAGGACTTTTATCCCACGACAGTAAGAGTGGTTTTCAAAGTCAAAGTGTTTTTGCTGACGAGCGGTTGTCCATACAAAATAATGAAGCGGTCAAAGTTGTTCCCGGTTTAATCAGTCAGTTCAGAAGTATCTTACTCCTTGAAACTGTAATAGGAGATCGATTTTGAACATGTTCGGAGCGGGAGTTTCAAATCTTAATGAAAATATTATTTTTACATCTCTGATATCTCTGCTATATTTATTTCATTAATGAACCCAATGAAGGACTCAGAAAGGTCGGAACTCAAGCTAAACATTTTTGGAGAAAAATAAACAAAACACGCAAAGCAAATTATGATATTTTTTGACGCCATACTTAAGGAAAATAATCACGTCGTTTTATTGATATGGCACACCTACTACTGATCAAAGTTCAATTCTATCGACCTTTGAAATACAGACACACATATATACATTTACATTTTATAAAAAAATATCTAGTCATGCCACTATATGAAATCACGCACATACCTCGCTCGCTTCGTGTGCTCCATAGTTATCACTAATAGCTGATATAAGCCGATGTTAAGATAATCAGCCTTTAGTTCCGTGCAAACATTGAAACAGTGAACATGCCGCTCAAAATCCACAAAATCGACGCCAGTCCGCCGGTTCGGGCCGTGCTGATGACGGCAGAAATCCTCAAGCTGAACTACGAGACACAAGAATGTAACATCTTGACCGGAGATAACATGACACCCGAATACTTGGAGAAAAACCCTTTACACACCGTCCCTCTGTTAGAAGATGGTGATTTTGTATTAGTTGACAGCCACGCAATCATCACGTACCTGGTTTCTAAATATGGTGCTGAAAAACGAGCGACATTGTACCCTAACGAGTTGAGTGTTAGGGCTACAATAGATTCGAGGATGTATTTTGATACTTCCATCCTGTTTCCCAACATCAGAGGCATAGTGAAGCCAATCCTGACCCAAGGATTAAAGGAGATCCCTCCGCAACAAGTCGCAGAGGTGAATGCTGCATATGACATTTTGGACAAATACTTGCAGAAGTCAAAGTTCGTGGCAGGCGACCATTTGACGGTAGCTGACGTGTCATGTGTTGCTAGCATCTCTACTTTATCTACGTTGGTGCCTGTGGATGACAAATATGCTAACCTGAAAGCATGGTGGAGCTCACTCCAGGAAGAAGATTGGTACCAGAAGGGAAATCTACCAGGACTGGCTCAGTTTGAAGGAGCTGTATCATCAAAATTGAATTAGTGACAGTGAAATAGTGAACTCTACATATCACAGCCTCCATAGTGCTTTTGCCACCACAATGCAAAAGAATTGTACAATCGTTTTTTTTAAATTAAATAATTTATTTTTATATCAGTTTTTTATCGAATGAATCTTATCATTTCATATTTGTTTTTTCTTGTGTTTTGCGTTTCGAAACAGCAAAACCCTGACTTATTATACAGGGTTATTGGTATAACACCAACAACCTCTTAAGGAGTCATTGTACTCATCATTATGAACAACTTTTATTATGGGAACAAATATGTAACCGCGAAAAAAAAAAAGCTGTTCAGTACATTTAAGTTCGCATAACTCGTCAAACTGTACGGAACAGCTGTTTTTTTTTTCGTGATTTCATATTTGTTCCCATAGTAAAAGTTGTTCATAATGATGAGTACAATGACTCCTTAAGAGGTTGTTGGTGTTTTACCAATAACCATGTATACCTGAAAAAAAAATTCTAATCATGGATTGTGTCACATGCTAGTGTTATCAGCGACGTGTGCAAATCAATAGATTTTATCATCAACTGACGGTTACGTAAGTGCAACACTTGTGCTATTTTGATTAAAACAAAGTAAAGGATTGTTTTTAATTAGGTTTGTTTTGCAGTGTTGTTGCCAAGATCCCTGCCGCATGTAAAAGAAGATTTTGTACACCGGATGGCCAGATTTTTTTTTGCCATCCTTATCTCACGGGTGGCAAACATCTTGAAGTTTTGGCAGGCTGTAGTGTAGAACCTCCGTCCGTCGTACAGGACTATACCTATGTCCAGCAAATTACGTACATTATACGACTTTACGAAAAAACTGACCCAGTCAGTCATCAAGGGGATCGACCCGATAAATACATATAGCAGAGTAAAATCTTGGCCACCAACTTGGTCCACACTACAGTAGTTATTTTTTCTTACTTATATAATTATGCCATTTGTTGTATCAAATGGTCAATAGAAAAATGAGCACTGACTAATAGAATAATCATTAAACATTACTGCCGTCTAGATATTTTCTGACATTGCACAGTAATGATAATGAGGAACTTAAACAATATTTATTTGACGAGTTTCCTTAACAAAAAGACTATTGATAATGTAAGTAAAGATTTTCAAAAGATACTACTTAACTACATAGAGATGTAAGATACTGGATAACGGGTTTACGATACTAATGAAATGTTGTAAGTTATCGTAGGCTTGTGATGATAACTATGGTGATTATTGGTGATTATATAGAAATTACCAATCTTAATGTAAACAAAATAATATACTGAGTAATCTTTATGGGTGTAGTGATTCTTTTAGTTACAGTACGATACAACTTAGATGTAGTACCGATTTGAAAATTTGCATTTATTCATTTCAATTTTGCGAATATATTTGGTTATATGACTTTACAAGTTTCATCATAATTTTCACCTAAAGCAGTAATAAACATTGGAGATTTTGAAGGTGCATAAGTTCGGATGGTGATCGGTTTTACGAATTTTGCCGATACTACATCTAAGTTGTGTCGTACTGTACTTACTACCCAGATTTAGTTGTTAATTTTATTGAAGAACTAAATCTGTGCACTAAGTTCGGATAGTGTTCGGTTTTACGAATTTTGCCGATATTACATCTAAGTTGTGTCGTACTGTACTTACTACCTAGATTTAGTTGTTAATTTTATTGAAGAACTAAATCTGTAAAATCTACTACACATTAGGACTGGTTAGGCATTAGTCCAATCTATGTGGAATACACCCTGAAGTTGAAGGTAGGAAGTACTATTGCTATAATCTGCATCTTTCCGATCAAGGAACGTACGAACTTTGGGTAACAATATGAAAATATTAAACCTCATCTCTGAGATTTTTCGGCTAACCACTCTCCTTTAGATGACTAGGTGTGTGCTGGCAAGGCAAGTAATCAGCCCTAAGATGTCCACTGATTGACATCGACTTCGTCCAAACAACAAGTCTGTTGGGGCCTAAAACGGCCACATTAGCAATTCCTCTAAAAGCAGTTCATATTCTGAATGTCCAGCTGTCATTAGCAATTCCTCTAATTTGCACAAAAGCAATTCATAATGTGTGGACCATTTTACGACTCCCATAGAACACTGTGAATTATTTCGTAATATGAATCGCACGCAGATCATATTATGAATTGTCAGTTTGTGACATTTTACGATGATTCATAATATTTTACCATTATGATTCTGCCAAAGTGGCTTTTTTAAGTACCCTGGTCCTGCACTCAGCAGAATCGTCGGTCCACCCCATGACAGGACGAAATCGCAAGAAAAACAAAGTTATGTGATTCGAATTACGTAAACAATCATCAGACAACCAACTTTACGATTTATGATTACGTGAACAACAGAAGTACTTCAGTCACGCAAGAACTTGTACAAATGCACTACGATTCCGAAGCAATTACTTATCATAATAACCATGACTAAAGTACCAATATACTTATCTAACCATCTAATAATAATAATACCAGATTATTATTGTCCCGCTGCAAGACAAAGGCCTGTTTTCATACAGAAAAAGCGGCGATTTCAGACTTAAATTAACTGTAAGTCCAGGTTTCCTCACGATGTTTTCCTTCATCGATGTCAGCAATGTTTAAGATAAACTCAGAAAGTACTTATGAATAGAAAAAGTCACATTGGTACTTGCACAGATTTGACACAAGCTCGTTCATGAGAGCCGAGGCCTTAACCACTCATCATCACCATCATCATCAGCCTATAGCAGTCTACTGCTGGATATAGGCCTCTCAAATTGTATGCCATTCAGCTCGATTCTCGGCAGCTCTCTTCCAGCTGCTACCAGCCACCCTGCGAAGATCGTCGCTCCACCTAGCCTGAGGGCGTCCTACCTTACGTTTGCCAATTCGCGGTCTCCACTCAAGAACACTACGTACGTTCTACGGCTAATATGGCCGGCCCATTGCCACTTCAGCTTGCTTATTCTGTGAGCTATGTCAACAACTTCGGGTCTTTGCCGGATTACCTCATTCCGGATTCTATCTCTCAGAGATACTCCAACCATAACTCGTTCTATAGCTCACTGAGCGACCTTGAATTTATGCTAGCTCCGTAAGTCATTAACCACTGGGCCATCAATACTCTAACTATCTACAATATAATAATAACACTATCAATATGCACGTAATATGGCCCATGGCACTTGTTATCAAGGCATTATGGCCCATCTCCCGCACATTTTCACAGCGTTTGGCAACAATAGATGTTAATTGAGGAAAATTGTGACAATGGTGGTTCTAAGACACACGTTGACAAAAACAATGGTATTATGTGGGGAGGGAATGGCCATATTAGGAATGAAAGAACTGGAAGCATTGCTAATGAGTGAGGGTCAGGAGAGAGACCACTGATTTACTAAAATAATGCGGTTTCTACGAATGAAAATCTAATTTGTTTAAAGATTAAGAAAAACACTTACCTCTTATGTAGGTATATCTGAAATAATATGAAATTATGTTTTTCGTAACTTATGGGTATTTTGATCATAAGTAAGTATTACAACGCCGGAAAACCTCGGAAAACTAGAACATTCAACTTTACGGTTCTATTACTGGATGGTCCGTGAATGCTGACGCAATACATTTCATTTACCATATTTACCACCCTGACGGGGTAGGTACTGCTGACTGATCGTCAATGTAGACTAGCTTGACGAATACTGGTTTCCCCCGAGGCGATTGACCCCATTTAAAATTGATTAAGAGAAAGACTTAAGTAGGAATGGATTACATTTACATTTTACGTTGTACTAACTGCTGCTGCATACGCGGCTTCGGCTTCGCACGCATGGGCCTTAATTCTTTACTTTACATTAACATACTTGGGAAAAGGCTAGGCAGATGATGATGATGTACCGCGTAGGTAGTGTACTTTCATTATGCAATTAGTGAAAAGTTATTTTGACATTACTAACAGAAACTTCAATTTTTATTTATTGGTTTGTATACAGGGTGTTAGGGTAGACACCGTTATAATTGAAACTAGTAGTTTGGTGTCATCTATAATATACTTGTTCTATGGGACCAACCTTGAAATCGCGAAAAAAAATCAGCTGTTCCATACATTTGTGTTCACTTAAATCGACAAAATGTATGGAACAGCAGTTTTTTTTTTTGCGAGGGTAACGGTGTCTACCTTAACACTCAGTAGATATGGATGTTGGACTGTATTAGGTGTTGGTACAATAGTTAATAGCTCGGCGCGGCGTCGGTTACTGGTGGGTCTGTCTGTAATATTATGAAATTATTTTAGGATATACATGTATACATACACGTATACATATTTTGACTCATATGTTAGTAGGTATTACAATGCTTGCAAAATCATTTTAGGTTTTGCTAAACAGCGAATTGGACCAAAGGACCAAAAACGGCCAAAAGTAAAAGTCTAATAAAAATGGCTTAAGCAATAACTTCATTTAATTAATCTCGCAGCTCACCCGCTAATAAGCGTAAACAACGAAGCACCCGAATTTAAGGCACCACCCTATACCGGCCAACGTGTATTTATAAAGGGAAAAGGGCCCGAATCGTAATGATATACGCAGTAGATTTATCCCGGCCGGTCCGTTTGTCAATGTTCACGGCGAAATTAATTACGGATCGGTCATGGGTTCGAATCCCGTGCCACGTATTTGAATGGTCATTTGGGATGGAAGTAATTAAGATAAAATATTGTTTTATTTGTCGGATTTGTATTGGAGAACGGTTACCATTTTGCGGGTAAACGGGTTCCTGTGCCGTTAAAATATTAGGCCAATATTGCTGATTTTATTTACGAGTTATTGAATGGGGATTGACAAATTGATGGGGATTAAGAGATTAGATTGCGATCGATCGCGTTTGACGAAAATTGAGAATGGATCAAATGGAATGTCGTTAAATCGCGTTTATATGAGTGGCTTATTTGACAGATCTTATTTTTGATACTTCTTCCCTTTTTATTTGGAATAGCACATAAAAGAAGCCTCTGTAAAGCAGTAGCAATGGAATTGTGAAAAGCCAATTGATAAAAAATAGCTTATAATTCAAATGAATAAAAAAATTAAGTAAAAAAACAGGCAACAATAAAATAATAGTCTTCAAGTTTAATAAGACCGGTATCTTCCTCAAAAATACCCACAAAGCTATTGCTTAACAACCTACTCCCCTCCGCTAACAGAAAAAAATGTCCCCACCCTAAAATAAAATGATTAAGTAACTTATTTTTGTTCATCCCCAAATTAGTACAAAGGCGGTCATAACAAGTTTTATAAAAAAAATAGTAATAAAAGTTGTAAAAACGGGGCGAACTCAATAAAAGGGATGTTTCTACCTCCGGCGTTGGCACCCATCGGGATATTTTCAGAGACACAACCCCTAAAGGGAAAATCCTCGGGGAAAATCTAGTTGTCTATAAGTGTGGACACCATGTAATAATCTTTAGAAGGAACATCCTGATTGATTTTATTTTGTTTGCATTATGCAGTGGTCCTTTGATACAAATAAAAAAATTATCCAATATTTCAAATTACGAAATAACGAAAAATCCTGATCAGCGCTAAAAAGGTATGCACCATGCGATTTATATAGCGATTTTAAACCACATAAAATGTTTTTGCAATTTGAAGGCCTGAATTCTGTTTTAGCACCCTGCCCATAGACACCAACTGAGAGGGAAGAGGTTGTCTAGCAGTAGACGTCTTTATAAAAAAACAGCAGCATCCAGGTGTCGGCGGATGTGTCGGTATTGGCCGATGTGTCGATGATTTCCCAACAATTGCCTGCCGCTTACTTAACGAACAAGGAACTGTCCACCACCTCACTGAAAAAATTATGGACCAAGGCTATCCCCAAATCCGATAGACAACCACAGTCACCCTACGTATAAGTAACAAATATATTGTGCCACCTTTCTTTGTTTTTCGCACAAACTCGGCCGTTGGCCTGAGTTATCGTCGTCTTACCTTCGACACCCCTCTTCACCCCTCCCTGTACTAGCCTCACCCCCCCGGTCATTTGTCATGCCTGCAGTTATGTTACGTTATTGATTGTTATGATTTGAGGACGCTCTGGTATCATGTGGGTAAGTGGTCAATGGGTATTGGTTAGTAATACAACAATAGCAGGTATAAATTTGGTTCAGGTCGGTCCGTCTAAATAAGTACTATGTTTTTCTTTAAAACTAAATTATGAACGGCAATATATCTTTCGATTGAAGAAAACTCAATCATGTTTTCAAAATTGAAACTACCATCATCATCGACAACCTGACTTCACCCACTGTTGTACTGTTGTATATGCACTGCAGTCTTGTAGGTCCAATCTGCTACACTTTTGAGCCAGACTCATCCAGGTTCTGACCTTATCTATGGTCTGTTATTAGTTACGTCTATGTACTTTGAGATTGTTAATCTAAACCAGGGCATACAAGTAGATCTAAGCTGGCCAATGCCGACATGATCTAACACGCAGGTTTAATCAACCAAGAATGCTTAAGCTAAACAACATGAGAAAGCTACAATGCATAGCAACGAAACCAAACCTTACCTTGCAAAAGTACCAGCCTAACTGATTACCAGCACTTCCGTACTTGAGCGAACAAAACACAAATATGTTTGTCATAGTTAGCGACGGGGGGCCGCCCAGAAATAATTACCTAATAAAGATTTCTGATACGATACTGTTACAGGGAAAAGCTATTATCTGGTCGGCAGGCAGTGGGGGGAGGCTGTCAGCACCAGGAGTTTTGATGAACACACGTAGTAATGTGCGACTGATTGTTTGGAAGGCTGTTGCTGCGATTTCTTGGCTGTTGGAGTAAATATTGTTGCGAGATTCTTGGGCGGATTAGTGTGCTTTTGTCGCCAGAAATAGGTAAATTCATGAAAAACAAATATCAGTTGTTTTGGTTGTAAACTGCCGCTGATATGACTCTTTTCTTCAAGTGCTAAATAGAGATCGGAAGATGGTCTAACTTTTTTTTACACTGGAAATGTAGTAAAGGCAAATAACAATACGACCCAAGGTTTAAATAGAAGCTTGTAGGACTTTGATAACTCTATAAAATATGACCTTGAGCTGTGGTACGAATAGTTTGTCCTTAGCTTATAGGTCCCAAATCCCAACATAAGAATGACTCATCAGACTAATACGAAACTATGGATTTTCTAACAACTGGTCGTGCCTTACTTTGAACCTAGGTTCTTGTTGTGGTTTAGCAGCGTTCACGGACCACTACCAAAATCTACCTAGCCCTTTCCCAACTATGTTGGGGTCGGCTTCCAGTCTACCCGGATACAGGTGAATACCAGCATTTTACGTGGGGCGACTGGTTATATGACCTCCACAACCCAGTTACTGGGTAATATGATACCCCTTGGTGAAACGACTGTCAAAGATCTACGAATGACATGCGCACCGGGACTAACGGCTTACCGAGCTTTGCGAGACACGAAGGGGTTTCGATATAAAATGGATGGTCACCCATCCACGTACCGACCTCGGCAAGCGTAGGTTAACCTTCGATCGACTTGAGTGGCTGTTATTATTTAATTAAGCCACGAGCCACTACCGATGAAGAACATAATTGTCAAACAGGGTTGATTGATCCTTCAGTAGGTACCTACTAAGATTTCTATACATTATAGAGTGGGTATGTTTGAGTGATTCGTGAGAAGTTTGTGAAACTGTAAATAAAGCCCTTTAGTTCCCAAGAATTTGGAACATAACCTTAATTATTAGAATTCTATTATTTGTAGCGCCAAAGTGATTCGTTGAATTTGACGAACTTTGCGTGTGTGCGTGACTCCGAACTAAGTGATTTTTTATCTCTCATGAGAATTTCCATCAAATAAATCATTCTTATTTGATTATCAAAAAACATGCTAACATAACAACAAAAAACAGCAGCTTTGATATCCCATCACCTTACACATGTCTTGGTGTCATATGTTATATTCAATTTTTTTTGTTTCTCTTGCTGTGCGGGGCAATTTAAAACATATGGCCATAACGCTTTAACTATTCATTAGAGCAATAAACTTTATAATAAAACTAGTAATCTCTGATCTGTACTAACTGCTGCCATTAAATGTATCACGTGCTGGTACAGTAAAAGGAGCTGGCTAAGGCTGTTTGCAGACCTACAGCTGCAATGTTCAGAAAAGGTAGCTTATTAAATTATGTTCAAAAAATAACTTGTCAGTCATTGTCTGAACATAATTTGACAAGCTCTATTATTCTATAATGAGGATGTTTTGGATGTAAAACACACTGCTATTTAAATTTATGAAAACAGTTATGAATTGAGGAGGTATCTCTAGATTATAATCATAGATGGTCCTTTGATCCGAGCAACACAATTAACAGGTAAAGGTATATGAATTAAAAAGAAGCAGTTGGGGATTGCCTGTAATTATGATCGATAATCTAAACGAGTCGTTAAAACAACAGGGACAGCCCGTAAAAAAATAGGAAAAATAGGTAGCGATTACTCACATCAATAGTCTGTTATCGATGAACCCACCAAATCTTACAGTTGATTAAAGATTTTACCTACATTTGAATAGCAGTGCCTACCCACTATGTTCTTCACACCTTCCAAATTACCATACGAATATACACAGAGGTAAGCCCTCATACAAGTTATAACATCATTATCATAAGAAATCGACAGGTCGTTGCATAAATCTGAGATTTCTATTAATTTATTTATCACATCAACTGAGGTCGATGGTGGCACCATCAATGTGCGGGCCTTTATGCTAATTCTATATGAAGAATATTGTTTATAAATATGTATAAGATTAATTTCTTGGTAATCTTGTGATCTATTGATAGAGATTAAAGATTTTAATTAATAACAGGTACGAGATAAAATGTATAAAGGCTCGTGCAGACAGGCGAGACGCGACGATGCGACGCGATTCTGGTTGAATAATTTCCATTAAGTTTTCATAGAAATTGTTCAACTCAAGTCGCGTTGCACTTGTCAACGGGGTCCTTAACTGTAAACATGCTTTCATGCTTTATTTTAACATGTCTCATTTTCAGTTTTGCATTTTCTTTGCAGGTGGACCTATGTCCTATATTACAACGCTAAAGGATTATTTTGGCGCGTAACCAAAATTTAACGGAACGGGAACTAACGCCCCGCCAGCTTGTTTTGTAGGTAGGAACATTTCTTTGATAATTTCACAGATAATTTTATAAATGTTTACCAACAACGCCCCCCTTTCGATGTCACTCAGGTGCCAAAAGGTCCTTGTAGCACTCTGTATTTCATGTCAATTTTCATTTACAGTTTAACAGAAGCCTCCTTTCTTA
This sequence comes from Lithophane ornitopus, assembly GCA_948473465.1. Lineage (NCBI taxonomy): Eukaryota > Metazoa > Arthropoda > Insecta > Lepidoptera > Noctuidae > Lithophane > Lithophane ornitopus. The sequence continues at coordinate 890,319 of OX419630.1, read as the reverse complement.
AAGACTGTTTCTGAGAACATTTATTTTTATTTTTATAAGACGTCACTTTCAATAAAAGTTGAAAGAACAGTCGCACCTCTTGCATCCAGCCTACGGCTATAGTCGACTCAACCAATATGGCGCCACAGTACAAAGGGCTTATTGTGATCATATTGCCACAGTCTAAGTTTACACAGACCGTGTTCTACCACAGACTAACTTACTACTCAAACACGTGCTACCGGTGTTTAGGACCGCATTGGTCAGGGTGCATTGTGCACCCGCTTTTGATTATTACCATAACAATGTACCATAACTTAAATTTGCTTTCTGGCAGCTTAATCAAGTCGCTGATGGGTACCTAAGTCGCAATCGCAATCAGCTTGCAGCAGATTGACATTGTTGTGATTGTTTGATCATACAACGTTATCCAATCTTCTATAATTAGTTAACAAAAGATTTGACAACCTCTTTTTACTGTAGTGAACTGCATGCAATCGCGCCCATTGATATAACTACTTGAATTTTGTTGCCAAAATATTGCTTCTTGACGGAAAGCATAGTTGAACATATCCTCTAAACAAAATCCCCGTATAAAGACGCCAGGTGGACAAGAATAGACACCTGTCACTCCAATTTGTAAATCATAAAAAAATATTACTTCTAACGATGGTGCTATTATTGTAAATAAAGATAAACACATCAGCTGCGAGCTATTTCTGCCCAGCTTTATTGTCAATAGCACTATGATCTGTGCCCATTTGTGTCTGATTATGCCCTAATTTGGTTATCTAGACACGTTTCAGAAATGGCACGGAGACAGCACCTTGCTTTAATTAATTTTGAAGTTAAACATTGTGATTACCTACATAAATGATTTAAAACTTAATAGGAATCTAGATTGAATCTAGTAATAATTTTTATGGCATGCTTGTGATGGTAAGCAATTACAACCACATGCTACTCGTTGATTTGCTAATCTCTGCGCTATGAGATATTATTATAATAGGTACACACAGAGGAAGAACATGATAGGCAGATGTGTTACTTGTGTTAGCGATCGTAGAATAATGATTCAAATGAAGATGTAAGTAATGTGAAAATTGCTCCTAGAGTCTGGCCAACGACAGCTGTCCAAGAAAAATGGCGGTAATTTAAAAAAATCAAGAGCTGTCAACCCACTGCTTAAACAGAGTCGATACTATTTATTATTCAAGACATATTATATTATGCGATACTTACATCAGTATTTCATATTTATATAATAATTAAACATGTTATATTGTATTTAGAAGTGAAGTAAAATATTCAACAGATAATAATTTGTGTTCAGCTTTCATTGGCCAAACTCTAGCAATGCATTGATGTAAACTGATCACAAGGTATCTGGTTTTCCTATAATCATGACAGAAATATACATGACGCATGACGTTTAAATGACTTTTACTTTGATCGCTCACTTCGGGTGCCATGCTGAGAATTAATAGTTGCCTATAGCACTGCCTGCATAACACGCTAAAAACACTTTCTTGGATAACCACCGAATCATTATCTCCAATTTTATAAACAAAACTTAAACATAATAACAGTAAACAAAACAACAATTACTTCAGATACTAATACACTACTTACACGAAATGGAAACATGATATAAAGTTGTGTCATTGAGATAATGGAAGGCCATCCCACTTTGAAACCAGAAAATAATACGACTGAGTCGGCTAAATCGATATCCATTACTGTCTTTGTGGTAGTTGAGTAGATGGCATGTAGTTATAGGCAGGCAATGGTTGATGTTATCGGGGTTATGGTAGCGTGATGGTCTGGTGGGTTAGGATCTATTACGGCGCCAGATGGCGGCCAATCGACCATCGATGTGCCACTGAAGCTGCGTTTGCGCAACTGTAATTTGTAAGGAGATTTTATAGAGTTGTTAATGATCATTTTTGCATTATAAAAAGCTTCGTTATTTATTTATATCTAGCATTGTTTTTAATTATCGAGGGTCTTGAAGACGACCTTGATATTGAGAGGGAGCGCAGGGTTTTAGCGGTCAGAGGTAATATGCTGAACCGCAGATTCATCCGCTGCTCTGAACAAGTAAAGTTAAAGTTCTGTTTAAGGCATATTGTCAAAGCTTTTATACGGGGAATGTGTGGGTCAGTCACACCAAACGATCGCTGGATGTCCTGCGCGTCCAATATAACAACATCTTCAGGATGATGTTGGGGCTGCCTCGCTTCTGTAGTGCATCGGGGATGTTTGCGCTGTATCGCACTGATGGCTTTCATGCCATCATCCGCAAGAAAACTGTATCCCTGATATGCAGAATGCGTGGCAGCTGCAACGGAATTCTGAAGACTGTAGCAGATATGATATCTCCTCTGTGGAGATCCTTTATAAAGAGGGTAATTTGAATGTACATATAATTAATGTTAATGCTAATTTTTATTTTATGTTAATTTTAATTTGTCTTATTTAATCTCATTATCTTATTTTTATTTTGTTTTTATATTTTTATTTTTAAATCGGAATGTATGGATCCAGTTATCTGAATTAAATGAATTTTATTTATTTTATTTTATTGTTGAAGATCATTAATGCATCATTGAAAATTGAAGTTTGTAATATTAAGTTAATTATTTATTGAACTAAAGGCTCGTACAAACAAACGCGATATCGCGGGCGCAACAGGCAGCGTTATCTTTGTCGACAAAGGTACCGCTGCCTGTCGCGCCCGCGATATCGCGTCTGTTTGCACGAGCCTTAATAACCCCATGACCCACTTTGCCTAGGAAGTTACATACTACCTTACCTATCTACTTGACTAGCCTAGCATTATAGCAATCGAGACTGACGTTGCACCTGTCCTCGGCATTTAATTAATAATCTGGCTTCTTTGCAAGTTTTCCTAAAAAGTAATGAATTTAATAAGTAAAATACCTAAGATGAAAAACATAACCTCCAAATATGCATACAATCATGATTTTGCAATCTCAAAATTAGATAGGACTTTATTTCGTTTTCAACAATCTATGTGTATTAAACCTATCTATCTACCTTCCTTTTTACACCTAATCCTACTTAGGTATGATGTCTACCTACCTAGGTATACAATATCATACTAGCGTCTAATCTTACCTACTCACGTAGGTAGGTGCCTTAATCTCACGTGGTATCATCATCTCTAGAGCATGTGCGATCCGCCCGGCGCAGCCCAAAGCGTGACATTTAACACAACGAGTGTCTCAACTAAAACTTTAATAGCTAGCTACGTACTAGCCTCTGTTACCTCTAGGGCTGCCACTACATATTATTATTTTTAGTAGAAATAATATAACTATTATGTTTTAAGTTTTATTGTTTGAATATTGACATAAAATGTAGATCGTGTTGACATTTAGAGGGAAGTTTTACCTAAAAATATCTGCTTAGCCTTTTCCTAACTATTTTGGGGTAGGCTTCAAGTCTAACCGGATGCAGATGAAAACACATAGTTTACATCATCGTCGATTACATGGAGCGACTGCCTATCTGACCTGCACACCCCAGTTACTGGGTAACACGATACCCCTTGGTAAGACTGGTTGTTAGAATTTTGGGCCGGATGTTCTGAAATTCAGTCGCGATATGCACTCTCGACTAAACAGACGGGTGAAATAAATTAAATACTAATAGTGTAGTTCTAAAGGGTATTGCCAAATGCTTATTTATTAAATAGTTGGGTATCTTAAAAACTATTTGTATCCCTGATGGGATTGTCCTTCTCATTGTTTTGAATCTAAAATAATAGACAATTTCGGGTCCGTCATAAAAACTCCAAACTTTTAAGTAATGCTTAGTCTAGATTCTAGTAGCATCGCGTGGTCTAGTATTAGTTGTCTGAACCTAACCCCCAAGAGACAGAACTTTGACAGTTCAACGAGATAATATTATTAGTAACATTACAAAATCTGAACCTACTTCAAAAGCAATCCGACTGGCTTGTTTTAAAACCACAAGGTTTTTGTATGCAAAACCACTACGTTCAAATAATAATTTGAACTAAGACCCTTGTTAAATGTAAGTGGCATCAGAACTAATGATTACTTTGTACCCTGGCTATGTTCAGTGAGATAGAAGACGGTGAGTGTGAAGACCACAAGTCCCCTGGTGTGACCATAGTCAATTTGTAGGCACCTACATACGTACAAGCTGCTAATTTTGATTGAAAGTTGTGCTACGCATTTCCTTATGAACGAGGCTATGATTCTACATACATTAACTCAGCCCTTCGTCCCATGGGGGTAGGCAGAAACTACAGAACGCGACCTGCTACGATTCTCCTTTTGCTCCATTTCTGTTCATACATCTGGTCATACATGACTACATATTATGATCCCGTAGCTACAAAATTGCTGTTTCGTAACTGAATCAGGAAGACCAGAAAAAATGTGATAATTTAACAAATGTAACGAATGCTAACCCTGTGATGCAGCCATGAGTTTGATGGGCAATGAAATTGGCAATAAAAATGTTAAATGCAAGATGTGGTTCCATGTGCTCTGGCGCAGTTTATAAGAACGTAAATGTACATAACTCAAATAATATTGTATTTTTGTAAGTTATATTTATTATTATTATTTATTTACTAGCTACGCCCCGCGGTTTCACCCGCGTAGGTCTCGATCCCGTGGGAATATCGGGATAAAAAGTATCATAATGTCGTATTCTAGGTTTTAGTCTACCCATGTGTCAAATTTTGCCGTTTCAGCGTAAAACCGTAACAAACAAATAAACAAACAAACTCACCTTCGCATTTCAAAAATTAGTTAGGATGTATTTAAATCATTTTCATCAGGTTGTTATTAAGGAGGTAATAATTATTGTTACTTAATTGTAATCCTATTAGCTGAAAGACAACTACTGCTGAACGTATAGTACTCCTCAAGAATATACACTTTACATTCTTTTCTAGTACTTACTTATAATAAAACAAAAACATTACCTCTTCTTTCAAATAAAAACAGCTTCCAATTCAAAACAGCTTTCATTTTCAAATGATAGCGTGTCAATATCTAATTATGGCCTCTCATGTCAATAGTGCACCCGAGGCGAGCGCGGCAACCCTGCGCGCGCGCCATCAATCATAATAACTAATGTGCACCAGGGTTTAGTTCAGACAAGAGGTTACAGTTTGCACACCATTCATTACGGTGTTAATGATGTAATACTTAAAATTGGATGCGTACCTAATTGATGCAGTGCAAGTAATGTTGGGGCGGTAATTAGGAGTCACCAGTAGTTATTAGCGGTTGTTTGAAAATACCTACAGTAATATGAATCGCCCTGTTTATGTAACCACTGAGTTTGATTCGCCGTTTCTTTTCAGGTTTATTCAGATAGGCAATTTCGATACCTTCTCGCTTATTTTTTTTATATGACGTGTAAAAGTGATTCAATTAGAACAATTTCATCGCAATTTTTTTTTTTTTTTGAGCAGCTCTTCGCTAAGTAATACCATCCGCTCGGGTCGATCCATCAGGTTAAGCTACGCTTGCCGGGGTTGGTCCGTGGATGGGTGACCATTTTCACATATCGAGACTCCTCCGTGCCTCGGAAAGCACGTTAAGCCGTTGGTCCCGGATGTCATTTGTGGATCTTTGACAGTCGTTACGAGTCGTCAGAAGCCCGAAAGTCTGACAACCAGTCTTACCAAGGGGTATCGTATTGCCCAGTTACTGGGTTGTGGAGGTCAGATAGGCAGTCGCTTCATGTAAAATACTGGTATTCAGCTGCATCCGGTTAGACTGGAAGCCAACCCCAACATAGTTGGGAAAAGACTAGGCAGATTGATTTTTGTGTTTTTTTTTTCTTCGCAAGATTATTCAGTCTGTGTGGTTCTATAAAACAGCCCCGGAGTTAAGCGTAACGTTACAACTGGTACATAATGTTACGGTTATTATACATATAGTTTTATGTTTTTTTAAATTATAAAACAACGTAAACTTTATGTTTGTTAGATACAGTCAACATTGTCGATAGTAAAATAAATTGATCGTTTTGTTCGTAGGTATTTATTTTGCTTCTATGTACTACCTATTTATAACATTCCTAATTGTCAGTATAAATCACTTGAGTATGAGTTGAGTACTATTATTGCACACTGCACAACTTTAAATAAGTAAAACTACAAGCAATATTTCTAAACAGCTGCCAATTTGCCCATAACTATTGATTTATGAAATATTTTACACTATAACAGCAACACATTTACTGACACCCCCTAATGGGTTATGTCCAAAATATGTCCATCATTTCAAACAGTGTCCAATTAAAAAAAAAACCAGCACACCTCATTATGTCATTCCACACGATTAATAAACGACTGTGTTACAACTACGCTTAATACTTGTCTTAAATCTTAAAACTGTTGCTTTGTCACCCTCATACATCAAAATGACAAAGCTTACAAATTGCAAAACACAGTAAATCGAACCTTATTTAAACGGTGTTAGAGTTCACAAGATGTGTGTGAAAAAGTTGGTCCTTTGATCCCCAAATGTTAAACTTCAAATAGGAATTAGGAACATTCGTGACGTAACATATTGTCTGGAGTCACGGTCTCGTGTCAGTTGTAGGGAAATAAATGTATTTATAGGTATCTACGCAGTTTAGAAGCTGTGTGTGATTATGTTCGAGGTGATAGATGGCGTTGTTAGAGAACTGAAGGTGGTAGAATTAGTGCGGAACCTAACACATCATTGGCAGTGTTATACTGGTTCTTAAGAGTATTTTAGTGTCGTTTCTTTGAAGATAAAACAAGTGATGATGGGCTTTATTTTCAAAGTTCCCACACACTGACGCCACAAGCAATAAAGGATGCATTAGTAACACAAAGTTAAATGAAGGAAATGATAAAAAATATAATTATTTCAGTCATGTTTAAATTATTAAAGTGCCATATTATCATTATCATCTTCTGCTGTCTTCTTGAAATGTAAAACCTTACCATAAAATATATCCCTTAACAATACTGTAATACTGTAGTTTTCTATTAATGAGAGAATATTCGAAATCAGATCAGTAAAGAGGTAAAATTTGTGAGTTTGTATGTCCCTGGGGTAACCCTATAAACAAACTAACTCTTTATAATAATAATAATAATAACCCCACCGCCGTATCTCTACGTTGACGTCGTGGTGGGGCTTGCGCGCTCCGAACTCTAGGTCTGTGCCGGTAGAGTTTACTTTGCCGGAACGGATCTAGAGTGAGGAGCCAGACCAAGAGAGATACAAAAACCCGCAGGGCAGCATGTGGCGAGCTGTTGGGCAGTTGCGACCCCACGGACCCTATCTCCCGGGAGAAGTCTTGTTCCTCACCTCTGGCTTGCCTTTATTGGCCGGCTGGAGTGAACACTGACGAGGAACAGACCTCCCACCTCATTCTTGCCTTCATTGGCCGGCTTGAGAGGAGACTCGCAAGAGCATACGTGCTCGGAGGAAGGAAGTATTCCAGTAAGTGCTCTAAGGGATCTTGACCATCTTCCGGGCTCTGGGATTGTTCTGAAAGCCGTGAAATACCTCTCCACTCCTCAAGCACCTCAGGAAGTGTTGCCCGCTTGTCGCTACGTCACTATGTGCTAGCGACTGTTTTCGCGGGCCCATTATTAAGTGTGCAAGTCACCCCCTGCCATTTTATCCGTGTATATATAAAACATTGATCAGGCAGGGGCCATAGTCCTTCCATAGTTCCAGGTTACCAGTCCACTTTAGCCACCTAAACTCATAATCCATTATCTTTGTTTCCCAATCCTGCAATAGTCCTACTCCAACCGGGGATTGTCCTTGGCTGCACTTGTATAGTGCGAACAGGGATAATCGTCGGTTGGTGAATTCATTCCATTAAAAACTTATAAGGGGCCTCTGCTGGTTGGCTTCGGCCCCTCGTACACCTTCCAAAATACCGGGACCCCATGGTCCCGAGATATGTCAACATACATAAAAATAATAATAATAAAGATTAATCAAAAACTCACTTGAAGATAGAAAGATACAACCATATCATCTTAACCGAAACACTCAAGTACTTCTAAAGTTCAAAGCACATCGTCCTATAACAACAACAACAACATCTATCAACAGTCAACAGTCTGGAAGGACCAAGAACTTCCAAACTCAGTAGGCACATGACATATTGACAAACACTTTCTGTACAAACATATCACCCGATTGTTGTTTAAACAAACAATTCTAACAAAAGCCCGCTGGTTAACGAGCTAACTTCTGTCGAAATCACCTGAATTTATTGGCTGATCAAAAGAAATTGTCCTAGTCATAACACCAATCAAAATTTAACCTAAGCTCTAAAAGCATACGGTTGAATGTCATTTGGGTGGATATAAAATTAAAATGGAAGCGAAATATGGTAACTAATGGCACAGTCGGTGAAATAAAGTGCGAACAATAAATAAGTCATTGTAAAATGTTAGGGTTTTTGTATTTATGATGTCAGGTGAGTTCCGTACTCATCTTTGTGTACGTAAGTTTATTCTACACAGCCCAAAAAGATTTATCCCATTACTTGGATCCGCGGAAGGACTAGAAAAGAAAATTGTTGGTGTCTCTATGTAGCCCATTCTAATTACTCCGCGTTGATAATCGAACCCGTGACTCTTAAGTGGCGCAAAAGCGTGACCTATATATTAATGCTTACAACGATTATTCTTTAATCCATAAAAAAACCTCAAACAAAATCTTTTTAGTTAGATCAACGCTATGTCTTCGATAGTAATTAATCTCACTACATTCTATCAAGCCGAACAAAAACACCAGATGTCAGCCACTCGACGGCGCCATATAGGTCATGTAATGCTTTCATCCTTACACCATTATAAACCACTACCAATGATGTAGAACCATACACCCATAAACCCATAAAGGTAAATGACTCATATGACCCCATTCTTCTATACTCTATAGAAAATAGAACCCCTTACTCAGCTCCCGAAAGATCGGATGATGTCAGTGGACATCATCCGATCTTTCAGAATCCTTGGATTTAGAAATAGTATACTTTTCCTTTGTGATCAATATAGCTTTGGAAAACGTGTGTCATGAATAAATTACGACGAAACTATTGCAACAGATTTTTTTTTTTGTAGTAAGTTAAGTTGAGAAGTTGTTGTTCTGGATGCGACAAGAACAGAACCAGTCGAAGTGGCGGTGCTTGGGCGAGGCCTATGTCCAGTACTGTACGACTTTCAGCTGAAGTGATGAAGAGTTATGAGAAGGGAGTGAATGATATCGTGATGGTTGACAGGGGAGAGTGGATAAATAAAACGTGTTTCGCCGACCACAAGTAACATGGGACAAGGGCAGGAAGATGATGAAGTTTTACAGAAGACTAGTAAGTAGGTACCTACATACACTGTAGCGTATAAGTCATATAAAATGCTTCTACAAGTGCGTAATGCGTAAGAAGATACATGAATACAGAAATCGAATTGGAGTAAGTCAGGGGAACAGTACTGGTTGAACTAGAACTGGCAACTGGAAGGTTGGAGAACGTAGCGTTCTGTATGTTCCGCCAAGGACTATGAGAAAAAAAGGCATTAAATAAATAAAAATACACTTGTAAAATGTAGGTCTTCTAGCATTGCTTATCGAACAAAGTCAGTAGCAGTACCTCGTCATTTAAATAACCTATTTTTACCCCAATGAGCCGGCCAAACAAACAAATCAGCCAATAATTCCCTTATTCTAACTGAAAACAAATCACAGAACGTTCTCATTAAAAATCCGAAGACGTTGGGCGAAGGCTTCAGCAAATTACCTCTCCCTCCATTTTACTGGCCACGCCAATTGGCACGAATTGGCATAATTTACATATAATCAGCTGTCAGTGGCAACCGTAGACGCCAAAGGGAATCTATTATTTGAAGTCCATCTGTAAGTCGCTTTATGAATAATTTCTATACAAATTTTCTCATTCAGCTTCGGTAATGGGAACGGTTGGGGCTATTTCTTTAAGCTACTTAAGATGGTCCATTTTGGGTCGGTGAATAAAATATGGTTTAGTATTTGTTGTCGTGTTTGCTTCTGAATTGGTTTGTACTTGATCTTAATCGAAATGGGAGCTTTGAGCAATATAAATTGGCTGTCGATTTCATGAATGTGTATTGAGGTAGACAAATTATGAACTAATGAGGGCATTAAGATGTTCAATAGAACTATGAAAAGAAGAGCGATATCGAGACCACTGATCATGGGAAGGTTTCCTTCATTGGCTTAATCCAAATAATTATAATTATGTTCTTCAGCATTTAGCTGAAGACTATAACTTACGCAGATATATAATCAAAAGAAAAACCCAACTACGACAAAAACGCTAACTAAAACCGAATAAACAGACTTAGTAACAAAATAACATCGGATTCGGTTTTCGCCCGGAGTCACACGTAATATGGAAGATTTATGCCTTCATTTAGCGATACCTCGTTTGTAAAATTACGACGAGTAGTTAAGGAGTTATGAGGGAACAGATCATACCTACATAAATACATACAAGCATACATACATAGCCTGTCGAAATCATAACCCTCCTTTGGCTTTGCCGTTGTCGGGTAAAAAAGACAATCGTTCAGCGAATACGCAATTCATGTCACATTAATATCACACAAATCAAAATAAACGCAGATTCCTAAGAGACTAATTACTTGGTAGGACGAACTGTGGATCGTTACAAACATTCTCATCTTTATTAATTAAACACAAACTAAGTTTAAAGTTCAAAATTAAAACGGAGAAACTGCTCCCTACCTTGAAATATACGCAAACAGTTAAATTGACAATTTTATTATATTTTTAGGGGTAAAGCCAATCTGACTATTGATTGATAATGACAACAATAAAATACGTTTTAAAATTCTAATATTTAAAAATATAATAAAATAATTGAAAAATATTAATAGGTACTATCGTGGATTGCTGCTGCGCAAAAGGAGATGAAAGTTTATAAAAGATAAACTTTGCAGTAGGTAATACATAATTGGGTTTGGCTTACTTCTCAGATTATATAAACACATTTAAATAAAACTGCTATGTTAGGTTTAACAATTTCTCAAAGCCTATTGACGATATAAACATCTCTCGTTAGTGCAGAATTGCACATATAGGTAATTCTATCTCCTTCTAACGTCCAATGTTTCCCAATCATTGAGAAATTTGGTTCATAGTGCATTTGCAAAAAGGAATATATTTCCACAAATATGAAACAGGAGGGTAGTTTCATATTCTAGTTAGAGAATTCCACGTAGATGCTATTGTAAGTTCCCAGAAGCAACATGTAAGCTTACTCAATGAATATCTCATTTCTGCGAAATATAAATTGAGGCAAATCCTACGTAAATGTTTGATGTGGTTAACCGTAATAGATCAAGAAAATAATAATATTATATTATGCAACAGAAAATATCATCCCACAGCGTGAGTATGTATACTAGTAATTGAATATTACAAAAATATCAAAATGAAAGCCTCATTGAGCGCAGTGCCTGGGTGTTTCGCATGGTACACTATGGATCACGTTTTCGATTGCAATAAGAAACGAGAGATAATAAAAACGGTCGGTGGGAAGCGGCGGGAAGTCGGTGGCAAAACATGAAAATTGAAAAGAAAAGACACCGACTTCCGAAATTAAAGTTATTTTTCATGTTTTTAGTGTTTTTTTGGAAGTCGGTTGTTTTTTTTTTGTAAAAAGTTTTTATTTTTCACTTTTTAGTTGTGGTACCTACTCCACACAAATTCGAATACCACTACCTGATATGTAAATAACAGTGAAGGAGTCAAACAATATATCGTCTACATACACTAAGTGGGAAAAATATATAATTATTGAAGCTAACTCAAAAACTACGCAAGTAAAGTTAATAAAATTTATATGGGACCACCTCTGAAGCATGACCTACAAAAAAACCCTAACAAAAAAAGAATCATCAAAATCGATTCATAATTGGCGAAGTAATCGCGTAACATACACAAAAAAAAACAAAAAAAAAAAAAAAACATACAGACGAATTGAGAACCTCCTCCTTTTTGAAGAAGTCGGTTAAAAACTGTTACTGACTTAGCTAAAAAACTAACTAACTCTAACAATTTTTTTTTTTTTACCCTATGTATATTTTATCACGAAAATAAATGAATGGTTTTTTACTGACTCAATTAAGTATGTCAAATTATTTATATCTGAAGATTCGTCTTATTTATAAACACACTACTCATATACTCTACTTATGGTGTGCATAATAAAGAATAGGTATTCTATTATATTCCAGTGAAGGAAAATTCTAATCCTAAAACCGAAAGGTTAATCAGGATTACGTTGGACTAAATTCAGTCCAGAACGCTAAAACATGCAAATGTTTTCAGTTAAATACCTAAAACAACATTCTCCACGCTAGCCTTCCCTCAACTCGAGAACAACAGGCTAACTCGCCCAAAATACGCTAACCACCAAAATAAGCTACACAATAGAGTATGTTCTTGTTCAGCGTTCGCAACTTCGTGATCCGAGTGAATAGCCACAAAATGTGCACTCGATACGAACGAAAACAATCCACCATTATGAAAACTCTGTACACTTGCTACCGGCCCGCAACGACGGACAACATACGGGAGCGCTTTGTGTGCGGGCACGACTGTAAAGTACAGGAAAACGGATAACTAACGGATAACATCGCTAAAATATCAACCAAATTAAAAGCGGACAGAAAGAAAAAAAAATGCTACTCTTTCTGCTTTTCAGTATCTTTCAGAACTCCAGCTTTACAGGAATTTGAATTATTCCAACTCAGTGCTTCACACTAAACCAATGGTAGACTTAACCAGTCCCCGACTTAGGTACTCTACAAAATTCCGTCCACTGGATTCAATGCCTAGTAACAATCCTCATGTTTCAATGTAAATAACAACAATGTGATACTTCGACTTATGTACCAACTTATTTATTTCCAAAGAGGTGGCACGCCGCACATCATGCGTGCCTTTATAGAGGACGTGCGGTCGTGGGATCAGTCGCATTCTGTAATAGGGCCCGCTAGGCATGGTGGGCTGAAACCAGTCGGGGGTGCGGCGAATGTACAAGTATCTCCCGGGCCCTCGACTCATGGTAGAAGTAGGAACAGTGGGGTTTTAGTCGGTAGGAGTCCGACAATTAGAAATCCATTAAAATTACTCCACGGAAAAAAAAGAGAAAAGGTACCAACTAATTTAAAATACATTTATGTAACGTCTTCTCTTTTAACACCTACTTTTCCGATCTCACCAAGTTCCTTATCTCTCTCGTTCTGAACAGAAACTCCATATTTCCTGACGTGCCCGTCCCTACTTCTCGTCGCTATCTCCTCTAGATCCCCGATCCGTCGCTAATTAGCAGCGTTTCCGCTCACTACGGAGCCTAAGGACTATATTATTATAATGGCGCTCTCAACCGCTACAGGCTCGTAGTGTACTTGACGGGCCAATTGTTTTATTTCTTGTTCGCAACTTTCTGTTGTAATTTAATTTTAAACTTTGAACAAACAATTTTTAGGGATCGGTGTAGAGAGTAAGATTCTGTTGTCTATGGGTTGGTAATTAAGGTTATGAGGCATATAATATACCCAAAAGCTCATGAGTTTCCGCTAAACAATTAATTTTGAAGAAAAGTCTTCAGTTACGACTCCGTAGTCTTCAAAAGGCCGTCAATCTTCATTTAACGCAGTCACAATTCAAAAGCTGATAAAAGAAGAAAGAATCCTAATAACTTCGGTCCACCAATTGTGTCCTAGATTATTATAATTCCTGTTAGGTTTAAATTTAGGTCTACATTCAAGGCCCCTTAAAAGTCTATAATAAAGTAGGTACCTAAATAGGCCGTTTCCCAAAACTTGGCAGTAACATGTATTTGGGGGTGTTTTTAAATGATCAAAACGTCATATCCGCTGGAGATTGCGAACGGGCACCGATCCAACATGGCGGCCGGAAATTGACGTCTCTATATAATGAATGAATCGTAATGGAAGGAATGCGGGAGTATTTTTTTAAGGATTTCGCAAGTTTGGCAACTGGAGGAAGGGAAATTGAAAGTCGATGTTGCTGTACATTATTTATATTAAAATGGGGGCATTTGTTATTTAAGCCGTTCAGTTGAGAATAACTCTCTGCGGATGTTATGGAGAGAATCAGAGAGGTTAGAAAACTTACTCCATTCTCTAGTTATTCATGATAATGTATGCATATTATTATCTGATTTTTGAGGCCTCACATTGAATTTTATGATACCGTTATAGGTTAAGTAAGGCTTCTTGAGCCTACCTACATGGTTAGATAAGGAAAAGGACCAAACGTTTCAAGTCCTTTTCTCCACGTAACCAATCAATCTGCCTAGCCTTTTCCCAACTATGTTGGGGTGGGCTTCCAATCTAACCGGATGCAGCCGAATACCAGTATTTTACATGGAGCGACTGCCTATCTGACCTCCACAACCCAGTAACTGGGTAATACGATACCCCTTGGTTAGACTGTTTGTCAGACTTTCGGGCTTCTGACGACTCGTAACGACTGTCAAAGATCCACAAATGTCAGCCGGGACCAACGACTTAACGTGCTTTCCGAGGCACGTAGGAGTCTCGATATGTGAAAATGGTCACCCATCCACGGACCAACCCCGGCAAGCGTAGCTTAACCTGATGGATCGACCCGAGCGGCTGTTATTACTTAGCCACGAGCTCCTACGTTTCTCCACGTAACCATTGAAGCATTAAGGGCTATCTTAATTGAATACCTGAAAATATTGGTAAACAAGTAATTCATCGACGTCTACTGCTCACTAAAAGATATAATTCTTATCTTTAAGTACCTAGTATAGTATATGTATACCACAAGTCAAATCATATTTGCATCTTTTTAAAACAAGGGGTTTTATAACGACGTAACAGTCGAGAAAAAGCTAATCTAGTCATGTAGTTCTATAAATAGTCAGAATCTGTAAGATTAATATTCGGCCCTACATAATTATGTACGCAATAACAAATTAGATTAGCCGCAATTGGTCACAAGTAGTGTAAGGTCGCCAGCCCATTGCCTATATGAGCACCGGTGACCTAATTCCCCAATTGAATCATGTCAGGCCGTTCAAATAATCTGATATTGGATTTCAAACTCTGACAGGTACATGTGTACTTTTAATGGTATAGGTAAGCAAACATGGTTACGCCTTTCCTGATTGGAATTGATTTTAATCAACCTTGTAAAGTTAATTTTGTAAACGAAAAATAAATTCAGGGATTTGTCACATGATTCAAATTTTCGCATCATGATCCTTTTCTAAAACGTTACAGAGTGGCGCGTAATTATTTGGTTTTCTTGCAAAAAATATTAAATAATTTTGATTATTGGCTACATTATCAGTTTTACAAAAAAATACAGTTACAATATGTTTCTGAAATCGACCAAAAGGATCGAAGGAGTTCTTCGAACAATTTATAAATAAAACTCGCTTGTATAATAAGTCCAAAAAATAGTGAAGAAAATAACTTTACCCAAAGTAATTCCCACCTACATAATGACTACTAAAACATTCTATTAACGTAATAATATAGAAACTACTATGTATACGCCTAGTCACGCAAACTTTAAAACTACCATTTTTAATTAGTGAAAATTGTGAATCCCAAACACGGTTGACGTTTAACAGCACGCGACCGGTGACTGATGAGTAAGTATGCGATCCCGACAGGTTATGATAGACTACGCGATGGTGATACGCAATAGGCGGGAAAAACGCGGCCGGTTCAATGGCGGACAGTACGAAAATATTGCGGAGTGAAAGACCATTATTTAAAGTAAGGATATTTATTTTTAATAACTAAAATATCATCAATCAGGTGGAAGAAGTAACGTTCTCGTAGTGAGGTTATACAATAACCAGTATTAAGGAGTAACCAACTCTGTCCCTTACCTAAAGTTAAAATGAACTGGGTATCAAAGAAACAGGAACTGGACCATACCATAGTCGCATTTCATTCCGATATTACCTAGAGTAAATATTTTATTTTTCTAAAATACATAAGTATGTGATGTTTTCTTTACCTTATATATCCTTATTATATCCTTTGATTAATTTATAGGGAACGTGTTACATTGTATGGCCGTGTAACAAAACCTACAAAATAAAACTGATGATGACTGTGTTCTTGTGACTGCATGTCTCATAGACAGAAATCATCATCAAAGAGAAAAAAAATGTATCACCAATGAAAATGTTTTTACCCGTCGCATTTAAAACACCCAGTGCGTACACTAACATTTTGTTCATACTCAGTGAAACTTTTACGTGTCGCTTTCGGAAAATTGCTCGCTTTTTCACAGCGATATTAGTTTTGTAATAGCACGTCAGGGAGTAAATGAACACCGCTAATACTGATACCAGCTTTAATTAAAAATTTCAAAATTGCTATTTAAATTAATGATTGTGACGAAATTATGTTCTGTTACGGATTTTAATTTTCTAAATATAATTTTAAAATCCTCTGCTTAGTCTCCAAATTGAGTATTTAAATGTTTTTAAGCACAAATTTTATCTAAGACACAATCGACTCACAGGTATATCCCATTTGAAATAAGATTAGATATTTAAACAAATCTTTTTACAGTCCGTTCAACCGATTTTGACGTGTAAGTCGAAAGCTAAACAATAGTTATTTGTGCAACAAGAGAGCAAAGTTGTTTTTTGGTGCGAGTGTTGATTTTGAATCCCGAGTAAGCGAAGGATTCTATAATTGAATCACGAGCGTAGCGAGTGATTCTAGGTTAGAATCCTGAGCACAGCGAGGGATTCAAAGGCACGAGGTGCAAATAACTTTGGTCTCGTGTAACACATACAACTTTTCACCTCAGCAGCGAGAACATATGAGATATTAGAACATATTAGGGGTTTAAATATGAATTTGCCGTTTTGTATTTTTTCATTTTTTTCTGAGGTAAAATATATTTATTTAATCAAATTCAAATTCAAATTCAAATTCAAATTCATTTATTCACGTATAAATAGAGTAAATACAATCGGTGGTTTCCATGTTACATTATTTGGTCTTATAATTCTATTTAGCCTGTGGTATGGCATGTGAATCGTTTTCTTAAAAGTAAAAAGGAGTAAAGAAATATAAATAATGGTTAGTCTTAGCCCGTGGTCTTAGCCAATACGTGTCTCCGAAATTCATAGTCTTATATAATGTCAATAAAACAATTATGTGCCTGGTAAAATACATTGTCAAATGCCAATAAAACTCAGTCATTTCTACGTTGAATTAATAATACACAACACACATTATTTAAAATATTTATATATAGAATATTTTCCTTATTCCTGTAGCCATTCATTTACCGAGTAAATCATTTTTTTAAGCAGTAGCTCTTTAAGCTTTTTCTTAAATTTTGTTAGGGGGAGATTTTGAATGTCTGTTTGTAACCTATTATAAATTTTAACGCACATAGCTGAGCAATTTTTTTTGAACACCGCAGTCTTTGGTGCAAAATCTAACACTAGTCGCTGACCATGTCTGGAGTTACGAGGGTAGACATTATCGCGTGTATAAATATCACGAGCTCTTACAAATAGATTAGGATTGGACTTTACGAACACACAAACTTCAAAAATGTACATACTCGGCAGGGGTAATATCTTGAGTTTATTAAAGTGAGGTTTACATGACTCATAAGGAGGAGTACCAACAATTGCTCTTATGCATCGTTTTTGGGAGAGAAACGCCCGCTGGGAGTCTGTTGAGTTTCCCCATAGTATTAACCCGTATCGTAGCACGGAAGCTACATGGCCATGGTATGCCAACAATACCGTACTTTGGTTAGACGTAGTTCTTAGTCTGTTTAGGACATATACGAAAGTGTTAACTCTCTTGCAGACTCCGTCAACGTGTCCTTTCCAGTCTAGGTATTTGTCCATGGTGAACCCTAGAAATCTTACACTGGTAGATTCATTTATTTTTATACCGTCATATGAAATATGCCTTGGAACAATTTTTGATCCACGGGTTTGGAATTGTACAAAAGTCGTCTTATTGATATTTACTTGTAAATTGTTCCTTACTAACCACTCTATAACTAAATCAATTGTATTGTTTATGTCAATGTCAAAGTTATTGTTAATTATACTGTCATATGCTAATATTATTGAGATGTCATCTGCAAATAATATACATTTTTTAGTAAGAATGTCAGGTAAATCATTAATATATATAAGAAAAAGGAGGGGTCCGAGGATACTTCCCTGCGGAACGCCGTAACTGTTAACAAGATACTCAGACCTCTCTTGTTTTACCGCTGTATTATGTTCACAAGGTATTTCTACACATTGTTCGCGATTACTCAAGTATTGTTCTAACCATTGTAACGCTGGGCCTCTGATACCATAGTTCTCCAGCTTTTGTAGAAGCAGATCATGAGAAACGAAGTCAAATGCTTTTGACATGTCAAAAAATATTACTATTGTCTGCTTTTTCTTGTCAATGTTTACTAGGATATTGTGTACTAAATCGAATGCAGCAAGTGTAGTTGATTTTCCCTTTTGGAAGCCATACTGTTCATTCTTAATTAATTTGTACTTATTCAAATACGAAGATAATCTTTTATGCATAGCCTTTTCAAATATTTTAGACATGATAGGGATTAAAGTTATGGGTCTGTAGTTACCCATTTCTGTTTTCTCTCCTTTTTTATGCAATGGCTTGACTACTGACTTCTTTAACCGGCTAGGGAAATTTCCTTCCTGGAAGGATAAATTTATCAGGTATCCGAGCACGGGGACAATACTGACGACACATTTTTTTAAAATATCGGTTGTAATACCATCATAACCGACAGAACTTGTATTGTTTAAGGACATAATAATATTTACAATTTCAATGTCTTCTATCGGTGTAAGAAATATGGTATTGTTTGTACGGTTTTTATTTGTATTTTGTATGTTATTATTATCACTGTTCGATAGTTGTATTAGGTAATTATTGAAATGATTTGCTATGTCATAAGGATTGGTTACCATACCATTGTCAGTTTTTATTTCATTTATGAACTCTTGAGTGGCCTTATATCCTATATCATCATTAATGACTTTCCACGCAGCTTTACATACATTCTTAGATTTTTCAATAAAATTGTCATTAGTGATTTTTTGCGACTTTGATATACAGCGACGCAATAAGTTTGAATAGTTGTGGTACTTAGCTTTATTTTCTTTTGTTCGCTTAGCGTAAAATTTAAATCTTAAATGTCGCTTGGTTTTACAGCTGAGTCGTAGCCCCTTAGTAATCCATTTTATATCCCTATACTTTGTGGTAATCATTTTCCTAATTCTTGGGAAACATAATTCAAAAAATAAGCACAAATCGTCATGAAAGATATTAAAGGCTGAGTTCAGGTTAGGCTGTTTGTAAACACTGTCAAAAGTTAACTTGTCTAGACTTTCCCGAAATTTTCGAATATTATCCTGACAGAAGTCTCTCTTTGTTATATAATATTTCGAAGACTGAAAAATTTTGGTTTTTATTGTCACGTCTAACATCTGTGCTGTGTCGTGGTCGGAAAGTCCTAGTTTCAATATTTTACTAGACGCTTTTTTAACGTTACTAATTATATGATCTATGCAGGTATTTAGTCTTGTTGGCTCATTAATATGCATTGTCAGATTATAGTTATGTATGATGTCCTTTAAATTTTTGACAGCTTTACATACTTTGAGCGTGTTAATATTAATATCACCTGCAAGAACAATTTTATGTTGGTTGTATTTGCTGTTAAATAATAATTTATATAACAGCGTATCAAAATGCTTTAAAAATAACTCAACATTTGATTGAGGTGTACGATAAATACATATTATCACAATTTTTAAACTTGGCACCTCTATTCCACAGCATTCGAAGATCGTTTCACGAGCAAAGTTTTGTAAAATATTTATTTCTTTGTACAATATACCTTTCTGAATGTATACGCAAGTACCGCCTCGCCTTTTTTCCCTACAGTATGTTGATGCTAAGTTGTATCCAGTTATTTTGGCATTTTTTATATCATTTTTTCCTAAAAATGTTTCACTGAAACATAGAACATGTGGGATGATTTTTGTTACCTGTAAATTTGTGAGAGTCAATTCAAGAATATCTTTTTTGCACATTAATCCCGCTATATTCTGATGCAAAATATGAAAAAACGATGTATTATTTTTTTTGTGAACGAAAAAAGTCATCAATATTTGACTCGCATTTTTCTACTGGCACGGTTTTAGTACTTTTTACAAAATAATACGGGATTGTACCAATTTTTGGTTTGTTTTCCGATGATATTCTCAAATTTACTTCAGTACTGGTGTGTTTATCATGTTGAGTTTGCAATTGAAAATAATAGGGTATGGTACCTTTCTTTGGAAAACTTATTTTGTTTTTGATTTTCTCGGTGGGGATAGTTACTGGCCACGTAGTATGTACATCTTTGGGAGTTCTATTATTATATGTCAAATATTTTTGCTTGTAGTCAATAAAGTCAATTCCTAAATTTATTTGTTTACAAAGTTCATTATGCTCATCCTTGTCATAATAATCAAAGTATGTGATAATATTGTCCCTATCGTACCCATTTCCTATGCTCAAGTCTATAAATTGACAGTTTTTGAATTCTTTACAAACTAATTTTAGCATATTATTCAATATTTTTTCATTTAAATATTTACTGCTTATAATACTTGTTACAAAAACCTGTCGATCTTCAAGAAGTTTTAAAGCAGCTGATATTTCTGCCATCACGTGTGTGGGATTTACATCGTGTTCTCCTATAGATAATATAACTCGGTCATCTTCTTGAATTTGAGAATGATGTTCTTGAATTGGTTTTAATATGTCTTTGGCTCTAGCCCCAGGTTTTATTAATCCAATAATAGAATATTTTCGGTGTTTTTTTCCTAGTCGTGAATTTATAAGCTGACTAGGTAGTCCTCGGCATTGTTCACCTCCAAATATGTGAATTTTATTTAAGTTGTCCGTACCCTTCCTGTCATTATTATAGTCACATACCTCTGGAGTGTATGTTTGGTCAGCTGAAATCTCAGTAATATCCAGTACAGGATCATGCATCTCTTGGTTCATATCTTGAGTTTCGACGTTTTTAATTTCTATGAATCTAGAATTGTCAATTAGCATTCGTCTTGATTTTCGCCTTTTAGACTGTATCTGATTCTTAATATTTTGGGTCGGGGGTGTAGTACATATGTTTTTTAGGGAGTTTATTTGTCGAGTTTGCTGACTAACAAGGTTTTTTAATTGATTCAATTCTAAGTGAAGGTTTTCGATTTCATTATTAGCCACCTGTAACTGCTCTGATAATAATTGATTTTCGGCCTTCATTTTTTCTAGTAAATCTACGTCCTGACCAGTAGATAAATCTAAGCTTCGTGTGTGTGGTTCCGTTGCTGACGAGTTCAGTGATGATGAACATAGAGATTCTATTGATTTCGCTCTATGTAATCGCTTAGGTCGCATTGTTACATTCTTGCTTGTATTATTAGGTGTTGAGTCCATTATTGATATATTATTGAAATCCATTATATTTTTGTGTAGTATTTGCCAAATATATAAAAATGTATGCTTAAAAAAATGCAAAAAGTAAAATCATAAAGAGAAATCCGCATAAGTCATTTCCGCTAGGATGCGAACCCGTAACTGCGCGTGCAGTGCGGCAACTATATACACCGCTCCGCCAACGAGACTTTACCAGTTGAGTCGAAATATTTGATCGCTATGCGCTGGGTTAAGAGTATTGCGCAGGCGACGACGGGGACGGTAGCGGTTAGCGCGGGAGGTATCGAGCGCGCTGCGGGTTGTCGTAGGTCACGGTTATAGTTCGTTATCACAATTTTTGAATTTTGAGTTTTTTTCCACGGGTTTATTTTTGTTATAACTTTAGATTGCATATGCCAATTACTATAAAAAATACACCGTTCAGTAGGTCACTTCACTGGCTTTGAGTCAATAGCATCATATGGCCACAATATTCACTTTTAACCACTTTTTACATTTAAAATCTGAGGAGCAAAGTAAACAACGTTCCGTCTTTAACACTCTCGAAGTGTCGAAAGTATTTTCCCCATTGTTTACACATTCTGCTGGGAAGGTCATTTATGCCTTTGCAGTAGAAATCTGGGGACCTGGACTCAACAAACTGAGTGAAGGCATTTTGTATTGAAACCCCTTCATTTCTGTATAGGTTCAACAAGGTAGGTAAGGCAAGCTTCAACACGCGGTTCTCTCTGCAGATCAGTCAAATCATGGGGCCACCTATTTTGCAAGCTTTTTGTCTCACCGATTGATGCAAATTGGTTATTATTTTGGATATGCTTAAGCTAACATCAAACCGTGCCGCTAGTTCCTTGGTAGTTTGATATGGAGCGGCTTCTACCATCGCATCTATTTCATCGTTATTTACCTTAGAGGCTGGTCTTTCTCGGGGTTCAATCTTCAAATCGAAGTTTCCACTACGAAAGCGAATAAACCAAAAACGCACGGTGCTTTCATTAGCCGTATCCTCTCCAAACATAACATTGATATTGCGAGCTGTTTCCGCTGCGTTAGTTCCACGTCGGAACTCATATTCAAAAATTACTCTAATTTTCAATATAAGTACAGTACGACACAACTGACATGTAGCATCGGCAAAATTCGTAAAACCGATCACAATTCAACCTGAATGGGCCTTCAAAATCACCAATCTTTATTACTGCGTTAGGTGAAAATGATCTTTACGCAAACTTGTAAAGTTATATAACCAAATACATCCGTAAAATTGCAATTAATGAATGCAAATTTTCACATTTATGCTACATCTAAGTAAATAGTTGTGTCGTACTGTAATCATCTTTACTGTTAAAAGCTGAATGCAAAAACAAATATCGAATCTTGTGAAAAAAGTTTCACTCTGGAATCTCACACCGTGATGCAAGTTTAATTTTAATTCAAAGTGGCCAGTACGTTACTTATTACATTTAAAACCTGTATGTTTATCCGAACGTTTTATTGTTTGTTTCTTTTCTGGGCCTACTAGATATCGAAATTAAAATCGAACTTCGAATCGACTTGTTTCTATCTCTCGCTTTTTTCGTATCGAAGTAAAAGTGACAGAACAAAGTGAAATTCAAATATTTCGAATTTTGTGAGTAGACCCATGACATGTTCTCGGAATTTAGAAAAAAAATAATTAAAAAGTTACTTTGTCTCACGCTCGCACCAAAATTGAATTTTCCACACTGTCTGTAGACAGCAAAACCTGCTTGTTTGAGGTGCTGAGGTGAAAAATAGTTTAACAAAAACTTGAGTAAACAAAATAAAATCAATATTGATCTAATTTATTTATATATTATATTTATACTCCTACTTTAGTTAGCGTTTTATAATTAGATGGCGTTGGCGTCGAATTAAATCGCGCCATGGTTGTGTTACCAATATTCGGTTAGTTTAGGGAATCCTTAAATCGGAACTCACTCATAGAAATTACAAGAATTACTTAATTTTTCATATAGCGACACTACACAGTTCTGTATGTTTGGAGCTCTTATAATAATTTATCACTGTTACGTTGTAAAACAAACACACAGTTTCCTCCCGTAATAATCCGAATTTTCATTGGGGGATATATATAAAATTATACGTACGTCTGAGTGCATTGTAAAGGCGTTCCGACCGGTGATATATCGCCGCTAGCTTTATCCCGCGGCATCGCCAGCCCGGGTGTTTTAAATTATCTTATGGACTAGTTTATGGCCTGCTTTAAAAGTCAACAGGGATGGTTAGAGCTAAGGAAATGTCCCCATAAAGCATGGGAGTAAGTACCTTTGTTGCTAGTTTGGTTTGCAATTTTGGTTTTAGGCTTAACTTAGTGACTTTGCAATATTTGACTTAGATTTGAATTTGCAATTTTGGTTTTAGACTTGACTTGACTTAGTGCGTGTTCACTGATTAAGGTTTGTTTTTGGAGGTGTTGTAGAGAGTCAACTGTCATAAAAGACTTTGGGGCTGAAGGACCAATCCTTAGACAAGTACTCTCGTAGTATCGTCATGCTACAGATGTCTGTTGGTCGTTTCATTTTTAAAGTTTGCTGAATAAACGCACGATTTGTTGAAGGTTATGATTGTTCAGGGGGCACCGCTGACAGCATTATTATTTTAATATTACTTCGGTGTAGGAAAGATATGAAGCTCTACAGGACGTATAGCTCCCACTCTTTCCCCCACGAAGTAAGATTAAAATAATACTGCTGTAAGCGGTGGTGGTAGCGGTGGTAGACCCATGATGTTATTTAGTAGAAGTGACTGCGTTATTGCTACGGAGAAATAAAAAAATAAAAATTTCTCCGTGGCATCCCGGAGTCTGGTTTGTGCCCGGTTCATGGAAATAGGCTTCCCCTGTTACATGGGACTTTAACTTATCTAGCGAAGAGTGGGTGCAACATAGGTACACCTCCGTAGATTTAATTATTGTCATTTTTTTACCATTTTTTTAATTTAAGTGACGTTTTTTTTGTACTTAAATACTATTTTGCTTTCAGTGTTTTCATGCCTAATACAGCGATATTTTTTTTTTTGTAAATACCTTTATTTATGTACCTACTTTCTAAGCAAATAAACGATTATTTATTTATTTACCTCTGCCTAACCATTCGGGGAAGAGTGCGTGATTTTATGTGACCTTTGTCTAACTATCAACTCTCTGGCATCAAGAAACTTAAAATAAGCAATTATATCCATTTCTTACCTTAACTTAAATCTGTGCGTCGTGCCACGGCCTGCCGCGTAACATTGAAGTTCAATCAATGACTCACGTACCCCGCATTGGACAGCATGCTCTATTAACCGCTGATCCGTTGCGACACGCCGTGATTATGTGATAAATTAAAGGGTTCGGCAGGGATACTAGTAGAGAGTACACGTGGAAGGAATATTGGTTAACGAATTTGTTTATTATTTTAATGTTGTATGCTGAAATGGCGTAGCTCTCGTATGTTTTCAAGAAATGTCGGTACCTATGTATCTTTAAAAAATTGGAATTGTTGAAGTCACCATGTTAACAAAATATGCCCATGTTTAAGCACTTTTTATCTACCTATTTATTCGGATTTACGAACATGGCGCAAGTTGGCATAGAAAAACTTTTTTTAACAAATCTTGAGGAAGCCTTTATCCAGTAATATTGTTACAGAGATAGAATACGCAATCTCAAAATGAAATCATTTATTTCGATTAAACCATTTACAGGCACTTGAATTGTCAAAGGATTCGATCAGTCAGAAAGATGAAGCTAGTGGCACATTCTAAAATAAAAAGTAGTAGGTTTTAGGTAGGAATGTATTTTCTTATCATAATATATCATCTTTCATCTATTGCCACATTCGCCAGCGGGTGTACCGTTCATACCGCGGTCATTACTCGGAATTGCCCATTATTGTTTGCCTAGCCCAGTCGACGAAAATACTCATTTACCTGCGACATTGTGCCCAAATGGAAGCCACGATTTATGGAAGAACTTCATTGTTGTATTCTAATGTAAGTTATTGGATCTTGGATGCTGAATTAACCGTTAGTCGAGCTCTTTTGAGTTGTAGGTCGTAGGTTCGAACCCAGACAGGCGCTTTACTTTGTGTAAATTATTTTCATCACCACTGCTCCCAAAACGGTGAAGGATTACATCGTGAGGAAACCGGCATGTCCTAGAACAAAAAAAATCGAAGACATAAGTGATCTAACAACCCGCGCTGAGCCCGCGTGGTGGATAAGGGACGGCCCTCTCACTGTGAGGAGGGCTGTGTCCCAGCAGTGGGAAAATTATAAGCTGATCAAGGTTACGTTAGTCGAGATCTTTAAAAAATTAAATCCGCTGTACCTACATTGAAATCTTGTTAATTTTTTTTACACCTAGGGAGAGAAAGTGCAAATAAAGGCTTTAAAAGAAATGAACCACGACATAATATACGAATTTTGGCCGAAAACGAAGCTTCGGTCGGTCACTATCTATAACTCTTTCAGACAGCCATGTAAGGCGCTCGAATGACGTCGACAGGGCGGCGTTGTTGGTAAACATTTTTGCGACTGTGTTGTGAAATGTATTAAAAAAACAATATGGCGGCGTTAACCTCATTTTTGGCCACGCGCCACAAAAACCTTGTAGTGCTTTAAATTAACTCATTAGTTTTTGGTAAGCCTTCTGACGAAATTTTGCGATACATGCCTACGATTAGCAAAGTAGTGCCCTATATTCATTTCCCCTTGGAACGCATAGAAAGTTGAAGGAAACTCACTTACGAAGTCAGGATCCGCCTATCACAATTATGGCTACTTGGCAAAACTTCTATTTTCTTCAATTAAAACAGTAAAACCCTCACAGCCTGAAGTCTATCCCTCGAGAAATCATCTCATTGAAATCCCGGGAGTTAGCACAATAAAGTGTGCAGTCGTCCGAGTGGGGAATAGTTAAGAAACTCTATTGCACTACACTGTACCGACAGTCGCCACTTATGTTACTTGCTGTGTATTGTTGGGGACAAATAAATGACCCACTTTATGGGACATGTTTTTATGTTTAAAGTTTTAAGTGTGGCATTGAAAACTAACAAGCATCTCATTTGCGAGGTCGTTTTGGATTCTGTGTTGTGTTTCTTGATCTCTCGTGTTGGAAGAACATAACAACAGTTTCAAAACGTCACGCCTAGATTCTCAGTAAGCAGAATTGTTTGTATTTACCCAAACTTCCCTATTTATGTTGTAAATTCAATGTTACAAGGGGTGAGCCTATTGGCATTAGCGGTGTACCTTCAAATCAAAACTTCAGCTGTTTCTGAGAATTGCCTAATGACCTGTAACACTTTTCCGACCCAGGAATCAAACTAAACATCAAGCTCAACAGTCGACAGGTAGTCTTGGAGAAGTTAAACAGATTGAGGAAGGGCCGATTAGTGCTCCACTCAGTGATTCAATAAGTCATACAATTTGAAAAACAGTTTTGTAATTTTTAATAAAAAATACACAAAAAAATTGTATCCAAAAAAAAAACTTCAATAAAACCGTTCCGGCATAGTTTTCTCGTCCGGCAGTGTTCACAGAAACTAGCCTAGAAGTTGTGTAACTATTCCGGTGAACATCGTAGCTCGTACGAACCGATCCGGTAACTATTGTGCGCAATTGTATGCGCTATTACTGTAACTGGTAGCGTTTGAACTTGGTTTGGGACTCGCTTTTACTATTAACATAATATCGTGAATTGTTGGGACTTCTGTAATTATTGAGTGTTATCAAATCAGTCCTTAGGCTTTAAGAGTAAGTTGTCATATTAAAATCTGTCTCTGATAACCTTTGAAATTTTTGATGTTAATTCTTTTGGACTTAGGTATCCCTTATATCTAGATGTCAAACCAAAAGCAAGCAGGTTTAGGCATTTTCTTACACAACAAAGGAACGGGTATTGATCACGTATCAAGTGTTGCGATTTCGGACCATTTTTTCATTCTCTACACATAATTCAATGGTGTCTTGGATAAAATATGTAAGTAATAACGCAGTAAGTTATTGGTAAAAGCTAAGTATTCAACCCCGCAACCTCCTCCGGGTTGCGGGGTTGAAAACTTGAGTGGGGCAACCCGGAGGCATTCAATTCACCCTTTATAAATTACTTATTTGTCAAAACCAGGCCCTACATCATTTCGAAATCCTCACCAAAACAAGTAGGTACAATCTGCGAGCAATCAGTGCATGCATAGTAAACATCGCAGTCGTCTATAAATCGTAATTTTAATGTGTCCCAATGAATAGCTTCTTTCATCTAACGAGGTCGAGTACGCTGCTAATCGCTTGGGACACAACAAACATGGATATTGAAAAGGTTCATGCTTCTATTATGATGTTCATGGTGTTCACGCACTTATCGTACCTAATCTTACCCAATCAATCCATTCCTCAGTTTTCTTTTCGTGCTATTTACAATACAAAAGTTTAGAAGAAAACAAGTTCAAATTGGACGGGCGTACCACCAAAACTTCTCTATTTTATTATTTGCCATGATAGTGGTATGCGCATTCTGTGAAAATTTTAACAGGATACCTATAATGATTAAACATAATTATAATGGACAAACAGACAGATGGAAAGGCAGACAGATGGTGTAGGCTCAATAATAGGGTCCAACTGGCCCCGTTTGGGTAGGTTCGAAATCCAGAAAAAAAAACAGTAGTTGAGTTCAAAAGTATAGTCACATACACGACAAGTTACTGCATGTTTAGACACAGCACTGCAACTTCAGAATTTCTTACTTCTTCATGATGACTTTGTATGAGTCATTCCATTCTAATACCAAAAACTAATACCACTGGTATTTGTTTCAACTCATATTTATTTTTTATTCCGAACGGATACCATTGTTTAAACGAATACCAATACAAGTTCGAAGATATAAGGTACAGTCAGTAAAAATGCTTTGTATGTAATTTCATTTTTCGAAGATGTGAACGATCAATCTACTTATGAGTTGGGAAAGATAAGATAATTTCGGTTTATTTCAATAAATAAGTCGTGTCATGATGAGGACCATTATTATCGTGTTTTCCTGTAAAATGCTGTAAACATTGAACTGTCATGATTTGTATGGACTTTTTTATTTTCTCACTAATAACTAGGTCTTTACTAGCTTCACGTAGCTACTTATTGCTAAGAATTGCGCAAAAAATGTGCAATAGAGTTTTCGTTTAGTGGCAATATCATTACTATCCCTAGTTCATCATCATTTATCTGTCCCAATTTATTTGAGGTCGATCGACGCCTGTTAACGATCGATAATTTTTACCAAGGTTAAAATCGATACAGATGTAGACATCACTGGTTGATTTATCGATTGACAGAAACGATTCATAGTGGCAATCGGCAAAAATATCGTTTTCGATTATTTTACATTTACTCGATTTTGTTGGATCACACGTGCCGATCGTCTAAAATCGAGCATATATGAAAACACCTTAAGCGCGAGAATTGGCCTGGTTGCTACTGAGAAATTCATGACATACTTACCTATTTTATTCTATCACATATTGGTTTCTGCCCGGAGCTACGCCCGCGTGGAGGTTGGATGTTATCCCACGGGAACGTAGTACCGGGATAATCCTACCTAACCCAAGTCATACCTGTGAGCCAAGTTTCAACGAAATCTATTCAGCCGGTAAGGCGTGAAAAGGTAACAGAGAGACAGACAGAGTTACTTTCGCATTTTAATAAAATGAATAGCAGCATGGGGTAGTTAAGTATTATGGATTAAACCTTCTGCTCCTCTCTATACATATTCGTATATCTCGTAGCTGATCTAAATGTGCGTACGTGTGAGCCAACCTCGGGAACTGATCGACCGATATAGATTAATTTAATGTTTGCCAACTCAATTCTGTGGTTAATGCTGGTGATTATTTGATCGTATTAAATTTTTGTGCGTGTTTTGATTTTTGTGGTGAGAATTTTTAAAGTTTGATAATAAAATTTTCTGTATTGGTGTTATTACGGAAAATCCTGGCAGAGAGGTCACGGTTGTTCATGTGTGTGGTGCCTAAGGAAAATGTTCCTCTCTGAATCTTTATCCCTGGTGCACTCAGGGCAATCAGCTCATCTCACATGAACGATCTATCGTAGAGCCCAACATTTTCCGCAAATCGCAAAGAACGCAGAAAACTTTCAGTGGTTCCTAATAATATATGTAGTCATCATAGCAAACGATATTTCCATGGTCTTGTGAAGTGACAAGTTAATTAAGCTGCTGAGCATGAGGTCCTAGGTTCGATTCCCAGGTCGGACAAAGTGTTATTGGGATTTTTCCTCTGGAATTTCTCAGTAGCAGCCCGGAGTCTAGATTTGTGTCCGGTTGATGGCAATAGGCTCGCCCGCTATTATATGGGACTTAAAAACATAACTGGTGAAATGTGGGTGAACTATAGGTACACCCCTTCAGGAATACAGGCGTGATGATATGTTTATGTGTGATTGGAGTCATCAATGATGGAAGCCTTAATATTTATATTGTGACTGAATCATCGTAGTTTGTAAAATAAGAAATTATTATGCTCGAACTGAATGGTTAATTTCATACACAAGTACAGAAAAGAAAGAATGAAAGACAAAACGTTTATTTGCGGTAAACATGACGCAAAAAAGAAAATGAACACAAAGAAAAAAAATTGGTTCACATCCACGCAAAACGGCTATCGCTCAGCATTATGCTGCGACCCTATGCAAGACAGAGCCCCAGCGCTGGTTTTCAGTGACAGCCGGCACAGCATGTCGTTCATGTTGTGCTTGTAGATCTATTATCTATCCCACGATAAAACTCTTCTCGTTCCAATTTTGAGGCGGAAAACACAGTGTGTGTACGAAATGCAGTGTTCATATATCTTTCCACAGTATTCATAACAACGTGAATGCGACACACAGATGTGCGCGTCAGTTAATTGGGTCACAGCGGTGCTGCGTGTGACGCGCAAATACACCGCCTTTAGACGCCACGCGTACGCCCAGGCACGTCGCGTTTACGGATAGTATGGATGGGACCTTAAAATGAGCTAGTGTCAACATGTCTAAACCAAGAAACTGATGGCGTAGTTGCTAATACAATGTGAGCAAGGATGGTAGCGGTCGGTGACAAAAAAAATAGTGTGCCTTAAATAAATTAAATGAAAAAGTGTCCGTGGAGCTTCTTGCCCGTTCTCCTCCATAGGTAGGTAATACGCTTTGGAATGGGCAACTAGCTTCATATTATTTCTGACTGACCGAATCCTTGACAGCTCAAAAGTGCCTGTAAATGATTTAATTGAAATAAATGCTTTGATTTTGAGTTTGAATAATAGCTAAAGTGTGTTGATATGTCTCGTCACTAATTAAACCTATGGAAGGTATATCTAGCAGTGGACGTCTTCGGACTGAAATGATACTTTTCCTGGAATTTTAGGATACCAGAACAATATACTAGATGTACTTATGTACAGTCAGGCTAAGTGAATCATGACCCACTTTGACGATAAATCGTTTGAAACCTTCAAAATAACAAATATGGCAGATGACAAATTCGTTACCAAGGAAATGTATATTTACGCGAATGTCGACCTAATTGTATTTGAATGTCTGTACGAAAATAAGCTTATGGTGGGTCAGAATTAATTTTTTTCGACTGTACCTACATATTGTCCGCTTAAGTTCTAATACCGCGGATGTCAAAATACGCAACTTTTCAGGAGATAAAAAAAACCGTTTTATTTCTGTACAACATGATTTAAGCGACGATATGTACTTCTAGTATTATTTTTGTGCTAATGTTTTTCCATGGTACGACCAAATCTTCTACAGTTGTTGTGCATATACTCATATTATGCACAACAACTGTAGCTGATTTGGTAATAAGACGCAAAACATCTAGAATAACTTGTCAATTTATAATGTCTTATCCTTCCTAAGTCAACGTCTCCTAAACGTGCGTCCGATAGCCGCTAGCCATGACGGCGATTAAGGAAATCTACATGTCTATGCTTCATGGACGCTAAAATAATTTATAGCCTCTGTATAGCCAATGTTTGTCTATGGCGATCGTTAAACTCGATTGAGTAATTTTAGTGCTTAATAAAATTGGAGTACAAAATCGCATGCTGTAACATGAGAATCAAGAATGAAAGATCTTTGTATCTTTTGTAATAATCACACAATCGTGTGTTGAATGGATTTATCGTCAAGGTTCATATAAAAAAACCTTTCAGATTTAAATGTGACAACTGCCCAACTTCCTGCATTGGATTGCCAGTGCTATCAAATTATCGTGGCTTTGAATCTCGCTCATTGTATTGTATAGTTCAATCCGAGAGATAAGCAGTATATCCAATAGTAAGTACCAGTAGGTAATGCGTTACCAACATGATTACCTAATACTAACAACTAATTATCTAAAGTACTCACTGTACGGTACTTCAGGCAGCCTATCTCAAGATTCCATTAAAACCGTTACGTGTACCTACCTATATACCTACTTGTGTTTTGCAAATAAAATAATTATAAATGTTACCATGTTACCTACAATTAGGATTCCCTTCCTACATAACGTTAGGCGCTGATCTTTAGGTTCTACCACAGAATAGTACAGAAGGCGCACTCCGCATTTTAGGTATGTAGCTACAAGTACCCGGCGGGCTCGTCTCGTGGGGCCAATTCAGTGAGCGTAACGTAGTCAGAAGATATAAGAGTCACTGGATAGAAGGAGAGGCAACTTCTAGGTGAATATAACTGTAGGTAATTAGCGTTGTGCGACCTGAATTGCACTTTATTCTGACGTTGCAAGTCTCGCTTTTTATTAAAATGATTTTGCGGAGTGAACCATCTGTATTAATCTGTGGTTCTACATAAATAAGCGCTGTGGTTCACAATAAGACTTGATCCGACACGTTTCTAAACAATTTTACAATTAATTCAAAATCCTATAAACGTACTCAATTACTTAACAAAATCACAACAAAATAAAATCCGAGCTCACACATCGCGATCAATTAGTCACATTTTCGCTACAATGCTTATTTCCTTCAATAATTAGGGGGAGCGATTGATAAACGACCGGCAGTGGATAGTACATCAATCTATAGTGTGGTGACGAGTGATTTACGGTGCGTCATTATATTGATAGTGTAGGTTAATGAGAGGCGGCTAATGAGAAGGATATGTGCGCTTAAACAAATTCTTAAGACAGCTCCTTAATATAGGGCCATATTCTGTACCGATCTCGACAAAAATACCTAAGCCAGTCATTCCCCTATTGACGTTGTGTAAGTCAAAGGAATAGCGTCAAGAATCGTCGGCTGTCAACAAAAGATTATCCTTGTAGTATATTTACCTATCTTCTCCATAGGAATTTGGCTTTTTGAATGAACAACAGACTGATTGACAGTTTTTCAGGCCCCATAAAAATGCTTGAGATTTAACAAACTGCGATCACAAATAAAATTGTTTATAAAGTTGTTCATTAGCAAGATAATGTGTGACTGAGTGCAGTGATGTTTTATGACTTTATGATAACTAGTTTCAACTTAAATCAACAGTATCTCGTGATTTGTTTTGTAAATTCGTAGGGAGGAATCTTTTACTAATATTTTAGTACCATCTGGTGAGATAGAAAGACTCCAACATCATCTTCAAATTTCATTTCCTACTCGTGTGGAAATAATCTCATTCCAACACAGAAATTCAACACACTTGAAACTCTGCCTACCCACCAATTACATCCACCATCTACTTTATAATTACTCACTCGAGTTCTCCCTCCAAGCAGACATGTACTCATATAATCAGGCTTTAATTACACCGCTCAACAAGCCGAAAAACATATTTTATTACTAATACACTTTTAATAAACGGATGCTTCAGCACCTTAATAAGAATTAGTTAATTATAACAGTTCGTATGTGTTCATTTTTAAGCGATGTTTTTTGGCTGTAACGTGGCAGAGGGCTAAGTTGAAAAAAATCGCTAAATAATTGTTAGTTAGGTCGTTTAGAAACAATTAGTTGTCCAAATTGATGTTAATTTTTCATAAAGTATAGGTTTAATTATTAATTATATATTAATTAATCCTACAACTTTCTGGGAATCAAAATCTCAAAAGGTTTTCTGATATCTTTCCATTGATTTAGTCTTTACTTTTGGGCTTCGTTTAATAATACACCAATAGATATGTATAGGTAGAGAATAGTAGTTTAGTCAAAAATGATTAAGTTAATTTCTGGAACCGCCTATACTGGTTTTCGAACTCATTAACCTGTCGTAACAGCAATTTAGCTAATACAATTCAAACATTTTTTAAGGAAAACATTATGATTTGGCCCCGCCCATGTCATGTAGCGTTACAGCCTAACCACAGCATAGAGACATTGACACACAGATTGACAGCCATCGCATTACCGAATTAGTGATAATTGTACACTATGTCTTACTGGTGCGTGAAATATTGCACAGAGTAGTGTTGAAGCTGAGAGATTGAGTAACGGGTGTAAAAAGACGTTGTTCTGGGCAATACCTAGGAACGATCTGGTTACGGAGATATTGAAGGTCAAAGTGCCAAGTAAAAGAAAACAAGTCTTAAATGTTATAACTTAATTAACCCCACGAACCCTGAACGGTTCCATGCACCCTTAAACACAATATATGCGTGCGTTACGTTGCGCACTACCGCAAACAGCTATTTTTCACACCAAAAATAAAAGTCGTTTCCCAGAAATTATTTTTGTATAATGTTACTTAATTTGATGTACAGAATGTGTAGTTGACGGCTATGTGATGGGTCTTTTTAAACCCTGTATCCGCATAACCCTACATGGGCACTGACATGAAGCGTCAAAAACAGGTACACGGTTCCCATTGGTCATTCCCAATGAAAAACGACGGACGACCAGAGAAAAGACGGTATCCATTTACAATATTTCCAAATTACAGATTAGGTAAAGGACAGTATTGGTGAGTAAGAGCAACGAGTACCAGGTACTTAACAGAATAGAAAATAGTCAACAAATCTACAGTCAGAAGAAGGGTGTTTTAAAGTAAAAGATACTGCCTGTGTATCAACGGGGAGTCATTTGATAACATGATAAATACTAGATACAGTATAGTATACCTTTAATAATGACAAGATCAACATTATGTTATAATGGCAAAAATCTCCAAAATAATTAGAAAGCAAAAAATTTATGGCTTCTTTCCTAGGAATCACACCTAGTTGGACGTCAAGTATCACAATAAAATTATATTGTTAACACATTATAGTTGCTAAGGACACAAACAAATTTCTCTTTTATCAAGAACACGAACATTTTCTTTAGCGAAATTACTGTGCCGTGCTGATACCGAAGAATATTCACATGAAAAAGTAACCACATATACTTTTAATGACTTCCTAAACCTGTGTTGTCAAGGATACATAAGATCCGTCAACGTATTTGTTCTAAATATAATTTCGTATGAACCAAATTGCGAATGTCTTTTGTTTTTGTTTTTAAATAACTCTTGTATTAAAGTCACGCTTGTATTGCCCCGAGGGCTAAAACGGATGTATTAGGTATACATACACCCTAATTTCGCCATGTGTTAAGGACCATGTGTATTATGTGAAGAAAGATCACCATTTCATTAAGGAGGTATTTTTATATTTCGGATACCTCATCATAGAACATCTCAAATCATCAGATAACTTTTGGTGTGCAGTTCTCCACCCTTGCAGGATCACAGTTCATCCGCTATCCCCCAGTACATTGACCTCGCTACTCTGTGTTTCCCTACTCTGTAGCCGTGTACGCGGTGTGTACTGTGTACGTACATTAACGTTGTTTCCCTGGCCACACCCTCCCAATTACCATTACGCTCGCGCCGCGTTGAAGAAACTCAAATTATTTTTGGGCATGCTGTGCATTTTGTTAAGAGATACTCTTAATATAATCAAGCTTCTAAAACGGAGTTCTTTCCCACTTTGCCTGTTGATTTTTATCAGGGACTTCGACTTGAAGCCGAAAGATGTTCGTTTTCCTTGTCATCATTGGTTAACGATAGTTTTTCTTAGGAGAAGGATCCAGATCTTCCTGACTAACAAGTTGATAACAAATTCATAGACATCTGCACCATCTAAAGTATTAATTTGCTCTCTAGCCCATCTTTCTATAAATCACAGACCTAGTGATTCCTTCAGCGTTAGTTATTTCGCGCGAGGACTCACGACGTATATTCACGGCACCTAATGGCATAGAGACGGCAGATCAATGTGACTTTGTATCCTTATCTCAGTATTAGAAGGATGCTTTTTGAACATAAATAAGACTATCTCATGACCAACAAGCTATGACGATGTCAACTGGCTCATGTTTTCAGCAAGGCTTACCTTCGTCCTGGCATTCACCATTTCGGACGAAATCGGCATATCCTAGAACCAAAATTCGTAGACATGTGACATCTCCATCCAACCCGCCGCTGCGCCCGCGTCGTGGATTACAGCCCACTCCCTTTCACCGAGAGGAGGCCTGTATCCCAGCAGTGGGAAGATTATAGGCTGATTATGCTATTCACCATTCACTTAAAAGTGTACACAGCGTAGATTTACCTTTACAGTCTAAATATTTATGTGAAAAACTTTTAAACCTATAAGAATCACTTCAATCAAAATCAACCAAGCCATAACTTTTCTAAATCTTTTTCCAGCCAACTCGAAAAGTACCACCACTCAACAATGTTCACTAACACCCTTAATTCAAACTGAAAACCTACACGTAGACCCCTGCCCACACGGACAATTCATTACAACAAACCAATTTACGCTAGTTGTAAAAATAGTTGAGCGGCACCACGTAACGTTCGCTCACAATCCAATCCGCGCCGCGCTTGCAGATTTTAATCGGGTTAAAGCGGGTCTGATGTAATTCAATTTATCCATCGGGAGAGGCTAAATGTGTGTGTGCCTTACGTTATAGTTAATTTGGTTAATGATAATGCTGAAACTGGTTTGTTGTTAAAACAGTGTGATTTAGCGAACGTTTGGTGTTGGTAGCTGTTAGCTTGTGTGTGGATTTTGATCTGTCTGCGAATTTACTGGCAAAGGTATTTTTCCTGGTCGGAAAGTTATTTCTTCTTTTTTTCCGCGGGTGTGATAAAACTCCTTCAATATCCTTTGTCGTATTCAGCTGCATCCGGTAAGACTGGAAGCCGCCCCAACATAGTTGAGAAAAGGCAAAGTAGATTGAGTATCACCAAGAAAGATGAATATGGTTATTTTTCACTATAGTTTAATGTACAGGTTTTTGACTGGTTCATGATAAATTCATCGTGAAGATAAAACTTAAAAAGTATATCTATCTAAAACCGTGATTTACATTAACTAAACCAATAACTTCTATAATGTAGTTAGTTAATTTCGTTAATACAATATTAATGCTCCACTCGGTCACAAATTCGATTCCCGAGTCAATCTAATGGAGCCCATTGAAATGTCAGCACACGATCATTTTGTAGATCAACGACTGTGCCTGGCGGAACTGATTGCTATTATTTTATAATGACTCTATAGAATAGAGCTACCTATCTACATCGTAATGTACGTACTGTTATGGTATATAGATATGTTGGACGATATAGGACAGATATTTTTTTTCGGGAAGCCATAGGGCTTCTTATTGTCAGTTTCTGCAAAGTCTAAAATGTATAGACAAACGATTAGTATTGAGAAGAAATAAAGAGGGCCAAAATTATCTGCTGCATCAATTAGAAAACCAATTTTCGGTCCCGTCCCGTACCTATAGTCACTACTACAGCCTACAGCAATACGTTCTTTATGGGAGCTTCATTGGTTGATGCCCTATCTCTCCATGTTCGAAGCTCCTCAAAGTTTTTATTATTAATTAAAAGTTGTACGACTTTGCATTGAAATTAAAATGTACCTACACACAAAAAGATAACAATAGGCCCTCATGTACAGTCGAATAAGGTATTTTGTGAGTGTTTTCAGTAGTCAATAATCCTTTTACGTCACTCTCCTAAGCCATAAGCTCAGAAACTTAAATAACCCACACAATCAAAACTAATTTTGGCAGTGAAGCGGAAAATGAATATATTTTGCCTGTTTACCAAATAGCTTGTTCGACTGTACCTACAGACATGAGACTTCAAATAATCTCTGGCAAACGTGAGTATACTGTATGATACACCCATATTTAGATACACAGAGGAATAAACAGCGATATAAACAAATGTGTATAGCTAGCTCTGCCTACCCCTTCCGGGAATACAGGAGCGATGTTATGTGATACACGAGCGCTCTGTGGAACTGAAGATATTTTTTGTGCACCGAAATATTTTGAGTGAAAAATCCTGCCCTGATATCGATACGTTTCACTTCGTTAGGAAAAAGTATTTTTTAAAGTTCAACCCAGTATAGTTTACATGTAGCCAGGCGAGTTTGTAAGTAAGCAAAAAAATGTATTTCCAATAATTATTTATTTTAGGCGACAGACCCACAATCAGATTAAAATTAAACCCGTTCGTCCACGTCGCTACTCAAACATAACCACTTACATAAAAACTTTTTTCAAAAAAAAAACTTACCGACTTGCAAAAACACACTAAAAACGTGAAAAATAACTTTAATGTCGGAAGTCGGTGTCTTTGCTTTTCAATTTTCGTGTTTTGCCACCGACTTCCGAAATTAAAGTTATTTTCCACGTTTTCAGTGTTTTTTTGCAAGTCGGTTGTTTTTTTTTTTTGAAAAAATCTTTTTATTTTTGACTTTTTAGTTGTGGTACCTACCCCACACAAATTCGAATACCACTACCTGGTATGTAAATAACAGTGAAGGAGTCAAACAATATATCGTCTACATACACTAAGTGGGAAAAATATATAATTATTGAAGCTAACTCAAAAACTACGCAAGCAATGTTAATAAAATTTATATGGGACCACCTCTGAAGCATGACCTACCAAACAAAAAAAGAATCATCCTAATCGATTCCTAATTGGCGGAGTAATCGCGTAAAATACACACAAAAAAAAAAAGACGAATTGAGAACCTCCTCCTTTTTCAAGAAGTCGGTTAAAAATCAAATCAGCAATCTTCTTCGTTTCGTGTGGTTACTAACCTGGTGGTGGTTTTGGTGTGTATTACCACTAAAGTAGACAGAATGAGTCCAAACCCTTCCTAACGCGTTGGTGACTAGTTACCAGTATCGTTTATGTACATGTGGCCACTCCCCGTACTGATTCAACCATAAATAAGAAATAAGAA
Organism: Lithophane ornitopus; assembly: GCA_948473465.1. Taxonomy (NCBI): domain Eukaryota; kingdom Metazoa; phylum Arthropoda; class Insecta; order Lepidoptera; family Noctuidae; genus Lithophane; species Lithophane ornitopus. The sequence continues at coordinate 851,461 of OX419630.1, read as the reverse complement.
TAAAAACGAAATTGGAATGAAAAAAAAAATGTTGTCTTTAAAAAAAATCACAGCCAGATTAAAGTTAAATACTACTACTACGAACAAACTTCACCATTATTTACATTGAAACAAGTCCTTAATAGCCATAAACAGTAGAAAGTGAACTAAGAGCCAATTTATCTGGTCGTCACATCAGACTGAACTCATTGCCTTAATGAGCAAGAGCATCATCGGGACTGTGGCGGGTCACGAAACCAGCGGAGTTTTATAGGAGATAGGATTTTTCATCACACTTATACGGTATAAAGTTTATTTGTATAGAATTTCTGTAAAACACACAAGTTAGTTATTCTACTTAGATAGAGCAAAGAAAAACTTGGATATAAAAGGGTGAAATGCATGTGTGCGTGTGTGTGCATGAATAAATAAATAAACTACCTGTGTATCCAAGTATTATTGCTACGTACCAGTTTTAAAAGTTACATTATGTCTTATTTAATATAAAATATGTATTATTATCAACTTTGTCTCTAAGGCTGGCAACATAATAATAAATATTTATAGGCAATCCTTTTTGTTGTTGTAGGTGTCTACGCAGCGACTTCATCGAGTTGATGTACCTGAAACAAAAAAAACACGCTTAAAATTAGAATGCATTGGATAAGCAATAGACATATTTTGACAATCACAAGTAATTCGTAAAGAACGATCTTGCGAAGCTTTCCTTCGAGATAGGTCCATAGATTTTCATCACATGACCGTGATACAGGGACAAAGAACTAAGTGCCAATTTATCTGGTTGTCACATCAAAGTGATCTCATTGACTTAATGAGTAACGGGACTACTGCGGGCTATGAATGTAGCGGGAGTTGGTAATGGATGATTCCAACACATTTACCTTGAAGAGGTGTTTTATCTTTTTGTTTTTAAGAAGGTCGAACCGAGATGGCGGTCGAGGTAGACCACGGCAAAGGTGGTGTGACGATCTGATAATGTTTGCAGGGCCAACATGGCCAGAGACAAGAAAGGGGTGTTTGGAAGGAAAAAGGGGAGGCAATTCCCCAGCAGTGGGACACAAAATAGGATAACAATTTTACAAGCATTAATATTAAACGGGAATTAGACAAAGCTTCTTCATTTATGACGAAATAAATGTAGGTAGTAAAACTATGAATTACCTACCCAAAAAACTTATTTTGATCAGTGCTATAGTTGAACGTTTGATAAGTATACATACTAAGTTTGCTTTTACATTTCGCCATTATTGCTTACGCTCCGCACGTCGCCACCACCGCTGGTTTCCTGGCCCCAGCTTAACAATTAATACGTTTCCGATGATTTTCAAATTTAATTACGCGAGTACAACCCTCCCCGCAGTGGCAGCCGTTAAATACAACGTTTTGTTTTGTCCCAAAGCGAAATTATTGGTTCGGTTGTACACCAGATATTGGAAGTAATATAGTGTAAAATGATTTTTTGTTCTGTTTGCCTTTTAAATGAATTAATTAAACGTGGATATGGTTTTAATTTGGGTTAATAGCCGTATTGATTTTGTATTTGTATTAATTTTCGTTATAATTGTGTCGTTCGGTGTTTATTTTATGTTAAAATGTTGGCGTATGAGTTTTACAGGTGTATTTACAGCAAGTCATTGATTTGTTGTAATAAAATCAATCAATTGATTGGTTTATTCGGTTGTTATTTTAATGCAACTCCTGTTCCTATTATTGCTTTATCAATTTATCCACCAAAGTCTTTTTGTCTCGGTTTTTGTAATTGCTGCGTCCAATAACGACTGACACTTTTGAACGTTGTCACGTTTCTTGAGTGGAAAAGATCTACATAGGCGACCATCACGGTCACAGCACTTAGGCCGGTGGTCCACCACGCGTCTCAAAATTAACGTGTTACAAACTCAAATCACCCAGGCCAGAATGTCACAACACTAATATCTCAGTCCGTACACGACACGACTTAGTAACGCATTATTAACTAGTTGTAACACATGACTTTTGAAAAGCGTTGTGGCCGAAAAGCCTTAGACATAAAACAAACTGTTGCATTATAACCACACACCGCATCAACCCCAACGGACACTCAATCCTGGTCCATTGTTTAAAGATCTAAATCAGCCCCTAACAAAAATCCACTCGACTATATCCCCACAAAATTCATTATAAATATCTCTCCACCCGGGATGATCATAACTCACGAGGGATATAAAAATGCCTATCTATACTCCTATACTCGTAGATAAATGCCCGGCTGAAACTAGCCGCTGAAAATATCGAACGACTGTATAAGCTGAAAACTGCGATATTTCATAAAGCACATCCACTCTGTCTAGTTTAGTTGGAGTTTTTAGAAAAATATGCGTTTGCACATTTTTCAGGGGTTTTCGGGAACGTTCTGCTTGCTTGTTGATTGAGATGTGCGAGAGGTTGATATACAGAAGGGTTTATTGTAGCTTAAAATTCATAGATAGAAGATAAAAGCAGTGGCATTTAATTTTTGCAAATTACATGCGCTCGCTAAGGTCGGTATGGGGAAGGTCCGGTGGTCTTCATGACTTTTGTATCGTCGAGTAGCGGTGTTGTTAGGTCAAGTAGCAGCCGCTCCATATAAAATACTCATTATTCCAAAACCAGTCTCAAAAGAAGCAATCACTACGACATAATACAAAACAAAGTCCTCCCGCCGCGTCTGTCTGTCTGTCTCAACGCGAATAACTCAAAAAGTACCAAACGGATTTTCATACGGTTTTCACCAATGGACGGAATGATTCATGAGAAAAATTTACGTGTATAAAAGTATTGTGTAAATTGGCTGAAATTTAACGATGATTGTTGAAGATGTCAGAAAAATCTTGCCGACTGGGAACTTAATTGGCGTGCACCGCTTATATCAATAGAGTTATATGAAAACAATATATTACGGAATTATTCCTCTTAAAAAGATCAATTAAACTGTAGCAACACTATTATAATTATGTCTATCTGCATTTTTCGCTGCTTCATGACGCAGTCCCGGGAAGAAGCCAGTAAAAACTAATATTGAATGAAAAGACCTTGATTTAGAGTTCAATTACAGGCTCCTAAAATTCTTCGGTACATTTTTATCAAGGTTTACCTCTTTTTAAATAATAGTAACACGATAACTCCGACCACACACATCCGACATTTTCACGAGTTTACTTATAATACCTACCTTCCGTAGTTGAATTCCGGGTTCCGTACGGAAATAAATAATTATGCATTTAAAATAGTACACTAAGGAGAATAGAGAAATAATTTGTATGCTTTGTAACCTGGCAGGAAGGCAAATGCAGAACAAAAGATACGCCACGATGCACCTATCTACATGATAATAATGATATTGGGATTTATTTATAAACGTTGCTTAAAGTTAATTAATGATTAGCGACTGTTTAACCATACATTTATGGCATTTTTTCACTTAACTTTAAGCAATGTTTATAAATAAACCCCGATACTTCTGTTTAAAATCAAAACTTATAGGTAATGCAGCATTTTGATGCAAATTGAGAATAAAGTAGTACCTTCTTAGTAGTGCTTCACAATATTTTAACTTAAATATTCTGAATCTAGTTTGTTGATCGTATATCAACAAACTAGATTCAGAACATTTTGTAATAATGAAAACATTGCTAACCTTAGATACTTTGTTAGCTACTGTAACTTTTATGATAATTTCGTGTATACGTATGTACACGAAACAGACACAGATACAGATATTCTTTGCTGTCGGGTAAAAAAATACTATTCATAATCGTTGTAATATCGCAAAATGTTATACATATAGTTGACAAAAAATACTTCACGTAAACTTTGCATTTTAATTGAATATAAAGTTTTGAAAGCGATTTAAACTGCTATCCAGCGATCCCTAAGCCGCTGAAAAATCTGTAAACCGGCTGTGAAGCGCGGTCGGCTTACCCGTGATTTAAAAAAAGGCTTACTTTTACCCGACTGTGCTGAATGAGAGTGCTGCTACATAAACGGGCTGCATTGACGTGCGGATACGAAAAAAATCAGATTATTGAAATTAAAGTGACAAAAGAGCTGTACCCAGGGCTTTTGAGCAAGTAACTACACGGTAGTGAGTTGAAAATTTTCATAAGCTTTGATTTAGTATTCAATAGTGCAAAAATAACTTTGACCTCGTTCATACGGTCTTACCCTCATGATATCATCATAGGACTTTTTACCCAAAAGATTAAGCGTATTGCTCCGAAAATAATGTTCTTATTAAAACCATTACATCAACTTTCACGTTAACAAGTTTGTTTATAAAATAGAACTTTAGAATCAACACAAAAAATTCTCATCTGAATTAAATAAGTACGCAAAACACGTTCAAACAACCCAAAAATAAATACAATAATAGTAAACTCTCATTTTCAAAACATTCTAAAAAAACCTTTTTTCCAAGAAATTGTACAAAAATTTTAGGCGGCGTACACACGGTAGACTTACGGGAACATTTCCGTTCGACTCGCCAATTTCGAAAGCACGTGAGATCAGAGCGGACGTGAGTCGCTTTTCTAATGCAAAGAACCAGTGTTACTTGGCCTGTCCAGTCTGTATATTGTAAGAAGAAAAGGTATACTTCCAGGGGTCAATAATTTCTGGTTTGTGGTAAAGAAATGAGTTTTAAACCCACCTAGGTTGGTGTCGGGTAAGCACTCAAATTGAGCGGAAACTGTCGCTTTAGATTAGTGAGGCTATTGTTTTTTAAGTGCGTCAATCGGTTTGTTTGTGTGATTGAAAACCTTGACGATTTGAAATAGAAAATGTTAGTGATCATTTGTTTTTTTTTAAATGAATTTAATTTTAGATTCTGTCGCAGAAATAAATATTACATATTTTTTATTTGCTTTCGTGTTAATTAGTTAATAAAGGAGAATGCCAGGGTCTCCCACAAGACTCGACCAGAACCGACAAAGATGAACAGTAACTATATGTCATAAAAGAGGAAAATAAATATAGAATTTGATAGTATAATTAGTTTTCTATTTGAAGCACACCAAAAAAAGATAATATAGTTTTTTTTTAAGTTGACCACTTGATACTTCTGATTTGAACGTTATCATGAAATAAACTATCAAATGATTAATTAAAATAATGACTTTTAGCACATTATCCTCAGTTTCAACAGCCAAGATAGTCGGAAATGGTAGATAAATCGGAGTCCAGAAACACAGTAATAAACAACACAATACTCACAAAAAAAATACGAAACTAATTCGTTGCTCGTGTTATCACGCGGGAGAAGTCAAACTTTTTGACATTGACAAATACCAGATAGAGTTTTACATCAAATGTTGCCAGCACTATAATTACATTATTAGGAATGAACTATGCTAAACGATAATCGAATTAAAAAATATTTTTAGTTATAACATTACCATAAAATATAATATACTTATTTAAAAATATAACTAAACGCTATTTATTAACATAATTACGAGTTATGATTTACGTAAGTAATAAATTCACTTACGTATCTTCATATTGATATTATTGTAATCGATTTGCAAGTGCAATTTCGAATCGATATTATTATATTTTAGTATTGGTAACATTTCTAATTGAAAATGTAGCTATGAAATGTGTTGTTAAATTGAATAACTATTTAAAATTACTTTTTAACGGTGTGCTTCTACCGATTTTTTTTATATTGTATAATTCTTCCTATTTTTTTATATGAATTTCCTTTTATTTCATAAATTTACATATAAATTACATTTTTAAATATTAGAATATAAAAACATTTAAAAATATAAAAAATAGTAGCCCACCGGTATCGGGAACAGGGTCCAAGCTACCGGCGGTCAGGGCTCCAGAGAGAGGAACCTTCTAACAATGCGGGCCGTGTCTAGAAGTACCGCTTTCTGAATCAAGCCCTTAATCCAGCTGCCTAACGAGAGCCTCCGTAGATGTTGGTCGAGGCTCTTGGCAATTAAGCCATTGGCTGATACGACTATCGGCACAATGATCGCAGAGTCCACATCCCACATGTCGACAACCTCGTGAGCCAGTCAAGATACTTGATTTGTTTATCTTTCTCGGCCTTCACGAGGTTCTCGTCATGCGGGACCGTTATGTCAATGATCATTGCGCGCCGCTCTGTTCGATCCACCACCACTATATCAGGCTTATTGGCAACAATAGTCCTGTCAGTGATGATGGATCGATCCCAGTACAATGTGATATTTCCATTTTCGAGAACTGGGTCGGGCACGTACCTGTAGTACGGCACTTCCGATTCCACAAGGCTATACTTTAGAGCAAGTTGCTGATGGATAATCCTGGCTACAAGGTTGTGTCTATGCAAGTACTCTCCGTTAGCTAAACGAGAACACCCGGAGATGATGTGTCGAATTGATTCTCCCGGTCGGTGGCATGCCCGACAGATGTCAACCGTTCCGTCCTTCACAATAAATCTCCGGTAATTGTTCGTCATGATAACTTCGTCCATAATTGCACAGACAAAACCTTCGGTTTCCCCAAAGGAAGGCTACGGACGCTTGTAGATCTACATCGGGTCCATAGAGGCCCGGAAAAAACGTCCGTGAAGCTCCTTACTCTGCCATACCTTCCTGCGATCGTTAGTGTCAAGCACTACAGGCTTGCGCCAGTTCTCTTTCGCCAAGGAGAGCGGGGTGAGGCCCTTGTCCACCGCGACCACATCTCGATGCATCCCCACGTCGGCTTCTAGGAAATATTCCCTGATACTGCATATCTCGCGATTGTGGAGGGTCTTAGCGTTTAAAAAGCCTCGACCTCCACACTTTCGCGGGATATAAAGTCTCATTACCGATGACCACGGGTGATGCATTCGGTATGCAGTCAGCAGCGTACGGACTCTCCTATCCAGGGCGTCAAGTTCGGTCTGAGTCCATTTGAGTATGCCGAAAGAGTACATCAAAACCGGCATGACCCAACCGTTGAAGGCCTTGTTTCCGCCTGATAGAAGACTATTAAACACTTTCTTCAGGCGGCCAAAGAAGCGCTCCTTCAACGATTGCTTCATGTCAGTAACATTGATGCCTAACGCTTCCGACATACCCAAATACTTATAGGTTTCGGATGCGGAGAGGGCTCTAAGGTATATGGAATCCGAGAGTTGGATTCCTGCGGATAACAAAATATGAATTATCATTATTATAGAAAGTCTGTCAGACACTACATACAATTCGAGCCGATTCTTGGCATTGTCTTTTTGATAGTTATAGGTACTTCTGAGACTAAAGTACACAATTGTTATGTGGGTGTCCTCATTATTACTAATTTTCAGTGTAACTACATAAGCCTGCATTAATGGAGTAGGTATCCCTATCGCATTAAATACAATCGTAAACATAGTAACTAACTAATGACTACAGCCCTCCATTCAAGCTGAACGCAAACATAAGTTGATAATCCGACGTAAGTACCTAATTATTTGTAAGGCTAAAGTATAATAATTACATAATAATAGCCCACACATATCTTCGTTAACCCTCTCCCACACACCTCTCTCGACCTACTTCCGTCGCCTTCCAATACCCTCGACAATCTCCCGGTTCCCCACTTTTCAACCAGTAACTGCCCACAGACGCTATAAACATAAATATATACCCCGGTATCAATAAAACTGGGACTAAAATAACATTGAGCTGAAACATTATTTGTAATTTATCAAGACGATTATAATAAGGCGTTTTGCACACCGCGAAATACATAGTATCAGGAAGTGGCGCAACTGTTGTCGCTTACCTAAGTGGTTTTCCTCCGCTGTTAAATTATTTAGAAAAGTAACAAAGAAACCTCTTTCCATTACATTTTTAAATTGAAAATATTTTATTTTTATTTTTTATACGTTATTTTTGATTTAACGTAAGTTTTGGAAATGTTACTTTTATTTTAGTACAATTGTGTTTACACTGTTCGCAGAATTTTAAAGGGCCGTGATGTTATGGATGTTTGCTGACACCACCTGATGTTAACCCTTATTCACTTCTCACGACACCCTTGGGAATACGCGGCTACGCCTATTCCATATAAATAACTATTTACAGCCAACAAAAGACTTAAGTAGCAAAACTAAAACGACTTTATTGTGTCCTATTATTTATTTATTTATTTAACTATTTATGCACACACATATAAATACAGACAACAAGAAAGGAACAGAAAAATACGTACAAAGGCAACTGTGTGTGTGTGTATTATGTCAAATTCTTGATAACATGGGTGAAACATGATAAGGGGCCGCTTGCACCACAAATCAGTGAATGTGTTTAGTGCTATAAAATGATTTGAAAACATCGTTCTTTTTCAGTCAATCGTTTGAAAATGAGAAACAGGTGATGTTTTAAATACGTCAAACGCATTTAGTGCGCGCGTAATTTTATATTTTATTTTTATTTAACTTATTACACCCATAAAATAATGAACATTGCCAGCATAGGAACGATATTTAGTTGTTTTCAATTTTTCAAAATTAAATTTTAACAATTTTGTTTTCTTGCGCCATTGTAAGCAGTGTCTTCGTGTGTAAAAATCCTAAACAATCTGGCAGAATTAAAGGCAATTCTCAACAGCGAGTGATCGACAAACAAAGTTATTATAAATAAATATAACGATTGCCGAGCAACAGTGGAACGGTGGTTAATGCTGGTTGGTGGATTGTGGATGGTGGATGGCTAAAATATCCGTTACGATGGCAAACATGAATGTGTCTTAACGAGCTCCTGTAAAAGAGGGAGTCGTGTGGAAAAGGCTGTTTACAGTATACGATTCGAATGTGATCCGATTTTAAGATTCATAATTACCTACCTATCTTTAATCATTTGGGTGAGGGTCTAAATAATATATAATTACGGACCGAGATTATTTTTATCGCTTTCGTATGTTGTTTATACTCGTATAACAAGGATTACAAATTAAGTCAAAACAAGAGCGCCTTAAAAAAAATTGTCCCATTTCATGAAAAAAAAATCTGCATCATAATCAAATCTTATTTTATTATTCTCGGATCCTGGGTTACATTTATAGTGTTATTGGCTTTTTCTATTCAGTAGCAGCCCGGAGTCTGCTTTTTTGCGCACTTAAACATAACTGGCGATATGTGTATTTGCTATGTAGGTACCTTAACCCTACAGGGAAAGCAGTCGTGATGTTATGTTGATCAGATAACCATGGATCCATTACATAAAACAGTTAATAAGAACTTAAAGCTTTTTAAGTTCGTAAACCAAACTATCAACCCTATACTATAATCGTGCGCTCTAAACGCACTAGGGGTGTATTCAGCCCACCAATTACAGTCCGCGTCTCGATAATGTAAGACTAACGAACGATAACAACTCGAGTTTACTGCGTGTATCGGATAAATAATAATAAATAATTTTGAGTTCGCGCCCATTTCCACGACACACGCGCGCTTTTTGAGTTATCATCGGTTATTTGTTTCATTACAACGGGAGGCTGTTGGAATAGGCGCTTTAATGTTTGTATCAATGTTTAAAGTGTTTTTTGTTTACGTACTTACAAGTCTGAAGTGTGAAGACGATAGATTTATTTTTCAGAATTGGCTGAATTAACTTTGAAAAAAAGAAATAGTTTCAATCTTTTTTGCCAAATATTTCGGTCACAACAATTTATTTTGCCAAACCAACGTAATATTCAGATAATATTGGACTTAATAACACATAAAGCTGACCCACCAATTTCATACGCCACTACATAAAATATATGCAACGCAGTCCTTTGTTAATTTACCTCATCTCATAAAAAAACCGCAACCTCGCACATCTTGACAAACCTCTCCTTACTTCTATTCTAGCACATCTATAAAACCTGCAATGAACTCACTCCAGCACAATGTACAGAAAGACATACAATAAATATATATTGGCTTCTATCAAATATACTTGCATATTATACGAGCCTCGATTCTCCCAGCTCTCTTTACCCCAATAGGGGTAATTTAGTTACCCATGTAAATAAATTCGGTGGTAAAAATCACGGTGGGTACATTCATAGAATATTTATCATAATATTACAAATACAACTCTATGTTTGACATTCATTACTGTCTTTCTTCTAGAGATACTTTTGAAGAGATTCATTCGACCCGTAATGGATTGATGACTAGCAACAGTTACGTCATTCTTACAAAGGTAAGTATCGACATAGTACGGAGGTTTAAAAGATACATTTCCCGAAGACGGATGCGTGTGTTATATTAGGATCGATTCTGTAAATAAAGATTTTTTGTTTATTTCATATTCTTGCTTCATTGTATTCAGGAAGAAATATATGTTTCGCTGTAGATGTTATTGTGCGAAGCAATATCTTTTATAGTGTAGTTGTTTTTAACCCCCACGGCACCGACGCGACGACGCTTGGATCAAAATATTACCTACAACTAAGTTGATCAACTTAAAGGGCCAATACTTATTTTTTATTTTTATTAATATAATTTATGACTTATCTATAAAAGCTATGAACAACCCGTACGAGCCCTTATTAACAATTTGAGGTTAAACTAAGTGTAATCAAATGCGTTTCAGGAATTGTCAGGCATGGCAGACTGCTACGGCCATTGCTACGCCAGTAACCGTAGCGCTGACCCTTGCGTAGGCCGCTACGCTGCGTAGCAACGCTACGTACATTCGTAGCTAACGATCATTTACTGAAAAAGGACATGATGGCTATGATTTACTTTCATTTATTGTTACATAATTATAATCTATGCAATTACAGTTATTTCAATAGCCTCATATTCTCTCAGAATTACCGTAATGTAACATAGAAAAAAAACACTTAAAAACATTCCATCTCGCACAAGGATGTGCCCAATAAAACCGGGTGATTTGCCCGGAATACCGTATTACCCGGGTGAATGTACCGGATAGCCTCATTACACATAATTACCGGACTGCTGACGTCACAGGCGACCCCGTGACCTCTTGATTGGTCCATTAATATGTTTTAGGCTGCTTTGAAAAAAATATAAAGAGAAAATGTGAAAGAGAGGCATATTTTGCAGGTAATAGCAAGTCTTTAAAGACATAGAAACTTACTAATTAAAAATATGACTTGTGTTGATTTTAGATAAGGTTTCGAACTCAATTTGATAGGCATCTTTACTTTTCATGTAATGTCATTTTTCATACTTGGCTCGGTTATAAAGTTTACCTTTTTGTGCACTTTGGCAAAAAGCACATTTAGTCATTCGTGGATCTTTGACAGTCGTTATGGGTCGTCAGAAGCCCGATAGTCAGATAACCAGTCTTACCAAGGGGTATCGTATTACCCAGTTACTGCGTTGTGGAGCTCAGATAGGCAGTCGCTCCATTTAAATTCTGGTATTCAGCGGCATCCGGGTAGACTGGAAGCCGACCCCAGTATAGTTGGGAAAAGGCTAGGCAGATTGGATTGGCAAAAAGCACATAAGTCGTATTCTACATATATCGAGATGCAGTGCGTGCTCTTGTAGGTCACTTTCACAACTTTTCCCATTGAGGTAAATAAACTACAAAACGCTAATTGCCAGGAAACTCTCATGTGTTTGTAATGTCACCGAAACTTGTACTCATATCTCTATGTGACTATGCCAGGAGACCCCCTATTCCATACTTTAACTTTAACCCACTCTCAAATTCCAGTAGCAAAATCTACTAAAAACCGAACTATAGAGACGTCTAATCCTCACCCCCTTAACCTGATTACCCGAGTCTCACAGTTGACAAGCACGCGCCGTCTCCGGGGGACTCCCCCAGACCGCCACTCTGTGGAGGAACACATACTGGCGGATTCCTCCGATATCCCCAGCGGGTTATACCTGCGCCGCTACCTGTCTGAACATGTTATAAATATTATTGAGGATTTTAGAAGTGTTATTAATTCTAAGAGTTACCTAATGAATAATAAGTGCTTAAATAATATGTATTGCGTTCTTTTTTCTTTGGGAAATTTTAAAATTAAAGGTTTCTTGTGGTTTTGAGCGACAAGCAGGTAAGATAGGTAAGCCGTATAAGGGACAAGGCTTTATCTTTGCAAGTGTGCTTCATTCATAATGTGCGATCACCACGTCATTCGCTAGGTTAAGTAAGTTTATTTAAGCAATTTATTGTTATTTAAATTGACTACCAACTTAAATTGTCCGTATATTCAAATCACAACCGCACTTCTTTGACAGTTGTATGAAATTGCTATAACGCGACATATTGAAGTAGGGTGTCAATTTGTTTAACAATTAACATCCCTGACTGTACAACGAATAATATAAATATAAAGCTCGGTGAGCAAGCTTTAGAAAGAGACAGACATACATGAGTGACAGAGACGACGCTTTACAGAGATAAACTTTTTCTAAAACTATGTACGTGTAGCCGTGTGCTACACATCAAGCTATACATTTCCAGTTTATGCTGATCTCGCATTGTATAGGATTTCCGTACAATGCGAGGTACGTGCCATATTCGTTGTACAGTCAGGGATGTTAATTGTTAAACAAATTGACACCCTACTTCAATATGTCGCGTTGTTACGATTTCACGCTGACTGATCGGATTAAGATGAAATGTGGCACATGGGTAGACCATGACCTAGAATAGGACATAGGATACTTTTTTATCCCGATATTCCCACGGGATAGAGATATGCGCGGGTGAAACAGCGGGACGCAGCTAGTGTAAAATATTAGTTAGGATAAAATCTACCGTCAAAAATTAGTTCACAACTATAAATCAAACTCCCCTACGACTAACACTATCCAAAAGTTCTACCAAGCACTAAAACTAAAATTCATCCCCCAACAATTTGTGTAACCGGCCCGCCGCGCACCGTATCGGATCCGTCTCACGTCTGCCGGTCCGATACGTAGCCGATACGAACACAATTTACCTACATCAAACCTCGCTGACAGTTTACCCTTCATTCCGATCACGTCGCGTTAAGGAGTCATCTTTAAAAACCTTCAAATGTTTTGTAAGGAATCGAATCTTTGAATCGGTGTTTTTTGTCGAATTTCGATTTTAGTTTGATTTATTGTGATGTTTTACCTTGTCTAATGTGTAATATGTTAGTATCTCGTATAATGTATGGAAGTTGCTGGAATGTATAGTCGAACTAGCCTCGTAATCGCTTTATCACTTTTGATAACAAATCATTGAAACTTCACGAAGGTTGAGACTACTAACGGTATTTTTTTCAAAATTTTAGGGTCAGTAGTTTCGGAGATACCGGTAAATGGTTTTTCTTAAATATCTTTAGAAGTTTATATTTTAAAATAATAATTTGCAAATCTTTTATTTTTATTTTGTAATTGGCCTAAAGTGACCCCATATTCAAAATTCATTTATTTTCGTTACACATCCTTCTTTTGGGCCACAGAAATTCATATGTGTACCTTTCAACTTAATCGATCCATTACATTCGAAGCAAATTGGCTGCGACAGACGTACAGACGGACACACTAGTGGCTCTATAAGGGTTCCGTTTTTTCCTTTTGAGGTACGGAACCCTAAAAACTAATTTATGTTACATATTGTAGCTTTAATTTCTTCTCTTGAAATAATAATCACCAATTCACAATATAAACATAAAGGTTAATCAACATTGAGGTGACATTGCCGCTAATATGTGAATTCAGGCTTACCCAGACCGTCTGGAAGTTCGTCTACCGAAGGGTATAAAGTCCACACATTTTACGAACAAATATTAGTTTAAAACCTTTACAAAATAACATGTGACCTCAAAACCTAAAGGTTAGGGCAAACTTTAAATGTCAAAACAACATTTTATTATTCAATCAAAATCCCTTTTTCAGAAGTTCAGTGTTCCGTGCAAGTTATTATTTTATATATTATATTTAAGTAGGTACTTAAACATTTTCATATCAAAGAGGGGTGGGGGGGTAGGCAGGTGGAGTGGCCGGGAATCAAATCTGCGACACAAAAGGAAGCACTAAGGCGAGCCACATAAAGCCACTTCGCTACAAGCGAATGCGTCGCCGAGGTAACATTGGATTGCTATATGTGGTGCACGGATTTGCTTATAAGATATTATTTTTGCCTGCTTATAAAGAAACAGTACTTGTTGATATAAATGAAAAACACACAAGAGTGTATAAAGAAGATAGCGTACTCAAAAAAACAATCTTAACAGTAACTAAGCTAGTGGATTAAAAGTACGTAGTACTTCAATTTTTATCAATAACGACATGTATTGCTAGAAATATTCGCTCAAGTTTTGGGGCGAAATAAAACTTAGTTAACTTTCCGCATCTTTAATAATAATCACCAACAAATTATCTTCAATTTGCTTACATTTCAGTAAGTATACTCCTTCAAATAAAATGAAACCTACTCACTATAAACAAACAGTCGCCTTATAAAAATCTCTCTCCACACATCGTTATACATCCGTATATATCTCACTTCCCAGGAAGCGGTAAGTTAGGAATTCCGCCATATGATTTGTGGGTCGTTTTGAACGCAGCGTTCAGTCCCGGTTTATTCGAGACCTTGGTCGACGGTAACACGTTAGCCTTGCAAGCTTTATTTTGAATAAAAATGTTGGCTTTTGAAGTGCCAAGTGTGTGTTGGCGAGGGATGGGGGATGGTATGGGGGATGTGTCGGGGGATGAACATGGTTTGTTATACTCGTGGCTGGATGTAATAATAAGTATTTTTGTTTCTATTTACGTACAGCTTTTGTCATGGAAGATTCTGGAAGCACACTGTTGAAAATTCGTTTAAGTACGAAATAACATCGACTTCTAAGTTTTTATGTTGTTTTGTGATTCATTAATTTTAACTTGTTTTACTCCAAATATGAAGATATTTATACTCTGGTTGTGTTTCGACCCATCACTACTATATTATCCTCATTTGTATAAAATTTTAGTTCATCTGAGACACTCACCTGATCACAACTAAAAACAGCAGGTAAGTAATTAAATCAAGTTTTTATTTACACCAAAATACCTAAGAATCCAACACCTTGAACAACCTAATTCTGAAGGTGAAAAACAATAAAGTTATTTGATACCGAACAGAACGGTAACTGAATACTCTGCCGTCTTATTAAATTGTCTACAATGTCAGCGGCGCCGCGTCACTCAATATTGAAATTATAACGAGTCCGCCCCTGTTTTATATTATTTGCTGTTAAGGCGCTAGGTAACGTTAATGACCTTGAAAAGTAAAGCCAACACGTTTCGGGCTTAATTTCAGGCTAGTAACCGCCTAGTAAAATAGATATTAAAAATTAGTTTTATCAAATAATTTCAAGATATTGACGTTTTTAAAAAAAGGCATTATTTACAACGAAATGAAGAGTTTCATGTTATTTTAAAGTCAAATAAATGCTTCATTAAACAGAACAATTACCTAATTCAAGGTCGCTTTGTATTTTTTTTTAAATAAAATTAAAGTCAATAATAAAATTTGGAGAAAACCACAGTAGTACATACATCCTGAATTCCTGTCCGTGACATACAGTTTTTCCAAATTCTTAACTTCAACGGTTAATGAGAACAACGAATGCAAAGTTCGAAATAAGGGATACCTAGCGCCTTAATAAAACGTGTTCGACACTGGTTTATTTTCATCAATAAATACAGGAGAGCGCAGAGTATCGTCGAATTGAAATTGAGTATTTGCTTGATAAATGTAGGTACACAAATAAGTGATGTTGTAAATCACTTTATGAATATCCGAATACAGTATATCTGTGTCTGCAATCCCGTTCGCTGTCAGTGAATCTCCAAAAATTATAAAATATTTATTTGCAGATAGGTAGACGGAAAAACATTTTAAAATTATATTCGAACGTTACAGAGTCCATTTTGATACTTACGGACGTTGTTCATACAAATTACAGAAAAATGATAAATGTTCAGTCATTTGCACGTAAGTACCTATTAAAGATAAATAACAATAATAACAAAACCGTGGTATATCAAACAGTGAGGGTTTTAGATTTGCACGATTTTACAAGTCCAACGAATCATCTGTCGTTGCCCATGTCGTGAGGGCAAAAAATCTTTTCCAAAACCTCAGATGAAGGCACTGCCACACCTACACATATATCGCAGCAAACAAAACAAGCCTATTAAGCCGCATGCACTGTACAGCAATAAAATGTTAAATGATAATTTCGCGAGATGTCCGCTCCGTTTCCGGGCCAGGACTTCCGGCGACACGCATTAGCCATTAGCATGGCGGCTGTCTCTGACGTCACATCCGCTCATCCCGTAACGATATTGTTGGGCGCCCGTTTGTTTTGGCGAAGCGATCCAATTGATTGCAAGCCGTATTTGCAGTAAATTCGCAGCGAATTATGCTGGAGATTGCGTGATAGTAGGCACGCCCTAGAGTGTGTTTTGTTTACAGGTGTGAGATTACTTTGCATTTAATCTCATAATTCTTGATCTGGAATAAGATGTGGTTATCTCCGACTCTCCTTAAAATGTGTGTTACAGCAAAACATGGAATGCTATTATAAAACCCGACAAGATTATTACCTACGTACGAAATTTTTGTACGATTTGCAAAGAAATATATCATTAAGGATTTAAACATTACTACATTACAGTCCTTTGAAATGAGCTATGCAAAAAGGCAGCAAAAGGAAAATATAACTAACCAGACTACGCATTCTAATACAATGTCTCCATCTATAAACAAATACAATAAACCGGACCGTTTAAAAAACAAAAAAGGAGCTCGCATCTCATTAGCATCTCAGCAGCATCCAAACAAAAGTTCATAAACTAAATATACTGGGAATCGCTATTTTAACATAATCTCTACGCGAATACCTGCCCAACTTTATTGTGCTATTTATTTATTCCACTAGAATTTTGTGCACGAATTTTAGTGTCCTTATATGTGGGGTAGGGATGGGATGCGGATGGTGCGATTATCGACTTTTCAGTTGACTATTTTTGTAGATATCGTGATAAACAAGCTTAATAATTTACAACATTTTTCAAAAATATTTCTCTCGTATCTTTTCTAGTAAGAGGACACTCGTTCAAAGACTTCTATCGTAAATCAACTCCAAAAAAAACCTTTTGAACAAAGTCTTCGTCTTTGACCAAATCATTTTCTGATATTGGCCGAACCTTTTGATGAACTGATCGACAGCCTGCTGTGGACGTCTAAAGCCTTCCTCAAGTACATGTATTCCCATATTGGCACAAACTCAAATTTCGAAACGTGTTTTGCTTCAAAATTCGGAGTCGGACATGTGACTGATTACTTCATTACCGAGCTTGGCTGAACGAGTTCACTCTCGTTGCCCATTAGGCTGTCACACGAGGTATCAAAGCTGAATGTATGGCTTTCAGCGGAGCCTTGCAGCAGCATGTTGTTAGTACCAAGTTGTGGCTATGAAATAGGTTGTTGTGACGTATTTGTGTCCTAGCTACGCGTATCTTTGCTAAATTGTCGTTCAACATAGAGTGCATTCGTTGCTTTCTTTTATAATAGGACAGTGACAGTAATAGACAGTTTATAATAGGATAGTTCTGGTGATCCTTTTAGCAAAAATATTAGCGAATTAAACTAGAAATCTCAAGTTGTCATGGCAAAGCAGTTTTGTCATAACGTTTTTCAAATGTATGAGAAACTAAAAAGATTATAACACTGTTGTGTATGTCTTCCATAGTCCTAACCCTCTTAAATAAAAAATATTATAATGTTCCTAAAAAAATAAAACTTCGACACGACAATACACGTTCACTTGTTTAATGTAATTGTTGTATCGACAGCACCGCACAGCACATCCCTACGGTATAATATCAACTTTTACGATCGCCTCTTACCATATAAATGTCATTTGCTTTTGTGAATAAACTAGTCCCCTTTTTATTCTTTTTATATGAATGTTTGTTAGTATCGCAGTAGCTTTGCTTTTACTGCTTGCCACGATTCCTGTCGGCATGATGGGGGGCTCGTGGCTACGTTGGGTTAAGTGTCCCTTTACCTGAATCGTAAGGAGGGGTTTTGTGTGTTAGTTGGTTTATTATACTGAGGCTGTAAGGCTATTTTATTTCTTGAAGGGATGTTGAAGGACGATAGATGTCATGCAAGAAAAACTTAAACTTACGGTAAAATGTGGACTCACTTCTTCATTGTTGTCATAAAACTAACATAGGACATTCAAGTTAACCTACAATAGCACAGCGTCTATAAAAGCAAAAAAAAACATTAAAAAAAAAAGTTTTTAATTTTTTTTTACAGTTTAATATATTCACAAAAAATATTAAATTCATACGGAAAAGAGACACACAACACTGTACACGCACACTAGTCACACTTGTTTTTCTATGTTGAAATACAAGTGTGCGTGTACAAAGTGCTTTCCTTTACGTATCAATTTAATAGTTTTGCGAATATTCCAAAACACAAATTAAAAAAAAAAAAAAAAAAATTAATGATATTTTTTTTTTTTGCATGTATGGATTCTATTCTATTTCGGGTTAACGGGAACGCTCTTTGTTAGTTAACATACTATATAATGCTGTTGCAGTTTTAAATGATAAAATATATGAGTTTTTAATTTGTTTGAATATGTTCCTTGCATACGGTAGGTACTGTGCCAAATAAACGTTTTTCTTTCTTCGTTGTATAAATAGCAGTACTGATTAGAAGCTGAGGAATTATGAAGCCATATTTCAAAGAAGAAAAAAAAAAACAGAAATAAGATGAGAGATTTCAAAGTATTTTTATTATTAATAAAAAAATATTGTAGTTTATCGGCAATTTTGTAACGTTTTACAGAAGAAGTTATAAAGCAATGTACTTTGGCACAAATTACTATCAACATTAGCTGACACACTACATTTACTACAAAACTTTATATCTCTGAATATAACCATATTTATTTTACTCAAACCTCGCGTCACTTTCCAGATTACACGAACTTCGTACATAAACCTAAACATCTAAACATCAACCAACAAATTCAGACCATTAACACGTACAAACACAGACTGAAACTTAGCTAAGTTGAGATATAATCTAGACCTGAGTTTAGCCTAACTCGGGCTAGACCCAGTGTCAATATGCGGCAATGGGTACGCGGCTTAATTTAGCGCTAAATGTTTATCTAGCAGTACAAGTAAGTATTAGTATTAACTACGGTACCTGTTAACTGAGTCAACAGCAGCTGTTGGTGTTGCTTGATGAGTTCGAGATGTAGCTCTAGTTCTGGAGATCATCTTATTTTCGTGGGGAAAATCGATCGTGGACTTATTATTGTGTAGCTTTTAATTTAATTTAATCTTTAATACTGAATGCAAGTTAATTAAAGCTTATTACAAAAAAAAAACAATCGACTTCCCAAAAAAAACACTTAAAAAGTAACTTTAATTTCAGAAGTCGGTGTCTTTGCTTTTCAATTTTCGTTTTTTGCCACCGTCTTCCGAAATTAAAGAAATTTTTCACTTTTTTTGGACATTTTAGTTGTGGTACCTACCCAACACAAATTCTAATACCACTACCTGCTATGTAAATAACAGTGACTGAGTCAAATAAGATATCGAAACTACTACTACTTAGTGGAAAAAATACGTAATTATTGAAGCTAACTCAAAAACTACGCGAGCAAAGTTAATAAAAAAATTATGGGACCACCTCGAGAGCAAATTCGAACAAAAAAGATTTTTTTAAATCGGGTTACGAAAATATAATATACAAAAAAAAATACATACAGACGAACATAGAACCTTCTCCTTTTTGAAGAAGTCGGTTAAAAATCAGAAAGACTTTTTAAACAAAGTTTTTTTAAATTTTTCTAATAAAAATTAAAAATTATTTAATACCTTTTCCGTAGAAACCATGACTACATTAAAACGTAATTCATCAACAAAAACAAAATCCATTATAATTATTCCTCATTCAATTCTAACAACCGACCTGTCACTTATACTTCCGCTCAAATACCGTTTCTTAGCACAATTTAATTGAACGGGGCGAGTCCAGGCCGTCACCTTATATTTGGCGGTTAATTGAAAATTTGGCGATTCGCCCCCTGTCACGAGATACTACCCGACTTTCTATAGGATATTGTGTTCCCCTGTCGCGGAGAAGACAAGAAGACAAGGGTATTATGGACAAAAAGTAAGTTGGGCGACTGTGGCGCAACTGATAATGTTCATCGGTCTCAGTAGTCACACGGTATTCATGAATCCCTTATACCTATTATCTTCATATAGGTATGATTAGTTTCCCTCGTGCTACCCCCTTACGCTCTCCCCTCCCCTTCTTCGCTCCGACATGAGTAATCTTATTTATAAATCAATAAGTCCGTTTCTTGTCTCATAATCATTATAATATCTGTTTTAAATAATGAACAAAAAAAATAAAAAAACGTGTAATTTAAATGTAAATATCTAAATATGTTTTATTTAAAATTATGTTGCGCAACAGTTGCGCCGCGCCGCTTCAATTTTGTTTCGTAATTCGCCTGCCATTTCCCCATTGCCAACTTCTATAGTACAAGGGTGACAAGATCTTTCAAAAATACTCGACGCGAACGGAAAAGAGCTAACTTAACGCTGAGATACACGATTTATAGGGTGAACAGAACTCTAAGTAGTAACGAAATTGGGTTAGCAGACAAATATAATTAATAGAAATACTACTGTTGTTATTAACCGTGTATCAATAATAATGCCTAGGTACTTAAGGGGTACATTATTACGATCTTGCAAAATTAAATAAATTCTTTACAAAAACGCACGTTTCAAGTTTAGGCAATAAATCTAATAATCTAATAAATCTAGTAATCTTGACGGGTCCGAGAAATATCAGGAAATCTGTAGTGTAATGTTAAGCTGAGCGTATTTTTTTTTACAAATTTCCTATATTTTTCCTGCTCATCCCATCCCTCTAATATTTACTAGCTACCCCTATTATTATGCGGAGTAGTTTAGCGGTATACCCCTTAGACCTCCTCTTCCTCCCGGAAAGCAACGCGTGAGCGCTTCCTCAAAGAGTCGATGCATCCAGCGGAAAATCCACAATATTTACGAGTACCATAACATGCACAACACTGACAGCCTTAAGGAAAATCACATCCACCAGCTACAGAAAAAACACCTATTCAGGAACCCCTTACCTTTAGGGTGGGAATACCAACTAACGCATACCGATCAGGTGAGCATCTGCTGAATGATATTGAACTTTGCAGACTACGGAATAAAGCTCAAGGAACGTTTTCTGAGGTACGATTTTAAAGTTTGCAAAATAAATCTGAAATCACAGTGGTAACTCGTTGGCGCAGAAAGTGCGTAACTCCTTAACGACGATAATTTCAAATCAAACCAGTGGAGTGAAGAGATAAATTTTGGTATTCGCCTCTCGTGCCCACAAAACAGATTTAAATCGGCCATTTTGTGAATTTGCGAGTTGCTCGCAAGTCGCCGGTCGTGCGTAAGGACTTGGGTTCCTCCCAGAGGCGATATTATGTAACTTTTAATTGTAACAGTTGAACAATGATTTTGTAATAATTGCGCGAGTGTTTTGTTTTATACTCTCGGAGATATCTCTGTTTCTTGAGATTGTTTTGTCTCTTGAAATATGTGGAGACATTTCTTGCGTAGAGTTGACATGGGTCTTTATACATATACCTAGTTACTTGTGGCTTTTGAGGTGTTGTTTAATTTGTTATTTATTGTGAACAACTTGCAAATCTTAGTCAAAGTTGAAGGCTCTTGTGAATTGTCGAGAAATCTGTCAATTCTAATCAAAAAGTTAGTCTGTCGCTCCGTCTTGGTACAATTATTATAATTTTGACGCTTTAAATCAAATAAACTTAGTTGCGTCAAATGTTTTCATTTATTTGTGAAAATTAATATAACAATATAATTACCTACTAGAAAAAAAAAAACAATAGGCAATGTTTATTTTCTAAAAATTTACACACAACATAGGCTTATCACCTGTAAAATGTATGTTAATTTATTCTAGAAATCTACCCAAGATCAATCTATATTTAACAGTAAACACCACTTTTGAGGGCAGGCGGGACAACTGGGGCGAACGGGGCAAACGGGGCTGGCTGGCATAAGATGGGTCTTTGTAAGCATTATGCTAAAACTAAGGACGAGGGTACACCGGCCTGCGGGGTTTAATTGGCACTTCACGACTAGTTCAGGGAGTAAGGACTGATGCATGGGGACACGTGTACCTACGTTCTATTTAATATATGTTGAGTTATTGTGAAATGCATTTTTATTGGATCTCCCTCTTACTCGTTAACGTCGGATAAGTAAAGTGGAGTTTCATAGTTTTAGTATTCCGACTTAGGTTTATTGACAGAATATGGATATTTGGAATGAAATTTAGAATAAACAAACTCTGTTCAGGTTAAATTCTTACGCATAACTCACTAATAGGAATTTGTAACACATTCATTTGTATCAAGAAGGTTTCAACTTTTTACTATTATCCCACCACTTTATCCAACAATTATCGTTTGAATAACATTTTTTATTTGTAATTGTATAATCATCAATGAAATTGAGGTTAATTTTAAATAAAAAATTAGGCATAAGTATTCAAACAATCAAATCAAATCTATATATATATAAGTGGTACGCAAATGGACATGGACACATATATATTTCACATATTATAATTATATTATTGATGTATACAAAATATTGTAAAACATTCATCACATTCATCACATCAGACCTTTCCATAACTCTATTAAAAATTTATATACAACTACATAATTATGATGATTATAACCATGATCCCTTATTACAAAAAGTACATTGAGATCATTGAGTTGGTTCAACGTAAGTACCTCCGTTCCATGCATTACAGATGCTGTAAAACCAAAATGTCCTATAAATTATTACTTGAAAAATATAACCTCATGACCCTACAATCCCGTCGCACCCTACTTGAAATGATGACTCTGTTTAGTATTTGCCGCAATAAATTTGATTGTACTGATCTTGTGAACAGTCTGTGCTACCTGATCCCTCGTACTGTAATCGGTCGAGAAGTTCGTTCGAGACGCCTATTTGCTACTTCATTTTGTCGAACGAACTCAGGCGCTCGCTCGCCGTTACATCGCTTGGTTGACACCTATAATAAACAGTTTGGCTCTACTGATATTATGTTTCTCTTTTAAGAGATAGCCCTAGTATATAGTATATAGTTAATAAGTGCTTTTTTAACTAGCTCTGCTAACAGCTAGCTATTCTGTATTGTAATCTGTGGATAACGTATTGAGTAGTGTATTTGTTGCTTTTATTGCAAGTTTTACATTGTATGCCTACTGTGTAATATACTGCTGTTTGTTATTCCTATCAAATAAATAAATAAATAAATAAATAAATGATCCCTTACATTATTTTTGCGACTAACACCGTTCTACTGGCGTATAGCTGCACATAGCCGGTACCTTCTCACCTGCATATGTCTAGTTGCACATGCACACACAGCACCGGTCAGGCCGCCGCGCCGTCTGCCCGACCCGCAACCCGACACGCAGGCTTACACGCTCCGGCGCACTGCCACGGATTCCGGCTCCAGTGTCACACGTAGCACGCCCCCTGACGCTACTCGAGGTAAAGAACATTTAATAGAATTTGCGTGAACAATGATAGAACAACGGACAAATGCTTGATATCTGTTTACACAAAACGAATGTTATCGAGCGGGACTAGAATGAGAATTCACTCGTTCGGTTTAAACGCAACAAGAATCTACTGGGCTTGAGAAAACCCTGGTACTGAACGCCTGTAGACAATCCACGGTGAGTGTGGGTGGTTGTTCTTGGCGATAATTTGCATTATTTATTTATTTAAAGCCTTTGGAAGACTTACAGCTAAGTACAATGGTGATAAATAACAGTATGATAATCTGACAGCCAATCACAGGTCTTCACTTCTAGAGCTTGTCTGGTATAAAAGTACAAATGGTGGAACAAAATATACACACTGCCAAATATTGCAAAAAAAAAACAAAAAAATATATATTTAAAACGTAAAATTTGCAGATAGATCATCACCTAAACTAAGTAAAGACTAATATAATTGTGACAGGTTATTTCCCTTATGAACCAAGATGTTAAAAATTCAATTTAAAAAATAAAATAAAGGAAAAAGTCTAAGGAATTTAAACCTTTAAAGATATTCATTGCCAAACACTTTTTGCCGAGGTCACACCCGTATTAAAGAGATCAAAGTCGAACTGTTTGCACACTAAATCAACCTACTTACACGCACAACGTACGAATTTTGTCTGTAGTTAGTAGTTGCAAATGGCACCCGTAACGGTGGATTGAACCGTTTGGATTTGCTTGGAACGTTAAAGTAGAAGGTTGACAAAATATCGGAACAATTTATGTCGCTTCCAACCGTCTTCAACAAAAATATGCAGTCAGAGATCTCACGACGATTAATCAATGTTAAGAGATGATATTATTAAGCACAAGATTGCTTACTATGACAATTATTGGGAGAGGTTTATATCCAGCAGTAGGTAAACGTGTTTAGGCTGGCATTTAAAGCTAACATGAGAATTAGCAGCAGATCTCAGAGCAGGCGTCCAACAAACGAGGGACAGCAGCTGAACATTTTTGTTTCACGTTCGATCGGAATATCGACAGTCATTCGGCTTTCAATTGGCCATAGCGACACTTGTTGATCAGCATCAAGACGAATACGATTTTCGTTTGAAGAGACTGTCGGTAAAATCGTAATAGATGGCTTCTACAAACAGACACCGCCGCAAATTTTAGATATCTAGGTTCACACATTGCACGCTTTCTGGGTCTCCCTGCACTACTTGCTAGCCTTAGAATTACGTTTGTGAGAACTATTTACTTGTTAGTGGTACCTACGAGTGTGAGAAGTATCAGTTATCATATGACAACTACTTACTGAAGTGAAAATGGTTGAACTATTATTTTTTTGTCAGTGAGTGCCAGTGCTGTGCACTACAATAATGCCAAGGTAATGGCAAGAATGTAAGAGTACTGTTTAGTGAAATAACTTTTAGCGACTGGTTCACCAGCAAAAGTCTTTGTATCATGTTCACTGTCTCCTCACCTTCAGACCGAACTCTACGACAATCCATAAACAAAATATTGTAAACGATTTTTTTAAAGAATAGGTTTGGAGTTTCTTGTCCATTTTTCTCCATACGAAACTACATTTTTGGAGCAACTAGATTCAATTTTTCTTTTTCTTGTAAATTTTGACATTCAAAATTGCACTTTTATGGTCTAATTGAAAAATCGATTTGAATTCCACTGCTTCCGTAGTTCTTTGCAAATCTCATTTTTTTTTTTTTCAGAATAACCCTTAGAACTACCCAAAAACCTGTCAAATAACCTCTCCTGACCTTGTCTACCTGTTCAATTAGCTGAACATCAGTACCATTGTAGAACAAGTGCACAAGCTCATTACTTGGCGGCTTATAAAGCCTTACGTGTGGAGCCTTAAATATGCATGACTAGTGTACAGGGTGTTGCTTTGCGCGCCTTAATATTTGATGCGGGGAAGATTAGGCGCGTTCAGCCCGCAATTGATGAAGACTGGCTGTATGGAGACTTATGGTGTCTGAGATTATTTTGGGTTTTTCTTGGTTTGTTAGTTGTCTGTTTTTAATGTGTATGTTTCTAGTATCGACGTTAATTTCTGTTGGGTACAAGTTTTCCTTGTAGTCTTTTTCAAAACGCATAACGAGACCACTCGGAAAAAGACATTCTAGTTCAAAGGGACATAAAAGTTTAAGGACATACAAGCTTCGATCAGATGTGTAAAATCTGCATCTTGTTGTGTATTAATAATCGTTTGCTTAGAGCAATTACTTCGAATATTTATTTTATTTATTTATTTTATTAAAACTATATGCACAAGTAAAAAAACATACTGTACAAAGGCGGACTTAATGCCACATATTCATCATTTATCACCACTTTTGCTAATGAATTTCCGTCAATTAGAGCACGTCTTGTTTTTCTTTCTATTTAAGCTGGTTGCTTTAATTTTCTTGAAAGCAAGGTGAACATTAAAACAAGTTTTTTTACAATGACCGCTTGATGAAATAGCTGATCTGTAAAACTCCGAGCCACAAACTAAATAAATTAAAAAATTGCCCACAAAATGAATATTGCGTTTCAAATACATCATTCTGTATACGGTTGTCAGTGAAGGGCGCAGAGCAGATAAAGTTACTGTCGCTGGCACATACGACTCGGGACGTTGCCACCGACATATGGCCGGACAGTTTGCCATACTTTCATTATGTCTTAGAAAACACATAGTCCTCAAGTGTCCTATATCAGATCAGAAATAATAATGTGAAATCCTTATTTCATTTGATGCTGCTGCCACTACAGTGCAATTTTTGCCACTTTTACTGTTATTCGAAAAAACCGAAAATGTACTTTTGTCAGGGCCCAGTAGGTACCAAAAAGTATAAATTGAAAACGATTATCATCCATCTTCTAAGCCTTTTTCCAACTATTTTGGAGTCAGCTTCCTGTCTTGAGAACGATTGAGCCATCACATAAATCTTACACGTTCTCAATGACACAGTTACAAAACGAAAACCTGCACGACCTGTTATCAATCAAACAACATTAATTCACCCTCCACAAGACGTGTCACTTAACTACTTAAAATTCACACGTCACCGATCTGCCACGATCACAGCCTACCCACGAGACTGCCTCGCCCCGACATCAAACACGCTACCCACCAGCACCGCTGTAATGATAACACACTTATTTGCACTTGTACTCCGGAATGTTACTCCCGCTGCTCATTACGAAATCTGTTGATATACGGAAAAAAACATGGTTTCTTACTCGTGCGAAACCAATGACACAACACTCAATGAAAATCCAACCTTACTCCTCAACCTTCATCGTTGAAATTACAGTGGCAGTATTCTAAGGTTCGTAAGCCCTTTTCAGGAGTCACGAAGTGAATGTAGGTCTCAATCAGAAGACATCAAAGTGTGAAGATCAAAGGCAGGGGTTAAGAACAGGTATCGCGATATTGAAGCTCGTTTTAATAAAGAGTTAAGCAATGCTGTACGCGTGACGCGACATACAAATTGCCTATCATATACAAAATGGCGCGATGTGGTGAATATTTCGATTTGTGGAATTTGTGATTTTAGGGTTCCGTACGTCTGAATGAAAAACGGAACCACTATAGGATCATTCTTGTGTGCGTCTGTCAGTCTGTCTCAGCTGGTCTGATTAAGTTGAAATATGAATTACTGAGACCCAAATATGGACGTGTATGTAAATAAATGAATTATGAATATGGGGTCACTTTTGGGAAATCAATAAGATTTTTTTTTTTTAAGTTTTGCAATCTACCCTGTGACACATCAAATGAAAGGGCTTACTGTGGCGGCCTCAAGTATTTTATTTAAGAAAATAGATGAAAATTTAACGTTTTCCCCCGCCCTTATCTCCGAAACTATTGAGCCTATGTATATGGTCTTAAAATAACATAGTCAATCTCTCAATATTGTGCGTACAAACTTACATTAGCGGTAAGAATGTATGTGAGAGCATGATTTTCAACTACAATGTTAAGTTTGTTCTTGGAATAAATTCACCCCGACTACGGAACCCTTCATTGTGCGTGTTCCGACCCAAACTTGACCGGTTTTGTGTTAAGTCTCTTTGGAATGTGTGTGTGTGTCGGAGAATTGGTAATCAATCAATCATCATTCATCTTGTTATAATAATTTCTGAATAATAGATGACTGTTTTAAATGCTAAGAGTATGTAAGTATCGTAGCAGGTGGCGTTATGTAGTTTCTGCCTACCCCCATGGGAAGTGGCGTGAGTTTATGTATGTATAGATTTTTAGACCACAAATCGTTTCGGTGGCATCGTTTCTTGCGCACCTCTGGACAAAGGACAGCCAGGTATTTACTTAGACCAAAAAGTTATGCATCACTTGTGCTTAAATCTAACATGGTGAAGTGAAACAAAACCTTACATAGTAATAAAATATACTATACATGAGTCTAGGTGATGCTTCTTAAACAAGCGAAACATTGGTTTAGTTGTATGTTTTTATATTAATGTAGAAACAAACAATTTCCTTCTTCTTTTCGCGTGGTTAGCGACTAACCTGGTGTCAGAGTTTTAAAGCGCCCATGGGCCTCTGACTTGGCTTCACATGCCTTCGAGAAATATCTCCCAGGAGTTCCGGTTTTCTCACGACAACTTCCTCTCTCAGGTCGATATAATCTAACAGTTAGTGGTGCAAACATTGATGCATCAGTTCAATCATACGAGTAACGATAACATAACAAAACGCCTGTAATCCTTGAACGGTAAGGCCGAGGTGTGCTTAGAGTAAACCACATTTCGCCAGTTATGTTTAAGTTCCATGTAATAGGGGGCGAGCCTATTGCCATCTACCGGGCACAAATCTAGGCTCCGGCCTGCTACTGAGAAATTCGTGATGGAAAACCCAATAAAACTTTGCCCAAACTGGGCATCGAACCTAGGACCTTATGCTCAGCAGTAACGGTTGCGACCACTAGAACAACGTAGCAGTTGCACCTAAAATCCATAAACCGTCAGTTTTACTGTAAATTAATGTAAATTCTAGATACACAAATAGCACCTAGATACTTTACAAGACTCACCTCTGCATTTCTCCGTTGTACAGAACGAGAGAAATCTGTTGAACGAATGAAACTGAATGAAATTAATTAAACTTGTATTATTGCAACGACTCCTGCTAACAAGGTTCTTGCTAACTAATTGAGATTCTCCGAGATTTTATAATATTTTAATTTGTTTTTGTTTCGTTGGAGGTTTCTGCTGATGTTATTCGCCTTTTATTGGTCTAATAGTCTGTGTTATATAAAATACTTCATTCTCTTCATCAAACCACTGATCTCTGCAGGTGAATGACTGGGCAATTATAATTACCAATGTTTATTATCTATCCTATGTCAGGTTTTCAGCCTTGACTGGCTGGCTGCTTTGATTACCATTTTGAATTGTATAATGTTAACCCGAACCGACTTTTTGCCTTGCTCTAGGTACCACCTGTAACAAACGGGTAGCGCATTCACGGACAGAGTTTCCATACATCGACAAAAATATACCCTTTTCTCAAACCTAAAATGCAGCGTAACGAGAGTAAATAGGCCTCAATAGGCCTCAGAGTGCTCCAACAGGCCGGAACAGGCCTTGGGACAGGACAAAGTAGGGAGGCCGTTCGATCACGTCATCGCGGCCATTTTTTCATCCGTCCTTTATTGGTCGAACTCCCTAGAGGGCGCAGCGATCGGATAACTTTTTTCACCACCTGCCATCTAATTTGGCACAATAATCCTCATACATATATACGAGTTACGATTTTTTAGTTGCTTTCTGTTATTTATTTTTAGAATGTTCTCGAGCTGTATGAGCCAGAATTAAAAGAATTTAGAAAGTATTCAGCGAGGGTTGGTGTGGTTCTAAAATCTAAAAAAAAAATCTTTATTATGAAATACTGGCCAAAATTCTTTTTCCTTTTATTGCGAACAGTAGTGTCTCTACTAAGCTTGAACGAAGCTGGGTCTGTAGACTGGAAACCATCATAAAAATGAAGAACGTAACGTGAACCATAGGTACACGTAGACAATATATTCAAATTGAGATTGGTCGTGCCATAAAACGTGGTCGTAAACCGTCCAAATTTAAAATACGCGAGTTCTGGAGGTGAACGCGACATCTTACGAGACTCGTCAAATTGATGTCATTAAAAAATAAAATTAAGTCTCGGTATAACCCACTTTGCAGAGCTTTAGGGACTCAACACACTTTATCGGAGCGGCCCGTGACGGCTATGAAATTATTATGAAGGCTGTTTTATGTGGGAAAGTCATAGGAGTACTTTTTGCTGAATATAACTAAAGGTAGTTTACATGGAAGCACTGTCATTTGTCCTCGACAGGACCGCATTGCATTTACGTACCGATTGAGAGATATCGTCATAGGTAAACTTTGGGCGTATAAAGCCAGTCCGTCACAGTAACTAAGCCTCACAGATCGACCAATTTTCCGCTTGGAAATGCCCCAATCGAAACTACTACAAGTCAAAAGAGACACAAGTGTCAAACACCATTACTCTCTCGCACGACGTCACGTCAACTCGCGTCACGTCAGAGTCGGTCATTCCAAATGAGTGGAGTCCCTTACTTCCTCGTTTTAATGAATGACAGTATAAATTTCCCGGCAGTTTCTTTTAAGTTATTTCAAAGGGGAGCCATGTTTTCCTAGCGTTTACGTCGTAACGACGTCGAAGCCAAACATTGTTAAGAATGGCACTTAAATAACTTGGCCCAAGTTGTAAGACACGGGATTGTGCGTGATTTATTACGCTGTAAATGTAAGTGATAAAAAGTGTTAGAAGTTTTACGTAAATTCGTGAATGGACTTCTTTATTGGCGGCTTGTTGATGGATAGGGTGGATAGAATGGCTGTGGGTGCGGGGTATGAAAGAAATAAAAATATAAGAGGATAATGCGGTCATTCATTTGGTGGGAAGTAATAAAACACTGTGTAGCCTTTTTTCTAATACAAACTAACGACAATACTCGCTAAAATAACAATGTTATTTGTATTCCATTAATAACATTAAAATATTATTGGCACAATCAACTGCATATAGAAACACCTTGAACTAAGAAATCCGGCTTGTTGCTACGAAATATAGTGTCAAAAAAAAAATGTGTAACTGAACTTGTGGCGCGTGCAGTTACAACTTCATATCCAATTGCCCTTTTAATTCAATATATACATTATATAAAGGCAGGCCTTCTTTCATTTGGGGTAGGCAGAAACTAGAGAACGCCACCTCCTACAATTAATTCAATATTCCCGCCCCGCTAACGGTTATGCCATACACCACCCTCCACCTTAAGGACTCACTCTAAGTGTGTTTAGCTTAGTTTTTAAGTTAGCTCTTTTGATATGAGCACGTTCATATTATGCTAATTCACTAACTTAGTAATGTGCTATTTCGCTGCTTTTTTAATTTTCCAGACCAGAGCGAGTACTTAAGCTTAATTTTTTTTACAAAAATAACTGCTCTATTAATTTCAATGGTACTTGGTATTCAGTGTTTTCGTTTGCATATTTATTGAAGTTGTGTGTATCTATTACAAAAGAAATTTCTCGTTTTGGTAAAGAATTGTTCAAATCCTCTCGTCTAAGAAGAAGACTTCGTAAATACTAACTCATCATCTGCCCCAAATATATTGGGGTCAGCTTCCAGTCCAACCGGAAGGCGCTGAATACCAGTATTTTATTTATAGCGATGTTTTAACAAACTGCAGTCACCAATACTTCTATAACTCATAGTAACTATGGAAAGTGTCGCCTTGAACCGTTAACTGCTCAGTTAATAGTAGTCCTCGATATAAATATTACAGGATTTAAAACACCGGAACCCCCTACCTGTAAGACCGTGAAAGACGTATGGTAATGGCACTCGTATTCCTGTTGACGATGCAATGGTGCATCACCGGATGTGATGCACCATGCAATCGGTATACGTAATGGTGCTAAGAATACGGATCCTTCCATTAACATGTGAACCTTTTATTTAACTTCAATAGTTGGTTAAAAATTTGAAAAGCAGTTTCTTTATAGACCGCGTTCGAAAGTTACGAGAAAAATGTCTTTAACAAAATTACAGAATAAATTGAATAAACTTTTCCACCGTTCAATGATATTAAAACCACTATTTTCATCAATTCTGCCTGCAATACACTCCACCACTACACAATGTAATGTCATGTGTTTCTTTAGTGTTGCTCCACGGTGACAAACAATTTGAAGTCGATGGCGACCTATGCAATGGCTATCATTGAAAAGGTCGTTTTGAATTTGTTTACAAGCAAACCAAAAAAGGTTCACTGTCCTCAATCAAAAAAGAAAAATTATTATTATTAATTAAGTACATCCACAATCCACACCATCAGCTTCCATTCAACGATCCCGTCACCCGCTCATTGCCTCAAGAACAATCCGTGCCTCCACATAAAGAACAGGCAAAAAACGAGGCTCCTCGCTAAAAGGCAGCAATGGGCGACCTTTCATTAATCCTGCATTTATGTATGTTTATGAGGCGCGGGGTACGGCGCGGCCCCGCGGGGTGCGCGCGGTACAGACGTGCACCCGCATAATGCAGCCCGCGATAAAAACATCCCTTACGGAATTATAGCAAGTTATAGAGTTGATAACGCACATTTGTTATACTCGTGCTGGGCAGGCGTTGTTTTGTTTTTCTACAATGTAGAAAAGAAATGCCTAGAATTGAAAGCTTTTAATGAAAAAACTATAATGGCTCCTCTATTCGATCGTCACATAATATTGAAATACACAATCAATATCGTGAGTTTTATCAATTAATGAATCAAATAATGATGTTTATCTACTTCCGGTTCTAAAATTCTACTCAATTTTTCAATTAGTTAAGGCTCTTACATACTGGCGCGACTTCCCGCGCGACGCGACTTTTAACAAAAGAATTTCTGAGAAAACTACACGGTGAACAATGCAGCGGCGTCGCGTCGCGCGACAAGTCGCGCCTGTTTGTGGGAGCCTTTAAACCTCGTTCAATAATACAATAATATCTAGGTATCAAAATTATCATTTATTTATTTAGTTAATTTTATTTCATTATAACCTATTACAAATAAATCATTATTTGTGCACTCACTCAGAGAGAATACATAGGTCCGTGTCATTAACTATGAGGTTGAGTGTGCGGAGAGCAAGCGTCAGTGGCGCCTCCTTTAATAGATTGGTCCGAGCGCGCGGCTCCGCCAGCAGCTGCGGCCGTTGGCGTCGCCACACGTACCTGTCCGGAACACACAAACACACAAACATTCTAACTAGATGTAGTGATAGGTATCTATCAAAGAAAACTATCCTTGTCACAATAGTACACAACACAACATTAGCAAATTACTTTTATCGCCCAATAAACCTGTTTACGAACTCCATGTTATTTACAATTTTATCTTATTTACTTTTATGAACATCACTAATTGTCGTGTAACCCGGGAGAGTAGTAACTTGTACTTTTATCTGTAGCAGTAGCCGTGCCAGTAATAGGAGAAAGTACCGATAAACTTGGTGATAAAGTAAAAAACTCGTTGAACGCAGGACATAAACACACTGGCTTGTAGTTGAAAGAAAACATCGTAAACGTTTACAAGTCAAGGAAGTGTGGCAGCTGGTGCGAGGGATGAGCGGAAACGATTTTGAGAGGTACTAGAAACCTTTCGGATGTTTGCTAAAATAACATTCAAAAAAGTTTTTTTTTTAGGAAGTAGCTTCCAATAGCGTGGTGAGATGGTTGTCAGCCTTTCGGGCTTCTGACGACCCACAACGGACCTAAGGCTTAACGTGCTTTCCGAGGCAAGAGTCTCGGTACCTATGTAAAGATGGTCATCCACGGACCAACCCCGGCAAGCGTAGCTTAACCTGATCGATCAACCCGTGAGGCTGTACTTAGCCACAAGCTCTATATTTGCAGCACTTTTGAAAGCAATTGGATAAAATAAATAATAATTATGTAAAAACCAAATCATGTAATTCTATTGTTATTTCGTTCCAAACTGCAATTACGGCAACATTAGAAAAACCGATAAGTATTCTCCATAAATACTTTTAATTGAGATGTATGTAATGAGTGAACAGCAGACGGCATGTTCTCCGGCTCCTCATGAGCCTCCCGCTCCCTCTCGCACCTCGCGTCCTCGCCGCTCCCGATACACCCTCCCCAGAGTTTCCCAATCAGTGACAGTCACTTATTGAATTTTGTTGTGCTCACGACTTTCAATAATTCCAACCTTTCCGTTACAAACTTTATCAATTTCCTTAACTGCGAACATTATCTTGGTTGGACGAAACTCGCACAACTTGTACAACTCGTACCTTCAACTCGTACAGCTCGCACAACTCGTGCTACTTTAAACATTTCGCGCGACCAGACTTTAAAGATGGACCAAATTATGTTTCGAGTATTTTTGGAAGTTGAAAACTTAATTAAAATGGGACGGATTCAATATTTTTGCGAGTTAATCGACTTTGAAGTCGCTGCGATTGTTTTTGCGTGATTTCAGGTTGTTATCTTGTCTGGCCATTCATTTATTTCAGTACAACTTATTTGGTGCAGTGCTGTAATAGAGCCATTGAAAGCGATAACAGATTATATTTCGAAACAATCTGAAGACAGATAAAATGCATTAACAGTTCAATATTTGAAGATGGAGATTAATTCCCCCCCCCCTCCTTTTTTATATCTTGTACATATTATTATTTTAGTGATATATAGTGATAGGTATATAAATTATTTAATTTATTTATTTTTACCTATTAAATTAAAAAAAGTATATGATAATATATGTACATTGACACCCTACATAGAACAAAAAAAAGATGGAGATTAGACAAACATTTTGTGTGCTAAAGTAGCAGCAACGAATTAATTATTTACAAAACAACGCATAATTCATGTCAAAAGATTGACTACTATATTTCAACTAAACTAGAAATCACATAACAAGCTGATTGCTATGTCAAATAAACACTTCACCCACCAAAACCTTCAGCTCTAAGCTCTAAAGCGATATGAAATAGCTTCCCGATTTCGTTCACGAAGCGATCCCACTCCCAGTAGTGGGCAGTGGGTTGCGTCGCCGGGTGGACGGCAAAAATAAACACTTACTTGTTAAAGAAACGCTGACTGTACGTGACCGGAGGCTTTTAGAACACACGATTTTAAATCTCATTTTGTGTCGGATTGGAGTCGTGACGGAAGTGTATTTTGCGTCAATTGTTTTTCCAATCTATCACGATTCAATTTCTAATTTACATAATATTTATGATTATGTTTAAATATATAATATAGTCCTTACCTTTATCGTATTCCTATTTATATTATTACCTTGACATGTTGGAGATCAAACACAGACAACAACAACAACTCCAAAAAATTCAAGTTCATATCAAGCCAAATGGTTATTCATGTAGAAAATAATTATAATAACTACTTTTACGTTATAACAAAAGCAAATAAGAAGCTTTCACAATACTATTAAAGTACACAAAAACTATAACTAAATAACATTACGTGTTTCTTGTTTCAACAACAATCAAAATAAACTGAATAATAAAATAAAATGCTCAAAATATAACATTATTTCGGCATGTTCGTTTATATGTTCCGAGAAAAAAACTTAATATCAGTCACAAAAAATAATTTCTATTTCTTAGAACACTATTAAAACTCAGTCTTTATTAAAATTATTATGGGAGTGAGTAATAAAATCGGATCGTCTAAAGGAGTTTGCACACTAAAGTGTGAAATCGCTGCGTCAAGCGAACGCCACGCGCCTCCACTGACTTATTGCTATTAAATTGAACACACTACTTTTTGGGAAATTCCTAACATTTCCACTTATTTCCACTTGTATTGACATATTTGCTGAAAGTTTTGCGGCCACTACCTACAAATCGCCTGTTTATGACACTTTCTACCTAGGACTAGTTCATGCTGACTTGGGCTTGAAAGGAAGTCTTGTTAAAGGCTGTGTATTTTATTTTTCATGTTAGCATTTTTCCGACTTATTGAATTGACTGTGTCCGTTTTGCTGAAATTGATATTTGGCGTCCTAACAAGTAAAATTCAAGATATTTAGAGAATGTTGATCCGCTGACTAGCTCTCGAATTTTAGGACTTAGTTTATTTATTTCTCGATTACGAGTGTACTTAAAGTAAGAAAAGTATATGGTTTGATTTTGCCTTTAAACTCCTGCCTTAATGACTATGATACTAATAATTATTTTGTGTCATTACTAGTGTAAGTAGTCTGACAATACAAAAAAATCTGGTGAAAATATGGTCTGAAATCTTCTTAACTATTTATTTCGCTACTGAATTAGAAATATATGAAATATTCTAACAATATTGATAAACTCAATAGTTTTAATACTTTTTTTTATTATCCAAATTAAATACTTTAACTAAAGACTTAATACTGTGGGTAAATCATAGCATGCTTTTTGAGGCACTCGATATGTAAAGAATGGTCACCCATCCACGAACATAACCTTCGATCGACCCCTTTGGCTGTTATCATTTAGCCACGAGCCCCTCCTAGACTTCCTACATATCCATTCTGTATGTATTCCGATGCTATGTCCCGTGATGTTTACCTACGCAAACTTCTTATGCAGATACCCCACTACTGATCGATGGCATCTAAAAAAACAAAGCCAAGAATTGGAAAGAACCAAAATGTCAGCATAAAATGAAGCTAAGAATGTCTGCTTCTAACAACTCCTGATAAAGAACGTTTCCTCTCCTCATTAGGGGAGTATTTTTAAATTCATCGCTCTATCGCCAGTCAACAAACTAAAGGCTCCCACAAACAGGCGCGACGTGTAGCGCGATGCGACGCCCGCCGCTGCATTGTTCGCCGTGAAGTTTTCTCTGAAATTGTTTTGTTAAAAGTTGCCTTAATGGTAAATAAAGATCACTTCTTTTTTCCTTTTGTGTTTATAATTATTCTGCGTACTTATCTGCCAAACAAAAATATTTTCTTTATTTTATTTCTTTCTGTGAATTTGTGATTAACTTAATACCTATATTTCTGACGAAATCCTGTTAATTAAATCCAATCAAAAACATAAATGTGAAAATGGAGCCAAATTCAAGAATAAGTGTGGTTGTCCACTTCGCCGTCAAAAGGATTGAGATCTAAATGGGTGCCAAGTTCCATAGATAATCCTGAAATTTATAAAGAACATACAACATTCTAAAATAAATTTAAAACAAAATTTCTTGTTTTTCTGCTATAACAATGAAATTATATATATATTTCTGCTATAACACTATTTAAAAATATAACTTCATTGAATAGTCGAATTATCTACACAAAGCACTTAGGATGAATTGAAGCTGAAAATTTTACTTGGCTAGTTTTTATCAGCAAGCCAACATTTTAGAGGAGTAAGATATTATGTTGGCCTTACAATAAAGAAACGGTAACTTGCGCATAACATAAAGAATTAAGATATAAATATGCCTAAATAGACAATCAAAGCTGCAAATTCGTCGAAAATAAAAGAAAATAGCGTCCTACTGTTAGCCGCTAAATGCACGCACACTAGAAAAGCACAATGACGTGGCGCGAGTGTAAGATGTAGCTGTCACGCACACCAGCATAACAAAGTGCCTGTTTGTTTTAGTTGTTTTGCAGCGCGATACTATAGACATAGAAATGATCAAAGATAAAGAAGATAAGTTGATTAGCGAAATATAAGAGAACTAGTATGTAAAAACTAGCCAAGTAAAATTTGCAGCTTCAATTCATCCTAAGTGCTTTGTGTGGATAATTCGACTATTCAAAGAAGTTATATTTTTTAATAGAAAACATTGTTATAGCAGAAAAACAAGAAATTTTGTTTTAAATTTATTTTAGAATGTTGTATGTTCTTTATAAATTTCAGGATTATCTATAAAACTTGGCACCCATTTAGATCTCAATCCTTTGAGAATAGAATCCTTTCTTTCCTTGCGAAGTGGACAACCACACTTATTCTTGAATTTGGTTACATTTTCACATTTATGTTTTTGATTGGATATCATTACTTTTTGTAAAGAAATTATTATTATTCGTCAACTAAAAGTGATCTGTAAAATGTAGCAAGATTGTGTAAGAATGTAGGTATTTCTTTCGTAACACAATTAGTTACAATTGTCCGCAATGATGTCAGATCGCTGAGCCGGTGCGGTGTTGTAGTTTGTGTTAATATTGGTTGTCAAACTTGTATAAAAAAAATGTGACTGTGCTGTCGGGGGAACTCCGTCGGAACGAAGTACCTTCCCCACTTATGATTTAATTAATAAATTTTCGTAGACACTATTTTACATTTACATTTTGACCTCACTATCGACTTTAGAACCCTTGAAAACTTTGACGACAAAAAACACCCTTGACGAATTTGCAGCCACTATTTTAGATTTTTGACCTCACTATCGGCTTTGACACACTCGAAAACAATACGTAACTTATCGGTACAAGTACGATTTTTCAATATTATTTTTTTATTTATGGGCTTACTAGCTTTAGCCTGTGGCTTCGCCCAAGTGGAAATTTTTCCCAAGGGAACGTACTGCGTCACGATCCTGCGGAAAATCTTGAAACCGCTATTCAGAAAATCGCGTCATTAACAGAACGTCATCAAATGGGTACACTGGTAAACTCAAACTCTCCGTTCCAAACCAAGTAGTACCTAATCAGTTGTGATCGAGTGGACAGATCTTAATTTTAATGAAATAACTAATAAAGTTTCCTGTCCACGACGCCGGAGTCGCACCGGCGCGCGGTGCCGGACCGATTGTTTTTACATTTTCATTCTGAGATTTTCTGATTTTTTTTTAGTCTTGTTGTCCGGCTCTGACATCATGTATAGGAAGCCTAAATGTACCTCAAGATACGGACTATGACAATATTTCCAAACCCTTAATCCCCGTGACCCCGGACGCGCCGCTCTCCTGTTGCCCGCCTCGCGGAAAACTTAAACAGCCAATGATTAACAATTATTATTAATTATTGGTTAATAATAATAAAGAATTTATTGCATAAAACAAAATCACATTGCACTGCATACATTCAGTTGACGCCATTCAATACAACTTTAGCGTGGGAGTACAGTCAATTTCAACTCTATCCCTTAAACTAGGTCAGGCCTGTATCTTAAGAGATAGGGTTCAGCCATTATGTGGACTAAGTTATTATATTTATTAAAAGACAACAACAAGTTAAACCAGTGACGATGTGGTACCTAAAAACGTACATCGATGAGTAGAATAAAAATAATAATAAACCAAAAAATAAGGTATGAAGGTATGAATCGGTTGCGTATATTTGGGTAGATGATTGTGTGGTGTTAAGTGTAGTGTATGTGTATAGTATGATGTGATGGTAGGGGAGATGTTAGGTATGTTTGAGTTTAAGAGATGTATGTAAGTAGATTTTCAGTTGTGATGTAGTCCTGTTGAAGTAGCCACTGTGTGATCTTGTGTTTTAGCGCGTATCTGTTAGAATCCAGTAAGTTAAGTTTACGGTGTAGTTGTTTGTATAAATGTGTACCTATAACGTAGTGTTGGTGCCTTGCAAAGGATGTTTTATGTCCTAACCCGGAGGGGATGTTTTTACGCTTTTCTGGGTTGGACCTGGGCATGGTTCTATGGGTTCTGAGGACCGCTTGCAGGATAAAGAGCTGCCTAACCGTTAAAACCTAGCATTCCTCATATAAATGCACTTGAGGACTGCTTTTTGGGCTCTCTCTACCTTCAAGAAATTTGTTTTCATTGCACCACCCCAAGCAGTTATACAGTAGCCGATGATCGACTGGCATAGCGCATAGTAGACCATTTTTAATATATTGACGCCAGCAGAATCTCTTAGGTTACATACATACTCAGTCTATAACGTTCCCACTGCTGGGACACAGGCCTCCTCTTTGTGAGAGGGAGTGGGCCGTAATCCACCACGCGGGCCCAGTGCGGGTTGGTAGATGTCACATGTATTCGAATTTTTGGTTCTAGGACATGCCGGTTTCCTCACGATGTTTTCCTTCACCGTTTTGAGAGCAGTGGTGATGAAATAATTTACACAAAGTAAAGCGCCTGTCTGGGTTCGAACCTACGACCTACAACTCGTAAGTCGCGGCCGTTACCATTGGGCCACCAATTATTGGGTGTCTAAGTTATATAAAATAATCTGGTACCTATATACAAAACGATAAAAACGACCTTTCATAATGGAAACAACTCTCCTAGAAAAGAAAATATTTTTGCTATTATAAGTTTGAAAGGCGCTCGGTGTTAAAAATCGATTACTTTTTTTTTTTTTTTTAATCTTAAAAATATTCTGTTTTCTGATTTTTTTCTTTGTATACACACCATTACCAGCCTGGATCCCAAATTTCAACTTTCTAGGTCATCTGGAAATGGGTTAGGTTTTTTATCTATCGGTATACAGAGTGTTAGGGTAGACACCGTTATCCTTGAAACTAGTGGTTTGGTGTCATCTATAATATAATTTTTCTATGGGACTAACTTTGAAATCGCAAAAAAAATAATCTGCTGTTCCATACATTTTGTCGATTTAAGTGAACACAAATGTATGGAACAGCAGATTATTTTTTTTGCGAGTTCAAAGTTAGTCCCATAGAAAAATTATATTATAGATGACACCAAACCACTAGTTTCAAGGATATCGGTGTCTACCCTAACACCCAGTATAGGTAGGTAAGTCAGTCAGTGATAAAAATGCCGACTTTTAGACGTTAATATCTCAACAATCGTTTGAGCTATATTTATGAAATTTTGGGTTTTAGTTAATCTAAGGGGTATTAATAAATAAACCAAATTTAATCTGTGTACGTTAAATAGATTTTGAGTTATTGAGGGGTGAAAAGTAGCTCCAAATGGTTCGTGTAATAGAACACACGGCTGCTGCATCGCCAATTCTTTTCTTGAACTTGGCTTGACACGCTGCCGCGTGTCTAGATAACTGATCAAATGTTATTGTAATACATATATTTGTACGCCGTTGAGGTAAAACATGACTGTGATCGTTTCTGCAATGTAGTTAACATCTTGCATGCTTTGTGTGTGCATGATCTATTCTATTCTATTCAATTTTTATAATGCCTATATATACATGTAGATAAAAGACACAGCACTAAACCTTCTGATCCATGAATTTTCAGTTTTCCTGCGTAATCGAGTCTACACATATACATAAACGTAGTTTACGACAAGTTGGTTCCGTACAGTTTTTATTAGTGTTTACCTTCATGACACAGTAAAACAAAGTTTTTACATAATTTATTGGGCCTTCAGCTTCGCGAAAACACACCAACAATTGTTTGCACGGATATCTTTTGTAAATTTATATTTTCAGATGTTCGGTTATTAATTTTGTAACAGTTATGATGAAAGCAGTTTCCTGTTACGTCTGTTTTTTTTTAATAGCGATGGCTTCGTCGGTTTATAGTACCTACTTGAGAAAGAGCAATCTTCTTTTTTCATATCTACCTACAGATATTTACATCGTAGTCCACATACGCACGAGCGCTTTTTTCCGTGGCGGGTTTTTTAACCCGCACTGTTTTTTCAATAGTACGCTATGCTCTGTTGGATTCTCAACGCGCTGCCGCGTTAAATAAGCGCCTGTACGACTAGGGCTTTTACAGGGTTTGGACCCAGTGATACCACAAAACACATACATATCTGCCAAGCCTTTTCCGAACTATGTTGGTGTCGGCTTGTCTTACCGGCTGCAGTTGAATACCAGTATTTTACATGGAGCGACTGCCTATCTGACATCCACAACCCAGTTACTGGGTAATACGATACCCCTTGGGAAGACTGGTTGTCAGACTTTCGTGCTTCTGCCTACCAGTAACGTCTGTCAAAGATCTACAAATGACAAATAACTACAAAACTACACTTTACTATTGATTGAATATTTTTACAGCAATGAACTACTTAGTTGAAACTGAGAAATATTTATACATAGGCAGCTGTGTTTACTGTAAACTCGTACCAATATGATACGGTCTGCGTGACTTCTACAGTTATCTTCAAGAGGCTGAAGTTTGTTAGGCAGACAACAGTTTCAAAGATTAGGGAGAGCGCTCAGTTTCAAAGTCGAATGGTAAAGTTCTTGAATAGAGAGACTAATTTAAATAATGTAAATAGGTATACATATTATTAATAACTTTGTCTGTGTGAAGTTTGGCTGGCTAGGGTAGGGACCTACGGGATTGGCTACGCTTGCCCAGTTGCGTCATAAATGAGCATCATTATTATTTCTTCATCTATGTATTGTACATAGCAACTTATTTTCTTTTAATAGGCTTAGTGCCAATGTTAGTTTTTTTGAAGATATGGTATTTGTTCATATGATAATTGTGCACAGAAAATATTTTAACAGAACATACCATAACGAAATAACAATTTACCAGATCTGGGAATCGAACTCATGACCTCATGCTCAACAGTAGCACTTGGGACCACTAGACCAACGCGGCAGGCTGAATAATATTAGTAACTGAACTATAAATGATAGGTAATTAAGTATAAAATCATGAAACCTATAAACAGACATTTTACTTTCAAAGAAAAAGCCGTGATAAGAATAAAATTCACATAAATAAAGAACGTATTCTACACGGGTAATGTAAAGGAGGCTGTACTGCGAAATATGAGAATTTTTTTTCTGCCTTAGTTACCTCCGAAAGAGATCAATGAAAGAAACATTTTCACAAAGAATTTAGCCGAAGATTCAGCAGGATCGCTACTAACAAACAGGTCGCGACGGGGTGGCGGCGAGATTATAAATATCCGACAAAACGGATGATTATAAGAAAGTACCTAGTTATCTTACTCTTAGCGCGTACTGCTGAGCATGAGTTCCGGGGTCAATTCCCAGGTCGGGTAAAGTGTTATTTTGGTTTTTCTATCTGTAATTTCTCAGTAAACCGGAGTCTGGATTTATGCCCGGTTCAAAATCAAAATATTTTATTTCACATAAGCCTACATGGGCACTTATGAAACGTCAGAAGATAGGTGCACGGTTCCAATTGGTCGTTTCCTATGGAGAAGAGTCAGAAACTCCACGGTTAAGGTCGGGCGGGGCAATTTCGACTATGGGGCTATTTCAACTAATGACAATAACTAATAATCTACTGTATTTGTATCAAAACGCCATCTGTATCCAGGTAGGTAAATAGATTATTTCAACAAAATTTCATAGATAGCTCTGCTAAAGCGCGAACTGTTTGACCCACAGGCCTGTTTTTTTCAGACGCCATTTTTTGTATGTTTTGACAAAAGACGCTTTTTCGTCAAAAATGTGTTTACAACGCTTGTTTTTACAATATTAAACAGTGAATAGAAAAAATATAAACCGTAAATTGTTTTTCGCCTAGTTGATCTTTGGAATAATACGTTTTTTTATGAGATTTTTCGTTAGTTTAAATAGCCCCACGAAAAGAAGAAGTGGGGTAATTTCGATTTATCTAGATTACGACATACGTCCCTGTACTACTGACTATGTAAAAAGTCGAAATTGCCCCTCCAAGGTGTTTAAATTATTTTATTACGTTACTGAACCATTTTAGGAGACCATAAGCCATAGATTTGTATGAATTATGCCACCAATATACTCCGGCTCTCTATTTCAAAACGATAACGGCTGTAGTACGATTAATATGTGACATAGTCGAAATTGCCCCACTGTGGGGCAATTGTAACTATTACTCCCCCATTTAAAAAACATGGTTCTTTTGAACATATAAGATGAGTATTCTGTTTTAAGACCTACGTAAGAAAGATCTCCATTAAAGCTTTTATAACATACATTTATTTATTCTACCAGAATGTAATCAAAGACGAGTGTGCAGACTTTTGAAACTGGCGTTTGTGTTTTTATAGTCGAAGTAACAGTATAGTAGGCATGGGAG
Source organism: Lithophane ornitopus (assembly GCA_948473465.1). Classification (NCBI taxonomy): domain Eukaryota; kingdom Metazoa; phylum Arthropoda; class Insecta; order Lepidoptera; family Noctuidae; genus Lithophane; species Lithophane ornitopus. The sequence continues at coordinate 807,889 of OX419630.1, read as the reverse complement.
GATAATGTAGGCCTTTCAACAAATAAGTACCAGGTACTTAACAAAATAGAAGATGTTCAATAAATCTACAGTCCACTAAGCCTACAAAGTTCTCACATTCACAAAATAGAAAATAATCTATATAAAAGACAAACAATAAAAATAGAAATAAACCTATTTCAACCAAATGACGTGATTGCTATTACAACTGTAACAAATTGAATAAATATAATGTCCACAAAAGCCACTAAGAGTTGAAATTAAATTGGAGGTATCTATAATAATAGGAATAATGTCAAATACAATGATTATGTCAAGGATGAAAGTAAAGAAAATAAACATGGTAATTTGGGAGCAGTTAATAGACTCTTACATAATTATGCCCTTTATAAGGTACCAGGGAAGCCACATGTGCAGAAGGAATTATTGCCAAACTTCCTTGTCATCAACGTAGTCTTTAATCTTATAATATGCTTTTTTGATAAGGACACGTTTGATGTGGGTTTGAACTTTCCATCGCTAAGTTCTGTAACCGACTTTGGCAACTTGTTATAAAAGCGGATACTGTTTATAAGAAATGAGTTGCTTGTTTTAGTTAATCTAAATTTGGGTATGACAATTTCATGTCTACTACGTGTATTTATATTATGGAAATCGCTTCTTATTTTGAAAAGTCCTAAGTTTTTGCGAACATACAAAATACTTTCAAAGATATATAGGTTGATGGCAATAGGCTCGGCCCCCATTACATGGGACTTAAACATAACTAGCGAAATGTGGGTGTACTACAGGTACAACTCTGCCGAACGCTTCGAAACAAGGCGTGATGTTATGTTATTTTTATAAACGTTTTATTCAACATGCTTGACTTAATCCCCAAAATGTTTAAGCAGATTCCTTTTGGAGTACCTAGAAAAATATTATACTCATAAAACGAGAAAATACGTCTCAAAAATTATCAATACTCAATCATCTACTTCAATTATACATATGTACCTACTAACAGAAACATAAATGACTTTATGAACATGGACAATCTTCTGCCGAATCCGCTAAGTTCGTATCTCTTTCAGTCGATTAGCGACCAACTTAAAGTTGCCAAGTTATTACTGTGGTCAGAACATACATAGTAACTACGGTATTTAATCAAGATCAGTTACTAAAGTGCTTGTTATAAAAAGATTACATAGAAATGTTATAAACAGATTGTATATTTTATTTAAAATGTTAATAAATGAAATTGTTATTTAAGACTGTTTATCCCTGTACATAGTGTGTGTACATAGTTGGTTGATGATAAACAGATTGAGTTAAATTTAATCAAGTGAGCATAAAACCTTTTCAAATCGCTACTTGCACAAAAGAAAAAAATAGTGATTTCAATTTTCCTTTTCGGATATATCCGCCGTGGTTATCTCGGACACCGGCTTGTCCCGATACCTACCAACCCTGGTATCGACTTAAGGCCGTATTTTATTTTTATTTATGGCCCGGCCCGCCGGCCTCTGGCCTTCGACAATTAATCAACTCTGTGCCGACCGCCTAATGCCTGTTTTCCTTTGCCTAATGACCTAGGCGCAGATTCATGACTGATGCGGTATCAGTATCAACTTAATTGCGCATCAATATTTATTGAAGAGCCCGAATGTTTGTTTGTTTGTTTGTTTTTTTAGCAAATTGAGTACTCTTTTTTGCCTAGCCTTTTTTCGCTGCTATATAAAGCTGGTTCAGTAAGTAAAATATATTACTCCAAGGAATCACCAAGGTTATATTATGTCGCAGATGGATTGTTGAATCAGCTGTTTTACAAGACAGCTCCGCTTTGTAAAACATTGCCATTGCAACAAGCCATTGCGTTACGTTTAACAAATTAATGTGCTACACATATTTAGACGTAATCCAGAATTACTTATGTGCAGTCACAATAAGGGTTTGCCAAAGTAATGCGCCATTAGTGCCGAATCGGTTGCAGTAACTAAGCTGGGGGACCCTGACCAATTGGTTTAGGTTAGGTTAGAACTGTGACTAACCGCACGCCCTATGTTCACTTGAGTTATGAGTGATTGAGACTTGAGTCATTTCACTGATATTACTCGTTTTATTTATTTGTTCTGGACCCCATTACTGATATTAAGACTCACTGATCCACGAGCGACAAAATTTAGGACTAAAATCTACAATCATTTCATTTTTACCCTCTAATCGTTGACACACTCCACTGAAAATAACAAAAAAAAAATTGCATCTGACAATGTATGGAATGTACGGTTATATAAAACAGCGGATTCTACAATCCATCTGCGACATATTCATTAGCATAATTTGCTTCAGCAAAATAATTATTTCATGTGAAAATAACACAATGTAAATCAATAATATAACCGAAGAACGAAGGCGTAGTGATTATTCCGCATACAAATCTTGAATTGGGGAAAGTTCAACAGTAGTCGTTTGGGGATAATTCAAAGATAACTGATAAAGGTTATACACAAAATAGTGAGGTGAAATAGGGTGTTTAACTAGTTTCGGATAATAATCTTGTTTTTATCCGCTAGTCCGCTAAGTGCTTTATAGTCGGAGATAACAATGATTTAGGGCATATTATTTATAAGCATTATCTGTTGGACATTTTATGAGTTATTTGTTTGTTCTAATAGTTAAGGGCTAGTTTTAAGGGGAAATACTAAGGTAATCCACAAAATTTCAACGTTTTTATTAATTGCAGCTTAGTTGATCAACATGTGAATTTTGAAATTTTCTTGAAAATTCAACACCAATTCTAACACAAAAAAATACTGAAGTAAGAGACAGAATTAGAAGTATTTGACTACCCTGTTCATGGTTTTAACACTTGAACAAGTTCTGTACAAAGTTAGCTCAGCAGCCTCCCGACGTGTTGCTTTGAGAGTCGGTCGTTAAAGAACGTAATTATTTCCTTTTTTCTTTGAACTTGTTCAGTCCTTTTAATTGTCAAAGTTTAGTAGAAAGTGTAATAAATTGCTGATGAATAACTTTATCTTTTGTGTCCTTACTATCTTTTGTCAATTTGTTTGGCGAGGCGATTAAAATTTGAAAAGGTTTAGTCGGGTTCATCACAGTGTCAGAGTTACTGAGACTGAGAAGATAGGGATTGTTGGAAACTACTTGTTCCGTTTCAGTGACCAGGCCCACTCACACGCATTAAAAATCACTAAATGCATTTAGCGCTAAACGAATATACAACTTCATTGTTTTATTTCTGACAATCGTTTGAAGATGCATAAAGCATGAGCATAATCAGCCTATAATATATTCCCACTGCCGCACACACAGGCCTCCTCTCTGGCCGTAATCCACCACGCGGGCCCAGTGGGGGTTGGTGGATGTTACATGTCTTCGAATTTTTTTTTCTAGGTCTTGCCGGTTTCCTCACGATGTTTTCCTTCACTGTTTTGAGAGTAGTGGTGATGAAATCATTTACACAAAATAAAGTGCCTGCTTGGGTTCGAACCCTCAACCTACTCGTAAGTCGCGACCGTCACCACTGGGCCACCACTATACTTTTTCTTTCTTTTGAAGGTGACGGAGACAGAATGCTGTTTTAAATACGTTTAGCTTAAATGCATTCAGTGATTGATAGTGCAAGTGGGCTTTAATCTGTTTTTTTAACATTTTACTAACTTCGTTCTTGTCTAGTTAAAAAAAAAACAAGGATCGTTTCTGATCACGTCTGACAATTATAAGATACATTGGCATCGTGTCGCCTATAGGTAACATTCTCGACCAAAAATATCCCTCTATACTATCTGCAGTGATGTACTTCTGTGCGAGAGGGGGTTGCCAGGCTACAGGCAAATCAATGTGGCCAAATTTGGAGCCGAGAGATGTAACAATATAATTGATTTGGTTTAAGCGAGTCTTGAGAAGGGTGGAATTATAATGATGTTTGTGGAGATATGTAGATTTCGAGTAACGAGTGAAGAAATCATAATTATGTAAACGTCAGTTGTGTTTTAATAGAGAAAAATGGAGACAGAAATTGGAAATATTTCTACACTAGAACCATTTTAGTTGCTTTAAAATGCAATTAAAACATCATTAACATTAACCTCAAAGCTACTAAGCTAAGAACGTTTTTTCCTTATTTTATCTTTGACAATAACTTTCGGTAGGTACCTACCTATTGATAAAACCTCTTTTCCTCAACATCTGCCAGGCAAGTCTATCAACAAAACATCCAATAACCCAACATCATACACAAAGGCTGCACCGTATGAACAAAACAATAGGTGCATCTCAACACAAGTCGCCCGTCAGGCACACAGGCTTGTAGCACACAGTGAGTAAACGTCAAAGCTATACATCTTTGTATAGCGCCGCCTGACGCCCTGGACAACGAACCTGAAGCCGGCCCGTAACGAATTGTTTTCTATCCAGGCACAGGCGCCTGGCTGTTGGGTACATTGTCTATCTTCAGGCCCTAAAATTGAACTGAAATATTGGAACGAAACACGATATTGTGAATTTGTAAGGCGTGGGGTGTGTTACTAGGCAGACGAGGGTGTGCGACTACGAATAATATCGAATCTAGAACATCAATTACTACTAGGTGAACCTATTCTTGACGCTCAATTACATAAAGTGGAATGATGCATTTCACATCACAATAATTCAGTATCTTACCTGGTCTTCTTACCTATCGTATATAATTAAGATTGTCCCAATTTGTGCCCTTTTTTGGCAAATCAACATTACGTCCAGTAATAGCACTATTTTAAATAGGACAAACAATCGCCACTATATAACATCCAACTTGCACATTGCCCATCGGTAAATCCCCCTCACCACTTACATCTATTCTTAAATAACCATACAAAAGCTCATTATAAAGGGCAGTTCACTTCACAACTTAATATATGTATATTTTAATATACCATAATATATATATGTATACATTAATTACCTCAATATTAAGTCTGCGAGCGCCTCCATCTATATCTGAATTATTAATTTCAATTTTTCCTCGAGAACTTGGTTCACTTATTACGGTCTCGGCTTGTATTTCTTCCGTCCCCTGAGGGATATTAACTTTGACCTGACGAATGGAGTTTTGACACTTTTTCGTGCCACAAAAGTAGGGTAGTTTATACGTGATACTTTAGTAATGAAGATGGAAATTGAACAAATGTTAACTTGTGGAAGCCATTTTCTTATCTAACTTTGTAGGTACTTGTTGTCCCCGAGGGGACGGCGGGTGTCTTGAATCGTTTGAACGTGGATCGTTGTTTGGACATCGTTCGAATAGGTATTATTTTTAAGTGACCACGACATGAGTAGGACGTGAACTCAACTCAATTGGAATTTTTCAATCAAATAACAGCCCGTAAACGATGGTCTATATTAATAAAAATTAAATGCTATTCGTTGGTAAGCCCATCCATACTTACTATAATATTATAAATTCGAAAGTAGCTCTGTCTGTCTGTTACTTTTTCACGCCTAAACCACTGAACGGATTTCGACACAATTTGGCAGGGAGATAAATGGCACCCTGGGGAAGGATATAGGCTTATTTTTATCACATACCGTGGTGGCGAAGCCGCGGGCGTAAGCTTATCACTAATGAAGACAGAATTACGTTTTTATGGAAGAAAAAAAAAAAACATATTTTCCAATTCGGGAAAAACTGACGTCCACATTTCAATTAGATGTTTGTATCTATGAACTATGGTTGGGACAGCACAAAACGTCTGGCAGGTCAGCTAGTGCAGAATATTTATGCCGGTAGATTAGATAACTCAAATTGAACTCATTGAATCTGACTTCAAAGACAAGAAAAATAAGAAAAATAAAGACTTTAAAATAACTACAATAATATCAACTAAGGAATTAGTTGCATATGAACGTATAGTTAACGTGGTGCCGATAAAATTAATTCAGCCGATGCCAATAATGGCAACAGCGGTGTCTCCGGCTGATCCTCCCGCTCGAGTGGGCTTGTTGTAAAGTATTCGATACCAGGATGTGGGCCCAGCGGTAGCGGAATGCACAGATATCTACTTAAAATCATTCATTCACTGACAGACCCGTGCAGTTTAAACTACTGGGTCTAGAAACATGAAATTTTGTACAGGAGTTGCTTTATCAACGAAGGTAAGCACTATGGAAGGATTTTTAAAAGTTCAATGCCTTACGGGGTTAAATTGAGGTTGAAATTTTGTATGGAAGTTCGTAATTTTTGACAATGGGAACTCCTATCATGCAACCATTGTATTCTTAGTTCTTACCATGATGTCAATTGGCACTTAAAACGGAAAATTATACATATATTAATTCTTGGCCAATGACAGTTGGGCAACACCGAACAATTTACGGCGATACTGATTTATTGTAGAGGAATTGACAACAAGTATTGCGCAATTTTAGTGGCCCGTAAGCGCATAGGAGGTTATGGAAATTGTGTTTTTTGAGCTCTCTTGACCTCATGTCACTGGAGACCAGGATGGTTTCAAAATGATAACAATAAAATATGATTGTTATTCTGTTGAGACATTGTCAACATTTTTCTACGATAATAATTGTACACTCGTCAATTTCCAGCATTTATAATCTTTGAAGCATGTTTTTCATGGAGAACAATACTTTACACCAGCTAGAATCACACAAACTTTTCTACAAGCCAAACTTATCCTAACATCCTTTCACAAACCGCTCCGCTCCGCGCTCGCACTGACAGCACACCAAAGGCGAGTGTATAATGTCTCCCTGAAGAGACATTGGCAGCAGCTACAGTACACCACTTCTGCACACGCGAGTAACTGAGCTCATTTGAAGCCGCTCGTTATCTCTCACATAGTTTAACTGCACCTAACTGTTTACCTTTCGTTTTTGAAAGATGAGGAATTTGAATAATGACTACATATGCTAGAACTTTCCTGAATTGCTGACGAGGTAGGCAGCTTTTCACTGTTGGTAGATACACCTTATTTTAACTGTTCTAAGAGGAGCTTATTCAATAAAATAGACGTAGATATATTTAGTAGCCGATTCCGGTTAACCTCAAGATAATCCTCAAGAGTCATAAAAAACCCTATAAGAATTCGATACGTGTTTCACCTCTCAACGAGGCAGCCTCAGGGTGACGATTGACCTGTCGCCAACCCGAACACAACGTGTTGCCACGCCGAATGCCGGACGCAGAGTGGCAGAGTGGGTTTTATAACGGTGTTCCACAAAGTGACGCCTGAATCAATTAACTAGGAGCTTATTCATCATTATCTGGTTCTCTTTAAGCTATAATTTACCAACTGCCAACTGTTACCTATCGGATATATATGGTACCTATGTATAAGAAAGAGGACAAAAAAAACAAATAGCACCTAGTAAGCAATCTTATCGCTAAAAGCAATAAGATTCCGAATATAACGCTACATGAAAACCTATAAATGCTTGTCCGAAATGGGAATTAATCCAGCACCTCTTTACTGAACAGCCGGTCCACCAAACATGTTGTAGGAACTGAAAATAAAGCCCGAATTCTCTGAAACTAGGTTAAACTTCAAATGCCCAGTAACAGCAAAGTTTCAGATGAATTCTTAGAACGTAGCAACTAAAGCTGCTATTCAAATTCCCCGTACATTGGCCCAGTCGGAATAAACACCTTGGAACTACCACACAGGTTGAACTCAGGTAAAACAGACGTATCTATGACCTAGTTACCTAGATCCTGGATGGGTAAGGATTCATATAAAGTCAAGTTTAGCTGACACGTCGCGTTAACAAAACGTCCTTCTTAAACTCCGAGCTATGAAACGGGAACGAGGCTGTAAATCTGAGGACACGTGAGTCTTTACGTTTACGTGAAGTCGGCAGAGATTGCCGTCCTCCTTTCAAAAGTGAAACAAAGGGAATGAGCAACTGCATCCTTACAAATATTTTATCCTTCGCCCCGTCAACGTTATGATAACCATCATTATTATATATTCATCACCGATTATCAGCTCGTGGCTAAATAATAACAGCCGCATGGGTCAATCCATCAGGTTAAGCTACACGTGCTGGGGTTGGTCCGTGGATGGGTGACCATCTTTACATACCGAGACTCCTCCGTGTCTCGGAAAGCACGTTAAGGAGTTGGTCCCGGCTGTCATTCGTGGATCTTTGACAGTCGTTACAGGTTATCAGAAGCCCGTAAGTCTGACAACCAGTCCTACCAAGGTATCGTATTACCCAGTTACTGGGTTGTGGAGGTCGGACAGGCAGTCGCTCCATGTAAAATACTGGTATTCAGCTGCATCCGGTTAGACTGGAAGCCAACCCCAACATACTTAGGAAAACGCTAATTTTTCAGTAGTTGCTTTTTAGTATTGCTTACCAGTTTTCACTATGCACAAATCGATACTGAGTCTGGGTAAGAAATTGTGCATTGTGAAAAGCAATAGGCTCGTGTCTAATCACATGGGAATTAAATATGGCTGAATGCAGTTCGCAAGAGGGGAATTACACCGCATTTCGTCAGTTTATGTAATCTATCCCTTCGAGACATACAGCCGTGGTCTATTTCATATGTGAACAGAATACAACAATCCCATGGTGTTGTCCAGCTTAACCAGAAACGATTTGAAATCCGCCACATAATAATATGTCCAGCACACCCAAAAGCATATACCTCGTTTTCTAATGAGGAAACTTATCAATACTCATTATCATTACCAATTAAAGCCTACCTCCGAATACGGCGCATGACGTGCCAACGCGATATAAAGGCGCGAGAAGTGCTCGCCACGAATTATGAAGCTATTAGCAACCCTTGTATTTAGTTTACTGCTGTAATAACCGGCTAGGGATAGTACAAATGTTTGGTTAGTCAAAAAATTGTGTAATAATAATAAGTCACGTAATTTTCTGATAGGAGATCTCATTCACCAAATTATTGTACCCAATTGTATTGTAAAATAAGCCAGTTTCCTAGAGGTTTAGGACATAAATCATGCGTTTTTTTTTTCTATTCTAAACTAATTTAATAGCTTACTTCAGTGACGAATCTATAAAAATTTAGTTAATTCACATAAATCAACAAGAAATCACAGTTTACAGATCACATAAAAGATTATATATACTGCAAGGTAGGGAATAAGATAATTAATTTCATAATAACTGCATCTATTTCTGATGTTATCGGTACAAACCCCCATCGATACTGCGATGTATTGCTGAAAAAATATCTGCTCTTAACATGAGCGGACCGAGGTGTGGACCATCGTCACGCGAGCTGACCAATTCACATAGTGTACGATAGACAGAGAGTCAGGATATGTGATGCGAAAGCTTTAAGTAACGATAGTTAAAGTTATATTTTCCGAAGTATGCGGTTTATTAAAGTCACTATTTACTCACTTATATTCAATCTCTATCATCATTGTGTTATAACCTGTTAAGCTCCACGGCTAAACATGTAGGGGGAGCCTAAGTTCAGCAATTAATGTTTCATGATTCCGTGGACTTTAAAGCTGTTGTGATAAGCTACAGTTAGTCGCGCTGCAAAACATACTGACTGGCTAACTTTTTAACCACAATAGAAACTAAACTAAAATATGGCTCGATACAAGTGTAGCTCTTCTATCAACGATTGAAACACTATTCCCACTTGCTTCACTGCCCACCCCTCAACTACTTACGTGTCGCCCGAGGGCCACTCGTCGTCCAGATGTCGGAGATCACACACAACACATAATATGTACAACAGTACACAGTTCGTGTACATTTGTGCACAGTTTGTGTACTGTGTGTGCACTGTGTTGCTGCTAAGTGTGGATGTTATGGCAAGACGTGTCGGGAGTATGCTAACATTGTTGCTAGTAAGATGCAATTATACAAGTACTCAGTTTGTAGTTGGTAGTTGCTGCTGGTGAATTTATGGGGTGACAGGTTAGCTTGTAGTAATGTACAGAGCTCATTGTGGGGTCAGCACGTCTTGAGGGTCGCATGTCTCGTAAGTTGTTGATTAAGTATTGAAAAACAAAATGTATGTACGAAATGCAGGAGACGCTGGTCCGACTTTTACTTTGACTGCCCATGTTGCGATTCTACTCTGAGTTGTATCTGCAGACCGGTTTTAAATACGAGACGCGCTGTCACGCGTTAGGATGATCGTTTGTTTGTCTACCAGATATAAATAATTAACCAACGATGCGAAGCAACACTTCGGGAATAAATTAAAAATGAAGACAATAATATTTGCGGGGCATCCCACTCACAGAGAGGAAGCTAGCCAGCAGTGGAACTATAAGGTGATTATTTCCCTCCGTAATCACACCCAAATTCCGCGACATATCATTACGCATCTTAGAAACAATACAACACGTCGCTCCTCTCCATTAGCGGGCCCATATGGCGGAGCATGGCGTTATTAATAATTAAACGCCGGGATTTATCGCCGCGTCACATGCGTGTGCAGCCGAATAAAAAAACAACACATGTTATAGATACTGTTTGTTTTCATTATGGAAGAAAGAGAAAGTGCATATCATCTGTGAACTTAGGTGAAGTGATCTGTCATATTGACAGTTCTGTTCAAGCTCACTTCACCTAAGTTTTCTCTGTGAGATTTTTACAGAATAGACCGGTTGGTTTCAGATCTGCCCAAACTAGTGTTTATTTTGAATAGAAGGAGATAGTAAATTCTTAATAAGCGCGCTATTAATCTTCTGTATACCTTCTGTATACTATCAGTCGTCTTACTTACCTTGATTACAATGTGCCGCTTGACAATTTTAGTAGGTACTTACCTGTTAGCAGAAGATTTTTGTATCCCATCCACATCAATTAATATCGAAAATACGACCGATAACTGAGACTTTGATAGTTTAGACATTGACAGTTTGATATTCAAAAAACTCAATGCTGCCCAGTCCACCTTCATGATAAAGCAATATTTATTATTAGCACTCACAGCATAATGCATGAAATTGCACAGGTACCTAAATATATAGGAGCAATTTAATTTGTTGTCCCATTATGAAATATTTGTGTAGTTTCAACCGATTTCAGACATAAATCTAGACGAATGTTATAAAAATGTAAGCTCCACATTATTTACAGTTCCAACACTTTTAAAGGTATTCATATTTTTTTATCGCAAAAATACATTATTTTTGTAAAGTGGTTTTAAATCTTTTTGAAAACAATAGGTATGAGCTGGTTTTAATAAAAATATTTTATTCGAGTTGACAACAACATAGCCCGGAGTCAATGGTCAAAATATGCGCTGTATGGAAATATGGAAGTTAAATATTTGCTCTCATTTCAGTGCATAAATGGGTGGACTTAGAATCTGAAACATCGCTTTATGTACAACTATTTTTATTTGCTTCGTATTTTCTCCGGATTTCTATCCTGGAGCGTACTAGAGCTCATACATCAATCCATCCGCACGTACAGTCGCCACCAGAGCGCCGGATCTCCGCACTGTCGCAGTCGCGCGGCGCTGCGACAATTAGTCGCTGTTATTACTTGTTTGTCGTGTCGCGATACATTATGTGGCGGAGACATGACGTGCTGGCAGGGACACAGTGAGAGAGTTGTCTATTTTGGTTGCAAGTATTCTATACCTACCACAAGCCAAACATGTGGATCTATGATACGTTTAATTAAACTGTTCCTCTAGCAATTACCAAGAAGTAATATTCATTAGACAGAAGAAATCTCAATTGGACAACATTGAAACCAAATACTATCAGAGAAAATCTGCCAGCTACCCTCTTTCTCTTCATAACGGATTTAATGTTCGGGTTTAGGTAAACTTATCTGTTCTCCGAAACTGCACTTGTAAACTATGTCAACCTCCACCAAAGACAATCGTATAAATGCAAAATCACTAAAAGTTTTAACAAACCAATAAAATCAACTGCTACATAAAATAGCTCAATGTTAACTAGCAAGCTTCACACCCGCTGTAGTACCAACCTAACCGCCATATGTGACATCTCGAAATCACTAGTAGCATTGTCACGAGTGAGTTATTGGCGCGATTATACCCACGTATTTATGTTGACGACTGTACACGGTACTGCCATTACCACGAAACATAACACGACTAACTTTTTATTTTATACGCCATCCATTGCGGGATTTGTGCTCGTCTTTCAGATTTAGAGTCGCAATGAACAGGCAATGGATGCTACATTTCTAGTTATGATAGTGTTATTCGTAGTGTAGTAGTATTTTCTTTGATTAGGTGTCAACTAACTGAGACAAAGCCGTTTGTGCTACCTTTTAGTGGCACTGAAAAAATTGACACTTTACGAGCGTACTTTTATTTTTAGTGCGTTATTAAATTTGATTTAGTGGTACTGTAACTAAAATAAAATTTAGCAATTGCGGTGGGTATTGTTAATCTAAGTTTAGATGGCAATTACAATGGAGTGTGACCGTCAGACGGTACACCATGTGGTAGTTTACTGTCATAAGTTATTAGGTAAGAAACTCGTAAAATGATGACTTTACATTCATTTCCTGTATCTTGGAGTTCTCTAACTAACAAGATCCAGCCCAATGTAACGGGTGTAATGGATTCGGCTCCATTCACTTGTTATTCCCGTCATTGTGATAATTTTTTTGTTCTGGACCATACCTGGGAACCTTCGGAAATCGGTAGAGCGAATTTTAAATGTTATAACTTAATTTTAAACAACCCCACAAACCCTGAACGTTGCATGCACGCACATGCACCCATAAACACAATGTTTTGCGTGCGTTACGTTGCGCACGTATACAGTGATTTTTCACATCAAAAATAAAAGTCGTTTCCCAGAAATTATTTTTGTGCAATGTTACTTAATTTGATGTACAGAATGCGTAGCTGACTACTATTTAATGGGTATTTTTACACCCTGTATAATTATTTTGTACCGTACTAGGTAGGAACCTGAGCATTTGTTGCCAAAAGGTAAAAATTTACAACGTTTTAAATTTTTGCTTAACACCTTAAAAATATAACGTATAAAAAGTGGTACCACATTAAAAGCACCATATTGTTGTTCACATGATTTAAAAAAATACATACTTACTAATAAATTCATTATAATGGAGTCTCCCTCGAAATTAATTGGGGTTGGGGACACAAACATTACATAACAAGAAAGTACAGAAGGGCCATTAAAACCGCTATAAGACAACCGCGCTCAGTAGGATCTAATGTTAGGTAAGTGAGCTGCTACTACATAGAAAAGTCGTATTATGACTTTTAAAAGGACCTAATGAGGGCCTAGAGAAAGAGACTGTCAATCCTGATGAAAGTTGTTTGTAGAAATACGAAACGCTTTGAAAGCTATTGCCAGTTGTCTAGGCCACTGAAGAACACGTCTACCCCAACGGTCATCGGTTCTACGGCTAATATGGCCGGCCCATTGCCACTTCAGCTTGCTTATTCTGTGAGCTATGACGACAACTTTGGTTCTCTGCCGGATCACCTCATTCCGGATTCTATCCCTCAGAGATACTCCAAGCATAGCTCGTTCCATAGCTCACTGAGCGATTTTGAATTTATGGACCAGCCATACCGCGAGTGTCCACGTTGCGGCTCCGTAAGTCATGACAGGCAGGACGCACTGATTGAAGACTTTAGTCTAACAGGAACAACAACAAGAAAGAAAGACAGGAACAACATATTAATTAGATTTAATACATTGATAAACTATGGATTTCCCAGAAAAAGGCTATGCTATATGATTCATTCGTAGACAATGATTGTAAATAGCAATATTTCGTCCACAATAAATAAGTTTCCAATTTTGAGGTACCGTATTTGGCTGATGCGTTGAACGCTTGGAAAATGGCTTGTCCCAATACGGATTTGCCCGACAACCCGTCCTCCCAGAGACGGTTCGGACGGACGGTCGACACTTCACGTGACCAGAGGGCTGGCTTGTTCTTTGGCCAAAGAATTAGCATTGCCATTCAACGTGGCAATGCTGCCAATCTTCTGGGCACGTTTCCGGATGACAGCGATGCGGGCGAATATTTCGACGCCTAAAGGTCCCTTTGTTTTTATATTTATTTTGTTAGTCCCTCTAGTTTTAGTTTTTATGTAAATAGTTAGTAGTGTTCTATAAATATTGTGTATAGTAATGTAAATAATTCAAATAAATAAATAAAAACAAGTTTCCAATTATTATTCATACATCTAACAATAATTTTGGAGATAACAGAGGACGTTCGTTCATTTATCCTCCCACTAATATTCTGAAGAACATAGTCAAAGCGAGACGATGATTTCGTTTTGTTCTACTTAATATGTGCACAACTCAGACACACACATACAAAATATAGGAATCTAAGTATTGTATACTCATTATAGAGCGGGTCTACTGTCGCCACCTTTTTGTAAAAACCGTCAAGTGTTTGCTCCGCGTTCCTGGACACACGGAACACGAATATTTTATGACATTCACCATGCATTATGATGCAGTGGAGAAGGCAATTTTTTATCAATACTTACTACTTCTAAATTATCAATATTATGTACTTTCTTCAATGATGATGCTCCATAGTTTATTAAGTTCCTTGACAATCTGGCTGTCCTCCACCTGACGGGTGTCAGAGTTTCTTCCGTAAACGGTAGAATAATACCAAGGCCCCAGTTTCTTCCTCCAATGCAATCCAATTTATAGCAAGTGGAACTGGTGGTGCTTAGGTAAGAATCAGTCTTCTTTCGTCCAGGTATTGGACTCCACCATACAAGGTTGATTATGCCGATTTTTCAGCATCTCAATAAAAGGTTAGCATTAAAAAAATAGGTTTGGTTTCAATATGGATGGTGGAACACGTACACGTTGCGTACTACATCCGATATCCAGTCGAGCGAACAACGCACGGCTGCAAGCAAGTACAAAATAATTACCTCATCCACTCCCTCTTCTTACCTTGGTATAATCCTAAGGGCTGGTAAGGTCCTGCGCATACATTATGCATGCTAATTTATCGGCGGGTCAGCGCAACTCCGCGGATTACTTCCGGCCACTTACGCTGTTTTATTCTGGCTCAGAACTTGTTGGGACACGGCCGGATTGGGTGCCAGATGTTTTACTTGCTCAGTGCGTACTTAGTTTAGTATTAGAAAGGAAAATTGGGGTTTTAGAAGCAGTTGATTAGACTAGAACCAAATGTAAAGGCAAGGTTGATGAAGCCAATATACATGGATATGAATAAGATATCCTTCGATTCGTTTTTGATGTCATTTTCTTGGTTCAAACTTGCTTTAATCAAACTAGTATTATTTATAAATATTTGAATATATTGGCATTATAAATGAAATGCCAAATCTTTATCATATTGACAAGTAAAACAACATTAAATGGTATCCAGTTTAGTCAAACTTGTTTACAGTACTCAAGAATAATAATAATATGCTGAATTTAATATGTTACATGTATAACTGTTGGTTCTCCTGTACATTATATGTATAAATAAATGTTGTATGAGGCACCTCACGTCAATAATGCAACGTGCAGGGTTCGAACTCGCGTCCTTACACTCGCCAGCCTAGTTAAACTGGTATGGCGCTGCCGCTGGTATGCGACAAACCCACTCCAAACCCAATAAAAGTAGGAATGCATCACATAAACAAGCAAACACAAAGCTAACGAAAGGTTCTCTAAAAAGTGGACCTAAACGTCTAGACTGAACAATGTCCCGAAAAGGACCAACAAGTCTTCAAGCTGAATGTCAGTGACCCCTCAAGTGACCTGGGACGCCGTTACCTTGGGCTGTTCTCGGAACCAGCAGTGGACGATCAATTAACGCTATCCAAGGATGCCTATCGAGTGCCACTATTTAAGGCTAGGGGCGCCAGGTTTAAGTAAGATTTTAGCCATTTCCTTTGGATGCAAATTATTTAATGGCGGGTGTCTTCTGTTATACTAGTAGATTGGCAAAAGAGTCGACGCTTAATATGGTGGAAAGTTATCACTGCCGTTTATAAACCGCACATCAATTGGATTGCCTCAGTTTAGATGACTGTTTCAGCACTTATTTACTATCTCTTGACTTACAGTTATGTGAATGAAAAACGATATGTGACTAGAAACTCTTCAAATATGTCGTGCAAAGGCTCAAGCTATTTATAACTTGCATTGTTTGATTAGCTGGCTTTTAAAACACAAATATGAAGTCCATATACATATATTCATACCTATGTATGAATGTAGCCTGGCACTTCTTATTATTAAACATTCACAAAATCTCCAAGTTCATGATGGCAGTACTTTAGAAGAATGACTAGTTTATTTGTTTTTGTTGAAACCTATGATTAATGCATTACCTCCGATATACCGATGTCAAACTAAATATTCATGCAGACAAACAATAGTATCTACTCGTATGTGTGTGTGTGTTTAGTGGACTGTCCAACTTTTAGGCCAATGTCCGACTAAATTAAGATCGAAGCTTAGACTTTTTTATTTTGGTCTGGTAACCCTAGCTGTATCGAAGATTAGCGTCTGGATAAACGCACTAGGATCTTTTAACGCAACGATACAACTTAAAAAAAATATCAAAGGAAAAAAATAATACTAAAATCTAAAAGCAACAAAGCATTATATTTATATTACTGTTAATATTAATATTACCAAAACCATACATTTACCACAAGACGTTATCAGCAGTGTTCTTATCAACGGAATTATAATCACCTCGCCATAAGGCACAAAACACCATGAATATAATTATAATTTAAACATAAACCACAACACCGCAAACTAATCCATAACCATCACTTTTCATTTTCCTCAAAAAATAATTAAACCAAAACAGAATTTCCTTTTTAACTTTTATGCAAAATTAATAGCGGTTGTAATTTTTCAGGCTTATAACCGCAGACGTGCAATCTACCCAGTGCGATATTTTTGCATAAATACTGATCGCGGTCCCTTGAGGTAGTAGACAAAAGTACTAATTTAGAAATCCCTGGGATGCCCCCAATATCTCTCGGATGCTTACCATGAAAGCTACATTGCCACTACTCCTAGTAGAGATTCTGAGAATAGCAATAGATTTTAATCTAGGAAACTATTTAGTGTTTAGGTTTTGGGGTCGAGTAGAATCTTTGAGCAATAATAGTGAACTGCCGAGTGGTTCAGTAGGAAACAAATGATCAGCATGTCACATCAGACAATGATGCAAAAAACGGCTAGGGGATCAAGGGATGCTTTTACAGTAGCGTTAAAGTAGTAAACAAACTACAATCAGCAATCTGAAGGCCACTTGAAATGTTCATGGATTTATCCTAAATAACTTAATCCTAAATAACGAGTTAATATTTATCCATCTTGTGCCGCCAAGAATACAGGTAAACTTTTATATATTTAACCCACCAATGTGGTAGAGTTATGTCGCTAAACTCTGAGTTAGTGTAAATAATGTCAAAATAAACTGACGTTATGAGGTAGAGCTGATAACTCATTTTGTATTTTATAATATTCGACGTTATAGTAACTGAAAATTTTACTATATCAGCAGGCAATATATTTATGAAAAATTCAACAAAAAAAAAACGACTTCCAAAAAAACACTAAAAACGTGAAAAATTATTTTAAATTTCAGAAGTCGGTGTCAAAAAACGACCATTCAACCAAAGACACCGACTTCTGAAATTAAAGTTATTTTTCACTTTTTAAGTGTTTTTTTTTGGTAGTCGGTTAATTTTTTAAGTTTTTTGTTTCGTCATTTTAATTATTTATTTTATTTTGTAATTTTAATTACTTAACTCACGAGTTTACGAACTCTTCATTTATTTAATTAACCCAACTAAACGTGCAATTGGGCTTAAGCGTGGTGAATATGACAGTTTTCTTTTACAATCTAGTGTTCCCGATGTTCAGGGCTTAATTCCAAAAAAGTTAATCTATACTTAATATGTTTTCGCCTTTCCAAAGTATTGGTAATAATGTATACTCTAAAATTCTCATTAGAGTAATTAAATACTTTAAACAGTAAAATAGACCTTCCTGCTTACCCCATTCGCATATTCAGACATTTCCCGTGATGGACTTTTAACATAACATTAAGTAAAACATTATTAACAACAACATTAAGTAAAACGTTGCTGACAATATTGCAAAAAAATAATCAATGTAAAACTAAAAAATATATGAATATTGTAGAGCATATTATTAGAGCAACACTTACGCCAATAACGTTAGGCAAAAAAATGATTGAAACAAAAATAGAACTTTGCGACCGTGACAGGACTCGAACCTGCAATCTTCGGATCCGAAGTCCGACGCCTTATCCATTAGGCCACACGGTCGGTACATATCAGTGTGAAATAGGTCGTGAGATTCCGCAGAGCCTCTCTATGTATATTACGTCATATATGACGTCACCAGTGTAAATAGAACATCACGCTGGAAATCAATTATACGGCCGGCAGAGTTGTATTTGTATGCATGTGATTTTTTTGGAGGCAAATAAATAAAAAAAAATATTTAAAAAAAATTCAGTACGCCAGCTACGTTTACAGCACAATGTTTCCCGATCATGCATTATTTATGAAGGTTTTCACTTTTCATTAGCAAAGGCAGAAACATTCACCTAGATGTATTGATTATGTACTAATTAAAATTAAAATAAGCTAACTTTCATTATCACTGTTAAATGAACTTGTTAAATGTCTCAAGATGTAGGCACAATCTTACAAAACTGCTTTTTTTTCAAGCAATTCGAATAATAGTTTTCTATTTTCCTATTTTCAAACAGTATCTCAGGAGACATCAAATAGACATTATTTTAACCGCTATCAAATTAGAGTAATTTATGAATACAGGGTCAAGTACTTTTTATGCCTGTAGGGGACAAACGGGCAGCTGTTATTGTTCTCAAATTGTCTTCCAAATTATTATTCACATAAATCCCTTCAGGCAGTGCGGTACTAGTATCAAAAGTATAAGTACCAATTTCATGGTGGATTGTGTACCATGAGTTATGTGACTGACCGTAATGTGCAGACGTGGGAATTGACGCAGAAGACAGTACGCAGGTACAGTGAGTCTCAAAAAAATGTATACAAGATTTCATTGAATTGTCTGCAATCTCTGTTCCGTAGGATATCTATCACAAAACATATTACACATTGGGTACTTAATTTTATTGTAGCTACACATTGATTCAGTATTATGGGAGGAAATCACTGCCCATTCCAAGGTTGCCTGGAAGAGATCGCAGTAAGCGATAAGGTCGCCCATTGTATATTTTGTAGTGTATATATTTTTCTTTTTGTGATGTATAATCTGGTGTAAAATAAAGTACATATAAATAAATAAATATGGGACACAAATAATTGTAGACAATCAAATTGTTTACATCTTTTTGAGGCTTCGTGTACCTTCTTCACAGTAGTGCTTTATACGAGTATATCTGCGGTGGACATGATTAAAAAAACCAGCAAGCTAAAGCATACTGACATGCTAAAATTATGGTGTCTACTTCTCTTTAAATCATGTACATATAATGCCATTCATCTTGAACATCAACAATATGATTGGCGAACCGCGTTGCTATACACGTGTTTACTACTATTGCACTGAACAATAGAGATTCTGATAAAGATAAAAAATAGAAATGGTACATATTTCACGCATGCAAACCAATAGCGCTGGCGTGAAAATAAAACAAATTGATAGCTAAGTAAAATAGAAAATTAATTCCATTAGTAAAGAACCGCAATTTTATACGAAATTAGTAACAAAACTAAATTATTGTGGGCTTGATCGGTTCGGTTTTAATTAAAAACGAATGTTAATAAAAACCACAGATGAAACCAGAAATTAATGTATAGGCTTTTATCGAATAACTAAAACAAGTTTACCAAAAACTTATTTTGATAATTCTTATTTTTTGATAATTGTATTTCTGTCAATTTTTAAAAGATGCATAGTCGAATCTAAATATAAAGTTTAAAAAATAAGATACCAGATAATCATTTACCACGTTGCGCAATTAGGGTGCTGGATTGTCACCCTAATTACGTAACACACTTTCAATCACAATCCGAAAGATTTTGAAAGAAATTGCTGACCCATAGAGTATGTTTGAAAAATTCGTATGCTCAACGACGTAAATAACGCAATGAATGTTGTTGACCTGTCTAAATGAAAGGCATTGCCATTGTAAGTGTGTTACGCATGTACCCCGCTGTATCTCACGCAACTGTTCAATATAGCTCTCTTCCCCGACATTGCCCGGGTGGGCCGGGTGTCGCCGTCCTTGCCCGGGGCTCCCCAAGGCTTGTCCGGGGCTAGTAATGGCGAACCGATGACCTGCTGTCTTAACAAATCCCTGATTGATTGTCGCCACACTTCGCAGATTATTGTTGAAGCGAATCTGTTGCAATTGACGTATTTGTATAGAAGTATAATCGGAGATTAACTTTGAAGCTAAACGGCCTTCTTAGAGACAAGGTTTTTGTTTAGACAGGTTTGAACCATTGAGGCAGTTCTTGTAATAAGACCTTACTGTGATCGAAACACAGTTTTCATTTAAAACTAACAAGTAGGTATTAGCCCCGATACAAAGCCCCATTTACATGATGCAAGTTTCGTGCCTGTGGCGTGTGTAAATCAGGCTTAAGTTGTCAGAACTTTACAACAGTCAGAAATACAAAAACTAGCTCGGTCTAAAGTTAGATCTCGTGTTGTGATAAGACGAACTAGGTTTGTCATTAATCAGCTACTTACTTGAAATTTTATTGAACGCAAGCTTTCACGGATAGAAAAACTGTTTTTTGAGGCGAAACTTAGGAAAGTTTATGTGACATGTCCACTGGACATGTCATTGAATCATTAATTCATTCATGGACATGTCATTGATTTATTCATGTCATTGATTGGTTCCTTTTAGCTGCTACACATCATCTATGGTAAAAACAGGGTACCGTATGTACCTCAAAATCGATATAAACTCTAGAAACCCAGCTTAGGTTGGTAGATCTAACTTCGCAATAACTTACAGCACATTGCGTTACGATCTTGTATCCGATAGTCGTGGAGAATTGGTTGCACCAATATCCGCCCAAGATCACAGATACATCAAAGTGTGAATAATATCACATAAATTGTAGGCACGGCGGCTATACTCGACTGCAATGTCTTATGTAGAAGTATTTTTATGGCGTTGGGTCAAAATTAAACAAAAATTAATTAAAAAGCGTTCACAAATTATAAAGCGTCATTTAAATAATTATCATTATTCCTACTCAGTTGCAACACTCCACATTCAACACCACTAAAAGCCAATTAATTATGAAATCCAAAACATCTGCCAAATTAACAATCCAAATGAAAGTATTCAACATTCCGATACTAAATAATTGTTGGTGAACACAAAACTTTCGACCGACCGCGCGACCCTGTAAATTCCTAAAACGTGATAATGGCACATGTCTTATGAAACTTTTAAAGCAAGTTATTAACAACAATATTTGTTATTAGCGATGGACCCAAATTCACAGAAACAGGGCAGTTCTTACCTTAGAAAATGTACGTTCCGCCAAATTAAGAGGCTGCGTAGAAAGCATATAAAGAAAAATGCACGCTGACAATGACAAACGGGATGATTTCCACCAAACGGCTTGCATCGCATCGGATCGGAACGAATTTTACAATCTTTAAACGATATTAAATCGTGTACACAGCATTTAAAGTCTATATTACCAAGCCGCGCACGGCTGCTTGACCGCGGGCGTCTTCCGCGACACGCGATCGTCCGATGTTGTCGTTGTCTTCCTTTCCGATCCGATGCGATGCGGTCCGTTTGGTGGTAATCATCCTTAATACACTTACTATAGCAATTTATTTCATTATTTATGTTACTGAGCAGACGAATTTTTTAAACATAAGAAGCAATTCATGAATTTTCTTCAAAATCCATTAGGCGTGTCTAACGTAATTGGGATGGATATAATGTATATGAGGATATAATGCTAATCGTATTTAATCAACTCTTGCACTCTACTTAACACTCACGTGTACCTACTAATTACTAAGCTCTTGCTTTTACTAAACTATACTAAACTCTAGCACTCTACTAAACGCTAGCAATTTTCTAAGCCTTCACAATCAACTTAACACATGAGCTCTACTAAACATCAAACTACATTATGTAAACAATTTAAGCGACACATCATTTGATTAAAGCTCCTACTATCACAGAACCCAAAAAATGAACATTTCAAAGGCAAATTTTTCAAGATTTAGTGTCAACGGAAGCAATAAATTTGGCGCTAATTACAAAGTTTGCTTTG
Source organism: Lithophane ornitopus (assembly GCA_948473465.1). Lineage (NCBI taxonomy): Eukaryota > Metazoa > Arthropoda > Insecta > Lepidoptera > Noctuidae > Lithophane > Lithophane ornitopus. Next base: position 785,637 of record OX419630.1, on the reverse strand, counting down.
TGGACGCCGATCGCGTTAAGAAGCAATTACAGGACACCTGGATAGGCTGTGGATGTGCGTGGATGTGCGTGGATGTTGAGCAATGATAATCGTTGTTATAATTACTGCTAGTTAATCGACGGATGTGCATGCAATGTTCGCGAATTTTGTTGTTGTACAAGAGCTAGGGTATGTTCTACATAGCAAGTGTTAAAAAATTGTATTTTATAGATCGTATATTGGTTGAAATAATAATGTTAGCTAGCAATGTTAATATAATTTATGATTTAAATAGCTCTCCAACAGCAGGGAAAGCCAGACAGGGAAAAAAATTGTAGGTATTGAATTATTAATTACAAACTCTCTTCAATTCTGGGACACCACGCCTGACTACTTCGTGTTCGTCTGTTAAGCTTAACACTCTTTAGTAGTAAGTGTCATAGATTTCTTAAGTATTTTACCTAATTCCCAAAACTATTTAATTTCTTTGTCTCCCCGACTATAAAGTTGAAAGCGCTCATCAAAACAGCAGCGCCGGCGCACCGGCCACATTCATCACTTATCAACGAGTTCGCAGAAACCATACCCCGTATGAGTCGTAGTCTTTTTATCACAGATCATCGTATCAACTGATGATGGTGACAACTGTGTGTCCAGCAGTGATTAATGTACTCTTTTAATCTGTGGTAAATACTCTAAAGTATGTGGCAATTAAATGTGGAACTAGTTTTTTGAGATAAATAAATCAGATGTGCAAGTATTTAATGATAGCTCTACGTTCTACATTGTTTTTTCATAGAATTAAATGCAACCCAGTAGGTTAACGTCCATCACTTGGAAGCTGGTCATGAATAACCTATTTTACGTTTTAAAATAAATTAAGTTCGAAGTATTTAGTCAATTTGATTTGATTACAATTTATTCGTTTCCCAAATTCGGAGGCTCAATGACCGATGTATCAATTTGTAAATTAATCATTATTGCTAAGGAACGTGCAGTTACCATTAATAACAGCATACCATATAAAAGTACAGGAAGTAAGCAATTTAAAACACTTGGCTTGTACTCACATAAATCTTACCAAATTACTTTAAAAACGTTACAAATCACCATACGGATAGGTACTACTAAAATCAAAGACCGTATTTTCGAATTCCAATTCAAGCCACATTTAAATCACTCGAGAATTTTATCGAACATTCTTATAACGTCTCAATTGATTTCCAAATAACGGAAGAAACCAATAACGGTCAATTAAAATTATACGAAGCTTTTTAGAAAAGGAATCGCTCGATATAAATCAGGGGCGATGCGTTACGAATTCACTACATTTACATAATCGACCACTTCGCTGCCGTCGACTATCGGTTCGTCCAACCATGTTTCATTGTAATTTTAATGCGCGACAACCCTAGAATCACACCTGAACTTCAGTATTCCCAACTTTGTTGCTTACGAAATAAGGTTGAAAATGAGTTAATGATGTGCAAATACAAGGTTGTGCTGGTATTATTTAAGTGAGAACGGAGTACAATGGGACAAAGAAGCGTCCGCAATTAAATCGGCGCTTTTTGCGAATGCTGGTCGTTTTGAACAACGATGGGCGATGGACGATGGGCGGTGGACTGTGGCCTTTATGTGACGTCGCATTGAGCGCGTGTATTGATGCGCTGCAGATAGATGGACGCGATTGTTCGCCCTCGGGAAATGCTAATAGTGGAGTATTTGACTTATCTTTGCAGTTTTTTACTCCAGAATAACCATTTCCAACCAAAACTACGTCTGCTTAATTATTTTTTTACCGTTAAACAGACAGAATGATCCTGAGAATGATTAGAGTATGAAAAGGGCATGAAAGTGCACACATTGTGTTAACATATTCCAGTTAAGGATAAATTTAGTTCTTTCTTGAACTAGAAGATGAATGAGACTGAACTGCCTTTACCATTAAACATGAAATAACCATAAAATATACCAATAAAAATATACACACATTGTTAGCAATAACAAAACAGACAGCACGCGATACATTACACCAATACTTCATACAGAAGACTGAAAACAATCCATTGAACAAGGTAGTCTGTCAAGAGGCTGGCAACACTGGCGCTTATTAAAAACATCTCGATGATGTATTGCCAGTAATTTCTGCGGAATACCCCCTTAATGGGGGTGCGTCCCGCCGGCCCAGGCAGAGGTAGGGCTGCCGAATGTGATACTGGATGACGCGAGAACAAAAAAGGAAACCCAGTGTTTATTTGTAAAACCTCTTTTTTATTATATGAAAATTAGCAAGTGCGGTAACTATCGCAATCCTCTCATTAATGGAGCTTTTGGAGGTCTAACGATCAGCAGATTTTTTTGGATTGAAACTGAAAATTATACATAGAATAGAATTATAGTCTTTAATACCTACACCATATAAATTAACAGATATAAATATATACATAATGTATTAAACTCTCTAGAGATCTGAAGCTGAGCCAGTGCTAGTAATTTTAAATTTCCAGATAGGTACAAATGACCGCATGTCCACCACAACCTTCTGAACCATTTTCAGACTTAATATTTCAGTGTTTGGTTTGATTCGTAGTCGTCCAACAGGGTACAAAAGGGTAAGTTATCCTAGCCTGCGGTGACCTCAGGCATCTACATACCCATCCAAATCCCACATCATAGAGAAATGTTGACAGTCGCCATTTTTGTAATCTCCTCTACCATTGTATCTGTACCAAAGGACTAAAAAAGATTGGTCCTCCGAGCATTAATGACCATAGTTATTTACGGAAGAAGCAGAACTGTTTTTTTTTTTTTTGATGTTTGGAAATCATCGGATGACTTCTCCCGCTCTGGGTGGAGCGGGAGGGCGTGTCAGACTTACTGACTAAAACCCACCCGTGTTGCTTCAGTTGCCTGCTGCCAAGGGCCCAGGTATCCCTTTCTAGGACTATCCCGCAACCCTGGTAGGCATCGGTCCTAACGAAGATGCTGACCTATTTCCTCGATGCATCCTGAGTACGCAGTAGGTATCCATGGCATTTTCTTATGCTGTATTGTTTGTTATTATAATAATACGGCCGCCTCAAACTGTCCTCAGCTCCCAGCCCTACGCATTGTAATGATTTATAGGTTTCTTAATAAATACGTGGAGTGCGGCCATCGAGCGTTGTTATATTAATTGCAGCGGTTATTAATTCATGCTCTGGCCACAACTCGTGCGCCGGTAGCCGGTGCTCAATGGACTGGTACTGGCTCATATTTTATACAGCATTTATATTGTGAAGGTTTTGATGGAGGTGCAAACATTGTTGGATAAGTCACACGCCATGCATTTTTGGATGAATGGTTTGATGCATTCTCTATGTATGAATTCAATAAACCAATGTGCCAGCAAGTATTAGTATACTGTTGTAATATTATGCAATTAAATTGTTCTATTGTTATTCAGGGATTTATAAGATACTCAAGCGTAAGAAAAAGATACTACCTCGTTGGTCACAAGCGCTACTGCTGAGCACGAGCTCTCGGATTCGATTCCCGGGGCGAACAAAGTGTTATTGGGTTTTTCTATCTGGAATTTCTCAGTAGCAGCCCGGAGTCTAGATTTGAGCCCGGTTGATGGCAATAGGCTCGCCCACTAAAGGCACTCAAACATAACTGGCAAAATGTGCGTGTACTATAGGTACACCTCTGCCCAACGCTTCGGGGAAACAAGGCGTGATGTTATGTCTGTTATGTTAAAAGATAAAAGAAAAAGAAATTCCTTGTAAGAAACGGTAGTGGCAAATTAGGTAATTAGAGCTCCAGCTCTAATAACAACACCTACCTACCTATGATTGTTAATAGGTACATACAGGGTTACTAATTGTCAAGTAAATTGACACGCCACGTCAAATTGCCGTGTTATAGACATTTCATACAACTGTCGCAAAATGACAGATGTGATTTGAATACACGGACAATTTAAATTGGTAGTCAATTTACTTTACATTCATTTCCCTGACTTTGCAATGTAAATGCAATTTCTTGCAATCAATGGACCACCTTTTAATTTTGATGGTTTGGTAGGTTGTCTTATATTTTGTTCGAAAAGAAAACAAATTGCACCTTGTTCAAAGTTATAACAAACGTGTGACAGGTAACTCGAACATTGTCTATTTACTACAACAGGTACTGTCAGATGTTCCAGTAGTTTACGACTTGCGCGACCAATAAGTAGCATGTCCGGGTGGTAAGTAGCCCATGTAGTGGATTAGAGGGCCAATAAACAGCTTATAAGGGTTTATGTTAATTATATTTCATAATGAGTTATTATGACGGCAGATAAGCACAGGTAGTGTACCGAAAGCTATCGCTAATCGCTGAACACGATTTCGCCTTTGAATTAATAACCAACCTGTGTACTCAATCCATACTATATACAATACTAGCTGATGCCCACGGCTTCGCCCGCTTGACAAATTATGGTACTAATACCTTCCTCGAGAACCACTATCCATTGGTGATAACAGCATCGAAATAGGTGCAGTAGTTTTTGAGTTTATCGCGAACAGACAGACAGACGCGGCGGAGGACTTTGTTTTATAATATGTAGTGATATACTATTATACTATAATTATACTTTAATACTATAATCCATACATATTATGGTATATAAATGGATGGATTATAAATTCGAAAGTAACTCTGTCTGTCTGTCTGTCTGTATGATAAAATTTGGCAAGTAGTTAAATGGCATCCCGGGGAAGGACATAAGCTACTTTTTATCGACATACCACGCGGGCGAAGCCGTGGGCGGAAGCTAGTACCCAATAAAATTGCGTTCCAGAAAGTGAAGTTAGGTGGTAGGTTTACAAAGAAGTGATCACAGCAAAGTTGGAGACAGGAACAGGGTATTAGGGCCGAGTCACACCGGAATGGCAGCGGCCGGCAGCGGCTGGAGACGGCCGGCAGCAGCTGGAAGCGGCCGGAAGCGCCCCCCGGCGTCGCCGCTTGCAAATAGAACTGTTTAGAAGAAACAAATGAACATATTGGCGCATGAAATGCGGCGGGGGAGTGCGAGGCCGCCCGCGGTGCCGCGAGCGGCCTCGCGTCGCCCCTGGCAGCCGCGGGCAGAACCACCGCCTTGCAACCTTTTCAAGCAATACTGGTCTTTTAAGTATGTAGATAAAGTTTAAAATTATTGTACACTGAAAGTGCTCGCCGCGTCGCTGCCGGCCGCTGCCATTCCGGTGTGACTTGGCCCTTAGGTTCTCAGTACTAAGAGCATGACAATGAAAAAACAATTGGGTCTTTCAATGCAGCAAAGGAACGAATACACATCGAATATATAATTATGATTATTACATGTTCACTAAAATTACTATGTTATCATTCTATACTCCATTTGAAATAAGATTAGACGTATAGATAAGCCTTTTTTACATTCCATTCAACCGATTTTGAATTCTATTGCGTTGGTGGCATGACAAATGGCAGCCGCAGTAGATAGTTGGTATTGTGTAACTTTTTTTGCTTTTAATGCTATCCTTATACCTACGGTATAGAAGTCAAAATCGGTTGAACGGACTGTAAAAGGGTTTGTTTTAATGTCTAATCTTATTTCAAATAGGGTATAGGTAAATCAGAGACCTCACCTACTATTACTAACTCACAATTTCGTGCATGCTTTCGAACCTACGATCTCATACATACTACTAAGTAACGTATACTCTCTGGGCTGGGCCATCTCCATAAATAAGGCAGGTATATAATTTAGTAGTTACTCGATCTATATTTGGAACTCAGTCCACTTATCCATTTGTCAAACCAGACATCGAAACCATTGCAGTAAATGTAAAATGATAAAAGAATAGTGCCAGCTGCTTTTCAGCCGACATAAAATATAAAAGTCAATATTGAGAAATTGCTACAACTGGACTTTGACCATAGCTTTGTGACTGTAATACATTAATTTCACTACCATATTATTAAAATAAAGAGTTTCAGCTGCTTCTTATATATTTGTTAGTCAATGAAAATATATTTGTTGCTATTTCTAGTTGATGAACATTGAAAAATAATGCAGAAATCTATGTCAGTTAGTACCAAATTAATCCAAGAACTTTAGCGACAGAATTTATTAACTTACTTCATTACCCAGTAAACGTATCGTTCCCTCTCGTTGTAGGCGAGTTGGTCCGAGGAAGTAGTATCATCATACTTTTGTCACAGTATATTGCTTTTGTGCCCCATGTCTGGTCTGTGGTTGGCACTGAAAAACAGGCACATGAGACTTTTGAATCTCAAGCTAAATCAATATTAAAACCCAATATACACAAAAAAAATTGTTTGCAAGAAAAGCAACGCAAAACTTTGATTAATATTCAAAGTATCAAAATACAATGTAACTGACCCATGTTTAGTCTTTTGAATACATCCTTTATCGTAAGTTATGGAAATTGGCTATATAAAATTATGTCTTGTACAAGACATAGCCAACTTCATAACTGTTTGCCCCACAGAAAAAAAGATATAATCATAGAAAACTCTGTGTAGAAAATACAAGGAAGTTTCTTCCACAACGTTTTCACAATCCTCCTGCGTAAACACAAGTCAGTCCAGTACATCATAAGTAAAGGCCAATAGTAGGGTAAGCAGAGAGGTCAGCTACATAAATAGACGAGCAGTTGTCTGCCACGGACAATTTGAAGCTAATGGGTCGCGGCTCATTTACCCCCGGCTTGTTTTGGACGGCCATATGCTAAGGATGCTAAATATTGTAGAGGGGACAGTTGTGTCGATGGAATTGTGCCTAGCCTGGATAGTGAGTGGGTAGCAGAAGTTCTAGAAGGAGCTTCCGTCCAGTACAGGTACAGTACAGTCAGGCAACATGCAATCTCACAGCCAAACCATAGAAAAACAGATTCTGTTTCTGAAACTAGCGGTAGGTACTGATCTAGTGATAACTCGGAAGTTTGTTTGTAGGTTGTATCGGTTTAGGTATTGGTAAAGCTGCTGAAATTAATGGTTCAATAAAAATATTTGAGATTCGGTAGTATGAAATCTGGCATTTGTCATTACCTAGTAAAGCATTAGATACTAAGGAGCATACTCTTGAAAAATACCTGGTGCCTCCAATCTCCAAATGAAAGAGTTTTCCAGTTCTGGCAACAGTCGTCTCTAATCTTCCCCCACACTAATCCGCCGCTTCTGCGCAATTTCTCCCCTAATCTATGTCCAGTTAGGGCAGTAGTTGCGAACTATCGCTCTCGACCGCGAGCCACCACCCTAATACAGAAGGAGCATTTTTTACACGAGCGCTACCGAATATTGCCGAACATTGCCGAAGATTAGTGCCGCGCGAGCGCACCCCCGCGCAAATAATAAAAGTATTTGAACTGTGCGTAATCGAGGTAGTTCATGGAATTACAGTTCTGTTATGTTTGTTATAAAAATACGGATATGGTGATAGGCAGTTGAAATACAAATAATGTTACGGTCATTGGGTTTCACGTAAGTTTCCGAATGTCTTGTTACTGTAGTTTTACCCCCTATTTACTGGCGCAATATTAAATGCAACGAAGCAAAGAAGGTATTTTCGCATACCAAACGGTTGTTATCAAACCATTCGTTGTACCTACATACTTACCACATTTTAAGATCCCATGATGAAATTGGTAACAACTTGAGATTCATTATTCGGATTACCTAGTACACCTATAACTTCCTATGATAGAATAGAATACAATAGAATACTCTTTATTATGTACACCATGAAAAATACAGATATAAATGTAGACATTTTACATATGATGCGGTTAAAACTAAACTTATGAATTTACTATCAACACAAAACCCATAAAAAAACTGTTCATTGAAAAATCCCACCAAAAATATTAAATAATATTCATACAATTGTACTCTTCCCCCAGCTCCCCGGGCGAGGGATGTGACGTAGAATTAGCCAACATGGCGGCTCTAACGTGTACTCTGAGTATTGGTATGCGGTATGATTTACCGACGACGTCCCGATAACCTTTCGGTTGATATATTGATCACGGACAAGCGGCTATGTATGAAGCTTTTTATCTCTTTACATGTTGGCTTTGAAAGGGAACGCGGGGTGAAATTGTATGAGTTTTTATTTGGATGTAACTTTGAACTACTGTGCTCGAAAGGTCAATGTTTTTTTTTTTGTTATTTTATGAATTGCAAATTGAATAATACATATATTAAGCTATCATCACTATAATCTGTATTTCGAAAATTTTCTACCCGAGACAGTAAAAGGTGGCCATATTAGCACTGGATTCACTTAAAGCTTAAAATCAAATACGGTAGCTGAAACTAACCAACTACGAAAAGCAACACATGATTTTTAAAACCAACAAATTTTCCAGTTTCAGCCACTTTCCGATCCCACAAGAGCGTCTCGCAAAACAAACCGAGTGTCAAAAGTGCACATACAAGCAAGTAATTAGTGATGTGATTGTGTGCGACTAGAGTCCGACCGCGGCACGGTACGGCACGGCACGGCGCAAATTAAACAAATGCAATGATTTGTATAAATAAATTCTTGTTCTTGCAGCGTCCACTGCGAACCAATCAAATTACTTCACTTTGTTAGTTGATTGCGCGCAACGAGTCAGAACGAGTGGATGTTGCTTTTTACACAAGTTTAGTTTGTAGTTTCAGAGGAATTTGAGGCGGATTTTGATTTCGACGGATTTCAGACAGTTTTTTTTTTACTTCCCCTTTAGTACATTTTCCACCAACTCGCACAGGGCCCGCGTGGTGGATTACGGCCCTCTTCCTGACGCAGAGAGGAGGTCTGTGTCCTAGCAGGTGGAACATTATAGGCTGATTATGCCTTTAGTAGAAGGAAGACGGGGAAAGGTAGACTTTCCTGTAAAGTTTATAACTAGTTTGAAATCATGCCATAGAATACACGAAAATAGGTGAAAGTAATACCATTTTCTTCTTAACTTGTAGTCGATGGCAATCTAAATCGAGTCAGCCCAGAATCATACACTTTAGGTGAAATGAGGTAGATAGCAAAAAACTAACCACTCCTTCACTATCTACCTCATCAATACTCTTCTATCTATGATATACAGGGTGTTAGGGTCGACACCGTTATCCTTGAAACTAGTGGTTTGGTGTCATCTATAATATACTTTTTCCATGGGACCAACTTCGAAATCACAAAAAAAAAAACAGCTTTTGCAGCAGCAGCAATTGTTAACAGGGTATTCCCCTAAGTCAACCCTACTATGCTGAACCAGTTTGATCGCTTAACTTTGAAAGTTTATGCCCCATTCTTAGGGCACATAACATATCGCTGTAAGCAACTCGAACATACTGACAAAACAACAAGGGAGTCACATTGCCACATCCACACTCCACAACTCCCCACATCCTGGAACCCACAGTTCGACGTCCATGTTGGCTCTTAATTAATTTATACCCGTTCTTGTCCAGGTACAAAGTAGTGTTCTATGAAAAATAGCGCCAGCTACCGACTAATGGGGACAGCAGAGTACAGGCACTTGTAGCCTTAACTACACTTCGGAACGTGCTGGAGAACTGAGGCGGAAAGTTTAGTTTTTAACTTTTAGCTGGCGAACTAGCTGAACCACATTACTGTTAGAGCGTTAGAACGACGAGTTTATTCACTAAAGTTATGATAATATCAGCCTATAATTTGGAATACTCAAACTTAGTTTGTATAAACTGTGCAGAAGAATCCTAGTTATTCACCACCGCCACCGGTGAGGTATGAGTATTGACCACGTTGGCGATTTCAGACCATCAATAATTCTAGATTTACTCACGATGTTTTCGTACACCATAAGTCACGTTGACGTTGATAAACCCGTAATGGAGGTTTTCAACTCGCCCCTTGGTGCTGTTTCGTTTGAACCTCTTGGGTCCTAATACTTTTCGAATGGTTGGCTTACCGACAACATGTGTGTCTGGACGCAAAGTGTAGCATAGATCGAGACTGTATATTATATTGATCACGTCAGGGTCATCAGTTTGGTGGTACAGTAGGCCGCACGTCTGTGGTGATCAAACAAGTATGGCCTCTTATTCTATTTAAACTCTGTACTACGCTAGGCCAACTCAAGTGTTACCAGTGGCGTGCGCCCTACTGTGTGTTACTCCTGCGATAAAAAGGGAGAATCCTCCGACGACAAATGAAAATAGACGGCAATCCGATTGTCTGTCACTGACGACACATAAGGGCCATTCACATAATACCGTCCCACAAAGGCCTAGCTAAAAGCTAACTCAATACAAAACACATTTTGCAGTTTGAACGCAATCCGTCTGACTGAATACATACAAACGTTTGCATAGAGACATGCTTTGAAGCCTGCTCTCTATATATATCGAGTTGAATATCAATCAAAGCCAACGTACGTTTCTCAAAGCCTTTTGCTATGACCAATGTGCCAAATGAACTATTTGATATAAACGGAGGTAGTATTACCTCCGTTTATATCAAATAGTTACCTACTAATCTAAGGTAAGAGTGATACTAATTCTGTTTTTCTCATATTTAATTATTTTCCTGTGGGTGACAAAAAGCCGACTCACAAAACGGCACAACCATCCACTACTACTGCTACATAAGATGTGCACGGAGAGTTAGCCGCGTTAGCTGGCTGGTTCATTTGCTTACCAGCCAACATTTTCTTATGAAGCATTTGCAATGGAGCGGCACCTACCTGCATAACTATATGCTGCTTATTTATTTTAAGCCTGTCTTATCACACTGCATGGCAATGGCTAGGCATGGTGGCACAAATTAATATGGCGACCCTATTAAATGTAGAAGAATTTTACAAGCGGCTATAATTTAAATGTGCTATACAAGTAAGTAAAGGTTTTTCTTGGCTACCTCAGGTACGGAAAAAGGCCTAAAAGTTTATACGTATTACGTTGAAATCAGTGCAAAACTCACTTACCGCTTTATGTCGTTGGTACATAGAAAAGACCCTAGTGATGTCATAGTTTGATGGATCGGTTCAGGATCAGCTCCGATCTGGATGATTCGGTGAATGGAAAAGGTACGGTTACGTGATATCGTGTTCGAAATATCTAGGATTTACGTGAATTTTCAGTGTTTTTTTCGATAGAGGTACGTAGAAAGAAGACTAGGTACTTATTTCGTTTTTTCAGATAAATAAAATTTATTAGAGATAATTCGTAGTGATGCCCAGTTCAATAGGTATTATAATAGTCAGCAGCGTTCTTTGAAAGCTACTAGCAACTGAGGCATCCGCCGATTCGTATGTCAAGAGTTTCAACATTTTCTGACAATTATTGCTTACTGTATTTGTATTGATCTGAAAGTTTCTAGTAAATAGCCAATCCAATTCTAAGCGAACTGTCTATAAATGAAGCTACAACAAAACATAAAAATGCAGACACATATTATCTCAAACCGATATTATGTGGCTGAACACATTTCCTAACAATCAGGACATTCTAAAATGGGCATACGTCGGATTCTCACAAAAAGGCAGACGTTAAAATAAGTCTAGATTTCTTAGAAGCCTGTGTGGTGCCTGAGGTCTGTGACCTAGGAACAAAAACTCGTCTGGCAACACTATTGTTTATTTTAAAGTATTGTCATCTAACTATGTCTGCCCATATTTTGAATTTGATTGATGATACTACGCGACGGTACGAATATGAATTGTAATGCTGGATTTAACGGATATTGGTTTACATTAGCTCATTGTCACTACTAGACTGGCATCCAAAGTAGTATTCTTTAACCGAGGTTTTAGAAGCAGTAATCACTTTTAAGTAGAGCAAGTTTGGCAATTTTTGTTATGTTTGAGGTAAACTTTTTCTTCTAGTTATCCTGATTAGCTAATATGTTGTGATATCTGGGTACACATTGACATTAAACTGAGTAAAAGATTTAACGGCTCGTAAATGATTTTCTTATTTGTTCGTTGTACGTCTTCATCGATTACTCTGATCAATGTCTAATTAGAGCATTCAAAAAAATTAAAGTATTAAAAACTAAAACCCAAATACGACAAGAAATTCAATCAACTAAAATGGTATAAACAAGACACTACAGACAGAAAAATTAAAATTCCGGAGTCACACGTGCTATGGCATAAATCGAACAGAGTACGTGTGACTCCGGACTTTTAATTTTTCTGTCTGTGGTGTCTTGTTTAATCCATTTTAGTTGATTGACTTTCTTGTCGTAGTTTATAATACTTTTCAACACACTTGCTCGTAAAGTGGCTCTTATTGAACCGCTTTTAGGTTCATAATGCGGTGTATTATGGAAGCATGCTTTTTACTTTATAATATGCGCCACAGATAACTATTTACTAGTCGGAGTAATGACATGGCAGTATGGAATTGGTAAGTAGGTACTAAAATAGTAGGTATAAATAGTAGGTATAAATTGTTTTTGGTGAAGCTTTTTACCAAAGACAAGCGCTCAAAAGCAAGTTTTTATTCAAAAAAAAAGAACCATAAGCAAACCAGTGGCGTTTAGTTCCCATAATAAAATCCCATGGCTGCCCATTGCATATTTTTTACCTGCTCCACGCTACGGTATCATTTGAACTTTTTTATTATTCTTATACTGGTAATAAGCGTAAAACATATTTCTTGTTATTTACCTAAACACAATCACATTCTTTGTAGAAAGAAAAAAAAACAGAATATTTTTTACCATGTGCCAACCCTAGCATTTTATAAAGACGAAATGTGGAATGTATGAAAAAGAGCAAAAATGTCAGTGTAACATTGCCCAGTGGTTTTAGTAAGAAACCTTTCATAGTGTCGTTTACATTCCTAAACTAAACGCCATCTTTACCAAAATTCTTTTACTGGTTTTTATGTCATCTGCATAAAGGCCATATTTGCGTCAAAAATCAATGTGGGCAAAGTTGGTTAAAAGTCGAGAGTACTTTGCCCGCCAACAAAATCGAACAAATATTGAATTAAATGTTGAAAAATAGTAAATTTAGCTATACTAACACATGTAGGTACATGATCTTACAGTTGTATTTGATGAAGGAAAATAGTAACGTTTCCATAGAAAAATCGAATTAAAATTGTAATTATTCGAAAAAAGTGGGCAAAGTTGGCATGGCACGGTACCTAAGAATTCTTGAAAATGAAAAATAAAATTGTATTCCTATAAAACATGGCTTATTAGTTTTACGTTGACATTCAAAGAGAAGAAAACAACGCCACCCACGGCTAAAAACGAAACTAACTGAGGCTTTTACAAATATACCTAAAGCAGGGTTAGTTTATAAAGACACCTTTAAAAATTATTCAACACGAAAGCTAACCACGAATTATTATCTGTTGAATATTTTATTTCGCTTCTAAATACATACATTTAATTACATTTCATTTATCATGTCTCATTATTATATAAATATGAAAAACTGATGTAAGTATCGCATACTATGTCTTGAATAATATAATTATAGTATCGACTCCGTATAAGCGGTGGGTTGACAGCTCTTGATATTTTTTTTAATTGCCGCTCTTTTTCTTCGACAGCTTTCGTTGGTAAGACTATATACATTGAATTAGTATGAACTATCTTAATAATATATTAAATGAGCATTCTCTATTTACACCCGGGCAGAGACTTACGCTTTTTTAAAATCTTATCAAAGAAACTTCATGCATTTTTATTATGCCTACTGTGTAAATAAATAAAATATGTATTATAAAAATATCATCAAATTATATATTGTTCACTACCCCAACCACATTTGCGTATTATGTATTTTAAACATTATTATATTTTTATATAGGCTGTTCAGCGGTATTACCAGTGCCTTTACGGGTGTAAAGGCGCGTGTAAAGGCGCGCGCATCAATAGCGGAAAAAACAAAACACCGACATTTTATAATCTAAGACACCGCATTTTCCATAAATATTTGTTAACTTTTTTGTTGTGTGGTTAAAATCATTATTAAAAATGTCGATTTCTCGTAGGGAAGAAGAGCGTACCTAATAATAAATAGATTTGACTCCGCAACGGAACGTTTAGTTACATTAAAAAAAAAACATTTTTTTTTCATTCAAATTATATTTTTTTGTATAGGCTGTCTAACGGTTTTGACAGTGCCTCTATTTACCAATATTTATTAATGTTTCCTTGTGTGGTTAATTATTATCAAAAATACCAAAAAATTAAAGTATTGTCACCAACCGACATAGAAGTTTTTAAAAGAAACTCCGGATAGTCAGTACCTGGCAACAAAGGTCAGTTAAACTTTATAAATCTATCATCTCTATGTATAGTTACGTTATTGTAGTTTAACGTTCTTACAACAAGTCTGTTTTTTTCCTCGCAAGTGTGTTGAAAAACGTCGTATGAAACGCGTGTACATTGGTTATTACACGCGAATAATACCGCCTCGACTGTAATATCCAAAAGAGCACACTCGTATCACAATGTACTATTAATATTTTTTTTGGAGTTATAATATAAATATACAAGGTGGAGACGACAATACGACAAAAAATAAAACTGCGTATATCTAATGACATTCTCGGTCTACATACAAAAAATTCATCAAATATATCCAATAGTTTAGTTACGATAGCTAGTCAAAGATCGGCAAACCCATCACTACTATTTAGTTTGTTTGAAAGTCAGCCCATCACTACTATTTAGTTTGTTTGAAAAAATGACTTGTTTTATTTCCATGTTAAGATTTATTTGATAGTTCCATAATACTCTTATGTATTAGTATTGCCAGTGTTTTCATTTATTGTTGTATTGTCGTCTCCACATTGTATAAAACACAAACAATAAAAATAAAAATAAACCTGTTTCAACCAAATGACGTGATTGCTATTACAACTGTAACAAATTGAATAATTATCATGTCCACTAAAGCCACTAAGAGTTGAAATTAAATTGGAGGTATCTATAATAATAGGAATAATGTCAAATACAATGATTGTCAAGGATGAAAGTAAAGAAAATAAACATGGTAATTTGGGAGCAGTTAATAGACTCTTACATAATTATGCCGTTTATAAGGTACCAGCGAAGCCACATGTGCAGAAGGAATTATTGCCAAACTTCCTTGTCATCAACGTAGTCTTTAATCTTATAATAAATGCTTTTTTGATAAGGACACGTTTGATGTTTTAATTTCGATGTTAGTATTTATTTGATAGTTCCAAAATACTCTTATGCATTAGTATTGCCAGTGTTTTCATTTATTGTTGTATTGTCGTCTCCACATTGTATATTTGAAATGTGCTAATTAAGCCCTTTCATTTGATACCTAACATGGTATGAAAAAAAATATTTGTTTTTTAGTTCATGACTTTATGTCCATTAGACGGCGCCATTTTTTATTTAATGTTACGTCACATAGCTTATAACCAGTGGACAATCAAGACGCTTCCAACGTTACCTCATTTGTCAAATTATGATGAGTCGTTTAGAAGATATGAGGGAACAGATGAACATACATACATACATTCATACATACATACCGGTCAAAATCATAACCCTCCTTTTTTCTTCGCCGTAGTCGGGTAATTACTAATTATCTACTAATAAATTAACACTCCAATATCTACATTTATATAAAATCGAATAAATCCGCGTGTTTACCTTACACATGTATGTTTATAGTGATGCGTGTTAACCTATTATGTAATTAAGTTTAATTAGGGTTCCGCAAATGTAGCGAGTCGGCGCCGCCCGCGGCCTGATTAAATAACTTACTACTGAACCCGCTAATCGACGGCTCAACCAAACTAATATTGAGAGAATTAATAAAACCGCTAAATGTGCAAACGAGCTGAGATAATAATTTGAAAGGGAATTTATTACTAAAAATATTGATATTTCAGGAAATTTTAGCTGATGGCGTTAGGTATATTGTTCTCGATAGAGTTAGCTCTTTTCCTAGGTTTAAAGGCATTACAGACTTGGTTATCAATTAGACAACTAAATAAATCAACTATTTTACCTATCTGTAGCAAATTGCTACCATACCTAGGTACCTACCCCAGGAAACGGATACATAAACTACGTTGACACTCCGTTCTCTTTGGCGCTGAAAAAGTACGAGAATAATAACCCTCCTTTGGCTTTGCCGTAATCGGGTAAAAATACATCTCATCTAATCTTCACCCAGTGATTATATGGTAAATTTATCAAGCTAAACCTCCGTATATTTCCATAAACCTGCAGAACATTCTCAAACAATATCATTGCTCTTACCCCACACCCGTATCTAGTTGCACGACTCCCGAGCCTCGACCCTAAGGCACGATGTTTTGCCCTAACTAAACGTATATGACGTCCGCTAATTAACTTAATTACACACCCCCACTGACGTACACACATGGAAATATCCCAACTTACCCTCCACGCCCTTCGCAGACCCTTTAATTTTTTACAAGTAACTTCTAAAAGAACTGAAACGCCTACTAATATTTTGGGAGCAAAACCGCTAGGGAGCAAAATTTGGCTGTTAAATGCTAATTAGGAGATCCTTTGAAGCGAATAGTTTGAATACATAAAACTGAAAGTGGGTTTTTGTTTTTACGTTTGAATTTACCTAAAGTGACTACAAATTTCAGTGGGGGGTAGTTGCCAAAGGTCCAATTGTAAGATTTTTAGCTTCACAGACTTATCACAGAGGAGTTTCTATACTACACCGTAAATTATATAGAAAAAATAACTCGAGGTTTTCTCAAAACACACTTAGGTACCCTCTATAACTGGCAAAAGTAATTGGTCTCACAAACAACGTAATCCCGAATAAACATAACATATCCTTTTCTCCGCAATCATCACAAAATACCACATTGATATACAGCGCATATTTCGCAATACATAAAGCAAACATACCATAACGCAACATAAATGGGTAGGCAGTAATGATTTGTAACGTACAATAATCATATCCGGCCGGCGTCGAACCCGGGACTATAAATCACGACACGGCGTATTAACCACTGCGATGACCTTAGCATTGGGGCTACCCTAATGTATGAGGATTAATATTATGTATTTGCAGTAGATATATCACCAAAAACATCGAGTTATGCGAAGATTGCTGATGGGTTTAGCAGAATTGCAATTTGGTGTTATCTGTTTCGAAAATAGAAGCAAACCTATTGCTGAGGTAAAATGTTACCTATTGATATTATTAAAGTTTTGTATCACTTAAACCGAATAATAGAGAAATGCTTTATCTCTCTAACTTTCTATCATTGAAGGAAATAAGAAGGGTAGGGTTTTTCATGTGGAATATCTCAGTATTGGCCCGGAGTGTAGATTTGTGCCCGGGCAACAGGCTCCCGCTATTAAGTACATGAAACTAAAACACACCTCTGCCTACCCCTTGAAAACACAGGTGTGATATTATGTTATCATCATTGATGCACATATACGCACTGTGCAAATTGCCAGTCAATTTAATTTACTTACTGACAAGGCGATTTAGATTATCGAGCAGAGGTCATTGTATCGTCGTACATGACAACATGACAACTTCACAGCTATTGTACATGATGTACCTACATGATATACACACGTTTACCAATCTCACATCACATGTAGCTCAATGACAATTGACGGAGAGCCATCGAATGCCTTCTGTGCCTCAAATGACGATTGAAACTGATTCCGATCATCATTATGTTAAACGAGGATCGTGTAGTGCTCGCGGCAAGTGCACATAAATGTCAGTAGCGCACTTGTGCGGTAATATTATGTTTCGGCCCTCAAAGCGAACAAACTAGGGTGGCTGTACCTGCTTACACTAAAATACCAATACACATTAGCTGAGCTAACATATTGTTATGTTTGTAATACAGGTATATTCAAGTACATAAGTTAAGGGCTCTCTTGTATTTAAGGCCCAATGTACCGTTTCTTATCTTAATACTATAATTTTGTCTGTATTGTGTTGTGTGTACCCAAAACATACTCAAAGTAAATTCCACAACATTAATTTAAACATACATACTTGTACAAGTTACATTTACCCCAAATATAACTCAATCTCAGCCAGTATAATTAAGGCCTCTATATCTGAGCCATGCTTTAACTAACACAATATAATTTACACGATCAGTAAATCATAACGGATCGGACGCACTGGCTAATCTCTCCACCTGATCTAGAATTACTCGTAATTACTAATTAGGCCTAATCAATCACCTCTCAATTAACTGAACGAGCCTGCTTGTAGGTACATATGTAGTTACGAAGCTCTCTGTGATTACATCGATCGGTAGCTAATCATAATTGTGCTATTATAAATACTAATTAGATCCCTGATCCAGACAGTCATGTATTTTGTGATTGGCTCGTCTGAGATTGAAACCTAACTCTACGGTTTACAATTACTTACAATTATTGGTCTTGTAGTATTCGAAAAAAAATGAGAAATAAATAAGAATGATGACTTTGGTGCACTAAACTTAAACTTAAATACATCTAAGAAAATGCGGAGGAATTATTCGACGCCATATTTTAGTTAATTGTTTATTTGTATAGTTCGTTTTAATCAGTAATTTAATTTAGTATATAATGTAAATAGTAGAGTTTGTTAGTTTAAGTAGTTTATGAAGTTTATCAGAGTATAGGACATTTGAAGAAACCTAAGAAATATGTAATCTAACTAATATTATAAACGCGAAAGTTTGTAAGTATTGATGGACGGATGGATGTTTGTTACTCTTACACGTAAAAACTACTGAATGGATTTGGATGAAATTTGGCAAACAGATAGTTTATAACCTGGATTAACACATATGATACTTTTTATCCCGATATTAACACGGGATCGAGATTTACGCGGGGCGCAGCTAGTTAGAAATATAATCATGACCGTTCTATGTGACATGCCAATCAGACAGAAAATTATTTCTCCTTAATTATACAATTCATAATACGCAATCAAGTACTTTCAAGCCTGTTTAATAATTATTTCGTTTTATTGAAGCCTCGTTATTGGCGTGGTAACAGAATTAAATTATTTTGGCGATAGCAACAGTCGGTAAAACCTCTTGCTATTTTATTTCTGTAGGCACTTTGCCACTCACGCTCGCGCGAGTAATATTGCTTATAGAAATATTTCAGGCGCTTTTGATATAAAATGTGTAAATAATTGAATGATGACACGTGCTTTTGGTGTATCAAATTTGGTGTTTGTTGAATTGTAGGAATGTAAATTTAACCTAAAATATTTATGTATGAAACTAATGGAACTTAGCCAAATAGAAACAACCTTTCCTAATACTTCAGTCTAGTTGTATTATTCGAAGGAGCATGCTTTCAATACATATATAACTAATGCGGCGATGTTTAAGTCAATATAGTTAGAATACTTAGAATCGAGTCAAGCAACCATGACAACATGTCCTCAAGCATACGATGTCGTGTTCAGTATGACATGCAAGTTCTATGTCTGCTTACAAGCGCAATTACAGTTATACATGCATTTGATAGATAGTTAACAGAATTATGACAACGTTATACGTACTTGCATTGATGTCTCTACAAACCAGACGCACGTGCACACGAGTTCTTAATACTACGCCTGTATTCACATAAAGGGTAGGCAGAGGTACACCCACAAGTCACCTGTTATGTTTAAGTCTGATGTAATTGGGGCGAGCCCATTGCCACCAACCAGGCATAATCCACACTCGGGGCAGCTACGTAGAAATTCAATTTAGAAAACTTGGTGATCGAACCCAGGACCAATATGTTGCTGCGCGTCAACCACATTTACTGGGACTTGAAACATTAGTCAAAATAGGGGTACGATAACGTTACGTAATAGCGTTATGTATAGTTCCAGTAACCATTTACGAAATAATTTCTTGGCAATCTAACGAAAATCTATCGGAACAAAATTTTTAACTACCTATTAATTTAATTACGATCCGTGTGTATCGGTATTTTAACGTTATTCGTTTCAAGTCCCTTTTTAACGGACTCTTATAGATTTATTATTTCGACCAAGGGCAATTACATTAATTACAGACAAAAATTATTATAAAGCCTTATAGGTACAATATTATAAAAAAACAACTCGACAGTCATACGCTCACGATAACGATAAATAAATCGATAGAAAATAAAGCTATTAGATTTTAGGATTTCATGACGATAACTAGACGGCCTGTCAAACTTAAAGCCCAGGCCATAATGTATCATAAGATCATAACATATCGTCCCATAAAACCACTCTATATTCTGCTCCCAAAAATATAAACAAGTGGTCCAATAACGATTAACACAAACATGAGCCACTCGACCGCTCCTCAGATAGCGCACAGTGGCAACTTAGCCGCCGCAGCTATCATATGCAATATTTATAGGGGGCATTAGCAGGTAGATAGGGTGAGTAATGCCGGTCGAATAGGGGACATTTTTGCACGTCCCCGGTAAATATAGGGGCTGAGAGAAAAGTGGAGGGCGATTCCTAATATTTTTCATGATCAAGTCGGCCGCGAAAAGCGTGGAATACAGGTCCCCTGAGACGGGACTTAGTAGTAAGATCTGGATGCCTTTCTTTGAAACTGATTTGGAACTACTGAAGAGAATAGTGAAAGTCCATTGACTAGGGATGAATCATGTTCGGGGAAACAACAGTTTACATACCTTTTTTTTTTAGGTTGGGAAATCATCGAATTACTTCTTCCGCTCTGGGCGGAGCGGAAGGGCGTGTCAGAATTTTACTGACTAAAACCCACCTGTATTCCTGCAGTTGCCTGTTGCCAAGGTCCCGGTATACCTTTCGGACTTTCCCGCAACCCTGGCAGGACAGTTTACATAGCTAACAATTAAACATGCGTCTTCATAAAATTAGATTTTGTACAATCATTATATTTTCTACCATAATGGGTGGGTGAGGTTTGGATACATGATGGTTCAAATGATCAAGTCGTAAAAGATTCGAAATTCGAATATATATATTTCATAAATTGAAATATTGGTACCTACGTATCCTATTTGATATGTACCTACTTTTCCAGAGAGCAATCATCAAAATAACCTAGATAATCGCTATCGCCTGTGGCTTGTCCACGGGTCCCTTTTCGGTTATTTCATCAGATTTGTAGTCGACCGCTGAGGTTATTGTCGTATGACAGTGCCACCGTTTTTAGTTTATCTTTAGCAAATTTCGGCCAACGTTACCGCTAAGTCCGTACTCACATTAACGTCCCATCTCTGGTTTAACAATTAACGCCAAGATAAATGGTAGGAACACGAAACGATAACTGCGAACGTTTCACTTTAAACCTACGTGCATACTCGCGTGAAATTTATTATGTAGATAATGTGGGGAATTGAATCCGATAGGAGAGGTCGTCGGTTTGTCACCGTGTCATGGAAAAACGTCCGTAAATCGATTTTAATGTTTCGGTATCGAGTTGCGGAGGTGTCAGCTCGATTTTTGAATCGAATGTTGATAAAAGATGGGAGAGGAATATAAAAGTGAAATATGATTGCGCACTCATAATCCTGGGGTAACAGCAGGGTTATTGGGATTTGATGTTTTGTTTTATACATGACGTTTAGATAACATTACGGTGTACATACACATACGGATAAGATTGATCACACTGGGTTTGGGTATTTGTCGAAAAAAGTCAAAATGACAACCACACGAACCCTGAACCGCTGCATCATCAACGTTGCGCACTACTGTAAACAGCTATTTTTCACACCAAAAATTAAAGTCGTTTCTCAGCAATTATTTTTGTATAATGTTACTTAATTTGATGTACAGAATGCGTAGTTGACGGCTATGTGATGGGTCTTTTTACATCCCGTATAATATCCTCTTCAATATACTTTCTTTGAACCCTATCACCAATATATACCTATACACGGCGCACAACAAACATATACACCTCAGTTGAGCCATTGTTTAGTCCGGTCATCACTCGTAGTCCCATGGAGCCCACATTTGTCCCGTATTTGCCCGCTCCTCGCCTCCGGGCAAAAGGCTCGTTCTATTGAGAATCCGATATCTTATTATTGTATGCAAAAGAAGGTAAATCGTGTTTAAAATGTACACGGATGGACCCGGAAATATCTGCGAGGACGACTAGTTTTTTAAATGTATGTGTTTTGGTTCGAAACAAAAAAAGTTGGAGAGGTGTTTATGAAGAAGAACTTTTTTAACATCACGGCTCAAACACACTCTCACTTTTGGTAGATATTTATAAGTCTCATCTCATGTAGCTTGTAACTTCAATCCAGACTCGAGGCTGCTACTGAGAAATTCCTAATGTAACAACCCAATAATATTTTGCCCGACCTGGGAATTGAACCCAACAGTCGCGTTTGCAACCATTAGACCGACGAGGAGTCTCGAGTAGAACTCTTTTTTGTCGACTTTTATTAGAAAGTAGGTAATAGTTATTTATGCAACTGTTGCATAATAAGGGGTATTAAACACGAATGTAGGTATAGACAGAGGTGATAGACACATGAGTGTTTTAATAACTAAGTATATACAGTTGCATACAAGACTTTATCTACATCCATGACATGAATCCATCCATACTATTAAAAATTCGAAAGTAACTCTGTCTGTCTTACTGTATGTTACCTTTTCACGCCTAAACTTTTATAGAGGATTTATAGCATGGGTGTAGATAAAACATTTTAAATAATCACTGTTATTTACGTTTTAATGTAAGAGTATTGTGGAAGAAAATAGTTCCAGCTGCTTTATATAAACCATAACAACCTCACACAGCTCTTCCGACCTATCATAGACTAAAATAAAGCTGTGCGCACACCACACCAGTCGTCGATAGGCCACTAATAGGTGGTTTGCCGGCGGCGGCCGGAAATATGTCCGTGTGCGTTCGTCCGATAACACAGGATTATGGTAATACTACTCCGTGGCGGGGATTAGGGGTATTTTCGGGGATACGCTGTATTTGAGGGCATTTTTTCCAACGAGTCACTGAGCATTTTTATTTCTTGGCGTTGGACTATGCCTTTTTTGCGAGACTGGATTTTTTTAACCGCCGAAAAATATATTGTGTCATTGCTTAACAAACAAATTTACGTGCTAAGAGAGAGATTGCCTATTGTCATTTCTTGCGACATCCACATATACCTACAACTACAACGTACTGTCATCTAAAACCCTAATTTACAGACGAGCTTTCCGTCTAGTTTTTCACATTATTTTTTTAGCTTCATTATTAGTAGTTTAGTAGGTACCTTTACAATCCACCCAACGCTTAAGCTCAGTTTTTTTCTTTTTTCATCCCAAAAACCTCGTCAACTAGTTATAGCTCGTTTCACGACAATATTTTACGCAAACCTAAACGAGTTCAGAATTAGGCAACGTTTCATAAACTTGCTAAACAAGTTACGGATTTTCTTTACTTCGTTAGAGACGTTTTGAAAGACTAAACGAAGTATCTTAAAGTTTTCTAAGCCAAAACACTCCATAATGTTGGCAACGTGTGCGCTGGACAAATCTCTCAGATCTCAGGCAATCCCAGATTACGCCGGGAATAAAGCCACCAAATTCCCATTAACTTTTTTAAAAAGGATTCTCATTAAATAGCAAACAATAGCAAACACGCCGATGTGTCTGCGGGACGATTTTCGCCTATTTACAGAGCAGCTTACTTCGGGGGAGCGAAAGGGCCCAAGATTAAGCCGGATAGTTTCACAAACATTCATTCATTCGGCCAGCCGCCCAGCCGCCCAGCCCCATTCAAGCGAGCTTTAATAAGAGACCGACACGGTAAGCGGCTTACTTTCTCAAATACCGGAAATTTAGTTTCCGTTGGTACCTACGGTTTTAAGATTGCCGATTACAAACTCTCTAATGCTGAACGTTTTATGTTTCGCATCTAAAGGCGCCTCTCGATTCACTTTCAGTCGGGATTAATTCACAAACAAAGAGAGTATTAAAACACAGTTTATCGGCAAACCATTTTACTTTTAGAGCCAGTTTACTGAACAATGTAAATGGCAGAAAATTTTGAATAGAACTTAGTTTTTAAATGCAAACGAACGTCGCTTAATGGAGTTCCAAAATTAATGAAAGCCCAAGACGTTCACTGAAGAAATTCTCAACGCATCGGTGACTCTTCATTCCGGCAATAAAATAAATAATTCCTGGTCGGGGAATGTTCAAAGTTCCACTCGGGTGACCCTCGGAAGGTCCTGCCTGTCCTAATTAGGGAATGCACTCGAGTGTCCCTTCAGTTTACGAGCAGAGGTCAATAGATAAAGGAGCGTAGTTGTGCCAAATGACGGTAGTTCGGATCGTTGCTGGGAAGCTAATTCAACACTATGGCTTCAACTTATCATTTCTCGCATTTCTTTTGTTTGTGTCGTCACATATCTTAGCAGGAGAATCGTGGGGTCGTTTTAATAAAATACACACAATACAAGATAGGAAGGATAGGGAGGAGCTCGTGGCTAAGTAATAACAGCCGCTCGTATCGATCCATCAGGTTAAGCTACGCTTGCCGGGGTTGGTCCGTAGATGGGTGACCATTTTCACATATCGAGACTCCTCCGTGCCTCGAAAAGCACGTTAAGCCGTTGATCCCGGCTGACATTTGTTGATCTTTGACAGTCGTTACGAGTCGTCAGAAGCCCGAAAGTCTGACAACCAGTCTAACCAAGGGGTATCGTATTACCCAGTTACTGGTTGTGGAGGTCAGATAGGCAGTCGCTCCATGTAAAATACTGGTATTCAGCTGCATCCGGTTAGACTGGAAGCCGACCCCAACATAGTTGGGAAAAGGCTAGGAGATTGATTTTGACAAGATAGGAAGAAATGTAGAGCTAAAATACAATAGACGTAGATATATTTAGTAACCTATTCCGCTTGACTATTCTTCAAGAGTCCTAAAAAACCCTGTAAGAAATCGACACGTGTTTCACCTCTCAACGAGGCATCCGCGGAATAGGTTACTAAATATCGTCGTAGTACGTCTATTGTATTTTATAATGGATTTCCGCAAAGTCACGCCTGAATCAATTAACTATATTGAATGTAGAGCTGTCCAGCTGTGGTCAGTGATTTAATATAAATAGACCTACTTGCCTAGTAACAAGTTAAATAAAAGCTTGTAATAACTAAACAGGCAGAAGGCACCAGCTTGTTGCATAATATATTATGACGCATATTAGAACTTTAATAACATCATTAAATTAAAATTCAGCATCATTACCATAATTATCACAACCAAAACACCTATTTAAATAACAATACCATTACTATTTCAGGTTTTAAAACATCTGGGAACAAAATCTAGTTGCAAAATGACTAGGCAAAACCAGCACCCATGCGTAACACACTTTCAATCACAATCTGTATGATTTTGGAAGATATTGCTAATCCATTGCTTTATACGTTCGAAAAATTTGTCTGCTCAACAACGTAAATAACCCAATGAATGTTGTTGAACTGTCAACATGAAAGCCATTGCTAAGTAATGTAAGTGTGTTACACAATTACTACGCCGCTTCCTGTTAAAAAAACCCTATTAAAAATATCGGAAGTAAGTAATTAGATAATAAAATTCTACTAATAAGTTCTAGTTAGTTGTTAACTTTTCCTTCTGAACTTGGAGTAGACTTCTCGCAAGTATTTGAGTCCGTCGTTGTACCACAGCGGCGCCGTGTGAAACTCCTCGGCAATCACCAAGGATGTTGGTGTTGAACTATTTGTTCTGAGCCACTTCACTGGCAAGCTGGAGCCTTCGGGTGTTGGGTCCCTGGAAATAAGAACAGACAATGTTAATATTAATAAAAAAGGGATCAATATTACTCCTACGGTTAATATGTCTCATTTTTTTTACAATTTACACAAATAATGCGATTAATGGAACATAATTTCGTCCGTACTAAAAAAATACATTAGATATTATTAATCTTATAACACAAGAACAATCGCTCAGCATGATGAAACCGCACATGGTGCCAAAAATGCTGAATAATTATAAATAAACTGAATAATTGTGGGAATATCAAAACTAATTACAAACTCATGACTGGAAAAACACTATTCTTTTTCTCGTTTTTGCGAATCATTCCAAATCTACATGCAACCATCAGTTTAGGAATAATCTCTCACAGTTATCATTAAACTATACTGGGTGTTAGGGTAAAAACCGTTATCCTTGA
The DNA here is from genome assembly GCA_948473465.1 of Lithophane ornitopus. Classification (NCBI taxonomy): domain Eukaryota; kingdom Metazoa; phylum Arthropoda; class Insecta; order Lepidoptera; family Noctuidae; genus Lithophane; species Lithophane ornitopus. The sequence continues at coordinate 759,491 of OX419630.1, read as the reverse complement.
AACGAATTGTTTGGTGTCATCTATAATATACTTTTACTATGGGTAAAAAATGGTAATCGCGAAAAAAAATCAGCTGTTCCATACATTTGTGTTCACTTAAATCGACAAAATATAAGAAACAGATGATTTTTTTTTTTGCGATTTCATATTTGGTCCTATAGAAAAAGTATATTATAGATGACACCAAACCACTAGTTTCAAGGATAACGGTATCTACCCTAACACCCTGTATATTATAATATTCAAATGCATATAAAAACAATTCAGATATTTAGAATGATTATAAGCATCACGCTCAGTAATTTGTTAATTGTCACGCACACGTGAAGGTAACATGAGCAATTTCCCATCTTATAATCATCTTAAATATACGACTAGGTAGTCGCATCTCGTGGATACACTCCCATGCACTAAAGATAAATTCTATACAAATGCGGTATTATTACGGTTAGGTGGTCACTTATCACTTACCCATATTTTGCGAAGTTTGTCCACATCGTCGTTACTTTTTCTATCATTTCCTTCTCAAAATTGGAAAATATGACAGACTGCGAGAATATATAGAAAATATCATCAGCATGGGTAGCTCCTGATACCGCCTTCAACTTCTTGGGGAGAAAGAACTTTGGAATATTCCTCCCACCCGCATACTGAAACAAGTAGTTGTAAATAGGCTGGTCTGAAGTCTTCAGGAGCATCTCCGTCTCAGCCAACGAAGGGAAGTTCAGGTTCGGCTCTCCGTACCATCTCGATATTTTTGCTACGGAGTCAACAGATATTGTTTCTCCCTCCATGTATAATCTTTCTAACTCTTTAGCTACCTCTTGCTTAGTTTTTTTGTCTAAAATTTCCAAATTTTTCGGCAATGATTTCTCAAACTTCAACCGAGGTATCATGGTGTCGTTATCCATCCCTAATATTAATAGCCCCTCTTCACTGTTAGTGCCGATGATCATGGGAACTTTATTATATTCTCCTTTTGTGAGAAGGTCGTAAGGTGATTCTGTTAAAAATGCTTCCACACCTTCTAGTGGCTTTTCAGTGCACGGTGTGTATAATATTTCAGATATGACCGTGTTACCCTCTGCCCTGGGAACCCTAGTCAGGATAAGTTCGTCATTAGATTTTGTCATGAAAAACTTGTACAGCTCTTGAGGGTCCTGCGACTCATACAACATGGTCTTGGCCAACAAACTTGCCAAGAATACGGGTTTGAACTGGTATGCCCACGGAGCGATGGCCGATCCACTTTGAGTGATAGCTTTGTGGAAGAGACCCTTCGACATCGGAGAATAGAAGTGGAAGGAGACCGATGCCGCTCCAGCACTCTCCCCAAATATAGTGACATTATCAGGATCTCCGCCAAACTTCCTTATATTTCTCTGTACCCATCTCAGTGCAGCTACTTGGTCCTTCATGGCTGCATTTCCAGGATTCTCTTGGATGCCAAGGCAGAGAAAGCCTTGTATATTGAGCCTGTAGTTGATGGTGACGAGGATGACGCCTTTGGTTACTAAATAATTCGGACCGTAAAAGAACATATTCCCCGAGCCTTTGAAGTATCCTCCACCGTGAATGAAGAGCATAACTGGTAGCTTAGAGCCAGGGCTGGCATCCAAGGGTGTGAAGACGTTGAGTGTGAGGCAGTCAGAGCGTCCGACTGTCCAGGTGTCTGCGACGCTCTGGGTACACCTCTCGTTTTCGTTGACTGCTTCAAAGATACTCTCCCATGTTGGTTCAGGACCTGGAGCCTGGAAAAGTAATTTATTCATTTATTCAACCAGACAACGACACACACACTAATGTATGAGTTCATGATTTTACAAAGTTATTATGTACCACAATCGATATCATCTCGCTGGGCTTCCGCCCCAAATACGCGTTGGGCGACAAAATATACGCAAATCAATCGACAAATCACGCAAAAAGGCCCAGTACACGTTGGCCGAGCGGCGGGTTCGCCCAACGAGTACTAGGGTCTTAAAGTAATACCACAACAAACAGATGAATTTTCTTTTGTCTCTGCTAAATTATTATGAGCAAAATTTAATTTAATTTCAGTTTGACGTGGTATAAATTGATTCCTCATTATTCTTTTTTATTACACGATTTTTAAGAATAGGCGCTACTGAATGTAAGATAGTGAATTGTAATAAGCATTATAAGTTAAGATTAATGAAGCTTGTCATTCACTTACCTGAAACCGATGTGGTACACTGGCATAAGGTATGGCGAGGTAACTCTTGTGTAACCCATCCGGAGATATGGAACCTCTCACGGGCCCATTGCTGAGCTGAAGAGTGGCAGTAGGCTGGCGAACCAACCTTGCAGCCCATAGTGACCACAACACTAACCACTTTACACTAAAGAGTGACATTGTCAGCTACACTACACTTTGGTGTCACTTTTGTATGAAACACATTTTCACAATATCTTAAATTAAAATTGTCATTGACCACGTTCTTATCCACTCAAATTCCGTTTAACAACTGAAAGTAATTGTTCAAATCCACTGAGTGGCAAGACCTTCGCCCTGTGGGTGCGAGCTATCGCTATTGATAATGAAACGAATGCCTACTAGTCTAAACAGCTATTTGTGATAGGTGATAACGTATCGAAGTATTATGTCATTATCTACCTCAGACATTCACTATCTATATACCTACGAGTAGGACTAAGATACAGGAGAGCTCCTCGTGTAGGGTTCTATAATATGAGGATTATTCATTCATTAAAAGACAATTAACAATGGTGGTAACCGCCATGACGTATTTTCTACCTCTGGGTTAGAAACAAATGCCAATGAGGCCGCAGGACGCTTAATCTTTGGGCACGCCACAATTCCGGCGATAAGTCCCCTCTTTGAGTAGTGGCTGGAGAACCGCCACGGCGTCCTCACCTTCCGCCTGACGCAGGTCCTCACCGGACATGGCAGGTTTGGGAGAAAACGCCCGGGTGTCACCACTGTGCGTATCGTCCGGAGGACACGGTAGAGCATACGGTGGAGCTGTGCCCTGCTTGGGCGGAGCACCGCCGTGTCCTCGTGCAGGCGATTGGTGGCAATGACCTCTCGCGTCCGGCCCTGGTCCAGGCCATGGTACGGAGCGAGAGGGCATGGGAAGCCGTCCTCCTCCTTCTGCGAAGCAGTAATGCTCGCGAAGGAGGAGGAGGAACGCGTGAGGGAGTAGCAAAGTTTGCGTTCTTACGCCCCTAACCACCGCTGCTGGAGACACCCTGGGCGTAGGGAATCCCAGGCGGATTCCCGGCCACCATAGGCACGGGCTTGCGACCCAGGCCTGGTCCTTATCGGACGGCGAGCTACCTAGCCATTGCTCGCCGTCCGATAAGGACCAGGCCTGGGTCGATGGCGCGTCGTGTTCCACGCGCGCCTCAAAGAGATGTCAGCACACCTGACGGGGTCCGTTAGGACCGGTGCCTGGCAGGGTTGCGGAATAGTCCGAAAGGGATACCGGGACCCTGGCAACAGGCAACTGAAGGAACACGGGTAGGTTTTAGTCAGTAAAAGTCTGACACGCCCTTCCGCTCCGCCCAGAGCGGGAGAAGTCATTTGATGATTTTCAAATCAAAAAAAAAAAAAAAAGGACGCTTAATCTTGAATGAAATCTTTTTCATCATCATAGACAGCCTTGTTCTCACTATTGCTGAGTATATGCCTCCTCTCTTTTATGCGATGCTTCCCTGTTCTATTCGAGCTCATGTCAAGTCTTCTTATAACGAAATTTGGGCGGGGTGGGTCAGGTTGTTACACCAGTAACAGCCACGGACTTCTAAAACGACAGAGGAGATATTATGCTACGCTATAGAAGTAAATCTCATGAATCATGAAACACCACAAAGCGTCAGTATTTCTACCGCTTCATAATAATAGGACGTGAACCGACTCCTGAATTTGGCAACTGACATTGCAAATAGCTTACAATCCTGCAACATCCACGAAAACAGCTAAGAAGCCTTTCCAAGTAACTTACGAGCCTAAATATTTTGTATCATAACTAATCACAAGAACTATCACTATACAAAAAAAACTATCCACGACTTACCACGCGAGGGAAATCTGCGTCCCCGTGCTAATCGCATCAATAATACATTGCCAGAGATCGATATGTCAAGGGAATGCTCGCAAACAGCACAGGTAACGCGCTCGATACACTACAGCATAACTATGCACTGGATACGGCAAACTGCTGAACATCAAAAGAAATATTCTATAAAGAATCTAAAAACTTGGGTGTTATAATGGGCGGCCTTATCGCCGAAAGCGAGCGGTAACCTTAAGATACCTCGTAGAAGGTTAACTGACATAACAGGTAATTTGTAAAGAAAATTGCATAGCTTGTCACTATCCAATACATCATGTCTTCAAGATTCTACACTCGAAGTTGTGGACGAATTATGTTTACCTAACTCAACTCAAACTCAAAGCATTTATTTCAATTAAACCATTACAGGCACTTTTGAATTGTCAAGGTCTCAGTCAGTCAGAAATATGAAGCTAGTTGCCCATTCCAAAGCGTAGTAGGTACCTATGGAGAAGAACGGGCAAAAAACTCCGTGGACACTCTTTTAAATCAAAATATTGTTACAATATAATGGTTACATCATTCATAATGAAATTATACATGTGAGAACAATGTAGAAAGCACGTTAAAACCGTCCCCAATTATAAAATAAGAACAATTCAAAAATTAAAATAAGCCATGGCAGCTAAGAAAAGACCCCAACGTAGTTGGGAAAAGGCTAGGCAGATGATGATAGCAGCTAAGAAATGACCAGTCACAACTGACGGCGCCCGTTCACGCACATGACGCATGGATCAGCAACAAACTGTCTAGTTGCCAAAGGTCCAACTTCGAGAAAGAGATCAATCGTCGAATCCATCTCGGCTGGGGAGCGTTCGAGAAGCTACGCAATATCTTTTTGTCCCACATACCGCAGTGTCTCAGGACGGAAGTTTTTTACCAGTGCGTACTTGTTGCCAGTGATGGTCTATGGCACTGAAACGTGATCACTCACAATGGGCGTTATTATAAGACTAAAAATCACCCAAAGAGCAATGGAGAGGGCTATGCTTGGAGTTTCGCTACGTGATCGTATCGGAAATGAAGAGATCCGTAGGCGAACCAAGGTAACCGTTATAACTTGAAGAAAACTTAAGTGGCAGTGGCCAGGGCACACTGGTCGCAGAACAGATGGCCGATGGGGCACAAGGTTCTGGAGTGACGACCGCGTACCGGAACACGTAGCGTTGGAAGTCCTAACACAAGGTGGAACGATGACCTGGTGAAGGCCGCAAGAATCCGCTGGATGCGGGAAGCACAGAACCAGTCGAAGTGGCGGTGCTTGGGGGAGGCCTATGTCCAGTAGTTCGGCTGAAATTATGATGATGACCCAATACATGTAAACAGACATTTACGATCGGTTTGAACGGATGCTAGAGCCATATCCTGTAATATTATAGTCAGTGGTACGCGCACACACACTTGGAAAATGGCACCTTTGTCAAGGTCATTCACAAATTCACATAATTGTAATGATTTGCACAAAATATTATTAACTGTACACGTCTGTACCACACAATGTCCACGAGCACACTTAATTCATAAAATGAATGTTATCGTGTTACTGTCAAACCGCGAGAATTATAAATTCTGTTTTCATAATATTATTATTATTTTGAGTAGGTACTTACTTCAGTGGAGGTAGGTTCTGTAAAGGTGACTAATGATACTTTTTTATTACATTGGCTGTTTTATACTATCTATTTTTTTTGTAATCATTTGATTCTTATCAGTCAGATGATTTTCATCATTCTGGGAAAAAAAAAAACACATTATATTTGACAGGTTTTTTAGCCAAAAATGTATTAATATCTACTTATAATTTCCACTGTGGCCTTTTGGCAAATCGGTCAATGTTCCAAAAAGTTGGGGGAAATTCGGTTAAACAGCAACACGTTTTGTTGGTTGACGTCAACATACTATGACTAGCTCCAAGTTTGAGTAAAAAAACTTGTAACAAACTTTGAGCTAGTCAAAGTATGTTGACGTCAACCAACAAAATTATCATCATTTTGTATTAATCGACATTGAACTATACTTTGGACATTGTTCCCGTACGAAATATCATGTCGCAGCTAATCTGTAATTAAAGGCACTTTGCAAGATGTCTAATCTGGTATATGCCACGAGTATGACTACAGTCGGACTTTTAATTAGCTGCAGTAAAATGACACTTCTTAAGGCCCATCAGCATACAACAGTGCCAGCACAGTGCCGACACGTGCCGATCAGTAACGTATCATTAAGTGTCAGTAATATATAATATTGTAGCATACATTTTGTACGACGCTATCCGTACTCGTCAGTGACAGTGACGTTCAGTTCGTCAGTGACAGTGTTGTCAGTGTCTCGTTGTCACTGATAGCAGCCGCACGGGTCGATAGACACATGCTGCAGTCGGGTAGTGGATGGGTGGCCATACATTACAAATCGAAACACCTCTTAAAGCTCGTTAAGCCGTTGGTCCTGGATGGGTGCATTCGTAAATCTTGTTACGGGTAGTCAGAAACCCAATAGTCAGACAACCAGTAAGCGAGGGGTATCGTGTGACCCAGTAACTGGGTTGTGGAGGTCAGATAGGCAGTCGCTCCATTTAAAATACTGGTATTCAGCTGAATCCGGTTAGACTGAAAGCCGACCCCAACATAGGAAAAGGCTAGGAAAATGGATTGAATCTAGGCAAATCAGAAGCATTAATTAGTTATAAGGAGGCAAGGCGCAAGAATTGGGAACTTTCAATACTCAATACTCAATATCTTTATTGCTTTACCATAATGTGTACTTAGGTGGTAACTATATATTTAGACCATTATGGACCCTGTAGGGCACAGCAAAAGGGTAGGAGAGAGGAAGCCCTGTTTAAGGAGATCATGCAAGTTTTAACTTACATTTATTCAACAATAGACCGCTTTATTCGAAGTATCCGCAAAATACACCGCTACGCTATCTTTTCTATAGTGTTTATATAAGTTTACATTCACAACCTGGATTAGATAACTTTTATCACTGATATTAGTGTAGGACTACATTAGAATATATTATATATTTAAAATAATAGGTTAAAATATAGGGTAAAGAATCGTGGGCAAAACACACCCAGCTCCGCCACAGATGAAACCACTGTAGTTTTGTTTTACCAAACGAGGTGGCGCGCTACATCCAGTACCCACTGTTGTTGGTTGCCGGTGTAGCGAGTAAGCGCGTTAGCTTTTGGGTCAGTCTGTTACTAACTGTGTTGCAAGCAAGTGAAATGAGTTTTATTGGAGCAGACTCTACACTACTGAGTAAAAATTAAACCAAAATAACTAAAAAAAAAAAATGTTTAGAAACAGTCGTGAGATATAAAACCTAACCTAAACTAACCTAACATAGCCTATACCTAAGATAACCTAACATAATCTAACCGAACCTAACATTAACTTAACATTATCGAAACTGAATAACCCCGGGACAGATTTTGATGAGCCTTGAGTAAAGGGCGAAGTGATGTCTTCAAAACTACAGTGGTTTTATCTTTGGCGGACGTGGGTGTGCCGCCAAAACATATCTAACCTAACCTAACCTAACATTATCAGAACTGAATAACCCTGGGACAGATTTTGATGCGCCTTGGACTGAGTAAAGGGAGAAGTCTTCAAAACTACAGTGGTTTCATCTGTGGCGGACGTGGGTGTGCCGCCCATACATTCTTGCCGACGATCCTTTAATAAAAATACCTATTGCTTCATCACTCATTGCATTCATGCAGTAAACACATGCTACTACAAGCAATACAAAATAGTTTATTGTAAGTAGAAAAATACGTTACATTTAAACGTGTATATAATATTAAAGCAATATTATTGAATTAACTGAAGGTGGATGCACACCTTAAGGATATTATTATATTCTTTAAATTAATACAATTAAATTGCTTTTTGCAAAGTGGATTTAGCAACTTACGCCAGTTTAGGAGACAAATATTTTTTTACAGACATTTTAAGGAAGGCCCCGTGGACAACCCTGCGGACCATATTAGTTAACGTCAATAGTGCAAGGAATGGGCGGACATTGCCTTTGGCGGTAGTTCGGATCGTTGTGGGAAGCTAATTCAACACTATGGCTTCTACTAATCTTCTCATCTTCTCGGTGTAGGTCCCGCTCGCCCCTTGGATCTTGCCCCTAATTACCTAAGTGTACCCACTCGCCCCTTTCAATATTAGATGTCCCCAGTCGCCCCCGATTGTTAGTAGCTTAAAAGTACAGTCAGCACTCTTAAGTTTTTAAATATTAAAATAAATATTGTTTTCTTAAAACTTAAATCAAAACCAAAAAAAAGATAGTATTACAATCATCATCAGTATCATCCCAATAATAAGATTTGGATGAAAGGCACACAAATAGTTTATAACTAACAAAAAAGTACTGGGCTTGCATAAATTCATGTTTAGTTTCACTTGGAAATAAGTAATAAACTAATTAGCTAATATCGCAAAACGCATCCCTTCCACATTATAATACGAACATAGAAAGAGAAATCATTGATAATATATTCGACTCTCATACGATTTACTCAACGGGTAACATATTTTACCAAACGTTTTGTTTATTGAACCTATGAAAAAGGTTCCTTTTGTTATTATAGGTAAGCCAGGTAGCAACAACTATCACAAGTGTCACGAGTTGGTGAGATTATAAATAGAGTTATTAAAGTAATCAAATATAGCGTTATTCATAATGTGTGCATTTTTCTGTCTGACTGTACCTTTTTTGGTTAAATTTCAAAGGAAATGCCGCAAGGGGCGAGTCGTTACATGAAAATAATTATTTAAATGTCAATTTTTCACTCGCCCCTTAAGGTAAGGGGCGAGTCAGTACACCAAAATTATTAAAAAACGGGGCGAGTGGGACATTTTAATTAAAGGGGCATGATTCAAGGGGCGAGCGGGGCCTACACCATCTTCTCTCGTATTTGTTTTATTTGTGTCGTCACTAGAAGAATCCTTTGATCTTTCAACAAATACACACAATACAAGAAAGGTGGGGAATGTAGAACTTTTCAGCTATGGTCAGTGATTTAATATTAATATAACTTGCAGAAGGCACCAGCTTGTGGCATAATATATTATGACGCATATTAGAACTCTAATAACACCATTACATAAAAAATCAGCAACGTTACCATAATTATCACAACCAAAACACGTATCAGGTACATTAAGAGGCACACTTTCCTGCTTTTCTTAAATCGCACACTTTACACCATTTACTGTTTTTTTTGCAGCATTATATATTATAATGATTGTATGCCTTTTAGTTTGTGCTAAATAAATGCATTTTCTTTCTTTCGATTTACTGTTTTAAAACATGATAGACTAGATAAGAAACGCTTCCTGTTCAAAATTCCCTATTTAAAATAACTCAATTAGGTAATTATTAGATAATAAAATTTTAATAATGTGTTCTAGTTAATTGTTAACTTTTCCTTCTGAACTTGGAGTAGACTTCTCGCAAGTATTTGAGTCTGTCGTTGTACCACAGCGGCGCCGTGTGAAACTCCTCGGCAATCACCAAGGATGTTGGTGTTGAACTATTTGTTCTGAGCCACTTCACTGGCAAGCTGGAGCCTTCGGGTGTTGGGTCCCTGGAAATAAAGAAATAAGAACAGAAAAAGTGATAGTCATGTAACAGTGATCAACATTTCTCCTAAGATTGTTAAGGCTCGCAAACTTAAATGTTGTTACAATTTACGCAAATAATGCGAAAAATTGAGACACAAAAATATTTGCTGTTGTTATTCTGATAACACAAAAGCACATTAGTTTTAGCATTATTAAAACTTGGTTTAAAACGGTGTAGTGGTTGTGTAGTTGTACCATGAGTCATGTTTTCTCAATATTTTTATTTGGACTACTATAAAACGGTGATTTGTTTTTATTATTAATAGTTCAGATGCTCAAGAAATTATTAAAAACGTCACCCTGGATAAATAGCAAGCTTCAGCGTTCGTAATTGTCACCCATACGTGCAATTTGTCCATCACATAATCGGCTTAAATATAGCTAGTCGCGTGTCGTACACTCTGTAAAGTAACGATAACTATGGATGCTGTACAGTCAAGGTCTGACTCACCCATATTTTGCGAAGTTTGTCCACATCGTCGTCACTTTTTCTATCATTTCCTTCTCAAAGTTGGAAAATATGACAGTCTGCGAGAATATATAGAAAATATCATCAGCATGGGCAGCTCCTGACACCGCCTTCAACTTTTTGGGGAGAAAGAACTTTGGAATATTCCTCCCGCCCGCATACTGAAACAAGTAGTTGTAAATAGGCTGGTCTGAAGTTTTCAGGAGCATCTCCGTCTCAGCCAACGAAGGGAAGTTCAGGTTCGGCTCTCCGTACCATCTCGATATTTTTGCTACGGAGTCAACAGATATTGTTTCTCCCTCCATGTATAATCTTTCTAACTCTTTAGCTACCTCTTGCTTAGTTTTTTTGTCTAAAATTTCCAAATTCTTCGGCAATGATTTCTCAAACTTCAACCGAGGTATCATGGTGTCGTTATCCATCCCTAATATTAACAGCCCCTCTTCACTGTTAGTGCCGATGATCATGGGAACTTTATTATATTCTCCTTTTGTAAGAAGGTCGTATGGAGATTCTGTTAAAAATGCTTCCACACCTTCTAGTGGCTTTTCAGTGCACGGTGTGTATAATATTTCAGATATGACCGTGTTACCCTCTGCCCTGGGAACCCTAGTCAGGATAAGTTCGTCATTAGATTTTGTCATGAAAAACTTGTACAGCTCTTGAGGGTCCTGCGACTCATACAACATGGTCTTGGCCAACAAACTTGCCAAGAATACGGGTTTGAACTGGTATGCCCACGGAGCGATGGCCGATCCACTTTGAGTGATAGCTTTGTGGAAGAGACCCTTCGACATCGGAGAATAGAAGTGGAAGGAGACCGATGCCGCTCCAGCACTCTCCCCAAATATAGTGACATTATCAGGATCTCCTCCAAACTTCCTTATATTTCTCTGTACCCATCTCAGTGCAGCTACTTGGTCCTTCATGGCTGCATTTCCAGGATTCTCTTGGATGCCAAGGCAGAGAAAGCCTTGTATATTGAGCCTGTAGTTGATGGTGACGAGGATGACGCCTTTGGTTACTAAATAATTTGGCCCATAAATTACCATGTTCCCTGAGCCTTCGAAGTATCCTCCTCCGTGGATGAAGAACATAACTGGTAGCTTAGAGCCAGGACTGGCATCCAAGGGTGTGAAGACGTTGAGTGTGAGGCAGTCAAAGCGTCCGACTGTCCAGGTGCCTGCGACGCTCTGGGTACACCTCACGTTTTCGTGAACTGCCTCAAAGGTGCTCTCCCATGTTGGTTCAGGGCCTGGAGCCTGGAAAAGTAATTCTCTGCTAATTGCATTAAGGTGTCAGTCCATGATTTTGCATACAATTTTTGTTATTACGTGTCACAATCGTCATGTAAACTCTCTGTTCTTCGAGATAGACTACTACATAAACTATTGTTTTTAATTACAAGATTTTAATTGTTAAGATCAGATGCACTTGTGACTGAAAGAGAGTACCTAAATTGCAATAAGCATAAGTTAAGATTAATGAAGCTTGTCGTTCACTTACCTGAAACCGATGTGGTACACTGGCATAAGGTATGGCGAGGTAACTCTTGTGTAACCCATCCGGAGATATGGAACCTCTCACGGGCCCATTGCTGAGCTGAAGAGTGGCAGTAGGCTGGCGAACCAACCGTGCAGCCCATAGTGACCACAACACTAACCACTTTACACTAAAGAGTGACATTGTCACTATTGTCCACAGCTACACTACACTTTGGTGTCACTTTTGTATGAAACACATTTTCACAATATCTTAAATTAAAATTGTCATTGACCACGTTCTTATCCACTCAAATTCCGTTTAACAACTGAAAGTAATTGTTCAAATCCACTGAGTGGCAAGACCTTCGCCCTGTGGGTGCGAGTTATCGCTATTGATAATGAAACGAATGCCTACTAGTCTAAACAGCTGTTTGTGATAGGTGATAACGTATCGATGTATTATGTCATTATCTACCTCAGAAATTCACTATCTATATACCTACAAGTAGGACTAACATACAGGAGAGCTCCTCGTGTAGGGTTCGACAATAATATGAGGATTATTCATTCATTAAAAGACAATTAACAATGGTGGTAACCGCCATGACGTATTTTCTACCTCTGGGTTAGAAACAAACGCTAATGAGGTCGCAGGACGCTTAATCTTTGGCAGCCTTGTTCTAACTATTGCTGTGTATACGCCTTCTTCCTTTTATGCAATGACACGCTTTCTTTGAGGGCTAAACTTGCTTTAAATTTGTAGTGCATAATACAAACAAAACCTCGATAATTCAAATATCACATGTGTCTTCTTCACAGGCTGCCTCCACGGAAGAGGAGTTAATATGCTGCGCTATAGAAGTAAATCTATAGAATCACTAAACACCATATAGTTTATCTCTAACATATCATAATAAGAGGACGAGAAACTACTCCTGAATTTGGCAACTGCCAATGCAAATAGCAATCCTGCACAAAAGAAGCCAAAAAACCATTTCAAAGAACCCTATGAACCTAAATATTTTGTATCACAGGCACTATCACTATACAAAACTATCCACGACTTGTAACACGCGAGGGAAATCTGCGTCCCCGTACTAATGACATCAATAATACATCGCCGGGGATCGATATGTCAAGGGAACGCTCGCAAACCGCACAGGTAACGCGCTCGATACCATACAATACAAACTATAGACTGGATATGGCAAGCCATTAAACATTACAAGAAATATTAATAGAAATATTATTAAAGAAATGACGGCCTTATCGCCAAGAGCGAACGATGATAACCTTTGGATACCTCACGGGAGATTAAAAGACAGAATCGATAATATTTAGTAATTTTTTTTTATTCATAAGTAATTTTTTTGGGAAACCTAAACTCATTTTTCTCACAGCTCCGTTACCTACATGTAAAAAAATAATCAAGTTATCGAAGCAATTGATAATTAAAATAAATATTTATCCTAAAAATATCTTAGCTTGTCAGTAGATACCCAATACACGTAAACCATACATTAATACTTCTATGATGTAAACAGACATTTACGATCAGTTTGAACGGATGCTACGGACATATTCTGTATCATACAATCCGTGGTTCGCATATCATAGCTATATCATAGCATATCTAGCCATATCATCTTTCACACAGTCCATCCATCGTTTCTTTGGTCTTCCCCTACTCATATAGCCATCGACATTCATACCCAAAACTTTCCTCACGTTTTCCTCATTCCTTCGCATCACGTGCCCATACCATAACAACCGATTTCCACACAAAGTCAAGGTCATTCACAAATAAACATAATTATAATTATTTGCACAAAATATTAAGTGTACGTCTGTACCCCACAATGTCCACGAGCACTCTTCATTATTGAAATCAATGTCATTGTGTTACCGTCAAACCGCGAAAATTATATAAGAAGTTTTCTACAAAGCATTAAATTATTGAGTATTTAGGTTCCTTCATAGTACTTATTTATTACATGACATGTTTTGAATTATGTATTCAGTTTGGCGCTGATAGCCGAAATACAGGTTTCCGCCTAGTTTGGCTACAGGTGTCTAATTAATTTGTAACAAGAAAATATTGCCTATACGCCATGTTTATATATTTTGGTAATTAATTGATTATTATAAGTCAAATGGCAATTTTCCCGCAAATTCATTTTGATTCCGAGAACCTTTGCTAAATATGTTTCCTTCATATTTTAATTATATGTATAAAAATAATTAATATCTTTTTATATTATATTATCAACCGTGACCTTTTGGAAAATTGTTCGATGTTCCAATAAATTAACGGTCATTCAGTTGTACCAATTGCAACACGTTTTTTTATTTTTAATCGACATTAAACTATACTTGGGACATTGTACCCGTACGAAATAGTATAGGAGCATGTCGCAGCTAATTTGTAAATAAAGACACTTTACAAGATGTCTAGCTAGGTATATGCCAGGAGGATGACTATTATAATGTTTAAGTACCTACTTTGTGTTGTTGTAGATCATGAACGTACGAACAGAATATTAACAAAACATGATCGTTAATGCATTACAATTTACAATAACTGCAACTTGTGTTGCAATAATTGCATTGCTGTAGAACCAAGTAGGTACAAACATAGAAACGCAACACATTAATTTTTAATTTAATTAAGAAATCTAGGCAAATCAGCGGGGTATTTGCAAAACACACTAACAGTAGCAATGGGTTTCATTTTGAGAGTTCAACGACATTCATTGCGTTATTTACGTTTCTGAGCAGACAAATTTGTACGCGAGAGCGAATATTATGAAGCAATGGGATAGCAATAGCCTTCAAAATGATTCAGATTGTAATTGTAAGTGTGTTACGGAATGAATGTGCTGAAGCATGAATTAGTTCTAAGAAGGCAAGGCGCTATAGACCACTATATTCGTTACGTATCAGCATACATACACCGCCATCTAATGCTCATGGCCTGCTTTCTCACAGGCCAGATCGTGGCAGGCCAGGCCGACAGGCCGTGGAAACCGTCGATCCTATGAGGCCAGTGGTGGGAATGCTCGGCACGGGCTGCGACAGGCCTCGATAGCCACGATTAGATAACTTTTATCTACGTTATCAGTGTCCTACATTAATATAATATTATTTACTTAAAATAATACGTTCAATTTAATAAAATGCCTATTATGACATAACCATAATCAGCCTATAATGTTCCCACTGCTGGGACACAGGCCTCGTCTCGGTGAGAGGAAATGGACTGTAATCCACGCGGGCCCAGTGCGGGTTGGTAATGTCACATGTCTTCAAAATTGTGGTTCTAAGACATGCGGTTTCCTCACTATGTTTTCACCGTTTTCAGAGCAATGGTGATAAAATAATTTACAGAAAGTAAAGGGCCAGTCTGGGTTCGAACCTACAAGCTCCAACTCATAAGTCGCGGCAGTTATCACTGAGCTACTACTGCCTCATTACTCATTGTATTCATGCGATAAATACATTTTCATAGTACTAATTTTAACAGTATAAGTTAAGTTAGATTAGTAGCTAGATAGAGCTCAATCTCCACCGATTGCATACCTATGCAATCGGTGGAGATTGAACTCTATCTCATGCTGACCATCACAGTCTTTATTGGCCATAGTTTATTTGCTTTTAAATTAAAATAGCCTTTTAGACATGTTTTACACATGTATCCAAATATATCATTAAAATAATTCGCATGTATGAATTACATTTTTATAGGCTGTATGTAAATTACTAAGCAAGATCAATAAACCCATTTATTCCACGATGACTTTGCAAATACAAGTAGTATTTGCAAAGTCATCGTGGAATAAATGGGTTTACTTGTGAATCAAGGTGTAGGAAACGATGTCGCAAAAACTACCAATTTCTCTAGAAGAAATCACCATAACGATCTTTGTATCTACATACTAAATGAATTATTTGGAATTCTAAGTTGAAACTTGTTTGTGGTTCTGGAAAATAAGTTGTCAAGACCATCGATTTCTCGAGAAGAAATTACCATAACTTAACCTACGAATTTTTTCATATGGTCTGTTCTAAAATGATCTGATGACAGTGTTAACAGACCCTGTTCATTTTAAATACACAATCCTTACTAATATTATAAATGCGAAAGTAACTCTGTCTGTCGCCTCGAAAGTAGTGCTTTCACGCCAAAACTACTGAACCGATTTAAATGAAATTTAGTACACGGATAGTCTAGAGCCTGAGAAAGGACATAGAATACTTTTTATCGACATACCACGCGGGCGAAGCCGCGGGCGGAAGCTAGTCACTCAATAAAAGGAATTAGTAAGTAACACATTCATCTGTATTTAGAAGGTTTTAACTTTATGTCTCAGCACTTTTTCCAACAGTTATTGTTTGCATAACATGATTAAAATTGCAAATGAAAACTCATCTACAAAAAATGAGGTTATATAAAAAGAACCTCACTTGTCAAATGAAAAAGTATCAGATGACACCTGAATGTTGTCCTGGAAACATGTAATTTCTAGAAGTAACTAAACTAATCTTTTAGATAGCAATAACCATCGGCATGAGGTCTATTTTAGCCAAGAGTCATATTATCGAATTGTTTGACAGCTTAAAAAGCATCGCATCGCGCACAGTTCAGCTTACTCTAATAAATTAACTAACTTGATGAACCAATATGACCGTTTAATGTGCACCCATGTGGCAAAGATAATAAATATGTGATGTGACATCTCTCAAACGTAATAAACATGTGATGTGACATTTCTCAAACCGTACATTTGTAGTAATGGCCTAGTTTACGACTTACCGCTACATGTGCATGTAGCGAATCACTAGGGGCACTAAAGTACCGATTATGATATGCTTATTTCCCGTTTGATAACATTAGGACTTACTGTGGCCTGGAGGAAGCAAAACGTTTAAATATTGAAACTCTATAACATCATAACACCACGCCTGGATACTCTGAAGGGTTAGGCAGAGACAGTACACCCGCGTTTCAATTCGAACGTCGTCGGAAATGTTGCATTTCCGCGATTTGTCTAGGTATGTACTTACCTAAGTGGTACGGCCATGAAAAGCCCAACTGTTAATGGTTAAAACATTCCTTGTGGCAATACTATTCTTTTGTCTGTACTCTCCAAGTTTTTTGCAACAATGTACTATGATAGCAATTTGTTAATGAGAAATAAGTAAAGTAAAACCATAAAGTTTTCTACCTTAATCTTGGACACCAATAGGCGCCACTAACTTTCGGTACAGAAAAACACCGTCAGGACACCTAAACTTAATGGACTGAAATTACCGACACGCGTCGAGATCAATGTCCGTTTCTCTGTATAAGAAGAGCTTTTTGCCTTTACTTTCAAAGGTAACAATATCAGGCTGGTATTTTTATTAGATAAGGGAAATTCACAATCAAAATATGAATCCGGAAACAACTGACATACCTGCAACGGGTTATGGATCGATAGTATACTGATTCACAAGAAGCGGTATTGTGTAGAGACATGTTATTAAAGGCGACCGGTTGGCTGCGCACACGCATTCAAGCAGCGCTCAGACACACGGGTATACGCGTCCGCATAACTGTGAAAGCAAATAATCACATTTTACTTTAAAATTTAGATCAAACAAAAATGTACTCTAGGTTAATAAGGATAAGTGTGAATCTTGAGTGTGAGAAGTTTGTAAAAGTGCAGTGATGTTATAACTTTGTGTGACATTTCCTATTGGATATTGCTGTGGACACCTATTTGTAAGTCGGCTAAATAGTAACACCATGTATTTTGAATGACAACGTCAAAGGTGCCGTTATCTAGCAATGTGATTTGTATCGTATTACGTAGGTGCAAGGTTGATAGTCAATTGACAACGGTTGTGTTTGCTTGTGAATCAACTGGGGTCAATGATAGCGGAATTAGTGTAATGTCACTCGTGCTAAATAGTAAATACTACAAACTTAGTATTCAATGACTTGAGTGAAAATGTTAGTAGGCAGTTAACTGACAGTTTATATCTACATATTAATTTTTATTAATTACCTTATTTTAAGAGCGTTGATTCTAAAAGTTGGCAACGTCGCAATAACTGTCATATATTTACCTGTTTTGATTATTTTGACAATATACTGTATGGAACTATGAAATATCGCTAACTAACTGACTACAATGCTAATAATCAATTGCAATTATAACACTGAATTTGCAATTATAACACTGACGTTGCCCACTTTCAGCATACACGCTCTTAAACCCCACTCAGCTTTGTAATATTCCTTTAGCCATTTATTCAAGATATGCATGACGATGTATTTGACGACCCTACATATAGAAGCCGCCGAGGCCTAATGAGTCAAGTATTTAACTGCCAACAGATTTGACTTACACAATAACAAAGAATTCTATTTACCTAGTTAAGAAAAACCTAAAACGGCTCATGAAATATTAATGTATTTATATGCCTGTATTGCCCAGGTTTTTCTCACGCAAAAGTACTACTACTATCGAACTATACGAAAGCCAGAAAGATAGTTTTTAATTAAAATTAAATTGCGCTATTTCATATAAGAAGCCAAACATGTATAAATCTAGTTTATTGGACTGCAGAACTTACGAATTAGCAAATACCTAACTGTCGAAAGAAACACAGACTAAACTCGCGACAATCTAAGAAGTCCGTTTTGACGTTTCGTTCTCGTACATGTAATAAAACGTTATGCCTTGAGAATCAGTTTTAAGCAATGTAGATAAGTCGTCAATTACAAACGTACAATTACAAAGTCGTCAATTCTCTAAGTATAATCAATCGCTATGTCTCGAGAATCAGTTTATAAGCAACCATTTTTTCATCCCTACACAAATCATTTTTATAGCTTTCAAAACGAACTTCTTAGATTGCCACGAGTATAGTTTAATATTCATTTAAAAAAGCCTTTTTAATTAAATAAAATCAATCAATCTGCCTAGCCTTTTCCCAACTATGTTGGGGTCGGCTTCCAGTCTAACCGGATGCAGCTGAATACCAGTATTTTACATGAAGCGACTGCCTATCTGACCTCCACAAACCATTAACTGGGTAAAACGATAACCCTTGGTTAGACTGGTTGTCAGACTTTCGGGCTTCGTAACGACTGTCAAAGATCCACATATGACAGCCGGGACCAACGGCTTAACGTGCTTTCCGAGGCACGGAGGAGTCTCGATATGAGAAAATGGTCACCCATCCCCGGATCAACCCCGGCAAGCGTAGCTTAACCTGATGGATCGACCCGAGCGGCTGTTATTACTTAGCTACGAGCTCCTCTAAAGAGCTTTAATTAAATAAAATGAAGTCGTTAATAGAACTGTAAATTGTTACATTATTTTGTCAATTAAGGAAAAAATACTCCACTGCCCCTACTTAATATACACCTTTCCACCAACATGTACTTATGCTAAATGCTAAAAATAGCTGGCATTGACCTTACGAATTTCCAAAGCACGTTATAATAATACTACCAAGACAAGTCATTATAATAATTCTCAACAAAACAAGTATTTAAAATTCTACAACAAGTTCCCATTGAGGTATAAAAAACTAATTAACAAAAATATACGCGTCGACTGGAAAACCTCTTCCTATTCATCGTCGGTTAAAAATAACAGATCAACTTGGGACTAGTGCGGCGTCTGTGGTCAACAATAATAGTAACTCAGACTGTCGTGGTCAGGAATCCTAAATATTTTTTTTACTCTCTAAAAGATAGTCAGTTTCGTCTCAAATTTAAATTAGAGGGTACCTACGTTAATGTAACAATGACATTCAGAGTAGCCTGCAAGCCAGTGCTGCATTATTATGCTATAGGAAGCTTGACACCATCATAATATAATATCATCTATCAAGATAGATCAATAAACGGAAAATCATTTATGACGAGTAAATTCTCTGAATAATCTCCAAGTTTTCTAAAGATACCGTCTCATTGGACTTATTAGGGCTAATAAGATCCGTAACGAATATAAACAGCTCATTATTGAGTATTCAGACGTCTCAATGATTATCCAATTGAGTTTATTTTAGATACTTCACCAGCATAATGTCGTACCTGGATTTAAATTCTAAATATTCTTCGTTTCATTTGCTGGAAGCTATTTTCATTAGTCTAATTCAAGATCCAATTTGATATGTAGTTGAGATTGGGAGTTATTGAACATTTCTATAGACCCTGAGCTTTCTATAATGAATACCGTTGACCTTCAAGTCACAGGTACCTTTACCTCAGCGCACATAAAAGTTATTTTTAATTTCTAAATCTTGAAAATGAAAAGCTCATGTAGATTTCTACAAAAGTCTCAGATCATGGTCACAAAATTGTTTTGACCGTGCCACTTAAGACTGTCCAACCAACTGACATAATGTACATATTACGTTATTATTTTAATACTGTAGTTTATTTATGTCTCGGTACCATTATTAATAGTTCATTATTTTATATGTTATTAGTTTATTTTTTCAACACACACTGACGTTACTGATATGCACTTTTGACATAATAATACACTTTTTAAAATGAATATAGTAAAATGCAAGGAAATTAAAACTAGTTTGCTAAAACACAAACAATCGTATAAAGCATTTGAAGACACGCACCGTTCAATAGTTCTAGTTCGTTCTGTTGACCTAACCAGTATTTATGCAACAATGTCCTCTGTTGAACAAATAGCAAATAGTGAAGACTTACTGTGGATACAGGCACTAACTGATGTCTAAAGTCTTGTTACTTATACTTGTCTTAGTTAAGAAGGACTGTGAAAACTAGTTATGCATTTTTCGAATACCAAGTTATGCATTACAGCTGACAGAATCAAATCGAATCAGCTACCATCTGACATGACATAATAGTCGTACTATAGTTGTTACCTAGAAACTAAGACAATAACCCTGAACTTGCCCTCAAATCAAACTGTCCTTATCCAGATTAACAGTAGCTTCTTGTTCTCTTTTCAGATTCTTATTGCATTTAGGGGTTGACCAATGACTAGTTCAACGACCCGAACTTTCTCACGAATGGTGAAACATTGGCAGCTTCTATAAGAGAAAATTGCACCATCAACGTTAGTTGCATATTGAGACTGAGAGTTGTAGACTAGACTGTTGAGTTCTAAGATGTTGTGTTGAAATCTCTAACTACGAATAGCTTGATATTTTTAATGAGTTTCGATAGCCAGTGCAATCAGTGTGTTAAGTGGCAATGACATTAGTTACAAGTTACGACATAACAATAATAAAATGAAGAACTATTTGAAGTCGTTGTCGAGTTTGAAGCTGTTGGTGCTGATCTCGTTGCTGGTGGCTCTGCTAGTGCCCCAGCCCACAGCGCCGGTGCAGCTGAGTGGCGGGCAAGCTCGGGGCTCGGTGGCCCCGGACGGTTCATACCTGCAATACTTCGGCATACCGTATGCCACCGTCACACACAGGTTCCAAGTAAGTTTCTCTTTTTTAAAGATCGTGTCCCGTCTTTAGCTTAAGAGGAGGAACGCCCTAAACAACCATCATGCACGATTAACATAGTCACACTACAAAAGCCTAAAAATATATATTTGCAAAAATGGAGAATCCATTACACCTCAAAAACTTATCAGAATTAAAAACTTAAACAACTCCCAATAGGCAACACTGCCAAAATCTTTTTTATATTATAAAATACCAAAACATAAAGTGACCTTATGTTCAAATGGTAATTACCAATATATTATTATAACATACCGTGCATATTCTCTGACTATTGATGAGAATTATTCAGACACAATTATTGTATAAGAGTTTCCGTGAAGGGTTGGTAATAGCAGAAGTTAATAATGATGAACATAACGTCGTACATAACAGTACTAATCTACTTGTGATTGCTACGTAGCCGACTAATCACACCTCCCCTGTGAAGTGTCGACTAATTGTCGCGATACATTTTTAATGAAATGTCACAGTCGGTGTTATGATTGCAGTACTACAAGTGTTATTGGTAAACATCTGAGCGAGGAGTAATTGTGAAGAAGCAATTAAATATTCGTCATAAAATCCTGTCCTAATTCATTAATTGACGTATTAATGTTTCGATTCCAGGAAGCTGAACCGAATCCAAAATGGGAAGGTGTGTTCAACGCTCACAACGAACACATCAGATGCAAGCAACGCTTCACCAGTACCCGCATCCTGGGGGATGAAGACTGCCTCACTGTCAACGTGTACACCCCCACCGAGCCGAGCGACAGCCCCCTGCCTGTCATGGTGTTCATACACGGAGGAGGATTCAGAGACGGCTCGGGATCTCCCTTCATCTACGGTCCCAAGTATTTCGTTAAACATGGAGTAATCTTAGTCACCTTCAACTATAGACTGGAAATTCTAGGCTTCCTATGTCTAGGCATCAAAGAAGCACCAGGCAATATTGGGCTGAAAGATCAAGTGCAAGCACTCAAGTGGGTGAAGAGGAATATAAGAGCGTTCGGAGGTGATCCGGATAATGTGACCATTTTTGGAGAAAGTGCTGGATCTGCTTCAGTTTCTTATCATCTACTATCTCCATTGTCTAAAGGACTGTTCAACAGAGCTATCATGCAAAGTGGTTCAGCCTTAGGATATTGGGCCTTACAATTTGAACCCTTGGAGACAGCTAGTCTACTCGCTCGACAAATGGGCCACACAACCACAAACCCTAAAGAAATCTACAATTTATTTAATAATATGACTGCTGAAGATCTGTTGACGTATCGTGTTCCTAGAAAAGAAGGTGATGTCGTAATATCGGAAAACATATTCGTGCCGTGCATCGAAAAGAAAATTCATAAAGTGAAACAATTTTTGCCTGACAGTCCATATAATTTGATAACGCAGGGCAAATATAACAAGGTCCCTGTAATAATTGGTTTCAACAGCGCGGAAGGTTTATATTTCGCTGGTAAAGAAAACGACACTACACTGGCTAAGATAGATTTCTACAAAGCGTTACCGAGAGATCTGACTTTCCCTTCAGATGAGGAAAAGATGAAAACAGCGAATAGGTTGAATGAATTGTATATGGTTGGAGAGAAAATTACAAAAGAGAAGTCTTCCTTAGAAAAGTTGGCACGATTCGAAGGTGACGCAGCTATAACTTACCCTGTATTAGCTACCATGGATCTGTTCCTACAGACGTTAAATGAGCCTGTTTATGCTTACAAATTCAATTACGATGGGTTACTAAACTTCGCTAAGTTAATGTTTGGGTTCCGCAAGTCCCCGGGAGCGACACACGCCGATGAATTATTCTATCTCTTCAGTACCTTGACCTTACCGGCATTTACCGAAGTTGGGTTCATTGACAAGTTTACTACTCTGTGGACGAACTTTGCGAAATACAGGTAAGACTTATTAATTATTTCTTTACCGTTTGTTTACCTTTTAAGTTTTATGATTCCGTTAACCCGCCTGCAAAGAGCCCATAGTTTATTGATCTCACCGTGAGTTCTCGATGGACTTGACCCCAAGACCCTGCGACACAGTGCTTGCAGTTTACTATTCGACATAACAATTTACTTAATTACTTAGAATTCATTATAACCTTGAATGAAAAACAAAAGTTAACAAAAACACAAACACTTTTAACCTCATTTGCACAAATGCTTTGCAAACACAATTTAATTCAGTAAGACCAAGATGAAATGCTTTCATATGTACAGAAACATTTGTTATGTATTAAACTATTCTGAAATAGTAGCAGCGAGATGAAGGAGTGAATGAATTACTTTGCAGCTGTAGATTGAATGACTTGGAGCCGCGCAATGTTTTGCAACAAAATGCTGGCTACTAGCATTTGATGAAAGAATATTTTAAGATGATTGGCTGCTGGCCGAGACCTACATAACTATTATTTTTTTAAACTAATTAGTATTTCAAGGTCAAAACAATAATTTTTATAATTAGTGGCGAAATGATTTTAGTTCGTATTAGTTTTATTTTAAATAAAATGATAATTTGATTGAATGAGTTTTCGCTGTGAAATAACAGCTGTTGTAGATTTTAATATTGTTTTCTTTTTCCTATTATATCGTCAAGCGCTTACCTCCCTACTCTGTTTATTTTAACGTATTTCTTTCTTATTTCAGTGATCCCACACCACCATCGTCTTCAATCTCACCGAAATGGGAGCCAGCAGCAGTGCAGAACCCTCGTCTACTGCTAATAGACAAGGAATTCTCAATGGAACCAGTTTGGAACGATTGTGACGAAGCCCTCCGGTTTTGGAATACGACATATTCTTTGTACAGGAGAAAGAATGAGTAATTTTTGGATTAGTTTTAATATTGATGACTGAGATAAAAAGTGAGAAAATAATAAATGTACCGTGTACATTTATTGTATGTATGTAATGGTACCTATGTATAGTTTTCAAAATTCCTGCAAGGGACCGGGACTCTTCCTTATACAGGGTTTGTTTTCAAAGACCAGACTTTTAAGTAAAGGTTGTACTCAAAAGTAAAGGTTGTTTATACGAAAGAGTACAATGACATTTTTTTGGCCGCTCTTTGAGAACTAGCTGCTTATTCTGTCAAATTACCGAAAGGCACTGTTTTCGCTATCAATTTGCGCGTGTCCGGAGGTGATTAAGTTATGGTGCTATATAAGTTGAAAAACGATATGTCAATGACATGTAATTAAACAGTAACTATGTAACCAAGTAACATACAACAACTATGTAACCATGCTATGTTAAGAAAGTGGCTGGGACAGACTGGATACGGAAGGCGGAGGGTGTTGGGACAGGGTGTTGGGCGCAGCTTGGGAGGAGGCCTATGTCCAGCAGTGGACTGTGATAGGCTGAGCTGATGCAAACACCTAATGTTACAATTAATTTGCTTGCCTTAAATGTTAGTCTTTGAAGAATAAAGTATATTTGTAGAATAAGATTGTTTTCAAAGTTCAATTTGAAGCCGACCCCTTGTCGTGAACCAAGTCACACTTAGAATAGAAGTGTTTTTGTAAAGACATTGATTCGATAATTTTAAGTGAAGAATCTACTCAACAATCAACCTTTTACTTAAACTCATTCTAAATATTGTACTTTATTTATTTATTTAAATAATGCTTCGTTATTTGCTAAAATAAGCATTATTTAAAGTTATATATAATTTGTACTTATTATCTGTATTTCTTTCTAGTTGCACACAAGGTGTTAGTTATCGCTAATGCGACTGCTGAACGTGGGGTTCTGGGTTCAATAGCCCGGTCGTGCAGTGTTATAAATTACTTAGGTTTTTCATTAGGAAATTGTCACACCGGACTTTTCTAACATACCTGGCGAAATATTAATGCAATAAATAAAATGTCATAGCCAGGTGTAATTATAAATTGCCACAAAATATTTTTTTATTGAAGTGTTTGTGTAGTAAATAATTATAAATAAATGATTGTAACAATAACAACAATGAAACAGTTTTTCATACAAAAAGCCTTTTTTTTCTCTTTTTAGTTAATAAACTTTTTGTCACAAAGGAATTGTGACAGCTTTTCAAAGACGTTTGTTTTCTTATTTATTTATTTATTTATTCGCAAGGCAACTACAACAGGTAACAATCACAATAAATCACTAGGTTCACATTATAGGTTTCGAAGTAGAAGAAATAGGCTATAGGCTATTATGTCACTGAGAGTACTCTCCTCTGTGAAATTTTGACGAACTGTCTTTGAAATTATGCTTTCCTGCAACAGAGCGAAAAACTCAATAAGTGCAAATAGAAGAAGAATTCATAATGAAGATGAATAAAGACCCAAAATGAAAGACAACAATGTAGGCAGGAAGTCCTAACATTAAGGGAGAAGAAGCAAGAGGTGGATCATAATCGTATAATAGGTGAAGTGTATGATGAACGATTGTATAAAATTGTACTTGACCTCCTAAAGTACCCAATCTTCAGTGACATCATCAGAAGTTGCGGCATTTTGAACCACTTCACGATGAGAGGCAAATACTAGGCATAAAGGTAAGTAGTCCGTAAGTAAGCATAATAAGTTTTCTAAATCAGTAACACGTAGATACTTCACTCAGTTTCTCTGAACTCAAGTAGGTATGCCTGAAGCAATAAGTGAAGTACTAACATGACAAGTACTTATGTGACACGCTGACCGATCACGTGTAACACATTGAGAGAAGATTGCACGTCTGTCAACAAGTGGGTATGCGCCGTTTACCTCAATTCTAAATGGGCCTACTTGGTATGATAAAAATAAATGTAGGTAGGTAAAACTTAAGATATCCCTCCGGTCAGTAAACTGCTTTACTGACGACGTAGTTACTACAATGTGTGGTTCAGCAAAAATGGTCTGTAGATGAGGATGGCAATATCGTGGTTATGAACCAAGACGGGACCGTCTGTGTGGTTGTCTAGTAATTATTTGTGATTTAGTACATATTTGGCAATCTACTCACATCTAGATCTTGATCTAATATGTAAATGAGATTTTTGGTCAATTAGAGCACAATACTCAAAGGATATCGTAATTCTTAACATTGAAAGTAAGTTGGTCAAGTTTAAGAATTAAAACTAGGTCCTTTCACAGCGATTGTGAGGCATAAAGCATATGTTATAGCAGAGACAAAACAGGGGTGCATCAAAGATACTGTTTACTAAGTAAAACTGTGTTTACCTGCACTATTGACGAACTTGTGTATTATGTGTTAGAACGCACAAAACAAGAACTAAACTAATGTACAATTCATTCGAACCTCACAAGTACATCAATTACCCAACATCGCAGTTCGTGGCTCATAAATTCCAAACGAACACCAACATTGCAATAAGCGCCAATGTCGCGTAAACACTCTAGCCAAGTACACGTGTTTTTTACGTAACCATTGATAACTCGGTCCCTTCCACCGGCACCTCCAACAACGCCAGCACCAGCTGCTTTATGATCTATTGTCAAACAACCTTCGTTGTGAAAGGCTCGTCTCGCCCCGATATCACGCGCGATGGCCAAAGTCGCGAGACTCGCGCGCAAGTGATAACGTGCTGCGCGCGCGCATACACACGCGAATCTAACACAATCAGTAGTGATTTCGAAATACGATGCGCGAAAAATTGTACCTATTGACTAGTGATGTTCCCAAAAATCGGTACCTGTTGTGTTGAAGTGATGTGCTGTTGAAAAAGGTGTGTTTTTATTTGCAAGTATTTGCAATGGTATAGTGATTAAATGTAACGATTTGCGAGTAGCGTGTCGCAGCCTAGATACTACGCTATTGTGCTACAGTTACTACAGCTGACCGGTGAATTCCTGTTGTACACATGGACCTAGCGTGAGGTCGATGTAATAATACCAAATTAGTTTATTTTATTTTATTGCCCGGCTATATAATAGACTATATTACCTTCCTATGCATAGTAAGACTCAGAGAGCTTAGCGGTATCTCTAATCCCATACATTATGCATGTAGAGTGCTATAATTATTTCATAGTATTTTATATTCATAACACAACACTTGTAGTTTTCACTCACACTTTCTATTACGCCTATCTAAGTCGGCCTGTATGTTAGTATTTTTTATAATTGATAGGCTTGCGTATGGTAAGCGATGTTGACCACCATCTCCCCTGATGGTAAGCGATGATACGACCCTCGCGACCCTCTTCTGCATCGCAAGGATGCAAAGGCGTTAAAAACATCGAGATTTATCTGCTAAACTTAAGTTAAATATTAATGTAGTACACGCATATCTTCCGGAATAAATACTCTAAATCATGGTCAAAACCGCATCAATATCCATTGTGCATTTAAAAAGACAGCGGCCACACAAACATACGAAAAGGTTTTATACTACATAGTATATGTATAGTTTCAAAGAAAGTAAAATTGACACGACTAAATTCCTTCGATAACACACTAAACTAAATCGCAAGGCGTTCAGGAAATCCATCCTTGCGATGCCAATCATATACTTAGTGTCTCTAGTGTCTCAATATCCTGACCTGGCCATTATGACGATAACGTTAGTTTTGTGTGCGTGAGCCAATTGTGTGCGTGAGCCAATTGCCCTACAATTAGTGCAATGATGACACAGTGTACCCTCGGCTTTAACTGCTGTTTGTTTAACTTCAATGCTCCGACCAAATAAAAAACCAAGACAGAGCGCTGTCAACAGTGACGTGAGGCCGGTTTCGTAAACTTGTGTGCACATATTTTGGTGAAGTTTGATTGTAAATGGTTGTAAATGTGTGCGTTTGAGCGTGTATGCACAGAGCGGGGGTGTAGTTTTGGCATGCTTCACTTTATTGTTCGCAGCGCTCTAGCTTGGTTTTTTATTTGGTCTGAGCTTCAATGGTACGGTACCTTTTATTGCTGTGGACAAGGTGGTACGCGATCATCAAGGTTTCTCATTAATATTATCGCAATCGATCAATTGTTTTAGATATTTTGTCTGCTCCATTTCACAGCTTATTCAAAGATAAATGAAATGAAATGAAATGAAATGAAATTGTTTATTCTGTAAATAGGATATCAGAATCACTTTTACACGTCATATTTAAAAAAATAAAATAATCTAGATGAGGTCGGCGTTTCCTATCTGACTACTCTGAGAAGAAAGGCCGAAACAAACTCAGAGGTCGCAGTCTCTTTTAAGGTCCAGACATAATCTTGGTCAGGCCATATAGATTAGAGTCTGAAATGGTCTTTTGAGGAAAGAACCACACAGATTTGAGTGGATCTGTCCAGTCAGTGCAAGCATTTGTCAGTAACCGAGGAGCTCAACTCAGAGCTTAAGGAGCTCAACGACTCATAATATAAAATATTATGAGAAACATTGTCTTTCTGATGATTGAATGAAATATAAAAAACGAAATATAAAATAATATAAAAAACTAATCTTTAAAAATTGCATTTAGTAATGTGCCACTTGATGCTTTGAAAAGACTTCCATTCCAAGCTTGAAGATTACGATTCGAAGTTAATCAAAATTCGGGAGGATTGGTTTTAACTGATCTACGTACCATATAATTGCTTATGTAGTACATATAAAAACATTTCAAAATAATGATCTTGAAACAAAGTTAACTGAATGCATCAATGAAACAGAAAGTGTTACAAGCTCAGTTGCTCGTGCGCCGATTCTAAACATTCTCGCAGTGAAATATGCTGGCTTATTTAAAGTCCATCCACATTATATGCAGGGTAACTGTTATCTCAAAACCCGTGATTTATTTGAATGTACCTTGAAATCTTCAATGAAAAGAAATCGCCTTTTAACTAAACTTAACATCGTCTTAACAAAGTCGCCAACAACTGATTGACTTTGTTATTTGAACAGAACATACGTAGGTACCTACTCGTTATCAAATATGCATGAATTAATGAAAGGGCAAATATTCGCAGTCTTCAATAACAAATAAACATTTCATAACCGCAAGGACATCGTGCGGTGGATGCCGAAAGGTCGTAACTCAACTTAGTAGGTCAAAGTGTGATCCTTCACTACTTGTACGCAAATAAAATGGGAGACCAAGGAGTTGATTATGTCAAGACTATGACCAGCAGTGCGCCAGGTATCACCAATATCTGCTTCCAAAATCAGGTGTCTGCCAATTGCTGATGTATATATGACCTCTCTTTGACTTTTCATTGATCTGGTAGTTCTATGCTTAGTAGTAAACGGTTACGCGCTCATATGTAAGTATAAAGAGAACGAGGTCGTTGGTCAGTAACCCTCGCTACTAACTTTGGGAACTGACTAATCTTTCCACCACGAGATGTGCTATTTGCGGTTATCTCGAATTGACATGAATAACTGCGGCTACTCGGCTAGATGACCTTAAAAACACTTATATCTTGCACAAATCCAGCGCAAAGTTCATAGTTGATCGCAGACTCGGCTACAAGGACATGATAGACGGACGACGTATACTAAATGTGTCAACTGTGTTGTTTCACATATAGGCAAGAGATAACAGATAACGGGAGTGGTCAGCGGGTCAAGTTGGGACATCTCAGCCCTGCGGATATGGACGCTGGCAGTGAGAACAACTCGTCCTATTATAGTGTTAATTGTCTCGAGAATTAAATGCTGTGTATTGATTGACCATTCAATTAAGAACGACATCGGTACTATTATGTTAAATGGGGTGGTAATTATGACGTAGTCATCCTTTGACTGATCAAACGATTCTCTCATCACTCCGTTATGGAATCTTCAACACGATCAGATCTTAGTTTATTAAATTAGTCACAAGCTATTGCAAACATTGATAACGGTAGCTTGATGTTTTTCAAAATCATCATTTAATGTTCAATATGCGACGTCGATTGTTTTAGAAGACGCTGGAGTAAAGTAGTTACTAATATCGTCGACGCCATCAATTTCACATTTCTATGATGATTAACAGCCGTTCTGCCCATAACACCAATGATTTACGAGACCCACACCACGTACACGCTTAATAAGAAATTAACATATTACGAGCTGTTACATAACCTCAAGAAGGTACAAGGGACTTAATTCATAAGTAAGTAACTTATACGGCAGTGTAATTGTATATTCCATAGCTTAGATACTAATAACGTTGACCGTTGATTTGTTAAGTAAATTACTTGTCGCGGTTATTAAGTGGATGGGTGATAAATTATGTACATGACGAGATCACACCCGTGCACAGGATCACGTTAAATCGTCGATTCCATAAATTGAATAAAATTCGATTCCATAATTTGATTTAATAAAATAATAAAAATTATACCTCTTTACAAATAGTAAGAAGCCAGAAAGACTGATCTTATAATATCGGATGAAAGTCCATCCGTCTAAAATACTTTTAAAATCAAAAATCATTTATTCAAATTAGACTGAGGATCAGCTCTTTTAGAACGTTAATTTAAAGTAAACGGGTTGGACAGGAAGCCGAACAAATAGTTTGGAAAAGAATTTACGGTCAACCCTTGATTGACAATGTTTATTAAAATAAAATTAATGAATGTTCTTAACGCGTTCAATCAACAGTTATTGTTTAATCTGAAGATCAAGTTGTGTCATTTGTCAGTTTGCTTTATTTATTTTATTATTCACTGCCAAACATAGTTTTCCTGATTCCTAAATTGAAGGAGCATAACCGAACGAAAATAAAACTAATTCATCATTCTCCTGCCCCTGTCCCAATTTATTTTGGGAAAATAATATAAAATCGAAAACAAAATCAAACTATGACTAAACGTTTAATTGCACGAAAACATAACGAGTTCAATATTTATATCAGAGAAACTACACCAAGACCTCAAATACGCCATCAGTTGCGAAAGGACCATAGAACACGATTCCTACCGGCTTCCCTTTGAAGGTTTGCATCAGCAAGTCCACCGCTATTGAACAATGGCACAGTCAATAGCTTCTACTATTGCAAAAAATATAGTTACAACGCCTATTTCAAGCTTTGAATTAGCAAACAACAAAAAATGTTCTAAAATAACCCGGCGCCAAAACGTCAGAATCGGGAACTAAACATTCATACAATAGCGATGCCGTGATGAGGTCACGTGGCGCCGCTTGAAAAGGACGAGAGCAATTTCAAGCTTTGAATTAGCAAACAACAAAAAATGTTCTAAAATAACCCGGCGCCAAAACGTCAGAATCGGGAACTAAACATTCATACAATAGCGATGCCGTCATGAGGTCACGTGGCGCCGCTTGAAAAGGACGAGAGCAAGCCGGTGTACAACGGGTTACGATAAAGATAGATATAGAAAAAATGCGTGAGCAAGAACGAGATGGAGGAATATTGCACATTTTATTTCTACTGTTCAAGTGTATTTTATTAGATTCTATAAATTCCTTTATTCATTAAAAATGATATTTGAGTTTATTTCTGTAAAAAATTGAAAGTTATTTTATGTGAACCTATTTTTGGTTCTGCTACTTGGCGATAGATGGTGTTAAAATCAGTTACGGAAAGATTTTTATTTTTAAGTTAAATAAGGAACTACTTTATTCATAAGTGAGTAAGTTAAGACCAGCACCGCTTCGGCTTCCCTGTCATAAAAAATTACCCCTCGCCGCTGTACGCCATTCCGTTGGAAAATTAAAACAATGCATTAATTATTACCTAGTCGAGCTCGATGTACGTACCAGCTCGATGTACGTACCAGCTCGATGTACGTACCAGCTCGATGTACATACCAGCTCGATGTACTCGTACGTACCAGCTCGATGTACTCGTACGTAACAGCTCGATGTACTCGTACGTACCATCTCGATGTACTCGTACGTACCAGCTCGATGTACTCGTACGTAACAGCTCGATGTACTCGTACGTACCATCTCGATGTACTCGTACGTACCAGCTCGATGTACGTACCAGCTCGATGTACGTACCAGCTCGATGTACGTACCAGCTCGATGTACATACCAGCTCGATGTACTCGTACGTACCAGCTCGATGTACTCGTACGTAACAGCTCGATATACTCGTACGTACCATCTCGATGTACTCGTACGTACCAGCTCGATGTACTCGTACTTACCATCTCGATGTACTCGTACTTACCAGCTCGCCGCTCGGTATATTTCGTCGGTCAATTAATTAGACCGGTACTAGCAGGGAGGTTCACCTTTTGTTGTACCTTCAGCTAGTGGTCCAAACGGGTCTTGCTCGAGTAGTAAATAAAGACACGTTAATGTTATTATACGGGGGCAAACAAAATCGCTAGCGAAACTTCGCAGACGCGATGGGTGTCGACATCAGAACATGATAAAACAACAAAAAGGTGATTTGGTGATTTTTTTTTGCTTCAGTGACTGTTGTTTTACCTACTCGACATATCAGTTTAAAAAATTAGTATCGATACCGAAATACGATAAAACAAAAAAAAAACACATTTCTCAAGTCATAAATTAACTATAAGTACTACAGGCGGTCGTAGACCCCAAAAAAATCTAATCTTTGTTTTTTTGTTTTATCATGTTGAGATCCCGTCACTGTTCTCGTCTCGTCTCAATCCACTCAACTTTCTGTTAACCTGTGAACCTGCTCACTTGGACGATACATATTTTCTATTTTTCTGCGGAGTATCGCTAACTAATTTAATTTGACCCTGTATTATAACAGCGCCAATAATCTCACAACCAAGACCAAATGAAATAAAGGCATGCTTAGACAAACAAAAAAACACTTTTATTTATTTAAAAGCCGCGTACATCTACATACTTATGAGTTCGTGGCTAAGTAATAACAACCACGCGGGTCGATCCATCAGGTTAAGCTACGCTTGCCGTGGTGGTTCCGTTGATGGGTGACCGTCTCTACATACCGAGACTCCTCCGTTCTTCGGGATGCACGTTAAGCCGTTGGTCCTGACTGTCATTCGTGGATCTTTGACAGTCGTTAAGGGTCGTCAGAAGCCCGAAAGTCTGACAACCAGTCTTACCAAAGGGTAACGTATTACCCAGTTACTGGGTTGTGGAGATCAGATGAGCAGTCGGTCCATGTAAAATACTGGTATTTAGCTGCATCCGGTTAGACTGGAAGCCGAACTCATTATAGGGGGGAGAAGGCTAGGCAGATTGATTGATACCTACATATTTAAGGACAGGTCAAAATTAAAATACAAATACTTAAATATTGGAATGTCATATCATAACGTCATCATTCATCATCCATTCCCTACCTACTTGCTATGAATAATAATTATTTACTTTTGGATGGGGCAACTACAACCGATTCTATTTTTTTTTAATGTAAATTTTTATTTTCAAAAGCGCCTTTTACGTGCCCATTTGAAATAAATTATTTGACTTTGCCTTTCGGATTTGTACAGAAGTACGTACTTACATAGGTATCTAAAAATAATAGAAAAGAATCTCCTAAATACCTACTTATTTTATAGTTGTCATGGTCTGTGACGTCACATTAAAGTACATAGGTATCTACGACATCAACTACCAGAAGGCCACAATAGTAGACAACAGACAACAGGAGCGCGCGCGCGCAAATATTGCGATAAAAATTACTAGTTCATATAATATAAAGTGGACAATTAATTTATTTATTTATGTGAAATAAAATAAAATAAGGTGAGTCCATGTTTAAAATGAGTGTTAAATTAGTTAAAATTAATAAAAACTTATTACAAAAAAAACAACCGACTTCCAAAAAAAACACAAAAAAAGTGAAAAATATCTTTAATTTCGGAAGTCGGTGTCTTTACTTTTCAATTTTCGTTTTTTGCCACCGACTTTTTTGTGTTTTTTTTTGAAGTCGGTTATTTTTTTTGTAAAAAGTTTTTATTTTTCACTTTTTAGTTGTGGTACCTACCCCACACAAATTCGAATACCACTACCTGCTATGTAAATAACAGTGACGGAGTCAATCAATATATCATCTACATACACTAAGTGGGAAAAAATACGTAATATTGAAGCTAACTCAAAAACTACGCAAGCAAAGTTAATAAAATTTATATGGGACCACCTCTGAAGCATGACCTACCAAACAAAAAAAAAATCATCAAAATCGATTCATAATTGACGGAGAAATCGAGTAACATACACACAAAAAAAATCTCCTCCTTTTTGAAGAAGTCGGTTTAAAAGAAACACCAAGGCGTTGTAATCAGTTTATATTTTTTTCTTACGTAGCTAGTCTAAATTTTTTTTAATATAGTTTTATTTAATTTACTAGCTGTGCCCCGCGGTTCCACCCGCCGCCCGTTTTTATTAGGAATCCGATAAATTACATCTTTTTCGCTTAGCGTTCTTTCTGACTTTTTGTCTTTTTGCTCGGCTCCTAAGGGTCGTAGCGTGATGTTAAATAGCCGTATAACGTTCCTCAAGAATAAGGCTATCAACCGCGAAAAGAGTTATTCAAAACCGACGGGCATGTTTTTAGAGATTAGCGCTTTCAAACAAAGAAACTCTTCAATTTGATTTTATTAGTATATAATAAAATATAAAATTAACGTTTCCCTAAGAAATGCTGATTTACCTAAATTATACATTGGTTAAGGTTAACTTCGACTCCTATTTACCATATTCATCTATGTTAATTACTTCTTTGTGTGACGTACCGATATTTTATTGTATTTAAAACAATAAGCGCCCATTAACATATTCGTTTTTTTTTCATACTACCGTTTAAATCAGAGTGAACATAGTAGGTGCAGTGGTAAGTTTCAGTCACAAACCCATCACCAAACTGGTCATATACGGAAATAACCTCTTATATCACTTCAAAAAAAAACTTTAAAAAAAAATCTGTTATGATAAAATACATACATTGAATAAACTTCTTATACCTACTAAATTAACTAAAAAAACTAAATTTAACCTGTTATTGTGTGGTTTATTTTTTTATGAACCGGTCCTAAGTTCAACACTGGCCAATTGCGAGTCGAAATTACCCGCGAAGGGTTCCGTACCGTATTAAGGTCGGGAAAAAAAACGCCGAAAAAAACACGTTTCTTGAATGGAGACCAGCTTTAAATATTAATTTAATTCATTATTGTTGTTATAGCGGCAATAGAAATAGGTACATAATCTGTGAAAACTTCAACTGTCTACCTATTACGGTTCATGAGATACAGCCCGCTGACACACAGACGGACGAACAGACGGACGGAAGGACGGACAGCGGAGGCTTAGTAATAGGCACCCTTCGGGTACGGAACCCTAAAAATTAAGTTATTATGTAACCCTTGATCTTCAAAAGTGGTTTTTTGCGTGGAAACTGGATAACGCCGCTTGCTTACCTTGACTCACAAGATCATAATGGTCACATCTTCCTTGTCAGTATTCATTACCTTTAACAATAAAGTTTTCGAACAATAAGGAGAACAAAAACTTAAGTATCTCTTCATGATGAAGTTTATTGAAGAACCGACAAACTGTATATTAATTTTAGTTCCGTTTAGAGCGACTTCTCTGATACGGGACGGCCAATCTAATGATTCTAGTTGTTAGAACTCCGACATTTCTTCTGCCTCCCGTTTCCATCATCATCTACCTAGGCTTCCAATCTAACCGGATGCAGCTGAATACCTGTATTTTACATCCACAACCCAGTTACTGGGGAATGCGATACCCCTTGGTAAGACTAGATGTCTGACTTTTAGGCTTCTGACTACCCGTTCTGCTATCGTGCCCGTAGGAGAATATACCTGGGATCATCCACGATTTTAATTTTCACTTGAAAAAATAATAAACAGTTTCTTTCTGATGGTTTCCAGTACAATGAAGTGGTTGGTGCTGCTGTCACTGATCGCGGCGCGCATGGTGCAGCAGCCGACGCAGCCGGTGCGCACGCGCGGCGGGCTCGTGCGCGGCACCGTCAGC
The DNA here is from genome assembly GCA_948473465.1 of Lithophane ornitopus. NCBI lineage: Eukaryota > Metazoa > Arthropoda > Insecta > Lepidoptera > Noctuidae > Lithophane > Lithophane ornitopus. The sequence goes on along the minus strand of OX419630.1, from coordinate 723,471 downwards.
CGGAACGGCAAGTTCTTCCAGTACTTCGGCATACCGTACGCGACCGTCGATGAAACTAATCGGTTCCAGGTGAGGTGTTCCGTGTTTTATGTTTTTACTAGAATTATCCCACGGGAACGTATCACCGGGATAACAAGTATTCTATACGTCGTACCCCAGTTCATGCTGGCTTATCCGTGTGCCAAATTTCATCCAAATCTGTTTAGGCGTGAAAAGGTTACCGACAGACTTCTTCACAGGCTTCTTCTGCCCGCCCGTGTCCCGTGTGGGTTGTGCTCTACGCAAAATGTTTCCTCTCCAGCCAGGTGCCACGTTATCATTCACTGCCTTTTTATTTACATCATCCCTCACTCACCCTTACTCCTCACCTCGTCTTTTATTTTTATGATGAGACTAAGAATATTGAAATTCATTCATCCCTTCTCATTTGTCTGGTGGTCGCAAGCGCAGCTACCAAGCGTCGCTGGATACGATTTCCGTGGAAAGTATAGTCGTGCTTTTGATTTAGATTAGATTTGAAGTTTCTAGATTAATGGCCTGAAAATAACGAAAGATTGCAATTTGAACAGGGATTATGATTGTATTCTGTTTAGGTAAGTTACCGGAAGTATTTACCAACTGTACTCTAACATTTAAACTAAGCCTTTGGGAAATACATTTCATAATAAAATCTGAAGAAACAACAATAATACAATATCAGCATGATTTACCTATGCAACATGTAACGTTAAATGCGCAAAACCTCAGACACCCCAACTGATTTTCAATTCAATTGACCTACTTCAGGGAGAAAAAAAATCATTAAAAAATTGTAAAGGTTTTATGTGCTGTTTTAGTTTTACTGGCAATTCTGATTGTTTCTTGCGTCTGCGACGACGCTCTATCGAGGGAGGGGTCGTCACAGGGCCGCTGCGCCGCGCTGGCTTGACCTATTAATAAATAGACACGGCAACGTTTTTAATGAAGATTTTTTGAAAAATGTGACCTAAATTAAAAAGTGGTTTAATTGATTGTGCTCGTTATTCTAATCAATCAATATTCAGGTTTTGCGCATTTAACGTTACACGTTGTATATTATCTAAGTCAAGTACATAAAAAAGTGTGATTGTATGTACACAGTCGAAAGCAGCTCCTCCAACCAATAAAGCCCAGTCTACGTTAGATAAACACTTACAATATTCCACAAGGTAGGTACTTAAGCCGCAGTTCCTAGTTCGCATCGTTATAGATCGGAACTCCTCACTCATAGTTGGGCGAACTTGCAACAACTAGTTATTAGCCGGGTACCCTCCGTCTGTACTCCGCTTTACTGCTGTTCAGGAATCAAAGAAAAACAGAGGGTAGAAGTTTGAAGTCTTAGAGTTGTTGTGCTGGCAACTGACGGGAGGAAGTATATAGAAATACGGCAATGTTTTTGCATGTCCTGTTGATGCACAGGTTAGTACGGTCGACGACAAAAGTCGATTATCACTGCTACTTTTATTACACATCATCTGAACCGACATAAAATTATACGATACAATAACACCTAATAATTAATAACTAATTTAGATGAATATTTTTCTGTTCCGATTTTATAAAATATTTAGCTCAATAAAAAAGATTTTAAAAAAAAACTGGTATTCAGTAGACTGGACGCCGACCCCAATATCCTCTAGATCTAGATCTCGGGATCAAACATAGACTGAGCGACACTTCATATTAAAGTCTAACACAATTTTGCATCTCTAGGAATAAACTGTCGTTTTATGTTCCATGTGACCTTCACAACCTAAAGCTCCATTTACATGGTGCAAGTTTTTTGCCTGTGGCTTACCATAGAATTTAAAAGCAACAATTGACTGGCAACGTCTAAACAACACGTACAATTGCTGCACGAAATGGGCAAGTTAATTGCCGTTCACAACTGGTATAGGTGTAAACAGCACGTACTATAAAATCCCACGTGCAATAAAGTTGCGTTCGATTCTGAAAATATTGTATCATTCTTCTTCTGCTTCTTCTTGAACGTGCTTTATGATATGCGATTATTGCTCTCGAACGTTCCAGAAACTTGCACCGTGTAAATGGGGCTTAATTCCCGCCAATTTCTAAAACGAATAAGTGATTAATGTCTTAGACGCTTAACTCATTTCCACATACTATGAATGCTAAGGTTATTTGTCATAAATACATAAATAAGTGACGATCGACGCAAATCCATTCATATATTATTCAGAATGTTAATCAGACTAACGTGGAGTTCGCGAACATCGCTCAAATGGTCATGAACCAACTAACTCATGACCTGACTGATGAATATTTTCATTGTTTCTGAATTTTTTTACTCTTACATGAGTTAGATATTTTTCACCTGTATTCCCCAAAGGTGCAAAGAAGTTAGTACGATAGACACGGATATGTAACATCGGGCGAGCCTTTTGTCAATACACACGACTGCACTGTTCCTATTGAGAATTTCCTAACAAAAAAATCCAATATCACTTTCTCAACCTAGAAGTCAAAACCAGGACCACACACTTGAGGTCTGAGGTAATCAACATGGACGCTCTATGGATCCATACAAACGTTACCCGTTTGTATGGATCCATAGAGCGTTAAACAACTCAATAGCATTATAATTATATATAGTATAGTTCCGATTTTGAAAAACTCGTGCATTTAAAATTACAGTAAGAATATCTTAAATCGGTAAATTCTTTATCCTAAAGTAGAGTCATTTAATTCACTACACTTGGTCATAGATTTATAGGTATATATATATATAATTTATTGCTCCTATTACAAGCAATTATCTACATGCTCGTTACAATATAAAACCACAGGCGATCCGTAATCGCCCAGTCAGGGTGAACCGCTCGCGAATCGGTCGGTCAAGGAGGAGACTGAGAAAATGATTTATAATTATATATATTTTATATATATATATAGTTTGATTTCGCACCAGACAGACCTTGATATAAGGAATAGAACTATCTTGTCTATGTATAACTCTAATTTTATAAGGCAGCTGAAGGTTATACAGAGAATCATAAATATTTCGTATCTTGCGAAACGATTAGGTGCTAAATATCTATGACACACTACAAGATATCTACATGTCCATCTCACCGCAAGGTTAACTTGTGCTAGCTGCTTGTGTAGCGCGGTGCCTCAGAGTGTTAAAATTAACTTTGAGGATTGGCTTTACAGCTGTCGTTTTGGCGATGAGAAGACATTCGTACCATTTAAAATGCATCTCGTTGTTCAAAGTTTGGGATGAATGTCATAAATGTTTGTCTAGAAATAAAAACTGGCCTGGTGAACTCATAACTCGGTTGGCACAATAGCTTGACTTGTCTGTTAATGCATTCGCGATGTAGGCAGCAGGATTTATATTAGGTGCAAAGGCGGCAAATTTTCAGGAGCGGCACAATTACTAATACATTTACTATTTAATAAAAAAATACTAATACATTTTTCGAAAAATTTAAAACGTTTATAATTATTTTATGGGGGCCGCATTTTTTACAGAGCCCGGAGATGGCGCCAAGGTTGAAACTGGCACTAGATTAAGGAAAAATCCTAGTGACCCGTCTATTTTTACTTTAAATACCGGTTGTAAAGGCAACAATCACCTCAATAGGAATAAAATGTCAAGGTTATTTAAAATGTAAGTTAAAGACACCAGAGATGCACGAATAAAAATAAAAACATCACCATATTTTACTTCACACTTATCTCGGCATATCTTCGCAGCCGACCTGTATGCCATAAGTGTGACATCACACGTTCCTATCAAAGCCAGGGGCGCTTGTTCCGCCGACCTTCACCCACTGCACAAAATAATATTGCCTTCAGAAATTGTGGAAATGCGGACGGTGAGTTTAAATAAAACGAGATATCGTGTGGTTATGTCATTACTTTGACAGTTGGCATGTTTATGGTGCTAGGTCAATATTATTGTACTAGCATGAGTGTACTATAGTTCTCCTAGGCCTAGTTGTTTCAAGTACAGTTGGCGAGCGAGAAGTCACAGAATTGGGGTCCCAGATTGAGAATAGGTAGGCCGCGGTTTGGATGATCCCTATTACCTAATTTGACCTAGCACTGAAGAGTTAACGCACTAGCTAAAAATGCGTTTGTAACATCACATCTCAGTGTATCTCTTTAGATAATTGTTGCAAAAAAGTATTTTATATCTACTTAAGTATTTTCTATATTCGCAGAATGTACTCGATTTAGTTTTTTAATATTCTTCTTTTCTTGTGGTTAATGACTAACCTGGTGTCAGTCTTAAAGCAGCCCAATGGCCCCTGACTTGGCTTCACATGCCGTTGAGAAATATCTTCTCTCAGGCATGCCGGTTTCCCCACAATTTTTTCCTTCACCATTTTTGAAGCAAGTGATAATTATACAATACGCACATGAATCCGAAAAGTCATGCATGTCTCAGTCGTGGCTTGGGTTCGAACTCAAGACCTATGACTTCGCAGACTGACGGTCACACCACTAGACTGTCACCGCTTGCAGTTTTGTAATAAGAACCTTGCATTTCTCTATTCATAGTGTGGTAAACAATCGCTAATGTTAGAATGTCAATGTCGTCTCGAGGTCGGATTTCTTTCGCAATATGGCATAGTTCATTTCCCAGCGCCTACAGAGCAAATTGAAAAAGTACTAAATCAATGTCTTGCGCCTCAAACTTCTAACTTATCAAAGCCTCGGAAAGTTCCTGAACATTATTTTCAATAGTCTCAAACTTTCCGACGATAAAATTAACATACTTTTTCAATATTTTCAGGCGCCGCTGCCGCCTCCGACGTGGACGGGAATCTTCGAGGCCGTCGATGAGAATACTTGGTGCCCTCAGCACTCGGGAGGCATCATTATCGGGGAGCCGAACTGCTTGAAGCTTAACATCTACACCCCTACTCGGGTCACGAAACCTCTACCCGTCATGGTCTACATCCATGGCGGATGCTTCTTCAGCGGCACCGGGTCCCCATTCTTGTATGGAGGTGACTTCCTAGCAGAACACGATGTGATATTTGTCGGTATTAATTACAGACTTAACGTCGAAGGGTTCCTGTGTTTGGGTATAAAAGAAGCCCCAGGAAATGCTGGATTGAAGGACCAAATAGCTGCTTTGAAATGGATTCAGGAGAATATCGAAGCGTTTGGTGGAGACCCTAACGATGTGACTCTATTTGGCGAAAGTGCTGGTGCAGTGTCTACCTCGTTCATGATGCTATCGTCAGCTGCTAAGGGATTATTTCATAAAGCTATACTACAAAGCGGGTCTTCGTTGGCACCCTGGGCACTTCAGCATGACCCTATAGGAACAGCAAGCGCTCTGGTAAAAAAACTTGGATACATCACCAACGACCCTAGAGAAATCTATAGCATTCTATCAAATAAGACAGCCAAAGAAATCCTAACTGCAATCAGTAACTTTGAGGACAAGTTTTGTCTTGCTGAGAAAAACCTGTTTGTTCCTTGCGTTGAAAAACCAATAGACGAAGTAGATCCTGTGGTCACTGAATACCCAGCTGATATTATCAAATCTGGGAACTACACTAAAGTGCCCATGATAATTGGTTACACAGACAAGGAAGGAATATACTTTGTATCAGCAGATTATGGTACTAGTATCAAAAACAATTCTGATGCCATAGATCCTTTGAAGACTTTGCAAGATGATTTACAGTTTCCAAGCGAGCTCGACAAGAACTGTACAGCGGAGGCGATAAAGCGCCATTACTTCTCGTCTTACGAGGAAGACTTAATCACAGACATGGTAGATCTATACTCTGACGTACATATTAAATTCCCTCTCATTTTAGAGTCAGAACTATATACTAGGACTACAGATCAGCCTATATATTACTACCTGTTCAGGTACAATGGATTGAGGAACATGCCAAAGATAGTGTCGGGGTTTCGAGAGCTGGTGAATGGGGCTTCACATGCTGATGAACTGTTCTACCTCTTCAAGCCTCATGCTTTCCCTCTGCTGCATTCTGCGGAGAAGAATATGATCAGCCGGATGGTGAGCATGTGGACCAACTTCGCTAAATATACGTAAGTATTACAACTGAATTATTGGTTATTTAAAAGCGTGTGTTACTCCCTATTACTATTTTCGATTTAGACGATATTCTATTTAAAATTACTTTAAACCTGGATAATGTGCATTTGAATCATTATTTACTTGTAAAATATAATAGGTAAATAATAACAAAATAGATTAACCTCCAAAGATAATATTACGCATGTTTAATTCAGTTATAAAGTTAAGCAACACAATTAACACGAATTATACCTAACGAGCGAGTTAATTAATGCAGTTATTAACTACATAGATAATATTACACCCAATTTACAATGGTAAGTTTAGAGTGAACAACACAAGAACATTGCTTCAAATAAGTTCAATCAATTTACTTACAATCCGGCCACTGCCAGCACAATCTATACTTCTACACTTACTTAATATAATAAAGCTGAAGAGTTTGTTTGTTTGAACGCGTTAATCTCTGGAACGGGGCACAGCTATAGCTATTTTTTACCATTCTATGTAAAAACTAGAAATTTCATGTGAACAAAGTCGCGGGCAAAATGTAGTCTTTATAATAAACTGTAGGATAGACTGGGCCACCCATATTATACTTGAATTTCAAAAATTTTATTGTAGAAGCCGTCTTATTTACGTCCGCAACCATTCGCGTCACGTCTAGATCATAATAAACCGTTCAGTAAATATTTAATTTGCATGCAAACTGTGCGCTACAGTGCAATAGTCATCTCTATGGCGGCACACGATAATGTAATTACATTAATAAAAAAGTAATGTAAAACAACTCAATAACTCGAAATATGGTGTAACTTTTGTTTGTCCCGCCTGCGTGCGATACCAAATTCTTTATATAATAATGCTTGCTTGTTGTCAGATAAGTGTTTTAGCAATCGGGTTTCTGAGATTCTTAAATTACTTTTTATTTCTAGCTTTTTAGTTTATTGTAAATGAGCTTGTGCAAGGCTTCGCAGGCGATTTACGAGGTCCGTCCAAACATGACCCATTTTTACGCTATCAAAAACTTTTTAAACCAATTTATTATTCCTAATTAAACTTAAATATATATATATAACTTATAATAATATATTTTTGTAATCCCCTTTTAATTTCCTTTATTTTGATACCCTACTCGATAGGTTTGGTATATTTTTTTTATTAACGTATTACTATTTCGCGCCAAAACTCCGCCATTTTGGTTTTTTTTTCAAGCACCAATAGGTTTTTTAAGAAGAATATAACGATATCTTAACTGTCGAAATCCATGCAGTCGTTTGGAAGATACGAGGTAATAAAGAAATTTGCAAGCAAAAATACATACAAGATACGCGCGAAAAACATAAACCTTCCTTGGCAGTCGGGTAAAAATGCAATGCGATTATTTTAAACTGTATTTGTGTGTGTCTATTACCAATCAATAACCATGACGAATAATATATAATTGTCCCTATTCTACAAAATAATAGTATCAGAGTATAATAATTGGTCCTTTGGTACATAAATGTTTTCCTTAATTATTTACCCTGTATCAATCCAATAAACTATAAAACTCGTGGCAGACCACTGTTATAATAACATGAGTATTGGTTCTCCATTAATTTTACTCAAATATTCTATGATTTTCTTTGACTGTTTCCTACTATTTTCCCCACCACCTCCCGTATGCTTATGGGAAGTCCTAACTTCAATTACTCATTCTTCCAGTGACCCGACCCCACAACCTTCGCACCTTACGCCATTCCGCTGGCGTCCCTCCCGGCGCCAGAACCCGACGGCGCTCATCATCGACGCGCAGGTGTCCACCGCGCCGCTGTGGGAGGAGGCCTCTGTCAGGCTATGGAACGACACCTACAACAAGTACCGCAGGAAACAGTACGGGGAGAAGCAGTTCCAGTACTATGCTGATGTGGCGACAGCTGAACAATTAAACTTATAAGATAATAAATAAATAAGATTTATAAGAAAAAATACTGTGACAAGACATGTGTCACGGATTAGGTGTCAGATCAGCTTACTATCTTGAATAGTAAATGGACCAAGGGGAAATTGTTACAGTTTGGTATTGTATCGGCACCAAGACATCGACATAAATGGATTTCGATGTCCAGCAGTGGTAAAAGAAATAAAAATAAAATACGTTTATTTCCTGTTAACATGACGCAAAGAAAGAACACATACACGAAAAGACCAGGGAAAATATGCGGCACATGCACGCAAAATGGCCATCGCTCATGACCAGCTGTTTCTAAGCAGAAGATGATGTCGGAACCAACAGAAAAAGAGGTGGCCATTTATTTGCTGGATAAAACGGGGATTTTGTTATATTATTTGTTTCGAAGGTGACATTATGTCTTGGCACATTGGTGAATACTACCGCGGGAGATGAAACATTTTACGGCAAGCGCGTGAAATCCAGTTCTTATGTCCTCGTATTTGTAACAGTTAACGTTCAACGTGCAATATGTGATGTCCTCACGTACCTCGCGATCATCTCGCACATAACTTGTGTACAAACAGATAAGTAGCGGCTGTATTCTATACTCGCGTTAGTGCAATAGTGACGCTCTCGATTCGATGACACCTGCGTAATATTGTCGATGACCTAATTCTACTACTAAGTACTATTTGATTTGAAGTGCGATTTGGATCTCTTCATTTTTAGGCGCATTTTTAGAATATGTTTACCTACTTAATTGTAAATAAATACTATATTTAATTAGTTTATAGTTATGAGACAATGATGGGCAGGCGCATGGGTCACGATTTGTTCAGGATTTTTTTTTTTGTCTAGATATCTTAACTACTTAGCACGAGCAGTTTCTGAAATCTTTTCTCTTTCAGCTATCGATTCGAAAATGTGTGGCTTTCTATTCACTATTATGTACTACATAATATTGAATATTGTTCACTACGATCGAGCGTATTTACGTATATTCTTAGTATTTCTACGACGTCGAACGATCTTTTTAATACTTCTAAATAATTGACCAATCATAAACATAACATAAGTATACAATCTAACACTAAAATATATAGTTGGGTAGGCCTTTGGTGTGGGATGCAACCTGTCCATGCCCATCTTCCTAGCACGGCGGGCTGTGCTGGGGCGGCTGCTGCAGGTGCAGAAAACCTCAAAAGGTGCAAATTGTATATTATATTTAAGATTTGTCAAGTATACCTTATAAAAAAGAAGTGGGTCCAGGTACCTAATGATTCATTAAATATTTCCTCACTGGAATCAGCTGTAATAATTAGTTGTTCATATTTTGCTAAAATAAATTTAAAAAAATTACGTGGTTCAGAAATTACACTTGCATGCTTTATTATCGACACGGTGTCCAGACTCCCAGGACCCTTGAGGGATTTTTCCACTACTTTCTGGCGACACCATGTTAAATGACATCCATCTCAATTTTATGTTACTTTTAAGTTCCTACCTACAGTCTTATTTTCTTTTCTATTTCTCATTAAAATGACAATTTTCAGACATGTAATACTGGGCATAATCAAAATGAAATGTAGTGAAATATTAGTAATTTGAAATAAAAGATCTGTGGGCCTAAAACGGTCACATTAGCAATTCCTCTAAAAGCATTTCATTTGCTGAATTTCCAGCTGTCATTAGCAATTCCTCTAATTTGACACAAAAGCAATTCATAATGTGTGGACCATTTTACGAATCTCCATAGAAAACTGTCAAACAGATGAATTATTTCGTAATACGAATCGCATGCAGATCATATTATAAAATGTCAGTTTGTGACATTTTACGATGATTCATAATATTTATCCTCCAATCAAATCCTCCTGATTCTGCCAAAGTGACTATTTTAAGTCCCTTGACGCCTACTTAGTTTTAGTTGTAATTTAGTTTATTTGTTTTTGGTGATAAATATCTAGTCTAACTTATGTATCGACTAGTGTGAAGTAGCTGCAACAATCATTTATGTCAGTAAATCTGTAGTTCTCTGTAGATTTGAAGTAAATTATAATAATTATTGTGATATTAACATAATGAATATATGTGTTATGTACGCAAAGTAATGACTGTTTCTTTTTGAAATCCTTACCCCTACAACATACATTTTGAGTTGGTACAGCTCGCTTTTGTGTGTCTACCATATGCTATTATTATCTTGCCCATTTAAAAAAAAAGTTTTCAGAGTTTGGTTCAAAATAATTATAATTAGCTAAACCCAACACCTATGCTATTCCGCAGATATACATAATGCGTACAATGTTTTCCTGTACCTATTAACGAGTGGCGCTGTTTGACCAGGATTTGTCTGAACGGTAGCAACCCCACTGATGTCTGCTCTTGATGCCTATGAAGCACAGAGGCGGCGGGATTAATTCAAACACATTTCAACAGACAGTCGCGAATTTTTGCAATATCTTGAGAGCTTTATTATGCCTCATGTTATAATCATAAAGTTATATATTGTAGCGTAAACAGCGTAGCTGCGTAGGCAGGAAAACGTAGCCGCGTAGACAGGAATGCGTAGCCGCGTAGACAGGATAACGTAGCGGCGGCGTAGGCAGGAAAGCGTAGCGGCGCGTAGCAGTAATGCGTAGCAGTAACGCGTAGCAGTAACGCGTAGCAGTAACGCGTAGCGTTATAGTGTAGCATAGTATAGTCAAGTATAGTACACAGTGTCATTAAGTAGTAGCCTTTTCCCAGCTATGTTGGGGTTGGCTTCCAGTCTAACCGGATGCAGCTGCAGTGTATGCGTATTTTAATATTGTGCACTATAGAAACGTCAAACATAATCAAATATTCCCACAATACTTACGCCAAAAAATACGTAATCCGACCTGTCTACCCGGATCTTTGTTCTGCAAGCATGATTTAATGAAAAGCAAATAGGTCGGATCCGATGCAGCGTAATAGGGCTGACCCTCAGATATTTGAATAGGGCCCGTGGCTCTAATTGAGCCACAGTCAGCCCTAGCGATGGCCGACCTCAAATGTTTGATCTCATAATGTATTGATACATCACGACTGCGGCAGGAAGAACAGGCAGAGGGGTAGCTCAAAGTACGATAATATAAAGGAACAATCGAAAACAAAATCCTCTTTATACGAAGCGACCCAGAGTATATATCAGCATTCTCTTTTATCTTATGAATTGCTGTCAATAGCCCGGCGTTTCATTATAACGTGGGGAATATTTACGAGGTGCGCATTCGAGGATAATTATAAATCCAAGAACTGCAAATAAATATAGATATAGGTAAATGAAATCTACTAACAAAGTAGAATGATAAGGTACTTAAATCTTAGTAAATTGTAGTAAATCCACTAGCAATTCTTCAGTTTAAAAACGATTCATTGTAAGAACCACTTAAACAAAGTTTTTCAAAAGACAAAGAGTCAGGCGCTCCAAGCATCATAAACCCAATTCAAGACCGACATTATAGAAATAGTAACTAAGTAAGCAATCGGATAACTATCAATTGTACTCAAGTGCAATAAAAACTACAGCCAAACTCATCGTGAGACAAACTACAGACTTTCCAAGTCCAACAAAATCCTCCGGATGGCCGCCTTGGGATGTAATAAAGATAACACTAGCTTGTTTCAGCAATTTAAAATGAGCAATAAACATAAATATGGAGTTAGTTTGTTGCATTAATGTGCTGTTCTTTGTCACCAGGTAATGGTGGAAGTTGGGCCATGCCGGGCCATGCCTGGCCACAGGTTGCAACCAAATAACGATAGCAGAAGAAGTGGTTGAATAGGCTCTTATAGTTATGTAATATAGTTATCTTACTTCGGGAAAGAAAAGTTCTTGAACGGCTGAGTGACGTGTCATAAAAAGTCTATCATAATGTCAGCCACCGGGAATGAAGCCTAATATGAATAGGATTGGGGCGAAAATCCCCGGAAAGGAATCCAAAGTAATACTTTGCTGGACTGGTAAGTATCAAATAACAGGCGCCCTTGCTAGACAGTAAATCCTAACTTTAAATGCGAAAGTGAGTGTTTTTAAGTTTGTTTTTAACGCTTTCAGGCTTAAACGTCTGAACGGATTTGGATGAAATTTGGCACCTGGTAAGGACATAGGCTTTTCATCCTGCATCGCAGAAAAATCGCGGGCAACAGCTAGTAAGAATAAAAGTAAGTACTTAAATATGCACCATTATTGGAGAAATTTAATTTAACACAGAGACTCGTCATCATCTCTTATAGCTAATACAACAAGCGCTGGAACCATACACAAGTGAAACCGCAGACAAATGCTAGTAACAAATATTTCAAAGTATAATGAGAACTAAGACGAGTTACTACATTCACAGTGAAAGACATTCTCAGAAAGTTTTCAGAATTTTCATAAAGCCTTGAGAGTATTTAAGTACGTTGAACTGAGCCTTGAAGCAATATTGTGGGAATCAGTCAGTATATATACTTACAAAAATACATTACTAATGTATTTGATCTAAGTCTGCAACTAGACACAATGCACATAAATAAGTTTATCGAGTTACAATATGAGCAGGCGCTTCAGGTACTGTTTTACATCAACCTGTCCGTATCTACATGAGATTTCAACTTAATACACATTGCCCTTGCAGACATAATTTGATGCATTGAGATGAAGTTAATGTCATAAAGGACCACACGAATAAAACAATACTAGTGTACAGGTACACCACTCCCTTTCACAGAGAAGATGCCTCTGTTCCAATGCAAAAGGAAAAATAATAGACTACTAGCTGCGCCCCGCGGTTTCACCCGCGTTAGTCTCGATCCCGTGGGAATATCGGAATAAAAAGTCATGGTCTACCCCAGTGCCAATTTCATCCAAATCCGTTCAGCCGTTTTAGCGTGTAAGCGTAACAAACAAACAAACTCTTTCGCATTTATAATATTAGTTAGGCAGGAGTTAGGATGTGTTTTCGTTTCCAAACTTCATAGTCACTTTTCACAAAAATAAGAGTAGTAACGTAATTAGGTGCGCGCTATGGAATGGCATCAAAAACAGAACAAAATAAGTCAAAACATCATCATACTCAGATGCTTTTGATGAAAATAAGTTTCCAAACCTTACTAAGTGCGAACATACCGTTTATGTACCTACACATAATGAAGTATGTTGTAATATAATTTGCATTCTATCTGAAGCAGGACTGCAGGTCGGCTGCCACTTGTCCTGATGGAGTCCGCAGCAGTCAGCAGTCTACTGCCTCCGGCTCGTGTGTTCGTGTTCTCTTTTAGCCCGTTATACAAATTGCTGCAACAACGCACTACTAAACTTAAATAAAAAAATTACAAGTAGATACAGTCGGCTTCATAGTTTGATGGAAATAATTAATAAATACCTACGCAAGTAATATTATTCAAAACGCAAGTTAATCTATCTGTAATCTATTCTTACTAATTCTTAAACTGATTTGAGAGCGCAGAAAATGGATTTTTTAATTTATAAAAAAACATCTATTTTTAGTAAAAAAGATAAGGACTACTAAAACTTTATCTATTAAAACTTGATCACTTTAAATTAATCATATACATCTTTTATGGATTTATACAACGTGCCGCTACAATGGCGACATTAATTGAACACACGGGTGGGGCTAGTGGCCAGTAATCATAAAAATGATAATAAAATAAAATAATTGGTCAATTGAAAAATTTAAATTTTCAAACAAAATTGAGGTCACTCTGTGTAAAAGATTCATTCATGAAGCTACCTAGCAGCTGGCTTACGTTCTATCGGCCAATTCTTTGTCGGCGGCATAATTTCTAAGAAATTGCGCGGCTTTCCTTCTATTTGCCTACATATGACAGGTGACCCCGGCAAATGACCTACAGTTCTTTAAGTACAGATTGCTCCAAGATGGTAATTTAGAAAATTGAAAATAAATCAGTAAATAATAACGTTTAATGAAATTAAAATATTTTCATTAAATGAATACGCGAAATCGTATACGTGTGTTAAATTAATGACACCATTAAAGCGGCACGCTGTATAACACACGAGACATACTACTCTATCATCAGCCTCATTTGACATTCACAAAAATAATCCGCCAAATTCTATTCATAAAACGCTTCTTGTAACTTACGAGCTTACTTCTCCATGCGCCTGTACATCCCTGGATGAACTTTGGTAACTTGTGTCCCCTGTAAGGGCTGAGACTGTACCTGAAGCGTCGCGGCGCTCACTGTTACTGACAACTTTCAACTACACTTACAGACACACACACGTGTGCTTACGCGTGGTAATTGTGTTAATGTTGGAGCTATCATACGCTTGATTAGTTGTGTGGAGTTAAATTGAAACGAGGCTCATTTAAACCATAATAGGCTATTTATGGATTTTGACGGGATACGCAGTAGTCCATATCTCATAGTGGTAGCCTGCTAGATACAAGGGTCATCAATCTCTTCACAAACGTAGTGATTTTAAATTTCACGAGTTTTCAATTTGAGTGCGATTTGATTCGGGTTTTAAACCATACTTGTACATCATAAATTCAGTAAGAAAATGAGTTACAGTTATAACTAGATTATTTTACGGTTTACAAGCACTGTTCGCAAGTTGTTCTGTAATCCGGCTCAAGACTAAACACTAGCTAAACCAAAACCTTAATTAAGAACCATTTCCCATATAAAACTATGCAAAGCTGCACTAAGCACAATAAGAGCTATTTAACTGCGCAATAAACGGGGCAATCGCACATTCATATATAAAGCATAATTAAGCGCAAGTCGGTACCCTTGCGACGAGCGGGCCGCGCTAATCCTGGTAATAAAGAAAAATACCCGGGAAGCGGCGGCTAATTGTTATAAACTGGGCAAACATGCAAATTGGACGAGGAAAGGACTTCCTCGGCGTTTTAATTCAAAAGTTATCTCGTTGGACGGCCTCCACACCGGCGCGCAGGACCGGGGCCCAGGCTCCGCCGCCGCGTTGAGGCGCTGACCCAACGACCAACTTCACCCGGAAAAGCGCTTTTTTAGGATTCCGTAGTCAACAAGGAACCCTTATAGTTTCGCCATGTCCGTCTGTCCGTCTGTCCGTCTGTCCGCGGCTTAGCTCAGAGACCGTTGGTACTAGAAAGCTGTAATTTGGTATGGATATACATATAAATGACGCCGACAAAGTGGTAAAAAAAATTCGTAAAATATATTTTTTTTTTGGGTACCTCACGTACACCTACATTAAAGATGGTTTTTTTTCTCTCGTAATTCCCATAGTGTGGGGTATCGTTGGAAAGGTCGTTTAAAAATAATGTGAGTTTGTGAAAACCATTTTTAACCGACTTCTTCAAAAAGGAGGAGGTTCTCAATTCGTCTGGATGTTTTTTTTTTTTTGTATGTTTGTTACTCGATTACTCCGCCAATTATGAATCGATTTTGATGATTCTTTTTTTGTATGGTAGGTCATGCTTCCGAGGTGGTCCCATATTAATTTGATTAACTTTGCTTGCGTAGTTTTTGAGTTACCTTCAATATTACGTATTTTACCCACTTAGTTTATCTAGACGATGTATTCATTTACTCCTTCACTGTTATTTATATCAGCTAGTGGTATTCGAATTTGTGTGGGGTAGGTACCGCAACTAAAAAATGAAAAATATAAACTTTTTACAAAAAAAAAAACTGACTTCCAAAAACACACTCAAAACTGAAAAATAACTTTATTTTTTCAGATTCAGGGTTCCTCTTGCGGAATATTAAGCTTTAAAGTGCTAATTTTTGTTAGAGCCAAGTGTCCCCCCCCCCCTGCCAGCTAAATGGTTGGGTTTGGATATGTGAAAAAATTCACAGCAGTAGTACAACATTATTTTTTCTTTATGCTAAACCCGAAAAGGGGTCATAGTACTCAACATTTTGAACAACTTTTTCTATGGGACCCACATTGAAATCGCGAAAAAAAAATCAACTGTTCCATACATTTTGTCGATTTAAGTGAACACAAATGTAGGGAACAGCTGACTTTTTTCTCGTGATTTCAATGTTGGTCCTATAGAAAAAGTTGTTCAAAATGATCTCATCATTTTGACAGTGACAATGACCCCTTTTCGGGTTTAGCATAAAGAAAAAATAATGTTGTATAACGAAATTAAAAGGAAAACTATCACCGCTACGTAGGCTCCGCAAGTTACCGAGTAATAATCGACCAACTTAAATTTGCAGTTGTAAAAACATATTCTCCCACACATTCTGTATCGGAAAACAAGTTTTTCAACTACAATGTTAAGTTTGTTTTATAAACTCATCCCAACTACGGAACCCTTCATTGTGCATGGTACGACATGCACTTGTTTAAGCAAGGAATCAATTTAGCGCTCGCTGCGTGAATTCCTTTTGATTGATTAAACAACAATTTCGTTAAACGGGCTCAGTTGGGCCGTATTCATGATACTGTAAACTTTGCATAGGAATTCTTTAAAATTAATTATAATAAATATAATATACTTAATAATAATATCATAATATTTTTGTTGAATAAAACGTTTACAAAACGTGTAGTGAACAGTAAGATTTTCCACACAATTATAAATACCTAAAAATAAACTTAAACTAAAATATTTTTAATACAGGTAGATGATTACAAGAATGATGGGTCGGAATTACAATATTAGGTAGCGAATATATTGGTCTGATGGAGTTTTCACTTCATACAAGTTCATAGATACACTAGGAACATTAGCTAGAACATTCCAACGCTGAAAGTATCACTTGAAACTTATCAAGTGATTAAAACTTTTTCACTGCAGTTCCTAACTGAAACGAGAAAAATCCCGACTCTACCATCAAGCTTGTAATCCCCAAAAGGGTAAAGCAGTGATGGATGATGGGAATGTTTGCTCATTTTTATGCGAGACGGAGGTGAACTTATCACTTGATACCACACGAATTTAACTACCTCTGCTAAATAAAACCGTTAACAGAAGAGCCTAATATAATAAAGTAAACCTTGATAATGCCCAATCAAAAAATGCGAGCTCCATCTCGAAAACATGCACTCTTTTTGCCAGGTTTACTGTTTCCGTTTCCGTTGACCAAGAGACTAGTACGAGCAGATGGCCCGCAGATAAGGACTTTCAAAGTGTTTTAGACTTGCACTGATCGTTATTTTATCTCATACTCAATAAGAACGCAGGTTCTAACTTGATCTTAGTTCTCTAACATAAAAAACATACCCAAGCTCCAGTATGAAGCAGCTTTACTGCATCCAGCGCGAGACGAGCGCTCTTTATTATATGACTATTTATTTTTAATGCACTTACTATTATTGTCCGCGACTTCTCATTCGTTAAAAACCTATTTTCGTTGCAACTTTACTCAAGAGATGGTTTCTTTGAAATCTGTCTGAAAAGTTTCTATCAAATTGTTTTCATGCAAAGTAAATTGTGTACGTCTTAATTTAACGTTGACGTTTTAACTTTTTAAGGGATGGACAAGTGGAGGCAAAATATACTGCGACGAATTAAATATTTATCAATACCGAAACTCCACACACGTGATGGCTATCGATATCAAACATTATGAAACAATATAATATGTTTTTTTTTTTGGGTTAGCGACCGCTGTTATTCTAGTTACTGAGTAGAAGTATGAGTTTTTGTTTGTTTTATTGACACCCATCACGCTTATAACGTTTACACAAAAAGAAACTGATATTTGAAATAACTAGTTAAGGTCGTTGACCCCAAAAAAAATCATCAACTTTTTGTTTTTAGCACCTCTATAACTTATTTAATCTGACCCTGCATTAAGAGATAATTACAATTCCATGACTGGCAATCTTGAAGGGGGCATACCATGGAAATGAGTACCTATTAGAGTTTACAAACTGGCATCAACCACTAGATTTTGAGACTTGATTTATAGTTGTCAAATAACATCGTAGCAAGTTTGTGTCATCAACAGATGCGGCGCTGCAGATGTCATTCAATGCTGCGTTCATCAAAGCTGAGCAACTGGTTTTATCGCTTGACACACTTATTTCGCATTTTGCCCTCGACGTCCTTTATTGAACATTACATCACGCCCTATTTCCCCGAATGGTTGGGCAGTGGTGTATCTATAATACACCCACATCACGCCAGTAATACAGTATGTTATCTAACGAAGGACCTGCAATCGTAAAGCGTGTACACAAGCAAAAAAAACGTTAAATAAAAAGGATTCACATAAATAAAATATTCACAAGAAAATTTAAATTGATACCGAAAAGAAACACTCTGTACATGCACACTTGTCGCATTTGTCTTTTTACGTTGAAATACAAGTGTGCGTGTACAGAGTGTTTCTTTTACGTATCAATTTAATAGTTTTGTGTTTTTTTTTTACATGTATGTAGGTACGCTATACTTTTGCGGGTTAACGGGAACGCCTTTTGTTAGTTAACATATTTAAGTCCCATGAAATAGAGGGCGAGCCTATTGCCAGCAACCGGGCTGCTACTGAGAAATAGAGGGCGAGCCTATTGCCAGCAACCGAGCTGCTACTGAGAAATAGAGGGCGAGCCGATTGCCAGCAACCGAGCTGCTACTGAGAAATAGAGGGCGAGCCGATTGCCAGCAACCGGGCTGCTACTGAGAAATAGAGGGCGAGCCGATTGCCAGCAACCGGGCTGCTACTGAGAAATAGAGGGCGAGCCTATTGCCAGCAACCGGGCTGCTACTGAGAAATAGAGGGCGAGCCTATTGCCAGAATAAATAAATAAATAAATAACCACTTTGCCCGACCTGGGAATTTAACCTCATGGTTTTCAGTAGCGCTTACGACTACTGGATCAACGAGGCATTCTGACAATCCATT
This sequence comes from Lithophane ornitopus, assembly GCA_948473465.1. NCBI lineage: Eukaryota > Metazoa > Arthropoda > Insecta > Lepidoptera > Noctuidae > Lithophane > Lithophane ornitopus. The sequence continues at coordinate 704,635 of OX419630.1, read as the reverse complement.
TTTTTACGTGCTCAAACATTCTGCATCATAATACATTTTTCCCGGTGTCATGGATCAAGTCTTACTTGCATAAAAAATTGTACTTAGACTCGCGACAATCGTTAATTGTCGAGGGCTTTGTTAATCAACAAAGCCTATTACAGCATTGACGAATATTATAATGACAAAAATCTTAAAACTAGTATTTTATTAAACTTAAATTAAATATGTGTACTCTTTGACTTTATAAATGTTGTTTTTTTTTTATTCTTTATATTTTGACATTAAATGTATTTTGTAGAATTTTGCTAGGGACTTTGTATACACAAGAATATTAATGTTTGTAAAGTTAGTATTTTGTATTTGGATAGACGTTCTAACTTTGATGAACGGTGAGGAACGAGGTTACATATTATATTATAATTCGTTATGTTGCTTCTTTTGTGTACCTACTGTGAAAATATTTCGACACAAATGTTATTTTGTTATGAAATAAATAACTTGAACTTGAACTTGAATCTAAAAAGTCCGTTTTGACAGCTATAAAAATGCTTTGAGTAGAGATGAAAAAAAAAAATGGTTTCTCATAAACTGATTCTCGAGACATATCGATTGAACATACTTAGAGAGTTTGTGATCGACGACATATCTACATTGCTTAAAACTGATTCTCAATGCTTAACGTTGTATTACATGTACGAGAACGAAACGTCAAAACGGACTTCATATATTGTCGCGAGTGTAGGCATATAATTCTACTCATATTTGTACATTTTCGGTTCACTATGGAACGCGAAGGGCCTAGCCGCCGCTGTCTTAATCGGCTCGTCACAACCTCCTTATACGCTTAACTCAACCATCTCGTCAGGATAGAGTTGAGACATTTTAAGGTCCCATAATGGTTCATAGAAAAACCCGACTGCAACTAAAAGTTTGTAACAAGCTCACTTTTCAAGCAGTCTGATGCAGTTTGTGGCAGTTATTTTAGTTCAATCTCAGATGGTATAGCCTATAACCATCTCGCGACCCAGGCAAGTCGATAGACACCTCATGTATAAAGATATTACATCGATAACATAACCCTGTCTTTGCTGACGCGCAATCGGGTAATAAAATGTTAAACTAGACTTGAAATATAACTAAGTATTTAGCAGGTAAGGTATCGTGACATATTGTCAGGTTTAGCAACAGACGATCACTTCCTATAATTGTTTGTACCTACCTAGTATGTAGAATTGTCATTACAATGTCATTGCTAAATTAATTAAAGTTTTTATACACCAATCTATGTAGTTGAACATATAAGAACTGAACTACTTCCTGTAATGTATAAAAGGTGCTAACTTAGGTTATAATAATCATCACAAAATGACTTTTTTGTCTTTATAGCCAATGATTATTTGCGAAATATAACTCAAAAGAACGATGTTAAAATCGACATAATTATATTATCTCAGTTAAAAGTAAAAAACCCAAAAGTTAACTTATCAAAACAATTACGGCAGCCAATATTTTAAGAACTTCGAACACCGTTACGACACAATTCAAAGAAACCACATTAAGAATTGTTACAAAATCAATTAAAGGAAAAAACTAGAATAGACACACTGTCATCGAACGATCAGCAAATAATACTTTAACAGTTTGCGGACACTTTGCAAACATTGCAGTGAACTTGCGCAAGCGCACCCGGCCGCCGCCGTCTGGGATCGCGTACTTTCCCTACCAGTGTGCACCAGACCGCCTCGCACGCAGCATCTTGGCTTCCACTCAGATGAACTTCATCTGTGAACTTGAAGTGAACCGGAAAGTTGAACGACGAAGTTTCTATCAAAGACTTCGAAGTTGGGGTCGTTCTAGTGTTCTTGTGTTTTAAAAGTGAACTTTTAAGTATTATTTTATGTCTTGACTTATAATCATAAAAAATATTTTACGGGATTATAGATAAATTGTAAACAAATGTTTCTCAGTAATTTCTTCATTTATCCCGCGTTAAACAACATTAATCATGTTGTAATTCCAATTAATCAGACTTATGAATTCTGTTAGAATAATAACCAACTCTGGCCGCCTTTTATGACATTGACCTTAACCAGTTAACATGTGAATCCCAAACCGGTATCCCCGGATTGTCCGCCATATATAAAAGGACAACACTAAACACATTTCTAAATTATGAGTGCAGTCTTTCGTCGGTAAATATGAGATACGGAGTGTTGGTATATATCGTGTGCTTGTCGTGTGTGCAGTATGTGCGCGGGTTATTCTTGTACACGCCGGTCGTGGAAGTAAGCCAGGGTAAATTAAGGGGGCTCCGAGGCTTCTCTGGACAGAACCGGTATTACGGGATCCCGTACGCCGTCAGCGAGAGATTCCAAGTGAGTATACGGTTTGTCATATCACTGCGCAAGTTATCTGCATAGTATACGAGTCGAGCACATATTAATATGAGAAATATTTAAATGTTAATCTCATTCCCCGGTGAGACGGTTGGGAAATGCCTGGAAAATTCTGCGGTAAGTTTATCTACTCAATATCTCGTAGCGGAACTGTAATTGGAGGTTGGTAACCATCGTTGGTCGTGAGAAAAATATACAAAAAAAAGGAATCTCTCCTTGAAATGTTCGACAATTGGTTTAACTTATAATAATACTAGCTGTTGCCCCCGACTTCGGCTGCGGTCCAGGATGAAAGTAGACTATGTTCTTCTTCAGGTCAAGGTCTACTCCTGTCCGAAATTTCATCCAAATCCGTTCCGCCGTTTTAGCGTGAAAACGTAACACACAAACAAACAACCAAAATCACTTTCGCATTTATATTTATTTTATTATTTATACACACAGTAAAATACATAGAGATACGACATATACAATATATTATAATATTAGTTAGGATGCTGAAATTGCCATAAAACGACTAATCTTAAAGTTTAATTAAAATGTACAACCATCATAATATCTTACCATATTTTATATTGAAGCTAGCTCAATCTTATTACGATAATGTGAAGGCTAAGTTAATCACAAGCTTCAATTCTGTTAAAAATCAATAATTATTCTACATACACACCACACATCTGGACATAGTTCAAAATTATTAACCCTCCTTCCAGCCACCGAAACCACCGAGAAAATGGAGCGGCACGTTCCACGCGGTGTCGCAGTTCGACTCCTGCGCACAGGCCTTCGCCATCTTCAAGCTGGGCGCCGAGGACTGTCACCTGCTCGACGTGGTCTCCCCGGAACAGGCCACAGCAGGCCGCAGACTACCCGTGCTAGTCTTCTTCCACGGCGGAGCTTACTACTACGGTAGCAAGTGGCATTACGACCCCGAATTTCTAGTCAAAAAGAACGTTATAGTCGTGAGAGTCAACTATAGATTAGGCGTCCTAGGTTTTTTATGCTTAAATAATGTTGCAAACCTCGGACTGAAGGACCAGTTAGCAGCTTTAAAATGGATACGGAAGAATATAGCTGCTTTCGGTGGAGATCCGGACAATGTGACCATTTCCGGACAAAGTGCGGGAGCTACCTCCACAGCGATGCACTTCTTATCGAAACGTAGCAGAGGACTGTTCCACAAAGCGATAATGATGAGCGGTGTAGCTCTGACGCCGTGGGCGTTCAACCCAGAGCCGCTCACTCCAGCTTTAGAAGACGCCGCTAAGATAGCAACAGTGCGGACTGAACGAGATGTATACAATACTTTTCTTAAGTCGTCCTTGAGCGATGTACTGACAGCAACACAAGGCACTTCAATAGATCCGCGGTACTTCAAGTACGCACCATGTGTCGACACGAACTTCACGGACCCCTTCTTCCACGACACGCCATACAACATCATCACGTCGGGAGACTTTAACAAAGTGCCGATAATGGTGGGCGTCACCGACACCGAAGGTACCTTGTTCTACGGACTCAATAACCAAAGAACGTTAGAATATTTAGACAATAACTTCGTAGATAGGCTGCCATCGGTATTTTCCTGGTGTTCCGACGAAGATAAAAGAGAAATAGCCAAGAAAATTCGTTCACATTACTTTGGGAAACAAAGGCTCAATAGTAAAGCCTCGATCAAAGGTGGTGTGGACTATTATTCGGATTGGATAACCAACGGCGCGTTTGACGCGTTCTCGAAGCTGATAGCGAAGTATTCAGACAAACCGGTGTATAATTACATGTTCTCTTACGAAGGAGGACGTAATTTCGGGAGTGTCGTGTTCGGTGGTGGGCTCGGAGTGAGGGGAGCCACTCATTCGGATGACATTTTCTACATATTCAAGCCGGCGGGTCTGACCTTACGGTTGAGTAACTCTGACAGATTAGTCATCGAAAGACACACCACCATGTTGACCAACTTTATGAAGTTCGGGTGAGTTTACCAAAATCAGTCTTAATATTACGGATAGTACCTTAATATTAAGATAAACTAGATGATTCATAAGAAAAATACGTCAGATGTCATTTTTTGCAACCTGCATCATATCTTGTTGCGTATGTTAGGTACTTACTCTAAAAACTTACATAAACATACATAAGCCGCACCCATTTTGGATGACTCTTTAAGGCAATTTAAGTGCATTCTCATAAACGTAGGGTACAAACGTTTTTTACTGAATGATGCAAGCACGTGATTTTCCATAAAATGCAGCTGAAGTAAAACGACAAATTCTGTCCATGGGGAAACCATCTAATGCAGATTACCAAACATGAACATAATGACAGCCATTATTATTTTATGCTCCATTACTGTACCTACTTATTTTAAATGTTTTACTACATAATATGTACCTATTAATTATATTTGTACATTTACACCTTACCCAAAGTGTAAGTGTGAGGTATCGCAACGACCGTAAAAGCTTGTAATAATTTTATTAGTAATAAACTCAAGGTATACCTAGTTCACCCTGAAATGACGCGCCCCACTCCCGCATTACCTATAGAAATCCGCATACCGCGTGCATAAATGCAGCAGTGGGGCGCATCATTTCAGTGTTGACATGCTTTACCAGCCGCACTTGTTACTAACATCGATCGGGGTCGTATCCACAACAGGTAATTTAATACACTCGACATAGCTGATGATAATCATGACCTAGCTTCTATAATATTTTAAAAACAACGATTTGGTACATAGTTACATAATTATGTTCATGATAAAATATTAAGTACATAATAGTCTTAAGAAAAAGAAACAGTAATATCCAACCAAAACGATCACTGAAGTTTTCGAGTTAGAGAGACACCAAAAACTCTTGTTCTTAGAATTTCCTTCACTCTACTTCAGTACCCGGTCACGCTGCTGTAAGGTAAACCTGGCTGTTTTATGATTGTAAACAAGAACAATATAAAATGTGTATTAAACATTAGTCTACTGAAAGTTAGTACCTACTAACAGTCACTACTTGGAATTGAATATAGGTTTGTCCCGGACGTGGATTGTTCTAAAGCATTGTCGGCGTTTGGCAACATACTCATAGAAAGTGGCGATATATACTAAAATAATGCCTTCTTTTTCTGACAGAAAAAGTTGGTATGTAGGCAGGCACTTCGTTTCGATTTAGGTACTAAGAAATAAATTGTACTGAAATGTTGTGGAAATTAATTACGGAAATGAGTCCAAATTCAATCTTAGCCAATTCAAGTAGTATCTGAAAGGATAGGTATACCTCGCACCAAATTATTCGCCGCCATGATTCTACTCAATCCTACCCTTCATCTTCCAGGGACCCAACACCGCTGCCCACCCAACTGCTACCAGTCCGCTGGCCAGCGACCACAGCCAACAGAACCCAGGTGATGCGCATCGACCAGCAGCTGTCAGTCACCGACATACCCTCGAGCCACCAGGGGCGGTTCCTACTGGACCTGCTGTGTGAACACGGCCTACAAGGATACGTGCCCTGCAAGAGTGCCCTGAACTGTAATGTGCAGGTAGATGTGACGGCGAATTGGGAATAAACGTGTCATGTCCTAGTCTATGGTGTGTTGTTCCAATACTCTTCTCCTGGCAGGCTTTAACTAAGATATTTTCAAGGCACCCAGCCAGTATGCTTATGTTAAACACCTATAATTTCAAGATAGTTGAACATAGTAGTTAGAACTTCTTCAGACAAGTCATTTTTTTTTTTTCGTCCTTGGTTTTATGGCACTGCCGACAACCTCCAGTCATAAATTAGTAAGTCATCGTTAGAAAAATGTATCCACAAATCCTTTATCAAAAAACTTAGTAAAGCTTCACTTTCACCCAGTCATCTGAACCTAACTGATGTATGGTTAGATTAGGTACCTAGGTTCTACCGACACGTCCTACATAATTACATATTATTCATTCTTCTCACATGCATGTCTCGACAATCGTTGGGCAAGTGCGTTGCTTCACAGAGGATAACACAACTGTGGGCTCGTGTTAATTTCCTTTGACTAGAGAGCCACTCTCGCAGGTTTAATGAGTCGTTAGCAGTTAACACGGTGCGCCTTGCAGCAGTGACAAGCCTAGGTAACTTATTAGTAGGGCAAGGACTGGCTGTAAGTATTATAAATATTATAATTAAGCCTTCACAAATGAAACAAAGTTTCTGCTAATATTCATGATGATGATAATAAGTATGCACTTTATGCAGTTTAAGTCCGAGTAAATGTCAAGGCTGTCGTAGTCAAAGGATACTAGAAAAATAACTCTATTTCAAACCAGGTTTTAATAAGTACTTACATATTTAAATGCTAATAATATAAATATGTAGGCAATAAAATATAGGTATGAGCTAAATTTTGAATGTGAACAATTAATAAGATGTGCGGAAGTTGCATGACATGTTGCTCGCATAACTGCGCTTCACAGAACACCATTACCGGAGTGCGGTATACCAGTGTCCACTTGTATAGCGTTATTGCACTATAAATTCAGAATTCTTTAGATTGCGGACAAATACAAGCATTGATATAAAATATTCCAGACCATACGCTTCCTGGAGAATGTACAGTAAACAATGGGTTGATGTCAGTCGAAGGGGTCCTCACACGAAATGAAATAAACTATAAATCTGCAAACACGCTCGAGGGGCGGCGCAAACAGTCCGAGCACGATTTATAAATATGCAGATCAAATATTAAAAGGAGAGCCACAAGATCATCCCGGAACGACAAAGAAGTGCCCTAGCAGACAAGACAAGACAAGGCTGGCCTAAAACGCACAATTCTATGACAAGTCATCATCAGGACTCACTGTACCTGTGGTCGTTGGTGACGTCTCGTAGTTCGATAAAAAATAAATTAATTAAAAATTAACCTACCTATTATTTATGTAAAATGTATGACAGTTAATTATATAGTTTTGGAATGTGCTCATCAAGGCCTTCAATTGGATACCCATATCGTAAATAATTGAAGATTTTTTATTTTTCACATTTGAAAATGGTGCCATATTACAGCAGCATTTTATTATTATTTTGGGTACGCAAAATAACTCGTCGAGGCCATTTTTACAAGACATACATACATAACACGTCTGTCACATCTGCCTCAGCGCTTAGTATTTGCCCGGGGCCCGCAGCGGTGCACTGGCATCGTCTCAGAATAAATATTCAATGTTTTCATTCAATTTCTCGCGACTCCCTCCCCCTACTCCCCCCCCCCCGGCCCGTGCACACTGGACCTCAGGTCCCGGAGCTGTTGGAACAGAGATAACGTGATATTCAATGAATTGACTACCACTGTCGTATTGCTTGCGAGGCGACTTTTCTTCATTTGATTTCCCTCAACTTTTTCAAGGAGGCACTCGGTTTGTAGGTAGGTACCGTCCCTAATTGAGTTTAAGTAGCTGGTCTAGTTAATAAGTGTAGTTACGTAGTAGGTACCTACAGTAGGTACGAATTATGTTGACTGTGTTGAAGTACCTACCTATCTAACTTTTAGGACCTGGCTAAGCATAGTAAGCATGTCGTAAATTAGGGCACTCTAAAAAGTTACGCACTCGCAACTTCTGCAAACATTATGGAGTGTTCGTGAAACTGTAGCGGATACTTGAAGAAGCCTGCGGTATGTTTAGTAGAAGACGGTTTCAGGCTGGACTTATGTATTGGGGCCATGTAATGTAAGCGATAACTAAAAATTTAAATAAGGGTTGAGAAAAGACTTCCTTAAGGACCTAACGGTAGGTACCTCGACTACCTCGTTTGGGTCCAGGGGTTATACCAAGTTATTAAAACATTTTAGAATCCCTACGGGTATCAAACGACGACGACATACCGTGAAATATGCCAACATTGCCCCCAAGGGAAACTTTGTCCGTAGCACGATTTATAAGCATATGTTGGATTTGCAAAAATATCTTAATATTATGGCAACTTTGGTGGAAAATTGGTTATATGTATGGCAATACTGACTATCGTGTTTGTTGCTAACTTCGCTTAGTAACTTGTTGGAACTCGCTGAGTAAGGTGCGTGCTTTTGCGGGCAAATTTTTGTGCAAATTTGAAAGTATATTCTGCGAGATGGCGAAAACACAGCTTACTTTATAACATGTAATAGACAATTATTTGTAGAGTATAATAATGTTATTGTCATTGCTCAGGGTCTTTTAAAACTAAAGTTATGATGATGGGCAAAGTTATCTAGTAATGTTCCGACCTACGATTGACAACATTGCCCGACATCAAAAAAGGCTTAGGGTTGGCACGTTACGAAACCTTGTATTTTATTTATTTTTTAATTTATGGCTACTGTTGAGCTTATTTACTTTTAAACATATATTAGGTACTTAATTACTAAAATTCAGAGATGACATTAGTTATTGGGTACTGAGTGTGTACCTGCTCCACACTACGGTATAATTTGAACGTTTTTATTATTCTTATACTGGTAATAAGCGTGAAACATATTTCTTGTTATTTACCTAAACAAAATCACATTCTTTGTACAAAGAAAAAAAATCAGAATATTTTTTTACCATGTGCCAACCCTAGCATTTTATAAACGCGAAATGTGAAATGTATGAAAAAGAGAAAAAATGTCAGGGTACCATTGCCCAGTCGTTTTAGTAAGAAACTTTTCATAGTGTCGTTTACATTCCTAAACTAAACGCCATCTTTACCAAAATTATTTTATTGGTTTTTATGTCATCTGCATAAAGCCCATATTTGCGTCAAAAATCAATGTGGGCAAAGTTGGGTAAAAGTCGAGAGTACTTTGCCCGCCAACAAAATCGAACAAATATTGAATTAAATGTTGAAAAATAGTAAACTTAGCTATACCAACACATGCACATGATCTTACAGTTTAATTTGATGAAGGAAAATAGTTACGTCTCCATAAAAATTCGTATTAAAATTGTAATTATTCGAAAAACGTGGGCAAAGTTGGCATGTTTCACGGTACCATTATTCCTAATGATTAATCAGCAATAACGTAGACGATGGCTTACTTATGCTGTGAAGTTACAGGTGTTATTACGTAGGTACGATACATCGACTCCAAGAGTGATGGTGTATTTATGTAAGAAAACTTTTTATCAACGAGTTATTTGAATCCAATGCATAGCTAGCCTTTCGTGTAATCATGAAGCAGGTTATTATAAATTAAGTAACAGTTCCTAACATTTGCTTGTAATTTGTTATGATTAGTGCCACTTGCCAGTCCTTTACTTCGTTGTCAAACTAGGGCGGGCCGCACCGCAACGCAACGCATTGCAAAAATCCTTCTTCATCACTTTTTCGTACATTTTCTTTGTACTTACCAACGCACACTACTGGGACAGGCGGGCCGCACCGAATCTTTTTGTATGAAATTGAGTTGCACTGCGGCCCGTTGCGTGCAGGCAGACGCATCGGGCCGCAGCGCAACTCATTTTCATGTGTGCTTGGCTTGAGAGCCGCCGATTATTACTTAGCACGTTATGAAGCCTACCTACTGAAACTTCGTACTTAATGACACTTCAAGAAGTTTTGCGTCGACCTTATTGAGTAGGTGTTGCCTTCTTCGTCTGCGTGAATAAACATCGAGGATGAAAAGTAGCTATGTCCTTCCCCAGGTCCCAGGCTAGGGAGCCTGCAGCTAGAGTCCGCGCCACCACTCAAGCACAATATTTCGATAGACGCGGTGCTAGTGCGTAAGTCATTGCATAAAAAAAAAACACAATTTTCCGCCGGACTTCAGTGGTGGCGCTGACCACTCAACCGATCGTAATATTTGACAGATAGGATCTGTCAAACTTATACAGGTTGGTTTGTTTGGTGCATCGTATGCCGGATATAAATGGCGGATAGGAGGGGTCATTATGCCTACTCAGGCCCCAAAAAAATTTTTGGGTCCACGGGATTTTTTATTATTATTTTTGAAAAATCTTTAAAGTCATCCTTTGGAATTAAGTAAAAAAAAAGGTATTAGTATAGCCACTAATGTTATTTTTTATTGTAATGTGTCATGTTAAATGATTCTATCAAAATCTAATTTACTTGCAAGTAACATCTAGCGTTTTTCCTCATCTGGTTATAAAAAGATCCCGTGGGGCCATGAACTTTTTTTGGGGCCTGAGTATGTAGCATAAGGCCCCTCTTATCCGCCATTTTCATTTGGCATACGACGCACCAAACACCCTATATAACGGTCGCTTCAATACTTTAGCCGTGAAAAGGTTACAGACAGAGATAGTTTCGCATTTATAATATTAGTAGTTATAGTACCTACAGTACCTAGTATGGACAAAAGTCTGTAAGAAGACCCACGGGCGGCAGCAGTGTTGACCTACCATGGTCATCCGGTAAACTAGGTAACGGTACTCTCACCAAATCATAACTAACTAAATTCTACATTTTTCAAGAACAATACAATTCAAATGAAATAACCGTAATTGAAATATCCGCCCGCAATATTTTACCGATTTTATCAAAACCGATTGATTTCGTAAATAACGGCCTGCCTCGAGGGTTGATCCACAATCACCTTCCTCCTTAATTTATTGAATCTGTCCCTCAATATTTTTTGCACAATTAACATAATTATTCAATGAATCGTTATCTGCAGGCGCCATTGTAAATTCGCGTTTTATTATGCTATTTCCATATTGATGCGATATTTCAATTTAAGTAGAGGTCTATTTTCTCGCGTAATTCATGTAGACGTGAAAAATTAATTCGCGGGATGTTGCTCAAAAAATATGAAGACAATAGTGACGAAAGCCTGATGATGTAAAACATGCCTACTTACCTGGCCTGCCCCTGCTGCAATCCCTGAGCATCCCCATTTCAAATGTATTCGTCGTTCATGAGCCGCGGCAGGTGGAATCCTTTACATCAACACACGCACACGACCCTGCCGAAGAGCCGAGGACAAAACGGTTTTTATTACTTCGTGAGCTTAGCGACCGCCGTCTGTCGAGCAACAGAGTGCGCGCGAAGTGTAGTTCGTTTTAACCTAGGTTTTAATTGAATCTTCTCACCGCGAGCTTTTGCTTCGTGTATTTATTTTGCATATGCGAACTGTTGTTATTCGTTTGAATTTGTTTTTTTCGTGTTTGGATTCAGTAAGTACCTACCTTCCTACTCACCAAAGTTCGTTTTGCAAATGTTTGTTGAGTTCCTAAATAAAAGCTCGCGCAATGAATATTCATTTCTATTCGGATTTGTGATTAGTTTATAAAAAAACAAAGAACATATAACGTGATTTCTGCGACCATTTTGCCAATCACCCCAATTGAAATATGCCCGCAGGGCTGGCTCAATGTAGATTAATTTTCCATTGGTAATGGGTGTCCTATTGCTATGGTCTAAGTCTTGTCTTTTTTAGGAAAGATATTATTAAGATGCAGACATATTATTATAATGTTATTTGTTCATTATTATGGTATATGTGAGGAATGAAATTAAACTCAAGTGAGCAGTTTAAACATAATATATTATTAAAAAAGAAAACAATACAATATAAGAACAATATTGTAGACTGATCTTTACAGAACAAATTACATGAGGTCCGCGGCGGCAAGTGGCATCCTCGCTGTACCCAGATGTTAATGAGACCAGAGGAATACAATATAGCGTAGTCTCGTTAATATCTGAGCGCATTTACATACAAACTTATACAAATCATTTAATATTTGTTATGAAGGGGATCATAAACATGTATCCTAATATTTTCTCAAGTTTACACATTCAAACTAGTAGTAAGCTATTAAAATCAGACTTGCGATTTGAATGAACATATTCAGGAACTATTTAGCTTAGCATATTTCATAAGATTGTATTGATAACTGAATCATTGTTACTTGTCAATGTATAAAAACAACTCTCGAGTTTTAAAAATACAGATATTTCCAGACTTTACTATTAAATTGTCAAACTAAACTAGTAGCTATCGATGGCACTCACTGATTATTGCGGTGTAAGTACTCATGCTTAGTTCAAATAGAACCGTTCAAGATAGTAAATAACTGAATGTATAAGTTCGTATGTTACATTGCGTCGCCGTCAGCCATGACTCTGCCCGGTATTATCATTATTGCATTTAGAGCTACGTATCGTGAGACCTACGAAACATACATTATTTCGGGGTTGCTGACTTGCTTATATGAAAAAGTCGGGTACATAACCTAAATGCAACAGCAACAAATCAATTCGTAAATCTTAGTATCTCTACACTCTTCTCACGTTATATATCTCTATATTAAAGTTTAGCGGAAACACTGTTGCGGTATCGTCGAGTCTTTTCAAACATCAGTTGCTCGATTTTTGACTAAAAATGAACTGCTACTACAATTATCTGTACAGTGCCGCAACGAAATGATATTCGCTGTGTTATAAACAAAAATCGATATAAAAATAATTGATGATAATAGTCGACTTTCGTATACACGCAAACTTCGAGACCTCTAGTGATGTTCAGAATCGTCTGACTAGAGAACTCCACCGTTCGTGTATCGATAAAATATACATGAAAATAAAATATTAAAAAAGTATCATACGACAACAGTGTCTCGCTGCGAGCGATACAATTACCTTGTTTAATTTCTATAACAATATATCTATAATATACGCTAGAGACAATATATAGCGCATTTCCGACACATATTACAGCTACATTCGAATTTAAACTCATATTTCACAACGTCCTTTATCGTTGAGGTCATAGCGGAGCACACAGTTAAATATTTACTTTTTATTACACGTATATATTTCTCACTTCATAAATATAAAAATGCTCGAGAGAGGCCGGGGCGCGGGTCACTTACCTACTATTTACTTATATAAAGCGCCCGACTGTCGTTGGATTGGCAGTTTTAGAAGCAGTCACTTTCTTCAATGCATAGATACCGAACTATTGCAATGATTGGCAACAACGTGTGAACCTGTAGCCAACTGTCGAGCAGCTCTCGGCCCCGGCGTCGCCCGAGCCGCGGTCGTGTCACCACAGTCGAGCTCAAGCAACCACTTGCTAAGCGATAAACACGTCTATATTACACAATATTTGGCGTCTGAACGTCTCACGCGCGCCTCGTGATGTACTCATAACTAAATGAATCCTCACTAAGGCATTCAATGTGCGTTTATTTCGGGCCGCAGATCGATGCGTTGGAAATTGATCTTTATGTACAATTGTAACACGATCTGTTTTGGTTCACACCTGCTCGTTCCCCCGTTTCTTCGGTCGACGGTGAGCATGTTCCTGAGTCGTCGACGCATTATTATACCTCAATCAGTCCATAGCTCTTCGTTCACTAATTTAGATTTACGTTTAATCAGTCAGCCAGGCCATATTATGAAGATAATTAATAATTTGATTAATTTTAAGATGCATATAAGTTCTCCGTAAAATATTTTAAGACATTTTCGAGGACAATGTTTTCATAATATTATGATGAATAATTTTAATTATTTCAGTTGTTGCTCGAGCAGCAATTCACATTGCGTTGTATTTTGCGGTCTCTTGCCGATTTATTGTCGAGCCGCTAGCAGCGGGCCGGGCCGGGCCAGGTTTGAAAAACAGAGGTACTATTTACGGAGTGATATTCAGTTGCAAATTCTTCAAGTTCGCTTGTGACGGGACGTTCATATTCAGCGCCTCGAACGCACACGGATTTGAATGCAGGTGCCGCTCCCGGGCAGACCCCGGGCGGACCCCGGCGGGCCTCGGGCGGGCCCCGGCGGGCCTCGGGCGGGCCCCGGCGGGCCTCCGGCGGGCCCCGACGGGCTTCAGGCGGGCGTCAGTGGAGCCGCACGTGGCGGAGGCGACGAGGGCGCGGGCCGGGGCGGGGCGGGCCCGCGCGCGGCGGGGCGGCGCGGGGCGGGGCGGCGCGGGACGGAGCGGGAGCGCGCGCGTGTCAGCGCCGCAGCAGCGCGCCGAGGTCGGCGAAGGCGCAGGCGCCGAGGCCGGCTCGCGCCATGCGCCGCAGCAGCTCGCGCGAGTGCGACACGCACGCCTCCACCGGGGATATCCACTTCATGCCCTGTGCCTCTGAAAAACGGGTATAATATGTTACCATACTGTTTAGTCCACAGATAAAACGTTTATCCCGTACGTCTAGCAGAATCGATCGGTACGATCGCTCGATTACTAAGCGCTCACACCAAAATTATAGAATAATAAAATAAAAAAATTAACAAGTCGTAAAAGTAACACAATTTTTCCAACTTTTGTTACCTCTGATATTTTTAAACCTAGTTTCTGCCCCGCCCCACGCCCTGTCCCCGCACACACACACACACACTCACCCAGTATGGCCGAGTTGAGCGCCTCGCACACGGCCTCGCGCCGCACGGGCTCCAGCTGCCAGCCCACGGGACTGTCCCACGGGTTGCTGTAGGCCAGCAGACTGAACGCGTCCTGCAACGTGCCACAGCACAGTGTCAATATAAACAGACGTGTGTTCCTGGGCCGTTATAGCACCACTTCTATAGGGCAGAAGTTTTGGTTTTCTGGGCGCTGGATCACAGTAGACGAAAATTGAAAAATCAAGGCATCCAATTTAAGCAAATCGGTGATATGTAACAACAACTAAGCGAATTTATTACAACGTGTGTTACATCGTAGTAAATTTGTCAATTATCAGATAGGTTATGCTACGATTGCATCGGCCCGCCGGCGCCGTCTGTACAACTTTAGGTTAAATAATACATTATCGGTACATCAGTTTAAGCTCACGTTATTTTTCCATAAACATTTCGTCCGTTTCTTACCTCAAGCATCGACTTGACGAACTGGTCCTGCTGCAGCTTCTGGCTCATGGCGTACAGCTCGCGCCCGAAGGCCAGCATGCGCTCCACGGACGCGCGCGCGCCGCAGCCGTCCGCGTCTGTGCGCACGCGCATAGTTAGCGCGGGCGGTAGGGGGCGGTCGGTCAAGGGACACAGCTTGTATGGTTCATGTTTAGTTCAAAATCATAGGGATTGACATAACTTAAAATCTTTTAGTTTTAGCACAGACGGAAAAGCAAAGACTCGAAAATAACTGAAAATAAGCTTTAGCCATTTTAGCATTTGGTTTAAATTGTAAAACAAAAATCGGCATTATTATATTTATTTCTGGGTCCCTCTATCGACACATCTGTACAGATTAGTATAATTATTAAACTAAGACTAGAAAATAAAATGATTATAAGTTTCTTATCCTCTGATCAAGTCTGGGAGCGAAAGAAATGAATTAAAACTCAGTGCTAAGGAGATCAAATCAAACCGTGTCGTGACACAAACTTATACCGAGCGGTATGTCGGACCGGCCATGCGTTTAGTGTAGCACTGTGTCGGTATATTATACGTATAATATATTAAATATAATAATATACTTGGGTGTATAATAAGAAGCGTTACTCCACAGTCATGCCATCGCACCATCTCTCGGGCTGCGCCCGCGCCCGTACGGTACGATCCATGCAACATTCACTACACGCTGCAACGTTACGAGCAAATCATGTGTAACACGTGCGTCATTACCTCAACTTAATTTACAAACCTTTGAGTTAATTTATATGGTAAATAAATGACACCAATCCATATAATCCAATAACCCTTAGACAACCGTATTGTTAAATACATAAATAAGTTCCTGTTACCCAAAATGAATGCAAAAAGAAAAACCGTGATTCATTTTGTAAATTAAGCTGAAATTATTTAATAAAATAATCTGCTAAAAAGTCAGTACTTACTGTTTTCACCTCTAAACACGGAATAATACAAACAACACTACCCACCTTACCGACAAACATTGTATGTGGGTGATAGGTGATGATCACAAGGCTATTAGAGGGGAACGTGCACTATGACCAACTGCACCAATGAATATCGTGACCGATCTGGAATGATCTATCCATCGTCCTACAAGACACGGCATATATTATGCTAAGCCACATTGCAATACACAGGTGACTGAAGATTGTTTCACTTCGTACGACTACGTTTGGTCATATTGCACAAAATGCGTACCCACTATAGAAAATCACTGATGAAAATTATTTTCTACAATCCGGATACGCAATAGCCCCGTACAAAGTGCACAGATGCTCAGACCGTGAGGTTAGTTCTATAATACAAGCACAGCTATACACCGAATCATTTCAGCTATCATTGCTAGGAGTATCAGAGAACAGGCCATTCTGGACAAGCGCAGGACACATCAGGGACACTATGCGGCACCCAGTGGAACAGAAGATGCTAAACATTGCAGAATGGGAACGTAACGTGAACTGCCAATGAAGGTGTCTACAGTCGAAGCGATGAGACCAACAATTGCTCTGGTTCCTCGCGGCTCTCTGGGGAGACTGAGTGCCTAACTCATCTTTTGTGGACTACGTCCCAACATTTCAATATTGCCAGAAATGCTAACTTTCTCAAATCCTACACAGACCCTCACTAACCCATTTCCTTTGTTTCATAGCTAATCATATCAATTGAACAGCTCACAATGAATGCTCGAGTCTATAAACTTCCAAGCAAGCTCCTGAACCCCAGAGTACAGTTATGTAACGAGTTGTATAGCAAACTGTTTCGCAAAGATATCCAAACCAATATTTTGCACTTTAAGGTTAACTTCTTCAAAGAAAGTTGCTTGCCTAAGCTCGTGAAAATAATTTCGGAAACCCTGAAATCGATACATCTATGTATAACAGCAAGGATAACGTATACTCAGCACCTATCGACGGGAACCAGAGCATGAGACTGATGAACACATAAGGTGACGGTTACCCACCCGTGTGGAAGTCGGGCATGAGCGCGGCGATGCTGGCCGTCACTCCCGGCATGCCCTTGACCAGCGGCAGCACCTCCACACCTACAAGCATGCGCGTCACGGTCGCGTCACTGCCGCGTCACGGTCGCGTCACGGCCGCGTCACGGTCGCGTCACGGCCGCGTCACGGTCGCGTCACGGCCGCGTCACTGACGCGTCCCCGGCCGGGACCGACACCCCGCGGCCCACAGCGACCACAAACTGAACCCGAGCCCAGCTGAGATGGGCGCCACCGAGGGTATAGTCAACCGAGTAATTATTACAGTTTTTGTCAAAAGTTTCCAGTAAATTGAAAATTCACATCTACCTGTCACATTGATCTTACAGCAAAAACAGACCTTGACGTTTTATGACGTGCAAGTGACATTCAACCTTAGGGTGGTAAAGTAATTACGAAGTCGTCTACACTCATAATAACGCGTATTGTGTACGTGTTTTGTTTTTGCACGTGCTCTGCGATTGTTTGACCCTCCTCGATGTCCCAGCTAGGACGAGGTGATACGGTCACATGATGTTTAACGTGTCCCCCGTATTTAGTGTTGTTATTTCGAGTTCGCGGTCGCCGTGACACCACCTTAAATTTAGCAGTAGCGTGATTGAGATGCAAGTTATCATTGACGCATAATTTTTTACCTTTTTTATTCGTCGGATACTTGTGATTCTAATCATAAATATTTATTTTACTTATTGATTCCACCGGTCGATCCATTTTTCCATTGGTATACTGACATTTTAGTCACAACTTGCATCTCATTGGTTATTCGACATGCGTAAGCGACGCCTCACGCGAACTAAATCCAACTTAACGGAAAAAATAAAACAAAATATGCATTAAGTGCCGGTGAGTGATCTCGAGTCTAATGCGATGTTACATGAACTGTTAGTTAAGAAGCCTTGAAACTTTACTAAACACATGCCAATTTACTACGTGTGTATGCCACACTTTAGTTTTTACCCAAAATTAGTTTTGTTACACCTTTACTAATGAAATAACAAAATTAAGGAAGTAAATAAAAATTCAATAGTAGCTGTTGTTTATGGTTCCTCTTGAAAGTCCATATTATTGTCATCATAATCAACGGCAAATTAATAATTGTCCTACTCCCAGTAGCAAGCAGGTTGCAGACTTGTGTACACCACAGCCCACTTACGGTTTTTACCAATAATACCCTTATATCTACCAAATTACTTGCCGAATTAGTATCAAAATTATGAAGAGGTAATTAGAAATCAAACCATACTATATCAAAGTATATTTCTATTCACCTCTAAAATTGCGTAGTTACTAAACTACAGCTTAATACTAGCGCTTAATTTTATATTAGTAGCTAATATTACTCCTCTACAATTTTAACTAGGTGCAGTAAACTAAAAGGTTTTCAACAACGGGTCAAATCATAAAGTTAACTTCAGGGTGGGAGGGTAACTGCGGACAATACCCGCGACTAGCAAACGGACACACACAAGATAACACGCACGACGCCTTACTGTCGTGGGTGTGAGACCGGCCTTACAGTCATACACAATACCATACATTTTGTTTATAAGTGTTACCTATGCTAATCTGAACTAGCTCGTTATGTACATATTCATGCAAAACTAAAATAAATGGGCGAATAATAATAAAAATGATAAATGTGACTAAATAAAATATTAACAATGAATGAGTATGGTGTGCAAATAATATATAAAGTCAAATAAAAAAAAAACATATTGTCATTTATAATAGGGTACATAATATTAATAATACTGTATTTCACGTTTTCTAAACTTATAATTAGATATAATATATTTTCTGAGTTGCCAATTTGTAAATATAATATTGTATTTTAGGAGCCATACAATTTGAAATTCAACATAAGCTGTTTGACTATTTTTGTTTATTTAAAAATGTTAAATAAACTATATACATATATATATCAATATTTATTGATATTTTTTATTAGATAGTATATAAGGGAATCGAACCCATCTTTTTTTTTTCATATTGAAATCCTTTATCGCCTCATTCAGCATTTTTTTTGGACTGAGCATCTAAGGCTATCATCAAATCAGCCGCAAAAAAAAAAAAACAATTTCATTTGAGTACAATTAAGTCATAAATTTTTTTTTTTTTTTACAACAAATATTTGCCAAGGATACAATAAGCTTATTTTTTAAGTTTTTTGCTGCTGCTGTCCGTACTATTGCTCTGCATAATATGTGCAGGTTCACGCGCACATAATAACCAATCAAACGGAAATATCGAGAATATTGATTTTACCCCCGGTCTTAACATACGAACTATTCCAGTGATATCCTTATCGCGCGTTACTAGGACGTGGTTATCACAGATAACGATCCAAACAGAAACTTAACTTCATAAATTCACTGCGCGCACACACACGTGCATGCTGGTCCAGAAATGTATGTACAAACTCAAACTCAAACTCAAAGCATTTATTTCAATTAAACCATTTACAGGCACTTTTGACTGAATTGTCAAGGAGTCAGTCAGTCAGAAATATGAAGCTAGTTGCCCATTCCAAAGCGTAGTAGGTACCTATGGAGAAGAACGGGCAAGAAACTCCATGGACATTCTTTTAAATCAAAATATGGTTACAATATAATGGTTACATCATTCATAATGAAATTATACATGTGAGAACAATGTAGAAAGCACGTTAAAAGCGTCCGCAATTACAAAATAAGCACAATTCAAAAATTAAAATAAGCCATGGCAGCTAAGAAATGACCAGTCACAACTGACGGCGCCCGTTCACGAACATGACGCATGGATCAGCACCATTCAGCTCAACCATTTTGAAGGGAGCTAATTGATCCAACACATACGCCACAATCAGCGACACATTTGAGTGAGCATGACATTCCCAGCCGCCAGGGCACATTCAAGTCAATGAAAGACAAAATACCCGGTAAATGGTAGCTCTTTAGTACATAGTACTCACACCTGTGCAATTATATAATACAAAGGAGATTGAGTTTATACAATCAGTGAAACAGTTGTTTATCAAATTGACTAGCAACTTAATCTGTTTGTTTATTCAAATCACAACTGTCAAAGTATCAGTCGTAAGAATTGGCTATAGTACGGCGAATTGCGTTGTGTCATTCTACTTAACACTTGCCTGGTCGTACACCTCATGATTACGACCAGCTTTTTATTTTTGTCGGTGGGAAATCATCAAATGACATCTCCCGCTCTGGGCGAAGCGGGAGGTCGTGTCAGACTTTTACTGAGTAAAACCCACCCGTGTTCCTTCAGTTGCCTGTAGCCAAGGGCCCCGGTATCCCTTTCGGACTTTCCCGCAGCCCTGGCAGGCGACCAGCTTGCACCTCAAAACACTACATATTATACATCGTTTTGTTTCTGTCAATCGTTTGAAGATGACAGAGATGGAATCAAATTATGTATAACGTTAACGCATTCAGTAATTTCAAATATCCTTCCTGAACTGCGCATGTACGAGTTTTGCGCATGAGTGCGTGCGGTGCACAGAAATACTAAAAGTAATGCAAGTCATCTGTTTAGTACGTTATTTGTGGTAACTCGGTAGGAATAAGTAGTAGTAGTGTGTGTGTGTGTGTGTGTATGTGAGTATAGTACAGGTACCTGCGTGCGCGCCGTTGGTGTGTTGCGGCGGCGACATGTCCACGTCGTCTGCGCACGCGGCCGCGCGACTGTCGTCTGTCGCGTCCGACACGCCTGACGGAAATGCAACTCGATATTATATTACTGAACCATTTAGTATTAGGCGAAGATTAGGCAAACCTCCGTGAGCCTTGTAAACAGTTTAACATTACTTGCCTAATCTATAGAAAAAAAACTCACCGCGATATATTCCCTATGTCCTTGTAACATACTAGCATTTGCCCGCGACTTCGTCCGCGTGGACGGCGGAAATTATCCCACGAGAACGTTACTACCGAGATAAAAACCATCCTATGTCCTGGGTTTCTAATCCAGAACTTGGTCTACCTGTGTACAATTTCATCAAAATCTGATCAGCCTTTAAGGCGTGAAAGGTAACTTTCACATTTACAATAATAGTATGGATTGTCATCTCCAATTTTGTGATGCTGTGCTTCTGTGTGCACATGAGCCAAGTCCCCAGCAGCACAGTGAGCAGCCCGTACCGTTGGCGCGCGGCTCCAGCCCGTTGGCGCCCGGCTCCAGCCCGTTGGCGCCCAGTTCCAGCCCGTTGGCGCCCAGCTCCAGCCCGTTGGCGCCCGGCGCGCGCGACGTGTGCGACGTGTGCGAGATCACGGACGTGGCCACGCCGTTGCTGGCGCCCTCGCACGCCTGCGGGACACCTCAGGCATATAGTACCTACAGTTCTACGCATAGTTTACTAGTATCTTTATTTCTTAATGCACTTCCAGAAGACTTGCAATCATTATACAAAAGAAGTTAAAAGAAAAGAAAAAAGTAGACGAAATAAGTACAAATCAGATTAAACATATTTTTTTCCAATTAATGTTTCTATAAATTATTATCGTCATTTTAAAACTATTATATTGTAAGCATGCTTGTAGTCATCATCAGTATTGTTAAAATCTTAAATGAACGACTCGCTAGCATACAGATAAATCCTGAGAGGCTATCGTGTGGCTAAAACCAATTGTAAAATAGGCCAAGTGTTGAAGCGCAGGCACCTCTGAGTCGGAGCCGTTGACCATCTCGACGAACTGGCGGTACTTGAGCAGGAACAGCAGGTCCGCGTCGCGCTCCAGCAGGCCCGGGTACAGCGCGCGCGTCAGCTCGATGGCCTCGCCGATGCGCCCCGACACCACCAGCTTCGACACTCCTGCAACAGCATTCAACTCACTCAAACATACGAACAACACAATAGTCACAGGAAAAAATACAAAGTTCTAAAGAAAATTCAAAAGCAGCCATGTAACACTTATTGGATACCAGGCAATATTTGATAAAAGTCACATGGTTCAAAATCACTTCATAATTCGGATGACACTTCTGTTTTGCAAATTGTCAAGAAAGACCGAACATAAATTTATTTTACCCAGGTAAAGGCAACACAAAAAAAAACAGAAGGCTGCGTCAAATAGGCCCAGTTCAGCATAATCCGAATTTTGAACCATCCGCGATGCAACTATTACAGACAACTCGACATGCCCGGCGCTTAAACTATCCTGCAAATGATTATAGTACAGAAACTATACAAATCACTTACTTTGTCTATTTTTAATGGAGGCGATGTCCTCGTCGATGGGCTGCCCCGTGGCGCGCGAGAAGGCCTGCGCCGTACTGCAGTAGCCGTGGTGCACCAGGTACGTCGACACCATGCTGTGGGCAGCGGGACGGACGTGGGCTCGACACGACAAAACTTGACTACTGACATTAGTACAACAGTCAAGTAATTCACTATTTATTTTCTTTAATTAAAACGGTTAAGGTCAAAGGTAGGTAGGTCAGGTAATAGTCAAACCACACTTGTTGAAAATAATAATTATGTTATAGTAATTAATTTATATGGAAATATTGCTGAATATTTATATCCACTAGTTCTATAACGTTCGTCGCGCGGTGGCGAGCGCGACCGCTGACAATCGATATCGAATCGAACTCGATCAAAATCTGTGCACGGTTGTACACGGTAATATCTTTTTCTTACTTGGCTAATCTCTAATATATATACCATAATGTTTGCCTCACCGATGTAGCACCTGCTGCCACTGGCCCTGGTCGTCGGGCAGCGGGAACTCGTCGATGGCGAGTCGCGTGCGCGCGCGCAGCTCGCGCAGCATGTCCTCGATGTCGAACACGAAGGGCTGCTGGCCGAAGTTCGCGTCCACCACCTCGCCCGGCGTCTGCAGACCCACGGTCGGGTACAGGTTGGGCTGGAACATCAAATGTGACAACACTGTCTTTAAACGAATTTTACCAAAGCAAGTTGAACACACAATTTTAACACCAAGTATTATTATTCAAGTATTATTCCGCATATGATGGAACATCCGATAAAGGCCGTCTCAAACACGGCGTCCTAACCGAACCCGACGGTCGTCGCGCAGCTACACGATCTACGCGATCGTTTGTATTTTATTTATTATTTTAATTATGACGTACAAAGGCGACTCGATTGATCGCGCAAGTACGTCATATTCACAACAGTATTATAGTACATTATCAAAGGCAGGAAAATCCCCGCTGTGATCAGGATATAAATCAGTACGCCTAGTTGCATGTCTCGTCGGGAACCCACGCGACATGTCGCTGATATTATACGCCGTAGGTGGTGCGCAGCCGTCACCACTCCGACGAGATAGTTTACAAGGACAGAAGAATGGCACACGACACAAAAGTTACACCAAAGGATTGAATAAGCCTGTGGCATATGAAGTAAGGTAACTTGGTAGTTGGTCATCATAATCCTTTCAGTAATACTATTGTTGTCCATACGTCCAATAACAGGGTCCATAATTTGTACCGAGCCTTTTAGTAACATTTTTTATAAATCATAGAACGCAATGAATGAATATGAATCTGATAATTAATTAAGTGTCCCAGATTTCTATAACCCTATGAAACGTACCGGTAGTCCTCTGAATGCTATGCCGAGATGATGTCCGTTCTTGGTGTAGAAGCATGTGTTGTCGACGAGGTTGACGCCGCAGCCGATGACGTCGCCTGTGGTGAAGGTGGGTCCGTAGGGCTGGCCCGTGCCCGACGAGCAGAATGAGTGCCCGTCGTCGCCGTGGTAGCCGTATGAGTGCTTGTCCCAGCCTGGAATGGCACAAGGGAGGGAGAGCTTTAGTTGAGAGCATACAATAAAGCAATAAATGAGGGTTCAAGCTTAATCACAATTTCTATATTATTCAACTGTTTTTATTTTGATTTAGCTTTTCGAATGTAAATCATCGATGGATTGGTTTTGATACTAGGATATTCAATACTTTTATCAATAGCCAACTTTACGAAAGTATTTTAATCTCAAAACAAGGCTGCAGGTAGATTGGTTAATCTTACACATAAATCGTACAAAAAAGCACGTCCGATATGGTTAATGACTGGCATTCGAATATTTAACTAACATGAGTCAGTTTCTTTTGTACTTCCACTAGCTGCTAACCAGATAACTATGTTGCTAATACGAGCAGGTAAACCGATAAACTTTAAAATAATTATATGTACTAAATATGCATAATTAAATTTATAGCAGCGATGGTTTGATGAATTTGTACTTCAAATTGACCAAAGGAATTGGCCAAAATATAATTACTGAACAACCACAGATTACCCATAAATCTGATGGATCTTATCTCAACCGAAATCAAGGAAAGAGTTGTCGCTTTTAAAGCCTCCATCGGCGTCTTCGTTGGTTCACTTACCAGGTAATCTGTTCATGTTAACTCCGTGCGCAGATAGGCCGATGCCCATGTACCCATCGCGGCCCTTGGACACGATGCGCACCTCGAAGTAGTAGAGTCCGCAGGCCGCGGGGATGGGGTTCGTCGCGCGCACGCTGGCCGCGTCCTTGTGTGTCTTGCCATGACCTGCACACGTCACCAACCCATGTTCATACCACGCACATCAAGGACCCACTATTAAGAAGGTGTATCGTCCAGGCTACGTTTGACAACAATGCTACAAGAATCTTTTGGCGCTCAAATGACGTTGACAGGGGGGCGCTGTTGGTAATTTGTACGATAATTGTTTTGTGAATCGCATTAAAAAAACAAGATGGCGGCGCTAGTTCCAATCTTGGCCACGCGCCTAAAGATCCTTCTACATATAAAGGAGTGTTTGACAGGCGTAGAAGAGGTATTGTCCGTAAGTTTGAAGGCTCCAGGCGAAATAAAGGCTCTAGAAGTAAATACTGAAATATGAAATTGAAAAGCTTCTATGTATAAACAAAGCCACTATCGCCAATGATAGTTAACAAGCAATAATGTGTGACATTCTTAATAGCATAAGTAAACAGCAATAAAAATTGTGTACGTAGTGCGTAACTAGTAGAAAGTGACTTTGTGTGGAGGTCCAATAATGAAAGTGGAATATGCAAGCTGTTAGTGTCATACATAACTTAAAGACTCGAGCTGCCTTAAGGAGAACATTGTCTCAAGCTTTTAAGTTAACTAAGATGTAGTTACAGTTTGTGTACCAGTGGCGAAAGGTGGAAGTTGTCGCAAAAGTGAGGATAAAAATGCCATGTAAAAGAGTATCCAAAAATGTAATATCGACTTTTGGCCACAAACAAACACAAACTATTTTATGAAAACTAGTTGTTTTAAGAGCCGTGAGGCAAAAAGTAACACGATTGAGCACTTTCGCGCATTAATTAAGACCCAACACTCCAGTTTCCAGTGAAAAGCCCGGGCTGTCGTTATTTACTGAACCAAGACTCTTGAGAAGCCAATCATGAATTGGTAACCGTCTTTATTGATGTATTTAAATACAAGGCACTTAAACAAATATTAACGTTTTGAATCTGCTAATTTATTTAGCCAACACACGTAGGACTGCTGATGGGTATTTTTGGCAGAATCTTTTAAACCGTGGACTATATTTACATATACCATAGTTACAAATGTTCCAAACATACCACTGACTGGTGGTTCAGCAAACTCTTTCCCATTAGATACCAGAAACTTGGTAACGATCATACATAACGCACTATCATCTGTTCAAATCAACGTAATTATTCACACACAACGTGAATAACAAGTGTCCGAATATTTTAATGTACGAACAAACATCCTGAACGTTAGCCAAATACGAAATGTGGTCAAATTTTAAAACAAGGCCAATGGGGAATGCTAACGACCTCCAGCTAAAAGTAAACACGGTTTAAATTCAATACCATAAATTATGGGACGCACAAACTGCGAGTGCCGCGGTCACAGCAACAACAATGCAGAGCAAACTATTTCCAAGCAACAGACGAAAATAAAACTTGAGCAAAGAAACTAGGGCTCACATTTGAATAACTCTTGTTTATTGTGAAAAACGATTAGTCTATCACAAGGCCAAACACTTGAAACGATACAACGCTACATAACGTTGGCCGCCAACACGCCAACGTTTGGTAACAAACACGTGGAACAATGGCCAACGGACAAATTAATGTTGATGACTGTGCCGTTTTGTATCACGCCTTTAATTCATGTTTTAATGAACATGAAACGAATTTTATGACAATTATGTTAAAGCGGTAACCAGACCTGAACGACATATCTGTGCTGTGCTGTCTGTTATCACATCAGCGAAACAAACGCGATAGGCTGGCACACACACTGACAAACACACGCGCAATGATTGCCGACCGAGAGACGCGGGACGGTTAAGTAATCTTAGGCACCATCTACACGGAAAAGGTCAAACCATTACGAACCTATAATAAACGGCTATTGAAACAAATTATTCTTGAAATAGAAAATGTAATTCTGATGCGGAAGCATAAAATCAGTAGAAACGACTGCTCGTGCTAGTCATTAACGAATAATTGACTAAACACTAAACAAAAGCACAACCGAATGATGTATCATCCTGTTTCCACGAATCGCTTCCACACATCCCGTGTTTCCCTAGATAGATGTTGGCCATTCGGCTCGCTGATGGCAGCACGCGCACGCACACATCAGAGCTGCGCGTACGCATGAGAACAACAACACAGGTTAACGAACCGCCACGTGTTTACACAACAACGCGTAGATAAAACCACTGGATATGTGTGGGACGAAACACTCGCTGAGAATATAATTATGGCGGTTTCTAAAACGGAGTTGAGAGCAACATGCATTTTGTTGAAGAAATCCGGCACATCGAGGCACAAAGATTTGCATTTTCGAGTGTAGATATGCTAATTAGGGTGTTTGGCCGAAAATAATATGTGCTAAATGATTGTAGCAGTTCGTAACACTATGTGAATGTAGCGTCAACTTGCGGTAGTATAACCTAACGGTTAATGTTAGGTAGAATGAAGGAAACCGTACGACCTTTACGTTTTTTAAAGAGTACAAAGAATCAGAAGTAAACAAGTTGAAGTATTTACATACATAAACGGACAAACAAATGCACAAAGCATTCGAGGAATCAATAGAGCGTTACCTTCAAAGCTACAATGATATCTAACGGCATAATGACTGACTCATTACATGCAACCTCTTGCAAAGAAGGTTCGGTTCCGAGCACAAAGAACAATCACATGAAATCACTATAAATCTATAACCTCTATCTAACGCATGTCCCAGATACTTTTATTTTAAGAAGTTGGAAACGATAGTCCAGTTAAGAACTACGCAGTGCGTAATATGCAGCGGCGGACGACACGCTCTCGATTTAGAGTAAAGGCAGTAGAAATTAAATTGGACCAGATTAATAACCGGAAATCTATAGACTATATTAAAAACATGACTCAAAATGTTTCAAAAACATAGTATATGCTCAAAAATTGAAAACAAAGAAAGAGCATTTGGATATTCAGTCAACAGCGGAGTAAACATGTCTTGTCCATCTCAAGGAGGCAGTGCTTGACGAGAATATCATCAGTTCATCGCCCCGGCTCCCGTCATTCTCAATCTTGACCTTCGATAACTGGGAACACTCGACTCAAACATTATCGCTAATGGATACGTAATGCGCAACATTTTGTGAACATAACTTTCGAATCAGATACGAATGGCTTCACACCATGAAAGGGCGTCCAAGGACTCGTTTCTCGATTACTGAGCTGTTGGGCAAAAGCTTAGTGTGTTGGCGTCGGCCCAACTGGTCTTGTCAAACATTCGACAAATGTCAAGGCGTATGCGAGGTCGACACACTCGCGTTTCCTACAAACAAAGAATCAAAGCTTAAGCCATAATAATGCGATGTATTTAAAACAAATGGCCCAATGGGTCAAACAAACAAATGTCTACGAATTTAATTAACGTCGTATTTACGCGACTATATTATGAAGAGCCAATATATTGGAAACTAGCTGACCCGACAAACGTCCTGTCCAAATTTCAATAATTCATACAAAAAAGGATGTTCAGAATTTCCCGAATTTAAAAATTTTCAAGGAAACTTAGCCAATTTTTCTTTCCGTCTAATGACCTAATTCGAAATATTACGAACATTTTAAATCTAAAATTAGCCAAATCGATCGCCGATTTTTGATTTTGATTGTTTTTATTACAGCTGGCGATATTTCTGGATACGTGTTCTGCAATAATAATGCGCTGTCCACCGTCGTCGCAGGCCCTGTGCATCAATAATATATCAGATAATGATAGGCTCGCCCGCCGCCCGCTTAAAAGCGTTTACTGCAACCTCTACCTTTCTGTATTTCAATGAAATGAAATGTAGAATGCTTTTGTGCTATTTAATTAAATATTCCACTTGGAAAGTAAAGTAAGTTGTGAAGAACTGAAGCCTGCTCTTAAAGCCACTATTAAAGGTGTTCCCTTATTATCAGTGATCTATACTAGTACTCTGAAGTACTGCTTTATACAACACCAATTGCGGCAATCTCAGATTTCCGTCACGTAATTGTCTCGTTCTATTTACTAATGTAGGCCGCACCTAATTGTAAATCCGACGAAACGAGCAAGGCAACGCGTCGGTCGTCACTTGGCAAGAACAATGGAGAGACTAGGGAAAAATAGCGGCCCGCGGTGTGCGCCGTATGAGTATGGACAAAATTAGCCACAATCGTTAGCGGACCGTTGCCCCCGGCTGCAGGTGGCTGGCTACCGCTGCAACACTGACTCACGCCTGCGAAATAATGTTCATACTCGACCACAGATACGTGCAGCACGTAATGGTGTAGCTGCTACACCATTTCCTACACTGGTTGCAGGAACACGCGGAGTAACGCAGCGCTGGTATATTCAGAATCCAACGGGGATATGAAGGGACTCTCTCGCGTAGTGCATGCGGAATTCCATACAAACGTTATTGCGTATGTGCGCGTGCGCTGGAAAGCAAATGCAGGAAGTGTAGCATCTCGGTAGTAAAGCGGACTACCCGGCGTGAGTCACTAATTTCGATTAAGACATTCCGTTCCCGGAGCGATGCTCATCGCAGCGCCTGGAGTGTTCGGCCCGTGTTCAACATAGTCTGCTTTATCTGAATGAAAATAACGTATTACGTTGGTGGAGTGCTGCACACCATACTGCAGAACTGTCGAGTAATAATACTATCTCGAAAATTTACGGGTTATGTGACTTACTTATATCGTAGTTTTTTTCTTCAATTAGCAAGTTTATAAAGATAGTCACAAGAAATATTTGCCACGACTATCAAATGATCTACCGTATGAAACACGCGTTAGTCAACATGCAAATACCAGAAGCAGGAAACAGTGAATATCGCTGTCATATGAAACTATGTAGAGAACAATAACAATATTGATATTATTATACAGCAGTTCCCTATACACGAGTTCCACGTATAATGACAATTAAACAGAAAATAAATCACAATCATGCATTCAAAAGTTTTGTTTATTAAACAATTACTCAACTAGAAATCAAATATTAAAACAGGCTGAACTAATGAATAACAGTAATCGGGTTAGGAAATATTTATTAAATTAAAACAAATACAGCATGAATGTAAATGTGCGAAAGTGAAATATTGATCACGTACTACCAAGAGTTCTAGCAGCGTGACAGAAATAAGTCGACATGTGCTCCACTTGATACAGGTGTCACTGACGCAAAGAGCATACTTGAGCCTGACGTAAAAACGAGTCGTCTAGCTAATCTGGAACGTTTGACAAAGCCAAAGCACATGTCGACGGGACTAGAAGAAAAGCATACAGAGATTAAGACACTCGAGACGTTTCCCGAGAATGTTACAGAACACACAATGACGGTGGCACACAGTTGCTAACAAACAGTCCCGCAGCCAGTCGATGTCCCCACACGGCACACGCCACTTAATGCGTTACCAACCTCTCACGGTCTATTTGCACGCCCGACCGACGTACACGCGATATGTACTCGTTATTAATTATTAACATTTTAAACACGTAGAAAAAATTAGCACTGTTTATTAGCAAGATGCGTAGGCA
This sequence comes from Lithophane ornitopus, assembly GCA_948473465.1. Classification (NCBI taxonomy): domain Eukaryota; kingdom Metazoa; phylum Arthropoda; class Insecta; order Lepidoptera; family Noctuidae; genus Lithophane; species Lithophane ornitopus. The sequence continues at coordinate 674,422 of OX419630.1, read as the reverse complement.
CAGATATAGTTGTATGTATGTTGACGTACGATACATCCAGAGGCGTAAGTGGAGGTAGGGCAGGTGGGGTCGGCGGCCCGGGCCCTGCGTCCCACCTTACAACAAATAGAGAAAACATCCATGTCCATTAAAACGATCCACAGTCGGACCCCATACACACCACTTACGCTTCTGGCTGCTCGGCGAGACGACCAACGAGATGCCGCTATGCTGAGGCAATAACCCCGACGATGATCCCGCTTAGCTACGTTACATTGCGCGCTAACGCCAGTAAAGCTTCCTCGAATGGAAAGCCGCGGCAGCAATAGATGCATGCGTTCGCGTGAACACGTCATGCAATGTCCTGACTATCGGCACGCGAGCGTTTAGAGCATAGTGGTGCTATGGAGCCGAATATTTTCTATGCTACTGATTACTTCTAGAGTTAATACTATGATTATTCTAAGCCTTATCAACGAGTCGTCTACTTTCAGTACATAAACTAAAACAACAATAACTTCGCGAAAAACACTTCTGCAGAGCACGAGTACACATGGCAGAATTTGTGTTGTTTCTTGGGAAATGTGTGTTATGTACACTTGTACAGTGTTTCGACACACACACAGGTCTCCCCCTCCTCACACATAAGGATATCCTGCCTGGTAATAAAAAGGTACACTTATAACGATATAAGATAATGCTTGAACTATTTAGTCCAAAAGGACTCGGAAGGAAATCACACTTTGATAAACATAATGGTGCTATACGAAAACAGGGTAATTTATACGTGTTATTTTTTTAAATCCCATACCTCTACGGTATTAATGAGACCATGTCAAAGAATCAACTGGCATATAAATTATTTTTCAATTTGTTTTGACACCTAGCATTTTCCTCGCTGCGCGCTGTAGTGAGGTGAAAAGTAGTGTGCTTCGGTCGGAAGCAAAGTTATTCTACGTCTCGTACTCGCGCCAAAAAACAACTTTGCAGCCTTGCATAAGAAATAACTATTCAATCAAACCAATCATTCATCAAAGCTAAGAAAACACGACGGTATCATTTTTTTATTTATTCATGTAAGGGAGTGCTTCACGTAAAGATCGAGACTTATCGAATTATTTACGTATGGAAACAAAAAAAAAAAACATGCTAGTTGATTCTTTGACATGGTGTCATTAATACCCTAGAGTTACGGGATTAAAAAAAAAAAGCGCTTTATGGATAGGGTACAAGCTTCACGTAAATTATTATTAATAATTTATTTTTAAATTCAAGAAAACCCTTGTTTTTTGATGGATCTCGTACGATTCCCATCAGTCCACCAAGTAGCATTTATCAAGTTAATGATACGTCTTGTGTAGATTTTCCTCAATCGCATTATTTACATTGCACGCGAACCGTGCTAAACATAGATATTAAAACCATTACAAACAAAGAAATAAAAATGATTAAAATAAAAGGAAATAATCGTTATTTCTCAATACATATTAAAACATAAAAACGTCAGAGTGAAAGTTGAAACCGAAAAACACGGAAAACAGTAATAATAGTTAGAGGATTCATTGAAATAGATGGAAAGCCCCATGAACTACCAAGGTTACAACCTGTTAAAGCAACTGGTCATAAAAAAGGAAAACAGCCTTTGTTGCCATAAACGTCAAATGCAAACGAAAAAATAAACCATAAGCACTGTGAAAATGTACGGTGCACCGTGAAAGGCAAGGGTGAAACAAAGACGGAGCCATAAACGTCAATAACTGTAGACGAAAAAAAACTGCAATGTATAAGTGCATAGAATATGGCAAAGGTATTGGCTGACGTGCGCGTGGAAACAATTAGCGCGTGGAGCGGTTGCTATGCGGGCGCGGCGGGCGCCGCGGCCTCGCTCCCGCCCGCCACATCCGAGCGATTACTTCAAATTAAATTAACTCGGATACATGTTTCGACTCAAATCCTTTGCACGCTGCCTCAAACACACGAGCTAGTGTACTCAACGTCTTTATCTCTCGATTACCATCTAAGAAGGACGTGTGGTTGGCTCACCTGAACCTTGAACGGTCGGTAACGGGATTTTCGTGACTGAATTAATTTCTATAACTTGGAAAGGGTGGAGTTGAATGCCACCTAATATTTAACGTCAATAAAGACAATCGAGCTGGTAGGGGGCATTCATTATAAATATCATCAAGTAATCAACCTAACAAAGAACATAGGAGGTAGTTGTTTGTGTAGTAATCATTATTTACGGTAATTTGTAAATTGAGTGTGTCAAGCTATTTAAAAGCTTGAATTTAAAAACAAAAACAAATGTGGTGCACACAACTAACAAGGTAATGCACAAGTGCGTGAAGAAAAGATTGGAAGTGTCTTAATTTCAGAAGGTTAGAAGTTCATCACCATCTATAAAGCTAAAAAACTTGAAAGAATATGTGAATGTGTACATTCATTTATCATTCAATTCTGTTTAATTACTGTCAATGAAATGGGTACCTGTAATTTAAGCGTTTAACATAATAACTGATAATGATAACTTTAATTAAGCCAGAGAAACTGTTCTACCGCGTCCATCAAGAACACTAAATAGCAATAAACCAGCTCATTAAACGTAGAAGCAATACAATCCATGAGAGATGTAAGTTTTTGTTCCCTGATTTACGATATAACTGGAAAAGAGAATAAAATATTCGCACAGCATGTTTCGAAACCGCAACGAAAGCAATCGAGTCGGACCAAAGCTGAGTTAACAATGAAGTAAAGTGTTCTCGCAGGAACTGCGATACCACTCAAGTAAAAAAGTGAGCAAAGACTTCACATGCAGAGAGTCTTAAACAAAGGGACGAACGAGCTACATCATCGACCACATTTCCGGATTTTTCTATCCAGTTTCACTAGTCTCCAAAACAGCATTATATATTTAAAATGTAAAAAAAAAAGAAAAATCAACTGACAGTGTGAAATATAAGAATTTATTCCGACGCCGCCGCCGCCGGTCCCAAGCCTGTGCACAAGCACCATAGCGACCCAGTGACCCAATTTCCTCAATTGATCTCACAACTGCGCAGCAGATAAGCAGTAGAAACCCTCCATGCCCATGCTGTGCTATCATGTTTTTGCTATTGCACAAAAAGAAACCAAAAAGGTTTACAGTAAATTATTCAGAACAAATCGCATTGCGGTAAAGATGCCTATGCTCATTAATATTTCGTGTTTAGAATCCCAGCGGTACGAATGGCCAAAAACTGTAAAGCTGCGGCTTGAACTACGGATCCAAAATGCTATCGACAAGTTACGTTACGAGTAAGTTTGGAGTCGATTCGAGCCAAGCGCTGTACTCGGTACTAACTTCAGAGCAAATGGCTTTGCAAGGTGGCCATAGCACAAATGACAATGCCATGGCAACTAGGCATAAGATCCGACAGATTATTTCCTTCAACGCATGTCCCGTAAAAGGCAATTCCAAAATCACATACCTACCTATGTGTAATAATGCACATGCTGGGCAGCATTCACCTGTATACTAATAACATTGCAATCACCTATTGGCCTGCCAAGCGTAGCTGTTACGCCAGTATCCCACGTTTATTTATGTAGTCATTTGTACATTTTCCGTTGCCAAGTCAAATCTATTCGCTGCTTAGGATTTATTTAGTTTTGATGCATAACTTTCGCTTACGTTCACCGGCGTTATAACCGTTTAAGTGAGCGACGGGACTTTCATGATTGTTCACTGGTTTTTGTACCGTAACATTTTACATTTCCTTGGTTTTAAGTCTTAATGACAGCTAATTAGGCGTTACTTCAATGAAAGTGAAATAAACTTGTTCCATGATTATTTGCTATAAAGAATTATATGAATGTAGAGTTTGGTAATATCACTTTCTTGGTAGGTAATCATTTTGCAGGAATTACTTACGTCGTTTACCATAAAGGGCAAAGAAGCCAACAGGAAACAAAACTTGCGACGACTTATAGCTGATGAGAAACATAATTGCATCGTTATCGAACAAACAAAACAGCCTTGATCTAATGAGTTACGATTTACATTGATAACTATCGATGCCTTATTCGGTACCCAAACACAAGTAATGTAAACGAACAGTTGGGAAGCAAAACGCGATGCGTGCCCCACCTCAGAGACGAGCTTGTCGACGTCAATTTATATGAAGACATGCTAGAGCCCACGCCATGTCTCGCGTGCCAACCACTGATTGTTTTCCGACTACTGCCTCGGTAATCATAAGTTTGTTGCTAGTGGCACGATTATTGTATATGCAGAAGGAACAACTCAACCTTCAGTAAGCGAAAGAATCGTTGAGCACCTTACCGATTATTTCGGTAAGGTGCGGTAAGGACGATTATTATATTAGTATATTTTCGCTGATTAACGGAAAACGGCTTTCGAAAAGATTTTAGAAGCTTAATTATTTCTCTTTCTTTATTTGTCTTAACTGAGACAGTCATAGAATGAAAATGAACACGAAGGAATAGAATAAAACAACGTCTGAATAATATATCACCCTACACGTAAATTAATTTATCTCAGGCAGGCTGCGTCCATAACTGTCGAAATATTTCGCCAATGGGATCTCATGTATCCGAATATCCGTACGAAGAGGATGAAAAGAGCTGTTTATTTTAACAAACGTGTTTGAATCTGATTCAGATGTACTCCTAGAACTACACCAATTCGTTGCACAAAGACAATTTGACGTAGAAGCGTGATCAATGTGCGTGGTAACACGGCACGATATAATATTAGAATCAATGTCGGTGTCGCAATACGCAACCTCACTTAGGGAGAGGACTCGGGTTTCAATACGATCATATTTAATCACGTATTACATAATAACATTGCACACTGTCACTTAATCAATAGCGCTTCTGCAGCAATTCGGAAAGGTGCAAGCTTATCTTTTGTCACAGGAAATGCTTTTGTTACACGCAAGAACAGAGAAGCCGCTGAGTTTCTGAAAAGATAAAACTACGTCTACGGCTATAATATCTGGAATTGCATTTATTCTATTAAAACTACTATCAATTAGAAAAAAACAAACAAAACATAGAGACAGGTAACAAATATACCAAAACTGAAAATTTAACTTTGGAACATTGGTCGATGCAAAGCTAACATGAATATTAAACACAACTAAGGCTTTCTGGAATGTGCGGGGTACGGGGTCGCACACTCAGGAAAATTATTTTCCAGCTACAACAAAAGATTTATTGATCAAAGTTATGCCACACATGTATTGAAACAGGACAATAAAGAAAAGGACGTGAACACGAAAAGTACCTTATTTGACACAATTCTATCGAGCTCTGTGAATGACAAAACTTTCTCAAACCTATTCAGCCTTATTTACGACTGTATGGACTCGGTTTTCAGCTGAATAAATGGACCTGCCTCGGAGAAACATTGCACCTGACTCCTCGGCTTCTCGTTAAGTGGGCCCATTTATCAATATTTACATATCTATACTGGGTGTTAGGGTAGACACCGTTATCCTTGAAACTAGTGGTTTGGTGTCACCTATAATATACTTTTTCTATGGGACCAACCCTGAAATCGCGAAAAATAAAATCTGCTTTTCCATACATTTGTGTTCACTTAAATCGACAAAATGTATGTAACAGTTGAATTTTTCTTTGCGATTTCAAAGTTGGTCCCATCGACAAAGTATATTATAGATGACACCAAACCACTACTTAGTTTCAAGGATAACGGTGTCTACCCTAACACCCTGTACAAAACCAAACCAAAAAAAAAAAGCCAGCCTCAGCGTTGACTGTGGTCGCGTCGTCTATACGATTCAAACGCGTTTTTGATTCTTGTCGTGACGAAGAACAATATAGACCAAAAATTTTGTGCCTTACAATACCTGGAGCTATTTAGAAGATTAACGAGTACCATGGTATGGACGGTTACAGAAAATGATATACATATGACCTAATAGCACTTTAAAAAGATCGTGTAAGAGACGTATGGCACCGCAAGCAGACTGAACTTGACCTGCCAAATGGTGTCTTCGGCCTCACAGACTACTTTGGCATCGATAAACAACGCGATAAGCACTCTCTGACCTCTTTCACTCCGACAATTTATTCCGATAATAATGTAAAAATTAATTATTCGTTGAGACTAGCTACTGCTACGCAAACGTTTGTATTCATATTATTACGTATCTCTAATGCGTATTGAATCGACTTGAGAGAATAAATGAATTATTCAGTTGGCATGCCCTAATTATAGATATAACAATTGGTAAAAAAAGAATAGGATACACAATTAGTCGGCAACTCTGAATATTTGAACATTGACTTGTAATTTGGACTAAAAGATAAATCTAAAAGCACAAAATAGGTATAGGAACCACCATTTACTAACAAACAATACATTTATGTTATTGTATAGATAAACACACAGATGGCAAAAACACATCAAAACAAAACTACATTGCGGACATTCATGGAATCAAAAGAATTTTACTTAGGCCAGGAATGAATATACAAGCGGAGTCAGCGTTTCAAAATGCCGAACACACCAATTTTAACACGGAAACGGAAACTATAGATAAGAGAGGAGTAGTTTCTAACGTCCCTATATATATTTATCGAAACGCGAGGGTGGCATTTCAGGGAGCTGTACATTTTGGAGTTTAGGACTATTAAACTGCCTGACGCTAGAAAAATGGGGACTTTCAATAACGGCAGTAAATCAAAAAGTATGTCACGAACGGGCTAACTTTCACTATCACAACCTAGCGCTCTTTTGCATAATTATGCTTAGCCGACTCACTACTTATTCAATTACAATTCACATTTGCACGTAGGTAGGCATGTATTGATTATAATAATCATACAATTCATGTGATAAATCAGGTGTAAGAGCCTTGCCCAATTCCTTAGTTTTTTATGCTATTGGATAGCCGAAGCCAAAACGGAACCTGTCACCCGATAGTTACTGAGGAAAATATATAATTATAGAATAAAATAAAGAATTTTACCGGGTTATTATTCAATTCAATTCAAATATTTTATTTCAGATAATCATCCATATATGTTAGTAGTAGTATAACTTAGTAGTAGTATTAGTATTATATGGGGCGCGGTCGTTTAGCGGCTTTCTTCAAGTCATACCTTATAGGACCCCTGTTGAAAATTTGCATAATGGATTTGGGGTAATTATGGTACTAAAAATGAAAATTTTAAATAACAATAACTTTTATATTTTCAATAATATACGATTTTTTATTACTTTTTGGTAATTGCAGTAAGTACTTGCGGATCGGACAGGGTTTTTTTTTACAAATTGTATAAATATACAGATTACGAAATTAAAAGGAACGATTGACAGTTTATCACAGCTACGTAGGCTCTACAAGTTAACGAGTAATAATCGACAAAGTCACATTTGCAGTTGCAAAAACATGTTCTCCCATAACGGAATGTATGGGAGAACATGTTTTTCAACTACAATGTTAAGTTTGTTCTTGGGATTAATTCATCCCAACTACGGAACCCTTCATTGAGTGTGGTCCGACACGCAATTGGCCAGTTTTTTATAACTTTTTGTTTCTGAGAAAGTTGGTCTCCGCAGCGAAAATGTTTAAGTATAAATCTAGTTTTGAGAGCAAGACTTTCTTATTTTTATGGCTTTTCCTCATCGCGGTTCACTTAAGCATTATTGGAATTGCTCCAAGCTGCGAGTGAGAAGATTACCGACTATCTAGCCCATACGTAAGCGACAAATTTACGATATCTACTACGATTGCTTGAAAAACTAAATTTTCGTTAACTTCAACAAGGCTGGTTGTAATATAAAAACCAGCCAAGTGCTATTCGGGCTCGCGCACGAAGGGTTTCTTACCATTATCTATAAAAACGGCAAAAAGATCATGCCTGTTGTCTGGGAGCCCCCTTAAATATTGATTTACCCTTTGGGGTCGGAAGACAGATCCTACTAGCTCGACTTCCTGACCACAGAAATTTTAAATGCATATACTCAGCGCTCCTTGAATAACAATTCAGTCATTATGAACACTCATTGTAATACCTAATTACAAAAGTTACTTGTCCAACAAAATGTTACTCTAAAACAAAGGGCCAGAGTTCCAAATGGAATTGACATAGATAGATTCGTATATCGGGGCTTCGACAAGGCCGATAATACTAGAAATAGACACAAGGAAAAATAGACGGTAAACACGTCAAGTTTGGGTGTATTTGTGAATGAGGAATATCAAGAGGGGGAGTGGCAGCGGGGGGGAGCACGTGGCGAGCGACCCGACGCGAGCTTGACCCAGTTAGTAGATGCACCATTTCGGTACCGTTTTGAAAGCAAGGGCGGCCCTTTGCCGCCGTGGCTATCCCTATTCCTTCCCCCGATTCCTTTGTTCGGTGAACACCGACATACTACGTCTTATTCTGACGTAGCGATAGCGACGCCTACTCGAGTGCATGAAAGCCAATTTAACACGAGCGGAAATCGCTAGAGCTAGTTAAAATACCCATCATCAATAAAACCAGCATTAGATTAACCTTAGATGTGAATCTCAACATATACATTTGGCAAGTTGCCGTGACACAAGCGCGGTGTCGCTCCTCCGCGGCTCTATAAACTTTACAATTCTTATAAATATTAATACTCTGTTTACTATCTGAAACATCTGATATATTTAATACGTAGGTTCAGTCGTTTCTCGCTACTGCGTATTATCGGTCAGTGCGAGCGGCCCTTATCGAAGAGCCGTAGAAGATAATGTGAATTAAATAATAACATGCCTAATTATTCAAAAGTAAAACAGTGCGCAGTAGAAGAGGCCGTGGGGAACAAAGCGTGGAGAACAATGCGTCGCAGTGTCATTTGCTGATCAGCAAAGGGTGGAAGTAAATTAAATTCAAAGCGTGGTTCAGCGACTGTCAGACAATGGACCCAGAGACACGCGTGATATAGCGACACATGGCGCTGATCTGACGCGTATTTCAATTACACAACATAAACATCTTCATTTCTTCATAGCCGGGAAATGCTGAAATAATATAAATGCACTCCAGTGAGTATAGAAACATTAGCAACAGACGTACACTAGAAGCGACGTTACGAACGAGAATTTCTTTAAAAATGTCAATCTTCGTTTTAATCAATACGACAACAAACCCAGCTATGAATATTGGGGCAAATCAAATCGGCTGTTTGTTCATACATAAAGTGCCACTTGTTACTCTTAACCGACAACACTAAGTAGTCTTCAAGGTGTATCCGAGCACGATCGATTTTCTATACTGTTCGATGCAAAGAAAGCTGTGCCTCCAAGTAGATATCGTGTGCGACAATTTGTAAGATAGAGAGAACAATCTTAATATCATCGTCGCACATTATCTCAGACGTCACCGGGTCATCGTTACCGCCACTAATTAAACCAGTTCACGTAGCTGGCGAGCATTCATTCAGATTATCATAGATCGTGTCACCCGCGTGAGCGTCTACGCAGCATTCAGCGGGGTGCCCTTCAACCACTGTGACCTCATTACCAATACTCCCCTTGTCCCCTAAGATCGGTAACTTGTTATACGAGATGATATTCCAATCAATCATAAAATATAATTGGGATGCGTAAATGAGAGACAAAAAGACATACAGGTGTGGAATTTTCATTTATACATTTTGTAACAGGCTTCAGGATAATGCGCGAATTCACGAACAACCACTAATGACAAAAACAGCCGAATGAATAATTTTATAAATACAGTTTAAGTGACAACCACTAAAATACTATTGCACTGCAACTTAACAATATCAAACGATGGAATAAACTAGTTAGACAAGGAAAAGCCAACAGTAGTTCCCTTCGTAATAAAACATAAAGAAAATTCTATTTCAGTCGCAACTAGCCCACATGCGGTGAACTAACACAAGATAAAATATAATGTGGGTCGAGCGAAAGGGACCGATGTTCCTGGCCCTTTGTTTAAAAAGCTATGGTATTACGCGCACACTGAGACAACTTAATAAAGTTGAACAAAATAAATGTCCTACGGAGCCTTTCAATAAGCGAAATACGAACATAGGACAAATACCAAATATTCACGCCATCTGCACGGTTCATCAAGACCAGTGATGGGTGATGTTATCGAGGTCCAAAAATGTCTAAGTGAAAAACTTTCTTGCAATTTGTGAGGGGACCGAGAGGAAACATGAATTTGTTTGGCCTCTGTGAAAGTAGATCGTAGGCAGATTGAGCGGCGGGATAATGATTCGATTCGGATCTGCTATTGCCTACGTTCAATATTGCAGGACAAAAGTTAAACCTTGCCAAATGTTTGGGTGCCTTCTTATTATCTAGCAGATGATTCCACAGAATTCGTCATGAACCATAATAAATTGGGCGCAATGAATTAGAACATTCAGGCTTTGCATTATTTCATTTTTAGGGTTCCGTTCCGATAATGGTACGGAACCCTTCGTGCGCGACTCCGACTCGCACTTGGCTGGTTTTATTTCGGGGAGCTTTCTTCATTAATAAAATTCAGTATTTAATTAATCTTCATGACGAGCAAAAGTTGTAGGGGTCAGCGGTTGAACCGTCGGAACAGGTTGCAGATGAACAATTGCTAATACAAATTGATCTTTGACCGTGTAATCGCAGACAGCAATAAAAATATTAATGTTATCGCCGCACATCAAACAGCTACTGATGAATACTGTCGCTGAAATCATCTTTACTTGAGTGCCAGATACGAAATTTAATATTAATTTGGCAGAGTTTGAGTTGAGTTGTTAGCGTCATCAGTAACGTACGACGACTATTCTAAACTTGTAACATCATCATTTATAAGTTTAATGAATTACAGATTTTGTCTTCATAAGGGACACTGCGAGCGAATACGGTCACGGATCGGTAGGAGATCAAATCCCAAATCATGCGAACTGTAATTGAATTTCCTCGTAAGGGAATTCTTTCATTATTGATGTTAACAATAAACACTGACGAACTCTATGAATGTATTTAAAAAGTTCTGTTACCGCAGTATATCGCCTGAGTTTTTGCGATTCTTGTAACTACTTAAACAAAATGGTTGTGGCTTTGGAGACTACTTGAGATTTCCCTGGAGCCTCTTCGGGCTCATGGATTCCCGGTTCAACCACAAGCTTTTGGTTCTATTCAAACTTATAATATTGTTTCTGGGTCAACATAACATCACGCCTTGTAGGCCCATATCTCACTAGGACACCATGTTGGAGCAACCATAGTCGTACATACGTATATTATGTTAAGTCCCATGTAATGGGGGCGAGTCTAGTGCTATTATTGTATTGTTAATAAAACTCTTCATAAAAGCCTTGTGTGCCATTATGCCTCCATCGAGTATAAATTTAAGTTTCCGTTCCATTAAATGGAAATTATTTACAACAAGAAATTAACCTCGGAGCGACCTCTATGCGTTCCCTGTAGACCTTCAGGCACACGAACGCTGCATGTATTTATACTACCATTGAAAACCGCATGTGGTTTTCCAAGGAAAATAGGAAACATTATAATAGTTTGAATTGTCAACAATAGGATGACGACAAAAAAAAATTGTTTGTCCGTCAGGTGGATATAATATTAGACAATTTTTTACAAAAGATTACGGCGACACATTGAATGTCCCACGCTGTCACACCTCTCTAGATTTTATACTTAGTTGTGACGTAGCGAGCTGTAAGTTGAGGAGTAGGGCTCCTCAACTTGAATGTGTTTTTATTAAAATTATTATGATAAAGCAAAATAATACGTGTTTAATATTTTTTTATTATCTGACTGAAACGGACTAAATAGTTTTTTTTTTTTACCCAGGCAACATCCCTAGTCGCCCTCAACGAGCACCGAGCGTAACAGTCGACCGCACAAACATAAAGCGACTCTGTCGCCAGCGTATCGACAAGGCGCTGATCCCTGCATGGGGAGTTAAGATATTTATTTGAAATTTTCTGTTGGAAAGTATAGTTTCTATAGGTCAGTCTAGTTGCCATCGTAATAATTATACAAGTCACTTGGACACTAAGGGCGAAGCTAAAGTCTTTTCTGCGCTCCTGCATTGATCTGTGCAGCGCGTACACAAAGCCTAGCACTCGACACAAGAACCAGGGGAGACTGGAACATGTTGCACTCACGGCCCTGTTCTAGCTCCTCAACCTCAAGTGATTCCCACAGAAAAATGGGCAAAGACTTACTATAGCTTTTGTGTTGAATGTAGCGCATTTTCTCCCATAAAAGGGTGCAGTGAAACTTGCATATTTTCTAAATAATGCTTTACTCGTACGGTCTCTTCACGATAGCATGGATGGACGCCAGATTCTACCATGATAATATCGAGCTGCTTCCAATCAAAACTGATCCATACTTTTTATGACACCCACGGGATTAGATGAGCTACTACAGCTATGATATCTGGGATCGATTTACAACGATTGAGCTCGAATGGACGGATTGACAAAAATATGGCAAAAATAAGAAAAAAAATAGTCCACACTTATTTACCAACTACAATATTTAAAACGTAAACCCGATATTGTTATGAATTGTAACGATGAATTATTCAGTATGCTCTACGCGTCATCTAGGACATGACTAGAGATGAATAAAAAATGTAATATTAAAAACTTGTTGGTTGCTGTTGCTGTAGGTAACTATCTGTAATCAAGAGTTTTGGTCGACTAATGTCCCAGAAATTACACCGAGTTACAGCCAAATTTAAACGAGAGCTCGTTTTTCGCGAGATGCCTGTATTGTACATGTACAGTTATATCTTTCTTGGTGAACCGGTTGGCAATAATAGCGTCATAATACGGTATCACTGCATCTGACTGCTCAGCGTCACTAGGGAGCCAAGATTTGGACATATCGTTGTATTTACTTGTTTAAATACAATTTGAATGAAAAGGACATGTGTATAAGCTGCTTATGCTGCTGTATTTGCTTTGCATGTGTAATCTAACGTTGCATTTTTATAATTTTTGTGGAGTTCAGTGTTTTCAATTTCTATATTCTATAATGGTTACAGGTTAGCTTTACAAGTATTTAAAACTTCTGATATTGAAACAACACTTTCAACCTAATGGAAGCGGTGCAACCTACATCTGATGTTTCTAATTATAATATATCTCTTGAAACTTCATTATTGTTCAACTTTTAATTTGAACATTAGCTATTTACCTTACATAAAAGGCCCTAGTGTAGCTTTAACTACTTTTCATAGCTAGCTGAACTTGATTGCCGTTTGCTCTCTGCTAAGTAGCCGCAAATTCACTTCAGCGAGTGATTTGAGTCGCACAAAGTCAAAGCTCTGGGTGGGTACCCTTCCATCAAGCCAATCACGATTTCGCTCGCATATATATTATTCGCGCGCACGTTCCATAAAGTATTTGTATTGATTTTATGAATGTTTCCCTGCATGTAAGTCATTTTACAAATAGGGCTACCGCTAGGCAGTGCACTGAGCTCGGACGATTAACCATCATGCCCGCTGTTAGAAAAGTGGAACCGATTGTTATCAACACATCAAAAAGAGCCCTTTTCTAAACTCGGGCGATTATCCACTTTTTAACCGACTTCTTCAAAAAGGAGGAGGTTCTCAATTCGTCTGTTTTTTTTTTTGTGTATATGTTACTCGATCGCTCCGCCAATTATGAATCGATTTTGATGATTCTTTTTTTGTTTGGTAGGTCATGCTTCAGAGGTGGTCCCATAAAAATTATTAACTTTGCTTGCGTAGTTTTTGAGTTAGCTTCAATATTGCATATTTATCCCACTTAGTGTATGTAGACGATATATTGTTTGACTCCGTCACTGGTATTGACGTAGCGGGTAGTGGTATTCGAGTTTGTGTGGGATATGTACCACAACTAAAAAGTGAAAAATAAAACTGAAAGGTGGCAAAAATCGAAAATTGAAAACCAAGGAAACCGACTTGCGAAAGTAATTTTTCACTTTTTTTGTGTTTTTTTTGGAAATCGGTTGGTTTTTTTTTTGTAAAAAGTTTTTTTCAAAGACAAGTTAGGTACGTTCCCGGTTTTTACTGCACCTAAAAGTTTCATCTTCGTCCCGCACGTCTCTCAACACTATCAATATTGAATTCAAACAATACCGGTTTGCTTGTAAGTCTGAATGTTTCATCAGCCACTTCATAAAACTAAACATACTGCTGATGTAGTCCTTGGATACAAAACTCGCCTGAACAAAGGCTACATTACTGCACTAAATGCTCAATTGCAAAGTCATCGGGTCCTTCAAAACACAAATCGAGCTCGGCGTAATATTCCTCATAAAGTAATGCTCAACATAATTATGAGCTGCGCAAGCGACGCACTTAATCCTCATTAATATTCCCTACACTCCTCACCACCATGCTCACGAACGCAACTTTGTCGAAACAAAACGTAAACGATTTTATAACAATTTGTCACTTTGTTTTCACAACTTTATCGGTTCCCTAATGAGATCCTCGCACCATGAAACTTACGGCTACTTTAACTATGTAAACAGGTCAGGGGCGTAGCTACCGCCGTATCAATGGGCCCCCAAGCTACAGGGCCCTCCAGGTGTGTAAGCACAAATTCGTACAATATTATCGAACACCTCAAATTCTTATTGATGAGGAGCCCGTAATAAATGAATACCTAATGAAAGGAACGTAATTTGTTTACTAAGGCTTCAAGCTGAAGGCACGGTCCAACTCTCAAGCACTTACATTCATACGTAGTTTGGATGCTCCAATTTTCGAGCCCGCTTCGCTCACTCTTACCTGCCATAGTGAGGATTCTCCAAATTGCTAGCTGGTTTCCCTCGCTCTTATATTGTCCTAGTAAAATTCCAATAAAATTTTCAACAATCCCGGTTCAAAATGCTTCTATTTTCGAGCTTGCTTCGCTCGCTCTTGGGTTCTCTTAGCAAGGTCACAACGACAGCAACTCTCGACTAAGGACGCATTTTTTATTATTTTGTAATATCAATTCATAATTAGCTGAGTAATCGCGTAACAAACACACAAAAAAAGACGAAATGAGAACCTCCTACTTTTTGAAGTCGGTAAATAAAAATACCCTCCTTTTGAGCTTTGCTACAGTCAGATAAAAAACATAACCCTTCCTTTTCTACTAGCTACGGCACAGGTTTTATTATGAAAATTTATGATTACGTTGCGAGCTATGTAATAAAAAAACATCGTTCGAAAATAGATGGAAAATTAAACCCTGTAAAACAACTGAGAATGCTCAATGCAGAACCAAAAAAAAGTTCTAAAGTTTTATACAGAACGCTTACGCAACTTGTTGAAGGGCGAACCTTGCCTCACTACATTAGTAGTTTGCTTCGAAAACATACAAAAAGCAGTCTGGACAACATGAGCGATCAACCTAGAGCAACTAGTGGGTTAACTGGTTTCGTGGGTCGTTAGCCTCGCACATTGTGCCCGGCAACAAGGACCTGCTGCCAGCTACTGATCCCAGGACTACAATCTGTTTGTGTTCACCCTTTGGGAGTGGAAAGCACTTCAGGCAATGTCGTGACTCGTGACGTGAGATTGCTAAATGTGAGCTGAATTTCTAAGTTGTCGGGACCTTGAGGCTTGTGGGTGTACTTTGAGAAATTTTACGTTCTATTGCATAATCGTCTCTCATCTCATCTTACATGCACATCGTCTATTTTATAAGACTCCAGAGCATATTTTTAAACAACCAATTTATGAACTAACTAGCTGCGCCCCGCGTAAGTCTCGATGCCGTGGGAATATCGGGATAAAAAGTATCCTATGTCCTATTCCAGGTCATGGTCTAGCCCTGTGCCAAATTTCATCCAAATCCGTTCAGCCGTTTTAGCGTGAAAGCGTAACAAATAAACTCACTTTCGCATTTATAATATTAGTTAGGATTGAGTCAGTAGTGACCCGGTGCTCTATTGACCGGGATGTCCTTCGCTCCAGTTCTATTTTTCACAACATTCCAGAAAACTACCTCTGAATATACGCAGAATTAGTAAATGTCCGACAAAACACCTCCATGTGCCCTTCAAGTTTACTCAGAAAGGCAATCATCTAGTGATGGTGCAGAATATTATTACAAGTTAAGGAACAACACCCACTTGACGCAAAGTAATTACGATGAATGTTTATTGGTGTGCAACTTGTACATGCCCGATATCATCAACACATTACAGCCATTACCGCTCCTCAACTACGAAATAAGAGTCGTTTCAGATTCAGTAGGCGGTTTGAGTTATCGTTGTTATGTATACGACCCAACAACAAGTGCAGAGCACTCAACGTCTACCTTAGGGACCATCAAAATACATTAGAGTAAGCTCCATAGAGCATTATTTCGCAATGCGCTGATGATAACGAATATTTAATTGCACAGAAACTGAAAAAACCCAAACTGGTGCCAAAAATAAAGTTGCCAGAGCTCACTTGTATGCAAATAGTAGCTAAGTGACATAAAGTGGGTGGAGAAACATTAGCGGAGCCACGCGGGAGTATTAAAGCCAGCAGACAACAAAAGGTGGCACAAATTGCATTGTCAGCACCCCCAGGGTCCTTGCCCCAAGTCTAGACGCGGAATTAGGCGGAATGCACCGGCGTGAACCGGACCCTGGCAGCCTGCAGGCGCAGCGTCGGTCAACAACCGGCGCGTCAGCCCCGGTCGATACAGGGCTGCGAGCGCCCCCGACTTCACGAATCCGGTTACAATACCAAATTCTGCACTCGACATGTACTTCAATAAATCAATAGTCATGTTTATGCAAATATGTTCTCAGATATTTGCGACGCTAATAATACTCTATAGATCTGGCATTTCCATTTGTGCTTCGTCTGCATCTAATCATACAAATCCAGAATTATTGGGAAACTCTTATCGATTAAACTGAATTACCAGGGATTGAATCGAACAACGGATAGTTTGAGACATTGGAATTCGCATTTTGACATGTAATGCGAAAAATAAGATTTCGGTATTTAAAATGTAAGCTACCAAAATAACAAACACGACCATTATAAGTATTCAAATTGCGACTGCTATAAACTTATATTTTCTTGGGGCCATAGTACGAATCATTTATGCCAGTGATTCCCAAAGTGGTCCAGGTGGACCCCCAGGGGTCCACGGGAGAGACACCGGGGTCAAAGATGGCGTGACAAAAAATTGGGGTTTAAAGTTGTAGGTCCATAAAAATTTATCTGGTTTCGATAGAAAAGAAAAAAAAGGGGTATTCCTCGAAGCGCAACTACTTTGAAACGCAACAAATGAAGCGCACATAAAATATTCCTCGAAACGCACAAACTTTGAAACACAGAGAAGAGCATGATGATTCGTAATAAATTATATCGATAGACGTTTTAAAATTCAACTGTCCTAATTGTTTAGTTATTCAAACTACCAGGAAAGCAGAAATGAACTGAAACTGGTTGAAGTACACGCTTTAAAATTGTATTAATATCCCTTTTTCTATAAACACATAAAACATTGGTGCGCTAACTAAGAACACTTGGGTGGCTAACAGAAAGCGCGAAAAAATTATACTTATTGTCAAAAATTCCCTTTTTTTTTGGTCTGCCGTGACGAAATTGAACACTATAAAGCAAACTCGAACAAAAGGTCCCGAAAGGACCCATTAATTGTCCTTGCCGTCTTTATCAAGCCAGTTCGATAACCTGGCGTCACTAGCTACCCCGACTGTTGTACAGACATACACGGATATACAGATACCCAAGCTAGTCTAAGAACAGACCTGGACAAAACTTTTTACAAAAAAAAAAAACGACTTCCAATAAAAACACTCAAAACTGAAAAATTACTTTAATTTCGGAAGTCGGTGTTTTTGCTTTTTAATATTCGTTTTTGCTACCGAGTTTGTGTGTTTGTTACGCGATTACTCCGCCAATTATGAATTGATTTTACAAAAAAAAAAATGCGTCCTGAGTCGAGAGTTGCTGTCGTTGTGACCTTGCTAAGAGAATCCAAGAGCGAGCGAAGCAAGCCCGAAAATAGAAGCATTCTGAACCGGGATTGTTGATAATTTTGTTGGAATTTTACTAGGACAAGGGAAACCAGCTAGCAATTTGGAGAATCCTCACTATGGCAGGTAAGAGTGAGCGCAGCGGGCTCGAAAATTGGAGCATCCAAACTACGTATGAATGTAAGTGCTTGAGAGTTGGACCGTGCCTTCAGCTTGAAGCCTTAGTAAACAAATTACGTTCCTTTCATTAGGTATTCATTTATTACGGGCTCCTCATCAATAAGAATTTGAGGTTTTGGATAATATTGTACGAATTTGTGCTTACACACCTGGAGGCCCCTGTAGCTTGGGGGCCCATTGATACGGCGGTAGCTACGCCCCTGACCTGTTTACATAGTTAAAATAGCCGTAAGTTTCATGGTGCGAGGATCTCATTATATATATCCGATAAAGTTGTGAAAACAAAGTGACAAATTGTTATAAAATCGTTTACGTTTTGTTTCGACAAAGTTGCGTTCGTGAGCATGGTGGTGAGGAGTGTAGGGAATATTAATGAGGATTAAGTGCGTCGCTTGCGCAGCTCATAATTATGTTGAGCATTACTTTATGAGGAATATTACGCCGAGCTCGATTTGTGTTTTGAAGGACCCGATGACTTTGCAATTGAGCATTTAGTGCAGTAATGTAGCCTTTGTTCAGGCAAGTTTTGTATCCAAGGACTACGGACTTTTTGGAAGTCGTTTTTTTTTTTGTAAAATGTTTTTATATTTCACTTTTTAGGTGTGGCGCCTACCCCACACAAATTCGAATACCACTAGCTGATATAAATAACAGTGTAGGAGTAAATTAATACATCGTCTAGATAAAATAAAAGGGTAAAAATACGTAATATTGAAGCTAACTCAAAAACTACGCAAGCAAAGTTAATAAAATTAATATGGGAGCATGACCTACCATACAAAAAAAGAATCATCAAAATCGATTCATAATTGGCGGAGTAATCGCGTAACATACAAACAAAAAAAAAACAGGCGAATTGAGAACCTCCTCCTTTTTGAAGAAGTCGGTTAATAAAACAACGCTACCTGGGCTTTCAGACACAAAACAGATTGTGACTGAAACATCGCACCTGTTTTTATTGTTAACGCAAATAATAATAGTGAATTAAGATAAGGTGCGGGTTCGACACACTTGTCGCGCTTTACTTGCAGGTCACCGTCGCGATTCATAGAGTTTGATAATGATACTTAACTAATGGCCGATACCTATAATTTACGGACCTTTATTGGTTAAAATTAAGACGTATCTTTGCCAATAATTAAGCAAAGACCATGCTAGCTATGAGTCTATCAAAGGTAAAATTAGCTTACGAGTCATATGCCCAGTCTGACGATAAAAAATGCTACCATTGGTAAGAAAAAAATAGTTTTCTTTATGGTTATTTTTTTGTTATATTTTAATTCTTGGGTGGATTGTCTCCGTTGAAATGATTTTCTAGTACAAAGGAATCAAGTGAGTTAGGATCTTTCTTTAAGAAGAAATTTTATACCTTTTTATTTAAGGTTGGACTCCAGAATATTGCCACGGGTCAAGGGGGGGGGGGGGGGCAAACGGGGTGTCCCGTGCACCACCCTGCGGGACGAGAACGGCCAACTGTGTTATGGCACGTGTCACACATTTTATATCCAGAACTGTGATTAAAATGTGGGCCTCGAGTCATGTCACAAGGCCGTGCTCGCCCCGCAGCACATTTGCAATTAATGAGCCGTGCAGTACTTTTAATCTTTCTTTTTACAACACATTTGGCGCCCCTGTTGGATTGGAGCATTATCGATCGATAAAATTTAAATTTCGCAGGCTATCTAGCCACAGAACACATACTCCTAGGGGAGACATAAAGGGTTAGAGGGGGGAAGAGACAGTCACGCCTTAAAAAAAAATATAGGACCGGGGCTGAATATTCATAACTAACAACACAGGTATGCAGTATTATGGTGAATTGTATTAACTTGATGTGCCATCAATAATAATTTATTTATTTATTTTTTAAATAAACGTTGCCCCACACTAGGAATTTCTTCCTGTATCGTGGGTGCGTTTACAAACATAGAAACTCACATACACTAACACCCAGACCCAGAACAACTACTTGCAGATCATACAAATATTTGTTCCGTGCGGGGATCGAACCCGCGACACGTAATAACCGACAATAATAACGTGTAAATAACCTCAGAGGGCAATTAAATGTATTGTAACGGCACTCTCTCCTCTCATGATGTGAAAGAAATAGTCTCAGCTGTTTATTGTGACTCTTAAAATAAATGATATTAAATACTTACCATAAATCATTGTATTTTAAATTTAATCCAAAATTCCTTCAGTTCTTGTTCAAATAGAAGGAAATAGCCAATTAAATTAGATTTACCATTCAGTTTTATTAACTTTTTGCTATGATTGTCAAACATTGTTTTTGTTTGGATAATTTAGCATTGTTTTCATTACACTCTTTTATCATCAATTCTTTTTTTTATCTTTTCCCAACTATGTTGGGGCCGGCTTCCAGTCTAACCAGATGCACCATTTTGTCATAAATTAAATGACATACTATTTCCTCACAACTGATTTTGATTGGACAAAACTCAAAACCTTACAAACTTATTTGCCTTTAACCAAGAAGAATGATTATTTGCCTTTTCTCTATTATTTAGGTGTCAAATTCTGGTAAGACCAGACACAATTCAATATCAAAACAACAATTTTATCTGTGGTGGTGTCGTCAGTGGCAGCACAGATAAAATTGTTGTTGTTAGCAAAAAGTTAATAAAACTGAATGGTAAATCTAATTTAACGACGCCACCTGTGACTAGAAGTGGCTATGTTTTGTTGGGCTAACAAAATTTGAGATACTGTTGTGCCAGCAACACAAAGATGGAGGATAAAAAACAAAATTTAATCAATTATATGACAACATCCAACTTTGTTGATTCTTATTCAAAAAGTTATAATACATTCTAATATAATTTGTTCTTATAGTTATTACAGGAGGTCGAGAATATACTTTAAGTATAAAAACCAAAATAATTCCATCAAAAGCATTAAATAAATAAATCAGATCATAGTAATAGGTACTGCTGACTATTATGAAATAATTCTCATCATACATTGCTTTAGATTTAGATATTGCTGATAACGCCCTGGGCCCAGACCTTGAGCTATTGTGAATAATTGTGAGACACTAACAGGTGAATTCATTAACATTGCATTACAGAAATAATGCAATTCTGGAGGGACATCATTCCTCAATTTGGAAATAACTTTTTATTTCAATATTTGTTTAAATGGCTTTAACTTTAATTTTTGTTTTGAATGCATATGAATAATAAACTTAGGCAAAACCAGAATATTTGAGCAGTGCACAGCTTATCAATATTGTTTAGGATTGATTGACTTATACTGGCATAATATCAGAAACAGTGGAAAAACTAACGGGAGGTCTGTAATGTGCCATTTAACAAAATGGGCTTGGAATCAATAAATCTAGCATAGTACAATTTAACTGAAGCTACAGAATCAAAATCTTGGAAAACGTAAATTGCATTATTTTGTAACACAAGTAACATAAAATATGTTTTATGATGAATTAATAAAATGGACAATAATTAAAAATTATGGTAACTAATACATAAGTATTAAGTAAGTATCAATAAATTTAGTAAATTACCATTATGTTGGCAGTATTGAGTAAGGGCCTATTCATGAAAGTATACTTTTGAAAACATTTTTGTCTGCCATTTTAGAGGAGGAGACCTTGTAAAATAATACACAGATTTTGCTGTCTGAGCCGACGGGAATCGACACTTACAAGCTTCTATAGTAATTATAAATCTATTTCGATGTTGATAGAAACAGATATCATTTATTCCTATGTGTTGTTACTAAATATACGATCAGCTGATTTCTTTGTTTGACTACTGCAACGATAGTCACCACACTACAACCTGTTATGACACGTCAGACGACTTATTACTAACATTAAACTACACAAAACTCTTCTCAATATCATCAGAATTACTTTAAAGTGCATTGAGGAAGAGTTTTGTGAATAACTAATCCATAAACAAACCTTGAAAGTTCTTACCTTTGTAATGGACTCGAAGATTATTTTGCGACAACCCGATGTAGCTGAATTTATCCTTAGTACTCCATGATCTTGGTAACGGGGTTTCTTCTTCATTCACATTAGGATAAAGCAATTTTAAACGATCTACAGTATCACTTTGCACTTGATTTTGGGAATCCATCGTTCCCCGTCCACTACCCATCGCAGCCATTTCTAATTTCCGTAATTTCATGTCATGTCAGTGTCGTCACGAAAAAATTTACAAAGCTGTCGAAAGATGGCAGCACAAGTCACACGTTTTGATCTCTTTGTCTCACTTTGTGAGGGTTTGTATAATTGTATATTATGTTTTCTGTTTTGTTTATGGTTGAATCGTAAACATAAAACTAAAGCATTTAATATAGTACCGGCACCGTGTATTTTTTTTAAAAGTTAATCTTCAGTTTTCATAATTTTCTGTTGATCAATTTACTAAAACCTATACGAACCGAAAGCTCTTTCTATGTTCATCTGTGATGGATGTTCATGGACTTTGAGAATGTAACCGTGCGTTTACCTCGGTGAAGTTAGCCGCACGATTTCATTATTATGAAATTTTGATAATGCTTATCGTTAGAGAGAGTTAGAGAGAAAAGAAAAATCGTTAGAGAGTAATTAGTATTTATGTAAAAACAATTTTAACTTCTCGTGTGAAGTTGGCCCGCCTTCCCGTAAAAATGGACTTAGATGTTTTTTTTTTTTTTATCATTTGCGAATCGTTAGAAAAATCAGTCTGCCTAGCCTTTTCCCAACTATGTTGGGATCGGCTTCCAGTCTAACCGGATGCAGCTGAATACCAATATTTTACATGGAGCGACTGCCTATCTGACCTCCACAACCCAGCACCTGGGTACGATACCCCTTTGATTAGACCAGTTGTCAGACTTTCGGGCTTCTGACGACCCGTAACGACTGTCAAAGATCCACGAATGTCAGCCAGGACCAACGGCTTAACGTGCTTTCCGAGGCACGGAGGAGTCTCGATATATGAAAATGGTCACCCATCCACGGACCAACCCCGGCAAGCGTAGCTTAACCTGATGGATCGACCCGAGCGGCTGGTATTACTTAGCCACGAGCTCCGTATCGAGCTCCGTTTGCGAATCGTTAGAGAGTTAATATTTTATTTGTTATTAAATCATTTCTAAGAGCGTGAAGTTAGCCCACCTCTGTGAATTTAGCCCCTGATTTAATTATTCTGAATTTTTGTTAATGCTAATCGTTAGAGAGAGTTAGAGAGAAAATAAAAATCGTTAGAGAGTAATTAGTTTTATTTAACAAAGTTTTTTTTTTTATCTGATCAGGTTAATGTTTAGAAACGTGCCGCCTCGATAGGGGAGGGAGGAGAGGGCGATGGGTTAGTAGATCCTCCCACTCCCCCCTGCCGGAGATACAAAGTTTTTATTAAATGATTTTTAAATATGACAAATCTCATATCCAGCATATGAGATTTGTCATATTTGGCACGCTGTTGATAATCGCGATAATGGACTTTAACGTCGTTTGACGTGAGCGCGACGGGATCTCACGGGTACATAATTATTTAGCGCCCATTATGGAATGGAATGAACTAACGAAAAGCCATTGAGCTTCCCGAAGTTCTAAACTGAACTTGATACTAAATGACCAGACCAGGGCCACTAACAATATAACTATTATTTATTTATTTATGCGTGTGGAGTCGCGTCGTCCGCGTATATTCCTCTTACAAATAAATAATATTATAAGACGACGAGATCGTAATATTAATCGTAAATGTCGATGTTACGAGTTACGACCGGCCTGCCGGACTGCGGACGGCGTTCGGTCCGTGGCGTTTTTTCTTTGAACTTCCTCATTCAAAACTTTACCAAGT
Source organism: Lithophane ornitopus (assembly GCA_948473465.1). Lineage (NCBI taxonomy): Eukaryota > Metazoa > Arthropoda > Insecta > Lepidoptera > Noctuidae > Lithophane > Lithophane ornitopus. Next base: position 650,436 of record OX419630.1, on the reverse strand, counting down.
ATATTAACATTAAGTTTACAAAAACTTAGTTTTTGGATGATAGATTTATTTTTATAGACAATCCATTTTATTGTCAGAACCGGTTATGATTAGAAAATATTTCAAGGGCGCATAAAAGGCTAATTACGGCGACCCAAGTTTGGGTCACAGTAATACATATAGATTAGATTCAGTAATAGTTACATACCAAGTGTATCTAATTACCAAATTTCAACTTAATAGATTCGGAGCAAATTGGCAGTGGCAGATGGACAGACGCCAGCGTCAGCGTTGACCTCGCCGCCAGTGCCTTTGCCACCCGGCCGTCCTGGTAGCTGGCGCGGTCCGAGGGGTCCTGGGTGTCATGACCCCCCAAAATCATTCAAGCTGTCGAGGAAATTAATGATTTACGTGCTGTACTTACTAAAAACTGTAGGTACTTGAGCCACAGTGACCCCGATGGACAGGTAAATATAAAAAAAATGTTGTAGAGTACTTATCAATTAGGTACCACCACCACCACCACCTTTCCCTAAATATATTCCTCGGCAATAGAAGCCTTGCGCTAGGCGGCTAGGCAAATGACCAGTGGACGGCATAATTTTGTTGTACCTACATGTATGCAGACTTATGTAGTTGTAAGTACGGCGTGCAGTGCGGCGGCAGCTGTCATTTGAAAAATCATTCAAAAATATTGTGAGTTTGTTTGTGAAAACCATTTTTGGATTCAGTGATCCGTATGCGAAATATTAAAATTTAAAGTGCTAATTTCTGTTAGAGTCAAATTCTCGAGGTAAGTTGTGGCTACACCAACGGTTAACGTTTATTATCGAGATAATCAACGGCGTTTCCCGTTGGTGTGGCCCCAGCATATGAGATTTGTCATATTTAAAAATCACTTTGTATCTCCGGCAGGGGGGATTGGGGGGATCTTCTAACGCTTCCCCCCTCCCCCCCTTCCTTATAGAGGCGGCACGTTTCTAAACTTTATCCTGATCAAGTCCTAGGGTAAAACACGGTCTCAGAAATAATTTAATATCAATTAAAATATTAACTCTCTAATGATTTTTTTTAACTCTTGATCTCTCCCTAACGATACTCAAAGTATTAAAAAAATATATACTTCTTAGTCCATTTTTGAGGAATGGAAGCCAACATCACAAAAAAAAAAAAAACTTTGATAAATAAAACTAATTCCTCTCTAACGATTTTTCTTTTCTCTCTAACTCTCTCTAACGATTAGCATTAACAAAAGTTCAGAATAATTAAATCAGGGGCTAAATTCACAGAAGTGGGCTTAATTCATGCTGTTAGAAATGATTTAATAACAAATAAAATATTAACTCTCTAACGATTTTGTGTATCTCTCAATCTCTGTCTAACGATTCGCAAACGATTAAAAAAAAAAATACGTCTAAGTCCATTTTTGCGGGGAGGAGGGCCAACTTCACATGAAAAATTAAAATTGCTTTTACATAAAAACTAATTACTCTCTTACGATTTTTCTTTCTCTCTAACTCTAACGATTAGCATTATCAAAATTTCATAATAATGAAATCGTGCGGCTAACTTCACGGAGGTCATGCGTTTGCACTGGCGAAACATTCAAGACATACAATTGTTGTCAGAAACTAGAAATTTTAACATGTTTTGTTGTACATAATGTTTCGCCAGTGCAAACGCACGGTAACAATTAAGTTTTAAGCTCTGTGGGTAACAAGATAATCACCACTACAACAAACCACTTCAAAGATAAAAGAGAATCAGTCGACGATTACTAGATATTTCAAAAATTTTTCGTAAATAATGATTAGTGTTCCAAAACACGTTAAAGTTATCGAAAATCAGATAGCAGACAAACTCAAACGACTTAAAAAGTCCGATAGCGAATTATTAGAAGTACAGCAATTACACCGCGATGAAGTTCTGGCGGTAAGTCTGAAATCATCTAGCGTCATCGTCGTATATTCAGTGGGTAAATTATGCGAAGGTTTTCATAAATATATTCTGTTTTTAGATTTATCAGGATGCTTTTAAATGCTTAATTGATGGAACGATTACATATTCCGGTATCCTCAGTGAAATAAAACAAGCTTACGAATATGCAATACAAATACGAGATGAACGTATTTGTCAATTTATTACACAGGATGTAAGTACGCACAATATTTCAAGGTACCTATTACGATAACTGTTTTACTTAGACGGTTAGACCATATTTTATTTTCCCTGATGATTTTGTAAAATGTAACCCAAATGCTTCTTTCGATATTTCCTACCCAAAATACTGCGTGCTAAACATTGTTTTTATTTTTTAACTATATAATAAGTGAGAGTGACACTGACAATTTTGACGTTTAAAACGCACAAAATAACAAACAATACAATTTACAAACAAATTTTCTCGTAAGATATTTTTGCAAAAATCAAATACACAGATACAGACTTTCCTTGCAAGTGCTACTGCTTCGACGTCAGTAGGTGTAAATAATTGGCAGCATAATAATTTCCATAGCGGTTGTTTTGTTTTCTTTACTTGTGCCCAATGTCAACAACCGGCGACGTAGCACCGACCGTGTTGGTCCTAGACGGAGGCTTCTCAACGCAGCTGTCGTGCCATGTCGGCACCTCTGCGGACGGAGACCCGCTGTGGAGCGCGCGGTTCCTGCAGACGCACCCTGACGATGTTGTCAACACACATCTGGACTTCTTGCGGGCCGGTTCCGACGTTATCATGACCAATACTTACCAAGCATCAGTCGGGGGCTTCGTTAAACATCTTGACCTTACTCCTGATGGAGGATACGCTCTCATTAAACACGCAGTGGGGCTTGCCAAGCGCGCCCGCGACACTTACTTAGAAGAATGTCGCGAAACAGGGCACCACACTCGGACTCCTCTGATCGCCGGCTCGATCGGGTCGTATGGTGCGCACCTGCACGACGGCTCCGAGTACAGCGGCAACTATGCAGATATCACAGCTCTCGACACCATGAGGGAGTGGCACATGCCCAGGATCAAGGCTCTGGTTGAAGCTGGAGTTGATTTCTTAGCTTTTGAGACAATACCCTGTCAGAAAGAAGCTGAAATGCTTGTGAAGATATTAAAAGAGTACCCTAAAATGAAGGGCTGGTTGAGTTTCAGTTGTAAAGATGAGCATTCATTAGCTAATGGAGAAGACTTCAAGACAGCTGTGAAGAAGTGTTGGGACTTGAACCCCAACCAGTTGGTAGCTGTTGGAGTGAACTGCTGCTCACCAAAGATTGTTGCAAAGTTATTTAAGGGGATCAATGATGACAGGGCACAGTCTCCCATTCCATTTATCACATACCCTAACTCTGGAGAGAAGTACAACCCCCAGATAGGTTGGATTGACCGGGACAAGTGTGAGGCCCTCGCCAACTTTGTACCTGAGTGGCTCGACCTTGGAGTGAGGTACGTGGGAGGATGCTGCAGGACATACGGAGCTGATATCTCCCTCATCAGGAATCAAGTCCAGATCTGGTTGAATAGCCACACTAAGTCAGGCTAACATCTCTCATTTATTATCATTTAAGTGTTAAGACAGTTTATGTAAATAATATGTTCCAATAATCACACACAATATTTTAGAAACGGTTGCACATGCAACGTTAGATGACTTTATCTTTGCTTTTATGTTAGTACTGTTGACACGTTATCAAGTTCTATTAGACCTGCTATTAAAAAACAGTATTTAAGTCTTTGATCTTAAGTACTGTTTTTTAATAGCAGATCATTAGAGTATATTATTGTTAAAAGTAAATATCATGTTATGTTATTTGTCTTATAGATTCATGATTACACCTTCTTTCAATTATCTGCAAGCTAATGATGGCTTAGGAATATTCAAAGAACTCTTTCCCTAAGTAAGAATTAGGGCAGGAATATCTGAACTATTTTAAAATACACAACACTTTTTATAGAGGTACTTGTAAGTTTGAGAAAAATAGCAAGTAAACTGTATAACTAATTTGTTCTAAGGTCTTTAATGGACACTGTAAATTATTGTTATTGTTGCATCATATTGAATTTTTATAATAATGTTACAAGGAATCTAGTGACTTAATAAAAAAAGACTGAACTCATTTACAGAGAGTTTTTGGGATATCTGTAAGAAAAAAACAGAGGGATGACAAAATTAAAAAGTTGCTAAAAGAAAATGAAGATTTGAAGGAACAGAACTTGAAATTGACTTTTGACACAAGCAAACTAAAGAAAGAAATGGGGAAGGTGTGTACTCTGTAGAGTGGGGTAACTGTTGTGTCCTAACCATTACAAATGTTTCCTGTCTCGCTTATATTACTGTTATATTCTTGAACTTATGTGTGTTGCTTTATACCTATGTTTATGTTAACCTTATCTTTCTGCTGAATTATGATGTCGGTTATGGGACTCAGCGACACAGATTTAGTGATTCATACCAATCCGCAGTTAGCACGCCACTGCGGAAGGCGGGCGGCGGTGCAGTGGGGTGCAAAATGCGATGCAAAATGAATGCAAAGACACATGTGACTATCGCTTAAATGTGGCGTCAATATACTCTTTATTGTTATTTAAATATATATTGTTTTTATGTACCTTATGTCGTGTTTTACTTATAATAATAAATAATACATTCTTTATTAGCATAAAAATGTGTACAAAAAAAGTGAAGCACTGACTCCTGCACTAGATGAAAACACCTGTGTTATAGGAGCCAGTGTCTTCTCCCAATCAGTAGGTTCTGGATTTTATGCAATATGTAGGTACATATTGCATAAAATCCAGAACCTACTGATTATACTGATTATATATATTTTTGTTCAAACGATGTACCTACATCGTTTGAATTTACTTTACGACAAACAAAAATATATCATTAAAATGTCAAAACATTACAATCAAATAATAATGAAATGATTAAATAAAATAGTTATGAATTACATGATAAAAAAGAGAAGTAAAATTATTTTAACAATTGATTTATATTGTTGTTCTACATTTGAGTGAGTGTAAATATTGTACTGTTGTACTTGTTGTGTACTTAATGTATAAACTGTTCTAAGTTATCCTATCGCGGTCAACTACAAAAGGACGAGACATAAATCTTGCCACAACAGCTTGCCCTTTGGCGTGCACATTTAATCACCAGTTTCCATTGTTCAAAGTTTATAACTTGTGTCCCCAAAGAAGACCTCTTTCATCTCATTACTTTAGTCAAAAATCAAAATCAAAAGTCATTTATTCAAACTAGGCTGAGAATCAGCACTTTTCGAACGTCAAAATTACATAAGACAGTCCCCTAAAACGCCCACTCTTCACCACTTCCTAGTGCTTTAGCTGGGAAGAAGTGGCGCAACAAACTCCCCAGCAGTTGATTCTGCAGCTACTGCTGCCTACATCAATTTCTCCCTTTAGAATGTTTTTACCATTATTTGTCATGGAAGATTAAACCTAACTTAGGCATGCCAGGGTTCAAGTATGGCTAATTTTTATAAGCCGTACTTACTGAGTTATTACCCATTGCCAGCTCAATGACGACAAGTTCTCCGACTACCTGAGCCTGATGCGCGAGCGTGACGCGCGCTACACGCTGTACTTCGAGAACATGGGGCTGCAGATGAAGCTCAAGGAACTGGACGGCAGCTGCTACCCCGTGGACGACGCCTACGGAGACCCCGTCGTGCTCAGGATAGCGCTTGACAGATGCAGGTTATACATGCTATTTTTTTTCGGACCAATATTGGTTGGATTATAGGAGAACCTACCGGGCCCCGCCTCATGGTAGTTGAAGGAACAGTGGCGTTAGTACTTAGTCACTAAGATTCCGACATAACCTAAGCTTCCGTTCTCCCCAGACGGTGGGTATCCATGAGGATTTCCCCACATAAAAAAGGGACAGTACAGGTTTCTGTACTATTTCTTTTACTTAGAGCGGCCAGATTCAGGCAGAGGGCAAATTAATAATCACGGGCTCTACTACGCTCTTGGTTTTGTTGACTTGGTTTGTTTGACGGACACAGGAAAAACCTCACCGTGTTCATCCAACTACCTTACCCAGAGGATGAAGAATTTGTCCCAATTATAGACTAGAGGCCGCTTAGGGCCCTAGCCGCGGTGCGACAAAATATTTCTTTCTTTCATAATATCGTTCTTATCCGCCGACTTGAAAGACTTAAATCAATCAGTGGACTGGACTAAATCAAATTTACTTTTTTAGGGAACAGCTATCTATAACCCAGACGGAGCTGAAGAAGATGACGGACGAATACGCGGACACCGTGCCGCGGCGGGAGTACGACACCCTGGAGGCGAAGTACTACCAGCTGTCCAAGGCGCTGGACAAGCTGGAGGAAGAGTACAAACTTCTGAGGAATAATAATAAACGACTTTTGGGTATGTATAAATCCAATTAAGGTAGCAAAAATCTGAACCAATATTCTCTTATTATTTTTATCTAATCTTTAATTGGTCGTAGTGTAGTAGACGTAAGCGCGACTACTTAGCAGGAGGCCATTGTGCGCGGTCGATGGCAACGGATGGGACATTAAGATAATATAAACTGACGACATGTAGATGGTATAAGAGACTAGACTATAAATCATAATATAGTTACTATTACGTGGGCGTGCATACACCTCTGCTCCTCCTCTGGGGATATAGCTATAATGTTATGTAATGTGTTATTTCACAATCTATTAATTTAACAGCCACAAAGACTTCTATGGAGGAGGAACTGTTGGAGACGAAGGAGCGCTGCAGTGAGCTGGAACGCGCGGGCACGCCGCGCCCGCACTGGGAGCTGTGCGCGGACTTCATCGGCGGAGGACGCGATAGGTCATACATATATTAGCATTAACTATTGAGTCTATATAGCCATGTCTCCTAGTGAACATGGATGGAAATGGATGGAGTATCTGATGAAAGTGCAAACAAGCCTTGTCCGGGTTAGATTCTTACGAAAACACTCACTAACCCCTTAGTGAGTGTTTGTACACAAAACACTCACTAAGGGCTTGTACACAAAACTGAGAATCGGTGCGATGCGAATTCGCAACGCAGAAACTTTCTTTTAAGAAAATATTAGGGTACCGTCGCTGATTTTTGCGATGCGATGTCGCAACGCAGTTTTGTGAACAAGCCCTTAGGGGACGGTTACGATGACGGTTTCGTTTTCAATTGTGCTATTCTGTAAAAATCTCTCTATAATTGGAGTGAACTGGCACTGCCTTAGCATCAGTAGGTATAGAAGACAATGATAGCTCACTCCACGCTCACTTCACCTAAGTTTTCACGGTGAGATGGTTACAGAATGGCAATGCTGATTCATTTGTTTACATTTTGATCAGATACTTTTGAAACAGACCTACATACATACATAATCCAATAGTTGAGTTCGTAACATTGATTGTTCACGCATATCCCGGATACGATATATTGGATAACGTAGGGTTAAGGGTAGAGAAATACAATTCCTGATAGAGAATTATTGGATAATTATTAAGTTAAAAGTAGTCTCCGGATCTGTTACAATCGTTACGTATTGGTCTGTTTTGTCGACCGACCGCTGGGGGCGCCAGGAGGCAAATGCACGAGCCCCGCGCCCACCAGCCAGGAGCCCCGGGCCCCCGAGCCCTGGGCCCTCGAGCCCCGGGCCCCCGATATTTTTCTCTACCTTTAACCCTACGCATACGCGTCAACATTGAGTATGCCATTGTTCCTCCTACTCAGTCACGTGGCACCACGGCCAGACGTGAAATCATAAAGGCTCGTGCAAACAGACGCGAAATCGCAGGCGCGACAGGGAGCGGTACCTTTGTCGATGCAAACAGACGCGAAATCGCGGGCGCGACAGGCAGCGGTACCTTTGTCGACAAAGGTACCGCTGCCTGTCGCGCCCGCGACACACATGCACGAGCCTTAAAGAGCCAGTGTCCTGCTTACCTATGCAAACTACAGAATGTAGTGAGGGCTTTAGGGCACAGCTTGTGATCGTGCCCATGTTGTGCAGGTGGTGGCAGTTGGCGAGCGGGCTTTCTTCGCGAAACATTCTCCGAGTCCTGCTGAAGGAGCTTGGTCCTGCTGCCGAAAGTGACCATCTCGAATATTTTGATGGACTTGTAAGAATTACTAAGTAACACTTCACTTACTCACTTACTTATTTTAGAGAGTCTTTTTTTCGGCCCAGCACAATAACGAAATTCCGTCTGATGTAAAATTATTCTTTGTCGATAGATTTTTCTTAAGTAAAAAGAAAAAAACAGTCATTATTTTAAACTTAAATCACACGAAACTATACTTTTCTGATTTTCTCAAATTATTATAATCAAGCAATCAGCGATTCAATTCTCTGCGATAAAAATTAATTCCCCGCACTGTCGCATTAGGTGAAAACACCTCACCCCGTCCCTCGAGGCTGTCAAGAGGGGACGGGGTGGCGTAGCAGCACGGTTCGGGGAGATTGTCGTGGTAGGGGTGTACTTCTCCCCGAACCGAACTCTCGCCGAGTTTCACAACTCCCTTGCGGAGTTGAAAGTCGTCGTCGTCGGGTTCCGTTCCCTCCCCGTGCTCGTTCTCGGGGACTTTAATGCCAAGAATGTGGCTTGGGGTTCCCGGTATACGGACACACGGGGCAGGATGGTGGAGGACTGGGCTCTGGAGATAGGCCTGGTCGTCCTAAACCGGGGTTCTGTGCCCACGTGTGTGCGGATACGGGGTGAGTTGGTGGTGGACATCTCGTTCACCAGCCCCGCTCTGTCGCCGCGTGTCATTGACTGGCGCGTCATGGAGGGGGTGGAGACGTATTCCGACCACCGGTATATCCGGTTTGACGTCTCCGCCCAGACCTCGAGCGCGCCGGTCCGACAGGCCCCGAGTGGTCCGCGGTGGGCGCTGAAGCAGCTGGACCGGGAGCTTCTCCTGGAAGCCTCGATCGTGCAGGCCTGGGTGTCATCACCGGACAGGCCTGCCTACATCAACGATGAGGCGGCGGTCCAATATTTGTGACGTGGCAATGCACCGAGTCCAGCCCGGATGTGCTTCGCGCCAGGTGAGCTGGTGGTCGCAGCAGTTGAAGGCTCTGCGCCATGCAGGCGTTGCTGCGCGACGCCGGTACGCCAGGCACTGCAGGCTCCGTAACCGCCCTCCGGATACGGAAGCCATTCAGGCGGAGCTGTACGAGGGGTACAGAGCGGCATAGACCGTCGTCCAGGAGGAGATCCTGCGGGCCAGGGCACTGGCCCGCGAGACGCTGGAGACTCTGAACGCAGATCCGTGGGGACGCCCATACAAGATGGTGCGGGAGAAACTCCGCCCATGGGCTCCCCCGCTGACGCAGAGTCTCCGGCCTCAGCTTGTGGAGCACGTGGTGAGCGCTCTGTTCCCTTCGAGAGGGGAACATGCCTCCCCGCTCATGGCTGCGCCTACTGCGGCTGGTGCGGGTGGGGCCGGATTTGGCGGAGAGCCAGTTTGGTTTCCGCAGAGGGCGCTCTACGGTGGACGCCATCATGCGCGTACGGGCCCTCACGACGGGGGATGCTATAGCCCAGGGTGGGGTCGTCTTGGCGGTGTCTCTAGACATCGCCAATGCCTACAACACCCTGCCCTGGAGTTGCATAAGGGAGGCACTCCGGTACCCACATGTCGTGCGGTGTCCCGCAGGGATCGGTCCTAAGGCCGCATCTGTGGGACATCGGATACGACTGGGTGCTGCGCGCCGACCTCCCTAGCGGCGTCAGCGTAGTTTGCTACGTCACCTCCTTCTGCGAAGCAGTGATGCTCGCGAAGGAGGAGGCGGAACGCGTGAGGGAGAGGCAAAGCTTGCGCCCTCACGCCCTTAACCGCCGCCGCTGGAGACACCCTGGGCGTCGGGAATCCCGGGCGGATTGTCGGCCACCATAGGCGCGCGCTTGCGGACGGCGAGCAATGGGCAGCTCGCCGTCCGATAAGGACCAGGCCCGGGTCGATGGCGCGTCGTGTTCCACGCGCGCCTCAAAGAGTGTCAGCACACCTGACGGGGTCCGTTAGGACCGATGCCTGCCAGGGTTGCGGAATAGTCCGAAAGGGATACCGGGACCCTGGCAACAGGCAACTGAAGGAACACGGGTGGGTTTTAGTAAGAGTAGTTTTCAGTAAGAGTCTGACACGCCCTTCCGCTCCGCCTAGTGCGGGAGAAGTCATTTGATGATTTACCAACCAAAAAAAAAAAAAAAAAGGTGAAAACACCTTTAATGATAGTTGTAAGGGAGATTAAATAAATACATAATTTTTTCTGCATTTTCACAGAATAGGTATTAATTGAAAGTATTGCTTTGCAGGCACTTAATTTTTGAAAACGAAAATAGTCGTGAACCGAAAACGAAACTTGGTCGGACTCTACTTATTTTCTCGCAAAAAATTACCTAACGTTTATATTTTATCGACAATAATCTTGAATTTCGTCTTTTCTTGTGATTTTGCTAGGGCATGGACCCCGTAATCCCACCCTACCTGCGCTACTCGGGGCAGGTGCGCAACCTGCGCCTGTCGCGGCGCGAGCTCAGCGTCATCATCAACGACATCTGGCGCGGCAAGGCGCACTGCCCGCACGTGGCCATGCAGGACTACGTCACGCAGTACTTTGAGGACAGGTCCGACCTTACACACGGCCAAACTGAATGTGATGAGTATCGATATCGAATGACAACAAAACAACATCTATAAACTCATCATTTCGAGTAACTACACTACTGCGGCCTACTACGCCCCATGTACCTCACGACCTAACATATATCATAAATTACTTTGACTTTAGCCGTAAATCCCGTAACGAACTGTAATTTCTTGAAATGATGTGTTTAGAAAACTTTTTTTTTTTAACTTTCTTGGCGGTGATGGGTACCGGTCTATTATAGACCGGTACCAATCCCGGCCATGAAGTTTCGCCAGCTAATTATTTTGACCTTACAGATATACTAACAATTTCCCTTTGCGCCACAAATCTGCCCCACAACTGCCTCATAAATAAAATGGTCCTAAATTATTATTCCCCCAGTTTGTAGGCTACGTTATCCTACAGATACGGCCAGCCGTCTGTGCGCGCGGAGTGGGCGTACAACCTGTGCGCAGGTGCCGAGCAGATGCTGGACGAACCGCAGGTCAAAGTCAAATCATTTATTTCAAGTAGGTCATTAAAAGGCACTTTTGAACGTCAAAATTTACAAGAAAATAGAATTTATTCTAGGTGGGGCTCCATAGAGTAGGTTCGTATAGAGAAGAACGGCAAGAAACTCAATAGTTACTCTTTTAAAATGTTTTTCAATATTTTGTATAGTAATTATAATTGGTGATAAAGGTGAAGCTGTTCTGGGGCGTGCTGCACGGCCACCTCAGCGAGCACATCTACTGGGGCCATCGCAGGCACTGGCAGGCCCTGCGGGACAGCCTGTACAAGCACAGCAAGGACCAGGAGGTACAGTACTGCAGACACAACGCACATCTACTGGGGCCATCGCAGGCACTGGCAGGCCCTGCGGGACAGCCTGTACAAGCACAGCAAGGACCAGGAGGTACAGTACTGCAGACACAACGCACATCTACTGGGGCCATCGCAGGCACTGGCAGGCCCTGCGGGACAGCCTGTACAAGCACAGCAAGGACCAGGAGGTACAGTACTGCAGACACAACGCACATCTACTGGGGCCATCGCAGGCACTGGCAGGCCCTGCGGGACAGCCTGTACAAGCACAGCAAGGACCAGGAGGTACAGTACTGCAGACACAACGCACATCTACTGGGGCCATCGCAGGCACTGGCAGGCCCTGCGGGACAGCCTGTACAAGCACAGCAAGGACCAGGAGGTACAGTACTGCAGACACAACGCACATCTACTGGGGCCATCGCAGGCACTGGCAGGCCCTGCGGGACAGCCTGTACAAGCACAGCAAGGACCAGGAGGTACAGTACTGCAGACACAACGCACATCTACTGGGGCCATCGCAGGCACTGGCAGGCCCTGCGGGACAGCCTGTACAAGCACAGCAAGGACCAGGAGGTACAGTACTGCAGACACAACGCACATCTACTGGGGCCATCGCAGGCACTGGCAGGCCCTGCGGGACAGCCTGTACAAGCACAGCAAGGACCAGGAGGTACAGTACTGCAGACACAACGCACATCTACTGGGGCCATCGCAGGCACTGGCAGGCCCTGCGGGACAGCCTGTACAAGCACAGCAAGGACCAGGAGGTACAGTACTGCAGACACAACGCACATCTACTGGGGCCATCGCAGGCACTGGCAGGCCCTGCGGGACAGCCTGTACAAGCACAGCAAGGACCAGGAGGTACAGTACTGCAGACACAACGCACATCTACTGGGGCCATCGCAGGCACTGGCAGGCCCTGCGGGACAGCCTGTACAAGCACAGCAAGGACCAGGAGATACAGTACTGCAGACACCAGGTGGTCGAACCTAACCAATAAAAGGCATGACGAATATTAACCCACCCAACTAACCAACCACCATGGGCCAACTATTTCTTTTAACTTTATTTTTATTTAGTTGTTTAATAACAGGTAACATACTTATGATAATAATAATAGTCTCTCAATTGATTATTGTAGTACTAAGGTGTGGGTAAACGCCGTGACGCACTCGCTAGAGTGGGGCGGCACGTGGACAGAGTCGTGTTAAGGGACGTGGCTGAGCGACGAGTCAGTCTTGTGAGGGCAACGAACGGATGCAGACCTACACTTCACTTCTCCTATGCGAAACTGTCGGTTTGCCCGAACGTGGAAAGTAGTACGTGAACATTATTAGTAATGTACCTACTGTGATGATTGTTCTGAAAGTGAAACTAACTGATTTGCTGTATCATCGTGTTTTATTGTAAACGTGCACTATGGAGTCCGTACCACCGAATCGAGATGATCAACGGCAACTATCGCTCAGCCATCGCTGACGCCGTCATATACATTAGTAAATTATTATATAACTATTAACACAAAAAAATAGCAATATAATAACCTCATTAACTAAAACTACTAAGAAACAAAAAATATGGTGTCGACTGGTAATGTACCCAAGAGACTGGCGGTATTGCCACGTCGTAGCCTGCTTGGGCTCAAGCTAAAATAAAAACCTTGTAACGAATTTAAAACTTCCATTCTTCACAGACTATTTCAATCGAAGAATTCGAGAAGATATCGAAAGCGACTTTTCCGCTAAAGAGTGAAGTGGACATCAAGAACTTGATGGACGTGGTGCGCAAGCAGCTCAAACTGAAGATCAACAACAACGATATCAACCTGGATAAACTGTTTCAAGAGGTACTAACACACTTTTTAGATTTGATCTTATAAATAGACACAGCTTTGATGAGTTTGATGACGAGCTTAGAACAGAACTGCGGCGTCCGGCTGCGCACGAGGGCGCACTATGGGACCGCACGGTGCGTTCCATCTCATAAATCTATAACTTTTTTGTTACTTGACATTTTGAATTGAAACTTTGTTTACGTATTCCTGAATAATAATGCTATTGGATTATTAAAACACTGCTACTACAAATTACGTTTATTTAATTTTTTTAAATACAAAAATAAAAAATAAGTTATTAAATTATTAAAATTAATTATTTGCTTACATTTGGTTAAATTAAAATTATTAATAAGTTAATAACTACATAATCATAAACTAAAAAAAAACATACCATTAATGAAAAATAAACACATTATTCTACTAATGTTACTCTTGACAATACTAAAAGCTCTTTAGCTTCGTCAAGTAGTTCTTTTGGTATCACAATACTTCATCTATTTAAGCTAGATATATATAGGGATCAGAAGTATACAACAGGATGTGCAGAACGTCTTCCATTGTGGCTGACCTGGAACACTTTCGTTTCTTATAGTCTTTATTACGAGCTTCTTGAGCATCTTCAAATAATTGGCCTATTGGCAAAACTGCACCATGTATAAGAATTTTGTGGACTGAAGATGGCATGTAGTACCAGTTATATTTACTCACATATAACTGTGCAGTCCCCAGCGTCTATTCACCAAACTTAACTCCGTTTACAGAAAATCCCGATGACATGGTTTGCAGAATTATGTAGGTACTTATAATCTCTTGATCAACTCTTCATCAATACCCGTGGTTTCTGCAGAACATTGATAATTTTGGAAGAATCTCCTTGCCGTATTTCCATCATTGCTGTTTCCGGAAAACCAAGTAATTCAATGTGTAAACCAAGCAATTCCCGGAAACGAGTTTGGACGTACTTCTTTAATCTTTTTTTTCTCTGAAGGCGATGCAGTCCACTTAACACACAACTAATTTCTTCCTACCATCTTTATGCAGATGATTTACAAATTTACTCGCGAGTTCCACTTGGTAATCTTTCCGAGGCTATCTTAGTGATTAATCGCGATCTAGCCCGTATATGCGACTGGAGCAAGAGGTTTGGACTTATGGTCAACCCCATAAAGACGCAGGTTGTTGTGGTTGGCAGTTCTAGAACGGTCTAAAGGATTGATTAGACGACTCTTCCCCAAGTTTTTTTTGACAATTCTGTTATTCCCTTCAGCGAAAAAGTTAAAAACTTGGGGATATTCATTGACAAGAACTTGTCTTGGACTGCCCAGCTACAGGAAGTTAGCCGCAAGCTATTTGCATCCGCTGCATCTTTGAAGAGACTACGCAATTTTCTACCGACTGCCACTAAGATTGAGCTTGCACAATCACTTCTTCTACCCATCCTTGATTATGCCTTACTCAAAACCAACTCGATAAACTTGAGCGGCTTCAAAATATTTGTATAAGGTTCATATTCGGTTTGCGCAAATATGACCATGTTTCTGAATTTCGTCTGAAGCTCAAGTGGTTACCAATTCACCTTCGCCGGAATGCTCATATTCTTTCTCTTTTGTATAATATGCTCTTCTCCCCTTCCACCCCTCTCTATCTTAAGAAACGTTTCGAGTATCTTTGCGACTCCCATACAAAGTTTTTGTTATCAGAGAACTTGAAGCTTAAAATGCCAATGCATTCCACAACTTTCTTCGACAAATCCTTTTCTGTTCAGGCCGCTCGTATGTGGAATGCATTGCCAGTTCAAATAAAACGCGCGCAATCGTTAGGTACCTGTATTTAAGAGACTTGTGAGAGAACATTACTTCCTGTTGTGATCTAGTTCTCATAGCTGTAATAATCTGTAGTCGTCATTTATTTTTCGTTGCTTACATAATATTCTTTTAAAGTCAGTATATATGTATTTATGTATCTATTATATAGCATATATATATATTTTGCACCAATGACAACCCCATTTTAGATGTCCACGCAATCACTGTCCATTCTAAGGTTGCCTGTAAGAGATCGCAGAAAGCGATAAGGCCGCCCATTGTATGTTTTGTAGTGTTAAATTTGTTTATTTTCGCTATGTCTTTTCTGGTGTACAATAAAGTATATATAAATAAATAAATTATTTAGATTATGAGGCGTTAGCATCAATCTGTAACCTCAATTAATGTCTACTACCTACTATTAGGTCCTGAATATTAGAGGGAAGACTAATTAATTAATATTAAGCAAAAAATAAAGGAAATTATTTTTATTAGCCAACTTTGCATCAACTAAGATAACTAGATTCATTAATTAGATAGGTTAAGTAAGTAGAGTTACTAATTATCTACTACAATCAAAGAACCGTCGTTTATCATAGTTAGTACCACTTAGTATTCAATATAAGTAGTTATAAGTTTAAATAAATAAATCAACATTACAATAGATAATAACTGATCATTTTTGGCTCGAAGATTCTTAAACTCAAACTAATTCTAAAATAATTCTGTGCATAATGTACCTTCTTCTTGTCAAAAACATCGTGTTACAATTTAACAAAATAGTCCATAGAACACATACACATGTGAAGGATGATGCCAGGAAATGTATGGAAGCTGGTACCCGCTCCAATAGGAATAAATTATACATCATTAGAAAGGTATTAAACAAGGATTAAAACCCAAAGTAAAAGAAATCAAGCTATCTCAAGCGTCTTGTCTTCAGTTGGACATACTTAACAATATTGTACTGTGTATTTACCGTTCCCCTTCTAATACTAACACTGATAACTTCGTGAGCTCGCTTAGCGCTCATTTAGAAACACTAAGTTTGTACAATAATATCATCGTAGCGGGAGACATAAATATCAATATCAAACCAAAAGAATCAGAGACGAACAGTGACCTTATCAATAGAAACAACTATCTCAATATGTTGGCATTGTATGGTATCCTACCTGGACATGTACTACCTACTAGAGAAAGGAACTGCCTTGATCATTTCATGATAAAAGTGCATAAGAAAAAGGTCTCAGCGTTTATTGCAATATTACATACCACAATTACCGACCATTATACCACCTTTCTGGCACTTACTAAATTAAAAAACGTTCATATCCCTAACAAAACTATCACTAAACTGGATTATGAGCAGGCCTTGAAAGATTTACAACAACAACACTTATCTGAATTACTCTTCTGTAATGATCCCAACTTATTAACTACTCTTCTCATAAATAAACTAATCGACACCATAAAAAATAATACCACTATCCGAACGGTACCTAATAATAAGCGTATAATAAAGCCGTGGATTACCACAGGTATTCTACGTTGCATAAGAAACCGTAATAATCTACAAAAAAAATCTAGACTTGACCCACACAATGACATATTAAAAATAACCTATACTAGGTACAGGAATTATTGTAATTATTTAATTAAAAAATTGAAGCGAAAATATGAAAGAGATTTACTCACAGATTGGGTTCGAAAAGTAAATTGCTCTGGAAAAATATTAAACATCTAACCTATTCTAATAAATGTAAAAATTATAACTCTGAAATACTAAATATAAGAATATCACCTCATGAATCAATAAATTATATTAACAATCATTTTGCAAAATGTAGGTCAACAGTTAGCTCAAGTAGTCCAGCATAATATAACTAATCCTAATAATAATCAACTAAATAACTTACCATCCCTAAAAAACACCTTCGTGCTTCTAGACACCGATCCTGATGAAGTTGATAAAACATTGATGAGTCTTAAGTCTGACAGTGCCCCCGGTTGGGACAATATACCCACAAAATTTATAAAATTTGCTAGAACTGAAATTGTTCCCGTTATAGCTCACCTGACTAATCTTTGTTTCCAAAAAGGTATTTTTCCTGATTTGCTAAAGCAATCCATTATCATTCCAGTACACAAGGGGGGGGGATAGAGACGATGTCAATAACTACCGACCTATATCTGTTTTACCATGCATATCAAAAATTCTCGAAAAATTATTAAATCATAGATTAGTGCAATATTTAACCAAATTCAACATATTATCACATTCGCAATTCGGTTTTAGACAAAAATTATCCACTGAGGACGCAGTTACTGGTTTAAGCTCTTTAGTAACTAAGCATCTCGACTCTGGGAAGAAATGCTTGACTGTATTCTTGGACCTCAAGAAAGCATTTGACACCGTCTCTATCCCTGTCCTAGTGAAAAAACTAGAAAAGGCTGGAATAAGGGAAACTGCGCTCAACTTATTAAAAGACTATCTCTCACAGAGAAAACAAAAAGTTAGGGTAGGAGAGGTTACAAGTGATCAAGCGGAGGTATCATTCGGCGTTCCACAGGGAAGCGTACTAGGCCCAACACTCTTCCTGGTGTACGTTAATGACCTCTGCAATATGAACATCAATAACGCAAAGGTCTTCTCTTACGCCGATGATACTGCGATAGTCTTCTCTGGTAACTCCTGGAACGATGTGAAGCAAAAAGCTGAGGTGGGCATGGCCCAGGTAGCTAACTGGCTTATCAATAACTTGCTCACACTTAATACATCTAAAACGAACTACATATGTTTTTGTATTAGCAAAAACACACTACCTAGTGAAAATTTTAACATAAAAGTTCATGTATGCGGTGATACTAATAATAGACATTGTAACTGTTCGGTTATTAAACAGGTCACACAGACAAAGTATTTAGGCGTGATACTCGACCAACGATTATCCTGGTATGCCCACCTTGATCAAGTAACGAATAGACTTAGGAGACTAAGCTGGATTTTCAAGACTCTCAGACATATCGCACCAAAACAAATAAATACGAACAGTAAACGAAACTCGTCTAGAAACATATTAAATGAGATTTACGTAGCTCTAGTCCAGTCTGTCTTGACATATTGCATCCCCGTTTGGGGTGGGGCTGCAAAAACCAATTTTATCAACGTAGAACGCGCCCAACGGGCCTTAATTAAGATCATGTATTTTAAAAAGTTGAGATACCCTACTGAAACCCTGTATCAGATTAGTAATTTGCTCTCAGTTCGTAAATTATACATTATTCAAATAATTCTAAAAATGCAGAAAACCTTAAAATATGACTCAAGTAAAATAACACAGAGAAGAAAAGATCTAATCGTTCAAATTCCCCATACAAAAACTGTATTTGCGGGGAGACAATACAACAAGCGATCAGCTTTTCTTTATAATAAAATTAATAGTAAAATTAACATATACCCAAAAAAATACTACGAATGTAAAAAAACTTTAACAGATTGGATAAAATTACTAAATTATGACGACACGGAGGCACTCTTGGAACACATTAAGTAAAATGTGCTAATTAGGTAGTAATAATCACACAACTTATCCAAACCTATATCTATAAACACCAAATGCACAACACACACATACACTCACACACGCGCACACACACACACACACACACACACACACAAATATGTATAAGTAATACCTAGCTGTAAATACCCAGTTCATATTTTATATTGCTTAGCTATGGAAGAGCGGGGCTCCCCAACACAGGCATTACTTGCTTACAGGGGAACTCCAAACACAAATATTTACATGTAAACCTGTTGAAGGAATAAACCATTTTGTATTGTATTTGTATTAATATTAAATAATTCAGTGCAAGAATTTCAATGGCCTTTGTCTTGATTCCTTGTCCGACCGGAGTAATACAGGGTGGGAGTTGTGACGACGTGTTGTAGCTACAGAAAAACAGTCTTAGGAGACTGTCCTTAACATATAGAGTAATTGCTAACTGCATGAATAGATTTTGGATAAATGCTACATTCAGCTAGAAAATCATTAATTCTTACACCTCATTTTTATGATGGCAATCTATGCAGTTTCAACTAAGGATTCAAAGACTCTTTTAGACCAACTGAGGTAAGAGTACTTAGAAAAGTCACAAATCACTAATCCCATAAGTAAGTACTTACATTTCATAGTGATCGATCATCTTATCCCCGATCTTTTAGGAAGTTTGATATTAATTATTTTTTTAAAGGCGTTCATCATCTGTCTAGTCTTTTCCCAACTACGTAAGGATTATCTTTGAATCTAACTGGATGCAATAGAATATAATACCAGTATTTTACATGGAGCGATTTACTATCTGACCACAACACAGGCACTGGGATACCCCTTGATAAGCTGGATGTTCTACTTTCGGGCTTCTGACTACCGGATACGATTGTCAAAGATCTACATTATGAGAGCCGGGACCAACGGCTTAAGGTGCTTTCCGAGACACGACCCTTCGTCTTGGTAATTAAGACTGCCAGCTTTATAGTATGTACCCAAATACATATAACTTAGATAACTTGTTTATCAGTGTGATAGCTCGAGAAATCCAACTCAAACCTCATACCTAAAAGCTCTCCTGCTATTCAAACGAAACAGCTAACAATAAAAAACCCCATAAGATAGCCGGGGTCAACAAGAAAGACTGAACTATCCTAACCTAACCTAACCGGAGGCGGAGTCCAGTCCAGTAAACAAGTGCATAACAGTAAAAAACAAAGTAATTATATTAGTAAAAAAGAGCTATCATGGCTATTGGAGGGGTACCAAAATGGGCATCATCTTTTAAATCACAGAATGTTAACTGCTATATACTCTTAGTGCTCATATACGCGAGCAGCACCAAGTACTAGTACCAAGGACAGAGGCAACTGCAGCCGTCTGACACGTAGACGCGTCGTTAGAAATCACTAATATTCTAAGTTACACGCAAGGACAAAGTCTTATAATTAGATTTGCAATGCTGACAAAAATTATTTACGAACTACACTTACGTTAAGTTTTTAGTTCTAAAATCAACATTAAACTGTCTCACATTAAAGCATATACTACTGACTAATATACAATTATAAATAATATTTGGAAGCTAAAACAACGCTGAACCATCGTTCTATACGAAAACTGTACAAGTAATAATGTTGTTCAGGTAAAACTACTAATAAGGTATTTATACATGAAATAGAGAAACACAAAAATGCTAAAGCATTGTCAAACATGAATGTACAGTGAGCACAATCACTAGAGCGACATAAACTTCAGAATCATCAAAAACACGTCGCTTTAAACCATGACTACATGAAAAAAGCAACAAAATTTGTACTGCTAAAGCGCCAAAAAAGTGCTCAAATCGACGAGAAAGGTAGACCAATCGACGCAGAATAATAAATCCAGTTGAGTGATATATATAACTCAATATCGACCAAAATGGCGCTTTAGCCATTTTACCTTTCCATCATCGATAAGTTCCTACTTGTCTGCTAATCGTCAGGCCACAGCATAACTTAAATCTTATATCAACTTCTTGACTTCTCAGAATGAAGAAGGCTTCGACCGCGTGGAGTTCGCGCGCGAGCTGTTCCGCCAGCGCCAGCTCGCGCAGGACAAGTACACGCGCGAGGTGCTGGGCGAGCTGGCGCGCGGCCGGGGCGCGGCGCGGCCGGTGGGGCCGGGCGCGCTGCAGCGGGCCTTCGCCATCGTCGACCCGGCCATAGGTAATACGATATACTATTCGTTCATGTTTCGAAAATTTTACTTTGAAAAATGTCCTCATCATCATACTCCTTATCCAATTTTTATTTTATATTTTTATTTATGCTTACAATCTCTTTACAGGTTCATGTTTGTTTTGTACCATAAAACCAGAAATATGTAGTTTGTATTGGTAGTCACATTGATTTGTGGTCGGGGCAACATGACTTTTTCTTTAAGGTTGATGCGCTAGGTTGGCCCGCGAAATTCAAATTTTATATAATTATAAACATTAGAATCAGCAATACAACTATCTAAGTTCATGTAAGTGTATTAAATGAAAATTTCATGAAATTGTCAGTCAATACACTTACATGAACTTAGAGAGTTGTATTGCAGATTCTAATGTTTATTATTCTGTAAATCCATATTTGTTACGGCCGCTAATAATATTTAGATCAACATACAACCTGATACTGACCTGCAAATTGCAAAAAACGTAAGCAAATTTGAATTTCGCGGGCTACCCTAGCGCATCCACCTTAATACTTCTCTATTAGATCTGGAGGTGCCGTATATAATATTAAATAGCGCAATTTTATTGTAAATAATAATAATTAAATACTCATTAATAATTGTACTAACATAGTTATAAGTACCGTTTTACTAACAATGTATGGAATGTAAATTAATTCTGAAAATAAATGATTATTTAATTAATTAGCATCTCAGTAGTCACGCCTCACCACCACTATCACCTTTACATAATTATGTGTGAGAAAAAAAAACAATAATAATTTTGAGACTAATTAGAGACAAAGATTTTGAGAGAACACCATACGTTTTAAACCTCACATTTGCTTGTTTTCTGAGCGCTCTGATAATCATTCTCGAACGTAGGTTTCAGAATCATACCTATTTTTTTAAATACGTGATCTTATTCCTAGATCACATCCGCATGGAGCGCTACATTCGTTGGGCGTTTTCTGATTCAACAAGTGAGCTGAACAGCATACCTCCAATACCTCTGAAAATTCTGACAACTAGGCTGGCCGCAGGAGACATAGAACGCGTTGGACCCAGATATCGAGGTGCACATCGCAGAACAACCTACAAATAGTAAATAATCTATGATAGTTAATTGATTCAGGCGTGACTTTGCGGAAATCCATTATAAAATACAATAGACGTAGATATATTTAGTAACCTATTCCGCTTGACTATTCTTCAAGAGGCCTAAAAAACCCTGTAAGAAATCGACACGTGTTCACCTCTCAACGAGGCATCCTCAGGGATGACGCAAAGTTGACTTTGCGTCCAGCGCTCGGTGTGGTAACACGTCGCGTTCTGGTTTGCAATTGGTCAATCGTCATCCTGAGGATGCCTCGTTGAGAGGTGAAACACGTGTCGATTTCTTACAGGGTTTTTTTTAGGACTCTTGAAGAATAGTCAAGCGGAATAGGTTACTCAATATATCTACGTACGTCTATTGTATTTTTTAAATAATCTATCTTTTTTTTTTCTTTAATTCTTCTCCGTCATATTCCAATTTCCTAATTATATTGTTCTTTTAATTGCAAGAAACCTAGACATCTGTGCCGACCCAAATCAATTTGGATACGGGCAGGAGTATGACCATACAAAAGATTGTGGTTTAACTTAAAATTATAATCTTCTTTCTTCATCATCATCTTTTCAATTGAACACCTATCTACACAGGAAGCTGGTTACTTCCCTGCTCTTGATCAATCAATGTGAATGTTTAATTTATTAATGGGGATAAAAACTGCGACTTGCTCACTTCAGATGTCGCTACTGTCACTAGTCCAAGAATTTATCACTATCCATATTTTTTTTGTAAACAAGCGAGTTTGCGTTTATCATAAAACACAGAACCATGTCTGTTTACAGGCTCTTGTAGTGTAAGTACTTAGAGGGAAGGTATATGTATAGGGCGAACATTTTAGGGCACAGGTTTGTGTGTTCCGGAAAGGCTAGTGTGCCGACGTCGACAGCCCCGGCAGCTGGCGGAGCTGCGCGCGAGCCCCTATCTCATAAGTGAGGCCCACACGAACCTGCCCGGAACACACAAACCTTTGTACACTAAAATTTTCGCATTCTTAACCTAATAGTGACACAGACCTATTTTGTTATTCTCTGAGTTCACAAAGAATACCTACATTGTGTCATATTAGATCAGTGCTAGAATGAATATCTCTGAAGTTTTCCAGTACAGGAATGTTAGGAAATGCAGCCTCGAGTTAGCCTTCAACTCCGATCCGGCTATTTCTGTCATAAGCCTCTAGAATTACCAAAAAACTTTAACAAAGAAAAAAATGCTAAAAAGTTCATAATACATTTATTTACGATTCTACTAGAGCTGCTTTTTTACTATTGGTAGACGCTTCCCTTTTCCTTAGTCCAGCGTAGCACAATTAATTAATTAGTCACACACATTTTTATTCAGTTGTCGTTTAATTTGTAATCAATAGTAAACATATACACAACAATGGCGGTTTCTGGACTAACAACAGTGCTGCCACCTATGACGAGCTACAGGTACATCCCTGCCCAACCCTTCGGGGAAACAAGGCGTGATCTTATACTATGTTAAATAAAACCGAATATTCGAAGTAAACTTTTTTTTATATTGGAAAAAAATTGAGAACTGGTGGTTTTTACTCTACTTTCCTATAACCGATATAACATCATTACGTGTCAGGCTATTATAATTTATCCGAAAGTTTGGTTGACGACGTGTGAATTTGTGATTGTGGCTGACACTGTGGTTTATAGTTATATGCTCTGTGGCGAGCTGTCAATGTCAAATACGCATGTAAATATATCATCCATCTGGACATAACCCCAAAACAAAACATGTTTGTTTACACCACTGACTGAACACGACACGTTATACCTTAAAAACACAATAAAATTTACTAAAGTGGATATAAAAATGGCTGATATCGTTGATAATGAAGAAGTTGATAGAGATACTATAGAGCCTGAAGTTCTAGAACAACAGTTTCAAAAGAAATACAAGTTACTAACAGAAAGTGGGGTATCACTTAAGAAATCTTATATTAATAAATTGCACGCTACAAAGTAAGTATTGCTCCTGTTATTTTTAAATTTATTTACGTAATAAGAGATACTATACCCGTACTGATACCTATAAATTAAATAAATAATTATTTTAAATGTTTTTAATTAAACACCTGTTTACATGTGAAGCTTGTTTACCTCTGTTCTTAATCTATATATTTTGTCTATTCTGTTATACTTACTCAAAAATCACATAATTGGGGCAACCAGTAACAAGACTGTTTTAATTTAATTTTCATTGAAATTTACAGATCTTTAAAACTAGCAGTAAGTCTATCAGACAACAGCATAGAGGTGTACCAGCTGAACAACACATCGCTCACGAAGGTCTGTCGTCTCAGCGGTCATCAGAAAGCTCTCACAGAGGTGGTATGTGACTCCAAGGAGGACCACCTTGTGTACTCAGCTGGGCAGGATGGACTGGTCAAACTGTGGGATACTAGGACCAGCGGCACTTGTGTGCAGGAGTACAAAGGTGATTTTGCATTTCCATTGTTATATTCAAGTAATTAATAATTATAAGTTCCTCCAGTGCGGTTTTAGCACAACAAAATAGGGTGCTTCTGTTTATTTTTTATACCCGATTGAAGATGAAAAGACAGATTTATGTGAAACTTAATTAAAAAGTCACTTATGAAGATAATGCCCTTATACTTAATAGTTTTTTTTTAGTCAGTAATATAAGTGTTTGAAATTTAAAGGACGCTTCTCGCCAGATGCGTCCTTGTGAAATGAAGAAAATAGAAAATATTACATAATACTTGATTGAATTGACGTAAATGGTTAATGGACTTATTTATCTGTATTTCAAGTTTTGTTTGGAAAATGGTGTGAGTTTTATGTGTCTAAGTATTTACTTGTTACTATCTGCTTGCATCACCCCATTGCTAGGCAAAGGTTTTTTACGACAATGATTCTTTCTATGTACACCTACTTAAAAACATATGGTGTATTTTCAGATAAGGATGAAGAGCTAGTCAGGCCATATGAGTGTATGGACATCTCCTGCAACGGCCGAGTGCTGTGCGCGGGCAGCCAGCTGGTGGAGGATGACGCCTACCTGGTGTTCTGGGACAACCGCCTTCCCAAGCCCCTGGGAGGCTACTGGAACTCACACACTGATGATATCACACAGGTAGGTTAGCACACACTCATACAATATTGTCTATGCTGCCCATATTTCACCATTACTCTAAGTTAGACATCAGTAGGTGTGTCATAGTGTAGTTCTAATATTTACGAATTAAGAGCCTATCACCATGCAACTAAGATCAAATGAACTTAATTTCAGGTGAAATTCCACAAGACAAAGACAGAGATGCTAGCAACAGGTTCTCTGGATGGCCTTCTAAACATATTCAATGTGATGGAGCTGTCAGAAGACGATGCGCTGACGTATTCCCTCAATGTGGAGAACTCGGTGGAAAAGCTGTCCTGGCTGGGCGAGAAGCAGGTCGCCTGCATCACACAGTCCAATGACCTACAGCTGTGGGACACGGATAGCGGGGACATGCTTAGGAGTTTCACTAGGGATAAAGTTTCTAGGAGTATAAAGGTGAGCTGCCATCCAACTTATTGTTGTTGACAAGCCGTGCACGCGATGAGATTTACCAACGCCAAAAATAACGAACTTTCAAACAAACTGTTATATTTAACTCCTTTAGGGAATGAATTTAAAAAAAAAAATCCTTAGTACTGACCTTCGGAACTCTTGAAAAATTTACCCTTTTGTACAACACAAGATCACTTGTATTTTTTCCAGAGAAGTAAAGCTGACGACTGTTACTTGGTGGACACATACACGTCGATAGACGACACGCCGGTGCTACTGGCTGGCTCCTATGAAGGCAATGGGTAAGCTCCAAATGCGCATATATTTCAGACAGGATATAATTTAGATTTTTCCGACTAGTTCCAAGTAGTACCCCCATTAAATGTATATACATCATTCTCTTGCGCTTATCCCAATTTATTTGTGGTCATTACCTATTTAAAATAACGCTGGTTTCTGTCTGGTTTATGCTACTGATGTAATTACTTTCAATTTGTAGGCAAGTGTTGCGCTCAGTAACGATAGCGGACAAGAAGCTGCAGCCGACCACGAACTTCGCAGACAACAAGCAGACGGTGCGCTGCTGCTGGTACGAGAAGGACGTAAGTACCACCTCATTTGTGTAACAGTTTATGTACAGAATGGCGTAGATGACGGATTCGTGATGGGTCTTTATACACCCTGCTTGAGTATTGAGTTAATTCCTAGTCGTAAAATAGTTTAGGTATGGCCTATTCACAGAGTCATAAACAAGTTTCACATTAAATTGATGTTGTTTTTGATAAGGTTGATAGTCTTCATCAGTCCTGTGTACTTATAATGCCAAGTCTAGTAAGCAAATGGCATACTAATAGCGTGATTAAAAGACCGTACTTCGAAATAAAGTAAATCGTTTCATACCTACTATTTAATATCAACCTTATTTTAATGAGAATAATATTGATATTCGTATGAAACTCTTACCCAGCCCAGTTACTGGATTGTGGAGGTCAGTCGCTCCATGTAAAATACTGGTATTCAGCTGCATCCGGTTAGACTGGAAGCCGACTCCAACATTGTTGGGAAAAGGCGAGGCAGATTGATTGATTGTATGAAACTCTTATCAGAGTATATCTAAATATGAAAAAACAAAAAATATATATTTGATGATATTTTTTGGGTCAACGACTGTAGGTAATGCAGTTACTCAATATATCAGTTATTTGCGTGTAAACTTTACTGGCATAATGGGTATCGATATCGAATCACGATAAAACAAACTGATTTTCTCAACCCATACTTCAAGTAACTACACAAACAGCAGCGGTCGTTGAACACAAAAAAAAAAATTATCTTGTTTTTTTCTTTTCTTATTTTTATTATTTTCGTTCCCCAGCGCGACATACTGGTGACGACGGGCGAGTCGGGCATCATTAGCGTGTGGAGCGTGAGCGAGGGCGCGGACGGGGCCGGCTCTAGGAAGATATCGCAGTCGCTGAACAAGCTACACGTCAACAGACACAAACCTTATTGATATATGAGAATATTGTTCATCGCTGAAATAAATCCGTTAATTTTCAGAAGTATAGCACTATTATTTTAAGAATAAAATGATGAGACAGCATTTTTTTAACCAACTTCTAAAAGAAGGAGGTTTTCAATTCTGATGTTTCTAATTTTTTATATTTTTGTTTTGGCATTATTCCGTCATATATAGACGGATTTGCAAAATTCTTTTTTGTTTGAAAGGGCATACTTCCGAGATGGAGAAGGTCAGGATCTGATGATGGGATCCTGGAAAAATAGAGGGAACTCTTCAAACATTATAGGCACACCTATAGCGATTTGGGTATATTTATAGTGACTCGTGCAGTTGCTCTGCATCGGGAAAAACAATATTTCGTAAAAGGCGATGAGAAGTTGACATTAGGCTTTTGTTACTTAGATAAATTACAAACTGACCCATTAAAAAGTGAGACATAAAAACTTTTTTACAAAAAAACGCTAAGTGAAAAATATCTTTAATTTTGGAAGTCGGTGGCAAAAAACGAAAAAAGTCGGTCTTTGGTTTTGAACCAAAGGCACCGACTTTTTCTTGGAATTCATTTGATTTTTTGTAAAAATATTTTTATATTCCTTAATATTCAGAGGCAAACTAGCGTGCAGATCTTGTAGGAATTTGTCTACGCCTATTCCCACCCGCTTTTTCTGCACAAAAATAATAATCAACTTCTACGATTGATTGGAGAAAGAGTTGAACATGCCTGAAGTGATTGACTATAACCTTTCAACTAAAATACAGCAGTTTAAAATTTAAGCGAGCAGTAAAAGGAACACGGTTCACATTGAATGAAAACAACACATTTCATCAATAACTTAGCACTTTAATCGAAACCCAAAATTATTATTACTATTCGTAAATAAAAGTAATTAGCTATATAAAATTATTGTTGTAACCGGGCCCCGGGGTTACGTTTAAAAATAAAAATTTAGTTTATTACACATGCAGTCAAGAGCCGAACTAAAAGTCACGCATGCAAAATACATAAGATTTATAATAAACACAACTTTTTAAAATATTTTTATAAATAAGTATATATACATTTTATGGCCAGTAGTACCAAATATACAGATACCAAGTAATAATGCGCGTACTCGATACAGTCATGATATTTCGATCACAATTCAATCACGTTTTAGGTACAGTGTAGGTACAAGCTGCCATGTTGAATATCGCGCAACAATAACATTAGAGATCTACATATAAAATAATCACACTGATGAGATTTTTAGGAACACTCATCATATCGTCGCACACACAGAGTATCCGCACCAACCGTCTTTTCAAAGCGAAAAGCTAGTAATAAACATCTATAAGTCAATACTTACATCACTAACGAGTCAACGAATAAAACCCCAATAAATATAAATTTGTACTCAATTATAATCTCAAACACCTGCCTTTTGAATTTTGATTCGTTACACTATAATTAATTTATAAAGGTAGTATGAAATAATGGTAAAAATAATAATATTAATCGGCCAGTCACCGTAGACACAAATAATAGCGAGCCTCAGTAGTCGCTTTTATGATGTGTAACATCTGTCATCTCACCTTGCATTCATCATTACATACGCAACATTAAAGGGCGGGGCCTCGTCAAGGTCGTTTCTGAGGGACAACTCTAGCACGCGCGCCTCCCTGGCTTCCTGTGACACACTTTCGTCCCTTTTCACGAAATCACTCCCACAGATTTGATTATTTTGATTGCAGGAAAGATGTTACACAACAATAATTGCACTGTACTGACACGTCATATTGATGTAGTTAGGATACATACCAATAGTGTAAAACCAAGATTACAGCTTCGATAGGCCTGCAGTTAGCACGGGTCTTTCGAAGCTGCATACTGGTTTTACACTATTGGTATGGTATGATCCTAACAACATCCCAAAAAATCAGTAGGTACGGTGCAGTTTTTTGCGACCTGCGATGTTTTAAATGACTGGACTTTAAGTATACTAAAAAGCGGAGTGTGAAAGTAGATAATGCGAGAAATGTTTTAACAGATCAATTATAACATTTACATGAATGATTTAACGACTATGATATACCCGATAAATAAATAATTATATTACAAAAAGATAAAACTGTTTTAGTACCTATTGTATACTATACTGATCCTATACTATTTTATTCGATAATTGAGATAATTCGAGTTGTAATGATGTTCTATTGATCTGTAAACACAAATGAAACGTGTATATAATATGTATGAGTGACATGATTGCATTGTTCTTTGGTAAACGCACAGTGTGAGTGTAAAGCGGTACAAAACGGTAGGCCGCGGCCGGCTGCGCGCGCGCCGACGTGTCACTTGGACGACAGGAACATTATGAGCCTGCAAACGAACAGTTACTTAGACACAGCACTCGTCTCATCATGCACGATGAATACAATAGCGTAGCAGTAACTTGTGTTGTGACAACGCAGACATTATAATGATGCTGATGCGCCACAAAGACTTTACCCTCTTATTCATAAACGTTTCTTAAAGTTAAAGAGACGTATAAACGTCGAAAATGTATGGTTAAACAGTTGCTAATTCATAACTTAACTTTAAGCAGCGTTTATGAATAAGGCGGCTAATGGTGCCGATTCTCTTGTACACCGAACTAAACTAACTAAACTATCTCTAAAATTCCTTACTTTTGACTATGGGAATCTTGGAGCTATTCTGCCAAATAAATTCTCTAAATTTAAAACTTATTTTGACACAACTAAAATCGAATTTGACAACCGCGCGCCTCCACTTGGTACTTGTTTTCCCTACCCAGTTTTTTTTTTTTAGAGCCAGAGGCGCGCATCCACGGCAGCCTCGACGTGTTTTTAATGGAATTTTTCAGTTTTTGTATGGAAAATAACGAAAAAAAAAAAAAAACATTACCAACATGTTGAGAATTAGGGGTTTAAGGGTTTCCTTAAGGGGGACGAAATTTTCATTATTTTTGCGATAGGACACACCGTTTTCGAGATATAAGCAAAAGAAAATAAAAAAATACAGTACTGTTTTTGTAACTGAAGTCGAGGTGTTGGTTTGAATTTTAGTTCATGACATCTAATTTTATTCCACACATTTTTAATCGCGATTAAATATAATCAGATTTAGTTAGAGGATTTTAGATATGGAACAAAATTTTAGGTTAAATCGTCAAATTCAGAATAGCATTTTCACTAAACTAATCTCAGTGCCATCTTAGTGCTGTCGAACTAAATTATAGTTAAGTTGTGTCATTTAAAGTCTATTTCAGAATGAGTTTGATCGTTTGACAGGACTAAACTAAATTTTAGTGATTTTTAGTTTAGTTTAGAGAATTTTGTGACAAGAGAATCGGCACCAATATTTTTTTTAGCTTCCGCTACAACTTCATTATTTTTATAACATTTTTCAATAGAAAGTCTTTCTTAAATCAACTGAATTTACAATCTCGCAAAGTTGACCTTTGTACTTAAAAAGGGAATAACGAAGATTGGAATAGACTATGGCATAATTATTGATTGTTGGTACTTTATTCGGGCAACCAGCAACCTAATTGCGTAATACACGTTCAATCACAATATGAATCGTTTTGAAACAGATAGCTATTACATTACATTGCTTCATATGTTCGAAAAATAAATCACCTCAAGAACGTAATTATCGCAATTAATGTTGTTGAACTGTCAAAATGAAACAGATAACTTAGTCTTAAGCGTTCACGAAAATGTGTTACGCAATAAGATAGCAGAATAGCTAATATGAGATCTGACGAGTCAGAGACTTGATTAGACTTACAGAATTGGTTGGGTAGGTACAATCAAGAGTTGGTTATTAGTAAACGTTCATTTGAGTTAGTAGGGATTGAAATTTGTAATTGATAAATATTGCCATTTAGGGCAACTATGGAGGCCAACCAAGTAAGTAGTTTTTAATATGATCGTGGCTGGACAACCAACGCCCTGATTTTGGCGGGACGTCCCGATTTTTAGCCCTAAATAAAATGTCCCGCGCGGGACATATTCAGTCCCACTTCTCGGGGATTGCTCGACGGTGCGATTGTTATTAGTATTGTAAAGTAACGTTTTTTTAAACAAACTTCAAAAAAAGTAGGAGGAATTTACAATCACGTAAAGTTGACCTGTGTACTTAACAAACACTAACTAAACTTAACTTGGGACAATTGGAATAGACTTTATGCCATAGGCACCACCGTTGAACTAGTTAAGAAAGACTTGAGGCCACCAACGCACAGGCGTTGCTATGATGTAGTGGTACCTGAAGTGTATGGCCTTGTTGGAGAGCAGGCGGTTGGTGTCGTTGTCGTCGGCGAGCGGCAGCGGCATGGGCGCGGCGTCGGGCGCGTCCTCGTGGAACGTGTGGCAGCACACGCGCGGGCTGAGGCGCGCCTCGCCGTACGGCCCGCGCAGCACCACCCACTGCACGCTGAGCCCGCACGTCGTCTTACTCTTCAGGATCAACTGCAGGGCAATCTGAGCGCATTATGATGATCTAGTATCTGTATTATATACATTGGTTACGACGTGGAGGGGTTTGCCTGCGCTAGCTAAGCCCGTGGACGACCTCAACGTTTGTATGGTGCGGATCCTATCGGTAGTAAGCCGACCGGCCGCTGGTTAAGATATCAACATTTTTACATCCTGAGTGCTGTGACAACAAGCGAAGTAATGAGCGTCAATTCAGTGATTTCTATTTTCTCTAGTCTAGTAGGGCAGCCGCTGCATGAGTGACGCTACGACGATAACGTACTGCAGATCATCTCTTCCTTCAGGTTGAGCAGGGATCTGCCAGTCGCGGTGCAAGTACTGCATAGTCCAAGTGTGCAGCATGATGGACGACGTGACGATGCCAGAGCGAACACCTCAATGTAAGGAATGCTTGCTACCCTAAACCGCTAACTATTATGTTGGCAGCGTGGTCGATCTACGTGCGGGTACTCGCGCCGTCGTGTTCAAATGCTAGCGTGACCGACAGTCTGATGAGCTGCAGGCCCGTACCTGATAGGTGATCTCCCGCTGTGAGCTCTGCGTGGGGTCGCGCTGGTTCTTGTTGACAAAGGCTTTTACCACCCACTGATGGCCGAAGGCGGAGAACCGGGACGTCTCGTAGTACAACTTATGCAAGAACTCCTCCGTGCGGTACGGCTTCAGCTGCAGGTCTGCGATACATTCTTTATTAACGTTGTTAGTGCGCCACTGCTCTCAAGCCTCAAGATATCATGCGACAAAATGTGCTAGGAATTGAGCCCAGTTTACACGAGTTTCGTCCGTCAATTTGATTGTAGACGGTCGAGCAACTCCTCGTGTACGCGAGGCTCAAGCTGGACCCACGGTTTCTAGAAGCCTGTTCTGTTCCATTCAAAAGATGCTCTCAAGTCTAATGTTTTAGTACTTTGTTTGCTAAACTTTGATTGATTTTAGTACTTTGTTTGCTAATATGATATGAGATCTGACGAGTCAAACACCTGATTAGACTTCCAGAATTCTGTGAGTTAAATCATTAAGTTTTTGGATACAATCAAAAGTTAGTAATTTGTAAAAGTTCATTTGAGTTACTACGGATGATCGTGGCTGAAAATTATGAAATGCTTTGAGTTTGAGTTAAAGTTTAAGTTTATTTTTGACATTTGAACGTCACTTATCTTAAAGAAACGATTAATACACCCGATTATTGCCAAAAGCATTAAACTTTCAACAGCAATTGCGTGTGGGAATTCTAAAACTCAATATCAACCAAGGACCAATTTAAAGGTAACAACCGCGCGAAGACTGATTGGGATAGGGACTTCAGGTCTCTGTGTGGACTGGACTGGAGAACACAAAACTGAGTCTGTTAAATGATATTAATCTGGAAGCGGTAAGGATTATGAGGTATGCATAATGTGTTTGACAGTGTGGTATAAACTCACCATTAAAGGTTATTTTTTCGTAGGAGAGCAGGTCGAGCACCTGGTTGTAGATGACGTTGGCCTCCTTGCAGCGCTTGTCGCGTTCGGCCAGCACGGCCACCACGTCGGCGGCAGACTTGCCGGGGTGCGCGCACTGCGCCTCGTGCGCGCCGCCCTCGTGCGCCGGACCCAGCCACGGGCAGCCGATGCACGCGAAGCGGCAGCCCGTGAGCCTACGCAACACGCCCAGGCTTCAGGTACAGTCCCGCGAGTCCAGCGTCATGCCTTATTATACTGTACACCGGCCGCAGGGTCTGAGATTAGCATACCAGCCTATTGGTTCACGGAACCGCAGAATTGCAAACAGCATTTCAAGAGTTATGAGAAAATTAATAGCTCCAATCCATGACATATACCATCATGCGTTAGGATATCAAAGCCACCTGAAAAGACTGGGTTACATCAGATTTGCTCTACAGGACACGAATCAAGCTAAATGCAGGCGATGAGTTCGGTTCGCATTACACCAGGTGTTACCAAGCGATACAACTATGTTAGTTTGTGAACAGACCAGCGCAGTGCTCTACGCGGACACACCTGCGGTCCCTACGGCGCTTGAGCGGCGCGCGGCCGGCGGGCGGCAGGACGCTACGCCGGAGCGCGCCCACGAGCAGACAGTACAAGCTGGACACAATGCGAACCAAACTATCAAGGTAGCGCCTGTCGGGGGACGAATCGACTACGATTTGCGAGAACTTGAACTTCCTGGGGGAAGAAATATGTGGCCCTGTTTAGTAGGCGTAACTCTAAGCACTGATGCTACTAGTTCTACTCTGCGTCGCTCAGGAGCGGCCATCTTTCTTACAAGTTACGCTGCCCCCTTTTCGTTGTTAGGGCTAGTGCCATAGCGCGCACTGCGGTGCGGTAGAAGTGGGATGCGGTGCGTTATTTCTGCCGAACGGCACAACTAACAAACGCAGTCACAAGTCCGAGCACAGGCGGTTAAAAAATGCAAGTTTAAAAAAAGTACCCATGTAGTTTTGGGTGCATCATTTGACAGCCCTTGGGCCTATTTTTTAACCGACTTCTTCAAAAAGGAGGAGGTTCTCAATTCGTCTGAATGTTTTTTTTTTTTTTTGTTTGTTTGTTACGCGATTACTCCGCCAATTATGAATCGATTTTGATGATTCTTTTTTTGTATGGTAGGCCTTGCTTCCGAGGTGGTCCCATATAAATTTTATTAACTTTGCTTGCGTAGTTTTTGAGTTAGCTTCAATATAACGTATTTTTCCCAATGAGTTTATCTAGACAATGGTGCCGATTCTCTTGTCACAAAATTCTCTAAACTAAACTAAAAATCACTAAAATTTAGTTTAGTCCTGTCAAACGATCAAACTCATTCTGAAATAGACTTTAAATGACACAACTTAACTATAATTTAGTTTGACAGCACTAAGATGGCACTGAGATTAGTTTAGTGAAAATGCTATTCTGAATTTGACGATTTAACCTAAAATTTTGTTCTATATCTAAAATCCTCTAACTAAATCTGACTATATTTAATCGCGATTAAAAATGTGTGGAATAAAATTAGATGTCATGAACTAAAATTCAAACCAACACCTCGACTTAAGTTACAAAAAACAGTACTGTATTTTTTTATTTTCTTTTGCTTATATCTCGAAAACGGTGTCCTATCGCAAAAATAATGAAAATTTCGACACCCTTTAGGAAACCCTTAAACCCCTAATTCTCAACATGTTGGTAATTATTTTTTATTTTTTTTCGTTATTTTCCATACAAAAACTGAAAAATTCCATTAAAAACACGTCGAGGCTGCCGTGAATGCGCGCCTCTGGCTCTTTAAACAAAACACGGGGTAGGGCAAACAAGTGCCAAGTGGAGGCGCGCGGTTGTCAAATTCGATTTTAGTTGTGTCAAAATAAGTTTTAAATTTAGAGAATTTATTTGGCAGAATAGCTCCAAGATTCCCATAGTCAAAAGTAAGGAATTTTAGAGATAGTTTAGTTAGTTTAGTTCGGTGTACAAGAGAATCGGCACCGATGTCTTCATTTACTCCTTCACTGTTATTTACATCAGCTAGTGGTATTCGAATTTGTGTGGGGTAGGTACCAGAACTAAAAGTGAAAAAAGAAAACTTTTTACAAAAAAAACAACCGATTTATATGGGACCACCTCGGAAGCATGACCTACCAAACAAAAAAAGAATCATCAAAATCGATTCATAATTGGCGGAGTAATCGCGTAACAAACATACAAAAAAAAAAAAAAAACATACAGACGAATTGAGCATCTCCTCCTTTTTGAAGAAGTCGGTTAAAAATACGTGCGGTGGACACACTGCAAAGGGGTTCATCGATGGATAGGTATTTTAAAGAGAAAATAAAGTTATTACGGGGTTACATTTGGATTCGTTGTCCGATTCGAGATATCGGCTTAGAAAAGATGTGTTTTCAGTATCTCGGATAGTACGCAAAAAATCAATATGTGCTCATTCCACATCAGCAAAAACTACATAAAAATATTAATATAGGTACGTACCTAGTTTTTTAATATACTTCTTCAAAATATTCTTTCATACATTCTCTATGAACGAAAGAATCACCACTTGCCACTAACACTGACAAGTAGGGTTTTTTTTAGGATCTTTTCTTGGATTCTTTAATTCAGTTTACAACGATTTTGACCCCTGCGTTCTTTTATGTTTTCTGCATCTTACGTTGACCCTGGCTTGAACTATTACTACCGAAGTGCGTTACGGTTGGACTATTTAACATAATGGAATCCTTCCGTTCTTGTGTGATGTGCCGAAGAGGACTACATCGAGCCAGATATCAAGAACATATTTTATCTGAAAATCTGCCGAGAACTCGTCCAGAATTAGCAGCATTCATACTTGAAAATGCTGTTTTAGAATTTAGTACCTAACTAGTATTGAACTTCTTAAGTATGGAAAAAATGGATAGTTACTTGTATTAAGCATTTTTCAATACATAACCAAAGAGTTCAAACACCATGGTGCTAACTTGTTTGATTGAGGAATTCCTATGGCCAACTTCCGGCTCCATCATCAGGCCTGAACACCACCTAGTGTCAAAGTACTTGTTAATACATGACCATTGAGTCCAAACACGATGGAACTATCTTATTTGATCTAAGAGTTCCTATGGCCACCTTCCGGCTCCATCATCAGACCCTGAACACCACCTAGTGTCAAAGCACTTCTTAATATGTGACCAATGAGTCCAATCACGATGGTGCTAACTTGGTTGATTGAGGTTTTCCCACGGCCACCTTCCGGCTCCATCATCAGACCCTGAACACCACCTAGTGTCAAAGCACTTGTCAATACAACATAACCAACGAGTTCAAACACGATAGTGCTATCTTGTTTGATTGAGGAGTCATCATCAGACCAGCAACATGTTATCATTTTCCCAAAATGAATCCTATGATAATGGAGAGATTATATCTTTTATTTAAGATCTAAATCATTAAAATCTATCAAAAATACTTAGAGCTATAATCAAAAAATTATTTAATATTCAAGGTACGCTTACTCCGATCGGACAACATATCAGGACAAGCGCCATAAATATTCGTGCTCTATGAGAAAATAAATTTCTAACGATATACTATTTATATCTATTGGGTCCAGGACCAGAGTCCATACATCCGTGCCCGAACCCCTTTGCAGCTCCCGCTGCAATTTGGCCCACGGTGAATTAACCGCATGCGTTTTTTTCATCGCAATGCGTGCACTTCTATGAAATTCCATAAGTTCACAGATCATTAAGAGGTAAACAACGCACTGCAGTGCGCGCTAGGCCTTAAGTTTCATCCTAAGCCTAACTAATATTAAAATGCGAAAGTGAGTTAGTTTATTTATTACGCTTTCACGCTAGAACTGCTGAACGGATATGGATGAAATTCGGCACATGGGTAGACATGGGAGACCTGGGTTTAGGACATAGGATACTTTTTATCCCGATATTCTCACGGGATCCTGACTAATGCGGGCGAAACCGCTGGGCGCAGCTACTAATTTATAACACGGATTCGCGTCGCGCCTGTCTGCGGGAGTCTTTAAAAGTAAGTATCCGTCATAACTTAACTATAATGTCTGTCCATAAACGTGTGCCAGCTAAGCTACTAAAACATTGTAGATAACGGCAGAAGATGTGTGTATAATGAAACGAAGTAGATAAAAAATGAGATAAGTGGGCGTCACCTCTCCTCGCACGTGTTCTCTTCGTGGTGCTGCAGCGAGTGGCGCGGGAACACGCACGTGCAGAACTTGCACTCGGAAGGCAACTCCGACACCGTCTTCTCCACGGCGAGGTTACGTGACGCCGAGGTCTTGGAGATCTCCACGCGGCAGTTGGGGCACGTGGCGGCCTCGTCGCGCAGCCGCGCGTCCGCCAGCAGATGCGTGAAGCAAGGCGCACACATCAGGTGCCCATTGCTACACTGCAATGCAACACCTGTGTCAGTCTAGAGCGGTGGTGGCTGTCGCAAAATATATTTTGTAAAACAGTAACTTGTTTTGTATACTATACTAATATCTACAATGTATGTGAAAGATGTAATGTTCATTCAATGTTCGGAACTGAAGAAATCTTCCAATATGGATAGGGAATTCTTTATCAGAAACAAGGGCTCTCTTGCGCTTTGTTAAAAATAAGTATATTAGAGCAATTAAAGTGCTTGTATGTGTGTGTTACATGGTCTACCTCTGGTCGTGATTGCGTGTGCCACCTGTAAACAAACTACACATAATAAATACTGCTGGAACAGAAAACAAAGTTAAGTATGCTGAACACCTGATTTTAGTTTCACCTTTATGAAAAAAAATCTTTCATCTAAGTACTTAATTCAATTAATTATGTGATTCTTTTTCCAACACAATCAAAAACAAAATAATATTTTTCATTAAAAACTTTTACTTTAGAAATTCAGGTTTTTTCTTTTATTAAATTATAAAATACAAATATTCATGATTTTTTTTATTTTTCTTCTCAGTATATATCAAAAGGATGTTTTTGTATTTGGGATGGGGATTGTAAAGGGGATGTCTGAATAAAGAAAGAAGTAAATCTCTCAAACATTTCTTTATTAAAATGAAATGTTACAAGAGTGATACAGGCTATGTTTACTTGCTATGCTATTGACCATACACACTAGTTATCCTATACAATATCACAGATACTTAACTCCTAGGTGTACTGACACTCTTAAGACAATTTGCTCAGATTATGTACACAATACAGACAAATAGGTCCTAGGTCACACATACATATACTAATTGAATAATAAAATAAATGAACACAATCCATAATACTAGGTAACAACCCATAACAGAGGGCTAACACAGGTACTTAGCTGTGGCAACTTTACAATGACAACCAAATGATTCAATACATTACATTGACGCCATACAATCTACTACTCTCAAAACGGTGAGTAAAAAGCGACGTCGTGTAGGCGTCGCCACGACGCGAATGTCTGCAGTGAGCTGAAGGCTCAGCTGCTTACGTAACAAAGGAAAAGATTGGTAAAACAGCTGATGCGAGCATCGACACTGTCAGCTGTTTTAAAATACCTGATACACGGCCGCCTGAGGCAGGTCCAGGCAAACTGCGCAGCACAGGATGCCCCCCAGCCTGTGCTCGAGCTTGTCGCTCCCCTCTTTGTCAATAATTTTACGTTTTTTAGTCAATGGCTCGTCGGCATCTTTCGCGTCAGGCCCGACCAAGCCCTCGCTAGACGATGCCATGGGCTCGCTTCCGGGCGCCTCGGCCATTCCACAATGTAAATAACAACAATATTACGACACAAACTGCGCGCAACTGCGTCAGGTGGACGCCTATATAATGACGCGAAACGAGTATCGACGAACTTCGCGACAAACAAAGGTTTGTTGTGTTTTTATAGATACCCACCCTCCCGCACCCGCAACCCAACACTTTTTAGTGTTGTTCTATTAAACATGAATATATCGATCTATAAAATCATGTCTGCTATCTCAAAACGATCAAAATTACAACTTCATAGTGCAGCGATTGGTACAATTACTGTGACTTGTATCGTAACTTACATCTAGCCGAGTATTTTGTAAATTAAGAAGATGAATGAAAATTAAAAATAATAACGTCCCGAATAATCGAATATACCTATAAGACTAATGTGACGTTTAAAAATGGGTACATCACTATGGAAACTAGTAATTTTTTACCAAGAGTTGCCAACAAAAAAATATTAAGTCAAAAAGGGGTGATCTGGGGGTGCCACAGGTCCGAATTCAAGTTCTCGTAGCCACCCCGGGGGTGCATTGGGTCCGGAATGGTGCGAGCAAGTACGCGTACATATAGGGATGATTAGGTCGCGAACTTAAAGCGTACTTTAAGGTTTTTGTCCTATATTATGTGGTTGCCAATGGAGGACAAGTCGGTTGTGTGTACTACTATTACTTTGGCAGTGTTAATTATGTTATTTAAAAAAAACCGGCCAACTGCGAGTCAGACTCGCGCACGAAGGGTTCCGAAAACGGCAAAAAAATCACGTTAGACTCGCGACAATCTAAGAAGTCCGTTTTGACAACAAAAACCCATAGTGTATCGATAAAAAAAAAAATGTTTTGTATACTGATTCTCGAAACATATCGATTAACCACTTATCTACATTTCTTAGAATTCTCAAGGCATAACGTTTTATTACAAGTACAAGTCGCGAGTGTAGTTGTATGGGAATGGGAGCCCCCTTAAATATTTATTTAATTCTTCGCTGTACTTATTTTTTATGCGTCAATAAAACCCTGACAATATTAATTGCCCGTCAATTTAGGTTAGGGTAGTAGCAAAACTGAAAAATATCCTGACGTTCGTTTGAATCAGGAAACCG
The DNA here is from genome assembly GCA_948473465.1 of Lithophane ornitopus. Taxonomy (NCBI): domain Eukaryota; kingdom Metazoa; phylum Arthropoda; class Insecta; order Lepidoptera; family Noctuidae; genus Lithophane; species Lithophane ornitopus. Next base: position 610,610 of record OX419630.1, on the reverse strand, counting down.
TACAGATGCGGCCAACCTTATAAAACTTTAAATAAAATTCTTCATTACATACAACCTATTATTATTACTAAAACTATTGACAATTTTGAATCCTTTTAACTTGTGCTATGTAAAAATAATCATTATGGTACTTAATTCACTTTTATAAAACTACCACAACACAAAAACAGGTCTCTGCAACATAAAATAAAACCTGATGAATAACATTGTCATCATCTTTATGTATGTTTTGTTTCCAGTCAAAGTTTTGGTTTCTTCGGCAAAGAACCGAAAGCTGAGATAATGGTTCCCTTAGTTCCTGTTACATTGCTAGTGAGCGGTTGTTGAACCAGTCCGGGCTGCTTGATTGTTGGCTTGTTGGATACATTGGGTGCCGCCTGGTCCCATTTAGACTTCCTCTTCTTTTCCTCATCACTCTCAGATTTCTTTGCTACTCCCGTTATGAAATCTATTTTAGCAAGTTTCTCTTTCTTCTCTTTCTCCCTTCTGTCCATCTCTAATTTCTGTACTCTGGATAATTCATCATAATATGACTCTTTGCCCCACTTTAGTGGGTCATAGATTTCTGGAGGGTAATTTGTATCTAATTCATTAATATCACAGAACTGTATTAACTTTTCATAAATGCTTGGGTTTCTAAAGTTCTTCTTATCTTGTATAATCCTGTTCATATCTAGTCCTTCATTTAACATTCGGCTGTAAAACTTAGCGATAGTATCTTGGAGCTCCTTGGGACATTTCCCGGATGGTTCAGGCGGTATGGTGACGCCGTCCTCGCACTCGTCGGGCTCGGAGCGCTGCACGGCCTCGTCCGTGTCCGTCTCCATCGACAGACGCCGCATGTCGTCTTGGTTCTCTGCTGCAGGCGAGAGTGGCTCCTCGTCAGACACCACCGTGTCGTCCACATAAGAAACTAATCTTCTTTTTGGAGTAACGGGAGCAGAGGCGGGTTGGTTACTGTCTTCAATCTTTTTAGGGCTAGTAGGTACTGAATGAGTTTCTCTGTGTTCCTCCTTTTCTGGCGTCTGATCTTCCATATCTTCCTCACCCTCGGAATCGGTGTAGGTTTCAGTTAACGAGGCTAAAGCTTGAGAAGCCATTGCGTGACCAATGAATGAGCAACGAATATGGATAGTTTAACAAACAAACTTTCCTAGGTTTGGTTAGAGAAAAATAGATTAAAATGTATAATTCAATGGAATTTATAGAATGTATGCATCACACAACATCTTAATACAATAGTTATGCATTTTCAACACAATACAATCAGTAAGCAAATTGAGAAAAAATTGCAAGTGTGCAAGAAGTCAAGAACAACTGAACAAGCACAAAAATATAATGTGACACTGACAACTTGACAAGTGAGGTGAGGGACCACAGCGATAGAGATGTAACCGATATCATGTCACATGTATAAATCACCGATAATAATCATTTCATCATGCATTGATTTGTCATTACTTGAATGAACGCGAAGTTCGTGACTTTTGTCACAGATTCACAGAAATCACAGTCATGAGTTTCGATAAAATACCCGGTGCTGGGCGCACGGAACGGCAACAATGCTATCATCACTTGCGTTGTTTACGTTTGCGCGTGAACTACGATGCTATTTATCTAGTATTTATTTAATAATTCGTGTAATATAGATATGACCGATTATTTAGTATTTCATGGCAATCTGGCGTTTTTTCAAGTAAATACCTGGTGTAAAAACTCGGTCGCGTGATGAAATTATTTTAAAATATCGGTGATTTTTACATGTGTCATGATATCGGTCACATTAGGCGTCGAAGTATTCGTCCGCATCGCTGTTATCCGAAAACGTGCCCAGAAGACTTCATTGCCTGACACGTAGAATGGCAATGCTAATTCTTTGGCCAAAGAACAAGCCAGGGTCATGTAAAGTGTCAACCAGTCGGTGAGAAATTTTCTAAAGGAGACAAGCATTCGGGCCCCATGACTCGAGCGTTTCAACTCCAAATGGCTCAAAACTGTAGTTGCCCATAAGGTTACAGTATTTGCGCCGCTTGAGGGTCTCAGCAGCCGCAGCAGCGGTGACAGCACAACCCGCCGTCCTAGGAAAATGGGATGGCGCAGGGCAAGGGTGTCGACAAAGGTTGCGTCCCACACAAGAAAAAAATCGCTAAAAAAGTGAAAAATAACTATAATTTTGGAAGTCTTTTTTTTGTTGTAAAAAGTTTTTATTTTTCACTTTTTAGTTGAGGTAGGTACCTACCTCACACAAATTCGAATACCATTACCTGTGTAAATAACAGTGATGGAGTCAAAAATATAGTGGGAAAAATACGTAATTATTGAAGCTAAGCGCATAGGGCAACGAACATGCGTCCCTTGTGGTAAAAGGTAGACAAAAAAAAAAGTACAAATTTTCCATTGAGTTTACGTTCTATAAATGAAACCAAACGACTGGTTGCAAGGATAACGGTGTTTACTCTAACACCCTGTATATGGTCCCCTTTCGAACTAAAAAAGTTTTTTTTAAATAACACACACATCAAAAGTGTGCTGACTGCGACTGATTGCGGCGATACTCTAAAACGTACTTGATCCCTAGTCAAGTACCTACCTACGTTTTAGAGTATCGCCGCAATTGGGGATTATTATTTTAACGTTTTTGGATAATTATCGATTCTTTTTATTGAATTTCACTCGCGGAAATGTCTTTTCGCGCAAGTCTTTTTGACGCAAGTTCTACCGGTAGTCTAACCGCTGGATCGTAGCCCAGCGTAATTCATCGGCCCAATAAGCTACGCTTCGGTCCCAGCGACTGAACCGGTAAAAAAAAAGGATTCCTATCGTTATAACGTCAGATGTCAGTACATGTCAAAACTAATTGACATTTCATTAGCGTAGCGATTGGCGATTGGCAATTTTGGCAAATGATGATGGGGGAGTTGCGTTGGAGATTGTAAAAATAATCAAATAACGTACGCAATACACAGTGACATGAAATGAAATACTAACCCGCGATTATTAATGTGTTAGACGCAAAAGCCAGTGAAGTGACGACAATGGCGACGATGCCGAGTGATTATACGGAGTTTCCGTCCGAGATAATTCTGAAGCCCCTCGCACTGATCGGTTTGTCTGGGCTCGATGCGGTGAACAATGCTGTGCACAAAGAGATCTGGGACGCGTTTTCAAACAACCGCCGCGCAGACCGCACGCCCGTCCGTTTCAAGTTACTGAACAATACCTTCGAGTTTCCTGTAGTCAAGCCTAAGCGGAACTCGTATGAATGGTATATCCCGAAGGGAGTCCTAAAAAAAAACTGGATTCACAAGCGGGTATCACTGATACCAGCGGTTGTAGTCATATTTTACGATATGGACTGGAATGATCCACAGTGGAATGAAAAAATTATTGAGTGTGCTTCCAAAGTGCAATCAATCCGCGCTGCCGTGGAGGGCCATGCGACGCGGGTCGCCGTCGTCGTCATCCAGAGCAGGCTGTCCCCGCCCCCTTCCGAGTACATGCTGGGCGCGGAGCGCGCGCAGGCCCTGTGTGCTGCCTGTGAGATACAGTCCAAGTCCCTGTTTGTGCTGCCTCACAGTGATCATCTCATGGGTTACATTGTTCGCCTGGAGAATGCATTCTATGATATTGCCCAGAACTACTATCATCATGAAACTAAAAATATTAAACAGCATAGAGATCATCTCAATAAAACAACTCATCAGTATTTATTTGTGCGACATCAATTTAAACTTGGCTATCTCAATGAGTTGAAACAGGATTTGAGTACAGCACACAAGCACTACATGCATGCTTACAACAATTTACTTGAGACGAGGATTGTTGATACCAATACACATGAAGTGAGAACTGTAGCAGGTTACATCAATTATAAACTTTGTAAATTATTGTTTGCTCTCAATTTGCCTAGAGATGCTATTGCGCAACTCAAGTCTCATATTGAAAGATATAAGAATCGTATTGGATCAACGGAACTTTTGTTTGAACATTATGCTTGGATTGCAAGACAGTACAGTGCCTTTGGAGAGTTGTTTGATGAAGCAATCCGGGCAGGACTTCCAGCTATACAGTCCCAGCATCCCGGCTTCTACTTCCAACATGCAGCTCAGTTCACAGTGAAAAGAAGGCAAGCTATGAGGTCTGTATGCACTGAGGCCACAGCATACCCTCCAACCCCTGATCCACTGGAAGGTATTGTCGAGTTTTATGGACAAAGACCATGGAGGCCGGGCCGCCTCAGTGCTGACCCTAACGACCCACAAAAGGAGCAAGCTGCTGTGCTAGCTCTGCAGTATAATGAAAGAGTTTTTAACCACTCTGCAATGATCATCAGTTTCTTGGGCTGTGCCATCTCACAGTTCAAAACATTCCACTCTCCTCGGATGAGGAAGCAGCTAGTGGTGGAGATGGCTAATGAATACTTTTACTCGGCTGATTATGGCAAAGCTCTCACATTATTGACACATATGCTGTGGGACTACCGGAGAGAAAAGTGGTGGTTTTTGGCTTCCCATGTTCTAAACCGAGCATTACAATGTGCATATTTATCAGGAAAAATACAAGACTATCTACAGTTGTCAATAGAGGCGCTCTCTAAGCATATTCAAGTGCCAAACAATGATAAGGATAGAATATTTAGGAATATCATGTCTGTTCTCAACTTGAACATACCTGCTGCTGAGCTAGACCTGCCAGCCTCCTCTCAGAACAAGGCTCTGGAGCTATGGCAGGCAGCCATTGAGAAAGAACCCCTCACAGTTCCTGTAGACATGGCTAACATATCTAGCTTTTTAGAGGTGAAGCCCAAATTTAAGCAACAGAGATATAGGATGGATGAAATAATTGATTTAGAACTGTATGTCAGGCTCTTGTACACCACTGTTCTTGAAGCAAGAAATGCTTTTATTGCCATATCTAGTCACACAGAGACTATTGAAATTCCAATCACAGATGATGGTAACGCTACTATTTCCTTGCAAGGTGGGAAAGTAAAGAGATTCTTATGTCAATTTAAACCAAATCCTCATGATAGTGGATCAGATCTCCATATTAAAAATGTGTCTTTTGTGCTTGACACAGACAAAAAACGCAAGATAGTTTTGAATTTCAAAATAGAAGGAAACAAAGCTACAGAGTCGACTATCCATCCAGAGTTGTTGCACTTCATAAGGAGCCCTAAGGCGGATTATGAATTTGACTGCATAGTGCCTTTGACAGTAGCTTCAATCACATCGCGAGATTGCAAAGTATCATTAAATGTCACAAATTCAAGTCCAGCACTTCAAGGTGAGTGGTTTCCATCAACATTCACAATGACAAATAATGAAGACAGCGCTATCTATGATGTTAAAATAACTCTATCTCTGTTAAGTTCCCCTGACAATCCCAATCCTGACTCTGTAACAGAATTGAGTCTGAAAGAAGGTGAACCACAAACACAACCACTAAACGTACAAGTTGGTAGAATAAGCACATCGGGCAGTCATGTAAATACATTTTATTTGAAAACAAACAGAACAGCTACTACAACTGTACAAATAAAAGTTACTTATGTTATTGATCTTCCTGAAATATCTAAATTAGAATGCACTAAAGAGTTCTCTACAAAAATTACAGTGATTAAACCATTTGAGGTTTCTACAAATTTTGTGGCCATGAACTTCAAAACCATTGCCAAGTGTTTTGTGGACGACCCTTTCATAGTGATGCCACAAATAAAAATTTTGAGTCCATGGGACTTGCTGATAGTAGACACAGAGTTAGAGGTAGTGGAGTGCTTCAGGAATAGTGATGCCATCAAGCCGGCGTCTTGTATCAACAACTTAGAGGTCGCCGAAAAAACTGTTGCCTCTGATGCAGTATGTATACAAGCAAAGTACAAACCAAAAGATAATCCAACCAGAGTTGGTCTTTATAATATAACATGGCGGCGGAAGAGCAACACCAGCCACTGTGTGATGAGCAGCACGGCACTATCGGGACTGCCCATTGATGACTGTCCTATAGCCATTAAAGTCAATTATCCTCAGGTGGTGGAACTTCTTACTTCAGTTCCATTGAAATGCACTTTGTTTGGCAAGTGTAGTACCCCTATCAGACTTAGTGTGACAGTAGAGGGCACTGATGCTTACATGTTCTCAGGATACAAGAAAATATCAGTCACTATCCCACCTAAGGGAAAAGTAGAGCTGTGCTACAACATCCATCCTCTAGTCGCTGGCAACACCACCCCTCCAAGGTTAAAAGCCACTATAGTTGGTGATGTAGCCAAACAAGAAGTAGTAAGTGAAATGTTTGATAAAATCTTTCCACAGAATATATTTGTTATGCCTAAGTACAATAAATAAAACTATGAAATGTTATTCCCTCAGTTTTAATAAACATTGTAAATATTAATGAACAAAGTGTATAAGTTATATTGTAGTTACCTTGTAATTATTTACCTAATAAATTCAGTTATTTGTTGCTTTGATTATTTATTTCCATTGCCTTTCAACCACAGAGTAGAGACTTTCAACATCAATCAGTAAAAACTTGTGTGGATAATATTAACACACATCAAGACCTTACACCTTGAAGGTCATAGCTCAGCAGTTATAGGTCATGTAGGTAGCAGCTCCACTGCTGGGACACCCTCCAGACAGGCCTCCTCTCTTTGAGTGGGAGTGGGGTGTAATCTACCACGCGGGCCCAGTGTCGGTTGGGACATCGTCATGTCTTCGAATTTTTGGTTCTAGGACATGCTGGTTTCCTCACAATGTTAGGTAATACTAGCTGGTGTCCGCAACTCCATGTCAATGCACGTATTTTGCGTACGGATGGGAAAACCGATTATTCGATCCACCCAAGCTCCTCAAGGAAAGCCAGAGCAATGCCTTGGTGCTCCTGACAATCTCACCGAGTGTACCTAGGTTTTTGAAGTACTTTGCCCTGTAAGTGGCGACCACCGGCCAATTTAGAAGCACATGAGCTGCTGTCTTGTCATCCTCCATGCAGGCCCTGCACAGCGGACTGCCTAACTCCTATGAGAAAGAGGTGTTTATTAAAAGAGTCATGGCTAGCTATAGTCTCCTCACAATGTTTATCTTCACCATTTTGAGAGCAGTGGTGAAGAAATTATTTTCACAAAGTGCCCGACTGGGTTCAAACCCACATCCTACAACTTGTAAGTCAGTAAACCATCACTGCTCGTGCACATGTGAACTGTCTAATAAATCTAATTTCAAGAAAATTGTTTCAAGCCTAATGCTATCATCATACCTCATCTGTCCTGCTTTAAGATACAAATGAAACAGAAATATTTAAGAAATTACATTTATTTCAAATTAATCTTTACGCAATTCAAATTTCTCTTCTTGGATACCACTTGCAGTGATGATCAGAATGTAGATGCAGTCTCCAGTGTAGATATCACGCTCGGCGGCACTGATGAACACATCCTTCAGAAGGGCTAAAGCTTTCTCCCTAGGTAAGGGGGCCTCTGTTACGTTCTGCATGTTCTTGAGTCCTATTTGATTGTCGAGCAGAGGCTGCAGCTGTGCGCCTGCTGAGCCGCCGGCACGGTAGTTGGAGCGCTCACAATGACCGATCGGATCATAACTGTACACACAACCCTTTCCATCCGCATCCAACCCGGCCAGGACATTGGACACGTAGTAAGGGAAGAACCGCTTGTAGTACAACATGGTGGAGAGCATCTGAGCGACGGCTGGCGTAGACATGGACTTGTTGTGTTCGTGCTCGTACATCTGCATTCTCGCGGACAGCAGTCGAGTCAGAGTGAGCGTGTCGCACCAGCAGCCCGTCGCGCCCAAAACAGTCCTCTCCGACAGCTTGAACAGCTTCTTCTGTTCTCTTGTGTAGATCGAAAAACCCGTACTGAGACGGGTGTCAGCACCAATTACAGCGTAATCATCACCGGCAATAGCAACGATGCTCCCTCCATTGTCAGCGTACGGCTCGAAGCGAACTTGTTTAGCGCCAGGTACTGCATATTCAGGAAAGTTTGCATTAACACTTAGCATTTTAATTTCTAACAATAATACTTTCAGTACAATTATTATTTGAACAATTTACACACAGATTATGAATTTACAAATCAGTGTGGCACCTCGAATCCCTCGAATGACATGCACAAATTCACAAAACAGTAGGCTGACTGAAGTAGAAATTCTATATTTTAAGCATAGAATTATGCTGTCCTTTTCTGTACTTTACAGAAAAAGAGAGATGACTATTTTTTTTCGCTAAATAATGCTAAGAATGAAAGTAACGAATTTACTTCACAACTGATTGTCAATTGTCACCTCACTCACATCACACTGCGTTCGAAAAGAAAAAAAATAAGAATAGAGGTGTATTTCAAAAACGAAAATTATTGTTACACACCGTTTTACGGTTTTTTAAGCAACCAATCGCATGACATGACGTGTAGTTTTCTCGTCAAAGTAACTTATGTCAAGCAACAAGCAAGCTTCTGACGTTTCAGTTTCGTGTGTCTTGTGAAGTGGAATTGTGTAAAAGCCGCAAAAACATAAAATTAAACTGCAAAATGACCTCCTTAACATCTGTAATTCCTAAATTGTACCAGGAATACACAAATAAAACACCTAAAAAGTTGAAGATCATAGATGCGTATCTACTATACATATTTCTGACTGCTGTGATTCAGTTTGTGTATTGCTGCCTTGTCGGCACTTTTCCCTTCAATTCATTCTTGAGCGGTTTTATTTCTACTGTCAGCTCTTTCGTTCTTGGAGGTAAGTTATACAACTATGCGAATAGTTTCTGGCCAAATATAAATATCACAAATGACAAGATGATAAATAACCTTCAGCAGCACTAACAGCTATATTCTTGTTTTCAGTATGTCTTCGCCTACAAGTTAACCCAGAGAACAAAAATGAGTTCCAGGGTTTGAGTGCGGAGCGAGGCTTTGCGGACTTCATATTTGCTCACCTTGTATTGCACATTGTTGTCATCAACTTCATAGGATAAATTCATTTGTATTTTTTATTATTGGATAAGAAAATCTCCAAATAAAACCGTAAATTAAGTACTTGCTATATGAGTCCTTTACTGATAAGAATTTGAGTAAAAGGAAATTGCACACAACCAAGAAGCATTGTAGTTACAGAATCATAAGGGCAGGCGTGTACTAGGCAGCTTAGTTGTAGCAGCCAATCCAATATATTTAACGGCTCACAGAAGCCCGCACACACAAAGACAAGAATATGCTCAATAATTGGCTGCTGTTGCTTGGCTGCCAAGTGTATGGAGTCTTAAGACAGTCTAGACTTGGAAGTCAACATAGGTAGTCTTCTAGGGTTTACTTTATTTTAATTTTCAATTTACAGATTTCAATAGTTCAATTATTGTTTCAACTTCAAACAAAATGAAATAAATGATTTAAAGTTAATAATAGTTATTTTATTTGAGCTTCACTTCTAAAGCTCTCCTCCAGTATACCTATAGTCGTTTTTATCAGTCGACAATATAATAGGACTGTTTTACATTAAAATAAAACAGTCATTATGTGCCGAAAGAAAGACAGCGTTAGTAGTATGAAGATGCTGTCTATGATTCTGTCTTCTAGGAGCATAAATATTGAAAAACATACCTGATTCTCTATGGATTTATGTTGTTACCTACCTCTCCTTTCCAGCAGGGGTCGCTACCGCTAGATCCGGCGACCGGCCCTTGGGGTTCTCATAGTGTCTTCAGTCGCCAGCAAGGACCTTGCTCTAACACTGTCTTTCTTTCGGCACATAATGACTGTTTTATTTTAATGTAAAACAGTCCTATTATATGCCTAGCTGAAAGACAGCGTTAGTAGTATGAAGACCTGTTTGATATCTGCTGGTGAAAGTAACTATAAACGCTATGTGAAATGAATAAATGTGTTTAAAGAAATTCGTTTCAGATTAATCTTTATCATTTATTATTTATCCATCAGTAAAATATTATTATTAAATCTAATCATTTTTTCATTCAATCAACATTTTGAATCACAACAAACAATTTGGTAATTCAAAACACTAAAACACATAAAACTGATCTATGCTTATTAAAAACCTGAGAAGTTTAATCGTAACAAATCTTCCTCTTCATTATTTGCATTTTTAATAATTTCTCTACACTAAAATTTTTTTAAGGTTTTATCACTTTTCCAGTTCCCTCTAGCCAATATCTCATCCACTGGTACATTCTCCCACCACCCCTTGGATGCTACAGCTGCTCTGATGCTTCCCGGAGTAGCTTCTAGATTTAATTCTTTAAATATAGATTTAATCCAACCAGCTATGATAGTTCTTGTAGCTGGTTTTAATTCGCCCTTTATTGAGACAAATAGACTAGTAACATTACTATTAAGACGTCTATTTTCAGAAGCTTCAATTAACTGTTTAATATGTCTGAAGGGACATACATTAGTATCTGGGTGTCTTAACAAAGACCATCCAGACTGTCTATATTTACTTGAGTCTGTTTTTGGGCCATAATAAAATCTTTTCTTTTTCTTCTATGAAATTGTTATGAGATATATCTAATAAGGTGAGGTCGTGTATTCTTCTGCCTGATGCCAACAGTAAAATAATTGCAGTTCTTCTTGAAATATCAAAAAGTGAATTTGTGCTTGGAACTGACTTCAACCAATTGAATAACAATTTTGTGTCAAAAATAGGGGATTTTGAAGGTTGAGGTTTTGCCAATGCGATGGCTTTTAAAACTTGTTGAACAAAGAAATTCTTTGAAAGATTTTCTGCATTTGAAGCACAAAAGGTAGAGATAGCCGATTTATGTAATAAAATTGTGTTAACTGAAAAATTATTTTTTAAATGCAGATCTGCTAAAAACCTTGCAACGTCTTTGCCATCTGGGTTTTTGTGATTAATATTATTTATGGCACAAAACGATAGCCACCTTTTTACAGGGGCTTTATAAGTATTTAGAGTGCTTTTGCGCCAGCTATTACTCAATAACTTAATTTCATCCCTACTCCAGTTAGCTACCTGGTCTGCCCACCCCCAATTTTCCAAGCCTGGAGGAACAACTTGTCCACTTGCGGGGGACAGAAACCCGTCGACCGATCTATAAGGTTCTCCCGTAGATCTGTTATCGGTACTGGGTTTGATAGTGCCCTGGCTTGTAGATCGGTCAGCCAGAAACACTGATCCCACTGTGGTGCTGCGAACATTCAAAGTTGTGAAGAAAGGAGAGTTATCATCGTTGATTTCTCGGTTAAATAAGTAAACGAACGAAAACTACTTAGGTACCAATTTTGTTGTTCGAGTATTAATTAGCACTAATTGAGTACCGTAAAATGCCCTAACTTTGCACGGATTTCGAGGTTTTTTTTAATTATTTTGGCTTGGGTAGGATATTTATTTACTACTTGTAAAGAGAAAATGGAAATCAGAACTTTGTGCTCCTAGTAAAAGAACTCATTATAGCCTACTCCTCATATTTTTTGAGAAATAAGCGTTGTAAAAGCCAGGCAAAGTTAATGGCATTTCCTCTACTTTGCCTAGGCAACAATATCGCAATTAAATTAATATTTCCAAATAAACAGATTTCGTACCCATAGAGTATTGGATATGTATTCATACTTAACGTTTAGGTAAAGTAAGGCTAGGTAGGCCAAATTAGGGCATTTTACGGTACTAATTATTTACCAAATTTGGAAGCGATTGGCGTTGGTAATCACGGACACCATCTTTTGAAGAGCAAAGCCATAAAAATGTAATGAGTAGATTTTATGGCTTAGGTACACAACAGCGGCGATAGCGGTAGATTGTCGGAAGCTTCATACTGAGGCGAGATGAGGAGAGGTTAATAACATACACAATCATTTGTAATATTAATTTATTTTTATTTTGACTAGTCATGAATCAATTTTCATCGTTATTTTAAATGTATCAGTATTAACCTAACGTTGTGGCTATAACAAGAACTAAAAAACAATTATTATTATCATAAATAAGTACTTGTCTCCCCATGTTTCACAGTGGCGTCATCATCCTTTCTATGTTTACTATCTGCATCACATCTCAGCTAGCCACTTTACTTACTACTACAGATAATTTTGTCAAGTTTCTAATATCACATTATAATCTAATTTAGTTTATCGTTAGGCAGGGAGCCACACACACATGTATAAAATAAGTATAAAAACTCACAACAAAATGAGTTTGTTTAAACAGTTTTTTGTTAGTCATAAAACTTATGCAGATTGTGTTACAAAATAGGAAATGTGTGAAATATCTTATAAAACTTCTATGAAGGTATTATAATAAAGTTACGAGACACAAATTATTACATCCAAAAATGGAATAGTTTTTAAAAGCATCTTTATAGTCAGCAGTGTGCGGTAGGTAGTTAGTTACTAGTACAAAATTGAGTTTAATTTTAAATATTTGGATTTGGGTGCGCTGCTTACTATAAACACGCTTTATTCACTAAATCGTGGAAAGAAAATGTATAGGTACTACATAATTATATTGAAAACATAATATAATTACAATTTAAGGGAGATCAAACTGGTATTAATAATTTACAAGTTCGTGTACATTTAATGGTTAACTACAAACTATGGACGATGATATTTTTATATAATTTTTTTTAAATAGAAAAATACACTCTCAAAGATAAAATAGAAAAATAAATCGTCGTGTCGAGCGTCTAATAATAAGGTCCTTCGATGGAACGCCCGCCGGTTCGATTGAAATGTTATTTAACGTACGGCCAGACCCGTCGATGTAAGAGGACATGCTAATTTTTACACTTATTAAAATATCACAAAGGATGAAGTATTATTTACATTAAATCAATATTTATGGCTACTCACTAAAAATAAAGAGTCGGGTCGTAACACAATAATACGAGGAGCGATCCTGGCGTTATGCTTTCGCCGCGCTAAGAAGGGCGGACGCGCGGCGCGTGCGCGTGCGCGTCGGGCTCGGCCTGCGCGTGCGCGTCAGGCTCGGCCTGCGCGTGTGCGTCGGGCTCGGCTTGCGCGTGCTTGTCGGGCTCAGCCTGCGCGTGTCGGGCCAGGTGCCGGCGCCGCGCTCAGTGGCCCGGAGGCGCGCGCGGCGCGGGCGCGGCGTGCACGTGCGCGGCCGGCTGTGCGCGCGCGCGCTCGGCCGTCTGCGCGCGCGCCAGGTATCGGCGCCGCGCGGCCTCCAGCAGCTGCTCCTTGCGGCGCGCGAGCAGCGCCTCGCGCTCGGCCGCGCTGCGCGAGAAGCGCGCGCCCGGGCTGCGGGGGGCACACGTTAGTACTGTTCGCTCACGGGCGCGGCCGGCCGGCTGTCGCGCGACACTCACCTGTCGTCGAGCTCGAGCGCCGGCGGGCTGGGCGAGCGCGTGCCTCCCGCCTGCGACGTCACGCCGGACGACTCCGCCGCGGAGAAAGGCCCGAACGCTGCAGTGACGGTGGCCGCGTCCACCAGCACGGACACCGGCGCCAGCGCCGACACGGGCGCCTGCACGGGCGCCTGCACGGGCGCCTGCACGGGCGCCTGCAGAGACGCTTGCACGGGCGCCGGTGTTGGCACTGGCTCCGGCTCGAGTGCGGCCACCGGGAGAGCTACGGCCTCCGAAGGTAACGTGTCTGAAAGTAATCACGAAAAGGATTAGTAAAGTTCAACAAATCATTAATTATGGTCTGTTCCAAAAGCATTAGATGTAAGCGTAAACAAATATATTCTTACGCAATCACTCAGATAATTCTCACCACTTTTCCAACAATCACAGACGATTTTGTCAAATGAAAAACATCTTTAAGGTGATTTTAAATAAGAATTCCGGGTTTAAGTATTCAAAATAATCAAATCAAAACCCTCAATTTGTAAGTGGCATTACAAACTGGCATCTTATGTACATTTACAGATAAGTTTGTTTGGATTTTCATCAGATACTTTTGGAACAGACTAAAGAGCAAAAGTGTTCGGAGTCAGTCGCACGGAGTGTAGAGTAGTCCACATACCATGGTGCGCGGGCAGGCGGCCCTCCAGGATGTTGTCGAGCGTGACGTCAGCGGAGCGCGTGCGCGCCAGGTCGGCGAGCAGCGCGGCGCGCGAGTGCTGCGGGAACATGAGCGCGAGCTGCGCGGCCGCCGCGTCCAGCTGCGCGCCCGCCAGCGCCTCCGGCCGCACGCGCGTCACCTCCACCGAGAAGCTCGGCAGCCACGACACGTACCGAGACCCTGCGCACGACACGCACGGTTTACGTTTGCCGTCACTACAGCGAACACACGGAATTTGCGCTAAACGTAAAGCGAATTAAATTAAACAGCAAAGCTTCTTAGATGTGATGGGCATCGATAGTCTAATGAATGTCACCAGCGCTGCAGCGGCCATTCACCCTCTGATAGAAAGAAAGAAAACAAAATGTGACCCAGCTTGAGGCACACAATAAACACCCAAAAAATAAACCATAAAAACTTTGTTATAGCAGTTAGTTTTGTGTACCTCACGGCTGCGCCAAATCAGCATTACCTAATATGTATAGGTACCTAAGAAGAATGTAATGTAATGTGTGAAAAATAAAGAGAATGCCTCCGCTGCCGGCGCCAAAAATAACGCCATTGGGAACCGGCAATGACATAACTGCCGGCAGCCGAGATTAAAAACATTGGCTGCCGGCACCGCCGGCTCCCATAATGGACACCGGCGGCGCGGCAATTATAGAAACCCTTCCAGTATTCAGAACCCCAACTAACTAACCCTAACTAAAATATGTTTTTCTGCATATTCTAGTCGTTTTTTAACCTAACCAAACCTTTTTTGCGATTAAAATGATTAAACCTAATTTTACTAGTTCGGTTCTTTATGACTTTATTACTAGAATATGGCAAAAAATGCTCTATTACATGTTTTTTTAATTATGCCTACCCTGCCTATCTACTCCATACGCCAAACTGACAACCAAAGTCAGCGCTGGCAGCCACTTCAGCAACCGGCGCCGGCTGCGGAGGCACTTCCTAATTTAATATTGTTCCAGGAACTTTTCGAAATGCACCTCGCGTCGTCATTTGTCGGAATATCTGACAAGCTGTCCAAGATTCCAATCAAAATAAGTAGACGTACTTACATAATGCCAAGCCGGGAACGTCTTGACTCATAATTTTTACCTGACTACGGCAAAGCCAAAAGAGGGTAATGATTTTGACAGGCTATGAATGTATGTATGTATGAACAAAATCACCCATTATTTAAAGAGCTCGTACAAAAATAGACTGACAACTTTGCAAGGCTCCCAATTTTTTAATTTTTACCCGACTACGGCGAATCAAAAAGAAGATTATGATTTTGACCGGTATGTATGTATGTTCATGTGTTCTAAACTTCTCAACACAATTTGACAAATGAGGTATCGTTGGAAGCGTCTTGATCGTCCGCTAGTTATAGGCGGTTCTTCAACCAAATGGAACAATAATGTTCAAAATCCGTCTATAATTGACGGAAATATCGATGGACATACATTAAAAAAAAAAACATACGTAAGCTACGAACATAACCTCCTCCTTTTTGGAATTCGGTTAAAAACATCGTCACTGTGTTATGTTATTTTGTTACAATGTCTTGTTTATACCTTTCCTTGGCGTCGTGCTAAGTTGGCTTTTAGTTTTTAAAGGACGATGGGCAATCTACTAGAGTCCGCCCCGATTTTTTTTTTTAATCCAACAGACGTCATTTTTGTCTCATATATTTCGTCACGGGCTACAAAATAATAAATCATTTGTCTCAAGTCTTCTTCTTTTCCCTGAACTTTTGAGGGTCGTCGCCATAGTAAAGAAGGTTAAGTAAGCTAAGAACTTTTAAAGGAGATAAATGTCTCAAGGCTTTTACTAAGTTTCAGTTTTGGGGACGCCAGTTCCCATCGTCCTTTCTGACCACGATAACATTTTAACGTGCACGTTTTTCCATACATTTTATGGACATGGACGTGGACATCCTAGATAATATCGTCACGTTAGAAATAATTATAAAAGCGCACATTTATTAGGAAATCCTTAAGAAAAAGATTTTTTTCTTTAGATCCAAAGATTATAATAAAATGTTTTTTTATCTAAGTTTAGATCACTTATTTTTTTATCAACTGTGACTTCTAGTAATTCATATCGCGATATCGCGAGTCCAGTACGTGATACATTGATGTAGTCGCACTAGTAGCACAGTGCACAGTATGTACCTAGACTATGAGTGCTGGTATCACACGTGACGCGGAGCCGGCTGAGCCGAAGGGGTCGCTGACCTGTCAGGTTCCATTCCAGCACGTGTAGACGCAACAGTAGGTACACAACGGCACAGCACAGCGCACTGAGAACTACTGCGTACACGCCGAGCCGCTGTCTCATTTACTCATAGTCAGCCCGCGAGCACTACTATCTACGCACAACACACGCGGCACGCACCGATGATGTGATACCATTGGGAGCTGGAATATTGTTCACTGCATTGTTCTGACCTCAGCTTCTGACGGGAATTTTGTTGATGGGAACTGTTGCTGTGATAGAAACGTCACACGTTTGAATATTTTTGTTTCTTTTGACGCTGCTTTTTCGTGCCCAAAGAGTTTTTTTTAATTTGAGGTTTATTTTTCTTTCAGCCAGTTGCAGAAACGAACTATAGCTTATAAAGCTGTCATTAAATACTAATCTTCCATTAACTTCATGCAGAAAGCAACATTAGACTTGATTTTAAGGCTCAATTTACATTGAAATGGCAGCGGCCGGCAACGACGACGCGGCGAGAAGTTTCAGTGTGAATGTGAATTGAGCCATGGTTCTTCGCTGAATTTAATTAAATCATTAGCGTTAATGTCCAATAATAATCCATTACGTAATGAGGCATTAATGTTTCTCTGCAGTCTGCAACTGGGTGTTTACCTATGTACTTACTTATTTCACACCAGCTTTTGCCCGCAGCTTCGCCCGCATCCATACGTCCGACATCCGTAAAATCGGAAAATATCCCACGGGACGTAATAGCTGAGGAAATGGTCATTATCTGGCGCTGCGCCCGCGGCCATTAACCATCAAGACAGACAGACGGACGGACAGACAGCAGCGGCGGCTTAGTAATAGGGTTCCGTTAGGCATCCTTCAGGTACGGAACCCCTTAATAATGGTCACAATCCGACTAATAGTTTTGGAGAAATGCGTGGACAAACATACATACATAGCATACAAAGATAAATACATATACCTATCAAATTTTGTATATTTGAAAGCCCTAACAGATTACCATATGATTGTACGTACGTGTCGAGTTGATATTGATAACTTCCTCTTTTTTTTATGCCGTTAATAAAATACCTATAGCTTCCATGGTTATCTTAGCCATTATATGCTGACATGTTGAGAGCCCGATCAAAAATTGGTTTTATATAAAATAATATTCTTATAGTTTTTCAAACTTGGCGCGACTTACCGTCGAAGTGGAACAGATGATTGGGGTGCCGGGCGGGCCCCTGCGCGGGCCGCGCGGGCCCCGCGGGCCCCCCGGGCCCCGCGGCCGCCAGCGCGCGGCGGCACGTGGGACACGACGCGTCCTGCTGCACCCACTGGCACAGGCACGAGCTGCGCACACAACATCTTACTCGGGGACGCACACAACCTGACGTGTGCTGCGACCCAGATGAAGGACTACAATCTAGACATCAGATTTCAGTCTAGACATCTACATACATACAACATTAGTTCTACATTAAAAAAAAATCTGCTGCATTTTGTTGATTTAAGTGAACACAAATGTATGTAACAGCGTCAGCAGATTTTTTTTCGCGATTTCACGGTTGGTCCCATAGAAAAAGTTGTTCAAAATGATGAGTACAATGACCCCTTTTCGGGCTTAGCATAAACAAAAACGAATGTTGTATATTAGCATACGATCGTTCACAATTAGTTCACGTTACAACACAGGTATAATATCATTATTTTGGTCACATAATGCGCGTTAAAGTAGGGTTACCATCCGTCCGGATTTGTCCGGCTTTTTAAAAGGCCGGTCAAAGTCTGGACGGGGGCCCAAAGGCCCCCGTCCAGACTTTGACCGGCCTTTTCGCCCAAAGGCTCTTACATACTGGCGCGACTTGTCACGCGACGCGACGCCGCCGCATTGTTCGCCGTGAAGTTTTCTCAGAAATTGTTTTGTTAAAAGTCGCGCCAGTATGTAAGGGCCTTTAGGGTGGTCGCACAACTGGCGGAAGATGCGTCGCGTATCGTCAGTCGCGTAAAGGCTCCTACAAACAGGCGCGACAAAACAATTTCTGAGAAAACTTCACGGCGAACAATGCGGCAGCGTTGCGTCGCGCGACAAGTCGCGCCAGTATGTAAGAACCTTAACGCCAGAACGGACAAGTAGTAGCGAATAAAACGTTCAACCTTACACACTCAACTACTTAGGCTGATTGGCGTGTGCTAGCTGTCTTAAGGTTAATAATTTGATTTATGTTTTGTGTTCCGTTAGTATATGATTTTGCATACTATTGTGTAGAATCATTTTTTTTTACTGAACAGACAGCTGTGCTGCTGGATAGATTGTTTCGCCACTTTTTCTTCCCAGCTAAGGCACTAGGAAGTGATGAAGGGTGGGCGTTGGGGGACTGTCTTATGTAATTTTGACGCTCGAAAAGCTCTGATCCTCAGCCTAGTTTGAATAAATTACTTTTGATTTTGATTGACTAACTACTAATGAAGTTACGCCCGACGCATCTTCCATCAGATGTGCAACCACACTTGTCCTCGTTAAAGATGTTTTAAAAATAATTGTAAAACACAATACTTAATCGATTAAACAAACAACCTTACAGTGTTTTTTTATTTATTTTGCCTCTAACTTACTTGTGGAACAGATGAGAGCAGGGAAGCTTCCTGGCTTCCTTCATGGGCTCCCAGCAGATGGCGCAGTTGTCCTGGTTCTTCTCCACCTCTTCCTTGCTAGCCATAGGGTAGCTGTGGACAGAGCGCTTGTTAGATTATCGCCTACTTCCTACTTAAGGCCCCACAACGTATCGCGGGCCCGACAGGCATATGTATAAAAAAAATATGAGTTACAAATACAAAAGATCAGGGGGCCAGGTCTACTAATTTACAAACGTGTCAGTGGTCTCACAATTATCAGTTTTTGACAGATATGCCATACAAAATCTGTCAAAAACTCATCATTTCGAGACTACTGACACGTTTGCAAATTAGTAGACTTGGCCCCCTGGTCACAGCAAGTGACGTCACTGGTCACGCCACGTCTAGTTAGTCACCGTATCTGCGCTATCGGTCACTCGGGTCAGTAATACGCCGCTAACCGAAAAGTATAAACAAGCCATTAAGTGACGCATTACGCTAATTACATTAGGATTACAATCATAGATATAAATCATACACAAATTTTTGCTTACCCTATTTAGGGTTCCGTAGTCAAATAGTTTCGCAATGTCTGTCTGTCTGTCTGTCCGCGGCTTAGCTCAGAGACTCTTAGTACTAGAAAGCTGTAATTTGGTATGGGTATACATATAATACCCGCCAACAAAGTGGTCAAATAAAATCCTGAAAAAAAAAAACATTTTTCGGATACCTTCACTATGCCTAATGTGTGTAAAAAATAACACCAAGTTATGTGTAGGGGAGGTGGTATCCTAAAATTTTTTTTTTCATGATTTTATTGGACCACTTTGTTGGCCTGATTTATATGGCTAAGTGAATCATGACCCACTTTGACGATAAATCGTTTGAAACCTTCAAAATAACAAAGATGGCAGATGACAAATTCGTTACCAAGGAAATGTATATTTACGCGAATGTCGACCTAATTGTATTTGAATGTCTGTACGAAAATAAGCTTATGGTGGGTCAGAATTCAATTTTTTCGACTGTACACCCATACCAAATTACAGCTTTCTAGTACTAAGAGTCTCTGAGCTAAGTCGCGGACAAACAGACAGACGGACATGGCGAGGGTTCCTTGTTGACTACGGAACCCTAAAAAGTGAAAAGATTAGAAGTTTTAGAACCTTTTAATTACAAAACAATTCCTACACTGATGACAAGCTATTAGGAATAAATCTGCCGTTACGCAGGTTATCTTTACATCGTGGTCAGTTACTTGGAAATCGTTTCATGATTTGTCCAAACATTATGATTGTGACACACCTCACACAGATAACACCTAAATGTATCAATAGTGTCACTAATAATAAATATTACAAAAACAAAAATGTTAGTAATTAAAAATCCATGTACTACTTACCTACTTAACAAATATTAATCTTAGTAATTACAATAATGTAGGTATTCACCTACTTACATCATTTTAATTTCACGTAATATATATTTAATTGAACCTCTAACAATTCCCATTTGCGCTCCAAAAAATATTCTTGAACTCTCTAATACAATATTTGTGCTTCTTTTTGAGAACGTCAAAAATCCAAATCTTTACTTTAAGGGGCCGTGCACGAAATTGACTGATTTTGATTAATTTTGTTTATTATAAGCAGCTGCATGAGCAGCAGTAAGCGCCTAAGGGGGTACGTACTTGCGACTCATGTGCGTGGCGAGCTCGGTGTAGAGGCGATGGCGCCGCACGCGCGCCTGCAGCTCGTGCAGCAGGTGCCGCAGCTGCATGAGCAGCAGTAAGCGCCTAAGGGGGTACGTACTTGCGACTCATGTGCGTGGCGAGCTCGGTGTAGAGGCGATGGCGCCGCACGCGCGCCTGCAGCTCGTGCAGCAGGTGCCGCAGCTGCATGAGCAGCAGTAAGCGCCTAAGGGGGTACGTACTTGCGACTCATGTGTGTGGCGAGCTCGGTGTAGAGGCGATGGCGCCGCACGCGCGCCTGCAGCTCGTGCAGCAGGTGCCGCAGCTGCATGAGCAGCAGTAAGCGCCTAAGGGGGTACGTACTTGCGACTCATGTGTGTGGCGAGCTCGGTGTAGAGGCGATGGCGCCGCACGCGCGCCTGCAGCTCGTGCAGCAGGTGCCGCAGCTGCATGAGCAGCAGTAAGCGCCTAAGGGGGTACGTACTTGCGACTCATGTGCGTGGCGAGCTCGGTGTAGAGGCGATGGCGCCGCACGCGCGCCTGCAGCTCGTGCAGCAGGTGCCGCAGCTGCATGAGCAGCAGTAAGCGCCTAAGGGGGTACGTACTTGCGACTCATGTGCGTGGCGAGCTCGGTGTAGAGGCGATGGCGCCGCACGCGCGCCTGCAGCTCGTGCAGCAGGTGCCGCAGCTGCATGAGCAGCAGTAAGCGCCTAAGGGGGTACGTACTTGCGACTCATGTGTGTGGCGAGCTCGGTGTAGAGGCGATGGCGCCGCACGCGCGCCTGCAGCTCGAGCAGCAGGTGCCGCAGCTGCATGAGCAGCAGTAAGCGCCTAAGGGGGTACGTACTTGCGACTCATGTGCGTGGCGAGCTCGGTGTAGAGGCGATGGCGCCGCACGCGCGCCTGCTGCTCGTGCAGTAGGTGCCGCAGCTGCATGAGCAGCAGTAAGCGCCTAAGGGGGTACGTACTTGCGACTCATGTGCGTGGCGAGCTCGGTGTACAGGCGATGGCGCCGCACGCGCGCCTGCAGCTCGTGCAGCAGGTGCCGCAGCTGCATGAGCAGCAGTAAGCGCCTAAGGGGGTACGTACTTGCGACTCATGTGCGTGGCGAGCTCGGTGTAGAGGCGATGGCGCCGCACGCGCGCCTGCAGCTCGTGCAGCAGGTGCCGCAGCTGCATGAGCAGCAGTAAGCGCCTAAGGGGGTACGTACTTGCGACTCATGTGCGTGGCGAGCTCGGTGTAGAGGCGATGGCGCCGCACGCGCGCCTGCAGCTCGTGCAGCAGGTGCCGCAGCTGCATGAGCAGCAGTAAGCGCCTAAGGGGGTACGTACTTGCGACTCATGTGCGTGGCGAGCTCGGTGTACAGGCGATGGCGCCGCACGCGCGCCTGCAGCTCGTGCCGCAGGTGCCGCAGCTGCATGAGCAGCAGTAAGCGCCTAAGGGGGTACGTACTTGCGACTCATGTGCGTGGCGAGCTCGGTGTAGAGGCGATGGCGCCGCACGCGCGCCTGCAGCTCGTGCAGCAGGTGCCGCAGCTGCATGAGCAGCAGTAAGCGCCTAAGGGGGTACGTACTTGCGACTCATGTGCGTGGCGAGCTCGGTGTAGAGGCGATGGCGCCGCACGCGCGCCTGCAGCTCGTGCAGCAGGTGCCGCAGCTGCATGAGCAGCACGAGCGACGCCATGGACACCAGCATGTTGCTGTACACCACCATGTGCAGCACGTGCAGCAGCTCCACCACCAGCGACACCGACTAAGACACAACCATTTATTTATACTTTATGCTGGTACATAAAACGGACTAAATGTCATAAGTAGAGATCGGATAATCGTATGCTTATTTACTAAGTTGAGGCGTTGGCAATTATAGAATGAATTTTTGGATCGAAAAAATCCCGCGATTCCGGGATCGACGAATTTTCTGTTCTGATTATAGAAACGGATGTAGGTATATGTACTTACTATCAGGTGTTTGCTAATATGGAATGCACTTATGTATCGATCGTAAAAATCTCGCAAAATCTCGTAAGACCTGTATTTCAGGACACCTCGTCTCCACTCCCCTTGGAAGCAGTTACATTTATTAATGACTAGCTGTGCTCTGCGGTTTCACCCGCGTAGGTGTCGATCCCGTGGGAATATAGGGATAAAACGTATCCTATGTCCTATTCCAGGACATGTCTACCCGTGTGCCCATCCTCTCCTCTCTAGAGTAGGGAACGTCGCGGAGGCGCGGCGCCGGCGTCGAACGGTTCGCGTATTGAATTTTTATACTCGTGATAACTTCGAAATTAAATGTCCGATTCGAATGAATTAAAAAGTATTTTACTGCTACTTAAATATCCTAGAATAGGACATAGGATACGTTTTATCTCTATATTCCCACGGGATCGAGTTCTACGCGGGTGAAACCCCGGGGCACAGATATTTTACAATAAGTATAGATTATGCACCCGTACACAAATGCGGTAAGCTATATAAAACCAGAAAAAAGAGAGTTAACCGTGTGTGGGCCGAGAGAGAGCTACTTCAAAGATGGTCGCTTCCATAATATCTTATTTGGAAATCCAATAAAAGTCCGTCGAATTTTTTTGCGTGGTCAGATACTTTGTTTGATTTGTTGTATGCCACTGCCATGATGCACAACAAAAATACAGCGAAAACAATGGCTGTACCGGTGGATAATCGAACTATTTTACGATATGATCACTAATGTTTGGCCACATCATGAAGTAGTCGTGGGTTTCATATTGTAAAACATTGAGTATCCAATGATATGGCCAGACCACATCATGATGTGACCAGCGGTCAATATTCTATTTCATGAAATGGTCGAACACTTGGCTTGGTCGTTTCCGGCCCGATCGCATCTACATGTGAAATAATTAACTGAATGAATTAATAATTAACTATTGTATAACAGAAAAGTAAAGAACAGTGAATACATTTTTCACCTTACGCCCTGTGACGGTAGCGAAACGGCCAAGCCACATATTTTGACTAAGGTGTAGAGTTTGTGAAGTTAGGGCTTGTAGAGTTAGGGCGAGTAGAAGCTTGGCTCTACATGAGATCTGATAACTTTTTGACAGTGCGAGCCGTAGGTCTCGTCTTGGCAACATTTTACATGGAAATGTTTATGGTGGGATTTCACTTCTTTTTGTAAGTTGCGTATGATAATATATTTATATTGTGTTCAATTTTTCTTTCTATTTTGTGGTGTATTTCTTGCACATCGGAGGTGCCTTTATTCATAGCCCACTCTCTTTATTCGTAATATACGTATACGAATGTAATATTCTGAAAACTGACGAAAGCCCCATTTACACATTTTTTTTATCCTAATTAAAGGGGTGTTTTTTTTTTATTAACCTAAAACATGTATTTTTTTATTTGTAATAAGAGGTCGGTGTATGTGTCCTTGTATAGTTTTCAGATCTCTAGCATAAAATTAAGTTTGTATAGGAAAACCCATACAAACTTCCATCCCCTAATTAAAAGAGGGGTGATTTACTAAAAATCTTCAAATATGTATTTTATTATTTATAACAAGCAGTCCCTATATCAATTTTCAGACCTCTAGCATCAAAATTTGCGGAAGTCTCATACAAACTTCAATCCCCTAGTTTAGAAGGTTGGGAGGTAAACGTTCCAAGTTATAGAATTTTTTGTTTGTTTGTGTACTAATACTAGCTTACATACCAAATTTCAGCTTTCTCGGACTTCAGGAAGTACCCTAAGAATTTTGATGATCATCAGTGAGTGAGTGAGTGACGAAATCGCGGTTTTTTAGATCTCAATAAAATCTACATGATGCCATTTTATGTTAATAGATCGTCCATGACCTCACGTTATGGCATTATAATTGAGTGAGCAAGAAAAGTTCAATAACTGTCACAAATGACGGCGACGTGGAGGTCAATGTAATAACTATGCAGGCTGCAACGTTACATCATCGGACACACAGTTCACAACAGTCAGTATTCGTTGGTTGATGGCCTCTAGCGGCTATTATTTAAGAGCTACTTATACTGTCATCCACCTCTGTGAGTTAGAGGTTAATTTAAAGTAATCAAAAGTTAATTTGTTACCAAATGTTCACATTAGTTCAATTTATTGCTCTGATGGCAACTGTCAGCAAAGGTGACCGGGACGCGAATGATGTGGCGATGTTAGACAAAGGAAAACCTGTTTTCACAGTAACGTCATTCATGACAATATTATATATAAAGAGGTATACAATACTAATATTATAAAGAGGAAAGATTTTTTGTTTGTTTGTCCGAATAAGCTCCGAAACTACAGCACCGATTTAAAAAAAAATTTCACCAGTAGAACGCTAAATTAGCAGGAAGTAACATCCATACTATCCTAACTAATTTTATAAATGTGAAAGTGAGTTTGTTTGTTTGCTTTCACGCTGAACAGATTTGGATGAAATTTGGCACATGAAAAAAAAAACGATGATGAAACGATGGATGGACTGTGTGAAAGATGATATGGCGACAGTCGGGGGTGACTACCGAGATGAAGACTAATACGACGACGAAAACAATACATGTTGCGCCGACCACTAATAAATTGGGATAAGAGCAAGATATTTTTATTTCGCATTCCATATCTTTCAGTTGTTTTAGCCATCGACACGCTAAGAAGAAGGGAAGAGAGTTCTGATGGACTATGTTATGGTGGGTAATGGGTTACTCACGTCGAACACCAGGTGCGTGTAGTAGGCGACGGGGCCGGCCACGTCCGCCTCGTACAGCTGCAGCACGTAGCGCGCCACCACGTGCAGCACCGACACCAGCACTAAGATGCACTGCAATCAACAACACGCCCTGGTCTCAATGAACAGCAGGATGTTTCTATCCTTATGGTACTCTGAAGGCGACCGCAACCGCAGACCGCAGCGGCTACGCCGCCGCCGCCCAATCGCAGCGACACGACTGGCTTCTATGTGTCGCTATAGTCTTTCATTGCAATATTACGACGTTGCTGCTGCGGCTTGCGGTCTCGGTCACCATCAGATCGAACTTACAGCTAGGTAAGAGTATAACTCTTAAGACCCAATAAATATTTTTATGTTAAAAGCATAACAATAACAAGAATGAATTCCTGTCACTGCTGAGCCCTGCGCCTCGCATTCAGGTTGGTCTAATTCCATTCATCCAGTATTCCAGTCAGTCATGTCATGATAGTATTATGAAGTAACTATGTACTTATCGAGAAACAAAAACAAGCTTATTTAATGTATTAGTAAATGCGGAACTGATAAATTATTATAAGTCCTTCCAATTAAATAGTAGTGTCATTTTTTTGTAATGACGTATTGTATGATAATTGCAGATCTTGCTTTCTTATTTAGCGTTATGAACGGATCTACTGACGTCCCTGAGTTGGTGGGCAAGATTGGGCTTCGAGTACCAAATGCATTTCTTCGGAGACCACGTCTTCTCCATGTGCCTCAAGTCAGAGCTATCTACAGACAGAACTCGTACGTGATAAGAGCTTGTCGTACTTTTAATGTGGTGTGTCAGGATGTCAAGTTAGACTTAGATTTATTTACTAGTAGCGTTAAGGAAGTGAAGAAAAGTTTGAACAATTGTTTTTTCGATGTATAGCCATTTTCGTTTTATATAGTATACATTCTTTATTCTCTTTATTATAGTCGTTTTCCAGCGTGAGATAATTAACTTGCGTATCTCTTACGTCGCTGTCTTTGCGTATTTGTTAATGTTACTCACCTTCATTGTTAGTGGAAACTTGTAATTGGCCATAGCTTACACATTGTGCTAGACATTAAAATGTATTAGCTGTAAGTTTTCCTAAAATTAATAAAATAAAATAAATAATTAGGAACTTTGTATCAAACAGTCAGACTTGATTCCCTACCCGCTCTTATATGTATAATATTAATAAGTATGTGGTATTTATTTATTTACTTACAAACATTACCTACACGTGTTTGTTCGCAGGTTTATTAATTCAGGGCATTGCAGTATGGAATATGGATACGGATGCTACACACTCTAGAGCTCACGATGAGCCACAACGACGTTAGCTACGGGTCACAGAGTAGGTCGCGCTCATTACCTCACAAGCTCAGTTTACCGATACGGAAGCTTCTGCACTGACACCGAACTCTGCTGACCTATGTTACTTATTCAAGGTTCTGTTACCTCATATTTTGTTTGTCACATTCGGAACACATGACGTAATTAATAGACCGATTTAAATTGCACATTGAGGAATGATGGCTGTCTTCCTCATCAAGCATGAATTTTATTATGGTAGGTACGTTCTTTTCGGAAAGCCGTTCTTTGTACAGTGGAAATTTGTCTAACTACATATGCTACGTTTTACGTGCATATGTAGTTAGACTACTTGCATTAGATCTTTGAACTTCAGTCAGTCATTTGATTGATCTCGAATTTCCCCTCACAAAGAGGTATTTTAAATTCACCCAAAGTGAGGAATCTCCGCTAGATGCGCCTATGTCATCAAAGAAGCTGCCTAAAACGAAAAAAGACCTATTATTAATTGATAATATAGTTAAAGGGTCGTTCAATAATTACGTGAGGCGTTGGGGGGTGGGGGGGGTCTCGGCAAATACCTATCACGGATTTTTTTTTCACAAGAAACAGTGAAAGTAATTTTGCGAGAAAACTGGGTTAAATTAAGTAAAACATGTTTCTCCACTAACATAATATGGCTAAATCCTACACATTTTACTTTATTGTTCGATCGATCTCACTGTTATTCTAGACTACGTTCTTATTAGTATTTGGGCATAATAATTAATCAAATTATGTTTTTTTTAATGTTTTCAACGCAATCAAGCACAGTTTACCGTATTTAGTTATTTACACAAAATATACGCATTTTGAAAAATCTCACGTGGCTTTAAAGGCTCCCACAATCAGACGCGATATCATGGGCGCGACAAGGTTGCGCTGCCTGTCGCGCCAGTTTGCACGAGCCTTATAAATCGATTCAAATCGCACGACATCTCACCAAGGTGGGAGATGGGGTCGAAAAATTGCCTCATGTAATAAATGAACATGCAGCACATTCACGGTCAAAGATTGACGTAAAATCATTAGTAAGTAATTGCAATGTAACTCTTATCTCATTACAATTTATACATTCCCTAACCGACGCGCGACGTAAGAGACATTGCTGTCTTAATGAGGGTTTTACGTCGCTCGTGCATGTACTACTTGAAGGAACTGGTGGGTTACCTCAGCAGCCATGAAGGCGAAGGTGTCCCGGCCGGCCGGCAGCCCCCAGGCGGCGGCGGCGCCCAGCAGCGCGGCGGCGGCGGCCAGGATGCCGCCCAGCAGCACCGCCAGCCGCACGTGCGCCCAGCCGCCCGTGTTCGGCGACGAGGATAACTGGAAACAGACATAATCACGTCAGGATTGTCAGGTCGGCAGGTTCAGTATAACACATCGGCAGATTCGTCGCCAGAAAAATCATCACGCTTTTTATTACGATTGAAATAAGTGCCGTAGCAATTCTTCTGTGACTCACTGGAAATTAGTGCAGCAACACGTGATAATTTTAATTGGAATTTTGCTGTCCCTATCTAAGTACAAAAAAAAGCAGTGCAGCAGTTATTTATCCGTAATCTCGCATAATTGTGTGCAAAGAGACAAACAAAAACAAGTAACTGATAGTGGCGTGTTATTATTAAGTAACGCTCAGATATCACGGTGCCATCACAATCGTTGCAGCCAACTTCGTAATGTTCGTATCGCTACCTGTTGCACCCAGAGATAACATCATACATAGAGTATATAACACGAAGAGAGATATGACACGAACTTATCCGCAACGGTTGTAACTGCACGTCTCAAAACAGTCGATTTAAATAACACTGGAATTTTTATAACAAAAAGTTAAATTTAAAATTTAAAAAACCCCCGTCAAAAACAAAGCATTTAAAAAGTAACGAAATAATATGTATTGGCCCTTTAAGTTTAATATAAAAGTTGTAGGTAATATTTTGATCCAAGCGTCGTCGCGTCGGGGGACGGCTCATGAAAATAAGAAATTAACAGCAACTATCCTTTCTACAATAGCATATATTCATTATTCCTAGTGTATGTTGGCGTTTTCATTAGCCGTCCCCCGACGCGACGACGCTTGGATCAAAATATTACCTACAACTTTTATATTAAACTTAAAGGGCCAATACATATTATTTGTTTACTTTTTAAATGCTTTGTTTTTGTCGGGGGTTTTTTAAATTTTAAATGTATCTTTTATTTCCAGCTTTTTAAATTTCATATTATATTACTAGTAGCAACGCTATGATCAACCCGCGGCTCGCCGATATCTGCGTAGCTGTAGTTAGTTAGTCTAGTTTCTAATTTAGTCTCATTTCTCTATCCTACTCCATCATCAGACCCTGATCACCATCCATCTGTAACCTATTTTTTGAGACCTTTCCAATGAGCCCAAACACGATACCTCTGCTGTAAGTTGGTGAGGGAGTTGGGTATCCTGCACCCAGGTGATGCTGCAGCATCAGTTCAAGGTTACTATATTCTTCTAATATCATTGAAGTAACAGAATTCTAAATTTCCAATCGATTAGACCTGTGAAAGATGCTCACATCCATTCCTCAACTAGAAAAGAGCTGATAATATTCAAATGGCTGAACCGATTTTCTTGAATCATAGCTAAGAACACTCTCGATCAAGTCACCTTTCAAACAAAACAAAAAAAAACAAAATCGGTTCAGCCGTTTGGCAGCTACGATGGAACAGACAGACACACAGATACACAGATACACAGATACACAGATACACAGATACATAGACACACAGATACACACGTTAAACTTATAACACCCCTCTTTTTCAGTCGGGGGTTAAAAAACCAGAATAAAGTTCACAAGGACCAACTTATTTACTTCTGTTCTCGTAGTAATCCTTGGCTAATTAACTACTTATTATATTACGTAGAGTTAAATTGCACAACCCGTGCGCATTAACATGGCACCTGGCTCAATGACATTTGCAGCTCCCCTCGCATCCCCGCACGGCGACGGCGGGGCGCCGCGCGGGTAGCGGGGCGAGTATTGACTTCCGAGGCAGGTGCCATGTTAATGCGCACGGGCTGTACAGTCTATTTTCCTTTCATCATCGGGTTATGTGGTAAACACAAACCTTAATTATTACAACTTACAAGTTAATCCCTCGCTTATTAAGTTGGCCTTATCTCAAGGTTTATTAATTAGCACATTTATGGCTTACACCTCTAAGGGTCAAAAAGCCCGTCACAAACGAGATATTACGTGTAGGTACGGCAGAATCAGTCAACACGTGTTTATAACCGACTTCAAAAAGGTTCGGTTAGGTTTTCAATTCGTCTGTAAGTTAAACCGACTTCAAAAAAGGAGGAGATTCTCAATTCGACTGTATTTTTAAAAATTTTTGTTAAGTACCTCAGAACTTTCGACTGGGTGAAACAATTTTCATAAGTGCCCATGTAGGCTTATGTGAAATAAAATATTTTGATTTGATTTTGATGATTCTTTTTATTTGAAAGCTCGTGCTTCCCGTGTGGTCCCATATAAATTTTATTAACTTTGCTTGCGTAGTTTTTGAGTTAGCTTCAATAATTACGTATTTTTCCCACTTAGTCTATGTAGATGATATTTTATTTAACTCCGTCACTGTTATATTTACATAGCAGGTGGTATTCGAATTTGTGTGGGGTAAGTACCACAACTAAAAAGTGAAAAATAAGACCGAAGTCGGCGGCAAAAAACGAAAATTGAAAAGCAAAGACACCGACTTCCAAAATTAAAGTTATTTTTTTGTAAAAAGTTTTTATTAGCAACTTTACTCAACCTCAAGCTTAAAGGAACCTAAATTAAGAGATTTATCTTTATTGTTCATTGCCCTTGAGCACGCCCGCGCCGCGGCGGTACTAAACTATTTCCGACAGTATTAAAACCCACGCCAGATGATGCTAAGCATCCTTTACAATAAAATTAATCTGAGCAGGTTATAATTTGGTCCTTCATATATTACACAATAATCTTAGCTATTTGTTTAATAGCAGTTGAATTCTTATATCGAACGGATTCGAACATAGCTAACGCATATTGTTTTTCAACCTTTTTCTTGACACGGCCCCTTTAGTATGAAGAAATATTTCGCCACCAGGAAAGCGGATCTACCCGTTGCTTTTTTTTTCATGCATTTCATTTTGAGACAAATATTCAATACAACACATTTATTCATATTCATAATTAAGGTTCGGATAAATACATAAGTAGTTCGGATAAAAACACATTTTTTTTACATCGAATGCGTCGAATACCTAGATAACGAAATTTACGCGCATACGTACGACCACGGCCGATGCCACGTTTTTTAGGTTTCCGTACCCATACGGTAAAACGGGACCCTATTACTAAGGTATAAGGCTCCGCTGTCTGTCTGTCTGTCCGTCTGTCACCAGGCTGTATCTCATGAACCGTGATAGTTAGACAGTTGAAATTTTCACAATACAAAAGAACAGAATAAAATAATTATTTAAGGAGGCTCCCATACAACAGACATGATTTTTGCCGTTTTATAGATAGTGGTACGGAACCCTTCGTGCGCGAGTCCGACTCGCACTTGGCCGGTTTTTGTTTATTTGATACAAATGATTATGTCCTTTAGTTAACAATTTTCTTTATAAATATTTTTCAACATTATTGTTTTTTTTTACTGCAGTAGCTTTTCAACCTTTTGCAACTCCCCTATAGAAGCTTCGCGACCCCCTAAACACTGTTTTATGCTATAGTTAAACGTTAAACGGACATGGCGAAACTATAAGGGTTCCATGTTGACTACGGAACCCTAAAAAGTCAGATAATTTATTTCATTACTTCCGTCTGCATTTAATTTGTATTTGTATGCGTGATGCTAAAATAAATTCGTTTTATAATTTGGAATTTTAGAGGTCGAATTCAACAAGCAAACAACAACCTACGTATCAACGCAATTCATAACTTCAATGGTTGTTGTTATTGGACCAAATCCATATATCCTAACTAATATTATAAATGCGAAAGTGAGTTTGTTTGTTTATTTGTTTGTTTGTTACGCTTTCACGCTGAAACGGCTGAACGGATATGGATGAAATTTGGCACATGGATAGACTATGACCTGGAATAGGACATAGGCTACTTTTTATCGACATACCACGCGGGCGAAACCGCGGGCGGAAGCTATTATAAATTCGAAAGTAAGTCTGTCTGTCTATCTATCTGTCTGTCTGTAATGTTAGGTACCTTTTCACGCTTAAACCACTGAACGGATTTCGACAAAATTTAGCAAGGAGATAGATGGCATTCTGGGGAAGGACATAGCAGTGGCGAAAGGTCCATAGAACACGATTCCTACCGGCTTCCCTTTGGAGGTTCGCATCAGCAAGTCTATCTACCGCTATTGAACAATGGCACTGACAATAGCGTCTACTTTTGCCAAAAAATATAGGGTATTTAATTCACTATAACATTCAAACAACAAAAACGCCTATTTCTGGCTTTGAATTAGCAAACAACAAAAAATGTCCTAAAATAACCCGGCGCCAAAACCTCAGAATCGGGAACTAAATATTCATACAATAGCGATCCCGTCATGAGGTCACGTGGCACCGCTTGCTTGATAAGGACGATAGCAAGCCGGTGTTTATCGGGTTACGATAGAGACAGATATAGAAAAATGCGTCACTAAGAACGAGATGGAGGAATATTGCACATTTTATTTCGTTTTCACCTGTTCAAGTGTATTTTATAAACTCCTGTATTAATTTTAAAATGATATTTCAGTTTATTTCTGTAAAAAATTGAAAGTTACGATATGCGTACCTATTTTTGGTTCTGCTACTTCGGCGATAGATGGTGTTAAATTCATTTACGGAAAGACTTTCATTTTTAAGTTAATTATTCATGTTTACTTTATTCATAAGTAAGTAAGTTAAGAACAGCACTGCTTCGGCTTCCCTCTCATAAAAATTGACCCCTCGCCGCTGGGACATAGGCTACATTTTTATCGACATGCAACGCGGGCGAAGCCGCGGGCGGAAGCTAGTGTTCTATAACTATTACGCATTTGTTCCGTTGTTTAAAAATAAATTCCGTTTTGCTAGAGTAGGCAACTAAGGAAATCAAATGCCAAGGGCATACAATAACGTAAACTTCAGGGATGTTTTATTCTAATAGACACGTCTGTGTGCCTGTGCAGGTATTGTATAATAATATCATATCGTTTAGTGAGCCCCTACAAGGTTGGACCTTGCTTTGCATAATTATTTAATTATCAATACGCGGCACTGACCTATCGATGATTTCTTATTCACGACGGTTTGATCGAGAACATGTATTCATTAATGGATTTTTAAAGTAATAATTTACTTATGCGCCAATGAAGGATAACAAACCACTAAAACGTATTCAACTTTTGATTTAATTTTACAATTCGTGACTTCTTTTCACTCACTTCGTATCAAAACTCAGTGTAAAACCTGCGGTTCAAATCTACATAAACAGTTATTTAGCAAACTATTGCTTATTTCACACAAAGTAAGTAGGTACACAAAAAGGACCAAGTTGAGTTGTTTGATAATCAACAAAACCCCGATCCCGACGTTTATATCCACGGTGTTAATAGTTCGTAGATATACCTAAGGTTTATTTGTTCGTTCACGTTCAGGTATATTACAATAACTTCAAAAACCGCGGTGGCGCGGGTTACTCCCGTCGGGCAACGCTCCCGTTTGGCAACTCTACATATCATAGAAATATAAAAAACAGATACAGATTGGTTATGTATGTTTGTAAACATGGTGGCACGGCAGTGGGTGCCCATGTACGAAGGAAAGGGGAAGGCTACATCGCAAATCGCCTAACATCAAATTTACCCAGGGTTCAATATGTACAAATAAATGCCGATGGATGAAGAAGGAGAGAAGGGAGATCACTGAAAGAATGGACTGTGTGATGGAAAATGTAAAAGAAACAAACAAAATTAAGGCTTATCGATTGAATTGTATGCAATAAAGTTGAGAAAAAACTACCTACACTTAACTTTTCTGCATTAATATTCAAAATGTTCCAATTGCCTAATACGTAGAACACATAGTATACAATGTATACTCGGCAATTTCAGATATAGGTATGTATACTATACATACCTATATCTGAAATTGCCGATCCGCCTACAAATAAATTAACCTCGGGCGAATCGCCTCAAGAAAAAATTGTATTAACTAAAAGTGTCGATTCGCCCGTTTCGGGCGGGTTAAATAATGAGTGAGAAATCATCCAAGAAGCCAACATGCGGTCAACACAGATGGAGCCCTTCATAATAATAATATGAAGGGCATATTATGCATCATGTGATGTGAACCGTGTGAACGCGAACATGATGCACACCGATGATTGAATTTAGGAATGTGTATTTTAGAGCAAAACTCTTATTTCGTACTTTAGTGAAGTTTAGTGTTTACCTATGAATATTGTATGTATTTTGAAATAACATAACACGTATTGCTATGTTATTTACAAAATAAAGTCCTTACTTTATATGATACCTACTTATTACAATATAAATTTTCGACCTGCCCGTGGGATTTCCACAACCGTGGCGTAGCTACAGATTACTCCTATTAGCTGCTGAGGCTAATGTCTCGCTTGACGTCAACCTCCGTTGTTATTGAACAGTCTGCTGAGCGAACAATCGAGATTGTGTGAATGACATGACAAGTGCCGTTTCTCAATATAATGTGCATAGCGCAGGACAGACAATGCGTCGCCCTCTAAATTGAGATAGGTGCATTGTGCATGCCATTGTTAGCTGTACGACTAGTTCTTATCTCGAGTCGAGTGCCAGGCTGCCAGCTAACAGTGAATGGCAAATAATAGTCATCAACCTGTTCATATTAGGATCAAATTCATACAATAATTATAATTTGTTAGTTTTTAATTTTCTTAAATAATAATTAATTTTTCGTACATACATACAAATTGTATGTAAGTATGTATATTTGTTCCCTCATAACATAAGTCATAACGTCTAAACTGCTCATCATAATTTGACAAATGAGGTATCCGTTGGAAGCTTCTTGATTGTCGGCTGGTTACAGGCTGCATATAACTATAAAACATATAAATATGGCGCCCTCTAGACGACATAAAGTCATTAACGAAAAACATTTGGGCACATATTGGGCTAAGTGGGAAAAATACGCAAGCAAAGTTAATAAAAATTTAAGGGACCATCTCTGAACTACCTCTTTTCTACAATAAAAAAAAGGTACAGTGGAATTGAGACTCTCCTCCTTTTTTGAAGTCGCTAGTCGGTTAAAAAAGGTATAAATAAACAAGACATCACAGACACAAATTAAAAATCCGGAGTCACACGAATGTGTTCGATTTATGTTCGTCATCCCTAAGTAAAGGCTCGTGCAAACAACCGCGAAATCGCGGCCGCGACAGGCAGCGGTACCTTTGTGACAAAGGTACCGCTGCCTGTCGCGGCCGCGATTTCGCGTCTGTTTGCACGAGCCTTTACACGTGTGACTCCGGATTATCTATCTGTGATGTTTTGTTTAGGTATAAGTACCTACTTAGTTGGCTTTTTTGTCGTAGTTGGGTTTTAGTTTTTATAAGTTTTATTTTAGAAGATTCTTTAACATTCCTAAACAGGTGTAAATGTAATCCAAACGGAAGTTCAAATTCATGTTAGATTTACATATTTTAATTCTACAATAAAACAGACACAGACTACGTTTGTACCCGCATTGTATAGGTACGTATGTATATGTAAGTACCTACATTGTACAGGTGGGTCAGTATTCTACTTACAATGCAAAATAAACATCATTGTTCCATTTGGCTGTTTCTGAATTTAATAATTTAGGTTCGTGCAAACTAGTGCGACATGTCGTGCGACGCGACTTTAACAAAACAACTTCTGAGAAAACTTCACGGTAGAACAATTACCGGTGGTGTCCCGTCGCGCGACAAGTCGCGCTAGTCTGCACGAGCCTTTAGTCATGTTGCTTTACTGACACCTTCCGGTGTTATAAACTTTTTAATATGCAAATGCATAGGCAAGTCATTAAACTTTATTTGCTATTTGCTTATCATAGTTAGTTAAAGTAGGTCAAAGCGTAAAAGGGCTTACATTACGAGCCAACATCGTGTTATGGGAAATAGCGTTTAAATTATAATAATAATTATGTGCAAAAGACACGGAACTCTCCCGACGCGACGGCGAAGCTCCGAAGAGTTATTAAATCTCTAAGAAGTGAATTTACTGTTTGATTGATCTTATTAAAATATAACAATCATAATCATGTAGTCGGCATGAGAAACCAGCCAAGAGTACAAGTTGGAAGATCATCGAACCAAGATACGATGATCTTCCGCGATGTACTCTTGTGTTAACTTCCCCTGCGTTACAAATGGTGCAATGGACGCTCACGAGAAAATTAAAAGCGATGGGCTTTTTTTTTTGTGGGTGGGAAATTATCAAATGACTTCTCCCGCTCTGGGCGGAGCGGAAGGGTGTGTCAGACTTTTACTGACTAAAACCCACCTGTGTTCCTTCAGTTGCCTGTTGCCAGGGTCCCGGTATCCCTTTCGGACTATTCCGCAACCCTGGACAAATTAACGGCCTACTACCTCAAATTGCTTAGCACGATCCTCCATTATAACGAAAATACAGCAGCATTAATTTTGAAATTAATATAAGTATGTTATACCATACATAAGTAGTATAAGTATTTTTTAACATAGGTACTTATATTTATTTGAGGATTAATGTTTCAAAATGTTCTCTATAGAAAAAATATCCAAAGTTGCCTCCAAACCCAACAATAAACCGGTAGTAAGTATTCTAAAAATACTTCAAAATAGATCATGCAACTTTGCATAATGACTGATAAAGCAGCGACTATGTTTTTAATTTGCTTTGGAGCCGCCAGCATCCCACTCCGTCTCACGCTCACTCAGTCCACCAGTAGTATGTGCGAGCGAGATAAAAATGAAATGAATTTGAGCTAAGGAAGTATGGGCTCTTAACATAATAAAAATAATTGTGCGTGTCCTGTGATCCGCATCGCGTTGACCGGGCTATCGACACTAATAATTTCGTCATCAGTGTATTAAATAAAAACATAAAACTTGTTGTTCGGTGATGTCGAGCGTTACAAATTAACAAACAATTACAGACAGACAAATTAAAAATCCGGAGTCACACGTAATCTGTTCGATTTATGCCCTAAATACGTGTGAGACACCGGATTTTTAATGTGTCTGTCTGTGATGTCTTGTTTCCATCTTTTTAGTTGACTTCTTTGTTGTAGTTGGGTTTAAGTTTTAAACTTTTATTTTCGCCAGGAAAACCGTGGGTGCCGAATGACCAAAAAATGACCGAACCTTATTTTTACCATTACAAACACTGTACTTACATATTCGTACCTATCCTTGCACAACTGTCCAAGAAGGTGCAGGAAGCCGACGAGAGTGAACCAGGAGCACCACAGCAGCACCTCATCCATGTACTGAACGTTGATGACGCCGAACACGAAGATGAACTTGTAGAACACATAGTTCCAGAATTTGTCTTTGACGCGCTGCGCCTCGGCGACGCGTAGTTGGCCGAAGACGAGACGTTGAACGCCGAAGCCGAATACCGCCAGCGAGCAGTATGCTATGTTGATCAGAGTCTGCAACAAACAAGAATAACGATACGTTAGGAGCACACGGAAAACACGCATCTTTGAGATTCCTAAGTTAGACTCTTTGCCGAAAGTCTTCAGTATCAGTTATAAACTCATAACAC
Source organism: Lithophane ornitopus (assembly GCA_948473465.1). Lineage (NCBI taxonomy): Eukaryota > Metazoa > Arthropoda > Insecta > Lepidoptera > Noctuidae > Lithophane > Lithophane ornitopus. Next base: position 573,224 of record OX419630.1, on the reverse strand, counting down.
AGTGCATTTAACATTTCGCAGTTTGTAGTTTACCAAAAATTCTGTGGCGCAACCCGACCTAAAAAGTTTTTTAGTCTCCTTTGGTGAAGCTTTGACAATTTGTAGCTTGAACTAATTGATCTTCGAAGCCGAGAACGCTCGTGGAACAAAAGAGTACATGCTGTGCTCAAGTGTTATGTGGCTCAAAAATATGGAATGAATCCTACTGAAAGGTTTAATTCCGTATTTTTGCCCTTTCTTTCTGTTCGAACGATCTTTAATAAATTGTGCAGTATGTTTGTATTTGCATAAATGAGTCAGAAATTAAAACTGTTGCGTTACCTTAAATAATTACGGTGATTTATGAAGTGTAGGTATTTATCCAGTTTATTAGTGGCTTTTGTGGACATGATAGTTATTCAGATTTGTTAGTTGTAATAGCAATCACGTCATTTAATTTGAATAGGTTTTTTTTTAATTTGTCTTATAGATTATTTTCTATTTTTACCCGACTACGGCCAAGAAAAACGGAGGGTTATGATTTTGACCGGTATGTATGTAAGTACGTATGTATGTATGTTCATCTGTTCCCTCATATCTTCTAAAGCAGTCATCACAATTTGACAAGTGAGGTATCGTTGGAAGCGTCTTGATCGTCCGCTGGTTATAGGCTATGTGACGTCACATTAAATTGCGCCCTCTAGAGGACATAAAGTAAGGAACTAAAAACAAATTTTGTTTAATCGTACCATGTTGAGTATCAAATGAAAGGGCTTAATGAGCACATTTCAAATCAATATATATTATAACCACAAAAGAATAAAAAAAAAAAAAAAGTAGTAAAAAGTAAAACCCAACTACGACTAAAAAGGTATAAACAAGACACCACAGACAGACAAATTAAAAATCCGAGTCACACGTAATCTGTTCGATTTATGCCCTAATACGTGTGACACCGGATTTTTAATTTGTCTGTCTGTGGTGTCTTGTTTATACCTTTTTAGTCGTAGTTGGGTTTTAGTTTTTATTACTTTCTGTGAATGTGAAAACATTGTAGGTAAGATTGTAGGCTTAGTGGACTGTAGATTTGTTGAACATTTTCTATTTTCTTAAGTACCTGGTACTTGTTGAAAGGCCCTACATTGTCCTTCCATGCCTACTAAGACGGTCTTTTGAAAATATTGTAAAAACCAATTATTTTTTTAAAGAGTAACCGTAAAGTTTCTTGCCGGCTCTTCTCCATAGGAAACGACCAATTAGAACCGTGCACCTACCTTCTGACGTGTCATCAGTGCCCAATGCACATGTAGGTTTATGTGAAATAAAATATTATTGATTTTGAAAGCGAAAAAAATTTAATTAAGTCATTTAAATTAGCAAAGAAAATGAGGTGATAACGACGCACAGTGGATCGTTCCCATAAAAGAGGTTGGACATACGCAGCTTGTGAAATCAAAATGGATAAAAAAAACAATAAAAATGCTATCATATTCCTTTACCAAAAACCTACAAATATTGTTCTGAGACTTTTTCTAATTGGACTCGTATTTCAGGAGAAAATCGATAAAAAGTGTTTTATTTGTATGGAAATGGACACTTAAACTCCCCCACTACCTGAGTTTCGCCTTGTTTCGAGTAGTCCTTGTTTGTAGTAATTTCTAAAATTGGTATCTACCTACTAAGTGCCACATTTTGTCCAAAGACACTTGGTGCCCCAATCGTGCTCTTTCTGAGATATAATCGATTTTTTTGCATGACAAAAATACCATGGCAACCATAAATTTTCATTTGGCTTGAATCAAAATAACGTGTGTGTGTGTATGTGTATCTAGGTACATTTTGTCCAAAGACACTTGGTGCCCCAATCGTGCTCTTTCTGAGATATAATCGATCTTTTTGCATGACAAAAATACCATGGCAACCATGAATTTTCATTTGGCTTGAATCAAAATAACGTGTGTGTGTGTATGTGTATCTAGGTACATTTTGATTCAAGCCAAATGAAAATTCATGGTTACACTTTACGTGTAGGGGAGGTACGCTAAAAATATATTTTTACGATTTTATTTTACCACTTTGTTGGCGTGATTTATATTTGTACCCATACCAAATTACAGCTTTCTAGTACTAACACTCTAACTCGCGGACAGACGGACATAAATAAATAAAAATACATGACACGGACATGGCGAAACTATAAGGGTTCCTTGTTGACTACGGAACCCTAAAAATGTGCGTCTCAAATTGTGTAAATATAATAATTGTGTAAGAATAAAACCAAGAACGTTGATGAAGGGTGTATGCGTGTTATTGCGTTAAGCCTCGTACAGACTTGCGCGATATCGCGGGCGCGGCGAGGGATGCAGCCTGTGGCGTTCGCGATATCGCGCTAGTTTGCACGAGGGTTAACAGTCTATCGCGGATGTGTGAGAGGTATTCCGGAAGATATGGCTAGGAGAACTGATGTCTTTCTGGCAGGTAGCTTGTATTATGAGAAATCTTAATTTCTGATTGGATATAGGCCTACTTTGGAAAACATACTTGTAATCGTAACATTATGGTACTGACAAAAAGACCAAAAAAACAATAAACTGAAAGAAAAACTTAAGCCACACTAAACTAAGACAGGCTAGCAACAGTAGGTACACTCCGCGAACTTCTGTCTATATAATAAAATAATTCGTATAAGGCAGTCGTTAGCAAATAATAGTTCAAGTGATTAACACAACAGTTTGTGTACAAACACAATCAAACCAGAATGGTGTTTGGTTATTATCATTATGAAACTAAACCACAAAGGCAGGTAATTGCGCTCTATTTTCAAAGGCCTACCTATACCTATACCTATACTATAACTTTTTTTTTTTGGGTTTTTAATATATTTTTGAAATGTGCTAATTAAGCCCTTTCATTTGATACCAAAAATCATTAAAAAAATATTTTAGTTCATGTCTGTATGTCCTCTAGAGTCCGATATTCAACGTCAACTATAACCAGCGGATGATCAAGGCGCTTCCAACGATACTTACCTCATTTGTCAAATTATGATAGGTTCCTAGTCTAGAAGTTATGAGGGAACAGATGAACTGTAACAACATACATACTTACATACCGTTTAAAATCATAACCCTTCTTTTTGCTTCGCCGTAGTTTGGTAAAAAGGCGTTTTATTTTCAATGGCATTTAGTAAGGCCGCAAACCTCCTTAACAGCCGCGCAGGATATTATCACAGAAGCATTTTTTAAGCAAAAGCACAAATTAATCAATCAGTGGCAGAAGTAATTGAATCAAGCGGATTTGTTCAGTAAAACTCTGAGCTAAGACTGTGTAGCTGTAGGGTACATTGATGTGATAGTTCTTTGGATTGGCGGGATAGCACACTCTGAAGCACCGAATAAACAACCAATCGTTCTAAGAAGGTGTTTTGATTAATCATCATTAAGTTTTAGTGCAACGAAAGACTGTTACACTAAAACTGACACTTGGGTGAGGCCTTTCGCCGGCAGTGTACGTCTTTCGGATATGAAATTATGAATGATGAGGACTAAGGACAATTGCTCCTTATGCGTACTTATTTTTGTCCTTATCTCCTCAGCTAGCGTCCACTCCGGTGGATAACGGAAATGAACGTCAAGATTTGATAAGTAAGATACTAATCTAGTTGCAGCTGAGACAATCCAGCACATAATTCTAATGCTGCTAAATCATGTTGAGAGTTCTGTTCACACTCGAACATCTGCAATTCGAGTGAAGACACGAACAATGTGTATGAAAATGGTTTTAATCAAAATGCAGTACGTATAGGTATCATTATAAACACCACATACCGGTAGGAGATGAACGTATCAATAAATAACAAGCATGCCAACAAGTTTGAAGCGGCTGACCTTTACCTACAGCTATCTTAGTAAACCACTGTTCTATACTTATAACTTGATCACTAGTTTCAGTAGGAAGGACAGAGAACACTGACTCACTGGGGTTTCCAAAGGACAGTATTTGAAAGGTAACTTGTCAGTCGGACAATAAGGGTCTTACTACAAAAACTCAGACACTTGTTCAACGTGTGTCAATGCCAGTCTTATAAATAAGTATACCGTGTTTAAAAGATGTTTAAGCTAAACAACTGATAAACACGGTTTTGTGGTAATAACACAAAACCGTGTTTAATGTGGTAATTATTCTTCTTAGTAGTATCCACAGCTACTGATTCGGTTTCAAACAAAACTTTCTAAGCAGTTCTTCGGCACAAAGTTTGTCAATCTTACCGTGCATTTGCATTGGCGAAACATTACAACAAAACATGTTTAAATCTCTAGTTCCTGTCAAAAATTGTATGGAACATTGACAGAGAATAATATTTCAACATGTTTTGGCAGTGCAAACGCAAGGTTATGAAGCATCCATAACAGGTGGACCATTCTATTCTCTCTTCCTGTCAATTGATGACAGCCGAAGACCGTAGAAAGTATGATCTACTAATAATGTTCATAATATGTATAACTCTTGAGAGTGCTGACAATTTCAAGATATGCAGCAGTAAAGTTGCATTAACTTAAAGCGATTGACAAAATATTGGATGGTTGGCAGTGTTGACACTATCCTTGACCTTGGACTGGAACGCAATTACCAATTGTCTGAAATAGAAATAATTTATTTGCCAATAATGTAGGTATACAGATATGATGGTTATTTTGATGAGAGTCCCGATACATTTTGCCTTACGGCATGCAAAATTATTTAATATTACTAAATAAACAAGAAAACACCATTCACTAAGCAACATTACAATCATGATTAAAAATACACAGTGAAAAACATTCGGAATTAGCCACAGATGTCAACAAATTAAATTAAAAGAATGTCAGAAGATTAAATTACAAAGGTCAACAAATTCAATTTAAAATGACAATAAATCCAGTTACAAATGTAAATAAATTAAATTACAAATGTCAAATGGCAAAAAATTCAATAAAGCTAAAGATAGAATGTCAGTAAATTAACTCACAAAGAAGAAACCACACACCATTAACAGAAAGTTTTATCATTAACAAAATCATTAATTGCGTAGTAACACTTGACCAGTAGCAGTTTTGGTAACTTTTTTTTAAAGAGTTTAATGGGTAATTTAATGGTAGAGAGCAGTGGTGGCCCAGTGGTAACGGCCACGACTTACGAGTTGTAGGTCGTAGGTTCGAACCCTGACAGGCGCTTTACTTTGTGTACATTATTTCATCGCCACTGCTCTCAAAAACGGTGAAGGAAATCATCGTGAGGAAACCGGCATGTTCTAGAACCAAAAATTCGAAGACATGTGACATCTACCAACCCGCACTGGGCCCGCGTGGTAGATTACGGCCCGCTCCCTCTCACGGAGAGGAGGCCTGTGTCCCAGCAGTGGGAACATTATAGGCTGATTATGCAATGGGTAATTATTTTATGTGTATCGGTAGTTTATTATAAATAAGGTAGGAGGTAGGAGGACCCATGGCTAAAAATTTTTTTTTAAGTAAAGATTTTTGGTAACCGCCTGTGTAAAGTTGATTTTTATATTGTGATCTTATTGGTCCTGAGCGTTGTCGTTTATCCACTACCGACGTAAACAGATGCTTGTTCGTTCTAACGAATAGGGCAACTTCTAGTATATACAACGATGGCAATGTCAGTATCCTTAGCGATCTAAAAACAGGTTGGCAGCTTTCTGTAGTTTTAAGACCTGTCATTGATCGAAGGCAACGTTTTAGGGCCCTAAATATTCTTTCTCTCTCACTGCAGTTTCCCCAAAATATGACACCAAATCTTAGTGAAGAAGCAACTAAACCATGATATGCTGTCACTAATATATTTATGTTAACTTTTTTTGAAAGGCTATAGAGTACATATGTCGTTTTACTTAATTTATTGCACATGTTTTCAGCATGATGTTTCCATGTCAGTTTATTGTCGATGTGTACTCCTAGGAATTTTGTTACTGCAGTTGCATTTACGTTTTGATCATTGTATTTAATTATCATATTTTCTGGTTCTAACCGCTGGTAGAAATGCATGACTTGTGTTTTATTTATATTTATCACTAGATTATTTTTATTAAGCCAGTCTATTATGATTTTAAGGTTGTTGTTTATATCTTTTTTGGATTCCGTTTTATCTGTGCATTCAAATATCGCTGTGCTGTCATAATGCCGCAAATAATGTCATTGGATGATGAATTTGCCGCGGTAGATCGTTAATGTAAAGCAGAAATAATAATGGTCAAAGTACACTGCCTTGCGGAACCCCAAATTTATATATATATATATATATTTGAACTCACGCTTAATTTTAGTACATACTCTCAGTGAGGTAAGACTTTATTATGTTTAGTACGTTGCCTCTTATACCATAGTCTTCAAGTTTATTTAGCAGGGTGTCGGGTTTTACAAAATCGAAAGCTTTTTTCATGTCTGGGAAAATTGCACATACAGGGTTTTTCTTGTCCACATTATGCATGATCACTTTTATAAGATCAAATATTGCCATGTTAATATTTTTATTTTTTCGAAAGCCCTTTTGCTTTTCGCATAATATATTATTTTTAATTACAAATGTGTAAATAGATTCATATATAATCTTTTCGAATATCTTAGAAAATACTGAAATTAAAGCTATTGGTCTGTAGTTTGACATGTGTTCCTTATTGTTTTTTTTATATAGAGAAGAGGCGTTCTTGTTTAATCATAGCAGTACCAATTTTGTGATTAGAATTCGATGAATATGCGTAGAACAGTCTAGACTTGAGAGCGTTACTGGCTCTTTGCTCGATGAAAATCACAATCAAATAATGTAAAGATCACAAAGAGGGTCAAGTTGGAAATGACAAGAAATTATCAATGTTTCCCTAAACTCAGGTAGGAAACCGTCCTCAAAAATGCACAAACTGATAAACATTCCAAGGTGATATCATTGTGTTCTTCAAATATTGATCCACCTCAGGCACATGCACATCCATTGTTTGAATTTTGTTTTTAATAGTAACTCTAATGGATGTCAGTATTTTTTCAGAAGTAATTTTTTCCTGCGATTAATATGACATATTTTTTGCACAGAAGCGCTCAAGCACGTAATGGTTCTAAAAAAATATCTAGATTGGTTATTATTTTGTTATTTAAGGACAAAAGTAAATTTAAAAAATCTAAAGCCTGACTCCGTATAAAGTAACCTTCAAAACTTTTTACAAAAAAAAAAAACAACCGACTTCTAAAAAAACACTCAAAAATCAATCTGCCTAGCCTTTTCCCAACTATGTTGGTGCAGCTTCCAGTCTAACCGGATGCAGCTGAATACCAGAATGAATTCAAAAAAAAAAATACTAAAAAGTCAAAAATTACTTTTTCTTTCAACTACGTAGTTATGTATAAATCACTACAAAACCGATCACAAAAGACGTATTTTTTGCTTAGAACCAAAACAGAAAAGTTGTAAGAAATCTCATTGTTGTACTTTTTTTCATTAATGCACTGTTTTTAGGGTTTCAGGTCATCTTATTTCCATCTATTTAGAAATAGGTCATCTGGTTCCTAGTGACGCTCGCGCAATATAGACGAATCTAACGACATATTATCCTCAAATTCGGTTCAGCCGCTCAGTAGTTACGAGAGAACATAGAGACGTACATACATACAGGTTAAACACATAACCCTCCTTTTTTGGCTTCGCCGCAGTCGGGTAATAATGATTTTATAATTAAACGTCATTATTATTGCGTAGTCTATTAACAATTAGATCGCGACGAAACGAAAAATTCTAGTCGTTTCGCCAAGGCGTGATGCATTTGCAGTTGCCAGATCTAATTTAACACACGGAATTTATTAGAAAACACATGTCTCACAATACAAACAATCCCGTTAGCTCGCCTCATCGCTTTCTTTGTAAGTTCTTCATGAAAATAGTAAGTCCACTGATCCAAAATTGTTAAACTAGTTTCTCAACAAGTTGGGATCATTGGACTTAACATTGATATTACAATGTATTTATAGCTCTTGGTACCCGACTGCGGCGAAGCCAAAAAAGGAGGGTTATTAGGTTTTAATTAGAATTGTAATTGTAACATTGCGGTATACGCTAAGCGCAGCTTGCTAATGAGCGCGGTCATCGACACCTTAAACTGTGTAAAGTGTAGTACGTGGAGCCACGCACACTTATGAGTCAACGGTATCGCTAAGGAGCTGTGATTGAGCCTCGTCAAATGTTAGCAAGTCGGTAGGAGTCACTTGTGTACATCACACGATGGGGTGGCTGACGTGGCCCTCCACTACTGGTCTTCAGCTGCGTGGGAATACTCCAACTGCTCCAATTACTTATGTTATATTTATATTGCGACGGATCGTTGGTTCCCAAGGCATTCAGCTGTTACTTTCATTTGTAAGGTGCTTTCTTACTCGCTAGTTTTTCGAGAGTCTGCAACAAGATTGTACACAGTTGTTTCCTTGCGCCATCTGCCAAATCCTTCACAAAATTGGCAAAGACTGGGTCTGAAGATGAGTTCATAACGTCATAACGTCATCTCACGATCATAATAACTTCATACACGTCAATTTCCATAAAAGGTACACAGCAGTCATTTCACAATAGTATACATTAGCAGCAGACCGGTAGCCTTGCTAACTCTAACAAGGCGAGAACTTTAAGATATGTTTTTATTGTTATGCTTTAATAATAACAGAACCAATAACCGTGACAAGGCCTAATTTAAATTTATTTATTTATGTATTTCAGACATCATTCTAGTCCATAGTTACACTCATATGTACATTTAAAATGACAAACTATTATACATTCAAAACAGATAAAAACCCAAAATAAAATTGTTATACTTAATTAAATTAAATATACAGAATCGTAGAAAAAAAAAAGTCAAATATAAAAAGCTAATTGCACCAATTAATGGCTCGAGAAAAATTTGCAACCCGTGCGAGGCCGGGCCGGGTATAGCTAGTTAGAACATTTTTGGTAGCGTGGAAAACAGCTTTATAACAAAGCTAACACTCCATTTGCCGTAACCTCGACGTTCGTACATAAGAACCATGAATTTTCAATAATGTCTGTCAAAAATCCAACACAGTTGACATAAGACTAAGAGGCAGCTCACTGCTCAGTCTTCTTGTGAAACGATGTCACATTACTGACGGTGAAACGAACAGGAAACTATTTTCACTTTGAGGATATTATACGAAAGTATTTGTTCATAGAAATGCGAGTGAAGAGTCATGACGTCACAGCAGCTCAACAACGTTAGTTTCTCTTCCACAGAAAACATGGCTAAAATAGGCAATGAAGTTGATTACCGAGATTAAAGTTTAACAATTAAAGAAACAGCAATGAGAAGCTATAATTATGTTAATAGTAGCGGCGCTAGGTCGTCGGCAAGGTAACGCTGAAGCCCGCAAGGTGGACTTGTAGTAGTAATGCTAGCACTACATATCCTATCCGAGATCTTTGACATTATACAATACATACCTAGGTCACCGAAAAATTATGAGCGCCGTTAGTTTATAATCTACTAGCTTCCGCCCGCGGCTTCGCCCGCGTGGTATGTCGATAAAAAGTAGCCTAGGTATGTCCTTCCCCAGTATGCCATCTATCTCCTTGCCAAATTTTGTTGAAATCCGTTCAGTGGTTTAGGCGTGAAAAGGTAACATACAGACAGACAGACAGAGTTACTTTCGAATTTATAATATGTATAAGTATGGAGTATGGATGTAGGGAGATTATAAACTATCGAAAAATTATTATGAACCGCAACAAACCATTTAACACATTATTTTTCGATAGTATATTTTATAATCTATCCATGGCAAACCGACAAAATTGTAAACTGGTATCAAACTTGCATGCGACGAACGCACCTGGCGCTAATACTAAATAACCAAGTAACTGCGACTAACTTGGAAGAATCTCGCTAGATCTAACTAATATTATAAACGCGAAAGTTTGTTAGTATGGATGGATGGATGTTTGTTACTCTTTCACGCAAAAACTATTGAACGGATTGGCACACAGACAGTTTATAACCTGGATTAACACATAGGATACTTTTTATCCCGATATTCCCACGGAATCGTGCCTTACGCGGGTGAAACCGCGGGGCGCAGCTAGTGGATTATAAACTAACAATGTTCATAATCATACGGTGATTTCACTTCACAGATTCATCGTTATTTTGTTACATTACAAATTAGTCAAGTCGGTTGTCTGGGTCGTTTGGATAATGTTTTTGTTTTTCAGTGATACTGATAACTGATAATACTACTATGTTTTTTAAATTGCCAATTGATATTTTAGCATTTATGTAAATATAATCTTTTGTATTTCTGTTGACAAAAAGATGTTCAAATATGGGTTATCTTATCATTTATTTACTAGTTACATAATAACATATACAGTAGGTATGCTATCTAACGGAGGGCGTTCCTGTTAACCTGCAAGAGTATAGCGTCTGTACATGCTAAAAAATAAAAACCTAAAAAATAAAAAAGGTTTTTTTTATACATAGGTATATTTTTATACTTTTGTTCTAGCTTTTTTGGGCACTCAGAAAACAGAATCAGATCGTCTGCAAAGCGTAGATGGTTTAAGTGTTCACCGTTTCTGTTGAGTCCATTTTCATTCCATACTATATTCTTGAATATGATCTCGAGAACTGCTGAGAATAACTTGGGTGAGATAACCCCTTGCCGGACTGGCTTCGGCCGGCTGCCACATAGTCTTAGTAAAATCACTCTTGAGATTACTTCGAAGTCGTTGAACATCTTCATTTTTGGACCCTGATCCCAGCGTGATGCTTATGGTTTAGAACGTAGCAAATTTTATGTTAGACAGACAGTTATGTTATGTTTATGTATTACTAACGGACTGGTTTTTATAGTCTCTTTTGTCATGAGAGGTCATTGTTCAAATTTATTCACCCTGGGTAAGTAGGTAGGTAATCATAATTTCAATTGAACACTCAGCGTATTATTTTCACGACGTCACTTAAAACGGGAAAATACACTCTCTTTAGTGCACTAGTACTGGGAAATTGCTAAAGAAGTTTACGATATTATCAAGTGCGCACGCTTGCGATGTACAGGCCGTGGTGTGGTCTTGAAGCAATTTTATTGTTGATTCCAACGTTCTCGACTTTCCTGCCCGTCTTACCAATGAACCACTTTCGCTCTACTTGTAAGATCTGCTCGGAAGATCACGTAAATCCAGCGTTTGGGTCGAATCAGCATGGTGTACATCAGTTTGACTTGAAATCATCAGTAAGAGGTCTATCTTTATAGTCTGACTATCAGACTGACCATCCATAGATCCATATACCCATCAGCTGCAGAAATGTGCACTGCTGAAGTAGGATTTCAGTTTAACTGACTTTATTATTCATTAGATTGCGCTCTTCTCTATAATTACTCCGTCCTTATTTGCTAAACTTATTAGTTTAGTCAAGAAAATTATTTATTATTTTTTAGAAAGTAATAGCACAATAGAAAGTAAAATATTTACGGTGTTACGTAGTGGTGACGTTAGGCGAGCTCTAAACAAACAAGTCGATAGCTTTGGCACGGCTCGCACGGCTCGTGGATACATAGAGCGCGAGCGCTGGCGTATTTTTGTAAACAACGCATTTATAAACTGTGCCCCGAAAATCAAACGATTTTGTTTTTTAAGTTGTGCGATATTATTACAGTTTACGATGGCAATAAATGTTGTGGACGGGAATAGAACACACAATTTATTATTGTAGTGTATTCAATACACGTATACTAATAGATCACTGATGAGAACTTCGGCCATCAATGCTATTAATCAAAAACCCGACTAGGTCAAAACTGAACTTTAAAAAAGATGACGTAAGTATTTCTGTCTTCCCTTCCCCACACGTTCTTTTTCAAACATACATTTTGTTTATTTGTTTTTTACGCTTTCACGCTAAAACGTCGTAGACCATGACCTGGATTAGGACATAGGATACTTTGTATCCCGATATTTTCAAGGGATCGAGACGGAGCGCAGCTAGTACATAGTCATACATACAGGTCAAACACATAACAAACAAAAAACCGGCCAATAAGAAGGGTTCCGTAGTTGGGAAGAATATACCATGTTTTTTTAAGACTATAGAGTCCTTATAGATTTTCCTGTAATGTATAATCTAAGTATAGAACTATTTTCTGTATTTTTTTTCAAAATTATGTCATCATTAGTTTCGGAGATAAGGTATTTTTTTAATTATAAAAAAAAAATTGAGATCCTCGCAACAAGCCCTTTCATTTGATACTTATGTCACAGGGTACAGTTTGCAAAACCTTCTTTTTAATTTTCTAATTGAATCAATATCGGCTGTAAAATGCAAAATCTCTATTTTCCAGGGCTTCAGAAGGCTATTTCGCTTTTACCCTTTTGTTCGACTCAGGAAGGGTAATTTTTCTATTATTGACTCTTAATCTCAACCATAATTTGGTAAGATGGTAGCTGTGATTAATAGTCGTCATTATTTAGTATTTGAGGAAAACAACATCGATACGTCGAGGGGAGATTTAACACCGTTTATCGGGCGTCACAGCGCAATCTTTATTGAATGGTTCCGGCATCAACACAATAATTATTAAGTTGTTGATAACAAGATTTATTGCTTCTACAACAACAGTTCCCTTTGTGGTGTGTTGGACTACAATTTGAATCGATGAAAAAAGTACGTTTGTAACCGACTTCTTAAAAAAAAAAACGTGTTGGGTCGGAGGACCCCCGTCAGGAACAAAGTTCCTTCTCACGTAGGACTAAACAAAATTTTCGCAGCTGCCATCTTTTATTTACATTTTAATGTCACTATCGGCTTTAACTCACTCGAAAACAACGAAAATGACACCCAACACGAAACATTTGAAAAATTTCGCAGCCGCCATCTTGGATTTAAGTTATGACTTCACTATCGGCTTTAGCACGATATCCATGATAAAAATTTAAAAAAATCCGAGTCGCCATCTTGGATTTACATTTTGATCTCAATATCAACAAAAAATTGTAAATTTTCGCAGCAGACATCTTGGAGTTTGATTTTGCCTCCACTATCGGCTTTAGCACCCTCGAAACCTATGAAAACGATACACATGATGAAAATTTTGAAGATTTTCGCAGCCGTTATCTTGAATTTTCATTTTGACAAAATTTACACTTTCTCTCTCTCCGACATGCAGTGCCGATCGATATGTACAATTCTATACCACGACACTGTAATCACTTTCCTCTTTTCTTTTGTTTTTTTTAGAAGAAGACAGTCGGAAGTATGAACGCTTTTAGCGTTACATTTTCTGAAAGTTTATAAGAAGCGTAAAAGAACTTCGTCCCAAAAAGGAATTTATTTATCCGACCTTATTGGTCGATACAATCCATTGCCCATTAGTGATTCAGGAAAATTGTGTATTAATCCTTTTTATACAAACTCCTCAATTTGACCGTGTTGATTAATCAGCGCAATTATTAAAACGACCTTTTAAAAATATTACCCTCCTTCTACTGTAGATGAGGAAAAAGGCTTCCTTTTTTAGCTTTACAGCATTAAGGAGGATCTTACGGATCCTCCTTAATCTAGCCCGCCAAATTTAAATTTTCTTACATTTTTTTACAGCAGCACCCTAATTTCGTAACACACAATCAATCATAATCTGAATAATTTTGAAGGATACTGCTAATCCATTGGTTCATAAGTTCGAAAAATTTGTCTGCTAAACAACTTAAATAACGCAATGAAATGAATGTTATTGAACTGTCAAAATGAAGCAGATTGTGATTGATGGTGTGTTAGGTACGCAATTAGGGTGCTGGTCAGGGTCAGGTTGTAATCTTGATCAAAATATTATTCGCGACCATAACAAATAATTATGTGTTTACAGAACTATAATTATTAGAATCATAATAGTATATCTCTCGTAAGTTAGATTTGTTATCAAATGTTATGATTTCATGAAAAAGTCATTCTATAGAACGAATCTAACTTAGAGATTTCGCAAAATTTCCAGTGTAAGCTTACTTTCCTCGGTCCACAGCACCGAAAAGTTAACCACAAGAATTTTAACCGCTTGACTTTGAAGTGCCGTGTTTGATTGATGCGATGAACGCCTGGAAAATGGCTTGTCCGGATACGGAGCATCCCGAGAACCCGTTCTCCCAGAGACAGTGGGATGAGCCACCCTGCAGGTTGGTACGGAATAACCTCATTAATACGTCCACCAATACTGCTGAGCATGCCCGCCTACTGGCTGTGGGAGAGTGGGAGTCGGGCCTCTGGCTTCAGGCGCTACCGTCACCCAACATAGGCACTATGCTGGGTGACACCACTTTCCGGCTCGCTACAAGTCTGCGATTGGGCGCTCCTTGCGGGGCACCACATCGCTGTCAGTGCGGCGAAGCAGTCGACTGCCTCGGACACCATGGCCTTTCCTGCAGCAAGAGCGCTGGTCGGCTGGCACGGCACGCAAGCATTAATGACATCATCCGTCGGGCTCTTGTCACCGCCGGGGTGCCAGCTGTTTAAGAACCCAATGGCTTGGCACGCGACGATGGGAAGAGACCAGACGGAATGACCATAATGCCTTGAAAGATGGGTAGGCCTTTGGTGTGGGATGCAACCTGTGTCGACACCCTCGCGCCATCCCATCTTCCTAGCACGGCGGGCTGTGCTGGGGCGGCTGCTGCAGGTGCAGAAAACCTCAAACGGCGCAAATATAACAACCTTATTGGCAGCTATATTTTTGAGCCGTTTGGGGTTGAAACACTAGGGCCGTGGGGTCCCAGTGCTCATCGAATATTTCTGGACATCGCCCAGCGGTTGGTCGACTCTTCACGTGACCAGAGGGCTGGCCAATTTCTAGGTCAAAGAATCAGCATTGCCATCCAACGTGGCAATGCTGCCAGCCTTTTGGGTACTTTTCCCACTGACAGCGATGCGGAAGAATTGTTTGACGCCCTATGAGCCCTTCCTTTATATATAATTTTTTCCCTTTATACATATTGCTAGACTTAGATTGTATATTTTATTTAAAATGTTAATAAATGCTAAATATAATATATATAAATACATATTTGTTATGGTCGCGAATCATATTTTAATCAAGATACAACCTGAAGCTGACCTGCAAATTGCAAAAACCGTAATAAAAATCGAATTTCGCGGGCTACGTTTGCGGATCCATCAGTACAAAAGTCAACGCATTGCTCAGCAGTTGCTAATCTGCCAACACTATCAGAATTTGGACATAAACATATATCGTAATTACTCACTCATCTGTGTATAATCATGTTTTTACGCCACTATCAGCAGTGTGGGTTAATGGGACACTACGCAGCTACGCTATCTGATTAGTAATGCGGTCGGAAGGACCAAGGATCAGCTGCGGATTTATCGCATTTGACGAATTTTAAGAAAACGAAATGTGTCCCTACCCTACTTATCTTAAGACTCCCATACTCTTACACATATTAGGGCTGCCGATAATCACAAACAAACAAATTATTGGCAAACAATCAAGTATTACAGCGAAATACTAATGCTTCACCATACTTTTACGGACTTCATTCCCGGACGTTCTCACAGACACAGCCATCATTCAGATTATTTGAGAGACTCCCAAAGCCAAGGATCAAAACATTTAGGTACTTGATGTAAGCCGTGCAGTATAATATTGCTGTTAGAATTCCTCGCACATGTCAATGCAGGAAGTAGAGCGAGAGGACAGAATATTTTATCATTGACATAATTTAATGGGAGGATGTCTTGTATCGATCCTTTGACAATGTAGGTAATTATTATGGAAATAACATTGGAATGCAGACTACGAGCTTGCTTTGAATTAGCAGCGTATCTATTATTTGATAACAAATGATGAAACAAACCTTTTTTATTTAAAAATGTTTTTCTTTTTATATGCCAACATAAGTCTAGAGATCACGAAATTACGAAAATAAACTATTTATAGCGACATGCAGTGATAAGTTGATAACCTTAAACTGCGCGTCTTAATATAAGATATAAATAAGATTCGTGAGATCCGGAAGGATCCGTAAATGACGATGACCGACGAACATAAATAGCATCGGGCCGACGATGTGACCTTTAGGACGCTCTCGTTTTTTAGCAGACAGTGCAGACACCCGTAATTTCCGCAGTTTACGCTCGCATAAAATCCCAGATAAAAATAAAGGTTTCTACGCTTAATCACATTCTGAATGTCAATAGTCTGCTGGACAAGTCTAAGGTTTCCTGTTCCTTGTATTTAAATGAACCACAGGTGTGTTTGTTATAAAGGATAGGTATAGGTGGGTACTTACAGTGCGAGAACAATTGTACATGTGCGCTGAGTCAGAATCAGAATCATTGCAAAGTTATTCGTATGCGTTGGACAACAATATTTTACTAATGATCTTAGTATTCCAAATTACATAATATAGTGGTTTCATTACGAGATTTTATATTTTAAAACACTACAAAGTGAAAACGAAAAGTAAATCGGTGTCTTCGGAAATCGGTGTCTTTGCCACAGACTTTTGAAATTAAAGTTACTTTTCACTTTTTAGTTGTGCTGCTTCTACTTACCCCACACAAATTCAAATACTGCCTGCTATGTAAATAAGTGACAGGAGGTTATTATAACATCATCCATAGATAGGATAAGTGGGAAAAATACATATTATTGAAGCTAACTCAAAACTAAGCATTAAATTTATATGGCCATCGAGCAAGCTTCCTCTGCCATGAAAAAAAATACATTTTAATGGGCTCATAATTGGCGAAAACATAAGTTCATTAAAAAATCGCTCAACGCTCTTAAATAAGTTTTCACATCAAAAAAACATACGTACAGACGAACATAGAACCTCCTCCTTTTTGGAAGTCGGTCAAAGATTATAAATATCCTTAAACTACTAATCCAGCCTCTCTCAGTTCCCTTGCCAACCTGTGTGGGATGTTTGAATTGGTAGACTTAATTTCACTAAATCTAGTTGTCGTTATTGTGTTGATTTACAACTGATACACATTTGCCTCTCGTGCCACCGACCAAGCAGTAACAAATTACTAAAGTGTTGGATATGGCCATTGGGCAGACAGTGTGTTGTGTGATGCTAATTTTTCCGCTCAATGTCACATACGATTAATTTTTGTTAAATTGTAATCGTATCGTTCAAGTTCAAACAAGGCGAAGACAATGCTCCTTCATCCTCGAGTTATTTGTGTCGAAGACCCGCGAGGCCGCGACATCCAACATGGCATGCATCGTAATTCCGAATGTATTAATATTAACTTGTTTATTTATAGCTAAAGGTATAATTATGTTTAGTGCTAAAAGGCATCGAAAGCGGTTTGGTGCAGAACCTGAATATTGACTTTCACCGTAGAACCGAGAGCTTTTGACTTGACAAACAAGTCTCGGGCTTTGAAAGTTCAGAGCGCTCGCGGACGCGGGTGTGAAATAACAACTGTTGAGAAATGCTAGAAATATTTTGTTCAATAAACTGATTATGAATGCAACGCACTAGACATCCCAGATAGATATCATGCATCATGCTGGCTGCTGGGGCCACATTAGTGCTTTATCGCGACCTATACTTCGCGCGCTCTCTGTTGCTCAGCGAGATGAGAGACTACAACCAGCTGGACAAGTGGACACACTCACAGGCATATGAATAAGGTAGATCTAAGTAAATGAATAAATAAATAAATAAATGATAACTGACATGCAATGCAATGCAAGTAACGCAACTCATCTGAAGCAGATGTTAAAGATAGAGAGTACTAAGAATGGGTGTTTCTCGTACCACCAGCACGCAGAAACGGGTTTTTTCGACGAAAGAATAGAAAACTTGTTTACAAAAAAACACTACTAAGTGAAAAATAAATTTAATTTCGGAAGTCTTGTCTTTGGTTTTGAATTTTTTTTTGCCACCGATTTCCGAAATTAAAGTTATTTTTCACTTTGTAGTGGTTTTTTGGAAGTAGGTTGTATTTTTTGTAAAAGTTTTTATTTTTCGCTTTTAAGTGGGCAATTTGTAATTTATCTAAGTTACAATAGCCTAATGTCAACTGCTCAACACCTTTTACAAAATATTGCCCGATGCAGGGACGTTTATCGATGGAGGAGTTCTCCCAGGCGCGGTCCGAGAGGGGGGGCCCTGGGGGTCATGCATGACCCCACCCAAAATCATTCAAGCTGTCGAGAGACTAAATCATTTACGTGCTTTACTAACTAAAAACTGTAGGTACTTGACTACTTGAGCACAGTAACCCCGATGGGCATATACAAAAAAAAGTTTTTAGATTACTTATCAATTAGGTAAGCATTTCCCTAAAAATATTCCTCGGCACCAATGCCCCCCCAAAATCTTGGGCTGCGACCGGGCCTGAGTTCTCCTGGTCCATCAGCTCCACTTCACCATATGCATTGTGACTTTGTGACGAGCATAAATTGCTTGACAACCGTAATATTAAAGTAATCGAATGGCTACCCGTGAAATACTTATTATTGAGTAGTTCCGGTGGCCATCTGTGGAAATGAAATGAAATGAAATTGTTTATTCTGTAAATAGGATATTTGAATCACTTTTACACGTCATATTAAAAAATATTAAAAATAAGCTAGATGAGGTCGGCGTTTCCTATCTGACTACTCTGAGAAGAAAGGCCGAAACAAACTCAGAGGTCACAGTCTCTTTTAAAGTCCAGACATAATCTTGGTCAAGCCATATGAGGACCATGTAAATTCGAGTCTGAAATGGTCTTTTGAGGAAAGAACCACACAGATTTGAGTGGACCTGTCCAGTCAGTGCAAGCATTTGTCAGTAATGGCGGAGCTCAACTAAGAACTTAAGGAGCTCAGCGACTCGACGAACAATACCAAAGAAAGGACATTTGGGTAGGCCGCATAAAATTCTCAAATTGCCAGACCAATGATAAAATTAACTGAGAACGAGAAAATTTTTTTTTAAAAATTCACATAGTCCTCACATTCACAATAATAAAATACTTTACAAAGTAATCATGTCATTTTGTATAGAATATTCAATAATGTCAATTTGTAAATAAAACTGGTTGATATACTTTGATGATTTTCCATATTATTCAAAATGTTACAATGCTTAGCAGAGCGAGCAGCTCAATCCCATGCTTTTTTGTCTTCTAAATAATCTGAAATTTTATAGTACCCTTTTCTACAAAGTTTGGTTTTAATGCAGCTTTTAAATCGTTTAATGGGTAAGTTTCGAATGTCAATGGGAAGTTTGTTATAAAAGCGTATACATTGACCCATGAACGAGTTGCCTACTCTGTGGAGACGAGTGCGATGTACAGCAAGATTGTGCTTATTCCTGGTATTTAAACTATGAATATCGGACATTTTCTTAAAATTAGATATATTTTTGTGTACATACAATAGATTTTCAAATATATATTGTGAGGCTACAGTCAGAATATCTATTTCTCTGAATTTTTCTCGAAGGGAATCCCTTGGACCTAGGTTGTAAATGGCTCGAATAGCCCTTTTCTGTAAAACAAAGATAGCATTAATGTCCGCACAGGCTCCCCAGAGAAGAATCCCATAAGACAGAAGACTATGAAAATAACTAAAATAAACAATTCTGGCTGTATCTACGTCAGTTATCTGTCTAATTTTTTTAACGGCGTAGGCGGCCGAACTAAGCCTTCCTGACAATTTTTCTATGTGTGGGCCCCATTGTAATTTACCGAAAACCGTGGTCTTCATCATCAGTTCCATTTCACCAAATGGAGCTTTCCGAAAGCAACTGCACGAGTTACTTATAAAAAATACCCAAATCGCTATAGGTGTGCCTATAAGATTTAAAGAGTTCCCTCGATTTCTCCAGGATCCCATAATCAGATCC
Source organism: Lithophane ornitopus (assembly GCA_948473465.1). Taxonomy (NCBI): domain Eukaryota; kingdom Metazoa; phylum Arthropoda; class Insecta; order Lepidoptera; family Noctuidae; genus Lithophane; species Lithophane ornitopus. The sequence continues at coordinate 553,337 of OX419630.1, read as the reverse complement.
AGACCTTATTACAATGGGACCATCACGGAAGTATACCTGCTAGTGTTTCCTACAAATATTCATATTATGTGGATGTTTTAGGCATTTTTAAAAGAAAAACTTTCTTTATTCTAATCTCAACTATTACGTAAGCTTCGATAATATTGATGAGTCTCTCCTAGGTCTAGAGACTTATACTCTTTATTGTTACCCGACTACGACGAATACAAATTTTCCTTCCAATTTTTATCAATAAAATTAGTACTTTTAGTTTCTTACTTTTTTATACTTTGGTCTTTTTACCCGACTACGGCAAAGCAAAAAGGAGGGTTATGATTTTGACCGGTATGTATGCTTGTTCATGTGAGGTATCTTGGAATTGGAAGTGTCTTAATCGTCCGCTGTTTATAATAGGCTATGTGAAGTCACATTAAATTGAATATGGCGCCCTCTAGAGGGACAATTTTTCACGATCGTCCATCAATCCCCATATGGCCGCGACAGTAATGTACTAAATTTGACTAGGTGAATTTAGCAGGTTTCTAGAAATACTCAAGTAGGTATGTAAATTGCAATCAAACATGCAAAACGAGCCGCGTTCTACATATTTGTAAGATAACTTGTCCAGGTAGCCTTCTAGGATGTTCAGAAGATGTTAATCTTAGCATTTATTGCGGACCAACTCGCCGATTGCTTTGACCTTTTTGTTTAATTTAACGTAGCGAACATTGTGATTTCATGACTCAATATTATCGAACTAAAACACGAATAATACGAATACCTAAGTACAGTTCATTTATTTACGTACGATATGTCCGCAGTTGATTAAACATTCAATACGCTAACGCTAAGAGGTAAGAAAAATAACAGCTATCAGCGAGCAAAACAAGAGTTACACGGTAAAGGCTATTTGTCTCGCTTTAGATAGCGCCGATAAAGCAAATAGTTGATGCCTCCGAGCCGAGTGCTGCAAATCCCGTTCTTGAGGTGAATTAAACACAACGTTGTTAAACATACTGAGTAGCGTTTACTCACTGTTTATTTAGCTCTTACACTGTTTATGTGAAGTGTGTTGGACACCGAGCCAGTGGCGGATTTACCAGCAGGCTGAGTAGGCTTGAGCCTAGGGCCCCAGATTTGGGGACCGATTTTTTTTTGATGCTTCAGAGGTGGTCCCATATAAATTTTATTAACTTTGCTTGCGTAGTTTTTGAGTTAGCTTAAATATTGGTTTTTGCCAAACCTTTACAGCCTTTACAACCTTGAAAATTAGTTAATCCGCCACTGCACCGAGCTCTACAGAATGCTGAAAACACTGAATGTGGTCGTACGAACAAGATTGATGAAATACTCTCTTTACCTAATTTGAGAAAAGGCTGAACTTTTGAGAGTTTTTGTTTTACTCTTGACTAGGTATTACCAATGGACAATACCTCGTGGGGCACTTGTCGCAGCACTCACAACATAGTTTCGAAGAAGGCTTTAAGAGCCTATACTACCTCAGCTCAAATTCACTTTTTATCTCGCTCGCACCATATTACTCGCGGTCCGCGAGTCGCGGACTGAGTGAACGCGAGACGGAGTGGGGTGCTGGTGGCTCCAAGCCTCGAATAGTTTAGTTCAGTTATTATCAGGGATGGGCCGAAATGGGCCGAAAAAAAAGTGGCAAGAGATCTGCAGGATCTTCGGTCACCATGGGCGTTCCGCAGGGTTCAATTCTAGGACCTTTCTTATTTCTCATTTATATTAATGATTTACCTTACCACATAAGGGATAATCACAAGATCGTGTTATTCGCAGATGATACTTCCCTCATTTTTAAAATAAAACGTCAGTTAGTTAACTTTGAACAAGTTAACGATGCACTCTCTAAAGTGGTGCATTGGTTTAATGTAAATAATCTTCTCCTGAATGAGAAAAAGACTAAACTCATTAAATTTTCAACGCCAAATGTCAGGCAGCTATCTACCAATGTTAAAATTAATGGAATAGAGTTGGACCCCGTTGAGTCGACAGTTTTTCTTGGAATAACCATTGACGGTAAATTACAATGGGGCCCACACATAGAAAAATTGTCAGGAAGGCTTAGTTCGGCCGCCTACGCCGTTAAAAAAATTAGACAGATAACTGACGTAGATACAGCCAGAATTGTTTATTTTAGTTATTTTCATAGTCTTCTGTCTTATGGGATTCTTCTCTGGGGAGCCTGTGCGGACATTAATGCTATCTTTGTTTTACAGAAAAGGGCTATTCGAGCCATTTACAACCTAGGTCCAAGGGATTCCCTTCGAGAAAAATTCAGAGAAATAGATATTCTGACTGTAGCCTCACAATATATATTTGAAAATCTATTGTATGTACACAAAAATATATCTAATTTTAAGAAAATGTCCGATATTCATAGTTTAAATACCAGGAATAAGCACAATCTTGCTGTACATCGCACTCGTCTCCACAGAGTAGGCAACTCGTTCATGGGTCAATGTATACGCTTTTATAACAAACTTCCCATTGACATTCGAAACTTACCCATTAAACGATTTAAAAGCTGCATTAAAACCAAACTTTGTAGAAAAGGGTACTATAAAATTTCAGATTATTTAGAAGACAAAAAAGCATGGGATTGAGCTGCTCGCTCTGCTAAGCATTGTAACATTTTGAATAATATGGAAAATCATCAAAGTATATCAACCAGTTTTATTTACAAATTGACATTATTGAATATTCTATACAAAATGACATGATTACTTTGTAAAGTATTTTATTATTGTGAATGTGGGGACTATGTGAATTTTTAAAAAAAAAATTTCTCGTTCTCAGTTAATTTTATCATTGGTCTGGCAATTTGAGAATTTTATGCGGCCTACCCAAATGTCCTTTCTTTGGTATTGTTCGTCGAGTCGCTGAGCTCCTTAAGTTCTTAGTTGAGCTCCGCCATTACTGACAAATGCTTGCACTGACTGGACAGGTCCACTCAAATCTGTGTGGTTCTTTCCTCAAAAGACCATTTCAGACTCGAATTTACATGGTCCTCATATGGCTTGACCAAGATTATGTCTGGACTTTAAAAGAGACTGTGACCTCTGAGTTTGTTTCGGCCTTTCTTCTCAGAGTAGTCAGATAGGAAACGCCGACCTCATCTAGCTTATTTTTAATATTTTTTAATATGACGTGTAAAAGTGATTCCAATATCCTATTTACAGAATAAACAATTTCATTTCATTTCATTTCATTCGGTTCACATTCGGTTCACCCGAATTTCGGCAGCTTGAACCGAACTTCGGCATTCGGCGGAAATTCGGTTCAGACGACGAACATTCGGCACAAGAAAAGTAATACGTACTTGCACTATTTTGACTGAAATTAAATTTAATAGAATTAGAATAGCATTACTGTAAAATAAAATTATGTCTTACTCACTCATGGTCATTTATTTTAATTAGGAACATTGTAAATGTAAACCTTAAATTAAATCAGTTCTTCTTATTAGTCTTGAAAATCTCTGCCTAATTAATTAGACATAAAAATTAGACATACTATTACAAAAATGAAATGAGCTTAAGAATCTTCTAACAGATATCTGGAGTGTCGCTCTCGAGAAAGCGCCCGAAATTAAACCGAAGTTCGGCCGAACTTTTAATTTTTACCGAATGTTCGGCCGAAGTTCGTATTCGGTTCAAACCACATTCGGCCCATATCTAGTTATTATGGAAAGTTTCATGATCTAATTTGAAGTATTTTTTTAATACTAGCGGTTTATAGTTCGATTTAGAACTATGGTTTTTTTTTTCTATCGAGACAATTTTATGTAATCGTGTTTTCTTTCGTCAAACATAGGGTAGAGCATCAATCCTCAACTTTAACATAATTATATTTATTTTAAAATGAATGCTGCAGTATTTTCGGCATAACGGAGGATCATGTTACGCCATTTACGGTTGTATAGGCCCTTAAACGTGTAGCTGTTCCAGATCGGGCCGCTTCTGCCGCGATGTGTACGCGATGTATATACTTCGTTCTAGTATTTTTTAACCGACTTCCAAAAAGGAGAAGGTTCTATGTTAGTAGCGTAGGTATGTTTTTTTTAAATGTATGTTCATCGATATTTTCTACACTTGTGGACGGATTGTATAAATCCTTTTTTCATTTGGTATAGGAAGCTTGCACGGGTGGTCCCATAAATTTTATCATCTTCGCTTGGGTAGTTTCCGAGTTAAGTTTCAATAATACGTATTTTTCCCACTTAGCTTATGTGTTAAACGAAAATTCAAAACCAAAGACACCGACTTCCGAAATTAAAGTTATTTTTCACGTTGCAGTGTTTTTTTTTTTGGAAGTCAGTTTAAAAAAAAAATGTACTAGTAAGTAGTACTGTGATTGATAATTTATAAGGTTTCTTATCTTTTCCGGACCGAGCTAGCTGTCTACCGAAATAAATAATTTTAGAAAAATGTTAGTAATTTCTGATGGAAAACTCAATAGCACGTTATCCAACCTGGGAATCAAACTCAGAATGGTTGGATTGAAATTTCTAATTCAGAGATTGATTGAGTCTGGATTTGTGCCCAGCTGAGGGAATAGGCTCGCCCCCTGGAAACGAAACGAACGAAACGAAAGTGGCAAAATGTACGTGCACTTAGGTACACCTCTGCCTAACCCTTTGGGGATTGCAGGCATGAGATGATGTCATGTTATGTAAATGCTAATGAAGTAATTAGGAAAACAATAAATATTGCAAAAATCGTATGACTAAATGTATGGAACTATTCATGTAGTTTGTTTTTAAATCAAATCAAAAATGTTTATTTGTTAGAATATGGTACAAATTGATGTTACAATATTGGCTCCAACATAATATCCTGCCTTATTACAATTAAGTAGTATTTCTTTGAAAATCATGTGGTAATCATAGTTAGGCAGTTGAAATTTTCACAGATGATGTATTTCTGTTGCCGCTATAACAACAAATACAAAAAAACAGAATAAAATAAACATTGCCTGGTGACAGACGGACACACAGACAGACAGCGGAGCCTTAGTAATAGGGTCACGTTTTACCCTACGTACGGAACCCTAAAAAGAAAAATGAGTCTCCGGCAAAAAACAATTTGAAATGAGAAATGCTAAAAAAAAACAATCCTGAACTTTTGGGACTGAGTGAGTACCTTATTAAATAAATTACAAAAATATTGGTAAAAGAAAAAAACCGGCAAAGTGCATGTCGAACCATGCACAATTAAGAGTGCGTGTTTTGACAGCAAAAAAACATATTTCACCCGCGCAACCCTTACCTACCCCTCTCATCAAACACGGCGAAAACAAAATACAATGCCTTCCCGCCAGCAGAAACTTTTCGCCTGGCGTTTATAGAATTCGAATTTCAATCTTCTGTAGTTTATTTTGCTAAAGCTTGAATTCAGAACTATAGATCATATTCATGTTTTGGAACTAGAAACTCAATGTTGACGTGAAAAAGTTCAAATTTAAATGTTACCAAATTTTATTTAGGACCTTGTACCTTACGACGTGTTTGTGGAAAACTGTGTTATATCGTGGATTTTGCTTTGGAGGATCGTGCAAAGTGATACCCAAGTAAAAAATAATATTGGTTGTAATGCATTTTGCACTGTATTGTGCAACGACAAATAGCTTGTGTCATGAAAACCTTTCCTGCGCGAAACGCGAGTAGAAACAATCCCCTTCGAAAACATTTGTGAAAAAGAGGTCGAGTTCTGTATAAAAGAAATAAATGTAGGATTATCGGCATCACCACTAAACGAATTGAAATTCTATTCATCTATATGTATACATGGACGCAAAAGTTCCTAAGGGACTAGTTATACATAACAAGCGCCCGAGCTGCGTGCTCAGTACCTACACTGCTTTTGGGCGCGCGCCTGGCGCGTGTTGGACGCTCGTCAAACGCAACAAGATTTCCACATTTTGTTGTAACTTTTGAACCATGTTTCTTTTTAGTTTATTACTAATGCAGAGAAAACGACAAGAAAAAATAGTGAAAAAGGAACAAATGTCCAAGCGTCAGGGGCACGCTTATTCTTCATTTACGGATACGCGGGGTGTCGCGTGTGGCGTTGGGCGGCGCGGCCCGCACTGAATTCAAACATATGGCGTTGTATGAGTGCGTTTACGGAGAAGCGATTTTACACGCGTTTGCTTGAAATGGAGCGTTTTTTGCGGCGGCGCACGCAGCGGCAATTCTCGATGAAGCGATGCCCGTCTTATTTGTAAATGCACAACGGAGACGCAAGTTGAGAGTTGCAACTTGCGACATGTGCGCTCCCATCTCTCGCTAACCTAAAACTAGTCGGTTTCATTGAGGACCCCGCGTGCGCCGGACCGTTGCCCGCCGCGTGCTTCGCTGCACGCTTGACGTATCGCGGCGGGCACCGCCACTCTTTCCATCTCACATCTCTATGAACAACATCGGATTTTGCCATATGTTTGTGTTAACGCGTTCAATGAAAAGTGCCACTTCACGCGCCGCCGCACCGTAAACCGTAAAAACGACAGACGCGCCGCGAAACGCCACGCTGCACGCCCCGCGACTCCATAAATGAGGCCAAAGGGCGCCCGGCATGGGCGCTCGCTTTGACGGCAGCGTTTGATATAATTCGTTACATAGGAATTCATACAATTTTATTGAGCGCCCGAAACGCAGTGTATAAATCGCGCGACTCGGGCGCTTGTTCCGCTCCACAGTATTATTTTTGCCTCGAAAAACGGACATCCCCTTTTTATTAACTTAACCGATAGAACAGGTTATTTTAAAAGTAAGAGTAAAATACCGATGTGCCAATTTTATACCAAACATGAGTAAAAAGTTCTTTTATAATTTTTAGAAATTTTCTAAATTATTTAATAAAAAAATACGCATTATTTTACCCTTTTCTTTATTATTTGTAATAAAACCATATTAAATATATTGGAAAAAAAATACAAAACAGTACTAACTAGAACAGATGTAAAGAAATATGCTTTTTTATGTTTTGAGATTTCGATTTTTCATGGTTGTATCTTTGCTCAGTTGGATTCTATATTTATTGTAAATCATCTTTAGACCACAACCAATCACTAGAAAAAAAAACCAAATCCAAATCTCGTGGTATCTAGGAGTTATTCACTTCTAAAGTTTTTTCTGATAATTTTGATTTTAGGGTCATCACTTCAGAAAAAATAATATTTTTTTTAATTTGTAGAATTAATCCTAACGAGGGCAGACCCCTTCACCGTACCACAAATTGCCCTTCAAAAATTCATTTATTGTACTTACGTCATTGTATTTAACGTCGTATGATATTAGTGAACTTACAAATATCCAAACAAATATCTAAACTGCTAAAATGATACATTTACAAAATTAGTAGGATTACTAGCATTATAATTATTTACTTTTTAACTATTTATAAAATAATATGAAAATAGTTGGATTTATCATTAACAATGTGAAAATCAATGAAATTGTAACTTCGATCAGATAACCATGTTATTATGTCCTTTCTTTATTTTTGCACATATAATTTTACATTTTTAAATATTTCTTAAAAATAAATAATATAAAAAACATTTTAAAATATAAAAAAGAGTAGCCCACCGGTATCGGGAATTAAAATTTTCACTAAAAAAACATTTAAAAAAAAAGTCTTGTGCCAACCCTAGCGCCTAAATTTCAGAATTCTGTAAATTCTAGATACCATAAGATTTGGATATGACATTTTAAATCGATACTTCTTAGTGCCAAAGCAACAGCTTGTATCGATATTGAATCCAAATGCCATGAAATAAGCCCATAAAAAATAAAATCGAAAATATGTAACATTTGTTGTAACTCATAAACGTTTCACGATAAAAATTTAGCGTTTGCTTGATAATTTCCTTAATATAAAGCATCAAATAATTGCAATCAAAGATATAACAAAAACGGATTGGATCTGAAGCTATTGCGATTTCTATGGTTTTTATGGAAACCATAGAAAAAATATTGAAAAATTTATATCTCCCGATTGGGACAAAATTGTCAAACGGGTATTTTACGCTTACTTTTAGAGTAACCTGTTCTATCGGATAAGTTAATAAAAGGGGGATGTCCGATTTTCGAGGCATAAAAAAATACTGTGCGCTCAACTGTCGACTGGCCTTCTAATGGCCGATAACAATTAAAATTCTATTGTGTCTCGTTAATGACAGTTGGAGTGGAGGTATATAACTTTATTGGGGTTCCTGTTTGTAACTGTTGACATTGTAGCTTTGAAAACATGTCAAGTTACATTAACTCCTTAGGCTTTTTTTCAAATCTATTGAATTTTGCACTTATTATATCGTAGGAAACGTCTTGATTGTCTTGCCTTTCATTTGATACCCAACATGGTACGATTAAAAAATATTTTTTGTTGTTCATGATATGTCATCTAGAGGGCGTGATGAGTCGTTTAGTAGATATGAGGGAACAGATAAACATACATACACAAATACATACAAACCGGTCAAAATCATAACCCAGGGAGGGTTATGATTTTGACCGGTTTTGCTTCGCCGAAGTAGAAACTAAAACGCAACTACGACAAATAAGTCAACTAAAGAGATATAAACAAGACATCAGACACAGACAAATTAAAAATCCGGAGCCATACGTAATCTGATCGATTTATGGCCCTAACACGTGTGACTCCGGATTTTTAATTTGTAACGTTACCGTAAAAGTTCGATAACTTTTATTATTTCAGCGATGCCGACATTCCCTTAAAATCATTGTGAATTTTAAATCCGTCACAACCGTTACTCATCCCCATCATAAAAAGAGGGCTAGTCATGAGAACAATTTCTCCAACAATTTCAAACAAGAGTCCCTATGAAAAATTTCAAGTCCCATGCACAAACGGTGTGCGTAAGTACATTTATCCACATAAACCCATTACCTATTTTAATTTTCCGATTTATTTATTTTACTCCATTAATAATAATATACCAAAAACCTACCTTTATTCTAAATAAGTTTCAAGTTTTATTTAGGGGACGGTCAAAAGCCGCTCGAAATGTTCGTCTTTTTTTGACAAACTTCTTGTAAGGTGGGTCAAAAAAAGTGGGAGTAAACGAATTTGGATCCTAAGTACATCGCAAAAAGATTTAAAATCTCCACCGCAATACAGAGCAATGGCGCTAGTGGTACCCTATATAAAAATGTACTCTTTGGTTGGACCTACTATACCAGTCAAAAATCTGTCAAATAAAATGGATGTCATCTTGAGTTTTCAAATATCAACATTGAATTTTATAAGTTTATTTAGCCTAGGAATGTATTTATTTATGAATTCATAACACTTTTAATATTCGTTTTGGAAGAGGTTTTAGTGTTTTTTTTCATGTTTTCTATGTCTCAGTTTCTTTTGTGGAATGTGATAAATTACGAAAATATTATTTACGAAAATAAATAATATATCGGTGCAGCTAATAATTTGAGCGCAGTCCTCTCGTCTCAACAGAGCGACGCCGACTGATTTGTGAAACAAAAATATGCTTGAAGTTCCTGCAATGTGCGACGGAAGATGGCTTCTTCCACGAACTAAGAACGTCGTAAGTCCTACAAGCTTGGATTCGTAATAAAATCAAAAATAAAACGAATAAAAAAAAAAGTCTAAACAATTTTTTTCGTCTTGTATTAATACAAATAATCATCCAATTTTTATCTTATTAGGCATTAGCATATTAAGTACAAATCGAAAATACGTGAAAATTAGAGTTTCGTGATATTTTTTTATCGAGAAAATTTTAATATTTTGTGTTTCTGTTCCACAAAGAGTTTGGAAATATCTATACTATTTTTATTTTACACCCAAGTCTTATCAATTTCATGAAAAATCTAATTGAAGACAAGAAATTTTGGGTCCTATCCGCTCTTAAGGGTTCCGTAGTTCGAATTTATAAAACAAACTTAACATTGTAGTTGAAAAACTTGTTCTCATGCAAACATGCATCAAACATGTTATTACAACTGCAAATTTAAGTTGGTCGATTATTACACACACCACACCAAGGCATTGACGAGAAAAAAACCGTCCCCACTTTACGTGTAGGGGAGGTACCCTAAAAAAAAATATTTTTTACGATTTTTTTACCACTTTGTCGGCGTAGATTATATGTATATTCATACCAAATTACAGCTTTCTAGTATGAACGGTCTCCGAGCTAAGCCGCGGACAGACGGACATGGCGAAACTATAAGGGTTCCTTGTTGGCTACGGAACCCTAAAAAAAGAAAGAAAAATTGTTTATTCTGCACAAACGAAACGCACATTACAAGCTGTAATTAGTAAATTCCAAATATATACAGGATGGATTTTTGAGATGGGGCAGTAAGGACAGGTACCTTAACAGCTGTACCTACTCTAGCTAGAGGAAAACGGTATTAGGAGACTGTCCTTAACTTTTTGAAACATTTTGATCGGAATTCGTAGATTCTGAAAGAAAAACACAGTCAGCAAGAAAACTGGCAATACAGAAAATAAAATTATGATGCGTATTTGTTCGTTTTTTTTTTTCTTTGTTTTATTTCCGGCCCGTCTTCGTTGTAGCTACCAATCAATCCATCACTAAAAACTAATGCACAAGTTAGGAGTCTCATTTCCAAAATAAGTATACAAATGTATGGAAACAGTTTTTAGCAATTTCTGACTTTTCTAGTAGTTCTAGTAGGTACTCAAACCTCAATTAGGTCCTATAGACTTATTTTGACACTCATATGAAACAGGATCGATTGATCAATCAAAAAAACATTGTAGTAATTGCCCATTTTCATGCTGACTGTACTTTTTTTTCATTATCAAAATTTTAATTCTTATCATATTCTTATATAAATTTCTCAAAAAGTTAAGGAGTCTCACAAGACCATTATCCTGTATCTACAACGTTTAAGGTAGCTGTCCTAACTGCTCCATCTCAAAAATCCACCCTGAATAATATTTTAACTAATATTATAAATGCGAAAGTGAGTTTGTTTGTTTGTTACGCTTTCACGCTAAACGGCTGAATGGATTTGAATGAAATTTGGCACATGGGTAGAGTTAATAAAACGAAAACATGAAAAAAAGTAAATTAAAAAAAATACAAAAAACCCGACTGCTAAAACACATAACTGAAAAGAGAAAAACAAGCATTGAACTTTGTTTTTTTTTGGTGGGTGTTGAAGTAGCAGACAGACTCCAAATATGGTGTAACCTTTTAAAAAAACAAAGTTATTGCTTGTTTTCTCTTTACAGTTATATGTTTTTTTGAATTATTCCTATCTAACTTTTTTGTAGACTATTTGCTCAATATTTTCCTGTTTAATGGATGATACCTATTCCTCTTAATAAACCAATAGGATAAGATTGATTGAACATTTCAGAATTAAACTCATACATGACATCTATACAGACGACATATTCAGATTCAGTATTTATTCATTATGATTTTATGATCCACCTTAAGAATATTCTTGATGGCTCAGTTCATTAATTCTCAATGAAGCTAATGGTGATTAGGATTGTGATTATCATAGCATCTATTATAACTAAATTATCCCACAGTACAATGTTTAAAGTTAAAACAAATTATCAATTTAGGTGATTATAATTTAATTTTTAGTGTGAGAATTTTTCATTATATTATAATGAAAAATTCTCACACTAAAAATGAAAATATTTTATTTCATATAAACCTACATGGGCACTTATGAAACACCAGAAGAAACAGAAACTCCAGGATTACAACACAGTTACATTAACAATTTTAATAGGTATTGGAGGACAGTGTAGGCCTTTCAACAAGGAGTTGGTACTTAACAAAGTAGAAAATGGTCCATCTATAGGCTACTAGGCCTACAACGTTCTCACATACGAAAATAAAAAAGAATAAGAGATTTTTGGGAATTTTCCTTGTTTTTAATAGAGCATACTATCAGACCAAATAAAAAAACCAAGACAGAGCGCTGCGAACAATACAGTGAAGCATGCCAAAACTACACTACACACTCAAACGCACACATTTACAACCATTTACAATCAAACTACACCAAAATATGTTCACACATGTTTACGAAACTGGCCTCAAGTTGCTGTTGACAGCGCTCTGTCTTGGTTTTTTATTTGGTCTGAGTGCATTCTTAATAATTTTATAACAGTTCACCCTATTGAAATATAATGAGGATATTAATAACTCTATGGAGCCCTGACTGCCACGGCTGACTAGCCTGGACCATGTTCCCAAAGCTGAGCTACAATTTTTTAATTTAATATTTTTAGAAATACTTATACTAAGAAATAAAAATTATATAAGTACCAAGAATAAAATAAATGTAAGTACCTCTAAAAATGCCCTCTTTAAAAACGTATGTGGTGATAGTGTAAAACCTAGTTGTATTATTAGCAGATTAGCCTGCAATGCTCTACATATAAAATTGATAACAAACTGGAACTTACATTTTGTTCTTTATTTTTGGCACTTATTTATCAAAAACAATAACATAATAACAATTTAGTCGAACAATGGGATTTTATGTTGTTTATCAAAACAATGTTGTTATGAGATTTATTTCCTATGAGTTTCAAAACAGACAAGAAACAGTTATAAGTAAAGGGTAGATTGAACGGTCTGTGTGCTGGCCAGTACTCACCCACATGCAGAGCGGCTCCTGCATCATGAACGTCATGACGTCTACGAACTGCTCGCTCACGTTCCTGGTGCCATTGAGCGCCGGTGCCGGCACCAGGCGCTCGCCCTCGCCCGGCTCCATGGCGTCCTGGCGGGCCAGAGTCGCGTTCCCGCGCCAGTTCGGGTCACTAGTCACACTCAGCGCGTAATAAACAGCGATCGAAAGCAGCGAAACACTTCCCGCGGTGTAAACCTTGAGATTCGGCAAGGGCAACCTGTCTACTAGTGTCACAGGCATGGCGGACGCACAAATGTACTCTAGCGCGGTAAATAAACACTTATACTAAACCACAATTTAGAACTTAATGACATTGGATTGTTTTATATCGCAGTTTTATCAAAATAGACACGACTCATCAAGCGTACTACGGCAGATAAACTGAGTTACCACTTTAGTATATTGTATTTTACCCGACTTAAATAAAAATACAGTTGTTACTAAATATTTTACCCCGACTTCTTCTCATTTATTTGTCTAAAACTTTAACATAAATTGATGTTGTCGAACTGACACATAGTCATATGATTTCGCTGTAAGGTTACGCAATAACGTAATAAGCTTAAATTTGGCTTGACACGCGGCCGCGTATCTAGATAAAACTAAAATAATGAGGATGCTCTTATGATTTACATCATTTGCATGTGCAATTATGTGCATTCCTCCAGTTTTTGATTATTCGTATATTTTAGAAGTATATCTGGGGTAATTTTAAGCGACGGGTGGTATCACAATTCACAATATATGCGGTCGTTCAGAAATTACATTTTTTTGGTATTTGACCTGTTTGGGCAGGATTTCACGGGATAAAAAACAGATTTTTGTTTTATTTAGCTAGTGTTTACATTTTTTATTATTATGGTAATAACACATTCTAAATAATAAGATTTTAATAACACTGAAAAAGCTGGAATCTATTACCGCACGTAAACGTCTATGTCAGTCAGAGTGACATAAACAGCTGATTGAAAGCGTCTGTGGTGCGAAGTACGAACAAACATCAAAATGGTATTTGGTCGTATTTGGTGCATTCTTTGTATTGTTTTCCTATTTTTCGTGTAGGGTAAGACAAGGAAATCCGATAGAATTCGTACAAAGAAGGCGGTGTTTTTTTAATTATGATTCAATTCAACTTGGTTTCATTATTTTATCTCATTGATTCATTGATGTATTGATGTATTTTGAGATCTTGGTGTATAACATAGGGAGATAAATAAATAGAAATGTCGGAGAGAGACTATGCCCCGTTGAGCATAGCCTGCGTTCGCGGGCTGTGCGACAAGATATATGACAAGAGGAAGTTTGCTGGCGTCGAAATTGAAAAGTGAGTGCTATTTCCCTAAATTCAATCAAACCGCCCATTTATTAATAGGCGTCCTCTACTGAATGTAGATACACAGACGACTCCAGCCTGTGATGCTTGGCATCAATACTAGCCTTCGCCGTGATGTTGGTGGTCATTAATACAGTATGTCAGGTGAACTGGGCAGTTGCCTACGCCTCTACTTACCAATTTGAATAACTATGACAAAGCTTAGTGATACTATAATACTAACTTTTGAAAAACCTTGGTCTGTGGGTCATCTTCCTCATAGTAGTGTTACCATAGAAGTGCCTTAAACACATTCTGTAAATACAGACATTCAAAAAATGTTATAATCTCAGGATGGTGAAAGACTTCAGTGATGCAAAGAACACAAGTCAGATCAAGAGGCTCATCCGGGTGCTCGGACAAGACCTGATGTCCTCCACCAACCCTAATGTGAAGAATGGAGCGCTCATGGGACTGTCTTCCGTGGCTGTCGGCTTAGGGAAGGTCAGTATTGAAGGAAAATCTTATCACACTTAATGATTGGGTATTCAGTTTATTATCTACTTGAGACAATATAACTGTGAGCAGATTTATTATAAGTAATGATGAAGCCTTCGCCCTGGGCCTGGGATTGAGTTATAGTAACGATTGAATTAAGAATTTTCACATTAAAATTGTCATTTCAATTCAAGGACTGGTAAGTTACTGTTAAATATTACCTACTAATTTTAATCTTACTAGAACATTAATCAAAATAACTATCAACCTACTTTGCCACTACTAAAATGAAAAAAAAAAAAACAAAACCTTCCATTGTTTATTCATCGTTAAGACATACAACTGATTTAACCCCCCCTCTCCTTGGGCTCTTGGCTTTTGACCTGCAGTGGGACAATAATAGGCCGGTATTATTATGATCATATGTCTGGCGCAGGGCTGCATCGACTACCTGCCGGAGCTGGTGCATCCGATCGTGGCGTGCTTCAGCGAAGGCGAGTCGCGTGTGCGCTACCAGGCGGCCGAGGCGCTGTTCAACGTGCTGAAGATCGCGCGAGGTGAGGCGCTGGCGCACTTCCCGCTCGTGTTCGACGCGCTGGCGCGGCTCGCCGCCGACCCCGAGCAGCAGGTCAAGCAGGGCGCCGAGCTGCTCGACAGACTCGTCAAGGTAACCGAAGCTTCAGAAGATGCGTAATTTTATGGTTGTGGATTCTCATTTCACAAGCGACTTTACAACAAATTTTTTGTTATCTTACAACAAAAAATAGATTCAAAATCGAAGGTCCTTCACGGGAATACTAATTGCATAAAGTTCAACATAGCAGGTATGTGGGCACTAACAGTTTCGAGATTCATATCCTACTATTTCGGTTTTTATGTTGTAAGCAGTTTGGTGTAATTTCTATTGTGCAAATAGGGGTCCATCCATTAATTCGCGCAAGCGGGAAACCGGCTTGATGTTGATACACTATACATAATACAGCAGAATAAAGTCCGATAATTTCATTTGATTTGAAAAACATATTAAATTTCTTACCTCCTTGCCGACAACGCCGACCAGGTTAGTAAGGATAAACGTGTCAAGACTATGTATCCACCTAAATTTAAAAAAAAAATTAAAGAAACCATGAAAGCGATACCCATGATAAAAGGGTATCGCTTTCATGGTTTTCGAGGGTGCTAAAGCCGATAGTGAGGTCAAAATGTAAAACCAAGATGGCGGATGTGAAAATTTTAAATATTTTTGTCTTGTGTGTCGTTTTCATAATTTTTGAGGATGCTAAAGCTGATAGTGAAGTTAAAAAGCATAGCTCGACAAAATGTAAGGAACAATGACCCCTTAAGAAATTACGTATATGAAAAGATACACCTTATATATTTTTTCCTCGCACAATGCATAGTAAAACGTTGTATGATACGATATACGTGCGTAAGATGATTTCAGGTACTTTTCGCACTTGTAGCATAAATAACTATTTTGTATATGCTTAACCTCGAAAACCATGAAAACGACACCAATTTTTTATTTGGTCAATTGAACATACATTTAAGACGCTGAACTGCACTGAGCTCAATTTAAATATTCGTAATTCGTAATGACAAATTATAAGGTGGGTAAGTATATGAATTTGCAACTGCACGGGTGTATACCGTGTATACACCCTGTATACCTATTACCTATGTTTGCTTTGTTTGCTTGCTTGCTATCTCTGCCATCAACTATTCGAGTTGATTGAATTATGGTCGTCTCACACCCTGACGTTTTCGATGACTACAACTGCCTCGCCTCACATTGTAGAATAGAAAATTTTGCTTTAACATTTATGTAGGTACTATATTTGTTTGAATTTTCCAATGCAATGCGTGTACCAAGCGTAGTGTTTAAACTTAATAATTGACTTTATTGCACGTTAAATTTTATTATTGTAAGACAAACCTAGGTACAGGTTTGTCTTACAATAATAAAATCGTGTTCACCGTGACGTGTCGAAAGATAAAAAAAAATATGCATAAACAGCTGCACAGTAAACGGCGCCCCCGCAAAGTTAATAGTAATTATTGTCTAATTGTTTTATTTTAAATGTTCAGTTCCATCTCACGCTGTACAGTGCAATACTTTGTCCACCTTGCCTGAATTAATCTCGGAGTACCATCTAAAGTAAGTCAGTCAGTTACTTCACTTTCGACCGAGTAGGTACTACTATACTGAATGATATGAAAGTTCAAGCGCTGTTTCTTATGGACTCCTTCGCCTATCGTTATCTAAGCCAAATATTTATTGTTGGTTTAATGGTTTCACACTTGAATTCATTTTCGTACAGAAAACAGAAGAAGATTTATTTTTGGTGTTTTAAATTACCATAGTGAAAATTTATTTGTATAAGTACCTATGATTTGTTAAGCAGCCTACGGCATTATACTTAGAAGGGTTTTTAGTGTTATTGAAAACAGTCGAGAGTGAAACTTAATTTTAGTATTCATAATTGGGATTTATGTATATTGAAAAAAAATCCTAATCACCACATCCGCTATAAGCCACTGTGTTAGATTTTATGTGACATGATATAGGCTACCCGCAGATCAACATGACGCTTCCAACGCTACCTCGTTTGTCAAAATATGACGAGTAGTTTAGGAGTTTTAAGGCGGAACAGATGAACATACATTCATACATAGCCTGTTAAAGTTATAACCCTCCTTTGACTTTCCCGTAGTCGGGTAAAACGTGGATATCCTTTTTATTGGCAGGACATAGTGACGGAGAGCCAGACGTTCGAGCTGGCGGCGTTCATCCCGATGCTGCGCGAGCGCATCTACACGCGCAACGCATTCGCGCGTCAGTTCATCGTTTCTTGGGTGTCCGTGCTGGACGCCGTGCCCGACATCGACCTCATCGTGCACCTACCCGAGCTGCTCGACGGGCTCTTCAAAATGCTGGACGATGCCAACTCCGAGATCAGGCGGATGTAAGTCAGCAGTAACTCATGCATCATCACCATTGGCAGCTTTGTTCCACACCCTGCCGTGTATAGGCCTCCTCCCATTTGTGCCTATACTTATATAATATTCAAAACCTCGAATACTTCATTTAAAAAAAAGATAGGTACTTTTTCTAAGTTTTCAAAAAGACATGCCAAACATTGTACTGTCAGGACAACAAATTACTAAGCAGGTGGATTGGGCACAAGTACAATAAAATCTCCAAACGCTGTGAAATTAAAAATGTGAAACCTTATTCAGTTGTAAAAAAATAAAACCCTGGTTATGATGACTCGGAACAATTAATATAAATACCTGACACTGAATCAAACGACACACAATGGGAACAAACACATACACATATACCACACACCACACTCACATCACACCCACACGAACACACACTTGATATACCATACAACAACTGAAATAACTTCTCTAGTCTCCACTC
Organism: Lithophane ornitopus; assembly: GCA_948473465.1. Lineage (NCBI taxonomy): Eukaryota > Metazoa > Arthropoda > Insecta > Lepidoptera > Noctuidae > Lithophane > Lithophane ornitopus. The sequence continues at coordinate 535,418 of OX419630.1, read as the reverse complement.
TGGCATTCATACCCCGAGCCCCAAGATACAGACTAACTGTCTAGTTTGGGGCTCACTGGTAAATAATTTTGTAACCTAGCTATATTATATGTATAGATAATATTTAAAGCTACTCATGTCGTCTCAACTTGGTGTTAATTTGTAAACCTGCTTATTGAATAACCTGGACAATAAACTATTTTCTATTTCTACTACGTTATTTTGCCGTGTTATAGCCAATTCATACGACTATCAAAGAATGGCATGAAATTGCGAACATTTTTAGTTCAATTTACTTACTATTCTTCCCTGAACTTTCAAATTCCAGGTGCTCTGAAAAGTTAGGTACTAAATTAATTGTAAACAATTCCAGGTGCGATGTTCAACTGAACGAGTTCTTGAGAAGTATAAAGAAAGACCCGTCGCGGGTGGACTTTCAGGCCATGATTAACATCCTAATCACGCATGCGCAGTCGCCGGAGGAAATGTTACAGGTCAGTCAAGTGGCTGGCGGTCCCCTATAAGTAGTTTCTATCTAATAATTATCCGCTACTAATAACGGCTGAACGCATTTACATGAAATTTGGTACATGGGTAGACCATGACCTGGAATAGGACTTGGAATACTATTTATCCCGATATTTCCACGGGATCGAGACTTACGCGGGTGAAACCGCGGTGCGCAGCTAGTACCTAATAATAACACGATTTAAAAGCGTTTTTATCGTGGGTTTCGCTTCCATACAAAGTAATAATATTTCTAGATGCATTTTGTACAGTCAGCCTCACAAAGATTTATACGTAGACAAGAATTTATTCAATTGTCTGCAGCTTGTGTTCCATATCACTGTTTTAATACAACAGTTATCAATGTGTAATATATTTTGAGGCTTCACATTGATACAATCTTATGGAACAAATATTGTAGAAAATTTAATGGATTCTTGTCGATGTATACCTACATCTGTTTGAAGCAGACTGTAACTATATGAGTTTATTGTTGCCAAGACCGCCTTTTGTACCGCTGTAAAGTAGACCGTTGTCGCGACTAGGACACTGGTCCTGGTCGTCTGTTGTACCACTGTAAAGTTGGTAGAGCCCTGTTCCACTTTTGTACCGCTGTAAATTTGGTACAGTCCTGTTCGACTTTTGTACCGCTGTAAAGTTGGTAGAGTCCTGTTCCACTTTTGTACCGCTGTAAAGTTGGTAGAGTCCTGTTCGACTTTTGTACCGCTGTAAAGTTGGTAGTGTCCTGTTCCACTTTTGTACCGCTGCGCTGTAAAGTTGGTAGAGTCCTGTTCCACTTTTATACCGCTGTAAAGTTGGTAGTGTCCTATTGGTCTTTCCAGTGATCAATATATTGATGATTCAATATACTGACGAATATATTTCGCTTGTAGTTGACGGCAATAACGTGGATCAAGGAGTTCGTGGAGCTGGCGGGCGCCAGCATGCTGCCGTACGCGTCCGGCGTGCTGTGTGCCGTGCTGCCGTGCCTCGCCTACTCCGACGAGCCAAGGAAGAGTATCCTTTTATACAACTAGCATAGAAAAAAAACAACCAAGGGAAGAAATTAATTAGCTAAAGTAAAATAGACTAAATCAAAAACTACACAAGCAAAGTTAATAAAATTTATGAGGGCGCAAGCTTGCTCTACAAAATGTTTGTTTTTTTTTCAAAATCGGTCCACATTTGACGAAAATGTCGATGAATATAATTTAAGTCATGCACAAAAAAAAAACAAAATGGAATTTGTTTCTTGACTCATATACAATGAATATTGAAATAATGAACGTATATTGTGTCTTCGCTCACTGTATAGTTAACCGATGGAAAAAAAAAATTAACGTCTACGTCTTACATCCAAGAAGTCCTTAGCAACTATTCAGGTATCCGCGAGACTGCCGCCACAGTGAACTTCCAGCTCACCAAGTTAGTGGTGGCTGAACACTGCCCCTCTCCCTCCCCGCCACGCGGCGACGCAGAGGGGCCCGCGGGGGGGGAGGGGCCCGCGCCGGGCGAGGAGGGGCCAGCGGGCGAGGGGCCCGCAGTGGAGGGGCCCGCCGGGGGGGAGGCCGAGGGCAAGCTGAACCTGGACGCCGTGGTGGGCATCCTGACGCAGATGCTGCACCACAGCTCCGTGCACACCAAGGTGGCCGCGCTGGACTGGATCTTGCACCTCTACAACAAGCTGCCCAATGAGGTGACTCGATCTATGAATCATTTAATTCACTGTTGGACCCACAGTCTAAGTAAACCGAGACTGTTAAGGCATGAAATTTTGTACAAGATTTGAACGAAAGTGAGTACTAAGAAAGCCCTTTTGAAAATTCATTCCCTAAAGGGGTTAAATAAGAGATAAAATTTTCATAGAAGTTCGTCTAAGACATCCAACGGACACATGTCTTGTACTCGTATAACTTTACAGAAACACGTGTTGTGGGGAGTTAGTTGCGCCATTACTTTTCCCTGCTAAAGCTATAGAAAGTGGTGAAGGGATGACGTTTTGGGGACTGTCTTATATAATTTTGAGGTCCAGAAAGTGCTAATTATTAGTAATTTGTGCGGTGCAGATGTTCCAGCAGACGGACAAGCTGTTCGTGAGCGTGGTGGGTAGCCTGACGGACGGCTCGGACGACGTGGTGCGGCGCTCGCTGGCCGTGCTGGCCGAGATCTGCTCCTGCGAGCCCGCCGCGCGGGCCGCGGAGCCAGGTGAGGACAGCTTCATAGTGTTCCCACTGCTGGGACGACGTGGTGCGGCGCTCGCTGGCCGTGCTGGCCGAGATCTGCTCCTGCGAGCCCGCCGCGCGGGCCGCGGAGCCAGGTGAGGACAGCTTCATAGTGTTCCCACTGCTGGGACGACGTGGTGCGGCGCTCGCTGGCCGTGCTGGCCGAGATCTGCTCCTGCGAGCCCGCCGCGCGGGCCGCGGAGCCAGGTGAGGACAGCTTCATAGTGTTCCCACTGCTGGGACGACGTGGTGCGGCGCTCGCTGGCCGTGCTGGCCGAGATCTGCTCCTGCGAGCCCGCCGCGCGGGCCGCGGAGCCAGGTGAGGACAGCTTCATAGTGTTCCCACTGCTGGGACGACGTGGTGCGGCGCTCGCTGGCCGTGCTGGCCGAGATCTGCTCCTGCGAGCCCGCCGCGCGGGCCGCGGAGCCAGGTGAGGACAGCTTCATAGTGTTCCCACTGCTGGGACGACGTGGTGCGGCGCTCGCTGGCCGTGCTGGCCGAGATCTGCTCCTGCGAGCCCGCCGCGCGGGCCGCGGAGCCAGGTGAGGACAGCTTCATAGTGTTCCCACTGCTGGGACGACGTGGTGCGGCGCTCGCTGGCCGTGCTGGCCGAGATCTGCTCCTGCGAGCCCGCCGCGCGGGCCGCGGAGCCAGGTGAGGACAGCTTCATAGTGTTCCCACTGCTGGGACGACGTGGTGCGGCGCTCGCTGGCCGTGCTGGCCGAGATCTGCTCCTGCGAGCCCGCCGCGCGGGCCGCGGAGCCAGGTGAGGACAGCTTCATAGTGTTCCCACTGCTGGGACGACGTGGTGCGGCGCTCGCTGGCCGTGCTGGCCGAGATCTGCTCCTGCGAGCCCGCCGCGCGGGCCGCGGAGCCAGGTGAGGACAGCTTCATAGTGTTCCCACTGCTGGGACGACGTGGTGCGGCGCTCGCTGGCCGTGCTGGCCGAGATCTGCTCCTGCGAGCCCGCCGCGCGGGCCGCGGAGCCAGGTGAGGACAGCTTCATAGTGTTCCCACTGCTGGGACGACGTGGTGCGGCGCTCGCTGGCCGTGCTGGCCGAGATCTGCTCCTGCGAGCCCGCCGCGCGGGCCGCGGAGCCAGGTGAGGACAGCTTCATAGTGTTCCCACTGCTGGGACGACGTGGTGCGGCGCTCGCTGGCCGTGCTGGCCGAGATCTGCTCCTGCGAGCCCGCCGCGCGGGCCGCGGAGCCAGGTGAGGACAGCTTCATAGTGTTCCCACTGCTGGGACGACGTGGTGCGGCGCTCGCTGGCCGTGCTGGCCGAGATCTGCTCCTGCGAGCCCGCCGCGCGGGCCGCGGAGCCAGGTGAGGACAGCTTCATAGTGTTCCCACTGCTGGGACGACGTGGTGCGGCGCTCGCTGGCCGTGCTGGCCGAGATCTGCTCCTGCGAGCCCGCCGCGCGGGCCGCGGAGCCAGGTGAGGACAGCTTCATAGTGTTCCCACTGCTGGGACGACGTGGTGCGGCGCTCGCTGGCCGTGCTGGCCGAGATCTGCTCCTGCGAGCCCGCCGCGCGGGCCGCGGAGCCAGGTGAGGACAGCTTCATAGTGTTCCCACTGCTGGGACGACGTGGTGCGGCGCTCGCTGGCCGTGCTGGCCGAGATCTGCTCCTGCGAGCCCGCCGCGCGGGCCGCGGAGCCAGGTGAGGACAGCTTCATAGTGTTCCCACTGCTGGGACGACGTGGTGCGGCGCTCGCTGGCCGTGCTGGCCGAGATCTGCTCCTGCGAGCCCGCCGCGCGGGCCGCGGAGCCAGGTGAGGACAGCTTCATAGTGTTCCCACTGCTGGGACGACGTGGTGCGGCGCTCGCTGGCCGTGCTGGCCGAGATCTGCTCCTGCGAGCCCGCCGCGCGGGCCGCGGAGCCAGGTGAGGACAGCTTCATAGTGTTCCCACTGCTGGGACGACGTGGTGCGGCGCTCGCTGGCCGTGCTGGCCGAGATCTGCTCCTGCGAGCCCGCCGCGCGGGCCGCGGAGCCAGGTGAGGACAGCTTCATAGTGTTCCCACTGCTGGGACGACGTGGTGCGGCGCTCGCTGGCCGTGCTGGCCGAGATCTGCTCCTGCGAGCCCGCCGCGCGGGCCGCGGAGCCAGGTGAGGACAGCTTCATAGTGTTCCCACTGCTGGGACGACGTGGTGCGGCGCTCGCTGGCCGTGCTGGCCGAGATCTGCTCCTGCGAGCCCGCCGCGCGGGCCGCGGAGCCAGGTGAGGACAGCTTCATAGTGTTCCCACTGCTGGGACGACGTGGTGCGGCGCTCGCTGGCCGTGAGGACAGCTTCATCGTGTTCCCAGTGCGCGTTGCTGGATGTCACGTGTCTTCGAATTTATGGTTTCTAGACTGGGACAAACCGGTTTCTCTACAATTATTTGTAAGCAGTGGTGATGAAATAAATTGCACTAAGTCCAATCACACGACCTAAAAGTAATACGTCGAGCCGTTACCACCAGGCCACATGCTCCATGAGCCTAGTATAATTATATCACACAAATATTTGTCTATCGTTGAAGTGCACTGATAAAGGGAGAAAGCTTTTGACTTTTGCTTAATATTCCCAAAAGCTGTAAATACAAATATTCTACACTTTCAGTATGTTATGCAGTAAGCACATTCGGGTCTCCGGTGGTTCCAAATTAGTCTTTTCCATTCCAGGTGACCTGGAGTCCAGCCCATATTACTACAAGTTCCTACGAGCACTGCTGCGGCTACTGGCAGCTGATGATAATCTGTTAGAAGATAGGGGTGCCTTTATTATTAGGTGAGTAAATTAACACTGTGCTGTTACACTGAAACATGCTACAGTCGAATCAGTCAATTAATCTTTGGAAAATATCATAACAAACAAACGTAATTTTTCCAGTTATTTCAAACACAAGTATAACTGCAATACATACACAGTTAAGTTTATTTTGCCTTGACAGTTAAAAAGGGGTAGTAATAAAAGCTTCGGAAATAAATTAAAATATGAGCATACTCAAATTATGAAGTTTACTGCATTAAGTACTAATTTTCCGACAGCTTATACGCGAATACAAATTAAGAAACAACCAAATAAAATACTGAAAATTTCGAAAAATCAATACAGCAATTTGCCGACGTACTTAATATTTTTCCACCAGCTTAAATTGAGTTTTAACGAATACTACAGTTAGTCATTTTCATTCCAAAACCCGGATTAGAAAATGGTGAGAAAAATTCTGCGAGCAACTTGGAAGTAGAGCTCGCCGCCGGCCGCTGCCGCGGGACCGCTAACCTAACCTGACCTATTTCACCCAGTTTTTCACTTTTGCACCCGAACGCAACTATCGGTAGGTAGTTATTTCATTAAAATTGAGAGTTAAAAAAGTTTATAACGTATATATTTAAAAGTCAATAGTAGAACTTAAGCTGGTTTCTTTAGAGCTTAATAAAACGATTATTTTAGCAAAACATAATGTTTTCGGAAACTTAGTATTTTTTTCGGTAATTCATTTTAACACAGCTTTATTAGTATCACAGTCAACCACAGATCGCCTGAAGTTAATTTGTTTTTTCGGAAGCTTTATGATTTCTCGTAAAAAAGTGCTAGTAAATGGATTATTTGAAATAAATGCTTTGAGTTTGTTGTAGACAGTTGTGCGTGCTGCTGAACGCGGAGGACATCTACAAGGCGCTGTCCAAGATCCTGCTGGAGGAGAGGAACCTGCGCTTCGTCAGCACCATGGTGGACGTGCTCAACACGATCCTGCTCACGTCGGCCGAGCTGTTCGAGCTGCGTCTGCAGCTGCGGAACTTCCTCGACTCTGTCAGTGTGGCTTCACTAATAATGGGTTTATTTATAATCGTTGCTTAAACTTAATAGACGTTTAAACGTCAACCTAGTCATAAAAAAAATCATTACTTAACATTGAGCAACATCTACGTATAGTATTGTTATGATGATTATGCCGATGACGTGAAAAGACGTACCATCGACACGAAAGAAGAAGGACTGACATATTGTTACTGCAGTATTCAGAGTTCTAAAATTATTTGGTGAAACTTCACAGACATGTTGTCGCGATATAAACATAGTTATAAAGTAAAAAAAAAGTATTTTCTACACTCATAATTTCAAGTACCGTACCTCGCAACCAGCTGTATAACTAGGAATGTGTTTAGAAAAATTATTGCTTTTCTTGTTTTATCAAGATTAGATATACCCAACAAGTGTATCATTGAACCATGTAGAAGAACGACCTTAAATTGCGACTAGGACAGTTTGGGAACGCAAGGCGGAGAATCTGTAGTTGGCGCAACTTGGGAGAAGCCTATGACCAGCTGTAGAGTGCCTTAGGTATCCAGGGCTATGCTGCTACTTGTGCCATATGTTCACATGTCTGGACTGCTACTTGTGCCATATGTTCACATGCCTGGACTGCTACTTGTGCCATATGTTCACATGCCTGGACTGCTACTTGTGCCATATGTTCACATGGCTATACTGCTACTTGTGCCATATGTTCACATGTCTGGACTGCTACTTGTGCCATATGTTCACATGCCTGGACTGCTACTTGTGCCATATGTTCACATGGCTATACTGCTACTTGTGCCATATGTTCACATGCCTGGACTGCTACTTGTGCCATATGTTCACATGCCTGGACTGCTACTTGTGCCATATGTTCACATGGCTATACTGCTACTTGTGCCATATGTTCACATGCCTGGACTGCTACTTGTGCCATATGTTCACATGCCTGGACTGCTACTTGTGCCATATGTTCACATGGCTATACTGCTACTTGTGCCATATGTTCACATGGCTATACTGCTACTTGTGCCATATGTTCACATGTCTGGACTGCTACTTGTGCCATATGTTCACATGCCTGGACTGCTACTTGTGCCATATGTTCACATGTCTGGACTGCTACTTGTGCCATATGTTCACATGCCTGGACTGCTACTTGTGCCATATGTTCACATGGCTATACTACTACTTGTGCCATATGTTCACATGTCTGGACTGCTACTTGTGCCATATGTTCACATGTCTGGACTGCTACTTGTGCCATATGTTCACATGCCTGGACTGCTACTTGTGCCATATGTTCACATGGCTATACTGCTACTTGTGCCATATGTTCACATGGCTATACTGCTACTTGTGCCATATGTTCACATGTCTGGACTGCTACTTGTGCCATATGTTCACATGCCTGGACTGCTACTTGTGCCATATGTTCACATGTCTGGACTGCTACTTGTGCCATATGTTCACATGTCTGGACTGCTACTTGTGCCATATGTTCACATGGCTATACTGCTACTTGTGCCATATGTTCACATGCCTGGACTGCTACTTGTGCCATATGTTCACATGCCTGGACTGCTACTTGTGCCATATGTTCACATGGCTATACTGCTACTTGTGCCATATGTTCACATGCCTGGACTGCTACTTGTGCCATATGTTCACATGCCTGGACTGCTACTTGTGCCATATGTTCACATGGCTATACTGCTACTTGTGCCATATGTTCACATGCCTGGACTGCTACTTGTGCCATATGTTCACATGCCTGGACTGCTACTTGTGCCATATGTTCACATGGCTATACTGCTACTTGTGCCATATGTTCACATGCCTGGACTGCTACTTGTGCCATATGTTCACATGGCTATACTGCTACTTGTGCCATATGTTCACATGCCTGGACTGCTACTTGTGCCATATGTTCACATGGCTATACTGCTACTTGTGCCATATGTTCACATGCCTGGACTGCTACTTGTGCCATATGTTCACATGCCTGGACTGCTACTTGTGCCATATGTTCACATGGCTATACTGCTACTTGTGCCATATGTTCACATGTCTGGACTGCTACTTGTGCCATATGTTCACATGCCTGGACTGCTACTTGTGCCATATGTTCACATGGCTATACTGCTACTTGTGCCATATGTTCACATGCCTGGACTGCTACTTGTGCCATATGTTCACATGGCTATACTACTACTTGTGCCATATGTTCACATGCCTGGACTGCTACTTGTGCCATATGTTCACATGTCTGGACTGCTACTTGTGCCATATGTTCACATGCCTGGACTGCTACTGCAACAAAGCAAAGTTCATTTTTTTTATTCGCATTCCGTATTGTTAATAACATAATACAAGGTTGTTAAGGTACAAGTTTTAAATTAGGATTAGGGCACAGAATAATAGAGAAGGCCCACTCCGCATTTTAGGTATGAAGCTACAAGTACGCGACGGGCTCGTCTTGTCGTAGTCAGAAGATATAAGCGTTACGCGATAGAAAGAGAGGCAACTTCTAGGTGAAAGTAACTGTAGATAGCGCTGTGCGGCCTGAATTTCAGTTTACTGAGTCGTAGCAAGAATCACTTTTATTTAAATGATTTTGCGGAGTGAACCATCTGTGGTTAGGTCAAGGTTAGTGGCGAATAACCCAACATTCCGTAGCGCCTTGGATATTTATTTCGACTCAAAACCAGCCGGCCGCCCCGCACGAGTCGTGTCTGACCGCTCGCTATTGTTCCCGCAGCCCACGCATGCGCTGTTCGCGGCGCTGTACTCGTGCTGGTGCCACAGCCCGGTGTCGCTGTGTCTGTGTCTGACCGCCCGCTATTGTTCCCGCAGCCCACGCATGCGCTGTTCGCGGCGCTGTACTCGTGCTGGTGCCACAGCCCGGTGTCGCTGTGTCTGTGTCTGACCGCCCGCTATTGTTCCCGCAGCCCACGCATGCGCTGTTCGCGGCGCTGTACTCGTGCTGGTGCCACAGCCCGGTGTCGCTGTGTCTGTGTCTGACCGCCCGCTATTGTTCCCGCAGCCCACGCATGCGCTGTTCGCGGCGCTGTACTCGTGCTGGTGCCACAGCCCGGTGTCGCTGTGTCTGTGTCTGACCGCCCGCTATTGTTCCCGCAGCCCACGCATGCGCTGTTCGCGGCGCTGTACTCGTGCTGGTGCCACAGCCCGGTGTCGCTGTGTCTGTGTCTGACCGCCCGCTATTGTTCCCGCAGCCCACGCATGCGCTGTTCGCGGCGCTGTACTCGTGCTGGTGCCACAGCCCGGTGTCGCTGTGTCTGTGTCTGACCGCCCGCTATTGTTCCCGCAGCCCACGCATGCGCTGTTCGCGGCGCTGTACTCGTGCTGGTGCCACAGCCCGGTGTCGCTGTGTCTGTGTCTGACCGCCCGCTATTGTTCCCGCAGCCCACGCATGCGCTGTTCGCGGCGCTGTACTCGTGCTGGTGCCACAGCCCGGTGTCGCTGTGTCTGTGTCTGACCGCCCGCTATTGTTCCCGCAGCCCACGCATGCGCTGTTCGCGGCGCTGTACTCGTGCTGGTGCCACAGCCCGGTGTCGCTGTGTCTGTGTCTGACCGCCCGCTATTGTTCCCGCAGCCCACGCATGCGCTGTTCGCGGCGCTGTACTCGTGCTGGTGCCACAGCCCGGTGTCGCTGTGTCTGTGTCTGACCGCCCGCTATTGTTCCCGCAGCCCACGCATGCGCTGTTCGCGGCGCTGTACTCGTGCTGGTGCCACAGCCCGGTGTCGCTGTGTCTGTGTCTGACCGCCCGCTATTGTTCCCGCAGCCCACGCATGCGCTGTTCGCGGCGCTGTACTCGTGCTGGTGCCACAGCCCGGTGTCGCTGTGTCTGTGTCTGACCGCCCGCTATTGTTCCCGCAGCCCACGCATGCGCTGTTCGCGGCGCTGTACTCGTGCTGGTGCCACAGCCCGGTGTCGCTGCTGTCGCTGTGTCTGCTCACGCACAACTACCAGCACTGCAACAAACTCATCTCCTCGTTGTATCCTTTTCTAATACTGCAACTACTTATTTGTTTCTGAGCGCTAAGATGTCATATGAGAAAGACATGATTTTTAATGAAACCTTTTAAAAATTACTATTGTGCCTTTTAATTAACTTTGAATTAAAGACTCGATAATTTCCTGTTTTTGTCCCTTCCATGTCCAGCAGTATCGGAAATGCCGAAATGCAGAAGCGGTTCTACAAACGCAAAATAGTAGTTTGTGAAACTCATCATATAAAAAGATTTTTTTTTAAATTGTTCCCATCTTGATGAGCTCTAAACAATGAGATTTTTTTTTTCAATATCAGGCGTTTATTATATGGACACCCCCTTTATTTTTTTTCAATTTTTATTATTTTTTGTTATGGCGGCAATAGAAATGCATAGTGTGAAGTGTTCAATTCTCTACCTACCTGTTACGCCTCATGAGATACAGCTCGCTGACAGACAGACAGACGGACAGCGTAGGCTTAGTAATAGGGTTCCGTTTTGCACCCTTTAGGTACGGAACTCAATAGCGCAAGCTCGGGTGAAAACAGAGAATGCTCATGTAATAGTTTATAACAGTTCATACTACTTCCATGTATGGCATCGCACTGAACTGCACCTGGGATTTTTTTACCATAACTAAACGCTTGGTTTGCCTATAGTTTTTTTTTTTTACAAAAACATGAGTTTGAGCGCTTGCCTTAGGTAAAACGCTTCACCAAAGTCAATTTCTATTAAATACAAATTTCATGCTGCCATGATAGTACCTACTATCCCATACTGCTATGTCATTACTCCGACTAGTAAATAGTTATCTGTGGCGCACATTACCGCACTAGTGCGGTAATATAAATTAAAAAGCACGCGTGCTTAATACACTGCATTATGAACCTAAAATCGGGTCGACAAGAGCCACTTTACGAGCAAGTGTGTTGAAATAGTTATTTAGTACAACGTTATAACACTCGTTTGGATGATACATGTACTACGACACTGGTTGTTGGCAATAAGCTAACTATTTCAGAAAATTTTATAGAGGATTTATAGCATGGGTGTAGATGAAATTACTTATTTTTATTTTCTTTTTTGATATTTGATTTTTGTACAAGTCCTTAATTAACAAACAGCGGAGATTTGGAGATCACAGTGGATTTTCTGACTGAAGTGGATAAGTTAGTGCAGCTTATCGAATCTCCCATATTTGCATGTGAGTACCCTTCTCTTCCTAGACTCGTTACTTTATTTAAATATTATTTGTGAAATTAAACGTATTTTTCTCTTTTTTGTGCTTTTGTTGTAAAAAGTTTTTATTACTACACCTATGTTAAATTATGGATACCCTTGGCTTAATGGTATGGCCTTGGCTAAACGTCTACTAACATATCATTAAACGTTGACGTTTTAACGATATGGTCAAACAAAAATATTATTAAATATATTGGGTATATGTTTAAATTTAATTAGGAATAATAAATTGGTTTAAAGTTTTTGATAGCGTTAAAATGGGGTGTCGGACCTCGTAAATCGCCTGCGAAGCCTCGCACAACCTAATTTACAATAAACTAAAAAGCTGAAAATAAAAAAATATGTAGTGGAGTGTATATGGAGTGCACTCCACACTCACGTACTTAACTGAAAAGAGATAAACAAGCATTATTATTTATAGAATTTTGTACGTGATTTTGGAGTCGGGGTTTTTTTTTTTTTTTATCATTCTAAACACGGTTGTGTTTTCTACTATTCATGGCTTTTTTTTATGAACTCCAGTCTTTGTCTTATAAGGTACATGCCTAGCTACATTCTCATCATCATTTTTAGCCAAAAGACATTGCTGCCATACTATGCTGTTCATTGTTCATACTATGAACAGCAGAGGATGTCTTATGGCGATGCTTGCGAGAGGCCTATGAAATTCATAGGCCTGTCGCAAGCATCGCTACATCGACCGGTCAAACTTCTCGCATCCAGTGGAATGCGGATTCCTACGACGTCACCAAGACCCATCACACCCGACTTGCGGAGGGCCTGTTACCCAACCACGTTACATAATCATCACGGATCAGATATCTTAGGACACGGAAATGCCGAAAAATTTAAAGAGTTACCCATAACGTGTGATGTTTTTATAAATCCTTAACTAGCAACAGCCATTAGAGATCAGTTTGAAAGACCCGAGTAAAGATGTACGTTTGCCCAGCACGGCCCCCCAAAATTTGCGTTTTAGGTGTGCACCAATGCAATGTACTCGCCTCTAGGAGTATATGTACCGCTTTCTTTTTCAATGTAGGTACCTCTGTACTTTTGAAGAAATATGCAAAAAAAGGGGGCCGTGCCAGCCAAACGTTTTCAGCACGGCCCACGGGCTAAAAAAATTCTTAAATGCGCAAGGTATGTACTCTATACATACCTTGAGTTTAAGATTTTTTTTAGGATAGGTGAGTTAATGCGGTTTTTGGAAGCGGAGCATTTCGAGGGTCAGTATCCTTCCTCTTATTCTCGTGAATTTCGCCACTTTTGTACTTCTTCTTACACTCATTTCTTATTTGAAACTAGCTTCTGCCCGCGACATCATTTGCATGATGTCGTAAGATACAAAATATACTAATGACAGCCATATTTCTATAAAACTCCCTCGGCCGACCCAACGCGTTGTACCACATCGCCCGCCCGGGCTATTACTTCGTTTTGCGTAGCATTTGCTCGGCTCCTAATGGTCGTAGCGTGATTTAAATAACCTATAACCTTCCTCAAGAGTTGGGATATCAAAGGCAAAAATAATGTTTAATTTATTTTCAAATCCGACTTAGCCCTTAGACGTAGCTCCTGATGTTACGTTCAAACAACAAAACAACCAAACTCTTCAGCTTTATTATATTATAAACTAGCTGATGCCCGCGACTTCGCCCGCGTGGATGTCGGTTATTATATACTAAACCACTCTATCCATTGGTGAAAACAGCATTCCGTACAATTTTATCCCACGTGACACTGTAATCACTTAACTCTTTTATTTCTTCTGCCGGCTCTCACTCTCTCTCTCTTTGAATTAGAAGAAGACAGTCGCAAGCATTAACACGTTTTAGCGTGACGATTTCTGCCAGATTGCAACCCGCGTTATATAACTTCGTTCCATTTTTTTTTTTAAACATCTATCCCTCATGTTTCATGTTAATAATTAAGCTGTCTCATGATTTGAAAGATAGGCAGCGCTACCTCCCGGCAGGTTGCGGGAAAGTCCGAAAGGGATACCGGGACCTTGGCAACAGGCAACACGGGTGGGTTTTTAGTCATTAAATGTCTGACACGCCTTTCCGCTCCGCTCAGAGCGGGAGAAGTCATTTGACGATTAAAAATCCTGAAAAAAAAAAAAGTTAGCGCTACCTGTCGCACTACTAATAAACAACGGATTTCGAAAACTTTAATTAGGCTAACTTTTTATTGGTCATTGGGAGTTATATTCTATTCACAATATAACGCGTTAAGTTTGCACGCGAAGTATGCGAAAATAAAACAACACATGATCTCACCTCACAAACCTGCTTGAGTTTACGTTAGTATAATTTCGGGACAATAGATGTCGTTACGTGTTTCTACATTACGTAGGTAATGAAAAGTTCTTCTTGAACACTTTCAAATGAATAATATTATTATCTTTTGATAGAGTGAAGCGATTGCGATGAAACAAAACGAAATGTTACACCGAATTATACACAATATTTGAGTATAAAAGTTAACCATATTGGTTTCGTAGTTTTATAGTCTTTCATTCATCCCTTTTTACCCGACTACGGCGAAGAAAAAAGGAGGGTTATGATTTTGACCGGTATGTATATATGTATGTATGTTCATCTGTTCCCTCAATATCTTCTAAACGACTCATCACAATTTGACAAACGAGGTATCGTTGGAAGCGTCTTGATCCGGAACCGTCCGCTGGTTATAGGCTATGTGACGTCACATTAAATTAAAAATGGCGCCCTCTATGTGACATAAAGTAAGGAACTAAAAAAAAAAATGAAAGGGCTTAATGAGCACATTTAAAAAATATATATATTATAAACCCAAAAGAATTAAAAAAAATAATTAAGTAATAAAAACTAAAACCCAACTACGACTAAAAAGGTATAAACAAGACACCACAGACAGACAAATTAAAAATCCGGAGTCACACGTAATATGTTTGATTTATGCCCTAACACGTGTGACTCCGGATTTGCTCATCATTCTGGTCTATACAAGATAGCAGGTCTAACCTTTGTTTTATAGATGTTCCTCTTAAGTTAAGGGGAAAGTGGGAGTCGCAGATTGTTCCCGTGATACTCTGCCATTATATTCTAAAATTGTACAAATCCTATTATAACTTGTGTGATACAGATTGTATTACTTCATATTATTACAGCTTACAATGTTGCTAATAGTTTATTTCGGCGACTGCTATGAGGTATCTCGCGCCTTTGGTCAACGTTCAACACAGCAGTTCAGTTGCTGTTTTGGACATTGGTGTAAGGCGCGGATACACTACGACTGCAGGATTCTACCAATTCTTCAGATTAGCTGTCAGGAACTGTGTTGATTGTAGTTGTTGTGTTGATATTGTTTGTTGCTACCGAATGGTAACTGCCAATGCATTAGATTGATCTGGCTCGGAGAGTACCCGCGCCCTGTGACGTCACGGCGGGTGTGCTCGCCCAGTCAGCGTGCAGCCGGTCTATTCTGAAAATTCTCACCGTGAAAACTTAAAATAAAGTGAGCTGTTATTCCGCTAAGGATTGAAACTATTATCAGCTCACTTCACCTAAGTTTTCAGTGAGATTTTACAGAATAGATCGACGGTACAGTGGTGTTGTGGTGTCGCAGACCTGCGCCTGGAGCTGCTGGGCGGGCAGCGCAGCGCCCCGCTGCGCGCCGCCATGTTCGGGCTGCTCATGCTGCTGCCGCAGAGCGACGCCTTCCACGCGCTGCGCAACCGCCTCACGTGCGCGCGCGTCTACCCCGACCTCGCCACGTAAGTGCATCACTCGTACCTACATACTCATCGCACTGATAGAAAAAGACCTCTTTCGAAAGTTTCTCATGTATGTACTTATAAATATAATTTTAACATGCGTGAAGTTTCCATATTTTGTAAACGTATTTCGATTTAAAACTGTGTCCATAGAGTTTCTTGCCCGTTATTCTCTATATAAACCTACTACGCTTTGGAATGGCGATTAGCTTTCATCTTTCTGACTGACCGACTCCACAATTCAGAAGTGCCTTTAATTGGTTTAATAAAAGTTCGATTTGAGGTTAAAAAGTATGGCAAAGCCAGTATCGACTTTGTGTAAAACGTACTAAACATCCTCCCACTCGGACGTTCTCAGATGCTGATATACGACGAATGGGAGTGACTTTGAAATAAATTGACCTACATGGTACCACGTCGAGCAAACCGGTACCATACATAGTAACCCGTTGTACTCTCCCAGGGCCGACCCCGCCGATGGGCCGTCCCTCGGCAACAAGCCGGCGATCGACTTCGACGCGCTGTTCGCGGAGTTCCTGCGCGTGCAGGCGGCGCATCGCGAGTACAAGATGCTGGACCGGAGTCGCGGGAAACTGCTCGACTAGCGACACTACTCACTGCCTACACTACTCGCCTAAATGACATCGGCAGGGCGTTTTTGGTAAACATTTGTAAAATTGTTACCGAAATTGTATAAAAAAAACAAGATGACGGCGTTAGTGAGCGTTTGGCCGCGCGCCAAAAGGTCCTCGTACTGTTATACGCCTCTCTGTACATAGTAATGTACAGATCGTCAAAGCTAGAGTTGCGCGCCTCTTCATTGCTTGTACGTACACATTTAAAGTATTTGTATAGACGCAATACACACATGGGTTACCATCAAGTGTCTCAGTCACTAGACATGAACGAAATTGGTATAAATCGTACTTGATATAAAATATTTCAAAAAATTGTGAAGTAGGTGTACAGATTTAGTTTAGACGAACTCAGCTCATCTTAATGTTAAATTATAACATCTTAATGTAAAAAAATATTGTATGATTATAAAATACTTGATGATTGACTCTCCCGGTCTCTCCCCCAGTCTTCGACTACGTGTAGCAGCTCCCATATTTGTACGACAGCTGTACGTCAAACGTGGGGTCCCAAACATACTGAGTGTTGTGTAGCACAGTTATAGTCGGAATATGATATGTATTCGAAGGCGAGCAAACAAGAAACCAAGGAAAGAGAACAATAGAGTAATAGGAGCGCTTGCAACTAAGAACGTGAAGTGGCTCTGGGTGAACACACGCCGCACAGGGCCAACTAGCACGCCGTGCTGAATGTGACTGTTACACAACACGCCTGCTCATCATAGCTTCGCTTCGAGCAATCTAATCTGGACTTGGGTTTGAGACCACGTGGTCAATGGAGATAGTGGACCATTTTATTGTGTAAAGAAAATAAATAAACAAAAGTTAATCAAATACTACCTAAGTATTCATAATAAGAAGATACATAGAGCCGTTGCTGTTTGCGTCAAATCCGAATTGTATTTGTTGATGATTGTTTTTATGACATTAATTTATCAATGTTATACTTTTATTGCAATGTAATTAAGTTTTTTTTTTACAAAACTGTGTGTAGTTTATAAATTATGGTAATGAAGTATTTTTATTTTATTGAGGCATGTTCTATTTATCCTGAATGTTGTAATTATCGCGATCTCTATAACCGCGTGCGTTTGCACTGGCGAAACATTCACATAAAAACATGTTGAAATTTCTGTTTTCTGTCAATGTATCGACCGATTGACTTGCGTTCGGATTGTCACGCAACTTGTTGACGCGAAACATGTTTGACGTTTCATATTACTCGACATGTTTCGCCACATGTCTTTACAAACCAACTTGGTATCAAAACGTATCTGTATGAATCTAGTAACATGTTATAAGATTTGTTTTGACACTTTGGTCGGTTTTTATAGTCCACACATTTTGTTTGTATTTCACAAACATGGAAAACCTTGCCAAAGCTCTATAAACTTCATCGTGTCTACTTTGGACCGCTCTATGTTTCGATATAAAACCGGGATGTTTACCACCATACTCGGATAACACTAAACATCAAGCAATAGACAAGTTGCGAGACATAATCTGATGTAAACAAATAACAGTGCGAACGCAAACGTGACAAATCTCTATACAAAACATGTCTATTGTATATGTTTCTAGACAGAGCGAACGCAGTTTACAACACATTTTGAGATCTGTCTTAAAACTTACTCATGTTTCGTACAGTGCGAACGCAAATTCAACAAAACAAGTAATGAGATTTGTTTCATGTGACAAGTTTCGAAACATCTACATGTTGAATGTTTTCTGGTGCAAACGCATAGTAAGAGATGTATGAACAATCTATCAGTAAGCATACTGTCGCTATATTATTGTACCTTATTGTAAGTCCCGTCTTGTTCTTGGTATACTTTCATAATATTGTTTATACATTCCATTAGTTATATTGAAATAAAACCAAATGATCTAAAAAAATAATATATATACAGGGGACAATAGTTTCATTTTTATTTAGTAACAGTGATTGTCTATAGTAAATTATTGCTATGTATAAATTGTAAAGATAGAATCAACATTATTTATTCTAGCTAGGTTTCCTAAACTATACTTACAATATTATTTCCACTTATTCAACTTTACGAATATACTATATTGCTGGATTTCCAAATCCATAATATACCGGCATTATCAGACATAGTCACAGTAATGTGATCTACAGTAATTATACCTCGCCTTGTGCATCAGTGATCTTTATTGAAGTTGCTATAAGGTTCATAACAGGTTACTGTCAGAGGTAAATAGCTGCGACACGACTATCTCTTGATACTGGTCTATATTAGCTATTTTGCAGATAATCAATAAAATCTTTAGTACTGTACAGGCAACAATTGTAATGAAGTAGACCAATTTTAAGAGAACAAGTAATTCCTTGGCTGTACTTAAAATAACAAAGATTCCCTAAAAATACTTTTATAAAGTAACATAATTATAATCTATTAGATCTAATAAATCTATTAGGAATGCTGTTTCATTTGCAGTCTTAATAAACAAAAACAAAGTTTTGATAACATACAAGAAATAATATTCTGAGATCGGACTGCGTGATTGCATTATTGCATAACAAATATTTTGAATAAACATGTGTGCAAATCAACGACTATTTTAGTTATTTGAATTGGTATGACGCTTTAAGCCGTTGGTCCCGACTGTCATTCGTGGATCTTTGACAGCCGTTACGGGTCGTCAGAAGCCCGTAAGTCTGACAACCAGTCTTACCAAGGGGTATCGTATTACCCAGTTCCTGGGTTGTGGAGGTCAGATAGGCAGTCGCTCCATGTAAAATACTGGTGTTCAACTGCATCCGGTTAGACTGGAAGCCGACTCCAAAATAGTTGGGAAAAGGCTAGGCCGATTAATTGAGTGGATATTTGTTTCATTTTCGGAAGGTAAGTCTAAGTATATTATTAGTTTGGCAGTAATTGTTGTTATGATGAAATATCATTTACTTCTTACAATATTTTACACTGCTGCGAATATGATATTTACAATGAACTGTATGGTTTCTTCTGGTATTCATCTTCTTAGCGTCAGAGTACTTTCGAAGGACGTACTTTATGACATTCCGATACGTCCGGTGCAACCTGGGTAAGCGACTTCTGTCGATCGGCTAATTCTTTCCCCACGATTGTAAATATAATAAGTCTGGCATATAACCTTATAGTAGCACTGTATAGAGATATAGTGTGAACGGGCGTTACCCGATGGCGCACGAGGTGTTCCCGCTGCGCACGCGCGGTGCGTCGTCGAGCACGTCGCACGCGGGCACGACGCATGCGGGCACGTCGCACGCGGGCGCGTACAGGACGGTGCGCGCGCCAGACGCGAAGCCGCACGAGCCCGCGCTCGACGCCGAGCGACTGTCGCAGGACGCAGAGCGACCGTCGCACGACGTAGAGCGACCGTCGCAGGACGCAGAGCGACCGTCGCACGACGTAGAGCGACAATCGCAGGACGCAGAGCGACCGTCGCACGTGTCGCCCGACCCCGCCGCGCTGGCGGGCGCAGAGCGGCCGACAGACGGCGACGGCGTGTCCGAGTACTCGCGCTCGCTGGAGTCGGAGGAGCCGTCGTCGTCGTCGTCGGCGGCCGAGCGCGGCGGGCGCTAGGGGGCCAGCGAGTGCGTGAGCTTGTTGAGCTTGCTGAGCAGCGCCGAGTTGCCGCGGAGCGCGCCGGACAGCTCGTCGTGCGCCGCCAGCAGCGCGCGCACGCCCGCGCCGCGCGCGCACACGCCGCCCGGCACGCCGGCCACGCTGGGCACGCTGGGCACGCCGGCCACGCTGGGCACGCCGGCCACGCTGGGCACGCTGGGCACGCCGGGCACGCTGGGCACGCCGGGCACGCTGGGCACGCCGGGCGGTGCGCGCGCTCCGTTCGTCTTGTGCGCGCGCACTCCCGCATCTTTGGCTGTCTCGGCGCCTGGCTCCGCCTTTGACGAATTCAGCTGTAAAAGTAACAATTCGACCTTTATCACGCACAAATGATATAACCATTGAGGTTCAATGTAAACTAGAGCAGCTATTTAGAATCAGTTCTATTTCTCTGTTTTTGACGTTCAAAAGTGCCTTTTATGTGCCTATTTGAAATAAATTATTTGACTGTGACTTTGAAACTAAAAATGTGTACCGAAGATATTAAATGTGACAACAAGTTGACTAAGTATCCTAACACACTACGTGTTCAGGTGCTTTAGAATAAAAACAATCAGAAGCGCTTAAATTCAACCGCTAGCAAGTGACTAACCCGTTGTCCTAGGTGAGCAGCGGGACGTGACACGTGGCGACACGACATAATGCGACCAATACTTCACGCGGCGCACGTAGTCATTCATGAGCGACAAACGCGGTAATCTCAGTTCATTATTGTTTTAACCATGAGCATGTTTACTGCGTTGTTACCCGAAAATTTATATTTTAAATACTTAACCCTACAAAAACTTCGTAAACAAAGAAGGAAAACAACAAATATCATACATTTAGTATGTTAGTACATAGTACCTCAATGGATCTATTTTTATTGACTTAAATAAACTCCAGAACCTACTGATTGTAGGAAGATACTGACTTCTGTAACACAGGTGTTATTACCTAGTGCAGGTGTACAATTTGCTTGTACACATTTTTATGCCATTGCCAATAAAGAAGTATTATTATTTATTTCCTTTTATTTCATAAATTTACATATAAATTACATTTTTAAATATTAGAATATAAAAATATAAAAACATTTAAAAATATAAAAAATAGTAACCGGTATCGGGAACAGGGTCCAAGCTACCGGCGGTCAGGGCTCCAGAGAGAGGAACCTTCTAACAATACGGGCCGTGTCTAGAAGTACCGCTTTCTGAATCAAGCCCTTAATCCAGCTGCCTAACGAGAGCCTCCGTAGATGTTGGTCGAGGCTCTCGGCAATTAAGCCATTGGCTGATACGACTATCGGCACAATGATCGCAGAGTCCACATCCCACATGTCGACAACCTCGTGAGCCAAGTCAAGATACTTGATTTGTTTATCTTTCTCGGCCTTCACGAGGTTCTCGTCATGCGGGACCGTTATGTCAATGATCATTGCGCGCCGCTTTGTTCGATCCACCACCACTATATCAGGCTTATTGGCAACAATAGTCCTGTCAGTGATGATGGATCGATTCCAGTACAATGTGATATTTCCATTTTCGAGAACTGGGTCGGGCACGTACCTGTAGTATTATTTATTATTATTATAACTAACAACGAATCATTTTATTGTAATCTACAAAAATGAAATGCTCTCCGTTGATAAGCGCATCACTTGAGAACGGCACAGGACAGATTTATTTTCTTTTAATGTTCCCAATGAATTAATGATAGTCCGAATAAGGTTTTCAGGATATAAAAATCAGAAATATTACTGGTTTTTAATGAAATATTGAAATTTGGACAGTACAACGTCTGCCGGGCCAGCAAGTTCCTTATTTAATAAAAGTAGCATAAGTGGAATGTGATTATAATAACAAAGGCCACCGACCTGGCAGTGCGCGCGCAGCCCGTGCTCGGCGTCGTGCAGGCGCGCCGCCAGCGCCAGCAGCTTCAGCTCGGCGCTCGACACGTCCTTGTCCAGGATCTGCGTCTGCAGGAACACCGTCTGGGCGACCTTGTACCTGACGACAGCGCGAACATTATTGTTGTTGTGCACTGTATTATGCTATGTAGATAAGTCTAATCTAAAACTATATCCATAGAATAGTTTCCTGAGTATTCCCAATTTTAAAAACAGATTCGAGTTTTAAAGCGATCAGGCCAGTAATATAAAAAAATTTAAACCGGCCACGTGCGTGTCGGACCGTAGTTGGGATGAATTTACCATGTTTTTTTACAATACGACTTCTTATAGGTTTTCCTATTTTCTGTATTTTTTTGGATATAAGGGGGTAATGGTCAATTTTCTTAAATATTTTTAAAATTACTTAAAAAAGTGTATCTGGGATCCTCGGAACAATCCCTTCCATTTGATATGTCACACAGTTTGCAATAACTTTTTTTTTAATTTTCTAATCGGCCGCCATATTGAAAATTCATTTTTCGTTGCGTCCCACACTAAAGGCCTGTTACCTGAAGCAGGCTTAGAATTCGTGTAAACGATTTGCATGTGTGTGTGAGCCGATTCCGGTAATTTGTTCCTAGTTGAAGTAGTTTGTCAACAATCCTCATAAACGTGTTCTTGACGCACTAGTGTGATGCCTCACCAGTCGGCGATGGCGTCGGCGCGCGCGCGGGCCAGTGGCGCGGCCCGCTGCAGGAGCCCGCGCGCGCGCCGGCCCGTCTGTACGCACTAGTGTGATGCCTCACCAGTCGGCGATGGCGTCGGCGCGCGCGCGGGCCAGTGGCGCGGCCCGCTGCAGGAGCCCGCGCGCGCGCCGGCCCGTCTGTACGCACTAGTGTGATGCCTCACCAGTCGGCGATGGCGTCGGCGCGCGCGCGGGCCAGTGGCGCGGCCCGCTGCAGGAGCCCGCGCGCGCGCCGGCCCGTCTGTACGCACTAGTGTGATGCCTCACCAGTCGGCGCTGGCGTCGGCGCGCGCGCGGGCCAGTGGCGCGGCCCGCTGCAGGAGCCCGCGCGCGCGCCGGCCCGTCTGTACGCACTAGTGTGATGCCTCACCAGTCGGCGATGGCGTCGGCGCGCGCGCGGGCCAGTGGCGCGGCCCGCTGCAGGAGCCCGCGCGCGCGCCGGCCCGTCTGTACGCACTAGTGTGATGCCTCACCAGTCGGCGATGGCGTCGGCGCGCGCGCGGGCCAGTGGCGCGGCCCGCTGCAGGAGCCCGCGCGCGCGCCGGCCCGTCTGTACGCACTAGTGTGATGCCTCACCAGTCGGCGATGGCGTCGGCGCGCGCGCGGGCCAGTGGCGCGGCCCGCTGCAGGAGCCCGCGCGCGCGCCGGCCCGTCTGTACGCACTAGTGTGATGCCTCACCAGTCGGCGATGGCGTCGGCGCGCGCGCGGGCCAGTGGCGCGGCCCGCTGCAGGAGCCCGCGCGCGCGCCGGCCCGTCTGTACGCACTAGTGTGATGCCTCACCAGTCGGCGATGGCGTCGGCGCGCGCGCGGGCCAGTGGCGCGGCCCGCTGCAGGAGCCCGCGCGCGCGCCGGCCCGTCTGTACGCACTAGTGTGATGCCTCACCAGTCGGCGATGGCGTCGGCGCGCGCGCGGGCCAGTGGCGCGGCCCGCTGCAGGAGCCCGCGCGCGCGCCGGCCCGTCTCGGCCACCGTGATGCGCTCCAGCACGTGGAACTGCTCGTCGTTGTACGTCAGCGAGCGCGTGGCGCGGTCGCGCACCAGGTGCTGCCACGAGTCGCGAAGTCTGAAACATGACGTAATAAATGAAGTCGACAAATTATTTAATTAAAATCACAAGTTCACTGACAGACAACGCATAGCTTGAACCGCGGGGTATAGAAGGATAAAAATAAAATAAAACATTTCCCATCTAAAAAGCTTCTAATCACTTCAAAAAAAGCTTCAAAATCACTGTTTTGGTGTTTGAATTAAGAACACACTAATATATTCAACTTCCATCTCAATGCTTTAAACCCTCCTTGCAAAAAATACTCGATACAAACTCCTTGTGCAAAGGATACTAGACATACAAACTCCTGTTGCAAATAACTCCTCGAGATTTGATTGGTCGACATTTTCGACAAGGAGTTTATTAGCATTAGAATAAAATCTGTTTTGTGTTCTTTGCTGTCATTAGTAAATTGGCGCCATTTTGAATACTGTTAGTTGGACGAACACAAAGTTACTGTTACTTATTAATAAATCGATTGAAAATGCATTCAAGTGATGAGAGTGAGTTTATGAAAGAGAGGGCGGCCGTTATAGTAGAAAACTTGCTACCCAACAAATCACGGCTGGTTTACATAAAAAACTATGATAAGTTTTGCAAACGGAAAAATGCAAATCAAGCTTCTGTGGCACCTTTTAAGGCAGCTTGAGAAGAAAAGAGGTCTGTTTTCTTAAATTATTTTAAAGAGCTGTCGAAGAAAAAGAAGTCATCGACATTTTGGAGTACGTATTCTATGCTACGGTGTACTATAAAAACAAGGCATAACATTGACATAATAATTAACATACTCGAAGTTGCAAGTTCTTTTTCTCGTAGTCATGGTTTAAAGTATAGTATGCAACTTTTGAATAAAACAGTTATTACACATTTATATCGAGGGCCATGAATCACTCCCGTCGCTCAGGATTCTAACACTTGAATCACCGCTATCGCTACGCTCGTGATCATCATGAATCACTCTCTAAGGTCGTGCATCAGTCACTAGAATCCTTCACTTGCTCGTGTTTCATCTCTCCTTTATTCACTAATTGCATAATACAGGGTGTTAGGGTAAACACCGTTATCCTTATAATCTATTTTAGCCGTGATCTAAAAATTCTTTGGTGTCCGTAAATATAAAAATGTTGTTATTACGAAGTAATAAAGGAAAGCATTTTTTCGTAGAATGTTAATTCAATGAAAAAATCATATAATTATGAAATAAATACACATCAAACATCGTGATCTATTATCGTTACTAACCACCACGAACAATAATGACTAACATAACATTTTTATCAGTCTGATGAATGTAAAGAAAAGGATAGAACGAGTTTGATGGTAAAAGCAAGAGTGAGAGAAACTACTTGCTCCAGCTAGGCGCCAACTACCGCGTCTAATTGTGCATGTAAACCAACCATGTATTAAAGGGTATACTTTTAACATTATTTTAATATATTATCAATCATAATAAAGTGATAGTGATAAAATAAAAGTTAAGAAAAATCAATTGAAGTATGATTCTCATACAATACCTATTATGACTTCTGTACTATATGGTTTATGAGGCTGATTTTTTGAAAATGTAATGGGTTTACTATAGTGAACCCATTTTTAAACATTTCGTTGCTGGCGATTCTGGGTTTTTTGTATAAGATTTTTTAGCCATGTCCATTACATGTAGGTAGACTCGTCACAACACCTAACCGCCTGGCCACGGGACAGGCGGCGCGAATTGCAGTGCGGCAAGCGGGGCGGCAAAACAAGCGGCACAGAATGCAAGCCGAAGGAAGAACGTTCGCCGCCGCGATTAATATAGACCGAGAGCAAAATGCCTTTATCTAAGTTATCTCGATATTGCTTGGAGAGTAGGTTTTTTGGTTCAATATTTGGAAGAGATTGTGTAGTTCATAATTTAAATAAAAGTCGGGGTATAGACGGAGAATTTCACAAGAAGAACTATTTGTGCTTCTATCCGGGACTTGAAACGTTATCAAATAACGTTAAAATACCGTTACAATCCGTTCCAGTAGCGATAATTTCTACTGTTCCACCCGGATTGTAACTAAATTAATAGTTTATGTCGTTCCGATAGATTTTCGTAATATTGCCAAGAAATGGGTTCGTAAATGGTTACTGGAACTATACCTAACGTATTACGTAACGTTATCATACCTCATACCCCTATTTTAAGTAAAGTTTCAAGTCTCTGGCTTCTATACTATCCGTGGGCGTGGCATGCGCCTAGGGCTGCCAACCATACTGTTAAAAACAGTAATATACTTTATTTCAACTTAAAATACTTTTTACTATTCAATAAAAATAAAGTATTCAAAAATACTTTTTTCGCGTGTATCCAGAACCATGAATAAAATCTGTATAGGAAAATAAATGCTAGCGGTAGATTTTAGAAGTACTCTGTCAAATGTCTTTCGTCAAGACGTCACCGTCCGCCTGACAGTCTGCCGACGGCGACGGTGACGTCTACTGACTCAAATACGCGCGGATAACATATCCTTTTTTCGGGCCCTTGCCTTCGTTTTATTAGTTTCCAAGTTTTCCAACTCAACCTATTATCATAATTGTGATTACTTTGTTAGTTAGTTAGTGAAAATGAAAACGGTTTACATTCACCTTCATCTTCTCTTACAAAAACCCCTAGAAAGTCAAATTGTCGAAGTCTAACGTCTAAAGTTCTTACTATTATTATTATTTTAAATTCATCCCCTACAGGGGTTAAATTAGGAATGAAAGTTAGTAAGGAAGTTCGTTATTTTTGTTGAAAGGAAACCAAGTAACCCCCGAACGGCTAGTGAAATAAAAAACGTGCTCGCACTGACCTCTCGACGAGAGTCTTGGCCTTGACGTGCAGGCGCAGGTCGCTGGGGCACGGCGCGTGGTGCGCCGCGGCGTCGAACTCGGCGCGCAGCGCGGGCGCCGCGTGACGCGCCACCAGCGCGCCCGCCGCCGCGCGCAGCGAGCCCGCCTCGCCCGCCACCAGCGCCGCCAGCTGCGCCCACGGGCCCGCGCCCGCGCCCGCGCCCGCGCCCGCGCCCGCGCCCGCGCCCGCGCCCGCGCCCTGCGTGCGCGAGGACCGCTGGGCTTGAGGCTCGGGCACGCAACCAGGTGCGAGGAGCGACGGCCGAGCGAGGCGTGGTGATGGTACAACATTGTTCCATTGCCACCGCCCCGCTCGGCCGTCGCTCTTCGACGCTGGTTTCGTGCTGCAACCTATCTGTCTTTAAAGGCACATAACAATGACGTCCGTCGAACATTTGTTCCGTTGACTGACTTCAGTATAGTAGTAGCTTATTCCCGCGGGTTTTCGGAAAATATCCCTACCAGGATTTTTTAATTCTATTGATTTACGCGGTCTATACCAGTAAAACTCCCATGCAGTCAGCATGATTTTTTCCAATTTCTTTTACAAGCATCGTCATATTTCATCAAATTTACAGAAAAACCCAAATAAATTATGCACCAAAACCTTCCGCATGAATCACTCCGTCCATTGGTGAAAACAATATGAAAATCCGTTTGATAGTTTTCCAGTTTATCGCGCTCAGACAGACAGACACGGCGAGTGGAGTTTGTTTTATAATATGTAGTGATGTGAGTTTTGACGTCATTGGCTAAATGGCTACTTAATATTAAACGACACGCTTCATGCCACTGACCTGTGCGTTGCTGGCTGCGTGCGCGGCCAAGTCGAGCGCGCGCGCCGCCGTGTGCGTGAGGTGCGCGTGCGCATGCAGCGCGTCGGCGCGCGCCGCCACGCGGGCCAGGCGCGCGCCCAGCAGCGCGCCCCAGCGCGACACGCACAAGCCGCACAGCACGGACGCCGCGCACACGGCCTCTACGCGCCGCTTGATCACGTGGCCCACACTGCACGCCGTCTGACACACCATACAAATAAAATTAAATATCAGCAGTCAACAACAATAATTTAACAATAATTCCGTAACAACTTGACTTTGACAGCGCCATTATTTCCTAGCAGTAAGAGCGGTATTCGCAGTTCAAGTGATTGAGCACTCACCTTGGCCTGGCTGGCGTCGTTCTCCACGGACACGATGTTGGGGAAGACGGGGAACTTGGGGATGTCGGGCTCGGGCGCCATGCTGACATTGTTGTTGTTCTTGTTGAATAGCATCAGCGGCTCGTCGGCCGTCGTCTCCGGATACTCCGCGCCTGTACCAAGTCACCAACGTCGCTCAGTTACCCTCGAAAATATCGTTATATATTAAGTTATCGCGTATAGTTGCAGCCATGAAAATGTCCGGAAATTAAGGTTTATTAACCAACTTCAAAAAGTCGCGCGCGCGCAGCGGTAGCTAGCGTGTGTGGTCCCGGTTACGCGATTTGTGTTAAAAATGTCGACAACAGTGAAATGCGCTAGTTGTAATATCGTTATAAGTGAGCTTTGACTTATGTGCAGAATAAAATTTCGATTATAACTGAAGACAGTTTAATAATAGTAGATTATTACATCGAGCACAAAGTGAGTCATTAATGCACGAGTGCATTAATTACTCACTTTAGCGAGGTGCGTAATCTACTTTTCTTTCAACTACCAATGTAACCGTGATAAGAAAAAAATTAAAAAGATGATAAACCTACTCAAGTTAATGAAAACAAACAAAGTTATACCGCGACTTTTGCGGCAAAAGGTTATTAAATCAACCCAACGCAACGCTCTCACTCACTCACTCACTCAAGTCAGGTCAAGTCCGGTCAAGTCCGGTCAAGCCCGGTCAGGTCCGGTCAGGTTCGGTCAAGTCTGGTCAAGTCAGGTCAAGTCAGGTCATGTCAGGTCATGTCAGGTCAAGTCAGGTCATGTCAGGTCAAGTCTGGTCAAGCCCGGTCAGGTCCGACAAGTCCGGTCAAGTCCGGTTAAGTCCGGTCAAGTCAACTCAGACAGAAAGAGCCGGAGGGACGAGCCTTAGTAACGGGGTCCCGTTTTACCCTTTGGATATGGAACCCTATAAACAGTGCAATAATGAAAAAACAGTGCAATAATGAAATTTCATACAACTTTATTGCACTGTTTTGGTTCTAAGCAAGAACTACGTCCTTTGTGATCGGTTTTGTAGTGATTAATGATAACATTACTAAGTAGTTGGAAGAAAAGATTTGTTTGTCCTCGTTTAGTAGTGACCAAATTGATGAAGCAAAGACGTTGCTATTTGAATCTTTACCTGCTGAATATCGGAAAAAAGTGCGAAAAGGGCAGGGCAAAGAAAATCGGGACTTAATAGATATCATCAGTTTATTCAAGGTCGTAGACTGTAATGTGATGCCAGTGTTTGTAGCCCGAGATTTGGAGAAACTTCCTCCAATAACTTTCGATCACCTATACCCCATTTGAAATAAGATTATACATAAAAACAAACCCTTTTACAGTCTGTTCAACCAATTTTGACTTCTATACCGTAGGCACAAGAATTGCATTAAAAGCAAAAAAAGTTACACAATACCAACTATTTACTGCGGCTGCCATTTGTCATGCCACCAACGCAATAGAATTCAAAATCGGTTGAACGGAATGTAAAAAAGGCTTATCTATACGTCTAATCTTATTTCAAATGGAGTATAGACTTTGAGTGTCTAAACTTCTAAAAGACCTCATTTTAGTGCAATCTGAGATCAAAAATATGAAATCTTCCTGTGACACAGTAACTCAATTGGAGGAAGAAGTAAAAAGTCAGTTGCAAACTATGCGGCACCCCGTGTTTTCAATCAGAAATGTGAATGTTAAAAGAAATGGTACGTGTGCATATCAAGAGCGAGATAGCGGACCTATGGGATTTTCACATCTCAATGACTCTTCTATACGCCATTTAAACGACGTAATTATCAAAATCTGATTCATCACTGAATGAGGATTTGAATTATCGAAGTATAATTAGTACGAGTGATTGCGTAGAGGGTAGTAAAGATATTCCGACAAATATAACATTTTCGGTAGATCGTGAGCGGTTGGATGTAGATGGAGCGGGGCGCTCGGGGACGTGTAGCACTGCACGAGCGGTCGAGCAGGTCCGTGAGTCATCGCCGGCCGCTGATGACGATGTATGCGAACAGCTGATTGACACAAACAAACTCACGTTTGCAAATGCACTGTTGCGTTCAAAGGACAATAAAGATGACAACGAACAAGGATGGACGGTAGTACAAAACCGTAGACCTATGAGGAATAACCGTTTAAAGGGAAAGATGGTAAACTGTACGGTAGATACCGAATATAATTTTAGGGCGGCCGACCGAACGGAACGTCAGAAACCTGCAATATATTTATAATAAAACGTGTGAAAAAGTTACTTTAAGAGAAAATTGTAATGAATAAGCAAAGTGACCACGACGCTTATAAGTTCTTTGTATCTGCATCAAAATTACAGATGTTCTTGGATGAGAAACTATGGCCGAGTGGTATTATTTTCAGACGCTTTGTACATTTTAAGAAGAGATCTTCGACAGAGACTGTAAAAGTAAAAGTTTCTGATAGCGGTCATTATAACAAATTAAATGGCTATTGACGTTTTCAATCTTGCTACTTATAATTGTAAGAGTCTCAAGCGCTCGGTAGATGGAATACGTGAGCTGTGTAAAACATGTGACATAACAGCTCTTCAGGAGACATGGTTGTTACCCAGTGATATGTCATACTTGAGCCGTATTGATGGCGAGTTTAGCTGCACGGGGACGAGCGACGCAGTGGCGAATCTAGTCGAGTTTACAGACATTCTCGGGTCGGTAAGCGCTATCATAGACAGTTGCAACATTGATTGTGTATAGATACTGGGTGACTTTAATGCGCACCCTACTGACTGAACAATTTTATAATGAACTATCGTTGAGTGGACTTTCATGGATGTAGAAATGTTGAGGAGCGTTTCTAATTCGTTTGATTGTTTCACTTTTGTGAGCGAGGCTCACGGTTCGCAAAGATGGCTTGATCACCCAGCGAAACGCACTTGGACTTTCAATCGCAATCCGAACGATTTTGTAGGAAATTCCTAATCCAATAGTGAAAGGTGACGTTTCCCAAATATATTTAGAACCCAATCAGTTACGTCGTGAAAAAAGTTTTTAATACGTCAAAATACAGGGCTTTAGGAGATTTAGATTCCAAAAATATGACTTATGACTGTGCACTGTTGCATCACACTTTTGCATGTTACCTTTAGCATAAAACCAGTGTAAGCAATTGTTGGTGAACCAATAAAAATAAATAATTATGTTCTGAGTATAAGTACAATAGGCAGATAATGATTTATGTAAAACGGGATGGGACTTTCTCGGACTGTAGGTACTTTAGGATGCGGGGTGAGACAGGGGGGTATATATTCTCCACTTCTAGCATAATAATATTATAAATTAAAGTAATTTTTATGTTTTTCTGTATGTCCGCGTTGTTCTTTTAAACCACGAAACAGATTTTGATAAGGTTTTCACCATCGATAAGAGAATTCATTCCGGAAGGTTATGTGTAGTGTGTGTTTCATCAATTAGTTCCTATGCCTTAATATTGGCTCTCCTGTTCTAGGACGAACAAAAATACGCTACGGCGCTCCCTAATAGGTCAGTTTTTGATATTGAATAGTAAGTAGAGCCAATATTACGGCATAGGAACTATGATATGAAACGCACTCTATAATACGTTAATATAAGTTACAGATAACTAAGAATTCTGTTTTTTGTCAAGTCGAGCGGGTCGCTAGTAAGTACTAAAGCGTACTTTTTCTAACACACATTTTTATAAGTTTCGCGAATTATGATGTGATTCGATAATGATTGAATAAATGAATGAATGATCATGATTGTTTCAAGTCGAGCAATCACAAATGTGCACGAGACACATAAATTCTTTGTCTTAGTTCTGTTTAGTTTCCAAGAGTAATTTGTTATTACAGGATGGACCAAGAGGTATGGTATAATATTGAATGATGCCATGCCATGCTGCGTGACGATGATCGAGTAAAATAGTGTGCGACTGGAGAGGCCTATGTCCAGCAGTGGACTGCTATAGGGCCATGATGACGGTGATGCTGTGTACCGAGCGTGTTTTCGTCGACGACGGTCAGCATGAGCTTGTCCTGATGCAGCAGTATCTGCGACTCGGCCACCACACTGGTCTGCTCGCAGATGTACGTCTGCAGGTGTTCGTACTTCTCGTCCGGCTTCAGGAACACCTATACGTAACACCGTATCATGTCAAGGTGGTTTCACATAATGTTAAAACGAATATGCCGTGCAAAATATGCAATGCAACATGAAATTTTAATGTGATACAGCAATTTGATTCAACATGTGTTACATGTGTTTAACATGTGTTTCGCATTGCAATGCTTTTATTTGGACGGCATGTTGGTTTCAACGTACGTTACGTTTTACATATTCTCAAACTCAAAGCATTTTTTCAATTAAACCTTTTACAGGCACTTTTGAACTGTCAAGGAGTCGGTCAGTCAGAAAGTTGAAGCTAGTTGCCCATTCCAAAATGTAGATCTATATGGAGAGGAACGGACAAGAAACTCCATGAACACTCCTTTAAATATTACAATATCCCGGGTACATTATTCTTGTTGCTTCAGTTTTAAGTAATACACCTATGATTGCATGTAAAAAAAAAACAAAATTAAAAGCCAGTCTAAAATAAATAATATGGCAGGTGAGAGTTGACCAGTCTCAACTTTGCGGCGCACAATTTTTGATCATGGCTTTCAAATGTATCAAAATCAGCCACCAAAATAAGCCAAATGTTTTTTTTATTGCTGATTGGGCCTTGATTGCTCTTTACCTCGATCACGCCTGAATGTTGGAAAGCGATGTTTTTTTTGCAGATTTGTCAGGAAACTTAATCATGTTGTAATGAATGTTCCGTGTGATAATCGCATTCTGCAGTAGCAGAACATCACCCATATTTAAATAAAATACCTTATGAAAAATTTAATATTTGTTGATTAAATCCTTACTTCCTTACTTAATATTATAACTGCGAAAGTAACTCTGTCTGTCTGTCTATCGCGCTTTCACGCCAAAATTACTGAACCGATTTAAATGAAATTTGGTACACAGATAGTCTAGGGCCCGAAAAAGGACACTTTTTATCGCCATACCACGCGGGCGAAGCCGCGGGCGGAACCTAGTACAGTATATATGGTTCATGATATACAGAACTTTCAAATTCATTATTTTGTCAAATCGGAACTCCCGTTTGGCAGCCTTCGGGTACAGAACCCTAAAAAAGTGTTGCACAATGTACCATGTGACATATCAATTGAAAGAGCTTACTGTGAGGATCTCAACTATACTTTTTTATAATTTTAAAATAAATAGTTTTAAGTTATAAATTTATAATGTATGTCTTTAGCTGCACCACTTAGGAGAAGCGTCTATAGAGGTAAAATCGGAAGTATAGCGATTTCTGTGCGCCACCCACTTTATGCCAGAAGAGTATATTAACATTCCATAATAAAAATGCGGTTGAACGCCAATCAGTGCTTGGACAATGGTAACCACCATTGTAGGTAATTTCGCGAGCGAATCCGGGCCGCGGCGCGGGCGGCGTCGGCGGCGTGGCGGTAGAAGCATGACGATGGTTGCGAAAGCGCAGCCAACATCAGACGTCTCAATCACCGCCACTTACATCCGGAGTGCGTAGATCGTGTCGTAAACACGCTAGGCACTTCGTTATTGACTTTTAATTTAGCAAATAAAGCAGAACTACCAATTTCGTGATAATAGCTTGTAGAATAATTACTACAATTAAATATTTAGCCTAAATTACTGCATTGGCCATGACTTTGGCAAGACAACTGAGTACAAGTAGCAAGTTTTAAGTAATTATGGTTGTTTGTTACATCTTGCATTTGAAATGAATATTCTTACCCAAAGGGAAATATTTCTTAGAGATAATTATATAGATAGTATTTTTCTTACCTTTATGCTAGCTGCTTTATTAACATGAAACACATGTACAGGGGTTGTGGACGTGGCAACTTGAACCTCAGAGAAGAACCTGTCAAATGTCCAGATCCTGTGAGGGTCCACTTCTAGCAGACCTGCCAGGAGTGGTGTGACTAGCTTACGTAAGCCCACGCTCAGCTGACAGTGGGATGGCAGATCACGGGCCCAGTCTATTGGACCATTCTCTGTTGTTTGTGTTCCCTGATAAAATAATGTTGTTTTTAATGTAAGATCTTGTTGTTCTATGTTTATGTAAAATATTACTTATTTTACTCTTGTCACTTTTTACTTAAAAGAATTGCAAAATTATATTGTTGATACAATTTTACTGCTGTTATGCTGCCAAGTTGTTGGACTGAGGACTACTGAGTTATGTTGCCAAGTTGTTGCACTGGGGATTACTGGGTTATGTTGCCAAGTTGTTGCACTGGGGACTACTGAGTTATGTCACGAAGTTGTGGCTCTGGGGACTACTGAGTTATGTCACCAAGTTGTGGCACTGGGGACTACTGAGTTATGGCTTTTGAATGATCTATAAATTGCAATCCAATGAATGAATTTGATACTTACTGCAATGACTCCGGATGCCTTCTTTGTAGTGATGTAGAACATGGTCTCTTTGTTTCTCCTTCCTCCGTATGGCCTGAATGGCAACTGTCCTGTAGCCACATGGTACAGTGTGACACCTATGGACCACAGGTCCACTGTTGCCCCAAAACTCTTCCCCACCGGCTTGCGTAACACTGCTCGCTCGTACATGTCAGGGTGCAGGTACTCTTCAGTGCCATACAAAGAAACAAATTGTT
Source organism: Lithophane ornitopus (assembly GCA_948473465.1). NCBI lineage: Eukaryota > Metazoa > Arthropoda > Insecta > Lepidoptera > Noctuidae > Lithophane > Lithophane ornitopus. The sequence goes on along the minus strand of OX419630.1, from coordinate 501,223 downwards.
CCTCCTCCTGCAATTCTCTTGCAGCTCCAAAATCCGTGAGTTTGTATGTGGTAGTTCCATCCTCATTTATATATTTCATTATGTTGCCAGGCTTGAGATCTCTATGTACTAAGTTATTATCACGCAAATGCTTCATGCCTGCTGTTAAGTGCTCTAACACTAATAGAAACTCGTGTTCTTGAAGGCCGTAAGTATTCTCAGGGTCGTCGAGTATATTGAACAAACTACCTCCGGTGCACAGCTCCATGACAATGACTTTCCCGCGTCCCTCCTGCTCCTCCTCGATGGCGAGCAGTTTCACGATGTTCTCGTGCTTCACCTTCTTGAGTACTTCAAACTCCCTCATCTGTACATCGTGCGGTCGCATGTGACTCAGCTGGTTGAATGTCTTCACAGCGACGGGCTCTCCGTTGTTCTTGTTGACACCCTGGAACACCGCGCCCGTAGCACCCTTTCCCAGGACGCTAGTCGTACACCACACATAGTTCTCGGAGCCCCGGAGGAAGGACATTTTCGAAAGTTTCTTGTGTAACTATACAGTTACCTATGTTTCACAGAGTTAGAACACCAAGTCGACTGTTGACGTTTTTTCTACACAGATTTTTAAGCCAACTTATCATTAACCACCTTGTAATTACAGATATTATTTAAAACTTTAGTCATGAAATAATTAAATTAAAGTACTTCACGTTCACTTTCAACTTCCCATCTTCCTATTGTCTGTCGTCCAACATCCAATCAAATCAACAAACAAAATGATTGTGAATTTGTGACCGAGTATTGTGACAGACAGACAAATGTCAGTGTCGAAAATGACAGCTTTTTTTACAGTTTTTTAAAGCGTAGCGTAGACAGAGCTAAAGGCAGAAGGTCAGGATTAGGAGGCGTATCTAGTTATAGAACGCTAAATCTCTGATTCTCTATTTCTCTGCAAAAGATTAGGGATCCGTGCTAAAACTCCAATAATGTAACCCAAGGTGTAAAAATTAGCTAAAATATTCTTTACATCGCGTGCGCTGCGAAAACTATTGAGGATAGAATAAAATAATGTACTACGACTTTGCGGGACACATTATTATTTACAAAAAGTGTCGCGACAGCATATCATGTCTAACTATTATAGTTATGCCACAGTAAGAGTGCTTTTATTTTGAAAATTTAATTGAAATGACGCCGCTAGAAAAGGCTCTTTATTTGTATCTTGGTATTAATCCTTATCAAAATAAATTACTTCTTATTTAAGACTGCTTCAATAGGTACCATTCTATAACTTTTTGAATTATTCAATTCGGAAATTCTATTCGACAGATATCACGAGTAAAAAATGTAAGTATAGCTCCAAAAAATATCGGCTCATACAATCATTCAGTATACAATGGCTTTTTTGATGATATCTCGGTAGATAGGTTGGTAGGTATGTTTGTAGGTATGTAGGTAGGGTAGGTAGGGTAGGTAGGGTAGGTAGGGTAGGTAGGGTAGGTAGGGTAGGTAGGGTAGGTAGGGTAGGTAGGGTAGGTAGGGTAGGTAGGGTAGGTAGGGTAGGTAGGGTAGGTAGGGTAGGTAGGGTAGGTAGGGTAGGTAGGGTAGGTAGGGTAGGTAGGGTAGGTAGGGTAGGTAGGGTAGGTAGGGTAGGTAGGGTAGGTAGGGTAGGTAGGGTAGGTAGGGTAGAAAGGGTAGGTAGGGTAGGTAGGGTAGGTAGGGTAGGTAGGTTGGTAGGTTGGTTGGTAGGTTGGTAGGTAGGTTGGTAGGTAGGTTGGTAGGTAGGTTGGTAGGTTGGTAAGTTGGTAAGTTGGTAGGTGGGTAGGTAGGTAGGGTAGGTAGGTAAGGTAGGTAGGTAGGTAGGGTAGGAAGGGTAGGTAGGGTAGGTAGGGTAGGTAGGGTAGGTAGGGTAGGTAGGGTAGGTAGGGTAGGTAGGGTAGGTAGGGTAGGTAGGTAGGGTAGGTAGGGTAGGTAGGGTAGGTAGGGTAAATGCGCCGTAGATAAGTACTTAGTGCTACCCGTGCGAAGCCGGGGAGGGCATCTAGTTGTGAATTAAATAGTAAAAACGTGAACACCACAAAGTGAAAAATAACTTTAGGACTTATACTTTGAAGATCTTGAAAGTCGGTGTTTTTAATTTTGACTTTTTGGTTTATGCCACAGGAAATATATTTTAAAATATTATAAAAAATGTTTACAGGGCGTCCCACGGATATGTCACATGGAGGGAAAGTAGTAAATAGTAGTATGTAGTAGTATAGTAATTACTGTTAAATTAATGATAAAATTCATGGTCTTCCTTTTATTAGGTCTTTACCTATGAAATTGCCGTTCTGCAGTACTGGCCATTTCAAATCAAAATAATTTTTGTTTGGCTAAGAATTCTAATTTCAAATTAATTTTATTTTAAAAACATGGTTTTTTTTTTCCAAAAGTAGTCATTTCTTTATTGATTAGTGTTACATTTTCATCGCATTTCAATCTTTTTCGTCATCATGGATATGTTAAAAATTCGAGTAATTATGGAATATGAGTACCGTCGTGGCAGCAACGCGGCACAAGCGGCACGCAACATCAACGACGTTTACGGAGCTAACACTACAAACCAACGCACCACCTGTTATTGGTTTGCTCGCTTCCGTTCTGGAAATTTCGACCTGAAAAATGAACCTCGCGGTCGTCCGAAGACTTTGGTCGACAATGACGAATTAAAGGCGATTGTGGAAGCTGATGATACACGATCTACGGCTGAATTAGCAGCAGCTTTCGACGTTAGCGTCAAAACAATATTGGTCCATTTGCGTCAAATTGGCAAGGTAAAAAAGCTTGACAAATGGGTGCCCCACGAACTCAATGATCGCCAGCGCGAAGTACGCGTCGAGACGTGCCTTGCACTGCTCAACAGACACACAAATGAAGGAATTTTGAACCGCATTGTTACCTGCGATGAAAAATGGATTCTGTTTGATAACCGCAAGCGCTCAGCAAGTTGGTTGGATCCTGGTTCAGCACCTAAACAATGCCCTAAACGAAAACTTACCCCTAGAAAAGTGATGGTCACTGTTTGGTGGTCTAGCGCCAGTGTGATTCATCACAGCTTCTTACCAAACGGGGTGAGCATTACTGCAGATGTGTACTGTGAAGAACTGAACACAATGATGGAGAAGCTAGCGCATCTCCAACCAGCATTGGTCAATCGCTCGTCTCCGCTGCTCCTGCACGACAACGCGCGACCTCATACTGCACAGCAGACGGTCTCCAAGTTGCAAGAACTGGGGTTGGAAGCTCTCCGTCATCCGCCCTACTCACCAGACCTTGCGCCTACAGACTACTACTTTTTCCACAATTTGGATAACTTCTTGGCGGGAAAAAAATTCAATACCCGAGAGGCAGTACAAAATGCCTTTGAAGAATTTGTTGCCTCCCGTCCAGCTGATTTCTTTAAGAAGGGCATCAATAAACTGCCACTGCGATGGCAAAGATGCATTGATTGCATGGGTGATTACTTCGATTAATACAAATAAAAAATTCATGAAAAAAATTCGTTTAAATTTTTTCATACAAAACGGCAATTTCATAGGTAAAGACCTATTATTTGTGACAATATGTTATTTAGCAAAAAATAATCCTTATGATGAAGCCTTTCGATCGGTATGATAAAGCTACAGGCTGATTATTTTTCTCATGTAACGGGTTCGATTCCCGGTTCAACCATGTAATTATTTAAATGTTTTTTTAAATTCAAACAATGTCTTCTTTCTGTATAATGTTCCATCTACAATATTCAAGGTACTTTCCCTCCATGTGGCATATCCGTGGGACGCCCTTTATATGAAAATGTAAATATATAAACATACGAATTGATAAACTCTCTATTTAGTCTCTCTCTATTTAGAAGTCGACTAAAAATATACTTTTCTTCTTGTTTTCTAGCATACCTATTCTGCGACAATTTTAGAGGAAAATTCCGGGTCAAAGAAAGGATCATTTATTGACGGACGTAAGAAGAATGTATTGTGGGTCACGTCGCCACGTCGATTCGATCAGTTTTTTGACGAAACTGTCAAAATTTACCAGCCTATGGTGTCACAGGCTGTCACTGCTGTCAGTGTCATTTCTTCAGTGAGTCTGTGAGCGAGTGCTTCAGCTTCAGGAGTATTATTTAGTTTGTGAATAAAACAAAACAAAACTTTAATTAGTAACGAAAAAATACTCGTTATTCCAACGTTTTCAGCAATCCTACACTAATATTCATAGCTGTACTCTTAGACATCTGAGCAAGTTACTTGTAGTGTGGTTGAAGGAATTCTTAGAAGAAATGTGAGTGCAAGCAATATTGTGATTAGTAAAATCTCTGTATTTCACAACAATTTCTGCGAAGTTTCCACGCTCGAAACTCAACTTTTTCTAAAACAGTCCTCTATATCCTAAACAAACCTCAGTAAATTAATTTATTAGTGCTTCCCCATTTTCCGTCAGGTCATCTCGTCACGAAGTAAAACGACGCGAACGTTCCAAAAGCAGATCAGTTGAACATCGCAGGGACTGGAAACATAAAAGCCACGACAGAACACGGTCTTATTCGCCAAGATCTTCAAAGCATGGGTCCCCAAGTAGAGAAAGAAGAGAGTTGAAGCATAAGAAGAGTAAAAAAAAGAAAAGACATTCATCCAGCAGTAGCTCAAGCAGTGCCAGTGGCGAGGAGGAGCTGAAGCTGTTGCAGAGGCTGGAGGCCGAGCGACTTCGACTGAAGGATGAGAAGAAAAATCAGAAAGAACAACTAAAGGCCAATGAAACACCAGAGGAAAAAAGGTATGTTGAGATTGTAACTGTACAGTGCAGAGATGGTTTTCAGGATAGCAGATTTAATAATTGAGAACTGGTGATCTTCTTCATCAATCTTTTTGAAGCAATAATTGTAACTTCCATGTGATCCAGAGAAAGACAAAGAAATTATAATTAGATATAGTGGATTTTGGTTTTGTTGTTATTTAATCAAAAACTCAATCAAAATCTCAACTACAGTTCATTTTTTATTCCCATTATTAGATTATTTTGACATTTCAAATGATTGTTGTTTTTCAATTTGGAGCTTGAACTTTTTTTTTGCATCTGTCAAATTAGTATAAGGGATTAAAAAACGAACTTTAATTAAATTCATTATACTGGGAAGCAGTACTTTTTAAGCATTACATAACATACAACAGCCTCCTAGAATGACCAACTTTTACTCTTTCCCAATGTTATAGTTGGTACATGAGATCTTACATGTTACACTATTCAGGGCTCGACGTCTCAGAGAAAAACAAGAGAAGGAACGCAAGCGTCGCGAGCGCATGGGCTGGGACAATGAGTACCAATGCTATACCAACCAAGACAACCCCTTTGGAGACTCAGCGCTCACCAACACCTTTGTATGGACTAAGAAACTTGCCAAGGAGGGCGTCAAGACTGTGTCCCGAGACGAGTTGGAGGCACTCAACAGACAGAAGCAGTTGGAAAACAAAATAGAGCTGGAGAAGGTAATGTTTTGAGTATTTGTATCAGATTATAGAAGTCTAGGGTGGAGCCTTTCCTATCTCCTTAAGACAACTTTCAACGCTGTTGAGGTGGAATTCTAGAATCAAAAGTAAAGATTTCAGGTTCTGATTGGCATAATTTTTTTGTATGTTAATTATACTGACTGGCTCGTTGGTCTAGTGGTTGCGAGCACTACTACTGAGCATGAGGTCCTGGGTTTGAATCCCAGATTGAGTAAAGTGTTTTTACATCAAGAATTTCTCAGCAGCAGCACGGAGTCTGGATTTATGCTTCTTGGCAATAGCCTCACCTCCCTATTACGAAATGTGGGGTCCCTATAGGCTGGGGTACGCCTGCGCCTGAGCCTTCACGAATTATACGCGTGATGTTATGTTTTGCTAAGTATATTGCACAAGTTAAAGAGTAGAGTGGTTCGCGTGGGTGTGCAGGTGAAGCAGCGGCGGCTGGAGCGCGAGGCGGAGCGCGCGGAGCGCGAGGCCGAGGCGGCGGCGGCGGCGCGCGCTCGCGAGGCGCAGCAGTTCCACACTTGGGCGCGCCAGGAGGACGCCTTTCATCTGCACCAGGCACGCCTGCGCTCGCAGATACGCATCCGCGACGGACGAGGTAAGAAGCGAATAATATCTTTCTTCCAAATGTGATGAAACTATTTAGCTAATGTTAAATTTTGATTACATTTTGAACTAGATGCACTCTTATAAACAGACTTAAAAAGAAAAAGGTGTGTACACCGATTTCTCCATAATACTGTCAGTAAATAGACTTACTTGATTCTTATTTGGTTTAGGAGAGGGAACTCGCGCGGTGGTCCCATACAAATTTGTTAACTTTGCTCGAGTAATTTTTGAGTTTGCTTCAATAAATTTGATCCTAATCCAATGGACCAATTAAGTTTCCAGTAACCATTCCACTCCAACCCTATCTCCGAAACTACTGAGACTATAATTTTTTTCTATACTTGTAGATTAAACCTATAAGAAGTCTATGATCGTAAAAAAAACATGGTAAATTCATCCCAACTACGGAACCCTTCATTGTGCGTGGTCCGACACGCACTTGGCCGGTCTTTAGGGTTCCGTAGTCAACAAGGAACCCTTATAGTTTCGCCATGTCCGTCTGTCCGCGGCTTAGCTCACAGAAAGCTGTAATTTGATATGGGTATACACATAAATCACGCCGGCAAAGTGGTAAAAAAAAAACAGGTTTTTTTTTTTTTTTTGTACCTCCCCTACACTTAAACTGGGAACTTTTTTTTTTGCTGTAATGAACGGTGCTATCATCGGCGGATAGTACCATGGGGTGGTTTATTTGTCTCGTTAGGTCCTTTATGTAGAACAAAAAAGGGGGGTCCTAGCACGCTACCCTGTTCCTCATACCACTAAACCCCATACCAACTTTTTTAAGGTTCCTTCCCTACACCTGACTAAGTAATAACAGGCGCACGGGTCGATCGATCAGGTTAAGCTATTCTTGCCGGTGTTGGTCCGTGGATGGGTGACCAATCTTTACATACCCAGACTCCTCCGTGCCTCGAAAAGCATTTATGCAGTTCGTCCCGGCTGTCAATCGTGTATCTTTGACAGTCGGTTACGGGTCGTCAGAAGCCCGAAAGTATGACAACTAGTCTTACCAAAGGGTATCGTATTACCCAGATACTGGGTTGTGGAGGTCAGATAGGCAGTCGCTCCATGTAAAATACTGGTATTCAGTTGCATCCGGTTAGACTGGAAGCCGACCCCAAAATAGTTGGGAAAAGGCTAGGCAGATTGACCTACGTAAAGTGGTGACCGAGAATTTTTTTTTTCTTGTCAATCTCATGATGTGGGTTGTCGTTGGTAAAGTCGTTTAAAAATATTGAGTTTGTGAAAACAATTTTTGGATTCAGGGATCCGATGCGAAATATTAAGCTTTAAAGTGCTATTTTTTGTTTCCTATCACTGTTTGCTTACGTAGCAAGTAGTGGTATACAGTATGAGTATAGGCACCATATCTAAAAGTGAAAAAAACTTAACAAGGTGGTTTCTGAAAGTACATCCGACTTTCAGAAACCACCTTGTTAAGTTTTTTTACTATTTTGTTAAAAAGTGTTTTAAATGCCCGAGATAGTGCAGAGTGCACAGTACAATAAACAAATAATATTTATTTACAGCTAAGCCCATAGACCTGCTGGCGTGGTACGTGAGCTCGGAGGAGTGCGTGGACGCGCTGGAGATGCATGAGCCCTACACCTACCTCAACGGGCTGCAGACGCAGGACCTCGAGGATCTGCTCGAGGATATCAAGGTACAGGAAGTTTGGCGGTGTAGGAACAAAGTCTGTAGTTCCTTCATTGGAAAGAACGGAAGTTCCTGCAATCAAACTAGTGGTTTCTCGGAAATATCTTGCTTGCGTGATCTAGGACTCTGTGACTGTGACGTCAGTTATGTTTTGACATTTGCAACTTGTAGGTCGCTAGCTGTTTACGTAATTCCAACGTAGTGCGATAGATGTCGCCACAGACGTGAAATTAGAACGTGATTTTGTTGTTTGTATTGTCTTGTTTGCCATAAAATCATTTGCCATAATATTGTTTTCCATAATCGTCCTCACTCATAACATTTACTTGCCCTATTATCATTTATTCTAATAACGTTTGTCATATCAACTTATTAGTCATAACTTTTATTTGCCATAAAATTAGTTGCCATAGTAACACATTACATAATCAATACTTGTAATAAGCAACATTTAATATAATTTAGAAACGTTTATTGTTTCGTACAAAAAATTGGTAGGGAGTACCTATTTTTTGTATAGCCCTAGCTGTGTATAGATTGTTAGTCCTAAAACATTTGCTAAAAATTAGGTTTTAGTAACAGAAACGCATCGCTGTAAATCCGACTCCACGCAGTCTTGTATGCCCTACCCCTAGAGTGTAATTTAAAACCGCGAAGGCGCGGAGAAGCGAGGCGGCCCGCGAGTTGAGGAGCAGGTGGTTGTAACGCTCGCCGCCGCAGCTGAGGAGACGAAGCTGCGGTGGTTAGCGTTAAACCATCTACAACGATAAGATCGCGTGGGACCGCCGACGCCCCGCAGCGCCGAAGCCGTCACAGAAACCACGCCCGCTGCAATTTTTTTTTTTTGTTGGTTTTATTCGTTCAGCATAAACCATTTTTCTGTGAATATATTAATAGCAAAATTATTCATTTTAACATAACATCATAATTGCAGGCGCTTGTACTCAACTAGCATTGTTGTGCTAATATGTGCAAAATGTGCAAATTAATATTATGATGATTGATGGTATGGAAAACGACATTATTGAAAATGAAAATATAGCAAATAAAGGAGAATCTGCCCCTGCTTATGGGGTTCTGCCCGGAAGCCCAATATAAATAAGATATATACCAGAGCTTTTCAAGGGGAACCTTTCCTACTAACACGACTTTTGCCAATTGTTAGTCAGTTCGGAGTAAATGACCTAAATGGGTGTGAATAAATGGGCATCGAAGTTAACGAATTTTCTTGGTCCAATAGCCATAAGATATACATCAATGGCTTTAGCTTTTTGAGGAGAACCTTTACTGCTACTATGACTGTTGCCAATTTTTAATCAGTTCGGAGTTAATGACCTAAATAGGTGACTAATTCGGTACCGATGTTAAGGAATTCTCTAGGCCCATTAGCCATAAGACATACACCAATGGAAAGAGCTTTTCAAGGGTGATCTTTTATACTAACACGACTTTTGCCTATTATTAGTCAGTTAATGACCTAAATAGGTGATGAATTTCAATAATGCTTAATTACTCACATTTAGAGCTCTGTAGCTCCTTTCGTACTAATAATCGAGAGAAACGTCATATCACGAAATATTTCTTTGGAAAAGATCTTTCCATTGGCATATATCTTAACTCTATTGGAGGATGTGGCAGGCTTAACGATTTGTACTGCCGATCGACTCTTAAAAACATTGTTCCCAAAATGGCATCTAGGAGGCCAACATTTAAAATGTCCGTTTATAGGTTTGCAAGATCATGTTTGCAAAGCTCAAAGTTAATAAAAGTCATTTCATTGTCTAAATACCTGAATTTCACTAATGCTTGATTACTCACATTTAGAGCTTTGTAGCTCCTTTCGTACTAACAATCGAAAGAAGCGTCCTACAAAATATTAGCCTTGAACAGATCTTCCCATTGCCATATATCTCAACTCTATTGGGGTACGCGTCAGGCTTAACGATCTGCCCGGTCGACCGAGTCTTAAAAACGTTCCTAAAATGTTCCTAAAATGGCATCTATTGGAAATCAATGTTTTAAAATGTTCGCTTATTGGCTTCAAATATGATGTTTGCAGGGCACTGAATCATAAAAAGTTATTTAATTGACGAAATACCAGAATTCCAATAATATTTAATCACACACATTTAAAGCTCTGTAGCTCCTTTCGTACTAACGATCAAGAGAAGTCTTCAGAACAAGAAATATTCTTCTTGATCTCTATTCTTCTGAGATCTTTCCATTGGTAAATATCTTAACGCTATTGGGCTCCAGGGCAGAAACGGCCAATCTCCTTTATGGATTAAAATAATTATGACACTTGATCGATTATGAGTTACCAATGAAATTAGTGAAATTGATTTTATCTCATTTCACGATTATGGCAACTGAAGCGTCATTTCTAATGAAATTATGGCATATGAAATTAAGGTATATAAACAATGGCATTTTAAATTATGGCAAACATTAGTAAACCGTTGTTGTTACAGGTGTACAAGGAACTGGAGAACAACGCAAACCAGGCGTACTGGGAGGACGTGCAGACTATCGTGCTCGACGAGCTCAACAAGCTGCGCCGCCTGGCCGCGCCCGACGCGCGCCGCGACGGCGTGCACCAGGCCGTGGCCGATGACGTCACGCAGGTAACATCGCACCTCACGTGTCTACTGACTTGTGAACTCTTTGTGTTGTACGTCATTATGGCCTTCCCGGAGCTCAAAACTGCATATGTATTGTTATGATTGCAGATGGTGTTATTTCAACATGAATGATGTAAACATTATATTGTCACAATATTTTGATTAAAAAGAGTGTCCGTGGAGTTTCTTTCCCGTTCATCTCCATAGGAACCTACTACGCCGGGATTAAAGTATCAAGTATCCTATGTGTTAATCCAAGTTATTAATTATATCTGTGTGCCAAATTTAATCTAAATCCGTTCAGGGATCAGCCGTTTTTTCTGTCGTAGTAAAGGCCAAGGAGGGAGGAGGACGAGGGAAAGGTCATTGACTCCTACGCTAGCGCCGCCGCAATTTCATTTAATTTCTTAAGTCCAAGATTTATCTGGATTCGATAGTAAAGAAAAAAAAAATGTTGGCTTGGCTTTGCCTATCAATGTAGGCAGATAATAAAAAAACTCAAATAAAATTAGGGGAGCAAAAACATTCCGGTGTTTTTTGAAAGGCTGTATTTTGGTGAGCTATGGTTATATTGAAGCTCTAAGATATTAATTTTCAGGTTTTTTGACCAAATTTTTTTTAGGAGCCGTTTCTCGCGCTATTCCTACTGATCGCGCGAAGAAATAATTTTTCCTTTTGTTTAGTTGGGGGTTTTTAATTTTCATTGTTGAAGTTACGGGTATGTAGCTGACCGCAGGGCGACTTCATAGAACTTTGATTAGATTTCTTGGAAATACAATAGAAACCAGAGTGTCGCTACGTCACGTCGCCTGCTGCTGCCGCCTGCGGTCGGCTACGGAATTGCACCTTAAGACGCTGACAATTAGAGTCAGTGCAAAATATAGTCAATAATTCAGTTTACAATTAGGGTCAGTACAAAATGTAGTCAATATTAAATCAACAATAAAATTCTAAATTTATCATTAAAAAAAAATTAACAATGCTATTTCCAATATGTATAGTGACAGAAGCATTGATATATATGTTATTTAACTCAATGGACAGAAGTGTTATAATTCTGTGCTTTATGAAAATTGGTCTGCAACTGTCCATAGTTTGCAAACCAAACAGCCCGTACACAACGCTTTTGTGCTTTGAACTCAGTGTCTTTGTTCGTTGAATTGTCCCAGAAAATTATCCCAAATCTCAATAAAGATTTGACAAGTCCGTAATAAGCCGTTAGTAAGGTGTTTGTATTGACAGTAGGAACAAGTTTATAGAGGGCAAACGACGTGCTGCTGATTTTTAGGGTTCCGTAGTCAATAAGGAACCCTTATAGTTTCGCCATGTCCGTCTGTCCGCGGCTTAGCTCAGAGACCGTTGATACTAGAAAGCTGTAATTTGGTAGATATACTTACAAACGACGCCGAAAAAGTGGTAAAAAAAAATCGTAAAAAATATTTTTTTTTAGGGTCCTCCCCTACACGTAAAGTGGGGACGGTTTTTCTTCTCGTCAGTCCCTTGGTGTGGGGTATCGTTGGAAAGGTCGTTTTAAAATAATGTGAGTTTGTGAAAACCATTTTTGGATTCAGGGATCCGTTTGCGGAATATTAAGCTTTAAAGTGCTAATTTTTGTAAGAGCCAAGTGTCCCCCCCCCCCCTGCCAGCTAAATGGTTGGGTTTGGATATGTGAAAAAATTCACGGCAGTAGTATATATAACGAAATTAAAAGGAAAACTATCACCGCTACGTAGGCTCCACAAGTTACCGAGTAATAATCGACCAACTTAAATTTGCAGTTGTAAAAACATGTTCTCCCATATATTCTGTATGGGAGAACAAGTTTTTCAACTACTATGTTAAGTTTGTTTTATAAATTCATCCCAACTACGGAACCCTTCCTTGTGCATGGTTCGACATGCACTAGTTTAATTGCGGATCAATGATTAATCCCAGAAATCGGGCTGTATCTGCTTCTTGTATATTATTTATCATTGTAAGATAAATTAAATATTGATTTAAAAAAAAAAACCCGTTGCTTATAATGCATTATGTGAGTTTTATTAAGATTAATTTTCAAATTATTGTTGCTAATCTAGGTGATTATAGACTTTAATATGAATTATTTGCGTCAAAATTATAGTCAAATACATTTTTGGATGTTATAGTTACAGTACTGTCATCAGCGAATAATGTCATGGGTTCGTTAGTTGCATTTGGTAGGTTATTAATATATAACAAGAACAGGGGAGGGCCCAGTACACTTCCCTGGGGCACACCATGCGTAATGAGACGCTTTTGAGAAGAGAACATTTGTAACATTTGATACTTGAGTTATTTGTTGTCTGTCTGTTAGATATGGTTTTAACAATTCACAGACATTACCTCTTATACCGTAGGCTTCAAGTTTATATCTAACAGAAGATTGTGGTCTACATAATCGAATGCTTGGGACATGTCACAGTAAATAGATTGTTCTATTTACTACAGGTAAAGATTTGTCAACATGTGTTGAGACAGTGTATATAAAGTCGTAAACCGCCATAACTTTTGTGCCAAAACTTTTCTATATAATAATTTTTATTTTTTTAGAATACTTATATTAATGTCTATAGTTCTAGTATTAAATATTCATAATATGGCTTAAGTTTTGTGAAATATCTTCGTTCACTGCTTTAAATCACATTCGTTGCAATACCGTCATACCCTAGACTACTCGTGTTTTTAAGATTTGTTATAATCTTCTGGTAAGACAGGCTCGGTGATAAAACATTGAGTTGGGTTGGTGATTGATTAGAGCTGATGGTGGTGGCATCCTTACCAGCGCCTGGAAGAGGTTTTATTTTGTCAATAAAAGAGTTATTAAATTAATTGCATGATATTTTTTTTGGATTTGTCCCGATTTTTCGTTGATTCTTAATTCAACTGGACTCTTCAGGTATATTTAATTTATTATTATTTATAACTTGCCATTAAGTTCTACTTTTATACTAACTAACAAAGGGCGTTCCCGTTAACCCGCAATAGGATAGCGTGCATACACGCTAAAAAAATATATCCAATCAATTTTTTTTTTAAAGATGTTCACAAAACTATTAAATTGATACGTAAAAGAAACACTCTATACACGCACACTTGTCGCACTTGTATTTCAACGTAGAAAGACAAGTATGCGTGTACAGCATAGTGATTTTTTTACGTCCATTAATACAGGTGACTTGTAAATGAATAACAAATCTTGTTTACATTTGTTATTCTTATATAAGTCACATTGATAGGTACCTACCTAAATTACTAATTACTTATAGGTAGACGTGCATTTCGCTGCCCTTTGAAAGTGTGACAAACGTGTGTTCGGATCCTTTATATACTCGCTTTCATTACAAGCTTAATATTAGCTTGCTTTGTTTTTTGTTTTAATATCTTGCGACGAACCACAGTATTATTTTTGCCCCGAAAAACGGACATCCCCTTTTTATTAACTTAACCGATAGAAAAAATATTGAAAAATTTATATCTCCGAATTGGGACTAAATTGTCAAACTGGTATTTTACTCTTACTTTTAGAGTAACCTGTTCTATCGGATAAGTTAATAAAAGGGGGATGTCCGTTTTTCGAGGCAAAAATAATACTGTGCGAACGGACGACGCGACGCGTGCGTATTGAATTAGTCGAGCCCGCCGCGTAAATGTAGCTTCATACCTAAACTGCGGAAAGTTCTATCTCTATTCATCTGTGCCTCTGTGCAGGGTATGCATGGAGGCTGAGGAAACCGTTGTGCATGTGCTCTTTGAATGCACAGGCGTCACCCAGATTAGAACAGCAACTCTCGGGTCGCCCAGATCTTTTGCAGATGTTCTAAACAGACCAGGATACCTAATAAACTTCTGGATCCTAGGTGGGCTGGTTGGAATAGCCACCGACAGCCGCCATGGTCCACCTGAAGGACTAATTGCGGAAACCAGACCCTCTAACATAAAACATAGGATTATGGCAAGTGTTGTAGTAGTTAATAACATTTAGCATCTTCCTGCGATTACCTGCTAGATATATGCAGTCGACGGACGACAAAATAGTAGTTTTTGAGGTGACGTTCCACGTCGATCAACCGCGGTGTGGTTGCACCCTTACAGCTGCCCTGTATGACACCACTTCTCTTGTAATCTAACTTCTAACTAATATTATAAACGCGAAAGTTTGTAAGTATGGATGGATGGATGTTTGTTACTCTTTCACGCAAAAACTACTGAACGGATTTGGATGAAATTTGGCACACAGATAGTTTATAACCTGGATACTTTTCATCCCGATATTCCAACGGGATCGTGCCTTACGCGGGTGAAACCGCGGCCGTACCCCGCGCGCGGGGCGCAGCAGTAATGTAATGTGTGTGTGTGTGTGTTTGTTGGTTTAGATATTCAAGGGTAAAACGGGCGCGCAGCTGGAGGCGCTGCAGACGCAGATCGAGCAGAAGATCAGCGGCCGCCACGACGGCGTGGACGTGGGCTACTGGGAGAGCCTGCTCAGCCAGCTCAAGGGTAATGCACACGGCGTGAGGGGACCCATACATAGCATTCATCTACGCATTCTGTACATCAAACTAAGTAATATTGACCAAACATTATTGCTGGGAAACAACTTTTGTTTTTGGTGTTCGCTGATTGATAATCGCTGTTAACGGTAGTGTAACGCATGCAAAACATTTTGCTTATGGCATGGTACAGGGCCATTGTATGCACCCATAACTTATGGGTGCATGTAATACCATGTTGTACCTGGTCATAGTATATTTAAAGTTAAAATTTATTTCGTTAAAAAAATAGTGTTTTGACACCGTGATAAAAAATTATGAGTGAGTAAATGAGTGTTGGAAGTTTTCATGAATCGCTGCCCCTTTTACGACGTCGGAGCCATGTTTGCGTGTTACCTTGTGATAGTTGGAAAGCGAATGGTGAACGGGAATGCAAGGGATGCGCGGAGAGTCACAATTTTATCATCCGTGTGCACGCGTCTATTGAAACCTAGCGGCGAGCGCGGTGACAGTTATGTCACGGACTTGTTGTCGAAACTCTGGAAAGTGTCATTAGGTTGTCACGTCGTTACGTGCGCGCATCTCAATACATATCCACAGACCGGACAATATTATAGTGGCAAAACAGTCACGGTGACAAAAGTCACTCGTGCGCACTAGCTCTAAAAGTACTTTTTTAAATATTATTCAAGTTTTCAGTTTCTATTTTCGTCGTTTTTTTTTTGTTAAAGCTTTTTTATAGAAACGCAATCGGTAGCCATTGCGGTCGCCGCATTCGGTCACGTTCGCTGATGTCAACGTGTCACGTTCGCAGCGCACATGTCGCGCGCGCGGCTACGCGACCGGCACCAGAGCAACCTGCGCCGCAAGCTGCAGCTGCTGAAGCAGGAGCAGGGCGTGCAGCCCGCTGCTACTGGCAAGCAGGAGCAGAGCGTGCCAACTGCTACTGGCAAGCAGGAGCAGAGCGTGCCAGCTGCTACTGGCAAGCAGGAGCAGGGCATGCCAGCTGCTACTGGCAAGCATGACCAGGGCGTGCCAGCTGCTACTAGCAAGCAGGAGCAGAGCGTGCCAGCTGCTACTGGCAAGCATGAGCAGGGCGTGCCAGCTGCTACTGGCAAGCAGGAGAAGGGCGTACCAGCTGCTACTGGCAAGCAGGAGAAGGGCGTACCAGCTGCTACTGGCAAGCAGGAGAAGGGCGTACCAGCTGCTACTAGCAAGCAGGAGCAGAGTGTGCTGCCCGCTGCTACTGACAAGCAGGAGGGGTGCGTGCACAGGTACACAGACTTCACACAAAAATTTATAAAACAACAAAAACACTACACGGTGAAAAATTATTTGAATTTTTTGTACCTGTGTAGTTTTTATTTTAAACTTTTTTAGGTGAGGTACCTACTTACACGAATACCACTACCTGCTATGTAAATAACAGTGACAGGAACTTATCATACTAACATCCACAATACTAACAGGGAAAATACGTATTGTTGAAGCTAACTCAAGCAAAGTTGATAAAATTTATTATGGGACCAGCGCGCATGATTCCTCTGCCAAATGAAAAAAGAATTTTCAAACTCGGCCCACAAATGACGAAAATACCGATGAACATAAATACATATTTTTTAAAATACGACAGTTCCTAAGATCATTTATCTGTAGCTACAACGGTTAAGGTAGCTTCCCTTGCTGCTTCGTCTCAACTTCCACCTTGTATTACCTACTCCGATCGGACAAGGAATCAAGACAAAGCCCATTGGAATTCTTGTACTAAATCTGAATACCTTTCTAATGATATATCATTTATTCCTATTGGACGGGTACCAGCTTCCATACATTTCGTGGCATCATCCTTTCATCTAAATCCGTTCAGCCGTTTAAGCGTGAAAGCGTAACAAACTTAGGATTGCTTCATTCTTAACTAGCTTTCGCCCGCGGCTCCGCCCGCGTTGTATGTCGATAAAAAGTACCCTATGTCCTTCTCCAGGAGGTTTAGGCGTGAAAAGTTAACATACAGACAGACTTACTTTCGAATTTATAATATTAGTATGGATTATAATAAGTTTTAGGGAAGTACTCCCTAAAACTATTAGGTTGTGAAAGAAGTCCTTATTATCATAATAATGACAGTTACAACAGAAATACATCAACACATGGAAGAATGACGAAGGTTCAGTCGGTTCTGAGGGGCAATTCCCTTATTTTTAAGAACGATCACATTCGCATCTCATTCGCAATCTGTCAAAAATCATCAATTTACCAACATTTTTGACAAGTTTGACAGATCGCGACTTGAATGTGAACGTTTTTTAAGTACGAGAATTGGCCCTCAGGTCGTACAATGCATTTACTAGTGATGTCATTTGCTCTTTTTGCATGATTGTGTATATTTGGGGTCTGGATCAATTACCAACCAATCAATGATATGAACGCTATATCAGTTGTATACATTTTTGTAACTAACGTTCGCGTCCAAACTGACAATTTTAGGAACAAAGCTCATAGCTGTTTCACCCTTAGGTCACAGAGTCCCGAGGCGGAGCGGCCTGCAGAGTCGGCGGAGGAGGGCGCGGGCGACGAGGCCGACGAGGACGACGCGGGCGACGAGGCCGACGCGGGCTCCGACGACGACGAGCAGTGCGCGGCCAGCGTGGCGCTGTACCGCTCGGGGCGCTACTCGCCCGCGCTGCTGGCGCCGGGCGCGCTGGAGCCGGCCACGCTGCTGACGGAGCCGGCGCTGGACGCGGCGCGCCTGGCCTACCTGCGCGCCGGCCGGAGCGCGCCCGCACAGGTAGGGGCAGGCGGTGCTGACACTGTGTGTGGGACTGAGGGAGCCGGCGCTGGACGCGGCGCGCCTGGCCTACCTGCGCGCCGGCCGGAGCGCGCCCGCACAGGTAGGGGCAGGCGGTGCTGACACTGTGTGTGGGACTGAGGGAGCCGGCGCTGGACGCGGCGCGCCTGGCCTACCTGCGCGCCGGCCGGAGCGCGCCCGCACAGGTAGGGGCAGGCGGTGCTGACACTGTGTGTGGGACTGAGGGAGCCGGCGCTGGACGCGGCGCGCCTGGCCTACCTGCGCGCCGGCCGGAGCGCGCCCGCACAGGTAGGGGCAGGCGGTGCTGACACTGTGTGTGGGACTGACGGAGCCGGCGCTGGACGCGCAGCGATCCAATAACTGGTCAAAACTAAAATAGCCACTCATATTGTCCAGTATAAGTGCAATTTCACTTATGTGTCGTTAGCCTAAGTCGCCCGCATGAGCAGTCAAGATGCTGTAGAGTCATTGATTATCTCTTAGACCGCTTGTACACGTTAAGATATTGCACCGTGTCTGCTGCAGATAGAACCAATTCATCATGTACACGACAAGAATTTTGTCGGATCTAGGCACGAAACCCCCCCCCCCCCCCCCTTCCGCATCGCAGCAACTTCGCGCGTCGGGTCTAGCACAGACAACATTTTTTTCTTGGTCGGCGCCGAAGCAGTGTATGTACACAGTTCGTGTGTAGAAACGATACGAATTCTTGCATAGGCCTGGCGTCTTTTCTTAGCGTGTACAAGCGGCCTTACGGTGCACGCCAGTAAAGCTCCCAGTCGGCATGATTATTTACGACATGTTAAGTCATAAGTCATTTGTTTAACATAGGTACAATAATAATGATATATTTTTGTATTTTAATTATATAAAATACAAAAATTTGTACGCCCCAAGCGAGCCAAGTCCTCAAATCATGAATTAAATAAGCTTGAATAATAACAAAAAACAATTATATAAATTGGCACACTTCCAATACAATAAAATTTAATTACTTAAATACATATAGCAATAGAAATAAATGTCAATAAAAAAGAGAAAAAAATAAAATGGAGACAAACATATGTATATAAATTCAACACACAGACTGAAGACAACTAAATACAAAAAAAATACTGATGTCAATATACTTAAGTCAATATGCAATATCGTCATATTTCAACCATTTTACACAAAACCTTTAATGAACCATACACCTTAATCTTCCTTATGAATCACTCAGACTGTTGGTGAAAACCGTTTGTAAATCCGTTCGGTATAATCGCGTTCAGACAGACAAACAGACGAGACGCAGCGGGAGGACTTTGTTTTATAATATAAGGATGCATTAATTGTCCTTTAGTTAAAAAGGTCGTGTTGTCCGCAGCCGCCGCCGGGCGCGGGCGCGGCGGCGCTGGAGCGCGAGGCGCGGCGCGCGATGGGCGCGGCGCCCGACGAGGCGCAGTTCAGCGTGGAGCACGCGCTGCCCGACCAGCCGTGCCTGTGGGCCGACAAGTACCGGCCCAGGAAGCCGAGATACTTCAACAGGTTACATACCGCGCGCGAGAGCCTAAGCGCTAACCTATCTTCTGCCATACTTCTCAATTAGTCGTATACTACAGGGTGCTAGGGTAGACACCGTTATCCTTTAAAAAAAAAAAATCTGCTGTTCCATACATTTTGTCGATTTAAGTGAACACAAATGTATGGAACAGCAAAAAAAAACAGCTTTTTTAGGTTGGTCCCATAGAAAAAGTATATTATAGATTACACCACACCACTAGTTTCAAGGATAACGGTGTCTATCCTAACACCCAGTATATGTAAATTGGTAAATAGATATTGATTCCGATCGTTTCTGTGAAGATTCACTGACTAACTGAATAAATTATATACTTATAAACAAGCTAGCTAGCAAATAAAGGTGGATGCACCTTATTTGATGATAATATGTATCGATGATGGCGTCTCTTGCTCTCAGAGTGCACACGGGCTTCGAGTGGAACAAGTACAACCAGACGCACTACGACATGGACAACCCGCCGCCCAAGATCGTGCAGGGCTACAAGTTCAACATCTTCTACCCGGACCTCATCGACAAGAACGCCACGCCCGAGTTCTCCCTGGTCAGTACTGTGCTTACTTACTATACTATACGATTGTGTGTGTGTGTGAAAGTCAAGCGTAGGAGGACTGCCACGACCACACCTCTTTATACTTTAATTCAGAATATCAGATGATTATCATGTTTTGGAAAAAACTAATTCAATGTTTTACTGGACAAAGTTCAAAATCCATTGCAACCAATTTTGCATATTACTAATGGTTACTCAAATATCAACTTTGACTATATAACCATAATAGTATAATATAGGTATTGAATGTAAATTAAGATTCTGAATACAAATTGATATTATATTTTCAGGAAAAAAAGAGTCTGTATCTCGTTTCAACGTGTGTCTGACACTGACATGGCCACAATCAGGGATTTTAATTTTGATAACAAAAAAAAATGGTCGCTAATTAGTAGTGTAGAATTTAATTCTGATATTTGGCGACAAATTTCGAATTCACAGTCACAGATTTAGTTGGGGTCTTAGTTTAGTTAGAAGATATAATGAGTTCAATACGATATAATAGTCAAAGAACTAGATCGCAGAGTTTACGCGTTTAGCAAATGCATGGTCTTTCGGGCCAAAAGGTGTCCTGATGATTTACCGGAAATTAAGCTCAATTGATGCCCACTTAATAGAGTAGATACGTTTAACTTGGACATTTATTAAGCTCTGACATGGAAGACGATGCAGACATCGAAAGGGAACGTAGGGCGCTGTCTGGTCGTGCGAATATGATAACCCGCAGATTGGCTCGGTGTTCGAGGGGCGTCAAAATTGCAATATTTAGGGCATTTCCTGTTATACTGGCAGTCTGCGGACAGGGGGCCAAGTCTACTAATTTACAAACGTGTCAGTGGTCACCCAATGATCAGTTTTTGACAGATTTTGTATGGCATATCTGTCAAAAACTGATCATTGTGAGACCACTGACACGTTTGTAAATTAGTAGACTTGGCCTCCAGGTTACACGCAGAAACTACAAGAACGATTTCAGGGTGCTCTTGGGGCTGCCTCGCTTCTGTAGCGCGTCGGGGATGTCTGCCGTGGCGCGCGTGCATTGTGCGAGCCAGCCGCAACAGTATCCAGAACGCTTTTTCTGAACGAAACTTCGACGAACGTTCAGTACGCGAACCACTGCTTTATGGTTCACGTACTGAATATTGTTACGATATTTTATTTTAATTTTGTTTATCTATAAATTCTTTTTTTTTTAATATTAATGTATAATTTAAATGTAATTCTGTTGTTTGATTGATTTTTTTTACCCAGAGTTGATTAAAATAAAATAAATAATAATAATGAACAAATAAAATATCTCGACTTGACACACGAGGGTATCGAAATGTGGAATGTGAGCTCGGCTATCATAGTGCCGATTGTCGCAACAGCCAATGGCCAGATGGCCCAAAGCCTCGACCAAGTACTCCTTGATACGGCTCGCATTGTGAGGAAGTTCCTGTCTCTGCAGCCCTAACTACCGGTAGCTTGGACCCTGCTCCCGACACCGGCGGACCTCAATTTATTTTAAAATAAATTTTATGTAAATTAATATTTAAAAAACCAGTGACCGACAAATTCTGATATTCGGCGACAAACGACTATTTTTTTGTGTTATCAAAATAAAAATCCCTGATGGTGTCCATGCCAGTGTCAGTCACACCGTTTTAACTGGGTATTGATTGTCGAAAGAAAACTCAATCGCATTATTACACTTGATTCTGATGTTGATTGATAAGTTTGTCACATGTCGTTTTCAGAAAGCGTGTCCCGAGAACCCCGACTTCGCCGTGCTGCGCTTCCACGCGGGCCCGCCCTACGAGGACATCGCGTTCAAGATCGTGAACCGCGAGTGGGAGTACTCCTACAAGCGCGGCTTCCGGTGCCACTTCCACAACAACATCTTCCAGCTGTGGTTCCACTTCAAGAGATACAGATACCGCCGCTAGCTGCGACGCGACTCACTTCTCACCAATCAATTTACATGTATCTATTAACAATACTGAGGTGGAATAAAGAACCTTTCACCTAAAATGCATTCAACTCATTTTGAAAATCAAATTGGCTGCAACAAAACAGTAAAACTAGTAGGTCATACATGTGAAAGATGGCTAAGGGATAATGTCATAGGGCAGACCAATGAATTTGCTACTACACCTGATTTTTTTAGGGTTCCATGCCCAAGGGCTACTAAGGCTCCGCTGTCTGTCTGTTCGTCTGTCACCAGGCTGTATCTTATGAACCGTGATAGTTAGACAGTTGAAATTTTCACAGATGATGTATTCCTGTTGCCGCTATAACAAAAAATACAAAAAAAAAACAGAATAAAATAAATATTTAAGGGAGCTCCCATACAACAAACGTGATTTTTTTGTTTGTTTTTGCTCGATATTGATAACGGCAATAGAAATTGAAATTA
The DNA here is from genome assembly GCA_948473465.1 of Lithophane ornitopus. Classification (NCBI taxonomy): domain Eukaryota; kingdom Metazoa; phylum Arthropoda; class Insecta; order Lepidoptera; family Noctuidae; genus Lithophane; species Lithophane ornitopus. The sequence continues at coordinate 478,980 of OX419630.1, read as the reverse complement.
TTAATTAATATTTACTTTAGAAATGAATAATTAAATTAAAATAAAACAAATATTTAAGGGGTCTCCCCATACAACAGACATGATTTTGCCGTTTTATAGATAGTACGGAACCCTTCGTGCGCGAGCCCGACTCGCACTTGTCCGGTTTTTTTATTAATTGGAGAGGTCACTGGAAACTGTTAACCAGTGCTAATTATTTACATCTCTATCTCAACACCTGTATCCTAGCTAGACGAAACATTTCAACAGCCGATTGAAGCCATATCTTTATGCTTTCTTTCAAATCTCTATAACGTTGTATGTTACAAGCGCAAAAGGTAGAAAACACACGTTATGTCTCAATCCAGTAACAGATGTAAAGCTGCCTGGAAAATAATCAAAAGTAACAGTAGTGACACAAAAAACGTACAAGACATAAACGAAGTTAAATTGGGCCAGCAAACTTACACACAACCAGAAACAATAGCTGACATTTTAAATAATTTTTTCATTGACATGACAAAAGTAAACTCAATATATGGGTCAAAGGTCTTAGACCCATATATTGAGTTTAGCCCACCGATAGCTGACCTTCCACATACTATTTTTTTGACCCCAACCAATGAGACGTCTGTTTTCAAAACAATTCATTCCCTAAAATCGACCAACTCTAGGGTATGATGACATAAACACATTCTCAAATTATGCTCATAAATTTTGTCGACACATATTAGCCATATGATTAACCTATCATTTACTCAAGGCTTATTCCCCTCGCGTCTAAAGCTCTCTATTGTTAAACCAATCCACAAGAAGGACAACACCAATGACATGAACAACTATCGTCCAATAACGCTCATACCGATAATCTCAAAAGTTTTTGAAAATGTAATGCATGCTAAACTTTACTGTTTCATAACGAAATACGACATTTTAAATGAAGAACAATTTGGATTTAGAAAAAACAAATCTACCACATTGGCTTGTTTTGCTTTATTGAAATTAATAACCAAAAGTCTTAATGATAAAATACCAATTACCTCTGTTTATAACCCCCGACTGAAAAAGAGGGGTGTTATAAGTTTAACGTGTGTATCTGTGTGTCTGTCTGTTCCATCGTAGCTGCCAAACCGCTGAACCGATTTTGTTTTTTTTTGTTTTGTTTGAAAGGTGACTTGATCGAGAGTGTTCTTAGCTATTATTCAAGAAAATCGGTTCAGCCATTTGAAGATTATCAGCTCTTTTCTAGTTGATGAATGGATGTGAGCATCTTTCACAGGTCTAATCGATTGGAAATGTAGAATTCTGTTACTTCAATGATATTAGAAGAATATAGTAACCTTGAACTGATGCTGCAGCATCACCTGGATGCAGGATACCCAACTCCCTCACCAACTTACAGCAGAGGTATCGTGTTTGGGCTCATTGGAAAGGTCTCAAAAAATAGGTTACAGATGGATGGTGATCAGGGTCTGATGATGGAGTAGGAAAGAGAAATGAGACTAAATTAGAAACTAGCTTCACTGTGGCAAAAGTACGTACAGCTACTCAGATTTCGGCGAGCCGCGGGTTGATCATAGCGTTTCTACTAGTAATATAATATGAAATTTAAAAATCTGGAAATAAAAGTTAAATTTAAAATTTAAAAAACCCCCGACAAAAACATAGCATTTAAAAAGTAAACAAATAATATGTATTGGCCCTTTAAGTTTAATATAAAAGTTGTAGGTAATATTTTGATCCAAGCGTCGTCGCGTCGGGGGACGGCTAATGAGAACGCCAACACACACTAGGCACAATGAATACATGCTATTGTAGAAAGGATAGCTGCTGTTCATTTCCTATTTTCATGAGCCACCAGGCTTTCGATTTCGTCAATCATAAATTGCTTCTTCTCAAATTAATTCGATATGGGATAAGAGGAAACGCATTGAAATGGCTCGAAAGCTACCTCACCCATCGACAACAATGTGTTGAGATCTCGAAACAAACAGGGCGCCAAAAAATTGTCTGCAGATCTCCCTATCGGGAAAACAAATGTGGTGTTCCCCAAGGAACCATACTGGGACCACTTTTGTTTCTGCTGTATGCTAATGACTTAGCTAGTGTAACCCCCCATAACTGCATCCTATATGCTGACGATACGACCCTCTGCATTCAAAACAATAATTATGACGTAGGTGAGTACCAGACCGAAATTAACGAGAGACTAAGAGACTAAATAAAATTATCACATGGCTCAAAAGAAATAATCTCCACATCAATATAAGCAAAACCAAAATGATGCAGTTCCAAACCTACAATAGTAAGCGTACAAGGTTAAAAATACAGCATGATAATGACACAATTGAAAAAGTTGAGAGCACAAAGTTCCTAGGAATAACAATAGACAAACACTGTAACTGGAAAGCTCATATTGACGAACTCTGCGCAAAGATAGACAGATTCGTATTCGTTTTATACAGACTAACACGTGTGGCTGGTGTTGATGCGGCACTATGTGCATACCATGGGTATGTCGCATCAATTTTTATGGCATTATAATATGGGGTAATTCTGTAGAACTTAACAGTATTTCGAGTGCAAAAGAAATGTATTCGCTCAAATGTGGAGCGCACCCACTGGACAGCTGTGTCCCACTATTCAAGAAAATTTAAATATTACCACTCCCAGCATTGTATATTTTTGAAATCTGTATTTTTGTGTACCAAAATAAGCATGAATTTGTTCTGCATAATGACATGGTATCCAGACCTAGCCGCAAAGTTCACATGTTCCATGTACCTAGGCGAAATAATAAACTATTTTCTGTATTTTGTATGGCGACCAAAGTTTATAATAAACTACCAGACTATTTTAAAACTCTAAACTTTAGGACATTTAAAAGTATATTATTCAATTATCTTCTAAGTAAATGCTACTACTCAACCAATGATTTTATTAATGAAAAGTTGACATGAATATTAGGAAATAATATTATATTTTCCTCTTATTATCTCTTTGACCTAACTTAATCCTTCTGACATTTACATAACTAATACTTGACTAATTTTCAATTTGAATGTTATCCAAAATAAAACATGAATATGTCATCCTAATCTATTTAATTCAATGCCAATTCAATGTGTGACCAACAAAACCCTGAAAATGTATTTGTACGCCGGTAACGGCAGAATATTATGTACTTCAAAAACTATGTAACATCTCTATGTAACAATATTCTCACAAATAAATGGACTATTACTATTGCTAAAAGGTTTGTCCGGACAAAGGTTAACTATCATTCTAGATGTAGATTAATTGTGAGTGCAATGTTGGATTGATGAGTGTCATCCTAACTTATAATATTATAAATACAAAAGTGAGTTTGTTTGTTACGTTTTCACGCTAAAACGGATTTTAAATTTGGCACAGGGGTATACCATGACCTGGAATAGGATATAAGATACGTTTTATCCCGATATTCCCACAGGATCAAGAATAATGCGGGTAGCAGCTAGTTCATAATAAATAGCTAAAAGCTGCCGGTTATAATGTATACTTGCCTATAAACATCTTTACAAATTAAAACTATTCTGTATAATAGAGTACATAAAGATGATTTTCCCACATTCATTGGTACTGGTACAATCCTGAGGGAAACCTTATGATTGAAAGTACAATATTTGATAATCTAATTCAACAAAACAAGCTTTTGTAATTTTTAATTTATATCAATTACATAAATGGCCTATTGTTTGAGAATATAATAAACTGTTTTATTGTTTTGGTTTGTCTTCGGCAGGGTTGACAACTTCCTCTGAAGCGGGGTTACTGCGGAAGTTCGGAAACTGTTCCCATGGAGCACTAAGCTCAAATCGCCGGAACTCTTGAGCCAGCTCTAAGGGCTCTACCACTACACGCTTCTGTTCATCATCATAGCGCACCTCCACATAGCCACTGAGTGGGAAGTCCTTCCTGAAGGGATGACCTTCAAAACCATAATCAGTCAAAATTCTTCTCAAATCAGGATGGTTGGCAAAGAAGACACCATACATATCCCATATTTCTCTTTCGTACCAATTTGCAGCTTTAAACACGTCATTGGCAGAGTCTACAGGGGTCAACTCATCAGTGTATGTCTTGACTCTGATTCTAGCGTTATAACGCAGTGACAGTAAGTTGTATATGATCTCGAACCTGTTGAGTCGGTTGGGCACGTCCATGCCAGCGATATCCACGAGGTTCGTGAACTGTGCGCTGTGGTTATCCTTCAAAAACTGCAGCACTGGAATAACTCCTTCAGGAGGAATAAGAACTTCCAGTTCATTGCCCGCCGTCAGTTGCACTTTTTGTACGTATTTAGGCAAACAATCAGCGATGTATTTTCCAAAATCAACCAAATGTGTCTTTTGAAGCTGATCCACTTTAGCTACTGTTGGTCGAGTCTCCGTTTGCGGAGCAGCTTGGTCGGCTTTTGTAGCTACACGCAGGACAACTGGAGTCTTCACATTGTTTAGAATGTTACGCCCTAAGCTGCAACCAGCACCGACGGTCCGCTTTAGAAGGAACGACATCTCGTTCGTTCTGTATTTCCAAAATAAACTTACGTAATGCGATTTTTGAGCAATCCGACCACTCTTCAATTCCACCAAAACAAGACAGACCGACGACAGTCAGTTCAACTGTCAGTGTCAAATGTCAAACACACAGACTAGGTAGGTACTTAGAGAACTAACGTTCAGATGCAAAACTTCCATAGAAAACGTACTGGATACAGCGACTCGCTTCTGATTGGTTAGGGGAAAATGATGCGTGACAGTTGTTGTCATTTTTCATTGTTGGCTCATGTAGGCAAAGGTATGCATTATACAGCTACATACGCTATAGAAACAGCGCATTTGAAAATTTTATTTTCATAAAAAATTAAGGAAACGGCAAATTAAAAGACTTGAAGTTTTCAGTAAATAATACCTATTATTTATTGGGATTTTTCTTCAGTTTTTTCTTAAAGCTTTTGCTTGCATAACCGACTTGCTTTTCGAGTTTTCTAGTCTTACAATGTCTGTACCTTTTAATATTTTGTTTATTATATTGCACCAATTATGTATGGCTGATTTTATAGTAGCAGATATGAATGCCTGAATAATATCATTTTTATGTTTTTGGAACGTAATGAACTCAAATGCACACTTGTTTTGTATTATATTAAAAATTTTGGTCGCGAGGTTGAGTTTGTGTGCATTTGAGTCCAAAAACAGATTCGTTTCTTTAAATATTGTGCCAAAAAGCATAACAAAATATTCGGATGCATATATTAATCCCCTTTTATTATTTTTGTACTCTTTTTGGAACGTAAGAAAATTTGAATTTCGCGGACAACCCTAGCGCATCAACCTTAAATGAATTGTAATGAAATTTTATGAATCCTGTTGTCAGCAACGATTTAAGTTTATTTGTGAAACTGTGGCTATCTAGGTTATTATTCCTCGAATTATACGCCCAAACCCTTCCAAAAAAAAAATCCAGGCCATCCGAGTTGAAATATCTAGGGCGCATTATTTTTTATATTTTTTTCTTCAAAAAATTGCCACAGTCTCTGAAAACTCCTAAGAGTTACAAGCCAGTTTCTTACACTAGGTACAGTAACTTCCTTGGATTTTTTATTAATAAATTTCATTTGCTGGAATTTTTCGATAGCTTCTCGCCAAAATTTATGAAGACGGGACGTTTTCGTCACGGTGGAGCGTAATTCCTTTCCTTTAATAGTAGTAGCGTAGTGTATTTCAAAGCACTGGCCATGGTGTGACTAAAAACCTGGGCACAATATTTCTAACCTGAAAAATAAACACCATAACTTAAAAAAAAAAATGGCACAATTACTGATAGAAGCATGAAGAAAAGTATCACCAGCCAAATAGTAATGATTTAAATAAATAACCTACTTTCATTTTCTTAATTTTTTCTGGTATAACATGCTCATCCGTAAGCTTATGAAGCAAGCGTGATTCAGCATGTAGGCAGTCCATTTTGTATACATCCACAATATCTGACCATCTTGCTATAGTACCATCCAATTGAATATTTTTGGTCAAAAAATTATTTCGGATCCCTTTTATCAGATGTGGTGGGTCAAATATGATGTTTAACTGATACCCGCCAATGTGGATTGTATCATCTGAAATACAAAAAAATGGTTTTATAAACAAAATAGTAAATAACATCTTATACCTACTAAGTACTTCTATGATAAGGAAGTAATTGATGTCACAAATGTCTCTTTTTTATGCGGGTGTAAATGGGTATTGTCATTAGAAACCACCAACAACAAATGCATCCATAATGCGTTTCATCAAATAATTCCTCTGCCGTAATGTAGGCTCTACTGTTAAATTAAAAAAACGGACCTAGCAGGTAGTGCCATAGCGTATTCGTATTGGTCTTACAACTTTGGACCCACATTACGGCATAGGTACAGTATGAGGCTGCTAATGTGGCACATCAAGTTGCGAATATTTGTTACATCACTATGAAGGAAATGTGATAAAGCACATGGCTAAAAAGTCTTATACAAAAAACCCAGAATCGCCAGCAACGAAATTTATAAAAATGGGTTCACTATAGTAAACCCATTACGTTTTCAAAAAATCAGCCTCCTAAACCATATAGTATAGAAGTTATAATACTTTATGAGAATCATACTTCAATTGATTTTTCTGAAGTTTTATTTTATTACTATCACTTTATTATGGTTGATAGTATATTAAAATAATTACTTAATATTTTTTGAGTTTTGAGTTTAATCACGATGTTTGATGTGTACCTATTATTTCATAATTATATGATTATTTCGTTGAATTAACGTTCTACGAAAAAATCCTTTCCTATAATACTTCGTAATAACAACATTTTTGTATTTTAGGACCCCAAAGAATTCTTAGATCACGGCTACAATAGATTTTTTTATTGTTCATTGATCATAAAATACTAGATATTTTATACCACGTAATTTTTCCTGTGATGTGTTTTTGATGTACATATTATGCTTATAAAAACGGCGCATATGACATTTCTGGCGATTATGGGTGTTTTTTAGCCATCTCTTTTATCCAACATTTCATTAGTCCAGCTGTTCTTATATTACCCTAGGCTGAAAAAAAATCGTTTTTCCTAATTATGTTAATATTAGTGTTTTAGGTCCGTTTCCCCGTATGTGACTGTCTGTCACCTACTCCAATTTAATAACAAAATATTATATTTATTTTAAAACAAGCACATGGTTCGTGCTGATGTATTTAAAAATAAAAATTTCTTCAGCAAGTATTTGCTCCCTTCTAGTGTCCTGCTGAAGACTTTTCAAGGCCGACTGGAATGCTGTACCCTGGTCTGATATTAAAACAATTGGAATGAGACCAGTCTCTCCAACTGCCTCCACCATTTTCTTTTTTTAGTATGGATTTGAGCTCAATCGTTTTAGTAGCACCTTCGCAAAAATAATAAGCTGTTGCTTGCTGCCATTTGTATATAGCACCTTTTACCATAAAACATAGTACATGATCTGCAAAGTCATTTGTACGTTCTGTCAGGTCAACAAAATCATTAATAAAATCTTTTTGCAGATATGTAATTGCTGTATCTAGTGCCATTTCGTCAAATAAAATTGAACAATACTTTTTTTCTTCTTTCCAATTGGATACCTGAAAATATTTATAATATTATTTTTTATTTGTTCACTGCATTCTGATAAAACATACAGGATGATCATACGGTCAGAAATCTAGTTAATGGTGTGATTATGTACCTCTTCTTTAATTGATGAAAGTATCTGTGAATTTATGCCAAGTCCAATAACAAATTTTGCTAGCATTTTTTTAAATGTGGCTTCAGATGGCAATATAAATATTTTTTGTAAAAATTTATATGCTTTAGGGCTTTGTTTCTGAATTGCCAGTGACACAATTTTTTCTTCCTGTGTGATGCTTCTACCTTTTTTGTACATTGTTTTATTTGCATCAACAATATGCTTTTCGCTGCAGGATTCATCTTTGCAGTCAGTTTCTGAAATGTCTGTTCCTTCGAAAATTTTTGAGCATTTTTGGCTCTACGATGAAAACTGAGTAATTTTTTAGATTTTCTGTACTCCATGTAAAGCTCCTTGCAAGTTGGAGTGAGATACTTGGTGTCAAATCTTCTCTTTTTCTTTGGAGTTTGCTGCCCCAACTCAGTTATTGAGGCGGTAGCTGACATAGGTTCCAAAGAAACGTCTTCTGAAAAAGGTTCTTGAGTGTTGCGGAACTCAGTATAGAGTGCTTTTGATGTGGAAGGAACAGGGTCTGAAAGATACATTGCAAAACATTTATTGAAGCATACAAAATTATTGGAGTTTTAAAGTTTCATGTTCACTTGCTATGTCAAGTTGTAAAGAAAACATAATTTAGAAATTATAATGAAATTTAAAATGTATTTTAACCTACCAATTTCCATAGCTGATGAATAAGGCAGAGCTTGTTGCATAACTTTGATGTTAAGGTTTGCGAGCGGTGCCCTAAAGGAGCTGATTCTGAAAGAGAAACAATGTACATTAAAATTAGTTTAAAAGTCAGCTTAACTTTTTCAACTTTCTTTGTATTGTGCCCGCCAAAGTATAGCTGCCCACAGTATCCGTGTCATGACTAAAACACAAGGATTGTGACTTGCTGGAATCTGAATCTAGACACAATTGGGCTTATCTATTTGTGAACAACAGTTTATATATTTCTATAAACAAAATAACCAAGACACAGATTATTGAAAACTACCACCAACCTGTAGGCCTAGAAGCAGCATAATTGTGATCTACATGTAGAGTGCGGCAATAATTGTGTTCAAATTCAGAGCTTGGGTTCTGATTTTCTGGAAAAATATACATTTAATACAATTTAGTCACCATTTTGTAAGTTATTTGGATTGATATCAAGCAGACAGCAGCATTGTAAAACCTTACCAAAACCCTGAGCAGCATGGATGTGGGTGGATTGTGTGAATGATGATATGGTTAGAGAGGGGTGAATACTGAAATGCTGGCTGATAGAAATTTATGGACGAAGAATTGCTGCGTCAACCACAAATAAATTGGGATAAGGGCAGGAGAACAATGATAATAATTTTGTAAGTTATTTATCATAACTGTAACAGCTAACAGCAACTACAGCTAGTAATTAAAAAAATGTAAAAGTGAATGTTTTGATGTTTACTAACCAATTACAAACTTACGTATCAGGTGAATGGATTTGAATAAAGATAGGTTTGTGACAGGATCGTTTTTAACCGGCTAGTATGCACCATAAGAGTGTATTATGCTTTAGCAATCCGACAATTACCTGAGTTAGAATGTGTTGGAACTCCAGTAGATGTTTCATGTTCAGTGATCAAAGTAGGATAGGCTTGCATCAAAAGACGTGATTTCTGGGTAAGAAACCTTGCCTCAAAATGTTTATGACATACACATTGTTTGCCCAATTCAACCACACTCAAAACACGCAGGGAAGCACAGTTTATAGAATCTAACCACTTATTGCGTCTATTTTCACAAGTTGGGAACTTGTGTAATATTACAGCGTCCTGTTGCCTAGTATTACAGCCCGGTACACAACACTTGTTATAGCGCATTATGAAAGAAGTCTTGACGCTAATACGGAGGAACTGGTGCTCAACTCAAAGTAATTAGCGGAGAAAGAAAAAGAATGCATAAACAACTTATGTTCACCGCGAATACCGACATACAACAATGGCCGCTTTCCGAATTAGAAAATAATCGCTGTCAGCGCTCGTATCGTTATCCTGTGTTCCGTTTTAATTATCACGATTATGACAGCTGACGGCTGTCATCAATTCGGAACGCTCGTGAACGCGCTCACAGTCCTCTCTCAGCTTCATAACAATTGCACAAGAAAGACCGATTGAATATTTTTTGAAAACGGAAGTTCACCGAATTGGTTTGCTTGTTGACTCTATCGACTCCGGTCGCCATACTAACGACAGCATCAACGGAAAAGAAGGGATGCGCAAGCGACAAACATTAGCCAATAGGACAGTGTAATTAAACTTCTTAACATTCAATAAATGATCAAATTATGTAATGTATAATCTATTTTGTAGTTTTACTTATAACATCCTTTACCATTTAAATAAGTTTTATATTTAGGTACATATGTATAAATAACTTAAATTGTAATAATGCAACTGATAGCTGATAGATATGTAAATGTGAAATTCATTCTTGGCAAGTAGATTTTCTTTTTTTTAAATACTTATTCATGTAAGTATTTAAAATATGAGAAGGGAACTTGTTACCATTGCGCCATGTATTGGGATGGGTATGTAAATAATGTTCAACAATAATAGTAATAAAACATTTTTATTAACAATCAATTAGAATCACAGTATAATCAGATTGAACCTCAGGTACCCTGCTTGCGCTCCAAGCCACATTCTTCTCCTACTTATTATTTATGCTAATATAAGAAAAATATCAAACAGTAACAAAAGTCTTATGTACCTACATAATTAATAACTCGTATCTATTTTATTTAGTAAATATTTTGTAAAATCACATACATACAGTACAATTAAACATTAATAAAATTCACAGATTTTACCAGGTATTTCTATTCAAATCTTTAAACGGGTACTGATTAAATCTTAAAACTAATAATAAAAAGTCACAAGTAGAGCTATACTTACTACTAATTAAAACAGGTACCTAAGTACTTACTGATCAAATCTTAACTAATTAACAATCACAGTATACTACTAAGTCAACAGGTACCTACTGATCACATCTCAGTACGGCCAAGACGACGCGTCTAAAATGTTCATCGCGGCATAGCAACGTTTGGGCAGACACTGCGTCTACTGACTGGCACTAGGTACCAGACCCAGTAACATTATTATTGTATGTTGCACATTGTTCTTGCCATGATGTCATGTACCATCTTAAGATGCATTTTTTCAAAATGTTCTCTATGCTATGCTCACTGTATAATGTGAGTAGCAACAAAATGCATGCCTCGTTCCAAATGAATGGAGATGGTGACTCTTGATCTACTGAAATAAAAAAATAATATAAGAAGGCACTTCCTACTAACACTACAATAATATTGTTTGCGATGATTTTTGTTACTGAATTTACCTATAATGGCTCAATAGATTTGAATGAAACTTGGCACATAGATAATCATATCATAGAATAAAACATAGGATATTTTTAATATAATAAAGAAAATGCTTTTATAACTTTAAATTGATAGAATCTGAAAGCAATTTCTTAAGAATTAACTGTCAACATACTAATATGACAAAACCCTATAACACTTATATCTTACTTTTTTATAAAAGTATTAGAGTAAGAGTGACCACATAAACTGTTGTCAAGATGATATGTTATGCGAACACAACAAGCACATTCAGCTAAAAAGTATCTGCACATAACCAGCTATAAAATACTTACCATGTTGTTCTACTGGTTCATTCACCAGCTTCTCTGAACCCTCTCGTATTGCTCTAATGTGAGCATTACAGAGAATTGCCGCCCGTTAGGTTCGTCGGCTATAGTCACTTGGATACTCATGGTTGGATTACAGAATAAACCTCAAATTTCTTCTTCTTCACATTAATACGAAAATAATTTTGTACTCAAAACAAAACAGTACTTACAACTGTCAAGAGTGTCAAGTCTGTCAATAATTTGACAGCGCTCACGGTGATAATAATACAAGGCATGGTTGGCGTTATCGCAAGATGGCGCATGTCATGACGTCATCTATGACGATTCACGCGACATCGATATCGTGCTCACGATAATAAGGAACGCCTGTTATCGCGTTCAAATCGATTATGTCGTTACTCGGAACGCACCCAATGTCATGAATGTCATTAATGTCAACAAACAACAAGATGGCGGACCGGCCGGCAGTCACAGGCAACACAGGGGTATGAAGAAGTTGCAGGGGGGGTACAAACGTCATGTATCATTTTCCCGCTGTCATTCGTATGTTTTCGTTTTTTTCTTAGAAGATTACGGGACCAGGGCTATTGGCTATCTTTTTCATGGTCATCGTATCACAGTAAGTGGATATCACCTTAGGTGACTATCAGATCGGTAACGGTGCTCTTCGTCCCAGCACTTGACGTCTCTATTTTTTATCGACTATTATGCGACTAAATTAAGTAACGCCGTTTGGGCGTAACAATACTATATTTTAGGGACCATTTTATATTTAGCGGGTTATATACACTTGTTCAAGGTTATTGTTACTGATATTATATTGTTTATAGAAGCTGTTGGTAAACCATACATCGCAATGCTACTTATAAATGATTGTAAATATTAAAACATTACCCGACTGCCCCAGAAGGAGGGTAATGTTTTTTAAAAATCATTGATATTTACTGTTTTTTTTTTGTAACATGTTTCACAAAACAATAATTATACTTGTAGTAGGTATATTTACATAAAATAATCAATAAGTAGGTTTTTTTTTTAAATACTACGTACCTACTCACAAGAAAAATGATTTTAGATATTATGACCAATATTACACACAATAGAATACTTATTATAAATTACCTACTAATCTCTAGCATTCCATATTTTTGGACTTTAGTCATATAAAATAATCAATAAAAAAACGAATAAACGAAAAAACGAGCTATAGATTATTGAGAGCAACATTACACACAATAGATTATTAGTATTTATCAAATATCAATAGCACTCTCTCTGGCAATGGTTTCCTAACGTCCCGCAAGGTGGCGCCTCTCAATTCACAGACTACTTTGTTTTCGCTCTTCTTTAGCAAATCCCAGCAATAATCGACATGCCATACCTCTGCCACGAACAAGAATCACAATAAAACAACAAAAGACGTAATATTTACACGCTTTGATTAATACCGGCTTCGGTGTTAATCACTAGAATTTCTAAAACACTACCTTTGAGTAGGGTCTTTCACGAAAGCCACCATTAACTAATTGATTATCAATTTGATGTCACACTAAGCTTAGACAATCGCAATCTTATATGTATCGATACATTAACATTAGTGTTAGTATCAGCGTTAGTGGGTGCTTATGACGTCATCCTCGTTAGTCACTGAAGATAGCCAATACGAAAGTAGCTGTTTGACAGCTAATTGTTACACATCTTGCCAAGTGATCATCACTATGAACTGCCCACTGAGATACGCAATAGCCCTGCACAGATGGTATGCGTTTGCACCAGAAAATATTCAACATGTAGATGTTTCGAATATTGTCACGTGAAACGGTGAAACAAATCTCATTAGGTACTTGTTTTGTTGGACTTGCGTTCGCACTGTACGAAACATGAGTAAGTCTGTAGTAAAAGAATATACCCGTAGTATTTAGGTTTTATTTAACAAAATTCAACATATTTATACAATGACACAATCAATGCTGACAATCCAGTTTCTTCTTTATTAAACGTTAATGTTGACCAAAGAGTTTATATAATATTTTACTACATTCTCCTGGGCTTATTTATTGTGCCACGTAGTCTGATAAATGAGCAGGCGGACGTCGTACTCTTTCAGAACGACGCAAAGTCTCTGTGGTCATGTTCTGTGGCTGGACCATTTCATTCTGGGTATCTCGCTGACCTTCTGTGTTACGATCATCGCCATCGACTGCATCGATGAACTCGTCGTCATCATTGGAATCAGTTTCATCTGCTTCTAAAGGAGATTCGCCAGCAGGAGCTAGATGTCGATTAGATACGACAGCTTCTCTACCACTGCTCAAACGCACACGAGAATGTTGAGGGTTACTTTCTAGGATCTCTACCTCTTCAACCAGTGGATCATATTTGCTGGTTCGATGATGGTCGAAACCATCATCGAACCAGCAAATATGATCCACTCACACACAAAACGTCCCAGGCAAAGTTTTGATACGAATATCTAAACTTTGCCTGGGACGTTTAGCCATGTAGGCATCGACTGGCCGCTTGAGGATCTCCTGGCGTGAGAGAACATCCGCTCGTGGGGCGTACAGTTTGTAGCCGTGCAAAGAAGTGATCTTACAGAATGCAGAGCCTGAGTTATGACTGACTCCCATTTGGTTATAGGCAGATCATGGCTTTTCAGAGCCAATTGTACTGTTCGCCAAATAATTCCGTTATACCTCTCAGTTTGTCCATTACCCTGAGGGTTGTACGGTGTAGTGTAGCTCGTAGCAATGCCTTTCTGGTGAAGAAAGTCTTTCATCTCTTTTGAAAGAAAAGAAGTACCACGATTTGAGTGTACGTAAGTTGGCATTCCAAATATAGAAAATAAGTCAGTCAGTTTATTAATAACCGTATTTGTACTCAAGTCTGGGCAGGGATATGCAAATGGGAATCGAGAATATTCGTCCACAATCGTAAGGATATATCGATTGTTCCCAGTGCCATCTGAGGGCAGTGGACCTTTAAAATCTAACGATATTCTTTCAAATGGGGCCATCGCTTTTATTAGTTTTCCAATGTTTTGTTGGAAACGAGGCTTTACTTCTGCACATATAGAACAATTCGCAGTAATACGTTTTATCTCTTCAGTGGAGTAGGCTAAATTTTTGCTTCGAACCCAATGAAGCATTCTTGTTACTCCAGGGTGACACAAAGTTTTGTGCAGTTCTTTGAGTGCATTTTCTGAACTGTGTATAGAGGCCACTAATGGTGCATTAGCTCTTGATAAAGCATCAGCCGCTATATTTTCCTTTCCGGGGCGATAAACTATATCAAAATTGTATTCGGAAAGTTCTAATCGCCAACGTTGTATTTTGTCATTTTTAATTCTTGACGAATGCTGCTGATTGAACATGAATGCGACCGATTTTTGATCAGTTATCAGTTTAAACTCTCGTCCGATGAGGAATTGTCTCCATTTCCGAAGACATTCGACTATAGCCGCGGCCTCCTTCTCTATGGCTGGGTGATTCCGCTCGCTACTGTGAAGGCTTCTCGAGAAAAACGCAACAGGTCTACCTTCTTGTGACAGAGTTCCCGCGATAGCATAGTCTGAAGCGTCCGTTTCAACAACAAATTGTACGTTGTCATCAATCGCGTTTACTGCTGATCTGGCTATCTCTTGTTGGTCCAGCCACAGAACATGACAACAATTTCTGCGTCCCTCCATTTTCCATGTTTTTGTTCGGTTCATCTATAGCATTAGTAAAAGCACTCCGTTGTGGAACTGCAGTCACTGCACTTTTGCACACTTTTGCAAAATGCCCCCTTTTCCCACATTTGAGACAGGTTGTACCAGAAGCCGGACAGCTTTGCCGTGCATGTCTCTTGTTTCCACAGAAATAGCATAGTTCTTGGATGTGTGTTCTCTGATTGTTAATGGGAACCGCATTGACAAAGGTACTATTACTAGGTTTCTGGTAATCATCGCTGTGTATTCGCGCCATCTCTAGAGCGCGGGCCTGCTTGAATGCGTCATCTAATGTAAGAGTGTTATTTTCCAACAGTCTTTGGCGTACTATGGACGACGAAAGTCCAGATATGAAAGCATCTCTAATAAAATCACTTTCGTTTTGTTCAGCGGTCACTTGTTTAAAATTGCATTCTTTTGAGAGCAGTTTCAAGGCTTGTAGATACTGATCAATGGTCTCACCTGGTTGTTGTGCTCGTGTTGATAGTCTGTGTCTGGAATATATTTCGTAAGGTGGCTTCAGAAATAATGCATCAAGTCTCTTTATAGCAATGTCGTAGTCAGTGCAATCCTGTATACGCACAAAAGTTGTAGGGGACCGATGATTAGTTAATATTTGGAATTTAGTCTCTTTTGCAATAGGTTTCTCGTTCGTAGTAATAGCTGTCAGAAAATTTTCGAATGTGCTTTTCCAATGTGTCCACTGAGGGGACAGATTTTGGCTTGAGGACGGGTGTCCGTCGAAACGTTCTGGTAGTACATATTTTTCCATTTTGTTAAATAAATTGTAGTAAAAGAATATACCGTAAAATGAGGCTACTTTGCCCCGTGAAGGTTAATACGCTCCAAATTTTAATAAAGATTATTTCGATCAAATCTCTAAATCTACAAGGAAATTGAAATATTTTTTAACGCATCCGATACATATTTTATATGATTAGCAGCACTGAATATGGACTTCCGGTTTCCGCCATTTCTTTTCTGTGCTACCAGCCATTGATTAGGAGTCAGTGTTTTGTTAAAAAAATAATAGTCTGCAAAATCCACCTCCATGGACGAATCTGCTTGGATATTTGAGGTAAGAAGGGTTTAATGTAGTTGGGTATGTAATTGGCTAACGGTAACAGATAGTATTTAATTGTTAAGTAGATTTATTCGGGATTCTAACCTCTTTTACTTTCACGTTTCTACTTTGCGCCATGTTTGGGGGTAGTTTGCTCCTGGAGCAGTGCCACAAATATTTTTTTTGAATTCTTAATATTTAACTGCTACTTAACTCATAGTGAATTAAAATGATTTTTTTTATAGGAAATATGCCACGTAAATATATAAAGAAAGTGCCTTCAAGAAATTATAAAAACTACTCTGCAGAGACTTTCGAGATTGTTTAGCAGCAATAGAAAACAAAGAATTGACTCAAAGAAAGGCTAGTGAAATATATGAGATTCCAAGAAGGACTCTTATAAATCATCTGAGACTTTTACGATGCCATGAAAAAGCAAGGCCTCCAGGAGCACCTACTACCTTCACAGTTGAAGAAGAAAAGATTTAAGAAGAAAGAAGAGAAAAAGAAAAATATTCGTATCATGCATAGAAAAATTAAGCGAGGATGGTTTTCCTCTTACAAGTTTCGATTTGCGCATAGTCTTAAAATCTTATCTGGAGAGAACCTACAAACCTTAACTACGAATAAAAAGTTCTTTAGTTGTAACTATATCTAGTTTTATTTTGTTCAAACTATTTCATTTACTTAGACGAGAAACACAAAACTTGCTTCCATATTATTATTTTTGGAGCATATTAACAACTGAAGCTGATAAGTTTACCCCTGTCTCTAAAATGTGCCTGTTTTAGTACAAGTTAAATGTAGGAGCAATGTTTCCAAAAGGGTGGGTAACATTGCTCCATTTTTTTATTTAAAAAAAAGTAGAAATTGAAAGTAAATTACTATTTTTGTCATTGAAATATTAGAGCCAGAATGCTATAGAAGCTGTGGAAAAATTTACAAAAGCTATATCAGACGGATTTGTACGTCAGTCACACTTTTCTAATTTTGGAGCAAAAAACGGGGCAAAGTAGCCTCATTTTACGGTACCCGTAGTATTTAGGTTTTATTTAACAAAATTCAACATATTTATACAATGACACAATCAATGCTGACAATCCAGTTTCTTCTTTATTAAACGTTAATGTTGACCAAAGAGTATAGTATTTTACTACAAAGTCGTAAGACAGATCTCAAGATTTGTTGTAAACTGCGTTCGCTCAGTCTATAAACATATACAATAGACATGTTTTGTATAAAGATTTGTCACGTTTGCGTTCGCACTGTTGTTTGTTTACGTCAAATGATGTCTCGCAACTTGTCTATTGCTTGGTGTTTAGTTTTATCCGAGTATGGTCGTAATCATCCCGTGTTAATATCGAAACTTAGAGTGGTCCAAAGTAGACACGATGAAGTTTATAGAACTTTGGCAAGGTTTTCCATGTTTGTTAAATACAAACAAAATGTGTGGACTATAAAAACCGACCAAAGTGTCAAAACAAATCTTACAACATGTTACTAGATTCATACAGATACATGTTGATACGAAATTGGTTTGTAAAGACATGTGGCGAAACATGTCGAGTGATTTGAAATGTCAAACATTTTTCGCGTTAACAAGTTGCGTGATAATGCGAACGCGAGTCGATACATTGACAGAAAACAGAGATTTCAACATGTTTTTATGTGGATGTTGTTTCGCCAGTGCAAACGCACGGTAAGGAGTCTGTGAGTCAGTTCAAGTCACAGTTACTTAAGCAGTTACATTCTCTGTGGTTCAAGTTGGATTGGAACAGATTGCAAAATAAAATAAAGCCTTCTGTGAGTGAAAGACAGAAAGACGTCATGAATTTCCCTTCAAGAACTTATTCTGATTTCTGTTATTTCAGCCAATTTCAGCATTGATCTAAACTTGCAAAATTGCACATTATTACTTTATTAGTATTAGTAGATATCGTTGCTACTAGGGTCGATACAATAAAATAAACGGCTGATAATATCATTCAATGTAGTTAGTAAAAAATACTAAATCGTACCTTTATCAAACTAGGATTTTATGACTGAGTACCTAAGTGGTTTGTGACCGTTTGTGTCATTTGGTGTGTAGACGGAGGGAATACTTTGTTTCATAAGTGTTAGCAAAGATGGAAGAAGAATTAATAAAAGAGGTGAAAATGAGGCTGCGCTCCCTGGTGGTGTCGAGCCCGACGCAGATGGATTCGCGCCTGTTGATGCGCGACTACTCGAAGCTGTTGGGTTCACATATTCCATTGGCCAGGATGGGATACAGGGACTTCGTCACCTTCCTCAGGGAGCGGTGCAGCGACAGCTTCCTGGTGAGTAATGGCGTTCTGCCGATACTGCGGATTCATTCAATCAGATTCAATTTTTAGGGTTCCGTTGTCGACAAGGAACCCTTAGAGTTTCGCTATGACGGATATTGTCCGTCTGCCCGCAGCATAGCTGAGTGACTCTTTTAGTACTAGAAAGAAAGCTTTTTTAGTTATTTGGCATGGGTATAAATATTAATAAGGCCGAAAAAGTAGGAAAAATAAAATCATGAAATGTTTTATTGTCATCTTTCCCATGATGTGGGGTATCGTTGGAAAACATTGTGAGTTTGTGAAAGCCATTTTTGGATTACGGGATCCGTAGAGTCGCCCCCTACCAGCTAAATGGTTGGTTTTGGATATTTGTGAAAAAAATCACGGCAGTAGTAAGTATATAATATTAGGAAATTATAAGAAAAATATGACAGCTAAGTAGGCTCTACAAGTTAACAAGTAATAACAACCAATCAACTTAAATTTGCAGTTGCAAAAACATGTTCTTCCATACATCCCGTATGAGAGAACATGTTTTTCAACTACAATGTTAAGTTTGTTCTTGGGATAAATTCATCCCAACTATGGAACCCTTCATTGTGGGTGGTCCGACATGCACTTGGCTGGGATTTTGTTGTCTCTTTCTTAAAATATAACTACGCCATTTTAAGGACAACATATTTCGTTTTTGTTTTATGTGGTGTAAGTACAATGAAGTGTTTAATAAAAAAACCTTCACATACTTAACTTTTATTTTTCAGTCTCTCTGGTATTTGTTCAAACACAATTTATAATGTTAGTCTTTTAAGACATGCACACATATTTTGTTACCTACTTTTGACCGTTGCACACTGTAATTACCAACCTTACACCAATTCAACTTAAAGCAGCAGAGCTTGTGTTGGTGTTCAGTTGTTTCTGTATGATGCTCAATTAAGTTATTTGTTTGTTTCCAGTTATCCGGCCCATCATCAAATCCAATACTCACTGTGATTGTGCCAGAGTCATCAAAGCACATTGATAGTTTTGTACAGAGATCAAAAATACCATCTACTGCAAAAGTGTAAGCATATAAAATACTACCTTGAACAATTTTAACTTATCATCATCCTCATTTCAGCTGAAAGACATCCACTGCTAGATATAGACCTCCCCCAAGCACTGCCACTTTGGCTGGTACTGGACTTCTCGCATCCAGCCGATTCCTGCAGCCTTCACAAGCAAAGCCTTCCAACTATTATAACTTATTAGTTTACTCAATTTTAAATGCATGTCAAAGATTTCTATTGTGTGTTTAAATGTAAAATATTAAATTCTTTGTACACTAACAGTAAAACAAAAAGGAGAAGTATACAAGAAGCTAAAGTGAACCCACCTAAACAAGATCTCATTAACAATTCATTTGTCAAACACAAATCACCTATCATTGAAGACCTGAAAGAGGCAGAGGTGAAAGCTCTGGACATCATACCCAAAAGCCCCAGCCAGAATAAGGAGAATGTTGACCACCACAAGAACACACCAGTCACTAGTAATGATGTCAAGAATTTCCTTAAGAAACGCCTTCCACAGTACAATAGTTTACATAATTTTGATGAGACTGTTTCTGAGAAAGATGGATCTCTGTCTCTGTTCCAGGATTACGATTCAGGGAGACATACATCATCAAGTGAGTTCCTTTTTATTCTGATTATAGTTTTACATCTCCCGAAGTAGGATACATACACATATTATTATATTGAATTATTTACTTAATATAATATGTATAATGCATTTAAAATAAGATTAGACATCTAGCACACGGGCAAAGGCAAAATATACTAATTTTAGCATACATATAGTATTATGAGATATCCACGAGTAGGTTCTTCTGAAGTCTGTTGTAGTGCTGTTAGACTTTATGGGTTGAAGCTACCTTTAATTTGACATAAGTTCGAAAACAAAAAAACATTTTATAATCACTCTGGAAGCCAGTTGTTTTATTTTGTGATAACGCCACTTATGTTTGTTATCTGTTGTCAAATCAGTTGTGTACTACTTTGGATAACTAAACCCAGACCCATGCTTATTTACCTTAACATTTTTCTTAGGAACACACTCACAAGGATTTCATAGACTATTTTATCAAAGTAATTTAAAGCTGCCTTGGAGTTCTGAATGTTAAACAAGAACTCCCAATTAACTATTCTGAAAGAGTTATCATTTTCAATCTGAGAAAGGCCCGGCTTGCCTCTGGTTCCCAAGAAAGCCTGGCACAACATCCGCCGCTAACGACCAGCGGCGGATGTTGTGTATCAACATTAATTAAAGGTTCCTCGGAGACTTGCCCTAAGTCACAGTAGGCAATAAAATACTTCAAATAACTTTGAATTTCCACCGTCGGAGATAGCATACATATTAAAATAACCCCATCACTAAAACTATGACAAACATATACCTATTCAGTAGCATCACATTTTGGCGGAATATAACAGAAGAATATTAAATGATTTCTGCTGTGTATCGTCGCGCACACAATCTTAAATGAGGGCTTGTCCACATTGTCTGTAGAAACGCGATTTAAACCTGACACAAATTGCAAAGAGATCATACGTCAATGCCAATAAATTATTATGGAACGTATTTGTTTTCGTTCGTAATCCTCGAACATTATGATAGTAGGTACACTTGTAACGTACTTGTTGCAGGCTTTGATTCCCGTTTTCTGGTTGGCGGGAGTTTCGAAATTATACCCTCTCTCCACCAAACCCAACTCTCCACGTTATTTACCTTATCAATAAAAAAAAAATCTAAACAGAAAAAGCAACCTACTTAACCGACAAAATATGAAAATACAGAATCAAAGACACCTCGAAATTAAAGTTATTTTTCACTTTTTACTGTTTTTTTTTTAAGGCTGTTGTTTTTTTTGTCAATATTTCTTTTTCTCTTTTAAATTGTGCAATTCGTTTACCGCTACTTTCTATGTCAACAACAGGAAGTTTTATAACATCATCAAAATACACCAAGTGGATTAAATACGTATTATTGAAGCTAACTCAAAAACCACAAGCAAGTTATAAAATTTATATGCGACCACCGCGCAAGCTTCTATCAAATGAAAGAATTATAAAAATCGGTTCAAAAACAAATAAGTTATGCCCGAACATATAAAATATGAAACAAAAACCCTGTCCGATCCGAAAGGGACAATAACATTACCAGAAAATAATAAAAAAATGTTATTATTGAAAATAATGTCCCGCATGACGAGAACCTCGTGAAGGCCGAGAAAGATAAACAAACCAAGTATCTTGACTTGAGGGTGTCGGCATGTGGGATGTGGACTCTGCGATCATTGTTCCGATAGTCGTATCAGCCAATGGCTTAATTGCCAAGAGCCTCGACCAACACCTATGGAGGCTCTCGTTGGGCAGTTGGGTTAAGGGCCTGATTCAGAAAGCGGTACTCCTAGACACGGCCCGTATTGTTAGGAGGTTCCTCTCTCTGGAGCCCTGACCGCCGGTAGCTTGGACCCTGTTCCCGATACCGGTGGGCTACTAGTTTTTGTATTTTTAAATATTTTTATATTCCAATATTTAAAAATATAATTTATATGTTAATAATTAAATAAAATTAAAATTGAAAATAAAAAAGTTATTGCAATTTGAAATTCACATTTTTAGTACCAAAATTACCCCAATCTCATTATAAATTAGAAAAATTTCTACAGAGGTCATAAGTTATGACTTGTAGACACCCACTAAACTACTGCTGCCCGCCCCATGTAACGAACCGGTAAAATTCCCCACTGAAAAAAATGCGGCGGATTTTATTTTTATTTTTTCCAAAAAAAAAACCACATAAATAGACTCTCAGATGATTGACTGTGATTCGGAACAACACCCTCACGGATCGGACAGGGTTTTTTTTACACGCTGTATAATAGATTAACCCTTCTTTTTTAAGTCGGTTAAAAATTATCTATAGCCAGAGCGCATCTCGTGAGCCCAAACACGGTTAGGATACATTGTTTTATTACGGAGTTCCGGTGCCTACCTTCCGGCTTCATCATCAGATCATTTTGATGGTACCATTTTGGTCAGAACCATTTATTTAAATTTGTTTCGTCATAGTCGCTTACTATCTTAATATCTGAAAAACTTAACACTGAGGAGCTCCGGTGACCATCTGTGGTCTTCTTCATCAGTTCCTCTTCATCAAATGATACTTTCTGCAAATGCTTGACTGCGTTGATTATAATAAAAAAATCCCTGCCTATAATATTTGAGAAGTTCCCTCGCTTGCACATGAATTTTGAAGAGTAATAAAACTAAAACCCAACTATTGCTATTGCTGTATTTTTTTGGGGTTATAATAATATATTTTATATTTTTGAAATGTGCTAATTTAGCCATTTGATACTCAACATGGCCACATAAAACATTTTTTTTTAGTTTATACATTATTTAGTGTATGCTCTCGGCGGCGCCATATTCAATTTAATGTGACGCCACATAGCCTATAACCAGCGTACGATCAAAACGCTTCCAGCGATACCTCATTTGTCAAATTTTGATGAGTAGTTTGGAAGATATGAGGGTACACATGAACACATACACACATGTACATACATTCCGGTCAAAATCATAACCCTCTAGTAATCAAAATGGGACCACTCGGGAAGTATATCCATTCAAATAAAATAAATATTGTCCAAATCCGTTTGTAAACGACGCGACGGAGTTATGACGCAACAAACATTCAAAAAATTATAACCGAATTGAAAACCTCCTCCTGTTTTTGAAGTCGGTTAAAAGTTACCAAAAGTTGAAGTCTTCAACTTTAATATCTGCAGACCCTCAGATTCCCCCCACATGCTCACCTATTGTCTTCTCAGTTGTGTCTGCATGTAGTAACCACAAATATTGCTTGAAACGTAGCAATTTAGGCGTTTCCTCTTTTTTGTATCGCATTAGTCAATGTCTGACTCAGCGGTTTCCAATAAACTCTCGCTGGTTTTCTGTAGTATGGACGCAGCCTTAGTCTTGCTCGCTCGGCCGCTCGGCGCGCATGTTCCTTCACTTTTTCGTGCGGTTCCTTAGCAACACTTCCAACGTTTATCTCACTCGCACGCTGCGTAGAAGGTATTCAGACTGGTTTATCCATCTCGCTCTACGATGTATCCATTGACACAACATGAACTGCGATCTTCTCAATTTTTGTGGACAATTCTGCAATTACCCTCGTCTGTCCCGAGATTGTAACGAAATAATTTCCGATCGTCCGCTGCTGATCTTCAGCTTTCTTGTTTTGCGACTCGATCACCGGTGTTCCTGTTCTCAAATGACGCAATTTTTGCTGTCAATGCTTCTTGAAACTTCTTGAACGTTTCGACAATAAGTTTGGACATGTTAACCCGAACCGTTATTCGGAATAAAATCCCGGAGACTAAGTTCGCGTGTCACTGTAGCAAATGAATTAACTTGATAGAATGCCAATGAACTCCTGTAGTATAAGAAATTAATAGGTACTTAAGAGGTAATGCTTCTCGCTTCAGGTAGCAGCAGTACAAAGGCTCGTCAGTTTGAGGAGCTAAAGGCTGAGATAATGGAGCTCATCACTGCAGCTCCGGGGGGAGTGTGGTGCACAGATCTCATAAGGCTTTATAGGTGAGTTCTTCATACAGCCACCTGACCTCATATGAGCACTCCTTGCCTGTCAGTGGCAGGACCAAACCTATAATGTTGTATGCAGGCTAAGTTAGAATTGTTAAATCTATACTTACAAATAAATAAAATTGAAGTGTCTGTTTGAATGATAAAAATAACAGCTTTACTAAATGCATATAAAAGTACTAGCTTCCGCCCGCGGCTTCGCCCGCGTGGTATGTAGATAAAAAGTAGCCTATGACCTTCCCCGGGATGCCATCTATCTCCTTGGCAAATTTTATCCAAATCCGTTCAGTGGTTTAGACGTGAAAAGGTAACATACAAACAGACAGAGTTACTTTAGAATTTATAATACACTTCTCATCAGAAAAATCGAAACACCTTGCAAGTTTATGTTTTGTAAGGATTATCAGAAACATGTGTATATTTAGGAATATATATATAAAAACGGAAGTGTTTCGATTTTTCTGATGAGAAGTATATTAACTAACAAAGGGCGTTCCCGTTAACCTGCTATAGTATAGCGTCTATACATGATAAAAAAAACAAAACCATAAAAAAAAACCAGTAAAATATTCACAAAAAGTATTAAATTGATACGGAAAACAAAAACTCTGTACACGGCACGCACACTTGTCTTTCTACGTTGAAATACAAGTGTACGTGTACGAGTGTTTCTTTTATGTATCAATTTAATAGTTTTGTGAATATTTCACAATATTTTTATTTTTTTTGTGTTCATGTTTTTTTAGCACGTATGGACGCACGATGTACGATGTACTATTGCGGGTTAACGGGAACGCCCTTTGTTAGTTAACATACTGTATATTATATACCAATGAACAGAACACTGATAAGGTTCAACTAGTTCAAGTTCTCGTAGCTGCTCTTTATCTGATTGTTTTGCATTGCATTTTTTATGACCACTATAAGCACATGCTCTGTGTATACTGATAATAAATTAATTCGTCAAGTACTGATTACTCTGGTGAGTCAAATCGAAATCAATCGTGATGAAGTGATCCATTAGCACGACTCAGATAAGCGAGCAAGCCAACGCGGCATCGGACTCGGATAGCACTAGTGACAGTGGGCGTGTGGTGTGCACAGAGAGCGCTACAACCGCGAGCTGAACTTCACGCGCTTCGGATACACGAGCATCGTCAGCCTGGCGTACGTACTGGAGGCGCGCGTGCAGATCACGCGGCCCGTGGACACGGGCGACTGGCTGCTGACGGAGCGGCGCCGCGCTGCGCCCGCGCCGGCTGCGCTGCGCGTGCCGCGCGCCAGCCGTGTCGCGACCGCAGCGCGAGCCGCGCGCCCGGCCTCGCCCGACCCCGACGACGCACTGCCCGGGATCCAATTCGTGAGTCACATCTATCTTACTTACAGTACCTATAGGTACATCGCTAAATAGGTTAAAAGGCGCTAATCGGTCTAGGCAAAATCTTAATCAAAAGTCTTTTTAATTTATTTTTAAATTTGGCTGAAAATCAGCACTCATCATTATCACACAGTTCCTCAAAACACCCGCCCTTCACCACTTCCTAGTGCTTTAGCTGGGAAGAAGAAAATGGCGAAGTGGAAGATGAAATGCAACTACTGATCACTAACTCACACGGTTTTCTGGAAATAACATTATTTACTATTAAATGTAAACAGGATGATAAAATGACCTTTACACATACAGCGTGTAAGGGTAAACACCATTGTCACCATGGATAGTTAAAATAAATGACCCAGTTACAACCTTATTTTCATTAAAAGATTTTTTAAAGCCGTCACCATCCGCAAATTCATGGATATGCGCCCGAGAGACGTAGTAGGTAATAACTGTGACGGCCGCCGCCCGTTTTCTACCTACACAACACCCGAATAAATGTGTGATTCAACTTTCCCTTCATACTTTTCCTGGCTTAGGGCAGGCTAAAATACCTAAGTAGGTACCTTAGGTGTTGTGACGAGTCCACATGTAAATTTGATTTTCGTTTCGTTCTTGAAGATCAATTGGCAGCTGCTGGTGCCAGACCCTGAGCGTGGGCCGGCACGGTGAACTGGCCGTAAGTAGTTACGCATCCATTGTGTGGCAGGCAAGAACGTTTCGCGATTTAGCACACGTTGTTCAGGCAACAATTCTGCGTACATTCTACCAGCCTTGTTCAGTACAGTACTGTTCATTCGTGTAAGACATAACTACAATTATTATTTACGCTCGAGAAATGAGCGGGCGGCGCTACGCGACGCCACACACAGGCGAAAAATCGATAAAACATGGCAGAAATCTATTTGTATCTTTTTTATTTAGCTTATTATTAATTATTATCAGTAATACATAGTATATTGAAAAAATGTTGCTATTTTGTTTATTAAGTATACAGGGTGATAAATAAAACGCTACATGATTAAAATAAACAAAAATATTCATTTAAATATTAATTAATAAAAATAATAAATGCAATTAATAATAAAAATGCATTCTGAATGTACTTCATAAATATTCATCACTCAAGTTTTCCTGTGTACACGTTTATTAATTTACATAAAACACTTTTTACATGATTCGATATTTCTGCCATTTTTAAAGCATTTTCCACCTTTTTTTAAAGGAATTGTTTTTTTTTTCTGAGTGTTTCGTGAAGTAGGTTCTCTGTAGTACCCAAAGCGAGTTCACAGTTTGATCCTTGTAAAAAAGAAAATATTATTGCTTAAATTTTACTTCAATAGAGAATCGTATTTATTCTTATTTGCGCAAAAACGCGCACCTATTTCTACCTTAATACAATTATTGAAGGTATGACGCTTATTTTGAAGTAATTTTCAGAACAGGACTCGGCAGGACTTTATACTTTTACGCTGTCCTTATTTTTAATATTTTCAAAATAGCGATTGACTTGAAATGAAGTGAAATTTAATTAGAAATATTATTAATATCCAGCTTATAAATATATATTATTAAAGTTCCTTACTTCCAGGAGTAGAATCCATCATTCAAGTTAAAATAACCATCAAAAACTTAAACAAAAAAATGGTTTGAAGTCGCAGCTTAAAACACGCAAAACACATCCGCCGTTTAACAAGTCATACTTTGGATAAAAATATTGTGTAATTGTGGGTATTTACAAGTAGTTTGCTTGCATATATAAGTAGCCATATTCATTGAGATGATATCTAAACAATGAAAACCAGTTTCGGACACAATTTATATTTTGGATTTCTGCCAACAATTATGCATTTTTCGTGCATTATGCATTGTGCGCCGCGACACGGCTTTACATTACGTGCGCTTGCTTGCTAGCGAAACAGCTGACTGACTGAGGGGGGTCGCGCGCGCGACCGGTCAGGTCACGTCCCGCGCCCCCCGCCCGAGTTAGACGCAAGTTCGTTGCCCTTGGGTATAGGATGAAATATTCTTGTGAAAAAAGTAGATTTTCTTTAAAAAAAAATTGTTTTTTCAATTGATTTTACGTTCTATAAATGAAACCAAACCACAGGTTTCAAGGATAACGGTGTTTACCCTAACACCCTGTATGTGTTGCTAGCTATCTGGAATCGGCATTTGGTATGTTTATATTGATGGGCGCGGTGGGTGCCCGCAGGACCCCGACGTGTTCCCCGCCGACTGCGTGCGCTTCATGGAGAGCATCCCGGCGCTGTCGCTGGCCGACTGCCGGCCCGGCGCCATGCTGGAGGTCATGGTGGGCGAGGTGTACTCGCCCTCGCACTTCTGGCTCATCCGCCTCGGGGAGCGGTACAACCTGGCCATGGAGGAGATCATGGACGAGATGACGTGAGCGCAAACCACACTCATCTTCACTTACGATTGCCGTAATCTAGGACATGTTTACGATGCCTTTGCTTCCACCTGAACAAATCATGTAAATGTGTACTTGTTGTACTTGCCTTGCTAGCTCTAATAAAACCCCGAATTCATTGGAAAGTTTCAGCACTATGTCTTTGTGCTGTGAGAAACATGGTGCTGGCGCTGGTAAGTTGTACAACTGTTCAGTCCAACGCAACAATTTCCAACGCGACACTTGGCAATAATATTGTATTAATAACTTCCGTAACTCAGTGCATTTCTGGACACTGAACGGTCCGAGTGCATTTGTAACATTAGCATTCTACTTAAAACATAGCTCTAACATAGTGTGATAAGTACAAAACAACATCTCCTTTGCTTTCGATAGCACGCAGCCTCGCACCCCGCACAACAGAACTGTTTGCAGCAACGTATTTTGAGTTGGGGGTGATAATGATTAGCAACTGTTTCTAACATTTATTGACCATGAAAACGAGGCTTCACAACATAGCCCATGTAAGTAGCTATCTCCCGCACCGTCGCAGGCTGTACTACAACGGCGAGGGCCGCGACCGCGCGCTGGCCCGCGGCGCCGTGCGCGTGGGCCACTACTGCGCCACGCTCTACGAGAACGACTGGCACCGCTCCGTCATCGTCAAGATCCTCGACAGCGACACCGTCAAGGTATTCAAGAAATACAACAACAAAAAATGGGTTCTCTAATCGAATCCCCCGTATTTAGAGATTTTAACAAAAATTATCAAGATCGGAAATCGTTTCAATTTTTTGGTCTGTACTTATGAGAGGATAGCAGTTGAATTAAAAACTCAAACATCCTTACATATTATAAAAAACCGGCCAAGTGCATGTGGAACCACGCACAATGAAGGGTTGGGATGAATTTATCCAATAAACTTAATATTGTAGTTGAAAAACTTGTTTTGTCATGTTTTTGCAACTGCGAAATTAAATTGATCGATTATTACTCGGTAACTTGTGGAATCTAAGTAGCGGTGATCGTTTTCCTTTTAATTTTGTTATATATACTACTACCGTGAATTTTTTCACATATCCTTAACCAACCATTTAGCTGGCAGGGGGGGAGACAATTGATTCTAACAAAAATTAGCACTTTAAAGCTTAATATTTTAAACGGATCCCTGAATCCAAAAATAGTTTTTACACACTCACATTATTTTTAAACGACCTTTCCAACGATAGACGAGACGACGAGAAAAAAAAACATCACCACTTTATGTGTAGGGGGGTTTTTTTTTATATGCATACCCATAACAAATTACAGCTTTCTAGTACCAACAATCTCTGAGCTAACCCGCGGACAGACGGACGGACAGACAGACGGACATAGCCTTAGTAATAGGGTCACGTTTTACCCGTTATTGTCTTGTTTGCCATAATTTCATTTGCCATAATATTGTTTTCCATAATGGTCCTCAGTCATAATATTTACTTGCCATATTATCATTTGTACTATTTACATAATATTAGTCATACATAACTTCTATTTGTCATAATAACATATGTCATAATCATTACTTTCAAGTGTTTATTGTTTTGTACAAAAAATTGGTAGGGAGTACCTATTTTTTTATAGCCCTAGCTATGTATAGATTGTTAGTCCTAAAAAATTGCAAAATTTTAGGCTTTAGTGACAGAAACGCATCGCTGTAAATCCGACTCCACGCAGTCTTGTATGCCCTACCCCTAGAGTGTAATATAAAATCGCGTAGGCGCGGAGGGGCGAGGCGGCCCGCGAGTTGAGGAGCAGGTGGTTGTCTCGCAGCTTTGTCTTGTGCAGCGGCGTGCATTAAACCATCTGCGACGATAAGCTCGCGTGGAACCGCCAGAGCCCCGCAGCGTCGCACGGTAGGCTGATATGAAACCGTAGTAGACTTACGGATCAAAATTTTTTTTGGTTTATTTATCGAAAAAAAATACGCAAATGTGTTCTTCTATTCAATACAATATAATATTGTTCTATGACTTTTTTACCCATTATTTTCAATGCTATGAATATTTGAAGATTTTTTATATGAACAAAAACATAAATTCATGATTATCTCGTAATTATCAAATTTTCTCCAAAAATGGATTGGAGATTTGAATAGGACAAATTATTGACCTATTTTTGCATATAATCTGGTACTGCGATTTTTTGCGCTAATGGAGATACTTTTTGCAAAGTGTTTCGAAAAAAAAAAATGTTGCTAACTGTATCGTGTGACATATCCAATGAAAGGGCTTACTGTGAGGAATAAACTGCTGACGATTTGCAGCTTTACTGCCAGGCAAGTGTGGACAAGATAGGCGATGCGATTGAGGAGCTAAACCGGGATTTAGGTGCAATTAAAAACTGGTCTGATCAATTTGGGGTGGCGGTCAATCCTACCAAGTGTCAGGCTATTATTGTGGGGGCTCCCACAGTATAAGGAAGCTGAATGGCATATCTTTGCCACCTATAATGTTTGACAACTCAGTCATCCCGTTTAGCTCCGCTGTTAACAATCTTGGTCTGAATGTCGACACATGTCTTGATTGGCGAAAGCACGTCACGACTGTAAGTAAAAAAGTCACCGGAACGTTGCGTTCGCTCTATCGGTTGAAAAATCTTCTACCATCACGCGTAAAGGCAATGCTTGTACAGTCCCTAATCTTTCCCATAAAAGACTATGGTGATGTGTGTTACTACGACCTGAATGCAGATCTACTCAATAAACTTGACCGCCTTCTAAATAACTGCATTCGATTCGTTTTCAATCTTCGTAAGTACGATCAAGTGTCTGCGCACTGTTTGCTTTTAAAATGGTTACCCATACGTCAGCGCAGAGAGTTGAGGGCGCTGTCTATGTTGTATTATATACTCGACAAACCCACTTCTCCTTCTTATCAGACTTGCCATGTTCAATACCTATGCGCTGCCCATAGTAAAAATCTTCGCTCCACCAACAATCGTCTTCTACGATGTCCTTCTCATCGCTCTGGTTTTATTCACTCTTCTTTCTTTTTCCAGGCGGTATTTCTTTGGAATGCGCTCCCTCTGAATATCAGGATGGCAGCGAGTCGGTTATCTTTCAAAGTAGCGGCTCGTGAACATATTCATGAGAAGTTGGCAGGCGCTGATTTGCTGGGCTTGTTTTCTCCTTCACCTATCGTTATTTCTCCTGACAAAGTTTATTCTGTTTATATGTATGTATTTAAGTATATATGTATTACTATTTATCCTTTTTCGAATTATCTATCCCGTATGTTGCACCTGCCATGTTTGTCTCTGCATCACCCTAAGGTTGACTGGTAGAAAATGCCTCAGGAATTAAGGCCGCCTTTGTACAGTATTTTTTGTTTTTACTTGTGCTTAAAGTGTTAATAAATAAATAAAAAAATAAAAATAAAATTATCCCTTTATGGTATATAGTTTAATAGTTATTTAAGAAAATTGATGAAAATTATTTTGTTTTTCAAATGTTTTTCCTTATCTCGGAAACTACAGAGCTTAAAATTTTGAAAAAAATGCAGAACATAGTTCTATACTGTAGATAACAGGAAAACCCATAAGAAGTCTATGGTTCTAAAACAACATGGCAAATCTCTCAATATTGTGCGTACAAACGTACATTTGCAGTTGGAATGTATGGAAGACCATGTTTTCCAACTACAACGTTAAGTTTATTCTCGGGATAAATTCATCCCAAATACAGAACCCTTCATTGTGCGTGGTCCGACACGCACTTGGCCGGTTTTTAGGGTTCCGTACCCAAAGGGTAAAACGGGACCCTATTACTAAGACTCCGCTGTCTGTCTGTCTGTCTGTCTGTCCGTCTGTCACCAGTCTGTATCTCATGAACCGTGATAGCTAGACAGTTGAAATTTTCACAGATGATGTATTTCTGTTGCCGTTATAACAACAAATACTAAAAAACAGAATAAAATAAATATTTAAGGGGGCTCCCATACAAAAAACGTTAATTTTTTGCCGTTTTTATAGATAACGGTACGGAACCCTTCGGGCGCGAGTCCGACTCGCACTTGGCCGGTTTTTTAATACACTACAGCAAACATTCCCCGTCCTTTGACAAAGGTGTCATTTAATAATCAGAAGAGTCAGATTCGGGCTCATGATGCAATAATGGGTCTACATTTAAAAAATCCAAGTTCTCCTGATCATTATCGTCAACTAATGTCTCCTTAATAATCAGTAAAGCTTTTGCCTCTTCTGAGAGGGATTTGTGGTTTCGCGATAGTTTGTGACGTATTTTTGATAAATGTGGGTCAGAGCTGATTAATAAATTATTCATAATATCTTCATTCGTAGCTTTTCTAGAGGATTTTCTCGATTGATGTGCACGATATCTCCTGAAGTCTTTATTTCGAGCTTCAGCAGCTTCTTCGGATAATTTTCCAATCGGCACTACACTCAAATGCTCAATGATAGCTGCTCCATGAGCAAGAACTTTATGTACACTTGCAGGCATGCAATACCAATCATACAAATTAACGTACATTTTAATGGTGGCTTCGGTGTAGTCTTTAAATGTAATTGTATCTACAGGCTGATTGACTCCTGTGATCGAAGCTGCAATTTCAGAGTTTTCGAAAAATCTCCTAGCGGTATTCCATCATTAGTCGTACCATGACCCTGTTTCACGAAGTCAACTAAAAGTCCTGTTTGAGATTTAAACGCTTCCTGAATATTTTCCTTTTTACTCTGCATAATAGCCTTGTTGTCCCCTTTTACAATCCATGTCTTTAAATCTAATCTATATGCTATATGAAGAATGCCTTCCATGAATCGTATCTAAATGTGTAACGACGATAGAGCATATCTATATAAGTCGGTGCCAACTTTCTTTGTCAATATTAAAGGCAAGTCATTAATCTCCTTTGGAGTTGCTTTACATATGTCTCTTATCTTTGGGAAGATGTATCGCAAAGAATAGCTGTTACTTTACCATCTATCGTGGTTAGTATTAACTTGTGTGAGATTTTCATTTCTCCAATCACTACTGTCTGTACCAAATTATCAATCTCTGCCTCGATTGCATTTTGCACTTGTAAACTGCTAAATTTGTTCTCTTTTACAAATTTGAAAAAGAGTGGACGACACCAATATGCAGAGTTGGGGGAATTATTTTCCCAAACAATTCGATCACCAGAAACCAGTTTGATTGGTATCAAAACCACCCATAAAAACACTAGAATCATCATAATCACCCTCCTCTGTTCTATCTAAATGCATTGTTTGCTTATAGTTGGCTTGATTCGAAGCCCCGTCAAAACCCCATTTACTAATCAGTGTCATTTACTTATACGCCTCATCAATTGTTGTTGACTTAATTAGTCTTGTCACAGTAATATCTAGAAGAACCTTTTTTTGGGTGGGAAATCATCAAATGACTTCTCCCGCTCTGGGCGGAGCGGAAGGGCGTGTCAGACTCTTACTGACTAAAACCCACCCGTGTTCCTTCAGTTGCCTGTTGCCAGGGTCCCGGTATCCCTTTCGGACTATTCCGCAACCCTGGCAGATCTAAAAGAGCTTGTAATTCTATTTTAGCTGTTGTATCTGTTACTGTAATAGCAGTTTTAGGTGGATAGCATTTTAATTTTTCATTTTGTAGTGCGTAGTAGGAGGGAAATATGTTAACACTAGTTACTTGTTGGGTACTTCTCCGTAGCGTATTATATTGCCACTTCGTTAATTTAAGAGATAACAACTAAAAAGTGAAAAATAAAAACTTTTTACAAAAAAAAAACAACCGACTTCCAAAAAAAACACAAAAAAAGTGAAAAATAACTTTTTTTGTAAAAAGTTTTTATTTTTCACTTTTTAGTTGTGGTACCTACCCCACACAAATCCGAATACCACTACCTGCTATGTAAATAACAGTGAAGGAGTCAAACAGGATATCGTCTAGATGAAGCGGGAAAAATACGTAATATTGAAGCTAACTCTAAAACTACGCAAGCAAAGTTAATAAAATTTATATGGGACCACCTCGGAAGCATGACCTACCAAACAAAAAAAGAATCATCAAAATCGATTCATAATTTGCGGAGTAATCGCGTAACAAACATAAAAAAAAAAAAAAAAATATACAGACGAATTGAGAACCTCCTCCTTTTTGAAGAAGTCGGTTAAAAACAAGCCTAATGCTTCATCTGGTGCAAATTCCGTATTCTTTTTTTTTTACAAAAGGCAGTTTTTTCTTTCTGTACATCTTGTGGATTCTTACGGAAGTGCTAGCAATAATAGTGCTAGCATGTTTCATGCAAATAAATATTATTTCTATTTCAAAATTATTCAGTTTAACATAACATCAAAATTTCAGGCGCTTGTACCTACTGAACTAGCATTGTTGTGCTAATATGGGCAAATTAATATTATGATGAACTTATAATACTTGTGAATTTTGAACGGAATGAGTCAGTTGATCGACTCACTCACTCTTTTTGTGTATTTTGATAATTGATATCTTCGTTCACTGTTGCTAGCACAAACATACACCACAGACAGAACTCACCGCGCGTCTGCCTACTCAATTTTATTGCGTATGTGTGCCGTGTCGTGTCGTGTTGTCGTCACTACTCACTACACATCACACAGCACACACGTGACTCGCGCGATGACTCGGCGAGCACGTGACTCACTGACACACTCACAGCACGTTCGTGCTCACAAGCCACCGCAGCCTCGCTTCGTTCGTGGTAGCACAGTGTGCTAGCACACTTTGTAAAAAGAGTGCCTCGCACGATCCTCATTTTAAAAAGGTGTGCTACCCATCTCCAGTTTACATTTTAAAATAGGGGTGAGGCGTATTTATCGTAACAGATAGAAATAACAGATATGAAAAAAATTACAGATAAGAATTGTTCCAAACAATAAAACATACCTGTTACATAAAATAACAGATCCTCAAAACTGTTACCGCGGCTGATACTGTTAATACAATATAAAAATCCCCACACAGACTGTTACCGCGGCTGTTCCTACTTACGTATTTATCGTCCGTACAAAAATAAAAGGCTGTTATTTATTAACAGATATTTGGATCTGTTATTTTTTTGTAACAGTAACAGTGAGAACAGATATCTTGTATAACCTGTTTTAACGTAGAACTGTCAAAGATGTGATGTCAAATACCATTGAATTTTTCGTCCAGAAGTACCTACAAATCTACAATCCTCAAAAGTAGTTTTTTTTTAATGATGAATCACACTTTATTATTAATCAAAAAAGTTGGTTAAGGTAGCTATCTTATTATCTGATCTTAATAGCAGCGTATTGCATGCTTTCATATTTATTAAATAACGTTTACGTGATTTTATTAATGTTTGAATGTAACATGACTTCTTTACGAAAGCAATGTGCAAGTAAGACGACGCCATGATCAATAGAATATGGCAATAATTTGATAAACTATTTTTTTTTGTGCCGAGGAAATCAGGGGAATATTGAGTAAAAAATATTTTTTCCTCAATTCGTGGAATTTTTTCCTTTTTTTTAAATTACCGTACACTTTGAGGCCGAAAATTAAACATCTCCTTTGTCACTATAATGACTAACTAAGAAGTGTACATGCTTATTAACCATATGAATATAATTCGAATCGAAGTATGGAAGTAATCAACTAGCTAAGGGTGTATTCACGTAGAAAGCTGGTACCCGGTGCCGATACATGCCAGCGCTGTTCGGCGCCGGTAAGCGCTGGTCGTCAACACTGGTTGGCGCAGGCAGTTTTCATACTTTTTGTCAAATCAGCGCAAACCGTCGCCGATAAGCGCCGACATGTTCCTATCTGATTAGTGGGCGCCGGATTTAAAGTATGAAAACTGTCTGCGCCGACGGGCGTCGACGACCAGAGCTCGACGGCGCCGACCGCCGGCGTCCTGCACGAGTACACCTCCGAGTGGCCGCAGGTGCGCCACGTGGACTACGGCACGGTGGACACGGTGGCGGCGCACGGCCTGCGCGCGCTGCGCCGCGCCTGGGCCGCGCTGCCGGCGCAGGCGGCGCGCGCGCGCCTGGCCGGCGTGCGCCCGTGCGCGGCCGGCCGGCGCTGGCCGCACGCCGCCGCCGCGCACTTCCTGCGCCGCGTGCACGACGCGCGCCTCTACGCCAACGTCGTCGCCGTCGACACCGAGGTGGGTCATTTGTTTTGGGACGCAACACTTACTTTCCTATTCACACATTAGCCTCGGTCTCGGCGTCGGTCTAGCTCTAGATGTGTATTTCACCGACCCATCCGTATCCTTACCGACCAAAAAAAAAATGTTATCGCTGCGACCCTGTGACGTAACTTTACATAGCATCGTTTGATATTCCGTCCCCCCTGACGCAGAACGACGTGCTGGAGACGCTGCTGATCGACACGCGCGGCGCGGAGGACGTGTGCCTGAGCGCCGAGCTGATCCGCGCCGGCCACGCGGACGCGCGCGCCGACTCCGCGCTGCGGGTGAGTGAGTCCGCCAGCCTCAGCGACGTCAGCGCGTCGGCGTCCGAGCTGGTGGGCGCCGGGCCGCGCCGCCTGCGCACGTGGGACGCCGACGCCGCGCCGCGCAGCGAGCGCCTGCGCCGGCACGCCGACCTGCACGAGCGCCTGCACGAGCGCCTGCACGAGCGCTTACACGAGCCCGTCGTACACGAGTCGGTAGCACAGACGTCGGCGCCGGAGCTTCGCTCAACTATCACCGATCCTATTCTGCGCCGTCGACTCGCTTTAAATGACAAATATCGGGATTAAGTTACAAACTGCTCAGCTTGCCGCATTTCTTTCTTCTTCGCCTCTCGTCCACGTTAGGCGAAGCCATATGTTACGGTGCAGCTTTGAAAATAATAAAATGTGTTAGTTGGCAGTGGTACCGGTAGTATATTTATTCATTAATAAAAATCATTTATTCGTTCAAAATGTAGCATAGCATAGATACAAATGTTAAAAACGATAAAAATAAAAAACAAATATGTGTTCAAAGATAATGTTTACACAACAAAACAACTCAACATTCAATATGATACTTCAGCTTCAGGATACAACATTGATTTCACTATACCTTAAACTGAAATTTCATGTTTTTTTTGTTAACATTGGCGATTGCAAAGTTTTCTGTACTAGAATACATGCTGCCGACGAGAGAGAATGCGCTACGGACGCCTATCAGTTGGACAATACTAGTACCTAATAAAGATTAAATTTGTGAAAAGTCAAAGTCCAATAATTTATTTCAATTAGGCACATAAAAGGCACTTTTGAACGTCAAAAACAAAGAAATAGAACTATTCTAGTTGCCCCTTCCAAAAGGTAGTTTTCGTATGGAGAAGAGTGGGCAAGACACTCCACGGTTACTCTTTTGAAAAATGTTTTACAATAGGTATTTTGAAACAAATTCATTTGTATAAAACTATCAGGTGTCAGAAACATATTCTGTCGGCGGCCGCTCGGAAGGCTACCTTACTTTTAATGAACTTCCAAAAAGGAGAAGCTTCTATGTATTTTTAATTAGTATTTTTAATTTAATTTTTTTATATCTCCGTCGATATTTTCGTCAATTGTGGACCAATTTTGAAAATTATTTTTAATTTGGTAGAGGAAACTTGCGCAGTGGGCCCATATACATTTTTTGTTTGGGTAGTTTTTGAGTTAGCTTCAATTATATATTTTTTTCGCACTTAGTATATGTGGATAATGTTATAAAAAAAAATTGTCACTGTTATTTACATAGCAGGTAGTGAGTGGTATTCAAATTGTGTGGGGTAGGTACCACAACTAAAAAGTGAAAAATAAAAACTTTTTACAAACCTTTTTACCTCTGAAGCGTGATCTACCAAACAAAAACAAAAAAATCATCAAAATCAATTCATAATTGGCGTAGTAATCGCGTAACAAACACAAAAACAAAACATACAGCCGAATTCAGAAACTCCTCCTTTTAGAAGTCGGTTAAAAAAAACAACCAACTTCCAAAAAAAAAACAAAAAAAAATGAAAAATTACTATAATTTCGGAAGTCGGTGTCTTTGGTTTTCAATTTTCGTTTTTGCCACCGTTGTTCATCCGAAGTTGGATGTTTTTTCGTTTTGTAAAAAGTTTTTATCTAGATTAGATTTGCCGGGATACGTCGTATTTTTAAACAATAATTAAATGATTGTACGGTCAACCGCACGCTTCACTTGTGTTGAACGCTGTACTTACTGCTACGAATTGAAGTCGCGCGTTTGACTGTACAGGTTACAGTTATGCGCCTCTGAAATCATCATGGTACGTCTTCGAAAATACGAAGGCACGATATTATATTAAAGATACAATATAAAATGTTTGCCTTACAATAATAGTTCGGCAAATTAAATAATAGTTTCGACAGATGACGTACGGGATGTGGTGCGACTTCCGTACATAGGTAGCCTATTCATACTAATCATAAACACGAATATTGCTCAGTGCCGATTTAACTAAATCCAGATATCTTTTATTCGGGGAATAAAATTGACGTCTGACAGTTTTTGTATAGAGAATCTGTAAAAAAATATATATTTATTCGCTGGATTTATACTAGGGACAAAAGTATGGTCGAATTAGCCCACGCGCATAACTTTGCACGCAGTATTGTACTATAAATATAACGGGTCTATAATTATACCATTAACGAAGCCGAGAGTCGCTTATTCTTCCCATTTGTACGATGATTTTTTACTGGACCGCACCTGTGGGAACCTTCTGGTTACGGAGATATTGAAGGCCAAACTTCAAATTTTTTCCAAGTTTTTAGGGTTACGTAGACAACAAGGAACCCTTATAGTTTCGCCATGTCCGTCTGTCTGTCTGTCTGTCCGCGGCTTATCTCAGAGACTCTTAGTACTAGAAAGCTGTAATTTGGTATGGGTATACAAATAAAACACGCCGACAAAGTGCAATATAAAAAACAATTTTTTTAGGGCACCTCCCCTGCACGTAAAGTGTTGATGTTTTTTTAGCCTCGTCAACCCTTGGTGTGGGGTATCGTTGGAAAGGTCGTTTAAAAATAATGCGAGTTTGTGGAAACCCTTTTTGGATTCAGGGATCATTTTGCGAAATATTAAGCTTTAAAGTGCAAATTTTTGTTAGAGTCAAGCATAGAGATGTAATTACAGTAGAGTGCGCATATTGCGCAAATCGCTTAGTGCGCATCGTAGGCAAGTGAGCTATAGATACTTATATTGATAAGTGTATGACAGATAGGGATATGCAATTATGTGCCGATGCGATCGGCAAGTTTTGTCGATAAGCTGTGAGTGTGATCGTTATATTGTAGGTTATGTTTAGGCATAACTATATTTATAGATATTATTTTATTTATGAAACTCACTCAGTTTTTTTAGTTTTACACGAGTATTCTTGTTGTTTATACTGTTTTTTACTACTACAAAATTTACATAGTACAAACAAACTAAAAAAAATATAGACACATAAATATAGCCTCGATTAAATGAATCATCCATTTTAATATCTTATTTTTGATTTAATTTTACTTTATTGTAATTGCTCAAAATCAATTAAGCAGTTTAGATGTGATGTCGTAGCATTCTATACTTTACGTTTACGCTATAATACTTTCGCATTACAAATATAAGAAAGTATATCGTAAAAAACTCACATCAAAATTACATATTACAAAATAAAGATTATAAGATTTTGAGTATTAAAACATAAATAAAATACACACAATAATAATATAATGTAATAATATATACATTTCAAAAAATATTTTAATTATCGACTACAGCGTTGGTCGCGTCAACGGCGACAACGATTTG
Source organism: Lithophane ornitopus (assembly GCA_948473465.1). Lineage (NCBI taxonomy): Eukaryota > Metazoa > Arthropoda > Insecta > Lepidoptera > Noctuidae > Lithophane > Lithophane ornitopus. Next base: position 439,210 of record OX419630.1, on the reverse strand, counting down.
TTTTCATAAAAATAAGTATAAAAAAAGTTTTACCGATGAAATGTGATATTGGATTTCAGTTTTGTGTATTTCCTAGTATCGTTTTTGCAAGATCCAACTGCACATTTGACCATTTTGAGGCGTAAATATGAAACAAATCTCTGAAGGAACGCACACTGCAAGCACTCAACACCACGACTACAAGCGCTCGCGGCGGGAACGTCGTGTTGTTCAAACCCGTGCCTACTGTTCATAGTTTGTTGCGCGCACTCTATACTAGTAATTATATCTCTATGGAGTCAAGTCCCGTCCCCCCCTTGCCAACTAAATTGTTGGTTTTGGATATGACTGTGTTCACGACAGTAGTATACTGGGTGTTAGGGTAGACACCGTTATCCTTGAAACTAGTGGTTTGGTTTATCTATAATATACTTTTTCTATGGGACCAACCTTGAAATCGCGAAAAAAAAAATCAGCTGTTCCATACATTTGTGCTCACTTAAATCGACAAAATGTATGGAACAGATGATTTTTTTTTTTGCGCCAACCCTAACACCCTGTATATAACGAAATTAAAAGGAAAACTATTACAGCTAAGTAGGCTCCACAAGTTACCAAGTAATAATCGACCAACTTACATTAGCAGTTGCAAAAACATGTTTTTCAACTACAATGTTAAGTATGTGAATAAATTCATCCCAAATACGGAACCCTTCATTCCCAAGCAGCACGCAAGCGTTTTCAACATCAATATACCAGCTTATTTAGAACTTAGAGTTCTTTTAGAGACGTACAAGAGTGTCAAAAAATGATTTTGTCTTTTTAAGAGTGATTTATGATTTATTATACAGCTCAAAAAATCTTTATGTATTAAAACTCTACTATACAACTTTAAGTATTTTGTGACATTTCAATCTGGTTTCATCGTTAAAGCTGTATACAGGCTGTATTTTGCATGTGATCACTTACTTATTACAGCTCGTAGTGTTATTACAGTATAACTTGATACTCTTGTTTCTGTACAATGGTGTATGCAAAGTCCGTTCTCAAACTTATTTTTATGGCGTAATTGTACACTAAAAACTAAAAAAATAAATGACAGCTATAGTACAGCTTTAGTCTGTATTACTGACACAGTCGCTCGATTGCATGACGAAAAAAGTGTCGCCATTATTAGAACATCGAAAATAGTTTTGTTTTATTTTTATTGTTTTGTAATTCTCTTCAAAAACCTAGAACTCTTTTATTTACAAAAGAATTATAAGATAATATCTGTAGTATTATGGTTTATTTGTACACCGAGTAATAGCTTTAATACAGCTATTGTACAGCTTCTCTATTGCTACTACAGCTACTATACAGATCTACTAACGCAAAAAGCTATATGTATATTAAGGGCCCTATTTATATATACAGCTTGCAATGCTATTTGGGTAGTGCGTGATTCGACACGCACTTGACCGGTTTTTTGGTTTTAAATGTTATAACTTAACTGTAAATACTCCCACGATCCTTGTCCTGTTGCATGCACCCATAAGCACTATGTTTTGCATACGTTACATTGCGCATTACCGTTAAGAGCGAATTTTCACACGATAAATAAAAGTTGTTTTCCAGCAATTATTTTTGCACAAAGTTACTTAGTTCAATGTGACAGAATGCGTGGATAATGGATTCGTGATGGGTCATATTACATCCCGTACAATACCAGGGACGCAAGGCACAAAAGGGAGCAGGCCTATACTCAGCAGTGGGTGGAACAAGGCTGCCGATGATGATGATGATGATATTTTTATTAACAAGTAATTTATATCGTGCTAGTAGTAGATGTATTGCTTTGTGTAAAAGGCGCTGCGCTCGAACCTCGGGGAAGGGTTCGGTAAAATCAGTTACAACACGAGTGTCGGACGCGTCCTCGAGATTCGCGCACAGTCACAGTCGCTCACCGCCACCTCGCTCGTTGCAGACGGCGGAGTGCTACCTGTACCCGAGGTTCGAGGCGCTCGAGAGCGGCGACACGCCCAACATGGCCGAGATACACGCCTACCTGCGCGACGGCATCGCGCTCGACTACGTGGACGCCTACCGCCGGCACGTGCCCGCGTGCCTGCCCGCCACGCCGCCTTGCCCCGAGCACACCCTGCACGAGCTCTACGTCACCTCGCCGCCCGTTTCGTCCGGCCCCGAGCACACGCTGCACGAGCTCTACGTGACCTCGCCGCCCGTTTCGCCCGGCTCCGAAAACACGCTGCACGAGCTCTACGTGGCCTTGCCGCCCGTTTCGCCCGGCCCCGAACACACGCGTCACGAGCTCTACGTGGCGTCGCCGCCCGCCTCGCCCGGCCCAGTAGACACGCCACACGAGCTCTGTGTGGCCTCGCCGCCCGCATCGCCCAGCCCCGAGCTCGGCGAGCTCGCCACGCGCATCCCGCTTCTGTGGCCCGACACGTGTCCTGCGGCTCCTCGTGCCACCCGCGAGGAGCCGCCGCCCCCCCCGCGAGCCCCTCCCGCCCCGCCGCCCCCGCCTGCGCACACACTTCGCACGCCTGTAGTCGAACAAACTCTGATGACGCCTCCGCGGGACCTCCGACCGCCCGCCGTAAGGGTCGAGCCTTCCGTCAACCCACGGTCTGCCATTAACCCTGAAGCCCAGGTCTTTACTCCCCGAAAAACCTTTAACCCTCGACCGGTTGTCCCCGAAGGCCAGGTGTTTACTCCCCGCCAACCCTTCCACCCCCTGGCGCGCGGGCCGTTCCCGCCGGCGCTGTTCCCGCTGGCGCCGGGCCTGCCGCCGCCGGGCGTGCTGCCGACCGGCCTGTGGTTCGGGCCGTACCCGGCGCCCGGCGTGGTGACGCTCAGCCTGGCCGAGTGCGACACGTACCGCCACCTGTCGCGCGTCAACCCGGACGCGGCTCACTTGTACATGGCGGGCGCGCTGGCCCGCGTCATGGGCCCCCCGCCCGGCCTGGGCCCCCGGGCTGCTATGGGGCCCATGCGGTCGCCGCCCGGCTTCGGTGCCTAGTCCCACCCGTACGTACAGTTCCTCTACCCCAGTGCCTTGCCGTCAGCATAAAACAACTCTTACCTCAGAATTTAATCGATTTTGACAGCTGCTGCCAAAAGCATTTTTATTCTATTTTTTTTACATTAGTTATAAGAAAATTTGACATAAGGAAAGTTTGAGTTTGGATGTAAGAATAATTCGGTGATTAAATAGGTGGCATTCATTATTATTATTGGTAAGTGTTATGTTTTTTCTTAAAACTTTCGATCATAGGCTGGTGTGATTTTTTGACATCTCTAGATTTAATTTTCGATCATTTATTGTCCTAAATTGTTTTGTATCTTTCTACTGATAATGTGAAAGGTGCTCAAAAATCCGATATTATAAATATTCTGTGTTTTTGAGTACTTAATTATTATAGACATGTGTGACAACGACAATGACTTTTTGTATGAAACATTTAGCAATTAGCTGTATAGTATGCTACTCCTCCGACAGCTGTAATAAAAGATGGTAGTCAATTTTTATCCTCGAATGTTATGCCAACAGTTGTGTATGAAATCTTAGACCATGGCACTCCACTCTTATTTTCTTACTTAGAATTAAGTATAGTATATTTTGATTGTTTCTGTGATAAAGATGATGAATCAAGTCAACACTTTCTTTCAATTAAAAGTATTTTTCGAAATTAACCATGGGTTTTATTATTCATCAGTTTAACTTAGGTATTCAATACCACCTCCTCTACCTAACCCTTTCTTAGGAAATACGTTAGGTGGGTGTGATGTTATGTTATACCTGACAAGCAAGCACGGTGTGATACGATGGGGTTAAGGCAGTCGTCCCACCGCCGGCGATTAACAAGTAGCGAGTATAGCTAGCAACTGAAAACGAGCTGGCCACAGAGCACCATATAATACTGGAGCTGGAGAGCAGCGAGTGTGTAGTTCCGATAGTTTTGTCGGGGGGCTATCAGCGAGTGTCCGAGTGCGAAGGGCGATTACTCGCCTCGCCGTAGGTGAGTATATTTTCCTTGTTACTCGCAACACTCTCGACCGCTGTTTGGTGTCTCGGCGTGAGTTACCGCCAAGCGAGTATTATCTTTGATAGCTCTTGTCGTTCAGCGACAATCTAGTGGAACGAGTACTCGCTAGCGGTGTGAACAGTCAGCGAACAACTATTAAAAATATGCGTCTCTTTTGATTATACGGAATGTATAGGTATCTATTTTACCTACTTTTCTTGAGCGAGAAAATAGCCGATAGTTAGTCGCTTCCTCGCCGGCGCACGATGGATCGTCCCCATAGAAGAGGTTGGACGAAGGCAGCTTGTGAAATCAAAATGGATATAAAAATAATAAAAAAATGCTATCGTAGTCCTATATCAACAAACTACAAATATTGTTCTGAGACAAGTGTTTTCTTTGTGTACAAATGGACATGTACTCCCGCCTAAGTTTTGCCTTGTTTCGAGTAGTCATTTCTTTATTTGGTATCTACCTACTTAGTGCCACATTTTGTTCAAAGACACTTGGTGCCCCAATGGTGCACTTTCTGAGATATAATCGATTTTCGTTTAATACCTAGCATGGTTGTTCCTTGTTTGATTTTATGAAAGAAATTATTAAATGTAACTTTAACCAGGACAATACATTATTAATTTTTATGGGTAATAGGGGAAATGTGAACAAAGGAGAATTGCTCCAATATTATAGAACATTGTGTAATTCGGTTTAAGAAAAATTGTGTTGTTTACATTCCCTTATAGTAACAGTTTGCCACAAGAAGAAAATAACATAAGATTTGAAATAAATATGACATTACATAATTGGACATTCAATAATAATCTGGTCCATCTAGTTGATACTAACAATTATGTTGGTAATAATTTATGTTTGACAAGAGATAGATATAATATTCTTATGTACTATCTTTCTACCTATTATAAAAGACAGATAGCTGTGTCGCTATCATATTTTTTTTCTATTTCAGCCAAAAACTTGGCTAAACAACTTGCTTCTTTTGAGCAATGCAATGTAATTTTGAATGATTCTGCCAATAATTTGGCAACAAAAAATGACATTGATTATAATTTAAATTAGAAATTAGGACAATAGAGGAAACCTCTTGCTTAATAAATGAAGAAAATATAAATACTGGTTTAAATCATCAAAATGTTACAAAAAGTTCTTTAATATCATCTCACCCTTCAAATTGTAGTAATCTAAATAAATATAATAATAATACTCTAAAAATTGTTCATCAAAATATACAGGGTGTAATAGGTAAGGAATTAGAATTGGAGCTGTTCATGAACTGTAGTTATATTGATATCTTATGTGTAACTGAACATTGGCTAAAAGTCCACCAGTTCATGTTCAGCTTTAACAACCACCAGGTTGCCAGCTCATTCAGCAGAGTTAATATGATACGTGGTGGCTCTCTAATAATTGTTCGTAACAACTTGAAATTTAAAGAACGTAAGGATATTGTTAGCCTCTCTGTTGAGCGAGTTATTGAAATAGCTTGCATTGAGCTTGAGCAGTTCATTGTATTAAGCGTGTACAGGCCCCCATGTGCTTCATATGATATTTTTGAGAAATCTTTGGAAGATGTATTATTAAAGACTTGTAGCAGTAATAAAACAGTTGTTGTCTGTGGAGACTTCAACATCAATATACTAGAAAAATCTGCTACAGTAAATAAATTTATAACTCTATTAAAGTCATATAACTTGTACAATACATTCTTTGAGCCGACTAGAATAACTGCCACTAGTGCTACCTGTATAGACAATATTTTTACAAACTCAAGACCTTCTAGCCATTTAATTATAAATGAGTTGGACTCTGATCACTGTGGCCAGTTAGTCACTGTTAGATACGGGAAGGACACAAGTAAAACTCGGACGAGCTGTGAACGCACTCACGCTTTATTTCAAGGAAAAGCGTGCGCGGGCCCGCGGCGGGGGCGCGGGGTGCGGGGCGCTGCGCGGCGTCGTCTGCGCAGGCAGGCCTTGTATTGTAGCCGCGCATCGCTACACACACACATAGTTACATATACAACATCTCCCCACCTTATTTCGAAAGATACAATCTTACAATAGCATAATAATAACAAGGTACATAATAATACGAAATTACTTAAAGTTACGTAGTGCCTAGCGCAAGGCTTCTATAATCAACCCTTGGGAGCTGGCGCAACACCCTACCGGGACGGCCGGGCGGCACAGTCGCAGGCGGCGGCGGCGTACCTGCACCTTCCCCCGCCTCTCCCGCGGCGTCAGCTTGAGACGCGGGTTGGGGGCCTTGGGGGCTTGGTGGTGTCGCTGAGGATGTGTCCTCGTCACCATCATCAGCAATTTCGCCAGCCCAACTTTGTTGTACATTGCCTTTATTTATTATAATCTGGTTTTTATGTTTTTTTATAATATTCCCTGTTAAATGATCGTTGATCAAGTACACAACTTTACCAATCTTATTTAATATCGTCCCTCTGCACCATGTGAACTTCTCTTTATTGTGAAATTTTTTGTAGAACACTTCATCCCCGATTTTAAAATTTTGAATATTTTTGCCGCCATAGAATTTATACTGCAAACACTGTTTTGATTTTACTGTGCTATCCAGAGACGCGTTTGAGGGTGACGACGGCGGTTTTGGTGACAATAGATCCAACCTTGATCTTAGCTTGTGTCCAAAAACTAATTGAGCCGGAGAGAACCCTGTCACTGAATGAACCGAATTCCGATAATCAAAAAGATATTTTAACAGTTTGACCCTAATGTCTTTTTGGCTGTTACTAGATAAAATACACGATTTTATACCCTTTTTTGCGATCTTTACGTAACTTTCGGCCTGGCCATTGCTCGCAGGATTGTAAGCCGGTGACGTCACGTGTTCAATCCCGTTAATTGAACAAAACCGTTTAAAATCTTGTGACGTGAAAGCCGTGCCGTTATCGCTTACAATTGTATTTGGTAACCCGAACCTTGAAACAAACTCATATAGTTTTTCTACTGCAGCTGATGAGGTCGTTGAACCACACATATCGTAAAGTTCCACCCATTTCGTATAAGCATCTACTATAATTAAATAATGTCTATTATCTAACGGACCCAAGAAATCTATGTGTAACCGGTAGAATGGTTGGGGTGGGTATTTCCAGGGAGCAAGTGGGGCGCGCGGAGGGGTTGGTCGTAAATGTATGCAAACACTACAAGAGTTTATCATAGTTTCTATTTCTTTATCAATACCCGGAAACCAGAAACGGGAACGAGCTTCGGCCTTTGTTTTTACAATTCCCAGATGGGAAGAATGAAGTTCGTTTAATATTTTTATTTTTAAACTTTCTGGTAAAATCAATTTATCTCATAACACAGCCGTCTTCGTATGACAATTGATTCCGGCATGCGTGGAACGGTTTTAAATTCTCATCACCCATGGTTTTCGGCCAACCTTTAACAATAAATTATATAACAATAAATTGAGCAAAATCTATGAAAAAATCATGCTAGACCAGATGCTGTCACATTTTAACTCAAATAAGATTTTACATAGTCACCAGTTTGGTTTCACGAAAGGTAGGTCGACGACAGACGCGGGAGTAAAACTCATCAGTCACATTTTAGAATCCTGGGAGAAGTCCCAGGATGCAATTGGCATTTTCTGTGACCTCTCAAAAGCATTTGACTGCGTCGACCACAATACACTGATCTGTAAATTACACCACTACGGAATTCGTGGACAAGCTGCTGATCTTGTTCTTTCTTACCTATCAAACAGGCAGCAAAAAGTAAATGTTAACGGGGCGACGTCCTCGGGGTCTCTAGTTAAAATGGGCGTGCCTCAAGGTTCAATACTCGGCCCTTTCTTATTTCTAGTTTATATAAATGACCTTCCTTACATGATGGCAAACTTGTCGGATATAATACTATTCGCTGACGACACTTCTCTTATTTTTAAAATAGATAGAAAAGATACAGATGTCTCACATGTCAACGATAGTCTGGCTACTCTTTCGGAATGGTTCGCAGCTAATAATCTTTTACTTAATGCGAACAAAACTAAATGTATTAGGTTCTCATTACCAAATGTACCTCAAGTGGGTCTAAATCTAAAACTTGATGGCAAGAAACTAGATGCAATTACAGAAACTATATTTTTAGGAATTACCTTAGATTCAAAACTACAATGGGGCGCCCACATCAGAACTCTTTCAGGTAGACTAAGTTCAGCTGCATATGCAGTAAGAAAAATAAGGCAGTTGACTGATATAGCCACAGCTAGGTTAGTATACTTTGCTTATTTCCACAGTATTATGTCTTATGGCGTTCTGCTGTGGGGATCGGCAGCTGACGTAGATTCAATTTTCATTTTACAGAAGAGGGCAATCCGCGCGATCTATAAAATGAGTCCTCGCGAGTCCCTTAGAGACAAATTCAAAGAAATTGATATACTGACTCTGTCTTCTCTCTATATCTTTGAAAGTATTTTGTATGTTCGCAAAAACTTAGGACTTTTCAAAACAAGAAGCGATTTCCATAATATAAATACACGTAGTAGACACGAAATTGTCATACCCAAATTTAGATTAACTAAAACAAGCAAGTCATTTCTTATAAACAGTATACGCTTTTATAACAAGTTGCCAAAGTCGGTTACAGAACTTAGCGATGGAAAATTTAAAACCCATATCAAACGTGTCCTTATCAAAAAAGCATATTATAAGATTAAAGACTACGTTGATGACAAGGAAGTTTGGCAATAATTCCTTCTGCACATGTGGCTTCCCTGGTACCTTATAAACGGCATAATTATGTAAGAGTCTATTAACTGCTCCCAAATTACCATGTTTATTCTCTTTACATTCATCCTTGACATAATCATTGTATTTGACATTATTCCTATTATTATAGATACCTCCAATTTAATTTCAACTCCTAGTAGCTTTTGTGGACATGATAATTATTCAATTTGTTACAGTTGTAATAGCAATCACGTCATTTGGCTGAAATAGGTTTTTATTTTTATTTTTTATTGTTTGTCTTTTATATAGATTATTTTCTATTTTGTGAATGTGAGAACTTTGTAGGCTTATTGGACTGTAGATTTACTGAACATCTATTTTGTTAAGTACCTGGTACTTACTTGTTGAAAGGCCTACATTGTCCTCCCATGCCTACTAATACTGTAATTTGAAAATAGTGTAAAAGCCAATTATTTTTAAAAGAGTAACCGTGGAGTTTCTTGCCGGCTCTTCTCCATAGGAAACGACCAATTGGAACCGTGCACCTAGCTTCTGACGTTTCATAAGTGCCCATGTAGGTTTATGTGAAATAAAATATTTTGATTTTTGATTTTTAAAATTAATCACTTTTGTTAAATTAACATCTAGGCTAGTTTCCTTGCGTAATTCGTCCCGCGTAACAGGCATGTTCCCGTCTATCACAAAGTGAACATAGGACGCGCGGTCAATCGGGGCGGCCGCGGCGGCAGCGTGCTGAGCGCTGTCCCCGCGTTCACTGTCCGCGGTCATTGACTGCGAGTCAGGAAGACTTGCGCGGGACAAATAATCCGCGCTGTTCCTCTCGCTACGAACGTATTCAATTTTGTAGTTATATGCGCTGAGGAACAACGCGTATCTTTGTAATCGGTTTGCCGAAACCTCCGGAATACCCTTATGCGGCCCAAAAATTGATATTAAAGGCTTGTGATCGGTGTGAAGAATGAATGGGTCCGACTTACCGTACAAGTACTGATGGAATCTTCGAACTCCAAAAATAATAGCCGTTGCCTCTTTCTGAATTTGAGAATAACGTTTTTCAGCTGTGTTTAGAGTGCGGGACGCAAACGAAATAGGACGCTCGCATCCATCCTTATCATTTTGAGATAATATTGCACCTAACCCATTAGGTGAAGCGTCCACTGTGAGGATTAACGTTGCATTTGGGTCGAAATGCGTTAACACCTGATCCGACATTAAATGTTTTTTTATTTCCTCGAACGCTGTTTGATGTTCGCCGGCCCAATGCCATTTAACACCTTTCCTTAAAAGATTGTATAAGGGACTTAAGATTTCAGAGGCCTTAGGTACGAAATTGCGGTAATAGTTTACTAATCCTAAAAATGATTGAAGTTTGCCTATATCTGTGGGCACTGGGGATTTCTCAATTGCTACTACTTTATCAGATGATTTTTTTAACCCGTCTTTGTTAATAACATAGCCTAAATAACTGATTTCGTTTTTAAAAAATTCGCACTTTTCTTTTTGCAAGGTTAGTCCTGCATGTTGCAGTCTCTGTAACACTGCCGTTAGCCGTTTTAAATGTAACCCCGGTCCATCGGCTGTGATAAGGACATCGTCTAAAAGACATAATACACCGTCCATACCAGACAATAAGTTTTCCATTGCGCGCTGAAAAATAGACGGTGCGCTGGTTAACCCAAAGACCATACGTGTGTACTGAAACAACCCGCGATGAGTATTTATGCATGTAATCTTTTGCGAGTCTTCGTCTAAAACAAATTGATTATAGGCCATGGACAGGTCTAACTTTGAGAACTGTTGACCTCCGTGCAATTTTGAAAACAGCTCGTGGACTGTGGGCAACGGGTATTGTTCTACAACTAATTGTTTATTTATGGTTACAGAATAGTCTGCACACAGCCTAACACTACCATTGCGTTTTAATACTGGCACTACGGGTGATGCATACTCCGAGTGATCAACCTGTCTAAGTATCCCTAGGTTTACAAGGCGAACTATCTCTTTATTTACCTTGTCTCGCAATGCAAAAGCTATGGGACGCGCTTTGAAAAATATTGGAACGGCATCATCTTTTAAACGTAATTTGACCTCGCATTTATTGAATTTACCTAATTTATCTGAAAATACGTCTCTGAATCTATTATGCAAGTCACCGATTGTTTTTGCTTCATTATTTATAAAATTACAGGGTGCTAGTTGTAACTTAAATAGAGATAAAAAATCTCTTCCGAGCAATGGCGGGCCTTCGCTGCGTACCACGTAAGCATCTAGTGTGTGTGTGCTCAGCCTATACGTGACCGGTAGGCAAATAATACCGCGACACACAATGTTACTGCCCGTATAGGTAAATAGCTTTTTCTTAGGTGGTAACAAGGGCAAACTGCTAAAACATTTGTTGTATAACTTCTCGGAAATTACCGTTACTGCAGATCCACTATCAATCTCAAATTTGATTTGTAAGCCATTTATGGATAAGATTTCTGTCATGGGTTCTCCCCGCTCTGAAGTGATGTTACCACATAAAAACTCACCATCGTCGTCCTCCTCCTCACTCACGTCACCAGTCACCACACACTTTACTTTGCACATTCTACGTAAGTGACCCTTTGTATTACACTTTCTACACGTAAAGTTCGCGAATCGGCACTGAGACGATGCATGGTTCTTTCGACCGCACACGGAACACTTCTCCAATACCGGTTCCTTATCAGAAACCGCACTCTTGCCCTGCACCTTGAACACTGAATGTTCTTGCTGTGTGATCGACGCCGTCGTGGAAGCGCCGGCGGCGGCACCTGCCCGCGCGCATCGGACGCTCTGCGCCAACTCCACTGCCTTAGCCAGGGTCAAGGTATCTGTGTCCTTTGTGAACAGTTTGTCCCTCTCGGGACCCGCCAACATGCCCATCACGAAACGATCTCGCAATGCCTCCTCTACGTTAGCGAACATGCAATATTTCGTGAGGCCACGCAGTCTTGCCGCCCACTGCGCATGCGTTTCACCCGTTTGCTGCGTTGCAGCGTAAAATGCGTACCGCTCACCGAATCCACATTTTGTCGGGGAAAAGTGAGTGTCAAGGAGCTGATAGATATCTTCTACTGGCACCTCCTCCAGCTGTTTTGGCAAAGCCAAGTCGGCTGCGAGCTGGTAGGTACCATCCGCGAGTGCGCTCAGTAGGATTGCTCGCCGTCTTGAACCCGTTGCGTCGTTATTTTCGGAAATATCGTTTGCCACGAACCATTGCCGCAGGCGATTTTTGTATGCCTGCCATTGATGCACTGTATGGTCGAAATTACTTAATAACCCGAAGCTAAATTGAGCCATCGTGTTAAAGCGTGGGTCGCTCTCGTCGCCACTGTTAGATACGGGAAGGACACAAGTAAAACTCGGACGAGCTGTGAACGCACTCACGCTTTATTTCAAGGAAAAGCGTGCGCGGGCCCGCGGCGGGGGCGCGGGGTGCGGGGCGCTGCGCGGCGTCGTCTGCGCAGGCAGGCCTTGTATTGTAGCCGCGCATCGCTACACACACACATAGTTACATATACAACAGTCACTTTCCCTCAGAAAATAGTCAGAGCTCAAAGAAAACTTGTGAGTTTTGTTCCTGTAAATAAAAGTCGCTTAGATCAATTTAAAAATAATTTAATAGAAAAACTACCGGGTTTGCCTTATCACAACGACCCGGATCAAGCTTATACTTTACTATTTAACCTCATCAATTGTGAGTTTAGGAAGGTTTTCACCTCAAAAACATTACCTGTTTGTGACCGCGTTTTATTTAGTGATTGGGCAACACCAGGTATTTACAAAAGTAGGCAGAGGTTATTTGAATTGTATCATGAAAAAACATATAACCAAGATCAAACTTTTCAAGGATTTGTTAAAAAATATTCTAAAACTTTTAAAAGAGCCTGTTCCTCAGCAAAAGCCTTACATATTAAAAATAAAATAAAATCTTCTGGGAATAAAATTAAAACAACTTGGAATATTATTAATTCTGAAACAGGAAGAACGACAGTACGGAATCGTGACTTCCATCTAAAAATCGATGATGTAGATATTAAGGCAGACGGGGAGGTGGCAACTGAGTTTGAAAATTTCTTCACTAATATTCCAATTTTAACAACCAAAACTCTGTCATTGTCGTCATCCACTTCTGCTTATTCAATACTAAAAGAATGTGTACCAGAATGTGACAAACTTTTTGAATTTACAATTGCTACTGCTAAAGACATTATAGAATCTTTTAAAGAACTCGATGTGAAAAAAACTGCTGACCTTTGGGGATTATCAGTACATACTATGTCTTCAATAATTGATGTTATTTCACCTTTTTTGGCAATTGTTTTTAACTCTTGTATTGCATCTGGTGTATTTCCTGATCTGATGAAACTTAGCAAAGTGATTCCACTGTTCAAGTCTGGCAGCACAACTGATCCCACGAATTTTCGGCCTATCTCGATATTACCTACGTTGAGCAAAATCTTCGAAAAATTAATTTTAAAACAGATGTTAAGTCATTTCAATACACATCATTTACTTCATCTGAAACAGTTCGGTTTTACAAAGGGTCGTTCAACTACAGACGCGGGCGTGGAATTACTGAAGAGCATATTCGAGGCTTCGGAGGAGTCGCAGGATGCTCTTGGCATTTTCTGCGACTTGTCCAAAGCTTTCGATTGCGTACATCATGATACTCTCATCAGGAAACTGTACCACTATGGTATGAGGGACAAGGCTCTCGACCTTCTGACTTCTTATCTGAACAACAGAATTCAGAGGGTCGATGTTAATGGCAAGAGATCTGCAGGATCTTCGGTCACCATGGGCGTTCCGCAGGGTTCAATTCTAGGTCCTTTCTTATTTCTCATTTATATTAATGACTTGCCTTACCACATAAGGGATAATCACAAGATCGTGTTATTCGCAGATGATACTTCCCTCATTTTTAAAATAAAAAGTTAGTTAGTCAACTTTGAACAAGTTAACGATGCAGTCTCTAAAGTGGTGCATTGGTTTAATGTAAATAATCTTCTCCTGAATGAGAAAAAGACTAAACTCATTAAATTTTCAACGCCAAATGTCAGGCAGCTATCTACCAATGTTAAAGTTAATGGAATAGAGTTGGACCCCGTTGAGTCGACAGTTTTTCTTGGAATAACCATTGACGGTAAATTACAATGGGGCCCACACATAGAAAAATTGTCAGGAAGGCTTAGTTCGGCCGCCTACGCCGTTAAAAAAATTAGACAGATAACTGACGTAGATACAGCCAGAATTGTTTATTTTAGTTATTTTCATAGTCTTCTGTCTTATGGGATTCTTCTCTGGGGAGCCTGTGCGGACATTAATGCTATCTTTGTTTTACAGAAAAGGGCTATTCGAGCCATTTACAACCTAGGTCCAAGGGATTCCCTTCGAGAAAAATTCAGAGAAATAGATATTCTGACTGTAGCCTCACAATATATATTTGAAAACCTATTGTATGTACACAAAAATATATCTAATTTTAAGAAAATGTCCGATATTCATAGTTTAAATACCAGGAATAAACACAATCTTGCTGTACATCGCACTCGTCTCCACAGAGTAGGCAACTCGTTCATGGGTCAATGTATACGCTTTTATAACAAACTTCCCATTGACATTCGAAACTTACCCATTAAACGATTTAAAAGCTGCATTAAAACCAAACTTTGTAGAAAAGGGTACTATAAAATTTCAGATTATTTAGAATACAAAAAAGCATGGGATTGAGCTGCTCGCTCTGCTAAGCATTGTAACATTTTGAATAATGTGGAAAATCATCAAAGTATATCAACCAGTTTTATTTACAAATTGACATTATTGAATATTCTATACAAAATGACATGATTACTTTGTAAAGTATTTTATTATTGTGAATGTGAGGACTATGTGAATTTTTTAAATTTTTTTTTTTTCGTTCTCGGTTAATTTTATCAATGGTCTGGCAATTTGAGAATTTTATGCGGCCTACCCAAATGTCCTTTCTTTGGTATTGTTCGTCGAGTCGCTGAGCTCCTTAAGTTCTGAGTAGAGCTCCGCCATTACTGACAAATGCTTGCACTGACTGGACAGGTCCACTCAAATCTGTGTGGTTCTTTCCTCAAAAGACCATTTCAGACTCGAATTTACATGGTCCTCATATGGCTTGACCAAGATTATGTCTGGACTTTAAAAGAGACCTCTGAGTTTGTTTCGGCCTTTCTTCTCAGAGTAGTCAGATAGGAAACGCCGACCTCATCTAGCTTATTTTTAATATTTTTTTTATAATATGACGTGTAAAAGTGATTCCAATATCCTATTTACAGAAACAATTTCATTTCATTTCATTTCATTTATATTTATTGAGAAGGCTGATATTTGGAACACAAGTCTCCGGTGACTCTGTGAACTAAACAAACAGAGAGATCACGGGGTGGGGCGGGCGGGAGGTGGGTGCCTTATTGGGTAGTAAAAGGATGTTAAAGGGGAGAGGAGATAGAGGATATAATTTTTGTTATAAGTAACACAGGAATTAACATCAAATTGCTATCTTCTTAGTATTTTTTTAATTTCTCGCCAAATTTCCCGGGAATTCCCGCTTCTTCTTGATGAGAAACTCTACTCACGAGTAAAAAAAACTCAGTGTATCTCAGTCTCCCTCTCTCGCTCGGTCACTGCTCAGTCGCCTCGCGAGCGACGCGTCGCGCGAATTGAGCCAGAGCAAATTAATGTTTGAGATCCAAATGATGCGTTTGAAACGTTGTTACTGAACCAATCTTTTGAATCACTTCAATGATCAGGTTCAGTGAGTCGGTTCCGTAAAGAGTTAACCACGCCTTGTAGTGAGTAGTGACGACAACGCGACACGACAAGGTACACACGCAGTTGAGTAGGCAGACGCGCGGTGAGTTCTGTCTATATATTACTTTGCTCTATGGTTCTGTCTGTGGTGTATGTTTGTGCTAGCAACAGTGAACGAAGACAATGATGAAAATACACAAAAAGAATGAGTGATGACTCGATCGACTGACTCATTTCGTTCAAAACTCACAAGTACAAAATGTTCTGTGTGTAGCTAATCTGTGCCACTGTGGCACTATGGTGTGTGCTAGGTGCTAGCACATCAAAATAAAATGAGTGAGTGACTCTTTTCATCCAAGTGAGTAGCTACAACTGTGCTAGCACGTGTGGTGAGTTACCCACCACTACGACCACTTTATGTTCGGCACCACACAGACGGAGTTTGTTCATTAAGGCCGAGTCACACCGGAATGGCAGCGGCCGGCAGGGACGCGGCGAGCACTTTCAGTGTGAAATAATTTTAAACTTTATCTACATACTTAAAAGACCAGTATCGCCAGTGGCGTATTTACCCTAGGGCCAAAAGGCTGCGGCGGGGCGGTAGGCTGAGAGGGGCGGCGCAAGCTGCACCTCACACTCAGCTTTGTTAGCCTTTCATTTTGAAGAAATTAAATATAAGCCTACTTAGCAAAAATTAAAACTCATTTGGTTGTAAGTTTGATAACATCAAGACACGGGACCATCGTAAGCTCAAAACACACACAAGGCGGGTGCATGTCGGGAGCGGGACGGGCGCGGGAGTACGGTGGGCATAATACATTGTAATTCAAGGAATTATATGGATGCCAACACACACAGAACGCATGGGCGGGTCAGGCGCGGAGCGAGACGGAAGCGGGAGCATCACCCGTCGCCCGCCACCACAGACAGCGCGGGACGGGAGCGGGTCGGGCGCGGGAGTATCGCGGGCATAATAGATTGCAATTCAAGGAATTATAATAATATGGATGTCAACACTCAGAACGCGGGCGCGGGTCGTGCTTGGAGCGTGTCGTATTTGTTTGCCGCCGCCAGGCTAGGTACGTCCGCGTCCGTACCGCTGCCGTCCTGCGCCCGCGCTGTGTATGAACACGATGACAGCGCGGCTCCCGCGAAGAAAACGACCCGAAACGCCCGCGCCTTGTGAGTGTTTTGAGCTTTACTGATCGGCAGCGCGGCGGTAGCGGCGCGGCTTGTCGGTCGGTCGGACTCCATCGCGACTCGGGGCTGGTTTTGTTGCTTTTTTTCCTTTAATCTATAGGGCCGCAAATCTTACAGGCCCAGGGCGCTGAATGTTAAAATACACCACTGAGTATCGCTTGAAAAGGTCGCAACACTGTGGTTCTGCCAGCGGCTGCCAGCGGCGACGCAAGCCGCTCGCTGCACCGCGGGCGGCCTCGCGCACCCCCGCCGCATTTCATGAGCTAATGTTCGTTTGTTTCTTCTAAACAGTTCTATTTGCAAGCGGCGACGCCGGGGGCCGCTGCCAGCCGCTTCCGGCCGCTGCTGGCCGCTGCCGGCCGCTGCCATTCCGGTGTGACTCGGCCCTTAGTAAAACACACCTTCCAATCTATAAAGAAAAGGATAATAAACGTATTATTGAAATCCATAAAACGGTCTTTACTTTGGTGTCCAACCATTAACCAAAAATAATTAATAATTTAGAATACAAAAGAATCATGATTACAAAAAATTCTTCTTCATCATTTTTATAATTGAGCGATTCTGAACGAAATTTGATAGACAAAGCTTGACTTGACGGAAAGAAAAAAAATATGATAACAAACATGGCGGGCCACAGAGCGTCGTTGAATTTTGTTTATTAGGTCAACGATTTTGTACTAAACTGTATCACGCCTTCAGATTATGTGGTCACATACAAGGGGACGGAGCCTCAATGTCAACGTTCGGAAAAGGTTTGTGACAATGCGTTGTGCGTGTAGACGTTAGATGAGTCGAGCGGATAACGTGAGCGTGGTTAGTGGTTACAGGAAGTGCCGGGGCGAAGGCGCTCGGCGGTAGGCGACTCGGCGGGTGATATGCAAGCGGCGCCGGCGCGCTACGTGTCAGTGAGCGAACTGTACTCGACGGACGAAGTGGAGCTGCTGCTGGACGAGATTAGGGAGCTGGAGCCGACGAGTTGCCGCGGCGAAGACGTGCAGGTACTAGCACTGCGACAGGTGACCCTCGCCCACCTGATGTTACGCTTCGATACTGTATTACCCCTCTATTCTATTCTATTCTTGCATTGCACACAACTTACATTCGTACTTATGTTTGCCCTGGAGTAAGAGCATAATATTATTTACACATCTTTTGTTGATAAACCTTTTTGTGTAGTTTATCAAAATATTTTTGTTATAGATCTGTCATGCATTAAAATGTTGTCCTAATTCTTGGTGTAAAATATAACGGCTGTCTGTCCCCGTAAACAGTAGATGTGTTGCTTGTCAGCTATGAACCTGCACAGAAATTGAACAATTCTTAGAGAAACATACTTTGATTAATACCTGAAACTAGAAAGTATTTCATGCATTGTTTCATCAATAATTAATCAAAAAAGTTTCAGATAAACATTCACTGTAATCTGAAATGTGAATGTCTTCAGTAGAAAGATTATAGAATCTATGGAACCTATAGAAACTGTGGGAAAGAGATTCTTCCCAAATGTTTATGATTATTATAATCGAATTAAATGTTTTTGTGTTTTATACAACTGTTGTTAAAAAAAACTAAAGAAATGTTTTCATTATGATTTGTTGGTTTGGAGCAATTTTTAATCAGACGTTGTGATTATAATAATAACTTAATCACTTTAACTCGCTATTCAGTTTTTAGATGTTCACCTTTACGAGACACACTGTCAGGTTTGCTTTGATGTAGCTTTTTCTTAAAACAAAAGTAGTATTTTTGTTTTTCTGAAATCAAACTCCATGATCTATGCTCATCCCTATTTATTTTATATTAGTTTAGGATTTTGCCCTTACTTCCCATGACAAAATCCAGCCTATGTTAATATTGGGTTCGATTCCCAGTGGCAGCAAAATTTTCTGCTTGGTTTGGTTGTTTTAATTCCGCCTGGCTAGTTACCACCTAAG
The DNA here is from genome assembly GCA_948473465.1 of Lithophane ornitopus. Lineage (NCBI taxonomy): Eukaryota > Metazoa > Arthropoda > Insecta > Lepidoptera > Noctuidae > Lithophane > Lithophane ornitopus. The sequence continues at coordinate 420,515 of OX419630.1, read as the reverse complement.
TCTGTAGCAATAACAATGTTAACAGCATTGTTGTGGTTCAGCAGTTAGAGGTAAGATAACCAGTTCCTCTGTGGTTGAGGATTACGGGTGAAGCTTGCTTCCACATTCGTCCTGATCATCACTTACCATCAATTGAGATGCAGGCCAAGAGCTTTCCCGTTGTGGGTAAAACAAAAAATAAAAAATAATGTGAAGCCATGGATAGCTCAAATGTGAACAAAATTGTGTAACCGTTGTCAGTGTTTTGTGCTTCTACTCGTGATCAATCGCAATACTAAACATGTACTACGGGTGTGGGATCAGGACTTCGAGATAGCGGGCAGCGGGTGCGGTGCGGGCGCGGGCGGGCGCTCGCCGGCCGGCACGGAGCTCACGGAGCGCAGCTGGGACTCGCACGCGCAGTACCGGCGCGCGCCGCCGCCGCGCCCGCGCCCGCTCGCGCCGCTCTACTGCCGCCTGCGCCACCTGCTCACGCCGCGCGGCGCCGCCACGCTGCTGCTCGTGGTAACTGACGTATATCCCTACGGTTGTTAAGTAGCCTGGCTATGGCCGTTCATTACGACTCGTCTTTAGCCGCGTACAGACCGACAGTGGCGCAACGTGTGGTTGCAAACAGGCGCGACAAGGGTTGCCTGTCGCGCTCGCGATATCGCGCCAGTTTGCACGAGGCTTAATACCGCAAATGGCTTATTATAGCATAATCCTTCGTTATGTATATCGAAAATACTGCAACATTCATTTTTAAATAAATTTATATGATAAACTCAAGTTTATAATTTTATGGAATCGTCTCGGATGGAACGATGCCCTAAATTTTTCTCGTCAGAAAACAATTCCAAAGTTACCTCTATAAAAAAAATACTTTAAATTAGATCATGAAACTTTGTATAATCTGAACTAATTAGAGAGCAGATACTTACTATGTTTTAATTTTTTTGAATTGCTAATATTTTCGCCCTCAAAAAATAAATTTCTCCCCGCCGCGCTGCTCAGACTCGCTCTCCCTCACTCTAGCAGTATCGTTCGAGCGATATAAAGAGTGAATTTGAGCTGAGGTATTATTATGGACGGCGAAAGCGTCAGGGTAGCCCGCTACATTCAAATTTTCTTACGTTTTTTGCAAATCAGGTTGTATGTTGATCTAAATTAGATTCGCGGCTGTATCAAATATTTATTTCTAGAATTTCATCACATAAATCATCGGTACAACTATCTAAGTTCATATAATCCTATTGAATGACTATTTCATGAAATCATAACATTTTAGGATTATTCTAATTTCTAACATAACGGTGCTTTACACGAGCCAGAAAATTGCGTAAATTTTGGCAAATTCTATACAATCGATTATAATTCTGTAAGGCCATATTCGTTCCGGTCGCAAATCATATTTTAATCAAGATACAACTGGTTTGGGATCAGCTCAATACAACCTGCATTGCTATTCTGTAACCATCTCACCGTGAAAACTAAGGTGAAGTGAGCGTGGAGTGAGCTGTCATTGTCATCGAGACCTACTGATGCTAAGGCAGTGACAGCTCACTTCACCTAAGTTTTCACAGTGATATTTTTACAGAATAGCACAACTGACACAGACCTGCAAAAAACGTAAGAAAATTAGAGTGACAAATTCAATTTTTCGGATGGACAAAAACACATCGGTACTAAGGGACAACTGTCAAATCGTGTTGTCAGTCATTTTTAGTTAGGGCTCCGAAATAATCATACGTCAGTAAGTGATACCGGTAGGGGCTGCGCAGACGACACACTTTTTGTGCGATCGAGTCTGTGGCGCACGCGTTACTCCTAAGCAATGATATGAATTTACTATGCAGTAACGCGTGCGCCACAGACTCGATCGCACAAAAAGTGTGTCGTCTGCGCAGCCCCTTAGAAAAGCCCGTAACTACAGATTGCGTGCTTAGAGAGTAGACCCCCTGACTTGTGTGCGTGCTGACAGCTGTGCTCGCTGGGCGCGTGCGCGTGCGTGTGGGCGGGCGTGGGGCTGCGCCTGGGCCGCGTGCCGCTGGCGGCGCGCGTGCGCCTGCTGCTGCTGGCGGCGCTGTCGTCGCTGCTGCTGCACTCGGCGCTGCTGGTGCTGCACGTCACGCGCCTGGCCGCGCTGCTGCCGCTGGACTGGAACAAGCTGGTAACGTACCGCGTCGTCCGGCATGCCGCGCGAGGCTGCGCGCCGACCGGGGCTAATGCGCCGCGCGTGTTCCGCAGGGGGCGTGGACGAGCGCGTGGAGCGCCGCGTCGCTGGCGGCGGGCGGCGCGCTGACGCTGCACGCCGTGCTGGCCGCGCCCGAGTACCGCTGGGCGCCCGCGCACCTGGCGCACCTCCTGTGTTCTGCCGCCGTGAGTGTCCGTCGCCGGTCCGTCGGCCCGCAGGCGAGCGCTCACTGACCCGCCGGTCACGTTGCAGGGGCTGGGGCTGGGCGGCGCGTGCGCGGCGCTGGGCATGGCGCTGGGCGGCGCGCGCGGCTGGCTGCGGCGCCGAGCGGCCGCGCGGCGAGCGCACGCGCGCGCGTCGTGGAGCGCGCGCTCGTCGTCGGGCTCGCCGCGCGCCGCGTACCGCGCGGTGCCGGCCGCTCCGGCCGCGCCCGTGGCGTCGACGTCGCGCGACGACCCGTTATAGTGAAGGCCGCCCGCCAGCGACTTCTAGGCGGCCGGGTCGGACGAAGGCCCGTTTTATAGTTTAGTACGCCGGCCGCGTCCCCGCGCCCGCGCCGGCATGATCTCTTTATGATTTCTGCAAGTCTGATTTTTATTCTAGTCCGTTATAGGTTAGCGATGGATCATTTGTGAGTTTGACGAGCGACGACGGTTCCTCGCTTAGTTTTTGCACAAATATTTCTAGTGATCTAGTCGTGTTTTATACCGATGTCTGGTTGTTCGGGAGCAGTCGTTGTCCATTACTTGGCGTTCGTTTCGACCGTGTCCGTGTGTTGTCCTGGTTTTCTCTTCGTCCAATATGCATTGTTTACTATAGTTATATTCGTCATTCGGGATATTGAAATGGATCATGTAATTAATTAACTATACACGAAATGTATGCGAAAGGTAATGTTTTAATTGTAAGCGAAGTATTTATTATTATGTTAATAGCCATATAATTGTTGTATAAACGGCGCGTACCCCGTGTCGTGTACGCGCACTTTATTTCTTCGTAAGCTTGTAATGGATCAAATCGTTTGCATGATATATGATATGATATAATTATTGTTCATACAAAAGTAAGCGTACATTATAGTTAGTATTAAGGGAAAGTTCAACATGTAATACAAGTTGTTAATAGGAAATAATTTTATACTGTCCAAAGTGTGGTCTCGCCACGAGCTTACCGAGTGCGTGTCCTCGCGGCCCCTCTCCGCACCTCTGTTACAATTTTCGATTAATATTCCTTTGTATGTCTTATACATATCACATGTAAGTATTGTTTGGTCCGTCGCGCGCGCCGAGTGCCCGCGCGCTCGCGACGCTCGGCGCTCGGCGACATGCAACTCACTGTGACGCACTCGTTGCCACAGGCACATGTGACGTAACACGGACGTTTATTGTGTACCTACTCTACGATCTCGATCAAATAATGTACAAGTCATTTTTACTTTAAAAATTTTAATGATAATAATTATATGGTTTTATACAAATATATGCTTTTGTTTCTCTTTTACTCATTTCATACGATAGGTATCATACTTTAATTTATTTTTCCTATAACATGTTTGGTTAGGTTGCACGACGATAGCACACTATAAAACTGCAGTGTCGATTCTGACTAGTATAGGAGCAGACGCGTTTCCTCCTGTACTAAGTAAATTAAAATTTCTTGTATAGAACACTACATCTTAATAAGCTTACAATAATTAGGTAGGTACCTACTAAAACTGAGTGCAAGTGACCTAGCAAGAAAAACACGGTAACAACAATCAACAGCTATCATTGGAAGACCTCCGTACCCAGTGGGCCTGATTCCAAATCGACTCAAAATTTCGAAGACCCTCGACCCCTCAACCCTTCGGATGATAACACCACCATTTTTGTCAACTGCCGACATGCTCACGCCGTTCTAGTGGATAACATTCTTATATAACTGCTGTGACTTCCAATTTCTATGACCTACTGCCGTTATGTTGTTGTCTTGTTGTTATGTCTCACTATCACTTTTTGTATTTCATTAGTCTATAACCTTTTTTTACCACGCCTCTTCAGGGCTACTATCACACAATCACTCGCCACATATCACAGACCTACTCAATCATAATAATCAATCTAACGAGCTCACCTGGCAAGCACACCCACACACATACACTCACTAGCTAGGTACATATTTCTGGCACCTATCACCCCATACTTACATGCAACTCAAACTCAACTCAAACTCTAGTATTTATTTCAAATAAACCAATTATAGGCACTTTTGAATCGTCAAAGGGTCGATCAGTCAGAAAGATGAAGCTAGTTGCCTATTCAAACTCAAACTCAAAGCATTTATTTCAATTAAACCATTTACAGGCACTTTTGAATTGTCAAGGAGTCAGTCAGTCAGAAATATGAAGCTAGTTGCCCATTCCAAAGCGTAGTAGGTACCTATGGAGAAGAACGGGCAAGAAACTCCATGGACACTCTTTTAAATCAAAATATTGTTACACTATAATGGTTACATCATTCATGTTGAAATTATACATGTGAGAACAATGTAGAAAGCACATTAAAAGCGTCCGCAATTATAAAATAAGAACAATTCAAAAATTAAAATAAGCCATGGCAGCTAAGAAATGACCATTCACAACTGACGGCGCCCGTTCACGAACATGACGCATGGATCAGCACCATTCAGCTCAACCATTTTGAAGGGAGCTAAATGATCCAACACATACGCCACAATCAGCGAGACATTTGAGTGAGCATGACATTCCCAGCCGCCAGGGCACATTCAAGTCAATGAAAGACAAAATACCCGGTAAATGGTAGCTCTTTAGTACATAGTACTCACACCTGTGCAATTATATAATACAGAGGAGAGATTGAGTTTATACAATGCAAAGATAGTCTAAGATAATCTTCAGCAGCTCCAACAGCATTTTCGAATGTTAATTAGTTAGTTGTGGTTGTGGAGCAGGACCAGCATTAAGCCAAGCATTTTTATCAGAGATGTAATCCTTCAACTTATAATATGCCTGCCTACATACCTAGTGTGCGTTTTATACAAGTTTTGAATTTCGTCTCATTCAGTTGAAGTATGTGGGGAGGGATTTTATTGTAACATTTTAAACAGTACCCCATGAAAGATGAGTCTACTTTAGCCAGTCTGAAACCTGGTTGAACTAATAGGTCCCTATTTCTAGTACTATAATTATGTCTATCGCCTCTTTTACTAAAAATATGTAATTTTTTTCTTACGTGCAAGATGTTTTCATATATATATTGACAAGGTACCGTCATGATGTTAATATCCTTAAACAGTTCTCTTAAAGAATCGCGCCTGCGTAGATTATAAATGGCTCTGATCGCTCTTTTCTGCAGAATAAAGATAGACTCGATGTCTGCAGCCCGTCCCCATAGTAAAATACCGTAAGACATTATGCTATGAAAGTAACTAAAATAGACTAGCCTCGCGGTATCTACATCAGTAAATTGACGGATTTTTCTGACAGCATATGCTGCTGAACTCAGCCGTCCTGCAAGAGATGTTAAATGAGGACCCCATTGTAGCCTTGAGTTGAGCGTGATCCCCAGGAAAACAGTTTTATCGACGAATTCTAGTTTCTCTTGATTCAATATAATCTCACAATCCCTACTTTTGACATTTGGTAAAGAAAATTTTATGCACTTAGTCTTTTTTCCATTTAATACTAAATTATTAGCAGTGAACCAATTTTGGACCTGCAGTAGGGCGTTATTTACTTCGTCAAAATTTGTAGCACGTCTATCTATACCTTAAAAATTAAGGAAGTATCGTCAGCAAATAACACCATGTGTGGCTGATTTAATAAATGGAGTAGATCATTAATGTACACTAAAAAGAGGAAAAGACCCAAAATCGAGCCTTGTGGAACACCCATTTTTACTTTTAAACCTAGTGATTTGATACCGTTTATTTGAACTTGCTGTTGTCTATCATTTAAATAAGATTTTTTAACTCGTAGAACTTTATTATTTAAATTAATAACTACAGTATGGACATGTAATTTGTTTATATTAATCAAATAACATACTGGTTTACAAAAATACTAGAAGATTACAAATATTGCAATAGATTTTGTGAGATTAGTCTCTCAGTCGTGCGGGCGCACGTCTAGTGCGGTGCGTGTTCCGCCGACCGGTGGCGGTAGTGTTGTTCGATGCCGCAGGGTTCTCATCCGCGGCGTCGCGGGAAGTTTTAAAATCGCGCGTTACACACTCCCCCTCCAAGTTAGGATCGCGCCTCGAGGCCAACTTGGGACTTAACTCACGGTCGCGCGGTCTCCCTCTGCGTCCTTTCGGCATAACCGGGGCTACACTATCTAACGGAGTGGTTAACAGTGTTAAATCTGTGCTATGATACTTCCCTATCACGTTATTCGACAGGTCAGAAAGTACAAATGTTGTAGGGCTAGTGATCTGCCTAACACGATAAGGACCATCTCGCCTAGGCATGAATTTCCGTGTAATACCTTTTGATGCATTACTCAGATTGTGACACTTGAGCAAAACTAAATCACCTACACTAAAGTTTGGTTCTTTCTGGCGTGAGCCATCAGCTACCTTTTTATGAATATCCTGATACTTCTCTACACGTTCCCTAATTTCAGAAAGAGATGAAATAAACGACCGCAAGTAGGGTGTGACTTGAGGAACGAAGTTTTCTTTATCCAGGATACTGCGGAGATCTCGATCAACATCGAACGGGGTTCGCAATTCTCGTGCGAACGTTAAATATGCGGGGGTCTTACCTGTAGTGGAGCACACGGCGCTGTTCATGGCAAACCTAACATTTTCCAAGTGCTTAGGCCAATCGGTGTGAGTTGTCTGAACTAACATGGACAGCTGTACCTTAAGGTCCCGATTCTTCCGCTCTGCGGGATTGGCCTCTGGATGGTATAACGGTATGAGCTCCTGCTTGACGCCCATCAGGTGCATGCACTGCTGCATGACAGCAGACACGAATTGCATACCGTTGTCTGAAACGACACGTCGTGGCAATCCGTATCGGAGGAAGTAATCCTCTAGGAGGATGCGAGAGCAAGCCTCTGCGGTAGCATCGACAAGTGGAAAAAGTTCAACCCACCTTGTAGCTACATCCTCTATTAAAAATATCCATCGCTCCCCCTGCTCTCCAGGTGGAAGTGGACCAAATAAGTCAATAGCTAGGACTTCACCTCGCTGTTGCAATACAGGCGTTTGTAATAGGCCCGAGGGTTTTTGGTTTGATGGTTTATAACGAAGGCAATCAACACATTTCTTTAAATAATCTGTTACGTACCTGCGCATGCCTGGAAAATAATACCTCTCCCTTAGTCGTTGGAGGGTCCTCTCTACTCCCTGATGGCCAGCAGTAGGAGAGTCATGGAGCTCCTTGAGAATCTCTTCCCGCATGGGACTCGGCACCACCAACTGTGCGTCTTCTGCATCAGAATCAGGGTCATATCGATAGAGAACACCATGAGACATTACATACCCTCTCTCCAACCATCGACTACAGGTAAGTTCGTCGGGATGTTCCAAATCCTGCATTATTTTCCTTAATTCCGGGTCGGCCTGTTGCGCTGCTCGCAGGTCAGCTGGGCTTATAGATGGCAAGTTTATGATAACCGGACACAAACCACATTCCTCCGTATCCTCTTCGTTAGGATACGGGGGACGGCTTAATGTATCCGCTACAACGTTAGCCTTCCCTGGTGTGTACTGGTAAATAATATTAAATGACTGCAGTTTAAGTGCCCAGCGGACCAACCTACCTGAGGGTGACTTTACCGTAAGTAGCCACTTCAACGGCTGATGATCACTCCTGACTATTACCTCGTGTCCATCGATATACCCTCTAAAGCGCTCTACAGCCCAAACCACAGCCAAAGCCTCCCGTTCAGTGGTACTGTAGTTTTTCTCCGCCGGGATTAATAGACGGCTTGCATACTCTATGGGCCGCTCTTCAACGCCTTCGCCCTGTAGGAGGACCGCACCCAATGCATAATTACTAGCGTCCGTTCTGAGTATAAATGGCTGAGAGTAGTTTACCTGTATCAAAATTGGGGCAGAGGTTAAGCGCTTCTTTAGCTCTTCAAAAGCGTTTGCTTGCTCTGACTCCCAAACCCAAGACTGGTTCTTTTTAGTCAGGCGCGTTAGTGGCTCAGCAATAGCAGAGAAGTTAGGCACAAACTTCCGGAACCAGGAACACGTCTGTAGGTAAGTTCTTAATTGTTTAAGATTTTGTGGTGGCTTCATATCGACTATAGCCTGCACCTTATCATAATCAGGAGACACGCCATCTTGTGTGATAACGTGTCCTAAGTACTTTACCTTTTTTCTACAGAAAACACACTTATCACGGTTGGCCCTCAAACTAAAAGTGCGCAGCTTCTCAAAAACAGCGTGCAGAGCTGCTACGTGACCTGAATATGTTTCAGTAATCAGGAGCAGGTCGTCTTGATAAGCCAATAGCGTAACATTCTCACCTTCGATTTGACAGAAATCGCGGTTCAACGATGAGCGTAGCTTATCAATCAGTCGCTGGAACGTCGAGGGCGCATTTTTGAGGCCAAACGGCATGCGAGTAAAGCGGTAAGTACCAAAAGGTGTTTGAAAAGCTGTTTTATCTTTGTCGCTGTCTTTCATTATTACCTGCCAGAAGCCACTCCGCAAATCAAGCGTGGACATGAAGCAGTTGCGCTTAGTCGACTGGACTAAGTCATCAATGTGCGGCATAGGGTAAGCATCAGTTTTTGTAACTGCATTTAATTTACGATAATCCACGCAAAACCTTACCTTGCCATCTTTCTTTGGCACGAGGACCGCAGGGGAAGTCCAAGCAGACTCACACTCTTCGATCACGCCTTCCGCGAGCATCTTCTCCAACTCAGCCTTCACAAGCTCCTTTTTGGCGGGCGTGAGCCTATACGGCGGAACTGATATTGGAGGATGGTCGCCCGTGTCGATGTGGTGCTCTGCATATGGAGTAGGCCCCCCCTGTTCTGCAAAAACATCACTGTTTTGCTGCAGCATATCAGACAACTGCTGTCTTTGATCAGGACCCAGCATAAGCCCTTCATCATCACGCAAACAGTCAGCAGCAAATATATTAGTGAATGGCCTTGGATGCTCATACTCAATGTCAAATAAAACATGCTCACCTGAAAAGTGCCAGGTTGAAGAAGCAAAATCAAGCACAATACCCGCTGCCACCAAGAAATCCATTCCGAATAGGGTCTCATTATTTTCAGCATCAGGAAAAATGGTAAACTGAAGTTTTACTGACCTTTCCGGGGTTATCCTTACTTCTAAAGTGGTAAGTAGAACCTGGCGAGTACGGGTGGAGCCATCTGCAAGCCTTACTCGACGAGTCGCCTCCTCACATGGATGCTGATGAGTCAGCAGCAGCTTATACAACAGGGCCCCGGCAACACTGCTCTTAGCGCCTGAATCCAACAAGGCTTTTCCCCGAACTCCTAAAATCTGAACACTTAAAATTGGCCTTAACCTAACCTGATGTTCAACAGAGACACTCCGAGAACCTTTTTTGTCTACAATATTAACTGTAGAAAATCGTCCCAAATTTTCCATGGTCACCCTATCTTCGTTCCTCGACGTCACCCTACTTGTTGAAGAATTAATATTTTTGTCACAAAAAATATCATTAATTATGGAAAAATGTCCAGGGTTTTCCATGGACACCCTATTGTCTGACGTTGTGGTCACCCTACTTGGTGATGGCAAAGTATTTTTGTAATTAATATTATCAATAGAATAGTTTACACCATTTTCACCTAAGTAATGCATAGGCATCTCACTAACATTATAATTATTGTAAGTAACATACATACCATCGGATTTATTAACATTACTAGAGAACCCCATGACATCTATTGCATAGTGGTCTGCGTTACACTTTAAGCATTGTGACCTAGTGACACCTTTAGTATTGCAACCATAACATGTTGGTATCCCATCAGTATCTTGTGTATCATCATTCAGTTTTATCTTGAAACAGTTGTCACGGTTGTGACCATTCCGCTTGCAATAAGTACAAAACTTCTTTGAAGATGAAGCAGCGTTGCTCGCAGGACGTGTGGTGGCGCCGGTGCTGTTGCCAGGCGCGACAGGGTCCTTGCTAGGTGGGCCGCTGGCGTTCGACGCATTTTCTCTGCGGGGCTCTCGTGGCGTCGTCGTTTTCTTCGAGGGCGCTTCGCCCGAGCTTGCTGATGAACGCTGCGGCGTCCTAGGGCGTCGACGCTGGTATTCATTTGTGACTTCATCAGCCGCGTCTTCAATATGTCTCGCCTTGTGTAGTAATGTTTCGTACGACGAAATTTCATCACGTCGTAGGCGCTCGCGGACACGATGGTGTAGAAGCCCATAGACCATATCCAATTGCACTTTTGTGCTGAGGTCGCCGACTGGAAGCCGAGCAAACATAGCTCGAGCTTTGGCGACAAATATTTCTGTCTTCTCACGACCTTGTGACATATTAAACAACTCCCGGTAGATTCTATGAGGCGGACGAGTGTCACCGAAGGCGCTTCGTAGTGACGTCACGGCTTCGCTCCAGGAGCTGATGGTTGATTTGATGCCCTGCCACCAGACTGCTGCATCTCCAGTTAACAGCATCGATAAACCTCGTAGGGCATTTTCGTCTCCTACATAGGCACATTCCTTAAAGGATTCCATGGCGTCGACGAAACCGTCGAGTGAGTCGTCAGGCGCTCCGCTGAACCGCGCTGTACACTTAGCGAAGTTTCCGGAAACGGGAGCGGGCGCAGGCGCCGCGGCCGGCGAGGGCGCCGCCGCCAGCGTCGATGACAATGACTCGCGACGAGTCTCGTGTTCGAGGACACGGTCGAGAAGGCGTTCGAATGCTGCGGTTTGAGATTGCTGTAGCGCCGCCATAATGGACGCCATGTCGTCTGTGGTGAAGCTTGACCTCGCCGTCGGCTGCGTAGAAGGTTCTTCTGCGGCTTCATTGACGGCATCATCAAAATCAGATTGTCGACGTGATTGACGGCGTGTACGTGTCATTATCGTGGGTCGCACTGTGTGTATTTTCAATAAAATTTCACAACTGAAACACACAGGCCCGCGCTTGGGCAGCCAGTTTAACTCGTAGAACTTTATTATTTAAATTAATAACTACAGTATGGACATGTAATTTGTTTATATTAATCAAATAACATACTGGTTTACAAAAATACTAGAAGATTACAAATATTGCAATAGATTTTGTGAGATTAGTCTCTCAGTCGTGCGGGCGCACGTCTAGTGCGGTGCGTGTTCCGCCGACCGGTGGCGGTAGTGTTGTTCGATTGCCGCAGGGTTCTCATCCGCGGCGTCGCGGGAAGTTTTAAAATCGCGCGTTACAATTTTACTAAACTGAGCGCAAGTTTTCCTAGTCCGTAATGCTCAAGTTTCAAGAGTAAGGTTTCGTGATCGACGCAATCAAATGCCTTGGAGAGGTCACAAAAGATTCCTATGGCGTCTTGGGCTTCTTCCCACGCGTTAAAAATGTGTCTTAATAAGGTTACACCGGCGTCAGTCGTACAACGTCCTTTGGGGAAACCGTACTGTTGGTCGTGAAGGATTTTATTTGTGTTAAAATGATAGAGCATTTGATTCAGCATTACCTTTTCAAACACCTTGCTGAAGACCGGCAGCACGGATACGGGCATATAATTATTGGAGTCTTTACTGTCCCCGGTTTTGAAAAGTGGTATTACCTTACTGTATTTCATTAAATCTGGGAAGACTCCTTGATCCACACACAAATTAAATATTAAGGCTAAGTAAGGCGCTATGGTCTCAATTATGGAGGTACAGACTTTAATAGACATTCCCCAAAGATCCTCGGTCAATTTGATCTTGATTTGCTTAAAAGATTTTATTACTGTAACGGGGTTAATATGCTTAAATTTAAAATCAATCGGGCAGGCTGGAACGTTCGCTCTTACTAAATCAAAAGAGAGCGATGGCGAGGAGTTTAAGGTTTCAGTAGTTTTAAGTGGGATACTGGTAAAGAAATGTACAAATTCTTGAGCCACTTCTTTGTTATCGCAAATGAGACCACCACTTGACGTCTCCAGTGTGTAATCGGAATTATGCTTTTTGTTCCTGTTCGTTTCATTATTGATAATTTTCCAAACTGTCTGTATTTTATTGTCCGCTGATTTAACTTTGTTGCTAATGTATAAGGCTTTAGCTGCCTTACAAGTGCTCTTAAAAGTTCTAGAATAAGTAGCAACATACTTATTAAAACTTTCAGTGTTAATATAAGGCTTAAGGCCATACAGTTCGAAAAGTCTTTCCGTACTTTTCCTGAGTCCTTTAGTTGCCCAATCACTAAATAAAAACTTAGGGCTGATAGTTTTAGTGTTTTTCTTAAAAGTATTATTGAACTCGGTTTGGACTACCGAAAATAATTCTTTATACAGAATATTGACATTGTTTATTGAAATTTCCTGATTACTTAATTTACAAACTAAAGTGCTATTAAATTTATTTAAATTAACAGTGGTAACTGGCCTGAATTGTATCTGCACTTTTTTTATGGGTAAGTTGGATTCAAAAGTTACTGTTTGCGCACTGCGATCAGAAGGGAGATAATTAACGATTGCTTTATCTAAATAGTCGCAGGAACAAAACACATTATCAATACATGTAGCAGTAGTCGTAGTTATTCGGGTTGGCTCTACAAACACATTTGACAAATTGAAGGATTTAAACAAATTTAAAATCTACTGGTATTAGAATTATTTTCTAAAATGTTAATATTAAAGTCCCCGCAGATAATTACCGATTTATTCCCAGTTGCAAGTTTTGACAAAACATCTTCATTACCTACTGACTCAAATAAAGAGTAGTTTTGATAATTTGGGGGTCTGTAAACGCACACTATAACATGCTTATCTAGCCCAACACAAGACAGCTCAATTCTATGTTCAACCGATAGTTCAACTATGTCTTTACGGGTTTTTGATTTAATACAACTTTTAATTAAGATTAGTGAACCACCACGCAGTATGATTTTCGGTTAAAACAACTGGCCACGCTATAATTCTCATAATTAATTAACATTTCATCTTTTAACCAATGCTCAGATAAACAAATAATGTCAAACATTGTTTTTTAACCCCCGACTGAAAAAGAGGGGTGTTATAAGTTTAACGTGTTTATCTGTGTAGGTATCTGTGTGTCTGTCTGTTCCATCGTAGCTGCCAAACCTTGTTTTGTTTGAAAGGTGACTTGATCGAGAGTGTTCTTAGCTATTATTCAAGAAAATCGGTTCAGCCGTTTGAAAATTATCAGCTCTTTTCTAGTTGATGAATGGATGTGAGCATCTTTCACAGGGCTAATCGATTGAAAATTTAGAATTCTGTTACTTCAATGATATTAGAAGAATATAGTAACCTTGAAGTGATGCTGCAGCATCACCTGGATGCAGGATACCCAACGCCCTCACCAACTTACAGCAGAGGTATCGTGTTTGGGCTCATTAGAAAGGTCACAAAAAATAGGTTACAGATGGATGGTGATCAGGGTCTGATGATGGAGTAGGAAAGAGAAATGAGACTAATTTAGAAACTAGCTTCAATGTGGCAAAAGTACGTACAGCTACGCAGATTTCGGCGAGCCGCGGGTTGATCATAGCGTTTCTACTAGTAATATAATATGAAATTTAAAAAGCTGGAAATAAAAGATAAATTAAAAATTTAAAAAACCCCCGACAAAAACAAAGCATTTAAAAAGTAAAAAAATAATATGCCCTTTAAGTTTAATATAAAAGTTGTAGGTAATATTTTGATCCAAGCGTCGTCGCGTCGGGGGACGGCTAATGAAAACGCCAACATACACTAGGAATAATGAATATATGCTATTGTAGAAAGGATAGCTGCTGTTAATGTCCTATTTTCATGAGCCGTCCCCCAACGCGACAATGCTTGGATCAAAATATTACCTACAACTTTTATATTAAACTTAAAGGGCCAATACATATTATTTTTTTACTTTTTAAATGCTTTGTTTTTGTTGGGGGTTTTTTAAATTTTTAATTTATTCTAAAAACAATTCAATTTCCAATTGTTTGGAAGAAAATCCTTGAATATTTTGATGAAATTATTTCAAGGATTTCTGCTTAGCCCCTTTTGTGCAGTTAACTTTGTAAGTGCTAGAAAATACCTTTTTGTTATTAAGTGCAACTATACTGCTATTGGTACCTTCTGTTGTCTTACAAACTAGTTTAAATTACTAATTTGAAGCACCTTATCATTAGTACTATTACTAATTGTGGTGCTAATTAAACATGACTTCGACATACTAATTATGTCTGGGTTAATATTAAAAGCTAATAGCCTAGCTATTTGACGTCTAAAACTAATGGGCAGATACACAGTATCCCTAGTCGACCTAAGCTTATCAACAAAAATGTTGGTGTCAAAAAATATAAACTTATGACTATGGTGACTAACTAAAAAATGCATGTAATAATATATGATCAAACGAACTTCAAAGTGAAGTTCGATCATTATTATATGAGTCGCTTCATTCGAAGATATTTTTAACCATGTAGTCCCCTTCCCTTGCGCTAGCAACTACGCACGTCTTTTTAGATTTATTTTAGTCTTTTTTTTTTTTTTTTTTTTTGTACTCTGACAACACTGTACCCTACCACATCGTATAGGTCAGTTGTAACCGTCGGTCAGATGTAACCGTCATTATTTTAGAGATGATTATGTTGTGATTTATGCAAATCTCTTTTCAGGGTTTTTAGGGTGGGTTGGGAAATTATATCTTCGAATGAAGCGACTCATATAATAATGATCGAACTTCACTTTGAAGTTCGTTTGATCATATATTATATTTCGTCGCTTCATTCTTCAGATATTTTTAACCATGTAGATGTTAAGAGACTATGAGATTTGCAGGTTCATTTAAATAAATTGCAAGGATATTTGAAATGATTATTTATTTTCTTTTTACTATTATTTTGTAATTACATAATGAAAAAAGTAAAGAATGTAGGTACTTCTATTTATTATGATTTGTGTTTGGTTTTTGGTACAAACTTAGGGTACAATCAATTCCTTACAACTACTTAGTAACAACTATAGGCATACTGATTCTGCAAATTCGGCTTCATTAATTATATTAAGTTTATAAAACTTGGCAAATGTTTGAGAACGGCTGGTCCATCCCGCGGTTCTACGTATTGTGTCAATGCACACACCTGCCGAGCTTGCAGAAGAAGTTGAGGCGTGTCGTGTACTGTGTGCACTGAATATTGATGTATCAACACCGCTCTCTGATAACACCAATTTTATCCATCGACTAATCGTTTGAGCTGTGGCCGCCTTATTAGGTTTTTTAATTGTTAGAATTAAGTTATGTGTATCTTTAGCTCTTAGATTTTTTGTTATAAATATGTAATCTGTGAGCACGGTAGCAGGGCAAATATTTTGATTTTCTACAAAGTAGGGAAGAAAAAGTACAGGTTGTTCTCTTCCTGGAGCCGAAGTCTTGATAACATCTGTTATCAATACTTTTACTCCATTTGACGAGATATTTATGTTCTCTAGTTTAATTAGGGACAGAGTCTGGACTCGCTGTGCCGTACATAAAGCCAGTAAAATAACCAATTTTTTTGTTAATTTACTTAGGTCTAAATTTTGGTTCGGATACCATTTAGAAACGAGATTAAGTACTAATTGCGGGTCCCACGTGTGTGTATACTTTGGTCTGCTAGGTTTAAGCTTATAGGCTCCTTTTAACAAACGTTTAATGCATTCATCAGAACCGATGTTGTTGCCCAATAATAACGAGAGTGCGGATCTGTGGGAATTCAAAGATCCATACGACGCACCTTTATTAAACTCTGTTGTGAGAAAAGAGATGACCTTTGCTACTGTGCTCTCAAAAGTATCTATTTTATTAATTTTGCAGAACTGCCACCAGAGTTTGTATGAGACGCTATATTGTTTTTTGGTGTTATCAGAAAGTGATGCTAACATGAGATCTATCGCTTCTACGGGGATGGTACGTCGGAAGAAGGCTTCCCGGAGAGCATCGCTGCAGCCAGTGTAAGGTGACTGTGCAGCGGGTGGTGGTGATCCCTGGAAGAGGATACGAGCAAGGTTTTACTGGGTTTAAAAAATATTATTTCTGAGGAGATTAATTCTGTAATGATAGGAAACCATGGCTGCGATGGCCACCATGGGAATACTAGTATACCACACGCCTCATCGTTTATTATTTTATAAACACTTTTAAGTATTAATGAGAATGGGGGGAAGGCGTAGAAAAAAACATTTTTCCAGTTAATTGTAAATGCGTCGACAAAAGACGCGTCTGGGTCAGGAAACCAGGAGGCGTACAAGTGACATTTGGCATTAGTGCGAGAAGCGAACAGATCAATTACAGGTTGACCTAGTTTATGAATGATAGTTTTAAATGCTTGATCTGATAAGCTCCATTCTATATCTGGATTAATTTTTCTTGATTCAATGTCAGCTTCGATATTTTGTTTGGTATTAATATAGGATGCAAATATCCATATATTCCGCTTCTCGCACCATTGCCAAATTTGATAAGCAAGGTCGTTTAAGTGAGGATATTGTACTCCTCCCATTCTATTAATATAACTCAACGCTGTGTTATTGTCAACTCGTAACAATATGGAACAATTTGATCGTTCCTTTGCGAAGATTTTTAGTGCTAAGAAACTAGCTAATAATTCTAGGTAATTTATATGAAATTCTCTTTCGGTTTCCTTCCATGATCCATGAGCGCGATTACCATCGCAAAATGCTCCCCACCCTGTTTTTGAAGCATCGGAAAATATTTCCAATTCAAAATCGGGAGTGTCGACAAAATTGGTACATGTAAATATATTTTGCGACCACCAATTTAGGTCATTAAGTATAAATCGTTCTAGGTTTATTTTTGTATTATAATTGTTATGGAATCTATTCAATAAAAGGTATTTTTGACGCTCTAGAGTTTTGGTGTATAACCACCCGTATTTAACGGCAGGACACGCTGCTGTGAGAACGCCGATTAACTGAGCGAGTTCTCTTATGGTACAGGGTGGTAAACCAATGAACTTTTTAACAAGCTGCGCGATGTAACTCCGTTTATCAATAGGTAAGGAAACGGAAAGCTTTGTCGTATTATAGATGAAACCTAAGAATTTGCACTCTTGTTGGGGTATTAACGAGCTCTTTTTTGTATTTATCACAAAACCAAGACAAGTTAACACTCGTAAAGTTTCGTTAACATTACTGAGGCACTCAGTGTAGGTTTTTCCGATACATAAGGTGTCATCTAAGTATATGACTGATTTATGTCCTTTGTATCTAAGGTAGGTCATGACCTCCTTCATAATTTTTGTAAATACTCTAGGAGCAATGGATAAACCGTAGGGCATGGCGTTAAATTCGTATGTTATTGTATCAGATTTATCATTTTCAAATTGAAAACGTAAGTATTTTCGAAAAGATTTTTTAATTGGAATTAAAAGATAGGCTTCTTTAAGATCTATCGTTGCAAGGAAACCATTTTTTGGAATGAGTTTTGAGGCTGTCCTATGATCTTCCATTTTAAAGTGTGATTTTTTGACGAACTGATTAAATGATTTTAGATTTAGGATGAATCTTTTTTCACCGTTTGGCTTAGGTGATAAAAATATGCGAGATATAAACTGGTCTTTTACAGGTTCACAAACATTAACCGCACCTAAATCTATGAGCTTGTTAATGGCGATCGCCATATCGTATTTTTCTTGTTTAGACCAAAATATTTTAGTTGTATTATGGGGTTGGAGTACCCCATCTGATAAAGGGATATCTACACCTTGACTAATCCATTTGAGAACCGTCGTATTATCGGTGATTTTTGCCCAGCAATCATAATGAAACTTAATTCTGCCTGCATGTACCTGAGTCAATGACGTCGCGTTGGGGCACGTTGCTTGTAGTTGGTCTTCGACTGGCTGGATGCAGGGGGAGCTCGGTAGTTGGTCCGTTTCTGACCCCCTCGCCCCCCTCCCCTGTTCGGCTGAAAGCGAGAAGGTCCCGACCAGTTTCCCTGGTAGCCGGACCGGTTAGCTGCTGGTTGTATTCTCGAGCTGGAATTAGAAGGCTTTAGTGCGGGCAAAGACTTCTTGATTTGTTCCCCTTGTTTTACAATAGCCTTTGAGGCTTTAATTTTTTCTGAAAGGTCGTTACCGAACAGTGTGTTGTCACGTTCTGAACGATCCAAAAATTGTAAAAATGACTTGTCCAAACCGGGAAGTATGAATCTGACTCTAGCTTCTGTATTTTGGTGATGTAAATCGGATAAGATTCGGCATCCGTCACTTATAAATTTGATTGCCTCTACTCTGCTTTCGTTATTAACAAGCAAGTGTAGCCCTCTATTGACAGCGGTAATGCCCACTCCCAGTTGTTGCTGGCTAGCGGTCATTTTCTTGTCCCGAAATCTACCCGATTCCGGTATGGCCGCAGAAACTTCGAGGTTAAGCGTTGGTGCTTGAAGTAAGGGACAGTTTTTTGGTATGAGGTAATTTTTCAAAAGTATCTCCCTATTTTCTTTTGTCATACCCTTTTTTAGCAGAGGTAACCATATTTTTGCGAGATTTTCATGAACTTTTTCGCCAAATTCCGGTGTCTCGTCTGTGATTTCGCCTAATGCCGCTAAGATATTTGGATCCAAATCTGGATCAGTGGGATTCGTTGTTTCGATGTCCGCGCAGGGTGGATCGGTCGCAACTTCTGGGGCAGTAATCACGTCACTCGTTGGTGGTTCTGGTGGTGATGTGTCTGGCTCGGAGTCCGCCACAGCGTCCATAATCTCGGGTTCCCCCGTTTCTTTTGGACCTGGTAACATTTTTCATAAGTTATGAGGGTAGTCATACTTTTACAGAGCAAAGAATTCTTAGTACATAAGAACAGTATTACACGTGATTCTAGTTCATAGAAACCATGTTTGTTCTATTTACAGCCATCGTGTTATCATCTCGGATAACCTCCCGGTATAATTAAACCTTCGTGTTGCCATCGCGTATTTTTGGGTTACTTAATAAAGTAATTACTTAGTAGGTCATAGCCATCGTGTTACCATCTCGGGCAACCTCCAGGCATTTTTTGCAATAGTCATATTTTAACTTTTTATTTCACCAACGATGAAAAGAAAAAATTTTAGGTACTTACTTTCATTTGGTTCCGAATCTGATGACGAAAAACATCTTATTCGACGACGATGAGCCTCTTTTTCTAGCTTCCGTATTTTCTTCATGTAATGCTCAATCTTCTCTTCCGCGTTTCGCTTCGGCATACTTGGTACCTGAATACACTATATCCTACTACTTATTGGGTGTTGAAGACGTCCGTTCGTTGCTGCGCACGAAAAAGGAATGACGGTTACATCTGACCGACGGTTACAACTGACCTATACGATGTGGTAGGGTACAGTGTTGTCAGAGTACAAAAAAAAAAAAAAAAAAAAAAGACTAAAATAAATCTAAAAAGACGTGCGTAGTTGCTAGCGCAAGGGAAGGGGACTACATGGTTAAAAATATCTGAAGAATGAAGCGACGAAATATAATTTAATATAATATGAATTAAGTTATTTTGCCTATTTGACAAGTGCTCAAAGTATGGAAAAGCACACAAAATTATTTTCTTACAATTTAACTTCAGTAGCTTGGTGACACTATCAGTGATATCATCTTTTTTAACATTTAAACTATTACCTATAAGTACAGTTATAATGGCATTAGGGTCATATTCATTCTTAGTTATTGTAGACATTATTTGATTATAGGAAGTCTGAGGCCTGCAATAGTTTTGAGAAGAATGACTCAGGTTGTTACTAAGTAATTTTCCTAACCCTTTTCCAAAACTATCAGAAAACATAATGGAGCAGCCACAAACTTTACTACTACAAGTGAGAGAACTAGCTTCTGTCTGAACTACTTGCAATGGACCTTGTTCAGCACCTGGTGTAACCCCACCGAGAATCGAGACCTGAGCACTTCCTGACTGGTATGGGTCCTCTGTTGACTCCGGTTGGTGAGTGCCAAGATTCGATTTACTTTGCAGTGAACTTTCAGGGGTGCTGATAGTCAGTGGGTCCACTTTGTCTGCATTAGAGTTGCACATGTCCACTAACTCATTAGCTGCAAGGATGTGCTCCTGAATTTGTTTTTCAGACCTCACGTACTTAGTATAGAGTGAATGAAGCTTCTAGTACCTGAATTTCAGACTGTAAGTGTTGAGTGTTAAACTCATAAATGTTCTTACTGTCTTCTAATTTAATTTGGTAGTTATTTAATTTATTTATAAGAAAACCACGTTCTTTCCTTAACTTAATGTTATTGGAACTGTGTTTTTGTTGTTTCCTATATTTATTGCATTTATTTATGATTCTATTTAGCTTTGCATATTTTTTAATTTTATTTTGACTTAATTCAAAAGGGTATTCCAAAGGGTAGTAGGTTCCTATGGAGAAGAATGGGCAAGAAACTCCACGGACACTCTTTTAAATGAGAATATTGTTACAATATACTGGTTACATCATTTATGTTGAAATTAAACATGTGAGTAGTACAATGTAGAGAAACGTGCACGTTAAAAGCGTCCGTAATTAAACGATAAAAAAGAAACAAACAATTCAATAATTAAATTAAAATGAGCCGTGGCAGCTAAGAGATGACCAGTCCCTACTGATGGCGCCCGTTCACGAACATGACGCATGGATCAGCACCATTCAGCTCAACCATTTTGAAGGGAACTTAATGATCCAACACACACGCCACCATCAGCGAGACATTAAAGTGAGCATGACATACTCAAAGCCGCCAGGGCACATTCAAGTCAATGAAAGACGTACCTAGTAAATGGTAGCTTTATAGTACTTAGGTAAATACATAGTGCTCACACACATGTGCTATGCAGTTACACAATACTAGGAGATTGAATTTATACAATGTAAAGATAGTTTCTACAATCTTCAGCAGCTCCAACAATATTTTCGAATGCTAATCAATTAGTTAAGCACCCTGTGGAGCTGGACCAGCGCTGAGCCAAGCATTTTTGTCAGTGATGTAATCCCCCAATTTATAATATGCTTGGCGACATAGTGTGCGTTTTATACAATATTTAAATTTTGTTTCATTCAGTTGGAGTTTTGGAGTAGTGTTGTGGGGAGGTATTTTATTGTAGCATTTTAAACAGTACCCCATGAAGGATGAGTCTACTTTAGCCAATCTGAAGCCTGGTTGAACTAATTGGTCCTTATTTCTAGTCCTATAATTGTGTCTTTCACCTCTTTTAATGAGAACTTAGATTTTTCCTTACGTAGGTACATGATGTTTTCATAGATATAATATTGACAAGGTACCATCATGATGTTAATATATTTAAAAAGTTCCCTTAGAGAATCGCGCCTGCGGAGGCCATATATTGCTCTGATCGCTCTTTTCAGCAGAATAAAAATAGACTCGATATCTGCAGCCCGTCCCCATAGTAAAATACCGTATGACTTGATACTATGAAAGTAACTGAAATAGACTAGCCTAGCGGTATCTAGGTACATCAGTGAATTGACGGATTTTTCTCACAGCATTATGCTGTTGAACTTAGCCGTCCTGCAAGAGATGTTAAATGAGGACGAGCCTTGAGCCGAGTGTGATCCCCAGGAAAACAGTTTTATCGACGAATTCTAGTTTCTCCCTATTCAATACAATGTCACAATCACTACTTTTGACATTCGGTAAAGCAAATCTTATGCATTTAGTTTTTTTTCCCATTTAATACTAAATTATTAGCAGTGAACCAATTTTGTACCTGCTGTAGGGCATTATTTACGTCGTCAAGATTTGATGCACGTCTATTTATCTTAAAAATTAAGGAAATATCGTCAGCAAATAACACCATTTGTGGTTGGTTTTTAATAAATGGGGTTGATCATTAATACCTATATACTAAAAAGAGGAAAGGACCCAATATCGAGCCTTGTGGAACACCCATTTCTACTTTTAAACCGAGTGAATTGACACCATTTATTTGAACATGCTGCTGTCTATCATTTAAATAAGATTTTAATAAACTGAGCACAAGTTTACCTAGTCCGTAATGCTCAAGTTTCAAGAGTAAGGTTTTGTGATTTACACAGTCAAATGCCTTGGAGAGGTCACAAAACATTCCTATGGCGACTTGGGCCACGCTGTAAAAATGTGTTTTAATAAGGTGATACCGGCGTCAGTCGTACAACGTCCTTTGGTGAAACCATATTGCTGATCGTATAAGATATGGTTGGTGTTAAAATGATTAAGCATTTGATTGAGCATAACCTTTTCGAAGACCTTGCTGAACACCGGAAGAACAGATACTGGTCTATAATTATTGGTGTCTTTACTGTCCCCAGATTTAAAAAGTGGTATAACCTTACTGTATTTCATGAATCCGAAAAGACTCCTTGATCCACACATGAATTAAATATTAAAGCGAATTATGGTGCTATAGTCTATATGCTATAGTCGATTATGGATGTACAAACTTTGATAGATAATCCCCATAGATCTTCGGTTAATTTTATTTAGATTTGCCGAAAAGCTTTTATAACTATCATGGGTTTAAATGTTTAAATTGAAATTCAACCGGGCAGCCTGGAACGTTCGCTCTTAATAAATCAATTGAGACATCCGGTGAGGAATTTAAAACTTCCGTCGTTTTAGCTGGTATATTAGTAAAGAAGTCGACAAATTTTTGAGCTACTTCTAAATTAGAGCTTATGGCACCACGTGAAGTCTCCAATGTGTAATCAGTGTTTCGTATTTTATTCTTATTAGTTTCACTATTTATAACTTTCCAAACTGATTTTATATTATTTTCTGCTGATTTGATGTTGTTGCTAATAAACAGGGCTTTAGTAACTTGCAGGTATTTAGATTTTTTTTGAAATATGTAGCAACATACTTATTGAAAGTTCCAGTGTTAATGTAAGGCTTAAGGCCATACAGCTCGAACAATCTTTCCCTACTTATATACTTACCTCTAGTTGCCCAGTCACTAAAAATTAAATTAGGGCAAATATTTTTTGTTTTCTTTGAACTGAACTGCTAATACAATAAGCTTGCTAAACTTCCGCTTTGCAAAAATAACAAAAATGGCGTTACTTGAAATCCTAGATAACATAGACTGATAGACAACACAGCCGAAACTATATCTCAGTGTATATCAGTACGCAACGGTATTGTCTTGTTTGCCATAATTTCATTTGCCATAATATTGTTTTCCATAATCGTCCTCAGTCATAATATTTACTTGCCATATTATCATTTGTACTATTTTCGTTTGTCATATTAACTTAATAATCATAACTTTTATTCGCCATAACATTAGTTGTCATAATAACATGTGTCATACATAATCATTACTTTCAAGCGTTTATTGTTTTGTACAATAAATTGGTATAGTACCTACCTATTTTTTGTATAGCCCTGGCTACGTATAAACCTATGTATTAACCCTATGTACCTTACCTTATGTATTAACCTATGTATTAGTCCTAAAAAATTTACTAAAAATTAGGTTTGAGTGACAAAAACGCATCGCTGTAAATCCAACTCTACGCAGTCTTGTATGCCCTACCCCTAGAGAGGAATTTAAAAGCGCGTAGGCGCGGAGCTGCGGTGATGAGCGTTAAACCATCTGCGACGATAAGTTTGCGTGGGACCGCCGGAGCCCCGCAGTGCCGGAGCCGTGACAGAAACCATGGCAGCAGCAGGTTTTTTTTTGGGTGCCTTTTATTCATGCAGCATAAACCAATTTTCTATGAATATGTTAATAGTCCCCCCTACAAGACACATTTTCAAGTTCACAGAAGACACAAATTTTAGGTCAATATCAAACGTCTCGAAGGTCAAGGTAAAAAAAAAATAGGTATAAGTAGGTATGGTAAATATCAAATTTCTGAAGTAAGGCGTAATCGACGGAGTCCCCTGAGCTCCTTTTTCTGAATGGTTAAAAAAAAAACAGTAAGGGGATGGCGGGGTCTTTATAACGCGCGGTCTGTTGGACGCCTGTAGGCTAGGTGGAGAGACAAGGTTCAGAAGGAGCCTGCGGAGCTGGATGAGAGTAGCCAAGGTTCGAGTAAAAGTCAAAGTCAAATGATTTATTTGACTGATTTATATGACGACACGGTTGGCGCAGTGGCTGAGCGATGGACGGCTGCGCAACGTGTCGCGGGTTCGATCCCCGCACGGAACAAATATTTGTATGATCTGCAAGTAGTTGTTCCGGGTCTGGGTGTTAGTGTATGTGAGTTTCTATGTTTGTAAACGCACCCACGATACAGGAAGACATTCCTAGTGTGGGGTAACGTTTAAAAAAAAAAAAATATATATATATTAGGCACCTAAAAGGCACTTTTGAACGTTAAAAACAACGAAATATATTCAAGTCCTCTTCCAAAAGGAAGTTCGTATGGAGAAGAATGGGCAAGAAACTTTACCGTCGCTACTTTTTTAAATATTTTGTATACATCAATTATATTATAATTATACTAGCTGCGCCCCGCGGTCCCACCCGCGTAACTCTCGATCCCGTGGGAATATCGGGATAAAAAGTTATGTGTTAATCCAGGTTATAAACTGTTTGCCAAATTTCATCCAAATCCATTCAGCCGTTTTTGCGTGAAAGAGTAACAAACATCCATCCATACTTACAAACTTTCGCGTTTATAATGTTAAGTTAAATGTGAAGACAATGCAACTAGAATAAGATTACTGTACTGTACCACAATAATTAAATAAAAATATTCATTACATCGCGTGCGCTGCGAAAACTATTGATGATAAAATAAAATAATGTACTACGAGTCTACGACCACAAGACTACATCAGGAGCAAACTGTAAGCTTCATACTAACGTCTCGCGCGGGAACACTACTACACGCACAGCGATGTGTGCGTGGCCTGTCACTACGGTTGGATTTAGGTATGTTGAAAAAGTTAGTACAAAAAAATGAAAAGGATAGTATTAAAAAAAAAATATAGTACACTTTCATTATTTTTAATATAACTTATAATAGTCATTATAAAATCATAACCCGTTAAGGTGGATACGCTAAGGTAGCCCGCGTAATTCAAATTTTCTTACGTTTTTTCCAATTTGCAGGTCAGTATCAGGTTGTATGTTGATCTAAATATTATTTGCGACCGTAAAAAATATGGATTTACAGAATTATAAACATTAGAATCAGCAATACAACTCTCTAAGTTCATGTAAGTGCATTGAATGACGATTTCATGAAATAGTCGTTGAATTTCGCGGGCCGAAGTGTATTGACTGACGATTTCATGAAATTTTCATTCAATACACTTACATGAACTTAGAGAGTTGTATTGCTGATTCTAATGTTTATAATTCTGTAAATCCATATTTGTTACGGCCGCTAATAATATTTAGATCAACATACAACCTGATACTGACCTGCAAGTTGCAAAAAACGTAAGAAAATTTGAATTTCGCGGGCTACCCTAGCGCATCCACCTTAAGGCCAAAAGTCAATGACAAGAATCGGCTCGAATTGTATGAAGTGTCCGACAGACTTTCAATAATAATGGTAATTCATATTAAAAAATAAGAAGAATTATACAATATAAATAAAATCTGTAGAAGTGCACCGTTGAAAAGTAATTTTAAATAGTTATTCAATTTAACAACACATTTCATAGTTACATTTTCAATTAGAAATGTTACCAATATCAAAATAAAATAATATCGATACGAAATTGCACTTGTAAATCGATTACAATAATATCAATATGAAGATACGTAGGTGAATTTATTACTTACATAAATAGTAACTCGTAATTATATTAATAAATAGCGTTTAGTTATATTTTTGAATAAGTATAACTGTATAATATATTTTACAGTAATAATTAAAAATATTTTTTAATTCGATTATCGATATCGTTTGGAATAGTTTATTCCAAATAATGTAATTATAGTGCTGGCAGCACTTGATGTAAAACTTTAATTGGCATTTGTCAATGTCAAAAAGTTTGACTTCTCCCGCGTGTTACCACGAGCAACGAAGTATTTTGGTATTTTTTTGAGTTTTGTGTTGTTTATTGCTGTTTCTGGAGTCCGATTGGAATTTCGAAAATGGTAGACACCATTTAACACTACCTTGGTTGTTGAAACTGAGGATAATGGTCTAAAAGTCATTATTTTAATTAATCATTTAATATTTTATTTCATGTTATCGTTAAAATCGGAAGTATCGAGTGGTCAACTTTAAAAAACTATAACTTTTTTTGGTGTGCTTCAAATAGAAAACTAATGATACTATCAAATTCTATATTTATTTTCCTTTTTTATGAAATATAGTTCATCTTTGTCGGTTCTGGCCGAGTCTTGTGGGACCCTGGCATTCTCCTTTACTTTGGGGTTAATACTCCCGGTCTATCGTCATTTTCAGAACCATCACTGCCACTTTCCATAGTTAAAACCATTCAGGGTTAAAACACTGAAAACATATTATTTTACATTAACATTCGTAAGCGATTGTTAAAACATTGAGCAAACTTTTATTGAATTTCGAATGGAATGGAAGGAACGAGATTAGTGGAAGGAGAGAAGTGTACACACGGTCGAAATATTCATAGTACGACGTAAAACTAAGCATTCGTGAGCAAACTTTAAATTATAGTATTTTAGCGTACTATCCTTAGATGTGGATAGTATATAGTACAGAGGGCGAAATTATAGTACAAAATCCAACCACGGAGATCCAGTCACGGACAAGGCGCGGGGGGGGTGCACCGGCGCCCGCTAAAAGATAAACCGGTTTGAGCCAGCTTAGTAAAATGATAAAGCGCAGGGCGGGTATGTCGTGTGCTAGCAGCAGCGATATGTACGATGACGCGGAAGTTTAGTTTTTTATTTAAAAAATGCCAAATTACTGTACTATATCTATTAGGTACTAATAGTAGGAAAACCAAAGAAGTTTCTTTTTTATATCCAAAGGATCCTGTCCTTTGTACCTATACTACACATAAACCTTACACATTTTTAATGCTTATTATAGAATTACGAGTTAGGTAATATCGAAAATAACTAGGATGGCGATAAGGTTTTCCCATAAGAATTATTATTTACTAGCTTTTGCCCGCGGCTTCGCCCGCGTGGATGTCGGAAATTATCCCACGGGAATGTGCTACCGGGATAAAAGTATCCTATGTCCCATTACCCACGTGGTCTGTCTAGGCGACCTAGGCGTTACGGCGTAAAAGTAACAGACATGAGACAGCCAGTAACTTTATATATTAGTGGTAGTCCATATCTATATTGTGGTGATAGTGTGGATAGTATGGACAGTAGTATGAAACTGTCGGAAAGATTGATGAAAAAATATTGTATAAAGATTAATGAAAAAACTATGGCATATTGTATGGACGATGGAAACTAAGGCGAAAGCTTTGGGGGAGCCAGCGAAATTCAAATGTTCTTATGTTTTTAGCTTTTTACAGGTCAGTATCAAGTTTTATGTTGATCTAAATAATGAGTCGCAGTTGTTTCAAATATTTATTTATCTAATCTAACTAATATTGCAGGAGTTGTATTCCTGTATCTAATGGTTATTATTCTGTAAAGCTACTATTTGCTACGATCGCGAATCATATTTTAATCATATTGACATTCGAAACTTACCCATTAAACGATTTAAAAGCTGTATTAAAACCAAACTGTAAAAAAGGGTACTATACAATTTCAGATTATTTAGAAGACAAAAAGCATGGGATTGAGCTGCTCGCTCTGCTAACATTTTGTCATTTTGGCATTGTGACATTTTGAATAAGTACTATGGAAAATCATCAAAATATACCTACCAGTTTTATATACAAATTCACATTATTGAATATTATATGTAGGATATTGAGAAAAGGACATGATTACTTTGTAAAGTATTATATTATTGTGAATGTGAGGACTATGTGGATGTTTATTTTGTTTTTATTGTTATATTTTTTCGTTCTCAGTTAGTTTTAACAAATGGCAATTTGAGAACTTTATGCGGCCTACACAAATGTCCTTTCTTTGGTATTGTTCGTCGAGTCGTTGAGCTCCTTAAGTTCTGAGTTGAGCTCCACTATTACCGACAAATGCTTGCAGTGACAGGACAGGTTCACTCAAATCTGTGTGGTTCATTCCTCAAAAGACCATTTCAGACTCTAATCTACATGGCCCTCATAGGGCCTGACCAATATGCCAATATCTGACCTAGGTATGTCCGGACTTTAAAAGAGACTGAGTTTGTTTCGGCCTTTCTTCGCAGAGTAGTCAGATAGGAAACGCCGACCTCATCTAGCTTAATTTTACAATTTTTTGATATTATTACGACGTGTAAAAGTGATTCCAATAACCTATTTACAGAATAAACAATTTCATTTTAACATACAACCTGCCTGACACGGACTTGCATATTGCAAAAAACTTAAGATTTGAATTTCGCGGGCTACCGGCGCATCCCCCTTAAGAAAATCGCATCATTTGCACAACGCCATCTATCGAGTAAGTACTCACTGGTAAACTCAAACTCTTCGTTCCAAGCCAAGAGCCAAGTAGTAATAACTTTTGATTGAGTGGACAGATTCTCAAGATACGGACTATGACTATATTCTCAATCCCTTAACGCTCTTGAAGAGAGTCCCGGAAAAATGTCAATAATAAGTACTTACATGTGAATTTTAAAATCAAGAGGGTAAAGAAGGGTTTTTACCCTCATGAGGGATGATTTAAGAAAAACGTAACTCTTTGTTAGTTACAAAAAGCATTAATTTTCACAGCCCTAGGTTTAAAAAAAACCGGCCAAGTGCGTGTCGAACCATGCACAATGAGGGGTTCCGTAGTTGGGATGAATTAATTTATCAAACAAACTTTCGCAAAGTTTTATTGTTATTACGTGTATGGGCGTTTACTGTCCCTCAAAGTGTTAACATTGTAGTTAAAAAACTTGTTCTCGCATACAGAATGTTTGGGTTTTTGCAACTGCACATGTAAGTTGGTCGATTAAAAGTTTTTGAGTTAAGTCGCGGACAGACAGACAGACAGACGGACATGGCGAAACTATAAAGCTTCCTTGTTGACTACAGAACTCTAAAAATGATAGGTTTCCCATAAAAACTTTCATCCCCTATATCCCCCCCCCTTAAATTTGTTTTTGAGAAAATAATTGCCTATGTTCTTCCCCGGGATGCCATCTATCTCTTTACCAAATTTTATCGAGATCCGTTCAGTGGATCAGACGTGAAAAGGTAACATACAGAATTACAGACGGACAGACAGACAGAGTTACTATCGAATTTATACTTTTAAGCATCGATTAGTATGGATTATGTGTTCAATTCAAAATGAGCCAAATGCTTGATAATTAAGAATTCGGCGAAAGTCATTCTTCTACGGAGACTCTTAACACCGCGATTCAGAAAATGACGTTAAATGAACAACGCCATCTATCGAGCACGAAGTGATACTGTCAAAATATATGGGAAAACGTTCGAACACTCTGTAAGCTATGTAGAAAAGACGTAGGGTTCCATGACTGACTTGACCTGACTTGACTTGACTTGACCTGACTTGACCTGACTTGACCTAACTTGACCTAACTTGATTTGGATTGAGTTGAGTTAACCTTGAGCAGGTATATTTTATCGCAGCAGGTACATTGGTAGTTGAAAGAAAAGTAGACTACGTACCTTGCTAAAGTGAGTAATTAATGCACTCGTGTTTATTTAGTAAGCGCATTCGTGCCTTAATTACTCACTTTTTGCCCGATGTAAGAATCTACAATTTTAAGAAATTAAAATTTATCACCATTTTTCATGATTAATATTTGTATCATGATTTAAAAGATAGATAGCGCCACCTATGGCACTACTACCAAACAATGGATTTGGAAAACCTGAATTAACCAAACTTTAGATTGGGTGAATTCACAATGTATCGCGTTATGTTTCCGCGCGAAGTATGTGAACATATGATGATTATGATCGTGTGTTACACACGTTCTCACAAACCTACCTGATTTTACGCTAGTGTCATTTTACGGCAATAGATGTCGTTACGTGTATCTACATTACGTACCTAATGAAAATTTCTTCTTGAATACTTTAAACTCTATATCTTTTGATATTTTGAAGCGATTGCGATGAAACAAAAACTAAATGAAACATCGAGTTACACACAATATTTGAGTGTATAAGTTAACCATATTTATTTCGTACTTTTTACGTGATACTGGAACAATCAAACAAACGAACAGACAAACAGACAAACAGACAAAAATTCCAAAAATGGTAGAAATGGCATCTGTTGGTTATTCTTGGACACTCCACCTAGGTTTTTTTTTTTTTTTTTCATTGTACAGAAACGCCTCGTCTACAGATTTATTATATGTATAGATTATTCTTATGGTTTAAGTACCGCCTGTATTATTATTGTTCGTCTCCTATTTGTTTCATATTGTTGTTTTAGTGGGTATGTAGGTACCAAAGTATATTTAGGTATAGGCCGTCTCAGCACATGAAGAACATATAACTGAGTGTTTGTTCACGGGGTCTAAGCAAGATGCCGTTTGACCTTTTCTATTAGATAAGTACTAATACACTTTCCAACAATACAGTGCGCGAAAAAAAACCGCTGCGGGAAAAAATTGCTCGTGCGTAGGCGTACCTGCGCTTAACATAATTAACCATTTCGCCTTTCAAAGCTACACAATTTTTTTATATATTCCGTACCAAAATTGGAAAACGGAAATCTTATCAGTGCCTGTCCGTCTGTCCGTCCGTCCACCAGCCGGTTTTATTTTATTTTCAATAACCGAGTGACAGCCCTATGAAAGTAGATAGGTAAGAATTTTGAGCTCTGTTAGGAAGCTTTCATTCTGCTCTTATTTATTCTGTGCTACGACTTTGCAGAACACATTATTATTTACAAAAAGTGTCGCGACAGCATAATATGTCTAACTATTATAGTTATGCCACAATAAGTGTTCTTTTTAAAAATTTAATTGAAATGCCGCCGCTAGAAAGGCTCTTTTTTATCTTTTATTACCTTATCAAAATAAATTACTTCATATTCAAGACTGCTTCAATACCTATAAATAACTTTTTCACCTCACAAGCTCGGAAAGATTCTGTTTGTCATTCGAAATCAGCGTGGAAAAGTGAATTTTCCCGGCTAGCGTGGAGTTTTTAAAATTCGAACCTTTCTATTCAACAATGTTCTATACCGGTCGACTGATAATGCATCAATACTTATTTTATGTCAGAGCGCCAACCTCATTTTTAGAACAATCGCACTGACCAGCACGAAAAAAAATCGCTCAACGCGCCTAAAGAACTTTTCACATAAAAAAACTTTATATAATTTTCTTCTGTATATTCAATTCACTTTCCACTATTTGGGTTTGTTTAGCCGTGCAGAGTTAGTGCAAGCGGTGCATAATGCCGAATTGAGCTTTCTTCCGGAAAAAATGCGCGAAAAGTACATAAAAGCTTAGGTACAATATTTTTGTTCAATGCATGGAGACGCCTAGCATTTTGAACGCTGTAGTGAAGTGAAAAGTTGTGTGTTTCGCTCGGCAGCAAAGTTTTTCTGGGTCTCGTACCTTTGAAACCTTCGCACGCAAAAAACAACTTTGCAGCCTTGCATAACAAATAACTATTGAATTATTCAATTCGGATATTCTATTAGAAAGATATCACGAGTTTAAAAATGTAATAGGTAGTTAATAGTTCTTCTTTTCATGTGGTTAGGGACTAACCTGGTGTCAGAGTTTTAAAGCAGCGCAAGAGCCTCTGACTTGGCTTCACATGCCGTCGAGGAAGAGTGGAAAACTGGGGGGAGACCTTTGTCCAGCATTAGGACTACATATTAAAAAAACCACTCAATTGTTATCTATCTTTTTTTCTATATATGTCGCAGGAAAATGAGGAAACCAAGGATTTCACGAAATCCCTAGGGATACCACGGTAGATGTAGAATATTCTTGTGTATTACAGGTTTGATACTCCTTTCCTAGAGTATGTCAAAAATTATTCAAAATTTATAAAAACTTTGTGTTTTTGCTAAATCCAAATTATTAAGCGATACAATTAAAAATTCCAATAATAAAGTAAAAACCACTTGGAAAATTATTAACAATGAAACGAGTAAATCGGTTAAACATGACAAACAACTTGAGATTATGGTCTACCACAAATTAGTTAATAAAGCAGCAACATACCTATAACTACGACTCGCTCCTTAAATTCGTCCCCGTCTAAAGCTGAAAACCTTTTGCACGGTAGTGTATCTAAAAGTAGTCGCTTATTTATCTTCGAACATCGTGATGTAGTTAATGTTTTAAAACACTCAAGTCTAAAAACACTGGGGATTACTGGGGCATCTCCATTAAACTTTTAAGTAATATAATAGACATCGTAGCCCCCTATCTAGCTGTTACTTTTAATAAATGTGTTGATCTAGGAACTTTTCCTGACCTCATGAAGAGTAGTAAACTCATACCATTATTTAAATCAGGTAATAAAAATGTCGTTGGCAATTTCAGACCTATTTCTATCTTACCTGCATTTAGCAAATATTTGAAAAGTTAATCCTCAAGCAGCTGCTAAGACATTTTAATTTAAATAGCCTCCTTCATAATGAACAATATGGCTTTACAAAAGGTCGTTCGACTTATGATATTTAACGCATGGGAGAACTCGCAAAATGCTATTGGGTTTTCTGTGATCTCTCCAAAGCCTTTGATTGCGTGCACCATGACACGTTTTTGCGTAAACTACGTCATTACGGTGTGCAAAACGAAGCGCTCAACGTTATAAATTCTTATTCACAAAATAGGTTCCAATGTGTAGATGTTATTGGTGTAAAATCTTTCGGGCTACCAGTTCAGTTAGGTGACTGTACCTCAAGGCTCCATACTGGGTCCATTCAATTCTTAGTGTATATAAATGATTCCATTCCATCCATTCTATTTAAAGGGTGTCTGTGAGGTTGTACTGTTTGCAGATGATACCTCTCTTATTTTTAAAGTAGACAGGAATAGGCAAGATGTTGATGATGTAAACTCGGCAGTTTTTCTGGGGATAACTGTAGATGCCAAACTTCAATGGGGCCCACATATATCGAGCCTAGCGGGGAGGCTCAGTTCGGCCGCTTACGCCGTCAGGAAAGTAAGACAATACACTGACGTTGATACTGCTCGGTTAGTGTACTTTAGTTATTTTCATAGCTTTATGTCATACGGTATTCTGCTGTGGGGCAAAGCAGCTGATATTCAAAATATATTTGTCCTGCAAAAACGAGCTGTTCCAGCAATTTACCAGCTAGGTGCCAGAGTTTCTCTGAGAGATTTTTTTTAAAGATATTGGTATTCTCATAGTGGCATCACAATTCATCTTCGCCAACATCTTATATATTAGACAAAATATAAACTTATACACTAAAAACAGTGATATTCACAGTGTTAACACTAGGAATAAGGACAAACTACGAGTTCCCTTTCACAGGCTTCATAAGGTTCATAACTCATTTGTTGGGCTTGGTATAACCTTTTATAACAAGCTACCCTCTTCTATGCTAGATTTGCCATATAATACGTTTAAAGTTAAAGTAAAAAGCAACCTTTGTTCAAAGGCGTATTACTCCATTAACGACTACTTAAATGATAAGAATAGTTGGTTGCTCTGATTAACTCAAGACAATGTTTATGTTCTTTCTCCAGAAGTAGCTCACCTACTGACAGGTTATATGAGTTCATATAATTTATTTTATTTTTAACCGACTTCTTCAAAAAGGAGTAGGTTCTCAATTCGTCTGTATGTTTTTTTTTATTTTTTACGCGATTGCTCCGCCAATTATGAATCGATTTTGATGATTCTTTTTTTGTTTGGTAGGTCATGCTTCCGAGGTGGTCCCATATAAATTTTATTAACTTTGCTTGCGTAATTTTTGAGTTAGCTTCAATATTACGTATTTTTCCCACTTAGTTTATCTAGACGATATCCTGTTTGACTCCTTCACTGTTATCTACATAGCAGGTAGTGGTATTCGGATTTGTGTGGGGTAGGTACCAAAACTAAAAAGTGGAAAAATAAAAACTTTTTACAAAAAAAAAAAACAACCGACTTCCAAAAAAAACACTAAAAAAGTGAAAAATAACTTTAATTTCGGAAGTCGGTGGCAAAAAACGGAAATTGAAAAGCAAAGACACCGACTTCCGAATTTAAAGTTATTTTTCACTCTTTTAGTGTTTTTTTAGGAAGTCGGTTGTTTTTTTTTTTGTAAAAAGTTTTTTATTTGACTGTATAGTCAATTTAATATTATTTTTAATCTCATTTATTATTGACATAATCCACTCATTACAGTGTTTTCTATATGAGTTGTATTGCAATATGTGGTTAGCTAGTGACCTCGACAATTGATCATTATTGTTCTTGCCTGAGCAACCGGCAGCAGGTTCGTCATGCTCCCTTAGATGTCACTGCTTGCGGTAGCGTCGGGGGTCGGGTTGCCTCCTTCCCTCAAATATGATCTTTGCGTTATGCTCGTGAACGGGTGCTGCTTGTGGTGACTGGTCGTCTTGCTGATCTTGGTTTTGTTATTGTTATTCGAAATTAACTTTTTATTTATTTTAACGTCGATGGTCCTAATTTATCATTTATAACTTCTACTTATAGTAATAAATAGCTATATCTAAGCGGGCACGCCCTTTGTGCCTGGAGGATTTTATTTAGATATTATTTTAAGTTTATATTTACTTTTTATTTCTTGAGTACTTACAGTACTCGATAAAAGTCAAAGTCAAAGTCAAATCATTTATTTCAAATAGGCACATAAAAGGCACTTGAACGTCAAAAACAGAGAAATAGAACTGATTCTAGTTGCCCCTTCCAAAAGGTAGTTTTCGTATGGAGAAGAATGGGCAAGAAACTCCACCGTTACTCTTTTAAAAATGTTTTACAATATTATTTTGTATACATGAATTATACTGGGTGTTAGGGTAGACACCGTTATCCTTGAAACTAGTGCTTTGGTGTCATCTATAATATACTTTTTCTATGGGAGCTACCTTGAAATCGCAAAAAAACAATCAGCTGTTCCATACATTTTGTCAATTTAAGGGAACACAAATGTATGGAACAGCTGATTTTTTTTTCGCGATTTCAAGGTTGGTCCCATAGAAAAAGTATATTATAGATGACACCAAACCACTAGTTTCAAGGATAACGGTGTCTACCCTAACACCCTGCATAAAATTTTTTTTTTTTTTGGTTGGTGTAATGGCGTGTACGTATGGCTAATAATTAGATTTATGTTTTTTTTTTGTTCCGTAATATGAATGATTTTGCATACTATTATATAGAATCATTTTTTTCTAACTAAACAGACAGCTGTGCTGCTGGGGAGTTTGTTCCGCCACTTCTTCTTCCCAGCTAAAGCACTAGTGTAGAATCCTTTTGATTCCGTGTTAAGCTGGTTATATCACTACACTGGCTCATCACAACGACCCAGCCCATAGCGTGACGGTACCTCACCTTCTACAGTCTCCCGCCATTCGTAGTGAACTGACAGTTGACATTAGTGACAGTGACCTCACTGCTGGCGTGCATGAGATAGTGTTTACATATCTATTAAATAGATACACTACATCCCTTTCTTATTATATTTTTATTTGATCGACTCAAAACACGTTATCAAATAAACGTGTAAAATCAAAATCATAACATGTTTATTTGAACTATATAAGTACCAATTAATTTAAAGCAATAATTAAAGGAAGTTAAAACTAACGAACGAAGTCTGTTCATCTTTAGATATGACCTTAATAAAATGTTGGACACGGTATTTTTATTTCATCTCATCCCTTGTCCAGTTCCTTGCTCCTACAACCTCTTCCCTCTTTCATTCAAAATTTTAAAAAGTTTTTTTTTTTTTTTTTCAAACTGACGCCCATAATAAAATTTATTTCGGAACTCGGAAGATATTATATTTACTATTAATTGGTCTATTATCATGGTCACCTGACTATCAATTTGTTTGTTTTTTTTTTCAACATATAACAGGGGCCTGTAAAACACCGACATGACCAAGAATAATTACAGACAAAACTATACATTACAATAGACCTGATATAGCTATACCTAACTCACAACATTCAAACTACAATATCTGAAAAATTTAGTAAGTATCAAGGCTTCGCCATATAAATGAAAATGCAATGGAAAACACAAATCGTCCATATCTTCCCTATAGTACTCTCATCTACCGGTGTAGCCGTGTAGTGCCAAGGCTCTTACACAAAGTCTTAACACTCTTAACATGCCTTCTTACACACTTTACATGCTCCAAAAAGTCACCATTCCTAACCCCTGTCGCATCACCTGAAAGTTTCTGGCTTCGTCTACATTATTATCATTCACCTTTTCAATTTAAATTTCCTTACACACTTAGTTCCGCCCAGTGCGTAAGATCATAGGTTAATAATAATTCTATCAGGTAACAAAGTCATCATTAACCTCCAACGGTCGCCAACGAGACACAAAAGAACTCAAACTGCCACCGCCCCTCAAAGGCCAAACGACAGTTGAATAAAAGCGGTTGAATAAAATCAGTTACGTACATGACTAGACCTATAGAAAATTTAGTCATTCTATAACATGCCCTTGATAAATATCCAGTACTTATCTTATACACCCCACTAGTGATCCGCTCTCGCCCCGCACGGCTTCCACGACCCGACAAAACAGCGAGACTTCCCAGTTTTAAACAACTCTATTATGTACTTCTACACACACAACCCTCCAAACGGTGGTGAAAACCCCACCAAAATCCGTCCCGCGGCCCAACAGAACAACGCGGACACACAGACAAACACGAAAAACGACTCCAATTTACAACATGTATAGATACTAACCTCCTTTCTGGAAGGACATGAAATCATGTTAAAGTAAAATTAAATGATGGGCCGCTAGCCACCACGCGGGCCCAGCGCAGGCTAGCGGATGTCCACGTCAGCGAAGTACCGGCTCCAGCACACGCCCCCACGATGCACTGCTTCATCGCTTTGATACTTACATCCAATTTAATGGAGTGTTACATCTGGTTTCCTCACGATGTTTTCCTTCACCATTTTGATACATCCAATTAATGGAGTGTTACATCTGGTTTCCTCACGATGTTTTCCTTCACCATTTTGATACATCCAATTTAATGGAGAGTTACATCTGGTTTCCTCACGATGTTTTCCTTCACCGTTGAAATGCATCCAATTTAATGGAAGCCCATGCATCCAATTTAATGGAAGCCCATCAACCACGCGAAAACAGTGCGTACTGGCAGATGTCACACGTCTTCGAAGTATTGGTTCGCAAACATGCCGGTTTCCTCACGATGTTTTCCTTCACCGTTGAATTGCATCCAATTTAATGGAAGCCCATGCATCCAATTTAATGGAAGCCCATCGACCACGCGGAAACAGTGCGTACTGGCAGATGTCACATGTCTTCGAAGTATTGGTTCGCAGACATGCCGGTTTCCTCACGATGTTTTCCTTCACCGTTGAATTGCATCCAATTTAATGGAAGCCCATGCATCCAATTTAATGGAAGCCCATGCATCCAATTTAATGGAAGCCCATGCATCCAATTTAATGGAAGCCCATGCATCCAATTTAATGGAAGCCCAATGCATCCAATTTAATGGAAGCCCAATCTACCACGCGGAAACAGTGCGTACTGGTAGATGTCACATGCCTTTGAAGTATTGGTTCTCAGACATGCCGGTTTCCTCACGGAGTTTTCCTTCACCGTTGATGGACAGTGGTGATGAGTGAAAACACACCAATGCCAGCCTGGTTTCGAACCCACGACCTAAGTCGGGCTAAGCCACCACCACTGTCGTGCTATAAAAAAATAAACATTATGTAGGTATTAAAATTTAGTTCCAGTCCACGCGACGCCAATGTCACCGCGCTGAGTGCATGCGAACGTTTTCATTCTATTCTATTCTTTTACTTTTGTCATTGTTGTTGTGTTACACTTATTACCAAAATAAGTCTCTCTTTTTTTTCTTTCCATATTCAAGTACCTTGTATACTCAATATTAGATTCACTCAATATTACACATTATACCAGTCTCAGTTAACTTTTGATTGACCGCCTGTAACTACTTGTACTAAGCTTGTACTAAGATATGACATTAACTTTGTGTTCCCAAAACTTTTCAATTATCCGAGGTTCAGAATTCAAATACACAAAAACCTCTAAATTACTCAGTTTAAGAAAACTTCCAAACAATATTAAAGAGCTTTCTATATTTTGATATAGCTGAGTACCTACCACTATAACTATTAACAATTTGGTCTTCCCTTCTGTCAGTTTATTTCCATACTAAAACAATAATTTGGTGTAGAAGAATATATTGTAAGAGTAAATGCGAACAATGCTAATATTTAAAAAAAAGCATTTTAGAACTTCAATACTATAACTTCATTACTTTTACTGTAACTATAGGTACTCTACTTCTTCCCTTCTTTCAGTTTATTTCCATACTAAACCATAACTGGATTAGAAGAAGATATTGTAGGAGTCAATGCGAAAAATTCTAATATTCAGCAATGCTAGCACGTTAGAACTTTTAGATACTATAACTTCATTACTTTAACAATTTCAATACCTATTAGGCTTGACAACACTCCCAGTATCTAGTTCAAAAAACCGACAACCATGGTTTTATGTTTATAAATTCTCATGTAAAATAATCTAATTATATCCAAAGGCACTGGGTAGAATTAGGTATAGGTTTATGTTAAATATAATTAAGTACTAACAACACTAACATAGCATGTAAGCACCTTTGTTACTAACCACTGACTACATATGGACTGCTCAGGTCTGAAATAAAGATATTTTATTTATTTTATTTTTATTTATATGATTTTGTGATTTACGTTAGAAACTAATTTAATTCTAATTTTAAATCGAAACATCAAATCGTCAATAATCATAATTACCTATACTTAATTGCATTAGGTATTTTCCTGAATACTGGATAACACGGCATCCCAACCAACATAGCTACAATGACAACTGTGCAGTTGTTATTTAAGTCCAAAACCCAAAGTTCATAATCACTTCCTTAAAATTTTAACAATAGATTGTTATTAACTAAGAGATCAAAATTAGTTTAATAACTAATCTTCCAGCAATACATGATGACTCCTAATGTGACAAGCAATCCAAAAGATGGTGCTGGTCTCATAATAAAGGAATCAATACTTTCACACAGACCCGTTGTAATATTTGTACAAGAACTCACAGAGGGTAGTGTTACCCAGATCTCATAATATCAAATAAGAATTAAAATCACACAGTTAGGCAAACATGTGATATAGCATCAGTATAGTAAACTCACATTCCACTGGTCTCGTCCAAGTCTCATGCGCAGTAATTGAGTCACAGCCATCTACCAGGCACACACCCAAAATCCGGGCCACCACAGAGAAATTCCTGATGGCAAAACCCTACAACACCTGGCCCCAACCGAAACACAAACCCAGGTCAGCAGTATTCAGTAGCGCTGGCGACCACTACACCAACATGTATCAGTTACTAATAAGATTATACATTAAGACACTCGCAGCAGCATATCATATAATTAAGTATTTTTTTAAATTATGATTTTCTTGTTTGAATAGGCATTACTTCTAAATTATATAATGGCACCTGTGACTTGGTGACCTTTGTAGGCATTGCCACGTTAAAGGACTTTACTCAAACTCAAGAAGGCTATTTATTCCCTGGTCCCTTGAAGTGAGATACCTACTCAAACATATTAATTAATTAATTTACCAACAACATACCTCGTCATCGTCACTGTGTTATTTTAACTAATTAATCATTTCAATATCATTTTCTAGTGCTTATTCTTCCCCATTTTTTTTTTTTTTTTTTTTTTTTTTTTCACTGCTTCTTGGCACAATCAAAATATACTGCTTGTATTTCAGCTAACCTTTGTATAATTTTTAAACCCACAGATATCCATACATTTACAGATTAATAAATAAAAGTACTTTTTCTTATTTAATGTGTAGGCAGGTTGTCAGTACATCCCACTGTCAGAGTTAATGGAGTCATTACTAAGTTCAGGTACCTTAGATTACTTAAAATCATAAAGGACTAATGTAATTATTTTGAATATTGTTGCCATGTCCCAACCCGCTGCTGACAGTAAAATGAAACAAAAATGTAAAGTTTTAGTAAATATTATACATAGGTCATTAGATGTATGAAATGCAAAGATTATCATGCTTCTAAAACACTGTCAGTGTTACACTGTAGTGTGTAGTTAGGTAGATAGAGGCACCAGTTTATTCTGCAGGTAATATGTTAACTGTTTCAAATAAGTTAGTAATTAGCAATTCCACATGACTTATTGACTGTAGTTCATATTCTAATCCATGTAGGTACTTACTTAATACAATATTGTGGATTTCTTGGGTGATCCGTCTCATCAGCTTCGGCGGTTAAATGTAAACTTGTCAACACAAACAGAATCCCTCCTGCATGAAATACTTGACGCCAGTAAGTTCCGGAATACTTATAACAATTCACATTAAATTTTGTAGGTAGGTATCCTGTTTTTTACAATTTTACTTGATCAATTACAACATACCATTTTCCTTAATATTTTTATTTTATCTGACCTTTATCCTCGTCGCCACTTGTAGAATCCTTTTGATTCCGTGTTAAGCTGGTTATATCACTACACTGGCTCATCACAACGACCCAGCCCATAGCGTGACGGTACCTCACCTTCTACAGTCTCCCGCCATTCGTAGTGAACTGACAGTTGACATTAGTGACAGTGACCTCACTGCTGGCGTGCATGAGATAGTGTTTACATATCTATTAAATAGATACACTACAACTAGGAAGGTTTGAAAGGTGGGCGTTTTGGGGGACTGTCTTATGTAATTTTGACGTTCGAAAAGTGCTGATTCTCAGCCTAGTTTGAATAAATGACTTTTGATTTTGATTTATTACGTCCTCTCACTAAAAATGTTTAGTGATATGTCGTTTCACTAAACTAAGTCCAGTAAAATG
Organism: Lithophane ornitopus; assembly: GCA_948473465.1. Taxonomy (NCBI): domain Eukaryota; kingdom Metazoa; phylum Arthropoda; class Insecta; order Lepidoptera; family Noctuidae; genus Lithophane; species Lithophane ornitopus. The sequence goes on along the minus strand of OX419630.1, from coordinate 379,156 downwards.
TCAAAAAAGCTGACACTGAGGATGAGATTTGTCTCGCTCCCACTGCTACCGGCTTGGGGCCGCCCGAGCACAGTGCCGTAAAACACATTATTTTAAGTGTAAAATCACGCCTGTAAAATCACGTAAATTAGTGATATCCCTAGGGATTTCGTGAAATCCCTGGTTTCCTCATTTCCCTGCGACATAATTATAAAACCGACCGGTTTGTTTAAGAACTTATAACTCGAGAACTGCTGGACCGATTTTGATGATCTTTGATTTGTTGGATTTGTCTCCGCCCAGAATAGCAGAATAAAAGAATAAAACATCTGAACGTAAAAAAATAAATGAAGCAAATTCGTTTTCTCATACATTCTGTATAGAATGGTTTCTTAGGGTTCCGTACAAAAGGGTAAAACGGGACCCTATTACTAAGGCTCCGCTGTCTAGGTCTGTCTGTCTATCCGTCTGTCACCAGGCTGTATATCATGAACCGTGATAGTTAGACAGTTGAAATTTTCACAAATAATGTATTTCCGTTGCCGCTAGAACAACAAATACAAAAAAACAGAATAAAATAAATATTTAAGAGGGTTTCCATACAACAAACGTGATTATTTTGCTCGATATTGATAACGGCAAAAGGTAGACGCTTGAAATATTCACAGAATATTTAGTTAAGGCAAGTCAAGTCTACTGACATGATAAGACAATGTTCATTAAGTGCCACTCAGTGAGTGGGCCACCAAAACTCTCTTATTTATGAAGGTTTCAATAGTATAAACACAGCTTAAGTTAAATAACTTATTTAATTAAATGACTGCATTCATAACTAATATTGCACTTGATATAATAAAAACAACAATTATTTTGTACATCCAAACACCATTTGTAAACATTTTATGCCTAACCTACCTAATTACTTTTGAATTACAAGTACCTATGAGTACCTCTCACAGGTATGAACTGCTCTATGCATTTGTGAAGTAGTTCTGTACTGACTCCACCAGACTGACAGCCTTGGGTCTGGCTGCTACTCCAGCGACCTCAACCCCGAGATTCTCAATCTTGTACGCTGTTGAATTGCCAATAGCAAAGTGCGGCAGTTCTGAGAGGCTGTTGCTAAAAGTCTGTAGCTGCCGGTGTATATACTCACATCCGGAGGGGCTGAAGAATACCATGCAACACGGACTGTCGGCATCATTGAGTTCCATCAGATCTGTCTTTAAGTTTTTATTTTCTTTTGTCTCATACACGGTTAGAGCATCCACCATGACATGCGAGGATTGTAGAATAGTTGGAAGACTTTCTGATCTCAAACTACCACATGGAAATAAAAACTTTGACTCTGAAGGGGTATCTTTAACTATAATTTTCCCAAGGTTTTCAGCATTTCCTGATGACATGCCTAGAGCTTCTAAGCCTAGCAGTAGTTTGATTTTGTGACAGCTTGCATCACCCACTGTGTAAACTTTCTTTGTGTTCCATATCACGAATCGTGTGGGATCCCAGCACTTGGAGACAGCTTCTATAGCTCGGGGGCTGGTGAGTATAATGCCAGTGTAATCTTGTAGAAGTTTCTCAGAGAGCTGTTGTTTGTTAGTGAACTCGAACTGCAGCGGCTCCACGAACACTGTTCTGTAGTTGTTGTCGAGGAAAGCTTTCACGTAATCTTCTGACTCGCTCTTGAACAAAACAACTTTCTTCATGATAAGTAGCGAGATTTAAACTAGATGTCCATCAACTCCTTTGTTAGTCGTTCATCTCCACATAACAGCTGGCCCTAAAATAGAAGTAACACATAGAGGCACCACTTACAAAACATTATGCAAAACAAGTGTGAAAGTAGGTTCGCAACGTATACTATAAATATAAATTAGCATTAAAATATAAATATAACATGCCTTTGTATTAATATTTGCTCGTAAAACGCACAACAATTTGTTTGTTCAATTATGTAAGTAATTTTAGAGAACTTCCTTTTGAAATCATTGAGAGAACTTGATTTCTTAACTTGACAATAAAAGAACGAAAACTGTCAACGCACAACGAAAAAAAAACATCATACAGTGTGTGCATTCCCTAACGAAGTACGAAATCATGAAAAAGCATTTATCTTGAACTGTCAAGAGGATTAAACTCGAAAGAAGCTGTCAAAATTGTGACAAATGACATTAGTCAACAACTGACATTACTTTTGACAATGACAAAAGTTACGTTTCGTAAGTGCTTCAGTGTAACAACATATTTGGCATAGGGAGACATTAGAAAAGAAAAATAATGCTGCTTGTAGTCATAATAATACTAATGATTAACTAATTGCATTATTCTATGGAACCAAGTATTTCAGCCAGCTGTTTGATTATACAAATTAATATTTTTTGAGATGCCGTTTAAAAATTACGTTTAGTGTCTTTTTTAAGCATACAAGAAGCGGATGTCATGTATAATCCTGAAGAAAAATTTGGATGTGTCATCGCCTCAATAATAGGAATAGGACTGTAATTAAATGAATAAAATTAGCACTCACAAAATACAAATGAACGGGCAATTTTATGTTCTTATTACTGTACAGTGATCATTAGTTATTTTGGTGGACGGATGTGGGTAACGAATGGCGCTAAATGGTTGTTCGAGCGGGCTGGTGGTAACGGCCGTGGTGGCGCTGTTGCTGCTGCCTGCACAGTACTACGTGCCGGACCTGTACTTGGGTGTAGAGGACCCGTTGCTGGAGCAGCCGGAGAGTCCACCCAGCGCCTTCGGATGGTTCGATTTCGCGTTCGTTCAGTTGCCACCGCTTGACCTGTTTGTGACAGTAACGTTACTGATATTAGGAATGTCAACATATCTTTGCGAGTGGATACAGAGAAAGCTGATGGAAAGAAGAATAGTAAAGGTGCGAATCATTCTGATTTGATTATAAAGCATCTTTGGTTGTGGTAAAACTGAGACTGATTTACAATGTTTGTTTGTAATGTATCGAGTTTTTGTAACGCGTTACAGTAACAGTAGTCAGTGCAGCGAGCTGAACCGCTCGATGCGATCGCCGGATCCTCCACTCGACTGTTTCGTGAATTCCTGAGTAAACGTCGCGTCGGGCGAGCCGTTAGCCTAGCGCGCACGGCCAACGGCTCGTCCAACGGCAGGTTGACGCTGGACGCATCGTCGCAAGCACGTTTAGTGTATCGCCGTTTTTAACCGACTTCTTCAAAAAGGAGGAGGTTCTCAATTCGTCTGTATGTTTTTTTTCTTTTTTGTATGTTTGTTACTCGATTTCTCCGCCGATTTTTTTTTTGCGATTTCAAAGTTGTTCCCATAGTAAAAGTATATTTATAGATGACACCAAACCACTAGTTTCAAGGATAACGGTGTCTACCCTAACACCCAGTATATGTCCACTGCACGGTAAACTTTAATTGCGCGATGCAGGATTTATGTGACGTCTGTCTGACGTCAGGTCTTTGATGCGTAGTTCGCATGTGGCGGTGTAGATACCGCCACACCGACTTCCGAAATTAAAGTTATTTTTCAGTTTTTTTTTGGTAGTCGTGTTGTTTTTCGTAATGTAGAAAGAAATGGAGCGCGGTTGAGCCATGTGCTCGAAGCGAGCGTTCGCCGCGTCTTGTGTATCGCCGTATACAAACAAACGTTGATAGTCAGTTTCCGCCTTAAAGCCGGAGACTGACTTGCAACGTTTGTTTGTAATGTATCATTCGAGGCGAGTTTGGTTACAATACGGCGATACACAAGACGTGGCGAATGCTCGCTTCGAGCACATGAAATTTTCGTTTCACATCAAAGGGATTCACGAAACAATTCTGACCGTCACGATTCCGACAGTCGAGTGGAGGTCCGGGCGGCGGGCGTTCGCATCGAGTGGCTCGGCTCGCTGCACTGACTACTGTACCTATGGTGACGCGTGAAAAAATTCGATACATTACCAACAAACGTAGCAAATCAGTCTCCGCCCTTAGATATAAATTCCGATTTCATTTGGTGTTTAGGCCTTCATGCAAAAATACAGGTTTACTTCTGTGCCATGCAGTTACGCCCTGTCAGTGGGAGTGAGGGTCGTCCAACTAACAAATTAGAGCTTTATTTATAAACGTTGCTTAAACATAGGTGACGTTCAAACGACAAAAATGTGACAAAAAGTCGCTAATCATTTTTTATGAATTGGTCAATTAAGCTACATTAAAATAAACAGCCATTTTCGATACCTACGAAATCAGGGGAAGCAAGTATACTAAAGTGAATTTAAAAAAAATGATCTTGGTAATTATGTGGAGAATTTCAGACGTTATCGTGACCATCCTGCCAGAGTTGCGGGAATGTCCGAAAGGAATACCGGGACCTTGGCAACAGGCAAATGAAGGAACACGGGTGGGTTTTAGTCAGTAAAAGTCTGACATGCCCTTCCGCTCCGCCCAGAGCGGGAGAAGTCATTTGATGATTTCCCACACTCAAAAAAATCAACACAAAAAAAAAATCGTGACCACACAGGGATACATACGTAGGTACACTACAGACACATAGACGTCCATAGTTTTTTTTTATTTTCGATTATTTTTTATACGCAATAAATGTTATTTTTTCACGACTACGGGGAAGCAAAAAGGAGGATTATGATTTTGACCGGTATGTACCTACAATACCAGGTTACTCAGAAGGTAAATTCGAATACCACTACCTGCTATGTAAATAATAGTGAAGGAGTAAATAAGGATATCGTCTAGATAAACTAAGTGGGAAAAATACGTACCTAATATTGAAGCTAACCCAACAACTACGCAAGAAAAGTTAATAAAATTTATATGGGACCACCTCGGAAGCATGACCTACCAAACAAAAAAAGAATCATCAAAATCGATTCATAATTGGCGGAGCAATCGCGTAAAAAATAAAAATAAACATACAGACGAATTGAGCACCTCCTCCTTTTTGAAGAAGTCGGTTAAAAAATACACAACATTCCGAATTCGAACACACATTTTTTTACGAGAAAAATCAAAATATATACTTACTCCGTCTCACTGAAAAATTGATTTGCAACGAGAACAATTTCGCGCGATGATTTTGTACGATTTTAAATGTCGACTAAAACCAGAAGAATCGTTTGAATTGAAACACTTGCCCTTCTCAAGCGACTGTTTTCCGCTGATTCAACGAATTTATGCGTGATCGAGTAACTTTGGCGGTCGAAGAAAGAAGTGGCCGCCCTATGACGGCTGTTACATAAGAAAACGTGCTGGCTATGAAAAATTTTATTCAAAAGAATAGGCGAATTACAAGTGAATAGATTCAGCTTATACTGCAGATTGGATTGGGAAGATAGTTTCACGCTGGGTACCGCACAATCTAACGCAGGCTCGGAAGGAGGTTCGGGTAGAATGGTGCAGAGACATGATAGCAAAATTTGAAGCAGGCTCGTCTCGGCGCGATATCATTACGGGTGATGGATGACTGATGAATCATGGATTTATCATTTTTGCTCCCCCAAATAAAAATCAACTCTAGGGAAAACAGTTTTCATCACCGGAAGTTGCACTGGCTGCATTTGGGAAGGGGGATTGAAGAGGTGTCTGATGCGGACTGGAAAATGTGTTATGAAAATTGGTTTAGACGTTTGAAACTGTCGCGAAAAAAAAAATCTGCTATTCCATACATTTTGTCGATTTAAGTGAACACAAATGTATGGAACAGCAGATTTTTTTTTCGCGATTTCGCGAGTTTGGTCCCAAAGAAAAAGTTGCTCAATATGATGTATTCATCAATGACCCCTTTTCGGGTTTAACATAAACAAAAACTAATGTTGTATAGACGCTAATAGAGAGTTCTTTGAAAAGATATAATTTAAAAAATGTATCCTGTAGTATATTTTATCACCATTGTCCAATAAACTTCATGGCTGAGAGCACTGTACGACGTCGTATAAGTTAGTCCTGGAAACGTTTACTCAACATTATTTACTGACATCGTTATACAAAGTAGTATAAGTTGGTCTTGAAAACGTTTAGTCAACATACGCACTGACACTTTAGTACGATGTCGTATAATAATAGGTAAGGGTCAGTTCACAACGAGACGTGACGCGACGGCAACGCGACAATGCTTGATGAGGCCAGTGGTTTTGCGCTGCGCAGCGCGCAACCGCGAGACGCATCGCGACTTTGCGAAGCGCATCGTGAAGTCGCTAGCAGCTCCACGCCTCGCTACGCAACGAGACACCGCGCGGCGAAACGTGTCAACCAGTGTTTCCACTTTTAGGGATTTCTCCCTTTTTAGGGTAAACTGGTAATGAATGTCCTGGTAATGACTCCGTCTAATTTTAGTTTACCATGTTAATAATTACCGTGGCTAAAGACGACATTGGAACTAAGTCGCGTACATTATACCTAGTCGTAGTATTATAATATCGCACACCTAGATCTAAACTGAGACAACTCAAAAAAGGTCATTTTTCAAGAGACGATAAAAACGTATATCTGCCTTTTTTGTTAGGGAAGTTATACAATTTAATTTGATTCTAGATAATAAATAGCTTGTAAAATGTCACTGTATATAAACTGGGGCTAAAATTCAATCCTTTCAATCGATAATCACTGTTTTTCGAGTTGTTACACTTTAGGGTGGTGACTATGTATAAAAAATAAACACCTTATCAAACAAAACTGGAACAAGTCAAAATATCCTTATGTAATATGGCAGAACAATTCACCAACACCATAACAACTCTAATTAACCTCACGTATACGTTTCGTCAAAACTGTAACAATTCGAAATATCCGCGTTTTCGTTCTTGATAATACGTGCACTCCTTATAACTTGTGAAGGTCAACTCACAATAGACTTGTTTACGTGGGAGAGGGTGACAGACGTTGATTCAATAAAAGAAAGTTAACGCCTTATAGCGATTAATTTTATAAGCATTTAATGAACCTGTCTTTTTGGATAGTTTAACAAACTTTGCGTACTCCATTTTATAATAATCAAAAAAATTGTCTGGTTATATGGCAATGCGATCAGCAGACAAAGTATTGCGTCATGCGGCTTCGCGAGGCTGGCGAAGCACCGCTGCGTCGTGATGCGTCATGCTACGCCACGAGGCATCTCGAGGCGCAGCGCGGTATGGCGATGGCGCGACGCCGCGAGGCATTTTCGAATTATCTCAATTAAATGTGTATCTTTTTGTGTAGTACTTAGGTAAAAGTTATATTTTGTATTACTATCTTAAAAAGTGCGCGCAGCATCGCCGCGTCACGCCTCGTTGTGAACGGACCCTAAGTTAAAAACTGAAACGTTGCACTGACACCATTGTACAACGTCGTATAAATAGGTCTTGAAAACATTTAGTCAACATTATGCACTTACACTATAGTACGACGTTGTATAAATGAGTTACTTCTGAAAACGTTTACTCAACATTATGCACTGACACTTATTGTACGACGTCGTATAAGTTAGTCCTAAAAACGTTTACTCAACTAATTTAAGAAGATATTAGAAAGATAGAAAATACGTTTATTTGCGGTAAACATGAAGCAAAAAAGAAAATAAACACAGAAAAAATAAGAAAAGGTTGGGAGAAACATGCGCCACATCCACGCAAAACGGCTATCGCTTCGCATTAAGCCGCCGCGGCGCCAGACATAGCAACAACATTTGAACACTTATTTGATCACTCGTTTGAACACATGTGTGCAGGGGTGTTTGGGTACTTCATTTAAGTTTGAGCACATATTTTATCTTTGCCTTTCGGTGTCTTTTCGTCGAGCGCACATCAATGCCGACGCCAGACATAGCAATTTGTACACTTATTTGACACATTTGTGGCAGGGGTGTTTGGGTATTTCATCAAATGATCACTTATTTCAACTTTTCCATTCGGTGTCGGTTTTATACTGCGACTGGGCTCTGTCTTGCATAGGCAAGACAGAGCCCCAGAACTAGTTTTCAGCCACAGAGCCCTATACAGGGCGTCCCACGGATACGCCACATGGAGGGAAAGTACCTTGAATATTGTAGATGGAACATTTTACATTATTTGAACATTATTTGAATTTTAAAAACAATTTTAACTGCATTCATAGATATTTAAAGAATTACATAGTTGAATCGGGAATCGAACCCGTTACATGAGAAAAATATTCACCTGTAGCTTTATCATACCGATCGAAAGGCTTCATTATAAGGATTGTTTTTTTGCTAAATAACATAGTGTCACAAATAAAAGGACGACCATGAATTTTAACTTTTTTAATAGTGCGCCTTTTTATTCAACAGGAAGAGACTCATTTTGAGCATTTGATAAATTGATTAATTTTGTATTAAAAATGTTGAAATTCATGGTCGTCCTTTTATTTGTGACACTATGTTATTTAGCTAAAAACAATCCTTATGATGAAGCCTTTCGGTCTGTATGATAAAGCTAAAAATCACGTAGTATCTCCGGCAGGGGGGAGTGGGGGGATCTACTAACGCTTCCCCCCTCTCCTCCCCCCCCCTATCGAGGCGGCACGCGTTCTCAGAAATAATTTAATATCAATTAAAATATTAACTCTCTAATGAATTTTTTTATCTCTCAATCTCTCTCTAAAATTCTAAAACTATTTAAAAAAAATACGTCTTAGTCCATTTTTGCGGGAATGGGGGCCAACTTAACAAAAAAAGTCTTGGAATAATAAAACTTATTACTCTCTAACGATTTTTCTTTTCTCCCTGACTCTCTCTAACGATTCTCCAACGATTAGCATTAACAAAAGTTCAGAATAATAAAATCAGGGGCTAAATTCATAGAGGTGGGTTAACTTCACGCTCTTAGAAATGATGTAATAACAAATAAAATACTAACTCTCTAACGATTTTGTGCATGTCTCAATCTCTCTCGTAACGATTCGGAAAGGATAAAAAAAAATTTACTTCTAAGTCCATTTTTGCGGGCAGGGGGGCCAACTTCTCACACACAGCTTTTACATAAAAACTAATTACTCTCTAATGATTTTTCTTTTCTCTCTAACTCTCTCTAACGATTCTCTAACGATTAGCATTATCAAAATGTCATAATAATGAAATCGTGCGGCTAACTTCACGGAGTTGTCGACCGATGCGGCAAATTATTATTAGGACGCTGTACCGGTACAGCGCACTATAATAAAAAAATTAAATAAAAAAAATATTATATTCTTAATTCTCGTATATTATTAACTAATAGAATACACTATACATAAAGAAGATAAAAATCAAAAATAAATAAAATAAATGCGCATACGTAAAACCCGCGAAATTCAAATTTTCTTACCTATCTATCTAATGCACAGGCCGATTACAAATTCTGCTATAGGTACCTACTACACTAGTAAACCATTAGGTCTGCGGGTTCGTGCCACAGGGGGTAACGGAGTGGTAGCTAGGTGTGTTGCGCGTGCTACACGTGGTGAGTTGCTGACGCTCTTGTTGTGTGCAGCTGAACCAGTACCTGGGTGCGAGCGTGGAGCGACTGCGCGCGTGGGACGCGCAGCAGGAGCAGTTGGAGGTGACGCTGAAGATGGTGCAGAACGCCACCTCGGAGTACAACCTGCTGCTGTACCTGCTCCTGCGTCAGCACCGCTGCCTCGCCGGACACAACGGACCGCCCTCTACCTGCTTCTTCGACAAAGAACTCGAAGAAGACCTCACTTTTTTAAGGAATCCCACGCTCAACGCGTAACGCGTCCTCGAATTTATTATTTAATAATTATAGTGTTGAGTTGTTTACGATGTGGTGTTATTTAGTGCGCTGCGCAGCGGTGCGATAAATTTGTCACCGCGAGCGTACCTGCCAAATGTTTCGTGTAGATAATTCTCTGTATTTCCGGACAACAGCCCGCGAGTACTCTACCAGAAAACTACTAAACGCGTTATAAACTGAAGAACATGTCTATAAAGGTTTAATATAAGTAGTTAAAGCTATGGCGCAGCTTTTGCGGGCCGTTTGAATAATGCGTTACATGTGCGTAGCGATCGGCAAGTGAAGATGAAGTCACTCGAGCATAACTGATTCCTTTGTCTCTTAGCCAAACATGACCAAATCAACTGACAACAATAGAAAGTGGGGAATAGACTGAACTGGCTCCGAATATAAAGTGGCTCATTACGCGGTCATGTGTGCAAAGATATGTCAACCAGCCATATGTACCTATCGCACGTAACTATGACATATACTAGCTGAGCCCCGCGGTTTCACCCGCACCCGCGTCCACCGGCGGGCGGCGCGGCGGCGGCGCGGCGGCGGCGCAGCACTGATGTCATCGCTTCAGTCGCCGCGCTTGTGTCGCTCGCATGTACTGTGCTTAACGTATTACCTCGAGACGAGCGCGAAATGGCCCCCGAGACCTGCCATCTCTTTGAATTGTAAAAATATCCGGCTTTACGCGAATCTGACGATTATTCCTCAGAAATAGCGGCGAAAATAGCGCGCACTGAGGGAGCGCTTTGAACTTAAGTATCATTTTTGTGAGACTTATTTCCTGAATTATTGATATCAGGACGTTGCGAGGTTGTATTTTTTATGAAGCCGTCGTACAGCTGGTGATCGAGATCAACGGGATTTGGCACTTCTAGCAGTCCCCCGCCCGCTGCCCCACCCCTCCCGTCATTCGCCACCGCAACTTCAACCAACTGTTTGCATAAAGATAAAGACGTCTAATGGTGGAATCCCATGATCGTCAATATGGTAGACGGACACGCACGGCAGACGACTCACGACCACAGACCGCCACGCACCGCGCACCGAGGAGCTTCCGATGTCTGCGATACCCCGCACGTACACCTTACCACGGTCCGTCGTCCGGCCTCGTCGGTGTCCGTCCGCGAAATCGCAGATCGTGGGATCGTGGTATAATAACACGTCATACGACGGAGATCGACGGCTGGGTTTCGTACTTTCGTGACATAGTTAAGTATCTCTAAGTACTTCCTAGTATCCCAATTTATTTTTAACTGAATATAGATAGTCCGTAGGTACTTTACTTTTCTCTACTAGGTACTTTACCATTCTCTACTCAAACATGCTTGGAAATTCGAGCATTATTGTCACAACCTTCTTCGAAATAAATCGAAATTGTTGTACTAACTGTTACTGGTCAAAAACGATGCGGCCGGCAATGTAACTAGAGTGCGTTCCATCAAATACTACCTATTGCCGTGCTCCACTGTTGTACAACCAATAGGTACGCTACGCCGCTAACGGCGATAGGTCCGGTTTTAAGGGGTTCCGTAGTCAACAAGGAACCCTTATAGTTTCGCCAAGTCCGTCTGTCCGCGGCTTAGCTCAGAGACTGTTGGTACTAGAAAGCTGTAATTCGGTATGGGTATACATATGTTATAAATTACGCCGACAAAGTGGTAAAAAAAAATCGTAAATATATTTTTTTTATGGTACCTCCCCTACACGTAAAGTGGGGCTGGATTTTTTTTTCTCGTCTATCCCGTAATGTGGGTTAGCGTTGGAAAGTTCGTTTAAAAATAATGCGAGTTTATAAAATCCATTTTTGGATTCAGGGATCTGTTTGCGAAATATTATTTATTTATTTATTTATTTATTATCTATGGAAGACTTACAGCTAAGAAAAAGCAGATAAACAAACTAGTATGTGAGACAGACAGCCAATTAAAAGTCCTCGCTTCTAAAAACAGAATATAAAGATAAGGTGTGAACAACACAAAAACACAGCTACAAAAAAAAAATACAGTATAACCTCCAAGCTTAAGCTAAATTCACATTTATGATGCAACATTCAATACTTCAACACAAGAATAAAAACCTGAAGAACCAAAATCTTAATTAAAAAAGCTGCGGCTCAGGCACTTCCTGGCCGAGGACACACTCGTTATGAATGCATCAAAATCATGCTGTTTACACATTCCATTAAAGCCTCTACTTGCACGCACTATAAATGAATTTTGCCTGTAATTCGTAGAGATAAATGGAACACGCAACGGCACGTTCCATCGCTTTGACCTTCCGGGAACGTTAAAATAAAATTTGGATAGGATATCGGAGTTGTTAGTAGAATTATTGAATATTTTAAATAATGAAATACAATCAGAAATTGCTCGCCGATTAATTAAGGGTAATATATGATACTTCTTACAGAGATTGAGGTAATCTTAAGACCTAGATTATGCTTTAAAGTTGCTGCTAATTTTTGTTAGAGTCAAGTGTCCCCCCCCTGTCAGGCAGGGGGCATTGTACTCATTATTTTGAAAAACTTTTTCTATGGGACCAACTTTGAAATCACAAAAATAAAATCTGCTGTTCCATACATTTTGTCGATTTCAATGTTGGTCCCATAGAAAAAGTTGTTCAAAATGATGAGTACAATGACCCCTTTTCGGATTTAGCATAAAGAAAAAATAATGTTGTATACTGGGTATTAGGGTAGACACCGTTATCCTTGAAACTAGTGGTTTGGTGTCATCTATAATATACTTTTTCAAGGATAACGGTGTCTACCCTAACACCCTGTATAACGAAATTAAAAGGAAAACTATCACCGCTTAGTAGGCTCCACAAGTTACCGAGTAATAATCGACCAACTTAATTGGGCGTAATCTGACCCGGTTTGTGAAACATTGCGTACAAAAACCAAACTAGATTTTAATTTTTAAGGTATATCCCACTTTTAATTTCAAGTACTTTTTTTACCCTTGGAATAAAAAAGTTACAGGTCAATACAAAAATAATGTTTATGCGAGCTATCCGTAAGAGATCTAACCTAACCTAACCTAATTCATTACTATCGTTATCCATGATCTGTTTGGGTCACCAATAGGTATAGTACTGTTTGCTCCTCACGTATCGTGGTTGCATTCTTATTAATATTTTGTTGTTAATCAATTCTTCGTGTCGATATAGTTTCACAATGTACAGCCCGTTTGGTCGCATGTGCTCATGACAGTACGATCGAGCGATCCTTAAATTATACGTCCCCAAAGTGAACAGAATTAAATCTTCCTAAGTGATTTGTGGAAAGTCATCGAAAGTAGCATCAAGTGGCACGAAGGCTACTCTTCGACTATTCAAGTTGTGCTGCCTCACATGTTCCGCCAGTTCATTCTCTCTATTGATATTTTCATCCTTATATATTATAAAACAAAATCCTTCGCTGCGTCTGTGGGTCGTCCTGTTCGCGATAAACTCAAAAACTATTGCACCGATTTTCATGCTGTTTTCACCAATGGATAGAGTGGAGGAAGGTTTTAGTATACAGAGTGTTAGGGTAGACACCGTTATCCTTGAAACTAGTGGTTTGGTGTCATCTATAATATACTTTTTCTATGGGACCAACCTTGAAATCGCGAAAAAAACATCAGCTGTTCCATACATTTGTGTTCACTTAAATTGACAAAATGTATGGAACAGCAGATTTTTTTTTTGCGGTTTCAAGCTGTTCTCCTCTAGGTCTGATGGTTGGTGGTATCTCAGGATTGTAGCCACATTCTTCAATACTAGGAATCTAGTGCCGAAAGCCATATTCATATTTCATAACTGCAGAGTTATGAAATATGCACAGTCTTGCTGTATTTGCGGCACTACTACACTACTCAAAGGGTCCTAATAGTGGGGTATTTAGTGTCGTCAACCTTGCAAATCTACAACAAAGGTAGCTGCTTGGCACAGGCGTACCTAGTGGTCATCTGAGCTGATTTAGCCACGTGGCACCAACCTGCAGGTAGGTGGGGGAGGGGGGGGAACCCATCTTCCGCGTTGCACTCTTACGTCGATATCTTCAAAAGTTTCGCAAATAGGTCGTGTTTGGTATCGTTTTTGTATAATTCAAGGACGAGGAATTCATTTTTTGGAACAATATTTTCACTCGCTCATAGAAAAAAAGAGAGTTCCGCGCAAAACTTGAAAAATAAAAATTCTTACAAAATCTTTGCTTACAATTAAATTACGAGATTATGCTTCATAAAAAAAATAGAAGTAAATAGCCCTGTTTATCTAGAATACATAAACATAAACTTTCTTAATAGATTTAACTTATAAATGTGTCAAAAAAAATCATTTACGTCGCGCGGCGGAGCTGCGATATGAGAAGTGCGTATTTTGGATAGGATTTGGCACTTATTGTTTAATAATGACACTGATTAGTATAGGTGCTTCATGTAGTATTCTTAGAGAAATATCTAGAAATAACTCAAAATATAAAAAAAAAAAAGAATTGCCCCTGATATAACCACTATTCCAGCTTATTAAATAAAAAAATGTGAGTTCAATTCGGCATTCCCATAATTTGACTTCAAAAGAATGTTTTGTTTGCTAAAAATAATAATGAAATAAAGGATAATAGTACAGTTTTAGTAAACAAGTGTAAAAAAAAAAAAACAGTTTCCGCTGCTGTGCATCTTTGTTTGCATCGATGCAAGTAGCGGCTGCTGTTGGTAGGGTGGTCCACACAGGCTCCCATATGCCATTATTTTTGGCCAACTCCAGTCAGTAGGACATGGCCGGTCTTGTAAGTACTGATTCTAAAAGTTGACTCAATGTCCTCCCTGATAAATCGCTCGAAAAATATGGTTCGCAGGGCGTCTTTGGTTGGTGGTAAATTCTCCAGCTGTCTGTCCTTTTTTGTAAAAAGTAATGTCCTACACTGGTTGCTATCAGTGCATGTGCACGATCTAACTAAAATAAAACAAAAGTTATCACTGCAATTCACAAAAGTCAACCGCCACTTCACTTATATGTCATACAAAGCAATGAAAAATCATTCTAATATTGCCAAAGCCTGCTCTACATTTCCTTCCTTAGCATATTTATATCCCTCCGTTGCACTTGAAGAAGCGCCCCAAGCTTCGAAAGCGCTTTGTTCCCTTTACCAGGAGAAATTATATTAATTAGGGTTACCTAACGAAGCTGCAATAGAAAAGCACGGGAGAAACGAGTGACTATTTTTTGTGCCAATATGAACCCACAGTTCCTCAAGCTGTGGCAATTATTGTGACACACATGAGACGTCTAGAAGAACAATATCGGTGTTCACTGTAAGCACCATGTGTGTCCTTGGGCTGCAGTATCACCGATGTAGACCATTATGCGCGTGTATGCCAACCAGATGCTACCTGATGTTTGCATGGTTGCAGTGCTTGTTTATCTCTGCTGCTGTTGCTGTTGTTCTGTCGGTCCGTCTGTCGCATAAAATTCTTTGCCAGATGTAAATTCTGTAGTTTGGCACTGGAGAGCTAGGAAATGGAAAAATCCTCTTATCTTCTTCTTCAATCGGTCCCTCATTACTGAGGATCGTGGTCACTGGACCCCTTTAAACCGTCAATCTGCCTCCATAGACTCCGTGCGGTCCAAAGTTGCCATCACCACTTGCTGAAAGTTCCTTCAGGACGTAGCTTCTTTTACTACATAACGCTTTTGAAGCTTGGGGCGCTTCTTCAAGTGCAACGGAGGGATATAAATATGCTAAGGAAGGAAATGTAGAGCAGGCTTTGGCAATATTAGAATGATTTTTCATTGCTTTGTATGACATATAAGTGAAGTGGCGGTTGACTTTTGTGAATTGAAGTGATAACTTTTGTTTTATTTTAGTTAGATCGTGCACATGCACTGATAGCAACCAATGTAGGACATTACTTTTTACAAAAAAGGACAGACAGCTGGAGAATTTACCACCAACCAAAGACGCCCTGCGAACCATATTTTTCGAGCGATTTATCAGGGAGGACCATAGTTATCCGGAGATATGCCTTCTATCTATATTTGTTCGAGTTCAAGTGTCGCCACCTTTTCCCCACTCCCGAAACTCACACAAAAGCAAAATAAATAGATATGGCACACATTATGCTTTTATCGCACTCACACAACTAAACATTTGTTTTTATTTACTGCACACATGCTCAAAAGGGGCTGGCGTCAGAAAGTATAGATACAGAGACTGTACGCACACAAGCAACTCTAGCCTTAACTAGGGATGAGGGATTGATATAAATATTTGATCGATAAAAATATCGATGAAAACCGGATATCTATGATGAAAACCGACTGCAAAAAAACCACCGACTTCCAAAGTACTCAAGAAATAAAAAGTAAATATAAACATAAAATAATATCTAAATAAAATCCTCCAGGCACAAAGGGCGTGCCCGCTTAGATATAGCTATTTATTACTATAAGTAGAAGTTATAAATGATAAATTAGGACCATCGACGTAAAAATAAATAAAAAGTTAATTTCGAATAACAATAACAAAACCAAGATCAGCAAGACGACCAGTCACCACAAGCAGCACCCGTTCACGAGCATAACGCAAAGATCAGCCATTACGCCCCTCGCCATATTTGAGGGAAGGAGGCAACCCGACCCCCGACGCTACCGCAAGCAGTGACATCTAAGGGAGCATGACGAACCTGCTGCCGGTTGCTCAGGCAAGAACAATAATGATCAATTGTCGAGGTCACTAGCTAACCACATATTGCAATACAACTCATATAGAAAACACTGTAATGAGTGGATTATGTCAATAATAAATGAGATTAAAAATAATATTAAATTGACTATACAGTCAAATAAAAAAAAAAAAATTTAATTTAATTTCGGAAGTCGGTGTCTTTGCTTTTCAATTTCCGTTTTTTGCCACCGACTTCCGAAATTAAAGTTATTTTTCACTTTCTTAGTGTTTTTTTTGGAAGTCGGTTGTTTTTTTTTTTGTAAAAAGTTTTTATTTTTCCACTTTTTAGTTTTGTTACCTACCCCACACAAATCCGAATACCACTACCTGCTATGTAAATAACAGTGAAGGAGTCAAACAGGATATCGTCTAGATAAAGTAAGTGGGAAAAATACGTAATATTGAAGCTAACTCAAAAATTACGCAAGCAAAGATAATAAAATTTATATGGGACCACCTCGGAAGCATGACCTACCAAACAAAAAAAGAATCATCGAAATCGATTCATAATTGGCGGAGTAATCGCGTAACAAACATAGAAAAAAAAAAAAAAACATACATACGAATTGAGAACCTCCTCCTTTTTGAAGAAGTCGGTTAAAAAAGAGAAACATTTATGGGCGTATTTTGACGAAATTAAAACCAAATTAAGTAAAATCTAATTTATAATTCATCAAGTCATTTAAAACTGAAATAAAATGCATAAAAATAACACCTCTACAAAAAAAACGGCTGAAATAACTAGATCGATGTGTAAAATATGTACTATGTTTTTTCAAAAATGTTATCCGTGTTATTTAAGAATAATACAAGTGTTACGGTTCTATAAATTTCTCTCCTCATAATATTTCCATTCCGGGGGCCTTAGATGAAAATCGATTCAGGAGTAAACAAACTTCAATAATATTATTTTATACTAGCTGTGCCCGGTAGTTTCACCCGCGTAGGTCGTTCACGGTCCCGTGGGAATATAGGGACAAAACGTATCCTATGTCCTATTTCAGGTCATGGTCTACTCGAGTGCCCATCCTCTCTTCTCTAGAGTAGGGAAAGTCGCGGCGGTGTGGCGGCGGCGCCCGGCGTCGAACGGTTCGCGTATTGCATTTTTATACTCGTGATAACTTCGAAATTAAATGTGCGATTCGAATGAATTAAAAAGTATTTTACTGCTACATAAATACTCTTGATGGTAACTATTTATTTGAATAAGAGTTAATATTATGTTGATAAAACTCTTTCGGAAATAAAGCATTAATTTCGTACAAATTTGATTAGCATAAAAAAAGGTTATAGTGAGTCAATCTTAAAAGATAGACGTGCTATCGCGGACTTTTTTTTAGAACTTTTAAAGAGGAACAATTCCATCATACATGATATTTGCGTAACTTAAACTGTTTACGTAGCGCACGCAACGGAAGCTCTCAAAAAGGATTTTTTTCCCCGTTTTTGCAACTTTTTCATGTATGCTCCGCTCCTATTGGTCGTAGTGTAGCGTGATGTTATATAGCCTATTACCTTCCTCGTTAAATGAACTATCTAATACAATAAGAATTTTCAGTAGTTCCTGAGATTAGCGCGTTCAAACAAACAAACAAACTCTTCAGCTTTATAATATTAATATTGATAATTAATAAGTATATATAGATTAATTAGCAAATGTTAGTATTAATTAAATAAATCCGTAAGAACAACTAACAATTATCGATATCCATACATGCATTGTTTTGCGCTGCACACCACTAATGCATTGTTTTGAAATGTCACAATTAAATAATAGGTCTTTACCTATGAAATTGCCGTTTTGTATAAAAAAATTTAAACGAATTTTTTTCATGAATTTTTTATTTGTATTAATCGAAGTAATCACCCATGCAATCAATGCATCTTTGCCGTCGCAGTGGCAGTTTATTGATGCCCTTCTTAAAGAAATCAGCTGGACGGGAGGCAACAAATTCTTCAAAGGCATTTTGTACTGCCTCTCGGGTATTGAATTTTTTTCCCGCCAAGAAGTTATCCAAATTCTGGAAAAAGTAGTAGTCTGTAGGCGCAAGGTCTGGTGAGTAGGGCGGATGACGCAGAGCTTCCAACCCCAGTTCTTGCAACTTGGAGACCGTCTGCTGTGCAGTATGAGGTCGCGCGTTGTCGTGCAGGAGCAGCGGAGACGAGCGATTGACCAATGCTGGTTGGAGATGCGCCAGCTTCTCCATCATTGTGTTCATTTCTTCACAGTACACATCTGCAGTAATGCTCACCCCGTTTGGTAAGAAGCTGTGATGAATCACACCGGCGCTAGACCACCAAACAGTGACCATCACTTTTCTAGGGGTAAGTTTTCGTTTAGGGCATTGTTTAGGTGCTGAACCAGGATCCAACCAACTTGCTGAGCGCTTGCGGTTATCAAACAGAATCCATTTTTCATCGCAGGTAACAATGCGGTTCAAAATTCCTTCATTTGTGTGTCTGTTGAGCAGTGCAAGGCACGTCTCGACGCGTACTTCGCGCTGGCGATCATTGAGTTCGTGGGGCACCCATTTGTCAAGCTTTTTTACCTTGCCAATTTGACGCAAATGGACCAATATTGTTTTGACGCTAACGTCGAAAGCTGCTGCTAATTCAGCCGTAGATTGTGTATCATCAGCTTCCACAATCGCCTTTAATTCGTCATTGTCGACCAAAGTCTTCGGACGACCGCGAGGTTCATTTTTCAGGTCGAAATTTCCAGAACGGAAGCGAGCAAACCAATAACAGGTGGTGCGTTGGTTTGTAGTGTTAGCTCCGTAAACGTCGTTGATGTTGCGTGCCGCTTGTGCCGCGTTGCTGCCACGACGGTACTCATATTCCATAATTACTCGAATTTTTAACGTATCCATGATGACGAAAAAGATTGAAATGCGATGAAAATGTAACACTAATCAATAAAGAAATGACTACTTTTGGAAAAAAAAATCCATGTTTTTAAAATAAAATTAATTTGAAATTAGAATTCTTAGCCAAACAAAAATTATTTTGATTTGAAATGGCCAGTGCAGAACGGCAATTTCATAGGTAAAGACCTAATATTTATAAAATCCGATATTAATAATCGATACTAATATTTTAAAAAAAGTTACGAGTAGATCGTGCACATGCACTGATAGCAACCAGTGTAGGACATTACTATTTACAAAAAAGGACAGACAGCTGGAGAATTTACCACCAACCAAAGACGCCCTGCGAACCATATTTTTCGAGCGATTTATCAGGGAGGACATTGAGTCAACTTTTAGAATCAGTACTTACAAGACCGGCCATGTCCTACTGACTGGAGTTGGCCAAAAATAATGGCATATGGGAGCCTGTGTGGACCACCCTACCACCAACAGCCGCTACTTGCATCGATGCAAAAAAAATGCACAGCAGCGGAAATTGTAAATTTTTTTTTTTTTTTTTTACACTTGTTTTCTTTAACTTTACTATTATTCTTTATTTCATTATTATTTTTAGTAAACAAAACGTTCTTTTGAAGTCAAATTATGGGAATGCCGAATTGAACTCACATTTTTTTAAAATAAGTTGGAATAGTGGTTATGTCAGTGGCAATTTTTTTTTTTAATATTTCTACATATTTCTTTAAGAATACTACATGAAGCACCTATACTAATCAGTGTCATTATTAAACAATAAGTGCCAAGTCCTATCCAAAATACGCACTTCTCCTATCGCAGCTCCGCCGCGCGACGTAAATGATTTTTTTTGACACATTTATAAGTTAAATCGATTAAGAAAGTTTTTGTTTATGTATTCTAGATAAACAGGGCTATTTACCCCTATTTTTTTTATGAATCATTACCTCGTAATTTAATAATAAGCAACGATATTGTAAAAAGAAATATTTTTTATTTTTCAAATTTTGCGCGGAACTCTCTTTTTTCTATGAACGAGTGAAAATATTGTTCCAGAAATGAATTACTCGCCTTTGAATTATACGAAAACGATACCAAACACGACTTATTTGCAAAACTTTTGCAGATATCGACGTAAGAGTGCAACGCGGTAGATGGGTTTTTCCCCCCCCTCCCCCACCTACCTGCAGGGTGGTGCTACGTGGGTACAGGGCTAAATCAGCTCAGATGACCACTAGGTACGCCTATCCCTGCCCTGCTTGGGCGGAGCACCGCCGTGTCCTCGTGGAGGCGATTGGCGGCACTGACCTCTCGCGTCCGGCACTGGTCCAGGCCATGGTACGGAGCGAGAGGGCGTGGAAGGCGGTCACCTCCTTCTGCGAAGCAGTGATGCTCGCGAAGGAGGAGGCGGAACGCGTGAGGGAGAGGCAAAGCCTGCACCCTCACGCCCCTAACCGCCGCCGCTGGAGACACCCTGGGCGTCGGGAATCCCAGGCGGATTCCCGGCCACCATAGGCTTGGGCTTGCGGACGGCGAGCAATGGGCAGCTCGCCGTCCGATAAGGACCAGGCCCAGGTCGATGGCGCGTCGTGTTCCACGCGCGCCTCAAAGAGATGTCAGCACACCTGACGGGGTCCGTTAGGACCGATGCCTGCCAGGGTTGCGGAATAGTCCGAAAGGGATACCGGGACCCTGGCAACAGGCAACCGAAGGAACACGGGTGGGTTTTAGTCAGTAAGAGTCTGACACGCCCTTCCGCTCCGCCCAGAGCGGGTCATAGGTCAAGTCATCATAGGTCAAGTCATAGGATGATTTCCCAAAAAAAAAAAAAAAAAACAAAAAAAAACAAATAAAAAAAAAAACTAATAACGAATGAGTCCAAACGCAATGGTGCTATCTTGTTTGATAGAGGTTTTCCCATGGCCACCTTCCGACTCCATCATCAGACCCTGAACACCACCTAGTTTCTCGCAAAGGAACTATTTGATGTACCGCACTCTATGAAAATCCATATCTGTCGTGTTTAGCGGCCAAATAAAACTATGAAAACTCATAACTGTAGTGATATTTAAAAATGGAACGAACTTTTTACTTCAACACATGGCAACCAAGGAGATAACACAGATGTTATTTCGATTTGGCTTGCAACTAGAGCTCTAACCTTTTGACCGCGACAGTGTTGTATAGATGACAAACCAAAATGTGCCCAGCACGCCACGGTCACGATGTAATATGCAAGTTTTCTGGATATAAGCAATTTAAGCTTACTGGAACTTTTTATTTCGATTTTTTTTTGCTAAAGCGACACCTATCTCCTAAAATAAGGTTTTATAGAAACCATTTATAAAACATATTACAGGAAAAAAAATATGATTCATGAAATTATAAGTAATACAGAAAAGTTTTCATTAGAAAATTCATTCCTGAGATTTCACGTTTTGGCGCTTTAGCCGTTTACCTATCCACCATCGATATTATGGTGACAACAAAGTACGTCATGATTACCTAAACAAAGTGCTGTGATGGTATAGACTTGATTTTATCGATTGTTGATTTTAATTGTAGAAAAGACGCCGAAACTGTAACACATAAAAACAAAACATTCGCAAAAAAACTGCGTCGCTGTTGTCAAGGTTGCGGGCGAGTGGCAACAGCATTCTAAAAACTATGGCAGAGAGTATCGACTCTCCGATTATCCAAAGTTTTGTGAGAAGGACAATCACTAAACATTAATTTGGGGTTGTCCTTTTCACAATATATTAATAATACTACATTCTTCTCTATTGTATTGTATTTGTAACTACTAACATTAGTAATAAGTTATATTATTGTTTACTAACACGCTGGATCATTGTTGTCCGATAAATAAAGAATAATAATAATATCAGTATAATTTATGTCATACAGGCCAAAGCGGGATGAAATAAAACACCGGTTTAGTAACTTTTATTAAAAACAAACTTTGTGTTGAAAAATTAATACATGAGCTTTATCTATAAAATTCCGAACTCACTACTATTTTGTAGGTATTAAAGGATGTAAGTTCGTAGGTTGGCGCCCAGGGCACAAGACTAAATAAGAAACAGACAGCTTCATACTAACGTCTCGCGCGGGAACACTACTACACGCACAGCTATGTGTGCGTGGCCAGTCACGGACAAGCCGCGCGGGGGGTGCACCGGCGGCCGCTAGAAGGCAAACCGGTTTGAGCCCGCTCAGTGAGAATGCAAAGCGCAGGGGTATGCCGTGTGCCAGCGGCAGCGATACTGACGACGCGGAAGTTTCGTTTTTTATTTTAAAAATGCCAAATTGGTGTAGGTAGTGTGTGTTTTAATAATAGTAGGTAGGAAAACCAAATAAGTTTCTTTTTTATATCCAAAGGATCCTGTCAATGTCAGGGAATTATCTATATCTACCTATACTACACATAAACCTTACACATTTTTAATGAATACTACAGAATTATTTAGTTACGAGTTAGGTATCCAAAATAACTAGGATGGCGATAAGGTTTTCCCATAAGAATTATTATTTATTATTCTTATTTTTAAGTAGGTACCTCCTCCTTCGTTGGCGTCTTAGCACATGAAGATAACTAAATGTTTGTTTACGTGGTCTTAGCAAGCTGACGTTTGAACTTTTCTATTGTATAGGTACTTACTTAACTTACGTTCATGAAATAGTAAAACAAGCAAGGAAAGCTTATAGTTTCGCCATGTCCGTCTGTCCGTCCGTCCGTAAGTCACAATAATTTTGATAAGTATGTACCTAATTAGTTAAGTAGTTAGGTACCTAACCTAACCAAATTCAAAAAAAGTATGTATCTATGTATGTAGGTTTAGCTATTTCACAGTAAAATAATTACATTTTATTATCGTTTTTTATTAGCATAATCTTAATCAGCCTAGGTATAATGTTAACCATTTCGGCTTTTAAGCTACACTATTTTTTTAAAGTTCCGTACCAAAAAAGAAAACGGAAAGCTTATCAGTGCCTGTCCTTCCTTTCGTCCGTCCGTCAGTCCGTCCGTCCGTCCGTCCATCTGTGCTCATTGCCGAATCTCGAGTCCCACTTGCCCTATGAAAGTAGGTCAGAATTTTGAGCTCTGTTAGGAAGCTTTCATTCTGCTCTTATTTATTCTGTGCCCAGGGCACGTTTTTGCTTTTTTGAAAGAAACAAATGAACATAATTGGCGTGTGAAAAATGATCGTTGTCCGTCATTGATTCTGGAATTTATAATTAATTACCGGCATTGTCCGGCATTGATGGACACACGTATGTGTGCCTCGGCTTCGCCTCGGTCCACATTTTTACGATCGTCTGTCAATGCGCCAGTTGCAGGCCGCGACAGTAATGTACTATTCTTAATAATAAAAGTATCGATCGGGATAGGGATCGATCCATCATCACTGACAGGACTATTGTTGCCAATAAGCCTGATATAGTGGTGGTGGATCGAACAGAGCGGGCATTGACATAACGGGCCCGCATGACGGGAACCTCGTGAAGGCCGAGAAAGATAAACAAATCAAGTATCTTGATTTGGCTCGCGAGGTTGTCGACATGTGGGATGTGGACTCTGCGATCATTGTGCCGATAGTCGTATCAGCCAATGGCTTAATTGCCGAGAGCCTTGACCAACACCTATGGAGGCTCTCGTTGGGCAGCTGGATTAAGGGCCTGATTCAGAAAGCGGTACTCCTGGACACGGCCCGTATTGTTAGGAGGTTCCTCTCTCTGGAGCCCTGACCGCCGCCGGTAGCTTGGACCCTGTTCCCGATACCGATACCCGCTACTATTTTTTATCTTTTTAAATGTTTTTATATTTAAAAATGTAATTTATAAGTGTCTTTATGAAATAATAATGTTATGTATAATAATAATTAAGAAAAGAAAATAATGAGCCACACGCAGTGCGGCGCGCGGCGTTGTGTTATATTTTCATCGGCGGTGACAACCGCGGGAGCGGGCCGCACGGCGCACACAATGTACGCGTGAAATATGTGACGCGCAACGCTTTGTACCTACCTATTCTGCGGATCCGGCGAAATTTTAATTAGAGCGCAGCTGCCGAGATTGGCCATTAGGCAGGAGATGCGGCGACAATGGACGCGCTGCCGCCTGCAGCCACCACACAATACCTCACTGAAAGTGCAGCTGAATTTTTTATGTAACGGTTCTACGTGCAAGCGTTCAATGAAAACGTGGATTATAGCGCATTGTTGTCACCCATACGGACGAGTTTCATAGCACATTGTTTATTTACCACGCGACCTCACCACCTCGCCTCCTCGCCGCAATAGAACCTGCTGCTTGCTCTTAGAGTTGACGCCCGATGCTGGCAAGCGACGTTGCGGTTTGTTACAAAATGGTGTTTGATATAGTTGGTAGGAGTGCATTGAACGGAAGTGCAGAACATTGTTGTAAAATCATGTGAGAAGTGCCGGTGGGTAGTGGCTTGTGGCGTGAAGCGTCACGTACAGCGTGTGGCGTGTGCCGCTTGGTTAGTAGGAAATTATAGAGGCTATGTTTAGCCGTTCAGGAGGCGCGCACTTAATAACTTTGTACAGTCACGAGCAATAACATTGAAACGCCCTTGAAATTCAAATTCATGTAGCAACATTAAACTGCAAAAATAAGTATGCTAGATGCTAACTGTGCGTAATAATTACCTATGTAAACGATAAATTATGTCATTTAAATAGTCGGTCCTAATTTATCATTTATAACTTCTAGTTACAACTATAAATAACAAAAAATCAGCTGTTCTACATTTGTGTTCACTTAATTCGACAAAATGTATTGAAAATCTGATGTTTTTTTCGCGATTTCAATGTTGGTCCCAAAGAAAAAGTTGATTTTGATAACATTTTGACAGTGCGAGGCATATGGTCACGTCTTGGCAACATTTTACATGAACATGTTTTTGGTGGGATTTCACTTCTTTCTGTAAATTGCTTAAGACAATATTTTTTATTTTGTCTATTATTTCATTCTTTTTTGTGGTGTATTTCTTGCACTTCAGAGGTGCCTTTTTTCATAGCCCACTTTTTTTATTCTTATAAATTTAAGTAGTAGGTAATATTCTGAAACCTGATGAAAGCCCCTTATACATTTTTATCTCCTAATTTAAGAGGTTGAGGGGTCATTTAAAAAAAGAACTCGTATTTTTTAATTTGTGTGTGTTTAATCATGTCTGTTGTATGGGTGCCCCCCTTAAATGTTTGTTTTATTTTAATTTAATTATTTATTTTTAAAGTGAATATAATTAAATATTCTGTGAATATTTCAAGCGTCTACCTGTTGCCGTTATCAATATCGAGCAAAAACGAACAAAAAAATCACGTTTTTTGTATGGGGGCCCCCCTAAATATTTATTTTATTGTCTTTTAGTATTTGTTGTTATAGCGGCCACAGAAATACATCATCTGTGAAAATTTCAACTGTCTAACTATCATGGTTCATGAGATACAGCCTGGTGACAGACGGACAGACAGACAGACAGACAGCTGAGCCTTAGTAATAGGGTCACGTTTTACCCTTTGGGTACGGAAGCCTAAAAATGACGAACCGCTTCGAGAAAAGTCCCCTCCTTGCGCTTCGGTTGGCTCGTCTTGGCGGGGGCACTACCGTGCCCCCAGATTAATGACATATTATTGCGAACACTGATTAAATAAACTACCAAAACCTTGTCCTTTGTCAGAAAATACGTATGTTGTGTTAATCAAGTTACTGATTTTATCATCTATACAGCTACCTGCTGGCTGAGCGACTGCGGGTGAGGGTGTAATAAGTTGAGGCTGGGGCTCCTGGGAGCCGGCACAGCTAAAAGAGAGGTTATTTTTCAGAGACTCATACATCTCATCTCATCATCATAATTATACTTGACCAGGTCTGCCAACCTGGCCTCCTGCAAGCGCTTACTCAGTTATTGTTCAGAAGCCTCATATTTACTAAAGACATCCTTTAGAGCAGTAACCTAACCTAACAAACAATTCAGGTGCCGAGTGTCGGTACCATACAATTACATAGTTGTAATTCACTATTACACGTCTTTAATTCTTGAATTAAAGACGTCCGCTTTTTATAGGGACGTTGGTTTTTTATTCCGAGAAAAATCTAACCAGCATCAAACTACACCTAAATAAAAGCGAGAAAAATATGGAACTAGGAACCACTGAAAATAATATTTTTAGACCCTCCAGAGAAAAATTATAAACTATTTAATGTTAGTACATATATAGGTATATTTTCTTTGTTGATGGCAGCCCAAATAAAACCTCCCACACAGTTTGACAGATGATTCTATTCTTCTGTCAAATATGACAAAGTGTTGACTGACAGGCCGTCTGAACTGTCATGGTTTCGCTCCGTTCTGTTAACCAGTGATATCGAATTTTATTTTATTGGTGCTTTGCTTTCTTTGAATTTCCTGATTTTAAAGACTTGGGTCTTTCATAACGGATTCTTCTACTTTGCACATGATTAGGACACCGGTAGCTTATGAACCTTTAAACCTGATGACTGCTTTTCTTAACGGTTATTTGATATGAACTTCGATTTTCGGTTTAAATCCCTGAATGTAAGTGCTATTCTGTATTCTTATTTAGCTTTTATTTTATTTGCACAACATTTGCGTCTTTTAAGTCCTCTGACATTCTGCAATCATTAACTTCTATTTCTATTTTCAGATTATTGTTACTGTAATGGCTCTCTACATGAATTGCAACATAGTAATACGTGCTAATCAGCCATATGAATATCGCGCTTTAAGCATGAGCCCTGAGATAGTCTCAATAAATTGAAGAATGGACTGCTCAGGAGTTAATGACATAATATAATGACATGTATTAATTATAACTTACATTATTCGATTTTCTGTATGCATAACATCTTTCCTTTCCTAATATATTACTTCTCAACTGTCACGTGATACCCCATAGGTATCATGAACGAAAACGCCCCAACTGTCGATGGCACCTATGGGGTATCATGCGACAATTGTTGCCATTGGTCGATGATTTTTGTCGTTTATTTGCACTTGCAACACGATCTGGCTGTATCATTCGAATAATCGATTAATAGTTTACTGATTTTAGTAACAATTTCTTGGTAACACCACTAAAAACGGAACGAAAACTTAACAAACAAAATCTATCTGTGGTCGTGTGACGCGCGACGCCATATTGGCAAAATTCGTCAAGTGTCAAGTGTTGTTTACGTTTGTTCGCAACAGAATAAAAGAAGAAAACGGTGAGTAATCTTATAAGAATTTTATACAGAATTACTGAGAAATAAGTGTGGATTTCGTATTGAGTGTTAGTTTATCGGAAAGTGATAAATATTTCAGTGAACAAGTAACGAAACTTTTGTAGTAAACAATTTTGACGCTGTCGCCGCCGTGTTTAGTAATGTATTTACAATAAATATTCTTGTATACTGTTTGAAATACACATAAGTATCTAGCAAAATAATCTACGAACATAATTTGGCTAATAGCTACTGATATTATTGCGAATTGTTATCGTAATCGTATTTCCAATTCGGCGATTCCCCCGTACCATGACACAGCGCTCATAGTAGGCGGGGCCAGTAAAAAGTACTATCTGCAAAAAGAATCCAACTAGAATTTTTTGTTCCAATAAGAAAGAAAGAAAGAAAAAAAGAAAGATTACATTTTATTATTTCTTGCAGTTTACATAACTGACATGTGTAAGAAAAATAAATGTCGAAGTTATTGTTTTTTTTTTTTACCGACTTGAAAAAAGGTGAATGTCCTCAAAAAGTATGAATGTTTTTTTAGGATCATGGTATTTTCCTAGGCCATTAATTTGGTAAATGATTGTTTTATGATATTTTCAGCATGGCGAGGCTGTCCTCGACCTCAAGGTCACGAGTGTGACCCCCGCTCCGTGCAAAAGGGCCCCAGACAGCGCCGCCCGTCGCGCTATCATCATGGGGTTCCTTGACGCTACCCCGCGCTCCGATCTGTCCCCATCCCCACCGCGCACCATGGTAAGTATTTTCAGTATAGCATATTACTATATATATTTATTTAGTTTCAGTGGAATAATTTGTATTTCTTGTCTTTTCAGCCACCCTCATGCTGTCCCGGTTCTAGCGACCCGTCGATACGTGTGTACCTACTACTCTTTGGAATGGGCAACTAGCTTCATCTTTCTAAGTGAACGACTCCTTGACAGTTGAAAAGTGCCTGTAACTGGTTTATTTGAAATAAATGTTTTGAGTATGAGTTTTGTTTTATTTTGTTATAATATATTTCTTGAAAGCAAAATGTGTTTTATTTCAAACTTTTCCTAGCTTTCCGTAAGTAGGTATCCCACATACTTACGAAGAGCTAGGAAAAGTTGTACTAAAAACCGACTACCATTGATGGAGGAGTAAAAATAAACAATAATTACCTCCACTTATTTCGTTGTCTGTCTGAATGCCAGTCTCTAAAGACCCTTCCTCGACCGTAACAGTAGTTTTGCACGTATGCCGTGCATTAGATATTCTTTTTTACTATGCGTTTGCACTGGTGAAACATTCACAACAAAACATGTTGAAATCTCTAGTTGCTGTCAAAAATTGTATAGAACATTGAGAGAAAATAGAGATTTCAACATGTTTTGTTGTGAATTTTCCGCCAGTGCAAACGCAGTTATGCACCTATGCGGTGCATTAGACATTCCCTCTAGTCTTATGCACCTATGCGGTATCATGTGATATTCTCGTGACAGTAATGCAAATAAAAAACAAATACAACGCTATCAACAGTGACGTGAGGCCGGTTTCGTAAACATGCGTGCACTTACTGAGGTGTACTTTAATTGTAAGTGTGAGCGTGTGTGCACAGAGGGAAGTAGTTTTGGCTTGTTCGCAGCGAATGTCTTGCTTTTTTATTCGCATTACTGTTACGAGAATGTCATATGATACCGCATAGGTGCATAAGACTAGAGGGAATGTCTAATGCACCGCATAGGTGCATAACTGCGGTGCATTAGATATTCTAAAAACCGACTACCTACTATTGATACAAGAATTAAAAATTCAAAAAGGCAAACTTTCATGATGAATAAACACAATAATTACCTCCACATACTTCGTTATCGCAAAAAATGCGATTACAAACTTACATTTGCAGCTGGAGAATTGACCGTGACGTATGTCGATGTATGGGAGAACATATTTTTCAACTACAAAGTTAAGTTTGTTTTTGGGTTAATTTCATCCCTACTACGGAATCCTTCATTGTAGGTGGTCTGACACGCACTCGGCCGGTTTTTATTGTTTAGGCATAATCGGACTATAATGTTCCCACTGCTGGGACACAGGTCCTCCTGTCCGTGAGAGAGAATGGGTGGGGTGGTAAATGGATTTAGGTACCTACCTACATAATAAGGAAAGATAGAATAATCATTTATGTAATGCTTTGTCCATAATAATTGTTACACAGCTGTTAGTAAATAAGTGTACCTAGTTACAAATAATGATGAATCATTATTTTCAAAGAAATCGAAATAATAATAATAATTGGGATATCTCAAACCAAAAATTTTTTTCGTGTGTTTTTTTGAACAGGTCATTATTATTGTAATAGAACACAAATAGTGAGATAATAAAGAGTAATATTATGTCATCTAATAAAATTTAAAGTAACATTATAAACAGACTAAAGGAACAATAATTTATAATAAAATAATATCGTACTTGAAAATTATAACATACAAATATTCGCGGTCTTTTTACTCTGACGCGCTGACGGTACCCCACGGCTCCCGCGAACCAGTATAAACCAGTTTTCGGGCCGGCTCTGCGCGCGTCGCTGCGTAATGGCCGCGGAGTATTTACGTTGTGTAAACAAAAAGTTTCTTATCGCAAAGATCGTGTTACAAGTGGAATGAGGTGCTGTTATCGTGTTTATGATTAGGCCTGTACATTGTGCTAACGTTTTCAAGTGTTTGTGACGTGAGTGAATGTGTGTATTAGTGATATTGATAAATAGTTTCTAGATTAGGCGAGTGAAAATAAGAAAAAAGAAAAATTATCTCATCACAGCAAGTTCACGTAAGTACATACTGTTTATTTGGTAGTTTAGTTCTATGATATAACTCATAACGAAGTTAGGAAGGTATAATTTATGGTGTGCAAATTACTGCTTGGTGATGAAATCACCATTTTTAGGAAGGCCTACCCAAAAATAAAAAGAAACTTGAGACTAGGTCGACGGGATTTGCATTTTTAGGTAAACCTAGGCATGCGCACTAGGGGTTAACTACTTTATTTTAGGTAACAGATGGAGATCGCATTTGCCAAGAATGCATCAACCTTTTACATACTGATAGAATTGAATAACAGAGATAAGCACAACATTGGTGACCGTCAGCTGGGTCCTCAATCAGTTTGTGTGTGCTGTGGTATTTCTATAACAAGAAGAAAAGGCAGGCGCTCCCGGCCCTTACCTGATGTCATCCTGAACGGGCTTATATAGCCGAGCTGAGCTGATATAAACTGAGCTGTTTCTCGACAATATTTAAATAAAAGAAGACATTGAACATTAAGAAAATCAATAAATAAATATCGAAAACAAATGTTTTATTTCATAACAAAATGTAACAGTTCCGTCCAAAACATTTACTTAATTTAGTTTTTAAATATCATTGTCGAAAGACTTTTCATCCACTTCCGATCTCGATTCTAAGTCATAAAAAAGGAATTCTCCTTCGTAATTAAAAAATGTTCTTGATCAGTAGATACTATTATCATTTATTACTCATGCTAAGCAAACCCTGTGGACTACGCTGAAACATGCACTTCGTGCACATAAAGATTCGAAGTAGCTATAATCATTTTAGGTCTAAAAGAATTATGCTATAATACACATTTTTGACTGAAGGTACTTAGTTAATTGATTCAGGCGTGACTTTGCGGAAATCCATTATAAAATACAATAGACGTAGATATATTTAGTAACCAATTCCGCTTGACTATTCATCAAGAGTCCTAAAAAACCCTGTAAGAAATCGACACGTGTTTCACCTCTCAACGAGGCATCCTCAGGATGACGATTGACCAATTGCAAACCACAACGCGACGGGTTACCACACCCAGCGCTGGACGCAAAGTGAATCAAATCGCCCGTCACCCCCACTTATATAGGATTGCTGCTCGGCGCTAATTGGCTAGAATCGTTATCAGTGCGATAAGCGCGATAAGGGGCGAACAATCGCAACAAAGGCGACCTTGGCATACTGGTATTTAATTCGTTCAACAGTGTAACGTTCGATGTATTATTTTAAATAATTTCTAAACTCTCTAATACTGACATTTTAAATCCTTTATCACAAGTATGTAAAATTTTGATTTATTTATTTAATGAATGACCTGAATCTATTAAGTGTTGAGCAAAATGAGATTTTTCTGGACAACTATTCCTATAAGCTGCAATATGTTCCTTATATCTTGTTTGGAAATTACGTCGCGTTCTGGTTTGCAATTGGTCAATCGTCATCCTGAGGATGCCTCGTTGAGAGGTGAAACACGTGTCGATTTCTTACAGGGTTTTTTAGGACTCTTGAAGAATAGTCAAGCGGAATTGGTTACTAAATATATCTACGTCTATTGTATTTTTTTGAAGGTACTTAGGTAAATAATTTAGAATTTTTGTTTGCATTGTCTTCAAATAAAGATTGTTTTTTTTTTACCATCGAGTCTAGGGTCTTGTTAATCTTTATTTATCAATTTTTATTAAATAAAATTAATCTAAACACTAACTCTAACAAAACTAAGATAGTTCATTAATTCAGGCGTGACTTTGCGGAAATCCATTATAAAATACAATAGACGTAGATATTAGTAACCTACTCCGCTTGACTATTCTTCAAGAGTCATAAAACACCCTGTAAGAAATCGACACGTGTTTCACCTCTCAACGACGCAAGTTATTTGCGTCCAGCGCTCGGTGTGGTAACACGTCGCGTTCTGGTTTGCAATTGGTCAATCGTCATCCTGAGGATGCCTCGTTGAGAGGTGAAACACGTGTCGATTTCTTACAGGGTTTTTTATGACTCTTGAAGAATAGTCAAGCGGAGTAGGTAAGAACTCCTTCTTCTTATTTTTTTTTTCTTTGCGTCCAGCGCTCGGTGTGGTAACACGTCACGTTCTGGTTTGCAATTGGTCTCTCCCATCTTCCATGGAAATAAGGACATGCCGTCCGGTATTTTGTCATCGTCGCGTGCCAAGCCATTGGGTTCTAATGTTCTAATGCAGCTGGAACGCCGACGGTGACAAGAGCTCGTCGGATGATGTCATTAATGTTAGCGTGCCGCGCTAAGCGACCCGCACTTCGGTTGCAAGACAGGCCGTGGTGTCCGAGGCCACTTCGCCATGTAGTTAGGGTTGCCATCCGTACTTTATAATAAAGTATTGTAAGTTATTTCAGGTAATTGTACTCTATACTTTATGAGAATAATAAAGTACCTACACGAAAATACTTTATTTCGCATGATTTGATTTCTTTGCGATTTTGAAAAGTTTAGTCGTAATTTTTTAAACTTGTATAATGTTATTTCATTTTTATTGTCTATTCCCGCGACGTCAGCATTCACAGAAAGCGAATTTTGTGATGAATAGCATACGGCGAGACAAAAGAAACTTATTTACTTTAATTAAATATAGACTGTAAGGATGCTGTGCAATTGTTTAGTAGAGATACAAAGATACAAACTGCAAAAAGCAATAAAATATATGTTTTTGAACATAATAATAACGAAAAATAAATTGTAGGTACTTTATTTTGATACTACCTATGTACTTTTTTTCTTACCTATAATAACCAATGTACCTACTTTATTTGCAAAAAAAAAGATGGCAACCCTAAACGTAGTGTCGTCGAACAAAGTTCCTAGGTTCGATGACGGTGACGGTAGTGCATGAAGCCACAGACCCGACTCCCACTTACCCACAGCCAGCAGGCGCGCGCGCTCCGCAGTAGTAGCAGACGTGTCAAGCAAGTTGTTCTGTACTACTCTGCAGAGCGGCTCATCCCACCGTCTCTGGGAAGATGGATTGTCGGGTTGATTAAATTCTGTAATGACTAATAACAATACCATGTGTCAATTTAGACAAGTTTACTATTTTTTTGGGGTGTGTTCACTTTAATAACCTAGATAATTAGAAACGTTTGTTCGTTTTAGGAGGAAATTAACACTAAATTATAAACCGATTTTTCTCAAAAATGGTTATCTTTAAAAATGTCTGATACGAGTTCGAGCCACTAGTTTTTGGGATGTCTATTCAAATATATTTAACTTATCCTGGTTAGAATGATTGAATAATAAATAATTAAAAAACACGACTTCGCTGCTAAAAAACGAGCTAAAAAAACAAGCAGTCGTGGTTTTATAATTATTTATTTTTATTTTATACATTTTATACAGTTTTAGTAAGTATACTGTGTGATGATGAAAGCATTCTAATAATAACTCAATCATCTACCAAACCATTAACTCATTTAGACATTTGCAGTGTTACTAAAGTCTGATTAAATCGTTTGCAGCCAAAGATGAAATGTTTTTTTTTGCAAGTACTTGTACACACTACCTATGTAAAATTTATGCCAATAAATTATATAGTTTTGGAATGTGCTCATCAAGGCCTTCAATTAGATACCCATATAGTAAATAATTGTATTTTTTTTTTCACATTTGAAAATGAAGCCATACTGCCGCCATATTGATTTTAAAAAAA
Organism: Lithophane ornitopus; assembly: GCA_948473465.1. Classification (NCBI taxonomy): domain Eukaryota; kingdom Metazoa; phylum Arthropoda; class Insecta; order Lepidoptera; family Noctuidae; genus Lithophane; species Lithophane ornitopus. Next base: position 345,108 of record OX419630.1, on the reverse strand, counting down.
AACATGGCCTATGTCACTCGGGATAGTGTAAGGATTGTAACGATATCCCATACATCCGAATCCGTTCAGGCATTTTAAAGTTATAGTGGAATAAAGAAACTCACATACATACATACATATATACATACATGAACCCTGAAAACATTACATTCCTTTTTGGGCAGTCGTGTAATAAAAAGGCATTTTTGGACATGTCCTTTAGAATTTTTTGCCTAAGTTTTGTATTTAATTTATTAAGTTCTTGGCGTTTTATTGATTTTTTAATTAATTTATGCATTTTAATATATTGTTTTAACTTAATATGGCTAGTAAATAAATTGCATTTAGTGATAGTAGGTATCATCAGTTAAGTCTATGGACCCGCTATCAACCAACTCATCATAAAGACTGCAGGTGATCGCAGACTCTTCACCGGCTTTGAGAGATTCCAAATGCGATATTGTGTTGTGGGCTTCCAATTCAAATATCCGTCTCAAAGCCAGTTCGTGAGTGTCACTAAGTTGACGGAGGTGTTGGTGCTGGTCAAGTATGTCCATATGCTGTGTATGTAGTTCGGCCAACTGGTTCTTAAGCGCAGTATTCTTGTTATTAATATATAGTACAGGTTTCGTATGTAAATGTTCCTACTTAGGTAAATGCCAATTCGAGCAGTGACATCTTCCGCGTCGTGTTATGATATCGGCGACGGCGCCGGCGCGGTGATCTAACAAACACGTAAAAAGTGATTTCAACGCAAAAGCTTTCGATACCACCAAACAACAACGTCGTGTATCTGATAACACTTTTTAGACGCGGCATCGGCGACCTTTCGTTTTGTGTCCCGCACAATACGACGAACACAAATTACGTCTTAGTCTCACTGTCCGTCACGCCGTCACGCGCGACCACCACTCAACGTATCCTCTCCCATCGGTTTATCGACAGATTTATTGCGTGACAAAGTTTCACGCTCAAAGTTCGCTCGTCTCGTTTGCTAGCGATGTAAGAAACGAACATTACCATACAAAGTGATCGACGTGCAAAACAAAAAAGTTTGCGTTGATTTACGGCCGCCAGAAACGGAGTCTATCAAACGATTTGCCGGTGTTTGTGAGGCACTTCACTTTACTGCCAACCAGCTTATAGTTTGTGCTAGCTTCAAAATGGTGGAAACGATGAATAACTTAGTGATCTTTTGTTACATTTATTTTGGGAAGAACCGTGGAATACCTACCTACTTTAAATTTGGTATTGGTTAAATGCTAGCCAGTTTTGTATATATTGCGTCGTGGCCAGAGGCACAACGGTCACAACTTTTTGGTTCCTAGTAGGTCTTCAATATTTTATTCATAATTTTTCTAATTGTTAGGGTACCTAAAGGGTAAAACGGGACCCGTCTAAAGTGGTAACAAAAAATCGTAACAAATATTTTTTTTAAGGTACCTACCCTACACGTAAAGTGGGGATGGTTTTTTTTTTCTCGTCTATTCCATGGTGTGGGGTATCGTTGGAAAGTTCGTTTAAAAATAATGAGTTTGTGAAAACCTATTTTGGATTCAGGGATCCGTTTGCGAAATATTAAGCTTTAAAGTGCTAATTTTTGTTAGAGTCAATTCCTTCAGTTGAGTGTTGCCAGGGTCCCGGTATCCCTTTCGGACTATTCCGCAACCCTGGCAGGCATCGGTCCCAATGGACCCCGTCAGGTGTGCTGACATCTCTTTGAGGCGCGCGTGGAACACGACGCGCCATCGACCCGGGCCTGGTCCTTATCGGACGGCGAGCTACCCATTGCTCGCCGTCCGCAAGCCCGCGCCTATGGTGGCCGGGAATCCGCCTGGGATTTCCGACGCTCAGGGTGTCTCCAGCGGCGGGTTGTGTTTTTTTTGGAAGACGGTTGTTTTAAAATTGTACATGACTTGCTTGAATGGGTACTTTTCATCGACTGACTTATCGATTATTACTCGGTAACTTGTGATAGTTTTCCTTTTAATTTTTAACCGACTTCTTCAAAAAGGATATGGATAATAAAATTTATATGGGACCACCTCGGAAGTATGACCTACCATACAAAAAAAGAATTATCAAAATCGATTCATAATTAGCGGAGTAATCGCGTAACAAACATACAACAAAAAAAAAACATACAGACGAATTGAGAACCGCCTCCTTTTTGAAGAAGTCGGTTAAAAATTAAAAGGAAAACTATCACAAGTTACCGAGTAATAATCGATCAACATATACTACAATGTTAAGTTTGTTCTTGTTATAGTACGGAAACCTTCGCGCGCGAGTTCGACTGGCACTTGCCGGTTTTTTTTAATTTCAATATGACTTGAAAAAGTTGTTATAGGGATAAGTGATAGGATATGTAAGTCAGTCGATGAAAAGTTCAAGCAATTCATGTACATTTTTAACCGACTCCTTCAAAAAGGAGGAGGTTCTCAATTCGTCTGTATTTTTTTTTTTGTGTTTGTTTGTTACGCGCTAACTCCGTCAATTATGAATCGATTTTGATGATTCTTTTTTGTTTGGTAGGTCATGCTTCAGATGTGGTCCCATATAAATTTTGTTAACTTTGCTCGGGTAGTTTTTGAGTTCGCTTCAATAATTACGTATTTTTCCCACTTAGTCTATGTAGACGATACATTATTAGACTCCGTCACTGTTATTTAAATAGCAGGTAGTGGTTTTCGAATTTGTGTGGGGTAGGTACCACAACTAAAAATGGAAAAATAAAAACTTATTACAAAAAAAAACAACCGACTTACAAAAAAAACCCAAAAAAACGGAAAAATAACTTTTATTTCGGAAGTCGGTGGCAAAAAACGAAGCCGGTTGTTTTTTTTTGTATAAAATATGAAAACTACAAGCAAGTAAATGCAAATAATATAGCAATACTGTGAAATTAAAAGCTACTGGCACCTTATCGCCCTGTTGACGTTTGTTGTGCTGTTGTTACCTCAGTGGGTGAGACATTCTTTCGTTTTAATGGTACGTATTCTATGGTACAGTTCCTCTCCAACCTCTTAACGTATACGCTTTACTCTTATCTCTGCTCTAAAACCATTCTTATTTTTCGTTGGTGTAAAAACCATTTGAAAAGGTCTCTTTTGGCCTTTACCGTTAGGGTATTGGAATACCCAACTGGCGCTTCTTTCTACCAACCGCATAACGTGGAATACGATACCGATGAGTTCCTTCCGCGGTTTTGCATGTGGTTTTACCCAGGCGCAGGCGCTCTGAGGGCCAGTTTGCTGAACGTCGTGCCACCTATCACTTACCGGCCACGGTGTAGTTGAGGCTTAGGATGCTATCCACAAAGAACAGCATATTTTTAACAGCATAGTCAATGTGATCAGATTAGTGGTAGGAGTATACCTTATTTTTGAGGTACATGAGATAACCATGGAGGCCACGATAGTATTTATTGATATGGCACTTCAACCATTAACGCACTAAAACATACACAAATAAAAATCACATACAGTTTATGGAAGGTATTGTGAATTCGTCACTTACAGAAGTGCACAGCACTATCTATAGAACAACATGCAACAAGATAATTATAGTGTTATAATACTATTAATCTATACTATAGTATAGATATTAATCTATACTATAGTATACTATAGTATATACTATAGTACAGTACATACTATAGTATACTATAGTATAGATTAATAAGTTCTTTTGTATGAATAGTATTTTTTCCGAAGCAGATTCTTGTTGTGATTCTTGATTTGTGAGTAAAAAAAAATATCCGTTTGATAACACTGATATTAGTTGTCACTCGCTCATTCACTCATCGCCATAGAAACCAACTGTTTCGTTCAAACCAGACCAAAGTTGTGCTTTGTGCGTGTGTTATTGTTTGTTTGCTTATTTATTGTTTATTTAAACACTTACCCGTAACTTTTCTGCACATTTTAGATCGATATACATATTCTTGAAAGCGATATCTCACTGTCGATTTTGTTTTCCTACTGTAATAACGATACGTGTCAGTTTATCGGTGAAATGTAATTGGATACAATATTGCGGTGCTGAGTTGATTGGAATCATGCATCAATGTTTCGGTGCATCAAATGTGTTTTGCGCGTGCAACATATTTAGAGACGTCCAGACAGTGAATTTTCCGTGCAACTGCAAAAAACAACATGAGGGTTGATGTTGTACATTCTGCTGCCTTCAAAATGGTTATAATCTTAATGGTGCTTATCCACATATCTTGTTGGGATTGAACGTCTCTTCACTGCCATGGTTTATATTTATTTAGGTTTTTAAAATAAATGCTTAAAGATTGAATAAAAAAGACGTACCTACGCTGTTTGTGAGAGATTTGTTTTATTTTCCTTTACACTGATCGCCTTACTAGTATGTGGAATTATTTACTCCTGATGTTTTTAACTATCCTAAGTCAGCCTCTCCACCAGAGACGTGCTTAGCGATAGAGATGTATATATAATAGGATCGTTTGATTTTCATAGTGTGGACGACACACGAACATCTCGATGGCAATGCGGAGCGAGTGTGGACCCACCATTAGTGTTTCTTTTTTTTATGTTGGCAATGTTTTGTATCTGTCATTAGTGTTCATCAAGTACCTACCTACATGGAAAAAAAGGTCTGTTACGAGTCTCTAACAAGTTAATGTAAATTATTCACAAGTACAGTTGTTTTCGCCTCCATTTTTAATAAATGTCAATTATTCACAAGTACCATTCTTTTCGCCTCCGTCTATAATAAATGGTCTTCGAGCACGGATGTGATAGTCATGTCTTCGACTCGTGAGTTGAAAAAAATGGCGGACCGGTCACAAACGCCGACAGTGCAGACGCGTCGTATGCAAAAAGAACAACTGGAATGTCTTAAATTGGAGAATGCACCTAAGAAGATTGACGAACGGAGTCTTACCCATGGCATCGATTGTCCCATAATGCCACGGGAACTTAATTATTCGATGACGCCGGCGCCATTTAAACAGTCACCGCAGCCGGCGCGCGCAACCGTTCCGCAATCTACGGGCACTTCGAAAACGACTGTGCGTTCTGAGAAATGAACAGCTTCTTCAATAGCACGGCGTAAACAGCTTGAACTGCAGGCTGCTGAAGCAAAAGCGAAGATCCAATTGGAATTAATTGACAAAAAGTTAGAAGCCGACCTTGCCCTTGTCGACTCCGATGGTGAAAACTACGCCGACATCGAGGGAATCCATAATGATGACCAAGGTACCAACTGTTCTGTATCCCTGCTGGATCAACAGAACAACGATGATGTGGAAAAGTGGCTGGACCATGACTGTACTCCTGCTCAGCCTCCTCAGGACAGCATTCAACAGCTAGCACACACTTTAAAAGATATGATGAAACAGACAGCTACGCAGCATGAAGATCGTCTGCTCAGCTGGCTCGCTACACCACATGAACTGCCTATTTTTAGTGGTGACTGCATCGAGTGGCTACATTTTAAAAATGCATACGCATGAAGACAACCCGTGTATGTCGTTTCAGTGACTCTGAAAAATCGTAATAACATCCTACACGATCAACAGTATGGTTTCACCAAAGGACGTTGCACAACCGAAGCCAGTGTCACCTTATTAAAACACATCTTTAACGCATGGGAAGAGGCTCAAGATGCAATAGGCATCTTTTGCGACCTATATAAGGCATTTGATTGCGTGAATCACGAAACACTACTCTTGAAACTTGAGCATTACGGACTGGGTAAACTTGCGCTTAGCTTAGTAAAATCCTATTTGAATGACAGACTGTAGCAAGTTCAAATAAACGGTGTGAATTCATTAGGTTTAAAAGTCAAAATGGGTGTACCACAGGGCTCGATATTGGGTCCATTCCTTTTTTTAGTATATATAAATGATTTACCTCATCTACTGAAAAACCGACCACAAATGGTGTTATTTGCTGATGACACATCATTGATTTTTAAAGTAAATAGACATGCACAGGAGTTTGACGACATAAATAACGCTATGCTTAAGGTCCATAATTGGTTTACTGTAAATAATTTGGTATTAAATGAGAAGAAAACGAAATGCATTAGATTCGCGTTACCGAATGTTAGAAGTAGTGATTGTCAAGTTGTCTGAATAAGGAGATACTACAATTCGTCGAAAAGACGGTTTTCCTGGGGATTACGCTTGATTCAAAATTACAGTGGGGTCTTCACTTAACATCACTTACAGGGCGACTTAGTTCAACCGCTTACGCTGTTTGGAAAATCCGCCAACTAACAGACGTGGATACCGCGAGACTGGTCTATTTTAGTTACTTTCATAGCATCGTGTCTTACGGTATTATGCTGTGGGGACGGGCTGCAGATATTGATTCTATCTTTATTCTGCAAAAGAGAGCTATCCGAGCCATCTACAAACTCCGCAGACGCGAGTCTCTAAGGGAACTGTTTAAAAAAATTAACATCATGACGGTACCTTGTCAGTATATATATGAAAACATTATGTACGTTCGGAAAAATCTACATCTTTTTAGTAAAATAAGTAATTTTAACACTAGAAATAGGAACAAATTAGATCAACCACGTTTCAGATTGTCTAAAGTACATACTTCTTTTATGGGGTACTGTGTAAAATGTTATAATAAAATTCCACTCGATATTCTTCAACTAAATGAGAAGAAATTTAAAACATGCATTAAACGCACACTATGTAGACAAGCATATTATAAGTTGGATGATTATATCGTAGATAAAAATGCTTGGCTTAACGCTGGTCCTACTCCACAGGCACTTGGGCTCACTAGTTAAAATTTCATAATTGGAAGTGTTGCTTCCCCCTTTTTACTATTTTTTATTTTTTTTTCCTGACATTACGAACTTATTGTTTATTCTTATTTAACTTATCTGAAAATAATATTATATTAATTGCTCAATTTCTTTGCAAACTAGTTTTGTATAATTTAGAAGCATTTTTCAATTATTGTAAATGTGAGTACCATGGAGCCGTTTAGTATGGTATGATGTATGTTGACTTGAAATAGCATGGCAGATGAGAGTATGTCATGCTCACTTAAATGTCTCGCTGATGGTGGCACGTGTGTTGGATGTACAAAATGGTTGAGCTGGATGGTGCTGATCCACATGTCATGTTCGTGAACGGGTGCCGTCAGTTGAGACTGGTCACCTCTTATTTGCCAGAGCTTATTTTTAATCTTAAATTTTGAATTGCTTTTGATTCTTTTTTTGATTTACATTGTTCTCACATATAGAAGCAACATGAATACTGTACCCAGGATTTTGTAATATCTATATCCATTTTTAAAAGAGTATCCTTGGAGTTTCTTGCCCGTTCTTCTCCATAGAGATCTACGTTTTGGAATGGGCAACTAGCTTCAACTCTCTGACTAACTGACCGACTCTTTGACAATTCAAAAGTGCCTGTAAATGGTTTAATTGAAATAAATGCTTTGAGTTTGAGTTGAGTTTGTGCAGTCTCCGTCGAGCACTACGAGGTGAAGCAAAAAAAGCTGTAACTGACCTACTGATTGGCAACACACCGCCGTTGGCAGTACTAAATGCACTGGAACTGAGATTTGGTCGAGCTGAAACCATTGTTTACAATATAACGACACAGCTGAAAAAGTTACCATCGTTACATAGTTATTATCAGCACGAAATAAGCAACTTTGCTGTGAAGGTCAAAAATTGCGTGGCAACAATACGCGCCCTAAACCAACATGACTACCTACGAAGCCCTGAGCTCGTTGCAGCTGATGTATCAAAATTGCCGAGCACGCTGATAGGTAAATGGACAGATTTTGCTTATAGTCATCTAGGAGAAGGCACTTCGAAGCTGGAGTTGCTAGCTACTTTGTAGCTAGTTGTACGTTGCTAGCTAGTTTGTAGATCTGTATTTAGCTACTAAATATTTTGTTTAAGTCAACTCAGCCCAGCACTAGGGGGCGGATTGTGGACGACACACGAACATCTCGATGGCAATGCGGAGCGAGTGTGGTCCCGCCATTAGTGTTTCTTTTTTTTATGTTGGCAATGTTTTGTATCTGTCATTAGTGTTCATCAAGTACCTACATGAAAAAAAGGTCTGTTACGAGTCTCTAACAAGTTAATGTAAATTATTCACAAGTACAGTTGTTTTCGCCTCCGTTTTTAATAAATGTCAATTATTCACAAGTACCATTCTTTTCGCCTCCGGCTATAATACATAGCATAGTTTGATTTTATTCTGCCTCTCACAGTCTTGGTACATTTTAAGCTGGTCCCAGCCGGACCTAGTGGCGTGTTATGCCACATCATGTTGTTATTTATGTTGCTAAATCTAGTCAAGCCCTACTAGGTTACGCCAATTGTTTTTTAAATCGAAATTCGTTACTGAACAAGTTATGTATAAAACGCCTGACAGAAAACGATTAACAATCAATCGTTTTTTGAAGTGAATCGAAGGAGCTATTTGCCAGGAAAAGTATTTTTTTTTGTTCTGAAATATACAAAAACCTTTAGTTTAAATTAAAATAGAGGAACTATTTCAGAACCTAGGTCTACGGTGCTTTTAAACGCACCATATGTAGCTTTTGGTCATAATCGTTTTGGTGAGGGTATGCATGTATCGGGTGATGGTCATGGTTATTTCTTGAAGTGGTCTGATTTCGGCCGCTTCCCCACCGCACCCTCGCGAATAACCTCTTCGACGCCGGCGGAACTTTCCAATTTACTTATCCGGATGGTCGATTGAGATATTTTCTTAAAGAAGTTCTGCAGGAACATTCAACCGCTATAATGTTTATTTTGTTTTACCGTTAGTGCTCTGTTAAAGGGAGCAGTAACAAATGAATCGACATGCCGCGTGGCAGGCAGAACCGTCCGTCGTCGGGTGCTAGTGGCGAGATATAAACGAATGTCAATATTACAGTATTTTTCGGAACAGCATGAAGTTACAAACAGCAGCAGCAGTTACATTCGAAAGTTAAACTATTAAGTCACCTTTGATAATTATAGTGAGCCCTTCGAGGTAGCTCTCCCGCGCATCAAAACGGCATTTGTAAACGGTATCATGTCATGTGCGTGCTTGCATTTTTAATGACGTTTAATAATTCTGCTTGGGTAAAAAAAAGTGGTCGTGGGGAGGGTGGGGCGCTCTGACGCGGTGAGCCCTTTGATGCTGTAGCCCCCTCTCTCCCCTCACCGGGGTGGTGGAGGGGGGCCATCTCCGGAGTGGATTGTGCGATGTCAGCGGATTAGCGCCGGCAGCCGGCCTTCACGGATTAAATACACATTAATTAACCATGTATATTACATTCTGTTTGGTCTTATAATAACAGCGTACACACCTGGCAGAGCGTCACCCCTGTGCACGTCAACGGAGCACTAGCCCGGCTACGGGCTGCTACTGATAAATTCCTTATGTAAACACCCATCCAACACTTTGCCCTACCTGGAAATCAAACCCCACGCTCAGAAGTCTCGAAAGCGAATTAGCGAACACTAGAACAACGTAACGTACCTACTAAGTGAATGGGACGTATTTCCCTTCAAGCAGAGCACACGGCACACGCTCCGTTTGGCTCAAACGTACAGATCCTTGCTTACGTTTCTGTGACCATTTGATGTAAATCCCGACGTGAACGACATGCTGTGTTATTGTCTTTAAGTTATGATCAGAATGGCATGGAGTTTAGATTTATTTATTTATACAGCACTAGCTTTTGCCCGCAACTTCGCCCGCGTGGATGACGGATATCGTCTCACGGGAACGTACTGCCGGGATACTTAAGAAATGCTGGGTTTCCTATACAAATTTTCATCCCCTATATCACCTCATAAAGGATTATTTTTTGAAAAGGTAACATACAGGCAGACAGACAGACAGAGTTACTTTCGAATTTATAATATTATTATATTATACAGGGTATATTATATTGTGTTGTATGTATTGTATTCTATGTTGTATTATATTATATAGATTATAAGGGACAGCCCGCCGCAAACTGATGGGATGAATTCAGTATATCAAACTAAGACGACCGGTTCATGAAATTATTTCAGGAACATTATGGGAATCCAATAGACCTGATTTGTTTTATTAGCTCACACGCAATGTATCGTTACAATATTCACGTACCCGCACTTTCCGTGGCGGGCAGAGGGGCGCCCTGGCGACGCGTGATTTAGGTATCAATGTAAATTCTGAGCTTCACGCGTCGTTCGCTATATTATTTCAACGTCCATTGCTGGTTTTTTTATTATAGCTGTTTATTTACATAAATGGACTGTTCCGTACAGAGAATGTAATTTTAAATTGAAATAAAGGAATAGTAACTGTAAAGAAAATAGTAATAATGCGGAAGGCTTACACCCTGTATATTATATTATATTGGTCCCAGCTGTCATTTGTAGATCTTTGACAGTCAACAATCTGACAAACAGTCTTACCAAGGGATATCGTGTTACCCAGTAACTGGGTTGTGGAGGTCAGATAGGCAATCACTCCATGTCAAATCCCGACATTGTTGGGAAAAACTAGGCAGATGATGATTGATTGATGATGATTACATTATATTATATTATACAATGTGGAGAGTCTACAATACAACAATAAATGAAAACACTGGCAATTCTAATGCATAGGAGTATTTTGGAACTATCAAATAAATCCTAACGTGGAAATTCACACAAACTAAATAGTAGTGATGGGCCGACTATGGGGTTTGCCGATCTTTGACTAGCTATCGTAACTAAACTATTGGATATATTTGTATGTAGACCGAGAACGTCATTAGATATACGGTGTTTTATTTTTTATGGTATTATCGTCTCCACCTTGTATAGTACCTATATGTATAGTAAAGTATAATGTGCATGGATAATATGAATATATATAACATTAGATTAAAACAGTATTTAGTTGTTACTGTATTAGGTTATGGGATAGGCTCGCGTTTTCCAGGAAACGAGTCAGCTGTCACAGGGCTGACGGCACTATGAGCTGATAATCCGGAGATTAGCGGGGATCAGAGGAGTTTAGTCACAAGCGAGGGTCGGCTCGTGATCGCCATTACTCAGCGGAGATAAGGTCGCGTCTTATCGCGCGACTCCGGCACCCGCGTCCGTCCCGTCAATAAAGAGAATAAATAAACAAGCGTTTACACGCCGTGTAACACTTGACTTTAACATCACGACATGGAATCCTCGGTCATCAACTTTTAGGGGTATGAGGAACAGGGTGCAAAGTTCCCTCATCCTCTACAGAAAAGGTAGGATCCTCCGGCCAGACGGGTGTCGTGTGTGGCGGGCAACTGCCCCTGGTTGATGTTGGAATCTTGTATATATGTATGTTGATCGCGCGGTAAACTCTAATAGCGCGATGATGATTTTGCGTGACGTCATGATGTTTGTGTGACGTCAGTTCTTTGATGCGTAGTTCGCATGTGGCGATGTAGATGCCGACATATTACTCCCCTCCGGAGACCGGAGGTCGATAGTGGGCTGAGTCTTGTATCTTGCGATGCTTTACAGTGCCAGTTGAGGTTCCAGTGAGTTGGAACCGGGTGTTGCATAGTTCGCGGTGTCGGAACTGTTTGCGGTGATTCCCCAGTGGGTTGGGGCGGCGCTGCGTGGTGATCCAGTGAGTCTGATGTGGTACAGCGCCGGGTTGTGGCTGACCACTGGCGTCGACCAGGAGAGGATACAATAGGAGAGGTCTGCTTTGTGACCGGTCGAAAGTGCAGGTGCTATGCCAAGTTTGCTGATGAGGCTGAGGGTGATGTCCAGGAATGAGCATTCGCAGCATGCTCGTTGTCAGGGTACCCGTTGAAGCCGTGGGTGCTGGCTGTGCGAGTCGCCTCACGAAAGCTTGGGGAAGTGATGATGATGACGTCACGCTGAAGTAATTGCACGAAGGCTGCGTTGACGTTCATATTCGGAGTCACCAATTTAGGGGTATGAGGAACAGGGTGTAAAGTTCACTCATCCTCTATAGAAAAGGGAGGACAACTGCCCCTGGGTGATGCTGGAATATATAATTATGTTGATCGCGCGGTAAACTCTAATACGGCGATTCAGGATTTTGCGTGACGTCATAGGTCTTTGATGTGTAGTTCGCATGTGGCGATGTAGATGCCGCCACAAACTCATGGGAGGTAGGCATGGCATAAAATAAGCAAATGGGTAGCGTACACCTTGAGGTGTGCACTGGTAATATCGATCTAATCCCTTAGATCAAAAAGGTTTTGCTGAGACGGTTCGTGTTGTTTTGTTTTTGTAATGATGTGCAACATGTAACAAAAACCCTGTTCGATCCGAAAGGGGCACATAGGTACTGCAATAACATTACCAGACAAAGATAAGATTTTTTTGTTTTATTGAAATAAAAAAGTTACTTATTGCAATTTGAAATTCACATTTTTTGTACCAAAATTACCCTTTCATTATTAATTAGCAGGTCATATGTTATGACTTGTAGACAACCGCTAGACGACGGCCGCCCGCACCCCATGTAATACCCCGGTAAAATTCCCGATTGAAAAAAAAGCCACATAAATAGACTTTCAGTATGATTCTTAACAACACCCTCACAGATGGGACAGGGTTATTGTTACACACTGTATATGTATAGGTATACAGGGCCGTAGCCAGGAATTCATTTCGGGGGGGATTAATGCAAACTTTTTTTTAAAGAAATTAAGTACCTATTTCTGATTTCAAAGGCAGAAAAATAGTAAATACAGATTTAAAAAAAAAGAGTATTTTCCTAATATTCGGAAATCTTAAAAAAAAAAATTGCATCCAGCTTCGAATAAGTTAGGTTTTCTTTCTCTTAGACCGATCATACAGAAATAGAAGTAACTTTATCGACTTAATATGCAGAAAAGTTTGAGAAGGATGATGCAGAAAAGGATGCAAGAGCGAGCGAAGCGAGCTCAAAAATTTTCCCACCCGGCTGGTAGAGGCTGGGGGAGGTTAGAATATCTCAGAGAATGCTGAAGTTGCAGGAATTTATTCAGTATAAAGTCAGAGTCGATAAAAATACAGTATTTAAGCAATAAAAGCAATTTTCCTCTTTTTCGGAAATAAAAAAAAAATATGGTAATCAAGCGAGCTCAAAATTCAGCATTCAGCTTCCAATAAGTTGACCGATCATACAGAAAGAGACTTTATCTACTTAATATGCAGAAAAGTTTTAGAAGGATGATGCAAGAGCGAGCGAAGCGAGCTCGAAAATTTTAGCACCCCGCCTGGGAGAGGCTGTGGGAGGTTAGATTATCTCAGAGAATGCTGAAGTTGCAGGAATTTATTCAATTCAAAGTCAGAGTCGATAAAAATACAGTATTTAAGCATACTTTTACTGGTATTGTAGATTATAAAGTACGCCTATGCGAAATAGATTACAATTATCTGTATACGGAGGTACCCTAGGGGGTCGATCTTTGGATTGAGATTCTGGTTTCTCGCATTTCGGGGGGATTTGAACCTGCCTACGGCCATGTAGGTATATATATATTTTAATTTATTTTTTATTACTAGTTTATTTATATATAATGACTAATTATTTATTAAGTATGTTGTGTATTATTCGCTTTTGAGTTACCATTTATTGTTGTGGCTAAAATCTACTATCTACCTGATTCATAAAGCTCAAACACGATGTATCTGCTGTAAGCTGCTGAGGAGCTCTCGCGACTGACTTCACTCTCCATCATCAGATCAACTCCAGGTTAAAGACCTGGAGTTGATGGTGAGGGGTTGTGTTATCAGAATTACAATTTCAGTAGGTGAAAAATTGGGGTAGATCGATTTAGTTTTAAATTTAACATAGGACCAACTTCGAGTATATACGCTCCCCAACAAAACAAGAATCGTTCAAATCTAACTACTCAGTAAAAAGCTATGCGTCAGACATAAAAATAAAATACGCGTCTACTTGAGAACTTACTCCTTTTTTTTCGTCGGTTAATTAGTAGTAGTCATCGTTCATCATTGAAGTCAAGAGCACATACCTTGAGCTTGTACATGCCGCTCTGTAACAAAAGTTTTCTAATATATCGTACATACGTTCGTACTGGTGTAGCACCCTCTAGCCGCAAGGCATCACAAAGAGTGGCTCGTAAACAAATCCGTTAATATTCAGTGAACGAGTGAACGGAACATGTTGATTGGGCGTACATTAATGATGTGCCCGCGGGTCATAACGACCTGCCGCCGTGGCTTTACTCGCCGTTTTTTTTTTTTTTTTTTTATTGTGTCCCTCTGCTTGGCAAAGGCCTCCCCTTTTTCCTTCCAAATCACTATTGTGTGCGATTTCTGGCCATGTTGGCCCCGCAAACATGATAATTATCGTCACAACACCTTCGCCGCGGTCTACCTCGACGGCGATGTCCTATCAGGCGTCCAGTGAGTGATGATCCTTGCCCATCTCTCCGGGTGCATTCGTGTGACGTGGCCGGCCCAAAAACAGCCAGGCTGAAATGGGAGTAGGCTGAACCTGGCTGTTTTTTCTCCAACATCCGCTACTTGAGTTATGGAGTGCAGGGTGGTGTTTCTAACGCGGTCAGTTCCCTTGACATCTATTATGCTGCGCTCCATTGCCCGCTGGCAAATCTTGAGTTTAGACTTCTGGTAAGTGACCAAATTTGTGCACCATAGGTTTGGACGGGCTGGATGCAGATATCGATGAGTTTCCTTTGCAATGATAAGGAGGTTTCCTTTCATATGTTCTTTAAGGGCTTCTTTGTCTTGCCTGGTCTTGAAAGACACTATCTGGCCCAAATACGTATACTCATCGACATATTGCAACACATGCCCGTCTACCTCAACCCTACGTTTTGTGCTGTTGGTCATGACCTGCGTCTTGGATGTGTTCATTGAAAGTCCAACCTTAAAACTTGCTGTGGTCAGATCTTGGAGCATTTCTTCGAGTTCTGAAGGTGATGTGGAGAATAGCATAATATCATCAGCAAAGCGGAGGTTTGTTAGTTGGTGGCCGCTAACATTTATGCCACATGACTGCCACGAATCCGGCAACTTGATAAAAACCTCATGCAGTGCGCTTGTGAACAGGCGAGAGAGGAACGCCTTGTTTTGTTCTGTTTACTCAAAATTAGATCACGAAAATCTAGTTTTAAAATATATATATAGTTAATATAATATAATATATATATATATATATATTGTTTTAAAAAGACAAATAGAAAAGGTTTTCTATTTGTGTTGAGTTATTTTGAAGGAAACGCTTTTGTTATTGAGGGCTAAAGCAAAGTATCAGTAACTGGTTTCAAATACTTTGTAATACAATCCTAATGTGGACTATGTTCAATGTATGCAGCCACATGGGCAGCTAGTTATTCTAAGACAAAAAGTACAATACAACATACAATACAATAAAATATATAATTGAATACTCTAAGGTACGAAAGAACTAATAAAAATGTATACAAGCTCACACTCTACCAGGTATTCGCTCCGCCACCACACAGGCTCACACCTACAAGGCAATACCATTTCCATACGGTCTTATAGCGAGTACGTGGAGAACGTATTGTACGAGGCTAAAGCGGCTGCGAATAAATTACGGTTACGGCATTACGGACTAGTTACGATGTAACCGTACCGCAACACGTACATAAGGACATTTTCTTGCTACGAAGTGCTTGCTTGCTGCGAAGTCAGCCGCAGATGTATTACTTACAGCTACGGCTCGGCGGCGTAGCAATACTACATCATTATAAATGTGGAGTACAAGCTGTGGGGCAAAGCTGCTGACATTCAAAATATATTTGTCCTGCAAAAACGAGCTGTTCGAGCCATTTACCAGCTAGGTGCCAGAGTTTCTCTGAGAGATTTTTTTAAAGATATTGGTATTCTCACGGTGGCATCACAATTCATCTTCGCCAACATCTTATATATTAGCCAAAATATTCACTTATACACTAAAAACAGTGATATTCACAGTGTTAACACTAGGAATAAGGACAAACTACGAGTTCCCTTTCATCGGCTTCATAAGGTTCATAACTCATTTGTTGGGCTTGGTATAACCTTTTATAACAAGCTACCCTCTTCTTTGCTAGATTTGCCTTATAATGCGTTTAAAGCTAAAGTAAAATGCAACCTTTGTTCAAAGGCGTACTACTCTATTAACGACTACTTAAATGATTAGAGTAGTTGGTCGCTGTGATTAACTCAAGACAATGTTTATGTTCTTTCTCCAGAATTAGTTTACCCACTGACAGGGGTAATTACCTAATTTATAATTATATGAGTTCATATAATTTTTTTATTTTATTTTATTTGGACAGTCTGTTTGTATAGTCAATTTATTTTAATATTATTTTTAATTTAATTTATTGTTGACATAATCTACTCATAACAAAGTATTCTGTATGAGTTGTATTGCAATATTTGGTTAGCTAGCGACATCGACAATTGATAATTATTATTTTTGCCTGAGCAACCGGCAGCAGGTTCGTCATGCTCCCTTAGATGTCACTGCTTGCGGTAGCGTCGGGGGTCGGGGGTCGGGTTGCCTCCTTCCCTCAAATATGGCGAGGGGCGTAATGGCTGATCTTTGCGTTATGCTCGTGAACGGGTGCTGCTTGTGGTGACTGGTCGTCTTGCTGATCTTGGTTTTGTTATTGTTATTCGTAATTAACTTTTTATTTATTTTACTTCGATGGTCCTAGTTTATCATTTATAACTTCCAGTTACAGCTATATGTAAGCGGGCACGCCCTTTGTGCCTGGAGGCTTTTATTTAGGTAATTTATGTTAAACTTTTTTTTCTGCTTGAGTAGTTCTCGTTTTTTTTTTAATCATATTTTTTTGTGGTTGGTATATCGGCGTGTGCTAGCTGACATATGGCTAATAATTAGATTTAAGTTTTATGTATGTAATGTAAATGATTTTGTATACTTTTGTATAGAATCAATTTTTCTCTAACTTAACAGACAGCTGTGCTGCTGGGGAGTTTGTTGCGCCACTTCTTCTTCCCAGCTAAAGCACTAGGAAGTGGTGAAGGGTGGGCATTTTGGGGGACTGTCTTATGTAATTTTGACGTTCGAAAAGTGCTGATTCTCAGCCTAGTTTGAATAAATGACTTTTGATTTTGAGCTACGTCGTACCGACGTCGTAGCGTATAGTTTGTGGCGCTTGTTGGCTACGTCGTAGCTTGTACTTCGTAGCAACTGCTACGAAATATCGGAATATCGTAGCAGATGTTTTATTGGCGGCCTGAGTGAGGCCTATGCCCAGCAGTGGACTGCGATAGGCTGAGTTGATTGATTGATTGACTTAATTACCGTGCAAAGATTACCTGACAGGAAAATTAAATGCATCATAAATCGTCTGTCATTTTAAATGTTTTATTATTTTCTATCAAAACCGGGTCTACTATTAATTTTAATTTAGGTGACAGTCAATGGGTACAATAGTTCTATCATGTAACAACTACATTATATTCTAGCTGCGACCCACGTCTTAGCTGACGTATGTCGTACGCCGACGGTTCAGCCTCACTAACAGAATAAGCGCACGCATCTCGTTAACAAAGGAGATATCAAATGTGGAGCCCACGCGACCTTCGTCAGCGTCGGGGCCGCACCCCGGGCCCGAGGCACCTGGCCCCACATAGTTTGCGCTAATTAGGCACCAGCCAGTGACGTCACCGCGCCAGGTACCACCACTAGACCTGCCATTAGTGCGTAATAGCGGTCTAGTAGGGATGCGCCACAGTCGATGTCTGGATAAAATATGGATAACTTTCACTTGCCATAATTTCCTTAGCTGGCGAAGGCCGCATAGCAGGAATTCGCTGAATGCGAGAAGTACAGAACCGGTTGAAGTGGCGGTACTTGGGTGAGGCCTATGTCCAGCAGTGGACGTCTCTCGGCTGAAACTCCTCGTAAAGAAGGAGAGGCGGAGTGTTCTTGTTGTCAGACAACATGTGGTCACGCTGTTTGCCTCATAAGACAACATGTGGTCACGCTGTTTGCCTCATAAGACAACATGTGGTCAGGATGTTTGCCTCATAAGACAACATGTGGTCAAGATGTTTGCCTCATAAGACAACATGTAGTCACGCTGTTTGCCTCATAAGACAACATGTGGTCAGGATGCTTGTCTCATAGACAAGATATGGTCACGCTGTTTGCCTCAAACTTGCGCTGTTCTTAGAGAGAACGTGTCTGTTTGTCGGGTCTCCATCCAACGGTCCAACATATTACTATTTAATGTACGACAGTCCGTAAACGGACTCCGACAGGAGTAATTAGGAAGCACACTACAGTGCTGTATCATAGGTGAGCTCAGAGGGTGCGCACGATTAAGTCCGAACAAAGTGCCGCGTACACAGAGCAGCTGTTGATGAGAGGACCTTTTCATGAACTTCATCCAAGAAGCTGTAGATCTTACCGGATGTAATCCTTCATCGTGATTTTAATTGTTTAGAAGCACGTACGTACATCCAATGGACACCACCATTAGTACATTTTTCAGTATTTGTGAGAAGTAGTTGTTTTGATTCTCATTTAGTAGCAGCGGTCTCCAGGGTTTGCTTTGGTATTGTGTCATTGTGTCGAGGGGCAGTCACATGTGGCCACTGACAAAGCCGCCCCAGCACCCCGCCCCATCCCCGCCTCGCGTCCTACCGAAGCTTACAGGACAAGCGATCCGTCTTAGTAGTCCGCGCCGGATCTCGAATGATTAATCATCGCCTGCACTGTGCAAGTGCGCAACCACGCGGTAGCAAATGTGTCGTGGACGTACAGCACCGCGCAGATGTATGGTAGCCGATAATTGGATAATACTGCCGTGCTTAAGTATACTTAACTTGGGTCATTTAACCAGTTATGAGCTATCATAAAATAATATTAGTCTCAGCACTATCAGCTCTTAAATATCTACGAGTTATATGGTGACTAGTTTATGCAGCGGTGTTCTGAGCACTTGAGCAGCGGACCAATTGAGGTTGTCGATAATGATGTCCTCGAAGTGTGTAGTGTCCTAAAAGGTATGATTCCGAACAACGCCGCACGCGGCATTGGTGTTGCAGTGCTACGCGTCAGTGCTGCCTGACGCGTGTACCCAAGCAGCGCGGCGTGGCACTAGCTGTTACTTTTCAACAGTTGTCAACATTCACGTGTTATCATTGTGATGACCGCCCGCATTACTGGTCTACCGCGCCAGCAGGACGACACTGCCACGCAGCAGGGCCGTCGTAGAAATGACGCGCAGCATTGCTGCCGTGCTCGGTATGTAATTTCATGTAAACCTATACAGGGTGTAAGGGACAGCCCTCCGCAAATAACAGGGGGCATTCAGCTCCTTATTTTGAATCATATTCCACCGGAAATTTTCTCAGGAAAGTTTTAACTTTTTTATCGTTTTTAGGGTTCCGTAGTCCACAAGGAACCCTTATAGTTTCGCCATGTCCGTCTATCTGTCTGTCTGTCCGTCTGTCCGCGGCTTAGCTCAATGACTGTTGGTACTATAAAGCTGTAATTTGGTATGGGTATACATATAAATCACGCCGACAAAGTGGTAAAAAAAATATTTTTTTTAGGGTACCTACACGTATAGTGGGCATGGATTTTTTTTTTCTCGTCAATCCCACTGTGTGGGGTATCGTTGGAAAGGTCGTGGTTTAAAAATAATGTGAGTTTGTGAAAACCGTTTTTGGATTCAGAGATTCGTTTGCGAAATATTAAGCTTTAAAGTGCTAATTTTTGTTAGAGTCAAGTGCCCCCCTGCCAGGTAAATGGTTGGTTTTGGATATGTGAAAAAAATCACGGCAGTAGTATATATAACGAAATTAAAAGCAAAACTATCACCGCTACGTAGGCTCCACAAGTTACCGAGTAATAATCGACCAAATTAAATTTGCAGTTGCAAAAACATACAGAATGTATGGGAGAACAAGTTTTTCAACTACAATATTAAGTTTGTTGGATAAATTCATCCCAACTCCGGAACCCTTCATTGTGCGTGGTTCGAAATGCACTTGGCCGATTTTTCAGTTCTTATTCTTTTATTTCAAATAAAAAACAGCTAAAATAAAAAAAAGCAGCAATGGATGTTAAAATACTCGAGCGCGCCCCCCCCGACACGGGGAGTGCGGCTACGTGGGTTTTGCCACGGTAACGATACATTGCGTGTGAGGTAATAATACAAATCAGGTTCATTGGATTCCCTTAACGTTCATGAAATAATTTCATGTACCGGACGTCTTAGTATGCTCTGAATTCATCCCATCGGTCTGCGGAGGGCTGTCCCTAACACCCTGTAGAAAATGTATGGGGACCAGTGGTGACGCGGCTGCAATGCCGCACATGCGGCGTTGTTCGGAATCACACCTTTATCCGTAGGGAATCTTTTAATTTAATTTTTATTGCCAAAACGAAATTGTGTACGAGGAACTGGTAGGACTTGAGACAAAAACTTATTTTGGCTACAGCCGACGGTGGGATGGCGTGTATTCATCTCGGCCGAATGAGGTCATGCGCTTAAAGGTAATGGCGCGGCCAGACGCGCCGTAATTGAACAGAAGCGTCCGTGAGCGGCAGTAACCACCTGTTAATTGAAAATAAGCGTCCGTGAGCAGCAGTAACCGCTTCCTAATTAATAGAAGCGTCCGTGAGTGACCGTAACCGCCTGCTAATTGAACAAAAGCGTCCGTGAGTGACCGTAACCGCCTACTAATGAACAGAAGCGTCCGTGAGCGGCAGTAACCACCTGCTCATGTCCACACAAAACACCGCTGCTGCTCCATTATGTCCACTAACTTTCTAGTTTATTTGTGGAATTACTTCTTCTTATTATTATACATCTTCTCATTTCCAAAAGATAAGGATATAAATTACAATAAGGATATCAATTCATGGCCCGGGTGCAACAGAAGGGGCGGCACAGGTTGTATTTACCCGACTACGGCGAAACAAAAAGGAGGGTTATGATTTTGACCGGTATGTAGGTATGTTCATGTGTTCCCTCATATTATCTTCTAAATTCAATCAAACTCAAACTCAAAGCATTTATTTCAAATAAACCAATTACAGGTAAGAACACAAGTCAATGAACGACGTACCTAGTAAATGGTAGCTTTAAGGTAGGTAAGTACATAGTGCTCACATATGTGCTATGAAATTATACAATACTAGGAGATTGAATTTATACAATGTCAAGATAGTCTTTACAATATTCAGCAGCTCCAACAATATTTTCGAATGCCAATCAATTAGTTTATGCGTCCTTGTGGAGCTGGAGCAGCGCTAAGCCAAGCATTTTTGTCAGCGATGTAATCCCCCAATTTATAATATGCTTGGCGGCATAGTGTGCGTTTTACCCAAGATTTAAATTTCGTTTCATTCAGTTGAAGTATCTGGGGAGGTATTTTATTGTAACATTTTAAACAGTACCCCATGAAGGATGAGTCTACTTTAGCCAGTCTGAAACCCGGTTGAACTAATTGGTCCCTATTTCTAGTCCTATAAGTGTGTCTTTCACCTCTTTTACTGAAAAGACTTAGATTTTTCCTTACGTACATGATGTTTTCATAGATATATTGACAAGGTACCGTCATGATGTTAATATCTTTAAACAGTTCTCTTAGAGAATCGCGCCTGCGGAGCCCATATATTGCTCTGATGGCTCTTTTCTGCAGAATAAATATAGACTCGATATCTGCAGCCCGTCCCCACAATAAAATACCGTAAGACATGATACTATGAAAGTAGCTGAAATAAACTAGCCTCGCGGTATCTACATCAGTAAATTGACAGATTTTTCTCACAGCATATGCTGCTGAACTTAGCCGTCCTGCAAGAGATGTTAAATGAGGACCCCATTGCAGCCTTGAGTCGAGGGTGATCCCCAAGAAAACAGTTTTATCGACAATCAATCTGCCTAGCCTTTTCCCAACTATGTTGGGGTCGGCTTCCAGTCTAACCGGATGCAGCTGAATATCAGTATTATATCATATATATATTATATTATTATCCTCAAAGGCTCCGTCATTTCAAAATGAGCTCTTTGTAGAAACGAAGAACTTGCTCGGACTTAATTTTCCTCTATAAGACCCTTCATAATTTGGCGAATGTACCGGAGTTGGTTTCGGAGATCAGTCTAAATGTGCCCCGCCGTACCTTATACAGATCCAATTTTAAAACAGAAACATTCCAAATGCCTAAAAATAGAACTAATCTTGGTCGTTCAGCTCCTTTATACCGGTTTCTGTCTAGCTACAATAAGCTGAGCACGCGTACTAACAACTTGGACATATTTTCGAACCGTCTGAATGAATTCAGGCGATACGTCCTCAGTTCTTAATCGATTTGTTTGTTTATTTCTGTTACAAAATGTTAATTTGTGTATCTGTGTGACTCAATTCAAGATATTTAATGTACAATTTAATTTAATATAATTTTTGAACTCAAGTTTAATCTATTCTATTATTTTAATTTTAATTGTAATGGTTGGAATGTGTCCTAATTTATTTGTTATTTTTTTATAGTTTTAATTTATAATTGTTTTTCTATTCCAATTTAATTGATGTTTTTTTGTATTTTAATTTAACTACGTGACATTCTAAATTCAATGTAAATTTTGCAAATTTTTATTATCATAATTATAATTCCATTTTAGTTAGTTATAACACATAAGTGACGAATTCACCGCAAACTGTCGAAATACAATATATTTTTAATGTAATGATTTAGTGTGTTTTTTTTTGACACCAACACTTTTGTTGTGAAATTAAAATCGACCAGGGATACTGCGTATCTGCCCATTAGTTTTAGACGTCAAATAGCATGGCTATTAGCTTTTAATATTATAAACTCAGACATAAGTAGTATGTCGAAGTCTCATGTAATAAGCACCACAAAAATTAGTAATAATACTAATATTAAGGTGGTTAGCGATAGTTTAAACTAGTCAGTAAGACAACAGAAGGTACCAGTAACAATGTAGTTAATGTCACCATTCACAAGGTATCTTCTAGCACTCAATTAGTTAACAATATTTGTAAAAAAGGGGCTAAGCAGAATTCCTTGAAATTGTTTCACCAAAATATTCAAGGTTTTTCTTCCAAACAATTAGAAATTGAATTGTTTTTAGAAAAAACAATGCTTGATATTATTTGCATAACCGAACACTGGTTGAAAGATTATGAAACATTAATTAATTTTGAAAACTATAGGGTGGGCAGTTGTTTTAACCTTTAATCCATGCTGCGTGGAGGTTGACTAATCTTAATTAAAAATTGTATAAAATCTAAGACTCGTAATGACATAGTTGAACTATCGGTGGAACATAGCATTGAACTGTCTTGTGTTGAGCTGGATAAGCATTACATAGTGTGCGTATACCGACCTCCCAATTATCAAAACTACTCTATATTCGAGTAATGGAAGATGTTTTGGCAAAACTTGTAACGGGTAATAAATCAGTCATTATTTGTGGCTGACTTTAATATTAATATTTTGGAAAATAATTCAAATAGCAGTAGATTATTAAGTCTCTTCAAATCATTCAATCTGTCAAATGTGTTTTTGGAACCAACGCGAATTACTACGACTACTGCTACATGTATTGATAATGTCTTTTGTAGCTGCGACTATTTAGATAAAGCCATTGTAAATTATCTCCCATCTGATCACAGCGGTCAAGCCGTTGTTTTTGAGTCCGACACACCACTACAAAAAGTGCAGATACAAACTAGACCAATAACTTCGGGTAATTTAAATAGGTTTAATAGCACTCTAATTAGCAAGTTAAGTACTCAGGGCCTAAATATAGATAATGGTAATATTTTGTATGAAAAATTCTTTTTATTAGTGCAAACAGAGTTTAATAACTCATTTAAGAAAACTATTTGCCCTAAGTTTTTATTCAGTGACTGGGCAACTAAAGGCATCAGGAAAAGTAGGGAAAGATTATTTGAACTGTATGGCCTTAAGCCGTATATACACGGAAACACACGGAAACTTTTAATAAGTATGTTGCTACTTACTCAAAAACGTTTAAAATAGTCTGCAAAGCAGCTAAAGCTTCTTTTATTAGCAACAAGGTTAAATCAGCAGACAATAAAATAAAGACAGTTTGGAAAATTATAAACAATGAAACTAACAAGAACAAAAGACGTAATACTGATTACACACTGGACACTTCCCGCGGTCTCATTAGCGCTAACATCGATGTTGCTCAGGAATTTGCAACTTTCTTTACCAATATTCCAATTAAGACTACGGAAACTTTAAATTCCTCGCCCTCACTTGCTATTGATTTACTAAAAGCGAAAGTTTCAACTTGTCCTATAGAATTTAAATTTAAACATATAAACCCTGGGGTCGTTGTAAAAGATTTTAAGCAACTCAAGATCAAAATTACCGAAGATCTGTCGGGCATGTCTACTAAAGTTTGTCTATCCATTATTGAGACAATTGCACCCTATTTAGCTTTAATATTTAATTTGTGTGTTGATCAAGGGGTATTCCCAGATTTAATGAAGTACAGTAAAGTTATTCCACTTTTAAAATCCGGGGACAGCAAAGACACTAATAATTATAGACCCGTTTCGGTTTTGCCGGTTTTCAGTAAGGTGTTTGAAAAAGTAATGTTAAATCAAATGCTCAATCATTTTAATCGTAATAATATCCTACACGATCAACAGTATGGTTTCACCAAAGGACGTTGCACAACCGACGCCGGTGTCACCTTATTAAAACACATCTTTAACGCATGGGAAGAGGCTCAAGATGCAATAGGCATCTTTTGCGACCTATCTAAGGCATTTGATTGCGTGAATCACGAAACACTGCTCTTGAAACTTGAGCATTACGGACTGGGTAAACTTGCGCTTAGCTTAGTAAAATCCTATTTGAATGACAGACTGCAGCAAGTTCAAATAAACGGTGTGAATTCATTAGGTTTAAAAGTCAAAATGGGTGCACCACAGGGCTCGATATTGGGTCCATTCCTTTTTTTAGTATATATAAATGATTTACTTCATCTACTGAAAAACCGACCACAAATAGTGTTATTTGCTGATGACACATCACTGATTTTTAAAGTAAATAGACATGCACAGGAGTTTGACGACGTAAATAACGCTATGCTTAAGGTCCATAATTGGTTTACTGTAAATAATTTGGTATTAAATGAGAAGAAAACAAAATGCATTAGATTCGCGTTACCGAATGTTAGAAGTAGTGATTGTCAAGTTGTACTGAATAAGGAGATACTACAATTCGTCGAAAAGACGGTTTTCCTGGGGATTACGCTTGATTCAAAATTACAGTGGGGTCCTCACTTAACATCACTTGCAGGGCGACTTAGTTCAGCCGCTTACGCTGTTTGGAAAATCCGCCAACTAACAGACGTGGATACCGCGAGACTGGTCTATTTTAGTTACTTTCATAGCATCATGTCTTACGGTATTTTGCTGTGGGGACGGGCTGCAGATATTGATTCTATCTTTATTCTGCAAAAGAGAGCTATCCGAGCCATCTACAACCTCCGCAGACGCGAGTCTCTAAGGGAACTGTTTAAAAAAAATAACATAATGACGGTACCTTGTCAGTATATATATGAAAACATTAAGTACGTTCGGAAAAATCTACATCTTTTTAGTAAAATAAGTAATTTTAACACTAGAAATAGGAACAAATTAGATCAACCACGTTTCAGATTGTCTAAAGTACATACTTCTTTTATGGGGTACTGTGTAAAATGTTATAATAAAATTCCACTCGATATTCTTCAACTAAATGAGAAGAAATTTAAAACATGCATTAAACGCACACTATGTAGACAAGCATATTATAAGTTGGATGATTATATCGTAGATAAAAATGCTTGGCTTAACGCTGGTCCTACTCCACAGGCACTTGGGCTCACTAGTTAAAATGTCATAATTGGAAGTGTTGCTTCCCCCTTTTTACTATTTTTTTTTTTTCCTGACGTTACGAACTTATTGTTTATTCTTATTTAACTTATCTGAAAATAATATTATATTAATTGCTCAATTTCTTTGCAAACTAGTTTTGTATAATTTAGAAGCATTTTTTCAATTATTGTAAATGTGAGTACCATGGAGCCGTTTAGTATGGTATGATGTATGTTGACTTGAAATAGCATGGCAGATGAGAGTATGTCATGCTCACTTAAATGTCTCGCTGATGGTGGCACGTGTGTTGGATCATTCGGTTCCCTACAAAATGGTTGAGCTGGATGGTGCTGATCCACATGTCATGTTCGTGAACGGGCGCCGTCAGTTGAGACTGGTCACCTCTTATTTGCCAGAGCTTATTTTTAATCTTAAATTTTGAATTGCTTTTGATTCTTTTTTTGTTTAACATTGTTCTCACATATAGAAGCAACATGAATACTGTACCCAGGATTTTGTAATATCTATATCCATTTTTAATCTACGATAGAGTACACTACATAGAGGTCTACGTTTTGGAATGGGCAACTAGCTTCAACTCTCAGACTAACTGACCGACTCTTTGACAATTCAAAAGTGCCTGTAAATGGTTTAATTGAAATAAATGCTTTGAGTTTGAGTTTGAGTTTGAGTGAATAAGTCGTTGGTGTGTCAATAAATAAATAAATAAAGAATAAATAAATAAATAAATAAATAAATAAATAGACATGCTCCTGCGCCTCGCGCCCGCTTACCGACGGAAGCGACCAGTGTTTTTCTTTATTTTATTTTATTTTCTTCTTTCGTTTTTATTTTATTTTAATACCGCTGTGACATTAGTAGTAGTCGTCTTAAAAATAAATACATTACGATAGTGCTAGTGAGGTGCATGTCTACGGGACTCCTGATCTCAAGCGATCGTTCCAGGGCGTGCAACTACAAGGGACCCAAGATAATCTGGTGAGATCTTTCCATATCTTTCAGGGGTTTACCTCCCTCTACAAAATCGGTATTCTATATCTGATAGATTTCTGGACAACACCACGAGCGCGCATTCACAGTGGTGAAATGACGGGTGTTTGATGCCGAACGCATAATCAACTCTCACTTTATAAGACAATTTTATAAGAATACTGTGTGCATGCTAAATATATGTAGGTGCTTTCCTGATCCCAGGCTAGTAATACACGGCATTCAACGGGCCCAAGCTAATCTGGGGAGACCTTTCCTTATCTTTCAGGACGTTGCTTCCCGCTACAAAATCGGTCGCACATTCAACTCTTATTTTATAAGATAATTTCATAAGATCACTAGTAAGTGCAAATCAAATGTGTAATAAGTACTGAATAATTAATATACAACAACACTCTAACAAATTAACGTCATCCCTTTCGCTTTCGTAAAAGTAAATATTGTCCCAAAAACTTTAACGACACCAAACAAATTAACTATTTCTTTAGCGTTCCAAAAAAGTTGCTCGGTCAACAAGTATATCTTCTGGCAGCCATTAATCAAGATTTATTACACCCATGTGCGCAGGAACGTTGAGGGTGTACCACTTTACGCAAGCAAGTGGCCCATTCAACAAAAAACAAAAAACTTAACCCGAAAACTTAAGAAGATACATTTCTACGAACAAACAAAGAGTCAAGCACATAAATCTCCGGGCAAGTGCAACGCTGCCAAACTTTCGTATTCCTCGAAACAAAACTGCACGTGTGACGCCACCAGTAATAACGCCGTTTGTTAGTTAGTTAAACAAAAGATTGTACAATGGCAATAATAGTAAACCAACGATTTCAACCACAAACAATGCTACTATGCCGCTCTCAACATCAAATCCACCAAAGAGAAATACCAAGCCTGCATAACAAAAAAACTGGAAAACATAGGTATCAAGCCAACGGATAAAGGCATCGACATTCCATGGAGCACCATAACGGGAGTATTAAAAGAGGCAGCCCAGGAAACTTTGACTTTTCAGCCGAGTCATTCTAGGGAGCATCGTATAGCGCTTGCTAACCTCCAAAAGGCTAAATTCTTACAAAGTAGACAACCCGATAACCCGAATAGATATAATCGTGTTAAAAAATGCCAGGAAGCACTTCAAAAGGTTAAACATCACGAAGGAAAAAAGAATGCAGAGCATTCTTTACCGGACTGGGGAAAAAACACCCTTCAAAACGCATGCAGGTACTTTATTTATTTTACAGAAGAAACAAGTTAGAAACAAAACGTCGAAAGCGTAACGCGTACATACCAATGTCCAAATGGGAGCAGATTCTAAAAAACTCTGAAGGCCTACCTATACCGACGGTTAGCATAACAAAGCCGTTAACCGACACACAAAATGAAGGACCCTCAGTGGACGAAGTGATGGGAATCATTAACGGCATGCGTAACGGGACAGTCCCAGGAACAGACCAAGTGGTAATCGAGCTCTACAAAGCGATGCCACAAATATTACAGGAAGCCGTCACCAAACATATTAACAAAGCCTGGACACAGAACGAAGCACCCGACACGTGGCTAGAAACAGTGCAGGTACCAATTCCAAAAAAACGTACCCTAAAGATACAAACGACTATCGCCGAATATCAGTTTGCAATACGGGTTACAGAATTTACGCCTCCTACGTACTAAAAAAATTAGACGAAATAATAAAAGAATTAGGCAATTATCAAGCAGCATTTTTAAACAATAGATCTACAGACGACCACATATTTACGATGAAAAGGGTACTGGAAGAAGAATGGCGTGAAGGCAAAAGAATTTATGTACTCGCTCTGGACATAGAAAAAGCTTTCGACAATGTCGACCTTCAAGCACTGCGCGACATTTTAATACAACGGACGAACATAACAGTAACCAACAGGATAATCAAGGTATGTATGAATGAACGAACACACATCAAATGGTGTGGCCAGCAAAGTAGGCAGATCATCAAAGGAAAGGGAGTCAAACAAGGGTGCCCGGTATCCCCTCGCCTTTTTACACTAGTCATGGATGAGGTCCTTAGAACCCTCGAAGAAGAAACCCAACTAATTAAACTAGACCAAGATCAGGAAATCTCACTCCCTCTGGTGCTATCATTCGCGGATGATCTCATCTTCATTACAGATGACCTAGTGGGGTTAGAAAGTATCGTATACCACATTAAACCCCTACTAGCTAGCGTCGGCCTACAAATAAACGAAACAAAAACAAGAATACTCATTAGAGACCCCTTAACTACACGGAAAGTGACCCACGTGTCAATGAATGGATTAAGTCTGCCTACAGTCGATGAAATTAGATACCTAGGCACATACATAGCATCTACATTAGACAGGAGAAGCACAATCAGAAACCGATGCGAGCAGGCCACTAGAAACGCAAAGTCACTATTACCATTCATAAAAAACTCAAAGATGGACTGGCAACTAGCCAGGCTCATGTATAGAATGGTGATTGTATCGTGTATGATATACGGTTTGAAAGTATCGACAATCACCAAAGCTAACAGGTCAAGACTGAGGAAATATGAGAGAGTTATCATGAGGGACTTGATTAGTCACGCGAGGAACAAACCAAGATCAAAGAAAATGCACGAAATCTTAGACGGAAAGACAGTAACTAAACGCATCAAGAATCACAGGATGTGCTATCTCGCACATGTTCACAGACGCGGCAAACCACACCTATTATATGCAGCAATACAGTTCAAGGCTAGATCCAAGAAAGTAGGCCGACCGATTTACACATGGAACGACAACCTAAAACAGGACATGGCGCGCTTCGAAAAGGACATCGACTTCTGGATGGACGCGGCGGAAGATTGAAACAAGATAAAGAACGCAGCCAGCGAGATATACAAGAAACCTGAAACGGACAGCAGCGAGTCCTCGGATGAAGACACAGAAAACAGCAAATTGTAGCATAGCACAGCAAGGAGATAGAAAAGAGCCGAGAACACAGCATAATTATCTCCGCCAACGGATTCAACGGTGAAGATTGAACGGAGCAAACCGGCGACGTCGTAAAAGATGCCCATCCTTATATAAATATTACCCGTCTCTCCACTAGTCCATTGCTTACTCAAGGATGCATATCCGGTAGGCTCGCAAATCCTCCCCTATCCCGACGGGCACAGTCTTCCCTACCATTATTCGCGCCCTCCGGTCTACTTCTTGATATGCAATGGCCTCTGAAACCACATGAACCATGAGGCTCCAGGGGCTAGTGCAAATCCTGGGGTTCATTCGATTTATCGAGTCTGGTTAAGCCACGCTGGAGTCGGTGCATTTCATTCATTCATTCATTCAAATAAATAAATAAATAAATAAATAAATAAATAAATAAATAAATAAGTAAATAAATAAATAAATAAATAAATATTATCTTCTAAACTATTCATCACAATTTGACAAATGAGGTATCGTTGGAAGCGTCTTGTGCGGCCGCTGTTTATAGGCTAAATATCCGGAGTCACGCATAACTGCTATTCCAACTTTAAAAAAAAGGAAATACTGACACACTGTTAACTGCGTATCATGGACTAGTCGCCTCAGTTCTGCGGTATGGTGTTATTTTTTGGGGACAGTCAACAAATAGGGAACTGTATTCATGATGCAGAAAAGGTGCTTACACAATGTGTGGATTAAAAACAACAGATAGTTGCATTCCATGTTTAAAAAAGTTAAAAATATGGAAACTGCATTATATGTAAACACAAATCCACACTTATTTAAAAAACTATGTGCAGTAAAGAGAACACCGTTACGTGCCCAGTATATAAATTAATTATGCCTTGTGAAATGTATAACTTCTCTAATGAAGAAAAGCTTCTTTGGTGTTGCTCCACAAGTATAATAATATAATATTTAATTATTTATTTATATTTATATTTATTTAATATAATAAGATTTCCGATGAAATAAAATGTATTCCATTGCGAAAGTTTAACCGGTTATAGCTTGAAAGATGTTATTATTCTCTAGATGAGTTGCGTAATGACAAATGTCTGTTATAATGTAATCCTGACATATATTTTATCATTAAACTTATACTAATCTTTTGAATTTCAATGTTTTTTTTTTTTTTACATGAAATGAAATTGACTGTGAATTGTAATAAAACTTTCTTTCAACTACGTAGTAATGTTATCATTAATCACTACAAAACCGATCACAAAGGTCGTAATTTTTGCTTAGAACCAAAACAGTGCAGTAAAGTTGTATGAAATTTCTTTATTGCACTGTTTTTTCATTAATGCACTGTTTTTAGGGTTCCATACCACACCGAGTGAGTGAGTGAGTGAGTGAGTGAGTTGCGTTGCGTTGCGTTGCGTTGCGTTGAGTTAATAACCTTTTGCCGCAAAAGTCGCGGGATAACTTTGTTTGTTTTCATGAACTTGAGTAGGTATATTGGTAGTTGAAAGAAAAGTAGATTACGCACCTCGCTAAAGTTAGTAATTAATGCACTCGTGTTAACATAACCCTCGTGCATTAATAACTCACTTTGTGCTCTATGCAACAATTTACTATTAATTTGCATGCAATAATTCTGACAAACACTTCAAAGTAATCTTTTGAATTTTAAAATCTGACTTAAAATTTTACATGAAATGAAATTGACTCTGAATTGTAATAAAATGTAATTTGCATGCATGCGTTAATATGCGTTATAACTGGGTACCTACTCGAATACTTATTTAAATAAAAATATTGGTCATTTGTATAGTGGCAAAACATAGCGCACTACCTAATTTATAAGATCTTTGTATGTAATTTCACAAATAAACTATTCTTATTCTTATTCAAACACGTAATCTGTATGCCCTACCACGGGTGAATCCGGATTTTTAATTTGTCTGTCTGTGATGTCTTGTTTATCTGTAATTTTTTGTTGTAGTTGAGTTTTAGTTGTATAACTTTTATTTTTGACTCTTCACACGGACATCAAAATGTACCACCGCACTAGACTATCACTATGAATTATTCCAGCTCAGTAATTAAAAGAGTTTCCTCTGGAGATCGTTCGTAAAAAAGGTTTTCATGGCCTCAATTCCGTGCAATTCCGGAACATTGAGGGCTTAGATTATAAAATAATCTAAGACTGTGGTATCTATACACACAGGGCTATACGATGCGTACTGATTGTTTGCCAAGCTATCAATATCACATCAACTTACAGTTTTCTTGACAGCTTGCCTAACCTTCGACTGTACCTATAAATTACATACTGTCCATAGAACGCGATTCCTACCGGCTTCCCTTTGGAGGTTCGCATCAGCAGGTCTACCGCTATTGAACAGTGGCACAGTAAACAGCGTCTACTATTGCCAAAAAATATAGTTACAGGGTATTTAATTCACCATAACATTCAAACAACAAAAACGCGTATTTCTGGCTTTGAATTAGCAAACAACAAAAAATGTCCTAAAATAACCCGGCGCCAAAACAGAATCGGGAACTAAACCTTCATACAATAGCGATCCCGTCATGAGGTCACGTGGCACCGCTTGCTTGATAAGGACGATAGCAAGCCGGTGTTTATCGGGTTACGATAGAGACAGATATAGAAAAATGCGTCACTAAGAACGAGATGGAGGAATATTGCACATTTTATATCGTTTTCACCTGTTCAAGTGTATTTTATAAACTCGATCGATTGAGGAGAGGTGGTCAGGTTATTGAGGAGAGGTGGTCAGGTTGTTGAGGAAAGGTGATCACGGTCAGGTTATTTCTCACCTCTTTTTTAAGGATGAATTGAAACTTTTGCAACTGATGGAGCTACTGAAGGTAGCGAAACTTCAGTAGAGAGTTGGAATTTGCTGTGGGCAAATGTGCGGTCATGCATGTAAAGCTAGTTTCATAAGTTTACATTGTTACTAACAAATGTGGAAGTGATTCTGAAATAAATGTTCATTTATTATTTCGTTTATTTACATTAATAAATATTTTTATAAAATAATTAAAAAAAAAAAAAAAAAAAATAGGAGTCCACCGGTACCGGGAACAGAGTCCAAGCTACCGGTGGTCAGGGCTCCTGAGAGAGGAAGCTCCTAACGATACGCGCCGTGTCTGTCTCCTCAGGTGTTGGTCGAGGCTCTTGACTATTAAGGCATTGGCCGTCACGGCACAATGATTGCTGTATCCACATCCCACTTGTCGACAACCTCGCGTGCCGGGTCAAGATACTTAATCTGTTTATCTTTTTCAGCTTTCACGAGGTTCTCGTCATGCGGGACAGCTATATCCATAATCACTGTGCAACGCTCTAATCGATCTATCACCACAATGTCTGGCTTATTGGCAACAATAGTCCTGTCAATGATGATAGATCGATCCAAATACATCGTGATATTGCCATTTTCGAGAACTGGGTCGGGCACATACCTATAGTACGGTACTTCAGATTCCACTAGACTGTATTTTTTGAGCAGAGAGCAAAGGGCACTGACCACCTTGTTTTCATTTCTTGACTGCCCCTCTTCCCCTACCTATCTATCCTCTCACTTTCAGTACATGTGCGCAAACCACAATAAAACTCTACGTTCATCACACAATCGTCTTCTCCAATGTCCCACTCACCGCATTGATTTCATTCACTCTTCCTTCTTCGTTAAGTCTATCTCTATGTGGAATGCGCTGCCCCAAGAAATCAGGATGGCAACCAACCGATCAAAGTTAAAGTTCGCGAGCACATTCGCAAGAAGCTGGCAGTATCATCACAACGGTAATATTTTCCCATTGTTTGTCTTATTTGTATGTTCGTGTAGTTATGTGTATTTATATGTTCTTATATTTATACATATATATTTTTAGGTTTATTATATTATATAGTTTTAACAGGTTCACGTATTTAAATAAATATTTATTCCACAACTTTAGTTATTGCACCTACCACTGTTTGTCTCTGCATCACCCAAAGGTTGACTGGTAAAAAATGCCTCAGGCATTAAGTCCGCCTCTGTACATTTGTGTGCTTAAAGTATTAAATAAATAAATATTTCAGAGCAAGTTGTTGGTGGATAATCCTGGCTACAAGGTTGTGCCTATGCAAGTATTCTCCGTTAGCCAGACGAGAGCAGCCAGAAATAATGTGGCATGCCCGACAGATGTCAACCGTGCCGTCCTTATATTTCCGATTTATTATTATTATTAAAGCGAGGGGGGATTATGAAGATTGATTTTTGATTTCGACAAGGGGATGCAACGAGATGTGGTCTCAGTGGACGAAGGCCTAACTAACGAGAACTGGCGCAAACTAATTTATTAGATGACCGCCGGACGGTATGGCAGAGCAAAGAGCTTCACGGGCACTTTTACCGGGTCCTACATGGGCGCGATGAAGACTTGTTAGCGTCCGTGTCCTGAAGAGCTTCAGCAGTCAGTGAAAAAATCGGATTGAGAACAAACATTGTGAATGAGTGTTCAAAAAAAATTGAATATCACTAAAAATGTGCAAAAAGCACTGCTGTATTTAGCTACAGCCACTTCGCATCATCAATCCTATCATTTCGACGTTTGTACAATCTTACATCTTGCCATCGCAAGATGTAAATACATACCAGTTTGACATACTTTCGGGCTTTTGCAAGTTGGGTAAAAAAGGATTATGAATCCATGAATTCAGCTTCATTTTTGTATTCTGTTCTTCGGGAAAATACTTTTCAAAAGATGCGCGCATCGAAGTGAGAAATTGGACCAATTCTTCAAACACATCATCTTGAAACATTTCTGAGTCGTTATCGCTAACAAACTCACTGAGTGACGTAAACCTTTCTATTTCTCTCTTACCAACGCAAATAATCCAAAAATCTAATTTTCTTTTGAAGGCAGTTATTTTGTTATAGGCCTGGAACACTGTTGTCTGTTTACCTTGCAATGATAAATTCAATTCGTTCAGTTTTTGAAAGATATCCGCCATAAAAGACAATCGGAACAACCAAGTTTTATCATACAAACGGTCTTTCAAATTAAAAGAAACTGTATCTGCTGAAAGAAACACTTGTAACTCGGCTCTAAGTTCAAATAGCCTTGTTAAAGTTTTACCCCGAGACAGCTATCGCACTTCTGTATGGAGCAGCAGTGTTTTATGTTTGCTGCCATAATCTTCACACAATAATGAGCACAATCGGGATTGTAGTGGTCGTGATTTGATAAAATTAATTATTTTTACCGCTCCATCCATAACTAATTTTAGATTTGACGGCATTTGCTTCATCAAACTCAAACTCAAAGCATTTATTTCAATTAAACCATTTACAGGCACTTTTGAATCGTCAAAGAGTCGGTCAGTTAGTCAGAGAGTTGAGGCTAGTTGCCCATTCCAAAACGTAGATCTCTATGGAGAAGAACGGGCAAGAAACTCCAAGGACACTCTTTTAAAAAATGGATATAGATATTACAAAATCCTGGGTACAGTATTCATGTTGCTTCTATATGTGAGAACAATGTAAAACAAAAAAAGAATCAAAAGCAATTCAAAATTTAAGATTAAAAATAAGCTCTGGCAAATAAGAGGTGACCAGTCTCAACTGACGGCGCCCGTTCACGAACATGACATGTGGATCAGCACCATCCAGCTCAACCATTTTGTAGGGAACCGAATGATCCAACACGCGTGCCACCATCAGCGAGACATTTAAGTGAGCATGACATACTCTCATCTGCCATGCTATTTCAAGTCAACATACATCATACCATACTAAACGGCTCCATGGTAATCACATTTACAATAATTGAAAAAATGCTTCTAAATTATACAAAACTAGTTTGCAAAGAAATTGAGCAATTAATATAATATTATTTTCAGATAAGTTAAATAAGAATAAACAATAAGTTCGTAATGTCAGGAAAAAAAAAAAAAAAATAGTAAAAAGGGGGAAGCAACACTTCCAATTATGAAATTTTAACTAGTGAGCCCAAGTGCCTGTGGAGTAGGACCAGCGTTAAGCCAAGCATTTTTATCTACGATATAATCATCCAACTTATAATATGCTTGTCTACATAGTGTGCGTTTAATGCATGTTTTAAATTTCTTCTCATTTAGTTGAAGAATATCGAGTGGAATTTTATTATAACATTTTACACAGTACCCCATAAAAGAAGTATGTACTTTAGACAATCTGAAACGTGGTTGTACTAATTTGTTCCTATTTCTAGTGTTAAAATTATGCCTGTCACTTATTTTACTAAAAAGATGTAGATTTTTCCGAACGTACATAATGTTTTCATATATATACTGACAAGGTACCGTCATGATGTTATTTTTTTTAAACAGTTCCCTTAGAGACTCGCGTCTGCGGAGGTTGTAGATGGCTCGGATAGCTCTCTTTTGCAGAATAAAGATAGAATCAATATCTGTAGCCTGTCCCCACAGTAAAATACCGTAAGACATGATGCTATGAAAGTAACTAAAATAGACCAGTCTCGCGGTATCCACGTCTGTTAGTTGGCGGATTTTCCAAACAGCGTAAGCGGCTGAACTAAGTCGCCCTGCAAGTGATGTTAAGTGAGGACCCCACTGTAATTTTGAATCAAGCGTAATCCCCAGGAAAACCGTCTTTTCGACGAATTGTAGTATCTCCTTATTCAGTACAACTTGACAATCACTACTTCTAACATTCGGTAACGCGAATCTAATGCATTTTGTTTTCTTCTCATTTAATACCAAATTATTTACACATCGCAAGTGCTTGTCTATGCAGAATACAATGGCTGGAACTACAATTAGGCGCTTTACTTTTTATTCGTGATACTGCTCCTGCTGTTTTACCTGTCATCGCCTTGGCCCCATCTCATCTGTAATCATCTCAAAGCAATCGTTCCAACTAAGATTATGGAATCAACAAATCCGAAACTGATATATGATTCATCATACTTCCTTTTTTTCGTCTTTGAAACCGTGGAGCTTGACGTCGTGGCATCATCGTCTGGATCGGTAATTGCTGTATTCTCCGCGCGTACTGCTTTTGAACATTCAGCGTCATTAGAAGATGTTGTTGCAACACGTTTAACACCTTTAAGCCAACGTTCCATTCTTCTTTATTAATAATGTTACACGTCAGGATGGTGGGGTCAAAATAATGCACAATCGTTACTGCTTTTATGAGACAAAGTTTAGTCCAAAGAAGAAATGTACAAAACTGATACAATCAGAATACAGCAGGCAGTAGAACTTACAAGCAGGCAGCAGGCTAGCCAGCTTGTAAGTAGGTAGGTACGAACTTATCGCTCCGAACGCTAATCGTCAACTGACTGACGAGGCGCGACTTTTTTTTTTTTTTTTTTTTTAACTAGGGCATCTCGTCGTTGGATTCTGAATCCGTGACTACTTAACCGGACTTTCCTGTGGCTGCCTTAAGCTCCTAAACTTAAAGCCTCCAGCCAGGGGCAAACAAACTATGCTAAATTACAAACTAAGTGTGCGCTCGCTAAGGGCACCCCCTTTGGGGTACGAACCTCGGCTTAGGGCGCATCACTGACGGGAGGACGGCAAGGCGGGACGGGCTGGATAAAAATAGTAGTATCATTATTATTATCAGGGGAATTTAAAGCTACGTGCTCAGCTGCGGCGCGGGCTGGCACATCATCGGACAAGGGACAGGGGGACGAATTTACACGGGGTTGCGGACGTGCTGGACCTCGGCGGCGAGGTCGGAATGACGGTAGGCGTCTGTGTTTGTGCACTGTACTGGTGGCCCTATTGCTCTCCTGTAAGAGGGTGATGGGGTCATCTGGCTCAGATAGGACATGCCTGGGACGGCGAATACGACTAATATTAGAAGGGACATAGGTAGCTGCATCAACAACCAGAGGGTTGCGATTTTTGACAGCTGTGTCGAAATAACGCTTTGCAAGGCGTTTTAGAAACTGGCGGATAGTGGGAATCTTTAAATCGAGATGTAAGATCTCGTTGCGAACGAAGAAGGGAGCTCCCGTGGCCTTACGAAGGAAACGGTTCTGGAGGGTTTGCATCCTATGGATATGGTGGGCCTTTGCCTGGGCGAAGACTGGACCCGCATAGGTCATGATGGGGCGAATGCACGTGGTGTAGGTTCGCAATTTGCACTTGAGTGACAATTTGCTTCGTGCATTTAGAACAGAGTGGAGTCTACCTAGAGCGAAAGCGGCTCGCGAACGAACCTGCTTTATGTGCTCTCGAAACGTGAGATGTTGGTCGAGGATCACACCTAGGTATTTGGCATGCTTCTCCCAAGGGATCGGCTTGCCAAACATGGTGATCGGTCTGGGGGGGGGGGAGGGCGAAGACACCTCGAGATTTTTGAAAGAAAACCGCTTGGCTTTTATCAGGATTGACTTCGATACGCCACTTCCTGAACCAGGCGCCAAGGTTATTGACAGCCCTCTGGAGAGTGGTGCGTATGTTGTCATTACTGATTCCCTTATAGTAGATGGCCGTATCGTCTGCGAACAGAGCCAACTGTGCCTTTCTACTCTTAGGGATGTCGCTAGTGAATAGCGTGAATATGAGAGGGGAGATCACGGAGCCCTGAGGGACGCCCGCTCTAATGGGTCTGGGGGAGGATAGAGCTCCTTCGATACGGTAGCGGAAGGTGCGGTTCGACAAAAAGTCCCGTACTATGAGTACTAGACGATCCGGCACACCGAGTTGGTATAGCTTGTATATCAATCCGTTGTGCCAGACTTTGTCGAATGCTTTCGCTATATCGAAGAAGATAGCACCGGTCGTATTGCCTCGCTGGAAACCAGCTGTGGCGTATTCTACGATCCGGTGTGCCTGATGCACGCTACAGTGCTGAGTTCGAAAACCGAACTGTTCGTGGGGAATGAGGCCCTTGGTCTCTGCATAATCTCTGATACGCTTATAAATAAGCCTCTCGTAGATTTTGCCTAGAACCTTGAGCAGACTGATGGGACGGTAACTCGAGGGATCCGACTTGGACTTGCCGGGTTTCGGGATACCTATGACGGTGGCTTCTTTCCACGCTTGGGGGAAGATGTTATTGCTAAGGGCACCATTGAAGATGGTGGCCAGTAGCATTATGAGGTGGGCTGGGAACAGCTGGACCACCTTATTGGTGATTCCATCAGCTTTTCGAGTTTTAAGACCTTTGATGATCTCGTGTACCTCGTCGGGTGCGACCGGGGTCACGGGGTCATCGGGGTCTTCTACAGGGGGGAGGGATGTCCTACGTTCGACTTCAGCGTCTACCTCATCGAGGTGAGCTTGGTCTACATGCAGGGTTCTGGGAGAGCATTGAGTCTCTAGACTGTCGGCTAGACACTCTGCTTTCTCTTGGTCATCGAAAGCGATTGACTTATCGGGGCGTACTAGGGGGGGCATACTAGTGTATTTCTCAGACCTTAGCTTTCTGGTGAGATCCCAGAAGGCTAGGTGGGTGGGCTCTAGTTCGCTCAGCATCTTATCCCAGCCCGTGTTACGCAGTTCCGCTACACGTGTCTTTACAGATCTCTGTAAATAGCGCATATACGCTTTGTTAGCGGCACAGGGAAAGGCGCTGTAAGCACGAGTGGCCGCGTTCTTCTCGGTTATCAGCTCACGCACATCTGCCGGGAGGTTCCAGCGACGGTCATCCGTCGCTGGAACCTCCTTAGAACAATGGTTCACGACAGATTGCACGTGATCAGTAAGCAAGTCGATCGCGGCCGTCGTGTCCGCGGTAGAGTTGAATTGATCAGGGATGGCATCCAGCTGGGCGGACGTGTTGGATTTCAGCTTTTCGCTTACTTTCTTCCAGTCCGTGATCCTTTTGGTTGCGGAGGGATGAGAGGGGTCAGAGAGACCTATGCGGGGGGCCAGTTTTATGACTATCGGACGGTGGTCAGAGTTAAGCTCGTCTACCGTTTCTATAGAGTCTAATCGTAGGCTGACGTTCTTAAGGAGCGACAGGTCTAGGACATCGGGGGCAACGAGGCGCGACGCGCGATCGCCGCTTTTATACTTAGTCCTAGACTCCAACTCGATCATTCTCAAAAATACACATATTTTTAATGTGTCGATTTTAGTAGTTATTTTATTTTGACCTCTACTAGCCAATGTTTATTTTTTTTAAATTATAATTTCATCAATGTTGTGCTTTTAGGTAAATGTATACGTCCCCAAAAGGAACAACAGGGTTTTTGTTACATATTGTAGATAGACCTAGATAACGCAAGTATCACGATCTGTATGAAAACCAAGCGTGCCATTTTTTGACTACCTAGTATGACGTTACAAGCACTATTTAGTGATGGGAAAACCAAATCGATTCAAAGACGCCGTCGTGCTTTTTCGTAACCTTTAAGTAGATCTATATTTTGTAATTCAAGTAAAATTCAACATTTTATAAAAAAACTCTAAAAGTTACAGAAACTTATCAATTAACTAACTTCATTAGTTGTGCTCTCCATTGTTCTTTTAAATTGAGATCATGTGGAAAACTTAAAAAATCACGCGACATTAAGATTATTTGTT
Organism: Lithophane ornitopus; assembly: GCA_948473465.1. Taxonomy (NCBI): domain Eukaryota; kingdom Metazoa; phylum Arthropoda; class Insecta; order Lepidoptera; family Noctuidae; genus Lithophane; species Lithophane ornitopus. The sequence goes on along the minus strand of OX419630.1, from coordinate 304,779 downwards.
AAAAGTCTAAATAATAAATATAAAATAATTCCTCTATTTCCGAAATCGATTCTCGAGAATCGATTTGTGTTGCGTAAGATGAACAGCACTAATCGCTAAAATTTACAGAAAAATTACAAAAGCTCCTGTATTCCGAAACCGAAGCGATATCCGATAGTATCACTTATTTTCATATTCATCATTTGTTAACACAGAACGTCACATCAACCGCTCCAAGTAAAAGCCGCAATGTATTACGAATACCCAGCATGCTCTCGATTACATGTTTTTCTCTTTGTTATTGCTGTGGGTATCAGATTAAATAAAAAGCCATTTAAATAAATAAATTAATACAATTAAATGATTTTGAATTACGCATGATATTAATCATAATTAAAATCCTTACCGATGGAAGGAAACGTAAACTTTTTTTTTTCTGCTCACGTTTGTGCAGTTTTTACAATTTATCAAAGCGCAATTAGGCATTATTGATTTTTTGACTGACGTCCAACCAGCGCGGCGCACCGATACTCAGCGCTACGGTGGCCACGTTAAGCATTTTATGCTTAAGCCCAGCACGCGAAGTGGGTGCTCTTGCGTTATCTAGGTATATCTATATGTGTGGTACTCATCCTAAACTAACAACGTGTGCTTCAGTTGAATGATGATCATTCTCCCGTCGTTTACCCGTCGCTGTCCGGCGCGGGCGCGGCTGAGCCTTTCCTAATGTCACTCGTCCGCCGCCTGACGTCTTTGTAATGCCGTTTGTAAAGGTTCCTACGAACAGGCGCAACGCGACTTTAGCAAAACAATTTCTGAGAAAACTTCACGGCGAACAATGCGGCGGCGTCGCGGCGCGCGACTTGTCGCGCCAACATGTAAGAGCCTTAAAAGCGGAGAAATGTTCGAATAAATCGTGGTCATGTCGGAAATAGTACCTGAAGCCCACGAGGTCATCTCTTTATGCGCGGACATGGTTCATGTAGCATTATGTACATACCACCGCCGCCACCCGATGCTCGCTGCCGCTCGTATACATAGATATCTCGAGTACCTATAGGTGCCCAGGCTCCTATCCAATAAATTACATAATAGAGTGGCCCCGTATATGCTCGTTGAACCAACTACTTTAACAACGCCAGCGGCGGCCTTACCCATTGCGAGGCTACGGGCGGCAGGTCTTCTATGTATTTTTTCTATCTTCTTCTAGGCTTTTCTAGGTATTTTTCACTTGGTAGTGTTTTTTTTGGAAGACGTTTTTTTTATGGTAAATGCATGTGAGCAATAACATTTCTGTTTGGTCGTAGTTTAATTGAAGTAGCCAGTGCTTAATTTTCATTTTTGTTTCTCGAACAGAAAGTGGATGAATGTTTATTATTTTATTTATTTTATTGTATAAGTAGGATGACCTATAAGATTGCTGTCGTCTAGTCGTAGCTGTCCGACATTTGACAGGTAAGCATACGTTAGTAATAACACGTTTACTCTTATACACATTTACATCACAGGGAGTTTGCTTGTGTTTTTTTTAATATAATTTGGGATATATATTGTCTAACTGTTAACAATTCGCAGTTTTCATACAATTGTTTAGTCGGATATCTGGAGGTTTTAAAAGTCATTACTTTCAGTAATGACCTTTGAGCCCTTTCTAAATGCATCATGTGGGTTTTACAGGCACCACCCCAGACCCCTAAACAGTATCCAAGTATGGATTGAGCTAAAGCATAATATATATTACGAAGAAGAGGAAATTCCGCGGCGTGCCTAAGTTTTTTGAAAACCCAGATTAGCTTCCTAGTGCGACCCGTAACAAGACTTATATGGGGTTCCCAACTTAGCCTCTCATCTAAGATAACACCTAAGTATTTGACCTGTGTAACTTTATTAATAGAAAGACAAGAACAACTATTACTATTAGGATAATTAGAAGAATGAACTTTAATATTAACATTTTTTTAATCTAAAATTTTAAGGTTAGTTTTAGAAAAAAAAAATGCATGAATGAAGTTTTAGATATATTGAGAGTAAGGAGATTGGCTCTGAGCCATTGGCCAAGTCAATGGAGGCCGTTCTCGGCAGTACGACGTACCTCATCCCAAGTCTCTCCATGGAATATTACGGCTGTATCGTCACCATACGCAAATATTTTACCGTTGCAGAGTGGTTGAAGACATAGGTCATTGATGTACACCAGGAAGAGACTGGGGCCGAGTATACTGCCCTGAGGAACGCCATAGACAACATTTGCATCAGAGCTAACATAGTTTACAATCTTTACCTGCTGTCTACGGTTACACAAAAAGTCCCCAAACATTTTTAGGGCAGATCCTCTTACGCCAATGACATCTAGCTTGTTCACAAGTGCTGGAATCGAGACTGTGTCGAATGCTTTGGCTAAATCAAGGAAAACTCCTATACACTTTTGGTTTTCGTCAACTTTAGATGAAACAAAATCAGTAAGCTGACTAACTGCATCATCGGTGCTTTTAGACGCCCTGAAGCCAAATTGAGTGTTAGCCAAAATATTTTTACTTTCACGAAATTAAATGCGTTTGCTATTAAGTGTTTTTTCTATTAGTTTTGAAAGCGCAGACAATACAGAGATAGGCCTATAATTCGATACATCTTGTCGATTCCCGCCCTTGTGCACAGGAGTAATGAGAGCTCTCTTAAACACATCCGGGAAGATACCTTGAGCATAGCAAAGTTCAAAGAGGTAAGTGAGAAGAGGGACTATAATATTTTTGCACAGTTTAAGTGTAAAAAATGATCGGTACCCACTTTAAAAAATGGTAAGTGACGGTTAAGGAGTGTCGGTCGTCGGCAGACGGACCGGGCCGGCTCCGGACCGGTCGGGCACTTGTTAAAAGATACAAAGTAATCGACGATCTGCTCTAAAGGGGCAAACTTACTTGTAATTGGGACGATGGGTCGGCCACAGAACAGGCGGTGACCCGCTGGAGGCGTTGCCGTTGTGTGCCTGTGTCCTTCCTGAGGAATTATGGGATGATAACGGCGGATTAAGAAGTCTCACTGATTTTAAACAGCTGATAAAGAAAATACTCGTTTCCTATAACATTATATGGTAATGGTATACATAGATAATATTATTATGAACGAATCAATAACTACATTATAATTGAATTTGAAATGTAAAGTCATTTGACAATTTTTTTGGGCTGGTGTTGGGAAGCAGATACAAAATGTATGTATAAAGGCTCTTAAAACGAAACGACAAGTCGCGCCAGTATGGACGCTACGCCGCCGCATTGTTCGCCGTGAACTTTTTTCAGAAATTGTTGCGCCAGTATGTAAGAACCTTTACGCATGACGTGTATGTAAGAGAAGAGATATATCAACATTAAGACGAGTGACGTCACTCTCATCCTTTATCACGTTCAATCAGCTCAGAGGCTTCTCACTCACACCCACACAACGTTACAATAAGGACTTTCATTATGTTACAGCGGAAACTTGTGACGTGTGCTAAATGCGACGATAGGCTGTTAGAACGTAGTTTAGGTAACACTTGTGTCTGCTAACTTATATATGAATGATCAATTGCGTTCAGCATAATTATTTCATTACAATTTTAATTAATATTTCTTTAAAAAAATCATCATATTTATTATTATTTGACGACACGGTTGGCGCAGTGGCTGAGCGATGGACTGCCGCGCAACGTGCCGTGGGTTCGATTCCCGCACGGAACAAATATTTGTATGATCTGCAAGTAGTTGTTCCGGGTCTGGGTGTTAGTGTATGTGAGTTTCTATGTTTGTAAACGCACCCACGATACAGGAAGAAATTCCTAGTGTGGGCCAACGTTTAAAAAAAAAAAAAAAAAATTATGCAAGTATATCATCCGTCCGTGTCTGTATTTTTCCTCTGTACTCTTCCTTCACTTGTCTTTATTTAGAGCGAATAGAAATATGCCTAGCTGATCATAATAAATACCTAACAAATAGGGCGGGAACTTGGGATACTCGTAGTGCAGTGGAGCGACACGTCTGCCCATGCTGCTTACTCCCGGCGCGAGGCCGTCCGGCCGGCCCGACTGCCCGAGCAAGAATAATAATAAAAACAAATTGTACAACTTTTTATCGGCGGAAATTCGGGTTCGAACGATTCGTGCCGAAGCGAGTTCAGACTTTTATATTGACTAAACAATTTCGTATTTGTCCGCGTATATTGCCCATAAAATGTTACGGCTCATGTAAATGAGTGACTATAAAGTATGTGTGAGACGAGTGCGAGCACGTCGCGCGTCGCTGTCGCTCTCATTACAATACGCGAGCACCGGCGCGGCGGCGCTGCAGCATGCGTCGCTGCACTCAGCGCATTGCCTATTCATTAATTGTTCTGCAGCCCGTCACCCCCTCTGCCACTCATGCTAGCCCCCTGCACCGTGCAGGCACACTATTTGTCACAGGTATTTTTTCCTTTGAGTCCTGCAATTACACATACATCATTATAATTCAACAGGAAAGTTCCTTTAGCATTAGGACAGGCGCTACGGTGCCCCCTGGCAATACAATTGACTTATTATTCTCTATTTGTGTTCACAAAGTTGAATGTTGGAATTTGACGATTTCACTTTTATTCAGCTTCGATATGCTCAGTTATTCGAGCACCTCAGGACCCCGGAGAGCAACTTTATCCAAACAACACTCAAGTCAAATTGTTGTTCGATACCTACCAAACTTTGTTGCCCTTTAACCATTGCTTTTGAAGATAGCAGCTTTACAATTTAGATATCATTTTATAAAATACATAAGTATTATTATCAAAAGCAAATACGACTCGATTGTAAATAAAAGAATGTTACTATTGTACAAATATATTTCTTATTCTGCTATTAGGTGTATTATATATAAGTAAAGTCAAAGTCAAATAATTTATTTCTATAAGGTAAATAAAAAGCACTTTTGAACGTCAAAAACAAGAAATAGAACTGCTTCTAGTCGCCCCTTCCAAAAGGTAGTTTTCGTATGGAGAAGAATTGGCTAGAAACTCCACCGTTACTCTAAAAATGTTTTACAATATTTTATATATATCATTTATATAATTATATATGGAGACGATGCACCTAGAATAAGATTACTGTACCTACCACAATCATGCAATGCAACCACAAAATGGAGCAATGCCAAATAAATGAATTAAGTATGTAATAGATACATTATGGTGGTCACATATTTACAATCACAATTTTCCTAAATGTTTCAAGTAAATAAATAATAAGATATTACAAGATAATTACTAAATTAAACGAACTTACCTAAGTGAAGTTCTATTGTAATTATACGAAATGCTTAGTCCTCGATAATTATCTTGATTTTACAATGTAGTATCACCATTATCCCACCGTTTACACGCGAATATTCAGAGAAATCCTGCAAAAAAACTTTTACGCTGGCAACTATAACCAGCTAATGTCATTCTATTTAGAGTAATCTGCAATGAGAGAATTAAAATTAACAGACAGTAATTCCCCAACTTCAATCCCAGGGTCAAGAAACAAACTATGGTCTTGTTCAGGGCTTGGGAGGGAACATAGTATCGAGGACTAAGCATTTCGTATAATTACAATAGAACCTCACTTAGGTATGTTCGTTTAATTTAGTAATTATACTCGTGCTTAGTCCTCGATAATTATCTTGATTTTACAATGAAGATGTTTAGAGAGATGAAGTTGGAAATTACAAACATTTGTTTCACACTAAAACATTTAAATAACATAAAATCAACCTTCTATTGTAAATGGAAAAAACTTTTCAACATTTTCAATTAATTCTCTTCTAATAATGCTACTAATTCTAATTATCAACAACCAAGTATCTATTTAGTGTACTCCTTTGGCTTTTAATATTAACTTTGAAAAAACCACACCAGTCTCAACATTACCAACAGTCCTGGCAAAAATATACTTATCATTGTCTCTAATCAAAGGTCTGGTTTGCAAATACTTTTGATCCTATGGACCAAACAACCTTTTTTAAAAATACTGATTATCTTCTGACACACCTCTAGTCGCTATTGAAGTATGACGTGTGGAATGAGGAGTAAAGATCTTGATATCTATGCCACTGTTCATCATTGTTTGTTTAATCCAATAACTAATTGTTTGACTACCTAACATAATTATGAGGCATTCATAATTTTTCTGTTTTACCTAACTCTGAATTTGTATATTATTGTAATGTAGGTACCTCTAATCACAGGACAAATGTCAGGTTTTATATGAAAAGTAGGGTAACATAATAATTGTTTGCCGTTTTCCTGTCTTAGATGTTTTTAACAATTCAGTGATTCTTATGTTAACACCTGAATCAATAATTTGGATGTTATGAAGGATCAATTACAGATAAGTTATATTCTTTGAGCACTAGTAAGACTTGAAATAATTCTTACCTACTTTTTGGTTACTTAGTCAAGTGATAATTCATTCCTTCATTCATCCATCATTCTATAAAATTCAGTACCCACTGATGGCTCCCACATATCATTGTAGCTAGGGCGACTTGGTCGTAATTTGAAGATACATTTAAAGAACCTCTTAATTAGAGGATTGGTTCCTACATCAGTATCTATGATCAATGACAATGCAGATTTATTAGTGTTGAGTGAAGTATATCAACTGCCATTGTTGAGTTGTTGTGTAATTGGACACTGTTATCTGATAATGAAGATATCATGACCTTAATAATGTCATGTGGTATCATTTGCTTCTTAAACGTTTCCCTCACAATATGCAGGCCCCCTGGGAAAAAAGCTGCAGTGCAAAGGCGTGTATTCCCGTTCGTCCCACTGGTGGGGCGAACGGGAATTTAATAAATTATATTAAATTTATTCCCGCTCGTCCCACTGACTTTCTCAGTGGGACGAACGGGAATGATTTATAATTTTATTTTTAATTCCCGTTGGTCCCACTGAAGAATTTGAGTCTGGTTGTTGTTCAATTTTACACTTATTTATCCTAACTGATACTATAAACGCGAAAGTAAGTTTGTTTGTTTATTTGTTAGGTACACTTTCACGCTAAAACGGCTAAAATGATTTAGATGCAATTTGGCATATGAATAAAATTATCCCCATTTTTCGGGCTTCACACCACTGCCATATTATGCCTAGCCAGGCAATTAAGATTATTAAATTGACTACCACCCTTTATAATCTATGGTTGTAGTATTGTTTAAACATAAAATTTGGCATACATTTAAGTATTCGGTAAAATATTCTACACCAAGAAAAGCAGCAAAGAGTTCCAAAAAGCTTAAATGATTTTCCTTGTCTTTCCAAACCCCAATTGCTATCTGACTGTCAAAACAAATATTTCCCAACAAGTGTGAGATGTATCTGAATAAATTTCAATCTTAAATTGACAATTTTACAGGTTTATAATATGTTATGCCACCACTGTAAATTTTTAATACACTCCATATTTATCATAATTAAATTGAAGTCACTGTGGTAAACTAACACTGCACTGCAGGTACGTTAGTATAGAAAACCAAAAATTCACGACTGGACACCAAGCTGATAGGATACTGTGTCAAATAAAAGATGAACATCTCTTTATATCTGTCACTGACAATGTCATAATATACTTTGTATCAATCACAAATCCAAAGTACTCGGCAACTTGATTGGATTTGGGATTAGTTTTAACCTTATTTATGTAACACTCAAGACACTCCAAAAGCCTGATAGTTTTAATAATCTTTTTTAAGATTCTCCAATACAAGTAAAATCCTCAAGATAAAACACAGATTTTTATCCTCCACTAAATTATAAATATAAGATATTACTGGTGTGGGGCAGTACATAAGCCAAAGCACAAACAATTGAATTCATTGTTTTGACAATAAACCCTCAAATATGTTTTGTCATCAATGTTCACTGATATTCAAAAATAGACATCTCATAAATCAATTGTGCCCAAGACATCATTTTAAAATAAACTCCATGTCTTTCATTGTAAACTGTTGTGTAAATAGGGTGTTGTGTAAATAAGGATAAATTTTATTCAAACATATTGGATTTACTGGTACTTTACTGTACACAAACTATGTGTACAGTAAATATTTTTGATTAAAAATACTTTCCACTGATAGGTGCACACAGTTATTCATAACACTCAAATGTAACAACTTACTAATTTCTTTTGTTGTATTAAATACATCTTCAGACTCTGAAAATGCAAAATTTTAAAGGTATTATGTTGTGTAGGAATGTCCTTAAATGGAATACTATATCCCTTCAAATATGACTAGATAACTTTATCTTGTGTGAAACAGATCACGGCCAACAAGAGTAAAAATATTTAAGGCGACATGCAATTGTTGGTACCTCTATAATTGACATATAGATTTGTGTCAGTACGTCTTGCCTGATGAAGTCCTTTGCTGTTGGTTCTTCCCCATGGTCCTAGCCTGGATACTTGCCCCCCCCCCCTGTTTGACTCAAATGTGAAGGGGGCCTTGGAGTTTTCCTTATATTTACTTAGCAGTTTAGTTGTAGCTGCCTTCTTAATTACCCAGACTTGACATTTATTTTTTTAATTTTATTTTATTTAATTTTTCTTGCACAACATTACAGAATAAGAATAATCCTAAAGCGTTGTACAGAACAAAATACAAATTAAAAAGTGACACACATACGTAGGTTGGGAATAAACAAATCAAAAACATAAACTATAAACACAAGAAATAACAAAATTACGAAATAAAATTTATATAATTAACAAACTGCAATCAAAAGAAAAAATAAAATAAAAAATAACCTTATAATCATCTTTCATCCATCTTCTCACAAAAAATTAAACATTCACGACACACATCTATCCATTTCCCAGCAAACAAGTCACATTCCGGTGTTGAAGTCAGAAGAGCATTGAGCATGGAAAGGGCCCGAACGAGGGGCGAGTTAGCTCGCGAAACTGTGCGTGCTGACGATACGGCTAGTAGCCGGTGACTTCGAGGCCTGAGTTGTTGTTTGGGCACAACAGGGACAAAAAGCCTCACCAACAGCTCCACAAGTTCCTTCTTCAATCCAACTTGACAATCGTACTCACCCCGCATAATACGGCAGGCAGTAATAAGCAAGAAGTACTTACGCCTTACTTCGAGAGAATTAAAATTTAGTACACCGAGTAAAAATTTTGTAGGATAAAGGAAGGGGTAGTAACCAAAGAGTTTTTTATACATATAGAAACCTAAGGAAGGTCTTCTGAACTTTTTCAAGAAGTAACGCGTAAGTGCATTCGTAAGGGTTCCAAACCCGTGCAGCTGATTCGAGCTTACTCCTGACCAAGGCCATGTAAACAAGTTTAATGGCCAGTGGATTGTTAAACTCACGCATATTCCGGATAACAAATCCTAGTCTCCGGAATGATTCAGCAGCGAGCGTCCTCATGTGATCATGAAATGTCAATCTCGGGTCAAATAGTACTCCAAGATCTTTCATAGAAAGAACACGGGCTATTGGTTCCTCGCCCAGGACGTATTGTGTATGCCTAGGATTATGTGCACGGCTAAAAGACATAACGCTGCATTTTTTAATGTTCAAAAGTAACTTGTTGTCAATGCTCCACTGAAGACTGAGTTAATGTCCTCCTGTAAACTTTCTGAATCAGAAACATTTCCACGCCATAAATAAGTTTAAGGTCATCTGCGTAAAGCAAACACTTAGCATGTTTAAGAACCTTTTCGAGGTCATTAACCATGATCCCAAAAAACAAAGGTCCCAGAATAGTGCCCTGACTTACTCCAGACCGGGTATGGTATGGTGCGGACACAAAGCAACCATGTCGAACGTATTGCTGACGATCCCGTAAGTAATTTGCAAAAAAAATTAGTAATTTCGGGGTAAAGCCTATGTTATTAAGTTTAGCGAGCAATACGTCGTTATCAACGCGATCAAACGCTTTTTTAAAGTCGAAATAAAGAACATCAACCTGTATGCCTTTGTCTAAGTGCTCCGAAATAAGATCCACTAGCGTTAGAAGGTTCGTATTAACAGAACGGCTAGCTCGAAAGCCATGTTGAGAATTGCAGAGAAATGGTTGTATCTGGAAACTAATAAGCCTATGTAGGATCGATTCAAATAGTTTAGGAAGTGTAGAGAGTATAGCTATTGGCCGATAATTTTCTACATCAGAGGTAACGTTAGATTTAGGAATAGGTTGGACTCTCGATACCTTCCAACGCTGTGGGTAATTTCCGGTGGACAGGGCCAGGTTAAAAATGTGGAGAACCGGTGATTTTATATAATCTTTACATCCTTTAATGATGTATGCGGGAAGATTGTCTGGTCCTACAGCAGAGTTTGGTTTAAGTTTATTAATAGCAGTTTCTAAATCATTTATTTTAATTTTATCAATATGTACAAAGTTTCCACAGTTGCTTTGATAGTTACTGTTTTGACTTTGATAATCAAGAAGAGGGGCTTCCGGTAAGAAAACACTTGAGAAGAATTCTGAAAAAGCATGTGCAGCATCACTTCCTACATGATTTTTCCCATTAAAATTCACCCTGGTCTCAAAGCCGCCTTTGGCTTTGAAACTATTTATATGTTGCCAGAAGACACGAGGATCACACTTAAGTTTGGTTTGAATGCGCTTAATGTATGCGTCATAGGCGAGTGACATTCTTTTTTTAATACTTACCCTAAGCAAGGAGAAATTTCCGTAATCAACCTGATTTTGAGATGACTTCCACTTACGATGCAGGTCACTTTTAAATTTAATGTCACTTATAAGTTCAGCTGTGAACCAGGCCTGCGTTTTTTTGGTACACATTCAATAATAAACTTTTCACCAAACAGGAAACTGTCCCGTATTGTTGTATCTGTTGTTTTAATCATGATTTTTATCTAGTTTAACTGGTATCATTAAAATAAGTTGCTTAATAATCATGAAAACATCAGTGAGAATTTTAATATTCTTTGTGTTCCGATTGTTTTTTATCAAATTATAGATACTGTTTACACTGCGGTAATGCAATTCGAAATTGCTGTGGTGGTCTTCCACCCACTGATCGCTTTCCTTGATTGGATCACTCAGCCGTCTAATTGCATGTTCAATTTTGAAGCATCCAGCAAAAGTAAATTCAACAGTACTAAATACATTATTAAATACATTTTACATTATGTAGGTAATTCTTCTTTCTTGGTCATTTTTAAATCTTAGTCATCTTAGATGATTTTTATGAAAGTGAAAACGTTTAGGTTTCCTTGGAGCTGGACGGGTTTCCCAGGGCCATTATCATTGCTTCATTCAAATTTCATAGAACTATCCTTTAGTTCTTGGATATTATGATTTACAGCACACAATATACTAACTAAGTCTGATGTATACAGAACTGATTCTTTATCAATATTGTAAGAATAATTTCTCACGAGAGAACAATATTGAATGCATATCATAGAACTTCTAGATATACATTTATATTTTGAGCTTTTTACCTCTACTAGAGGTTTTGATATCTGGGCTCGACTCGAGCTTGCCTTATTGTAATAATAGTAGGCAGTGCATACCATAGAACTTCTAGGTATACCTTATATTTTGTGCTTTCTTTTTCTCAACTTGAGATTCCAGATCAAGGTCCTGTTGCACATAGCACTATACTGTCCTATTGTAACACGAACTTCATGTTACATTTTACATGAAAGGACGGACCGAGCACTGGCAGTATGGCGGATACTTATAAGCCTCTGCTGCTTTGCAATCCAAATCGATTAATCGAAATCCCTGAAATTTTTAATTAATACCACACATAACATACCTGTTTTTTCTTATTCGTTTACAACAATAATTGTCTTTTGCTGATCGGCCTTTAATACTGACTCCAAAAAAGGACGCCGACGACGACTTAGCCGAAGTCGCCCTCGAGCCCGCATACGCGGTTTCTTTCCAATTTTGTTGACTGGCATTATTTGTTGTTGATAATAATCAAAAGTAATAAGTTTATAAAAGAAAATTCAATAATTTTGATCTCGCCGCCAGTCTCTTGGGTACATTACCAGCCGACAGCGATGCGGAGGAATTTTTCGACGCCTTACTTTAGTTATACTTAGTTAGTTATTTAAGTTTTAGTGTTTTATGTAAATAGTTAGTTGTGTTATATATATATATTGTCTAAAAATTTAGGTGTTGAATAAAAAAAATTCATTAACATAATTTTCTTAAAATGACGTGCGCTACACGACGCGAAAATAATGAATGACATTAGCTGGTTATAGTTGCCAGCGTAAAAGGTTTTTTGCAGGATTTCTCTGAATATTCGCGTGTACACGGTGGGATAATGGTGATACTACATTGTAAAATCAAGATAATTATCGAGGACTAAGCACGAGTATAATAAATAATAAACTAATATGTCAGTGCGTGAGTTTATGTAATGACGGAATGTAAAAAAATATGAAATACAAATAATTAAATTAGCAACCAGTTAGATTTGGTCCAGACTCTAAATTTGTCCTATGGAGCAAGACCAACATGTTTCCAAGCATTCTTATCTTCATTATTATTATAATCAGATCAGGAGAGCGCTCCCTGCATCACATAGTTTCAGTATGTTTGACGAGTGTGTGTATAGTAAGTTATTATCTAAATTAATTTAAGTACCTACTTGGTCGGTGTAACGGGTAAAGGGCAGGCGGTGTTATCGCAAGGTGTGCTTCATATAAAGTCTAATAAAGAAAATAAAATTAATTTTAAAGCGTATGCCAAAAAATATAAAACAATAATATCACTGACAAAAAAGTCCCAAAACAATTATTTTATAAATACTGCTATTAATAAATCTAAAGCAACTTGGAAAGTGATTAATAATGCTAAATATAACTACCCAAATCGGGGTATTGAAAAATTAATTATCAACGACGAGGTCCTTACTGATCCTAAGACTATTACAAATACCTTTAATGATTATTATGCTGACATTATTAAAAATACTGATAATACAATTTCCACTGACTCAACAAGTAGTAAATATTCCCACTTGACATTCAACCCCAAATCTATATTTATGCCCCCAACAATTTCTCCTGACATTCTTAAAATTATCACTTCTTTACGCAATACAAGTAGCACAGGTTATGACGAAATTACAACTCAGATTGTTAAGGACGCAGCAGCTTTCATTGCTGCCCCTCTAAGCCATATTATCAACCTGTGCATAGAACATGGTACGTTTCCTGAGAAATTAAAATTGACAGTAGTAAAACCAGTACATAAAAAAGACGACAAAACCTCTATTGGTAACTATAGACCTATTGCGTTAATAACTATCTTTTCTAAAATATTTGAGAAATACATATATAACTGTTTCTACCCATTTTTTGAAAACAATAAAGTATTTACTCCATGTCAATATGGGTTTCGAAAAAATTGATCAATAGTTTTGGCGATGTATAATTTCTTACACAAAGTCTTATTGAATATGGATACTAGGTCCCCAGCCATAGCGCTATACATGGATATGTCAAAAGCATTTGACCGCGTAAATCACAAAATACTCTTGCACAAATTATATGCGTTTGGTATAAGAGGTAACGTGCATAAACTAATTGAATCCTATCTTAGTGACAGAAAACAGGTAGTAGAATTAAAAAGAATCTCCCAAATTACCAGAACTGAAGAGACCTTTACCTCTGAGGTTAGAAATATAAACTCTGGAGTCCCACAGGGCAGCATCCTAGGCCCACTGTTCTTTATAATCTATATAAATGACATGTCGACAGTTACAATGCATCATATGACCCTATTTGCTGACGATAGTACGATACTGCTTACTGGTAATGACAGGACTGTTTTAAAATTTGACCTACTTAATACTCTGACAACAATTATAAAATGGCTTGATGAAAATGACCTGAAAATTAATCTAGAGAAGACAAAAATCATGAATTTTAAACAGCGAGTAAAATCAGATTGTAACCTAAACATACGTTACGATCAAATTAACATTGAGGAAATAGAAGTTACCAAATTTTTGGGTCTTCATATAGATAATAAAGTAAACTGGAAAACACATATTGAGCAAGTGTGCAAGAGACTTAGTCAGAGCTCTTATGCCCTCTACAGATTAAAGAAAAATGTCAATCAACACGCATTACTAACTGCCTATCATGGATATGTGGCTTCGATCATACGCTACGGTATCATTTATTGGGGTAACTCTGTAGAAAAAGACCGTGCATTTAAAGCACAAAAACGTTGTATTAGATCAATGTGCAATCTACAACGGATGGATTCATGTAAGCCATATTTCATAAATTTAAAAATATTAACTCTCCCTAGTGTATACATATATGAAACAATAATGTTCATAAAATCAAATCCAAATTTATTTGAATTTTATACTAGGACCAGACACAAAGACAAGTTGCGCATAGTACCTAGCAAAACAAAACTTTTGCATCAAAGCATCTTTTGTATGGGTCCACATATATTTAATAACCTTCCACCTTTTTTCAGAAATATGAGTGATATAAATACTTTAAAAAAAAGTTACATCAATTCCTAATACCTAAATGTTATTATTCTATTAAAGAATTTTTAAATGATAAAACACAGAACCAGTCGACATTTATTATGGCAAACCAGTAATGAAAATTAAATGTAAACTACTGATAAACTCACGCAGTGATTTGTAGAATAATTTTGAATCTGACATATAATTGACTTTTAATTTAACATACAATGTGACATGTAATCTGACATATATAATACCTAATGAATAATTTGTAAATAATAAGAACAAACCACAATTTTTCAAATAACTGTATATTTTAAAAATGTCAATGTACCGGATTATTATTGTTGTATTTTAAATTATTTAATTGTTCTTCTGTAACGTACCTATTATGAATTTTGTATGCCTCAATGGCGAGACATAGCAGACTTATATGTATAACTGTATTGTAACATCTTACCTTACCTATGTTCTACAATAAATTAATTTGAATTTGAATTTGAATTTATACAACACGATAGCATCGCTCGGCCAACCGGGCCGCTTGCGCCTGCCCCGGGCCCCGCACTCGCCCTCTCTTGCCACACACTCGCCTCGCTCGCGCCATGCAATCGCTACGCTGTCGCCCGCACTCGCGCCCGAGTGCACGTTCACATACATTGATATTTAATTAATTCGCGTCGAAAATGGCTCGTTTTTGAACGGCAGATGAATTGATTTAGTTGGCCGAAATTGATTGATGATTTAATCCCGGAAAAGCCAGTATTTACTGCATAATGAATAAATTCGTCGGTCGGGTCCCCTCTTCATCGAGAACCCACGGGGCCCCGGGGCCTCAAGTCCGCGTGCCGCTGCGCTCGTTATTTACCGCCGAACAAACCCGTGGTTTAACAAGGTCCAATAACCGACGCATTAATCCTTTTTTCAAGAACAGGATTATCCCGTGCGGGCGAATTTGTTTGCGTTTATTATGTTATTTACTGACAGGTTGCGCGTGCTGCTACTTTAAATAGGGATAAAGTACAATTAGTACATAATTCTTGAACCGCAGAATACGACACGCACCAAATAATGATGCTCGAGATCAAAAGCCTCATCAAGCAACCAAAAGGCTGACAGAAAAATGTGGCGTATGCACGGTATGCAGCGTACAGCGTATGTGAGGCGGCCAGTGACAGCGCATATGAGGAGGCCAGCGGCAGCGTATGTGAGGCGGCCAGCGGCAGCGCATATGAGGCGGCCAGTGGCAGCGCATGTGAGGCGGCCAGTGGCAGCGCATGTGAGGCGGCCAGTGGCAGCGGATATGAGGCGGCCAGTGGCAGTGGATATGAGGCGGCCAGTGGCAGCGCATATGAGGCGGCCAGTGGCAGCGCATGTGAGGCGGCCAGTGGCAGCGCATGTGAGGCGGCCAGTGGCAGCGCATATGAGGCGGCCAGTGGCAGCGCATGTGAGGCGGCCAGTGGCAAGTCTGCATTTGTGTTGGGGATCGAAGAGGTGTCTGATGCGGACTGGAAAATGTGTTATGAAAATTGGTTTAGACGCATGAATCTATGTATAGACGCCAATGGAGAGTTCTTTGAAAAAATATAATAACAAAATAATCATTTTCAATCTTCTGAATACCGGCAAATCTTCACAAGGGTCAGAAGGTTCGTTGATTCAGGGATATACATGTAAAATTATAACCACTTTTGGGTACATTTCTGAAACAATGTAACGTCATATTTGCCAAAAGGCTCCAACAATCCATTAGATATTTATAAATATTCACTATCAGGACAAACTCAAACTCAAAGCATTTATTTAAATTTAACTATTAACAGGCACTATTGAATTGTCAAAGAGTTGGTCAGTTAGTCAGAGAGTTGAAGCTGTTACACTATTGCACAGAATACTTAGCTTTTATTCGCCTTGAATATCCTTTTAAAAATTGTCCAAATCTGAGTTTTTAAAGTCTGAGTTTTAGAAAAAGCCCACAATTTTTTCATCAGATTTGGACAGTTTAAGTCTTATGGGTTAGGCAGCACACGATCATATCAAAATCAACAGCTCTGAAGATCATGTAACTGTTGTCCATTTTCGGAATCTGAAAGTGGACTACGGGGCTCCTATCTGAAACTTTTCAAATATATCTTCGGTGTTCTCTCATCATGCTGCACATACTCGGCTATCAACTTTTCGCTCTGCAGATGCTTGCTCCTATGTGTTATCCGAATTAAACCCAAATAGCCGTTTATGCGTAGGTAATTGAGTAACAAACATCCAAACATCTGAAAATATGTAAACTTTCATATTTAAAATTATTATAGAGTAGGATTATTATTGTGTCGTTGAGATTTTATCGCGTTCAACTGCTCTTCGGCTTAACCACTAAATACCATAACATTCAGCGGCATTGATCGCAGTCCCCCTTGCTTTTGTTACTATCTTCTAGAATGTTTATGTAAATATTGCATTAAAATAAACTAGAAAGCTAGTGACACTAGGTCACAGCTGAAGTATTGTTCGATGAAGATAGGTCACAGCTGAAGTCTTCTCGCGAGCACTATCGAAATATACATTAAAGGTCAGTCTCGGCTCGGAAATAAATGCCTATTTCAAGATACATTTTCTGGGTCAGCCATGACACCCACTTTATTATGTTACGTATTTATTTTGTTCGCTATTGCTGGGTGGATTTACTCAAGAAAATTTTTCTCAAACAAAACATCAAAAATTTAAAACACGTTGCAATGCTATTGAAACTAGATAAAATCATTATAGGATAAATATAATGTTCATAAATGTTGTTTAGACCAACATTCATAGCGTATATCTGAAGATATCAGCATTCCAATAAAAAGAAGTGAGATGGTGATGATTTATATATGAATGGTGATTATTGGGTGTATGGTGATTACGCTTTTTATATGAATGTCAAATGAAAAACGACAAAATTTAAGGAAATATTTTTTTTTAAATGATTTAATCAACACTCTGAATAAGTCTTAGACATTTGTCTCTTAAATTTCTTATCATAATTTTTATGTTAATTGAGATTTGGTCAGTTTTTTCGGTAATCAGTCTTAAAGAGATAACCTTGTAGGTACTTGTAATCCTCAAATCCGGGAACTTGCTCTATTTCCGGGAGGGCCATCAGCAGACCCAAGGCGGTGTCGGGTTTATTGTCCATAAGTCTTTTGTGAGCAACGTGTTAAAGATCGAGAGTGTGTCGACCAGGGTTGCGTACCTTATACTCAGAATATCAGCAAGATATCGTTGAAGGTCATACAGGTTTACGCCCCGACCTCGTCACACCCCGATGATGAAGTGGAGACCATGTATGAGGATATTTCCAGAGCCATGCATGGCTCTAAAACTCACTATACCGTTGTCATGGGGGACTTCAACGCTAAACTGGGTACACGAGACGATGATGAGCTCCGAGTGGGGCAGTTTGGAGTTGAACGTCGGAACCACCGGGGCCACCTACTGGCCAGTTGTATGGAGAAGGAAGGCCTCTTTATGATGAATTCCTTCTTCAGAAAGCGTGACCATAGAAAGTGGACCTGGATGGTGCAACTAAAAATGAGATTGACTTCATTATGTCGACGAAGAAGCAAATATTCAATGATGTCTCCGTGATCAACGCTGTGAAAACCGGAAGTGATCACCGTATGGTAAGAGGCACATTTAATTTAAATATTAAGCTGAAAAGATCTCGATTGATGAAGTCTACGCTCCGTCCAGCACCGATCCAAATCCTAAACCCCGAGAGCTTTCAGCTCGAACTTCAGAATCGTTTCGAGTGCCTAGGGAGTTCCGTCTACGATTATAACGATGGGTTCGTGAAAACTGTCCATACGGTTGGGTCTAAGATCTTCAAGACCTGTCGTACAAACCAAAACAAGAAGCTCTCTGATGCTACTCTACAGCTCATGGAGGAGAGGCGTGAGATGATCCTGCAGTCTTCAAACGATGCGCTCAAATACCGGCGGCTCAATAGACAGATCTCTAAGTCCTTGAAAAGCTACCTTCGGCAGTATAATACGAACCGTATTAAGGACGCGATAGAGCGGAACAAGGGCTCCAAGGTTTTTGCAAGAGATCTGTCTATCGGGCAGAGCCAGCTTGTGAAACTGAAGACCGATGATGGCAGGATCGTATCCGCAAAACCTGAACTATTGATAAAGATCGAGAGTTTCTATGGACAGTTATACACGTTACGCACGCACGGACAGTTACGCACGTCATAGACGTTCTTTATGGGCCAATCGTAAGCGATGGCAGTATTCGTCCCATTGCCGCGGGAACCATCTACCGTCGTATGGCAGCCAAGATTTGTTGTAAATTTTATGGTGAGGATGTTTAAAAAAAAATTAAGCCCCTACAGCTAGGTTACGGCTCCAAAGGGGGCTGTGAGGCTGCTGTGCGTGTACAGCAGCCTCACAGCCCCCTTTGGAGCCGTTGTCGACCTATCTAAATTCCGAGAAAGGAGAGGTTATCCTGAAGGTTAACATAAAGAATGCCTTTAATTCTCTTAATAGTTAATTATTAATCAATTTCTCGTTAATTAATTCTCTCAAATTTATAGTTTCCTTTGGCAATGTTACAGACACCCCTATAAATTACTGTTTCGGGACAACCTTCTGGAATCTGCTGTTGGCTGTCAACAAGGTGACCCCCTCGGGCCAGTGATTTTTAGTTTAGCCATTCACCCAATTATTCGGCAGCTAAATTCCAAATTTAATGTTTGGTACCTCGATGATGGAACCTTGGACGGCGACATAGAAACTGTTATAAATGACCTCCAATTCCTAAAAAATGAACTTCATTCCATTGGCCTTGATCTCAAACCTTTCAAAATGTGAACTATGGCCGCTTTCCGAATTAGAAAATAATCGCTGTCAGCGCTCGTATCGTTATCTTGTGTTCCGTTTTAATTATCACGATTATGACAGCTGACGGCTTTTTTTTTTTTTTTTTTTGTGTGGGAAATCATCATATGACTTCTCCCGCTCTGGGCGGAGCGGAAGGGCGTGTCAGACTCTTACTGACTAAAACCCACCCATGTTCCTTCGGTTGCCTGTTGCCAGGGTCCCGGTATCCCTTTCGGACTATTCCGCAACCCTGGCAGGCATCGGTCCTAACGGACCCCGTCAGGTGTGCTGACATCTCTTTGAGGCGCGCGTGGAACACGACGCGCCAACGACCTGGGCCTGGTCCTTATCGGACGGCGAGCTGCCCATTGCTCGCCGTCCGCAAGCCCACGCCTATGGTGGCCGGGAATCCGCCTGGGATTCCCGACGCCCAGGGTGTCTCCAGCGGCGGCGGTTAGGGGCGTGAGGGCGCAGGCTTTGCCTCTCCCTCACGCGTTCCGCCTCCTCCTTCGCGAGCATCACTGCTTCGCAGAAGGAGGTGACCGCCTCCCATGCCCTCTCGCTCCGTACCATGGCCTGGACCAGGGCCGGACGCGAGAGGTCAGTGCCGCCAATCGCCTCCACGAGGACACGGCGGTGCTCCGCCCAAGCAGGGCACTCCTCCACCGTATGCTCCACCGTGTCCTCCGGACGATCCGCACAGTGGTGACACCCGGGCGTTTCCTCCCGCCTAAACAGCTGACGGCTGTCATCAATTCGTAACGCTCGTGAACGCGCTCACAGTCCTCGCTCAGCTTCATAACATAAATATAACCTCAAACCTTGCACAAGAAAGACCGATTGAATATTTTTTGAAAATGGAAGTTCACCGAATTGGTTTGCTTGTTGACTCTATCGACTCCGGTCGCCATACTAACGACAGCATCAACGGAAAAGAAGGGATGCCCAAGCGACAAACATTAGCCAATAGGACAGTGTAATTAAACTTCTTAACATTCAATAAATGATCAAATTATGTTATGTATAATCTATTTTGTAGTTTTACTTATACCATTTAAATAAGTTTTATTTAGGTACATATGTATAAATAACTTAAATTGTAATAATGCAACTGATAGCTGATAGATACCTATCAGCTATAAGTTGCAGTAAATGTGAAATTCATTCTTGCCAAATAGTTTTTCTTTTTTTTAAATATTTATTCTTATTCATGTAAGTATTTAAAATATGAGAAGGGAACTTGTTATAATAATAATAATAATAATTGCTTTATTTTCAGGCAACTAAGGCCCATCAAGGTTATCTAAGGTTATCATTGCGCCATATATCGGGATGGGTATGTAAATAATAGTAATAAAACATTTTTATTAATAATCAATTAGAATCACAGTATAATCAGACTGAACCTCAGGTACCCTGCTTGCGCTCCAAGCCACATTCTTCTCCTACTTATTATTTATGCTAATATCAAACAGTAACAGTAAAAGTCTTATGTACCTACATAATTATTAATTCATATCTATTTCATTTAGTAAATATTTTGTAAAATCACATACATACACTACAATTAAACATTAATAAAATTCACAGATTTTACCAGATATTTCTATTCAAATCTTTAAACGGGTACTGATCAAATCTTAAAACGAATAATAAAAAGTCACAAGTAGAGCTATACTTACTACTAATTAAAATAGGTAAGTACTTACTGATCAAATCTTAACTAATTAACAATCACAGTATACTACTAAGTCAACAAGTACCTACTGATCACATCTCAGTACGGTCAAGACGACGCGTCTAAAATGTTCATCGCGGCATAGCAACGTTTGGGCAGACACTGCGTCTACTGACTGGCACTAGGTACCAGACCCAGTAACATTATTATTGTATGTTGCGCATTGTTCTTGCCATGATGTCATGTACCATCTTAAGATGCATTTTTTCATAATGTTCTCTATGCTATGCTCACTGTATAATGTGAGTAGCAACAAAATGCATGCCTCGTTCCAAATGAATGGAGATGGTGACTCTTGATCTACTGAAATAAAAAAAATATAAGAAGGCACTTCCTACTAACACTACAATAATATTGTTTGCGATGATTTTTGTTACTGAATTTACCAATAATGGCTCAATAGATTTGAATGAAACTTGGCACATAGATAATCATATCATAGAATAAAACATAGGATATTTTTAATATAATAAAGAAAATGCTTTTATAACTTTAAATTGATAGAATCTGAAAGCAATTTCTTAAGAATTAACTGTCAACATACTAATATGACAAAACCCTATAACACTTATATCTTACTTTTTTATAAAAGTATTGGAGTAAGAGTGACCACATAAACTGTTGTCAAGATGATATGTTATGCGAACACAACAAGCACATTCAGCTAATAAGTATCTGCACATAACCAGCTATAAAATACTTACCATGTTGTTCTACTGGTTCATTCACCAGCTTCTCTGAACCCTCTCGTATTGCTCTGATGTGATCATTACAGAGAATTGCCGCCCGTTAGGCTCGTCGGCTATAGTCACTTGGATACTCATGGTTGGATTACAGAATAAACCTCAAATTTCTTCTTCTTCACATTAATACGAAAATAATTTTGTACTCAAAACAAAACAGTACTTACAACTGTCAAGAGTGTCAAGTCTGTCAATAATTTGACAGCGCTCACGGTGATAATAATACAAGGCATGGTTGGCGTTATCGCAAGATGGCGCATGTCATGACGTCATCTATGACGATTCACGCGACATCGATATCGTGCTCACGATAATAAGGAACGCCTGTTATCGCGTTCAAATCGATTATTTCGTTACTCGGAACGCACCCTATACTTAGCGGACAGTACTGACAGACATCTGACACTTCCCAAATTTAACGCAATAGCCCCAGAAATCAAAATTATTGAAAAAAGCTCTCTTCGTCTCCTTGGGTCTCCAATCTTCGAGCTTCGCCTTTATGGAAGCCCACTAATCTTTTAGACAAAATGGACCAAATTATTCGTCATACATTAACTTTGATCCTAAATGTGGCCATGGACGACCGAGCTTGGGCACAAGCTACTCTTCCCATCCGTATGGGAGGCCTCGGCGTCCGCAAAATTTCTAGTATTAGTTTACCGGCATTTATATCCTCGGTCCAAGGTACTGAGAAATTAATCAGGAAAATCCTAGCCTCCACACTGATTAATTTTGACGTGCCGTGCCTCTCCGAGGCTATGGATGCCTGGAGACACGCTTGCCCGAATTCAGATCCGCCCGACAATCCATCTTCCCAGAGACGGTGGGATGAGCCGCTCTGCGGAGTAGTACAGAACAACTTGCTTGACACGTCTGCTACTACTGCGGAGCGCGCACGCTTGCTGGCTGTGGGTAAGTGGGAGTCGGGTCTGTGGCTTCATGCACTACCGTCATCGAACCTAGCAACTTTGTTCGACGACACTACTTTCCGCATCGCTGCTTCCCTGCGCCTAGGAGCCCCATGTTGTACTCCTCATCGCTGTCACTGTGGCGAAGTTGTCAACAGCCTCGGACACCACGGCCTGTCTTGCAGCCGTAGTGCGGGTCGCTTAGCGCGGCACGCTAATATTAATGACATCATCCAACGAGCTCTTGTCACCGTCGGCGTTCCAGCTGTATTAGAACCCAATGGCTTGGCACGCGACGATAGCAAAAGACCGGACGGGATGTCTTTATTTCCATGGAAGATGGGTAGGCGTTTAGTGTGGGACGCAATGTGTGTCGATACTCTTGCGCCATCCCATCTTCCTGGCGCGGCGTGCTGTGCTGGCGCTGCCGCTGCGGCTGCGGTAAACCTCAAGCGGCGAAAGTTTAATAGGCAATTATATTTTCGAGCCGTTTGGGGTTGAAACCCTAGGGCCGTGGGGTCCGAGTGCTCATAGTCTGTTTAATTAAATCTCCAAACGGCTGCTTGACACCTCCGGTGACCCAAGGGCTGGCTTTTACCTTGGTCAGAGGTTAAGCATTGACATTCAACGTGGCAATGCCGCCAGTCTCTTGGGTACATTACCAGCCGACAGCGATGCGGAGGAATTTTTCGACGCCATACTTTAGATGGGCACATTTAACCGTTCACCCATCTCCAACCAACCATAACCGCGTTTCGTTTACTTTTGTGGTTTTTATTCAACAATAATCAGTTAAGTCGAAACTGGACACTCTCGCCGCTCGTTTTGTGTGAAGGGTACATTTGTTTTAAAACGTTGTGATAATGGTCTTTGAAATAAACTGAGGTCTTGGGGTGCCATGATTTCATTTACACCAAAAAAAAATTCAGCTGTTCCCTACATTTGTGTTCACTTATATCGACAAAATGTATGGAACAGCTGTTTTTTTTTGGTTTTTGGTTTTATTGACTGACGATTTCATGAATTTTTCATTTAATGCACTTACATGAACTTAGAGAGTTGTATTGCTGATTCTAATGTTTATAATTCTGTATATCCATATTTTTTACGGCCGCTAATAATATTTAGATCAACATACAACCTGATACTGACCTGCAAATTGCAAAAAACTTAAGAAAAATTGAATTTCGCGGGCTACCCTAGCGCATCTACCTTAACCTGTTACGAACGGGTTACCCTTTAAACCCCCTGTAACACTGTAACAGGATAAACCATTCCAACTCAAGACATTGTAATATGCACTGTTTACAATCGATATTAGTTTGAAAATTGCATAACCACGACCGCACGTGGCATCGTACCGCACTCGGCGGTCCGACAATCTTGCGTGTACCGACTTGCCGAGCGACTTGTAATTGTAAACATGGAAACATAACTATTGTCTATATGATCTTATAGTTCAATTTTGCTCGTCACACATTGTAATAATATTTATTTTTTCGTGTCTATACTTGTTTATTTTCATCATTCGTCATTTGATTCGGAACTCGGACGGACCTACGGAAGTAAAAGCAATTTAGCAGTGTTTATGTTTTATGCTGGGGCCACACTACGGTCAACGTCAATTCTTCCAATAATTATAGTAGTAATTCAATGGCCACGCGGCCACACCAACGGGAAACGCCGTTGATCATCGCGGTGATGGACGTTAACCGTAGGTGTAGCTAGAATTTAACAACGGCATTCACATTGGCGATTGACGTTGGGCGATAACTCTGGTAGCGGTATTTTCAAATCAAATCAAATCGTTTATTTGTGATACATGGGTTACATGCAGGTGTTCATTACATAATTATATACAAATTATGTTCATTTCATGATCAGCCACTTGGGCATACAAATGATTAAATAACATAATGAAAATATGAGTCTAAGATTCTAATTCCATGTAGTCTAGTCTAAGATCTATTTTAAAATCTAGAACTGTCAAAGATGTGATGTCAAATACCAAAGACATTATGTTTGAATTTTTCGTCCAGGAGTACCTACAAATCTACAATACTCGTTTAAAGAAAAAAAATTAATCACACTTTATAATTCATCAAAAAAGTTGTTTTAAGGTAGCTAATACATATTTTTCATATTCATATTTTCTATCACAAACTTAATTTATTTATTTGTCATTGCTGCTTTTTTAATTATTTTTAGAAAGAAAGAAAGAAAAATGCATTTATTGGCATTGTAACAGAAAAATACACCTTAAAACTATAAAAACAGAAACAATCAATAAAATGCCAAAAGGGCCTCAGCTCAGCATACTGTCAGATGGCAACACAAAGTGTACCACCTGACGCTGATTTTCAGCTGCAACCCACGAGTGTCATACGCTAGAATAATAATATAGGTTATAAATAAACAATTAAAATCTGATATATAAGATAGAAGAAATACAATATATAAAAATACCTAATAAATGTGAATGTTTATAAATAAAATATAATATTTAAAATGGCAACATTCCGTTTACCTATTGTGGTACAGTAATTTTATTCTAGGTGCATCGTCTTCACATGTAATATGTAATTGATGTATACTTCTCCATACGAAAACTACCTTTTGGAAGGGGCAACTAGAATCAGTTCTATTTCTTTGTTTTTGTTTGACGTTCAAAATTGCCATTTATGTGCCTATTTGAAATAAATGATTTGACTTTGACTTTATGCAAGATCAAACAGATTACTGCGAGACTTATTGCGGTAGTGGCCACACTACGGTCAACGTCAATGCCCATCACCGCTTTAAACAACGCGGTAGAACTGCCGATAAAATTGGCGGTAATTTTCCTTCCCGCCCGGCCGGTTTTTTACACGACTGCCCAAAAAGGAGTGTAATGTTTTCAGGGTTCATGTATGTATGTATGTTAGTTTCTGTGATCCACCATAACTTTTAAATGACCGAACGGATTTTGATGTATGAGGTATCGTTAGAATCCTTACATCTTAGATTATCGTTAGAATCCTTACATCTTAAAAAGTGTTGTTGTATTTTCATACAAAAAGTAAAAATTCCACATAAAACACGTCGAGCAAGCTCCCCAAGCACGCCTCCAGCTCAAAAAAAAATCGCGGGGTAGGGCGAACAAGGTACCAAGTGGAGTAGTGATTGTCAAATTAGATTTTAGTTGGGTCAAAATAATTTTTAAATTTTGAGATTTTGTTTGGCAGAATAGCTTGAAGATTTCATAGTAAAAAGTTAGGAATTTTAGTGATAGCTTAGTTCGGTTTATAAGAGAATCGGCACCATTATCCCACAAATATCCATCATACATCATCATCAAACATCATCCCACAAACATCTCATCCTGTTTGTAGAACTTCGAGAACCTCAATGGCTTTCTCGTTAGTCTACTCCTAATGGGCTGATCGGCTAAATAAATAAGTACGTGCGATCCCGTCGCGCTCATGGTGCACAATGACAAACGTTAGTGTGGCCGCTTCATTCAACGCAATAATTCTCGCGGCAAATCTCTTCAAAGTCTAACGCCAATGCGATAGCCGTTGTAAAATTCTCGCGGTAAGTGGTGGTCACACCCACGGGTAACGTCCATCAACGCGATAATCAACTCCTTTCCTGTTGGTGTGGCCGCGGCGTAAGTGTGTGTTGTAGCTTCCCTATTATACCTATTACAACAAGAATTGTCTTTCTGTGAAAATGCCAAACCCGAGTTTCAATTATAAGGCAATAAGGCGCCGCACGGGTGTAAGTATCCCCCACCTACATGCAGCTCAAGTTTATTAGGTAATCCAGGGTACCACGAAGAAAAGCTTTTCGAGAAGGTAACCTCTTCAACGGCTTAAGTCATTGAAGGGGTTAACAACCCCTTCACGTGGTTACCTTAATAAAGGTGTTAACCATTTCGCTGGATTTCGAGGATGTAACTCGAACAAAAGGTAACACTGCGATATGAGTTACTCCATGTACGGGTTACCCTGTCCAAAGGCTTAACTCTTAAGCGGGGTTGTCCGGTCCCTGCCTAATTGCTTATATTTGCAACATTTCTTCAATAATTGCTACATATGATACATTCAGAGAAATATGAATATTCTTTTGACAAGTGTGAACGCCTGCACGATTTAAACAAGACACTGTAGTGTAAAAAACTGTTGCCGTAACAAAATATTAGGCGCTTCTAAGTAAAAAATTACAAACAGCTATATTTTTTTACCTAATGTTTGTACAATGCTCAAACTTAAATTTGTGAAAGTAGCAAATAGGGAGCAATTATTGATACAGAAAACTTTAAGAAATTCTGAGTGCTTCATGGTGAACACGAAGGCCACCATCCATCTTGACTTCAGAATGGCTGGTCAAAAAAATATTCATATTTCTCTGAATGTATCGTATGTAGCAATTATAGAAGAAATGTAGCAAATATAAACAATTACGTAGCAATTTTTGAACATACTTTCAGAGCCACTTGCCATATAAAAAACTCACTAAACATCATTATAATAAGTCGAAGAGAACGCCTGAACGATTTAAGGCTCGTGCAAACAGACGCGAAATCGCGGGCGCGACAGGCAGCGGTACCTTTGTCGACAAAGGTACCGCTGCCGTCGCGCCCGCGATATCGCGTCTGTTTGTACGAGCCTTTAAGGCTCTTACATACAGAGGCGATTTGCAGCGCGACGTGTCGCGGGGCGATTCTGCGATATTATCGCCACGCAACACCTTTCACACTAGCGCGATATCGCGGGGGCGATTCGCAGCGCTACACCAACTTTAGGAACATTTTGTATGGTATCGCCGCGAATATCGCCGCGATATCGGTGGCGGCCGCGACGCGATACACGGAGAGTATAAAAGGCGGTTCATTCGGAGCTAAGCTCAGTCCCCGGCTCAGATGGTATCACCAATAAGGTGGTCCAGCTGTTCCCAGCCCACCTCATAATGCTACTGACCACCATCTTCAATGGTGCCCTTAGCAATAACATCTTCCCCCAAGCGTGGAAAGAAGCCACCGTCATAGGTATCCCGAAACCCGGCAAGCCCAAGTCGGTTCCCTCGAGTTACCGTCCCATCAGTCTGCTCAAGGTTCTAGGCAAAATCTACGAGAGGCTTATTTATAAGCGTATCAGAGATTATGCAGAGACCAAGGGCCTCATTCCCCACGAACAGTTCGGTTTTCGAACTCAGCACTGTAGCGTGCACCAGGCACACCGGATCGTAGAATACGCCACAGCTGGCTTCCAGCGAGGCAATACGACCGGTGCTATCTTCTTCGATATAGCGAAAGCATTCGACAAAGTCTGGCACAACGGATTGATATACAAGCTATACCAACTCGGTGTGCCGGATCGTCTAGTACTCATAGTACGGGACTTTTTGTCGAACCGCACCTTCCGCTACCGTATCGAAGGAGCTTTATCCTCCCCCAGACCCATTAGAGCGGGCGTCCCTCAGGGCTCCGTGATCTCCCCTCTCATATTCACGCTATTCACTAGCGACATACCTAAGAGTAGAAAGGCACAGTTGGCTCTGTTCGCAGACGATACGGCCATCTACTATAAGGGAATCAGTAATGACAACATACGCACCACTCTCCAGAGGGCTGTCAATAACCTTGGCGCCTGGTTCAGGAAGTGGCGTATCGAAGTCAATCCTGATAAAAGCCAAGCGGTTTTCTTCCAAAAATCGCGAGGTAGCTTCGCCCTCCCCCCCCCCAGACCGATCACCATGTTCGGCAAGCCGATCCCTTGGGAGAAGCAAGCCAAATACCTAGGTGTGATCCTCGACCAAAATCTCACGTTTCGAGAGCACATAAAGCAGGTTCGTTCGCGAGCCGCTTTCGCTCTAGGTAGACTCCACTCTGTTCTAAATGCACGCAGCAAATTGTCACTCAAGTGCAAATTGCGAACCTACACGACGTGCATTCGCCCCATCATGACCTATGCGGGTCCAGTCTTCGCCCAGGCAAAGGCTCACCATATCCATAGGATGCAAACCCTCCAAAACCGTTTCCTTCGTAAGGCCACGGGAGCTCCCTTCTTCGTTCGCAACGAGATCTTACATCTCGATTTAAAGATTCCCACTATCCGCCAGTTTCTAAAACGCCTTGCAAAGCGTTATTTCGATACAGCTGTCAAACATCGCAACCCTCTGGTTGTCGATGCAGCTACCTATGTCCCTTCTAATATTAATCGTATTCGCCGTCCCAGGCATGTCCTATCTGAGCCAGATGACCCCATCACCCTCTTACAGGAGAGCAATAGGGCCACCAGTACAGTGCACAAACACAGACGCCTACCGTCATTCCGACCTCGCCGACGAGGTCCAGCACGACCGCGACCCCGTGTAAATTCGTCCCCCCGTCCCTTGTCCGATGATGTGCCAGCCCGCGCCGCAGCTGAGCACGTAGCTTTAAATTCCCCTGATAATAATAATGATACTATTTTTATCCAGCCCGTCCCGCCTTGCCGTCCTCCCGTCAGTGATGCGCCCTAAGCCGAGGTCCGTACCCCAAAGGGGGTGCCCTTAGCGAGCGCACACTTAGTTTATAATTTAGCATAGTTTGTTTGCCCCTGGCTGGAGGCTTTAAGTTTAGGAGCTTAAGGCAGCCACAGGAAAGTCCGGTTAAGTAGTCACGGATTCAGAATCCAACTACGAGATGCCCTAGATAAAAAAAAAAAAAAAAAAAAGCTAAGCTCAGTACTAGACGATCTTCGTCTGAGGACGAAGGCAGGTCTGTGCGTGTTTGCTGTGCGTGGGGTCGTGGTTTGATTCCCCAGTCAGTCGAAATAACCCAACCTAACCTAAGTAGGTTATAGTAACCTAAACACGCCTCACGAGCACGAAGTATTTATTTTAAAACCCAAGATTTTAAATTTAATTTCCATTTTATGTGATTTCGAGAAAATAACTTAATTTCTACAATGTGTAAAGTGTACTTTCGGTTGCACCACGTTATTTTTATGGCCTTTTAAGAATACTTATCATATTGAAATTATAATTATTAATTTACAGACCCATAAAGTTGATATTTTGTTCAAGTGGAAACAACAAAAGAGTAGGTTTTAATTATAACTAACCTAGGTACCTAGTTACTTTTAATTTACATAGCTAATTCCGTATCTCCGTGATTTTTTCTCTAGTCAAATTATTATGCTGAATCCTATACTATTACCGTTTTGAGAGCTAAACACGCAATTAGCGTTATCTCTAGCGTTTGTATAAAAGTATATTTCCAAAACAATTATCATATCATATATATCATCGTAACTTACAGACACAAGAGTAGGTATATTGTATTGGAATCATAGACATAAGACATATATTTCTATGATTGGAACTAAACTAGGTACCTCATCATCGGACTTTAATGTTCCCACTGCTGGGACACACCCTCTTCGAGAGGGAGTGGGCTGTAATCTACCACGTGGGCTCAGTGCAGGTTGGTAGGTAAATTTCACAATTTATGTCTTTGAATTTTTGGTTCTAGGACATGCCGGTTGCCTTGCCTCACGATCACGATGTTTTCCTTCACCGCTTTGAGAGCAGTGGTGATGATTTACACAAAGTAAAGCGCCTGCCTGGGTTCGAACCCACGACCTACCACTGCTTTGCTTACCTAGTACTTGTTTTTAATTTACCTACTTAACTAATTCCATAACTCCGTGAGTTTATAATTTATTATAATTATTATGCTCAATAAGTATGTATAATAGAATAGGTAAGGTACGCATGACTGGCGAAATGCGGGTGTACTATATAGGTACCTACACCTCTGTCTAACCCTAAAAACTCCAGTGATAACTTTAAATGTCTAATGAAGTGATCCAATCGTAAATAGGTAATTATAGTAACTGAGTAAGTACTTACAAACTGCCTCATTGGTTTAGTGGTCGCAAGAACTGGTCCCTGGGACTTATAATGTAACTATGTAACACAACACAGCCGTTCGCATTCAAACGTCGTACCTACTCGAATTGCCTCTCGCACAGCTGATATCACGCACTCGTCTGCTAGCGGAGCCCTAGCGCTCTTACCATTGATACCTACTCTTACGCTCGCTCTGCTGCTACGACGAACGCAGACCATTTCAAATTTCAACTCGGGCCTTAAGTAGGTATTAGTGAGTAAAGTGATTTTGTTAATAAACATTTTTACGCTTTTTAACCGACTTCTTAAAAAAGGAGGAGGTTCTCAATTCGTCTGTATGTTTTTTTTTTGTATGTTTGTTACTCGTTTACTCCGCCAATTATGAATCGATTATGATGATTCTTTTTTTGTTTGGTAGGTCATGCTTCCGAGGTGGTCCCATATAAATTTTATTAGCTTTGCTTGCGTAGTTTTTGAGTTAGGTTCAATATTACGTATTTTTCCCACTTAGTTTATCTAGACGATTTCCTTATTTACTCTTTCACTGTTATTTACATAGCAGGTAGTGCTATACGGATTTGTGTGGGGTAGTTACCACAACTTTTTTTTTGTTTTGTTTTTTTTGTGGGTCAATTTGTAATTTTACCAAGTTACAATAGCCTAATGTCAACTGCTCATCACCTTTTACAAAATACCTATTGCTTTTCCCGTTACAGGGATGTTAATGGTTGAGGATTTCTCCAGTTCTCCTGGTAGGTACTTCACCATCACCTCCACTTCACCATATATGTATATGTACACTGTGACGAGCATAAATTGCTTGGCAACCATATTAATATAAGTAATCGAATCGCAACCCATGAAATACATACTAACTTATTATTGAGTATTTCCGGTTGCAATCTATGGTCTTCATCATCAGTTCCACTTCACCAAATGGTGCTTTCCGAAAGCAACTACACGAGTTAAGTACCTATACCTACTGTAAAAAATATCGAAATCGCTATAGGTGTGCCTAAGTATAATATTTGAAGAGTTCCCTCAATTTCTCCAGGATCTCATCGTCAGATCTTTACCTGATGACAAATGGGACCATCTCGGAAGTATACCTACCATTTCAAACCAAAACAGAATTTTGCAAACCCGTGTATGAATGAAGGAGTTATACCCGGACGGACATACATAAACACAAAAACATCTGAATTATAACCTCCTCCTTTTGATAACCTCCTCCTTTTAGAAGTCGGTTAAAAAGATTGAGTTGTGCTTGTGTGCGGGTAAAACGGCGGGTACCTACTACCTAGTCCTATACCGCGCCGCGCGCCGACAATACCATTAGTAAGTCAGTGCATGTAATTCTTATGCAGTTGCAATAAGGTATAAATTAGAATGATTGATATTTGCGAGGACTTTTTAGTTTGAAATGATTGTTTTTTTAGTAAAGTTCGTCAAACATCCTAATTTGTACCTTATGGCG
Organism: Lithophane ornitopus; assembly: GCA_948473465.1. Lineage (NCBI taxonomy): Eukaryota > Metazoa > Arthropoda > Insecta > Lepidoptera > Noctuidae > Lithophane > Lithophane ornitopus. Next base: position 272,714 of record OX419630.1, on the reverse strand, counting down.
CAATGAGATAAGAGTCTGATTGCAATGACTTACTATTTTGCTTTTGATTTTATTTCACTTTGGAATAGTCTTTCAGCCTGCCTAGCCTTTTCCCAACTATTTTGGGGTCGGCTTCCAGTCTATCCGATCTGCGTGTTGAGAACTGGGGTTGGAAGCTCTCCGTCATCCGCCCTACTCACCAGACCTTGCGCCTACAGACTACTACTTTTTCCAGAATTTGGATAACTTCTTGGCGGGAAAAAAATTCAATACCCGAGAGGCAGTACAAAATGCCTTTGAAGAATTTGTTGCCTCCCGTCCAGCTGATTTCTTTAAGAAGGGCATCAATAAACTGCCACTGCGATGGCAAAGATGCATTGATGGCATGGGTGATTACTTCGATTAATACAAATAAAAAATTCATGAAAAAAATTCGTTTAAATTTTTTCTTACAAAACGGCAATTTCATAGGTAAAGACCTATTATATTCGTATTTTTTTTAGTTTTGTGTTGTTTATTGCTGTGTTACTGGACTCTGATTTTTCTACCATTTACAGACCTTGGTTGTTGAAACTGAGGATAATGTGCTAAACGTCATAATTTAATAGTTTATTTCATGTTATCGTTAAAATCAGACGTATCAAGTGGTCAACTTTAAAAAAACTATAACTTTTTTTGGTGTGCTTCTAATAGAAAACTAATTATAGTATCAAATTCTATATTTATTTCCCTTTTTTATGAAATATGGTTCATCTTTGTCGGTTCTGGCCGAGTCTTGTAGGAAGCCCTGGCATTCTCTTTTGTACAATAGGCCTCTGATGACAGCTGTCTAAACAGGCAATTTTACACATTTTCTGAGGGTTCTAGTGCTTCTACAGATATTGTATCATCAAAACTAAAAACATAGGGGCATAGAACTAGTTGATATTTATTTTATTGTAAAAAATCATTCCTCTAAGGTCATAAACCAGAGAGAAAACAGGCGAGAGCGTTTGTATGGGGAGGGCACCGACCCTATTTCCTCTTAACGGCCCGATAACACTATAGGTACTTATCTAAAAAGATTGTCCTTGGGACCTTTGAGGCGGGTATGGTTCCAGTTACGATGTACTTGTCTAAAATAAAATGTCAACGTTCTCAGGTGCTACACCTGAGAACGTTGTTGTGGACATTTAAATTTTAATTTGAAACTTTAAGTTTCCATTTTTTTTTTAACTAATGTTTATTTGAATTTCGTCGCACATTTTCAAACGAATCAAAGTGCCAGTTCCTAGTTGCCGCTCTTCCTGGGGTCAAGGTACGTTGTCTAAACAGAGTGTTTACCGAATTTATTTTGAAAATTTCACTTTTTTCATTTACCTACGCATTTTAATTTAATATTTTAAATAATTTAAAATTTTGCTAGACTTCTGTGGACTAGTATTACTTGTGGTTTCATTTATTGCACATATTTGGTATCCATACTGTAAGTATGTTGCTTGTTTGTGAAAATAAACATTTGAAATAAAAATGCCTACTTTCAAAAGATTCGAGTTTTGATGTGGTTTTGAGTCAAAACCCGCGAGTAGTTTTCACAAACAAGCTACACATTTCCAGCTTAGACAGAGACTGGCTTGTTATTTGATTGATTCGCAAAACCTATTTATTGATAGATTTAAAATAACACGTAGCCATGGCGGCAATGCATAGGGCTGTGCATATTGAATCGAACAGAACGCGTAAAGGTCAACAACGCACACATAAGCACTGCACGGGTCAGCATATGGTTGCAAAATTACTTAATAATACCGAAAAGACGCATAAAATACCTTCGCGTAATTTACGGTTATGTCAATCTGCCTAGCCTTTTTCCAACTATGTCCTAACCGGATGCAGCCGCATCCGGTTAGAACATAGTTGGAAAAAGGCTCCAGCTGGATACCAGTATTTTACATGGAGCGACTGCCTGTCTGACCTCCACAACCCAGTAACTGAGGTACTGGGCACACGGTACCCCTTGGCAAGACTGGTTTTCAGACTTGGGTTAGGTTGGGCTATGTCCACTGACCGGGGAATCGAACCTAGCACCCCACGCTCAGCAAACACGCACAGACCTGCCTTCGTCCTCAGACGAAGATCGTCTAGTACTGACCTTAGCTTTTTTTTTTTTTTTTTTTTTTAACTAGGGCATCTCGTAGTTTGATTCTGAATCCGTGACTACTTAACCGGACTTTCCTGTGGCTGCCTTAAGCTCCTAAACTTAAAGCCTCCAGCCAGGGGCAAACAAACTATGCTAAATTATAAACTAAGTGTGCGCTCGCTAAGGGCACCCCCTTTGGGGTACGGACCTCGGCTTAGGGCGCATCACTGACGGGAGGACGGCAAGGCGGGACGGGCTGGATAAAAATAGTATCATTATTATTATCAGGGGAATTTAAAGCTACGTGCTCAGCTGCGGCGCGGGCTGGCACATCATCGGACAAGGGACGGGGGGACGAATTTACACGGGGTCGCGGTCGTGCTGGACCTCGTCGGCGAGGTCGGAATGACGGTAGGCGTCTGTGTTTGTGCACTGTACTGGTGGCCCTATTGCTCTCCTGTAAGAGGGTGATGGGGTCATCTGGCTCAGATAGGACATGCCTGGGACGGCGAATACGACTAATATTAGAAGGGACATAGGTGGCTGCATCGACAATCAGAGGGTTGCGATGTTTGACAGCCGTATCGAAATAACGCTTTGCAAGGCGTTTTAGAAACTGGCGGATAGTGGGAATCTTTAAATCGAGATGTAAGATCTCGTTGCGAACGAAGAAGGGAGCTCCCGTGGCCTTACGAAGGAAACGGTTCTGGAGGGTTTGCATCCTATGGATATGGTGGGCCTTAGCCTGGGCGAAGACTGGACCCGCATAGGTCATGATGGGGCGAATGCACGTGGTGTAGGTTCGCAATTTGCACTTGAGTGACAATTTGCTTCGTGCATTTAGAACAGAGTGGAGTCTACCTAGAGCGAAAGCGGCTCGCGAACGAACCTGCTTTATGTGCTCTCGAAACGTGAGATGTTGGTCGAGGATCACACCTAGGTATTTGGCTTGCTTCTCCCAAGGGATCGGCTTGCCAAACATAGTGATCGGTCTGGGGGGGGGGAGGGCGAAGCTACCTCGCGATTTTTGGAAGAAAACCGCTTGGCTTTTATCAGGATTGACCTCGATACGCCACTTCCTGAACCAGGCGCCAAGGTTATTGACAGCCCTCTGGAGAGTGGTGCGTATGTTGTCATTACTGATTCCCTTATAGTAGATGGCCGTATCGTCTGCGAACAGAGCCAACTGTGCCTTTCTACTCTTAGGGATGTCGCTAGTGAATAGCGTGAATATGAGAGGGGAGATCACGGAGCCCTGAGGGACGCCCGCTCTAATGGGTCTGGGGGAGGATAGAGCTCCTTCGATACGGTAGCGGAAGGTGCGGTTCGACAAAAAGTCCCGTACTATGAGTACTAGACGATCCGGCACACCGAGTTGGTATAGCTTGTATATCAATCCGTTGTGCCAGACTTTGTCGAATGCTTTCGCTATATCGAAGAAGATAGCACCGGTCGTATTGCCTCGCTGGAAACCAGCTGTGGCGTATTCGACGATCCGGTGTGCCTGATGCACGCTACAGTGCTGAGTTCGAAAACCGAACTGTTCGTGGGGAATGAGGCCCTTGGTCTCTGCATAATCTCTGATACGCTTATAAATAAGCCTCTCGTAGATTTTGCCTAGAACCTTGAGCAGACTGATGGGACGGTAACTCGAGGGATCCGACTTGGGCTTGCCGGGTTTCGGGATACCTATGACGGTGGAATCTTTCCACGCTTGGGGGAAGATGTTATTGCTAAGGGCACCATTGAAGATGGTGGCCAGTAGCATTATGAGGTGGGCTGGGAACAGCTGGACCACCTTATTGGTGATACCATCTGAGCCGGGGGCTTTTCGAGTTTTAAGACCTTTGATGATCTCGTGTACCTCGTCGGGTGCGATCGGGGTCACGGGGTCATCGGGGTCTACTACAGGGGGGAGGGATGTCCTACGTTCGACTTCAGCGTCTACCTCATCGAGGTGAGCTTGGTCTACATGCAGGGTACTGGGAGAGCATTGAGTCTCTAGACTGTCGGCTAGACACTCTGCTTTCTCTTGGTCATCGAAAGCGATTGACTTATCGGGGCGTACTAGGGGGGGCATACTAGTGTATTTCTCTGACCTTAGCTTTCTGGTGAGATTCCAGAAGGCTAGGTGGGTGGGCTCTGGTTCGCTCAGCATCTTATCCCAGCCCGTGTTACGCAGCTCCGCTACACGTGTCTTTACAGATCTCTGTAAATAGCGCATATGGGCTTTGTTAGCGGCACAGGGAAAGACGCTGTAAGCACGAGTGGCCGCGTTCTTCTCGGTTATCAGCTCACGCACATCTGCCGGGAGGGCCCAGCTACGGTCATCCGTCGCTGGAACCTCCTTAGAACAATCGTTCACGACAGATTGCACGTGATCAGTAAGCAAGTCGATCGCGGCCGTCGTGTCCGCGGTAGAGCTGAATTGATCGGGGATGGCATCCAGCTGGGAGGACGTGTTGGATTTCAGCTTTTCGCTTACTTTCTTCCAGTCCGTGATCCTTTTGGTTGCGGAGGGATGAGAGGGGTCAGAGAGACCTATGCAGGGGCCAGTTTTATGACTATCGGACGGTGGTCAGAGTTAAGCTCGTCTACCGTTTCTATAGAGTCTAATCGTAGGCTGACGTTCTTAAGGAGCGCCAGGTCTAGGACATCGGGGGCATGGTTGGGATTATGAGGGTAGTGGGTGGGAGTCATCGGAGCGATGACGTCAAAGGTCAGGGAGGAAGAGAGGTCGAACAATTGTCGCCCTCTAGTGGTGGTAGTGGAACTATTCCATGAGGGATGTTTGGCATTGAAGTCGCCCGCTATGATAACGGAGCTACTCAAGCCGAGAAGGGTAGAGATATCGTTCGAGAGGGACTGAAAGTCCTCTGAACTGCCTCCGGGAGGGTGATACGCCGACACTATAGTGATCGGTTGGTGGCCTGACATGCCTAAGCGGCATATTGAGACTTCTATGAAAGAGAGGATAGGAGGGTCCATAGGCATGCAATATAGCTCCTTTCTATAATAAATGAGAGTGCCGCCGCGGTGGCAACGCGTTCTATCGTTACGGACTAAACGATAGTTGGCTATGGAGGGATCGCGGTGGCTAGGTTGCATATTGCACGGGGCGGGAGGGTGACGCATAGTGCGCCGGAGGGAGAGTTTGGATACGCGGATCCAAGAGAGAGTAAATAGGGGTTTGCGGGGGGGCTGGGGGCTTAGCTGTGGCTAGCTGAGGGAATACCTCATGATGATGGTGGAGTTTATTCCACGGACTGGGCCTCTGAGGGCTGAGCCTATGTGGGATCTGAGAGGAAGGAAGTGAAGTGGGACATTCCCTTTGCTGACGATTGTCAGCACGCTTTTTGAGCTTGGGAGAGGATGTTTTGGGAGCTTTAGAGCAGCCCCGGTAGTTGGCTGGGTGACCCTCCTGTCCGCAATTCCGCATAGCACACAGCTGGGAGGGCTGAGGCATAGGTTACGGTCCTTGGGACGGGTGCAGTCGACCGTGCCGTGCTCGCCCAGGCACTTTACGCACCTGGGTTTCGCATGGCAATGCCTCTGCGAGTGCCCGTAGAGCTGGCAACGATGGCATTGCCCTATATTACCGTTCTTACGCGGCTTCTCTATAATGAAGCCGGTAAGATTGCAGAGATATTTAATATTAAAAATGGGGTGATGCCCCTCTACCGGAGAGCAGACGACAAGAACCATGTCGAATGCTTCACCGCCTCGCGAGCGGTGCATGCGGTGGACCTCGTCCACGGGGACGTTTTGCGACAGAAGGTCGTCTTTAATATCGTCAGAGGCGATCTCTTTAGGGATGCGCTTTATGACAACCCTAATTTGTCTGTCCTCTGCGAGCGAGAAGGTGTGGAATGACACACCTCTGGCTCGCAGGAGCTTAGTAAGCTCACGATAGTCGGTAGAGGTCGGGACCGTGACTTTAATACCCTGTAGGATAGACTTTGCGTTGGTGAAACCGATCTTTCTGTCGGAACACCATTTGGACACTTCGGTCCACTTCCCCTTGTCCTGAATGAACACGGGGGGAGGGGGCAGGAGCTTTTTAGAGCTCGAAGTATTATTAGAGTTAGAGCGCGCGGGGGTAGCAACTTGTGCGTCGGTCGCGGCGAGAGAGGTGGAGGGGGAAATTACGTTAGCTGTAGCTGCGGTTGCGGTACTCGGCGCTACCGCGGCTACCTGCGCTACGGGGGTAGGGGTGGGGGAATCGTCATCGACGGCGATTACTTTGCTCGCTTGACCGGAGCTATGTTTCTTCTTCTTCCTTTTACTTCCTTTTCCTAGGACTGGGGTGAACCCGTCGTCTTCGGATTGGGACGGAGAGGACGAAGGAGAAGCATTGTTCTCTGAGTCAGAGGCATGAGCTGTGAGAGAGGGCGCGTAAGCGAACGGAGTGACGGCCCGCTTTGAGGAAGCGGGCTCTGTAGTGTCCATTGACACTATGTCTGAGTCTAGCGCGGCTGGGCTGAAGGCCGGACTGGGAGAGCGGCAGACAGAAGGGCCAGCCAGGTCAATAGCCGGGAGGGATTGAGTGGCTAGAGCATCGCTGAAGTCAGCGATGTTAGAGTCTGAGGGACTGGGCTCATCTAGTAGAGGCAACAACGCGTCTACCTCTTTACGAATAGCAATCTTTTGCTCTGGGGTGGGCTCGGCTAATAGCCTAAGAATTATGGAGAGGAGCCTCCTTGTGAGAGGGTCCATCACCATCGCCATGACTAACTAGCTAGTACCTATTTCCTAACATAAATCTATTTTTAAAACTACTAGAAAGAAATCCTATTCCTATCTCCCCGGGAGGAAAGCCCAGGGATGTGTAAACCCTCCCTGTCGGGTATAGACAGGGAGGTTGAGTACTTAAGGTGAGCCCTAAGCTTGCTTTGGCCCGTTGCCTATCTTATTTGTGCAACGGGGTCGTAACGGGGTCCGGTGCGAAGGGGTAGACACACCCAACCACACCGGGTGTGTAGCTGTTGAAGGAAAACTGTCACCAATACCGACTAGGAGACCCCCCAAGGCCGGACACTGGGACCCGTCCAACGTGACTGCCTCAACCCTGAAGGGGAATCGGCGGGTACAATTGGGGCAGCACCCTCTCGGCTTCGTTGGCACCGTATAGGTTTCCACCGAGAACCACGAAACTGTGGTTTTACCCTGAAGGGGTACCCAGAAGGGGCCAAACACGCGACGATACGTTTTTGAGAAGTAATCTGTTAAGAATACTTTACTAGCTGTGCCTTGAAAAAGGCAAACAACTAGTAGCAGAAGATAGTCTCTACGACTATAGAAGATCAGGAATACTTGATTCCGGAATCAGGAGCTCACTCGCACTTGCACTGCGCACGTCCGACCGCTGCCGCTGGCGCGCGTCGAGTGTGTGAGCTTAGCTTTTTTTTTTTTTTTTTTTTTTAACTAGGGCATCTCGTAGTTGGATTCTGAATCCGTGACTACTTAACCGGACTTTCCTGTGGCTGCCTTAAGCTCCTAAACTTAAAGCCTCCAGCCAGGGGCAAACAAACTATGCTAAATTATAAACTAAGTGTGCGCTCGCTAAGGGCACCCCCTTTGGGGTACGGACCTCGGCTTAGGGCGCATCACTGACGGGAGGACGGCAAGGCGGGACGGGCTGGATAACAATAGTATCATTATTATTATCAGGGGAATTTAAAGCTACGTGCTCAGCTGCGGCGCGGGCTGGCACATCATCGGACAAGGGACGGGGGGACGAATTTACACGGGGTCGCGGTAGTGAGCTTAGCTCCGAATGCACCGCCTTTTATACTCTCCGTGTATGGCGTCGCGGCCGCCACCGATATCGCGGCGATATTCGCGGCGATACCATACAAAATGTTCCTAAAGTTGGTGTAGCGCGGCGAATCGCGGCGATCAGTTTTGCGGCGCGAATATCGCTCCTGTGTGTGGTATCGCGCGCGTTTTCATAGAAATTGTTCTACGGATATAATATCGCAGAATCGCGTCGCGCGACAAATCGCCCCTGTATGTAAGAGCCTTTAAACAAGACGCTGTAGTATAAAAAACTGTTGCCTTTCCAAAATATTAGGCGCTTCTTCGTAAAAAATTACAAACAGCTATATTTTTCTACCTAATGTATGTACGATGCTCAAACGTAAATTCTTGAATGAAGCAATTAGGTAGCAATTATTGATACAGAAAACTTTTAGAAATTCTGCGTCCTTCATGGTGAACACAGAGGCAACCAGCCAATTGATGTCAGAATGGCTGGTCAAAAAAATATTCATATTTCTCTGAATGTATCGTATGTAGCAATTATTGGAGAAATGTAGCAAATATAAGCAATTAGGTAGCAATTTTTGAATATACTTTCAGAGCCGCTTGCCATGGGCAACCAGCCATTCTGACGCTAACGGGAAACCGATTTTTTTCCGGCAAACATAAAGAGTCGCATTTTTTTCACAGACGGTGATGATTTTTATAGACATATTAATGTTATTAATTCAAAGCTATTGACTTTGAAGATGTTTGGGTTAAAGCACTATATAGAACTCGGATATCTATGGTATAGAACAAGTATATATAAAGCCTGTAAATGTAAAAAAGTTACGATACTCGAGCAATCTTTATTTTTTTAAGCTCTCAGCGTGATTTTTCGACCACATTGTAAATCCACCCTGCTACATTATATTCTTGGAAAAGTTAATAATTCCATCGAGAAATTCATAGCATATAATAAATAGGCTTATACGTGGACGTGTGGACGTAAAGCAGTAAGTTAGTGACCGCATAAAATGTATTAATAAACGTTGTCCGTTCCATAGACGCTTTACAGCGAGCATATCCCACTGCTTCTACCTTTTTAACATTTTTCATTAGAGTGGAAGGGAAATTAATAAAAAGTGATATTTAAACGTTTGAGCTGGCTCTGTGGGCGAGCTCGATGTTAGCCAGGATTGCGGTGCCAATAATAAATAGCGGCCAGTGGCCCCGCAGCCCCGCTTGACCCCTCGAGCCCCGGGCCCCCACGGCTCCGTGAGCCTCAGTAGGCGCTATGGCCCTATGGCGCTATAACACGCCTTTGAGGACGGGCTCGCGGACCACTCTGCACGCTACACACTGCCGCGACTGTTGCCCTGTTTTAGACAATACTGCTTTTTTTTTAATTTGGCACTCTGCGTGCTGTAACTATAATAATATGTTATGTAATCGCGCCACGCTCAGGACGATGCCGACACGCGGCTCTATCGCGGTGAATAATTAAGAGCCGCACACGCGTATTTCCATTCTATACAAGGCCAGAACGCAAGGGTGTGAAACTAGTCGCGTATAGATTGGAAATCACTTTTTAATCAAGGTCTTCCAATCTATACAAGAGTAGTACCCAAATACTCGTGTATACTGTGTAGTGGCCAAAGTAACTAGCTTGTTCCATAATATACAGTGCTAGTCCACATGCAAACTAATCGTGTATAGATTCGAATAAGCGCGACAAACTCTAGATTCCAATCTATACGCGAGCAGTTGCATGCTCGCCATTTCGATGTGATGACCTCTCTTTCTATTCTATGGTAATCATATCTGCGTATCTATTCTAAACATTGCATCACCTTTCGGCACGTGCTGTTTGATTAGCCGTTTTTTGTTGTCTCTGAACAATTTATCTGTCTAGTTCATAGATATAAGAAAGAAGGAGATATGCCCGGTAGTTGAAAATGTATTAGAACCCACTGTCTCCAAAACATCCCCACTCCGCGCCAACTACTACACATGCAGTTCAGTAAGAGCAATAGATATACAGACGCGCACATACCCACATTTCATAAATCAGAACGTACTACACAATCAATTATAGACCTTATAACATCTAACACAGCGCTCATTTAACGTGCACCGTACAACTTACTCACACAAAAGCAATGGTCGCTATCGATGTGCTGTGCAAAAGCCATTTATTTTCCATATACGCTAGTGATTAACTAAATCGGAAAGATATCGATTTTTTTATTGTACTAAAATATTTTTGGGGTCCTGAAAATAAAATAAATAAAAAACGATTAGTCCAGAGAATATTAAGTATAATAAAAATAACAATTAGTAGCTAAAAAAATATAAAAAATTAAAACAACGAAAAAATCCGGTTAAGTTGGTTTAAGCACTATCCTTGCATTATTTAAGCTTACTCTCTTACTTTTTTTATGGTTTTGGTATTTTACTTCCGTTAAAGATTTCAAAAGCTTCGAATGTGTTATAGTAATCTGCATGGTTAAGATAATATTAGTGACTTATTAGTGACTTTAGATAAAATAAGTCAAAATATTCATACTAAGTATTTATTTGTTATGCATGGGTGTGTGTTTGTTTTCATATACATATTTGCTATTTCTTTATTAACTAAGCATTTTTTAATAACAAAAGTATATTGCCTGCTTAGTGCATGGTGGGGTATCGATGTAACTGCTTAGGATAATATTTAAATGATAAATACGCTGTAATTGTACTTACCTTTCAGCTTCCCAAAAGATGCGAATTTAAAAAAGGAATAGATTGATGCCACAGGCTGGCCACCTAACTGGTTCCCTCATCTTAACTGGGTTCAACAATATCTACCGTTTCAATAGGCTATGACAGGTTAAGTTACGATAATTCAAACCCAATATCACTCAGCCGACATTAACATAAAATTTTATTAACTTACTTTACGATTGTTGTTTATGCATTTGTCTACGCTGCAAAATAATCAAAATAAGTAAAAATCATTATTTCACATCGATCTTCCAACCACGTAAAACGATTTACAGATTGAAGAATTTATTCGCTAATCGACATCGATTGTTGTCGATAGCCTACGTTAGTGAATCTGCACAAGCACATCACTAGCTCGGCGCAAGACACAGCGGCCGTACCACCGATGCATTCGTACAGTTGTAATATCGTTTTGTGATTTTTAAATTGCTTGTCCAGTCACAGCGAGATAATATTTAGGTAGTGGTTAAGGAGTTATGTATTTAGTGCAAAAATAATACAGTCGCTGTGATATTTGAAAACAAAAATAACATAGAAAACCAAGAAATATTTTTCGATTTATTGTTTTTCATGATTTTAAAGAAAAATACTGAGGAAGTTTTTGATTTGGCTTCAGTTTTTGCAAGAAACCACATAACAACTCGGCCATGCGGCGCGGACACAGACACGCCCCCATGCCACTTCTCCTGTTTTTTATATTTCTATGGTCTAGCTCATCCTATTCATTTTCTTTAGAGTTATCGAGTTATCTTTTGCACTGTTTCAAAGACAAATAAACCTACTTGACCTTTTTTTTTGTAATTCTACCTTTCGGCTCCATCATCAGACCCTGAGCACCACCTAGTATCAAAGCACTTATAAATACATGACGAATGAGTCCAAACACGATGGTGGTATCTTGTTTGATTGAGGAGTTCCTATGTGTAACTTCCGGCTCCATCATCAGACCAGCTCCATGGTATCATTTTATCAAAATGTCTCGGTAGTTGTATAAGTATGCCAAGTTTCAGCTCAATCGGATGCCAGGAAGTGCTTGAAAAATGGATGACAATTGGAGTATTCGGAAACAGAGCAAGCTTGTACAAATAGCATTACAATTCGCGAGAAAATTCCTATAGTGGCGTTTTGTGTAGTACGCAAAATTCGTGTATACATTGTAATCACAAAAGACAATGCCGATTGATGTATGGAATTCCGTACCAAGTTGCATCAAAATAAAACTTTGTTTTTTATAGACTACATATAACATATTAACTCCTACAAATGTTCTTTTTGTTAACAAAACCCGGGTTCCAAAGTAATTTCATAAAATCGAAGATAACCTAAAACTATATTTTACTGATTGCTTTTCAAAGAGTAAAATAAGATTTGCTTACCTGAGAAGGAGTTAGCCAAGACTGTAATAAGTTAATCATTGAAGTAGACGGTTGTTCTAATGAATCCGTACGCAGGTTTCTAGGTATCAACAGAGAACAATTGATACACCGGTCGGCCCAACGTCTCGACATTTTCACAATAAAATACAAAAAGTTCTACTTCACAATAAGCTAACAAGGCTTCACTAAATCAACACGAAACTTAAAACACAGGGCGCTAGCGCATACAGAAATAAAAGTTAAATTTTACATCAATTAAATCAATAAACACTGTACAACTTCAAATACCAAACTCAAAATGTCAAACATAGGCCGGCTAGGGATGCATATCGATCTAAAATCGATAAATCTTTACAAGAAAAAAAAAAACTTTTGTTTTTTATCGATCATAAATTTTAAATCGATTCTAGAACCCCTTAAATCTATAGAATATACGCCATTTCATTGAATTCTACAATAAACCAGACATAATAATTATTATGTTATTCGATTATAATCAAAACTCTTGCGCTTGACGGCAATATTGTGGTTACAGAACACAAAGCCAAATAGCTACAATATTTAAAATGTTTATCCAGTTAAACTTATTTGTCTATTCTATAAATAAAAATCGACTAGCCAGTAGATTCATCGAAAATAGATATCTCTGAGCCCGATGTTATCGAAAATCGATTCAATTGCGTTCGATATCTCTATGACCGGTGCGATCGGGCAAATAACCATAGATAATAAATAATAACACCAGAGAAAGACTAAGCACAAAGGATTAATTATAATTGTAATATTACAATTAATAATTTAGTTATTACATACAGTTGCATGTAAAGTCGGTTAATTATTATTATTTTTATATGATTTTGTGCAAAAGATCATGATCAGGATCACGTAAAACGTTAATCATGTAAAACGAAACGTCATTATAAGGAAGACGAAAGTGTTTACGGAAACGTGCATTGGAATACAATAACTTTTTAACTTAAAATTAAATTCCCTATTCGAAAATCAAATCCCCGACACAGAAGGTCGTAAAAAAATATAAGAATATTTACTATAATAAGTTTATCTTGAGGCGTGAGAAAATTTGGTACCACTTTTTGTCATTCTCCTTTAAAAATTGCATTACAATGTATACGCGAGCAGATTCATATGGTTGCGTTCTGGCCATGTATAGAATAGAAATACGCGCCGCACAAATTATCTTGATTGATGAATTGCTTGTTTATTAAATGTCTAGCAGTTTGTAAAACGCGCCTTTTTTGCCTAAATCGGCACAAAACGCAAGTAACAGAAGGCCTACTATCAATAAGTCACGGTAAATAAAGTCATGCGCAAATATTACGTAAAGCAGAGCTCAAGTGGTGTAAGTACTGTTCCAGGGTAACATCAAGCTTACAAGAGTTTTCTCCGGCATCCATGTGTTTGTGGGTTAACAATGATCACGTGGTTTCTGAAAGTCGTCTTGCTGGGTTTCACCTGTATGTGGAAGCAATAAATATGATAGAGATCGTTTGTTCGGGACACTGGACACTTCAGATTTTTAAAAGCTGAGTTTTTTAATTGAAGTTTATCTAGATTAGCAGTATAAATAATAAATTAACGACTTGATTGGATATTCAGCGTTGAAACGTAATTGGAAGACTTTTGAAATGAGTTGCAAATTAAATTAATGCAAGCTTTATTATTCCTCTTATTTATGCGTTAGAAAAATTAAAACAATAAATACTTATGCATTTTAATATTACTCAATAGTACCTTGTGATACAAGTGTGTTGTATTGTATATTAATCTGATTCTAATCTCTGATTGAAATGATCAATGCACACGCGTTTCATACGTTTTTCAACACACTTGCGAGGAAAAAAACAGACTTGTTGTAAGAATTTATGCTACAATAACGTAGGTAACTATAGAGATGATAGATTTATAAAGTTTTATCCGGAGTTTCTTTTAAAAACTTCTATGTCGGTTGGTGAAAATACTTCAAATTTTGTATTTTTAACCACCATAATAATTAACCGCAAATCGAAAACGATAAATGGAAAATGGCGCGCTGGTTTTGTTTTTCCATAGGTGTAAATAAAGGCACTGGTAAAACCGATATACAGCCTATATACCTAATGAACACAAAATATTAGTTTATTTTGTAGTGAAAAATATATAATGTTATGAAATAGTAGGTTAATTTATCATATTTTATTTATTTACACAGTAGGCATAAAAACGCATGAAGTCTCTTTGATGAGATTAAAAAAAGCGCGTCTCTGGGTGTAGGCCCCGCTCGCCCCTTGGATCTTGCCCCTTTCATGAAAATGTCCCACTCGCCCCGTTTTTTCATAATTTTGGTCTACTTGGTTACCGAGTGGAAAATTGTCATTTAAATAATTATTTTGATGTAGCGATTCGCCCCTTGCGGCATTTCCTTTGAAATTTAACCAAAAAGGTACGGTCAGACAGCAAAATGCACACATTATCAATAACAATGTTTAATGTTTTGTGTTGTTTTTTGTTTAATTTGTGATTACTTTAATAACTCTATCTGTAATCTCACCATCTCATGACACTTATGATAGTTTTTGCTACCTGGCTTACTTAGAAGTAATAATAAAAAGAACCTTTTTGATAGGTCCATTCAAATCAAACCAAATCAATATCAAATCATCTTTATTGAGGACTATAGATATACATCATAAATATAGTTCTTAAATAATTAAAATAAGTGATAAATGATAAATGATTTATTTCTGTAAGTAGGTTTGTACAAACACTTTTACACGTCAAACACATTTTTAAAACTAGATGAGTTCGGCGTTTCCTATCTGACTACTCTGAGAAGAAAGGCCGAAACAAACTCAGAGGTCACAGTCTCTTTTAAAGTCCAGACATAATCTTGGTCAGATCATGTGAAGACCATGTAGATTAGTGTCTGAACTGGTCTTTTGAGGAAAGAACCACACAGATTGAGTGGACCTGTCCAGTCAGTGCACGCATTTGTCAGTGATCGTGCAGCTCAACTCAGAATTTAAGGAGCTCAACGATTTGACGAACAATACCAAAAACAGGACATTTGGGTAGGCCGCATAAATTACTCAAACTGACCATGATTAATTAAAACTAAGGAAAAATAAATAATAAAAAGAAAACAATGATCCACATAGTCTTCACATTCACAATAATTAAAATAATGTAATACTTTACAAAGTACATAATGCATGTCATTGTAGGTATACATAAAATGTCAATGTGAATATAAAATCCAGAAATAATCTTGGTCAGATCATTTGAGGACCATGTAGATTTGTATGAGATGGTCTTTTGAGGAAAGAACCATACAGATTTGAGTGGACCTGTCCAGTCAGTACACGCATTTGTCAGTCATCGTGTAGCTCAACTCAGAACTTAAGGAGCTCAACGACTCGACGAACAATACCAAAGAAAGGACATTTGGGTAGGCCGCCTGTAGTACTCAAACTGCCAGATAAATAAAATATATAATCCACGTAGTCCTCAAATTCACAATAATTAAAATAATAATAATATTATACTTCACATAGTAAATATTCATGTGTTAAGTCAAGGTTTACCTCATAGCTCGATAGATGACGTTGTGCTGTTAAAATTCGCGCTATGGTTTGGATACGACATTAGGTTTGGATACACGATTAGATATAAGGCATGAATATTATTAAATAAAAACCCCAATACAGCATCGTCTTGTTTTAATTATCGAAATCCATACTCAGTGAAGCATCTTGGTAAGAGGTTGAACATGGTCCTTCAAGCCGGATTTAGAGTCAGTGGAGCGAGGGTTCCCGAGACCCACTTTTTCGTTATCAGCACCTAGTAGGGGCAGTGGATCGCTGCTCAGGGCGCCTTCCGCAGCCTGGTGACCAGAGGAGCGACCGGGCAGAAAGCGAACCTGCAGTGACGCCACCTATCGGAGTGATTTGGAAGCAGGGAGCGGTGACGTGAAGAAGCATAGTAACGTGTGAGTGACGTGTATCAGTGAACGGACATAAAACTGTGAGTACTTTCTGATTCGATTTTAAGCCTTATTCTCTTGAACAAATTAACTGAGAAGTTTAGTAGCATTTTGCATGGACTTAGAAAATGTTGCAAAAAAGTGAAGTGACGGGGAATCCATGCCCAAAAGACTTAGAAGATTTCGAAGATTTGTTTCTACAAAGACTTAGAAAATATTTGAGGAACCTACAGTGACTTAGAAAATTTGCGATAATTTGGACCTATATAGACAGCATTTCTGCTGAGAGATTATGGTTCGACTTAAGTGTTTCCATCTATCAAAGGGTTATTGGTAGACATTGTGTTTGTGTATTTTTTTTTGTATTGATATCTACACAACATGGAGGTCTACAATAAAATTCAAATGGACACTAATAAGACCATATCGCGAGCCAGGTCTAACTTCAAAAAGTCGCCCAAAGAGCGAATTTCTAAGGCATATGTTGAAGTAAGATTGGAGGGTTTGGAGTCACAGTGGACGTCATTTTCCAACACACATCGTAAGATATTAAGTGAAATAAAAGAAACTGACTATAATAAATCGCATTATTGTTCATCAGAAGTGTATGAGGTTACGGAAGAATTATATTTGGACTATCGTTAAAAGAAAAACTTACTTAATTGTGTAAAAAAGAAGTTTCTCAAAATGTATCACAGTCTAGTGCAGGAAAGAACTCAGATGAATCTTGCAATGTAAAACTACCTAAAATTAGTATACCTATGTTTTCTGGACAATACTTGGAGTGGATCACCTTCCGTGATTTATTTTTATCCCTTATATACAGTAATAAGTCTTTAGATGATGTTCAGCGACTTATTTAAAAAGTCATTTATCTGGAGAGGCTGATCAACTTCTGAGAAATATACCTATTTGTAGCTCAAATTATTAGACTTCTTGGGAACAATTTAACAAGCGCTACAATAATAAAAAGTATATGGCAAGTTGCATTCTTAAGCGGTTTCTTAGTCAGAAAAATATATCGAGCGAGTCAGCACAATCTCTTAAAGAATTTCTGGATACAAGTAACGATTGTTTGAATACACTTAAAAATTTGGGAATTAATGTCGACACCTGGGACTTCATTTTAATATACATTTTAAGCTTAAAATTAGATTCTGAGTCTCGTAAATTGTGGGAAGCAAAAATTTGTGTCATTTCTTATAAACAGTATCTGCTTTTATAACAAGTTGCCAAAGTCGGTTATAGAACTTAGCGATGGAAAATTTAAAGCCCATATCAAACGTGTCCTTATCAAAAAAGCATATTATAAGATTAAAGACTACGTTGATGACAAGGAAGTTTGGCAATAATTCCCCCTGCACATGTGGCTTCCCTGGTACCTTATAAACGGCATAATTATGTAAAAGTCTATTAACTGCTCCCAAATTACCATGTTTATTTTCTTTACATTCATCCTTGACATAATCATTGTATTTGACATTATTCCTATTATTATAGATACCTCCAATTTAATTTCAACTCTTCGCTTTTGTGGACATGATAATTATTCAATTTGTTACAGTTGTAATAGCAATCACGTCATTTGGCTGAAATAGGTTTATTTTTATTGTTTGTCTTTTATATAGATTATTTTCTATTTTGTGAATGTGAGAACTCTGTAGGCTTATTGGACTGTAGATTTGCTGAACATCTATTTTGTTAAGTACCTGGTACTTACTTGTTGAAAGGCCTACATTGTCCTCCCATGCCTACTAACACTGTAATTTAAAAATATTGTAAAAGCCAATTATTTTTAAAAGAGTAACCGTGGAGTTTCTTGCCGGCTCTTCTCCATAGGAAACGACCAATTGGAACCGTGCACCTAGCTTCTGACGTTTCATAAGTGCCCATGTAGGTTTATGTGAAATAAAATATTTTGATTTTGATTTTGATTTTGACGCCTCTAGCTTAGGCAAGAATGGTGTGTCGTTGAACAGCGAACTAATTGGTCGGGCCAACCTTACAAGCTGATTTACGGCACACTATAATGAGATGGAGACTGCATCCAATTTGTATAGTTGCGGACATTGTAAAAATGTACCGGCAGGTGATTGTCTCTACTGAAGATGTTGACTACCAAAGATTATTGTGGAGACAAGATCCCAAAGACAAAATTCAACACCTGCGGCTTTTAAGAGTAAAATTTGGCACAGCGTCGGCTCCATTTTTAGCCGTCCGAACTTTGCACCAAATAGCGTATGATGAGAGAGAATGCTTTCCTATTGCATGTGAAAAAACTCTGACGGACTTTTATATGGATGACCTGTTGACTGGCTGTCAAAATGTAGCGGAAGGAAAATATATATATGAGCAAATGACACAATTATTAGGAAAAGCAGGTTTTGAGCTACAAAATTGGAGAACCAATAATCCAGAATTAATGAACCATATGAGAATAGATAAAGAAGAAGAAAATCTAAAATTGAAAACAGATATAGTCATAAAAATATTAGGACCTGGTCCAGAGAAACTGATGAATTTGAATACTCGGTGACGCTGCCTCCCTCGAAGATACCTGTAACTAAAAGAAGTGTTATCTCGCATATTTCGATGTTGTTCGATCCATTGGGTTGGCTAGCACCTGCAATCATAAAAGCAAAGATATTAATTCAAAAATTGTGGTTATCTGGAATTCATTGGGATGATGAGTTACCATCGATATTGTTAAAAGAATGGGTTCCTTACCGCAGCGAACTCGAACAACTTGCACAGTATCGGATTCCTAGGTGGTGATCAACCTCCCACGGTGATTCATTGGAGCTGCATGGATTTAGTGACGGCTCGAATCAAGCTTATGCAGCAGTAGTTTACATGCGTGTGATGGATCAGCAAGAGGTCATTTATTCTCGCCTGGTGACAGCCAAAACGAAGGTTGCACCAATTAAACAAGTTTCAATACCACGACTTGAACTGTGTGGTGCAGTTTTAGTTTCGAAGTTGTTGATTGAAGTAGCCGAAGTATTGAAAATTGAAAAGCAGAAAATTCGGGCGTGGACCGATTCGTCAGTAGTACTCGCTTGGTTGAGTAAACATCCATCTAATTGGCAAACATATGTAGCCAATAGAGTGTCAGAGATTTTGACAGTATTAGACAGAAGCCAGTGGGGCATGTGAAATCAGCGGACAACCCGGCAGATTGCGCCTCACGGGGATTAAGACCAACTGAATTAATCTCTAACCAATTATGGATGGAAGGGCCAGAATGGCTGAAAAACAAAAAAATTGATTACAGCAAAAAGACTGAATGCAAGACAGTGTTAGAAGAAAAAGCACAAAAGGTGAGCTACGTTACAACAGACGAATATTTAGCGTTAACAGTGTGGACAAAATTCTCAACATTAAGAAAGTTGATCAGAGTAATCGCTTATTGCAGGCGCTTTATACATTGTAAGAGAAGAAGCGACAACTCTGAACAATTTCCTTCATGGTTAACTGCTAAAGAACATCACGAAGCGTTAACGTTTGTATTAAACAATGTCAAAGGCAATATTTTACTAGAGAAATAGACGACCTCGTTAAAACAGGAAAGGTTCAAAAGAAAAGTGTACTTACCTCGCTTAATCCATTCGTTGACCACGAAGGGGTGCTCAGAGTGGGGGGACGCTTAGAAAGAGCCACAATGGATGAACACATTAAACACCCGATTATTATACCAGCCAAGTCTCATTTCACTGACTTGTTAGTAGCAGATATTCACCAGAAGACGTTACACGGTGGACCCCAACTAATGCTCAATTATTTAAGGTCCAGATATTAGGTTCTTAATGCAAAAAATCGCACTAAATTCTATGTACGCAATTGCGTAGCTTGTGTTCGTCATGCAGCTCGTATAAGAGAACAGCTCATGGGACAGCTGCCCAAAGCAAGAGTGAATGCTAGCCGACGTTTCCACCAAAGCGGAGTGGACTATGCCGGTCCAATAAATATACGAACGTCCGGAGGGAGAGGTCATCATTCATACAAGGGGTATATTTGCCTCTTTGTGTGCATGGCGACAAGAGCCATACATCTCGAAGCGGTCAGCGATTTAACGTCTAAAGGATTCTTGGCAGTATTCAAACGATTCGTGGCCAGACGTGGACAATGTGCTGATCTTTCCAGCGACAACGGCACCAATTTCGTGGGTGCTGCGAAAGAGTTGAAGACACTGCTGGCTGCTGAAAAATCAAGCTTGACAACAGAAATAGCAGATTGGTTATCGGATAATGGGACTAACTGGCACTTTATCCCACCCCACGCTCCAAACTTTGGTGGTTTGTGGGAAGCGGGCATAAATTCCACAAAACACCATCTCAAGCGAGTGGTTGGAAACAACACTCTAACTTACGAGGAGATGGCTACCGTCTTGTCTCAAATAGAAGCGTGTCTCAACTCCCGTCCCATTTGACAGCTAAGTGACAATAGTCAAGACCAAACTCCTTTAACTCCTGGCCACTTTTTAGTCGGAGAACCTCTTGTGCTTGTACCGGAATTTAACTATGAACAGTCGACCCTAACTAGCCTAAAGCGATGGCAATTAACCCAGCGAATGGTTCAAGATTTCTGGGGACGCTCTGGTCGAAAGAATATTTAACTCAGATAGTTAATTGATTCAGGCGTGACTTTGCGGAAATCCATTATAAAATACAATAGACGTAGTGTTAAGTGTAGACGTAGTGTAAGTGTTACCACACCGAGCGCTGGACGCAAAGTTTTGCGTCCAGCGCTCGGTGTGGTAACACTTCGCGTTCTGGTTTGCAATTGGTCAATCGTCATCCTGAGGATGCCTCGTTGAGAGGTGAAACACGTGTCCTGAGGATGCCTCGTTGAGAGGTGAAACACGTGTCGATTTCTTACAGGGTTTTTTAGGACTCTTGAAGAATAGTCAAGCGGAATTGGTTACTAAATATATCTACGTCTATTGTATTTTATTTAACTCAGTTCATGAATCGACACAAAAGGGCATATCAGACTCCGGAGCCAGCCATTGGTGATATTGTTCTGGTGAAAGAGGACGATTTACCGCCAGCTAGGTGGCTTTATGGTATCATCACTCAAAAACACCCTGGGTTGGACGGAATTACGCGTGTGGTCAGTTTAAAATGTAAGGGGTCGCAAATAAAAAGACCAGTGTCGAAGGTATGTGTGCTTCCAGTTAACAAATAAGAGAGAGTTTAAAAAATATATATATGTATTGCTTGTATTTGAACAATAACTAACAATTTGTAATTATTGATTAACCATAGTTACAGACTTACAGGTATAAACTATACTATTTTAGTTATACCTATTATATTATTTTACTAGATATGAATTAGCAACTATCATTCTTTTTTTGTTATTTTTTTTGGTAGCGGCTGCGACCGCGTCCTTTGTTGCTGCTTAATTTTTATTTTAATGTACTGTGTTGAAAGTATTTCAATATTTTAGTGTGTTCTTTAAAGTGTGTAACAACCTTCTTTTTTAATAAATAAACATTGTGTCAATTTAGTTTGATATACTATTGTCTCTGTTGGTTTTGTATTGGTCAGTATCGTATTCGAGTTTATGATAATGTTTATTATGGACAAAATATTGGGTCAAGGTGGGCCCGGTAATCTCACATTTTGTCCATGGTGGGCGGAATGTTAAGTCAAGGTTTACCTCATAGCTCGATAGATGACGTTGTGCTGTTAAAATTCGCGCTATGGTTTGGTTACACACGATTAGATATAATGCATGAATATTATTAAATAAAAACCCCAATCGTCAATCGTCTTGTTTTAATTATCGAAATCCATACTCAGTGAAGCATCTTGGTAAGAGGTTGAACATAATGTCACTATGTATGTATAATAAAATACAAAGTTATCAAAAATAAGAAAATTCAATAAGTAAATTATAATAATAATAAGTAATAAAAAAAATTGGAGCAGCTCAATCCCAAGCCTTTTTGTCCTCAATGTAATCTTTAATGGTATAAAACGCTTTTTGGTATAACTTACGTTTAATAAATGTTTTGAATTTATTAAGGCTAAGATCTTGTACGCGGCTTGGAAGCTTATTGTAAAAGCGTATACATTGACATCTGAACGAGCCACCTATTTTCTTGAGCCTAGTTGTAGGTACAACAAATTTGTCTTTGTTCTTAGTATTAATATTATGGATATCACTGTATTTTTTAAACAATTTTATTTTTTTATGGGCATATAAAAGATTTTCAAAAATATACTGAGAAGGCACTGTCATTATATTTATCTCCTTAAATTTCTCTCTGAGAGAGTGTCTCGGACTTATTATTTATAAATTGATCGAACAGCTCTTTTTTGCTAAACAAAGATAGTCTGAATGTCGGCGGCAATGTGAAAATAATGCATTTGGTTTTTTTTTCATTAAGGAGTAAATTGTTAACATTAACCCAGTGAACTACTTTTGAGATCGCGCTATTTACATCGTCAGTAACCAGCTGCTGACGTTTAAGTTATAACAAAAGTGAAGTGTCATCCGCAAACAACACTATTTCATGATTATCCTTTATGAGGTAAGGCAAGTCATTAATATAAATAAGAAAAAAGAAAGGACCAAGAATCGAGCCCTGTGGGACCCCCATTGTTACTATAGATCCGGGAGATCTTTTCCCATTAACGTCAACGCTCTGAATCCTATTACTCAAGTATGAAGTAAGAAGATCCAGAGCGGTGTTCCGGATTCCGTAGTGGCGGAGTTTCCTGATTAACGTTTCATGAACAACGCAATCGAATGCTTTTTACAAGTCACAAAAAATGCCCAAGGCATCGCATTTATCTTCCCATGCATTATAAATATGTCCTAAAAGTTCAACACAGTCAGTAGTTGAACGACCCCTTGTGAATCCGAACTGTTTGCCATAGCAACAGAATTGTTGTGTGAAAATTGTTACATAGTAACAATTTACTATTCTCTGTAGTCTATTAAAATAATAAGTAGTAACTATAAAAAATGTTTGCAATTGCTCTAAAATTAACTTCTCAAAAAATTTACTAAAGGTAGGTAGTACTGAAATAGGTCTATAATTTGTGGGGTCTGATGTACTACCTGATTTAAACAAAGGTATTATTTTACTATTTTTCATAAGGTCAGGAAACTCTCCACAGTCGATACAATTATTAAAGATAAGAGCTAAAGTAGGTGCTACGATGTCAATAATAGACTTAGCTACTTCTACAGAATTACCCCACAGATCTGCAGTCTTTTTTACATTTAAAGTGTGAAAGGTTTTAATTATGTCTCTACAGGTAATATGTTCAAAAAGAAATTCCGAATCGCAAAAATTAACATTTTCCTTAAGCAAAGACTCAGCAACAGAAGGTGATGAGTTTAGGGATTTAGTAGATGAAACGGGAATATCTGAAAAGAAATTCTCAAAGGCCTCGGCGACTTGTGAGTCTGATTTTATTATTTTGTCATTAATAGACAGGCTGTAGTCAGTATTTCGGTTACTAGACCTTCCCGTTTCACTATTAATAATATTCCAAGTCGTTTTAATTACATTACTACTGTTTTTAATCTTCGAACTCAAATAACGCGACTTGGCCATACAACAAACTTTTTTAAATAATTTTGAATTATTTTTATCATATAAATTAAATTCAGCAGTGTTTACATATGTCCTTTCATTTTACAGCTCATACAGCCGTGTTCTACTTTTATGAATACCAATCGTAGCCCAATCACTGAAAGATACATTACTATTAACCGAGATAGTCCTGGGAATAAAGGTGGAATTAAATTTTTTACAGTATATATTAAAAAAATCATCATAAAGATGATTAGGGTCAGCTTGAATTGACAAGTTTTTCTTTAAAAACTTCCAAGCGACTTGCAGTTTTGGGGTTAAATGTGATATCCTTTTTAGCCACTTTGTTGTTTTGTATTGGGATAGTAACCCTTTGCCCGCAATGATCAGAATCGAGTAAATTTATCATTTCTTTGTGGCTTGGTATAACATCCTTATAAATATTATCTAGGCATGTGGCCTAGTAGGGGTTATTCTTGTGGGCTCCAAAATAGGTTTACAAGATTGTAGGACTGAAAGAAACTTATTATTTTACTACAAGAACCTGAATTTTCTAATAAATTAACATTAAAATCACCGCAAGTGATAATTGACTTATTTGAGTTACAAATCTTGTGTAACACTTCATCCATTACCTTTTCAAAACAGTCATATAATCCTGTACACACTTAATACAATAAACTGCTCCAATTCTATACAGGCTATTTCAACTGTCCGCTCAACAGATAAGCTCACAATATCCTTACGGTCTTAAAATTTCAGCTGGTTACTTACTGAGATTAATGAGCCACCATGTATTGCATTTACTCTGTTGAACGAACTATCAACCTGGTGATTATCAAAATTGAACAAGAACTGGTGGCTTTTAAGCCAATGTTCTGTTATACAAAGAATATCAATACTAAGTTCAGCTATGTCCCGCCGTTGAGGCATACAATAATAAAATATAAATCAGAAGTTAAAACACAATTAGTCATATTAGTCTCGATACATTATTAAAATATTAAAATTATTAATACATACAAATTCAATTTTATTCCAAGTCATATTAGTCATAATTCATTATAACAACATTGCAAGTTATATTCTTACATAAATAGGAAAGACACAAGCAATTTAAATGGTATTCAAATACAATTCACATTATTATCATACATATGTGGGAAAAAATTATAATTATTTTTCCTTTCTTGTCAATGGAATACAATATTTTGTCACACAAGTAATCTTTGACATTATAATAACATCTGTCTATTAAGAATGAATGTAGTTTCTTTTTAAACTGGAGGATTGGTAATTGTTTAATGTCATCAGGCAATTTATTATAGACTAGCTTTTGCCCGCGGCTTCGCCCGCGTGGATGTCGGAAATTATCCCACGGGAATGTGCTACCGGGATAAAAGTATCCTATGTCCGTCTGTCTAGGAGACCTAGGCGTTACGGCGTAAAAGTGACAGACATGAGACAGCCAGTAACTTTATATATTAGTGGTAGTCCATATCTATATTGTGGTGATAGTGTGGATAGTATGGACAGCAGTATGAAACTGTCGGAAAGATTAATGAAAAAACTATGGCATATTGTATGGACGATGGAAACTAAGGCGAAAGCTTTGGGGGAGCCTGCGAAATTCAAATCTTCTTATGTTTTTTGCTTTTTACATGTCAGTATCAAGTTTTATGTTGATCTAAATAATGAGTCGCAGTTGTTTCAAATATTTATTTATCTAATCTACTTAACTAATATTGCAGGAGTTGTATTCCTGTATCTAATGGTTATTATTCTGTAAAGCTACTATTTGCTACGATCGCGAATCATATTTTAATCATATTGACATTCGAAACTTACCTATTTAAAAGCTGTATTACAACCAAACTTTGTAAAAAAGGGTACTATACAATTTCAGATTATTTAGAAGACAAAAAGCATGGGATTGAGCTGCTCGCTCTGCTAACATTTTGTCATTTTGGCATTGTGACATTTTGAATAAGTACTATGGAAAATCATCAAAATGGAAAAACTGGTAGGTATAGTTTTATATACAAATTCACATTATTGAATATTATATGTAGGATATTGACAAAATGACATGATTACTTTGTAAAGTATTGTATTATTGTGAATGTGAGGACTATGTGGATGTTTATTTTGTTTTTATTCTTATATTTTTTCGTTCTCAGTTAGTTTTAACAATGTCTGGCAATTTGAGAACTTTATGCGGCCTACACAAATGTCCTTTCTTTGGTATTGTTCGTCGAGTCGTTGAGCTCCTTAAGTTCTGAGCTGAGCTCCACTATAATATTACCGACAAATGCTTGCGGTGACAGGACAGGTTCACTCAAATCTGTGTGGTTCATTCCTCAAAAGACCATTTCAGACTCTAATCTACATGGCCCTCATAGGGCCTGACCAATATGCCAATATCTGACCTAGGTATGTCCGGACTTTAAAAGAGACTGAGTTTGTTTCGGCCTTTCTTCGCAGAGTAGTCAGATAGGAAACGCCGACCTCATCAAGCTTAATTTAAAAAAAAATTGATATTATTACGACGATTCCAATAACCTATTTACAGAATAAACAATTTCAGTTTAACATACAACCTGCCTGACACTGACTTGCAAATTGCAAAAAACTTAAGATTTGAATTTCGCGGGCTACCGGCGCATCCCCCTTAAGAAAATCGCATCATTTGCACAACGCCATCTATCGAGTAAGTACTCACTGGTAAACTCAAACTCTTCGTTCCAAGCCAAGAGCCAAGTAGTAATAACTTTTGATTGAGTGGACAGATTCTCAAGATACGGACTATGACTATATTCTCAATCCCTTAACGCTCTTGAAGAGAGTCCCGCAAAAATGTCAATAATAAGTACTTACATGTGAATTTTAAAATCAAGAGGGTAAAGAAGGGTTTTTACCCTCATGAGGGATGATTTTAGAAAAACGTAACTCTTTGTTAGTTACAAAAAGCATAAATTTTCACAGCCCTAATTTAAAAAAAAACCGGCCAAGTGTGTGTCGAACCATGCACAATGAAGGGTTCCGTAGTTGGGATGAATTAATTTATCAAACAAACTTTCGCAAAGTTCTATTGTTATTACGTCTATGGGCGTTTACTGTCCCTCAAAGTGTTAACATTGCAGTTAATGTAATGTATGTTCTCGCATACAGAATGTTTGGGTTTTTGCAACTGCACATGTAAGTTGGTCGATTAAAAGTTTTTGAGCTAAGTCGCGGACAGACAGACAGACAGACGGACATGGCGAAACTATAAAGCTTCCTTGTTGACTACGGAACTCTAAAAATGATAGGTTTCCCATAAAAACTTTCATCCCCTATATCGCCCCCCCTTAAATTTGTTTTTGAGAAAATAATTGCCTATGTTCTTCGCCGGGATGCCATCTATCTCTTTACCAAATTTTATCAAGATCCGTTCAGTGGATCAGGCGTGAAAAGGTAACATACAGAATTACAGACGGACAGACAGACAGAGTTACTATCGAATTTATACTTTTAAGCATCGATTAGTATGGATTATGTGTTCAATTCAAAATGAGCCAAATGCTCGATATTTATGAATTCGGCGAAAGTCATTCTTCTACGGAGACTCTTAACACCGCGATTCAGAAAATGACGTTAAATGAACAACGCCATCTATCGAGCACGAAGTGATACTGTCAAAATATATGGGAAAACGTTCGAACACTCTGTAAGCTATGTAGAAAAGACGTAGGGTTCCATGACTGACTTGACCTGACTTGACTTGACTTGACCTGACTTGACCTGACTTGACCTAACTTGACCTAACTTGATTTGGATTGAGTTGAGTTAACCTTGAGCAGGTATATTTTATCGCAGCAGGTACATTGGTAGTTGAAAGAAAAGTAGATTACGAACCTTGCTAAAGTGAGTAATTAATGCACTCGTGTTTATTTAGTAAGCGCATTCTTGCCTTAATTACTCACTTTTTGTTCGATGTAAGAATCTACAACTTTTAAGAAATTAAAATTTATCACCATTTTTTCATGATTAATATTTTTGTATCATGATTTAAAAGATAGATAGCGCCACCTATGGCACTACTACCAAACAATGGATTTGGAAAACTTGAATTAACCAAACTTTAGATTGGGTGAATTCACAATGTATCGCGTTATGTTTCCGCGCGAAGTATGTGAACATATGATGATTATGATCGTGTGTTACACACGTTCTCACAAACCTACCTGATTTTACGCTAGCGTCATTTTACGACAATAGATGTCGTTACGTGTATCTACATTACGTAGGTACCTAATGAAAATTTCTTCTTGAATACTTTAAACTCTTATATCTTTTGATATTTTGAAGCGATTGCGATGAAACAAAGACTAAATGAAACATCCAGTTACACACAATATTTGAGTGTATAAGATAACCATATTGATTTCGTACTTTTTACGTGATACTGGAACAATCAAACAAACGAACAGACAAACAGACAAACAGACAAACAGACAAAAATTCCAAAAATTGTAGAAATGGCATCTGTTGGTTATTCTTGGACACTCCACATACGTTTTTTTTTTTTTTTTTCATTGTACAGAAACGCCTCGTCTACAGATTTATTATATGTATAGAATAGATTAATTAATGATGTCATGCATTAAATACTTTTATTTAATAGTGTAGTATCTCTAACCTTTTTTTATCCCTTAATTTTCGATAATAGCTTTTGACAGCAGTCTTATAGTAGCTTAGATTTGATTTCACAAAATTATTTGATTCATAAATGTATAGGGAAGGCAATGTGACAATTTTTAAATTTTTAATGTAAGGTTGACAGCTAATTGTACTATTTATAAACAAAACGTTTGGTAAAATATGTTACCCGTTGAGAAAATCGGATTAGAGTCGAATATATTATGAATGCTTTCTCTTTCTATGTTCGTATTATAATGTGGAAGGTATGCGTTTTGCGATATTTGCTAATTTGTTTTAGTTATCTCCAATTGTAACTAAACGTGATTTTATGCAAGCCTAGTACTTTTTTGTTAGTAATAAAGTATTTGTGTGCCTTTCATCCAAATCTTATTAGTGGGATAATACTAATAATAATGATTGTAATACTGTCCCGCATGACGAGAATCATGAAATCGTGAAAGCTGAGAAAGAGAAACAAATAAAATATCTCGACTTAGCATACGAGGTTCTCGACATGTGGAACATGAGCTCGGCTATCATTGTGCCGAATGTCGTAACGGCTTATGGCCGAAAGCCTCGACGAACATCTCTCGAGGCTCTCGTTAGGCGGTTGGATGAAGGGCCTGATTCAGAAGGCTCCTTGATACGGCTCGCATTGTGAGGAGGTTCCTGTCTCTGCAACCCTAACCACCGGTAGCTTGGACCCTGCTCCCGACACCGGCGGACCTCTATCTTTATATTCTTTATGTTTTTTATAATGTTTTTATAAAAATATTTAAAAATGTAAATAGATAAGAAAGAAAATAAATAAAGGAAATCGTAATACTATCTTGAATTCATGCAAGCCTAGTACTTTTTGTTAGTTATAAATTATTTATGTCCCTTTCATCCAAATCATATTGCGATAATACAAATGGTTGTAATACTGTCTTGAATTCATGCAAGCCTAGTACTTTTTGTTAGGTTTTGATTGAAGTTTTAAGAAAACAATATTTTATTTTAATAATAGGTCTTTACCTATGAAATTGCCGTTTTGTATGAAAAAATTTAAACGAATTTTTTTCATGAATTTTTTATTTGTATTAATCGAAGTAATCACCCATGCAATCAATGCATCTTTGCCATCGCAGTGGCAGTTTATTGATGCCCTTCTTAAAGAAATCAGCTGGACGGGAGGCAACAAATTCTTCAAAGGCATTTTGTACTGCCTCTCGGGTATTCAATTTTTTTCCCGCCAAGAAGTTATCCAAATTCTGGAAAAAGTAGTAGTCTGTAGGCGCAAGGTCTGGTGAGTAGGGCGGATGACGGAGAGCTTCCAACCCCAGTTCTTGCAACTTGGAGACCGTCTGCTGTGCAGTATGAGGTCGCGCGTTGTCGTGCAGGAGCAGCGGAGACGAGCGATTGACCAATGCTGGTTGGAGATGCGCCAGCTTCTCCATCATTGTGTTCAGTTCTTCACAGTACACATCTGCAGTAATGCTCACCCCGTTTGGTAAGAAGCTGTGATGAATTACACCGGCGCTAGACCACCAAACAGTGACCATCACTTTTCTAGGGGTAAGTTTTCGTTTAGGGCATTGTTTAGGTGCTGAACCAGGATCCAACCAACTTGCTGAGCGCTTGCGGTTATCAAACAGAATCCATTTTTCATCGCAGGTAACAATGCGGTTCAAAATTCCTTCATTTGTGTGTCTGTTGAGCAGTGCAAGGCACGTCTCGACGCGTACTTCGCGCTGGCGATCATTGAGTTCGTGGGGCACCCATTTGTCAAGCTTTTTTACCTTGCCAATTTGACGCAAATGGACCAATATTGTTTTGACGCTAACGTCGAAAGCTGCTGCTAATTCAGCCGTAGATTGTGTATCATCAGCTTCCACAATCGCCTTTAATTCGTCATTGTCGACCAAAGTCTTCGGACGACCGCGAGGTTCATTTTTCAGGTCGAAATTTCTAGAACGGAAGCGAGCAAACTAATAACAGGTGGTGCGTTGGTTTGTAGTGTTAGCTCCGTAAACGTCGTTGATGTTGCGTGCCGCTTGTGCCGCGTTGCTGCCACGACGGTACTCATATTCCATAATTACTCGAATTTTTAACGTATCCATGATGACGAAAAAGATTGAAATGCGATGAAAATGTACCACTAATCAATAAAGAAATGACTACTTTTGGAAAAAAAAATCCATGTTTTTAAAATAAAATTAATTTGAAATTAGAATTCTTAGCCAAACAAAAATTATTTTGATTTGAAATGGCCAGTACTGCAGAACGGCAATTTCATAGGTAAAGACCTAATATTTAAAAACTTAGAGTGCTGACTGTACTTTTAACCTACTAACAATCGGGGGCGAGTGGAGCCATCTGGGTACACTTAGGTAATTAGGGGATCCAAGGGGCGAGCGGGGCCTACACCAGTCTCTGCTCTCGGGTGTAAATAGAGAATACTCATTAGTAGGATAGTTCATACTAATTCAACAGACAACAGAAGGTACCTGTAAGAATATTCTTGTAACTAACAACAAAAAGGTGTCTTCTGGCTCTAAAATAAGTAATTACAAAAAAGGAGATCAGCAGAATGCCTTGAAATTATTTCATCAAAATATTCAAGGTATTTCTTCGAAATTATTAGAAATTGAAATGTTTTTTGAAAAAACAAAATATGATATTGTTTGTTTTACTGAACATTGGCTAAAAGATTACCAAATGCTAATTAATTATGAGAACTATAGTGTGGGCAGTTGTTGGTTGGGCAATCTATGCTGCGTGCGGTTCTCAAATCTTGATAAAAAATTGTTTAAAATCTAAACAACGTAATGACATAGTTGTAGAGATAGAGTTTTATCAGTGGAACATTGCGTCGAACTGTCCTGTGTTGAGCTGGATAAGCATGTTGTAGTGTGCGTGTACAGACCCCCTAAATATCAGAACTTTTCTTTATTTGAGTCAATAATGGAAGATGTCCTAGCGAAACTTGCA
The DNA here is from genome assembly GCA_948473465.1 of Lithophane ornitopus. NCBI lineage: Eukaryota > Metazoa > Arthropoda > Insecta > Lepidoptera > Noctuidae > Lithophane > Lithophane ornitopus. Next base: position 241,539 of record OX419630.1, on the reverse strand, counting down.
TCCAGTAATAAAGCTGCAATTATTTTTGGTGATTTTAATATTAATATTCTGGAAAATAATTCAGATAGCAGTAGATTATTAAGCCTTTTTAAATCGTTCAATTTATCTAATATTTTTACAGAACTAATTAGAGTAACTCCAATTTCTGCTACTTGTATCGATAATGTCTTCTGCGATTGTGATTATTTAGATAAAGCCATCGTTAGTTACCTGCCGTCCGATCATAGTGGGCAAACGGTAACTTTTAAGTTTAAAATACCTTTGCAAAAAGTACAAATACAATTTAGACCCATAACAACTGGCAAATTAAGTAGATTCAATAGTACCATAATGTTCTGGGCGATACCATATGAACGATGCAAACAAATTGTATGAGGATTTCTTTGAGTTGCGGATACCAGTCCGTATTACCTATTACCTACCTATGAGGATTTCTTTTCAGTGGTGTACACAAAAATATTTTCCCTAATTTTATATTTAGTGACTGGGCAACTAGAGGTATTAGGATAAGTAGGGAAAGACTGTTCTAGCTGTATGGCCTTAAGCCTCACATAAATACTGAAACTTTCAACAAGTATGTTGCTACATATTCCAAAATTTTTAGAAATACCTGCCAAGTAGCTAAAGCCCTGTATATCAGCAACAAGATCAAATCAGCAGAAGATAAAATAAAAACGGTTTGGAAAGTTATAAATAATGAAACTAATGGGAAAAAAAATACGAAATACTGATTTCACATTGGAGACTTCACGTGGTGCCATAAGTTCTAACTTAGAAGTAGCTCAGGAATTTGTACATTTCTTTACTAATATACCCTCTAAAACGACGGAAGCTTTAAATTCCTCACCCAGTGTTTCAATTGATTTATTAAGAGTGAACGTTCCAGGCTGCCTGGTTGAATTTCAATTTAAACATATAAACCCAATGATAGTCATAAAAGCATTTCGGCAAATAAAAATCAAATTGACCGAAGATCTGTGGGGATTATCTATCAAATTTTGTGCATCCATAATTGAGACTATAGCACCATATTTAGCTTTAATATTTAACTTGTGTGTGGATCAAGGAGTCTTCCCAGATTTAATGAAATATAGTAAAGTTGTACCTCTTTTTTAATCTGGGAACAGTAAAGACACCAACAATTATAGACCAGTATCCGTGTTGCCGGTATTCAGCAAGGTGTTCGAAAAGGTAATGCTAAATCAAATGCTTAATCATTTTAACACCAACCAAATCTTACACGATCAGCAATATGTTTTCACCAAAGGACGTTGTACGACTGACGCCGGTGTCACCTTATTAAAACACATATTTACAGCGTGGGAGGAGGCGCAAGATGCCATAAGAATCTTTTGTGACCTCTCCAAGGCATTTCATTGCGTAAATCACGAAACCTTACCGTTGAAACTTGCGCATTACGGACTAGGTAAACTTGCGCTCAGTTTAATAAAATCTTATTTAGACGATAGACAACAGCAAGTTCAAATAAATGGTGTCCATTCAATCGGTTTAAAAGTAAAAATGGGTGTCTACCGTCTAACTTTAAATACGTTTAGGATATCCGTCTTATCCGTCCCACCTGCGTGAGCGTTTCTCTAACGCTCGCCCTAGCGACGCACCGTGTACATCACACATATCTTAGATGTGATATCTCTCTCCTTAAGTCTCATCCTAATAAAACTAGCACCTATTCATATTCCTTCTCTGTCCATGCTGTAAGATTGTGGAACTCACTTCCACCTAGCATTCCTGATTTAAAAACTGTTTCTCTATTTAAATATAGTGTATGAAAAAGCATTATCTTTCCTCTCAACTGTGAGTATTTATATATCTAGGTACAGGATGTATGTTTTAGATTTATGTATTTAAGTATATGTTAACTTTTTGTTATACGTGTTAATATTTTAGTTTATAACTTCGCATATTCATATTTTTCTCTTCTTGTTCTCACACACTATTCGGGGGTCGGGTTGTCTCCTTCCCTCAAATATGGCGAGGGGGGGTAATGGCTGATCTTTGCGTAATGCTTGTGAACGGGTGCTGCCTGTGATGACTGGTCGTCTTGCTGATCTCTGTTATTACTTATTAGTACCTAATTAACTTTTTATTTATTTTACTTCGATGGTCCTAGTTTATCATTTATATCTTCCAGTTACAGCTATATATAAGCGGGCACGCCCTTTGTGCCTGGAGGCTTTTATTTAGTTAATTTACGTTTAAATTTAATTTTTATTTCTGCTTGAGTAGTTCTCTTTTTTTTTTTGGTTTGTATATTTCGTTTGCTAGCTGGCATATGGCTAATAATTGGATTTATGTTTTATATACCGTAATGTAAATGATTTTGCATACTTTTGTATGGAATCAATTTTTTCTAACTGAACAGACTGTGCTGCTTGGGAGTTTGTTGCGCCACTTCTTCTTCCCAGCTAAAGCACTAGGAAGTGGTGAAGGGTGAGCGTTTTGGGGGACTGTCTTATGTAATTTTGTCTTATGTAATTGTTCGAAAAGTGCTGACTCTCAGCCTAGTTTGAATAAATGACTTTTGATTTGATTGATTTGATATTGTCTAAACTTTCTCATTTCTCCTTTCACAGGTCTGCTGGAAGAAATTTCTTAAGAAATAAGCAGTTCCTCAAATTATAATTTATATGTCGTATCTATAAATGTATTTTACTTACTGTGTGTGTATAATGTAAGTAATGTATATTTTTACTTAAATGTTTTTGTTTTAAGTTCTTATATATTTAAAAAAAACAACCGATTTCCAAAAACAACACTAATAAGTGAAAAATAACTTAAATTTCGGAAGTCGCTGTCTTTGGTTTTCAAATTTCGTTTTTTGTCAACGTCTTGCGAAATTAAAGTTATTTTTCACATTTTAGTGTTTTTTTAAGAAGTCGGTTGTTTTTTTTTTACCTGCTATGTAAATAACAGTGACGGAGTAACTTAAAACATCGTCCATAGACTAAGTGGTCAAAATACGTAATACTGAAGCTAACTCCAAAACTACGCAAGCAAAGTTAATAAACATTATATGGGACCACCTCTGAAGCATGATCAATTCATAATTGGCGGAGTAATCGTGTAACAAACATAAAAAAAAAACACATACCTACAGACTAATTGACAACCTCCTCCTTTTTGAAGTCGGTTAAAAATATAATTTATACTTATGTATAAAAATGAAATAAAGAAAATACGTAAATAATATACACACCGGCAAAATTAGAGGAACGCAAAAAAAACGTGCCTTTTTTAAAAATCTTGTGCGTATTTCGACAAGTTTTTCCGTTATTTGAATGATTACCCATTTTTTTCATTATACATTATGGGCTTTTTTTACATTTTTCAACCTTCTAACAGAAATTGTACCCTCTTAAGTGTTTTTTTACACTTTAAGTTTCTAAGTGTTTTTGATAAGAAAGTTGGTTTATGAAGTCAATAGTGGCCCTAGCTCTTAAGTTTGTTTTGTTTGGAGAGTTAACATTATATTGCATACAGAATGAGTGATTTGCCTGCAACTGTAGTCGCCAGGGCTGTAACAATGATTGAGGAAGGTCACACCTACCGTTCAGTCAGTCAAACGTAGAACCTTCTGGCTACGGAGATATTGAAGGTCAAAGTTCCAAGTTTTTCTGACGTATTTTTATATAAATCAAGTTTTAAATAATATAAATTAATTTTAAATACCCTCGCGAACCCTGAACTGTTACATGAACCCATAAATGTTTAGCGTGCGTTACGATGCGCACTGCCGAAAACAGCGATTTTGCTCACCAAAAATAAAAGTCACTTCCCAGCAATTATTTTTGTGCTATGTTATTTATTTATTTTATTATTTATGTACACACAGTAAAATACATGGAGATACGACATAATTATAACATGAGTACAAAGGTACTGCTTATTTCTTAAGAAATTTCTTCCAGCAGACCTGCGAAAGGAGAAATGAGAAAGAAATGTAGACAATAGTGTGTGAGTGTGTTGTTACTTAATTTGATGTACAGAATGCGTAGTTGACGGCTTGGTTCTTTTAACATCCTGTATAACTGTCTAATGTTCAATAATTTGGTTTCTTGGCCGACGCGCGCCGAGCCGCGCCTGCGTAGGGGTATAAATTATCGCGCGCGCCTCATTACGCGTGGATTTCTTCATTACTCAGTTACACGGATTTCAGTGTTTTACCCAGAGCGTGTAATTTATTAGTATGTCAACCTTGAGCGAATCCAATCTGCGCCGGAGCACTAACGGGACGCTTATTAACATTACTCACACATTTCACGCGAGGGAACGCCTCTAACTTTACATAATATTTTTTTCTTAAATTAGGCAATTAACGTTTAATTTTTGTATATAAGTTAGTAAGTACTTTATTATAATTGATAGTAGCGATATTACTAACAGTAAGTAACAGATGGCGCCATTCAATGGCTTAAAGTTTACAGCGGCACTGTTCAGTAAATGACTGCAGTAAGTGCAATACCCATATTAGTTTTAAACACGGATATCTATGGTTTTAAATAATAGATCAGATCAGATTCTTAAGAAAGAACAATACGGGTTTCAAAAAAGGAAATCGACCACTCTTGCATGCTTCAATCTTGTAAAAAATATAATTGATGAAGTAGACATAGGTAACCGGGTATCTGTTATCTTCTTCGATATGTCGAAAGCTTTTGACTTTGTGTCTCATAGACTGCTCTTTCAAACTTGGAACGATATGGCATTCGAGGTCCGGCCCTTAATTGGTTTGAAACTTACCTACTGGGTAGAAAGCAATGCGTTAAGATTGCAAGTATGACTGAGAATGAAGAACTCGAAGGAATTAGGTCTCTTTTGGGACCCCCTTTATTCCTATTATATATTAACGATCTTCCTGAACATACATCCAATCCATGCACATTATTTGCAGATGACATTTCCATTATTATGACATCACCAATCACCAATTAGTACTGACATAGTTACAGAATTGACATTAATAATACAATTGAATCAACAATTTCTTGGTTAAGATTTAATAATTTGCATGTAAATATAAATAAAACAAAAATTGTACAATTGTAGGAGGTATGGACGTAAGCGAGAAAAACTTAACATTAATTATATGGACAACCTCTACTAGAGGCAGAGGAAACTACCTTTCTGGGAGTTGCATTGGACAGCTATTTCTCCTGGAAACCACACGTAGAAAAAGTATGCAACAAATTAAATAAATTCTTTTATGTCCGATGTTGACCTCGTATCACGGTTGCGTTGCATCGACTTTACAATATGGCCTTATATTATGGGGTAACTCAACAGACGCAGATAAAGCCTTTAGGGTACAAAAGAAATGCATTCGAGCGATTTGTGGCATTCCACCATGGGAAACTTGCAAACCATTGTTCTTAAAATTAAAACTCCGTACATTACCTAATTTATATATTATTGACGTTCAAAAGTGCTCTTAATGTGCCTATTTGAAATAAATGGTTTGACTTTGACTAGAATGTGCTAAATTTGTGCGACGGCACTTTGATCTGTTTATAAAGGCTCATGACCGTTGCCCTCGAAAAGTAAGAGATCCAGATAGAATAGTTCTGCCTAGGGCTCCAAGGACTTCTATGTATAAAAAGAACTGTTATTATACGTGTGGACTGATTTATAACAAAATACCAAAGTACTTTAAAGATGTTGAATAATTAAACTTAAAGGTGTCTTTATAATTCTTTATATATATGGTTTCGTTTTTAGCCGTGGGTGGCGCTGTTTTTTTTTGTTCTCTTCTAATGTCAACGGAAAACTAGAAAGTCATGTTTTAAATAAATAAAATTTTATTTTCCATTTTTCTAGAATTCTTACTTCTTTAATATCGACAAACTCTATTAGGTTATGGGCCCAGCACGCTTCCACTGCTGTCATTCAGACATGAATATTTCTATGAATTGAATGAGTCTCAAGACTATGACATAAATAAAGTGGTTAAATTAGGGAATAAACAACATCAAAGTATGTGGGGAAGGTACCATTTTGATAAATAAACTAGTAAAACGAGATAGGAACAATGTAAACTTGAGAATGTCCTGTATGTACCAGACTAACGAAGAAACCTGTTTTCTGAAGGAGCTGCCACTAGAAAAGGTTATGTCATAGTGAAAAATGATGAAAAAGCAATGATAATGAATAATAACAAAGTCGTAATGTCTGCACAATTAACAGAAAACAATTTATATGAGTTGGAAATAAAAACGATCAAACAAGAAAACTGTAACATGGTACAAACAGATATTAAGGTCTGGCATGAGAGATTAGGACATTTGAATATAAAATAAATTAAAAATAAGTGGTGCAGTTCCAGTTAAACTGAATGGGACTGAGAATTTTATTTGTGAAGCGTGCCAATATGGTAAGCAAGCAAGATTTCCCTTTTTGAAATCCACTAGAGGCCTATCACAACCCGTTGAAATTGTATACAGTGATGTGTGTGGCCCTATTGAAGAACCTTCTGTGTCCGGTATGAAGTACTTTGTATTATTTAAAGATGGAGCAACAAGTTATCGTCATGTTTACTTTATGAGGCATAAGAGCGAAGTATTAATCTATTTCATAAAGTACAATGCAATTGTGAAAAATAGATTTCAATATCATGTGAACATTCTTCATACGGATAATGGTAGTGAATATGTAAACCAAGAATTTAAGACATTTTTAGAAGGTCATGGAATAACTCATGAGCGTACGGCCCCATATACCCCACAACAAAATGGGAGGGCAGAAAGAGAACTGCGTACTATCATGGAAAGTGCAAACAATGTTATACGCGAAAGAACCTTAAACTTGTGGGCAGAAGCTGTCAATTGTGCAGTACTTATTGAATAGAAACACTTCAAGTCAAACGGGAAATGTCACATCATTTGAACTCTGGTATGGCGAAAAACCTAACCTTCAACATATAAGAATATTTGGTTCCATTGGATATGTTCATCTTCCAAAAGAAAAGAGAAAGAAATTGGATAAGAAAAGTGTGAAGATGTTGTTAGTTGGGTATGATCGTGATAATTACCGAATGTATGATCAGAATAAAAAAAGAATTACAGTATCTCGGGATGTGAAATTTGAAGAAAGCAGTATACCAGAAGAAAGACAAAATTATACAGAAATAAAGTTAGATAAAGAGGAAAAAGAACAGTTAATATCACTATCCCTACAAACGGAAGTTCAGGATAATGTATATCAAGAACTCTCTTCTGACAAGGATAGTATGAAGAGTACTGAAGACACAGATGACTCCTATCACCCTCCAAGAGGTATTCGTCTAGAGCAAGAAGAACAGAGAAATATCACATTACGTCCTCGACGAAATAATAAACTGAAAGTGAATTTAACTGAAATAGAAATACCCAATACTTATGAAGAGGCCATAAATAGTGTCAATTGCCATCAATGGAAGAAAGCTACGGCTGAAGAGCTTGAATCACATGAAAATAACAAAACTTGGTAATAACTGATAGAACTGAGAAGAAGCTTATTACTTCTAAATGGGTGTTCAGCACAAAGAAGAATACAAGTGGAGAAATTGAAAGATACAAAGCAAGACTTTGTGCTCGAGGGTTTACCCAAGTGAAAGGTTTGCACTATCATGAGACTTTTTCACCCACCAGCAGGTATGATCCCATCAGGTTAATACTTAGTATAGCCGCAAAAGATGACCTACAAGTAGAGCAGTTCGATGTGAAGACAGCCTTTTTGTATGGTGAGCTGTCTGAAGAGCTATACATGGAGGTGCCAGAGGGGGTGGAAGCCAAGCCTTCAAATGTATGTAAGTTAATAAAATCTATTTATGGACTTAAACAATCTGCTAGATGTTGAAACAAGAATTCATTTTTGACTACTTATGGGTTTAAATCTTGTCCATCTGATAATTGTGTATTTGTTGGATGTTTTAATGATATCAAAGTAATATTAATTCTTTATGTTGATGATGGATTATTACTGGCTAAAAGTAAAATTGCTTTATCTACCATATTAATTGATTTGAAACATAACTTTGAGATAAAGATTTTAAAGTTTAATTCATATGTTAAAATGGAAATAAGTAAAACAGAAGGATGTATAAGAATAAGCCAGAAGCAGTATATTAGAATATGAATAGATAAATTTAATTTGTCAGATGCTAAAAGTAGCAGTACTCCTGCTGATGTAAATGTACATTTATCTAAAAATGAAAATAATGTACCTATTAATTTCCTTTAATTTATAGAGAGGCAGTGGGAGTATTATTATTCTTAACTACTGTATCTAGGCCCGACATAGCTTATGCTGTGAATGTTGCAAGTGGATACGTTAATGATCCAGGTCCTTCACATGTGACTGCAGTGAAAAGGATCTTGCGCTACTGGATTGATACAAAAGAAATGTCTATTGTTTATAAAGGTAATTTAGAATTAGTTGGCTACTCTGATTCTGATTTTGCAGGTGACGTGGATAGTAGGAAAACTAATTTTTAATGAATGGAGGTCCCATCACCTGGTCAAGTCGTAAACAAAACATTGTGGCATTATCCACAACTAAATCTGAGTATATGGCTGCCAGTGAAGCATCAAAAGAAATATTGTGGCTTAGACAATTTTTGTATGATATTGGGGAGCCACAAAACTCTGTTACTTTAAACGTAGATAATCAGAGTGCAATTAAATTAATTAATAATCCAGTATATCATAAAAGGAGCAAGCTTATTGATATAAAATATAACTTTATAAGAGAGAATGTTGAAAAGAAAATAGTTAATATTAAATATGTGGAAAGTTCATGCCAACTGGCAGATTTTCTGACGAAAGCTCTGCCTGTAGGGAAGTTTATTGATATTAGAGATAAGATCTTGAATTGTACTTAGATTCTTATGTATCTTTTAGTTAATTATTGAGTTGTTTCATAAAGTTAGGTTTCTGGTTGTAATACCTAGATTTAAAGTTTATACGACCCGACTCGCTCCCGATACGCACCCGCCTTGTGTGTTTTGAGCTTTATACTGACCGGCACGGCAGTGGCGGCGCGGCGGCGGCGGCGCGGCTTGTCGGTCGGTCGGACTCCGTCGCGACTCGGGGCTGGTTTCGTTGCTTTTTCCCCCCTTTAATTTATGGGGCGGCAAACCTTACAGGCCCAGGGCGCTGAATCTTAAAATACGCCACTGGGAGTGCGGGCTCACTCGTCACGCTGCACATCAATATTTAATTCCTCTTATTTATTTAACCATTTATTGATTTATGCACACATAAGCAGACAAGAATAAGGGAACAGAAAATACGTACAAAAGTGATGCTTATTTCAAAAGAAATCGCTCCCAGCATACCCGCGATAGGAAAGTAGATAGAGATGTAGACAACGTGAGTAAGAGTAGCAGAGAAACCAACATACATAAATCAAAAAACTACTACAATGTAACTCTGTCTGTTTCTATGTGTGTACATAAACTGTTAAATAAATAAATACAATTATATTTTTTGAAAATAATAATTTCTTCTGCTGCGTGACGAATTTCCTACGCACAGGCGTGGAATACTTCCCTGGATTCTTGTAATACTTACTTTTTAATGAACTGCAAGCTGTTCTCGAAGGATCTGCTGATTGACGTAATGTCATGACGCACCGATCATTTTGCGGTGAAGTTGTGGACCGTAGTCTTGTAATCTTTGAACTCGTGTATTCCCCTTTGTCCCACTGCCGTCGTCGATCCTACTGGAAGGACAAACGGAAATTGGGTCAGATTTCAGTCTAACCGGATGCGGCTGAATACCAGTATTTTACATGGAGTGACTGCCAATCTGACTTCCACAACCCAGCAACTGGGTAATACGATACCCCTTGGTTAGACTGGTTGTCAGACTTTCGGGCTTCAGACGACTCGTAATGACTGACAAAGATCCATAAATGACAGCCGGGACCAACGGCGAGTCTCGATATGTGAAAATGGTCACCCATCCACGGACCAACCCCGGCAAGCGTAGCTTAACCTGATGGATCGACCCGAGCGGCTGTTATTACTTAGCCACGAGTTCCTCTCAAACGAATTTAATAAACAATATAAATTTTAGAGCTCTTCGTCCCACTGATCTTGTTACTGGGACGAACGGGAATAATTTAGTAATTTTATTTAGTACGTAATTTGAGTCTGGTTGGTTGGTCAATGGTTAAAAAAAAACGTCCCTTATTACCACAAAAACGTGTTTATCACTAATTTAGCCTAAACACCTTTTAAACACGACATTTCTGTATGGAGTTTGACATAAAACTGACAGTAGACACTTACAAGTGTCTAGGTTTTTGTGGTTAGACCCGTCGGTATTTATCTTATCTAACCTATGTATCTTCTATCTATTTTTATATAAAAAGAAACCGTCCGTGACTGAGATCTAAGTCAAAGTCAAAGTCAAATCATTTATTTCAAATAGGAACATTAAAGGCACTTTTGAACGTCAAAAAAACTAAGAAATAGAACTGATTCTAGTTGCCCCTTCCAAAATGTAGTTTTCGTATGGAGAAGAATGGGCAAGAAACTCCACCGTTACTCTTTTAAAAAAATGGTTTACAATATACATCAATTATAATTACATTTGAATACGATGCACCTAGAATACGATTAATGTACCACAATTTGTAAAAAGAATTAAAAACGGAGCAATGACAAATAAATTGATTAATAAAATAATTATGTGATAGATACATGGTGCTCACATATTTACAAACATTGTAAAAGTAGGTATACAATATCACAATATTCCTAACATTTTTACATTACAAATAATACTAATAAGACAGTGTGTGAGTTTAAGTAACCACAAAATGTGTAAAAATCTATGATATACAAATATAGTAAATTATACAACTAGATTAGCAACCAGTTTGAGTTTGTCCTGACTCGAATATTGTCCTATGGAGCAAGACTAGCATGTATCCATGCATTCTTATCCTGGATATAATCTCTAATTTGTAATAGGCTTGTTTACAAAGTGTACTTTTAATATGGGTTTTAATTTTTTTTTTATTTAATTGCAATATACCACAAGGTATTTTGTTATAGCATTTAACGCAGTACCCCATAAAAGGTGTTTGTACTTTAGCTAATCTGAAAAATGGTTGATCTATTTTGTCTTTATTTCTAGTATTAAAATTATGTCTATCATCACTTATTTTATTAAAAAGATTTAGATTTTTTCTAACATACATAATATTCTCATAAACGAATTGGCAAGGTACCGTCATAATATTAATCCTTTTAAATAGTTCCCTGAGACATTCGCGGCGACATAGATTATAAATGAATGATGGATTCAATGTCAGCAGCCCGACCCCACAGTAAAATGCCATACGACATAATGCTGTGGAAGTAACTGAAATAGACCAAACGCGCGGTTTCTACATCTGTTAACTGTCTTATCTTTCTAACAGCATAAGCGGTCGAGCTTAGCCGCCCCGCAAGAGATGTTATATGAGGTCCCCATTGTAATTTCTCGTCAAGCGCGATTCCCAGAAAAACTGTTTGATTAATAAATTCCAGTTTTTCTCAATTCAATATGATGTCACATTCGCTACTTCTAACATTAGGTAATTTAAATCGAATGCATTTGGTTTTTTTTTTCATTTAGTACCAAATTATTTAATTATTCACCAATCTTGAACCTGAAGAATACAGCAATTCACGTCGTAAAGATGTTGTGACTGTCGGTTTATTTTAAAAATCAATGATGTGTCACCAGCAAATAACACCATCTTCGATTGATTTAGTAGTAATTGTGGTAAATCATTAATGTAAACTAAAAAGAGGAATGGACCCAATATCGAACCTTGAGGAACGCCCATTGCCATTTCAGCCCCCAATGAGTTTACGCCGTTTACTTAAACTTGAACTTTTCTATGTTTCAGATATGATCTTAGTAAATCAAGAGCTGTATTCGTAATCCCATAGTGCTCTAATTTCAGCAGAAGTGTCTCATGGTCGACGCAATCGAACGCCTTCAAGAGGTCGCAAAAGATTCCAATGGCGTCTTGTGCTTCTTCACAGGCGTTAAAAATGTTCTTGATTAGGGTGACACCGGCGTCAGTGGTACAACGCCCTTTTGGTGAAACCGTACTGTTGTTCGTGAAAGATGGAATTTTTATTAAAGTGACGTAACATTTGATTGAGCATCAACTTTTCGAACACTTTACTGAGAAATGGCAGAATTGACACAGGCCTTTAATTGTTGGGTTCCTTACTGTCACCGGATTTGAACAAAGGAACTACTTTATTGTGTTTATGAGATCCGGAAAGACTCCTTAGTCTACACTGGTGTTAAATATGAAAGCTAAATAGGGCGCAATGGTTTCTATGATTGATCTACAGACTTTTACAGACATTCCCCATTGATCTTCTGTTGATTTAATTTTAAGATCTTTAAAAGCTTTTATAACTGCTTGGGGGTATCAATGCACAGCTGAAACTACTGGGACTAGGAACGTGAAATTTTGCACACAGCTTCCTTTTATAATGTGGAGGAGCAAAATGTCCTAAGCTTGCATGAATTCACAAAACGCTTGTGCACAACGTGTCGTGAATAGAATACTGTCTTATGAATTCATGCAAGCTTATGTATGCTTAAGTATAGTTTATTAACTCAAGGAATAAGATTTTTCATACAAACCAAATCCTCCCTTTCACCCCCTTAAAGTTCGAATTTCCAAAACCTCTTATTAGTTGCTCCTCTACATTATAAAAGGAAGCCGTGTGCAAAATTTCATGTTTCTACAGTAGTTTTAGCTGTGCATCTGTCAGTCACGGTTTCCTTGTTATACAACGTGCCACTACAATGGCGACATTAATTTAACACACGGGTAGGGCTAGTGGCCAGTAATCATAAAAATTATAATAAAATAAAATAAGTAAATTGAAAAATTTAAATTTTCAAACCAACTAAATTATAAAAACATAACCAAAATTGAGATCACTCTGTGTAAAAGATTCATTCATGAAGCTGCATGAAGCATGACCATTAAAGCGGCACGCTATAAAGATAGAAGATACATAAAAAAGTTAGGATAAATTAGTGTTTTTTTACAATTATTAAACTCAAATTATTTAGTGGGACCAACGGGAATTAAAAATAAAATTACTAATATTCCCGCTCGTCCCAATAACATACATACATAATATCAGTGGGACGAACGGGGATAAATTTTATATTATTTATTAAATTCCCGTTCGTCCCACCAGTGGGTCGACAGCAGTGGGACGAACGGGACTATATACGTTTGAACTTCGTGTAGCTTTAAGTAGAATGCGCTGAAAAGCAAAAGCGAACTTGACACGAGTGGATCTGGCAGGTAGAACGAAAACCTTTTTTTGATGGAAACTTAATATTATTTTGAACATAATTGTGTTTTACTGCAACAATGGTAAACCTAACTTATATAACATCCTTTGCATGTGATGAGCAGGTTAAGTTACATCAACTGCGATCATGTGTCAAGATCCAAATCCTCAGAACTTATCACGGAAGCCGAGGGAGCGAGTGGCTGGGGCGCGCGGTGCGCCACGTGATGAATTGCAATTGTGACTATGGGCTTGAAGCGAACGCTCCCACGGCCACGTGCTACGTTAGCGGTGGTAACTCCGGAGGTATTGATCCAAAGGAGCCGGTTCCGAACGTGGATCCGGAAACCTTAATGATTCCTCACAATCCTTCAATCCGGACCCGAGCGACGGAGCCGCGGAGCGGCGAAGCCGGGCGGAGCGCGGGTTCGCACTCGCTCAATCTGTCGCGGGCGCGACAGGCAGCGGTACCTTTGTCGACAAAGGTGCCGCTGCCTGTCGCGCCCGCGATTTCGCGTCTGTTTGCACGAGCCTTCACTCGGTGCGTCGTGTACTCGTGTCGCTGCTTATAATACCTATCCATTGGTTTGGTTGGTAGACAGACACGACACGGACACGAAGCAACAGTCGATAAGCGGCCTTGGCACTATAAAATTAGAGTTCAAAATTGTCCAAGAGTTGACGATTTGACAAACGATAACATGCGGTGCGCTCTTATTTCTATTACGTTAGAGTTTAATTTAGATTATTTTTATTTCATTTCATTCTTTTCTAACAATTTACGCTGTCCGAAATTTAAATAGTATGAATAAAATTAATGTCCTACTGTATTCCAAAGATCCGAATGAATAAAATGTTCTGGTCGAACCGCGGAACCAAAATGACCGAGTGAGTCCCGGTGCCAAACGGATCCGAAGGAATAAGGTGAATCGGTACCGGACCCGGAGTCGGAATAAGTGAATCAATTCACTTTCCGGAACCAAGATTACCCATGCCTAACCTACGTACACTTCGTACCTACAGCTAGCACACGTTAATATACCCTTCCCAATCTTAGAGAACGGTAAATATGAATAATTTGAGTGTTCCCCGCGGAGCAGGCTCGTAGCTTAAAGTTACGATACGGTTATGAGGTATTGGTCGTGAGCGTAGCCGTGTACACTGAACGAGCGGAATATTTCAGTTTTACGCTCGGGAAAATGTGAAGGTATTCGGATCGGCAATCTGGTGCGCGTCGGCTCGCGGCGCCTGGTTGAGGAAGCACGCGCGTAAATTTGACAAATGAGGGAATAAAAATGCATATTTTCCATCTAAAAAGCGAAAAAATCCATATAAAACACGTAGAGGCTGCGAACCTCCGGCTCAATAAAAATTGCACGGGGTAGGGCAAGCAAGTACCAAGGTGGAGTCGCGATTGTCAAATTCGTTTTTAGTTGTGTCAAAATAATTTTTATGGCAGAATAGCTTTAAGATTCTCATTCCAAAAGTAAGGAATGTTAATGATAGTTTAGTTCGTTTAGTCCGGTGTACAAGAGAGTCGGCACTATTGTCAGCGTTAATGGCGTGACGGCGACGCCGCACTGTGGAAAATTTGCAACTTTTTTGTTTCTTGAGATACAGTTTTAATTTTTTTTATACAAGTTGTCAATATAATAAGCCTATAAATAAGTATAATACATTTGAAGTCATTGTACAACAGAAAGCAGGAAAAAAAATATTTATAAAAATTAGCCAAAATATGGATCTATTCTTATCTTACAATCATTATTCAATATTTATAAGCAATTAGTATGAGTGATGTGACTAAATAATTATTTATCAATACAAGTAAATATAAATATAGTGAAAAAATCAATTTCTTAAATTAATTGACATTGACTAAATTGTATGCGCCTTAAACACAAAATTAAATAAATATTACTACTTGGATTATTTTTCTATTATGGAAAACATTTTTTCAAATACAATTATATACGCTTAGGTGTACAGTAGATATATTCTCATCATTCCTGATCTCCAGAATGAGTGTTAAGTTAGTCAATTTTAAAAAGATGTAGGGTGTCTTGATCAAGTTCTTTTACTTTTTTTACATTTGGTTTTCGGATGCTGGTAATGAGGTGTAAAGTCATAATTATGTGAAACACATCCTCATCCGTGGCAGATCTTGAGCATTTTCTTGCACGATGTACTTGATCTAAATTTTAGGGTTCCGTACCCAAAGGGTAAAACGTGACGCTATTACTAAGACTCCGCTGCCTGTCTGTCTGTCTGTCCGTCTATCACCAGGCTGTATCTTAGGAAGGAACCGTGATAGTTAGACAGTTGAAATTTTCACATATGATGTATTTCTGATGCCGCTATAATAAGAATACACTAAAAAACAGAATAAAATAAATATTTAAGGGTGTTCCCATACAATAAACGTGATTTTTTTGCCGTTTTTATAGATAATGGTAGGGAACCCTTCGCGCGCGAGTCCTACTCGCACTTGGCAGGTTTTTATAACGTTGTGCGTCCTCTGACATTGTCCAATAGGTAATACAGCAAAATTATTTATGACACTTTCTCCATGAATCAATATTTTATGCACAGGAGATTGCATATAATACCAGTCTAATAGGCTCCAGGCTATAATCGTGTGATAGGACCGTGTCGTGTGAAAATTGCATAGATATCGGATTTTTTCGTTGTAGGTAGGTATCGTGTCTTGGTTCATATGTTTGGAAATCATAAATATTCGCAGCTGATTTTCACATATATTCATAATGAATAGGTACCTAAACTATAGAAAAACATAAAATCCAAAACATCGGCAAGCGTCGGCAACAGTGAAAAGCTTCAATGTTTAATAAGGCACGATTTTTTTCTTTTTGAATATACAGGGTGTAAGGGACAGCCCTCCACAAATTAACAGGGGCATGCAGCTCCTTATTTTGAATCCTATTCCACCGAAAATTTTCTCAGGAAAATGTTTTTTTTTATTTTAATTTTAAATTATATTCGCTGTAGGCAACAGTCCATTAATGTAAATAAAACAACTAAAATAAAATAAAAAACCAGCAATGGATGTTGAAATACTATAGCGAACGTCGCGTGAAATTCAAAATTTACATTGATAAATAACGCGGCGCGAGCGCGAACTGATATATCAAAACTGGGAGATTATAGGAAACCCCTCTTTTTATAAATGTATCCCTTAATTACATAAAATACCTACTGCATATTGAAGAACGACATCTAACCTATTAAATAAAATCAAAAGTGTATGTCGATTAAGGTAGGTATTCATAAAATCATTTTTGATATGCCGTTGTTCTACCATTGTCCATAGTGCGCCGCCGCATTGTTCGCCGTGAAGTTTTCTCAGAAATTGTTTTGTTAAAAGTCGCGTCACGCGACGAGCCGCGCCAGTATGTAAGAGCCTTTACTTATTTGCGGAGTCGCTGCGTTGTATAACTCGCTCCGATCATAGCTCTTCTTTTCTAACTTTCTGTGTGGACAATTTCCACAGCAGCCGGTGTAGCTACGTTATTTGAGTCAGAAACGTATTGTCTGTGAAATAAAATCTTAAAAATAGAGGCAGGTACCTCATTTCATACTATAAAAACATACCCTCCTTCAGGGGAAGACGGGTAAAAATTAAATGTAAAGATAAACGGTAGAACTAACTATCTTAAACTGTTTTCTGACTATTATTCGAACCATCATAATGTTCTTGTAGTAACACTACTACAAATACCTATTATTCAAATAATAGGGATATCTATTTTGAATAAGTTGACGGAGTAAATTAGATCCCACCAAAAACATTACGAGACCATAATATATGGCTCGCACTGTCAAAAAGTTATCAGGGCCAGGGGGCCTAAAACGGCCACATAGGCAATTCCTCTAAAAGCGATTCATTTTCTGAATGTCCAGCTGTCATTATCAATTCCTCTAATTTGACACACAAGCAATTCATAATGTGTGGACCATTTTACGAATCTCCATAGAAAACTGTCAAACAGATGAATTATTTCGTAATATGAATCGCACGCAGATCATACTATGAATTGTCAGTTTGGACATTTTACGATGATTCATAATATTTCCCTATTATGACTCTGTCAAAGTGACTGTTTTAAGCCCACCGATCTCATGTAGAGCCAAGCTTCTAACTCTACACGCCCTAACTCTACAAGCCCTAACTTCACAATCTCTAAACCTTAGTCATAATATGTGGCTTGGCCGTTTCGCTACCGTCACAGGGCGTAAGGTGAAAAATGTATTCACTGTTCATTACTTTTCTGTTATACAATAGTTAATTATTCATTCATTTAGTTAATTATCTATTTTGTTAAGTACCTGGTACTTACTTGTTGAAAGGCCTACATTGTCCTCCCATGCCTACTAACACTGTAATTTGAAAATATTGTAAAAACCAATTATTTTTGAAAGAGTAACCGTGGAGTTTCTTGCCGACTCTTCTCCATAGGAAACGACCAATTGGAACCGTGCACCTAGCTTCTGACGTTTCATTAGTGCCCATGTAGGTTTATGTGAAATAAAATATTTTGATTTTGATTAATAATACACTTAAAGGTAGGCAGTGCCCACCTTGCGCTTCGCTTGGCTCGTCTTGGCGGGGGCACTCCCGTGCCCCCAGATAAAGTGACGTGCTTAGCCAGTCCCAAGCAGGCGGCAGCAGCTGTCATCTCAATTAGTAACGATGCCGCCATCTTGTAAACTATTGACACGTTGTTAACATCGCTGCCGCTGTGATGATCCGATGTCCATCAAAGTAAATTCCGTTGAGTATTGTGATGACGTGCTCGTATGTACCTGTGCGATTATAAGCTCTGATAATAAGACAGTCAAAGAGAATAAAAAATCTTATTCCATAATGTTCATAATTATACTTACTCTAAGATCTTCAACAGCTGAAATATCAGCGAAGTTTTCGTCGCGGCAAATTGTTTCATTACCAATGCAAATATACAGTGTAATAAAGTTTCTTTTACTTACAAAACGCACGATCGTCTGGCATACTAATGAGTCGCGCCACAGAGTAGTTCGCGCAAAGAGTGCCAGACCGATGCGATGCCCAGTGCGAAGAGAGGTCAATGAATGAGTAAGCGTCCCCTTGGTCAACATATCATTAGCGTGTAAAAGATGAACCGATAAACTGACACAGAAGAAGGTAATGATACGCATAACGAAATTATATGGGCTGTGACCCTCGTATTGTTAGGGGGTTAAGTGTTGCAGTGTAGTAGCATTAGAGATGTTCAGTGATTGGGTACTAACATCTCGGTGATTGCAAGCAAATGACAGACATACTCTGTAATACTCTCTTCTATAGAAATCTACGTTGCCGGTCAATAATAGATCACTTGCGTTTAGACCTTAGGCAGGTACCGTACCTAGCAGTACATAAGTGTAGTGCACGTTAGTTGTTATTGTGTCGACTGAACCTTCTGTGCCCGGCCTGCCTCCAGGTGCTGGGCAGCCGCGCCGACCACCCGCAGACGTCATTTGTAACTTATAAGTCTTATAACACCCGAGCTTGCACTCATATAACTTGTAATATTGTTTCTCTAGGCCACATGGCTTCCCGCTTCGTCTATTTTCTTCTGATTAACTTTATTGCGGCGTCCAGAAGGAGTTTCTGGAATGTTTAGCGAATGCTCGTAGTTTTTTGGTTGGTTCACTCTCTTGACTTGATGTGCCGAGTTTTGCCCGAGTTTAGTTATTACACGCGCGTCTTACAACTGTTCTGTCGTTATATAGCTACTATGACTGAAGCACTCTGATACAATGGGTTCAATTCTTCGTAATCTTTTCTCTATTTACTTATCGTTAGGTAATTTATTTCGTTTGTAAAGCGAACTCCAAGAAAATTATTGCATACTCAGAACCAAATCATCCTGAATACATTTTGAAAGGTATAAAGCTGAATTGATTCCTAAATCAGAGAGCTTTCCCATTTCACGTGAACTGACCTAGATTCAAAAGAAAGGCGCGCACTGTTATGGACTAGACTGTTATTACAGCAGCACTGTGTCTTACATCTAGTTGAGACGTCTCCATGGAGTAGTTCATCAACACGAGTATGAGCCCGACCTTATCATGATTTCATTACATCGCACATGCTGTTGTGTAGCGGTCATTAAAAGGAAGAATACATGGAGGGTGTTTGATGTACTCAGCTGGCCCGGTTCACGTTGCTCCTCGCTGCGCTGTGTCCGGCGAGAACGTTAGCACCTCTCCGAGAGCTGGCAGCACATCTCGTTGCAGGAAGGACATCCTCGTGTTCTTACAAACTTTTACTGAATTGCAAGAAGTGTCACGCATACTAATGGGCTAGCAGTTAATTGCGTATTGTTCATTGAGGATTGACAAGCATATTTCTGATTACGTACTGCTTAGTTAATGCGGCGTTGTGTCTATTCTTTCAAATGATTTAAGCTTTGTTGTTCGACGCCAGACTTCTCTTTCTGTTCATGATTACTTCGTGCGGTCAGCCCGGCTCCCTCGTGACGGTAGAGGCGGTATAGTTCTAGTTTGTCGTAATTGTTCACAAATTCAATGTCTGAAGTAAACCCGTGCGGCGAGCAGTGTGCGGGAATTAATCGCGCCGCAATGAGGGCACACTTCAAAGGATAAAGCTCTTTGTGCCAAAGTGTACCATCGTGCTTCTGTGTCGTAGTGTGCGGAGTGTACCATCCTGCCTCTGTGCCGTAGTGTGCCGCCTGTGCCGGCTGTGTGTGCCGGCTGTGTGTGCCGGCTGTGTGTGCCGGATGTGTGTGCCTGCTGTCCTCCACTGGACGAAGTGAATTTGCGAACTGTTACGTCGTTTCACACGTATGGTGATGAAGAATTAATTTGACGAATTATAGTCACCTAATAACTAATGAGGGTATTATTGATTGAAAACAATTTGGTAGAATTAAGCACGTATTAATTCCACAGAATGTTTTACGCCGTGTGAACTAACATAGTTTGAGAAAAGTAGATATGTGACTAGCAGACCAGTACGTAATGTAAAGTAACCTGTTAGAATGTAAGTATGTGACTAGCAAACCAGTACGTATTGTAAAGTAACCTGTTAGAATGTAGATATGTGACTAGCAGACCAGTACGTAATGTAAAGTAACCTGTTAGAATGTAAGTATGTGACTAGCAGACCAGTAGGTAATTTAAAGTAATCTGTTAGAATGTAGATATGTGACTCAGACCAGTACGTAATTTAACCTGCTAAAATGTAGATATGTGAGAAGCCGACCAGTACGTAATGTAAAGTAACCTGTTAGAATGTAGATATGTGACTAGCAGACCAGTACGTAATGTAAGGGAACCTGTTAGGGGTAGGTCTCAAACCAAATAAAAAACCAAGACAGAGCGCTGCGAACAATACAGTGACGCATGCCAAAACTACACCACCGCTCTGTGCATACACGCTCACATTTACAACCATTTACAATCAAATTACACCATACACACATGTTTACGAAACCGGCCACACGTCACTGTTGACAGCGCTCCGTCTTGGTTTTTTATTTGGTCTGAGGGAGTAGGTATCTACATTAGGTATTATTCTTAACTTTTATGTATGAGCAAATAATCAATAATTTAATTTAATTTGTATCTCATATAATAATAGTAAAGTAGGTATTTACACAAATCTTATATCTATTTATAAGATTGTTAAATTGCAAGAAATAACAGGTTTTTTAGGGTTCCGTATGTCCGAATAAAAAAGGAGCCCTTATAGGATCACTCGTGTTCGTCTCATAACCCCACATCACGCGTGTGCCGCATCATCACGTCGCGGCAGGTCGCGTCACCGTGTGTCGCGGCTGTAGCGCACTCGCTTAATTAAAAAGAAACAAACGTTCGTGCCGGGCGAGCAGCGC
This sequence comes from Lithophane ornitopus, assembly GCA_948473465.1. NCBI lineage: Eukaryota > Metazoa > Arthropoda > Insecta > Lepidoptera > Noctuidae > Lithophane > Lithophane ornitopus. The sequence continues at coordinate 220,314 of OX419630.1, read as the reverse complement.
TGCGCCGCCCGGGGTGCCTTGTGTCGTCGTTTACTTTTAGCCCTCGTCATCCTACCCCTCCCACCCCCATTATACTCAGCTCGCCCCCACATCCCTCACACTCTCTATTTCTTTATTTACCACTCGGTTACCGTGATCCGAGCTTTTATTTCTCTTAGTTTACTTTCTATTTGTCCACTTCATACATTTTAATTAGTTTTGCGTTGACCATGGCCCTCCATGTACCTATTGATTAGCAGCGCGTCAGAGACGCGACCGAAGGCTTGCGGTTGAACTGTCCAATAAACACTCTGATTGCGGCTAATGAAGGATTTACTTTTAGCATTGAAAATGCTTTTTCGATCGCTTCAGTATAAAGTTTGAATAAAAGTGCGACCCCCGCAAGCACTTGCGTCCCCAATTATTAAGATAGAGATATAAAATGTTTATAATTATTAATAAAAAAATAAAAAAAATGATTTATAGACTTTTCTAAGAATCTTAAACTTCTTAACGAAAAGAGTTCATCAAAAATCGCAACCTAACGCATCAAGAATCACAGAATGTGCTATCTCGCACATGTTCACAGACGCGGCAAACCACACCTATTATATGCAGCAATGCAGTACAAGGCCAAATCCAAGAAAGTAGGCCGACCGATTTACACATGGAACGACAACCTAAAACGACATGGCTTCGACAAGGAAATCGACTTCTGGATGGACGCGGCTGAAGACCGAAACAAGATCATATCATATGACCCCACCCCGCGCCGCCATCGCGCTTACACGTACTTTCGTGCATCTCCGCGTTTTATAATCATATCTCGTGTAAATAGTGCACAAATTTTAATAAAAACACTCAGTATGGACTTATACGTGTGTGTACTTGTTTGTGTGCACAAACTGTGGTGAACTTTTAACTGTAAGTGCAAATGAAAACACTTTTATATCACAGCAAACTTTACTACAGTGTAAATAATGCAGACTTTTTTTACAAAACACAGGATTCGAACTACAAGTGCTTGTGAACTTAATGTGCAAGAATCGCAGTGAATAAAAACCTTTGACACTCAGTGAAAACCATTTTATATCAAACCAACTATAAAGTTTTAAACGAGCAATTTTTTTGGACTTTGAACCTATACGCGTAAACAAAGAGATTCGATATCCGTGCAACTGTTAACGAGTTTTGACAACATTAGCTAGCGTTAACTTGACGCGGTTAGTTACCGCCTCATATCTGTGCGCCTACGGACCCGAGTTCGAGCCCAGCCTGTCTACTGCTGCAACCTCTCTTTTACTTTTAGTGGTTTTTGCACACGTTTTTTGTAGACTATTTTTATTATGGCTACTACTCGGAGAACTCCACCCGAAAAATCCACCCAAACACTATTGAAACCGACTTTATTGACACAGGAATCTGATACAGCTTCGGATTGCGTCGGTTCGGAAACAGAATGTGTTGGCCAACGAAATATTACGCGACGTTATAAACGTGGATATGATGAGTCTATGCTTAACGAATTGAAGGATATGCTGGCCGATGTACAGCTTCAACAAAAAAGTCAAGCGTTGAAATTTAATGAAGAATTGCAAAAGCTTATGCAGCAAAATGTCAAAATTGCAGAGTCCATTCAATATATGTCGGACAAATATGATGAAGTCTTACGCCAACTCCAACAAACTAAATCTGAAAACTCTGCCTTCAAGACTCAAATTAAAACGCTGGAGCAAAAACTTGAGATTGTCGAACGTAATCCAAAGGCGTCGACACTGGAACTAAGAAATGTACCAGAATCGAATTCGGAAGACAAATCTGCGTTAATCAAGTTAGTTAGAAATGTTGGTGACGTATTGAATGTCAAAGTACTCGACACAGATATAAGAAACATTTTCAGATCTAAGAAATCTCCAAACAAATCAGCGCCCATAATAGTGGAATTTTCTTCTACCTCACTTAAAGAAAATATCATAACGTTTTCTAAAAAATACAACAAGGACAAGAAAAATGAAAAAGTAAATTCGACCCATCTAAAACTAATTGCCCAAAAGCAACCTATCTTCATAGCAGAGTCCTCCCGTAAAAAATCATAAGGGTGCAAGTTGCTGGACCGCATACGGAAAGGTTTATATACGCCAGAAAGAAGGTGGCCCGTCTATACTGATTGTACGAGAGGACGACTTTTTTGAGCTAAAAACGCAATCACTAATATCTTCATCATACCCTGCATGTTTTTTTCATTATATTTTTTCTAATCACTTTTATTGTTGTGGAAAAACTAGTTCTATGTCACAGTTTGTTGTTATTCAACTTAGCATGAAAGTGTTTACGATGTCTCTGTATAAAACTTACCCTGTAATCATTCTTAATTTTGAACAACTTTACACACCTTTAAAATATAATTATTTACATAACTACACTTCCATATTATTTACTACCATATTCAGTCACTATCCTAAATTACATAATCAAATATATATATATATATACAATAGCTACATACAATACTTTATACATACTAATAAAATACAATTATTTAGCAACGTACATATCTATATTTTTTAGTAAAACATGTACTTTCGGTTTTCAACAATACATTAAAATACATAATTATACAATATATAAACATAATATTCTATACAAATTCACGAAATACACTACTATCCAACGACAATCTAAATCTGATGTTACCGTCTCCATCGTATCGTTTCTTATAATACAAAATAGACTACTTACTCCTTACTTACCTTATATAAAGTAATCACGCCAAAAAAAAAATCACGAATACCCTACGAACAGTCGCATTCGATGCCACAAGTAACCTAATGAGGGATATTGACCAATTTGATATTTCTGTCCCTGTCACATGTGCCCCTGAGCAATGCAACTCATATCTTAAAAAACCTACACATTACTTAAAAGTACTACAACAAAATATTCGTAGCCTAAACTGTAACTTTCAAGAATTACATGTTTTGCTTAAAAGACTGGATTTATCATGTGATATTATTGTGCTTTCCGAATGCGTGTCATCGCGTGTTGTTAACTTGCCATTACTCCAGATTTGTAATTCATATAAAAGTAATGATAATTACAATCAAAATGACGGTGTAGTTGTCTACACAAACATTCATCTAGAATGCAGTGTGGATGAACCTCACCTATAAGAAGCAAATTGTTTAACTATCAAAATAAAAAATGATACAATAATTATTGCAATCCATAGGCCCCCTAGTTTTAAATCACCTGATATTTTTCTAAACTCATTGCATAATTTACTAGTGAGCGTGTCTTCTTTTAAAAATATAATCATAGTCGGTGATATAAATATTGACCTTATCGGAACCAGACACGTGACTACCGCGTACCTAGATACCGTTGCTTTCCATGGACTACTCCCGGCCATAAATACTAACACAAGAGGAAAAGCATGTTTGGACCATGTTATACTGAAAACAAAACTAAAAGCGTTCACGTTTTCTTTGGGTACCACTATTACCGACCATGAGTCAGTCTTATTCTGTATAAAAACCTACTTGATTAAACCGTATTCCATGACATTGAAAGTAAATTATAAAATTGACATAGACAAATTAAAATCTGAATGTAAATAGCTTAAGTTTTGACACAGTGTATCAGGAAGAAAATCTAAACTTCGCTATGAACAATTTCATACATATATTACAACAATTGATTGTAAATAATTCACAAAGTGCATCACTCTAGGGCGAGTATTGCCCTCCCTGAAGCAGATTAGTTTGCCGATGAGCGCTCTGGCCTCACCAATACGACGTTCAATTCTGCACTGCAAAACGGTACGGTTGATTTCGGTCGTGTAGCTCTAATTTCATTAGCGAATTTGACGTGAGCTACACGACATGCCGCTACAGCCGCACAGTACAGAATCGAATGAGCATCGGTGAGGTCTTCGCAGTCGTCAAAATAGTTTGACAACTGCGAATCTAGAGCCGCCACCAGCGCCATATTTTTTTTATGCATGGGCAAACGAGGTAAGCGTGGCCTAAGTTCGGGCGGCAGGAACCGATATTCCCGAATCGCATCCTCCAAAGCACTCCTCAATTCATCATTGCACTGGGTACTTACGTTTGTAGCCCTGTCATCAATCCCCTCATCGGCTTGACTTGTAGTAACCGGTGGTGGTACTATAACAGTCTGCGACGGGGGAGCGATGACATGGCTATTCTGCATTTCATTTCGCAGGCGATCAAGTACAGTATCGTCCAACATATGATTACGCTGGATGACCTGCACCTGATCCGACAGTCGTTGTGCCGAAACGTTGACAGCTGGCTCAAGCACCTGAAACAGAGAGAGCATCCGAACACGGTACGCGGTCAGGTGGCTTCCTCCCTCTGTAGCCCCATAGTATGAGCGCATGACGTTCTCATTAATGGATCGTGTCCATCTCATGCGCTGCACACTTCCGCCGGGAGCTGGGACCCTATCAGAGGCCGGTGGGCCTCGAGGTCCTAAACCGTCCGGCGGTCGGCGTCGTTATTATTATTATTTTTTATATGTTTAAACATCTCGGGACCCTGGGATCCCGGACTTTTGGAAGGCGTGCGAGGGGCCGAAGCCAACTCGCAGAGGCCCCTTAGATAATTTTAAATGGAATTAGGCACCAACCGACGATTATCCCTGTTCGCACAATGCAAGTGCAGCCAAGGACAACCCCCGGTTGGTGTAGAACTATTAATTGCAAAACATGGAAACAAAGATATTGGGGTACGGGTTTGGGTGGTTTAGTGAACTGGTAATCTTGAACTATGGAAAGACTATGGCCCCTGCCTGAACAATGTTTTTAAATATAAAATACAAAGATAAAATGGCAGGGGGTGACTTGCACACTCAATAATGGGCCCCCCAGAACGGTCGCTAGCACAAAGTGTCGTAGCGACAAGGGGGCAACATGTCCTGAGATGATTAAAAGGAGTGGAGAGGTATTCCACGGCTATCAGGACAATCCCGGAAGTACGGTCAAGATCCCTACCAGCATCTTACTGGAATACTTCCTTCCTCCCAGCAGGTTTGCTCATGCGAATCTCCACTCAAGCCGGCCAATAAAGGCAAGAATGAGGTGGGAGCTCTGTTCCTCGTCAGTGTTCACTCTAGCCGGCCAATAAAGGCAAGCCAGAGGTGAGGAACAATACATCTCCCGGGAGATAGGGTCCGTGGGGTCGCAACCGCCCAACAGCTCGCCACATGCTGCCCTGCGGGTTTTTGTATCTCTCTTGGTCTGGCTCATCACTCTAGACCCGTTTCGGCAAAGTAAACTTTACCGGCACAGACCTAGAGTTCGGAGCACGCAAGCCCCACCACGAAATCAACGTAGAGATACGGCGGTGGGGTTATTATTATTATTTAGTGTTGACATTTCTCGGGACCCTGGGGTCCCGGCCCTTTGGGAGGCGTACGAGGGGCCGAAGCCAACTCGCAGAGGCCTCTTAGACAATTTTAAATGGAATGAGGCACCAACCGACGATTATCCCTGTTCGCACTATGCAAGTGCAGCCATGGACAACCCCCGGTTGGTGTAGGACTATTGCAAAACATGGAAACAAAGATATTGGGGCTATGGGTTTGGGTGGCTTAGTGAACTGGTTATATTGAACTATGGAAAGGCTATGGCCCCTGCCTGATCAATGTTATGGTATACATGGATAAAATGGCAGGGGGTGACTTGCACACTCAATAATGGGCCCCCGAAAACAGTCACTAGCACAAAGTGACGTAGCGACAAGGGGGCAACACTTCCTGAGGTGCTTGAGGAGTGGAGAGGTATTCCACGGCTTTCAGAACAATCCCAGAGCCCGGAAGATGGTCAAGATCTCTACGAGCACTTACTGGAATACTTCCTTCCTCCGAGCACGTTTGCTCTTACGAGTCTCCACTCAAGCCAGCCAATGAAGGCAAGAATGAGGTGGGAGCTCTGTTCCTCGTCAGTGTTCACTCCAGCCGGCCAATAAAGGCAAGCCAGAGGTGAGGAACAAGACTTCTCCCGGGAGATCGGGTCCGTGGGGTCGCAACTGCCCAACAGCTCGCCACATGCTGCCCTGCGGGTTTTTGTATCTCTCTTGGTCTGGCTCCTCACTCTAGACCCGTTCCGGCAAAGTAAACTCTATCGGCACAGACCTAGAGTTCGGAGCGCGCAAGCCCCACCACAACGTCAACGTAGAGATACGGCGGTGGGGTTATTATTATAATTATTATATCTCTTGTCATATCTCTTTGTATTTTACTGTGTGTACATAAATAATAAATAAATAAACAAATAAGATCAAGAATGCAGCCAGCGAGATATACAATAAACTTGAAACGGACAGCAGTGAGTCTTCGGGCGAAGACACAGAAAACAGCAAATTGTAGCATAGCACTGCGAGTAAATAGAAAAGAGCCGAGAACGCAACATATCTCCGCCAATGGATTCAACGGTGAAGATCGGACCGAGTCCATTGCTTACTCAAGGATGCATATCCGGTAGGCTCGCAAATCCCTCCATATCCCGACGGGCACAGTCTTCTCTACCATTACCCGCGCCCTCCGGTCTACTCTTTGATATGCAATGGCCTCTGTAGCCCCATGAACCATGAGGCTCCAGGGGGTAGTGCAAATCCTGGGGTTCATTCGATTTATCGAGTCTGGTTAAGCCACGCTAGAGTCAGTGCATTTCATTCATTCATTCATTCAACGAAAAGAGTTCATCAAAAAAATAAGAAAAGGGAAAATTAAAGGCACCATTTTGGTTTCGATAGGATTATAATTAAGGGCCTAATCACACTAGCGGTTTGGGAACGGCTGCCGGCCGGGCAGGCGCGCAGCGAATGCTTCGCGAACACGCCGCGGTTGCACAGCGAAGACGTCGCGGACGCGTGTCAAATTTGCAACGTTTTCGTCGCGTGTTTGTAGTAACAATTAAACTTCCCTTATTATTTAATCACGTACTTAAAATAACATCAAAGAATCGTGGGCAAAACACACCCAGCTCCGCCACAGATGAAACCACTGTTGTTTTGAAGACATCACTTCTACCTTACCCAGGCGAAGGCTCATCAAAATCTGTCCCGGGGTTATTCAGTTCCGATAATGTTAAGTTAATGTTAGGTTCGGTTAGATTATGTTAGGTTTGGATAGGCTCCACCGGCGGGCACCGCCACCCGGTTCACATATCGTAGTAGTACCTAGGATTGGTGCTCGACAGCCGGTGGGACTTCGGGCCCCACTTCCGCCGGCTGACGCCCAAGTTGCTGGGCGCTGCTGGAGCGCTGTCAACGCTGCTTCCCAATCTGGGGGCCCGAGCGCCGCCTGTAGGCTACGTGGGGATCGTGCGATCGATGGCCCTTTACGGGGCTCCGATCTGGGCGGCTGACCTGACGGTCGGTAGTATCGCAGTCCTGTGCAAGCTGCAGAGAGCGATGGCCGTCAAGAGTCATCAGGGGGTATAGCACGATCTCCTACGAGGCGGCTTGTGTACTGACTCGCGTCATCGTATCGGTGGCGCGAAGAAGCGAGCAACCGATGCAGTGCCACTTAGAGCTGCATCGGTCCCAGCTTCGCGAGGTCCTGGTGGCGGAATGGCGGGACAGGCTTTTACGCTCTATCACCGGCCTCGACATCATCGAGGCGGTCCGGCCGGTGCTCGAGCGCTGGCTCGGGAGGAGGCACGGCTCCCTGTCGTTTCGGGTGACGCAGGTGCTCTCGGGGCATGGTTGCTTCGGGAAGTACCTGTGTCGCATAAACAGGGAGCCCGACGCCCGGTTTCACCACTGCGTCGACTGCCGGGAGGACACGGCTCGGCATACGCTGGCAGAGTGTGCCGCTTGGGAGGGGCCGCGCCGTGACCTCATCTTAGAAGTAGGCAGTGACTTGTCGCTGTCGGCCGTAGTGAATGCCTTGGTCGACAGCGAGGAGTCCTGGGACGCGGTGGTTTCCTGCTGCGAGATGGTCGTCTCACAGAAGGAGGCTGCGGAAAGGGAGAGGGAGATTTCGTCCACTGAGCTGGCCCGCAGCGGGCGCACCGGGCGTCGGCGGAGGGCGGATAACGCCCTCTTCCAGTCCCCCTAAACGGGTCTAGGGGTGACGGACTCGGGGACGTCTGTTGCCCCCCACACATCAGGACCCGAGGTGGCGGCGCGTAGTGTTCCACGCGCGCCCCCCTTAGACACTCCCCTCCCCCTGACCCGAGGAGGCCCGCAGCGGCGGGCCTGCACCAATCGGGGGTTGCGGAAGATTCTTACGTTCCCGCGACCCCCGGCGTAGGTGTGAGTCGAAACACCGGGGTGGTTTTTAGTCAGTAAGAGTCTGACAGACCCCTCCGCTCGCCCCAGGGAGTAGGACATCCAAAAAAAAAGTTAACATCACAAAGTCATTATTTCATAAAGACACTTATAAATTACATCTTCTATACAATATAAAAGGCTAGGGTGACTGAGATATCAACGCACACCCTAAACCGCTGGTCCGAACCGCTGGGGGAAATCGTTTTTTAGTGGAATAAAAAAATAAAATTTGAAGGGTGTGTTCATTATGAAGAGTAAGTTTCCACTAAGAAACGATTTTTCGAAATTTCAGCCCTAAGAGGGAATGTGAATGTGAAAATGGGGGAATTTTATTTGTATGAAAAATCTTATTCCTTGGGTTAAGAGGGCTATTAAATTTTTTATTGAATTTGAACGTTTTACTCGATTTTTGACGTGTGATTAAGGTTTAGATATAGCCTCAAAATTAAAAAAAAAATATGCCTGAGAAAGTTTGATTATTTATCTTGGGAGAGCATTAAAAAAAAAAACAATTTCTTTACATAAATCAGTAAAAACCTTGTCTTTGCAAAGCCTGTTACATAAAATTTTACTCGGCGTCTTTTGACGCGTTGTTACATCGAAGATATAGTAATTTAATCATTTATTAAAAATTCCATGGTACTTACAACTATATCTTGAACTTTGGAGCGCATAAGTAATTTTTTTATGTTTCATTCAGTAATGCACCAAAAAGAATTCCGTAAAACAGATAGATATTGATAATTTTTCGTCAGAAATTATATTTTTTATCTATGAATATACATTTCAAATTTAAACAAAAAGTATTTACTAACAAAAGTCATTATGTCACAATGCTTCAAAAAAAAAATTTGTCTCTTTTAGAGTAAAATAATATTTTTAAACAATTGTTGTATGCAATGCTAAAAATCAATATAAATCTCGGGACGCGCGGAGTTTAGCTTCAGTTCGCACCAAGCGCTTCCTGAGGGAGGACGTTTCGCCTTATGATACGCGGCGCAAACAGGCGCACAACGTGTGTGCGCCGCGTAATCTCAAGAATATAGCGCAACTCAACACTTATTGATACGTGATTAAAAAAAAAATATTATGAATGGTTGTAATGGAAATTTATAAATATTTTCCACTGATACTCTAATTTGAATATATAGAAAATGAACATAATATACCTACAATAAAAATATGTGTTTATTTGCACTGTGGACTGGTACTGAATACCCACTAAAAGTTTACAAACATAATGATTTCTGGAACCAGAAAATGTTGCTACATGAATAAAGTTTTATGAGGAGAGCGTTTTTCCCGGTTTAATAGATAATTCAAACCAACACCTCGACTACAGTTGCAAAATAGTACTGTATCTTTTCTTATTTTCTTTTGCTTATATCTCGAAAATGGTGGGTCCTATGGCAAAATTAATGAAAATTTCAACCCCCTTTATAAACCCCATAAACCCGTAATACTCAACATGTGGGTAATTTTTTTTCATATTTTCCATTCGAAAAGTGAAAAATTCCATATAAAACACGTCGAGGCTGCCGAACACGCGCGCCTCCGGCTCAAAAAAAAATCCCGGGGCAGGGCAAACAAATTCGATTTTAGTTGTGTCTAAATAATTATTAAATTTAGAGATTTCTTTTGGCAGTGTACCAGCTAACCTGCAAGCAAGCATCAACCACGTCACGCGGCGAGCGCGCGTCGATCACTGAGGCGCGCTGTGTTAACTCGAAACACAGTATTTATACCAAAAATAAAGAATAATTTGTATTAGGGTTTTTCAAAAATCTACCCCTGACGGGATGAAAAGGGGTAGTCTACACAGCTTAAACCATTGAACGAATTGGGCTGAAATTTTGCAAACAGATACTTATTAAGACGTAGGCATTCACTAAGAAAGGGGTTTTCAATATTGGACCTTTAGGGGATGGAAAGGGGAGATTTTGTTTGTAAGAAAAATCGAATTCCTTGAGCTCATAGACTTGAAACTTGGCACTAATACTTATCTAAATAAATAATAAAGTTTGTCATTTTTAGTTTTTCTACACTACTCCCTAAACGGGAATAGGGGTGTGTCAAAGGTTGTATGGAAGAATTTTAACGCACGGTTTAATTAACTCGAAAATCAATGTTAGTATCAGGTAATAATGTATAACAGGGATTTTCAAAAATTCATCTCGGGTAAGGCTACTTTTTATCATATGCTACTTTTTATCGACATACCACGTGGGCGAAGCCGCGGGTGGAAGCTAGTTTTTAATATAAAAACATTTAAAAATATAAAAAATAGTAGCCCACCGGTATTGGGAACAGGGTCCAAGCTACCGGTCAGGGCTCCAGAGAGAGGAACCTCCTAACAATGCGAGCCGTGTCCGGGAGTACAGCTTTTGGAATCAAGCCCTCAATCCAGTAAAGTATTTTATTATTGTGAATGTGAGGACTATGCGAATTTTTTAAATTTTTTTTTTTCGTTCTCAGTTAATTTTATCATTGGTCTGGCAATTTGAGAATTTTATGCGGCCTACCCAAATGTCCTTTCTTTGGTATTGTTCGTCGAGTCGCTGAGCTCCTTAAGTTCTGAGTTGAGCTCCGCCATTACTGACAAATGCTTGCACTGACTGGACAGGTCCACTCAAATCTGTGTGGTTCTTTCCTCAAAAGACCATTTCAGACTCGAATTTACATGGTCCTCATATGGCTTGACCAAGATTATGTCTGGACTTTAAAAGAGACTGTGACCTCTGAGTTTGTTTCGGCCTTTCTTCTCAGAGTAGTCAGATAGGAAACGCCGACCTCATCTAGCTTATTTTTAATATTTTTTAATATGACGTGTAAAAGTGATTCCAATATCCTATTTACAGAATAAACAATTTCATTTCATTTCATTTCATTTCCAGCTGCCCAACGAGAGCCTCCATAGATGTTTGTCGAGGCTCTTGTCAATTAAACCATTGGATGATACGACTATCGGCACAATGATCGCAGAGTCCACATCCCACATGTCGATAACCTCGTGAGCCAAATCAAGATACTTGTTTTGTTTATCTTTCTCGGCTTTCACGAGGTTCCCGTCATGCGGGACCGTTATGATCATTGCGCGCCGCTCTGTTCGATCCACCACCACTATATCAGGCTTATTGGCAACAACGGTCCTGTCTGTGATAATGGATCGATCCCAGTACAATGTGATATTTCCATTTTCGAGAACTGGGTCGGGCATGGTCTGTAGTACTGCACTTCCGATTCCACAAGGCTGTATTTCAGAGCAAGTTGCTGATGGATAATCCTGGCTACAAGATTGTGTCTTTGCAAGTACTCTCCGTTAGCTAGATGAGAACATCCGGAGATAATGTGACGGATTGATTCTCCCGGTCGGTGGCATGCCCGACAAATGTCAACCGTGCCGTCCTTATCCCCACAATAAATCTCCGGTAATTGTTCGTCATGATAACTCGCGATTGTGGAGGGTCGTTTAAAAAGCCTCGGCCTTCACTTTCGCGGGATATACACTCTCATTACCGATGACCGAGGGGGATGCATTCGGTATGCAGTCAGCAGCGTATGGACCCTCCTATCCAGGGCGTCAAGTTCGGTCTGAGTCCATTTGAGTATGCCGAAAGAGTACATAAAACCGGCATAACCCAGCCGTTGAAGGTCCGCACCTTGTTCCCGTCTGATAGAAGATTATTAAATACTTTCTTCAGGCGGCCAAAGAAGCGCTCCTTCAACGTTTGTTTCAGGTCAGTAAAATTGATGCCTAACGCTTCCGACATGCCCAAATACTTATAGGTTTCGGATGCGGAGAGGGCTCTAAGGTATATGGAAGCTGAGAGTATTACAATCATCATTAATAATATTTGGATAAAAGGCACACAAATAGTGTATAACTAACAAACAGTAGTAGGTTTGCATAAATTCACGTTTAGTTACATTTGGAGATAAGTAAACAAAAGTTACACCAAACGTTAAGACAAACAAAAGTTACACCATATTTTAGGTTATTGGTTTGTCTCCGCCTGCAATACCTTACAAAAAACAAGTTTTTTGTTTTTTAAATAATTTGTTTTTGGATTTTAGATTGTAAGCGTTTCCCGATTCGATTGATATTAGAAAGTTATTATTGTTATAATTGTATCCACAGTTGGAGCGAGTAAGTCTCCTCAGATTAAAACGCTCCAAAGAGGATTAAATTTTAAATTAAATTAAATTTCTAATTTTGTAGAAATAGGTACATATTATAATCGGCAATTTCAAATAATTGTCAAGAACAAATACGTAGGTATATCTAAAAAATAACATTGTGTGTTCAGCACAATACTATTTGTCTTTAGCGACAAAATCTGTTCCAAGATGATATTTACGGGTAGGTATGCCAAGTTTGCTGTACGTATAATAATGTTAAGTTAGGCTAACCTTAGCCGACTTATACTAATTTTTTATCTAACTAACTGTAGTTCACTCAGCGGCTCCCAGCCATCGCGGGTCCAAGAATGTATCGGGCCAAACCTCACATATCAATATTTTACCGAGTGAATAACTGAAATAACTGAAAAATCCGCAATTCCAGTGATATTCCAGGAGCTACGTATATCCAATACAGCCTAGACGTGCGAGTAAATGTATTGTAATGTATTCGTCGAGATCTGTGCGCCGAACGATTGGGTAAAAATGCTAAAACATTTCCGTATTAGCGTCGATATCGGAGTGAAGAGCCAAGTCAATGTCATCGGCTCCACCTGTGCCTACCTCCACCTGTACGATGTGGCTGAATATTTGCGGACGTCGTGACAATTTTATAACCTATGTGTCAGCTTGTGGTTGAGTGATTTCTGCGAAGATTACTTCTGAAGCGAGTATGAGAGATGAGGATGACTAGATATTATCAGTATCTAACGTCATACTCGTCTGTCGGACTTGCTCAGCTCTTATCTGCTGTGGCTATATTTTCTTAAGCGAATGTCTTCGTTTTCGTAACGAATTACACTGCTGCTACGCTGTAGCTCGCATCTAAGCTGTATTATAGCTCGCTGCTACGACGTAGCTACAAAATCACGGTCTAAGTACTAGGCATCCACATTACTATCATAGTTTTTGTGTTAAACAAAGAAGTATATTTTGAATTTTTGTCGGTTCATATCCATAGGACCAACGTTTTGGAACCGAGCAAACGCAGGCGTGGCTTCTCATAAAATTATTTTATGTACGGGACATACAAACGAAGCTGACTTACGTAGCTAAATTTATGTTGGGTGCTGCGGGGACCGGTCAGCTCCAGTAAGTTTCTGTTAGAATCAATGTAACTGCATTAAAGTGAGTCCTAAGTTCATCGCAGCTTAAAACAGTTACCATATTATAGTTTCTTACCGACTTGACAGCACTGACGTCTCTAAGGAAGTGGATATTTAACTACTCGAGAATAATCTAATTTACGAGAAGAGAAAAACTATAAGAAGAAGTCAACGGATAGAAGCGCTACTCAATTAATTCAAGTCACGTTGTTAGCTCTACTGCGTCTACACTCTGGGAGTAATTGTGTCCACAGCGTTAGTGATAACAGTATTCATCGACTAACATAACTGTATAGGTACCTACAGCATAATTAGCCTATAATATTGTCCTACTGCAAGGACACAAGCGTCCTCTCTGTGAGAGCGAATGGGCCATAATCGGTGGAACGTCTTCGATTTTTTGGATTTAGGTTATTCTGGTTTCCTCACAATGTTATCCTTCACCGTTTTTAGAGCAGTGGTGATGAAATACGACCTACGATACGATACGCACGACCTGCGACACGTAAGTCGAGTCCGTTACCACTGGGCCACCACTGCTCTCGTATAGCTACGATGGTACAACTGATCATTATAATGCGCACAGCCGGCTTATTCAGATCGGATCCCACATTGTGGGATCCGATCTGAACAAAATATTCATTTTTTTTTCGGAACAAAATATTCTTTAGGAACGTGGAAAAAAATTGTGGAATGAGGATTATATATATATCCGAACGAAATGATCACCTGCTTGAATCGATAAATGAAAATAAAGACTACCTACATAATATCGAGATAAAATATTTAACAATATAAGAATTTAAAATCGATATTAGGTACATGCAAATTAACAATTTAAATAGTTAGAATAGGTACAATATTTTTTTATAATATTTAAACATTTAGGATACAATTAATTATTATAATAAATATTCAGAACACTAATATCGCAGATTCGCCCCGCGACACGTCGCGCTACAAATCGCCCCAGTGTGTAAGAGCCTTAATATGTCAAGTTTTGAAAAATCGATATTAGGTACATGCAAATTAACCATTTAAATAGTTAGAATAGGTACAATATTTTTTTTATAATATTTAAACATTTAGGATACAATTAATTATTATAATAAATATTCAGAACACTAATATCGCAGATTCGCCCCGCGACACGTCGCGCTACAAATCGCCCCAGTGTGTAAGAGCCTTAATATGTCAAGTTTTGAATTATCAAGCATAAATACATAATTATCATTTAGTTTATAACATTTTGTAAGAAGGAATTCGTCAATGGTGTAGTAGCATTTTTCAATTAAAAATGTATCAATCAATCAATCAATCAAAAATAGGTACAGGTGTTCTGCAATATATTAGATCGGCTATGTCTTTTAGACATACAATTTAAATTATTATTTTAATAAATTAACATTACATATTAATAAATTAGGAGAGAGAGACAAAACAAAATATAGGTCAGTCAAATATCGATAAGTGTAGGGGAAGCGAAATAGTTTTTAAATAAATTCGCATCTTGTGTCGGCTTTAGATAGTAACCGAGTTACTGATGAGTGGATGGACGCAGCTGCAGAGTGAGCGCACGTTGTATTATATGTTGTTTTTCACAGCTTACAAGCTCATATTCATTTCCGTCACAGAGCGCAAGGCATTGTGATTACTTGTGACGTAAGCGATATTAGTTCTCTTTATAAACAGCCGAGAGATATCATCGTGAGGTATACACAAAGCGTACAATTAATGCTGTGAGCACAGTGCTCATCGTCATTAGCCAGGAGACAATACACAAGAGTGTCACACGGTTTATGTTATTATACTCGACACTCTCAGTACATTGTCGGAAGGGTTCAGAGGGCCTAGCCAAGTGACAATAACTTCGAAAGCGTTTCGTATTTATACAACGAGTTTCAACAGGATTGACATAAGCTTTTCGATAGCTTATGTCAGTCTTTTACAAAAAAACGACGAAGCGCTTCGAGAAAAGGTAGTTAGTGCTTCGGTTGGCTCGTCTTGGCGGGGACACTCCCGTGCCCCCAGATTAGGCATATTGACTTACATAATTATGTTAACTGACGTGATGAGTATACTACGTAAACCTGCCTGCGTTAGTGTGCGGGATTCAACTGAGTGTAATATACAATACAGCGTCACCGTGTAATGACGATGACTTCGAAATTCACCATTAGAAATTCGGGGAAAATGTCGAAGAAAAACCTTTCTTTTTTACAAAAGTTACGAAGCAGGAAAAAGCAAATAAGAAATAACTTAGAGTGAGGTAACGATCTCTAAGTAAAATGGAGAAAGTTGCCAATTTATGAGTTCAATAGTAGCGCGGTGACGGAATAAATCATCACGAGAGGAAACCATCCGAGTCATCGAAGCGGAACCCATGTTGTAGGTATATATATATACCGACCATACAGGGATAAACGCATTTCTGTATTTAATTCTCTGTATGATCAGCGATGTTCGCCTTCAGACTCATATTTATTGTATTTTAGTTGGACACCGAGTGGAATAAAGCTGTCTTGGTGTAAAGCTGTAAGATTTATAGGGGATATATAGATCGAGAGAGTATGTTAAAAAAAAAAACTTTACCTTTCGTTTCAAAGTCATCGTCATGTCATACGTACGTGTTGCAGGTGGTTTCCGCAAATTGACCTAATTAGTAAGCGATGTGGGGAGGGGGGGCGTGCTCATTCGGGCACATACTTATGCAAATATTCGGGATTCCCAGTTGAGGACGGCGCGAGCCTCTCCTCATTAGGACTTTTCAAACTTATTGCAGAACCGCGCGCTATCTGCTCCTCATGAATAACGAATCAAGGAAGTATGTAGCAGAAGTTGAGCATTGAGCACTGAGCCGTTACTAGTATTCTGACGTTCTATCGCTTTACTACCTATATTATTTCTTTACTTTTATACTTCAATTAGTGTTCATAGTGAGCAGTAACCGAGCAGGCGGATCGATCGGCCAAGTTAAATAATCGCGTTCTATTTACATAAACACACAGGACAGTACAAAGTCAAGCTAGGGTTATGTGAAGTGCTACTAACGTAGTCTCAAGCCTTATTTATTAACACAAGTTTGGTTTATATTAAAATAATTATGTATGTTTAGTTAAAAATATTTATCAATGGGCCTGTGTCGCCTGAAATAAATGGTATTATTACTATCATTCTAAAGTTACAATTACTAGGTATATAAAGTTAGTAACAACTAGCGACTAGATCATTCTGTTGTAAATAAACTGCTTTTGTGTTTGAGTTCTTGGATTATTGTTTGTAGTTTAGTTATTGTTGCCGCTGTGTCGCAGAGTTCGGCTTGAGTAGTTACGAGAATTTGTAATATTGCTATAGTCGGCGAAATATTCCAAGCTAACTAGTATCTTTTAACAATAATTCGCAATCATGTGTTTTACATAAACATAATAAATTCACCATACGTAAATAACTTTGTGGGCATCATTATTATAGTACGGGAGGCCATGATGCTAAATGGGGATTTACTTGAACGTAAATCACCATAAAAATAAAAAAAATTAACGAGCTCGTCAAACATTGATATGGGATGTTAAGTGAACCCTCCAGTAGCTCCTATTCAGAGTACTGACAATAATGAATACAATACAAAATATATATGTCTACAGGTAAAATTATATCCAGTATTTAGAAAAAAATAGTATATTGAGAAAAAATATATATTGAATATTTTCAATCTTCATCGTCAGTGGAATCATCTTCATATATTATAAGTTCGATTCAACTTGGTCGTTTTCATCAACGTCTTGAGTATCTGTAACAAAAAATGGTTATGATACTTAAAAATCTTTTATATTCATAATATTATTAGATTTTTGGAAAAAAAAAACATACCTGCATCTGGAGTATCCGATAGAATATCAGGTGTAATGACGACATCCTCATAGACTTTTGGTAGTTGATTACCAACGAACCAAGTCATTTCTAATTTCCCATTCTTATTTGTCCAACCGAAATCTGTTTAAATTCCATAACAAGTAGGCCCAAAAAAGAAACAAACAATAAAACGTTTGGATACACATATAACCGTACAATTGCAAATCTGTTAAGGTTATAAATGTAATAATTTAACTTTGAAGTTTTTTATAATGTTTGTTTTACAAATATACATGTGGTTTAATGTTTTCCATGTTGTATTTTTTACATTTAGGTAATAATAGGGTTTCAATTTGAAACTGCCGTTATAATGATTTTAGCTACTTCGGCTTGTGCAAATCGGCAGATTATATTATTTCCGTGATTCATGACTAATTTCCATCAAAATAAATAAAAAATTAACCGCGCTCGAGAATGTCCAGATGACGTTTTTTTTGCAACTTTGTGACTCTCCCATTTCCTTATGTCGCGCTTAAATTGTCACATTATTGAAATGCACACTTTTCTGCATGTAACTAATGATAAATGATTTATTTTCTGTAAGTGGGTTTGTACAAACACTTTTACACGTCAATCACATTTTTAAATAAAACTAGATGAGGTCGGCGTTTCCTATCTGACTACTTTGAGAAGAAAGGCCGAAACAAACTCAGAGGTCACAGTCTAACTTACTTACCTTACCATAATCTGACGCGCTCGAGTTTTTCCAACGATCAATTTTTTTTTTACTAATCTGATCGGCTGCCCTAGACGTTTGCCCCTATGTACAGTCCTCAGATATGGTGGGAGTACTTCAGAAGGTACAAGCTAATCCCCGCTTGGGCTCCCCTACTATTATGTAAATACGAACAATAACCCGCAAGCACTTAGATCCTTCTAATGCCGGAAACGACAAAATGATGGGTGAAGTCAGCACTGAGCGGCACTGGCAGCATGGCGGCGTGGCAGCCCGTACAATAAACTAAAAATATGCATGTTAGTTCACCGGGGATTACGTAATTAGCTAATCGGTTGCCCTGCTACCAACATGTTCGCATCGTTCGACCTCATTCACAGCCCGCTAATGAGCCGGCCTGCTCATTACCATTACCCAGCATTTACAACGTCACTTTTCTGAGTAGGGGAGCAGAATATCATGCAGACAGGTAGAGCACATGTTGGTGAAAGATCACTTTTCTGACTATACGTTTAGAAGTCGCAATCGAAATATGTATCTATATCATAGAAGTGAACTTAGGTAGACATTCGTAACCACCTCGTCGGGCGGCTGGTGCGGGTAAGACGGATTTGGTAGAGAGCCAGTTTGGTTTCGGCAGAGAGCGCTCTACGGTGGACGCCATCATGCGCGTGCGAGCCCTCATGACGAGGGATGCTGTAGCCCGGGGTGAGGTCGCCAACGCCTTCAACACCCTGCCCTGGTTTTGCATAAGGGAAGCACTCAGGTATCACCGGATGCCGACCGACCTCTGTTGTGTGGTCGAGGCCTATTAGAGGGATAGGGCCCCATCTACCACCAGGGAGTATGGAACCGGCGAAAGATGTCCTGGGATCGGTCCTAGGGCTGCATCTGTGGGACATCGGATACGACTGGGTGCTGCACGCCGACCTCCCTAGCGGCGTCAGCGTGGTTTGGTACGCTGACGACATGCTGGTCCTGACGCAGGGGAGGTCGCACCAGGCGGCGGCCGAACTCACGACACGCGGGGTTGCGACAATCGATGATGAAGTACCTGGGACTCGTCCTTGACAGCCGGTGGAACTTCGTGGAGCATTTCCGACGTTTGGCTCCTAAGCTGGAGCGGACCGGGGCTGCCTTGAATCGGCTCCTGCCCAATCTAGGGGGTCCAAACGCCTCCTGTCGGAGACTCTACGCAGGGGTCGTGCGGTCCGTGGCCCTTTACAGGGCACCGGTGTGGGCGCGTTCCCTGAGGCTGCGGCCAGCCCGCCAGTTGAACGTGTCCCAAAGGCCATCCGACTGGCCCGGGGATACCACCGCACGGTCTCCGGTGAGGCGGCGAGCCTCCTTGCCAGATTCCTGATTACCACCGTGAGATCTGGAAGCGAAAGTCCTCGCCCACATTTGGGAGTGGCGTTAGGAGGCGAAACGCCGGGGCGTAACTCCGCTGCCGTGAAAAATCGCGCCACGGCGTCCTCATCTTCCGCCTGACGCAGGTCCTCACCGGACATGGCAGCTTCGGGAGGTTCCTGTGTAGGATTAGGTAGGAGGAAACGCCCGGATGTCACCACTGTGTGGATCGTCCGGAGGACACGGTGGAGCATACGGTGGAGGTCTGCCCTGCTTGGGCGGAGCACCGCCGTTTCCTCATGGAGGCGATTGGCGGCGATGACCTCTCGCGTCCGGCCTTGGTCCAGGCCATGGTACGGATCGAGAGGGCATAGGCACGGGTCACCTCCCTCTGCGAAGCAGTAATGCTCGCGAAGGAGGAGGCGGGACGCATGAGGGAGAGTAAAACTCGCGCTATCACAGCCCTAGCCGTCGCAGGAGACGCCCTGGGCATTGGGAGCCCCAGGCGGATTCCCGGCCACCGAAGGCGCGGGTTTGCGCGCGGCGAGCAATGGGTCGTTCACCGTCCAATAAGGACCAGCCCCAGGTCGGCGGCGCGTTGTGTTCTACGCGCGCCTCAAAGAGATTTCAGCACATTTGACGAGGTCCGTTAGGACCGATGCCTACCAGGGTTGCGGGAAAGTCCGAAAGGGATACCGGATCCCTTGGCAACAGGCAACAGGCCCTCACCGCTCAGCCCAGAGCGGGAGAATTCATTTGATGATATCCCACACTCAAAAAAAAAAAAGGTAGACATTCGTGGGGCGCGTTTACTCAGAAAGAGAATTCATAGTGCAAACTACCCCTAATACTACCACGTGTATCGTATCGGTATGAGTTACCCCGAGGTCTAGTCCGTCCATGTCCCTTAGAACGCCGCGTGGCGCCAAACTGGCCGCTGAGTAAGTGATTGACGTCTCTAATTTTTACACATCTGCAATACCAATCTGCAATTTTGCATATCTGTTGAATTTTTCATCGATGACGTCGTGATCGTCCTGCCGTGTGACGAATGACGCTTGACGTCGTCGTGACAAGGGTCGGCGTGACGTGACGGTACTATTACGCCGCTGTCTCCCGCGTTTCCTGCAATAACTATGTCCTTTGTCCGTGCTATTTACCCACTCTACCACTCACCCACGTATCACAGAGACAAAACATTGACGACTGTTATCGACAATCTGACATGCGATAACACCGAGTGTTTGCAATTCGATCATCAATTCTTTTTACGAAAAAAAACTATTTTTGGACTACCTGGCGACGGCATTTTTGACGAGGTACAGAAATACTTCGGCAAATAACGTCGACTTCGCTTATGTTATGTTACGTGGGAACTAAAATTTAATTAAGTAGAATCGAGCCAAGACATTTAAAAGAAATATAAATTAGTTATCAGTACCTACTTACCAACTTTACATACAAACAATTCTTTTAGTGCTTTATTTTGACTTACAAAATTAAAACGTTTAATGACAGTAACTTTACATGACAAAAGTGTAACAAGTAGCGCGTCAGACGATCTGCGCGAGTTGGCGAGCTGGAGCTCTGAGTGGGTCTTTCGTCAGCCGCGTGCCAATTCCAGCTAAATAAATAAATTTGCATTTAATTGGATGTTATAAAGCAGAATGGAGCTTGTTTATGAGTGAACGGAAAAACCCCGAGGTTCCCTCAGCTCGGACGCGTGTATCTTGTAGGGCGGCGCTGTGCGAGGAGCAGTACGCGCGGCCCACGCAGCCCTCGACACGCTATATCGTGTTATATCAGTTTCATGATTGCTGGGACTTTCCGAACAAATAATCAACAAATAAACAATAAGCGTAAAATAGCTTAAATAAGTTACGTGTTGTGAAAGTCGCAGAAGTGATTCTGAGTAGTAGCGACACCTGGCGGCCGATACCTATGGCTGCCATTGAATCTCAAAGTAATTGTTCTTCGCGGTGACCTTGGCACGGCGGAAATAAGCCGTCATTGAACTTTATGGAGGTCGTTTAATTGCGTAATTAAGGCGCCATCCGCGTTTCAAGTCGGCCGCTTGTTCCTGTTCGGCTACAACTCTAGATGAAAAGCGTTGTTTACATTCAGGCAACAGCAACAACGCATACAATGAATGAGAACCATTTTATATATAATTTATTTCGAGTGTGTAAAGATTGCGTGCTAATAGCGAGTCGATTGCGGGAAATAGCATTGAATGACGTTTGGAACAACAGTCGTTTGTTTAATGCGCTGCGCTCGTGCGATTTTTTCATACAAAACGAAGTTAATTTGCCCTTATGGCTCACTGCCAAGATATAATTGAGTTAAAACAATACTTATTAGTTTTTCAAGACTTCAGCCAGTTTAGTTTGTGCACAGTACATGTACTAATAGATCACAATACAATCACTGGTTGTATTGCTTTACATCGGTACGAATAAAGAAGTCACTCATGCAAGCAGTGCAATATACTCGTAGCAGATCATAGTGTGAACTGTATTAACATACAATCAATTAGGTATTAGAAACTACTTTTACATGTTTACATGTCTCAGAACAAATTAAAAACCAAGACATCGCTGCGAACAATAAAGTGAAGCATGCTAAAACTACACCACCGCTCTGTGCATACACACTCAAACGCACACATTTACAACCATTTACAATCAAACTTCACCATAATATGTGCACACAAATGTTTACGAAACCGTCCTCACGTCACTGTTGACAGCGCTCTGTCTTGGTTTTTATTTGGTCTGAGGTTGTAGTGAAGAACGCAAAGCTAGAACGAACCCCTTTCAAGCTGTGCGTTCTTCAACGAGCACGTGTGTTACTTTGCTGCTGTGTAAAGGTGCTCCTAGACCTCGGGAGCATTCGCCTGTAAAGTAACGTTTACATGAAAAAAAAAGCGTTTATTCGCAGTAGCAATTATCTACAACATAATATTACCACTGCCAAACTGCACAGCAGTTTGTTGGCAGACGCAGCTCCTTTTTAGTACATGTAGCTTTTTCACCTTTAGGTACGCTAAACTAGTCATGCAATTCTTAAATGTAATAGAAACAAACATACAAGCTTTTCAAATATTCACTACAGTGAGGCTTTGACGAAACATTTAAGAGGTACTTTATTTTAAAAAGAGTTTTGTATTATACAATAGTTGGAACTAAAAAGTTCTACATCTTCGACCATAATAGTTATTACAAGTGAGCAGTACAAATCTTTTCATATTAATGTTCCCTTGAGATCTTGTGCGTATTTATCACTAGTCTCCCATGAACCGGCAGAATTTACATTCCAAACATAAGTCTTCGTAATCACTACTCTTACTTTACTTTATTTTTTTGTGTTTTTATCTAATAATAGTTTCATGAATCTGATTTGTATTTTTTTTATTTTATCCAAATATGTTTTAAATGTGGTGCCATAGCATGCCAGCCCATAAGAAAGCAGTGAGTCCACCACTTCATATTTGACCATGTACAAGGTTGCCCTATCCAGCAGAAAACTGAGATTGTGAAATTTCACAAGCACGTACAAACTGAGTTTGTCACATACGTGTATTTGTGTTTTCCATGAGAAGCTTTTGTCTATGACTAAACTCAAGTACACGTATTCCTCCACCATCTAAATATTCGCACCCTCACACAACGTCAGTCCATCACGGTGCAGTCATTCATAACTACGAGTATACCCCCATTATGCGCGGCGCATTTGTCAGAATATTGTTTTTTTTCAAGAAAACACAACTGATTCAAAACTGATTTTTAAAAATAATTGGCATGGGAGGACAATGTAGGCCTTTCAACAAGTAAGTATTTATTTATTTTATTTATTTATATATACTTTATTGTACACCACAAAAATATATAACAAAAGAAAAGTACCAGTACCAGGGGATCTAAACCGGTCACATTAGCAATTTCTCTAAAAGCAGTTCATTTCCTGAATGCCAGCTGTCATTAGCAATTCCTCTAAAAGAAATTCATAATTTGTGGACCATTTTACGAATCTCCATAGAAAACTGTCAAATAGATGAAAAAATCAATATTTCGCAATAGGCATTACACGCAGATCATATTATGAATTGTTAGTTTGTGACATTTTACGATGATTCATAATATTTTCATATTATGATTCTGCTAAAGCGACCGTTATAAGCCCCCAGGTATTTAACAAAATAGAAGATGTTCAATAAATCTACAGTACAATAAGCCTATAAAGTTCTCACATTCACAAAATAGAAAATAGAAAATAATCTTAATTAAAAGACAAATAATAAAAAAACCTAGTTCAACCAAATGAGCACGTCATTTGGTATTTCAACTGTAACAAATTGAATAATTATCATGTCCACAAAAGCCACTAACAGTTGAAATTAAATTGGAGGTATCTATAATAATAGGAATAATGTCAAATACAATGATTGTCAAGGATGAATGTAAATAAAATAAACATGCTAATTTGGGAGCAGTTAATAGACTCTTACATAATTATGCCGTTTATAAGGTACCAGGGAAGCCATGTGCAGAAGGAATGATTGCCAAACTCCTTGTCACCAACGTAGTCTTTAATCTTATAATATGCTTTTTTGATAAAGACACGTTTGATGTGGGTAAAACGCGCTGTCCTCATAAAACGTTTGCAACAAGTTATTTTTTCTTTCGTTTATCTATGTGTAATTAAACATTGTTCGGTTCTTCAGTCTGGCCATACGTAGTGGCAGCCTGGGGCCAGTGGTTGAATGCTCAGTGCCGTAAGTCTCGTCGCGGCTATTTTTTGCTTGCTATCGATTGATTAGGAGAGCCCCGTGGCCGTCTTCAAGTGGCGCCGGAAGTACATCCACCAGCTATTTCTATTCTCTTTGGCTACCTGGCTGATATACCATTCTTTGGTACGCTGGCAACTCGAATAAATTATGTCAAAACATTTCACTTTCAGCTGTACACTGAAGGTGTGTTTCGTGTATAAAGATAAAGAGACAATCGGTCTTTTTGAATTTGATACAAAGTTTGAATATTATCTAATGCTTCTTCTTGTTCTTTTCGAGTTGAGAATCGTATAAACACTCCGGGTGCTGTGAGGGCTGTCGCAGACATCCTATTGTATAAACAACTAAACATGCTTCATTGGTGTTGCTCGCACAGTGGTCTTCGGCGCCAACTTTTCATAGGTTTATTGGTGATTCGTTCATTAACTAGATAAATGTCTCGTGTGCAATTTTCAACAGATAATATATAGTGTAATTAAAAACAGTCACGAGTGAAACATAATTGTTTTATTCTTCTAAATCCCATTTAAGATACATACATAACCAATATATTTTCAGAAAGTATTCCTTAAGACCTTTCATTAGGTACCCGAGTAAAATAGGTGTTCGTGAAGTTTTGATGATTGTTACAACTAAATTATCGACATCGGCCGCAATCGGTGCCGATTCAACATGGAGTTGAAGTGGAAACGCTATACATAAGAAGTGCATTATTTCATCATTTTGTATTCCGACTACGCTGGTTGGTTGTGAAACAGTCGGCTGTCTGCAGGAGCCCTAACTCACCACAATCCTTCCTATTCAAATATTGTTTTAATGTAGTTGAAGGAGCAGTGCAGTAAACTAATCATGAACTAGAAGCAAGCACTGGCGAACTGGCGCACTAATACTGGCTCACTGACACATTGTGGTACGACAAACTGTAGTTCGTCGGTGCGGGGACTCGTCGCAGGCGAAGTGTGTCTGGACACTGACACCTCGTACGTCATGTCAAGTGTCGTATAAACGTTACAGGAACTCTAGTTTAAAGATTTCACTTCTATTGTTTCACAACAGAAGTACGTCAGAGTTAATTTAGGTACTTGTACAAATAATTTAAACGATTAAAGATAGTATATACGATAAATAACGTAATTAATACGAATATGGAGACTCGCTGTCTCCGAAATTATTCATGGCCGTACAGGAATATATTTAAAAAAAAACTTTTTTATTATGTTTTTTGTTAGCGCGGGGAGAAATAACGCCATTTAGTTCGATTCTTGGCAGCTCTCATCCAGCTGCTACCAGCCACCCTGCGAAGATCGTCGCTCCACCTAGCCTGAGGGCGTCCTACCTTACGTTTGCCTTCACGTGGTCTCCACTCAAGAACATGTCTACCCCAACGGTCATCGGTTCTACGGCTAATATGGCCAGCCCATTACCACTTCAGCTTGCTTATTCTGTGAACTATGTCAACAACTTTGGTTCTCTGCCAGATTACCTCATTTCGGATTCTATCTCTCAGAGATTCTCCAAGCATAGCTCGTTCCATAGCTTGCTGAGCGACCTTAAATTTATGGACCAGCCGTACCGTGAGTGTCCACGTTTCGGCACCGTAAGTCATGACAGGACGGAGCTTCCCAAAAGCTGCCCAGCTCAGCTGAATTCTTCTGTTAGCCTCCTTCTCAAAGTTGTTCTTACCAAACTGCAGAGTTTCCCGATGTTAACGTATTCACGAACAACTTCGAGAGTACCGCCATTGACAGCAATCGGTTCCGGTAACTAACGTGGTCGTTGAACATAACTTGAGTTTTGTCAAAGTTCAACCGTAGAACAATGCGTACAGAAGAATCAACTAGGCCGTCTAGCATCTGTTGCAAGTCATGCAGTGACTCAGCCATTATGACGATGTCATCTGCAAATCTCAGGTGTGAGATGTACTCGCCGTTGATGTTAATGCCTCCTTGCGTTAATGCGTCCTTCCCAGTTCAGCGTCTTAAACACATCCTCCAATGCGTTAGAGAACAATTTCGGGGAAATTACGTCCTCTTGCCTCACACCTCGACGAAGGGGGATATGTTCAGTTTGCTGGTTCTGAGTTTGGACGGTCATTGTCGCGTTTTCATAAAGACATCTCAGCACTTGGATGTATCCTGCCAGGGTTGCGGAATCCTGCTAGGGTTGCGGAATAGTCCGAAAGGGATACCGGGACCCTGGCAAGAGGCAACTGAAGGAACACGGGTGGGTTTTAGTCAGTAAGAGTCTGACACGCCCTTCCGCTCCGCCCAGAGCGGAAATATATAAGCATAAGGTTTTCGATAGCTTATGTCAATCCTATACATTTTTGCCTTTTCCATCATCGTTATCGCTGATAGAATGTCACTTTGTTCAGGGTCTCAGGTCTCGATAGAGTCAAAAGCCTTCTCATAGTCCACAGAAGCAAGACATAGGGGCCGATTATACTCTTCGGACTTCTGTATAATTTGCCGCACTGTGTGGATGTAGTCTATGGTGCTGTATCCTCCTCGAAACCCGGCCTGCTCTTGCGGCTGAAACTCGTCGAGTCTTCGCGCTAGACGATTCGTGACAACATAAACATACATATTCGTGATAAAATATTATGCAACCTTCGTTTTGCCGACGATATTGTCCTTTTTTCGTCTTCAGTCTCCGAGCTGACTCGGATGCTCACGCAAGCCAGAGCACGGCAAGCCTAGAGGACCACAAATTAATATGTCAAAGACCAAGTTCATGACTAGCGTCCATCACAGGATCACCATGGCGGGTGGGGCGGTGGAATATTGAGAAAAGAAAAAAAAAATTAAAAAAGGCGCACCGAAAATGCCTCGATGACGATCTTCCTCTCAAGAGAACATTCATCGACATGTGTATTCTTCCCTTCCTCACGTATGGTTATCAAACATGTTCTTTGACAATACAGCAGAGATCCACGTTCGAGGTTTGCCAGAGAGCCATGCAATGGAGTATTCTGGGTCTGGGTATTAAGCTTGTGGACCGGATTACAACAATCCGTTCACTAAAATATCACTAAAATTACTGATGTCCCTCGGAAAGCTGCCACGCTTAAATGGAATTAGGCTGGACACATCTGCCGCATGTCAGACGACCAATGGGCCAAACTTACGACCCAGTGGGTCCCGCTTAATGGCAATGGTGGCAGGCCCAGACGGAGATGGCGGGACGAGCTGGACTCCTTCAATAAAGATTGGTCCTTGGCAGCTCTGGACAGAGAGAGTTGGGAAGAGAGTAAGGAGGTCTTTGTGCAGCAGTGGGACAGTAAAGGCCATAAAAAACAAAACATAGTATGCTAAATTTCTGAACATTGTTAATTACCTACATACTTATAATTGCTTTCATAAATGTGGTTTTATTCAACTTTATATTATCATGAAGCGTTTAATTGTGGCATTCATGTCAGATTCATAGACTGCGGTCAGTAAGGGCGTATGGGCAAAGAGGGGGGCGCGAGGTGCTCGAGGGGGGCGGTCATTTTGAGGCAGTTAACAAGATTTAGTGTGCGACTCTGGGGAAGAAGCCTTGCGGACCTGGTGCCTCCGGGGTCTATTGTTTATGCACTAGCGATGCGTCGCTCAACAAGCTATTTGCCGCAATGCCGCATGCTCCGCTCAGGAATATCCTACGCATGTAGCACCGCCTGCATCGGGCACAGCTCCTGGAGGCGATTGGTTACCGACTTTGGCGGCTTTTCATTACTTCAGACTTGAGTTGAAAACGGATTGAAATCTGCCTATTTTACGATACAGATGTGTGAATCGATAAAATAGTTATTTGTTATGCAAGGCTGCAAAGTTGTTTTTTGGCGCGAGTACTTGTATTGAAACCTGAGCAAGCGAAGGATTCTAGGATTGAACCATTCGCTTCGAAATATAGAATCCTGAGCGTTGCGAGGGTTTCAAAGGTACGAGCCGAGCGAAACACACACAACTTTTCACCTCACTACAGCGAGGAAAATGCTAGGTGTCTCCATGCAATGAACATAATTATTGTACGCTTTTAAGTACTTTTCGCGCAATTTTTCCGGAAGAAAGCTCAATTCGGCATTATCAGTGGACCAGGCGGTATAGAAAATTATTGAATAGAAAGGTTCGAATTTTAAAAACACTTTCCACGCTAGCGGATAAAATGCACTTTTGCACGCAGATTTCGAATGACAAACAGAATCTTTCCGAGCTTGGGAGGTGAAAAACTACTTTTTATTCACTGTTTGCAGTGAATAAAATAAGCTTTTTAGAGGGGGAATGGTATAAAAAGCATAAACAAAAATGTGTATTAATAAAAAGTGTTAATAATCTTTAAAAGTCTAAATTGAACGCTTTTCTTCACTTCGATGTGAATTAGGGCAGAACGAGGTCAATGTTTGATGATTGAATATTGCTCCGAGAGTGACAAATTGCCCGTCGCTAACCGTCTCACGTTACACGGTTCAAGCAAATAACTTTAAGTGTAATTCGAGCACAATATGCCTGGCTAAAGAAAAATAAGATTTCGGGCTCGGGATTTTGCTACGCCGTAGTCGATGTTACAGCTACGCCGTATCCATCGTGGCTACGCCGCGTCGTCGTAACAGAATAGTTTTGCGACGATTGGCGTCGTTTGTTTTGCTTTGATAATTATGTTTCATAAATGAAGATAGTTAAAAAATATAAAGCATTAAAAAATTATTATTGTTTTTTTCAATCAGGGCCGAGCTATATTATCTTACGTTTGTTTGTTGCTGGCTTGTTGGACTATTATTTTGTTCCGGATAATTTATGTTAATGTGTAATTGATGTGGGCGGACAGTTCGTGCGGACTTAGGCACGTCACAGTTGGGAGGGTGGGACAGCAGTGCGGCTAACTTAGAGGGTTATATCAGTGTTTGTGGACCAGCTATGACCACCACCCTAATTACATAATACACGATCAATCACAATCTAAATCGTTTTGAAACAGATTGCTAACCTATTGATTCATAAGTTCGAAAAAAAAATCTGCTCAACAACGTAAATAACGCAATGAATGTTGTTGAACTGTCAAAATGAAACAGATTTAATCGTTTACGAAAATGTGGTACGCAATTAGATAGCAGCATGCCGTTGAGCCCGTGGCCACATATTGTGCCGTGTCTAAGTAATAACAGCCGCACGGGTCAATCCATCACGTTAAAATATGCTTGGCAGGGTAGGTCTGTGGATGGGTCACTATCTTTACATACCGAGACTCCTCAGTGACTCGGAAAGCACGTTAAGCCGTTGGTCCCGGCTGTCATTCGTGGATCTTCGACAGTCTTTACGGGTCGTCAGAAGCCCGAAAGTCTGAGAACCAGTCTTACCAAGGGGTATCGTATTACCCAGTAACTGGGTTGAGGAGGTCAAAAAGGCAGTCGCTCCATGTAAAATACTGGTATTAAGCTGCATCCGGTTAGACTGGAAGCCGACCCCAATATAGTTGGGAAAAGGTTAGGTAGATTTACTTAAATTGCAGCATGCATTTAGTTGATTATCACCACATCACTTGTGTTGTTTCACTTGAAGCCGCTTGAACTAGCACTCTGTGTTTACTTCTAGTTTTAGTCATGAATGCGACGCATTTCTGTTCCTTTTGTCGACCATCTCGTATTGTTTGCTGTTCCTAACCTGCTGATTGCTCTTAACATAGATGTCGTGGTGTTGTGTCTTTATTTGCGACACTGTGTGTGTGTTGCGGCGTGTGTCACCGATACTCATAGGAGCCCTCATTAGCATACGTTTGTAGTCGGTTGATGCCCCCCCGCTCTGCACCCGCTACACCTCTCCCCTCACATTACAGACAGACTTCATAATCTTTTGCTGAGATACTAATTAGCGTCGCGCTCTCAAGTGCCGCCACATTACGCATGCTATTAAACGCGAGTGACTTCGCGCTGAGCCTTAGCTTAGTTTCTCGTGACTCTGTATTCATTATACATAAAGTCCAACAAATTATTCGTTCTTGTATTTGCTGCGTTGTAAATAAGGCGCGTTGTTTCTTTTAAACTACCCCCTGGAGCTCGCACAACAATATAAACGGAACGTGAGCGGAAACAGTCGCGACTTCCCGCCTCCGAGAAATTAATGTACCTAATCCCTAATTTTAGATAGTAAAGGCACCTAAATAAATACGCGCTCATTGCTCCGGAATTAGTACACGCATAACTTCGCGATCCGGTAAATACCTTGCGTCTGTAAATATTTGTCCGCCGACCGCGCAGGTATTTAGTAGGAACCCTTTGTACCGACCGGTTACGTCACTGGCGTTCCATCGCCTGCCTCGTGCACGCTATTTATAACCTTACCAAGAGACGGTAGAGGTGATAGTGGCGCGCTCTTGTGTCCTGTGATGAACTGACGTTAATTAATGTAACCGAGTAGGTGTGTTTAACAAAAGCAAAGACACGTTTGCGGCGCTTTGTTGTGGCGCCCGGCCGGCTGACCCCGGTGCGTCCGCCGGGGGCCGCGCTCGGACGAGCGGCGGCGGTACATTGAGCTGACCCACAGACGGCACACGCACAGACACATTTTATATAATGAAGTATGTCGCTCAGGAGCCACGGCATGGCGGATGCCTTGTTGTTTAGTTCCTGTACGTTGTTTTAATAAAACAGTAGAAAGTCAAAGGGATGACATTTTGTTTATCTGCCGAGATCAATGTAATGAGAAATTCTTCCATTGTGTCGGCGCTGGCCGTCATTTGACGTCGAACGACGAACTGCGAGCGAATTCCGGCGCAGGCCACGGTCTTACAAGTAATATAGCCGCTCCCGAGCGCCCGACTACTCTGATGTCATCTTATTTAGGCCAGGGATGAACAATGCCTATTAATTATACCGAGGGCAAGTAAGTCGTAAGTCTTCGTCAGAAGTAAGGCACTCAAGGTTATTATCTTCTCTATTTTTCTTCGTTGAGCGCGTGATTACGTGACAGGGGGTCAGATCATAAACTAACAATATAGCTCAGCTATCACATCACACGTGACTCGCTTCGGACTGCCCACCTTTGATCTCGTGCGGCGCTGAATATTTATTGGGTGTATTAACTTGACGACGTTTTTATGTGACGCCAATCATGTCTGTGGCATCTTGCTATGAAGGGGGATACACAAACATGCAAACTGGTAACATTGTACATTATGAAGGCATATAATATATGTAACCACATCATCTGGAATGCATAATAAAACGGAACTTCCACGTCACGAGCATACATTGTGATGTTCGAGGAAGGAACGCTGATTGACAAGCGACCTTAAACTCTTGATTAGCTGTCAACAACACGGTAGGAGTTGTATCCTGATACCGCAACACCGCTAGTTATCCACTCGTACAGAACTTGAGGAAGTCGAATAAAGGATTCGAGGCGACAATGTTTCTGTACAAGTACCCGCATATCGCAATTTGTACAGGATACACATCCCTGGATAGGCTATGATCATTAGACGCGCTGGGAAATATCCTCCGTTTTATTAAAAATTTAATGAAGATGCAATTAATTCATAATTTGCCGGAAAAATAAAATAAAATAATTTGATAACGATAATTATTTAACAGTAAATAAGAAAAAACAAAATGTCCTCTATGCGTACGTGAACTAATGCATAATTATATTTGTATAGAGTGGAGTTTCTGCGCCTTCCTATTGTATTCTATGGAGTTTAGTTTATGAATAGTGTCGCAATTAGCAGTTTATGCGGCATTCCCGCAAGTTTGCGTGTCGCACAATGAGCCGGTTCAATTAACTGCCACGTTCGAATCGCACATACCCATACGTTGGACTGTGAGAGTGTAGGAGTGTGAGAGTTCGGGAGTGCGGGATTTTGGGAGTGTGGGGATGTGGGCAGCTTCCGGCAGGTGGGCACTTAGATAATCAATATGACTTTTAATCAAGGATATTTTTTTTACATCTGCTCAAAGATTCCATGCGAATAAAGCTGTTATTATTCTAATAGCATCTTTATTTTAATATTAACATACACAGACTTACAGGGTGAAACCACGAAAAAATCAGCTGTTCCCCCTATTTTTTGACGAGATAAGCGAACATAAATGTAGGGAACAGCAGATTTTTTTCTCAAATATCAACGTGTGCGTGTGCATAGTCCTTACTTTTTTTGTAATTCCTAAATAAGTTTGATTGTGGAAGCTAAGTATGTAAATTATAGGAATATTATCTTTGTAATACTAGTTTATACATTTAGGTAAATAAAAAAAATCACCCCTTGAATTAGGAGATAAAAGTGTATGGGGGCTTTCGGCAGTTTTCAGAATTTCGCTACCGTCACTGTTAATTACTTTCTGTTATAGGTACAATAGTTAATTATTCATTCATTAAGTTAATTATTTCTCATGTAGATGCGATCGGGCCGGAAACGGCTACGCCCCATATTTTGACTAAGGTGTCGAGTTTGTGAAGTTAGGGCTTGTAGAGTTAGGGCGTGTAAAGTAAGAAGCTTGGCTCTACATGAGATCTGACAACTTTTTGACAGTGCGAGCCATAATTATGGTCTCGTCTTGGCAACATTTTACTTAAAAATGTTTTTGGTGGGATCACACAATGTCTACAAATAGGTAATTGTTCCGTAGGGGAATCGAACCCTTTTTTATGTGACGTCAAGATGTTCTTCGTTGGAAGTTCGCTCAGACGTCATCACTTTCACCATCACGATGTGAGCAGAAGCGACGCGCGACAATAATCGACTGCACGCAGACAAGTGCGCCAGCTCGCGTTTACTTCGCAAACTTTAGATTGCTCGGGTTCTAATGAATCCCTCATTCTGGCGTCACCTGATCTGCGCCGCCTGTCTACGATCAATTGTTTCTTATTAAAGCTGCATGGGCTCCGGGCCGCGGCATCGGGTCAGATATACACGTATCGGCATCGCGGACAGCGAGATAGTAAATACCTTTACTGCTGTAGAAGAAGAAGAAGAAGTAGAAGAGCTATATCTGTACACAAGTTATGGTAAGCACTCTCTAGTCGTTGTCTACAATTAGTATCTGTTTGTATTTGTTAGCATTATATTGCAGATCTTACCCGATGCGACGCCGCGCCGCACAGGTAAGCCTTCTCACATTACACTTATATTCTAGCCTATTTCAGCTTGCTACGCATTGGACAGGTGTAGTATATATTATAGATCCTTGCGCGGGAAGAACTCTCGTCGCACAGCTCTAACTGAACATTCTGATGTATCTGTGCCTTGTGGTCCCGGAGCTAGTGAGTTATCCCGGGCCGCTGTACGCGGGAGAAACATGAGCTCCCCGACTAACGACACTATTTATTAGCATTATGCAAGTCATGCATGTTCCCACTCTCTTTCACTCGTAACTCGTACGTCCTGTGCGTTTGAGACAATTTATAACTGTGTAACAAGACGAGTGCGTCTAATGTACCTACTATTGACGCTTCACTGTACACTGTTGCTGTAACACAACAC
Source organism: Lithophane ornitopus (assembly GCA_948473465.1). NCBI lineage: Eukaryota > Metazoa > Arthropoda > Insecta > Lepidoptera > Noctuidae > Lithophane > Lithophane ornitopus. The sequence goes on along the minus strand of OX419630.1, from coordinate 186,570 downwards.
AAACTCATTACTCTTGAGCTCGTTCTAAACAAGTAGTTTATGTTCAACAATGTTTAAATTACACTCACATGTCTTTGTTTCAGTCCTCGATCAACACTCGCGCAGGAAATTACTCTTACGCATTTATCGACTATATTTAACGTTTACGTAGTGTATGTAAAGGTTTTGTTTCAAACACCTGGAAATAAAACTCAACACCAGACATTTTATACCAATAAAATAGTTGTTTTCAAAGAGTTTAGAACAGCGGAAAATATATTCATCAAACGCAAATAAAAACTACTCACGCGGTGGTAACTAATGAAATCAAAAGTCATTTTTTCAAACTAGGCTGAGCATCAGCACAGCAAAATTATACAAAACAGTCGCCCAAAACCCCTTCTTTGCCACTTTTTTACCAAAACCCTTCGCCACTTCCTAGTGCTTTACCTGGGAAGAAGAAGTAACGCAACAAACTCCCCATCAGCACAGCTGTCTTTTCACTTAGAAAAAAAAATGATTCTATACAATAATATGCAAAATCATTTACATCATGCAACACAAAACATAAATCAAATTATTAGCCATATGTAAGCTAGCACACGCAAATATACCAGCCAAAAAGAACATCGAAAACGATACTCAAGCAGAAATAAACAATAAAAACCGGCCAAGTGAGAGTCACACTCGCGCACGAAGGGTTCCGTACCATTATCTATAAAAACGGCACAAAATCACGTTTGTTGTATGGAGCCCCCTTAAAAAATTTAAGTAATTTACAGTTTAGCGGCTACAAAATTGCTGCATCTTACTGTCGCCGTACTCGAGGAGGCGGCGGCGTCTGTATCTTGTTAGAAAACCGTTTCGAATACAAAGAAATTTGTGATATTAGTAATATGTCTGTTGAGTATTGTATAGAATTGTGTGCAATAGAATTACCTAATGAGAAAGTACTTATAGTTACTATCTATTGGAATAGAAGAGAGGAGGAAGTATTTACTCGCCAATTAAAAGAACTTATGTATTATATTAACAATAAATATTTAAGATATAACGTGATATTAGGAGGAGATTTAAATATAAATATCCTAGACAGCTGTTTAAAAACTAACTTGTTCTTAGATCCAATGCTGGAACATAGATTCATACAACATATGAAAGTCACCACACGTATCTCACAAACTACCTCAACATAGTATACTTAGATTTAATTTTTACTTTCAATTATAGACACACGTTTACAACCGTAGAAGAATAGGTTTCTCAGACCTCTGTGCCTATCTTTCACATGAAATTACTTAGCGACAGCAATAAAAAAACAAACTGGTTTGCAAAAAAAAGATTATAATATAATAACCAAAATGTAGAAAAGTTTAAATCTGAATTAAAAAATCAAAATTGGAATGAAATAATACAAAAAAATAAAAATATGGATGAAAATTACATTGCGTTTAATAAAATTTTAAATGAGTGTATTCCACTACAGCAAATAAAAATAAAAACGATATATAAGAAGTACTGGCTAACAAAGGGTATTAAATTATCTTGTAAAAACAAAAGACTACTTAAAATATTTACCATTAAAACAAATAATCCCATATTATAAAAAATATGAAAAAACCCTAAAGCAATCTGTAATAATAGCAAAAAACGACAATATATAAATAAAATAAGAAAGTCAACAAATAAAGTAAAAACAATGTGGAATATAATAAACGAAAGAACAAATAAATCAATAAAAACAAAAAAAAAAATACATAAAAACTGTAACTTGATTACTGAACCTAAGCAAATAGCAAATATTTTCAATGACTTCTTTGCTTCTATTGGGGAAAAAACCTCACCAACAAAAGCAGCCCCTGTGATGTGCCCCACAGAAAACACCATGTTTCTCAGCCCTGTCGATCTCTATGAAGTATATAAAATAATAAAAAATACTAAAAAATAAAAGGAGCTATGGAGTAGACGAACTTCCGGCTTCCCCCATTTCTACTTAAGCAATGCGCAGACGAACTAACCCTACCATTATATAAATTAATTAACCAATCATTTGACGAAGGAACTTATCCCAATCAACTTAAACACGCTCTGATAAAACCCATACATAAGAAAAATTCTAAAACCGACCCTAATAACTATCGCCCTATCGCGCTGTTACCAACTGCGTCAAAAATCTTTGAGAAGGCTATGTGTGACCGTGTGTACTCTTTCTGTGGAAAGTATAAAATACTGGACGACTGCCAGAACGGTTTCCGTAAAAACCGGTCTACAACGTTAGCAGTCTACAAATACGTACAAGAGGCTCTAACTATAATTAATCGTAAAAACTATGCCATAGGTATGCTGCTCGATATGACCAAAGCCTAGGATAAAGTGCAATTTAAAATACTATTGGACAAGTTACATGGGTTAGGAATACGAGGAAAAGCTCATGAATAGTTTCCATCATACCTAAAGGATAGGGTACTAGTAGAAATTAAATATTTCGGTAACAACACAAATGAAATAATTCAAATGAGATCCGACAGGAAAGCAGTTAAAGCGTCAATTCCCCAAGGCAGTGTATGGGAAATCTTTTTATTTTACCCATTTTTATTTCAAAGGATACCGTCCTACACTGGGCGCGCTGTCGGTGCTCTCTAGCGAGTCGCCGACTTGTCTGATGTAGCCGACTGGTTGCCTACCGTGCGATGCGGCGCGTGTCTAGAAGTGCCAAAAAATATCGATATATATCGTATAGATATTTAAGAAAAATATCGATATCGATTTCGATATATCGAAAAAAATATATCGATCTATCGGAGACATTTTGAAATTAAAAAAAAAAGAACTTTAATTGATAAATAAAAAATTAAAAAACTTTTTACGGCTCTGTATTTCGGCGATTTTACTCAGTGGCGACAACGGTGTTGCTATTGGAAAAAATATATCGTTTTTGATATATTTTCGATACTTGATATTTTATATCGATATATCGAAACAAAAAATATCACCAAAAAATATCGATATATCCATATTTTTTCTTGAAGCCTAGCTTGATGCTAGTCAGTCTTTCGTGGAGATTCCTTTCGATCGGAGGTCCGTAATGTCGTATTCCAATCGGGAATATTTTAATATATTATGTTAATGTGCTTAGGCAAGGCCGATTGTAATTATGCAGCTGCGCGTAGAGACTATGAGGTGCGTTTTCACAGGCCAGGTGTGCCAGTACCGTCGGAGCGTGCGTTCCAACGTCTACATAACCGTGTGTTCACCACAGGCAGTGCTCATGGGTACGAGACACAGCGCGCTGATGCTGGAAGACCACGAGAGCGCAACTTGGAAATGGAGGAACAAGTCTTGGATATTATGTTTGCCGCGGACGCCACGCAAAGCACACGCTCTGTTGCTCGACAACTAGAGACTAATCACATGCTGGTTTGGAGAGTGCTGAAGGGAGATGGTCAGCACCCTTATCACTACCGGCGGGTTCAATCCCTTCTGCCGACTGATTACGAACCAAGAATGGAATTTTGTCATTGGATCTTAAGAAAAGTCGAAGAACATGAAGGTTTCTTGAATCGCGTGCTTTTCTACGATGAATGCTCGTTTGTAAGAACAGGTGTATTCAACTGCCACAACGAACACGTGTGGGCGCTCGAAAACCCGCTCGCTATGAACCGAGTAATTACCAACATCGTTGGCGTGTTAACGTGTGGGCTGGTATCCTCGGAGACCAGATTATTGGTGAAGATTCTTGAATGAAGAGCTGAGTGAAGAGTTGGATCCTTTAATAGACCTCAATTTCCATCGCTCAATGTGGTTTCAACATGACGGCGCGCCTCCACATTTCTCGCGTGCCGTGCGCGAATATTTAGATGCTCCGTTTCCGAGGCAATGGATTGGCCGGGGGGGACCAGTTTCGTGGCCAGCACGGTCTCCCGATCTTACGCCTCTGGACTTCTATTTATGGGGTCATGTCAAACAAATGGTTTTAAAAAAAGACTGTGATTCGGAAATCGAAGTAAGAGCTCGGATTGTAGCAGCTTTCAATTTAATTCAATCAGACAAAAGTGCGCTGTAAAGAGTACGTGAAAATTTAATAAAAAGGTGTCGAATGTGTATTAGTGTTGGAGGTAGACATGTGGAGCATGATCGCCGAGGGATCCAACAACAACAAGTAACTGTTTTAAGAAAGTAATACCAAAATTCGGTAAGTACCTTTTTCTTAGCTCACTTGTGTCTATTTTCATTTCTGTGCCAAAATCACATTTTTAAAAAGCCTTTTTCGGGGCTACATTTAATTCAATTAATTGTTTCTTGATGAACAGAAAATGAAGTCAAAATAAGGTCAGGAATCAAGATCACTATGCCTAAACGATATCAGCTCAAATCAGCTGATAACAACGCGTAGGCATATAGGCTCGTGCAAACAGACGCGAAATCGCGGGCGCGACAGGCAGACAAAGGTACCGCTGCCTGTTGCGCCCGCGATATCGCGTCTGTTTGCACGAGCCTTGACATAGGTTTATTTAGCTACTAGCTGTGCCCCGCGGTTTCACCCGCGTAGATGTCGATCCCGTGGGAATATAGGGATAAAACGTATCCTATGTCCTATTCCAGGTCATGTCTACCCGTGTGCTTATCCTCTCCTCTCTAAAGTAGGGAACGTCGCGGAGGCGCGGCGCCGCCGCCTGCGTCGAACGGTTCCCGTATTGCATTTTTATATCGTGGTATCTTCGAAATTAAATGTCCAATTCGAATGAATTAAAAAGTATTTTACTGCTACATAAATACCCTTGATGTTAAAACTATTTATTATATTTGAATAAGAATTAATATTATTTCGATAAAGCTCCTTCGCAAATAATGCATTAACTTCGAAAAAAAATTGATTACCATAAAAAAGGCTATAGTGAGTCAATATTAAAAGATAGACATATGCTGTCGCGGACTTTTTTTTAGAACTTTTAAAGAGGAACAATTCCATCATACATGATACTTGCGTAACTTAAACCGTTTACGCAGCGCACGCAACGGAAGCTCTCAAAAAGGAATAATTTTTCCCGTTTTTGCAACATTTTTCATTTATGCTCCGCTCCTATTGGTCGTAGCGTGATAAAGGGACTAACCAACACAAAAAGAATATTATAATTCCAACCAGTAGTTCCTGAGATTAGCGCGTTCAACAAACAAACAAACTCTTCAGCTTTATAATATTAGTATAGATAAGTTTGTTTGGCGGCAAGCGACAGTGCGGGCTCATGTCAAAGAATCATAATAACCGTGGCATAAAAGCCGTCCCGTTCGGGCGGCTTCGAATTGTAGAACATGAACACATGAAAACAAATACACACACACATGAACTTTGTCGAGGATAAAGGCTCGTGCAAACAGGCGCGATATCGCAGGCGCGACAGGCAGCGGTACCTTTGTCGACAAAGGTACCGCTGCCTGTCGCGCCTGTTTGTACGACCCTTAAGTGTTGCCTTTGATAAGTTTATTTTTATTTTTTTAAATTAATTATTTCATTGGGGAAAAACAATAATATCAAAATCATGAAATGGTTACGTATATGGGCACACAATACTATACCAAATAATACCCTTAGGGATCGGACCGGGTTTTTGTTAAATACTGTACATAAATGACCTTCCTAACTTAAATACTGTATATAAATGACCTTCCTAACATAATAAACGGACCTTGTGTTCTATTTGCAGACGATATCTCTCTGCTCACCTCATGCAAAAACGATGACAATATAAACTCCCAATCAAACTCCCTTCTTTCTCAAGCTATAAACTGGATGGAAAACCATAATCTAGAAATTAACTTCACCAAAACAAAATTAATTACTTTTCATCCCCATCAAAAATCCCCGTTAAAACTAAATTTCATCTTTAACAACACAAAACTGGAACAAGTAAATGAATTCACTCTCCTCGGTTTGTCTATTGACACCCACATAAATTGGAAATCCCTTATACAGAAAATAAGAGCAAAACTATCCAAATTATCATATGCCCTACGCGAAATAAAAAAAAAACTACCAACCTGCAAACTGCACTAAAAAAACTTAATAAAGGGGGAAGCAACACTTCCAATTATTAAATTTTGACTAGTGAGCCCAAGTGCCTGTGGAGCAGGACCAGCATTAAGCCAAGCATTTTTATCTACGATATAATCATCCAACTTATAATATGCTTGTCTACATAGTGTGCGTCTAATGCATGTTTTAAATTTCTTCTCATTTAGTTGAAGAATATCGAGTGGAAATTTATTATAACATTTTACACAAAATGTGAAACGTGGTTGATCTAATTTGTTCTTATTTCTAGGGTTAAAATTATGCCTGTCACTTATTTTACTAAAATGATGTAGATTTTTCCGAACGTACATAATGTTTTCATATATAACATATACTGACAAGGTACCGTCATGATGTTAATTTTTTTAAACAGTTCCCTTAGAGATTCGCGTCTGCGGAGGTTATAGATGGCTCGGATAGCTCTCTTTTGCAGAATAAAGATAGAATAAATATCTGCAGCCCGTCCCCACAGCAAAATACCATAAGACATGATGCTATGAAAGTAACTAAAATAGACCAGTCTCGCGGTATCCACGTCTGTTAGTTGGCGAATTTTCCAAACAGCGTAAGCGGCTGAACTAAGTCGCCCTGCAAGTGATGTTAAGTGAGGACCACTGTAGTTTTGAATTAAGCGTAATCCCCAGGAAAACCGTCTTTTCGACGAATTGTAGTATCTCCTTATTCAGTACAACTTGACAATCACTACTTCTAACATTCGGTAACGCGAATCTAATGCATTTCGTTTTCTTCTCATTTAATACCAAATTATTTACAGTAAACCAATTATGGACCTTAAGCATAGCGTTATTTACGTCGTCAAACTCCTGTGCATGTCTATTTACTTTAAAAACTTCTATGTCGGTTGGTGACAATACTTTAAATGTATTTTGATAATAATTAACCACACAACGAAAACGATCATAAATATATATGGAAAATAGCGCGCTGGTTTTATTTTTCAAAAGGCACTGGCAAAACCGTTAGACAGCCTTTACAAAAAAAAAAAAAATGAATAAGAAAAAAAAAATTACAAAAAATAAATACTATATCTAAACGTACCATGGCGGAGTCAAATCTATTTTTTATTATTTACGCTCTTCTCCCCTACGAGAAATCGTCATTTTTTAAATAACGTATTTAACCACACAACAAAAAAGTTAACCAATATATTTTATTGAAAATGGCGGCTGGTGTTACAGTTGTTTTTTCCTCTAGCGATGCGCGCGCGGGTGTAAATAAAGGCACTGGTAATACCACTGAACAGCCTATATACAAATATAATAATGTTAATAATACATAATACGCTAATGGGGTTAGGGTAGTGAACAATATAGACTAAAATCGCCACAGACAATATAACCCTTATTTAATAGTACAGATAGAGATTTATTCCGCGCGAACGCGGTGGCACACGGGCAGGCCAGCGCGGTTCGTCGGGGCGGGAAAAAAGCGCAAGTCTCTGCTCGGGTGTAAATAGAGAATGATCATTTATTAGTACAACCCGTGCGCATTAACATGGCACCTGGCTCAATGACGTTTGTAACTCCCCCGGTTCCCCGTACGGCGACGCCGCGACGGCGCGGTGGATCGAAAATTTCAACTGTCTAACTATCACGGTTCATGAGATACAGCCTGATGACAGACGGACAGACAGACAGATGGACGGACAGCGGTCAGTCTTAGTAATAGGGTCCCGTTTTACCCTTTGGGTACGGAACCCTAAAAACCGGACAAGTGCGTGTCTGACCAAGCACAATGAAGGGTTCCATTATATAGTTGGGATTAATTTATCCCAAGAACAATCCTAACATTGTAGTTGAAAAAAATGTTCTCCCATACGTTCCAACTGCAAATGTGGGTTTGTCCGCACAATATTGGGATATTTACCATGTTTTTTTAAGACCATAGACTTCTTATAGGTTTTCCCATGATCTATAAGTATAGAACCAATTTCTGTATCTTTTAAAGAAAAGGCTCAGTTTCGGATATAAGCAGGGGGAATGGAATATCAATTTTTAGTCCGAGGTCATGTGTTTTCATGGCCCTCGGAACGCGCCACTGTCGGGTTCCCAAATCACGATAGGAGGGGTTCACATCGGCGTCGAGTCGACGATGAAGTATCTAGGACTCGTCCTCGACAGCCGGTGGAACTTCGTGGAGCACTTCCGTCGTTTGGCTCCCAGGCTGGACCGGGCCGGGGCCGCCTTGGGGCGGCTCCTGCCCAATCTTAGGGGGCCAAACGCCTCCTACCAGAGGCTCTACGCGGGGGTCGTGCGGTCCATGGCCCTTTAAGGGGCACCGGTGTGGGCACGTTCCATTGGGCTGCGGCCAGCCCGCCGGTTGAACGCGTCCCAAAGGGTCATGGCCATTCGGCTGGCCCGGGGATACCGCAAGGTCTCTCGTGAGGCGGCGAGCCTCCTTGCCGGATTACTTCCATGGGATCTGGAGGCGAAGGTCCTCGCGCACATCTGGGAGTGGTGCGAGGAGATGAAGCGCCGGGGCGTAACTCCGCTGCCGCGAGAAATCGCGGCACAGCGGACAGAGCTCCGGCAGGATCTCATGGCGGCATGGAGAGTGCGATTGTCGCAACCCAGTGCTGGGCACGCCACAATTGCGGCGATAAGTCCCCTCTTTGAGGAGTGGCTGGAGAGGCGCCACGGCGTCCTCACCTTCCGCCTGACGCAGGTCCTCACCAGACATGGCAGCTTCGGGAGGTACCTGTGCAGGATTAGGCGGGAGGAAACGCCCGGGTGTCACCACTGTGCGGATCGTCCGGAGGACACGGTGGAGCATACGGTGGAGGTGTGCCCTGCTTGGGCGGAGCACCGCCGTGTCCTCGTGGAGGCGATTGGCGGCCCTGACCTTTCGCGTCCGGCCCTGGTCCAGGCCATGGTAAGGAGCGAGAGGGCATGGGAGGCGGTCACCTCCTTCTGCGAAGCAGTGATGCTCGCGAAGGAGGAGGCGGAACGCGTGAGGGAGAGGCAAAGCCTACGCCCTCACGCCCCTAACCACCGCCGCTGGAGACACCCTGGGCATCGGGAATCCCAGGCGGATTCCCGGCCACCATAGGCGCGGGCTTGCGGACGGCGAGCAATGGGTAGCTCGCCGTCCGATAAGGACCAGGCCCGGTCGATGGCGCGTCGTGTTCCACGCGCGCCTCAAAGAGATGTCAGCACACCTGACGGGATCCGTTAGGACCGATGCCTGCCAGGGTTGCGGAATAGTCCGAAAGGGATACCGGGACCCTGGCAACAGGCAACCGAAGGAACACGGGTGGGTTTTAGTCAGTAAGAGTCTGACACGCCCTTCCGCTCCGCCCAGAGCGGGAGAAGTCATATGATTATTTCCCAACCAAAAAAAAATAAATAAATAAAGGGAACATCGTAGTGAAATGAACAATACGTATCTAAACATAGAACTATAATAATAAAATAATAACACATTTGTCCTCATTTTATACTTGTTTGCCGCGAAATCTGAATAGACGCGGAAAGCTGAACGGATGCGTACGCGTCTCCATACAAAATCGTTTTTTTCTATGGACACAAAGTATAAGCTTATGCCCAGCTCATAAGCATAGAATAGAGCTGAATAAGTGTGAGTAGTCCCTTAGTGATCAAGTACAAGTAACGTGTTGGTCGCGACTTCAACTCTCTGTACCCACAGTGACGCGGATGAATTTAATTCTTACACTGCACAGCATTATTGACTTGTGAAGTTGGCATTTTTCTGTGATTGGCTCCCATTTTAATGTGCTCCGTCTCCCACCGGAATACGAAGGGTCATCCATGTCGGTTCCACGGAGGAGTCTGTTTGCAACTAACTCGGCCCTCGCGTGCGCGTGCTTTCCCCTGCGGCCCACAATCTCGCAAGAGGTTTGTGCTTCCTCCCTGTCTGATTAATAATGTTTACATACCTAATAGTTTCCGCACTTTGAGGAACTTGCAATCGATTATTCGCGTTTGTTATAAATAAATGAATAGTCTATTATGATATTGAACAAGCCCGGCGCGAATCAACGGGCCGCGCGCTGCGCGCTGGAGCCTACGCCTGCCCCGTTTTGTTCCACAAACAATAGATAACGCTTATCTTAATTAAATCTATAACTGCTATCGACAACAGACAAGAAAAGATTAATTGTCCTCTCTTAGCAGAGTTCAATATTAAGTGAGAGTAAGCCATGTCAGGTTACAGCCTATATAGTATGTACATACTGTGCAACATCCGCGAGTTTAAGTTGATGGCACGAATACGAGACAAACATTATATTTATATTTAAAATAGAAGCCAAGATTTAGCAGTTGGTTTAGCGGCCTGACAAGCGGCTGACAGAGTATAAATATAAAAATGTATCCCACCAAAAACATTTTCATGTAAAATGTTGCCAAGGCGAGACCATCAAGCTCGTACTTTTAAAAATGTATCAGAGTTCATGCAGAGCGAAGCTTCTAACTCTACACACCCTAACTCTACAAGCCCTAACTTCACAAAATCTAAACTCTTCACATGTGATTATACAACATTATTTTTTCTTTATGCTAAACCTGAAAAGGGGTCATTGTACTCATCATTTTGAACAACTTTTTCTATGGGACCAACATTGAAATCGCGAAAAAAAATCAGCTGTTCCATACATTTTGTCGATTTAAGTGAACACAAATGAAGGGAACAGCTGATTTTTTTTCGCGATTTTAATTTTGATCCCATAGAAAAAGTTGTCTGAAAATCCTATATCAATTTTCAGACCTCTAGCATCAAGCAGAAGTATCAACTTCAAACTTCCATCACACAAGTGCAAACTTCCATCCCCTAGTCTATTTAAGGGGTTGGGATTTAAAAGTTGCAAGTTTTAGTTTTTTTTTTGTTTCTTGTGTACTATGCTAGCTTACCTACTAAACAGCTTTCTAGGACTTCAGGAAGTACCCTAAGAATTTTGATGATCATCAGTGAGTAAAGAAATCGGGGTTATTTAGATATCAATAAAATCTAAAGTATGAGCTATGCAATTGACATCATATTCCGAAAATTTTGTTTATCTGGTATAAACCAAACCCAAGATAAACTCAAACTCAAACTCAAAGCATTTATTTCAATTAAACCATTTACAGGCACTTTTGAATTGTCAAGGAGTCAGTCAGTCAGAAATATGAAGCTAGTTGCCCATTCCAAAGCGTAGTAGGTACCTATCGAGAAGAACGGGCAAGAAACTCCATGGACACTCTTTTAAATCAAAATATTGTTACAATATAATGGTTACATTATTCATGTTGAAATTATACATGTGAGAACAATGTAGAAAGCACGTTAAAAGCGTCCGCAATTACAAAATAAGCACAATTCAAAAATTAAAATAAGCCATGGCAGCTAAGAAATGACCAGTCACAACTGACGGCACCCGTTCACGAACATGACGCATGGATCAGCACCATTCAGCTCAACCATTTTGAAGGGAGCTAAATGATCCAACACATACGCCACCACCAGCGAGACATTTGAGTGAGCATGACATTCCCAGCCGCCAGGGCACATTCAAGTCAATGAAAGACAAAATACTCGGTAAATGGTAGCTCTATAGTACATAGTACTCACACCTGTGCAATTATATAATACAAAGGAGAGATTGAGTTTATACAATGCAAAGATAGTCTTACAATCTTCAGCAGCTCCAACAGCATTTTCGAATGTTAATTAGTTAGTTGTGGTTGTGGAGCAGGACCAGCATTAAGCCAAGCATTTTTATCAGAGATGTAATCCTCCAACTTATAATATGCCTGCCTACATAGTGTGCGTTTTATACAAGTTTTGAATTTCGTCTCATTCAGTTGAAGTATGTGGGGAGGGATTTTATTGTAACATTTTAAACAGTACCCAGTGAACCAATTTTGGACCTGCAGTAGGGCGTTATTTACTTCGTCAAAATTTGTAGCACGTCTATCTACCTTAAAAATTAAGGAAGTATCGTCAGCAAATAACACCATGTGTGGCTGATTTTTTAATAAATGGAGTAGATCATTAATGTACACTAAAAAGAGGAAAGGACCCAAAATCGAGCCTTGTGGAACACCCATTTTTACTTTTAAACCTAGTGAGTTGATACCGTTTATTTGAACTTGCTGTTGTCTATCATTTAAATAAGATTTTACTAAACTGAGCGCAAGTTTACCTAGTCCGTAATGCTCAAGTTTCAAGAGTAAGGTTTCGTGATCGACGCAATCAAATGCCTTGGAGAGGTCACAAAAGATTCCTATGGCGTCTTGGGCTTCTTCCCACGCGTTAAAAATGTGTCTTAATAAGGTTACACCGGCGTCAGTCGTACAACGTCCTTTGGTGAAACCGTACTGTTGGTCGTGAAGGATTTTATTTGTGTTAAAATGATTGAGCATTTGATTCAGCATTACCTTTTCAAACACCTTGCTGAAAACCGGCAGCACGGATACGGGCCTATAATTATTGGAGTCTTTACTGTCCCCGGATTTGAAAAGTGGTATTACCTTACTGTATTTCATTAAATCCGGGAAGACTCCTTGATCCACACACAAATTAAATATTAAGGCTAAGTAAGGCGCTATGGTCTCAATTATGGAGGTACAGACTTTAATGGGCATTCCCCAAAGATCCTCGGTCAATTTGATCTTGATTTGCTTAAAAGCTTTTATTACTGTAAAGTTAAAATCAATCAGGCAGGCTGGAACGTTCGCCCTTACTAAATCAAAAGAGAGCGATGGCGAGGAGTTTAAGGTTTCAGTCGTTTTAAGTGGGATACTGGAAAAGAAATGTACAAATTCTTGAGCCACTTCTTTGCTATCGCAAATGAGACCACCACTTGACGTCTCCAGTGTGTAATCGGAATTATGCTTTTTGCTCCTATTCGTTTCATTATTGATAATTTTCCAAACCGTCTGTATTTTATTGTCCGCTGATTTAACTTTGTTGCTAATGTATAAGGCTTTAGCTGCCTTACAAGTGTTCTTAAAAGTTCTAGAATAAGTAGCAACATACTTATTAAAACTTCCCGTGTTAATATAAGGCTTAAGGCCATACAGTTCGAAAAGTCTTTCCCTATTTTTCCTGAGTCCTTTAGTTGCCCAATCACTAAATAAAAACTTAGGGCTGATAGTTTTAGTGCTTTTCTTAAAAGTATTATTGAACTCGGTTTGGACTACCGAAAAGAATTCTTTATACAGAATATTGACATTGTTTATTGAAAGGTCCTGATTACTTAATTTACAAACTAAAGTGCTATTAAATTTATTTTACGATATGATGGGTTCAAAAATACGACAAAGTGCTTCGAGAAAAGGTAGGTAGTGCCCTTCCGCTTCGCTTGCCTCGTCTTGGCGGGGGTACTTCCGTGCCCCCAGATCGATGAATTCTAAGACCCAAATAATGATTAAACTTTTACCACAAAGAAGCGTTTTATTTATCCGGGTACAATCAAACAATACTTCTTTCAAAGACCTATACCTTCTCCATGCGGTCTTTACTCTACGATCTACTATTACGGTTATTATTCTACTGTATTTTTTCTGCCGGTTTGTTAAATGAAATGCTTTGCCCAAGATAAACACAGCTGTCCAGTGTCCACGTCCACGTACACGATTAGCGTGCTTTATGTCACTATTGGTAGTGAAGAGAGCACCATAGAGATTCATGGGAAATAGAGTAAAACGCTTTGGAGTAGTCTACAAAGGCTACGTAGAGCTCTTTATTGTATTCATTGTACTTCTCTATTATCTGTGTTAGCCTGGAAATGTGGTTGTTTGTAGAGAAGGCCGATATGAATCCTGCTTACACTCTTGGTTGGTTTTCGTCTAAGATCCCTGGTAAATAATGTATAAAGTGTCTGTAGCATAGTCAGTGGTCTGTAGTTGTCCGTTTACCCTTTTTTTATTTTAGTGCGGGATATCTTTAAATTACTTCTCCCGCTCTGGGCGGAGCGGGAGGGCTTGTCAGACTTTTACTGACTAAAACCCACCCGTTTTCTTTTAGTTGCCAAGGTCCCGGTATCCCTTTCGGACTTTCCCGCAACCCTGGCAGGCATCGGTCCTAGCGGACCTCGTCTATTGTGCTGACATCTCTTTGAGACGCGCGTGGAACACAACGCGCCGTCGACCCGGGCTTGGTCCTTATCGGACGGCGAGCTACCTATTATTCGCCGTCCACAGGCCCGCGCCTACGGTGGCCGGATTTGCCTGGGATTCCTGACGCCCAGGGCGTCTCTTGCGGCGGTGGTTAGGGGCGTGAGGGCGCAAACCTTGCCTCTCCCTCACGCGTTCCGCCTCCTCCTTCGCGAGCATTACTGCTTCGCAGAAGGAGGTGACGGCTTCCCATGCCCTCTCGTTCCGTACCATGGCCTGGAGCAGGGCCGGACGCGAGAGGTCATCGCCGCCAATCGCCTTCACGAGCACAGGGCGGTGCTCCGCCTAAGCAGGGCAGACCTCCACCGCATGCTCCACCGTGTCCTGTCCGTTTTGCCTTGATCCCCATTTTTACAAGCTTTGTATTAGCTTGCTCTGTTCGTATCTGTTTCCGGTTACTCCACTAGTCATCCATTTTTCAAGCACTTCCTGGCATCCGATTGACCTGAAACTTGGCATACTTATATAACTACCGAGATATTTTGAAAAAATTATACCATAGAGCTAGCTGGTCTGATGATGGAGCCGGAAGTTGGACATAGGAACTCCTCAATCAAATAAGATAGCACCATCGTGTTTGGACTCATTGGTTACGTATTGACAAGTGCTATTACACTAGGTGGTGTCAAGAGTCTGATGATGGACCCGGAAATTAGCCATAGGAACTCCTCAATGAAACAAGACAGCACCGTCGTGTTTGGTTTCATTAGATTTGTCTTGACGAGTGCTCTTATACTAGGTGGTGTTCCGGGACTGATGATGAAACCGGAAGGTGGCCATAGGGACTTCTCTAAAAACAACATAGCACCATCGTATTTGGATTCGTTGGTGTTGTCTTGACAAGGACTTTAGCCCAAGGTAGTATCCAGGGTCTGTTGTTGGAGCCGGAAGGTGGCCATAGGAACTCCTCAACTAAACAAGATTGCACCATCGTGTTTGAACTCATTAAATATAATATTGACAAGTGCTATTACACTAGGTGGTGTCGAGGGTCAGATGATAGAGCCACAAGGTGATCACGGGCACTCCTCCACCAAACAGGATAGCCCTGTTTTGTTTCGGCCATTTGGATTTGTTTTGACAAGTAGCTACGTTATCCCTAAATGTAGTCCAGGATCAAATGATGGAGCTCTGCTGATGCTGGAAGCTCTCAATAGGTTTTTCTAAACTAAGCAAGATAGCCTTCTTGTGTTTGGCTTGGCTTGTTTATTTTGTCTTGACCAAAAGTATAGCCAAACTACACAGGACTACACCTTAGTAGTCCATGATCTGACTGTGTAGAGGCGAAAGGTGGCCACCGCAACTCCTCGACCTTACAAGATAGCCCCGTAGGGTTGGGCTCGTGAAGGTTATAGAACAGATATTTACAACAATTCTAATGCAAAAAGATAAAAATAAAACATATGTAAAAATCTTTTTAAAAACAAGCTTTTAATGAACTAAAGAATAGGTACTAAATAAAACTTGCGTAAACATAGAACTTTAATATTTTCTTAAAAGCTTGAGGCGTAAATGTTCTTATTACACCTAAAGACAAGCCCGCCTCAGCTTTTAAGAAAATATTAAAGTTTTATGTTTAAGTAAGTTTTATTTTATACTCTTTAGTTCATTAAAAGCTGTTTTAAAAAAGATTTTTACTTATTTTTTATTATAGAGTCAGGTGATATATTATAGGTGTTATTTATTGGCTATCTGATGACTTTTAATGTGTCATTTGTTATAATTGATTAAAATGATCTTCACTGGGGCTTTTCTTTCATTTAAATGATGGATGGATTGGCTTATTTCAGACTCCAGAAATTCCGGTACACTGTCTGAATCATGTGGCTCCATAATTCGTATTGAGTCTTCGTGAGAGGCAGGATACTCATATAATTTTGTATAGAATCAAAACTCAAAACTCAAAACTCAAAGCATTTATTTCAATTAAACCATTTACAGGCACTTTTGAATTGTCAAGGAGTCAGTCAGTCAGAAATATGAAGCTAGTTGCCCATTCCAAAGCGTAGTAGGTACCTATGGAGAAGAACGGGCAAGAAACTCCATGGACACTCTTTTAAATCAAAATATTGTTACAATATAATGGTTACATTATTCATGTTGAAATTATACATGTGAGAACAATGTAGAAAGCACGTTAAAAGCGTCCGCAATTACAAAATAAGCACAATTCAAAAATTAAAATAAGCCATGGCAGCTAAGAAATGACCAGTCACAACTGACGGCGCCCGTTCACGAACATGACGCATGGATCAGCACCATTCAGCTCAACCATTTTGAAGGGAGCTAAATGATCCAACACATACGCCACCACCAGCGAGACATTTGAGTGAGCATGACATTCCCAGCCGCCAGGGCACATTCAAGTCAATGAAAGACAAAATACCCGGTAAATGGTAGCTCTATAGTACATAGTACTCACACCTGTGCAATTATATAATACAAAGGAGAGATTGAGTTTATACAATGCAAAGATAGTCTTACAATCTTCAGCAGCTCCAACAGCATTTTCGAATGTTAATTAGTTAGTTGTGGTTGTGGAGCAGGACCAGCATTAAGCCAAGCATTTTTATCAGAGATGTAATCCTCCAACTTATAATATGCCTGCCTACATAGTGTGCGTTTTATACAAGTTTTGAATTTCGTCTCATTCAGTTGAAGTATGTGGGGAGGGATTTTATTGTAACATTTTAAACAGTACCCCATGAAAGATGAGTCTACTTTAGCCAGTCTGAAACCTGGTTGAACTAATAAGTCCCTATTTCTAGTACTATAATTATGTCTATCGCCTCTTTTACTAAAAAGATGTAAATTTTTTCTTACGTGCAAGATGAATTCTGTCACAATTAATTATATTAGATTTCTGTCCGTTACTTGGTGTCTGTCTTTTGTAAGTTGTGTTATCCACTTTTAGCCCGAATCTAGTCTTTTGTAGGCTCTTTTGACTGACCTAAATTCTCTAATTCACATTCAATGATGGATATCTATGTTCTTATGATTTCTTTTATATTTGCTATTCGCTTTAGTACGAGTGTAAAGTGGGAAGAATACAGGAATATTTTACCTGCTCTGCCAACGCTAAAGGATTTTTTTGATTTTATACGTAGTCGTGCGGATATTTTAGAAACTACATCAGTCACGTTACATCCAAATAATAATGATAAAGGGATTTTCAAGAAAAATAATCAAACCAATAATTGGAAAAATAAACAACTTGATAGATCTAGTTCCTTTGTCTCTTCGGTTGAGAACTTAAGTGAATATTTGTGTTTATTGTGTAGTGAGCAAGGTCATCGCATTCACCAATGTACTAAATTTAAAAATATGAATGTACAAGACAGACTTAAAGAAGCATCTAAATTAAAATTGTGCTCAAATTGTCTGCGTGAGGGTCACAATTCATTTCGTTGTCGTTTGAGAAGTGCATGTAAGATTTGTAAGAAAAAACATAGCAGTCTATTACATGTAAATAAACTTCAAAATAATAGTACTGACAGCGACCCACCTACCGCTATACCTTCCACATCTACTCAACCACCACCAGTTTCATTGTCTGCTGTCTCAGTCAGCCAGGTTCTGTTGTGCACCGCTGTGGTAGAAGTAGTAAATGACTATACTCAACAGACTTACCTTGTTCGGGCTCTATTAGACACAGGCAGCCAATCTTCTTTTGTGACAGAAAATCTGAAAAACAACTAAGGGCTATCGATTAAAATTACAGAACCCTTAAGGATTTCAGGTATTAATAATGTTGCTTTTAATATATCCGAGCGGTGCAAGGTAAATATAAAATCGCGATTAAATTCTTTCAATATGGAAATAAATTGTTTAATTGTACCACAGATTACAGGAACGTTACCGAGCGCACCTGTAAATATTCAGGAACTTAATTTACCCGAAAATATCGTGCTTGCAGACCCAAAGTTCCATTATCCCTCTGATATTGATATCTTATTAGGGGCGGATGTTTTTTGGAACATTGTAGGGACAAAGCGTATTTCATTGGGTGTAGGTAAACCTATCCTACAAAAATCACAGTTCGGATGGTTAGTCAGTGGCCGTTTAGGAGAATGTAGCTTTAATCACTTGACATGTAATTTCACAAAGGAAATTCATAACGACCTTAAAAAGTTTTGGGAAGTTGAAGAAATTAATTGTGTTAATAACACTTCACCCGAAGACAAATTATGTGAACGACATTTTTTGGAAAATATGAAACGTCTTCACAATGGTCGATTTTCTGTCAAAATGCCATTCAAAGAGATTCCTGAACAGGCACTAGGTGGTTCTTATTTCTTAGCTAAAAAACGTTTCCTTAACCTTGAGAAAAAATTAAATAATAACGATCAGCTGAAACAAAGTTACACTGCATTTATTGAAGAGTATAAGAACTTAGGTCATTTAAATGAGATTAAGCGTCCTATATTTGGATATTACTTACCACATCATGCGGTATTGAGAGAACAAAGTGAAACCACAAAATTGCGTGTTGTTTTTGATGCATCTGCCAAAACCACTTCAGGGAAATCGTTAAATGACATTCAGTATATAGGTCCAGTAGTACAAGATGATTTGTTGTCAATTTTATTAAGGTTTAGAGCTTATTAGTACGTGCTAACTGGGGATATACAAAAAATGTATAGGCAAATAGAAACAGATCCATCTCAGCGACATTTGCAACTTATTTTGTGGAGGGATGATTATTCTCAGCCTTTAAAGGTCTTGCAGCTTAACACTGTCACCTATGGGACAGCATCTGCACCTTTCTTAAGCACGAGGTGCCTTGTTCAGTTAGCTCGCGAATGTTCTCATCCCATAATTTCTAATATTTTAGAACATGATATTTACATGGATGACATAAATACTGGATGTCAGTCGGAAGAAAACATTAAAAAAATATATGATGAGGTCACTAGAATTTTATCTTCAGCTTGTTTCCCTCTTCATAAATTACGTACAAACTGTCCCAAGGTGTTACAAACAGATACCACTTCTAAAACTCTTGATCTGAGTAAACATTCCACAGTTTTAGGACTAAACTGGTCACCTTCACCGGACACATTACATTTTACAGTTGATATGGACATGAGTAGGAAACTTACTAAACGTACTATTATATCATTAACATGTAAAATATTTGACCCGTTAGGGCTGCTATGTGCATGCATAATTAAAGCTAAAATGATTTTACAGCAATTATGGAATGAAAAGTTAGGCTGGGATGATCCTGTGCCACCCCATATCGAGAAAAGGTGGGTAAAGATATCAGAGAATATTAACGATCTGTCTAAAATTAGTTTGCCTAGATATGTGATAAGTGATTTTCCCATGTTAGTTGAATTACATTGTTTCGTAGATGCTTCCCAGGAAGCGTATGGAGCCTGTGTCTATCTACGGTCTATTAATAATGACAATGTTGTAAATGTTAAATTACTGTGTGCGAAGGCGAGGGTTGCACCTCTGAAAACTATGACCATACCTCGCCTTGAATTGTGTGGCGCACTACTTGGTGTTCGATTGTCCACAAAGGTAATCCAGTCCATTCGAGGGCATAAGATAACACAAAAGGTAATATGGACTGACTCAACAGTAGCACTTGGCTGGATTAAGGCACAACCAAATCTTTTAAAAGCATTTGTGGCCAATCGTGTAATTGAAATAAATGAGTTAACACAGGGCTTTTCGTGGAGGCATGTTCCCACTCACCTTAACCCTGCAGATCTTGCTTCCAGAGGTGTAGATCCTCAGCGTCTGCAGGCTGAACCCTTGTGGTGGGAAGGACCCTCCTTCTTAAAGGAGGGATCACCTGCTTGGCCACAGCAACCTCATAAGTCAGTGGAATTACCTGAACTAAAGGTTCATGTACAAACACAGGTGGCTCACGAGCACAGTCATAACTCTATCATTAATTTTAATCATTATTCCAAGTTTAATCACTTAAGTCGTGTGTTTGCATATGTATTACGGTTTGCGCATAATTGTAGGAACGAAACGAAATTAAATGATTCACTACAAACTAGGGAAATAAATAAATCACATACTATTCTCTTTAAAATATGTCAACACGAATCGTTTGATATAGAGTTGAAATCTCTAAATAAAGGTTTAGGAATACCTAAAAAATCCAAAATATTTAATTTAAATCCGTTTCTTGACTCTGAAGGTTTATTAAGAGTAGGAGGTCGTCTTGACAATTCCAGTTTTGATTATAACAAGAAACATCCAATTATATTAGATTGTAAACATAGACTTACTCTTTTATTAATGAAAAATGAACACCAACGTTTATTTCATGCAGGTCCGCAATTGTTATTATGTTCTGTGAGAGAAATGTACTGGCCTGTAGGCGGGAGGGCCTTGGCGCGCAAGGTAAATAAGCAATGCATGGTATGCACTAGATTTCGTGGTAAGACTATACAGCCTATAATGGGCAACTTACCATCGGCTAGGATGAGGCCTACTTTCCCTTTCCACTCGACTCTTACTGATTTCGCGGGATCGTTTCAAATCTCTAGTAAAAAGGGAAGAGGTAATCTAATAAATAAATGTTACCTCTGTTAATTTGTTTGCTTAAGTACCAGAGCGGTTCACCTAGAGCTGGTGACTGATCTTACTACATCAGCATTTATTTTATGTTTACGACGATTCGTGTCGCGCAGAGGTAAGCCCTATGATATTTGGTGTGACAATGGCACTAACTTCGTGGGGGCAAACAATGAACTGGGTAAGGTGCTACGCTCCAGTCGTGACTCAGTCATTGATTATACTAGTAACGAAGGCATTTTATTTAAATTTATTCCGGCTTATTCACCGCATTTTGGTGGGCTCTGGGAGGCAGGCGTAAAGGCAGCCAAATATCATTTGAAGAGAATAGCAGCCAATGTGTCTCTTACTTTCGAGGAGATATCAACTCTTTTTACACAAATAGAAGCAATCCTCAATTCTCGCCCCCTCTCCCCTTTGTCTTCTGATCCCTTAGATTTGAACCCTTTGACCCCCGGACACTTCCTAATCGGACGGCCACTGACGTCGGTGCCCTCTTTTGCAGCAGAAGACTCCAGACCGCAGTACCACCTCATCTGCAAACTTCGTCTCGAGTTCTGGAAGAGGTGGTCTAAAGAGTTCATAGCGGAACTCCAACAACGGTCCAAGTGGAAAACCAAGTCTATTGGTCCTAAAATTGGGGACATGGTTCTAATTAAAGAACCAAATCTACCTCCGTAACGCTGGCGGCTTGGTCGCATTACACGTCTACACATGGGCGCAGACGACACTTGCCGGGTCGTAGACGTGTACACATCTAAAGGAACCATCCGAAGAGCCATACACTATATCATCCGGCTACCGGGTGAAGAAGAAGACATTGAAAGTTAACTTTCAAGGCTGGGAGGATGTTCACGCATGGCAACCGAACATAGAGTGGCGCGGTAGCGTTCGCGCGGAGCGCGCCGGCGCGCCTCCATTGTGTGAAAAAAATGAGACAGGACCGTGCGTGCGGCTCGGCTTTCCTAATTATAATTTAATTTAATTAATCAAATGTTTTATTTCAACGCCCGCACAATTTTTTTTTTAGAAGGGATGTACACTTAAATGTCGGTCAAACTCTCATACTCTGACACAGTTAACATCGATGGTTTGGTATGATTTACGAATGTGTTGTGTACCCAGTCGTTTATTTCACTCTAGGACGGAACTCGGAACCTCTGTGACCCTTCCACGGAACCCCGGTGTTCTACGCACCACCTTTTGGGAACCGCTGACTTACTCCTTAGGGTATTGATATTTTTATGTACCTTCTTCAGTTACGATAGTAGTAAGCTCCTGCGGCTCAGAACTTGGAGGTGCATGCAGGCGTAGGTTTGCCTCTTTTAGATCAAGCTCGCAGAAGTATTCGCCATTCTTAAGCGTATTGAAAATTTCACCGATATGGGGTAATGGAAAATGGTTAACTTCTAAATAAAGATTCAAGGTAACTTTGTAATCAACGCACAGCCTTACTGATCCATCTGCTTTCAATACTGAGACCACCGGACCACCAACCCCACTGACTGTTTTCCACAGGTGTTATCCTGCCATTTTGTAGTAAACGAGAAATTTCAAATTTTACCTTCAATGCAAATGGTACACGTCATGGTGTTAGGCACTTCGGCTTTGCATCCGGTTTTTACTGTAATGTGATTGTGATAGCACTCGAAGTTTAGTTTATAGCCCCCCAAACAAAGAAAACAATAGAGACAACGCAGAAAAATGTCTCACATTTAGCAAAATAATATTTTATTCCAAATATAGTTGTTTGGGTTAATGTTGTGTGTCGGCAGCGCGCTGCGGGCCGGACCGGTCGAGTGCGGGCCGGAATTACGGCCGCTTTCCGGGCTCGAGCAAGACTTACCGCTCTATTTCCCACCATAAACAAAACACATTAAAGAGGTCCCGGAGTGAGCTCAACCGTGGGATCATGTGGTTTGTACACATCGACACTATTCACATAAAATTGTTGGATTTATTGTGGGAACAATCACTGAACAGTGGTTGTGTTAGCTTTGTTATATTCGCTATGGTGTTTTTTTAAGTTAATGTTTTTTAACTTTTAGTATCCGTGTTTATTTGTTTTCGTTAATCTTTTTTTTTTTGGGTGGGAAATCATCAAAAGACTTCTCCCGCTCTGGGCGGAGCAGAAGGGCGTGTCAGACTTTCGGACTATTCCACAACCCTGGCAGCGTCGTTAATCTTGACTTTAGCTTCTAGCTATACACTTCAGCTTACAATTCAGTTTCTTACAAAAAGTTACTCTCAGCCTCAGCTAGCTGCAAATTCAGCAGTAAATGTAACAGAGCGCAGTTTGTGAGTAAAGTTACGCCGGAGCAAGCAACTAGTTGTGGCAGTGCAGGTAAATAGTCGCCCAGCGCGACGGGCAGCGGCCGGCGAATGCGGGAAACAAAGGAAACCCGCTTTGTAGTTATGCGGAATTTAATGTGGAAGCTGGCATCGTAATGTACCACCAATATACTATGGCGACAAAGCGGTGGTAACCCCCGCCTATATATCTGCTGGCGGCGACGATGCCATGCAATGCGCTGCGTTGCGGTGCGGTGCGGTGCGGCGTGTGGCCGCAGATAGTGCTCGAGACGGAAGCAGAAAAATTTAAATATTTAAATAAATCCGTTGTGTATCAGCTGAGCCGCGGCCGGGACGCTGTGCGACCGAGTGCACGAGTAGCGTGGCCACTCCGCACAAACTCACCCCAACAAGGGGTGATAAACTATCATTTAAAATGTGTGAGTAATTTGCTTGCTATCAGTGTCGAGCTTATCCATCGTTCCGTGTATGTGTGGTAGCAAGTATGCCTTCTGTGCATTGTTGTTACGTAACGTGAAGCAAATGAAGCATCGGCGTGGGGCGCGCGGTGCGCACCCGCATACATTACATGACAGATTTAGGTACACATTACATATACGGGTGTTCAACATTCAACATTGTAGATTTGTTGAACATTTTGAATTTGTTTAAGTACCTACCTGGTACTTGTTGAAAGGCCTACACTGTCCTCCCATACCTATTAACACTGTAATTCCAAAATAATATAATATGGTGGAGTTTTTTGCCGGCTCTTCTCCATAGGAAACGACCAATTGGAACCGTGCACCTAGCTTCTGGCGTTTTTTAAGTGCCCATGTAGGTTAAAATATGTTAATTTTGATTCACGAGACATGTGAGTATAACAAACATCACAAGTTCAACTACTAAGTGGAAGAAGAAACTTTATGAATTTATTTTATTTATTAGCAGCCTCGAAAACTATGAAAACGACACATATCAAGAAAAAATTTAAAATCTTCGCCGCCGCCATCTTGATTTACATTTTGACCTCACTATCGGCTTTAGCACCCTCTAAAACTATGAAAATGACACACATCATGAAATTATTTTAAATTTTCGCAGCCGTTATCTTGGATTTTCAATTTGATAAGTATTGTGTGTGCCAAATTTTAGTCTAATCCGTTCAGTGGTTTGAACTGTGATATGGACTACCCCTTTTCACCCCGTCAGGAGTAAATTTTCGAAAAACCTTGGTACACATTATTCTTTATTTTTGGTTTTAAGTATAAATACTGAGTTTAGAGTTAACTTTGATACCCCCCAATCCTCGTTTAGGGGAATAGTTTGGAAAAAGTAAAGTGTACCATTTACTTAGATAACTATTCTTGCCAAGTTTCAAGTCTATTAACTCAAGGAATAAGATTTTTCATACAAACGATTTAAATCCCCCCCTTTTCATCCCCTTAAAGGTCGAATGTCCAAAAACCCTTTCTTAGTGGATGCCTATGTCCTGTTATCTATCTTTGTGCCTTTCAGCACAATCCGTTCAGTGGTTTGAGCTGTGTATTGATAGATCAGTGCCCCTTGTATTTTATATAGATATACATAATAATATCCTCACAACACACTGCTAGAGGATTCAGGTCTAGGCGATCGGCTATCGGTGGTCAGGTCATATCCCACCTCCTCTACATGGATGACCTGAAACTCTTTGCCCCAACGAATTGCGACTGATGGAGCTACTGAAGGTAACTGAAACCTTCAGTAACGCCATCAGGATGGAATTTGGTGTGGACAAATGTGCAGTCATGCATGTAAAACGAGGGGAGATTATGGAATCGGAGGACATTCAACTCTCGGATTACATATACCTTCGGTCCCTCTCCTCATCCGAAAACTATAAGTGTCGGAAGCGTTAGGCATCAACGTTGCTGACATGAAGCAATCGTTGAAGGAGCGCTTCTTTGGTCGCCTGAAGAAAGTATTAATTAGTCTTCTTTCAGGCGGAAACAAGGTGCGCGCCTCCAACGGTTGGGTCATGCCGGTTCTTCGGCATACTCAAATGGACTCAGACCGAACTCCACGCCCTGGATAGGAGGGTCCGTACACTGCTGACCGCAAACCGGATGCATCACCCACGATCATCGGTGATGATATTGTACATCCCGCGGAAGTGCGGGGGTCGAAGCTTTTTATATGCGAAGACCCTCCACAATCGCGAGGTGTGCAATCTCAGAGAATATTTTTTTAAAGCCGAAGTGGGTAAGGGTAAAGAGAACTGGCGCAAACCTGTAGTACTTACTACAGAAGACCGCAAGGAGGTATGCCAAAGCAAGGAGCTTCATTTCTTCGCGTCCGTATCCTGGCTGCGTTTCGGTGACCTTTTCGGGGAAACTGAAGGTTTCGTCTGTACAATTATGGACGAAGTTATCTTGACGAATAACTACTGGAGGCATATTATAAAGGACGGGATGGTTGACGTGTGTCGGGCATGCCACAGTCCGGGTGAGTCCATCAGACATATTATTTCTGGTTGTTCCGTCTAGCTAACGGTGAGTACTTGCACAGGCATAACCAAGTGGCCAGGATTATTCACCAGCAACTTGCCTTGAAATATAAACTTGTGGACTCTGAGGTACCGTATATGTACCGACCCAGTTCTCGAAAATGACCATGTCACTTTGTACTGGGATCAATATAACATTACTTACAGGACTATTGTTGCTAATAAGCCTGATATAGTGATAGACCGATTAATGCGCCGCGCAATGGTAGTCGATGTTACCGTCCCGCATGACGAGAACCTCGTGAAAGCTGAGAAAGAGAAACAAATAAAATATCTGGACTTAGCACACGAGGTTGTCGCCTTGTGGAATGTGAGCTCGGCTATCATTGTGCCGATTGTTGTAACGGCCAATGGCCTTATGGCCAAAAGCCTCGACCAACATCTCTCGAGGCTCTCGTTAGGTGGTTGGATTAAGGGCCTGATTCAGAAAGCAGTACTCCTTGATGCGGCTCGCATTGTGAGGAGGTACCTGTCTCTGCAACCCTAACCACCGGTAGCTTGGACCCTGCTCCCGACACCGGCGGATCTCTACTTTTTATATTTTTTTAAATGCCTTTTTAAAATGTTTTTATAAAATATTTAAAAATGTAAATAGATGAGAAAGAAACTAAATAAACATACAAAAATAATAATTCTAGGTAGATAACCATTGAACGCTCTAAATGTATGGATAAATAACAAGAGTCGACACAAACACTCGTAAATAATCTGCTCTTTATCCGGGTAACAAATCTGCGGTCTTAACACAGCGAGCGGTCGCCGGTCGGCCCGGGATATTTACCTCATAGTTTTGTGTTTCTCTTATCAGTTCAGTAAATTAACTCGCAGAAACATTTCACCTGCGTTTTGCGTCGCGCTACAGTTCAAACGCTGGAAACGCAAATCCCCCCGCAGTTACCGCGCTTTTTGTGGCTGTTTAACTGTGTTGTGTGCTGTTGGCATAAATAGTGTCGGCTCTAAGCGGTCGGGTGTTTGTCAGCGTTGTCTTCTTGATAGGACGCAGAGATGAGTAATGACTTGTTCTATCACATATGTTATATCACAATACATATATATAATGTCTTGCTTAATCTTAGTATAAAAATGTCAAACTTAAGTAGGTAGGCTGGCGCATATACCGGAATAGAATAATGTTTTTAAGTGTTCTCAGATATAAGTATAGAAAAATATCGGAAATAAACCCGTTCCTTTCCCTCACGCTTTGAGGAGAGAGCGCAATTAACATTCAATTTTAACATCTGAAAGGCATCGCGCGAGAGTACATCCTCTTTGTGATGACATCTAGTAGATGCTGTGATGCTGTATGTGTGTGTGTGTGTGTAGTGCTTTGATGCAGGTACTGTGTGCAGTCTCTCGGGGTCTTCCGACTGTGCCGTACCTTTAACCCGTAAACTGCGATTGCTCAGATCTATGTATGTATCTATACTTAAGATAGTGGTGCATTTATCTTCAGATTATCTTCTGATAGTGGTTGATTAAAAGTTAGCGCAGGAAATGAACAGTAACATTAACGAGGCCTAACGAGTACAATTATGCAGATATAAGTTCATCGCTCTCACCTCGTTCACTCGGCTGAAACGCGTTCATTCACTGAACATTTGAACAGTTCGATTGCTACAATCGCCAAACTAAGGGAATTTAATTTATTTAAATGTTCGCTTTTCATTTGGCTATAATTCAGCCAATTAACCGATACAATTAGTCTCACATAGGATACCTATTTAAATGTTTATTTTTAAAAGATTGCGGTAGATAACTAATGCAGGTGACTGTGTAAAATATATTTGAATGTGACATCAGTGTCAATACCTACATGTAGTTGTAATAACTAAGTTTGAACACTGGTAACAATGGCGCTATAAATAATAAGAGTCGCGCGCCGCGCCGCCACGCACCAGCACTCGTGGACTGTAATGACAACGAGTATTTTTAAGTTATCAGAGAACTTGCGTCGTTCCACTTTCTGTATTAACATTTCTTTGAACAAACATGTATTTTTTCATCCTTTTTTGCCACAATCGTGGCGTGGATGCTACTATACAGGGCGCATGCGCGTGCCTGTGTCAAAGGATTTATTTAGGTTTATAAATTTTGTATGATAACAATAAATGTCGAGTTAGTATTACTACTATACTTGAAGTATTTGCCACTTTTCGTCGTATCGATGATTCCCTTTAAAGAACCAACACTATAAAAAATACCGCTAGCGATACATTTATGATCATCCTTAGTTATTTTTATATAGATTCGCGTGATGCGTGAACTCTACATTTACTATGAATTAAAATTTTAAAATAAATAATTATGATAAATTCAAAAACTTAAATTAAAATATTAAATAGTTTTCATTTTAATTCTGAATAAATTTAGATAGAGTTTAAAAAAAGCGAGCGAGAACATTACAGTAGTCGTATAATTATGACATCTTGGCTAACGTATCCTAACCTACACCAGTATGATATCTAATGAAGAGCGTTCCCGTTAATATGCAATAAATAGTATAGCGTCTATACATGTAAAAAAAATATTACCATTAAAAAAACAACGTTTTTTTTTTATTATTTAATAGTATAATATTCAAATAAGATGTTTGGGAAGATTTGGGGGAGGCCTTTGTTCAGCAGTGGGACAAGGTAGGCTAAATAAAAAATATTCACTAAATATATTAAATTGATACGGAAAAGAAACACTATGTACACACACACTTGTCACACTACCTAAGTGTGACAAGTGTGTGTGTACATAGTGTTTCTTTTATTAACGTATCAATTTAATAGTTTTGTGAATAATCTGACAACTTTTTTTCATTTATGGACGCTATACTTTAAATTGCCGGTTAACGGGAACGCCCGTTAGTGAACATACTGATATCATCATTCATCATCATTTGAGCCGAAAGACGTCCACTGCTGGACATAGCACCGCGCATTCCCGCGGCCTTCACCAGGTCATCGGTCCACCTTGTGGGAGGCCTTCTAACGCTACGTCTTTCGGTACGCGGTCGCCACTCCAGAAACTTTCGGCCTCATCGGCCATCTGTTCTGCGAGCATTGTGCGTTGCTCACTTGGGCTATGTCGGTTACATTGGTTCTCCTACGGATCTCTTCATTTCTGATTCGATCACGTAGGGAAACTCCGAGCATATCCCTCTCCATTGCGAAAGTGAGTTTGTTTGTTACGTTTTCACGCTAAAACGGCTGAACGGATTTAGATGAAATTTGGCACAAGGGTAGACCATGACCTGAAGAAGGACCGTTGACCGTTTTTATCCCGATATTCCTACGGGATTGACACTTATGCGGGCGCTAGTAAATAACAAAACATGAAGATCATGAATAAGTGTAAAGATAATAACTTATATCACTTCATACATACAGTAAGGAATCTCAGCAAAAGCAGGCATAAACATTAGAATACAAAGAATAGCTTATTTATGTAGCGTTACAATGTACTACGAAACGAAAACCAATATTATGCACAATGTTCATGTAATTATTAACAAGTTATTGCTTTTGAAATAAAACTATATACCAAGCAACGCAAATAGCAGCGCCATACAGTATCAAAACAACTAAAGAAATGCTGTCTTTCTAATGGTTTCGTAGATAATATTATTCTAATTAACATACATTTACATTAATATTATTCTAGCACTACACGACCGTTACGAGCAACTACGAGACATGCTACAGGCTATGGACTACGAGATGTGCTACGGGCTACTCTCGGCTACGTTACGTAACCGTAAAGTTCTTTGAAATAACAGTTGTTTTCTATGAGTTATAGGTTATTGTTATTAGCTTAATGCATTTCAAGTTGGTCAAAATAATATTACTGAATGTTCAAAAGCACTACATCGCTTCCCATTTTGTTGGGACATGAAATGGAACAACACGTACAATGTACGGTGCGGTGTGTGTGTGTGCAAGGAACATTTAGTATTTAATTAATTGATATTCCAGCGTGACGCTCCAGACGGTAGCTGTGTACTGCGCGGTAAGGGCGCGCACACAGTCGTCACGACCGGCTCGCGTGGCACGGTCATGCACAGTACCCGACGAAAATAAATCCAATTTTGTTTTCGTAATTTACGCAAAGCGTTTAATTAAGGAACTTAGAGAGAAGGTTTTAGAGAGAAGCGAGCGGCGAGCGGCGAGTGGCAAGCGGCGAGTGGCGAACGGCAAGGGAGCCAGATTGTGTGTGTTTGTAAATTACTGCTGATTGCGACTTTCATTTTCTGATTGGAAACTGATTGGATTCGAATGTTCCTCAGATCTCTCTAACTAGAAGACATCGGTAACTACAAAGGTGTTATTAGTATTTCTACGATATTTGACGTATATTTAGTCGAAGGCTCAATGGAGCGGCTCAATGCTGCCGCCGACTACATCACGAACGAAGCTATAGTCATTAACAATTCTCATTATGCTCGAACGTAAAACTGATACACTAAAAAGTACAGTGAAACGAGCCGGATTTTTTCCCTTAACTGAGAGTAGCGCAAGCCCTCAGTTTTTAAATCACGTTACAAAGTTCCAACACTAACTAGGCAACTGAAATTGGAAAAATAATAAGCTGGCGAGAGCGGCGGCGGCGGTGTGGTGCGGGGGCGGTGCGGTGCAGTGCGGGGCGGGGCGGTGCGGGCAAGGTGCGGCGCCCCTCACAAGTGAACGGCAGCGGATTATTTCTTGGCGTCACTCACTCTAACGCTGAAATAAAAATATAATTGCGTGTCGTCACTAATTGCTGCACTTCCGGCGCGGTGTGCACTGCCTGCATCGTGTGGCATGGCTCTCATGCTAGCGAGCGACACACCCGTACGGTAAAGAAATAAAAATGTAGCTTCACCATTTTTACACGTATATTAATGTACCTAGTATTATTCCAAAAAGCATCGTACTAAAAAAAAAACAACACTGCAGTAAAATGTTAGGAATAGCCGCGTAACAGGTAATTTGTCTTAATGAAAAAGGATTTATGTACGAGAAAACATAAGGAACATCAGAAGGTGAATGTTCGTTACGTCGTTCGTTTGGTCTCGGAGCCAGTGAATTGAACGCAACCCGGTTTTGGGGTTTTAAGGTTCGCGTCCACTAATTACGAAAACAACACGTGAATATTATCTAATAAAGTCAAAACTTTTTTTTTTTTTTGTTAATGGGGTGTAAATCCTCGTGTATGTCCTTCAACCTGTGGCGGGCGCAGGGGTCTATCAGACTTCTAGAGACTAAAACCTCCCGGTTTTCCCAAGTTAACCCGGTAAAAATAGTCCTAGTTTATAAAAAAAACAACTTAAGAATGCTAAAATATAAAGTCTACGAGCACTGATGACTACGATAAGGGAGTGTGAATTATTTAAAATAAGCCGGTCGTGAAGGACTACATCCTGTGCCACGACTGCAACCTATGTGACATGACGCTCAGCAAACTGGGCACTCAGACGAGCCGCGCCTGGATGGCATCACAGGCAAGACACATACACTGAACTCATTCCACTTTCTGCGGCTGGTAAACGAAGCGCTTGTTGTTATTCTAATAACCCAATAATAAAGGCCAAAAGAAACCTTTTTTAACTGGTTTTTACACCTACGACTAATAAAAGGCTAGAGATCTAAAGCTTACGTGTTGAGAGAAGGGTGAGGAATCGTACCATGGAATACGTATTTGTAAAAGTACTGCAGAATTAAATAAACGATAGGTTTATTCTTGATGCGATTTCGCATTATGAAGGTCCAAAAATCATTTTAAAAAAGTTTTCATTTTTTTTACAGAAAAAGTGACAACCCATTCCAAATCATATTAAAAATCAATGTGTTTTCAGTTATGTACGGTTTTGCAGTCGAGTTTTTGGTTTTTAGATTATTATTTTACTAGCTGCGCCCCGCGGTTTTACCCGCGTAAGTCTCGATCCCGTGGGGATATCGCGATAAAAAGTATTCAGGTTATAAACTATCTGTTTGCCAAATTTCATCCAAATCCATTCAGCCGTTTTGGCGTGATTGAGTAACAAACATCCAAACACACAAACAAACAAACTTTCACATTTATAATATATGTAGGATTTTCAGTTTTTTAGTTAATTGTAAACTAGCTGCCCGCCCCAGCTTCTCACGGGTAGCACTAAAAAGCACCTACCTACTTACATTGCTCCACTTACTTACCTACATAACTACCCTTCCTTCCTTCCTACACTTACCTACCCTACCTACGTCCCCTACCTACCCTTTCTACCCTACCTACCTACCTACCTAACCTACCTAGCTACCTTAAATACCTACCTACCTACCTACCTAACTGACGTTGATACTGCTCGGTTAGTCTATTTTAGGTATTTTCATAGCGTTATGTCATACGGTATTCTGCTGTGGGGCAAAGCTGCTGATATTTAAAATATATTTGTCCTGCAAAAACGAGCTGTTCGAGCAATTTAACAGCTAGGTGCCAGAGTTTCTCTGGGAGTTTTTTTTTAAAGATATTGGTATTCTCACGGTGGCATCACAATTCATCTTCGCCAACATCTTATATATTAGACAAAATATATACTTATACACTAAAAACAGTGATATTCACTAGGAATAAGGACAAACTACGAGTTCCCTTTCACAGGCTCATAAGGTTCATAACTCATTTGTTGGGCTTGGTATAACCTTTTATAACAAGCTACCCTCTTCTATGCTAGATTTGCCATATAATACGTATAAAGCTAAAGTAAAAAGCAACCTTTGTTCAAAGGCGTACTACTCCATTAACGACTACTTAAATGATAAGAATAGTTGGTCGCTGTTTATGTTCTTTCTCCAGAATTAGCTCACCTACTGACAGGTTATATGAGTTCATATAATTTATTTTATTTTATTTGACTGTATAGTCAATTTAATATTATTTTTAATCTAATTTATTATTGACATAATCCACTCATTACTGTGTTTTCTATATGAGTTGTATTGCAATATGTGGTTAGCTAGTGACCTCGACAATTGATCATTATTGTTCTTGCCTGAGCAACCGGCAGCAGGTTCGTCATGCTCCCTTAGATGTCACTGCTTGCGGTAGCGTCGGGGGTCGGGGGTCAGGTTGCCTCCTTCCCTCAAATATGGCGAGGGGCGTAATGGCTGATCTTTGCGTTATGCTCGTGAACGGGTGCTGCTTGTGGTGACTGGTCGTCTTGCTGATCTTGGTTTTGTTATTGTTATTCGAAATTAACTTTTTATTTATTTTTACGTCGATGGTCCTAGTTTATCATTTATAACTTCTAGTTATAGCTATAAATAGAGCTATATGTAAGCGGGCACGCCCTTTGTGCCTGGAGGCTTTTATTTAGATATTATTTTATGTTTACATTTACTTTTTATTTCTGCTTGAGTACATATAGTTCTTGCTAATAATATATATATTTTTTTTTTTGTGTGCTATCTGACATATGGCTAATAATTAGATTTATGTTTTTGTGTTCCGTATTGTGAATGATTTTGCATACCAATTGTATAGATTTTTTTTTCTAACTAAACAGACAGCTGTGCTGCTGGGGAGTTTGTTGCGCCACTTCTTCTTCCCAGCTAAAGCACTAGGAAGTGGTGAAGGGTGGGCGTTTTGGGGGACTGTCTTATGTAATTTTGACGTTCGAAAAGTGCTGATTCTCAGCCTGGTTTGAATAAATGACTTTCGATTTTGATTTTGATTTAACTACCTACCTACCTACCTTACCTACCTATCCTACTCTACATATCTACCTACCTACCTGCCTACCCTACCTACATGCCTACTTACCCTTCCCTATATACCTACCTACCTACCTGCATACCCTACCTACATGCCTACCTACCCTACCCTACATACGTACCTACCTACCTGCATACCCTACCTACATGCCTACCTACCCTACCCTACATACCTACCTACCTACCTGCGTACCCTATCTACATGTCTACCTACCTATATACCGAAATATCATCAAAAAAGCCATTGTATACAGAATGAATGAGAAAACGAATTTTCTTTATATATTTTTTTCGTGATTTTTTTTTGATTAATAGTTATTCTGCTATTAAGGCGGAGACAAATTCAACAAATCAAAATCGGTCCAGCAGTTCTCGAGTGCTTGAACAAACCCAACTTTGTTTTATATGATTAGCTTGTACAAGGCTTCGCAGGCGATTTACGAGGTCCAACACAAAAATGGCCCATTTTTACGCTATCATTTTTTTTTTAACCACTTTATTTTTCCTAATTTAAACATATAATTTATATAATTGTTTGGGGTTCTGAATTTCCATATATGCTGCGCCGCTGCTACTATTTACTTTTCAACACACTTGCTCGTAAAGTGACTCTTATTGAACCGCTTTTAGGTTCATAATGTAGTGTATTATGGAAGCGTGCTTTTTATTTTATATTACCGCACTAGTGCCGTAATATGCACCACAGATAACTATTTACTAGTCGGAGTAATGACATGACAGTATGGAATTGGTAAGTACTATCATTTCAGCATGGAATATGTATCCAACTATAAACTGTTTTTGGTGAAGCTTTTTACCAAAGACAAGCGCTCAAAAGCAAGTTTTTATTTTAAAAAAAAGAACCATAAGCAAACCAGTGGCGTTTAGTTCCCATAAAAAATCCCATGACTGCCCATTGGATTTGTTTTACCTAAACGTCAGTGGGATACTAGAGTCTGACCAACGAAATATTGGAATTTGGCGATATTTTAGTAAAAAGATTCTTGAAAATGAAAAATATTCCTATAAAACATGGCTTATTAGTTTTACGTTGACATTCAAAGAAAACAAAACAAAGCCACTGACGACTAAAAACGAAACTAACTGATGCGTTTACAAATATACCTAAAGCAGGGTTAGTTTAAAAAGACACCTTTAAATTTAATTATTCAACGCGAAAGCTAACCACGAATTATTATCTGTTGAATATTTTATTTCACTTCTAAATACATACATTTCATTTAGCATGACTCATTATTATATAAATATGAAAAACTGATGTAAGTACCGCATAATATGTCTTGAATAATAATATAATTATAGTATCGACTCCGTTTATGCAGTGGGTTGACAGCTCTTGATATTTTTTTTAATTGCCGCCTTTTTTCTTCGATAGCTTTCGTTGACTATATACATTGAATTAGTATGAACTATCTTAATATTAAATGAGCATTCTCTATTTACACCCGGGCAGAGACATGCGCTATTTTTAATCTTATCATGCCTTTTTATTATGCCTACTGTGTAAATAAATAAAATATGTATTATTAAAATATCATCAAATTATATATTGTTCACTACCCTATCCCCATTTGCGTATTATGTAATAAAAACATTATTATATTTTTCATCACCCGCGCGCGCATCGCTAGCGGAAAAAACAAAAACAGCTGCCATTTTCCATAAATATTTTGTTAACTAATAAATCAATAACTTTTTTGTTGTGTGGTTAAAATCACTATTAAAAATGTCGATTTCACGTAGGGAAGAAGAGCGTAAATAATAACAAATAGATTTGACTCCGCCATGGTAGGTTTAGTTATAGTAAAAAAAAAAAAACATTTTTTTTCATTCAAATCTTATTTTTTTGTATAGGCTGTCTAACGGTTTTGACAGTGCCTCTATTTACATCTATAGAAAAACAAAACTAGCCCGCCATTTTACATATATATTTATTATTGTTTTCGTTGTGTGGTTAATTATTATCAAAAATCCAAAAAAATAAAAGTATTGTCACCAACCGACATAGAAAAAGAAACTCTGGATAGTCAGTACCTGGCAACAAACGTCAGTTAAACTTTATAAATCTATCATCTCTATGCATAGTTACGTTATTGTAGCTTAAGTTCTTACAACAAGTATGTTTTTTTCCTCGCAAGTATTGAAAAACGTCGTATGAAACGCGTGTGCATTTGTTATTACACTCTCGGCTACCTTATCGCGCTCGCTTGCAGCTCGCGCGAATAATACCGCCTCGACAGTAATATCCAAAAAGAGCACACTCGTATCACAAATCACAATGTACAATTAATTAACAGTTGACCATGTATTTTTATTTTAAGTGTTAATTTTTAGCAACTGTTTGTAAATATGCAATATTGTACATAAATGTGCTGTAGTTCTAACGATCACATGACATAATTTAATTTAGTTATACTTTTTTTTAAATATAACGATGAAATTATATAATTAATTATTGATATAATTTAATTTTACCTAATTTTATATGGTATAATGATCATTTAAATTAATATTCAATTAGTATAATACTCCGTTACTATAATATAATATTCAAAATCTTTATGTAACGTTTAATATAATTTAGAAACATTTACTTTGTTTTGTATATTTTTGTAAAAACTGATTAGATTCAAAACGCCTGCAATTTCCGTGCAATATTATTTTGCAATATTATTTTTGCGTTTTCGTCTTCTTATATACCTGTGTCAGATACCATCTACTGTTAATGAATTATTTGGTTTAGGTTAGGTTAGAACAGTGACCATTAAACGAGCGTTTCGCGGCAGCGGCAGCCGAGCGCCACATCCCCTCTATTGTTGGGGAATCATTTCGGTTAGGTTAGGTTAGAACAGTGACCATTAAACGTTGACCATTAAAGTGAGTGTAGCGAGCATGCCGTGGCAGCGGGCGCCGAGCGCCAGATCCCCTCTATAGTTGGTGAATCATTTGGGTTAGATGAGGTTATAACAGTATGATGTTTCCTGATATTTACTATTCAATACAGTATTTTGGCAGAAAATTTGTAAATTTATGAAAATTAGGTCAACTGAATGTTATTTAAGGTGAAATGGTTCCAAAGCAAATGTTTTGACGCGTTTCGACTTCACGCAAAAATCAATGTTTGTCTAAAAAACAACGTATGTGCGTATTTTTTTTGTTGTGTTTAGTGAAGTATGAGGCCCGAAACACGATTGACAAAACTTTCCTCGATACAAAAACACCGCAAAGTTTCCTTAAAATCTAAAAAAAAAGTTTTCTTAAAATTAAGAGAAAAACCAATTCCATTCGATTGTTATAAAAGCACGCGCGGGCGGGATCATAATGCCGCCCCAGGCTCCCGTCAGTCGCTACCACGATACCACTTCGCCTTATACAAATTATACAAATTGAGAACTATATGAAATGAACGTTATACTGAATGTTATTAGAGCAAAATAATGTTATATGAAATATAACATTCGATCACATGAAATTAGGTTCTTTGTTTTTATAGCATATGAAAATTATATCATGTGAACGTTATTAATCAAGTGATATTTATACTATCTGTTATTATTATGCCATATATTACATAAGCCTAATTTTGTTGGAGTTGATGAACATATTTTTTACGGGCATAACAAATACGCATAATAATTATTATGCGTATTTGTAATTATGTTTGAATGTCATTATGCGTAAATATATTTATGCTGTTGAATGTTATGATACATTATTATGATTGGAAAAATTATGCATAAGCTATTAAGCGTAAATATTGTTCGGATGTCTTAAAATTTTATGCAAATGGATAAGGTTCATTTTTGTAATCCCCTTTTAATCACAAAACGATACTTTATTTATGCGTTGGCATCGCCTAGTACGAAGTTTATTCTTAAAATTTTCAACCGATAGAGCCCGGTTGAAAGACCGATGTGAAATCATGTTTTCATTAATTGTTCATTTTTGTTTTCATTTGTTGTTGGTTTCATTTTGATTTTCTCATTGTTCTTTATATATATTTTTTAGCTACGTTTTGTTTATTCATATCATATTATTATAATTATGTATATCGTTTTTTATTTATTTTATTTTCAGGAATTCCCAAAAATTCAATACTTAACTTTACTTAACTTACTAATAAATGGGAGAATCGATAACTTTCCGATTTAGTCAATCACTATGGTATATGAAAAATAAATAGCTTTTGAAAAACACATCGATAACGAGCGATGTTTTTGTGTATGTTGTAAGGTGCATGGTAAATGCACGCTGTGTTTGATGGGAAAAGGTTTATTATTGATTGTGTTTGATTTATGAATGGCGAGTGTGTTCGCGACTTCGTATCTATTGGTTTTTAACCCCCGACTGAAAAAGAGGGGTGTTATAAGTTTAACGTGTGTATCTGTGTATCTGTGTGTCTGTCTGTTCCATCGTAGCTGCCAAACCGCTGAACCGATTTTGTTTTGTTTGAAAGGTGACTTGATCGAGAGTGTTCTTAGCTATTATTCAAGAAAATCGGTTCAGCCGTTTGAAGATTATCAGCTCTTTTCTAGTTGATGAATGGATGTGAGCATCTTTCACAGGTCTAATCGATCGGAAATTTAGAATTCTGTTACTTAAATGATATTAGAAGAATATAGTAACCTTGAACTGATGCTGCAGCATCACCTGGATGCAGGATACCCAACTCCCTCACCAACTTACAGCAGAGGTATCGTGTTTGGGCTCATTGGAAAGGTCTCAAAAAATAGGTTTCAGATGGATGGTGATCAGGGTCCGATGATGGAGTAGGAAAGAGAAATGAGACTAAATTAGAAACTAGCTTCACTGTGGCAAAAGTACGTACAGCTACGCAGATTTCGGCGAGCCACGGGTTGATCATAGTGTTTCTACTAGTAATATAATATGAAATTTAAAAAGCTGGAAATAAAAGTTAAATTTAAAATTTGTGTAATGAAAACGCCAACATACACTAGGAATAATGAATATATGCATATTGTAGAAAGGATAGTTGCTGTTAATTTCCTATTTTCATGAGCCGTCCCTCGACGCGACGACGGCGACGCTTGGATCAAAATATTACCTACAACTTTTATATTAAACGTAAAGGGCCAATACATATTATTTTTTTACTTTTTAAATGCTTTGTTTTTGTCGGGGGTTTTTTAAATTTTTTATTTAACTTTTACTGTATTGAATGCGTAGTTGTGACCTACTCGAGTTCGTGAACTCATGAGCGGTGTGTTTAGCGTGCGCATCTCCCGCGCTTCGTAATTTGTTACGTATCGCTTTTCGTTTTCGGGCTGGGGTAAGCTGTGACTACCTACGGAGCTTGGAAAAACCCGGCTTTAAGACAACATTCTAAAATACGACTAAACATCATCCCCATCCGAGCGCTCGCTGCGCGGTGTGATCTGTACCACATTACACACGAGTACTGAGAGGACATTAAAGACGTATTATTAATATTAAGTATGTACGCTCTAACTCCGGGAAGCAACACGAAGGTTCATCACGCAAGCTTTATGCTGCGTCTCTTAAACTTGGCTGTGAAGTCCTGGCAGTGAGTGCCGACTGCCGGTTTACTGCCGTTGCACTAGGCACACTTAAAGTATAAAGTACTTTGTCAATGGTGGAGCATAACATAAGCACTGCGGGCGGTGACAATAGCTGATGACGTAATAAGCGTGGTACAAGCGCGATGCGCCCTACATAGCGGCGCGTGGACACTCCGTGGCTTACAATTCACGGTAACACGGGTTCTGTCTTTTAAAGTGCTTTAAACAGCTTCTTTTGTGAAGGCCTCTGTAGAAAGCGTAATGCTGGATGTAGTGCCACTAGCTTCAACATTCCCAAAGCTGACAATGTTCCTTTACTTGAAGTCTGTTTAAGTCTCCGCGTGAACATTAAACAAGTGTCTTCAGTAAATTAGACAATCACTTCTCGCGCCAACTTCGATACTATAATGAAAAACATATCGAATGAAAACTATATCCATTTAACTTGCCACCAAGTTTACCGTGGTGTGCCGGGGAGCGATGGAAATTCATTAATATCGTCACTTTCCTCTAGAACACCTGTAACGGAACATACCCCTTATGTGTAGCACAGGAAGGTTCATGTCAGGTGTGAAAGATGGTGTCTCAGAAAGAGGGGCAGCCGTGCACGTTTGCAATAACTCGCTGCCGCCGTTAGGGCTGCATTAACAGTAACAAAGAGTAATTTTATGAGAATGTCAAAACATAAGCGCCGCAACACCACGCCACCGCACCCCCGGCACACCTGCACCGGCCGGCGCGGCGCCGGGCGCTACGTCCGGCTTGCGTTTTGTTCAAAGTATTGTTCTTTTTACCTGACAGACGTGTTTTACTGCTAAAGAAACGGGAACCCGTATTTTGCTTACCTCGAGGGTGTGAGAGTGCACTAAACGGGTCACTGAGGGCTCCACAATAAAGTCTTACACTTCATATGAACATACATTTTATAAATAACTTCAGGCACACCCTTCATTTGACAGGGTAAAAACGATAAAAGTTGCAACAAGGGCAGTTAAGTAGAAACAAATGAAATCGTTAAGCCATAGAGATCGTGGCAGGTTCATATCTGGGCCATCAATGTGAGTTCATGCGACGGACACAATGTCTTACATCGACTGTGACTGTATCACGAGTGACCAAACCATTCATACACACCATGTACATGTAACTAAATATCTTCATTTTATTCCTACAATAATGTGAATGTAGTCAGCAGCCCTGACTTGTCCGGGCGCATTTCACACCGCGAACTTTGCA
This sequence comes from Lithophane ornitopus, assembly GCA_948473465.1. NCBI lineage: Eukaryota > Metazoa > Arthropoda > Insecta > Lepidoptera > Noctuidae > Lithophane > Lithophane ornitopus. The sequence goes on along the minus strand of OX419630.1, from coordinate 146,485 downwards.
AACACTTCTATTATGGAGCACAAAGTTTTTAAACGCCCGCACAGATATATTGTCTAGTTGTACCCCGAACCACCACCCCCCTCGCCCCTAGCAAATCCCACCCTCCCTGTGCCTCACATAATGAGAACTAGCAGTCTTTAGCAAAGAGTTGAGGGAAACTTGCTTATGCTTGAAATTCTTGACGAAAGCTTTTCTGGTTGTGCGGGCGATGAATTTAGGTTTAAGAACGTGCTGAGACTCAGACAGTTCCTGTTGACCTTCTAATTTCAAGAGGAAGTGGTGCAAACGTAGGTACTAGAGGAAGGCGGTGCTGCTTACCACACTCTGCGCCGGTGTCCGTCGTGAGCCCGCGTATTACGATAACCTGTATACGTAACACTGTGTAATTTCATGCCCGGCCGGACTCCAGGAACTTGCCATCAAGCCGGACATCCGGTAAATTTACTGGAGTCATGGTAATATTAGTTTTCGGGCTTTCTTGAAGGTATTTTGTGGGCACCAGCCAAGTTATTGAATCTTTAGTTATTGACTCTTACATTCCGTATTAACTCAGCGTGGACGAGCGCCAGTCGCCTACTACACACACACCTAAAGTGGATCCACTTTCTGTATTCACGTGATAACTGCCTCGTTTCCTCTCAGCATTATGTTGATCACACATTGCTGAAACTGGATACATTATTTATTCAGTGTTTACTGGGAATACAAATGGTTATTTTCCGAAGTCCGGTTCTTATCTCGATCATCCTCCCGATTCTTGTTTATTTTGGCGTTTCTTTCCCGAGGGTGTTCTGTAGTTTATAGTAAGTCGATTTGTTATTTTAGTTTGACGCGCAAAAATGTATGGTGGGACCTTTTCACTGAATAAATGATTGATTTGGATAGAGGGCCGTCCATTGTAGCGCCCCCTGGGGACACAACTGACTGTATGTTGCCCTATGTATCACGTTCATATTTATATATCTATTTACAAATGGACAATTTGGTAACAAACATTAAAGTAGATTAAGTGTTGGTAACACCACACGGGTCAAGTTAAGTCCTTAAGTTCATATAAGTGCCAAATGTCATGATTTCATGAAATAGTCATTCAATGCACTTACATGAACTTAGAGAGTGGTAATGCTGATTCTAACGTTTATAATTCTGTAAATCCATATTTGTTACGGCCGCAAATCAAAACAATATTTCTATCCTGATCAATGTACAACCTGATACTGACCTGCAAATCGCAAAAAACCGGCCAAGTGCGAGTAGGACTCGCGCACGTAGGGTTCCGTACCATTATCTATAAAAACGGCAAAAAAAACACGTTTGTTGTGTGGGAGCCCCCTTAAATATTTGTTTTATTTTAATTTTATTATTTATTTTTAAAGTGAATATGTAGCTAAATATTCTGTGAATATTTCAAATCATGTTTGTTGTATGGGAGCCCCTTTAATATTTATTTTATTGTGTTTTTTAGTATTAGTTGTTATAGCGGCAACAGAAATACATCATCTGTGAAAATTTGTCAATAATGTCAACTGTCTAACTATCACGGTTCATGAGATACAGCATGGTGATAGACGGACAGACAGACAGACAGACGTACAGACAGCGGAGCCTTAATACTAGGGTATTAGAATATTTAGTGTCCCTTTTTACCCTTTGGGTACGGAACCCTAAAAACGTAAGAAAATATGAATTTCTCGGGATCCCTTAGCGCATCCCCCTTAAAATCAAAATATTTGATTTCACATAAACCTACATGGGCACTTATGAAACGTCAGAAGCTAGATGCACGGTTGCAATTGATCGTTTCCTATGGAAGCCGGAAAAAAACTCCATGGTTACTCTTTTAAAACTAATTGGCTGTTACAATATTTTCGAATTACAGTGTTATTACCTTACCTTTCAACAAGTACGTATCAGGTAAGTACTTAGCAAAATAGATAATGTTCAACAAATCTACTACAGTCCACTAAGCCTACATCGTTCTCACATTCACAAAATGGAAAAGAATCTATACAAGAGATAAGTAAGAAAATAAAAATCTATTCAAACCAAATGACATGATTGCCATTACAACTGTTACAAATCTTAACAATTATCATGTCCACAAATGACGTGTGGCACCCGTATCGCTAGTTAGGTAGGTATCAATTAACTAATCGATGCTTTTTCCCTTCTACAAAGCTATCTTCCTCAAAATGTATTGAACAAATAGTGCTATTCTTTGTTGGGAACCAATCTTTGTACCTCGCCGCCTCAATTTATTGTTATTTTAAATTGATATCATGTGGTAAACTAAAAAATCACGAAACATTAGGATTATTTATTAAAATTGTCTACTTAATAAATATCAGATACAAAATAATTCCTCGGTTTCCGAAATCGATATCTATAGATATAATCGATCCGAATGCGTAGGATGAACAGCACTAATCGCTAAAACTTACAGAAAAATTATAAAAGCGCCTGTAACCCGAAACCAAAGCGATATGCGATGGTATCACTTGTTTTGTCACTTATTCATCATCATCTGCCTAGCCTTTTCCCTATGTTGGGGTCGGCTTCCAGTCTAACCGGATGCAGCTGAATACCAGTATTTGTCACATCAACCGCTCCAAGTAAAAGCCGCAATGTATTACTAATATACAGCATGCTTTTGATAAGCTACCTATGTTTTTTTGGTATTACTGTGGATAATAGATTTTAAAATGAATTACGCATAATATTAATAATAAAAATTACTTACCGATGGGACGAAAAGTTAACTTTTTTTTTTCTGCTCACATTTGTGCAATTTTTACAATTTATCACAACGCAATAAGGCATTTTTGATTTTTTGACTGACGTCCAACTAACGCGCCGCAACAATGTAGACTCAGCGCGACAGTGGCCACGTTATGCATTTTATGCTTAAGCGAGAAGTGGGTGCTCTTCCGTTATCTAGGTCTATCTACAGCGTGTAAGGGTAAACACCGTTGTCAATCAAACCATGGGTAGTTGACTTAAATATAAAAATAAATGGCCCAGTACCTACAAAAAAAAAAACAAGCGCCTGCAATTTTGATGTTTTAAAAGAAAAATGGTTTATGCAGCACGAACAAAAGGCACAAAAAAAAAAGGGCATGGTTTCTGTCACAGCTCCGGCAGTCCGTCGTGATCGTTTAACGCTCACCACCGCCGCTTCGTCTTGCTTGCAGACGCGGCGGCGTGCGTTACAACCACCTGCCCCTCAACACGCGGGCTGCCTCGCCCCTTCGCGATTTTAAATTACACTAGGGGTAGGGCATACTGGGCACGCCACAATTGCGGCGATAAGTCCCCTCTTTGAGGAGTGGCTAGAGTTAGTTTGTGCAGAATAAACAATTTTTCTTTCTTTCTTTCTTTCTTCTTTCTAGAGGCGCTACGAGGTCCTCACCGGACACAGTTGCTTCGGGAGGATCTTGTTTCGGATAAGGCGGGAGGAAACGCCTGGGTGTCTACACTGTGTGGATCGCTCGGAGGACACGGTGGAGCATACGGTGGAGGTATGGCCATGCTTGGGCTTTTTTTTTTTTGAGTGTGTGATATCATCAAATGCCATCTCCCGCTCTGGGCGGAGCGGAAGGGCGTGTCAGACTTTTACTGACTAAAACCCACCCTTGTTCCTTCAGTTGCCGATGCAAAGGTCCCGGTATCCCTTTCGGACTTTCCCGCAACCCTGGCAGGCATCGGTCCTAGCGGACCCCGCCAATAGTGCTGACATCTCTTTGAGGCGCGCGTGGAACATAACGCGCCGTCGACGCGGGCCCGGGGGTCTACTCCCTAAGTCCGTCCGAAGTCCGTAAACACATGGACGTCTAATACATAGATCAGACGCTGCCTGCGTCTATAAGCGGTTGCGCCACAGTGGAGCAAATCTCAGCCCCGCTCGCACAACATTTAGGAACTAATCCTCGTTTCGTCTGAGGGAGCCCGCGGTAATTTTTTTTTTTAATTGGCGTTGCTCTGACTCTCTTCGACACAAATTGCACAGCTGTGTAGGCGCGGTGGGTGCTACTTTGCGTTCGTTTTCGCTAATTGTCGTGCTGAGCATCTCTCGTCGCAGGCGGTGTGTAATGGCGCATCGGGTTATTTAATTACACGAGGTACTGTCGTCACACGAATGTGTGGCCCAGGGCCGCGACCGGGCGGCGGTCGCGGGGTTTTGAATATTAATACCTATTTACCCGACTGCCCCAAAACGAGGGTAATGTTTTTCGAGAGTATGTATTGCAGTATTTTCCTGCATAAAATCTTTGAGCTTGGATCTTTTTATTAATTTTCTGGCCATCAATGTTGTCGTCTTAAATCTTCCGATAATTTTAATTTTTTTGAATTTGGTTCTCACATGAAAAAATAGACGAGCACTTTTTTAGGCGGCCGTCAGTCGCGGTTCCATTTCTTGGTGATGATAAACCTGTCTGTATTTTTAAATAATTTCCTACTGTGAACCATGTGGCGAAAATAATAGTAAATTATCAACAGTGCAGTGTCGTGAATATTTTCCGAGTTTTATGGTTTGTTAAGAACCAGAGAAAAGGCCTATTTTGGCCTTTACCGGCAGGGCATTGGGAAACCTGATCCAGTGGTTCGTCTGCGGTCTTGGACCAGGCGCTCCGGCAGTTCAGTTCGCAGAGCGTCGTGACACGTACCGTCCCCGCCTGCCCACGTACCGGGCGGCCTAGTGTTTGACCAACCTTACCCTTAATTTACAACTTAACGTTAATTTTTTCATTGCTAAGCGTCGTGCCTCCGGATTTTTCCATATTGAAGATCATAAGAATTCGGCCAATTGATTTAGGTTTTTTTACACCTAAATGATCTTGTAAATAAAAATAAATTATGTCGGCGGCAGGCTAACATTCGGTTGCGGTCCTTATTTGGCACGTTGCGTTTACACGACTAGGGTACGGATTATAAGCGTTTGCAATTGCTAATACACACCAAACTCCGACGCGTTACTAAATTCACCTGAGATTTTTACTCCGAAAGTTTTCTTATACTAATCCGGCCGTAAATTTAACATAAATAATAATATAAATTGTAATTTGTACGTCTCTTTTTTATATTTTCGGTAGTGTTTTGTATGATCGAAATTATACGTATTCAACGAAGTATCATCTTTTATTTCGTTACAGTATGTATGTTTGTATGTATGTATGTCTATTTCTTTAGCACGCTCTGTAGCCTTAACGGCATGATGGATTTTAACTTACGAGGTGACGTTAGGTTGGTCTTAATTGTGGGAGTGACATAGGCTATATTTTTTTATATATTACATCTGCAAATAGAAAAAAAAAGGAGTAGAAGGTATTAAAAAAATAAATATATAACAATATTGGTATCAAATAAGAGCTAGTAATGAGTTAATTCCAAATATATATATTAATAAAACTAAAAAGCTTGAAATGAAACAAATTATTTAAAAAGCAAAAAACCCGACTGCAAAAACCTATAACCGAAAAGAGAAAAACAAGCATTGAACTTTATTTTTTGTAAGGTATTGCAGGCTAAAGTTACACCATATTTCAGATTATTAGCTCGAGAGATGCAAGTTCTAGCAGAATGCCATTTTTTTATCTATTCATAATGTCATCGCATTCCGGTCGCATGATTTTCACTTTGTACGTTAAATTAGAGAATTGGCCTTCAGGTCATGGTCTGCTCCTGTGCCAAACAAATCCATTCAGCCGATATAGCGTGAAAGCGTAAAAAACAAACAAACAATAAAAATAAAAACAAAGTAAAAATCCACACTATGTGGATTTTTACTTTGTTTTTATTTTTATATTTTTCAAAAACCATGAAACAACTTGCAAAGAATTTCAACCAGTGTCAACAAATTCCACGATGTCACAAATAAAACTAGTTTTATAACCTCTTCGTATTCAACAGTACTTTACTAAATTATGAGCTGATCTGACCAACGGGAACATAAAATTCCCGTTGGAAAGACTAGTCTAACCGTCAATCTGACCACTGGGAAATACCCATTATTATGGATTACTGAATAGTGCCACCAACTCATGATACAAAATATCGTCGGTTATTCCCGAATTTTGAAATTGAATAAGTATTCGTTCTAATGAAATACCAAATTGGAGGTGGGTATAATGTTTCGCCTGCGTGAAGATCGGAAATATGTCCGAACCCAGGCCATGTGTCAAATCCCTTCAGTTTATTTAGCGTGAAAGCGTAACAAACGAACAAACTCACTTTCACATTTATTATATTTGTTAGGAAGTTAGGAACAGGGTTAAATTTTAGTCGCTTATAACCTCTTAAGGGGTCATTGTACTCATCATTATGAACAACTTATCGCGAAAAAAAATCTGCTGCTCCCTACATTTTGATGCGAACATAAATGTAGGGAACAGCTGATTTTTTTTCGCGATTTGAGGGTTGGCCTTATAGTGACAGTTGTCCATAATGATGAGTACAATGGCACCCTAAGAGGATTTAAACGACTAAACTTTATGCCTGTATAAGTAGCTGTTGCCCGCAGCTTGTTCTGCGATCCAGGACAAGAAGTAGCGTATGTCCGTCTCCAGGTCATGGTCTACCATGCGCCAAGTTTTAGTGTGAAAGCGTAATAAACAAACGAACTCACTTTCGCATCCTAACTAATATTATAAATGCGAAAGTGAGTTTGTTTATTTATTTGTTTGTTTGTTACGCTTTCACGCTAAAATGGCTGAGCGGATTTAGATGAAAATTGGCACAGGGGTAGACCATGACCTGGAATAGGACATAGGATACTTTTTCTCCCGATATTCCCACGGGATCGAGACTTACGCAGGTGAAACCGCGGGGCGCAGCTAGTTTATAATATTAGTAAGGATAGTTAGGATTATAGTTAGGATGATTAATGGTGCTGCGATTGATTTCCGCGGTGCCGCCTCGACCTGGCAATATTACCCGCAACTAGCTACACTATTCCCATTTTTCTTGTCGTTTACCTACGATTTTTATAAAATAATTTGCTGTATCGAATTTGCATATTTACGAGTACGAGATACGTTATATCGGGACTTGGCATAGACAATATATTTGTGTCTTTACCAAAACTATCTGCTGAATACTCTATTATAGAGTCGAGTGTCGACGACCCACTTACACCGAGGTACAGACGAATGTGGCGCTGTAACCAACCGCTCTTCCGCAAGTCACATACTCGCACGACAGCGTATCTGCTGATCTGACTCCATGTGTCGTAGTGTGACCGCGAGAGGTTACTCTGACAGCAGTAGTGATGCTCGCCCTGAAGTCCATACATTCAGCTGAGTGGCACTGGGCAAAGGCAGGGCTCCACTGACACCCACAGACGCAGCGCGGTCTTGCGACATTGGGAACACGCACCGCCGCGCACCATTTAATATAATTATGGTCGTTTTTTCGCCGATAAATCAGCGTGGATCGACGTCGTAAACAAATAAGAAGTCGTGGCCTTCAGCAAAATAACAATGCCGTCCTTAATTAGAAAGAAGTAGTTACAGAACCGCCGCCGACGCCGACAATCGTAAGCAGATTTATATGAAAATTATAATAGAGCTATATTTCAGTTTAACGACAGAAATTAATGACGAGCCGCCTCGGCGACGTGCCGCGATTGACACATTAGCCCGCTATTCTATTACCGACCGCGCGGCGAATGAGCGCAGTGAACTGAATTACACAACGAAAACTGTTATGTAGGTAGGTAAGCTCCTCACTCACTTTTAACCCGACTGCCTCAGGAGGAGGGTAATGTTTTTCGAGAGTATGTAGGTATATATAGCTATCTATTTCTTTGGCACGCTCTGTAGCCTCATAATATGGTGTCGTTAGATTTGTCTTAATTGTCGGAGTGACATAGGCTATTAGAATATTCTTATGACGGGGAAGGTACGTACCGCTCTCTCGTTGTCATCAGCCATATTTGAACAACTGTGGGCGTACGGTAATATTGGTTATTGCGCAATAGAAAAACCGTTGCAGTTTAAATCTAATTATAATTTATTATCACTAGCAATCCACACACTGGAGGTACACGACACAGCTATACAGAACGCGCGCCAGTTTCTAAACGTGCTCACTGTTTGATCGCCACCTACAAACCCTGCTTAAGCCCGGTCGAGCGATATGTTGTAGACTCTGTCGAGCGCCGCGGCGGCACTGACGCCTCGATTAGTCAAATTAGTGCCGTATTTCCAACACGGCCATCCTGCTTGCACACGTCCTCGTGTGTTACCCTGCAACCAAAACTCAACAACAGTGCATGTTCGAATCGGCCCTTTCTGATCATCTACGATTTCCGACTTTTGACATCAAGAAACTAATCCTATAATGGTGGCGGTGGAATAAAACCAACGATGGATGACAAATAGGGGTTTATTCACTTTTCTTCAAAACTTGACAGATTTTAGTAAACAAAGTAAGATTGAGGTTAAACCTATTAGTGGACCTAGGGATGGACTGCGGGGCTATCCTATCCCTTCACCTCCTAGCTAGGCTGTTCCTGAGGGCGACGGGGCCTCCGCTCAGGTCAAGCTTATGACAACAGTGGTGACTGCGGGGCTATCGACCACTGTGCCTCCTAAGTAGCGAGTCAGTCTTCCTTTTTTTTTTTTGATAGGGCATCTCATTGTTGATTTTAGATGAAAATCGTAACTATTTAATCGGACTTTCCTGTGGCTGCCTTAAGCTACTACACTCAAAGCCTCCAGCCAGGGGCATAAAACTATTCTAAATTATAACTAAGTGAACGCTCGCTAAGGGCACCCCCTGTGGGGTACGAACCTCGGCTTAGGGCGTCACTGAAGGGAGGACAACAAAGCGGGACGGGCTGGATCAAAATAGGATCATTATTACTATTAATCGGGGAATTTAAAGCTACGTGCTCAGTTTCGGCGCGGGCTGGCATTTCATCGGACAAGGGACGGGAGGACGAATTTAATCGGGGTCGCGGACGCGCTGGACCTCGGCGGCGAGGTCGGAATGACGGTAAGCGTCTGTGTTTGTATACTGTACTTGTGGCCCTACTGCTTTCCTGGAGGAGGGTCGTGGGATCATCGGGTTCTACGAGAGCGTGCCCCGGACGGCGGACTTTACTAATCCTAGAGGGGACATAGTTGGCGGCCTCGACAACCAGAGGGTTGCGATGTTTGGCGGCGGAATCGAAGTAACGCTTTGAAAGGCGTTTTAGAAACTGCCTGATGGTGGGAATCTTTAAGTCGAGATGGAGGATCTCGTTACGAACAAACCAAGGGGCTCATGTGATTTTAAGGAGGAAACGGTTCTGGAGGGTCTGCTTCCTTCCTATGGATATAGCTGGTTCTAGCCTGGGCAAAGACTATGGGACGAATGCACGCCGTGTAGGTACTGTTATAAATAATTTCTCAATCAATACCTTAAAATTGCTGATTTGAGATTTTATGTACTATATAAAACTGCTCGCTGTGCAAGCAGTGCAGTCAACCTACAAAATTCTACTAAAATCACATTTTCTCCGACTATTGTAATTTTGATGTGAAAGTACAAAATAAATTCAGTGCAGCAGCGAGTGTTTCAATTAAAAAGGACCCACGGAGCGCCTTCCTAACCAATTGGTGTCAGAAGTGGGATCCCAGGAAAAATCGCTGAGTACTGGGATCTATAGGTGTAGGCGTCGCGAATTCGTTTCCACTCGTCTGCACCATAGTATTTGTTAGCTCTGTGGCCTAGTAGTCCTTTCTGTAAGTGGTGGACGATAAGCCTTGGGTTCCTCAAAAGCCTAAGCCCGCGCTACTGCATTCCACGTGATCGACGATCAGCCTCCGCTGTTGAGCGTGAGCCCGCGTCACACCGGAACACCTCCTGCTGCCGTGATCGACGATTAGCCTCCACTATTGAGCGTGAGCCCGCATCACCCCGGAACATCTCCTACTGCCCTGTGGTCGATGGTCAGTCTCCACTTCCGAGTGCGAGCCCGCATCACAAGAGTACCTTCCATCGAGGTCTCGCTGACGACCTCTACCTACACATCAAGTCCATCATCAGACCAGAAGTCCTTTTATCACCATCATCGGACGGTTGACTCGCCATCATCACCAGCTCACGTAGACCTTCCATGTGACAAGTTTTCACGAGCATCGCAACGTGACTGAAGGTACCGCGTAATACGACTCCCTGAGTTGCTAAATCGCCGGGCACCCGAAGTTGACGTCATCGCTGCACTTCTAGCCTCGTGTTGCTCTACTTTTGGTTTTCGGAAGTCTCCAAATTTTTTGTGAGTGCTGGATTTCTTAAAGTGAGTTTTTATTTCAATGTTTAAAAAGTGAATTTTGGTAAAACTTATTTTTCGTCATTTCAAATTATATTTTGCATGCTATACTTTTAAATCTATTGTTATTTCTGATGATCTGTACTGCATTTTAATTATTTAACGTTTTTAGTAAGTTCAAAGTCCAAAAATATCCATTCTAATGTGCATGTTGTTGACACTTCTAATGAAAGTGATAATTTAAACTAAATAGGGTTCCGGTTCCGTGTCTGCCGAAACCTAATGTTAACAGTTTAAATGACTCGAACAACGTTTTTATTAAATCCTGTGTTCCTAAATTTTCTTCAACACAGGTTAGCGCAAGTAAAGGTACTACAAGTCCTTCAAACTGTGTTCCTAAATGTTCTTTAACACAGGTTAGCGCAAATAAAATGACTAAAAGTCCTTCAAACTGTGTTCCTAAATGTTCTTCAACACAGGTTATTAGTGCAACTAAAGATACTATGTGTCTTTCAAACTGTGTTCCAAAATTTTCCTCAACACAGGTTAGTGCACACAAAAAGTCTTCTAATAAAGGCCGTGTTCCTAAATTATTTAAAACACGGATGTCAAAGCAAATAAATTCTAATGAAATTAAATGCCTTCCCACTGAAATCCAAATGCCCTTCTCCTTGTGGTCAATTCTCTGTTGTACAAGTTAATGCGTCTCAGGTTCAGTTTATTTGTAACAAAAAAAGGTTACATTGTGTTCCTAAATTATTTTCAACACAAGTTTCATTTCTGATATTTCTAAACGCAATTTCTCATCTCGTGAAAATATGAGTTCTTTTCCTACGGATTGCTCACGTGAGAATAATATTAACAACTAGCTTTTGCCCGCGGCTTCGCCCGCGTAGATGTCGGAAATTATCCCACGGGAATGTGCTACCGGGATAAAAGTATCCATGGTTATGTCCCACGTGGTCTGTCTAGGCGACCTAGGCGTTACGGTGTAAAAGTAACAGGCATGAGATAGCCAGTAACTTTATATATTAGTGGTAGTCCATATCTATATTGTGGTGATAGTGTGGATAGTATGGACAGCAGTATGAAACTGTCGGAAAGATTAATGAAAAAATATTGTATAAAGATTAATGAAAAAACTATGGCATATTGCATGGACGATGGAAACTAAGGCGAAAGCTTTGGGGGAGCCTGCGATATTCAAATTTTCTTATGTTTTTCTTTTTACAGGTCAGTATCATGTTTTATGTTGATCTAAATAATGAGTCGCAGTTGTTTCAAATATTTATTTATCTAATCTAACTAATATTGCAGGAGTTGCATTCCCGTATCTAATGGTTATTATTCTGTAAAGCTACTATTTGCTACGATCGTGAATCATATTTTAATCATATTGACATTCGAAACTTACCCATTAAACGATTTAAAAGCTGTATTAAAACCAAACTTTGTAAAAAAGGGTACTATACAATTTCAGATTATTTAGAAGACAAAAAGCATGGGATTGAGCTGCTCGCTCTGCTAACATTTTGTCATTTTGGCATTGTGACATTTTGAATAAGTACTATGGAAAATCATCAAAATATACCTACCAGTTTTATATACATATTCACATTATTGAATATTATATGTAGGATATTGACAAAATGACATGATTGCCTTGTAAAGTATTGTATTATTGTGAATGTGAGGACTATGTGGATGTTTATTTTGTTTTTATTATTATATTTTTTCGTTCTCAGTTAGTTTTAACAATTTGAGAACTTTATGCGGCCTACACAAATGTCCTTTCTTTGGTATTGTTCGTCTCCAATTTTTTGATATTATTACGACGTGTAAAAGTGATTCCAATAACCTATTTACAGAATAAACAATTTCATTTTAACATACAACCTGCCTGACACTGACTTGCAAATTGCAAAAAACTTAAGATTTGAATTTGGCGGGCTACCGGCGCACTCCCCTTAAGAAAATCGCATCATTTGCACAACGCCATCTATCGAGTAAGTACTCACTGGTAAACTCAAACTCTTCGTTCCAAGCCAAGAGCCAAGTAGTAATAACTTTTGATAGAGTGGACAGATTCTCAAGATACGGACTATGAATATATTCTCAATCCCTTAACGCTCTTGAAGAGAGTCCCGCAAAAATGTCAATAATAAGTACTTACATGTGAATTTTAAAATCAAGAGGGTAAAGAAGGGTTTTTACCCTCATGAGGGATGATTTTAGAAAAACGTAACTCTGTGTTAGTTACAAAAAGCATAAATTTTCACAGCCCTAAGTTAAAAAAAAACCGGCCAAGTGCGTGTCGAACCATGCGCAATGAAGGATTCCGTAGTTGGGATGAATTATTTTATCAAACAAACTTTCGCAAAGTTTTATTGTTATTACGTCTATGGGCGTTTACTGTCCCTCAAAGTGTTAAAAAACTTGTTCTCGCATACAGAATGTTTGGGTTTTTGCAACTGCACATGTAAGTTGGTCGATTAAAAGTTTTTGAGCTAAGTCGCGTACAGACAGACAGACAGACGGACATGGCGAAACAATAAACCTTCCTTGTTGACTACGGAACTCTAAAAATGATAGGTTTCCCATAAAAACTTTCATCCCCTATCTCCCCCCCCCCCCTTAAATTTGTTTTTGAGAAAATACGTTCCTATGTTCTTCGCCGGGATGCCATCTATCTCTTTACCAAATTTTATCGAGATCCGTTCAGTGGATCAGGCGTGGAAAGGTAACATATAGAATTACAGACGGACAGACAGACAGAGTTATTATCGAATTTATTTCAATTTATGCTATTAAGCATCGATTAGTATGGATTATGTGTTCAATTCAAAATGAGCCAAATGCTCGATAATTATGAATTCGGCGAAAGTCATTCTTCTACGGAGACTCTTAACACCGCGATTCAGAAAATGACGTTAAATGAACAACGCCATCTATCGAGCACGAAGTGATACTGTCAAAATATATGGGAAAACGTTCGAACACTCTGTAAGCTATGTTGAAAAGACGTAGGGTTCCATGACTGACTTGACCTGACTTGATTTGACTTGACTTGACTTGACCTGACTTGACCTGACTTGACCTGACTTGACCTGACTTGACCTAACTTGACCTAACTTGATTTGGATTGAGTTGAGTTAACCTTGAGCAGGTATATTTTATCGCAGCAGGTACATTGGTAGTTGAAAGAAAAGTAGATTACGTACCTTGCTAAAGTGAGTAATTAATGCACTCGTGTTTATTTAGTAAGCGCATTCGTGCCTTAATTACTCACTTTTTGCTCGATGCAACAATCTACAATTTTTAAGAAATTAAAATTTATCACCATTTTTTCATGATTAATATTTGTATCATGATTTAAAAGATAGATAGCGCCACCTATGGCACTACTACCAAACAATGGATTTGGAAAACTTGAATTAACCAAACTTTAGATTTGGTAAATTCACAATGTATCGCGTTATGTTTCCGCGCGAAGTATGTGAACATATGATGATTATGATCGTGTGTTACGTTCTCATAAACCTACCTGATTTTACGCTAGTGTCATTTTACGTCAATAGATGTCGTTACGTGTATCTACATTACGTACCTAATGAAAATTTCTTCTTGAATACTTTAAACTTTTATATCTTTTGATATTTTGAAGCGTATTTGAGTTTATAAGTTAACCATATTGATTTCGTACTTTTTACGTGATACTGGAACAATCAAACAAACGAACAGACAGACAAACAGACGAACAGACAAAAATTCCAAAAATGGTACAAATGGCATCTGTTGGTTATTCTTGGACACTCCAACTACGTTTTTTTTTTTTTTTTTCACTGTACAGAAACGCCTCGTCTACAGATTTATTATATGTATAGAAGATATAGATATTAATCTACTTCACGTTTACTTAAAACCTAATTTTAATGATACACTTTTACGATTTTTACTTGACACTGGTTCTACGATGTTTACTATGTTTCCTTGGTTTTTAAACCAATCACTCCTTGAGCCTGACCTTATATCAATGAAATCTGATGTTTATATTTCAAATGACTTATCTCGTTATCCATTAAATGCAGCTATCGATTCTAATTTAAATAATTCAAGCTTACATTTATCAAAACAACAATTTATTTCATGTCCAGTTTCACTGGATTTTGACAGCAGTGTTACACATTTCAACCAGCTGTCAATGGTACCAAATTCCGATGAGTTGCAATCAGCTGAACGCGAACTTGATACTGAACAATTCGTTGACTCAAACTATGAAATATTCTTTCTTTTGTTTGCTAAGGTTCATAATTATGACGAATCATTTTGCAAAACTATTAGCATTACATTTAATTTTATAAACGTATATAACCGTTGTCAATTTATTAATTTTGCTATTTACAAAAAAGAAATTAAACAGTTAGCTTTTTTTGCCTTTATAGATACATTTACTAAACTAGTCTGCGTGAAAATAATTTCAATTTATCTTTATTACCTCATGTTCATGTTTCTGATGATAGATTAAGTTATGCATTATTAGATAGTTTAAGTGAATGTAAGAATGTTAATTATGACTATGTAATATGTCCATTACCCGCCATATTATCCACTATTAATAATCCTTCTTGTGAAATTAAGCTTTTAACTGAAGTAACACATTCACTCCTTGAAGTGTGTGACTCAAAAATAATTTATGGTAATATAAACTTATGGCAAAAACTTAATGATGGAAGATTTGTTTATATACAATCAAAGCCTAAAAAAATAACTATTAAATGTACTAATACGAATGAAATCAAAGACTACACCTTAAAAGGTACTGGAATTTTATCGTTAGAAAAAGATTGTGTTGCATTTTTCCAAACTTTGCAATTCCATCCATCTTCACGTTTACAAAACCACTTTGCCAAGCCAATTAAAAATCGATTTTAATATTATAGATGATGATTGTTGTAAATTTAAAATTGTAAATAGTAGTGCTCATATGCTCTCTCCAATAACCTTGACTGACGTTGACTTAGAGTCGTTAAAATTAGCGTCACATAAACTAGATCATTTAGAAAATCAAATTCATGAAGTTGAGAATCAGTCTCACATTGTCAAATATGGACACTACTATTCAACACTCACTATTATTGTAATTGTTGTTATTTTTGCTATATTATATACAAAGTTTATTTAAAATGTTTTTCTACGGGTAAATATACATCTTGTTGCATTCATTTACATAATCCATGTTTTGGGAAAAACCTAACCGAGAATCTGCAAGCCACAAGAGCAAACTCTGTAGAACTAACAGATATCCAAAATGAATCTGTAGAATGCGACAAGAAGTCGATTAGAAGTCTTTCAGAAATGGAACTTAATAAAAAAAAAAATACAGTCGCTTTCAGAAATACTGACAGAGCTTCATCAAGTCGAAACTTAAGTAATTACTAGATAATACAAAAAAAAAACCCTTATTGATTTCTATTTCTAGACTTCCTTAAATTTAACTACATTTTTTTATACCTATTAGTATGTGTTTTTGTTTTTGTACCTATTTTTAATTCAACTATTTTGTAGTGCTATAATTAATTACTCATGGTTAACCTTTTATTTATGAAAATAATGTTCTGTTCTCTTTCCTTCCTGCTTGAACCAATTTAAATTCCAAGATGTATCCTTCGCTTCATTTATAAATTATAAAGCTCCGTCCTAAGGGGGGAGATGTTATAAATAATTTCTCAATCAATACCTTAAAATTGCTGATTTGAGATTTTATGTACTATATAAAACTGCTCGCTGTGCAAGCAGTGCAGTCAACATTTTGATGTGAAAGTAAGAAATAAATTCAGTGCAGCAGCAGCGAGTGTTTCAATTAAAAAGGACCCAAGGAGCGCCATCCTAACAGTACGCAATTTGCTTCGTGCATTCAGTACGGAGTGGAGCCTACCTAGAGCGAAAGCGGCTCGCGAACGAACCTGCTTTATGTGCTCTCGAAACGTGAGTTTATTGTCTTGCGTCACACCTAGATATTTAGCTTGCTTCTCTCAAGGGATCGGCTTGCCAAACATGGTGATCGGCCTGGGGACGGGGGTTCTGTGAGTCTGCCTTTTTTTTTTTTTTTTTGATAGGACATCTCATAGTTGATTTTAGATGAAAATCGTGACTATTTAACCGGACTTTCCTGTGGCTGCCTTAAGCTACTACACTCAAAGCCTCCAGCCAGGGGCATAAAACTATTCTAAATTATAACTAAGTGAACGCTCGCTAAGGGCACCCCCTGTGGGGTACGAACCTCGGCTTAGGGCGTCACTGACGGGAGGGTGGCAAGGCGGGACGGGCTGGATCAAAATAGGATCATTATTATTATTAATCGGGGAATTTAAAGCTACGTGCTCAGCTTCGGCGCGGGCTGGCACTTCATCGGGCAAGGGACGGGGGGACGAATTTAATCGGGGTTGCGGCGGCGACTGCTTTCCTGGAGGAGGGTCGTGGCGTCATCGGGTTCTACGAGAGCGTGCCTCGGACGGCGGACTTTGCTAATCCTAGAGGGGACATAGTTGGCGGCCTCGACAACCAGAGGGTTGCGATGTTTGGCGGCGGAATCGAAGTAACGCTTTGAAAGGCGTTTGAGAAACTGACTGATGGTGGGAATCTTTAAGTCGAGATGGAGGATCTCGTTACGAACGTACCAAAGGGCTGATGTGACTTTACGGAGGAAACGGTTCTGAAGGTTCATCCTATGGATATAGCTGGGTCTAGCCTGGGCAAAGACTGAACCCGCATAGGTCATGATGGGACGAATGCACGCCGTGTAGGTACGCAATTTGCACTTTAGTGACAATTTGCTTCGTGCATTCAGTACGGAGTGGAGCCTACCTAGAGCAAAAGCGGCTCGCGATCGAACCTGCTTTATGTGCTCTCGAAACGTGAGTTTATTGTCTAGCGTCACACCTAGATATTTGGCTTGCTTCTCCCAAAGGATCGGCTTGCCAAACATGGTGATCGGCCTGGGGACGGGGATTCTGAAGCCATTACGCGATCTCTGGAAGAGGACTGCTTGACTCTTGTCGGGGTTGACTTCGATTTGCCATTTTCTAAACCAGTCGCCAAGCTTGTCGACCGCTGCTGGAGAGCGAGGCGAATCTGGTCGGGGCGACGTCCCCTAGTGTAAATGGCCGTATCGTCTGCGAACAGAGCCAACTTCGCCTTTTTACCTTTGGGAATGTCGCCGGTGAACAGAGTGAAAATGAGGGGAGACAGCACAGAGCCCTGAAGGACGCCTGCGCGGATAAATAAACCTCTCATAGTTTTTGCCGAGCACCTTGAGCAGACTGATTGGACGGTAACTCGAAGGCTCCGACTTGGGCTTGCCGGGCTTCGGGATACCAATGACGGCTTCTTTCCACGCTTGGGGGAAGATATTATTGCTCAGAGCACCATTGAAGATGGTGGTCAGTAGCATTATCAGATGGGCTGGGAATAGTTGGATCACCCTATTGGTGATACCATCTGAGCCGGGGGGGGAGCCTCCAGCGACGGTCGTCCGTCGCCGGAGCCTCCTATGAACATTCGTTCAGCACAGTTTGTACGTGATCAGTAAGCGAGTCGATCGCGGCAGTCGTGTCCGCGGTAGAGTCAAACTTGTCTGGGATAGAGTCTAACTGGGGGGACGTGTTGGATTTCAGCTTTTCGCCTACTTTCTTCCAGTCCGGAACCCTTTTGGTGGCGGCGGGAGGGTGAGAGGGGTCAGAGAGACCTATGTGGGGGGCTAGTCTGATAACTACCTGACGGTGGTCGGAGTTAAGCTCGTCTACCGTTTCGATTGAGTCTAGACGTAACTTGACGTTCTTAAGGAGCGCCAAGTCGAGTACGTCGGGGGTATGATTGGGGTCATGGGGAAAATGAGTTCGAGTCATCGGTGCGATGACGTCAAAGATTTGGGAGGATTGGAGGTCGAATAAGTGTCGCCCTCTAGTGGTGGTGGTGGAACTATTCCACGCGGGATGCTTGGCATTTAAATCGCCTGCTATAATAGCGGAGTTACTGAGTCTAAGGAGGACAGAGAGGTCGTCCGAGAGGAGTTGAAAATCCTCAGCGGCACTCTGGGGAGGGAGGTAGGCTGACACGAGAGTGATCGGTTCGTGACCTGACATGCCTAATCGGCATATTGAAACTTCTAAGCGTGAGAGGGTGGGAGGGTCCATAGGGATCCAATAGAGCTCCTTTTTATAATAAATGAGAGTACCGCCCTTGTGGCAACGCGTTCTATCGTTACGGACTATACGATAGTTGGCTATGGAGGGATCGCGGTTATGCGGTTTTAAGAACGTTTCCTGTACTAGGAGAATATCTAACTGATGGTCGCGGAGAAAGAGAGCTATCTCGTCTCGTTGACCGTTGATGCCATTGGCATTGAAATATCCTATTCTGAGGGATCGGGGTTTGAACCTAGCTACGATGGCTTTATCCATTATGGGTTGGATTAGCTAGGGAAAAGAGGGCTTGCGTTATCTCGGGATACGCATTATATATCACTGTGATCTGAGCGAAGTCGCGCCTACGTTTGGCTGCCTCGAGTTCGGCGGCCATTTGAATTGCGCGGGGGGACAAGAAAGTCATATATGTGGACGAGATCACGTTGAACGGATCTGAGCCAGAGTTATGGGAGGCCGCGGGACGCGAGTTAGGAGCGGGTGCGGGTTTCGCAGAGGGCGCGGAGGGCGCGGGGGGGGGAGGTTGCGCATAGTACAATGACCCCTTAAGATGATGCCCATGATTTTAATTTCACCCTGTATTTTATTTCACGGTTTAACCTATGAACATATTTCAATGGAATTGAAATAAAAACTGTTTTTTTTTAAATTACTCATTATACAAAGTTCTAATGAAACACTTAAAAAATCGTAACGTCGATAGCACCAAAACCTAAAAGTCATACGACCGCATCACTAAAACATAAACAATTTCGGCCATTTTTGTTCAGATCGTTGGACAATTTTGAAAACCTCGGGATTCTTTCCTGTCAAAAAAAAATGATAGGTTAAGTTCAAATTTAAATAATAACCGGCCAAGTGCGTGGATCACGCTCTATGACGGGTTCCGTAGTTGAGATATAAATTTATATCCCAAGAACAAACTTTTAACGTTGTAGGTAGTTGAAAAACGTGCTCTCCCATACATTCCGACTGCAAATGTCAATTGGTCGAATATTACTCGTTAACTTGTAATGGATAGTTACTAGCTGTGATAGTTTTCCTTTTAACTTTGTTATACTGCCGTGATTTTTTCACAAATCCAAAATTAAATGGCAGGGGCGCTTGACCCTAAGGCTTAATATTTCGCGACGGATCCCTGAATCAAAAAAAAAAATTCACTCACCTAGACGACACCCCATAACATGGGACAGTTGAGAAAAAGAAAAAATCCCCACTTTACGCGTAGGGAGGTACCTATAAAAAAAATATTTAGCATGAATTTATTTTACCACGTTGTGTGTTTAATGTATAGGTAAACCCATGCCAAATTACAGCTTTCTAGTACTAAGATCCTCTGAGCTAAGCCGCGGATAGACTACTACAGAACCTTAAAAGCCAGAAAAATTATGAGAAAAAATTTGTAGGCCAGCTACAAAAATTAACAAATAGGTTTCAATCGTGAGCCATTTACTGCATTTTGAGAAGCTATTCTGCTCATCATGCCGAAGATCCTTATCAGACCTTCACCATTTTTTTTGAGACCTACTTAAAGTTACCACCTTTCAAATTAAAAAAAACCATCGTTATCGGATCTCATAGGGCGGAGATATCCAGGAGCCCCCTTTTTGCCCCATTTTGGGGGAACTCGACCTCCAATCAAAAATCGCCGACAAAAAATTACAAAAAATTCGTTATACCTGTACACCAAATTTCGTCCAGATCGGTTGTAAAATACGACCTGGAGACGAGTACCTACGTACAAACTGACAAATTTGCCGTTTTTGCCAGACTTGATGCAGAGAGGCTTCGCTCGCTACGCTCGCTCGGTCAATTATTCAGTAATGTAGCCTTATTACCCACCACATACTCCACACTTAAGTACTTGATTTCGAAATTGGAACTTGTTCCCCAGAACATATTTTATTTATAATGGCAAATAATAGGTCTTTACCTATGAAATTGCCGTTTTGTATGAAAAAATTTAAACGAATTTTTTTCATGAATTTTTTATTTGTATTAATCGAAGTAATCACCCATGCAATCAATGCATCTTTGCCATCGCAGTGGCAGTTTATTGATGCCCTTCTTAAAGAAATCAGCTGGACGGGAGGCAACAAATTCTTCAAAGGCATTTTGTACTGCCTCTCGGGTATTGAATTTTTTTCCCGCCAAGAAGTTATCCAAATTCTGGAAAAAGTAGTAGTCTGTAGGCGCAAGGTCTGGTGAGTAGGGCGGATGACGGAGAGCTTCCAACCCCAGTTCTTGCAACTTGGAGACCGTCTGCTGTGCAGTATGAGGTCGCGCGTTGTCGTGCAGGAGCAGCGGAGACGAGCGATTGACCAATGCTGATTGGAGATGCGCCAGCTTCTCCATCATTGTGTTCAGTTCTTCACAGTACACATCTGCAGTAATGCTCACCCCGTTTGGTAAGAAGCTGTGATGAATCACACCGGCGCTAGACCACCAAACAGTGACCATCACTTTTCTAGGGGTAAGTTTTCGTTTAGGGCATTGTTTAGGTGCTGAACCAGGATCCAACCAACTTGCTGAGCGCTTGCGGTTATCAAACAGAATCCATTTTTCATCGCAGGTAACAATGCGGTTCAAAATTCCTTCATTTGTGTGTCTGTTGAGCAGTGCAAGGCACGTCTCGACGCGTACTTCGCGCTGGCGATCATTGAGTTCGTGGGGCACCCATTTGTCAAGCTTTTTTACCTTGCCAATTTGACGCAAATGGACCAATATTGTTTTGACGCTAACGTCGAAAGCTGCTGCTAATTCAGCCGTAGATTGTGTATCATCAGCTTCCACAATCGCCTTTAATTCGTCATTGTCGACCAAAGTCTTCGGACGACCGCGAGGTTCATTTTTCAGGTCGAAATTTCCAGACCGGAAGCGAGCAAACCAATAACAGGTGGTGCGTTGGTTTGTAGTGTTAGCTCCGTAAACGTCGTTGATGTTGCGTGCCGCTTGTGCCGCGTTGCTGCCACGACGGTACTCATATTCCATAATTACTCGAATTTTTAACGTATCCATGATGACGAAAAAGATTGAAATGCGATGAAAATGTAACACTAATCAATAAAGAAATGACTACTTTTGGAAAAAAAAATCCATGTTTTTAAAATAAAATTAATTTGAAATTAGAATTCTTAGCCAAACAAAAATTATTTTGATTGGAAATGGCCAGTACTGCAGAACGGCAATTTCATAGGTAACCTAATACCTAATATATTAGCAGAAACCTTCAGCATTTAGAGGAAATCTCTAGTGGATAGTAAAGACATAAAACTAGTGGCACTTAGCGCCTGCTGTGTCAATCAATGAGCTCACTAAAGTGGCTTAGTTTAGTGACGGCTGTGATTAACTATCGTCAACGTTATTTTCGTTGTAAAATGCAGCTTACCTCCCTCGGTCACTATTGATTATCGAGTATCGATAAATCCGAATATCGATATAACGCGCTCGCCCGGCGCGGTGTTACGCGAGTTATAATGAATGAATCGATTAACGCCCGATTTCAATTGCGCGCTGTGTGGTGGCCTGAAAACGGTTTATTATGTTGAATGCGCGGCGGCACGGCCGACCCCTTTGTGTGTACTGTGCTTAGGTTTATATCGCTTTAGTTATAATAAATAATGTGGAAAACTTAAACATAAATTACAAAATATTTTAACAGTCTAATTTAGGTCAGTTTAAGTGGTGTAGTCATCTGTAGACGAACTAGGGAGTTATTCCATTCTAATACCAAAAACTAATACTTACCACTGGTATTCGTTGGAACTCATATTTATTTTCTATTCCGAACTGATACCACTCTTTAAATAATTAAATTGAATGTGCAAACGAATACCAACAAATTGAATTTGGTACAGTCAGCTCCGTCAAACCTAATCACATTTTTGTTTTCTAATATTTTTATTTGATCGTAATAAAATACTATCCAAATACGCTTCACTCAAATATTTTAAAGTGTTCGTCTTAAACTGTCCTATACCTTACCTATAACTGTAATGTCCTATACCTATTATAACTATCAGGAAAACAGAAATTAACTGGAAGTAGTTGCTTGCTTATGAAAAACACCTGTTATTCTGATAGGCGTCTTTCGGAAAAGCCCCTGATGTCTATAAAGGCCCCATATTTATAAAAAAAAATACTTTTTTCACTATCACTTAATATCTTGTTCGCAAAGTTTCCCAACTCATAAGTAGATTGATCGTTCACATCTACGAAACTTGAAATTACATACAAAACATTTTTACTGACTGTACCTTATACCTTCGAACTTATTTTGGTATTCGTTTAAACAATGGTATCCGTTCGGAATAGAAAATAAACATGAGTTGAAACAAATACCAGTGGTATTCGTATTTGGTATTAGAATGGAATGACTCGAACTAGGCAGAGCCTAGCCTAGCCTTTAACTGGACGTAAACAATACACCGAAATAGCTCGAGTATGTCTCAAATCGAAAAGAGAAACTTTACACGCATCGTCTTGCAGATATATTCATTATGGTGTGCCGCAAGGAAGCGTCCTGGGACCATTATTGTTCCTAATATATATAAATGACCTTCCCCGTCAAATCAGCCACCCAATGGTTCTGTTCGCAGATGACAGCACCGCCTTAATAAAATGTACAAATAAAGAAGCATATGCCTATGATATTAACAATTCCTTGAAGGTAATAATAAACTGGCTAAATATAAATAATTAACTAATAAATATCCTTTAGACAAACATAATGCACTTTCACCAAAGAATTCGTACGAACAATTTAAACATAAACTATGATGGCCAAAATATAGAACAAGTATCCATAGCAACATTTTTAGGAATAACTTTGGATAGTCAATTAACGTGGAAGGCACAAGCTGAGGTTATATGTAAGAAACTTAGTGCATCTGCGTATGCTCTTTATAATTTAGCTAAAAAAGTTAATACTAAGACAGTTCTAGTTGCATACCACGGTTTAGTTGTGTCGAAATTAAGATTCGGAATTATATTCTGGGGCAATTGTAGTCTGAGAGAAAGCATTTAAAGCGCGGTATAAGGTCCATGTTCAATATTAAAGTCACAGATAGCTGTGTTCCTGCTTTCAAAACACATAAATTATTAACATTTCCTTGTTTGTATATTTTAGAGTTAGCCATGTTCGTAAAAGGTAATCTTCATCTTTTTAAGATGTATTGTGAAATTCGATACCGCACTACTTCTATGAGACCTCAGTACCAAAACTTATTATACACAGGCGGCTACAAAACAGCTCTGTTAAAAAAGAGTGTTTTTGGCATGGCACCTCAAATTTATAATAAGATACCTGACTGTATAAAAGCACAGCTAATAATAATTTTCAAAAAGAAGCTCTTTGCTCTACTTGTGGAAAAGTGTTATTATTCCATCAATGATTTCCTGAATGATCCGTCAATAATAAATAATAGAGTACTATAAAATTTAACTTGTGTACCGATAGCTTTTTATATCTTCTATACCTAGTTTAGCTTAAACGCTCGGTCAATCTGACAATATTATTGAAAACTGTATTCAATAAAAACATTTTTTTGCTTTTTTTTTAAATTTCACCATTCGTTATTCCTTGTGTAATATTATTATTATGGGAGTGCCTCCGCTGCGGGCGCCAGCTCCCAAACATAACGCCATTGGGAACCGGCAATGAAATTACTGCCGGCAGCCGAGATTAAAAACATCGGCTGCCGGCACCGCCGGCTCCCATAATGGACAACGGCGGCGCGGCGTTTATAGAAATCCTTCCAGTATTCAGAACCCCAACTAACTAACCGTAACTAAAATATGTTTTTCTGCATATTCTAGTCGTTTTAGCCACTCTCCGGCCGCTGCCGCGGCACCGCTCGCTACGCTCACCTAACCTTTTTTGCGATTCAAATTATTAAACCTAATCTTACTAGTTCGGTTTCGGGTAGTACTGTATGACTTTATTACTGGAATATGCAAAAAAAAAAGCTTTATTACATGTTTTTTTAATTATGCCTACCCTGCCTATCTACTCCATACGCCAAACTGATAACCAAAGTCAGCGCCGGCAGCCAATTCAGCAACCGGGGCGCCGCCGCCGGCAGCCGAGGCACTTCCTATTATTATTTATTTATTTATACCCCAAACAATAACAAGTAATATTTATGTGGTTTTATATTATTTTATTTTTTATATTATTACTTAAATGTTTTTTATTTTATTTTTATTATCTTTTTATTTTAAGAAATATTTAAAATGTTCTTTAACATCATATAATATCGAATCTTTGTCAAAGTATCTTTTGAACGTTATGTAAAATAAAATGCAAATACTTTTTCTGAGGCAGCGTTGCTTGGTCTGGAGAAACTGTCAAACTCAGAGGTTTCTGATCGTGGCTTGATCATAATGATTCAGAGGCCCGTCTTTGACGTGGCTTGACTGATAATTATTTAACCAATCAACTGAAACTCTGGCCATGACCAAGGCCTTTCAACACAAACATTTTGCCAACTCAAATGAACTCAGAGGTCGCAGATCGTAGCTTGATCGTAAACATTCAGAGGCCCGTCATTGACTTGGGCTAATGAGAATTTCTTTTTTTTTTTTCTTCCTTTTTTATTATTATTCTCCCTGTCCCTATCTTCTTCATTCCATCATTAAGTCGCTTTTATTATTATTTTTCCTTTTAAAATTCCCCAAAATAGTTGCGGAGAATAACTTCATAATAATATGCCAAATAGATCTAATAATCTAATCTACTATTGAAGTCGGTGTCTTTGCTTTTCATTTTTCGTTTTTTTGCCACCGACTTCCGAAATTCAAGTTATTTTTCACCCTTTTTGTGTTTTTTTTGGAAGTTGGTTGGTTTTTATTTTTCACTTTTTAGTTGTGGTATCTATGCCACACAAATTCGAATACCACTACCTGCTATGCAAATAACAATGACGGAGTCAAATAATAATTATATTGTCAACATAGACTAAGTGGGAAAAATTACGTAATATTGAAGCTAACTCAAATAAAATACCAAACAAAAAAAGAATCATCAAAATCGATTCATAATTGGCGGAACAAACACACAAAAAAAAAACATACAGACGATTTGAGAACCTCCTCCTTTTTTAAGAAGTCGGTTAAAAAGGGTTAGAGAAGATGTGGATGCTATTGGTAGCGTAGCGATTTTATTATACATACATCAACACAATCTAGGGATATTTTAGTTATTCAAGTATTGAAAATAAACTACATATAAAATCTTTTAACATACGTATATCAAAATGCGCAGTATTTTATGTTCTAATAGGAAAATAAATAAAAATCTAAATATTTTTTTTTTTTAAATTAGTTTGTAAAGGAGAAATGATAAAAAATAACAATGTGCAAAAAAATAACTTCTGTATTCGGTGATTAAATAAAGAAATCAAATTAAATAAAACATTTGATTGATTAAAAATAAACATTAATAATCTGTAAAAGCACCTCGGATGTTAATAACGTATCTGCAACGATTATTCATACTCAAAATGTGTTTGTCGATATCTACAGGTTCGACGAAGAAGTTGGAAGGCTTGGCCGCTTCCGGCCCGATCGCATCTACATGAGAAATAATTAAATTAAATGAATGAATAATTAACTATTGTATAACAGAAAAGTAATGAACAGTGAATACATTTTTCACCTTACGCCCATGTGACGGTAGCGAAACGGCCAAGCCACATATTTTGACTATGTGTAGAGTTTGTGAAGTTAGGGCTTGTAGAGTTAGAAGCTTGGCTCTACATGAGATCTGATAACTTTTTGACAGTGCGAGCCATTTGGTTGTTTTTTTTTTTGTAAAAAGTTTTTTTATAAGTTGCATAGGACAATATTTTGTTAATTTTTCTTTCTTTTTTTGTGGTGTATTCCTTGCACATTGGCGGTGCCTTTTTTCATATCCCACTCTTTATTCGCATAGTATTTTATTTATTTATTTTATTTTATTAATTTTAGGAAAACTTACAGCTAATACATTTTAATGTCTAGCACAATGTGTAAGCTATGGCCAATTAAAAGTTTCCACTAACAATGAAGGTGAGTAACATTAACATTTGTTAATGTTAATACGCAAAGACAGCGAAATTATAACTAGCGTACATGTCATTCAACGATTTAATAAAATTCTACGATTTACGATACAATATAAACTAGATCCTATTTGTTCGAGCAACTAATTGATTTTACCATGCATGTAGAGATAATTAAGAAGCTTAGCCTGCTCAGATATTTTTTAAAGCCAATACAGTTTAGATATAATTTTGAAAAGGGTGATCATATATTATTGCCTAATGCACAGCATATATATTATTGAACCGTTCACATAAGGACATATTTTTGATCTATAGGTTCAATAGAGCTTTCCAACACTCACAATATTTTGAATCCTTGACAATGCCAATATATTATATTAATGAACTCGACTGTACCTACTCTTAAAACTATGTTAGTAATCAATAATTTAAAGAAACAAAATACAGTACAAACAAAATATCCCGAAAGTCAGATGACTGCCATAATGAGTGACTCCAAAGCGGGGATGAGATCCGATCAGCTACAGTCTTCAAGATTTCATTGCGGCTGCCACGCAGTCTGCATATCAGAGACACCGTCCTTTTGCGAATGATGGCATGAAAGCCATCAGTGCGAAACAGCGCGAACATCCCCGATGCACTACAGAAGCGTGGCAGCTCCAACATCATCCTGACGATGTTATTATACTGGATGCGCAGGGCATCCAGCCATCATTGAGTATGACAGACCCACAGACTTCCCATGTAAAAGCTCTGACAATATGCCTTAAAGAGCGTAATCTTAACAAGTTCAGAGCAACGGGAGAATCTGCGGGCCAGCATGTTACCTCTGACCGCCCTACGATCCTTACGAGCCTTATGAGGGTTCAAAAAAACGACGAAGCGCTTCGAAAAAAGGTGGTGTCCTTCCGCTTCGCTTTCCTCGTCTTGGCGGGGGCACTCCGGTGCTCCCAGATTTAATTTTACCGCCACTGCGATGATTATTTTCGTTTATTTGAATTAAGAATACAGAAGAGAAATGTGCCAGGATCATAATGACGTTTAAATCACTTTATAACTCAAACTCAAACCATTTACTTATTTCAATTAAACTATTTACAGGCACTTTTGAATTGTCAAGGAGTCGGTCAGTCAGAAAGATGAAGCTAGTTCATCATTCCAAAGCGTAGTAGGTACCTATGGAGAAGAACGCGCAAGAAAATCCACAGACGCTCTTTTAAATAAAATAAAAATTGATACAAAAAAAAAATGGTTACATCATTCATGTTGGAATTATATATGTGAGAACAATTTTATGTAGAAAGCACGTTAAAAGCGTCCGCAATTACAACATAAAAACAAAAAACAATTCTAAAATTAAAATAAAGTCACAATTACTGACGGCACCCGTCCACGAACATGCGCACCAAAATAAAAGCGTCGTTCTGTAGATAATCCTGAAATTGATTTATAAGAACAAACAACATTCTTAAATATTTTTTCCGCTATAACAATGTTTGCTCTATAAAAATATAACTTCTTTTTAAGCAGTCGATTTAATTACATAAAGCACGGATAAATTGAAGCTCAAGATTTGCCTTGGCTAGTTTTTTAGTGTAAAAATTTACTATTTTCTGTTTTTTCGTTTATTTACACACAATTACCTAGCTGGACGCCAAAACTTTCTAGGTCATTTAGGTTTTTGATCGGTAAGTAAGTCAGTCAGTGATAAAAATGCCGATTTTTAGACGTTCATATCTCAATAACCGTTTGTACTGTATTTATGAAATTTGGGGTTCTAGCTAATCTAAGGGGTTTTAATAAATAAACCAAATTTTATGTGTTTAAGTTAAAAAGATTTTAAGTTATTGAGGGGTCAAAAGTGGCTCCAAATGGTTCGTATAACACACGGCGGCTGCGTCGCCAGGTCTTTTCTTGAACTTGGCTTGACACGCTGCTGCGTGTCTAGATGCGTCCGAAGGTCATGGGACCATGAACTCATGAGGATTTCGTTATTGAACAGTAATGTGAAGGAAGGAACAAGGTGGAACAGGGAAGGAACAAGTGTAATAAGGCTGTGCTTGGTTACGATCTCTGTTGATAAGTTAGTTATTTTCAGGCATCGATAGTCGATTGTACGAGTGTCGTGATACAATTCACCGTTATCGGGTATTGTGATTGCCAGAGTGTAAGTTTTGTGTATTGTAACAGTATGCTACAGGCTGCAGGCGTAACGTCCGCTTTGTGTCAGCTGGCACTCGTTCACAATCACGTCTCAGCATAATCATCATACATGCGGTTGGGTATACATTTACATAGAAATGTGTGCGCGGCACGCGACTGTTGCGTCGACGTGCGCGCACAGCCACGCACACAAGTACTGTCCTCAGTCAGGGGACAGCCTTCAGCGCTGACTGTGTGCGACTGTACTCAAGCTTTGCATATGTAATCGGCTACAAATATACGTTGTCGGTAAAGTTAACAAAGATCAAAGCAATCTTCAATCAGAAGTTATAACAACTAAAAGCAGTAGTTCCATATGAGTGCTTTTTATTCCCGTCCTTTCAGTAAAGTTTTCAGACTTTCAGGAGGTCGTTTGTCTCGCGTGGCCCTACTTAAATAAAGGGTTCAGTATACGTCACCCGAGTGCCTACTGTCTGCGACAGATTCCGACTGAGGTAGATAAGGTGGTGCAGCTGTTGCTGTCTCAAAATCAAAGCCCCTATACCGTGATCACTAGTCAGTGTGAGTGAAGATCCAAGCTCGTGCATGTGAGGTGTCCAAGATGTCTTCTGTTGTTTCTTATATGTTGTGTACAAGGGCAGCCTATGTGGGCCAGGTGCAAGACGCCCATCTCAATGTTACCAACGCGTGAAAACGACAGTGGGAGGGTCAGTTGGAGTTCTATATCACCGCGTATCGAGAAACCGTACCGAGAACGGCACGAATACGGCGCCATGCCGACCTCCTGTTACCGAGGTAATCTAAGTTGAGACTTCCATTATTGAAACGTCTTAAACCGCACCGGGAGGGGATCCGTTCCAAGTGAAATAAAAGTTAACAGAACTACGTACCCGATGCGAGCTGGTAATGATAACGTTATGCCGCGCAGACTCGCCCGGCGCCCGGAGCGTACCGAGAGCGTGCCGGTAGCGAGCCGGTGGCACACCGGGACGTCCACATGATTTATTGTTAGCTGCGGCTACTCCGGCCCTCTTGTGAGAGGAGTAGAGATATTGGATACTAGTTCTTGTGTTTCACATACGCTTCGTTTTTAGATTATTCGTTTAGGACTCACCGCGAGGTGTGAGAGTATGTCATCTACAATGATAACAGTGCCCGGCTAGTGTCGACGTACTGCGAATATCACTGTATAAGGGAGCTACGGAGTTATAACATGGCTGTGCCACTGTCACAAGCTCACCACAACGCACCACGCTCCGTGCTCGTCGTTTACAACGCACCACGCTCCATTCTCGTCGTTTACCTGCGCCGATAAATTCCCGGCGTTATTTTACGAAATAACGCTGTAATCAGGTTTAATATAAAATTCTAAGTGGGCGCATCGAGTCCCGCGTTCGGCCCGGGGGAAATAAGCACTGCGTGTGAACACCGCCGCGCCGATCCCTGCCGTGCCGTGCCCTGCCGTGGCGCGCCGTGCTGATACGTGCCGTGCCGTGCCGAGCCACATTGAGACTGCGACGTGATGTGTTTTATAATTTCACAAGTACTTAATTCCATCGCGCGTCGTCAGTCGCTTGTCGCGTCTCATCGCACGACACTGCATATAAAACGTAAATACATTCGCGTGTTTCCACTCATCGCGCGGAGCAGCGCGTGCACTTGCTCAGATGAGCTTGTGTTTCAAGTCACCCCTCGTGATGTACTCGCAGCGCGCAACACTCAACAAGACGACCTCGAACAGATGAACTGTTGCAGATGTGCTCCTAGTTTGGGCCACAGAGATGACTGATCCAGCGTCTTAAATCAATATATGTTTCTAAATCCATACTTTAATATTATAAATTCGAAAGTACATATATCTGTCTGTCTGATTGTGTGTTACCTATTGACGTCTAAACCACTGAACGGATTTCGATAAAATTTGGCAAGGAATTAGATGGCATCCCGGGGAACATAGGCTACTTTTTATCGACATACCATGCGGGCGAAGCCGCGGGCAGAAGCTAGTATTTCATAAATTTTTCCATATGCCATCAGACTGATTCAGATTTCACATATTACTCAAACCCATGTTGAATTTCGCAGGCACGAAGAAATGGCTAGTGCAACTTTTTATGTATTTCCTAAGTACTGTAAGGTTTTATGCAGCAAGCAACGTACAATTGTACTGGCTGTTAAGGAAGAGTTGATTCGAATGTTCTAGCAGTTTGTATTTTAGAATAGGAAGACAAATAGAGTTGGCCCTTGGCAGCCTTGCAGGCTAGAATGTCATAAAATGTATCTTAGTAGAGTTATTATAATTAGTTAAACTATCGAGAAGTGCTTCATTCGATCTACCTATCTAATGAATGAGTAAAATTAACATATGCGAGATAACTGTTTATGGTTTCTTGTCCGCCTAGTACATCAGCACAGCACTAGGTCACTTCATAATATCTTTGTCATACATTCAAATACCCACCTTACCCTTGTAATTGTTTCTTTCCTTTTAGAACAAGCAGAATAACACATATAATACATATTTTGAATCGACAATAAAAGGTTTGGATATTACTTTATGTATATTATTTAACATAACATCACGCCTCGTTTCCCCGAAGGGTTGGGCAGCGGTCTACCCAGTACACCCAGTGAACAGTAACATATTTCGTTACCGTCAGGATGGCTTGACCAAACGAGATATCTACATGAGACCATGTGCAATATTTAATACCTATTTGCTACTATTTACTACCTTATGTGTAAGACCCACGTAATAGGGGGCGCGCTTATTGCCATCGACCGGCACAAATCCATAGGTCCTCCGGGCTGATGCGGGGATCGAACTCATCGAACCCAGGAGCGACCTCCTCCCGACCTGCTCAGCTGTAGTGCCTGCGACCGGTCGGCCAACGAGGCTGTCATGCACTTTAGGTATATTTTGGAATTATCATTTTTGTTAACAAAAAACCGGCCAAGTGCATGTCGAACCACGCACAATGAAGGGTTCCGTAGTTGGGATGAATTTATCCAACAAACTTAACATCTGCAAATTTAAGTTGGTCAATTATTACTCGGTAACTTGTGGAGACTACGTAGCGGTGATAGTTTTCCTTTCAATTTCGTTATATACTACTGCCATGATTTTTTTCACATACCCAAAACCAACCATTTAATATTTCGCAAACGGATCCCTGAATCCAAAAAAGGTTTTCACAAACTCACATTATTTTTAAACGGCATTTCCAACGATACCCCACACTATGGGATAGACGAGAGAAAAAAAAACCATCCCCACTTTACGTTTAGGTAAAACAATATATTATTTTAGCACTTTGTCGGCGCTATTTATATGTATGTATACCCATACCAAATTACAGCTTTCTAGTACCAACAGTCCCTGAGCTAGGCCGCGGACAGACGGAAAGACAGACAGACAGACGGACATGGCGAAACTATAAGGGTTCCTTGTTGACTACGGAACCCGAAAAACCGGCCAAGTGCGTGTTGGATCACGCACAATGAAGGGTTCCGTAGTTGGGATAAATTTATCCCAAGAACAAACTTAAATAACGTAGTTGAAAACACTCCCATAAATTCCAACTGTAAATGTAGGTATGTTTGTACGCACAATAATGAGAGATTTACCATGTTACTTTGTTAGGTCATAGACTTCTTATAGGTTTTCCTGTAATCTATGAGTAAAGAACCATTCTCTGCATATTTTTCAAAAATTTTGGCTGAATAGGTAGTTTCCGAGATATAAGGGGAAAAGGTCAATTTTCGTAAATTTTCTTTAATATCTTTAAAAGTTCTAATTTAATAATTATAAAAAAAAACATTGAGATCCTCACAACAAGCCCTGTTCTTTGATAATGTCACACGGTACATTTTACAAAACTTTTGTTTTTTTCTTTTTTCCCACAAATGTAACCTTCTTATTCAAAATCCATTCATTTACGTTACACTTCCGTGTTTGGGTCACAGAAATACTTTCAACTTAATCGGTCCATTAGATTCGGAGAAAATTGGCTGTGACAGAGGGACAGACAGACAGACATATAAGGGCTCCGTTTTTTCCTTTTGAGGTACGGACCCTAAAAACGCACGCTGCGCTAAAATGTGCATAAATTGATTATGTACAGTCGCGGAATGAAAAGGTTGATCAGTTTTCAAATAAATGTATTTACGCGTTGCAAGCACATGTTACCTTTTTAAACTGTGTAACAGACGAGAGTGTTGTATTGAAAATTATGTTTAACTGTTTGACAACAAAGTTCAAATTTACTTAGACGAATGTTCCTAGGCTATTAATAGTTGAACTAAAACCTTTTTAACCGACTTTTTCAAAAAGGAGGAGGTTCTCAATTCATGTGTTTTTTTTTTTTTTTTTTTTTGTGTTTATGTTACGCGATTACTCCGTCAATTATGAATCGATTTTGACGATTATTTTTTTGTTTGGTAGGTCATGCTTCAGAGGTGGTCCCATATAAATTATATTAACTTTGCTTGCGTTAGTTTTTGAGTTAGATTCAATAATTACGTATTTTTCCCACTTAGTGTATGTAGACGATATATTGTTTGACTCCGTCACTGTTATTTACATAGCAGGTAGTGTTATTCGAATGTGTGTAGGGTAGGTACCACAACTAAAAAGAGAAAACTAAAAACTTTTTACAAAAAAAAAAACAACCGACTTCCAAAAAAAACACAAAAAACGTGATAAATAACTTTAATTTCGGAAGTCGGTGTCTTTGCTTTTCAAGTTATGTTTTTTGCCACCGACTTCCGAAATTAAAGTTATTTATCCAAACTACGACTAAAAAGGTATAAACAAGACACCACAGACAGATAAATTAAAAATCGGCTGATAGATAAAAAAAAAACACGTGTGACTCCGGATTTTCAATTTGTCTGGCTGTGGTGTCTTGTTTATACCTTTTTAGTCGTAGTTGGGTTTTATTCATCTTTTCGTATTAATAATATTTTACAATGCCGAGAAATTTAAATATTCAAGAAAGAGCAGCTATTATTTATCAACACGAAGAGCTAACTATCCGTGAAATATCGCGAAACCTACATTTAACCAGGTATAGGTACCTACTGTGAGATTTTGGATTCGAAGATATGCTGAAGAAGGTGAACTGATTGATCATCGTCGTAACTCTGGTCGCCGCCCCTTCCTTAGTGCTGCACAAAGAGCCGACATGAGACGACAATCTGAAGATAACGGTTTTGTGTCAACCAATTATTACGCTGAAATGTATGAAGTTTGTCCAAGAGTAATAAGAAACGCCTTACACTCAATGTGATTGCATTATAGACGACACGCAAATAAAATTGCTATGACTGATGCTCATAAGGCAGCACGCTTGGAATTTGCACGCATGCATTTGAACGACGATTGGAGTACAACAATATTTACCGACGAAAAATGCTTCAAATCGAGCCAACATGGGAGGCTACATTTATGGAGATATAACGGTACGAGATATACAGAAGACCATGTAGTGCCCAATTTTAGTTCCGGACGAATTTCGGCTAATTTATGGGGATGGATGTCAGCGGCTGGAGTAGGCGAGCTCGTTCTATTACTTTCAAGGGCAAACGCAACTCACTATATGTCGGTTCTGGAAGAGAGTATGCTACCAAGTGTCCGAACCGTTTATCCGGCTGACGATTTCCCTGAGATTAGTTTTGTCCAAGATAATGCTTGCACACATACCGCTCGTATTGTGAGTGAATGGTTCGAACGGCACCGTAATATAAAAAAAATTAACTGGCCAGCAAAATCTGCGAACAGAAACGAAAGGACCAAAGAAGCCATAGAAAACCACGGTCAAATGATCTGGGAAGAAATGAGAGGAACGAACCTATGCTCCCGCCTTGTGGGTTCTATGAGAAATAGGTTACAAAGTGTAATTGATGCTCGTGGTGGTTACATCTCTTATTAAAAACTACTTCTTCAGTTATTCCTTATTTTCAGTTAAGACTGTGGGCTAATAATAAATACCAATCGATATTTATTTGGATCTTTATTTATTTATTTTAAACAGAACGGCCGAAGCCGATATATTTTCACATAAGTGATTGTTTGATTTACACATACATATTCCAAAATTTTTAGAAATACCTGCCAAATAGCTAAAGCTCTGTATATCAGCAACGAGATCAAATCAGCAGAAGATAAAATAAAAACGGTTTGGAAAGTTATAAATAATGAAACTAATGGGAAAAAAATACGAAACACTGATTTCACACTGGAGACTTCACGTGGTGCCATAAGTTCTAACTTAGAAGTAGCTCAGGAATTTGTACATTTCTTTACTAATATACCCTCTAAAACGACGGAAGCTTTAAATTCCTCACCCAGTGTTTCAATTGATTTATTAAGAGCGAACGTTCCAGGCTGCCCGGTTGAATTTCAATTTAAACATATAAACCCAATGATAGTCATAAAAGCATTTCGGCAAATTAAAATCAAATTGACCGAAGATCTATGGGGATTATCTATCAAAGTTTGTGCATCCATAATTGAGACTATAGCACCATATTTAGCTTTAATATTTAACTTGTGTGTGGATCAAGGAGTCTTCCCAGATTTAATGAAATATAGTAAAGTTGTACCTCTTTTTAAATCTGGGAACAGTAAAGACACCAACAATTATAGACCAGTATCCGTGTTGCCGGTATTCAGCAAGGTGTTCGAAAAGGTAATGCTAAATCAAATGCTTAATCATTTTAACACCAACCAAATCTTACACGATCAGCAATAATGGTTTCACCAAAGGACGTTGTACGACTGACGCCGGTGTCACCTTATTAAAACGCATATTTACAGCGTGGGAGGAGGCGCAAGATGCCATAGGAATCTTTTGTGACCTCTCCAAGGCATTTGATTGCGTAAATCACGAAACCTTACTTTTGAAACTTGCGCATTACGGACTAGGTAAACTTGTGCTCAGTTTAGTAAAATGTTATTTAGACGATAGACAACAGCAAGTTCAAATAAATGGTGTCCATTCAATCGGTTTAAAAGTAAAAATGGGTGTTCCACAGGGCTCGATATTGGGTCCTTTCCTCTTTCTAGTATATATTAATGATCTACCCCATTTATTAAAAAACTTGCTGACGATACTTCATTAATTTTTAAGATAAATAGACGTGCATCAAAATTGGACGACGTAAATAACGCCTTACTGCAGGTCCATAGTTGGTTCACTGCTAATAATTTAGTATTAAATGGGAAAAAAACTAAATGCATAAGATTTGCTTTACCGAATGTTACAAGTAGTGATTGTGACATAGTATTGGATAAGGAGAAATTAGAATTCGTCGATAAAACTGTTTTCTTGGGGATCACCCTCGACTCAAGGCTGCAATGGGGTCCTCATTTAACATCTCTTGCAGGACGGCTAAGTTCAGCAGCATATGCTGTGAGAAAAATCCGTCAATTTACTGATGTAGATACCGCGAGGCTAGTTTATTTCAGCTACTTTCATAGTATCATGTCTTACGATATTTTATTGTGGGGACGGGCTGCAGATATCGAGTCTATATTTATTCTGCAGAAAAGAGCCATCAGAGCAATTTATGTGCTCCGCAGGCGCGATTCTCTAAGAGAACTGTTTAAAGATATTAACATCATGACGGTACCTTGTCAATATATCTATGAAAACATCATGTACGTAAGGAAAAATCTAAGTCTTTTCAGTAAAAGAGGTGAAAGACACACTTATAGGACTAGAAATAGGGACCAATTAGTTCAACCGGGTTTCAGACTGGCTAAAGTAGACTCATCCTTCATGGGGTACTGTTTAAAATGTTACAATAAAATACCTCCCCACATACTTCAACTGAATGAAACGAAATTTAAATCTTGGGTAAAACGCACACTATGCCGCCAAGCATATTATAAATTGGGGGATTACATCGCTGACAAAAATGCTTGGCTTAGCGCTGCTCCAGCTCCACAAGGACGCATAAACTAATTGATTGGCATTCGAAAATATTGTTGGAGCTGCTGAAGATTGTAAAGACTATCTTGGCATTGTATAAATTCAATCTCCTAGTATTGTACAATTTCATAGCACATATGTACTTACCTGCCTTAAAGCTACCATTTACTAGGTACGTCGTTCATTGACTTGAATGTGCCCTGGCGGCTGAGAGTATGTCATGCTCAGTCAAATGTCTCGCTGGTGGTGGCGTGTGTGTTGGATCATTAAGTTCCCTTGAAAATGGTTGAGCTGAATGGTGCTGATCCATGCGTCATGTTCGTGAACGGGCGCCGCCAGTAGGGACTGGTCATCTCTAAGCTGCCACGACTTATTTTTAATTAATTTTAATTTTTGAATTGTTTTTTATCTTTACGGACGCTTTTAACGTGCACGTCTCTTTTTTTTTTCT
The DNA here is from genome assembly GCA_948473465.1 of Lithophane ornitopus. NCBI lineage: Eukaryota > Metazoa > Arthropoda > Insecta > Lepidoptera > Noctuidae > Lithophane > Lithophane ornitopus. The sequence goes on along the minus strand of OX419630.1, from coordinate 109,436 downwards.
TTTTTACATTGTTCTCACATGTTTAATTTCAAATGAATGATGTAACCAATATATTGTAACAAATTTTGATTTAAAAGAGTGTCCGTGGAGTTTCTTGCCCGTTCTTCTCCATAGGAACCTACTACGCCTTGGAATGGGCAACTAGCTTCATTTTTTTGACTGACCGACCCCTTGACAATTCAAAAGTACCTGTAATTGGTTTATTTGAAATAAATGCTTTGAGTTTGAGTTTGAGTTTGAGATTAAGTTTTGAGTTTGAGTTTGAGTTTGAATTTGTTGAAAACTAGCATTAAATTCGTTTGATTTCTGTGAACACGGGTATACACCAATGATTTAAGTAGCACAGCAAGTTTTACTCGTTCTCTATTAAATTATTAAAGCGTGCTTACAATATTTTCAAAATTAAAAAAATGAACTGTTTATTTCCTATAAAAATTACAAGTTACATTTCAAAAATTAACTTCTAATCTTAACAGATTAGATTGAAATCTACACATTTATGATATTATACTTGGATTTACACATATATGATTTCAATGTTCTGCTCGCAAAACCAAAGTTCGATATTTTTCGGGCCTCTTTTCGGCTTCCTGAAATAACTAAAGATTAGAGAGAAATAGTTCTTTTTTTAATTTTAACTCGCCTTTCCAAAATGCAAAGAGGTCAATTCTCATCGTGGACATATCTGTGGGCGATGTAGTGAAATGACATTTATTATGACGGAATGTGTCATACTCGGTCGATAACGTAGATAATGATAATTTATACTGAGCAAGCAAAAATAGATCTTAAGGTGGTCAACCTTTTCATTCCGCGACTGTACATAAAGCCAACAAATCAATACTAAGCATCGTCTGCAAGAATTGCCTTTGTATTTGAGTATCTAGTACTAAACGTCACTCCAGTACGTCGTCGTGGACTCGTGGCTCGCGCCAAGCTCGTAGCGCGTCTATGATGTTCAGTCGTAGCATTGCGGTACGCCACCGTAGCGCGGCGCTACGGCGGCGTAGCATCTGGACCTGTCGCGCACGGCGCGCGGTGGCTCACGTATTTCTTATTTTTAACACAAGGCAGCTTGATACGCTTTAAATAGCTGCTCGCGATGTGGTTTCTAATAAAATTTAATATTCAAAACCGAACTTGCCGCAAAGTCGTCGTGAATTCGAACAATGTGAGCAGGAAATTACTCACACCTATTCATTTATATTAAATTACAACTTGTATTATAGGTTTTACAGTATTCTGCAATATTTCTCGCAATATTATCGCACAAAGCTATTTCGTACTACTAAAACTATATTCAAACGTTACACGTTTTATAATGACAGTGGTCAGCCTAGTCCAGGTGGCAGAGAATGCTATTTATGGTGTGTTTGTGTGGGGTAAGAATAACAACGCACGGTGATGGCTCGTGATGTGATCGGATCTCGCGCGAGGAGCTTGCTGGCAGCTAGGGGTGGGGGAGGGGGGGTGCGTAAGCTGATTAGCGCCTATCTGTGTTTAAGAGCGGTGGGCGGCGGCGGCGGCGCCCTGTGTTGTATTGTGCGCCCCTAACCCACTAATATTCACGCTGTTATATTTGGTAATGGTGTATTTCTCTTTGTTTCTGCGGTCCGAGCAGGTCAGCAGGCCTGTCTGTAGTTACACATGGAACATGGAACTTTGAATGCAGCACTTGTATGGATTTCAAATTAGTTATTAATATTGTTGTGGTGATTCGTATATATATTTGTGTGGGTTTACCGTGCAAGGGACATATATACAAGAGCCCAACATCAATCGTCGGGCAGTTGCCGGCCAGACACAACACCCGACTGGTCGGAGGATCCTCCCTTTTCTATGGTAGATGAGTGAACTTTACACCCTGTTTCCCATACACCTATAACCTTCCTTTTAGATGGCTAACTTATCATCACTATCACTAAATATTATAAAACAAAGTCGCTTCCCGCTGTCTGTCTGTGCATATGTATACTTAGATCTTAATAACTACGCAACAGATTTTGGTGCGGTTTTTTTAAATATATAGAGTGATTCAAGAGGAAGATTTTAATATATAATTTGTCAAGGTTTTGTATACATTGGCTAAAATATAATGATACTAGCTGTGCCCCACGGTTTCACCCGCGTAGATGTCGATCCCGTGGGAATATAGGGATAAAACGTATCCTATGTCCTATTCCAGGTCATGTCTACCCGCCACTCCTCTCTAAAGTAGGGGACGTCGTGGAGGCGCGGCGCCGGCGTCGAACGGTTCGCGTATTGCATTTTTATACTCGTTATATTGCGATGGCATATTATGTCCAACTCTTAAGGATAACATACTATATCCATTTTAATACTTAAAAAAATGTTTCAATTATAAAGCGGTAATTGGAAAGCTATCATTTGCAAAGGAGTTTTATCAACAACATATTCATTCTTATTCAAATAAATAGTTTTCACATCAAGGGTATTTATGTAGTAGTAAAATACTTTTTAATTCATTCGAATCGGACATTTAATTTCGAAGATATCACGATATAAAATGCAATACGCGAACCGTTCGACGCCGGCGCCGCGCCTCCGCGACGTTCCCTACTTTAGAGAGGAGAGGATGAGCACACGGGTAGACATGACCTGGAATAGGACATAGGATACGTTTTATCCCTATATTCCCACGGGATCGACATCTTCGCGGGTGAAACCGCGGGGCACAGCTAGTCTTGTATAAAACACACACCGCTCAACTGTCGATCGGCATTCTAAAGGCCGATACCAAGTAAAATTCTATTGTGTCTTGTTAATGACAGTTGGAGGTCTATGCATAATTATTATAAGTTGGGGGATTACATCGGTCATAAAAATGTTTGGCTCAATCCTGGTCCTGGTCCACAAGGGCGCATAAACTAATTGAGTAGCGTTTGAAAATACTGTTGGAGCTGTTGAAGATTTTAGGAACTATCTTTGCATTGTATAAATTCAATCTCTTAGATATGCAATTGCATAGCACATGTATGAATACTACTATAAAGCTTATTTGCTGGGTACAGCCTTCATTGACTAGAATTGTTTATATAAAATCACGCCTTCTTCCCATGGGTGTAGGCAGAAACTACAGATCGCAACCTGCTACGATCCTTACATACTCCTTTTGCCTGTAATTATTGGTTTATTTGAAACTAGCTTTTGCCCGCGACTTCACCCGCGTTTAGTTCGGAAACTATCCCACGGGAACGTACTACCGGAATAAAAAGTATCCCATGTCCTATTCCAGGTCATGGTCTTCCCATGTGCCATATTTCATCCAAATCCGTTCAGCCGTTTGAGCATGAAAGCGTAGCAAACAAACTCACTTTCGCATTTATAATATTAGTTCGGATATTAAATATAAATATAAAGTTAGGATAAAATATCCTAAGCTTTGAGTTTGAATTTGAATTTGGGGGCACGGCAGTGCCTTCGCCACGTCAAGCAACAAATTATTTAAAAAACAAAAAACACGACTTCAAAAATATAAAACTGAAAAGAGAAAAAACAAATAGGTATTGAACTTTGTTCTTTTTTTTGTAAAGTATTGCAGGTGGGGACAACCTGAAGTCGGGCCAGTTTTTTAAACAATTTAATTTAATTTCAAGCTTTTTAGTTTTATTAATAGTACCTATATGTTTGAAATTGATTTATTACTAGCTCTTATTTGATACCAATATTGCTGTATTTTTTTTTAAAAACCTTCCGCTCCCTTTTTTTGTATTTGCAGATGAAATTTATAAAAAATTGTATAGTCTATGTCACTCCCACAATTAAGACAAACATAACGACACCTCGTATTAAAATCCATCAAGCTGTTTAGGCAACAGAGCGTGCCAAAGAAATAAGACATACTTACATAAAAATATACATACTTACATACTCTCGAAAAACATTACCCTCCCTCTGGGGCAGTCGGGTAAAAACAAACAAACAAAAGCACAGCGGTACCATCCTTTTCTCGAAGCCATTGAGGAGATTATCCCCAGCTAGAAGCCTGATTTTCAGAGGGCATAATATAGATAGGTACCTATATTCCCAAATTACATCCAACTTGAATCTGCAGTTTAAGAACTATTACTTATTCAACATACCTTGGTAAACATTACATAGCTGCAAAACAACACCATGGCGGTCCTGATGACACAAGAGTCGCTCGACGGACAGCGTCACCGACACTGTGATAATAATAATCTGATGACACAGAGCCGCTCGACGGACAGCGTTACCGACACTGTGATAATAATAATCTGATGACACAGAGCCGCTCGACGGACAGCGTCACCGACACAGTCATAATAATAATCTGATGACACAGAGTCGCTTGACGGACAGCGTCACCGACACTGTGATAATAATAATCTGATGACACAGAGCCGCTCGACGGACAGCGTCACCGACACAGTCATAATAATAATCTGATGACACAGAGTCGCTTGACGGACAGCGTCACCGACACTGTGATAATAATAATCTGATGACACAGAGCCGCTCGACGGACAGCGTCACCGACACAGTCATAATAATAATCTGATGACACAGAGCCGCTCGACGGACAGCGTCACCGACACTGTGATAATAATAATCTGATGACACAGAGTCGCTTGACGGACAGCGTCACCGACACTGTGATAATAATAATCTGATGACACAGAGCCGCTCGACGGACAGCGTCACCGACACAGTCATAATAATAATCTGATGACACAGAGCCGCTCGACGGACAGCGTCACCGACACTGTGATAATAATAATCTGATGACACAGAGCCGCTCGACGGACAGCGTCACCGACACAGTCATAATAATAATCTGATGACACAGAGCCGCTCGACGGACAGCGTCACCGACACTGTGATAATAATAATCAGCTCAACACAGCCTGCTTTGCTTGTCTTTCTTAAGAGACATTGTATTTTCTCCAGAGACGATGATGCAATAAAGGGCTAAGACATTTGCTAGTAATAGGGCGATGGATAGTTCTGGAGCAGCGACCAAGCACCGGAAGGTGCTTTTCACAAGGTGGGCCGATGACCTGGTGAAGGTCGCGAGAATACGCTGGGTGCGAGAAGCACAGGACCGGTCGGTGTGGGACGTCTATCCACAGAAATGATGAAGATGACGGACGTAGTTACAGAGAGGCACTATTGGCGGAAAATCACCCGGCTCTAGGTCATTAATTAGGTACGTAGATAGGTATACATACAGTATATTTTTTTGTTTATTTATTTAAAGAGGGTTTTAATCTAGACCGAACCAGCAGATTATGCCACCATAATTGTTATAAATCAACTTTACATACTTCTACACAAGTAAAAATGATCTTACATTATCTACTTTTACGGTTAATCCCGATGTCTACGAGCCTGTACAGCATTCTGGCTGCTTCCGAAGCCAGAGCAGCAAGGACGCTGTCACATACCCCAGTCTCACACATAATTATGTTTAAATACGATTAACGAATCTCGTCTTTCCGGCTCTTTCCGGAAACTCCATGATAATAATTATGATAAACATCTTCAATTAAGTTGCATTCTACACAATTTGGTGACTCAACTTTACCCATTAGAAATGCAAATTTATTTAAGGGTACCTATGTGTCCAGAGCGAAGTCGCAGGGCTGTAATGATTGTCAGCCTTCCCATATTGGCAGTGTCTATGATGTCTATCCACGCACTTTAAAAAATCTATATACCTTTACTGCGGCTCCTTTCATTGAAGTATTCTTGCCAGCTGTCATAACAAAGGTGTTTCAATCTAAAGTAAAATTAGGTATAATACGGGACACAGGAATACTTTTTACCGTCGTCGGTTGATGCCTCTTTAGCCAACTGGTCGACCATCTCATTACCTGCAATACCAATATGAGAAGGCACCCAACTTACAGTATGTTAATAAAAGAACGAGGCCCATTCTAGGTAGGCAATAATGTAACGTAAATACAAAAATATTATAACCGAAAATGTATGGATGCTAGTCCGGTCATAGCGGTATATTTATATATTCATAGCGGAATATATTTTTTTTGGTGGAAAGTGAGAAGGGATGTCTTTGCCTAGCAGTCGGACAGTAATAGCTACAAAAATGTGCGTATGTATGCATGTACGCTATACAATAATTACCGAACGCCCTTCGTTAACATAGTGTCAACAATATTACGTTTATTGAACGTGGCTTCGTGCCATCGGCGAGCTCACAAGAACAACATTTTCTGCTGTTGGAATTTAATGTTTTATTTAGCATACATATTTCTGGGTTTACATTTCAATGAACACCAATTATGTAAACCACATCAAAGATGAATTTATTAATTCGCATGGAAAAATTACTTTTGTGGATTAATAACAGTTATATACGACTTACCACTACCTGCTATGTAAATAACAGTGACAGGAACTTAAAACATCATCCTTATCCTTGTGGGAAAAATACGTAGATATTATTGAAGCTAACTCAAAAACCACGCGAGCAAAGTTAATACAATTTATATGAGACCACCTCAGAAGTATGACCTACCAAACAAAAGAATCATGAAATCAATTCATAATTGGTGGAGAAATCGCGTAACAAATAAACGAGAAAAAAATCATACTGTCGAATTGAGAACCTCCTCCTTTCTGAAATCGGTTAAAAATCAGGACATAGTGAAGTAGTTATTGATGATGGCACGTGTTTCCTGCACGCGTGACGCAGCGCGGGCGGCGCGTGACCACACTGTGAAATGAGCTCGCTCAGCATCCTGCCGCTACACGCTTGCGACACGCATTCTATTTGTAACACTGATTTTTCTCACCCTCATAAGATAACGTAATCAAAAAATTATTAGTGACCGAGTGCATGCGACCAAAAATGTTAGATGAAGAACGCTTAACAACTGAATAGCAGAATGACGTAGATAATAGACGACTGCACAGTGTCGAGTGTAAGCTATGTTATGTCACTAGTAAATTCAGAGAACGTTAGGTTCCCAGTGAATAACTGGTAATTCACAAAGAGCATCACTGCACTGTCTGTGCGCAATGTTCCCTCCCGCCACTGACGCAACGCGGACGGCACACACGAGCTTAAAAATGCAGCGCGAACATTGAACGAGCGATGAGCGGAACGTGACCGACATCAACTGAATATCTCACTTACAGAGATGTGCTCGCGTGCTTTCGGCACTCGACAGACTCCGACACACATATACGAAACTAGTTGATGAGCTACTTTGATTGCGTCGCGATTGATGATTGAAGCTAATCTGCCCGCCTCCGCAGTAGTACATCGGAGCTATTCACTACTATTAGGCACGTCGTAGGGATTGAACTGACATCACACAGTGATCGAGTATGACTTGCTAATTGGACGCCAGCAATTGAATGCCGCGCTGAAATCATGATACCACTATGAGCCATCTAATAGATAGTTTCAGTACCCATCGTTTTTGAACTGTTAATTTAACACCCAGTTTCCGAAATATTATCTATACACGCTTTTCAATGTGCTTCGTTGCACTTGCTCGCAGAACACAAATATAAGTATGTACCTACATAGAAAAAACCTCTCATTTGAACAGGAGACATCATAACAGGCAACACTCGAGGCAATGAGCTGAAATGTTGCCACATTAAAGTACTATTTTGCCGCGCCGGTGGTGCAGCGCTTGGGCAGCGGGCCACTCGTCGCCAGCGCTCATCTCTACTTATCATTCCGAACGAGTTTGTTTTAATGTCGTTCTGGACTCGTATCCCGAACATAAATTGTGTGAGATATGAGTAGGTTAATAGCCGTATGAATGATAACGAGATACGGGGCAGCAACAAGCGGTACGTAACGAAGGCGCCCGGCACCCCCTCTGACTCACGGACCACCCAAGTGACCAGCCCTGGCACTGAACTGAACATAACAACTGAACTAAGTCATTTTAGTATAGGCAGTCACACCGAACTCCAGTTTATTTTTATAATAATGTAATCGATTAAACATGGCGAAAGTGATAAATCTACAGCTCTACGACATTCAATTAATTACACGATCATGAAGCTCTGCCGTTGACACTTTACGAGTTATACGGATTCATAATTATTCGGTAACTGTCATCCAAAAATATAACAATTACGCATTTAACCTACAAAAACCGGCCTAGTGCGTGTCGGAACACGCGCAATGGAGGGATTCGTAGTTGATGGATGAATTTATCCATTCTAACAGATATATGTTGTGAGCGCGCAATCGTGAAGACTCGAAAACATCCTAATTGGACTTTAGTCTGCGACACGCATGGCGACGAGTAATACGCTTAGTTAAAGCAGCTGCACTAGCTGTTTCGTTTTTTCTTGTTGTTTTTGTCAAGCCATCTCTTTTCTACCATTTTTACTTGTAGTGAAATGAATGAAAGTGTTCCTCGCAGCAGCGGCAGTACACATACCCACTGTATGTGTACTGCCGCTGCTGCGCGGAACAATTTTTTCGGTTGTTTTGTGAGTGTATAACACAACTGTTAATATAATATCACATTTTAGTTGAAAAACACATTTTTGCAACTGCAAATATAAGTTGGTCGATGTTTACTCGTTATCTTGTAGAGCCTACTTTTTTTTAATTTCTAATATAATTGCCCCCCAAAAGTCACCCCCATATTCAAAATTGATTTATTTACGTTATACGTCCCTATTTGGGTCATAGAAATACATATCCCACCAAAAACATTTTCATATAAAATGTTGCCAAGACGAGACCATTTGGTTCGCACTGTCAAAAAGTAATCACATCACATGTAGAGCCAAGCTTCTAACTCTACTCGCCCTAACTCTCCAAGCCCTAACTACACAAACTTCTTAACTTCCTAACCTTAGTCAAAATATTTGGCTTGCCCGTTTCCAGACCGATCGCATCTACATGAGAAATAATTAACTAAATGAATTAATTAAAAGTTAATAATTAACTTTATATAACAGAAAAGTAATGAACAGTGAATAAAATTTTCACCTTACGCCCATCTGACGGTAGCGAAACGGCCAAGTCACATAATTATTATGTTGACTTTTGACTTTTGGTTCAAAAAAATGACGACGCGCTTCGAGAAAAGGTAGGTATTGCCCTTGCGCTTCGCTTGCCTTGGCGGGGGCACTCCCGTGCTCCCAGTATAGCAACTTAATCGGTCCATTGGGTTCGGAGCAAATTGGCTGTGACAGACGAAAAGAATATTTTTAAGTTTCCGTTTTAGGGTGCCGTTTCCGGTAACCTAATTTTTTTTTCATAATTTTATTTTACCACTTTGTCGGTGTGATTAGGTACTCAGAGGAAAATGGTTTAGGTAAGTGGTATTTCTTGAATAAATGAATAAATGGTTATGTTAGTAAGAGATGTATGGAAGAAGTGATGCTGCGCCGTCCACAAAATTAAATAACATTGGATAAGTGCAGTAAGATGGTGAGTGTTAGTCTAAAATGGCCAGTTTGTTCATCAAAAGTCAAACAAACTGTTACTTTTGATGAAGAATCTGGCCGTAAAACTACTTATTAGTAGCTGTTACAGAGGCATGTTTTCTAATAATTATAAACAAGGGCTAATAATTATATTTTCAAAATTTTCTTGGTTTCCTTAATTGCAATTTAGTTTACAAGTTATCTATTTGCAACATGACGAACTGTCGCTTCTTCGAGCCAACACGTTATGCACAGGTGATGCGGCACGCGTGCACAGCACCGCGACACGCTTGCACAGTGGCGTCACTCGTCAGTGACACGACACGAGACGTGACGCGCCAACAGTTGCATTACGTTATTGTAAATGTTAAATAAAAGTACGTCGCCTCACCCGCTGTACTACATAAGCATAATGTAGCGGATTGTAGCGCGCACCCGACGCGCTCTTGTGAATAGTCGCATCTGTACCGCCTCGCATGACCCGCGAGCGCGTGAGAACACGTGTCTTGGCAGTTTGTTCGCGATTGTATTTGTGGATCATTTTGCTGATAAAGTAAGTTCGTTTAGTCGGCGCTTGGCGCGCGGCGGTACAGAATACAGTCAAACACCTGAATGAGCTTCATTTCACTTGGGAATGTTTTGGCAGTATTTTTTGCTTGCGTTGCGCTGGTTTGAAGAAGCTTTTTCTGAATACCCAAATCATTTACCGTTTGCTGTTGTGTAGGTATGGAACCAAACTCTGTAAAAGTACTTTCTACTTGTTATTATTGTTGTTCTTATATTTTGTTCTCCAGATTAATTGAATAGATGTCAGTATCTAGAGTTTCAGCGCGTCAACTATTGTTATATGGGTAGGTTATCGCTCGCTGGCTGTGATTCAAATGAATCACAGTGGTGAACTATAGATACCTAGGTTTTAAAAATAAGTCATGATGGTTAAAATGTACCTAATTTACCATCAACATTATTCAGAATTTCAGTGAAAAAGTATCACCTTTCTAACCGTATGTGTTCGTAGTCGGGTATGACAGTGAATTAGATAACAGAAGTTCGGGTCCGACCCGAACCCCGCACCCCGCACCCCGCACCCCGCACCCCGCGCCCCGCTTCCCGAGAGGCCCACGCTCCATCAGATTGATCGTAATGAGTCATACCTCACAAACGACGGAGTCTGCTACGAAAAGTGGACAGTGCTCGAAGCAGCGACTGAGCCGAACTCTAAGGGGTACAGAAGACGTCGATAGTCAAATAAATAAGGGTAAGCCGCGAGTGACGGAGGGTGCTCCACAGACGTGTAGAGGTGGTTGTCGCTCAGCAAGTTTATGTTAACGTATGTGAGCTGCGCGCTCCTGTGTCTGCAGCGTGATGGGAGGGCATCGGCGTGAACTGGCGAGGCTTGTCGCACACATCAAAGAGCGCCGTAATTGTGTGCATTGCTAAACTCATTATGCGCCTTTATGAATACATGCTTGAGCGATTCTTTGGTGTTTTATGCAACGGACATCCATTTAGCGGGAAGTTGAGCTAAAAGCGCTGCAATCATAGCAAGGCAAGGTAAACACTCCTATTGAATCCTATTTCGACCGATAGTTATCACATCTGCCGGCAGTCCGCATGACTACAATTCTTTTTTTTTTTTTACAAGTACATTCTCGGACTTTAATTGATGAGTCACTTTCAAGATTTTCAATTTTGCAGTTCCAAACATTCACGAGATTACACGATTAAACACGAACTCAAACAAAACGAGCGTGCTCGTAAACAAGAAGACAAATGACTAATAATCGAAAATAGTCTCATCCATAGAGGTTGTCTAATAAGTTCTCAATGATAAATAAATACAATGTTGCATTAGGTTTATCCAATCTATGTGATACTGACCTCTTTTGAATCAGAGCTCATTAACTCGATCATTCTTAAAACTTAACCGAAGACAGTGACAGTTGAAATGTTGATGTCAGAGACGTTACTTTTGAAGTTGTCGAAATGACTAATATTATAATTTCCTCGTACGCTAACGTTACTATGGCTACGCTAAAACAATCGTCGCTAGGTTACGGTTGCTAGACCTGCAATTGGTTGACTTTGGGTAGTCACTCAACTGTCAAGTTTGTAGTTTTGGCTCTCAGGTTAGCCAACTGGTAAACTTAAAATTTTCTTCTTCTAATACGAAGACATATGACTTTCCGTGTCTGGATGTACGAGTAGACCCGAATAAACCCGACTTGCATTACACGACTAAAATACGAACCGGGCCAAGTGGCTTATCAATTAAAGTCCGTGACTGTACGTGTTCAGCTAGAATCACACTTATTTCCGTGGAAATTGTTACTTAACCGATTTATTATGTCACACAGGGGGACGTCATTCGAGAGGTAATACTATAATAAACTAAATAAACTGAAGGAAATATTGTAAGTAGGTACAATAATTTATAATTCTGTTGTCACTAAATAAGTGAAAGTAACATAAATTTTGTATTTATTTAGACCGACTCACAGATCACAAGTTTCGTTCGGAATTGATTGTTCATCTAGAAATACTGAGACGGTTTAAAGGAAGGAATTAACAACAGAAACTCATAAGCAGAGACCCATTCTCCTGTAAAGAAAATTCTTTATCCAAATAGTGAAATACGCTAAAAAGAATCAATTACGAATTACGTTCCAAAAAAGTTAAATTATTAATCCTCAATTGCGGCGATACTCTTAAACGTACGTGATCCCTAGGCCCTTTTGATGTGTGTATTATTGCTATCGATCGATGATCCTCTATAACCCATTCGAAATAAGATTAGACATTAAAACAAACCCTTTTACAGTCCGTTCAACCGATTTTGACTTCTATACCGTAGGCATAAGGATAGCATTTAAAGCAAAAAAAGTTACATAATACCAACTATCTACTGCGGCTGCCATTTGTCATGCCACCAACGTAATAGAATTCAAAATCGGTTGAACGGAATGTAAAAAAGGCTTATCTATACGTCTAATCTTATTTCAAATGGAGTATAGGTATAACAAAGCTAGAAATAATCACGGGATAATGTTCGAAACATCAGGTATTCATGCAGTACGGTTTCGCTACAGATGCAAGTTATGTTGTAAACATAAGATATGGGCCGTATGGGTAACGTTGGTTCACGTTAAGGTAGACACGTCGATATAAGCTGTAATGCTGGGGCCACACCAATGGGAAACGCCGTTGATTATCGCGATGATGGACGTTAACCGTAGGTGTAGCCACAACTTATCGCGAGAATTTGACAATGGCATTCAGATTGGCGTTTGACTACGTTAGGGATTACACTGTTGGCGGCAAATGAGTATTGACGTTGACCGTTCAAGTGTGGCCAATCAATTTATAGCTATAGTTATCGGAATACTTACCGCATTTTTTATGGCGATGATGGGCATTGACGTTGACCGTTAGTGTGGCCCCAGCATAAAAGCAGACGAGGCGGTTCCGGTGGTAGTGCGCGGGTGCCGGGGGAGGCGCTAGGCAGGGGGAGGGGGCGGGGGCAGTACGCTCAGGAATTTACAATTACATTTTTTAGGTGGAATGTCTGTTGGTGTACTGGCATTTTCTCACACTGCTCATTGCTTGTTGTTCACAGGTGCAAAGAAACAAGTGCTCGTCTGCGGAGGCATGCGAGCCGATGTTTAGACACAGCATGCTCGAGCTGCCGCCTCCGCCGATACTCGGCGTGCAGATAGTTTCAGATTTTCAAAAGCCCACCAATTGCCGTAATAAAAACGTTCAAAATCTAGTGTCAGCGACAATCAATGGCAAAAAATTGTTGGAAAAATAGAGGTAAGTATTTGCTATTTTTTACCTGACTACGGCAAAGCAAAAAGAGGGGGTGATTTTGACCGGTATGTATGTTCTCTGTTTCCTCATTACTTCTAAACCTCATCATAATTTGACAAATGAGGTCGTCTTGATCGTCCGCTAGGCTATGTGGGAAGAGGCCCAAGATGCTATAGGAATCTTTTCTGACCTCTCCAAGGCATTTGATTGTATCGATAACGAAACCTTAGGTACTCTTCTCTGATCTTGAAATACGGACTTTGAAATCTTGCGCTCAGTTTAGTAAACTCTTATTTAAATGATAGGCAACAGCAAGTTCAAATAAACGGTAGCAATTCACTGGGTTTAAAAGTAGAAATGGGTGTTCCACAAGGCTCGATATTGGGTCTTTTCCTATTTTTAGTATAATTGACCGAGCGAGCGTTGCGAGCGAAGCGTCTCTGCATCAAGTCTTGCAAATTCGGCAAGTTTGTCAGTTTGTTACGTCTCGTCCACAGGTCGTATTTTACAACCGATCTGGACGAAATTTGGTGTACAGGTATAACGATTTTTTTTTAATTTTTTGTCGTCAGGGATTTTTGATTGGAGGGCTACTTCCTCCAAAATGAGGCAAAAAGGGGGCTACTGGATATCCCCGCCTTGTGAGATCCGATAACGATGGATCTTTTTTTATTTGAAATGAGGTAACAATAAGTAGGTCTCAAAAAAAAGGGTGAAGATCTGATGAGGAACTTCGGCAAGATGTGCAGAATAGTTTCTCAAAATGCAGTAAATGGCTCACTATTTATTAAAACCTATTTGTTAATTTTTCTAGCTTCACAAATTTTTACTCATAATTTTCTGGCTTTTATGGTTCTGTAGTAGTGAACGACGACCCGATATGGTTTCGCCATGTCTGTAGGTCTATTCGCGGCTTAGCTCAGAGGATCTTAGTACTAGAAAGCTTTATTTTGGCATAGGTTACAGGTATACATTAAACACACAAAGTGGTAAAATAAAATCATACAATTTTTTTTTGTAGGGTACACGTAAGTTCGGCATGATTTCTTTTTCTCAACTGTCCCACACTGATTCACCGATCCGTTTGCGAAATATTAAGCTTTAAAGTATTCTTGTTAGAGTCAAGTGCCATTTAAATGGTTGTTTTTGGATATTATGTGAAAAACATCACGGAAATAAAACAAAGTTAAAAGGAAAACTATCGCAGCTAATATCCTTTACAAGTATTATTCGATCAATTTACATTTGCAGTTGGAATGTATGGGAGAACATGTATTTCAACTAAAACGTGAAAATTGTTCTTGGGAGATAAAGAGAATTGATCAGTTTCGGCCTGACGTGGACAAGCTGTTCAGTAAAAAGAAATTTGACAAATACATATAATAAATTCTACAATAAATATTGTTGCGAACCTCGTTGCAGGAAAGTTTTATTTGAAAAAGTTGTAGTAATAAGTATTAATTTTGATATTGAGTCCAAAGCACCGCCATTTTTTTGTCGCAGGCTCGATTCTGGGTTACTATACCGCAGATAATATACGATAATGTACTTTATGTTTTGTTATATCGATTTCTTACGTATAAGAAATCGATTCGTATTTTCTTGAGAACGTTTACTGCTCAAGTGATTTGGTACCATTAAGTTATTATTACTACTTACGGATACAAAATCGATGTTTATTTTCTTTAGAACGTTTACTGCTCAAGTGATTTGGTACCATTAAGTTATTATTACTACTTACGGATACGAAATCGATTTTTATTTTCTTTAGAACGTTTACTGCTCAAGTGATTTGGTATCAATTAGTTATTATTAGCGTAGTAATTAGTAGTAGGTAGACTACTTATTACTGCCATTTATAGACGCTATTATATTGCAGGTTAGCGGGAACGCCCTTTTTTAGTCAACATACTGTATAATAATAACTCAATGTTTGGTACAGATTTTTAACTTTAATTACATTTAAAGTAACAAAACACCTATATTGAATCATTTTGTTTCTGATTATTGATTCGTTTATCGAATCCATAAATCGATTCTTAAGAAAAATTATAATATATTTTTATATAATAATATCTCAACTACGGAACCCTTCATTGCGCGTGATCCACGCACTTGGCCGATTTTTATTTAAATACTAGCTTTTGCCCGCGGCTTCGCCCGCGTGGATGTCGGAAATTATCCCACGGGAATGTGCTACCGGGATAAAAGTATCCTATGTCCCATAACCCACGTGGTCTGTCTAGGCGACCTAGGCGTTACGGCGTAAAAGTAACAGACATGAGACAGCCAGTAACTTTATATATTAGTGGTAGTTCATATCTATATTGTGGTGATAGTGTGGATAGTATGGACAGCAGTATGAAACTGTCGGAAAGATTAATGAAAAAATATTGTATAAAGATTAATGAAAAAACTATGGCATATTGTATGGAAGATGGAAACTAAGGCGAAAGCTTTGGGGGACCCTGCGAAATTCAAATTATCTTATGTTTTTTGCTTTTTACAGGTCAGTATCAAGTTTTATGTTGATATAAATAATGAGTCGCAGTTGTTTCAAATATTTATTTATCTAATCTAACTAATATTGCAGGAGTTGTATTCCTGTATCTAATGGTTATTATTCTGTAAAGCTACTATTTGCTACGATCGTGAATCATATTTTAATCATATTGACATTCGAAACTTACCCATTAAACGATTTAAAAGCTGTATTAAAACCAAACTTTGTAAAAAAGGGTACTATACAATTTCAGATTATTTAGAAGACAAAAAGCATGGGATTGAGCTGCTCGCTCTGCTAATATTTTGTCATTTTGGCATTGTGACATTTTGAATAAGTACTATGGAAAATCATCAAAGTATACATACCAGTTTTATATACAAATTCACATTATTGAATATTATATGTAGGATATTGACAAAATGACATGATTACTTTGTAAAGTATTGTATTATTGTGAATGTGAGGACTATGTGGATGTTTATTTTGTTTTTATTATTATATTTTTTCGTTCTCAGTTAGTTTTAACAATGGTCTGGCAATTTAAGAACTTTATGCGGCCTACACAAATGTCCTTTCTTTGGTATTGTTCGTCGAGTCGTTGAGCTCCTTAAGTTCTGAGCTGAGCTCCACTATTACTGACAAATGCTTGCAGTGACAGGACCGGTTCACTCACATCTATGTGGTTCATTCCTCAAAAGACCATTTCAGACTCTAATCTACATGGCCCTCATAGGCTGACCAATATGCCAATATCTGACCTAGGTATGTCCGGACTTTAAAAGAGACTGAGTTTGTTTCGGCCTTTCTTCTCAGAGTAGTCAGATAGGAAACGCCGACCTCATCTAGCTTAATTTTACAATTTTTTTATATTATTACGACGTGTAAAAGTGATTACAATAACCTATTTACAGAATAAACAATTTCATTTTAACATACAACCTGTCTGACACTGACTTGCAAATTGCAAAAAACTTAAGATTTGAATTTCGCGGGCTACCGGCGCATCCCCCTTAAGAAAATCGCATCATTTGCACAACGCCATCTATCGAGTAAGTACTCACTGGTAAACTCAAACTCTTCGTTCCAAGCCAAGAACCAAGTAGTAATAACTTTTGATTGAGTGGACAGATTCTCAAGATACGGACTATGACTATATTCTCAATTCCTTAACGCTCTTGAAGAGTCCCGCAAAATTGTCAATAATAAGTACTTACATGTGAATTTTAAAATCAAGAGGGTAAAGAAGGGTTTTTACCCTCATGAGGGATGATTTTAGTAAAACGTAACTCTTTGTTAGTTACAAAAATCATACATTTTCACAGCCCTAAGTTAAAAAAAAACTGGCCAAGTGCGTGTCGAACCATGCACAATGAAGGGTTCCGTAGTTGGGATGAATTAATTTATCAAACCAACTTTCGCAAAGTTTTATTGTTATTACGTCTATGGGCGTTTACTGTCCCTCAAAGTGTTAACATTGTAGTTAAAAAACTTGTTGTCGCATACAGAATGTTTGGGTTTTTGCAACTGCACATGTAAGTTGGTCGATTAAAAGTTTTTGAGGTAAGTCGCGGGCAAACAGACAGACAGACGGACATGGCGAAACTATAAAGCTTCCTTGTTGACTGCGGAACTCTAAAAATGATAGGTTTCCCATAAAGACTTTCATCCCGTATATCCCCCCCCCCCCCCTTAAATTTGTTTTTGAGAAAATAATTGCCTATGTTCTTCGCCGGGATGCCATCTATCGACAGACAGACAGACGGACATGGCGAAACTATAAAGCTTCCTTGTTGACTGCGGAACTCTAAAAATGATAGGTTTCCCATAAAAACTTTCATCCCGTATATCCCCCCCCCCCTTAAATTTGTTTTTGAGAAAATAATTGCCTATGTTCTTCGCCGGGGTGCCATCTATCTCTTTACCAAATTTTATCGAGATTCGTTCAGTGGATCAGGCGTGAAAAGGTAACATACAGAATTACAGACGGACAGACAGACAGAGTTACTATCGAATTTATACTTTTAAGCATCGATTAGTATGGATTATGTGTTCAATTCAAAATGAGCCAAATGCACGATAATTATGAATTCGGCGAAAGTCATTCTTTTACGGAGACTCTTAACACCGCGATTCAGAAAATGACGTTAAACGAACAACGCCATCTATCGAGCACGAAGTGATACTGTCAAAATATATGGGAAAACGTTCGAACACTCTGTAAGCTATGTAGAAAAGACGTAGGGTTCCATGGCTGACTTGACCTGACTTGACCTGACTTGACCTGGCTTGACCTGACTTGACCTGACTTAACTTGATTTGGATTGAGTTGAGTTAACCTTGAGCAGGTATATTTTATCGCAGCAGGTACATTGGTAGTTGAAAGAAAAGTAGATTACGTACCTTGCTAAAGTGAGTAATTAATGCACTGGTGTTTATTTAGTAAGCGCGTTCGTGCCTTAATTACTCACTTTTTGCTCGATGTAACAATCTACAATTTTTAAGAAATTAAAATTTATCACAATTTTTTCATGATTAATATTATATTTGTATCATGATTTAACAGACAGATAGCGCCACCTATGGCACTACTACCAAACAATGGATTTGGAAAACTTGAATTAACCAAACTTTAGATTGGGTAAATTCACAATGTATCGCGTTATGTTTCCGCGCGAAGTATGTGAACATATGATGATTATGATCGTGTGTTACACACGTTCTCACAAACCTACCTGATTTTACGCTAGTGTCATTTTACGACAATAGATGTCGTTACGTGTATCTACATTACGTACCTAATGATTCTTGAATACTTTAAACTCTTATATCTGTTGATATTTTGAAGCGATTGCGATGAAACAAAGACTAAATGAAACATCGAGTTACACACAATATTTGAGTGTATAAGTTAACCATATTGATTTCGTACTTTTTACGTGATACTGGAACAATCAAACAAACGAACAGACAGACAAACAGACAAAAATTCCAAAAATGGTAGAAATAGCATCTGTTGGTTATTCTTGGACACTCCAGCTACGTTTTTTTTTTTTTTTTCACTGTACAGAAACGCCTCGTCTACAGATTTATTATATGTATAGATAGATTAATTTGACGTATTGATATTTGTCAGTTTTTGCCTGTTCAAAAAAGTTAATTAATCGGGTGTAGGGTCACTCCAAAGTTTCGAACTACTTTCAAACGGACCCGTATCTAAGTTGACGGACTTAGAGAGTAGAAACTTCCTACTTTGATACCTTGATTTAAAAAAAAACTCTTGAGGTCCGCTCAGTGACTAACTCCCATGTGACTAACAGTGTGATTATTTTGGCGCGACTAACTAAATGTTGCAAAAAGTATGTGCCCGCGAGGTCTACTGTTCGCAGAACTACTAGTATATTAATGATCTACTCCATTTATTAAAAAATCAGCCACACATGGTGTTATTTGCTGACGACACTTCCTTAATTACACGACTGCCCAAAAAGGAGTGTAATGTTTTCAGAGTTCATGTATGTATGTATGTATGTGAGTTTCTTAATTTCACCATAACTTTAAAATGCCTGAATGGATTTGGATGTATGGGGTATCGTTACATTATCCCGAGTGACATAGGTCAAGTTTTTTTTTTTTAAATCAATGCGGCGGCAGTATGGCTCCATTTTCAAATGTGTTTTTTTTTTTTTTTAATTTACTATTCTTGTGGGTATCCAATTGAAGGCCTTGATGAGCACATTCCAAAACTATATAATTTATTGACATAAATTAGACATAGTGGTGTACAACTGTACATACAAAAACACATTCATCTTTGGCTGCGAACGATTTAATCGGGCTTTAATAAAACTGCAAAAATGTCTAAATGAGTGAATGGTTTGATAGATGATTGAGTTATTATCAGAATTCTTTCATCATTACACAGAATACTTAGGCAAGTAATAAAAAAAACAGCGGTAAAAAAAAATTTACCTAAACTTCCAAAAGAATACAACTTGTCACTAAAATGTATAAAATCAAAATTGTCTTTGTCAAAATTGTCATTGCAACTTTATTTTTTTAGCAGGACAGTCGTGTTTTTAAATTTTTTAATTATTTTTAAGGTAGATAGACGTGCTACTTTGACGACGTACATAATGCAGGTCCTAAATTAGTTCACTGCTAATAATTTTGTATTGAATGAAAAAAATACCTAAGTTCATAAGTTTTCCTGGGGATCACGCTCGACTGAATGTATGCTACAATGATGTCTTCGTTTAACATCTCTTGCAGGACGACTAAGTTCAGCAGCTTATGCTGTCAGTAAAATCCGTCAATTTACTGATGTAGATACCGCGAGTCTATTTAAGTTAATTTCATAACAACATGTTTTACGGTATTTTACTGTGGGGACAGGCTGCAGACATCAAGTCTATTTTTATTCTGCAGAAAAGAGCGATCCATTTATATCTATATCTATCTCCGCAGGCGCGATTCTTTAAGGGAACTGTTTAAGGATATTAACATCATGACGATGAAACGACGAAAATTCCTCCCCACATACTTCAACTGAATGAGACGAAATTCAAATCTTGTATAAAACGCACACTATGCAGGCAGGCATATTATAAGTTGGAGGATTACATCTCTGATAAGAATGCTTAGCTTAATGCGACCAGCATTAAGCATTTTTTTTTGGCTATGGCCACATATAATTAATTAATTAACATTTGAAAATACTGTTGGAGCTGCTGAAGATTGTAAGACTATCTTTGTATATCTCCTTCATATTATACTGGCTGTGACCCGCGGTTTCACCCGCGTAGGTTTCGATACCGTGGGAATATAGGGACAAATGTATCCTATGTCCTATTCCAGGTCATCGTCTACCCATGCGCCAAATTTCATCCTCGCTAGAGTAGGGAACGTCGCGGCGGCGTCGAACGGTTTGCGTATTGCATTTTTTAACTTCGAAATTGAATTAAAAAGTATTTTACATTTGATTATGAATTATAAATATAAAAAAAAAACTAAGAAGTAAAAAGCAGTAGTGCGAAAACGTGGCAATTTCCGCACAATTTGGTTGCTTTGAAAACGGTATTTTCGAGCACAGGCATTGTTAAATAATATTATGTAAGTAATATGCAGTACGAGTGGCACTAGCATAGTAATCGCGAGTGCCGCGTCGAGGCGGTCACGTGCGTGTGCGGAGCCACCCCTACCCCTCCCCGTCCCTTCCGCACCTTTCCCTGTTTACTAGTAATTTATAATTAAACTGATCGGTTTCCTCTCATTGTGTTCTCGTCGCTTGATATTAGTATTCCGAGTAACAATAGATATTTTACATTGCGATATTTGCTACAATATAAATTAAATTCTCCGGATCGCGAGATAGAGAGTCTGGTTAAAATTGTAAATTACGGTCACCGAATACTAATGTCGACTTTACTCTGTTGGACCGAATCTGAAAAAATGGTAAACACAGGATCGTGAATAAACCTGTATCAGGGTGTAGGTATGTATGTTTTATTGTAGTTTGTGAGTATTGATGAATAATTCAATGTACGTCGCGGGAGCATCAGCCTGTGCTTCTGACGCTGCTGGCGAAGTGCGGGGCGTGGGAGGGGCAGAGCCAGTATATTATGTATTCATGTAATACCTACATACAAATATATAAATATAATAATATCTTTCACGCACTGTCTTATTAGTATTACTTGTAAAAATGTTAGGAATATTGTGATATCGTATACTTTTACAATGTTTGTAAATATGTGAGCACCATGTAGCATAGGCATAATCAGCCTATAATGCTCTCACTGCTGGGGCACAGGCCTCCTCTCTGTGAGACTCTGTGAGAGGGAGCGGGCCGTAATCCACCACGCGGGCCCAGTGCGGGTTGGTAGATGTCACATGTCTTCGAATTTTTGGTTCTAGGACAAGCCGGTTTCCTCACGATGTTTTCCTTCACCGTTTTGAGAGCAATGGCGATGAAATAATTTACATAAAGTAAAGCGCCTGACAGGGTTCGAAACTACGACCTACAACTCGTAAGTCGTGGCCGTTACCACTGGGCCACCACTGCACGTCAAGCACTGCACGTTGAGCACCATGTATCTATCACATAGGTACTTAACTTTTTTTACACAGCGATTTTGAATGAGCCGCCATAGTCGTTATTGTATTATAATAAAATACCTATCTAATGACATAATGTGTGGTTGTTATTGGTGCTTAGACCAGCTTCCTTACATTCTTGCCGATTCTCCATGGCTTAAAATTATTATGACACTTGATCGATTATGAATTTATGACGAATGAAATTAGTGAAAATGATTTTATGTCATTTCACGATTAAGGCAACTGAAGCGTTATTTCTAATGAAATTATGGCATTTGAAATTATGGTATATACAATTATGGCATTTAAATTATGGCAAACATTAGTAAACCGACCTTGATAATATATGATACCGCAAGGGCACCCACTTCGCGTGCCGGCGCCACTGTCGCGAGTCTGCATCGATGCGCCGCGCTAGTTGGACGTCAGTCAAAAAATAAAAAATGCCTAATTGCGCTGTGATAAATTGTAAAACCGGCCAAGTGCATGTCGAACCACGCACAATGAAGGGTTCCGTAGTTGGATTGGGATGAGTTATTCCATTCTAATACCATTGGGATGATTTAACCCAAAAAACTTAACATTCAATCAATCAATCAATATTCTTTATTTGTAAACATAGGTTACAGCACTGTGCAAGATGTTACAGTTGTTTTATTGTAGTTTCTCTATGTTTTGCCATTTGGCGTACAAATATACATGTGCAAGTGGAAGGCTTATCACGTAAATTAATTCATAATAACCCAGTAGCAATGTCAAATAAAAATAAAAAATGTTTTTCTACCTATCTACCTAATTTTTGTTAGCGTCAAGTGTCCCCCACACTTGACTCTAACAAAAATGTGCACTTTAAAGCATAATATTTCGCAAATGGATCCCTGAATCCAAAAATGGTTTTCACAAACTCATAAACGACCTTTCCAAAAATATCCCACACCCCCACAAAAATCCATCCCCACTTTACGTGTAGGGGAGGTACCCTAAAAAAATATATTTTTACGACTTTTTTTTAACACTTTGTCGGCGTGATTTATGTGTATACCCATACCAAATTACAGCTTTCTAGTACCAACAGTCTCTGAGCTAAGCCGCGGACAGACGGACAGACAGACAGACAGACAGACAGATTGACAGACTGACAGACTGACAGACAGACGGACATGGCGAAACTATAAGGGTTCCTTGTTGACTACGGAACCCCAAAAAACTGCACAAACTTGAGCAGAAAAAAAAGTTTACGTTTCCTTCCATCGGTAAGTAATTTTATGATTAATATTATGCGTAATTAATTTTAAAATCAATTATTTTTAATCTAATATCCACAGTAATACCAAATTTGAGAAAAAGATAGGTTATCGAAAGCATGCTGTATATTCGTAATACATTGCGGATTTTACTTGAAGCGGTTGATGTGACGTTCTGTGTTAACAAAATGATGAATATCAAAACAAGTGATACTATCGTATATCGCTTTGGTTTCGTAGTACAGGCGCTTTTATTATTTTTCTGTCAATTTTAGCTATTAATACTGTTCATCCTACGCAATAAAATCCTGAGAGCTCGCATCCTGAGAGCAGTGGTGGCCCTGTGGTAACAGCCGCGACTTACGAGTTGTAGGTCGAAGATTCGAACCCCGTCAGGTGCTTTACTTTGTGTAAATTATTTCATCGCCAGTGATCTCAAAAACGGTGAAGGAAAACATCGTGAGGAAACCGGCATGTCCTGAAGCAAAAAAATTGAAGACATGTGATGTCTCATGTCTTCGCGTGGTGGATTACGGCCTACTCCCTCTCAGTGAGAGGAGGCCCGTGTCCCAGCAGTGGGAACATTATAGGCTGATTATGTTATGTTACAATACAATACAAATCGACAATTTCGGAAACAGGAATTATTTTGTTTTTTATTTATTATGTAGACAATTTTAATAAATAATCGATTTTTTTATAGTTTTCCACATGATCTCAATTTGAAAGAACAATGGATTGAGGCGACGGGAAATAAAGATTGGTTCCCAAAAAAGTATAGCACTATTTTATTCGATACATTTTGAGGAAGAAAGCTTAGTAGAAAGGAAAAACCATCGAACATTGACAAAAGCAGCATGTGCGACTGTATCGGAATATCACCCTCACAAATAAATTACGGCACGTAGGGTATTTAACATTATTTTGTTCAAACTATTTTTTCAAGTGTACCCACTAGTACCTTTTATAACAGTTTGTATATAAGGAACCGATTTTTCGAAATACATCCATTCCATACTCAATCGGCATTTGCGTCTCATTTTCATACCCTGCGTAGCCAACAGTAGTGACCCCGACTGAAGAAACTTCAATAAGCAAAAATGCCGAATACTTTGAAACTGAACGATGGAAGCGAAACATCATCCACGCAAAAAGATTCGCACGGGCTATCAGCCGTATCGTACAACCAACGGATACCGCGTCTATGGAGAAACAGAATTAAGCTTTGGTTCGTGCAATTTGAAGCGATCGTGTCTGCTGGGAAACTAAGAGACAAGGAACTATCAGAGCTGCTCATCCGCCAACTCGACCTACAAGATCTAGACGAAATTCAAGACATCATGTTCGATACCAAAAATGCAACAGTAAACAATAGATACGCCACCATGAAGATGAGGCTCATCCAAACCTACGTCGAGAGCGACCACACTAAACTCGAGCGGCTACTATCCAACGTGGAACTTGGTGATTTGAAGCCATCGCAACTACTACGCCGCATGCAAAATGTAGCCGGTAACAACATTGCTGAGAACACGCTGCGTGTTATATGGACGAAGCACCTACCGCCATCTGTACGCGCCATTTTAGCTGTGAGCGAAACAATAGCCAAGATAACCGAACTAAATGAATTAGCAATAATGGCCGACAAAATGCTAGAACAACTCCACCACCAAATATCAGCAGTACACAACACTCCGTCACCGTCAACACCATCCACTCCACCTGTGGCTACAAATCATGAAAACGCATTACTTCACGCGAAGATCGACATGTTGACGAAAGAAATATCGGAATTAAAAACACACCACAGTCACTGCGGAAACAGCGCGGGCGCAACTGGCGAGGCGCGCGTCATCGATCACGCAGCTCATACCGATCGCCGCATGGTAACCGTCGGTCGGATTCAAATCAACAACATAGGACCGAATACAACGACAATTCCGTTTGTTATTTTCATCGCAAGTTCGGCGGGCAAGCGCGAAAATGTACTAGACCATGTACTTATGACGATAAGCACCCTTGAAACTCGGGAAACTAAAGCAGGTGTTAGCAGAGACGGAATCGGGCGCCTGGGAAAAATCACACCGTCTATTTCTGAAAGACAAGAAGACAAATCTAAGCTTTCTCATTGACACTGGTGCAAACATATCCGTCATCCCTAGAAAACGCTGTGAAATCCGGAAACCAACCGCATTCAAACTATATGCAGCAAACAACACAGAAATAGCTACCTTCGGTGAAAAAACATTGGACCTCGATTTCAACCTGAGGCGACCAGTCAGATGGAAGTTCGTCGTAGCAGCAGTCAGCAAGCCTATCATCGGCGCTGATTTTTTGAAGCACTATACCTAACCTACTAGTTGACCTCGCTGGAAAATGTTTAATCGACATGATAACCAACTTGTCAGTGAAGACGTCCATCTGCAAATCTACAGAACCAACTATCAGAACCATAGACCTGGAACAAAAATATCATGACATATTGGCCGAATTATATCGGGGGATATTACAAGACTTTCCACTATGAAAAATACTCCGAAGCACAAGGCCGAGCACCATATCGAAACAACAGGACCGCCATTATACTGCAAAGCTCGTCCACTGCCACCTCACCGTTACGAAGCTGCAAAGAAAATATTTCAAACCATGATGGATCAGGGTTTATGCCGACCAAGCAAGAGCCCCTGGGCCAGTCCACGACTATTGATGTACTGAAGATCACAAGAATGAAATTGTATCGATTTGGTTTTCCCATCATTAAATAGTGCTTGTGACGTCATAGTATGTTGTCAAAAAATGGCACACTTGGTTTTCATACAGATCGTGATAAATATTTTATTTCACATAAACCTACATGGGCACTTATGAAACGTCAGAAGCTAGGTGCACGGTTCCAATTGGTCGTTTCCTATGGAGAAGAGCCGGCAAGAAACTCCACGGTTACTCTTTTAAAACGAATTGGCTGTTACAATATTTTCGAATTACAGTATTATTAGGTATGGGAGGACATTGTAGGCCTTTTAACAAGTACCAAGTAAGTAGATAGAAAATGCTTAACAAATCTACAGTCCACTAAGCCTACATCGTTCTCACATTCATAAAATGGAAAAGAATCTGTACAAAAGATAAATAAGATAATAAAAACCATGGGCATAAATTGAATAGATTACGTATGAATCCGGATTTTTTTATTTGTCTGTCTGTGGTGTCTTGTTTATACTTTTTTTTGTCGTAGTTCGGTTTTAGTTTTTTTTTTTTTTTTAATGTTTTAGGGGTTATGATATAAATATATTGTTGAAATGTGCCCATTAAGCCCTTTAATTTGATACCCAACATGGTACGATTAAACATTTTTTTTTTTTAGTTAAGTACTTACTTTATGTCCTCCAGAGGGCGCCATTTTTAATTTAATGTGACGTCACATAGCCTATAATCAACGGACGATCAAGAGGCCAACGATACCTCATTTGTCAAATTGTGATGAGTGGTTTAGAAGATAGGAGGGAACAGATGAACATACATACATACCGGTCAAAATCACAACCCTCCTTTTTTCTTCGCCGTAGTCGGGTAATAAAAACCTATTCAAACCAAATGACATGATTGCAATTACAACTGTAACAAATCTAAACAATTATCATGTCCACAAAAGCCACTAATAAAGAGTTGAAACCAAATTGTAGGTATACAATGTCAAATAATGGGATGATTATGTCAAGATGAATGTAAAAAATAAACATGGTAATTTGGGAGCAGTTAATAGACTCTTACATAATTGAGGTACCAGGGAGGGCCACATGTGCAGAAGGAATGATTGCCAAACTTCCTTATCTTCAACGTAGTCTTTAATCCTACTATCCTACTAATATTAGGGTAGTAATAAAAGCTCCGACAAAAAAAGAAGAATTGTCCTTACTCAAAATATTAAATCTACTGCCTAAAATACTAACTTTCCGACTACTTTTGTCCGAATAAAAATGACGAAACGACCGAATGAGATACTGAAATCTTCGAAAAATAAACATGACAATTTATTGCGATAATACTTTTCTACCAGCATAAATTACGTTCTACTGAAAACTATGCTTTGTAATTTTTATCTTTAAATGCCTACTATTAATTCATAAATTACCTTTCATATTTCATAGACTGTGGTGCTATTTTAACTGTAACATTATACTGAAAATATTATTCTGAGTGGTTATACAGAAACTTATATAAAATATAAAAATGTACTTGTAACAATAACTTTTACTTGCATCATATATCATGAATTTTACTTACCACGGGTATGCTTCGATATCGGTACCTATTTCAGGCGTTAAGAAGTTAGAACAGTCCTATTCATGCTTTAATCTAAAACCAAGTAGACTTTTGTTTCCTAGAATATTTTACTATTATACTGTATTATTATTCGACAAATTTCCTAGTTTTTATAATGTCAGCGAAAATAAAGATAAAAATAAAACAAAACTCAGTTTATTATGAAAATGTAGTAGAAAATGTTAGGTATACATAATTGTACTTATGAACTAAATAGGGAGGTAGTAGTAGCAGCTCGTTAGTTGTCAGTAGGTATCTTAATTATCTTCATTGTATTATAAGAGCAGGTCTGGATTTAGTAGGACGACCCCTATAGGTAGTGCTTTCGCTTCCATGCGCGGAGTCGCGAGCTTCAATCTAACAGCGAGCCCTAAAAGATGTTTACAAACGTATTTTTTATAGAACTGCGGGCAAGTGCAGGATCCTTTTCTCCATTCTACATTTTGTGTTTCGTTTTTAGGCACTGTGACTTTCCAGAAAGCGAAATGTTTCATCTTGTAATCACCAAAGTTTAACCACTGCTCGCCGTACGATACCTCCCCTACTTGGCTACTACTTGGGATCAAGTATTCAGTGTATCTGTTGGATGATAAAATCTTTATTCGTCTGTCGTACGTCGGTGGAACAAACTATGTTGAGTAATTTTTTAGTTGACAACGCGAGACGAAAACTTGGTTCTTCCGCTTCTATCACGTAATAGCTCAACACGAAAACTTCGTTTTCATCATCGGGAATAGTTGTTCGATCGAAAATCCATTTTTCAAGTTCACCTAAGTAAATTGCAGCTCTTCCGAACTTCTCGCGCCTTCTGTCATATAGGTAGTTGTTAAGTTGCCGTTTCGAAGGCACCTTCATCCCTGTCATGTTGTTCAGAGCCTCTAATATAGCTTTTGGCTTTAGGCGTAAATCAAACATCTTATTTATTTCTCTTTTAACGTTTTCCGGAATTCCGTACTCACTACGCGTACCAATCTGGTCATGGTTGTGCACTGAAGTGGTCTTAAACATAAGAATATCATTGCAGTCATTCACAAACAATAAATACAACGCACAATCACACTGTGGCCCCTTGGATTTTACCTTGTTACAACGATAGAAACGTTTTTGGCCTTCATCACTGTCCCGCGTATAGTTTCTTGACCAAGTCTTTTCATTACTGACAAACTCCTCTGCTTCTTGCACATTATAGCACCGTTTGATCAACACCCAACTTTTATTACGACGATTCTTCTTCACCGGTACTGATGAACCAGCTCCCTCCTCTTCCTCCTCCGACTCAGAACGGTACACGGGTACCTCATCCATATTTCGTAACAATACTAAGTTTCCTTAATAGATAGTAAGTTAATAGTTTCCTTAGTAGATTTATTAGTTCGTTGAAATGATAATATTAAACCAATAGCAACAAAAACTATTTAATTTTGTAACATAAACAGACAAAACACGCAAGGATCGGTCGTTGCAAGCGCACTGCGCTCGGATCTTTCGAACTCGCACGCGAAAACAGCCGAACGCGACCCGAACCCTATAGCACGGGCCGAACAGTTGAGGTATTTTCATCATTATTGCGAGTTAAAAAATAAATTTGATAACCAACAATAGAAATTAAAACAGTTCATGCAAGTTGTAAAAATATGATTATTTTGACAAAGCCTCTGTTGTCGGTAACTTAGTAATTTTGTCGGAGGTTCAGTATTCTATTTGGAAGTTTCGTTTTGTTATTCGAAGATCCATTTTCCGTTGTATGAAATGGACTTAGAAGTAGGTTTAAATTATTTTTATTGTATTATTAATTCTATTATAGATGACTGTGTGCCCAAAAAAAAGCGAAGTCGTGGAAACTCAAGGTACATTTATCCTGAGTGGTACACTGTTGAAATAATTCGCGACATAAGGTTGAAGGCTTCTCTGCATAAACAGTACAAGGCAAGCGGTTCAAGGGTCGATTACGAAGCATTTGCTCGGTGTAGAACCAACATTAAAAATATGTTAATAGTGGCACAGGAACAATATCGGAGCCGTGTTCAAGGGCAAATGCTGAGCGATCCTAAATCTTTTTGGAATTATGTCAAGTCTAAGAGAGGTAGGAGAAGCCCTCAAGCTATCGTGAAAGATGGGGTGGCATTATCTAGCCAGCGGTCTGTGGAAGAGTTTGCGGCTTACTTTTATTCTGTGTATAGAGAAGAGCGACCGGAGTTGGATGTGGATGCGGCTATAGCCAGCGCAGGTAGTGGAAACGGAGCGGCGCGAGTGCACTTGCACCAATTACAGTTAGGAGACGTGAGTAGTGCGCTTCTAGATCTTAAGCCGAAACGGTCCGCAGGGCCTGACGGCATTCCGCCTTACATATTTAGGGATTGTCGAGTAGCGCTGGCTAGGCCTCTTCTTCATATTTATAACCAGTGCCTCAAAGCTGCCGTGTTTCCGGAAAGGTGGAAAGTGACCCGCGTTGTTCCGGTTCCGAAAGCAGGGTCAGCAGAATCGGTGGATGGGTACAGACCAGTTGCGGTATTGTCTACGCCGGCGAAAGTGATGGAAACTGCTATACATAAGAGCATATATCTTCAGGTTAGCGCACAGCTGTCAGACGCTCAGCATGGGTTTCGACCAGGAAGAAGTACCACCAGTAATCTTCTCTGCCACATGGCTCATCTGGTGCCGACGGTGGATGGTGGGGGGCAGACTGATGCTGCTTACTTTGACTTTAGAAAAGCATTCGATTTAGTCGATAATGACATTTTGCTTAAAAAGTTTGCAGGTATTGGTTTCACCCCACACTCTCTCCAGTTTTTTGCCAGTTATTTGAGAGATAGGCAGCAATATGTGGAATATGCGGGACACGTGTCAAATCCATATTTCACTAGGTCCGGGGTAAGTCAAGGTAGTAACCTTGGCCCTTTGGGCTTTCTTCTGGTGGTAAACGACCTACCAGAAGTAGTCCGAGACGCGTCTTGTCTGTTGTTTGCTGACGACCTCAAATTATCCCTCGCGATAAAGAGCAGCGATGACTGTGTCAGGCTACAAAGGGACATTGATAGGGTAGTGAGATGGAGCAAAGAAAATCTCTTACAATTTAATAGCTCGAAGTGTGTGACTATCACTTTTTCTCGCGCACACAATCCCATCTTACATACCTACTATATTGACGGGTCGCCTATGGAACGGGTCACAGAAGTCAAGGACTTGGGAGTAAAATTTAACACTGGTCTGACTTTTCGGGATCACATCATGCGTTGCTGTAAAAGAGCGTATAGAAATTTAGGTTTCATGCTTCGTACGGTCCGAGGTTTCACGAATGTGAAAGCTATTATAGCATTATATAATGCATTGGTGAGGAGCCAGGTAGAATGTAACGCAGTTATCTGGTCTCCGCATGAAGCTAAATATAGTCTCATGCTGGAGAGGGTACAAAATAAATTTATAAGATATTTATATATGCGCTATTACGGAGTCTATCCCTTTTACCCGTTAATGTATCCAACCTTATTTATTCTAGGTATGGTAGGATACAACGAGCTAAGGGTTAGGAGGGATCTTGCACTCGCCTCATATATATTTAAAGTACTGAGAGGGAAGGTGCATAATGCAGTTGTTTTAGGCCAGGTGAGTCTGTGTATTCCGGACAGGTACGTGTGGCGACGACGGCAGCCACGACTGCTGGTGGAACCGCGTGCTAGGACCAACCTTCTGAAGGAGGCGCCGCTGACGCGTGCACTCCGCACGCTCAACCTCATAGCGAGTGAGACAGACCTATTCTGTTGTTCTCTGAGTGAATTCACAAGGAATGCTTTGTTTGTTATTAGTTATAGGTATTAGTTATAAGGAACAATTATGTTAAGGCACATTTACCGCATTGGTTAGCTGTAAGGGTAGATGTATGATGATAAATAAATAAATAAATAAATTTTCTTTTAGGAGAAAATGTAATTTGAACATGCTCTTAATTGTTGTTAAATTGGATATTTTTATTCGTTTATGTTTTGGGTTTTTCGTCGGTAATTCATTATAACGCTGGTTAATTAGAATAATAGTCGGCCACAGATCGCTGGAGATTAATTTGTTTTTCAGAACCATTATTATTTCCCCTAATATTATAAATGTGAAAGTTTGTGTGTTTGGATGTTTGTTACTCAATCACGCAAAAACGGCTGAATAGATTTGGATGAAATTTGGCAAACAGATAGTTTATAACCTGGATTAACACATAGGATACTTTATATCCCGATATTCCCACGGGATCGAGACTTACGCGGGTGAAACCGCGGGGCGCAGCTAGTCTTATATATATGCTTTTGAATGCTTTTGCAGTGAGTCTCGTAAGGGTTTCCATAATGTTTCAATAACGTGAATGCCTCCATCCGCCTCTAACATACAGTAGATGACATGTATTAGAGCGCAGCTCACGTACCGCCGCCAAAGGATTTCTCCGACGTCTTAAGTATTCAAATTTAAAGGCACACAAGCATTGAGAAACGTCGGCCCTCTTCGTGACGTGGCTTTCCTTTGATTTTTCAAGTAATCATGCTCTCGTACACCTATATTATTACGTTTGAAATAGTCGAATATATTTATTTATTTATTAAAACTATATGCACAAGAAAAAAAAAAAACTGTGCAAAGGCGGACTTAAGCCTGAGGCATTTGGCTTTTTTTTTTTTGCTTTTTCTACCTTAGCCTATACATGTATGTTGTGTTAATTAATCTGATGGTGAGAACCATAGGCTCAGTCCAGTTAGTACCTATTCAGTAAGTGTTTGTAGTAACATAGGCGCCCATTGGTTGTCAGCAGTAAGGTGGTCTCATTGTGTGTGCACATTAGCCCACGCGTCGCTAAATAACGGCCGGCGCGAGCCCGCTCACGAATTCACGACTCGCAAATAAACCCGAACGTCCCGTAATTGTGTCCGCTCACACACAGACACGGCGCATACACCACACGCTGCCTGTTGACTAGCGATTCACACAGACACGGCGCATACACCACACGCTGCCTGTTGACTAGCGATTCACACAGACACGGCGCATACACCACACGCTGCCTGTTGACTAGCGATTCACACAGACACGGCGCATACACCACACGCTGCCTGTTGACTAGCGATTCACATAGACACGGTGCATACACCACACGCTGCCTGTTGACTAGCGATTCACACAGACACGGCGCATACACCACACGCTGCCTGTTGACTAGCGATTCACACAGACACGGCGCATACACCACACGCTGCCTGTTGACTAGCGATTCACACAGACACGGCGCATACACCACACGCTGCCTGTTGACTAGCGATTCACACAGACACGGCGCATACACCACACGCTGCCTGTTGACTAGCGATTCACACAGACACGGCGCATACACCACACGCTGCCTGTTGACTAGCGATTCACACAGACACGGCGCATACACCACACGCTGCCTGTTGACTAGCGATTCACACAGACACGGCGCATACACCACACGCTGCCTGTTGACTAGCGATTCACATAGACACGGTGCATACACCACACGCTGCCTGTTGACTAGCGATTCACACAGACACGGCGCATACACCACACGCTGCCTGTTGACTAGCGATTCACACAGACACGGCGCATACACCACACGCTGCCTGTTGACTAGCGATTCACACAGACACGGCGCATACACCACACGCTGCCTGTTGACTAGCGATTCACACAGACACGGCGCATACACCACACGCTGCCTGTTGACTAGCGATTCACACAGACACGGCGCATACACCACACGCTGCCTGTTGACTAGCGATTCACACAGACACGGCGCATACACCACACGCTGCCTGTTGACTAGCGATTCACACAGACACGGCGCATACACCACACGCTGCCTGTTGACTAGCGATTCACACAGACACGGCGCATACACCACACGCTGCCTGTTGACTAGCGATTCACACAGACACGGCGCATACACCACACGCTGCCTGTTGACTAGCGATTCACACAGACACGGCGCATACACCACACGCTGCCTGTTGACTAGCGATTCACACAGACACGGCGCATACACCACACGCTGCCTGTTGACTAGCGATTCACACAGACACGGCGCATACACCACACACTGCCTGTTGACTAGCGATTCACACAGACACGGCGCATACACCACACGCTGCCTGTTGACTAGCGATTCACACAGACACGGCGCATACACCACACGCTGCCTGTTGACTAGCGATTCACACAGACACGGCGCATACACCACACGCTGCCTGTTGACTAGCGATTCACACAGACACGGCGCATACACCACACGCTGCCTGTTGACTAGCGATTCACATAGACACGGTGCATACACCACACGCTGCCTGTTGACTAGCGATTCACACAGACACGGCGCATACACCACACGCTGCCTGTTGACTAGCGATTCACACAGACACGGCGCATACACCACACGCTGCCTGTTGACTAGCGATTCACACAGACACGGCGCATACACCACACGCTGCCTGTTGACTAGCGATTCACACAGACACGGCGCATACACCACACGCTGCCTGTTGACTAGCGATTCACACAGACACGGCGCATACACCACACGCTGCCGCTGTCGCTGCTAGCGATTCCTCTCAGCACGCGTATCATCTCACCACCATAGAAATGGGTTTTGTCAAGAATTAGACAAAATTACAGATTGTGATCTATCATTTTGTCTATTCTGCCGTCGGCAGAAGGTGCAGGTAATATATAGGTATATAAAGTATAACCAGTACAGCAGTTGAACCGCGGTCACTGGCGCTACTTTAGTGCTACGCCAGAGCTCCGGTTAAGCTACGCCGTCGCCCGTCGGCATGTGGCTGTAATAGACTACTAGATCTTTCTAAACGTAGTCGATTCCACAAAGCACGTCACTAATACGATACTGTTGATATCGTAAATGCTATGAACGCTCCACTCGCATCACTTTGAATGTAAATGTCGCAGTGAGTCTGTGAGGCCATGAACTGTACGATAATGGCGGTGACTGTAACTATACCTAATGCTACCACTCGAATGTTATTCAAATGAACACAATATTATACATTTTCAGCTTTATAATTGAGGCGGTTTCCGTTAAATGAGATGTACGATAATATATCACATTTACCCGTAGAATGGCATCGACATGAATCAAATGTATTATTGTGGAGCGCGTGAAGGTAAAATACGCGCACAATTTGCGTTACGCCGCGTATGGTGCCGAGGACTCGGGCTGGGCCACATACGACGTCATCATTTATTACAGGAAATGTTCCTAAGTGAATATAAGCGCGCGTCACAAGTTGTCCGTAACTAAGTTTGGGATTCAACTCCAATAACTGAATTAATATTATGCAACACAAATGGATCGTAATGGGGATGTAAACGCAAAGCTCAGCGCAGATGTCGCCAGCGGCGGGATGGCTACTGTCAAATCGTTTTCGCTTTGTTTACATCAGTGTTTTTTGCAATTTTTTGTGTTGAAACCGGTCTAACATCGTTTTTGTTAACGAGTATTTTACTGGAAGCTCAAAAAATTGAAAGACGAATTGAAAAATCGAGGAGTAAGGATCCCACCAAAAACATTTCCATGTAAAATGTTGCCAAGACGAGACAAAAATTTATCAGATCTCATGTAGTAGGGCGTGTAGAGTTAGAAGCTTGGCTCTACATGAGATCTAATAACTTTTCTTGGCAACATTTTACATGAAAATGTTTTTGGTGGGATTTCACTTCTTTTTTGTAAATTGCTTTAGACAATAATTTTTAGTTTGTTCATTGTTTCTTTCTTTTTTGTGTTCTATTTCTTGCACATCAGGGGTGTCTTTTTTCATAGCCCACTCTCTTTATTCGTATAATATAAGTATACTAATGTAGTATATTCTGTAACCTAACGAAAGCCCCATGTACACGTGTATCCCCTAATTTAAGGGGTTGAGAGGTGATTAAAAAAAAAAACCTAAAACACGTATTTTTTATTTGTAATAAGAAATCACAGACTTCTTATTATTATCTTACTAGCTGCGCCCCGCGGTTTCACCCGCGTTAGTCTCGATCCCGTGGGACAATCGGGATAAAAAGTATCCTATGTGTTAATCCAGTTTATAAATTATCTGTTTGCCAAATTTCATCCAAATCCATTCAGCCGTTTTTGCGTGATTGAGTAACAAACATCCAAACACACAAACTGTCACATTTATAATATTATATAGTAGGATTAAGTGTACTTGCATAATTTTCAGATCTCTAGCATAAAATTAAGTTTATATGGGAAAACCCATACAAACTTCCATCCCCTAATTTACAGGTTGGGAGGTGATTTACAAAAAATCCTGAAATATGTATTTTACTATTTATAACAAGGAGTCCCCATATCAATTTTGAGACCTCTAGTATTAAAATTTGCGGAAGTCTCATACAAACTTCCATTCCCTAGTTTAAGGGGTTGGGAGGTAAAAGTTCCAAGTTTTAGATTTTTTTTGTTGTTTGTGTACTAATACTAGCATACATACCTTTCAGCTTTCTAAGACTTCAGGAAGTACCCTAAGAATTTTGATGATCATCAGTGAGTGAGTGAGTCAGTCAGTGACGAAATCGGGGCTTTTTAGATATCAATAAAATCGAAAGTAGCTTTCCAATTGAAACTTTCTACGTTTAATAAGTCCACAATTGACATCATATCTCGAGAATTTTTTTTATCTGGTATAATCCAACCCCAAGTTATGGGGGTTCAAAAAAAGGACGAAGCGAAAAGGTAGGTAGTTCCCTCCTTGCGCTTCGCTTGGCTCGTTTTAGCGGTGACACTCCCATGCCCCCAGATAACTGGAAAGAAAATAGATCTTCTTGAGAGGTAGACTTTTAACTAATAAAATATTTTTCATCAGTGCTAGCCTCTAGATTTGGATATTTTTTTAGTTGTTACCTGTTAATTATTACAGTCATGGTAGGAAAATTTACGATAAATGAGAGAACATTACTTCTAATGACAAATGGTATTCTTTATTTTTTAGGTTAGAAGCTTACGAACGAAATTTTAATTTCGGCAATCAAAGCCCCCAAGCTTCTGAAAGCCAAGCCATTGTCGTTCCTGAAGCCGATCTTTATCAAGACGTTAATAGCTCCACCAAATTGCCGAAGATTACTAAACAACATATTCAAAGTTACTTTGACAAACATTATATTTATTTCCAATGATACATGGTTAATGTTTGATACCCTCGTGCGGCCCTTGTTTAAATATGTAATGGTTTTTATTTCAGATTCAATAAGAATATCAGTGATGCTGTAAGATTGTATGAATCAAGATACCTTCTTCTACGATCAACAACATCCTGCCAAAGTACTTATCTAAAAGGTGGCTTATTATTCTTACTATAGACCCATTTAAAAGTTGATGTCTAGGAAATAAAGTGGGTGTAGGTCTTCTTCCATAGTTATTAATAGTAGGATGCTGACGTTTTAAATGTATGTGTTGTTAGTTTTATGTGTAAAGTAATTTGCCTATTAAACATATCAATGGGTCAATATCAAAAAGAGCATTTTTCTTCAATTTTGGTGGCGGAATCTTTTCTTCTGTTTTCGTGAAAAATAAGGACCTGGTATAAGAGTAGAAAGTCCAAGCTAGAAGGATCTTCAAGAGGTCTGAGAATAACTCGATAACTTATTGAGATATTTTAGTTTAAAGTCTAGTGTGGCCACCAAAATTGAAAATTGCCCACCAAAATCGAAAGTGCCCACCAATATTGAAAATCAGTGGCACCAAAATTGGATTTCTCTGTCACAAACCTCAATCTCACTAATTAATAAAGCTCAATGTAACCAATCTCACTCAAATTCTCGGGATTTATCAATAACTTTCATAGGAGGAAAGTTTAGTGGAGTTTAGGAAATAAGATGGAATTTAATAAATCAAAATGCTACGTGATGTCTTTTGGTCGAATGCGGCGCCTGGTTGACTTTATATACAAACTGAATGGAGATACAATTACTAGAACTGATTCCATGAAAGACCTGGGAGTCATATTCGACCGTAAGCTCACTTTTCACGACCACATCACATCCATTGCAAAGGAGTCCTTCGGGCGCCTTGGCTTTGTTTTAAGGAACTATCGTGACTTCCACAACCCCCACGTTATCAAGCTTGTTTTTGGGGCGTTGGTCCGTAGCAAACTTGAGTCTAGTGCGTGCGTATGGAATCCGTTTGAGAAGCAGTATACGTTAAAGTTCAAAAAGCATTCCTTAGATACCTTTACAAGCGCTTGTACGGGTTTTATCCTCACTTGTATCCCACTAAATTCCTGTTGGGTTGCTTGAGTTTCAATTCTCTAGAAGTAAGACGGTTGCGCGATCAGATGACTGTGATATTTAAAATTCTTAGGGATTATAGACGTTCCTGCTCTGCATAATGAAATCTGCAATCTATTTGTCCCAGCAGTTACTGTCGTGGCAGGAAACACCGATTACTGGCTGTCCCAACTTGCCGTACTGTTGCACACTCCAAGTTCCTCGCACATTAGCCGCGGTTAACGCTCTTCTGAACTCAAACACAGATTTTGATATGTTTGCGAATGAATGGAAGATGATACTGTCAGAATGTCTGAATTTTTGTGAGAAGAATGCATGAATGTGTTAAATAAATTATATGTATGTTTAAATAGTGTAATTGGCTTCGGCCGTTCTATTTAAAATACAAATAAATAAATAAATAGGTTAATAAAACTCTGATTCAAAGGTACGAGATGCAGAATAACTTTGCTGCCGAGCGAAACACACAACTTTTCAACTCACTAGAGCGAGGAAAATGCTAGGTGTCTCCATGCGCACGCCACAATTGCGGCGATAAGTCCCCTCTTTGAGGAGTGGCTGGAGAGGCGCCACGGTGTCCTCACCTTCCGCTTGACGCAGGTCCTCACCGGACATGGCAGTTTCGGGAGGTACCTGTGTAGGATTAGGCGGGAGGAAACGCCCGGGTGTCACCACTGTGCGGATCATCCGGAGGACACGGTGGAGCATACGGTGGAGATGTGCCCTGCTTGGACGGAGCACCGCCGTGTCCTCGTGGAGGCGATTGGCGACAGTGACCTCTCGCATCCGGCCCTGGTCCAGGCCATGGTACGGAGCGAGAGGGCATGGAAAGCCGTCACCTCCTTCTGCGAAGCAGTAATGCTCGCGAAGGAAGAGGCGGAACGCGTGAGGGAGAGGCAAAGTTTGCGCCCTCACGCCCCTAACCGCCGCCGCAGGAGACACCCTGGGCGTCGGGAATCACAGGCGGATTTCCGGCCACCATAGGCGCGGGCTTGCGGACGGCGAGCAATGGGTAGCTCGCCGTCCGATAAGGACCAGGCCCGGGTCGATGGCGCGTCGTGTTCCACGCGCGCCTCAAAGAGATGTCAGCACACCTGACAGGGTCCGTTAGGACCGATGCCTGCCGGGGTTGCGGAATAGTCCGAAAGGGATACCGGGACCCTGGCAACAGTCAACTGAAGGAACACGGGTGGGTTTTAGTCAGTTAAAGTCTGACACGCCCTTCCGCTCCGCCCAAGCGGGAGAAATCATTTGATGATATCCCACCCAAAAAAAAAAAAAAAAGTTGTGCATGCATTCAACAAATATTGTACGCTTTTATATAATTTTTGCGCATAATTTCTGGCCAGTGCGATTATTCTAAAAATAAGTATTATGCATTATCAGTGGACCCAGCGTTATAGAAAATTATTGAAAATAATAGGAAGGTTCGCATTTTAAAAACTCTTTCTACGCTAGCGGATAAAATGCACTTTAGCACTCAGTTTTCGAATGATAAACAAAATCTTTCCGAGCTTGTGAGGTGAGAAATTACTTGCCAACAACTAAAGTTTCCCAAACAAAACTAAGAAATGAAACATAAATAACTCTAAAATAAAATATGATTTAAATTATCAAAATACAATATTAAATCCAAGGTGGAGACACAGTGAAATAGCAAACAGATCATGACTATTTCACCAACGCTCTAGTTACAGTTAGTTGTCCCTTTCTCTTTTTCGTAGTGTTTCAGCCTGTTCGGGATTGCTCTTTATTCTTGATTTTCTTCTTCTTTCTGCTATTCTTTTTTTATGCAGCCTCTCTTCGCTGGTCTGTTTTGGCATTCTAAAAAGCAAAAACCCTTATAATACATTATTAATAGGTTTTACTTACTGCCAAATACATAACATTTAGTTTGCTAATCAAACTGTCTTGCAACGTAAAAACTGGCTATATAGGTACGAACAATACATAAACAGTACATATTTAAAATTTGGTGGCTCGTTTTCAATTTTGGTGGCGTGAAATCGCCACCAAAGCCACCAAAATTGACCCACCAAAATTGGAACCTGGCATAAAAAAAATCTTTAAAAATAGGGGTTTTACGTTACAATTAAATTAATATAACCGATTTATGCGTAACCCAAATCACTACCTATAACATTTAGCTTACTATTAAAACACTTTAAAATCAACAGCAAATCCATCCACCAAAAATTGAACAATTCTTGTCCCTCGTGCCACCCAAGATAATACTAAAATTTTTGGCAGGAAACCACAGTACTAATCACACACCTATTAGGCGCAAGTGCCGGCCACGACCGAGATGTGCGAAATAATAAAACGCGGTTGAACGTACACGCACGAATATTTATGTTATAGTAAGTTGAACAAGTGCCACCAAAATTTAGATTTTTGCTTGGACAAACTTTGATCGAGTATCCTGTGCTTTTAAATTAGATTTTCTAATATGTTTTAATTGTTTTTAGATGATGTGTCTTATGCATATACTAACAAAATTGTTTATTTTTTATTGTACCTTAAATTGTTACTTTGGTGAACGCAATTATATAAAAAAATGGAGCTGGGACAAGCCACCCAACTGGAATTTTAAGTCGATTTTTTTCCCCTTATTATTTACATACACTTATTTTTTTTTTTTAAGTGGCCCTAATTGAACCAAGTTACGTAGTACTACAAAAACAAAAAAGAAACATCCTATCATTTAACACCTCGATTCTCAACGTGGACACGTATAATTTGCCGCCGGGTTATTCACCCCAATACTTCTTCCAGGTTATTGCAAGGCATCTATGAAACATCTTCAATAAGAGGTAAACATCAAATTCAGTGATGACGGAATGCCTGAAGAAGCAATCTGTGAATGTGCCGCAGGAGAAGGATAAGAAGCCCATTGCAAACATATAGCTGTGGTACTTGCTGCTGAAAATATTGTACAAGATAAAATAATACTCCTACATGAAGTTTCTACGTCACAAATACAGACATTCCATAAACCATCAAAGAAGTATTATGCAACACCATTGCATGCATACCACCACCAAATTAAAATAAAACTTTATTAACATATAAAAATGCTTTTATTGCATAATATTTTCTCTAAAATTACAAACTATAGCACAAACAAATAAAATTCTAGATGCTACCACATTGGATGCTAACAAATACTGTTCTTGGAGTAATAACTTCTGAGGTGGTCTCTATAGTAGATATTTCTATTTCAGTGCTAGTGGACGGTTCTGGAATACTGTCGTCCACAGTTGGCTGTCTAAAATAAATTCTGCGTCTGCTTCTTTCCAAATACTGAAGGATTCTGTATGTAGGTGTTGTTGACACTCGGGTGGACCAAGGGAATATGCTTGGGACAGTCCCCTTTTTGAGAAATCTTAATATTTTTGGATTTCCTGAAAAACAAACAACATATTTAAAAAGTTCATACTGATTACTAAAGTATAAGACTTTTAACACTCCGTAATATGGAGGCACACAGGATACATGTTCATTGGTTTATTTACATAAACGCACAGGAAACAAACTAAGTTTAGGTTTTATTTTAGGTAAGGTAGTTATCATTAAAACTAACCACAGTGATAACAACAAGTCTCTGTCTGTAATGCCAACGACTGAAATCAACACTTAATTAATAAGTTAATAGCTCACCTGTATATGCTGATTCTCCTATCCTACTTAATCAGAATCTTGGAAATGATTCTGGCATAACCTGCTATGCTGTGTCGCTACAAAATTTTTGCGATGTATACGCCTTTTCCCATTTTTTTTTAGCGTTGTATCTTTGGAAAATAAATGCACACCGGGGTTAGTACATCCTGGTACAGCACACAGAGGCATATTTCGAGAAAATTGAATTTTACTGAATGCAATGTAGGTTACAAAATGTATGGAATTGACAGTTTTCAATGGCCATCTCGACGATTCGCCACCTATCGTGAAAAAATGGCAGTTTACATCCCCATTAGAGAAGCTGGCGCACACGGGAAGCGGGTGAGGAAAGGGGGTGTGTGTGATCCCAGTTTGATAGTTGAGAATCTAAACAGGCCGGCGGGCAACAGCTGCGGCAGTGGCGGCGGCTCGCGTTAATGTGAGCCTTTACAGCTAATAGCGAGGC
The DNA here is from genome assembly GCA_948473465.1 of Lithophane ornitopus. NCBI lineage: Eukaryota > Metazoa > Arthropoda > Insecta > Lepidoptera > Noctuidae > Lithophane > Lithophane ornitopus. Next base: position 67,621 of record OX419630.1, on the reverse strand, counting down.
GCGCGTCGAGCCTATTACGTGCTGCCTGCCGCGTTGATGCTACGTCGGTGCCGCGCTTCCCCTTTGTCGTGTCGCGCCTGGCCCGGGACTTATCTGTATCGGAACTCCAGGCCGGGCAGTTAACTAAGGCATCATGCATCCAAAAATAACACAGCCTACTTCCACATTTTTCTGGAAAAGCTATTTACAAGTTGTTCAGTACTGAGAATCGATGATCCAACCTGCGGCGCAAACTGTTCGAACTAGTTAGCGGTCGGTTATAGACTTAGCTATTCACAGGATATGGACGGACTTTTGGAGTTTCCCCTGAGAAAACAACAAGATTAGCTTTTATGCTAACGAAATTTGCTCTGCTATAATTCTGTCCGCAACTCCCGAACGATGAACGACATCTGGATTCCACACAGGAACTACATATCATTTTTCCTGAGCCTAATTTTCAGAAGTTTGGGTTGTTTATAAATATTTTTCGGTCAAGAGCCGTTGAAATCAGTCTACTGATAGCGCGACTACGTTCATAAATAATTAGGCACAATGAGCACTACAACTGGCTCATTAGCTGCCTTGCCAACTATGCCAATGCTCGTTTACACGGAGCATTGGCGTAGTTGAATATTGAAGTAAGTACCAATGTATGTAGCGGCGCGGAGCGTTGTGTGGCACTCACGTCCACGCGCCTATTGCCACCTGTGGTGATAATATTGGAGTACCTATGTATGTAGCGGCGCGGCGTTTGCGCGGCACTCGCGTCCACGCGCGTGGCCGCCTGTGGTGATAATATTGGAGTCAAAATCAAAATACACTCGCAGTCAAATAATACGGGTCGGTACGAAAAACTAAAATTACTCGTAAAATAATAGAGCTAGCGGCATGAATTAAACTGTATGATGTAGACAATTTACCAGTTAATAAAACAACACCAAAATGTTGGAAACATTATTAGTTTAATTATCAAAATTACATAAAAAACAAAACATCGATAATTTTCACGTTGAAAAAATTTAAATTCAAATTCAAATATTTATTGCAAAACACAGTACATATATGCATTTCCAGGTGTTAAGTGAATGCGCAGTCCACTGCATTTACCAATTCAGGCATGCAAAATTAAAAATCTATACATATAATAAATCTGTAGACGAGGCGTTTCTGTACAATGAAAAAAAAAAAAAAAAACGTAGGTGGAGAGTCCAAGAATAACCAACAGATGCCATTTCTACCATTTTTGGAATTTTTGTCTGTTTGTCTGTTTGTCTGTTCGTTTGTTTGATTGTTCCAGTATCACGTAAAAAGTACGAAATCAATATGGTTAACTTATAAACTCAAATATTGTGTGTAACTCGATGTTTCATTTAGTCTTTGTTTCATCGCAATCGCTTCAAAATATCAAAAGATATAAGAGTTTAAAGTATTCAAGAATAAATTTTCATTAGGTAGGTACGTAATGTAGATACACGTAACGACATCTATTGAAGAAAAATGACACTAGCGTAAAATCAGGTAGGTTTGTGAGAACGTGTGTAACACACGATCATAATCATCATATGTTCACATACTTCGCGCGGAAACATAACGCGATACATTGTGAATTTACCCAATCTAAAGTTTGGTTAATTCATGTTTTCCAAATCCATTGTTTGGTAGTAGTGCCATAGGTGGCGCTATCTATCTTTTAAATCATGATACAAATTAATCATGAAAAAATGGTGATAAATTTTAATTTCTTAAAAATTGTAGATTGTTACATCGAGCAAAAAGTGAGTAATTAAGGCACAAATGCGCTTACTAAATTAACACGAGTGCATTAATTACTCACTTTAGCAAGGTACGTAATCTACTTTTCTTTCAACTACCAATGTACCTGCTGCGATAAAATATACCTGCTCAAGGTTAACTCAACTCAATCCAAATCAAGTTAGGTCAAGTTAGGTCAAGTCAGGTCAAGTCAGGTCAAGTCAAGTCAAGTCAAGTCAGGTCAAGTCAGTCATGGAACCCTAAAAACAGTCTTTTCTACATAGCTTACAGAGTGTTCGAACGTTTTCCCATATATTTTGACAGTATCACTTCGTGCTCGATAGATGGCGTTGTTCATTTAACGTCATTTTCTGAATCGCGGTGTTAAGAGTCTCCGTAGAAGAATGACTTTCGCCGAATTCATAATTATCGTGCATTTGGCTCATTTTGAATTGAACACATAATCCATACGAATCGATACTTAAAAGTATAAATTCGATAGTAACTCTGTCTGTCTGTCCGTCTGTAATTCTATATGTTACCTTTTTACGCCTGACCCACTGAACGGATCTCGATAAAATTTGGTAAAGAGATAGATGGCATCCCGGGGAAGAACATAGGCAATTATTTTCTAGGGGATGAAAGTTTTTATGGGAAACCTATCATTTTTAGAGTTCCGTAGTCAACAAGGAAGCTTTATAGTTTCGCCATGTCCGTCTGTCTGTCTGTCCGCGACTTAGCTCAAAAACTTTTAATCGACCAACTTACATGTGCAGTTGCAAAAACCCAAATATTCTGTATGCGAGAACAAGTTTTTTAACTACAATGTTAACACTTTGAGGGACAGTAAACGTCCATAGACGTAATAACAATAAAACTTTGCGAAAGTTTGTTTGATAAATTAATTCATCCCAACTACGGAACCCTTCATTGTGCATGGTTCGACATGCACTTGGCCGGTTTCTTTTTAACTTAGGGCTGTGAAAATTTATGCTTTTTGTAACTAACAAAGAGTTACATTTTTCTAAAATCATCCCTCATGAGGGTAAAAACCCTTCTTTATCCTCTTGATTTTAAAATTCACATGTAAGTACTTATTATTGACATTTTTGCGGGACTCTCTTCAAGAGCGTTAAGGGATTGAGAATATAGTCATAGTCCGTATCTTGAGAATCTGTCCACTCAATCAAAAGTTATTACTACTTTGCTCTTGGCTTGGAACGAAGAGTTTGAGTTTACCAGTGAGTACTTACTCGATAGATGGCGTTGTGCAAATGATGCGATTTTCTTAAGGCGGATGCGCCGGTAGCCCGCGAAATTCAAATCTTAAGTTTTTTGCAATTTGCAAGTCAGTGTCAGGCAGGTTGTATGTTGAGATGAAATGAAATGAAATTGTTTATTCTGTAAATAGGTTATTGGAATCACTTTTACACGTCGTAATAATATCAAAAAATTGTAAAATTAAGCTAGATGAGGTCGGCGTTTCCTATCTGACTACTCTGAGAAGAAAGGCCGAAACAAACTCACAGTCTCTTTTAAAGTCCGGACATACCTAGGTCAGATATTGGCATATTGGTCAGGTCCCATGAGGACCATGTAGATTAGAGTCTGAAATGGTCTTTTGAGGAATGAACCATACAGATTTGAGTGAACCTGTCCTGTCACTGCAAGCATTTGTCAGTAATAGTGGAGCTCAGCTCAGAACTTAAGGAGCTCAATGACTCGACGAACAATACCAAAGAAAGGACATTTGTGTAGGCCTCATAAAGTTCTCAAATTGCCGGACCATTGTTAAAACTAACTGAGAACGAAAAAATATAAGAATAAAAAGAAAATAAACATTCACATAGTCCTCACATTCACAATAATACAATACTTTACAAAGTAATCATGTCATTTTGTCAATATCCTACATATAATATTCAATAATGTGAATTTGTATATAAAACTGGTAGGTATATTTTGATGATTTTCCATAGTACTTATTCAAAATTTCACAATGCCAAAATGACAAAATGTTAGCAGAGCGAGCAGCTCAATCCCATGCTTTTTGTCTTCTAAATAATCTGAAATTGTATAGTACCCTTTTTTACAAAGTTTGGTTTTAATACAGCTTTTAAATCGTTTAATGGGTAAGTTTCGAATGTCAATATGATTAAAATATGATTCGCGATCGTAGCAAATAGTAGCTTAACAGAATAATAACCATTAGATACAGGAATACAACCCCTGCAATATTAGTTAGATTAGATAAATAAATATTTGATACAACTGCGACTCATTATTTAGATCAACATAAAACTTGATACTGACCTGCAAAAAGCAAAAACATAAGAAAATTCGAATTTCGCGGGCTCCCCCAAAGCTTTCGCCTTAGTTTTCATCGTCCATACAATATGCCATAGTTTTTTCATTAATCTTTATACAATATTTTTTCATTAATTTTTCCGACAGTTTCATACTGCTGTCCATACTATCCACACTATCACCACAATATAGATATGGACTACCACTAATATATAAAGTTACTGGCTGTCTCATGTCTGTTACTTTTACGCCGTAACGCCTAGGTCGCCTAGACAGACCACGTGGGTTATGGGACATAGGATACTTTTATCCCGGTAGCACATTCCCGTGGGATAATTTCCGACATCCACGCGGGCGAAGCCGCGGGCAAAAGCTAGTTATAGTAATAATAATGGTCGGTACCTTACATACAACACAAAAACGAACTTTAAAACAAAATTAATACTTTGTATTGCCTCCACGGGCTTTTCTCACAGGTTCTCAATGGCTATTGGGCATGCTGTTTATTAAATTTCTTATGCGATTTTGCGGGGTATTGGTCCATTGTTCCCCTAAAGCATGTTTCAGGTTTCGAAGTGTAGCTGGGGCGGGGTTTCGATTTCTTACACACCTCCCAAGCTCATCCCAAGCGTGTTCAATTGGATTGAGGTCCATGCTTCTCGCGGATCAATCCATGCGATTGATGTCAACGTTCTGAAAATATTAAATTAAAATTTGAGCTTATGTGGCCTGGCGTTGTCACGCATGATTATTGAATTTTCACGCGAATTAATAAAATATGGGCCGACATGCTCATTAAGATTTTTATTCCACATATCTTGCACTAGTTAGCGTCCCATTTTCTATCAGCATTAACTCCGTGCGACACTCTGAAGAAATTCCAGCCCAAACCATAACAGATTCACCGCCGAAAGGCCTCAAAACAAACTGGAATAAAAAGCTCCCCTGGCCGTCGGTAGACTCTTCGCCACCCATCAAATGCATACAGCATAAATCTGGATTCGTCAGAGTCAATGTCTTGCCCATTCTTTCTCTCCCCATTGTGCGAGTTCGCGGGTTACGCCCGCGAACTCGCACAATGGGGAGAGAATATATAATATTATATATCATCTTGCTCCCCGATGTTCCCTTTCAAGTTTAGGACCATTTGGAGTTCCATTTTGACTATGTGGAGTCAAATTAGGTTCAAGGATCTGCCGCCTTACAGTCCGCTCACTTACGTCGTCTCTACGGGTCTCTCGAAGTTGATTTGTTACATCAACTGCCGTGAAGTGCCGATTTGTCGTAACAATAAATCGATCCTCTCGAGCCATAGTACATCTGCGCTGCCTGTTCCTGGTCTTCTTATGATCTGCCCAGTTTCTCGGATATGTTGGACGACTGACTGCACTATACAAAGTGACACGCCTATTGTTCTTGCTGTACTTCGCTGACTTCTACCTTCTTCTAACATAGTGCAGATACGCGTTCATTTTTCTGGTATTAGCGACATCACAGTAATTCAATAGTGATGGTGAAACACTACAATGATCGCCTTTTATCATTTTGAGTTGATAGATTGAAAACAAGCAAAAGTTAAACAAACGGGAATTGAATTTCCTTCCAAATTGGAGGTTTTTAAATTTTTAACTTTTTTTACGTTGTAAATCATTTAAGGTTTTATTTCATACAATATTAAAATTCTCTATAATATAAAGTTAGTTTCATGCACGTACCATTATTAATTTGCAAGTTACAGGGATATCCGTCATCGACCCGTATTATTTGACCGCGAGTGTATTTTAATTCACATAAAGGCTCGTGCAAACAGACGCGAAATCGCGGGCGCGTAAACCTACATGGGCACTTATGAAACGTCAGACTCTTTAAAAAATAATTAATCAAAATCATAACCCTCCTTTTTGCTTCGCCGTAGTCGGGTAAAAATGGAAAAGAATCTATACAAAAGATAAATAAGATAATACAAATAAAAACCTATTCAAACCACATAACATGATTGCGATTACAGCTGTAACAAATCTAAACAATTATCATGTCCAAAAAAGCCACAAATAAAGAGTTGAAACCAAATTGTAGGTATACAATGTCAAATAATGGGATAATTATGTCAAGATAAATGTAAAAAAAATTAACATGTGTAGCCGAGCCTTAACGTTTGTGTGTGGACTAGCCCTTAAGCGCAGCAACGGGAGACAACACCCCCGCTCGCGCCCGCGCCCGCGCCCTCGCACCCCCGCTAACCGACAGTGGACGAATGAACGCGAGAGCGTACGCCACGCTCGCGAAACGCTCGTAATAGTTTTAAGAAAACGATTGTTTTACCTGTTTGTGCCGTGTTACTGGACTTGATTATACCTATTTTCACTGTAGACGTGCGTTAGAACTCATTTAAGACCCAACATACACACCCCTGAGAAGAAATCTCCTACAAGTGTCGCCCAACTCGTGGCCGTTATCAGTGCAATTACGCCAAAAAATAACATAACAGTGACAATATGTGCTAAATCCTATCGTGCCAACACGTACACGTACTGTAAACCCTTTCCGATAGTGCATTTACTGTAAATATCTCCAAACAGTGCTAAAAAACAATCGGCAAAACTTCGGGCGAGTCCACTCTTCCCGCTAAAATTGTAACCGACGCGCGGACGCGACGCGCACGCGGACGAGTCTACCGCGAGTGGTTTCCTAGAATAAGAATAACGTACCTATCGTGTCGTGCAACGAACCACCCTTATAACCATCACCCGTGTTGTGCGAGTAACAGCAGAGTTAGTGCCCTGTTACCATGCCGCCGAAGCTAATAAAAAAACGTACCGGAAGAGATGATGGGTCGGAATCCGACACGGACGTCGAGCAGAATAGGACGGTGGTGGCATCACCATCGCCATCACCGAACATCGCCATGTCTGAGGATATGCTTCAGGCCCTTGTGTGCAGCATTACAAGGAACCAAGCGGAAGCAAATCGTATTCTCATTGAAAGCATACTGGCGAGGAAGGATGAACCGTGCACATCGTCACCACGGATACCCGACACGCGTGATACCGCGCGGTGGTCGGGCAACTTCGCGAAGTGTACGGCGCGTTAAGACGGGTCGTCGAAGAACGCAGAAGAGCTCGAGGCATTTATCGACGCTATCGAAGTATACCGCGACTGCACCAACATGAGCTACGAGCACGCGCTGCGGGGGCTGCCTATGCTGCTAGTCGGCGAGGCCGCCGTCTGGTGGCAGGGCGTGAAGTCGTCGATAACGTCATGGTCCGACGCGCTGCAACGTCTTCGAGGGATGTACGGAGTGCCGCGACCCGGTTATAAAATATTTCGTGACATTTTCGGTACCGAACAAAATAGTGAACGGGCCGACGTGTTTATAAGCAAAGTGCGCGCTTTAATATCGAAGTTACCGTATGATGTGCCGGAAGAGATGATGCTTGATATGGTTTATGGATTGTTAGATCGTAGGATAAGAAAACGAGTGTCTCGCGACGCGGTGAATGAGCTGGAACAGCTGATAGCGAAGGCCAGGTTAGTCGAAGAGTCGTTGGCGGAGGTAAGTGCTTCTACTCATTTTAATGTCAGGGGGTCGTCTAATAATAATAGCGACAAAGACAATGTAAACAATAACCCTTCCGTCGCCGCGCAGGAAAGTGCGAGCACAAACGTTAACCCTTCGAATGCCGTAGGTGACTTGCATAAGTCGAGTAACAATCATAGTGTTGCTAGGTCGTCTGACTCGCACGCGCCGAACGTAAAAAATAATAATAATAGTGATGGGCAAAAGCGTGTTAGACCGAAGTGTACTTATTGCAAGTTTTTCGGCCATACGGTAGACGACTGCCGTAATAAGGATAAGAAGGATGGAAAGGTCATTGACCCTTCTAATTCTAAGTCGAGCAAAAGTACCGAGTTACGTTGTTACGGATGTGGTCAGCTGGGCGTGGTGCGTTCAAAATGTAGTAACTGCAAAAGCGCGTCGACTTCAAGTAAGTCGGATTTTTGTAGCGTTCAAGTAGCCAATAGTGATGATCCGCGACCGCTGGTGGAAATTCAGGTCGTGAAACGCAAGGGGGTAGCTATCTTAGATACGGGGGCCACACATTCCATCGCGGGCCCCATGCTATACGACTTACTTCTTAGAGCTGGCGTTGTTTTTAGGAAAACGTTACGTACTATAGGGCTTGCCGACGGATCACAACAAGAAGGTACTATACTTGAGTGTGATACCGACGTAATATTAGAAAACCATGTTATACCTACCACGTTTATAGTTTTACCGGACGCGCAAACTCGGACATTGCTAGGTAGAGATTTTATTATTTGCCATTCGTTTGGCATTACTCAGTCGCTGACGCCCGTATACCATCCACAAGCGAACCCGGTGGAAAGGAAGAACCGCGATCTAAAGGCTCAACTCGCTATTCTCGTAGGGAAGGATCACAACACCTGGGACGCTCACTTACCCGCGATACGTTTCGCGATGAACTCTGCAGTGACCAGCAGCACCGGATTTTCACCGGCTTACCTGACGTTTGGACGAGAGATGCGTGCTCCGGCCGACGTCATCGCCGACATGCGCACCATTGTGGAAAGTGATAATGCCGTGACGAACCTTACCCCTTACCTAAAGAGAATGTCAACCGTGCTATTTGAAGCTAGGGAAGTGCACGAAAAGGTTCAAGCGAGTCAGAAACATTACGCTGACGAGGGTCGTAGCCCTGCACCTGATTACTCAATCGGTGATCTGGTCCTTTTGAAGACCCAAGGGAGTAACGACACGACCCGCGGACAAACGCCGAAGTTCATACCGCGACGGGACGGACCTTAGCGTATTAAGGAACCCGCGAGCTCTACTACTTACGTGTTGGAGAAGGTAAGTAGCGGTGAAACGTTAGGGAGGTACCATGTTTCCCAGTTGACCCCATTCGTCGGCGACGTACCACCAGCCCCGGTCAACGAAAAGCGTAGGCGCGGTAGACCTAAGCGTTATCTTGTCTGACTCAGACGCGTGGGCGCATGTCTGGGTCAGAGGGGGAGGATGTAGCCGAGCCTTAACGTTTGTGTGTGGACTAGCCCTTAAGCGCAGCAACGGGAGACGACACCCCCGCTCGCGCCCGCGCCCGCGCCCTCGCACCCCCGCTAACCGACAGTGGACGAATGAACGCGAGAGCGTACGCCACGCTCGCGAAACGCTCGTAATAGTTTTAAGAAAACGATTGTTTTACCTGTTTGTGCCGTGTTACTGGACTTGATTATACCTATTTTCACTGTAGACGTGCGTTAGAACTCATTTAAGACCCAACATACACACCCCTGAGAAGAAATCTCCTACACATGGTAATTTGGGGGCAGTTAATAGACTCTTACATAATTATGCCGTTAATGAGGTAACACGAAAGCCACATGTGCAGAAGGAATTATTGCCAAACTTCTTTGTCTTCAACGTAGTCTTTAATAATTGTTTGTTTACCAAACTGCTGAGAAGAATTTAACCAGTCTTGCTATCTAATTGTGTAACTTATTTTATCTTATAATATGCTTTTTTGATAAGGACACGTTTCATGTGGGTTGTGAACTTTCCATCGCTAAGTTCTGTAACCGACTTTGGCAACTTGTTATAAAAGCGGATACTGTTTATAAGAAATGACTTACGAGTTTTAGTTAATCGAGGGTATAACAATATCATGGTATCATGTTTACTTCGTGTATTTATATGGAAATCGCTTCTTATTTTGAAAAGTCCTAAGTTTTTCGAACATACAAAATACTTTCTATGATATAAAGAGAAGGCAGTTAGTATATCAATTTCTTTGAATTTATTTCTAAGGGACTCACGAGGTCCCATTTTATAGATCGCGCGAATTGCCTTCTTTTTACCCGACTACGGCGAAGCAAAAAGTAGGGTTATGATTTTGACCGGTATGTATGTATGTATGTATGTATGTTTATCTGTTCCCTCATATCTTCTAAACCACTCATCACAATTTGACAAGTGAGGTATCGTTGGAAGCCTCTTGATCGACCGCTGGTTATAGGCCATGTGACGTCACATTAAATTAAAAATGGCGCCCTCTAGAGGACATACAGTCAGGAACTTGAAAAAAAAAATTGTTTAATCGTACCATGTTAGGTATCAAATGAATATATAAATAAATGAATATATATAAATGAAAGGGTTTAATGAGCACATTTCAAAAATATATATATTATAACACCAAAAGAATTAAAAAAAAAAATTAAGTAATAAAAACTAAAACCCAACTACGACTAAAATCCGGAGTCACACGTGTTAGGGCATAAATCGAACAGATTACGTGTGACTCCGGATTTTTAATTTGTCTGTCTGTGGTGTCTTGTTTATACCTTTTTAGTCGTAGTTGGGTTTTAGTTTTTATTACTTAATTTTTTGCAAAATGAAAATTGAATCTACGTCAGCTGCCGATCCCCACAGCAGAACGCCATAAGCCATAATACTGTGGAAATAAGCAAACTATACTAACCTAGGTGTGGCTATATCAGTCAACTGCCTTATTTTTCTTACTGCATATGCAGCTGAACTTAATCTGCCTGAAAGAGCTCTAATGTGAGAGACCCCGAGGACGTGGCCCCATTAACATTTACTTTTTCCTGCCTGTTTGATAGATAGGAAAGAACAAGATCAGCAGCGTTGCCACGAATTCATTATTCAATTCATAATTTACAGATCAGTGTATTGTAGTCAACGCAGTTAAACGCTTTTGAGAGGTCACAGAAAATGCCAATTGCATCCTGGGACTTCTTCCAGGATTCCAAAATGTAACTGATGAGTTTTACTCCTGCGTCAGTCGTCGACCTACCTTTTGTGAAACCAAACTGGTGACTATGTAAAATCCCATTTGAATTAAAATGTGCCAACACTGGTCTAGCATGATTTTTTCATTTATTTTTCTCAATGCTGGTAGCACAGATATACATATTTGAAAATTGGTAGTACTTTACTAAGTTTCATTAAATGAGAAAACGTACCGCTATCTAAACTTTGATTCAATATGCCTGTTAAGAAAGGGGCAATTGTGTCAATGATATCTTCAAGAACCTTAACGGAAATTTCCCATAAGTCTTCAGTGTTTTTAATGTTAAGACTTTTGAAACCTTTTTAATTGGGACAAAGTGAAAAATAGAAATGGGCTTGAATTCAAAACTTAGAATGTCCTTACTGAAGTTTTCTTTTAGAAATTCAGCTTATATAGATGATGAGGGGAGCGATTTCGTAACCTCTATTGAGATGTTGGTTAAGAAGTTTTCTAGTGTCTCAGAAACTTTTCACTTATCTGAAATGGTTTCATTATCAATTTTTAAAGACAATTCATTCTGATCTCGCTGTTTTGTGTTTCCAGTTTCTTTGTAATTATTTGCCATACAGCTTTTATTTTATTATTAGACATACTATAATTTATATACATATAGTACCTACCTATGTATGTAGCGGCGCGGAGCGTTGTGCGGTACTCGCGACCATGCGCTTGTTGCCGCCTTTTTTTTTTTTTTTGGGTGGGAAATCATCATATGACTTCTCCCGCTCTGGGCGGAGCGGAAGGGCGTGTCAGACTCTTACTGACTAAAACCCACCCGTGTTCCTTCGGTTGCCTGTTGCCAGGGTCCCGGTATCCCTTTCGGACTATTCCGCAACCCTGGCAGGCATCGGTCCTAACGGACCCCGTCAGGTGTGCTGACATCTCTTTGAGGCGCGCGTGGAACACGACGCGCCATCGACCTGGGCCTGGTCCTTATCGGACGGCGAGCTGCCCATTGCTCGCCGTCCGCAAGCCCACGCCTATGGTGGCCGGGAATCCGGCTGGGATTCCCGACGCCCAGGGTGTCTCCAGCGGCGGCGGTTAGGGGCGTGAGGGCGCAGGCTTTGCCTCTCCCTCACGCGTTCCGCCTCCTCCTTCGCGAGCATCACTGCTTCGCAGAAGGAGGTGACCGCCTCCCATGCCCTCTCGCTCCGTACCATGGCCTGGACCAGGGCCGGACGCGAGAGGTCAGTGCCGCCAATCGCCTCCACGAGGACACGGCGGTGCTCCGCCCAAGCAGGGCACACCTCCACCGTATGCTCCACCGTGTCCTCCGGACGATCCGCACAGTGGTGACACCCAGGCGTTTCCTCCCGCCTAATCCTGCACAGGTACCTCCCGAAGCTGCCATGTCCGGTGAGGACCTGTGTCAGGCGGAAGGTGAGGACGCCGTGGCGCCTCTCCAGCCACTCCTCAAAGAGGGGACTTATCGCCGCAATTGTGGCGTGCCCAGCACTGGGTTGCGACAATCGCACTCTCCATGCCGCCATGAGATCCTGCCGGAGCTCTGTCCGCTGTGCCGCGATTTCTCGCGGCAGCGGAGTTACGCCCCGGCGCTTCATCTCCTCGCGCCACTCCCAAATGTGCGCGAGGACCTTCGCCTCCAGATCCCATGGCGGTAATCCGGCAGCTTGTTGCCGCCTGTGGTGATAATATTGGAGTAACTATGTATGTAGCGGCGCGGAGCGTTGTGCGGCACTCGTGTCCACGCGCGTGTTGCCGCTTGTGGTGATAATATTGGAGTACCTATGTATGTACGTGCGGGCGCGGAGCGTTGTGCGGCTCTCGCGTCCACGTGCGTATTGCCGCCTGTGGTGATAATTTTGGAGTAACTATGTATGTAGCGGCGCGGAGCGTTGTGAGGCACTCGCGTCCACGCGAGTTTTGCCGCTTGTGGTGATAATATTGGAGTACCATTGAATTCCCCCGACTGCAATGACAATTTTATTAACTTATTTTTAGTTTTTAATTCGTTTTTCAGCAGGGAAGTCGTGTTTTTTAATTATTTATTTTTTACATTTTAGTGACAAAGTTTTTTTTAAAGTTTAGGTAGGTCATTTTTGTTTTGTTTACCGCTGTTAGCTATAATAGCTATTCTATTAGGCAATAGTTGGCGTTGTTTTAATGATAACATTTTTTTAAATTACTTGCCTATGTTACTCGTGAGATGATGAAATAATTCTAATAATAACTCAATCACCAAACCATTCACTCATTTAGACATTCCCAGTGTTACTAAAGTCTCATTAAATCGTTTGCAGCCAAAGATGAAATGTTCATTTTGCAGGTATACCCTACCTATACAATATGTAAGGGTGAACACCGTTGTCACTCAAACCATGGGTAGTTGACTTAAGTATAAAAATAAATGACCGAGTAAGAACAAAAAAAAAACGTTATTTTCATTAAAAGATTTTAAAAAGTTTCTATCCGACACCGTGCTCGCAAGCGAAACAGCTGACTGACTGAGGGAGGGGTCGCGCTCGCGGCCGTTCAGGTCACGTCCCGCGACCCCCACCCGTGTTGAGACGCAAGTTCGTTGCCCTAGCACATAGGTGAAAGGGTGAAATACTCGAGTGGTAAAATGTAATTTAAAAAAAAGAAAAAAAAAGTCGTAATTTTCCATTGATTTACGTTCTATAAATTACACCAAACCACTGGTTTCAAGAATAACGGTGTTTACCCTAACACCCTGTATAAAATGTATGCCAATAAATTATATAATTTGAAATAAATGCTCATCAAGGCCTTCAACTGGATACCCATATTGTAAATAACTGAATATTTTTTTTTTTAAACTGAATACTGAAAATGAAGCCATACTGCCGCCATAATGCGGGACGGGAAAAAACCGGGATGATGTGAGGATTCTAAAGATACCCCATACATCCAAATCCGTTCAGGCATATAAAAGTAGGGTGGAATAAAGAAACTCATATACATCATACATAAACCCTTTTTTTTTTTTTGGGTGGGAAATCATCGAATTTCATCTCCCGCTCTGGGCGGAGTGGAAGGGCGTGTCAGACTTTTGCTGACTAAAACCCACCCGTGTTCCTTCAGTTGCCTGTTGCCAGGGTCCCGGTATCCCTTTCGGACTATCCCGCAACCCTGGCAGGCATCGGTCCTAACGGACCCCGTCAGTTGTGCTGACATCTCTTTGAGGCACGCGTGGAACACGACGCGCTATCGACCGGGCCTGGTCCTTATCGGACGGCGAGCTACCCATTGCTCGCCGTCCACAGGCCCGCGCCTATGGTGGCCGGGAATTCGCCTGGGAATCCCGACGCCCAGGGTGTCTCCAGCGGCGGCGGTTAGGGGCGTGAGGGCGCAAACTTTGCCTCTCCCTCACGCGTTCCGCCTCCTCCTTCGCGAGCATTACTGCTTCGCAGAAGGAGGTGACGGCTTTCCATGCCCTCTCGCTCCGTACCATGGCCTGGACCGGGGCCGGGCGCGAGAGGTCATCGCCGCCAATCGCCTCCATGAGGAAACGGCGGTGCTCCGCCCAAGCAGGGCACACCTCCACCGTATGCTCCACCGTGTCCTCCGGACGATCCGCACAGTGGTGACAACCGGGCGTTTCCTCCCGCCTAATCCTACACAGGTACCTTCTGAAGCTGCCATGTACGGTGAGGACCTGCGTCAGGCGGAAGGTGAGGACGCCGTGCCCCAGCACTGGGTTGCGACAATTGCACTCTCCATGCTGCCATGATATCCTGCTGGAGTTCTGTCCGCTGTGCCACGATTTCTCGCGGCAGCGGAGTTACGACCCGGCGCTTCACCTCCTCGCGCCACTCCCAGATGTGCGCGAGGACTTTCACCTCCAGATCCCATGGCGGTAATCCGGCAAGGAGGCTCGCCGCCTCACGGGAGACCGTGCGGTATCCCCAGGCCAGCCGTATGGCCATGACCCTTTGGGCCACGTTCAACCGGCGGGCTGGCCGCAGCCTAAGGGAACGCGCCCACACTGGTGCCCCGTAAAGGGCCATGGACCGCACGACCCCCGCGTAGAGCCTCCGGCAGGAGGCCTTTGGCCCCCCAAGATTGGGCAGGAGCCGCCCCAAGGCGGCCCCAGCCCGGTCCAGCCTGGAAGCCAAACGACGGAAGTACTCCACGAAGTTCCACCGGCTGTCGAGGACGAGTCCTAGGTACTTCATCGTCGACTCGACGCCGATGTGAACCCCTCCTACCGTGATTTGGGAACCCGACGGTGGACATACATGAACCCTGGAAACATTACATCCTTCTTGGGCAGTCGTGTAACAAGTCAGAAAAGGTAAAAGTGTGACGAAAAACTTTAATCGCCAATTACTCGAAACTATGCAAAACATACTTACTGCACTTATCGCTAGCGCGGCGGCATTGCTTCTGACACTACTAGGTACCTACATATTTATGTGGAGACAGTTTACAGCTCCTTCACAAAGAACGCCGCGGTGTTGTGAAAGTCAAGCTCAGCCTCCTGTACTATTAATCCCCCCGTTTTTCCCTGCCAGATATAAGCGTAATATTTGGAAATACGTTATTGGCACAATAAGATCTACCTACCCACATCCGAGACAAGTTTAGTGTCAAATAAAGAGAGTAAATTGCAATAACGGTCAGCGTCGTTAGGTGCGCGAGACGTATGTGCTGTCAACTAATTAGTTTCCCTTGGCCTTGTCCTCATTATTACGCATGTGTGGGTGGAAGGGGGCGCCTAGATGTAGCGTTGGGTGTTGGCGCCGAACTTGTTACACTATCATTCACCGACGATTTAAGTCGGATTTACATTTGTCTGACGTGTTGTGTTGTGACGCATCAGAACGGTATCGGTTTCATACATTTAGTATTGTGAGATTTATATTTGTGTGTCGCGATGTGTTGTGATGGCTTCTGATGCCACCATCACCATCACCAACAACACAACACGTCAGACAAATGTAAATCCGGCTTTATATCGCGCAGAAGTATTTAGCGCTAATACATTCCAAGGCGCGGGCGACGTAATGCACTGCGATACTTACAAGCACTGATTATAATCTTAACTTATATACAATATGTTATCTCACAGAGGGCATTCCCTTTAACCTGAAATAGTTTATCGTCTAAGCCAAAAAATATTTAAAAAAAGTTTATTTTTATTTTTTATATTAAAATATTCACAATAGTACCTTGTGATACGAGTTTGCTCTTTTGGATATTATAGTCGAGGCGGTATTGTTAGCGCGAGCCGTAGGCGAGCGCGATAAGGTAGCCGAGAGTGTAATAATCAATGCACACGAGTTTCATACGACGTTTTTCAACACACTTACGAGGAAAAAACAGACTTGTTGTAAGAACTTATGCTACAATAACGTAGGTAACTATAGAGATGATAGATTTATATAGTTTAACTGACCTTTGTTGCCAGGTACTGACACTATCCGGAGTTTCTTTTAAAAACTTCTATGTCGGTTGGTGACAATACTTTAAATTGGTATTTTTGATATTATTTAACCACACAACGAAAACGATAATAACAAGTCAACAAGTCTTACCAAGGGGTATCGTATTAACCAGTTACTGGGTTGTGGAGGTCAGATAGGCAGTCGCTCCATGTAAAATACTGGTATTCAGCTGCATCTGGTTAGACTGGAAGTCGACCCCAAATAGTTGGGAAAAGGCTAGGCAGATGATGACAACGAAAACGATGATAAATATTTATGGAAAATGGCGCACTGGTTTTGTTTTTCTATAGGTGTAAATAAAGGCACTGGCAAAACCGTTAGACAGCCTATACAAAAAAATATGATTTGATTAAGAAAACAAATATTTTTTTGCTACTATAACTAAACTTACCATGTTAGAGCCAAATCTATTTATTATTATTTTCACTTCTCCCCTACGTAAAATCGACATTTTTAATAATGATTTTAATTAACCACACAACAAAAAAATTAACAAATATTTATGGAAAATGGCGGCCTGTTTTGTTTTTCCGCTAGCGATGCGCGCGTGGGTGATAATAAAGGCACTGGTAATACCGCTGAACAGCCTATATTTCTTTCTTTCTTTCTATATAAAAATATAATAATGTTAATAATACATAATACGCAAATGGGGTAAATGTAGTGAACAATATATAATTTGATGAAATTTTCCCATAAATGAAATGACACAACCTGACTATTGAGCTGGCTATATTTCTTCCTCCATTTTTTTAACAGATGGCAGCACGAGCGACTCCCTAATTGCCAGAGACTGTAGTTTTACAACGCCATCTAGGAGTATTGCTTATATAACGGAACGGTAACGACAGAATTGACATTGACAGATAAAATAGATTTATAGCTACTTTTAAAACGTTTCGTGCAATATTTTTCTAACTTAGAATTTTTTATAGTTCCGGGTTCAGTCTTCAGGATTATGTACCAAAAACATGTTGATAGATTTTTCTTCAATTCTTATATTTCTACGTAAAGTACTAGATTTAAAAAAAAATGTTGTTTGATGGTTTTTAACAAAAACTTACGTTTAGTGATGACAGGACAAATTGAGTAGGTAAAACGCTATTTATTAAGTAAGTAAGTATTTATTTGCATAAAACATGGTATACATGGTGTTACAATAATTTACAATAAAGATCTTACATGTTTTGCCAGAATTGTACTTAGCATGCATATGTTCACTTAATACTAACATGAGAATTTGTTATCCATAAATTCTTTAAGACTATAGAAATTTTTCGAGTTTAACCAGTCAAACAATTTTCCCTTAGATAATCTGGAGTTTAAGTTTTTTATGCTACTCCGTATGTTATTATAAAGGCAAAGTCAAATCATTTATTTCAAATAGGCACTTTAAAGGCACTTTTGAACGTCAAAAAAACTAAGAAATAGAACTGATTCTAGTTGCCCCTTCCAAAAGGTAGTTTTCGTATGGAGAAGAATGGGCAAGAAACTCCACCGTTACTCTTTTAAAAAAATGGTTTACAATATTTTGTATACAAAATCAATCTGCCTAGCCTTTTCCCAACTATGTTGGGGTCGGCTTCCAATCTAACCGGATGCAGCTGAATACCAGTATTTTACATGGAGCGACTGCCTATCAGACCTCCACAACCCAGCAACTGGGTAATACGATACCCCTTGGTTAGGCTGGTTGTCAGACTTTCGGGCTTCTGACGACTCGTTACGACTGTCAAAGATCCACAAATACAATATTAATAAAAATCACAATATTTTGTATACATCAATTATAATTACATGTGAATACGATGCACCTAGAATACGATTACTTTACCACAAATTGTAAAAAGAATTAAAAATGGAGCAATGACAAATAAATTGATTAATAAAATGATGTGATAGATACATGGTGCTCACACATTTACAAACATTGTAAAAGTAGGTACCTATACAATATCACAATATTCCTAACATTTTTACATTACAAATAATACTAATAAGACAGTGTGTGAGTTTAAGTAATCACAAAATGTGTAAAAATCTATGATATACAAATAAAGTAAATTATACAACTAGATTAGCAACCAGTTTGATTTTGTCCAGACTCGAATATTGTCCTATGGAGCAAGACCAGCATGTATCCATGCATTCTTATCCTGGATATAATCCTCTAATTTGTAATAGGCTTGTTTACAAAGTGTCCTTTTAATATGGGTTTTAAATTTTCTTTCATTTAATTGCAATTATATAAGCAGCTTTTATTATATTTAGCAAGCTTGGGAAGATCATGCAGAACGAGTCTCTGTGGATCACGCCGGCTCCTTGGATTAATATCATTGGCTGATATAAACAGGTCTTTATGTTTATTAACGAACATACATATTTAAAATATATAAAGCGACGGCAGCGGTAACAAACCTAGTTTCTTAAATATGGGTTTACAAGATTCCTCCGAGTGCATCCCGTAAATTGCCCTAATGCACTTTTTTTGAGCAACAAATGCTCGGTTTGCAGATTTGCAGCGTCATACACATGCTCTTTCCAATTCAAATTCTCATCAATAATTACGCCTAGAAACTTCGTTTGTGCTACTTCTTTTATTTTTGATACGTTTAGGTTAATATTATATTTAGAATTATTACATTTATTGAAATTAATATAAACAGATTTATTAAGATTTATTTTTAAATTATTTATGTCAAGCCATTGTATTAATTTATCTATAGTATTATTAATGTCAGTCTCATGATTATTTCTAAAATTGTTACATTTTTCTGTCGCTATAATAATAGCTATGTCATCAGCAAATAATATACATCGGTGGTCAGTTATATTAATAATATCATTTATGTACAGCAAGAACAGGACGGGCCCCAGTACACTTCCTTGTGGTACACCACATGTATTGTGCTTGTATTCTGATGAAAAAGGCACCTTAACTTGATTGTCATCAATTTTATCAATAATTACTCGTTGTTGTCGGTTACTGAGAAATGATTTTATCCACTGAAGTGTAGGACCCCTGATACCTACAAGTTCAAGTTTTTTGAGCAACAGATTGTGAGAAACTAAAATATTTTATAAAAATAATAAAAATCTGATTTTTTATTATTTTTATATATTGCAAAGAGCTTTAAAAAAAATGATTACCCGATGGCTACTTTATCATTCTAAGGGTTCGAATTGAAATAAAAGGCTTAATTTATGTTTTTTGTTGAATAAAAACTTTTTTTAACCTTTAAAATCTTGGATGACCAAAATTAAAACTAAATTGAATTAATTAACATAATATAAACTTGCTTTTGATCGCTTGTCTTTGGTAAAAAGCTTCACCAAAAACAATTTCTATTGAATACAAATTCCATGCTGCCATGATAGTACTTACTAATTCCATACTGCCATGTCATTACTTCGACTAGTAAATATTAATATGTGGCGCACATTACCGCACTAGTGCGGTAATATAAAGATAAAGCACGCTTCCATAATACACTGCATTATGAACCTAAAAACGGTTCAATAAGAGCCACTTTACGAGCAAGTGTGTTGAAAAAAATATTAAATTGATACGGAAAAGAAACACTTCGTACACGCACACTTGTTACACTTTTCTTTCCACGTTGAAATACAAGTGTGCGTGTACAGTGTTTCTTTTATATCAATTTAATATTTTTGTGAATATTCACTACCTACTTACCTATTTTTTTTTTTTTTTTTTATTGGTTATATTTTTTTAGCATTTGTGGACACTATACTTTTGCGGGTTAACTTATTTTAATATTAGGTATATATTATTATAAATGTGAAAGTGAGTTTGTTTGTTTGTTACGCTTTCACTCTAAAATGATTGAACGGATATTTTCCGCCATCCACGCGGGCGAAGCCGCGAGCAAAAGCTAGTTGTGTATATTAATGTCAAATAAAAATAGAAATCATTTATTTGCTTATAATGTAGGTATAATAGGATGGATTTTTTGTAATAATAGTACCGATACATTTTTCCTTATAGCAAATTCATAATTTTCAAAACAATGGAATTTATATAAATTATAGAATTGAATTAAAATTAAAACCATAGTTATTTCGTATAAGCATTTTTTTTCCTTATAAAATAGATTTTTAAATATTTCTTAAAAAGATCTAAAACCCATTTAAAAGTATAAAAAATCGGTGGTTATGGCTCCAGAGACAGAAACTCCTCACAATGCGAGCCGTGTCGAATACTACTGCCTTCTGAATCCAGGCCCCTGATCCACATTTCACAAGTACCTAATTTTGTTTAAGATTTACCCTTAATATTTGAATCTATCCTCATAGTTGAATCAACAAGCCAGCACTCAGTCTGACAGCCACCCTCCACTCCCCTACCACTACGTGCCAACAATTCAGCACTCGGAAAAGTACGTTAACGATGACTTACTTTTTTTTATTGAACCAGTTTACAAATGGCGGCGACAAGTTTTAACGAATTGTTAACAAAAACTCGCGCGATGTATAATGAGTCAACTTGTGAGCCGAATCGCTGCGAAGTCACGTTCCCGAGGCGCCAGCACTGTTTCTGTGGAGTGTGCATGTGTGTGTGCGCGGCGCGAGGACAGCCGCTCTGTTTACCTGCTGTCAATACAGTTGAACAAGGCGTGTGTTTGTGTAGCGCTGAATAGTATTTAGAGCACGCTGAGCTCGCGGCACACAATACGCGCCCTACTTCCCTGAGTGACGTCATCACGCGACGCACACGTGTCGCGCGGATGAGCAGCGCCGCTCTTCGCACCGCACACACGCGGCACCGTCACGAGCCTATCCTGGTGATAATAAAAATTAAGAGTTATTCCACTAATCCCCATTGGCAATCCCCATTAATGGGGATTTGTGAACGTTTCGGTACACAAATCCCAATCAATGGGGATTCACACTCGGGGTCTCACTAAGTGAATGTAATCTCTCGGGGTCTCACTAAGTGAAGATTATGATAATTATAATTATGCATCTTTATTTATGAGATACCTATATTTTTTTAATAAAAGGGGCACTCCTAGTATTAGCTAAAGACTCTACTAAACAAAAGTTCTAAAATATTTAATCACAAAGTAACCTTAATTTAAAAGTAAAGATGATAATTTAAAAAAAACCAAGCCAGCAGGGTGATCCCCTCGGGCCTGTCATTTTCAGTTAAGCTATTCACCCCATAATACAACAACTAAATTCAAAATTTTATGTGTGGTATTTAGATGATGAGACTCTAGGAGGTGACGTAGATACTGTCCTAAAACATCTCCAATTCCTAAGGCCGCTTTTACACGCTACGAAATTTCACCGTGTCTGCTGCAGATAGGACCAATTCATCATGTACACGACAAGAATTTTGTCGGCCCTCTATCCCGCCCCCTTCTGCACCGCAGCAACTTCGCGCGTCGGGTCTAGCGCAGACAAGATTTTTTTCTTGGTCAGCGCCGAAGAATTGTACACGAGTTCGTGTACAATGCTTCGGCGCGTAGAAACGACACGAATTCTTGCATAGGCACGGCGACTTTTCTTAACGTGTACAAGCGGCCTAAAGCAGCAGTTCCAATCCATCGGTCTTGACCTCAACTACTCAAAATGCGAACGCCTTGTGACAATACTGACAGACAATCGACTATTCAGAAATTTTATTTAATAGCCCCAGATATCAAAGTTTTGGAAAAAAGTTCACTATATAATACCTCCCTCCTAGGTTTTCCAATTTTAGAAGACAGTTTCTCTCCTTTAGTTGATGAAAAATTTAAACATTTCAATTAAATTTTGGATAGACTCTTTAAAATTAACTTACATTCGGCATTCACCCTCATCATATGCTGCTGTTTCGGTCCTTATGTATTTTCTCCGCTCTTCACCTTTATGGAAGAAACCACACCTTTTAGACAAAATTGATCAAATAATTTCGAGCACTCTTACATCAATCATAAATATGGCATTGGACGACCGTGCGTGGCTGCAGGCCACACTACCCATCCGTTTCGGTGGGCTCGGTGTCCGCAAAATTTCCAGTGTAAGCTTACCGGCGTTCCTGTCCTCGGTCCACAGCACCGAAAACTTTACCACAAGAATCTTAAGTTCTTAACCGCTTCTCAGGTTGACTTTGATATGCCGTGTTTGATTGATGCGATGAACGCCCGGAAAATGGCTTGTCCGGATACGGAGCAGCCCGAAAACCCGTTCTCCCAGAGACAGTGGGATGAGCCGCTCTGCAGGTTGGTACGGAATAACCTCATTAATACGTCCACCAATACTGCTGAGCGTGCCCGCCTACTGGCTGTGGGAGAATGGGAGTCGGGCCTCTGGCTTCAGGCGCTACCGTCACCCAACATAGGCACTATGCTGGGTGACACCACTTTCCGGCTCGCTACAAGTCTGCGTTTGGGCGCTCCTTGTGGGGCTTGGCTGTCAGTGCGGTGAAGCAGTCGACCGCCTCGGACACCATGGCCTTTCCTGCAGCAAGAGCGCTGGTCGGCTGGCACGGCACGCAAGCATTAATGACATCATCCGTCGGGCTCTTGTCACCGCTGGGGTGCTAGCTGTTTTAGAACCCAATGGCTTGGCACGCGACGATGGGAAGAGACCAGACGGAATGACCATAATGCCTTGGAAGTTGGATAGGCCTTTGGTGTGGGATGCTGGGTTAGTGCCCAGTGCTCATCGAGTATTTCGGGACATCGCCCAGCGGTTGGTCTACCCTTCACGAGACCAGAGGGCTGGCCAATTTCTAGGTCAAAGAATCAGCATTGCAATGCACTTTTTTGCACGTGGCAATGCACTTTTCCCACTGACAGCGATGCGGAAGAATTTTTTGACGCCCTATGAGCCCTTCATATATAATTTATTCCCTTTGTACATAATGTTAGAATTAGATTGTATATTTTATGATTGTAAAAATAAATAATGGTTACTAAATATAAAAAAAAAAATTGTCATTGGACATTTGTGGTATAACCCACAATAAATCGCAGTTCCTTCAGCATTGTGGATTGTTGTTGTAGGTACAGGACAGCATAGAGTAGTCTCGGGTGTGGTTATAGTGAGCCAGTCTGTTTTCAGCTGAAGAAAAAGGCAATAGCTATATTTAGAAGCTAGCCGTTTTAGTTATAATAACAGCATTTCCCTTGATCTTGATCACATACACGAATAACAGAAACTATATTCATTAACATTTAGGGACATTGTTATGAACTATCTAATCCTGTCAGGATGCGCTCTTTCAAAAACTGCAGGAACACAATGGCTGTTCAAAATGAAAGTGCTGATGTTAGCATAGGACAGCGAATAGCTGAAGCATGCGACGGAAGCGACGGATGGCGGTGAGGCCGGCTGCGTCACGCTCTGCTGAGCAGGCTCGTCGGCGGTGCTGTCGGATATGTCGGTCGGTCGGTCGGTCGGACGCTGCCGTGTCACCATTCATCAGGATTAGCTCTGCGCGTCGACCACTTCATCAACGTCATATCACGATTGCTCCGCTCTTTGATTAATATCATAATCTATCATGTTGTTCCTAATTAATTCATTGATTTTGGTACTTCATCCGCTGAATGTTTCGAAGGTTGCTCATTCTAATTTGGAACCACTAAATAATGTAATTTTGTGTTACCAAATTCTGTTATTAATTAACTGAGACAAAACATGAAAATAGATTATAAATAATATAATAAAATAGTAATGAATTCTATACTTTGTATTGATTGTATAAATGTGTTACCAAATACTGTTATTAATTAACTGAGATAAAACATGAAAATAGATTATAAATATTGATTAAATAGCAAAGAATTCTATACTTTGTATTGATTTTATACTGTATAACGAGGTTGAATGGGGTTTTTGTCCGTTTGTCTGTTTGTCTGATGTATGTTGCAGATTGGCGCAAAAAAGGCTGAACGGATATGGATGTTTGGCGCACAGATAGTTTATAACCTGGATTAACACAGTCATGGTTATTTGAATCCCGTGGATGTCAGATAATATCCCACGGGAACGTACTACACGTTCCCGTGGGATATTGTCCGAGATCCACGCGGGCGAAGGTGCGGGCAAAAGCAACCATATTATAAATATTGTAATAATTAATATCTATGTCGTAGTGGACAAGGGCCTTACCCCGCTCTCCGAAGGCAGAGTTAGTATATCAATTACGTTGAATTTATTTCTAAGGGACTCACGAGGACCCATTTTGTAGAGGGCGCGAATAGCCCTCTTTTGCAAAATGAAAATTGAATCTACGTCAGCTGCCGATCCCCACAGCAGAACGCCATAAGACATAATACTGTGGAAATAAGCAAAATATACTAACCTAGCAGTGGCTATCAGCCAACTGCCTTATTTTTCTTACTGCAAATGCAGCTGAACTTAATCTGCCTGAGAGAGCTCTATCGTGGGCGCCCCATTGCAATTTCGAATCTAGAGTAATTCCTAGAAATACAGTTTCCGTAATAGCATCTAATTTCTTGCCATCAAGTTTTAAATTAAGTCCTACTCGAGGAACATTAGGTAATGAGAACTGAAGACATTTAGTTTTGTTCGCATTAAGTAAAAGATTATTAGCTGCGAACCATTTCGAAAGAACTGCCAGAATATCGTTGACATGTAAGACATCCGTATCTTTCCTATCTATTTAAAAAATGAGAGAAGTGTCATCGGCGAACAGAATTATATCCGATAAGTTAGCCATCATGTAAGGAAGGTCATTAATAAAAACTAGAAATAGAAAAGGGCCAAGAATCGAACATTGCGGCACGCCCATCTTAACCAGAGACCCCGAGGACGTCGCCCCGTTAACATTTACTTTTTGCTGCCTGTTTGATAGATAGGAAAGTACAAGATCAGCAGCTTGTCCACGAATTCCATAGTGGTGTAATTTACAGATCAGTGTATTGTGGTCAACGCAGTCAAACGCTTTTGAGAGGTCACAGAAAATGCCAATTGCATCCTGGGACTTCTCCCAGGATTTCAAAATGTGACTGATGAGTTTTACTCCTGCGTAAGTCGTCGACCTACCTTTCGTGAAACCAAACTGATGACTATGTAAAATCCCATTTGAATTAAAATGTGCCAACATTTGGTCTAACATGATTTTTTCATATATTTTGCTTAGTGGTGGTAGCACAGATATTGGTCTATAATTAGAGGGATCACTCTTACTACCCGATTTGAAAATTGGTACTACTTTACTATGTTTCATTAAATCAGGAAACGTTCCGCTATCTAAACATTGATTAAATATGCCTGTTAGGAAAGGGGCAATTGTGTCAATAATATCTCCAGGAACCTTAACGGAAATCCCCCATAAGTCTTCAGTGTTTTTTATGTTAAGACTTTTGAAGGCTTTTTTAATTGTGACAATAGAAATGGGCTTGAATTCAAAACTTGGAATGTCCTTAGTCCTAAGTTGGTTAGGGAGTTGGGTATACTGCAACCAAGTGATGCTGCAGCATCAGTTCAAGGTTACTTATATTCTTCTAATATCATTGAAATAACAGAATTCTAAATTTCGAATCGATTAGACCTGTGAAGATGCTCACATCCATTCATCAACTTGAAAAGAGCTGATAATCTTCAAACGGCTGAACCGATTTTCTTGGATCATAGCTAAGAACACTCTCGATCAAGTCACCTTTCAAACAAAACAAAATCGGTTCAGCCGTTTGGCAGCTACGATGGAACAGACAGACACACAGGATACACACGTTAAACTTATAATACCGCTCTTTTTCCGTCGGGGGTTAAAAAGAAATAAAGGAAAATATCTATTCCACGTACCGGAAGATATAGCGTTCGAAGGCCTCCGACAAGGTGGTATCGGTCCACCTTGTGAAGGCCGCAAAAATCCGCTGATAGCCGCTCGAAGTGGCGGTGCTTGGTGGAGGCATATGTATGCAGTGTATGGTCTCTTGGCTGAATCAAAATGATGATGATAATGATAGCATCTGCGCGGGAACAGTCGAGCGGTGCTCGCGCTGTCGGGCAATTCCAAGTATTCACAATTAATTGTCCGTTAGAAAGGTGATTTGTTTGAGAGACTGCAAACGTTCCCGCGCTTCGATTTATAACTAGACGTGCTCCCCCCCGACCGGTGGTTATTAATGAAGTTCCTTTGTATTTGCGCTCACAGTTTACACAATATTATAATTGACTTGAGAAGTTGTCGGCCATTTTGATTATTCATAATAAGCAATCTAACTGCTTGTTTGAACAACGATAATAATATTATAACTACACGCATTGCAGTTGCTTATTGGTTTGTCGATGCAGATAATATGTCTATTATTGGTTTGTCGATGTCCCTCCGTGCCTCGGAAAGAACGTTAATTCGTCATTTTTTGACGTTGTATACGTCAAAAAATAACTAATAGTGTATCACCCCGTATCCTACAGTACAGTCCGAGAAAGCCCCATCAGAATCAGAATCAGAATGCTTTATTTGTAAACATAGGTCAAATTAAATCAGTGTGCGAGATCTTACAGATTGGTAGCTCCTCTATGGTTTGCTCAGAGGCGTACAAATATATTTAAGTGTCATTGTCGATTTTTAACATTCCACATACATTATTCCCACATCCCATTTTACATAATTAATCTGCCTATTGTATGTATATTCAAGAATAGGACATAACTCCATAGGACTTTAAGGACTTCTGACGACCCGTAACGACTGTCAAAGATCTACAAATGACAGCCGGGACCAACAGTTTTACTTGTTTTGCAAGGTACGGAGGGGTCTTGGTATGTAAAGTGGTCACCCATCCACGGATCAACCGCGGCAAGTATAACTTGACCTGATTGATCGACCCGTTCGCTGTTATTACCTACTTGGCCACAAGCCCCTAACACCTACAAATCAAACGACATGTAAATCATCCACACGTGCGTCGGGATGCTGTGAGAGAATAAAGAATCTTACATACATAGGGCATAACTATGTACATAATTATGTACCATACAAATACATATCCCTTCTTGTCGGTCGGACCTTTTGACGATTTCTATTTTATTTCTAACTCTGTGGTGCTGCGTGTGACAGCATCATGAATGTCTTGTTGTGATTTTTTGTGATATGTTCCAAAATATTATTGGCTGTGACTTCGCCTTTCTTGAACTATCTTCGCATTATAGTTTACCTGGGCTACAATAACAATACCTATAACTCACATCTCGAACCACTCTGATATTGCCTGGTTTCTAACGAAGATCAAACATTATAAACATACATAGCAAATGAATCATTTGGAATAGTCGTTGAATTTGAGTGAAATTAAATCTGCTGGAAGATAGTGGATTATACTTACTCTGCAATGAACAGGTTTGAATTGATTTTTTGAAGTCATCAGATTTGACATTTATATTTCTATGAGATTTGAAAAGGATCTTATGTCCCTTCACAAAGTTTTACGGCGAACACAATTCAACAGGGCTATTCAATTAAATTAAATCTTTTATTTTTCGAACCTTATAGCCCATTTGGTTAGTATACACATGAGTTAGAAACTAATGTTAGTACTTACACCTACCAGAAAGACAATACAAACGTAATTACTACGCCACAGAGGCATGTAAGCATATCCAATGTCCCAGTATGGGGCTGTCCCACCTATCAGCTATAGTTTTCAGGAGGCTGTTGGGGCTGGCGCGTACCCTGCGCATAATGGAAGCGCAACGCTTGCGCATGATGGCGTGAAAGACATCTATTCTCTCTGCGAACATGCCAGAAGCAGTAGCGCGGCAACCCCATCAGCACCCTGAAAGCACTATTGTATTGAACGCGCAGGGCGCTGTATGCTCTCTGCGTGTAGTTGACCCACAGACTGCATGTATAGAACAACTGACAGTTCGCAGTAAATAGTGTAGAATGAAACACTATTGAGGCTTCTTATTACATTTTGTTTCATTTGTGTCCATTTCTGCGCCAAGCTTCTATGAGAGCGTTATCCATCAACTGATTTAAAAAAAGAACATTGTCATGCAGGCGCGATTTACTAACAAATCACCGTAATTTAAAACAAAATATCATCTATGTTATTCGAATTCGAATTCACGTGCGTCGTATCCCTCCATTTTTTTTCGATATTAATATTGCAAAGTACCTTTTAATAGAGGATTCATATCATGGGTGTAGATAAAGTCTTATAAGCAACTGTAAATAATTAGGTAGTGTTTTACACTCATGTGATACTATTATCACCCACATTCGTGTTTTAATACCCCTTATTATATATCAGTTGCATAAATAACTATTAATGCATGCTAATTTGAATGACTATTTCATGAAATCGTCATTCAATGCACTAACATGAACTTAGAGAGTTGTATTGCTGATTCTAATGTTTATAATTCTTTTCATTTATAATTCTAATGTTTTTAATAATATTTAGATCAATATACAACCTGATACTGACCTGCAAATGGCAAAAATCGTAAGAAATTTTGAATTTCGCGGGCTACCTTAGCGCATCCACCTTAAACTGGAGTGCAAGCACTGCCATGGCATGGCAGGGGCGCGTTGTTTGTATTAATAAGTACGCGTCGGAGCACTACCTCGCTTGATGTTGCCGACATAATGATGTGGTCGGCGATGGAGCGCGCTTACTAGAACCAGGTAATAGTAAAGCTCGTGTTGGTTCTAGTAAGCGTGCTCCATCGCCGCGTAAATAGTTTACCTGTACAATGTACACACTACTAATTACGGCGTATTTTTAAATATTGTGAGGTACCTCAAAAAGAGAAAGTACTAATATTGTGCGATGTTTATAGGTAGAAGGTAATTGTAGTGAAATGTAGCTGCTATAGTGCCTTGTGTTTGCCTTTACAAATTGAGTGTTGAAGTAAGTTAGTCGGTTGGGAGTTGGGACCGCGCCAACCTGCGCACTTAAACTACTTTAAACTATGCCAGCGTTTTACGCAACGCAATCAAAGTATTAAATGAGTTGCGCCCGTTAACTACTTGCTACGGTCGTTTGTATGCTACGCCCCGTAGCTTGGCTACGAGGCTACGAGACTAAGACAGAGCTACGAAGTACATAGAAATATTTTTCGTTTGCAATCCACCCAGTGGGTTACCATAGCATAACTTCATGCCTTTACTTCCAGTAGGAGTAAGCAGAGGCGTGTAGTAGCAGTGTGGTGATACCTGCTGGTGCTGCTGCTTCCCGCCGCGGCCGCGGGGCGCGGTGTCCTCGGCGGCCTCGTCTGGTCACACGACTGTTACATCAGTTGTTGAAGCTCAGCAGTAAAAGGGTACGTGGTGATGCTGCGCTGAGCTCCAGAATTTATATCAAGTGTATGATCATTATTCTACAAATAGGTTTTTTTTATTCTTTTTTACTATAGTTGCTTTAATTTTCGAACTGAATTTAATTTTTAACCTTAGAAATAAATATAAAAGGGATATCGCACGCTGAGAACGAAAGTGACTCAAGTCAAAATTTACGATTTTTGGAAATTGAATAAAATGTGTTCGACTGATTGAACATTTTCCATTCTTTCTAGAAATAGGACATTAACAGCAGCTATCCTTTCTACAATAGCATATATTCATTACCCGTGTAGTAGTGTATGTTGGCGTTTTCATTAGCCGACTCGACGCGACGACGCTTGGATCAAAATATTACCTACAACTTTTATATTAAACTTAAAGGGCCAATACATATTATTTTTTTACTTTTTTAATGCTTTGTTTTTGTCGGGGGTTTTTTAAATTTTTAATTTAACTTTTATTTCCAGCTTTTTAAATTTCATATTATATTACTAGTAGAAACGCTATGATCAACCCGCGGCTCGCCGAAATCTGCGTAGCTGTACGTACTTTTGCCACAGTGAAGCTAGTTTCTAATTTAGTCTCATTTCTCTTTCCTACTCCATCATCAGACCCTGATCACCATCCGTAACATCCATCTGTAACCTATTTTTTGAGACCTTTCCAATGAGCCCAAACACGATACCTCTGCTGTAAGTTGGTGAGGGCGTTGGGTATCCTGCATGCAGGTGATGCTGCAGCATCAGTTCAAGGTTACTATATTCTTCTAATATCATTGAAGTATCAGAATTCTAAATTTCCAATCGATTAGCCCTGTGAAAGATGCTCACATCCATTCATCAACTAGAAAAGAGCTGATACTTTTCAAACGGCTGAACCGATTTTCTTGAATAATAGCTAAGAACACTCTCGATCAAGTCACTTTTCAAACAAAACAAAAAAAAAACAGGATCGGTTCAGCGGTTTGGCAGCTACGATAGAACAGACAGATACACAGATACACACGTTAAACTTATAACACCCCTCTTTTTCAGTCGGGGGTTAAAAACAAAGTGAACTTAAATTACAAATGTCACAATGGGCGGTGTTATCTTAGCGTAAAGCGATCTCTTCCAGACAACTGTGAATGGAGAGGAATAACACATAATAACATGGATGGTGGCTTATCTCTTTCATCTTATTTATCTAGTTGACTTCATTATTTTTTACATTGAAATTCAAGTTCAATATCTCAGACTGCGTTTGTAGAAAAATCGTTCATCAATTCATTTTTGTGATAGGTTTTTCCAACACTGACCTAACGTTTACGATAGCCGCGGTATACTCACAACCAAATGCGCCACTTCACATAGTGAGTTGGGCATTGTCCGCTGCGTGCAATTACGTTACGCTTGGTGATCGCAGGCGCTTATGAAATTATCCAAGACCGCAAAGCGCGGTACGTGTTGTTCGGGCTCTCAAAGGCGCGGCGGCGCGGTGATGCGGGGGGATGCGGCGCACGGTAATGATTGTAATGAAACACAAACATCACGACGTCGCGTCGCTTCGTACTCCTCCGTGTCAACAATAACGCACATCTTGGGCAAGTTTTAAAATTTACCTTGTTCCACTCATTTATGGAGGAGGTACCTACTTGTTAAAGCTAAATATTTTATAATGTTATCTTTAAACTTTATTTTATGACTAGCTGTGCCCCGCGGTTTCACCCGCGTAGGTCTCGATCCCGTGGGAATATAGGGATAAAACGTATCCTATTCCAGGTCATGGTCTACCCGTGTGCCCATCCTCTCCTCTCTAGACGAGGGAACGTCGCGAGCGGCGCGGCGGCGCGACGCCGCGCCGGCGTCGAACGGTTCGCGTATTGCATTTTTATACTCGTGATAACTTCGAAATTAATTGTCCGATTCGAATGAATTAAAAAGTATTTTAATGCTAAATATAATAAATACCCTTGATGTTGAAACTATTTATTTGAATAAGAATTAATGTTATGTTGATAAAACTCCTTCACAAATAATGCATTAATTTCGAACAAATTTGATGTACGTTTGCCCAGCACGGCCCCCCAAAATTTGCGTTTTAGGTGTGCACCAATGCAATGTACTCGCCTCTAGGAGTATATGTACCGCTTTCTTTTTCAATGTACCTCTGTACTTTTGAAGAAATATGCAAAAAAAGGGGGCCGTGCCAGCCAAACGTTTTCAGCACGGCCCCCGTGTAACTTGAGAAATATATAGCGTATTAAAAAAATCTTAAACTCAAGGAATGTACTCTATTAGCACGTTATATGTACCGCAACAGATGTTGTGAATTCGTAATAACAAATAATATATAGATGTGGATGGGGGGGCGTGCTGGAAAAAGCATTATAAGAAAATATCAAAAAAAGACAAAACCACCTTAGCCAAAAACTATTAAAAAAAATTGATGTTTTGCAAGTAACATATGTAACGCATTGGTTTCTCATACAACTTGCTACATTTGAAAAATAAACCAATTTTATTTCATTCAGCACGGCCCTCTATAGTTGCCTATATGTTTTTAAATATGACATGTTTGTTTACAAAATTCGACTTCCTGAATGATGTATAGGAGTACATTCGTTCCAAATAAATTGCGATTCTGCTGTATTAGTACTTTATAAGATAAATTGCTTCAAAAATATCATATATTACAACTGATGGGGTGACCATGATTCCATAAATTAGGTGGTACCTACCTAATTTATGGAATCATCATCACATATATTCTATACCTGACTACATTGAAATAAACATTCTTTTCATTCTTTTTAACCGACTTCTTCAAAAAGGAGGAGGTTCTCAATTCGTCTGTTTTTTTTTTTTTTATTGTATGTATTTTCCGCGTTTACTCTGACAATTATAAATCGATTTTGATGATTCTTTTTTTGCTTGGTAGGTCATTGACTCCGTCACTGTTATTTACATAGCAGGTAGTGGTATTCAAATTTATGTGGGGTAGGTACCAGAACTAAAAAGTGAAAAATAAATTTTTTTTACAAAAAAAAAAAAACAACCGACTTCCAAAAAAACACAAAAAACGTGAAAAATAACTTTAATTTCGGACGTCGGTGTCTTTAGATAAGATAAGATAAGATATTCTTTATTTGTCTAAACATGGTATACATACAAGAGCATGCAAGATTAAAATCAATTGTTTAAGTCCAGTCATGTTTAGCCGTAAGTATCGGCGTACAAATATTTCTATAATATTGAAAACTATTATTCTTTTTATTGACAACTAAAAAATTATAAAATTTCACAAAAAGAAAGAAAGTTATGTGTCTTTGCTTTTCAATTTTCGTTTTTCGCCACCGACTTCTGAAATTAAAGTTATTTTTCAGTCGGTGGCGAAAAACCACTACCTGCTATGTAAATAACAGTGACGGAGTCAAACAATATATCGTCTACATACACTAAGTAGGAAAAATACGTAATTATTGAAGCTAACTCATAAACTACGCAAGCAAAGTTAATAAAAATTTTATGGGACCACCTCTGAAGCATGACCTACCAAAAAAAAAAAGAATCATCAAAATCGATTCATAATTGGCGGAGTAATCGAGTAACATACACAAAAAAATTGAGAACCTCCTCCTTTTTGAAGAAGTCGGTTAAAAACCGTTTTAAGTTTGTTAAAAACAACAACGACTCCTGCTATATAATTGCGTAACGCATTTTCGTAAATGATTAAGAGGAAATAGGGTCGGTCTTTTTTCCATACAAAAAGTCATAATTCGAGGTTCGGCTCTCATCTATTTTCTCCTCCAACATTGGACAAATTTGAAACAAATTTTATAAATTGAAGAAGAAGGATATTTACTGTGCCCCTATATTTTTCTTTTTTCATTAATAGTTATCAAATTTGTACAATAGGCCTGTGATGACAGCGGTCTAAACAGTCAATTTTGAGCATTTTCTGAGGGTTCTAGTGCTTCTACAGATAATACTTGAAATAGAATTCACTCCACAACCACACGTAGAAAACACGTGAACACTTTATTGGAGCAGTGTTTACATTTACAGCCTGCCTAGCCTTTTCCCAATTCTGTTGGGGTCGGCTTCCAGTCTAACCGGATAAAGCTGAATACCAGTGTTTACATTTACTGCTGTAGGAGTATTAGGCGCATAAAAATCTTACTCTAGGGAGAAGATGTGAACACTGTGTCATCATCATCATCAGCCTATAGCAGTCCACTGCTGGACATAGGCCTCTCCAATTGCACGCCATTCAGCTCGATTCTCGGCAGCTCTCATCCAGCTGCTACCAGCCACCCTGCGAAGATCGTCGCTCCACCTAGCCTGAGGGCGTCCTACCTTACGTTTGCCGATTCGCGGTCTCCACTCAAGAACACGTCTACCCCAACGGTCATCAGTTCTACGGCTAATATGGCCGGCCCATTGCCACTTCAGCTTGCTTATTCTATGAGCTATGTCAACAACTTTGGTTCTCTGCCGGATTACCTCATTCCGGATTCTATCTCTCAGAGATACTCCAAGCATAGCTCGTTCTATAGCTCGCTGAGCGACCTTGAATTTATGGACCAGTCGTACCGTGAGTGTCCACGTTTCGGCTCCGTAAGTCATGACAGGCAGGACGCACTGGTTGAAGACTTTAGTCTTTAGGCTCTGCGGAATACTCGACGAGAAGACTCGACGGAGCTTCCCAAAAGCTGCCCAGCCCAGCTGAATTCTTCTGTTAGCTTCCTTCTCAAAGTGTGATAAACACTGTGTGATACTCAATAAACACTCGAGCGCAACATGAAGTAACCGCGACACCAGCGCCACTTCAAAAATGACGGTAGCGTCAGTGAACTAATAGCGACCGCACACAACAACTTTTAATTTATATAAATCCTTTATAAGAGGTCATCGCCAATATTCATTTCGAAGAAAAAAAAAATCAAATCAAAAATCAAAATATTTTATTTCACATAAACCTACATAGGCACTTATGAAACGTCAGAAGCTAGGTGCACAGTTCCAATTGGTCGTTTTCTATGGAGAAGAGCCGGCAAGAAACTCCACATTACTCTTTCAAAAATAAATGGCTGTTACAATATTTTCGAATTACAGTGTTATTAGGTATGAGAGGACAGTGTAGGCCTTTCAAAAAGTACCAGGTAAGTACTTAACAAAATAGAAAATGTTCAACAAAACTACTACAGTCCACTAAGCCTACATCGTTCTCACATTCCCAAGATGAAAAAGAATCTATACAAGAGATAAGTAAGATAATAAGAATAAAGACCTATTCAAACCAAATGACATGATTGCTATTACAACTGTAACAAATCTAAACAATTATCATGTCCACAAAAGCCACTATTATAGACTTGAAACCAAATTGTAGGTATACAATGTCAAATAATAAGATAATTTATGTCAAGGTGAATGAGTGAAGAAAAATAAAACAAATTGTAAATAATAAAGAATGTTTATTTCAATGTAGTCAGGTATAGAATATATGTTATGATGATTCCATAAATTAGGTACCACCTAATTTATGGAATCATGGTCACCCCATCAGTTGTAATATATGATATTTTTGATGCAATTTATCTTATAAAGTACTAAAACAGCAGAATCGCAATTTGTTTGCAACGAATCTCCTATAAATCATTCAGGCATATGCTGTCGTGGACTTTTTTTTGAACTTTTTAAGGGGAACAATTCCATCATACATAATATTTGCGTATCTTCTCAAAAAGGAATATTTTTTCCCGTTTTTGCAACATTTTTCATTTATTCTCCGCTCCTATTGGTCGTAGCGTGATGTTATATAACCTATAGCCTTCCTCGATAAATGGAATATCCAACACAAAAAGAATTTTTCAATTCCAATCAGATGTTCCTGAGATTAGCGCGTTCAAACAAACGAACAAACAAACTCTTCAGCTTTATAATATTAGTATAGATAGGACATTAAACAGTAACACTATTTAAACTGCATTCTACATAAGCGGCTGTCGCCGCCGCCGCCGCTGTGCCCTGTCTGTCTTGGCCTCACTCGGATGATACCCGACGCGTCACTGAGACAACGTCACAGCGCAAACTAAACTTAATATTGTTAAGTACCTTTTGCTATGTGTGAAACGTACCTACTGCTATTCTGGCATCAGATGCTAATCGCGAGGTGCGATCACTATACATAACGAGTTAACGTCTCTGAATTAAACAAATAGCAGTAATGTGCAGACGACTAACACCACGCGCCTGCACCCCGCGAGCACCCCCCGGCGCCCGCCATCCGTCGCTGATGTAAACGGAAGTCTAATTAGTCAGCGTCCTGAGTTATTGTCCGGAGCCGGAGGTCCAGGCCCACGGCGACGACAAAAGTAATGCCACCTAAACATATTTTTTCACACATTCTAATAAGATTGTAGGATGTAGTGTTCCGATCAGGTGGCGGGCATTGAGTCAGCAGAAACAAGGACAAACAAGGAACTCACAACAGCAACAGCAACTTCACACGTTACACGCACACGTTGCAGGTACATGGGTATAGTATATACGCTCAGACTTCGGAGTAAGCAAAAATTACGGACCACTACGTTATATAGGGATTCCTATACGTACTAATAGGTACTTTTGCTTCGTCTGCGCGTCATAACTGTTCTGCCGTTTAATTAAATTGAACTGGAGGCGCCTTCCTTCTCATGTGCATATATCGTCCGAGTCGGCAGGCAGCGGCAATAAGACGCGTGACGTCACGCCAGAGCCTCGCGTCATCTCTGGAAAGTCGCCACTTAGCTAGTCAATATTACTGAACCCGCAGCAACAGCTGTTACCTATTAATGAACCCGCAGGCTACAGCTGTTAACTATTAGTGAACCCGCAGGTGACAGCCGTTATCTATTAATGAACCCGCAGGCAACAGCTAGAATATTGGTCACCGTCACAGATACGTCAACAGGCCCTCTGTTGACGTATCTGTGACAATCGCTTCGAAAGCGTTTCGTATTTCTACAACGACTTTCAACAGGATTGACATAAGCATTTCGATAGCTTATGTCAGTCCCATAAATTTTTGCCTTTTCCATCATCGTTATCGCTGATAGAATGACTCTTTGTCTAGGGCCTCAGGTAACAGATTGCACACGGCTGGCGACGACACACGGTGGTGCATGGTGGTTCACGTGGTGTTACTTGGATTATGGCGGTGTTTGCATTTTCTTTATTTGAGTAATTCCATTACTATGTTAAACTGAGAGGTTAGCAAAGCGGTAAGGCGGCGGGGCGGGGGTGTCTGAATGTTACCGTGTGATGATTAATGCGCGTGCTCGCGCACCTCAGATTTCCCCGCAGACTGCACGCCCCACTCCCCGCACCCCCAGCACCCCGACACAACGTAGCAGATTGTTTTACATGTAAACAAAGAACTGTTAATTCAATCCGGTCTTACATCAGACACAAACACAGCTTCATCCTTAAGTATAGAACTACTTTCTATATTTTTTCAAAACGCTAACACTAGCCTGTGAATGATTCAAGTTTATCTGCATCCAAAATGCTTATGTTATTGTTTCTTTAGTTTCTGAGATAAGGGGGGGAATGGCTAATTTCCATCTATTTTCTTAAATATCTTTAAAAGTATTTTAAAATTATAAAAATAAATATTTTTTAACAAACCATTTGATATCTGTCACACGGTACAGTTTGCAAAACTTTTTTTTTTTTAATTTTCCCCCCAAAAGTGACCCCCATATTCAAAATTCATTTATTTTCGTTACATGTCCTTGTTTGAGTCACAGAAATACATATTTTCAACTTAATCGGTCTATTGGATTCGAAGCAAATAGGCTGTGATAGACGGAGAGACAGACACACGAGTGATCCTATAATGATTACGTGTTTTCCTTTTTAGGTACGGAACTCTAAAAATAATAAAAACCATAGTGTTACTTTATTAGAACGTGACAAGCAACCTCGCACTGGCACCGGCTCTGGGCTGGTGTTACCAATGTTTTTCACGTTTACGTTTGATATTTTATGCTACCTTCTGCAATCATAGTTGCATAATAAAATAATGAAAATACCGCTCCCAGTGAGTGAGAGCTAAAACCAGCAATACTACGAAACTACAGATAATCCAATTTACTTGTTCCAATGTACTTTGCTAGGAGTGGAACAGCCGCGGCGGAGATTACCAACTAAGACAAATCCGTGTCCCTCACGCGAATCTCAAACGCGGGTTAAACTTAGAAATAAATTATTCGAGGAGTTACTGACGCGACGCCTTCACGACGTGTGTGGATGCTGTAGTACCGACCATCACTACCTTCCACATACGTTTGAGCACAAAAATAAATGTTTATGCTGTGCAATCTTTAGTTACGGGTGCTACGGCGTAGTTGTTGCTGCGCGATGGTGCTCGCTACGGGTGCTACGGCGTAGCTGGTGCTGAGCGACTGCGGCCGCGCTCCGCGGCTACGCTAGCGCTACGACATAGCAGATGGTGTTCAACCACGGTCACTAGTACATAGTCACAACGGGTGCTACGACGTAGCTGATGCTGGTTGGCCGCGTTAACTACGAGTGCTACGACGTAGCAGATGGTGTTCAACGACGGTCGCTAGTAGTCACTACGGGTGCTACGACGTAGCTGCTGCGGGTAGGCCGCGTTAGCTACGAGTGCTACGACGTAGAAATGAAATGAAATGAAATGAAATTGTTTATTCTGTAAATAGGATATTGGAATCACTTTACACGTCATATTAAATAATATTAAAAATGAGCTAGATGAGGTCGGCGTTTCCTATCTGACTACTCTGAGAAGAAAGGCCGAAACAAACTCAGAGGTCACAGTCTCTTTTAAAGTCCAGACATAATCTTGGTCAAGCCATATGAGGACCATGTAAATTCGAGTCTGAAATAGTCTTTTGAGGAAAGAACCACACAGATTTGAGTGGACCTGTCCAGTCAGTGCAAGCATTTGTCAGTAATGGTGGAGCTCAACTCAGAACTTAAGGAGCTCAACGTAGCAGATGG
Organism: Lithophane ornitopus; assembly: GCA_948473465.1. Taxonomy (NCBI): domain Eukaryota; kingdom Metazoa; phylum Arthropoda; class Insecta; order Lepidoptera; family Noctuidae; genus Lithophane; species Lithophane ornitopus. The sequence goes on along the minus strand of OX419630.1, from coordinate 29,031 downwards.
TGTTCAACCACGGTCGCTAGTAATCACTACGGGTGCTACGACGTAGCTGCTGCGGGTAGGCCGCGTTAGCTACGAGTGCTACGATGTAGCAGATGGTGTTCAACCACGGTCGCTAGTAATCACTACGGGAGCTACGACGTAGCTGCTGCGGGTAGGCCGCGTTAGCTACCGAGTGCTACGATGTAGCAGATGGTGTTCAAACACGGTCACTAGTAGTCACTACGGGTGCTACGAAGTAGCTACAGCTGGTCGGCTTAGCAATTCTGATCTTATTTTTAAATCTAAGATTGCCGTTTATACTTTTGTCGTAATGCTTGCCCACCAATGGATTGACAGAATTGGCCATCTATAATCTTTAAGCAAATCCAGATTGCTCTTAGTTCGAAAATTACAGTTCGACATTTATATTCACTTTGACGTAGAAATAACATTAGAATAGCAGAGTGGTGATTATTGGATAAGAGTCGATCAATGAATATACAGCGGTCAAAGATCGGGATCAAGTCGAAGGATGATAGGACTGGAGATACCATTATCAATTTTAGGCGTTTGGCACAATCTTACAGCGTACTAAGAGTGCTACGCCGCCGCCGTAGCTGCACATACAGGGCCAACGGAAATGCCGCGCGGAGCGCTGTGCTTGCCGTGACGTCACGCGCCCCGCCCTCCGCCGCGCGGACCCCAGCGCCCCCAGCGCCTCCCCGCACTCCGCGCCCCGCCTGCCGCGCACACCCGCGCCGTACTTCGGCGTTACAGTCGATAAGAGTACGCGCTACTCCAGGAGCTGACTCCTTTTTTTTGGTTGTTCAAGTACCATCTCCACGATCACGATACTACATCTATGCAGATGTCAAGTGGGCTGAGATACTCTCCTATCTATTGTTACCTTTTACATTACATAATTAATATTAAATAAATACCTACATGCAAGAAATTGTTATAGTTGCAATTAGGTCCCGATTTTGGTAAATAAATAAGTAACCATTCAGTTAGTAGCCATCTTAAATAAAAACTATATGCGATGTGATACGGCTTGAATAAAATATCTACCTTAAATAAATCGTTTAAACTGATAAGAATGTTTCACATAGGTGAACGCGTCCGATCAGGAATTGAGGCATGTTTCTCAGTTAAGGTTCGCCTGCTCACTCTGAGTTTATCTATTGAGAGCGGATGCATTTGTAGGGCATAGCTCCCGGCCTGGGACTGTGAGTTCCTCAAAGCGCGGGTTCTCGCGCGCGGTCGCGTCCAGTCGCCGGTTGCCCGCCGCCGAGCACACACGCTGAGCGTCAGCGCACCGGGCCGTACTCGACAGTTCGACACGCATCTCGAGCCGCGCGCCTCGTGTTCAGTGCCAGTGTGTGTGGGTGTGAGCACTGTGTGTGCATGAGAGTGTGTGACCACAGTGCGACAACTCCGCTGCTCCGGCGCCACGCGCTACCACCTGCCAGTGTCCGCACATCCAGCGAGGACTGGATGCTGTGACAACCATCGGGAACAATGCATACGTACGTGTCTTGTATAGTAACAGCAACTATGCGGTACAGTCGTTCATGCTCTTAATAATTCATAGATCTAATCAGAAACGTTGTTGCCAAAAAACGAGGAAGTGTGAGTGCTCGGGGACATGACGCCGTCACTATGCCGCTATCGCCGTCGTGTGTACCGGCACCACAGCCACGCCACCACACCGCTAGTATTGTTTAAACAGTGTTTTTATTCCGTCGCCGGCCGGTTGCAAAACTGCACATCATCATCATCATCATTTCAGCCCGGAATCACCCACTGCTGGGTATAGGCCTCCTCTTTTTTCCGCCTTACTTCTCGGTTCCGTGCATCCCTCATCCAGGAGTTTCCCACGACTTTGACGATATCATCCACCCAATGTGCTTTCGGACGGCCCTGGTTTCTTTGGCTTAACCTTGGCCAGCATTCGGTCACAGCTTTACTCCATCGGTCATTTCCGCGTCTAGCTAGATGTCCTGCCCAAACGACCGACGACGGATTTCGGTGTTACGCACTCGGTTTAGTAGGGTTTTGCCAAGCATGGCTCGCTCCATGGCCCTTAGTGCTACTCGGGTACACGTAAAAAATGCACGCGCTTTATAATACTTTAATTAATCAAGCGGAGATGGCGCGGCGGCCGTGCTGTGTACACGAGCCCTGAAGCTCAAATTAATTAAAGGTCGATGTTATCTATGGAACTATAATATTTTATTAAGATCGTCGTATATTGCTTCGGGTTTTAAGAAGTCGTTGTGTTTTTGGGTAGTAGGGCGAGTTGTGCAGTGTGTTTGTGTGCAGTGTGCGGTGCACGTGTGGCGTGAGTCGCGTGTTGACACAACATGTGAGGGACTGTGTTCTCGGCAGGACTGTGCCGATTCAAACAGCTCGCGTTTTACATCCATAAAAGCCTGCTATTAAATCTTCTTCTTTTTATGCGTAATTTCTTTAATGTTTGCGCAATTTCTGTAAATATCGTTAAACTGAAATGCGCATAATACAAAAAAATATATATAAGCATATGTTTAGCTTTCTTTACCCAGATATATAATTTGCGGAGATAATAATATTTTTATTCAAAATTAGGGTCGCTAACTGGTGACCTTATTCGTTCCGCTTCGTGGCTCGGCGGCAATTCAGCTGAACTTGCAAAAGTTTCAATCTTTCTAGGTCGTTTAATAAATCAAATTAGGCACAGTCGAGTTGACATTCTCTGCGGGTTGCGTTGCGGCTGCGTTACGGCAGCGTTGAGGCTGCGGTGCGGCAGCGGTGAGGTCGCGGAGCGATTGAGTGATTGCCGCCGGCCGCCGTATATAAACTGTGCAAAATAGTTTATTTCGTATGTACATAACAATATCTGGAAGACTCCTTAATATCAGACAGGAACCGTTTAAGACAGCACATCAGTTCTGTATCATGACATACGAATTTAACCACGATAAAACAAGCCGCAGTGGCCCGAACCCGATATACTTTTCTTCGGTAGAAATATTTAACAAAAAAACAGCCAAGTCCTGGGGGCCTACCACAACCTTTACAGAACAATCTTATTTCAAGAGCGTTTTGTTTCAAGGTTAAATAACATTACTCTTATTCGTACCATGATCTTCATCTTTCAATATTGTTTTATTCCTGCTTAGTGCTGGGAAAGAACGAATGATTGTCTATTGCCTGCTATAGTAGAAAAGAAACAACGCTATACGAACTGTATAGCGTTGTCCCTTTGGCGTCAATGTCATAATGCAAAGTAAATGCATGTATTGAAGCGTTTTTAACGATTATTATGAAAAAAATAATATATATTTAAAATTACAGTTCGAGGTTCTATCAAATCTGTTTGTATTAGGTAAAAGAAAAATACTATTGACGCTGCAGCAGGTCCCGCTGTGTATAATTTTGCCATTTTTAAGTTTGCATAATCTCGCGTAAAGTGTTTTCGACGTGAAACGGATTGTAGTTTTTGATCGTTTGTCAGTTTGACTCTAGTGATGTTACTCAATCATTAACGTTCAGGCACTCGATTATCCCGATTATGTCATTTGAAAACTCAATTCGAGTTTAATCTAAGTTGGAAGAACTACAGGGAGGTTTCCAACAGATTTGTGCGTTTGAAACGCACGTTCAATATTGGTACATTGGGGTAGGTATAAGTCAGTGGCATTCGGGTAAGATCGGCTTTGTTCGACTTTGTAAAGAGCGTTTTCTCCTACTCACATTCCACTCACAATCTGATAATCAATGACGATAAGATGACGATTTTAACGACAAATTACAAGTTAGTCTGTCTAGTGAAAACTGAGAGAAATTTAAAAAAAATACGTCATACGGCGATAAACCGTGTAATTTTTAAAATTTGCCCTTCTTTTTACCCGGACTGCTAAGGAAGGTTTTTCACTCTCCGCTTTCACTAGACAGACTCTATCAACTGACATCACTAACCCACAGATCATGTATTTACAAACTCTGTAACTGTACAATCCAGTATTTTGACGGTTTATAACTCGAAATAAATCGTTTCCCTGGTTTATTACCTACCTACTTAGGGCTGATTTCATCAAAGTCAGATATCTTTTATCCGTGGAATAAAATTGTCGTCTGACAGTTTTCGTATGGAAAAACGGTCTAAAATTCAAAATTTATTCGCAGGATAAGACTTATACTCGGGAAAAATGTTTGGTGAAATTCGCCCATAATGAATTATAGAAAAAGAATGACGGTACAGTGTAGGTGATATTTATGTAATCGCGGCTAAATCGAGTGGCACCTCGAGAGAAAATGAACTTCTCGAGCTTTTATTTAATTTAATAGAGTAACGAGTTAAATAAAATCGAGGAGCATCACTATCTTACACTGTCAGAAAGACAAGTGTCAACGACATCAACATAAATAATTCTTTCAGTTTCTTTCAAATTACATCAATTTCATATTTCTACTGCTTTCCTGTGTATAATTGAAGGAATAATCCTTCAATTACACACAGGAAATGATATGGAATCTTCAAGATGATACAGCATTTACTCCAGAAGTACCTATGTTGTGTTAATGGTTCTGTAAGATTTCAACGCAATGTGCGAAGACATTGTCCGAAGCTTTATAGATGTGCGGTAGATTTAGATAGATAGATTGTAGATCTGAGGGCGGCGGTATGAAGATGAGATGTGGAACGATCTGCACCTTTTCTGGATGAAATACCTATCTACCTACTTCTCAGTCTTCTGACGTTGAAATTGATATTACGTACCTAATAAAAATGATTTGTGATACATAATGTGATTTTTGCTTTCAATATCCGTTCAAAACACCCAATATTCCTACTAAATGTATTTATTTACGTAAACTTTCCGTACAGTGCACTATTTTACTAAACTACAATAACAATGTCTCACTGTAGATTTTGTAGGGTTCTTCATCAGTGGCCTCAAGTCATTGCATCGCACAGGTAAGGTTATGCTAGATCCTTTGTGAGTCTATACCTCATTACAAACACCTGCACCGTTTCTAAATAGGTGCATTCCTTACGTAGCTGCATATGCCGCCCCTTATTTGTACTGTTGGCTTCTGCGTTATCAGCTTCCAAAAACTCAAATATTTCGTATGCATTCGCCATCTAAAATCAAACAAGAAATTAATTGCACATGTACTAAAATCTCTAGAAACACAATTTGTTGGGCACGTTTACGTAAATAAATACATTTTACTTACTTTTTAGAGTGTAATTTGCAAAACAATAATATTTCCGTCGACTCCGAGGAACTTTTTTAAGATTGCTGCATTTGACGTAAAATCAATAATGCTAGTTGTCAAAAGTCACGTCGTGGTACGAATAGAATGAACTATTAGAGGTGACGTGACCAAAACCGCTAAGAGAATAACATTGTTTCGACATTACAATAGGATTATTTTAAGGACGTCATGGTACTAAAAGTCAAAGTAAGATTGTAATAATACTGCTAAAACAGTTGGTGGTAGGCCCCTGTTCGGTCTTGCGCACTAAGTTTACCTTCTTCTACTTGCTACACTTGAGGCCGTAATAACGTTTTTTGTGGTTTTCGATTGCAGTTAAAAGACAGTCCTGTGACCAATAGACGGTCATGTAATAGGATCCCAGTTTCACGAAAGATTTCAATCGATTTAATCTTTGATTTTCTTAATCGGAATGGAACCATAAAAATGGATGCTTCCTTAATGCTGCGATTATAAAAACGCTTACAAATGTAGAGCTAAGCTAGCAACGCGGTTCATACTCAAAGATCGCGTGTCACGTTCTTGTTTGCCCCATTACACACTATTTATTTACCAAATTTTATTTGGTCTGAGCTCTGCACATACCTACCATGCCTCACCTGCATGGCGAGCACTTTATCCCTACCTACCTTTACTGGAACAATTCGTGACGTTTCAATTGATTGTTCTTGTTTTCATGACTGAGAAGCATCACCTCGGAGTCTTCGGACCACCCTGGGCGATGCTCGCCACATGATGCACTCTCGCTGTAGTGGTGAGGATCTCGAGCCAGACTACACAGCGAACCAATTCGGTAGCGGGGCTGACAGCTAGCTGTCACTCCGTTGCCACAAGTTCAAAACAATTAATTATCAACAAATTTCAATCCAGCCGCACGCTTGTGAGAAGTGTTGGGACCGCGACACGCGCGACATAATCCATACTTACGTGTGAGGGCGACGGTGTAACATTTCACTGGCACGTGTCTGTTTCCGTTCTGTTCTGCGTCGCTCGGCCGTGCTGAGTGCTCGTGGTGCCTTGAGCTGGCGCTCGTCCAACTGTCGGCCAGCAGGTGACTGTCGCTGATGCAAGAACCTTGCTTTGCTATTGAATTATTTATCATAAATTTATCATTTTTGATGGAAATAAGAGTGCTCGTATGGTTACATGCCGACTTAATTTGTAACCTTAAATCACCGGAACGGACAACAAGTCACAACATCTTGTAAAAATTATCCTCCACAAGCATTGATAATATACAGGTCAATGTCCACAAATGAATAAAATCAATGATCCCAAAGAAAACCTTCTTTGATTGACTACTTACTACTATTCTACTATTTCCGTTTTTACAACATTTTTCATTTATGCTCCGCTCCTATTAGTCGTAGCGTGATGTTATATAGCCTATAACCTTCCTCGATAAATGGACTATCCAAGACAAAAATAATTTTTCAATTCCAACCAGTAGTTCCTGAGATTAGCGCGTTCAAACAAACAAACAAACTCTTCAGATTTATAAATATATATTATATAAATACTTATATTATATTATAATATATATTATATTCTCGCCTGAAACACAGGATTACCTAGATCAGGCACGTAAACCTTAGGAATATAATTTACATTTAAGCAATACTATGCTAATTTTTATCCCTGTAATTTTGAATAAAAAATGTATTATTATTTATTATAAATTTTTTATATACACCATAGGTACGAAACGCAGCAAAATGCTACATTTCACACTGGTATTCATTTGAGAGCATGTGGGTGTGTTACGCCTCTGACTACTTTGCATTTTAAGAAAAAAATCATGACCTATCCGTGGCTACGCTTAGATACATTCTATTTAAACTTTCTATAACTCGATCCCAACTCGACCTAAATAAAAATTCCAATGCACTGAGTTTGTGTTTGTTCAGGCTGATCTCAGAAACTACAGTACGGATTTTCATACGTTTTTCACCAATAGAAGAGGGATTATCTAGTAACGTCATTGGCTATAATTTATAATATATTCAGATACCTACTATGTCTATTGGTTTAGGTGGTCTACTCGCTACTAAAAGCGTGTCGAGTGTTATGGGTTCGATTCCCGAGTTCCTCGAGTCACACAAATATTTATTAAATATTTGTGTGCACCAAAACTAGTTGTTCCGCGGCACAGGGCTTGTCACTAGCAAGCGTGGGAGTTATCTTAGAAATTATGAGCTCGTTTGAAAAGCCTCGATGAATACTTAGATTCTTTAAGGTATCCAAAGTCGGACATAAAACATATGCGTTAAAAAAATGGGGGCATATTCTTCAAATTTTGTTTGTTATGCTATGATAATGGCGAAACGAGTCAGAATGTCTTGCAGGCAGAATGGAGTAAAAGGGTTACCTAAGAAGAAATTGACGTCTATATTAGTTCTATGACCTGTTGTGCCAAATAAATTAAAATATACTTTACTAACATGTAGCATAAACCAAAACTCGAAATATCCCAACATTAAATATTGTTACTTGACCCCTCGAAAATTCGAAAAACATGGAAAAAACCTGGGGTCAAGCGACAGCTATCTTTGAGGATATTGATCAGAGACTTATTTTGATGTAAATTTATTAAAGAACATTGTATTTTGGTTAACTTTTCTAAAGATTGTGATCTGATTCAATAAAGCAATAAAGAGATATAAATTTTTTTAAACTTTGTTTTTATTCTCCAGAACAATATGATCTGTGGTGGTTGACCCCTTTCGCCTTTTACCCGTCGATATATATATTATATTATAAGTATAGATAGATATGTAATAGGCGTGTTCAACGTCCGTGTGAGGTGTGTGAGGAGTGTGTGCGACAGGTACGGGCGGTGGATCGTAAAAAACTCATCAATCTCGGCGCGTGAGAGGTAATCAATCACCGGCATTAGCTCATGCACACGAGCCCCCACCACCCCGCCGCCCCACCCCGCCCGCCTGCCCCGCGACTCGCGACTAAATATTAATACTAGGTACCCTTTTAAGCGGTAGTGTTACAATCCAGATAGAATCAATATTACACACTCATAGCCTCGTTTTACAATGTTGATTTCATCTATTTATTCTGTTCGAAATCTCATACTGTATACATAAGACAAGGACTCCTAGCCTGGCTAAATCTTTGGATAATTGATGGTATAGAATAGTAGTCTCCGAACAAGTGACTAAGTGCGGCGGACGGTTATGGTGATAGATGATCTAATATATTGCCAGATGGCTGGTAGCGGCTAAAGGCAAGCAGGAGTGCATGTTCGATTGGCTTCCGCAGGCTGATGATGACGTGTGGTGGTGCTAGTGACGCAGTTAGTTGGGTAGTAAAGTAACTATGTTGGTTGCCGTGTGCGCAGGTGAGGCGCGCGCGGTGCAGGATGTAGGGCGCGCGTGCGGGCAGTGCAGCGCGTGCAGCGCGGCATGGCGCGGGCGGCGCGCGCCCTCTCCGTGGCGCTGCTGGCCGCGCTCGCCGCTGCCGCCGGCCCCCTGCCCTCCAACCGTCAGTATAATTCACAGTCGGTGAATCCGCAGAGCCATCCAGCAAATCGGCAGAGAAAAAGGACAAACCTGTGCCTGACTCTCACGCTGTTCAGGAAGGACTGTCCTTCCACATTTTGCATCACAGTGATCTTTATTCTTGTTGTTGTAAGGTTACTGTTAGAGGTAACTTAACTGAAAGGACTGCAACTCGAAAAGCTGTCACTTTCTGATAGGCATTGGCGTATGTTTAACGACAACCGAATGCACGTAATTAGCATCCGTAGGCGCTTTGGTTTGAGTGTGGGTGGTGCAGTAAAACACCCACACTCAATCAAAGCAATTTTGATTAGTATGAAGCCGACAGAAGGCTACATTAAATTGTTTTAAAGTTGCCCAACTTTAAAACAATTGAATGTAGCCATATTTTGATTAAGATATACATCCATATATCTTGATCAAAATATTGGTCGATTTTGGAGATTAAAGGGACACCCTGTAATCTCCAAAATCTGATCATATATTCACAAATTACGGTGACAACTGACAAGTGTGTTACATAAAACAACTTACTATATTATAATATAGTTTGTTTGTTTATATATATGTCTCAGGTAGATTGTATGATTCGTCACTATACAAACGGCGCCGTCCGTTTACAAACGATCGCAGGTATGCAAAATGCCGAAGGCAACAAAAAAAAAACCGACTTCCAAAAAAGTCGTTTTGTTTTTTGTAAAAAGTTTTTATTTTTCACTTTTTAGTTGTGGTACCTACCCCACACAAATTCTAATACCACTAGCTGATGTAAATAACAGTGAAGGACTAATCAAAACATCGTCTAGATAAACTAAGTGGGAAAAATACGTAATATTGAAGCTAATTCAAAAACTACACAAGCAAAGTTAATAAAATTTATATGGGACCACCTAGGAAGCATGCCCTACCACACAAAAAAAGAATCATCAAAATCGATTCATAATTGCCGGACTAATCGCGTACTAATCGGTTAAAAGTGAACTATTCCTTCATTTTTAATCGACAACGAAGGTTTTTTTAAATTATTGTATGGAGTTTTTCTTAACTCTAAAATCGACGACGTGTTTCCCACATTTCTCTATGTCTAATAGTTTCAAACTTGTCCGTCTCATCGGATCACCAGGTGATCTCACTAATCAATAAATTATTTGTACTATTATTTATTTATTTAAATCACAATAATTATAACACCTTTACAGAATCATCTAAGGCGATGTATGAAGTCACATGTATCTAATGTCCGTGTACATGTGCAGAGCGAGCACGGCGCGTGCACCGCGACGCCGCATCGGTAGAGGCGCCGGACGCGGTCGGCGCGGGTGGCGCGGACGCCACCATGGAGGCTACCGAGCTGGACATGGCGGAGGTCGCGGAGGTGCCGGCATGGCGCGAGCTGTGGTACGGCTCGCTGGAGGCGCTGCACCGCGAGCCCAGCATCAACAACACGCAGGAGGACGTGCTGGTGCAGCTCGGCGCCGTGGCCTTCCTGCATTGCCCCGTGCGCAACCTCGGCGAGCGCGGCGTCAGTACCAGTAGTACCGTGTGCCACTACCTCCCCCCCTACTGCTAGTGTAACGCGCGTGTTGTATGCAGGTGTCGTGGGTGCGACGCCGCGACTGGCACATCATCAGCTCCGGCATGCTCATGTACACCAACGACGAACGGTTCCAGGTACTGCACAACCATTCCTATTAAGCATTATTTCTATAGCAGCCACCCGCAGTGTAACAATACAAAAATGTTTATTTCATAACGGTCTTTATATTATTGTTGCTGAATGGTGTCTTTTCTATCTTTTTTTTTGTCGGTATCTTTTTAAGCAGATAATGCATGTGATAGAAGACGCCAAAATAATAATATATATCATAATATAATCATCAACTCTTTACATAAAATAAGTTTTTGTATTAGAATTGTTTCTGCAGTGGCTGAGCGTGCGGCTGTTGCGCTAATCGATACCGGCGCGTCACTCAGTTTACAAATGAATAATGTCTAAACAAACAAGAAGAAACATTACTTTTCTAAAAACCCTAACAAAACAACAGAACATTATACAGAAACTAATGTCAATAATGACATGAATTTTTTGTATCATACAAATAACTAATAATTCAACACAATCATCAGTATTATAATTTGGCGACATCTCAAAAATAATGCGTTTCATTGATTTCGGTAATAATAACTTTACGTGTAAACATTGCTTGTGGCTTGTTGAATTTGGACAAGGACTTTGTTATACCAGCCGATGTTTCAGGTGTTGCATAGCGAGGGCTCCGACGACTGGATCCTACAGATCAAGTACGTGCAGAAGCGAGACAACGGCACCTACGAGTGCCAGGTACGTACGAGTGGAGTGCGAAAGACAGCAGTATAAATATGTGACCTGCGACTGTGACGTGTGCGCGTGTCCAGGTGTCGACGGGGGGCGGCACGCTGTCGCGGCTGGTGCACCTGCACATCGCCGTGCCCGAGGCCTTCATTCTCGGGGCCGACGAGCATCACGTGGACGCCGGTTCCACCATCAATCTGGTCTGCATCATCGAGAAGGTACGAATTCTGAGCTTATGTTCAGTGGTGTGACAGTGAGTACAATACTGTGGTGTCTGCGCAGAGTCCGGTGCCGCCGCAGTACGTGTTCTGGTACCACAACGCACGCATGATCAACTACGACGCGGCGCGCGGTGTCACCGTGCTTACGGAGCCGGGACCCAAGACGCAATCAGCGCTGGCCATCCGCACCGCAGGCCCGCAGCACTCTGGCAACTACACGTGCGCCGCCGCCAACACCGAGCCCGCGCACATCTACGTCTACGTCTCCGAAGGCAGTCAGTGTACACCAGTCTCTAGTCTCAGAATGCCCACGTGTGTGTGCGCAGGAGCAGCAGTAGTTACTAAGAAGTGTGTTTGTTGCAGGCGACAAGATGGCGGCCACGCTGAGCCGCAACACGTCTGGTGCGGCGAGGGGCACGGGGGAAGCAGGGTTCGCCTGCCTGCTGCTCGCGCTCGCCGTCACATGACTCTCGTCCACTTTAATACTTATCTATTATTAATACTGTGTACATATATTATTAAACACCTGTATTTCTACACAGGCCCAGTATTTGGACCCACAATCCGAAGTAATAATGATTACTACTTCAACTGTGTTCTATGTAGTTAGGAACCGATGTGAACTTGTATTAATTGAAGCAAAGTCGCGCGTGGTGGTTCGCGCGACGCATGCGACACGACACTCACGGCGCGGCGGTGTGGTAGTAATGTTATTATGAATGTAGTAGGTTTAAAAGTTTTCAATGTCAGCGGCACGGAGCGGCGTCGTCGTTGTGAAAACAAATCATTGCTCACGACGCAGTCGGTAGTCATCTATTTATAGTGTAAATAATTTTATTATATAATAATTTTTTCGTTTGTCACTAAAATTCGTTTGCAAGGTATACCACAACTAAAGCACCTTGTATTATAAATTGCCATATTTATTTTGCTGTGGTGACATTGATCCTTTTTCATGTTAACCACTGGTTGACCTTGAGAACGAAGTTAAGTGGCTCGCTGTAGTGGGCATCATACACTGCAACTGCAAAACTGTGGCGCGACTATGGCGCAAATGCTGCACAAAGCGCGACTCTTCTCGTTATTATTTTATTGTTCGTTACGATGGAGAGCGGGGTACCGCCATCAGATGGCCGCCGCCTCCTGTAGATTATGGCTGTTAGAACTGAAATCACCTTGTAAATATGTGACTCGACGAATAAAATAATTATTACTTCGATAAAACCGTACTTTGATAATCAAATTAAAGTTCGTAAATTGCGTGGCGCCGTCTCCACGAAATCTCTACGAAACCCCCATCCCTCCTGAAACCTCCTGTTCTGTTTCCTTACATATGTATTTTTTTTAATCACTGCCTCGTTGGTCTAGTTGTCGCAAACGCTACTGCTGCACATGAGGTCCAGGGTTCGATTCCCGGGTCGGGCAAAGTGTTATTGGGCTATTTCATCTGGACTTTCTCAGTAGCAGCCGCTAGTCTGGATTTGTGCCCGGTTGGTGGCAATAGGCTCGAGTTGGGTTACTCACATTTCGCCAGATACATGGGGAGTCCCATGTATCTGGCGAAATGTGAGTATACCTATAATGTAGTATATATATAATGAGTGTAGGTTCACCTTTACCTAACCCTTCGGGGAATACAGGCTTGTTATGTTCTTAATACAACAATAAAATAACCTATTATGTTTATAACGATGGTTTTACATTATTTGAAATAACTAGTATGTAACCAAAGCCAAAATCGCTATGAAAGGAAAGTAATTGCGAGGCGGCGAAACTTTGTAAAATCATTACAATCTCTGTTCTCAGACTACCATTGTAATAAAGAAATAAACAAGAACTGCGTTTCAATTGAGCTGAGCCATTTCATAATCCTAAATGCGGAGAAAGCAACCCACCTCACTGCTGCGATGTATGTGTGCACGCCGAACGAGGACGATACGATAAAAAGAGACAACGATACGACGAAACAATTGAAACGACGATACGATAGAAAGGGATACTGAAATAACAAACTTTGTTGCAAAAAGACAGGTCGTTTTTTTTTTGGTTTGGCAGGAGTGGGAAATCCTCATGGACGCCCAGACTGTCTCACTATTGAGCCAGTCTGGGCAGTGCCGGACTTTTACCGGCTAAAAACCACTCCTGCCTTTCTTAGTGTCCCTCTGACATTATCAGAGCCTTTGGTTTTCAATTTTTTTTTTTTTTTTAATTTATTGCCTATAAAAATTTTCCAGCTTTCTTTTAAAGTTAAGTTAAAACGGCTAATTCGGGTTTCCTGTGGTATGACCACCAACAACAAACGAGAAAAATTAAAACGAAATAAAAATTTATATCTGAAGCTAGACTATGTTCAATACTTTACACGTTTTTATTTTTTTACTATTATTTATGCCAAATTATTTATTATGATACATAAACTATATAATTATTATACATTTAGTATCATACAATTTCTTAAGCTATTTTATTCCTTCTATTGACTATGGATGCTATCATGCAACAATATTTTAAAAGCTCTTTTCTTTTCTTTCCCTGCATTAGGTTTGGTAGGTTCTGGACAACCAATGCGACGGCAAGTTTCTGCTCTGCTTCGAACCGCATCTTGGCAGTGATGGGGCACTCCAGCAATATGTGCAGGACTGTCTCTTCCACACCAGGCTCACAGGCGCACGATGGATTCTCTTTACACCTGAAGCGTTTCAGGTATGAAGAGAATCCCCCGTGCCCCGTCAGAATTTGTGTGGTTAAACTTGTTGGAGCCATCCTGCGCACCACGCCATACGCCATCACCGCATCAGGGAAGAAAAGCTTAGTACCCGAAGCTGTGTCACCCGACCTATATCTCCCGTTCCATTCGTCAAGCGTTTCCGACCGGATTCTTCGCTTGACGAATGATACGGGACACAAGTCGTAGTCCGGCCTCTTCTTCGACCCCAGGGCGGCTTCCTTCGCGAGCTGGTCGGCTCTCTCATTTCCCTCCAGACCTGCGTGGGCCTTGATCCAGAACAAGGAGACACTCTTGTTCTGGAGCTTACAGCGTCGTATGGTGTCTCTTGTTTTCACGGCCAAGGGGTGGGGGGAACTGACGTTGGTCACCGACTGAAGAGCCGCCATAGAGTCCAGGCTTCCATACTCCAGACTCACTTGCTCCGCGGGCTGCGGGGCCTCTATCGCTGGGGCCATCCGCTCAACCTCCCTGTCTCCTAATACGGGCTGAGGCACCCCCCTCTTGGCTCCGTACAGTGCAGCCACTTCCCGAATACGGAGGTCGAGTGGGAGTATCCCAGCCAGAACCAGTGCCGAGTTTAGGGAGACTGTGCGGTAGGCTCTGCACACCTTCTGGGCAAACCCTCTCTGGACGACGTTAAGCTGCTTCCTGACCCCAAACTTGTTGGCAGCTGGTGCCCATACACTTGCGGCGTACAGCACAGTTGGCTCCACTGCTGCAGTGTATATAGCCCTTATCACCTCCGGGTGCAGACCCCAACTGACCCGGGCTGCCCTGGCCAGCTGCTTGTACATAGCTATCGCCTTCTTACAGGCGATAGCTATGTGTTTGTTGAAGGTGAGTTTGGCGTCAATGACTAGGCCTAATATTTTAACATCTTGGGACATTCCAATGTCGATCCCCCCCATGCTCAAGCGCGGTGTGTCATACTTCAGCTTCCGCGTTAGCACCATCGCACAGGTTTTGTGCGGCGCGAATTATAGACGATTTCTGACACCCCACGCTCGAACATGTTCGAGAGCGGCATTGGCTTGTCCCTCGATTTCGTGTGCTGTATCGCCGCAAAACACCAACACTACATCGTCGGCAAATGCCTGACAGTAGTCGCCCCTCCTCTCCAGCTGTTTCAAGAGCGGGTCAAGAAGCAGATTCCAGAATATGGGCCCACCTATGGATCCCTGGACGCATCCCTTGCTGGTCTGTCTCCTGGTCTCCTCCCCGGCGTACCTCACGGTGACCACCCTGTCACTGAGGTAGCTGCTGACTACCCGTCTCAAATTTACCGGACACTTTTCCTCAGCCAATCGTACTTTAATAGCAGGCCACCACGCACTGTCGAAAGCTCCCTCGATATCCAGTGACACAAGCGTGACGATCTTCTTCTGTGCCAGCTGTGTGCGGATGTACTGCACGAGAGTAACGAGGGAGTCTTCAGTGCTTTTTTGGGGCATAAAGCCATATTGGCGAGTACTGATCCTGGGCAGCAAGTAGAATTTTAGACGAGCAACCAGCATCTTTTCGTACACTTTCCCAAGGACAGGCAAAAGCCCAATCGGCCTGTACGACTTTGGTACGGTGTACGAGTCTTTGCCCGGCTTTCTGAGCACAACCACCGTAGCCTCCTTCCAGATCTTAGGGAAGTGGTGGAGCGCCAGGCATTTGTTGAGCAACGCCAGGAAGTAGTCAGGGTCACACTTTATGACCTGAGAGCAAATGTCGGCTGTGAAGCCATCGGCTCCCGGTGCCTTTCTTGGGTTGAACGACAACATAGATCTGCTAAGCTCGCTTTGGGTAAACGATGGGTCATGTTGTTCATCATTACTCCATCCGTTTACCGTCTCTGCCTGATGTCGGATTTGGCAATGATCCATGTTGTCGTCTTCCTCTCGGTCCTCGGGATAAAACGTCTCGGCCAACAGCCTCACCGATCCTTTCGCGTCCAGTGTCTTTCCTTCAACTTGCAGCGGCAGATCTTCTTCCCTTTTAGCTGTTCTGCCCATGACCCGATAAATCCCTTCCCAAACCCCCTCTCTGTCCTGTTTCTGGCAAAACTTGGTTAGGTTAGGTTAGGTTAGGTTTATGTATTGCACACGTCTCCACCAGTGTCGGACGGGAATGGCCAGGTGTTCCCGGCCATTCCCGTAGCCCCCCAACTTGGGAGGCATGCGGGGCCCGCCAGCTAGGCGGGCATGCGCCGGGAAGGTTGTGGATGTAAAGGCTGAGCCGGTTTCCCATGGCCCTCCCATCACGGCGATGTGGGAACACCGCTGTTTTTTAGTGGGTATACTGTCGCTAGCGACAGGAGTCCCACATACCCCACGCGTCCCCCACGAGCGGGGATGCGTAATACATTTCTCAGCGTTAAATAAAAAAAATAAAAAGATTAGGTTAGGTTAGGTTTTTTTTTTTTTTTTTTCCTTTATTATTTGATTCGCTTTTTTCCCTTTTTTATGATTGGTTTATTTAGGGACTGTTCTCATTTTCGACAGTGCCCGCGATTTGATACGGACACTGTTGTTTTCATTTTTGTTATTCACTATTGGGTTTTTAATATATATAGAAATTTAAATTATAGATATGAACTATTCATAAATGTTATATAATACATAGATAATATTTTATGTGCCGTTGAAGGTCTTAAGTTGGCTCAGAATTTTAGTAGCGTATGTGATATACGCCTCTAATACTACTTCTTTTCGCGTAAGCATCCCGATGTCATATGCCGTGATACCAAATCTCTCAGAGATTGCCTCATATTGCATGCGATCCATGGCGAATCTGGGGCAATCCCTGAGGAGGTGGTCGAGGCTCTGGACGGTGTTATCGTTGCAGGGACAATATTCGTCTGCAGTTATTTTGAAACGGTGGAGGTATTGTTTATGAAAACCGTGTCCTGTTAAAATTTGTGTGATGTAGAAGTTTGGTTCTATTTTATTCCGGAATTTATGTATTGCTAATAGTGTAGGGAATATGGTTTTTGTGTGTTGTCCCTGCTCACTCGAATCGTACCTGGCTTGCCACTTAGCCAGGTTGGCTAGTCTTAGTTTTTGTTTGACATATGACATCGGGTATGCGCTGTAGTCCGGCGCTTTATGAAGCCGAGTGGCCGTTTTTGCAGCAACATCCGCAGCCTCATTGCCTACAACTCCACTGTGCCCTTTCACCCACGTGATTTTGATGTGTGGTGGTGTGTCCATGCGTGTGTGTTTGTGATTGTGTATGGTTTTGTGGATTTTAGTGACCAGTGGGTGTGTGTTGCTCCGATCCGCGATCGCCTGTATAGCCGACTGGGAGTCAGAGAAGATGGTGGTGTTGTTTTGACTTCTTGTGTGTGCCCATTTGCAAGCTTCCAGGATGGCCAAAAGTTCAGCCTGGAAGACTGTGCAGGTGTTGTGAAGTTTAAATTTTTTAGTGATGGCTGTTCCTCCCGGATCGTAACAAACGAATGCCGCTCCAACGGCACCGTCGTCCTGTTTGCTGCCGTCAGTGAAGATGTTGTGTTGCATTTGGGGTGTCAATTGGGTCGCCTCGTCTTCAGCGTGTCTATATGTCCGGATGCTGGTAATTGATTTAGATAATCGTAAAGCTGGATGAAGTAGTTCCCGCACGGGTGTGGGGCGTTCAGGAGTTATGTCGGCTGGTAAAAGGTAGCTAGTGCCTGTGAGGCGGATCGTCTCGATATGGTGAATTTCTTGAATCCTGAGATCTAGGGGCATGAGCTCTGCGAGTGCTAGAGCGGCAGTAGTGGAGACGGTACGGAAGGCACGGATGGCCTTCAGTGCGAATCCCCGCTGAAGGCTTACAATTTGTTTTTTAATACTCTTCCTGTTTACTATGTGCCCCCATATGCCAGCAGCGTAAGTGATTATTGGTTCTATTACATGCAAATAAATAGTGCGTGCGTTTTCCGGGTGTGCGCCCCATGTACACCCAGCGTAGCTTTGCCCAGAACATATTTAAGGTGGCTGTTGAATCGCAGTTTTTCGTCTAGGATGACGCCAAGCAGTTTTATTTCGGGCACAAATGATAGGCTGATGCCGTCCATATGGAGCTGTGCAGTTTTCGCTTTGGGTGTGAAGGCGATGACTTGTGTTTTTGCCGGGCCGAAGGTCAGTTTCACGCGTTGGCCCCATTCGCTGATGTTGGCGAGAATGTTGTTGGCTAGTTGTTCAATTGTTTCAGGCGTGTCTGCGGTCACCACCAGCAGGACGTCATCCGCGAAGGCTTGTAAATGGCAGCCTGGTGGCAGTTGCATGTCTAGGAGCTCGTCCAGGATCAGGTTCCATAGAACCGGACCACAGGCGGATCCTTGAATGCAGCCCTTTGACAGGGTTTTGCGGACTCTGACTCCCGCGTGATCCAGTGTAGCGGTTCTGTCCTGCACGTAGTTTTTAATTAGCCCATAGATGTTTTGCGGCGTTCCAATGTGTTTAAGGCGATGGAAGAGGGCAGGCCACCAAGCGTTATCAAATGCCGCTCTTATGTCTAGTGATATTGCTATGGAAAGTTTGTGATTTTCTTTGGCGTGTTGTATGTGACTGAGAGCAGTATGGATGGCTTGGGTGGTGTTCTTTTGTTGACGGAAGCCGAATTGTTGGGGGTTAAGTTTGTTTCCCACCTCAGCGTAGTGGGCTACCCTTTTGATGAAGAGTTTTTCCAGGAGTTTTCCGAACACTGGAATTAGTCCTATGGGGCGGAACGATTTGAGATCGCTTGGATCTTCCTTTCCCGGTTTAGGAATGATCTTAACATAGGCCTCCTTCCATATTCGGGGGAAATACTGTAGGGCAAGGCATCTGTTCATGATTTCGGTTATTAAGCTGGGGAAATGTGCTGCAAATTGGAAGCAAATATCTGATGTGAGATTGTCGAGGCCAGGGGCTTTGCTGGGGCATATCTGTTTTAGTTGCTCCAGAACCTCTTCTTCCGTGAATGGATGGTCATCTTCCGTGTTGGTAGTAGGGCTGTGGTAATGACGTCGGAGTTCTACTTGTGTTGGCATCTGGTCGCAGGTGTCGTCAGGATAAAAGTGGTTTAGTAGGGCATTGGCCGTCTCCTCTCCATCGGTGGTAAATCTGTCTCCTACTTTGAGGGTGATAGGTGGTCTTCTGGGCGCAGTCTCCTTGAGAAGCCGGTTCGTCAGCAACCAAACGTTTTCTTTCTGCTGAAGTTCACAGAACTTGCGGAAGTTTGTGGTAGATTATTTTTTAAGTTCTTCCGAATAGACCCGTTTCATGTTCTGGCTCTCTTCCAGAAGGGCTTCGAGCGGTAAACCCTGCCGTTTTGCGTTGTGTATGCGTCTATGGAGATTAATGATGTTAGTTTTCTGGGTTTCAAGGCTCTCGGACCACCATGGAGCTTTGTACTTGCGGTTCTGCCCTTTAGTGGGCATGGTTTCATTGCAACTGTCGCGTATCAGATCTGTAATTTGACGGACGAGGCATTCAAGATGATCAACATCGAGGTTGGGCACATCGCTATCCAGCACGTCGGAGACCGTCATTTTGTATAGTACAGCATCCTTAAAGGCTGCCCAGTCAGCTCCTTTGGTGTTAAATAAGAAGGTCGAGTTATTATTATTTGCTGTGGTTCTGGGTCTGCGGGTGGTGATGCAGAAATCGATGGCGTTGTGCTGCGATGACGCGCAACAGTCCAGGTTTACTCTCCAGTTACGTACTGAGTCGTACATAGTGGCTGACGCCATCGTCACGTCGATGATAGACGATCGGTCGCGCCCATGCGTTACCGTCTCAAATGTCGGGGTGGTTCCGGTATTGCAGATATACATGTCATTAGCGTAAACAAGCTCCAGAAGGCTGATTCCTCTGGGGTTTGATTTATCACTTCCCCAGGCAGGGTGCCACCCATTGAAGTCTCCCCCTAGTATGCACTTGTGTTGCGATGTGGCCTTGAGGAAGCAGTCTATTGCTTCAAGCGTGCAGGAGGTGTCGTCTCTTGGCTCTACGTAAGCTGAGGCCAGATACCATTTCTGGTGGTCGGTTTGCAGCTGAATCATGCTTAAGTTAGCTGAAGACATTCCGGACTCCCCCAAAACCACGCCACACCCAGGTTTGACTAGGATGCACGCCTTAACATTGCATCCGTTTGAAAATTGGAAGATATCAATACCCGATATGGGCTTGACCTCCTTGCCAGATCCTATGTAGGGTTCAGACAACAAGGCAATGTCGTATTGGCCATTATAAAAGTAAGTTATAAATTCGTGGAAACAATTTTTTGAGCGATCAATGTTACACTGTACTATTCTGATGAGTGACTTATCCATAATCAGTGCGGCTGGTAATTTTGAGTTTAAGTGATTTCACTCTTGGGCAATTATTGGCGGTGGCCTTGTGTCGGATGTCGTAGTTGGTGCCGAACTTGGTATTATGTCGGTCGCAGTTAAAACATTTGGGCGTGCCTTTCTTCTCGCGAAGTGGGCAGCTCTCTATGTTATGGCCTTCTTCGGAGCAGTATGCGCAAGGAGTTTGTGTCGCTGTGCATTTTGTCTTAATGTGCCCAAACTGCAGGCACTTTTTGCATTGTATAAAAGTTGAAAAGTCCTCGGTATGGACGCGTTGGTGGTCTACGCAAACTCTACCCATGTCAATTATTTTGCGCCACAGGGTGGGGTGAGCGATAAAAATGGCGTTGTATAGGTTTGGGTTTCTATTATTTCGCTTGAACGCGAGTCGCAAATCGTCGTCGCTCTCGAAGAGAGGCGAGAGCTCCTCGTTCTGGCCGCGTATAATTTCAATTAACTCCTCCGATGGCGTGTCTATTGATATGCCTTTGAGGATGACCATTGGATTTAATTTTTTGGCCGGTTCCGCGGAGAGCTGGGATGAAGTTTCAAGTCTCTTGAGAATTTCGTCACGTTGTTTTTCCGTTTCGAACTCAACTCTCAGTTTATTGTTTGAAACGGACTGGATTTTAGTGGGCGTATAGGTGGTGGTGCGGAAATTGATACTATTTCTGAAAGATGCCACGACTTCCTGGCGCGTTTGTGTGTCGCATTTAGCCGAGACGATGAGGGCAGGTCTGTTTTGTGGGATCTCTTTTATTGGGTGCTGAGATGTAGGCGCACTGGCAGCCTGTGCGTAAGTCAGTGTAGTTGGAGGTGGTGCCGATGGGCTCGCGATTGTGGCGAGGTGCTTGCTCAACTCCTCTCGCACGCAAGTCGCAATCTCCTTTCTAAGTGTGCCGTCACCATCGTCAGTTCTGACAAGGTTTTTCATGGCTTGGACCTCTGTCTTTACGCTCGTGATGATCTCATTTTTAAGGTCACCGAAGTATGATGGTGGTTGGGTTTCCTGGCCGGGTTCTTCCCGAGGAGAGCCAACAAAGTTTTGGAGCTTTGAAATCGCAATGAGTATTTCGTCCGACGCCAGAGCAATTGTCTTTTTATTGCCAGTCGTGACGCTTTTATTCTCATAAACGGTGGTTTTAATGCATTCGGCAAGTCTGGATATGACGGCAATGCATGATTCCATGCCGATGATCTCTGTAGAGTCCACGGGGAGGGGAGGAGCTTTGATCGCGGGTGGAGGATTGAGAGAACGGGGGGGAGTACGCATGAAAGCCATTTTCCATTAAATTGTGCGAGAAAACTTGGTCTCTGATAGCTAATGGATGGGTATTTACATGGAATATGACTAATAACAGCTTCTAGAGCAAGAGGCTACACAATTCTAAAATTTAAAAAAAAATGCAAAAATCGCTACGTTCACTCACCCCGCCGCTATAGGGCGGGTGGGAGGGAAAAAATTTTTCGTTTTTCCGAGCTAGGTACGCGTGTGAGGTGTCTAAACACGCGTCTGCGCGCGGGCTAACGAACGACGGAGTATTAAGAGGTAGGTGTAGTACAATATTTTGAATTTAATGTGAAAAAACGTAATTAGTAGAAAAGTAGGTGTTTATAGAGTGGTTTTTTTTTTTTTTTTTCGGCAGGAGTGGGAAATCCTCATGGACGTCCAGGCTGCTTCACATACGAACCAGTCTGGGCAGTGCCGGACTCTTACCGGCTAAAACCACACTCCTTCCTTACAATTCATCCGCAGACTCTTGGTCCGCGCCCTTATGACTCTAAATTTTTATTTTATTCGCTTATGTGTTACTTTACAGGCAATGCTTAATGCTACTCCGCCCCACCACAGGTGGAGCCGTCACAACTTATGCTTAGTTACATGTAAAATCTTGTTACTGTTTGTCCATCACCTTGAATATACTACTTAATAACTAAAATTTACTTTAAGCTACAGCTGTATAACTATACTTACGAGACGAACTTAATCTAGGCTTTATGACTATGTGAATTATGACTTAAATGAACAATAAACTAAAGACAAGAAATTTTTTTTTTTTTTTTTTTTTTTTTTTTTTTTTTATTGTGTTGAAGTATGCATGCATGTTGACTTTTCAATTATGTTAACGTATATATATATATATATATATATTTTTTTTTTTATTTTTTTTTTTTTATTTTTTTTTTTTTTTTTGTCAAGTTTATAGTCTCGGGTAGTTATTTTCTTACTGACTGCTGTGAGGTATGTGAAAACTGGGAGGGAGGGAATTGCAAAGTGTCATCAGCGCCTCCACGATCGCCATGTTGCGATGCATTATTGCTGTCTTAAGGTTGTAATCGACAACTGTTTGTGTTGGTGCATCCATTGCTTTCTTGGCGAAACGGCCTATGGCATCACTTGCGTCGTCGGTGTAATAGACACAGCTGGTTGTGTGTCTCGACACGGCCACTACCGCGTGGGGAACGCTGTAACGAATTTGGGTCTTTTCTGTTCGGGTGTTGATGATGATGACGCGCTCGTATGTGAGACCCTGAGATTCGTGGATGGTCAGGATGCGGGAACCCTCGCCAGATCCGTACCCCTGGCCACTCAGTGAGGATTTCTCCTCCTGTGTGTGCACCAGGAATAGCGTGTTCTGGGATTTTTTCGGGATATCCGCGCCGGAGAAGCCACATACCCTCAGTGAGTGAATGTTACTCGTAGATGTTTTTGACGAGTAGATCCCACCGTAGATGTCACTCAGTGCGAACGCGACGTCCATGGGGTTCCGGTGAGTACAGAGCAATTCCTGGGTGATCGCAACCACCATATCTGGACGGGTGTACCTGAGTGGAAATAGGTTTTCCCTGTCCAAATATGGTAGCTGATTGACATCCCCGATGAGGACAACTTCGTTTGCACCCGACAGCTTAGCGGCCATGACTATGGCCCCAAAATGGTTCATAAGGGCCTCATCCACCGTCAAACGATGGCACCTGTCTCCCTTCTTAAAGCCATTAGCTAGAACGGAGGCCATAGTTCGCACCTTAGTCTTTGCCTTATCGCCTAAGCGGTGCGAGAGCTTCTCTCTCAGGTCTTTTGCCGCTTCAGTTGTCGTAGTTACCACCACGTCGTTCTCCCCATCGAAGTGCCTCACCACCCACGTCGTCTTCCCGCACCCCGGAACGCCGTTCACCCACTTAAAATTAATTACATTTGAGGTTCCCGAAATGGTTTGCGCCATCTCGAGAAACCTGTCGTCCAGCATTATTTCTGTGCAACGAGCTACCACCACTATTGGGTCCTCGTCGGGTGTCTCGAAAACCGGCTTTCCCCTCCTTTTCGACTCATCCTCGTTCCGTGTCACGAAGCCTCCCGTCGCGCTGTAGGCCGCCATGTATGAATCTTTCATACTCCCTACGATGACTCGGGATGTACTATTGTCGTACACAGCGGCGTCCGCCTCCTCGAGCAGGATCTTCAGCAGTCCCTCTGACTGAAGGTTGAAGCATTGTAAGAGCTTTTTACAGGTGAGGGTGTTTGCCTGTTTGGTAGCTCTTACGATCGCCAGGAACTCGAGGAAGGCGTTGTGTATGTGGTCCGAGGGGCTCGACACCGGGATGTATTCAGGGAGGCAGACCTGTCCTTTGTCAGCTCTTGTTGGGGTCTTTTTCGGAGGAGACTTGCCCGCCTCCTTCGGAGATTTCCTTAGGAAGCTAGCGAGAGCCTCCCCCTGTCTGTGGGCAGGTTCAGAGATGCCAGAGCGGGTTGCCCCGCTATGACGATCTGTGAAGATGTTTTGTAGGAAGGTCTTGATTCCGGTCTTGATCCCGGCAAGTCGACTTGTGTCCTGTCCATGCCGCTCTGGAGTACTTCTGCACTGCAGTGTTTCCCTTTCTTCGGCGATTTTTTGTTGCATTCGCTCTGAGCCGCTGAGCGTTGTTTGAGGTGACGAAAGGTTGCCCTGTTGTACGGTGTGCTTCTCTTTTGGGGGTTTAAGATATCCTAAAGTTTCCCCTCTGTCCTCGTACACTATCACCTCATGCGCTTCTGCGGCTTTTATGCATCCTAGGCGGTCCGCAACTTCGCCCTTGATACCGTCGATGATCATGGCATCTACACTGATTATTCGAGCCGAGTGTCCAGGAGCTTCCCTTAATCGTTGGAGTAACGAGCTTGCTTGGGCAAATGGGGTTTCCTCTCTCCACTCGAGTAACGCAATTTTTTTGTCTTTGAATCGCATCACTCGGCACTGGATACTGAAGAGATCCATCGCAGGCAGATCAGTGTATTTTCAGCTTTTGATGCTCGTTTTCGCTGTGCTTCCATTGATCAGGGCTGCTAGGCCAGGTGGTATGGTGACTTTGGTTTTGCTCGGTCTTAGTCTGCAGAAGCTGACTCCAAAGGTCTCTTGCGGGCGGTTCATGAACAGTGCTACACCTCTGAGTCGTATGCCAGGCTCGCCAGCTGCCCCCCACGCCAGCAGGCACGGTATGGGGTTGGAATCGGAGGCCCTCGTCGTAGTGGTTATTTCGTCAGTCGATGATTCATTTTGTGAAGTCGTTGTTGTGTCTGAGGCGATAATGCTGGTCGTCATGTTTGGCTGGTTTTGTATCAGAGTTGGGTCAAATGTGGTTTGTAGTCGTGGTGGGGTTTGTTTCATGATTGTTGTCATTTGTTTGAGTGATTGTGTCTGTGCTGAGGTTGGTGTTGGTGTCAGTATTGTAGTTCTCTGCATGTCAGTCGGCGTGGTGTTTATTGTTGTTCTGTTTTGAGATTGTGTAGGTGTTGTGGTCAGTATTGTTGTTATTGCTGTGGTTGTATGTGTGTTAGTCGGCGTGATGTTTGTTGTTGTTACGTTATTTGGTTGCGTCGATTGTAGGGTTGGTGTTAGTGTTGTTGTTCTTGTTGGTAGTGTATTAACGTTGTTTGTTTGTGTCGATGATGAGGTTGGTGTTTGTGTTGTAGTTGTGTGTATGTTGGTCGGTGCGATATTGGTGGTTGCTGTGTTGGTTTGTAGGTGTGTTGTGTGAATGGCAGTGGAGCCATTGGCCCTCGCGGCGACTGAGACGACCTTTTGTGCGAAGTCCAGGAAAGATGGTCTTGTAGCCTTTCCCTCTACGATGGAGCTGAGAGCCGATAGGTCTAGGTTAACATTCAACTCATTCTCCAGTTTCGTCCTATCGTGGCTAAATCTTGGACATTCGAGTAGTAGGTGCCAGACTGATTCCTCCGTGGATGGGTCGCACACGCATGCGGGGCTGTCTTTAAGATGGAAGCGGTGCAAGTATGCCGAGAATCCTCCATGTCCCGTGAAGAGTTGGACTAGAGCTGGTGTTAGATCTATGTCCCTGGTGATTCTTTTAGCGGCTATGACGCTTGGAAAGAACACCTTGGTCACTGATCCTGTACTGGAGGACTCGTATCTCTCTTGCCATTTCTTGACTGTTTCCTCGCGTATGCACTTTTTCACAAAGGAAATTGGAACTTTATCATAGTCTGGTGCCGTCTTTTTGGTTAGGGCCGCTTTCTTTGCCAGTTCGTCTGCTCTCTCGTTTCCTGGTGTCCCCACATGTGCTCTCAACCAGAAAAACCTCACATCCCTGCCCTCCCCGCGGATTTCTCGCACCAGTTCTTTGAGATCGTGAGCCAGTTGATGTGTAGCCATCGGACACCTCAGCAGATCCAGCGACGATCTTGAGTCACTGAGAATACTGGTTGTGTCCACTCTGCTTTCTTTCACCAGCTTAGTGGCTCTGAACAGTGCGTATAGTTCCGATTGGAAGACCGTGTTGTGTGGTTCCAGCCGGAAGGTTCTGTATTTCGACTCTCTGCCTTCACTCCACCAGGTTATGGCAGCTCCGACTTTCCCCTCTATCTTGCTACCATCAGTGTAGATCTGGGGACCGGTTATTTGGTGGGTTTCTACGGTTTCGGGGTCGAAATCCTCCAGTTGCTGGTATTCCGTAATTATGAGCTTTGAGGGGTGAGGCTGTTGTAGGTACCCCACTTTTCGCTCTACCTCTCTTCCCGGGGGTAAGAACTCGTGAGAGTAACCTTTTTTGACCAGAAATAGTTTCGAGGCCTCGATTACCCGAAGGTCAAGAGGCAGCTGCCCCGACAGAATCAGAGCCGATACTAGAGACACCGTGCGATGCGCTTTACAGATCTTTTGCGCGAAACCTCTCTGCAGTGAGTCTAACTGATTCCTGACCATCAGTTTCTCAGCTGCAGGCGCCCATGCGCTTGCGGCATACAGCACTATCGGCTCTATGACTGACACATATATGGTCCTGATTATCTCGCGGTTGAGACCCCAAGTCACCCTCGCGGCACATGCCAGCTGTTTATATATGTCCGCAGCTTTTTTGCAGGTGGCGGAAACATGTGCGTTGAAAGTGAGCTTGTTGTTTATGATCAGCCCTAGAAGCTTGATCTCTTGAACGAGATTTAGCCGGACGCCTGACATGTGGACGACTGGAGTGTCATACTTAAGCTTCCTTGTTAGCACCATCGCATTTGTTTTGTGCGCGGCGAAGCGTAGCTTGTTCTGAGCACCCCATTCAGACACACTGTCTAACGTCCTTTCTGCTATGCGCTCCAGAGCGTTAACCTGATGGTTGGAGAAGACCAGGACCACATCGTCCGCGTAGGCTTGGCAAAATACGCCAGAGCTGTTGATTTCAGAGTGGTTAGGTTAGGTTAGGTTAGGTTAGGTTAGGTTAGGTTAGGTTAGGTTAGGTTAGGTTAGGTTAGGTTAGGTTAGGTTAGGTTAGGTTAGGTTAGGTTAGGTTAGGTTAGGTTAGGTTAGGTTAGGTTAGGTTAGGTTAGGTTAGGTTTTTTTTTTTTCCTTTATTATTTGATTCGCTTTTTTCTTGTTTATGATTTGTTTATTTAGGGTCTGTTCTCATTTTCGACAGTGCCCGCGATTTGATACGGACACTGTTGTTTTCATTTTTGTTATTCACTATTGGGTTTTTTAATATATATAGAAATTTAAATTATAGATATGAACTATTCATAAATGTTATATAATACATAGATAATATTTTATGTGCCGTTGAAGGTCTTAAGTTGGCTCAGAATTTTAGTAGCGTATGTGATATACGCCTCTAATACTACTTCTTTTCGCGTAAGCATCCCGATGTCATATGCCGTGATACCAAATCTCTCAGAGATTGCCTCATATTTCATGCGATCCATGGCGAATCTGGGGCAATCCCTGAGGAGGTGGTCGAGGCTCTGGACGGTGTTATCGTTGCAGGGACAATATTCGTCTGCAGTTATTTTGAAACGGTGGAGGTATTGTTTATGAAAACCGTGTCCTGTTAAAATTTGTGTGATGTAGAAGTTTGGTTCTATTTTATTCCGGAATTTATGTATTGCTAATAGTGTAGGGAATATGGTTTTTGTGTGTTGTCCCTGCTCACTCGAATCGTACCTGGCTTGCCACTTAGCCAGGTTGGCTATTCTTAGTTTTTGTTTGACATATGACATCGGGTATGCGCTGTAGTCCGGCGCTTTATGAAGCCGAGTGGCCGTTTTTGCAGCAACATCCGCAGCCTCATTGCCTACAACTCCACTGTGCCCTTTCACCCACGTGATTTTGATGTGTGGTGGTGTGTCCATGCGTGTGTGTTTGTGATTGTGTATGGTTTTGTGGATTTTAGTGACCAGTGGGTGTGTGTTGCTCCGATCCGCGATCGCCTGTATAGCCGACTGGGAGTCAGAGAAGATGGTGGTGTTGTTTTGACTTCTTGTGTGTGCCCATTTGCAAGCTTCCAGGATGGCCAAAAGTTCAGCCTGGAAGACTGTGCAGGTGTTGTGAAGTTTAAATTTTTTAGTGATGGCTGTTCCTCCCGGATCGTAACAAACGAATGCCGCTCCAACGGCACCGTCGTCCTGTTTGCTGCCGTCAGTGAAGATGTTGTGTTGCATTTGGGGTGTCAATTGGGTCGCCTCGTCTTCAGCGTGTCTATATGTCCGGATGCTGGTAATTGATTTAGATATTCGTAAAGCTGGATGAAGTAGTTCCCGCACGGGTGTGGGGCGTTCAGGAGTTATGTCGGCTGGTAAAAGGTAGCTAGTGCCTGTGAGGCGGATCGTCTCGATATGGTGAATTTCTTGAATCCTGAGATCTAGGGGCATGAGCTCTGCGAGTGCTAGAGCGGCAGTAGTGGAGACGGTACGGAAGGCACGGATGGCCTTCAGTGCGAATCCCCGCTGAAGGCTTGCAATTTGTTTTTTAATACTCTTCCTGTTTACTATGTGCCCCCATATGCCAGCAGCGTAAGTGATTATTGGTTCTATTACATGCAAATAAATAGTGCGTGCGTTTTCCGGGTGTGCGCCCCATGTACACCTAGTGTACATTCTTAATTTATTAAATATACGGGTAGCTTTGCCCAGAACATATTTAAGGTGGCTGTTGAATCGCAGTTTTTCGTCTAGGATGACGCCAAGCAGTTTTATTTCGGGCACAAATGATAGGCTGATGCCGTCCATATGGAGCTGTGCAGTTTTCGCTTTGGGTGTGAAGGCGATGACTTGTGTTTTTGCCGGGCCGAAGGTCAGTTTCACGCGTTGGCCCCATTCGCTGATGTTGGCGAGAATGTTGTTGGCTACTTGTTCAATTGTTTCAGGCGTGTCTGCGGTCACCACCAGCAGGACGGGTTAGGTTAGGTTAGGTTTTTTTTTTTTTTTTTTT